>OW387026.1:5000000-10000000 GCA_936439885.1 Nowickia ferox
GTATTGTATAGTTAAATTTATTTTTCGAAACTTTGAAATGAAACTCAAATTTTTGTATGTGTGTAGAAAATTACAGAAAATTTTACAAAAATTCGAAAATTCGAAACATAATTTCGAACATCGAATATCTCTGGTTAAGCATATTTATATACACATATTTTTATTAAAAATACATTTTTCATATTTTTTGGCTTGGAATCAAACGTTTTTTGAAATTTATTTATTTTATTACGAAACTTCGAAATGCAAGCCAAATTTTCGAAAATTAAATTAAAACTAATGAAAGTTGACAAGAATTTTCAATGCAAATACGCAAATTGGAAGTTGAGTTCGAAATTCGAACAAACAAAAAAAAATTATATTTATTTTCATATTTTCAACCCAAATTCGCAAATTCGAAGTTGAGTTCGAAATTCGAGTTTGAAATTCGAACATATATAAAAAACGTTATATATATAATATATAATTTTTTTTGAATTCATAGTTTTCTTTTAATTTAAATTTCTTTGTAAATTTTGAAACGAAACTAAAATTTTCGAAGCTTAGTTGAAGGAGATTTTCAACCCAAATTCTTAAACAGCTTCAAATCCGTCTTAAAAAAATTCATCTTTGTTTTTAATTTTTTATTACAAAAACTTTTTTCTATCTGCTGTAAAGCTAAAATTTGTGGGTTTATTTTACAGCAACTTTATATTGTAAGCTTTGCCTTTTAGCGAAATTAGTTTTTGCATTAAGTTCCTCTTCAAATGTATGTACATTCATATCATTTTTTTTTATGTACTGATATCGAATTCTGTTCAAAGATTTTTATTACCTTTGATTTAGAAATAATTGTTGGCACATGTTTCTAAGGACATTTGCATCCTAATGACCACAGTTATAATATTGGAGAAAAGCTTTATTTTAATATTTAGTTTAGAAAATGAAGGGTTTTTTATTATCATTCCAAGATATTCATATCTTTTACAAAATGTTTTGAAGGTCTTATTGCAAATTAAGACAAATAACTGTAAAATGTTGTGATACAAAAATAAATAAAATAAAATCTACTAGTCTTGATACAAAAATTATCTTAAGAAAATATTACACATTGAATGAAAAAAATTTAAAAATATATTTTTGAAGAGAAAACTAAGATTTTAACAGCCGTATTTATAAGAAATATTAATGCCTTCTAAGAAAAATTTTTTATGAAAATCCGTTTTAAAAAACTTTTATAAAGCCTTAATAATATTTATAAATAAGTTTTTTGAATTAAAATTATAAAAAAATAGTAAAATGTTCAAAGTTTTTAAAAAAGTTTTAAAAATTAAAAAAATTTAAGGAAAAAGTTATAATTTTTAATTACTGACCAATGCAAATAAATTTATATTTGCATTTCCTACACTTTTAAAGTTTGCTGACTGCACTTTACAACTGCATCCTCTTCCAGCCGAAAGTCATTTATTATTTTGCCATTTGCTACATTTGCATTTAGTTATAAAAGTACTTTTACTATTTTGGCTCATAAAATTAAAATATTTCTTTTCAATCATTTCTTTCTTTTCTGCAGCTTTAAATGACATTGGTGCCATTACAAATTTGATGTCGGAAGACACTTTAAATATAATGTCCTTCTTTTGGATTGCTCATTATGTTTGGGCCATTCCTCTAAAAGTGAGTATAAATTATTTTCTTGCACTTAAAAAAAAATACAAGATGTAAAATGCAACAAATTAAAAAAAAAACAAAAACACTTGTACACACAATACATAGTCAGTCATTCTTCTTCTTTAATAGCCCATGAACCATAAATTATTCGATTCAGCAAAATAATATTATTTTTGTGCTGTTGAAATAAAGTATAAAATTAATGGCTTTTAAATACAATTATATTATATTTGCGAAAAAATAAATAAAGTTTATACATCTACAAATGGCAACAATATGCCATAGTTCAGGATTTATTTTTATATTTTACTGGGAAAGCAGCAGAAGAGAAATACTTAACTAAGAGCTTAAATTAAATAAATAATTCATTAAAAATTTGTTGCTGCAGAGAAATCAAAATATATTTCGAAATAATTTATTGGTTAATGTATTATTGAATTTTCTTTAAATAAAAGAGTTTTCCTTTTATTTTTGCCAAACGTGTTAAGTTGTGTGAGTTAAAATATATTTGAAAATCTGTTAAAATTACAATACCAGTACTTGTGGATTTTTATAGTTAAAATATATTTACGTGTCATTTGTGGCTTATATTTTCGCATTTTGGAGAGGTTTACTGAAAATCTCTAGAAGTTTTAATATTCTGTGTTTTTGCAGTAAACATTTCTTAATTTAAGACAATCATGCAAAGCTGTGATATAACTTGAAAAGCTCAATTTATTACCGTAAAATCTAAACTTCGCCACATGTGGCGTATGATTAATATTAATTAATTTCATCATAAAGTATACGTTATATTGACAGATGTTTTTGTGATTTTCATGAATAACAACCCATCTTCAATTTTTCTAATTTTGAGTTTATGAAGTCAAATTGTTCCATTTTAAATGCTTTTTGAAAGCGTTTTAAAAACGCTACCAGGTTACCTGGTAATTATTGAAATTTAATACAACTTTTTTAATTTAAAGCTTCCAGTCTGTTATGTTTTTATTCATGGTGAATGCTTCAGTTGGAAAGCGCAGAGTAAGATAAAGTAATGGCTTAGAGCTTGATGGGTGCAGGCTATTATACGCTAAACATGCACTATTGTGTCATTAAAAGAGCCCCAAGTATGTACGAAGTTGCGGAAGAATCGTTATGGTCATAAATTTTATTGTTCGTGTCACCGCCTATCTTTCTAGGCGGATTAATAGATTAAAGTCTGCTTAGTCTAAGAACATAAAACAGGGTTTGAAAGCGCAAAATTATAGCGTTGCTTAGCTGCCATATGCATGAAAAGTTTAAATATAGTTGCTTGTGTTGATTAATTTAAATTTATAATTCTAAGTTTTAAGGGCGTGGCCCACACCATTGGCTTAAGTTCTTCGGGCTTTCCGGCTATTCCTATTTGTGTGCCAAATTTCAGCTCTCTAGAGCAAAATATAAGTTTAAACTTTTATTTTTGTGATGCCGCCCACTCTTTTAAACTTAGAATTAGGATATCGACAGTACCATGATACAATTATACAAGGTACTTGCACGACTACAACAAAATTGCAACACCAAGAAACACACGCATTTTGTTGGTAGAAACAAGCAGAATTGTTGTTAAAAATAACAATTACAGGGTAACTAAAGTACAATTGCAGACGCGGCATTCATGAATGATTACAGTCATTCAGTGTTGCCAATATGTGTGTAATATACAGAGTGTGTAATTTCTACTCACATGTGTAGGCCTATAATTAGATTCATGTATAATCTGTGTGTAATTCTACTTTGACTTCTATTTTTGTTTAATTTTGTTTTAATTTTGACCTACACAAAGGATGTGTAGTGCAATTTTCTTCAATGTGTATTTGGAGACACAGCCACATGCAAATTCATTGGCAACACTGTAATCATTTTATTCACACACATACACTAACATTTTTGCGGCTTGTAAACAAAGTTTGACAAGTTTCTGCATTGTATACATTAAAAGGCTGGGCTTGTGCAAGTACCTTGTATAATTGTATCATGGGCAGTACTTATGAGTCATGTAAAGTTGCGTAGAAAATGGCTAAGGACAGAATCGCAGGAATTAAACGGTTTAAATTTAGTTTTTAGCACTGAGATTTGTGAGGTCCTGCCCACCTGGTGAAAATTTCTAAGTTTTCAGATCTTTTTAGTTGGTTTCTCATCTAGACTTATTTTTGTATCAAATTTCAACTCTCTAACGCAAATTGTAACTTTTCATCTTTATGGGCGCTAGTGCATCCATTTTTTTTTTAAATTCAAGATTTTTTTTGTGGCTACTGTTTATTATTCGTGTAAAGTTTCATAGAAAAAGCCTGATAAGAGATAAATAAACAATAGATTTAAATCTGTTAAGCCAAAGTACATGAAACACGCTTTCTAATTTAGTTTTTGGAGTCGAACTTTGTGGGCGTGGCCCATATTCCTGGTAAAAATGTTCAAGTTTTCAGATTTGTTTAGGTGGTTTTTTATATAGGCTTACTTTTATATTAAATTTCAGCTCTCTAGCGCAAATTTTAACCTGTAATTTTTATGGGAGTGAGCCCGGCTGCTTTTTAAACTCAAGATATTTTAGTAGGCAGTGCTTATCATTCGTGTAAGGTTTCATAGGAAATGGATAATAATAAATATATACAAAATACATGAAACAGGTCGCTAAAATTTTATGGGCGCCGTAGCTAACATTTTGAAAAACGTTTTTATTAGAATTTGTCCACAAATATAAGTGACTTTTCCTAGATAGTTGCATAAAATCTTAATAAACTAGTTACGACCAAAATTTTGGTGATTAGCTTAAATTATATATCCGAAATATTCAACATTACGGGTCGGCTCATGGTTTGCCTTTTCAGCTAAGTTGAAGCTTTAAGCCATTCTGCGTCGGAAATTTAAATATGAAAAAAAAGACATAAAAGCTCAATTCGATTAAGTTCATAATTCACAATTAAATATTAAGGTATATAAATCATGTAATTCTTGTTTAACCACATTGCGGTTTTACTACACTTTATTTATATCTATTTACTCTAATTTGAAAAGATTGCTTGTAAACTATAAATTGCACCACACACCACCTCTTCATGTTTATGTTTCATACTAAAGCTTTTGAACATATTCTAAAACTCAATATATGTAGTAATACGTCAACGTTTGTTAATGTACAAACATTTGCACATAAGATTACATTCCCTCAAATGTCTTACAATGTAAGATAGTCTGCTTGGAGCGTCACTAAGAAGTTGATATGTTTGTGGCATCATGTTGAGATGATGTAAGCCAAATTGTATTTCTAGTTAAATGTATTAAATTTAACTAAATTGGTTACTGTTTGCTGTTGGCTGCCAAAATTTAACAAAGCATTTCTAAATATACAAAAGTTACCTTTAGTATAAAATATTTATGATTTATGCACAAGCAATACCTTAATTAAATCAATTAAATTTTTAATTAAACTTTTAATCAATTTCATTATTTCAAGAACAGTTTAATTGACTCAATTAAATTTTTATTTTTTTATATGCAGTTTTTTCAATTAAGAAGATTGAATGGAGAAAATTCTTTTCTGTCTTATATATTTTACATTATTTTGACTGTCATGCATTTCAATTTATTTATTTTCAGATTGGTATCGTGATGTTTCTCTTATACTTAAAGTTGGGCATAAGTGCAGTTATTGGCTCTTTTGTGTGCATTTTAACTATGACGCCTTTACAGTTTCTGATCGGTAAGGCCATGTCTCAAAATGCTGAAGTTATGGCGGTAAGTAGTAGTGATTATTAGCTTCAGAAATATTTTGATTTTATGCTTCATTTAATAATAAAATCAGCAACTAGCCAAGGAAAAGGCCAGCAATTGTGTTTAAATATGTTGCAAGAGTGGCACATTAAAGATAATTGTTATTACCTGCTTAAATTTGCTAAAGCATGCTTAATTTTTGAATTGCTATTTGAAACACTACAAACAATACGCTTGTTGTTTGTTAACTGTTATACTGTGCTGAAAGTTTTTGTTTTTGTTTAATATTAAAGTTGTAGTACCCATTGTTTCTATATATCTTTGTTATACTCCTTAACTAAGTAGAAGGATTTATTTTTTTTCAATTAAAACTACTCTCTTGTTGTAAGTGTATTTTTGTTTCAGACAAAAAAGTTTTCTTGTTTTATCAAGTTATGTTTTTGTTTTTTTTTTTTTTGGAGTAGGAATAGTTAAAATAAAAATTAATTTTAATTAACAGTAAATATTGAAGCAGCCAGAGAAGTTGAAATAATTTTTCATACAAATGCTTGAGGCTGAGCTAGCTAAGTTTACTTTGTAGCATTTTTCACTTCAAATCTTCAATTCTGGGAAATACTGCAATTCAGCGAAGTAAAATAAGTAATAAAATGGCTACAGCAGAGGTGCTGCAACAATGCTATAATAAATTCAGTAAAGTGGGACTTTGGCTCACACACGAAAGGTGCCTTCCGTACGGACACTAACTATGTAATGCCATATAAGTTTTAGTCTATATAATCGAATATCTTATGTAAAGATTAAAAAAAATTTTAGGTATTCGGTAAACTTTTTTTTCGGTTTTTGGCGATTATTTTAGTTTTGACGCTTTTTCTCAGTCTTAGTGCTTTTTTGTCTTTGGAATTTTTTCTGTTTTTTGCGATTTTTTTCGGTTTTAGTAATTTATTTATTTTGAGCGATTTTTTTAGTTTTGGCGTTTTTTGTGTGGGCGACTTTTTTTTGCGATTTTTAGTCTTAACGCTTTTGATTAGTTTTGCCGCTTTTTTTGTTTTTGCGACTTTTTTTTGTTTTCGACGTTTTTTAGTTGTGGCGTTTTTTAGATTTTTTGGCGATTTTCTCGGTTCTTAGTGATTTTTTTATTTGTAGCGATTTTTTTTTAAATTTTTACACTTTTTGCCAGTTTTGGCATTTTTTTGGTTTTATGAATTTTTTTAGTTGTGACGTATTTTCGTATTGGCGATTTTTTATTTTTGTTTGCGATTTTTTTAGTTGTTTTGGCGACTTTTTTAGTTTTTATTGACGATTTTTTTATTTGGGGATTTTTTAGTTTTATCGCTTTTGAAAGTTTCAAGAGTTTGCCTTCTACGGTTTCCAAGATACAACAAGTTGTCAAAATTACATTAACTGATAGAATATCCTTTAATTTTGAGTTTTTTAAATGACAGTGCAAATTTTTGTAGTCTGCATAAGAATACGCTAACTTTGCAATTTCAAGTGTCTATATATAATTGTTTGTATTTTACATTTGTATTTGCTCGCTTTGGAACCCCCTTTATGTATTTGTAGCGGACAAAGTTCTGCATATTCTGTGAAAATTTCAGATCCGCAAACCTTACGGTTCTAGAGAAAACAGCCTGTGACTGCCAGACAGACAGACGGACATTGTAGCGAAAACAATTTCACCCTTGACGTACGGAGCCCTAAAAATTAACAAAACGCACAATAGCATAGTTATTTTTTTAAAATGGATGATGTACTAAAATTAGGCTTTCACACAGGGTGCCCAGATTGTTAAAATTTTTAACTAGCTTAGTGCAATTATTTGCTCCACTGTCTCGGTGTAATTAAAAACCTGCGGTGGTACAACTATTTTTATGAAAAGTTAGAAATATTAAAACAGCAAAGCCTTTACCATGGCCTTAACATTAGGAGTGTTTAAAAGCCATAAAATTATCCATAAGTATATAATCCCAAATATACTAATATTTATAATCTCTATTTTCATTTCAGAAATTTACGGACAATCGCTTAAGAAAACTGCATGATTGCTTTCTGGGTATAAAACTCATCAAATTAAATGCCTGGGATAATGTGTTTATAAAAAAGATAACAGAAGCCAGGAAACAGGAATTGAAATATTTGAACAAAGACTCTTTCTACTGGACCTTGATGAGTAAGTCGAAATTAACCGCAATTTGAAGAAAATTAAATTCTAGCTAAAATTTATTTTATAGCGATTTTAACGCACATTTCATCAGTTTTAATTGCTTTCGTTACTTTGGCCGTCTACGTGTATCGCGAGTCGGGAGCAGAATTTACAGCCAGTCGTTTATTTTCTGCCCTGGCTTTATTTCAACAACTGACCGTACCCTTGCTGATATTTCCCATAACAGTGCCCATAATTCTATCTGCTGTAGTGTCCACCAAGCGGCTCGAAAACTTTCTAGCCGCCCATGAAATACAAAAACAATTCGAAGGCATACGTAATATGGCACGTATATTAAGCAAAAGTGATGCCTCCTTAGATATGTACGAGAACAATGATAAATCGCCATCCTTGCCCTTTAATATTTCCTTGCAAAATATCAGCGAGAAGCCTAAAATAAAAATTGTTATACCTGATAAGCCGGCGCCATTAGCCAATTCGGAGCCGCACACACCTCTAGCCTCAAGTGATGCTAAGGAGCCTTTGCACTTTGCAGATGACCATAGAAGATTATCACTGCATGCCCGGAAGGAATTGTTACGTAACACCCCATATGTAGTCATAAAGCCGAGAAAATTGCATATGCCAGCTTTGGCACATACGACGGCGGCATCTGCTGCCGTCCATAAGAAAACGGACTCTTGGCACCGTGATTCCCTGTTACTAAAAATGCCCGAAGATATTGCTGTATCCGTAAAGGACTGTAAATTTTCTTGGAATCCCCAGAAATTGGCTCAAACTTTATACATACATGATATTATTATACCACGAGGAAAACTCACTATGATTGTGGGGAAAAATGGCAGCGGGAAGTCCTCCTTGCTGTCGGCCTTGTTAATGGAAATGCCGCTGATATCGGGTGATATGATATGGAATAAGTAAGTACAAAATATTGTCATTACTAAATATACGAGTAAGCTTTAAAAAAGAAAGAAGCAATAATTTTGAGCGATAACAGCATAAGTCGAAAAACATAGTTTCAAGAAAAATCACTTTTAATTTATTTTTTCAGAGAAATTTAAGTAGCAAATTAAGATATTTTTTTGGTCATAAGGTAAAGATTACTATATTAACGAATAGACCCAATATCGTATGAAAATGTTGGATTTGGTATAATAATTTGGAGCTGATTATAAATTGTATTGGACTAATATTTTATTTTTCTTTTTTGCTTTTTAATACTTTTATTGTTGCCCAGTGGTGGCAAATAAAGTAGATGCCAAATCGAAAGCTTTTTGTTTGAGGCTTTTAAGCTTATTATGTTTGTATATTGTGATTCCCAATTAATATATGAAGAGTCCTACTATAAACATGCGAAGTTTGTTAGCTAAATTGAAAAATTTTGTTTGTTGAAGTCTACTGAAGAGTTCTTTAAGCGGAAACGAAATGCATGGGGATTTCACGTAAATATGATACTTCTTTTGTAGAGTTTCTTAGTCTTAAGTTGACTTATGCTGTTATCGCTTTTAAATCCAGAAGTATTGTCTAATGTACTCGTATATCTGGAGGTATTGAAAACAAAAATTTTTAGGTTAAAACAAAATGTTTTAATTAGTGTCTTGTGGGAATTGTTACAATTTACATTTACATTTGTTATTGCACTAAAAATCCCTAATTATTATTTCTGTGGCTTTAGGGAAAAAGTGCTGAAGGCATATTTTACTATTCTGCAGTAGAGCACTTTTAAACTTTCAAGTCGATTTTCAGAAATCTATTTCTTTTACAGTTAAATTAGGAAATTCGGTATTCAATTAAATTTTCTTTTAGAAAATTTCATTCTGCACACTATAAATAATACATTTGATTTGAAATATATGAAAGTATAAGCTAAATTAAGCTATTATTCTTTATGAGATTATAAAACGAAAAAAGGTAAAAAGCAAGTCATTGCGCCATAACTTTCTGAAAAAGCGCACAGAATGAATGAAATTTTGTCCAGGGGTACTTTCGAATAGGGAGATTACAGGAGTGCCGTTAACTCAAAAACAGCTTATTTCGACTTAAGCACTTTTTCCTTTTTGCCACAGATTTTACTTATTCAGTAATAGAGCGTTGCCACATAAGTATTTTTGTGCCGGCTGCAGTGAAGTTAATAATTGTTGAATAACTGTGGTGGTTTTTCACATTTATTTTCTTTACATACTTCTTACAACTATAATTCGAGCTGAGAAAAGGCAGCCAATGGTAAAGTAAGAAAATAAAAAACATGTAAATTATTGAGTTCTTGTTTCAACTTTGATATTTGTTGAACTTCTCATTTGTTTAAATGAAAGTTTAACATAATAACTCTACGCATTGGCAACAGTGAAATGTGCATAGGATTTCAAAAATCAATTTCAATGTATTTTTTATAAAAAATATTTTATTGAATAATTAACATAATAATTTGTGATTATCAGTGCGTTAGAAAATGTTAAAACAAAATTTATTTCATTGCATTGCTTCAATGGTTGCCTCGTGTGTACTTAGCTCAAATGTAAAGCGATATAGATATTAATTTTAAACTTAAACTGCAATATACATATATTTGTTGCAAGTTCGAAATATGACTTGATATTTAAATTGTTAAAACAAATTTTAACAACATCATGTTTCAAAGTTAAAGCTTTTTGTTTCACTCCAGGAATTTGAATCCTAAAACTGTCTCCACTAGTGTTGAGCGAAACTGTGATTTTTTAATAATGTTGCTCCTTGTGAACGTGATTTCTAAATCGCTGTTCTTTTAAACTGTGATTGTGATCACAGTTTAGCAGTATTTGGTTTGTAGCAGTTCTGTTATTTCGATAAAATCTAATAAGAAGAGCAGTTGTGAAATTAAACATTGACTGTGATCACAGTTTAACACATTTCAGCTCTTCTGCTTTAAAAGTATGTATTAGTATTGGTATTTTGATAAATGCTAATAAGAAGAGCGACAAGAACAAACAATTAGCATCAACCTCAACCAAATATTGATAATTGTCGTATGAGAGTCAGAGAGATAGTAAAATTGCAAATACAAAAATGTGAGAGCTATACATAGTTGCCAAAAAAGACGATTTGACACGATTGAGACGATTTCTTCTCGACAAACGGTGAACGTCAATCGCTGTGAAAAAGTAACAGGTTTCTAAAAATAGCTCATCACTAGTCTCCACTGAGCACATCTTCAAAATACTGTGAGTTAAAAATATTTTATATTTATTTTAATTTAGGAAATGTGAGAACTACGTGGTATCATTGATACTCGTATAATTGTTGTTTGTTTATAAATAAATTGTATAAAAAATTATTAGTTTTGGAATGGAAATTTTGAAATGGAAATTATACAACTTCGAGTTTTTAACTCGTTCAACATTTAGTGATGAAGCTCTTCACGGGGACACAATGTAACGCTTGTATGCGGAAATCAATCAGTACCGATGCAGTTAGAAAATGCGCAATAGCAGACCTGTAAAAAGAAATAAAGCTTATCAATTTCATCATCTGTCCTCTTCACACTTTCCCTTTCTGCAAGAAGGTAACTCACATTGTTGTTAAGAGACATTGACATTGGAAAAGTTTGTTATCTACTCCTCAATCCACTTATAATAAATCGAGCACTGCGGTGTTATTATAGCTCAGCTCATCAGTAGTAACCCTCGTATTTATTCCATCTGTTCAATTTGTTAATATGTATTTGCAAATACATATTTTGTAACCAACAAACAAAAGCCATTATATAATCATCAGTTTTGCGATTATATTTTCAAACATACAAATTAATTTTTTCTATAATTAATAATCTCTGTTGTTAGTGTGGTCATGTATGCTCTCAAATAACTTTATTTAAAACTGTTTGCAAATTCGAGTTCATTGGGAAAGTCTGTCTGTCTGTCTGTCTATCTATTATCTGTCATCCACTTAGTTTTATTTTGTTTCAGTAATGAACAGAGATTATTGCAGCTAGCAACTGTTGTTGCATATGATGTGGTTTGTACGCATCGCTTAAAATAGTTTTTCATAAACTTTTTTGTTGTTTTTCGTAAATCGTTAAATTGTATAACGAAACCATGCTGGTATAAAATGTTTTACACAATCAACTCTTATTTAATGCTAATTTTTTTTTATTTAAATTTGCTTTAATAAGTTTCGAGACAAAAGCAGCAGAGTTTGTATGAAATTGATAACAGTTTTGCAAATTAGAAAATGATTTTTAATTTAAGCTTTAAGTTGTTGAGTAAACTAAATTTGTTTGATTTGTGAAACAGTTATTAGAGTAAATAATTCTTTTTTTTTTAAAGGCAAACTGCATATCGATGGCTTAATAAAAAAAGTGCGTAACCCGATTTTTTTCAAAATTACGTTTCTGACATTTTCTGGTAGCCAACGTATAATTACATCCGCCTTGAAGAAATAAGTACGTTGCAGTTTAAAATAAAGTACTTATGGTCATTTAAAAAAATATTTTTGCGTATAAATGCTTTAGTTTTCATTAAATTTTTTCCTTCTCCTGTAAAATATCGAAAATTCGAGTTACGCCTTTCTTATATTAAGCCATCGATATGTACTCGTATGTATACATTTACAAATGTAGATCAAATTTCAATAAATTATGACAGTAGTTTAAGAAATAGGATTAATAAATGAACATGCGGTACAGTTTTGGTTTTTTGTTGATATAAGCCCGGTAATGTTGATTGTTAAAAATAACACAAGCAATTAAATTTTCGTTAAATTTTTTTTTCGAAAGATCAATATATCGTGATATAAGCGCCAAAAAAGCTTGAGTGACATAATTTTCGAACCTCATTTATTATTATTATTTATGATTGTTAATAATCGATTTTAGTAAAACAATGAAGTTTAAAAAACATGTCGCTTAAGCTTTATTTTTGGCGGTTAGGCTTGTGACATGTCATTAATACTTCTTGCCACAATCGCCAAAAAAGCTTAAGCGAAATTAATTTCCAACATAATTTTTTGGGCGATAATCGATTATTTACGCTATATTTTTTTTGGCGGTTGTAGAACGATTTGAAAATTATTTCGGGAATGTGCATTGCTGGTCATATGTCACGAATTAGACAGCCTCCAGTCAATTTCCAGAAGTCAGCTTATTTTATTATTATTATTTTTATATCAATAGGACGATGGTTGAGGTTGCCGTATGGCTCGTATCGCCAAACTGTTGAAACCACATCTCGTCCGGAGCAATGTCATCAACATTTTCAAACAAAAAATCATTGATCATAGAGCGTAATTTTTGAATAATGTAGTCCCAGTGATGTCACCAGCGTATAAACCTCACCAAACGTTATATTTTTCTGGATATAATGGAGTTTGTAGGGTTTATTTTGGATTGGTTTCACTCCATATGCGGAAATTTTGTTAATGTTTGTTTAAGCAAACAAGTAGTAATTAAAAAAATAAAAACAAACCCTACTGCGAGCAACTTTCAAACGTTAAATATCCTAAATGGTCATTCTAAATGAAAAATCATAAGAAAAGCCTAAAGATGATTTTAAAATGCCTGTCGCATAATACCCATTTTGATATAGTTCGCAGACCTTTTGATTTTTTTCGTATTAACAAAATGGCATGGCCGCCTTATTGAATTTTTCTACTCTCATATCTTTAGTGATACTCCCAGGATTAAGACAAATCGATTGATGTAAGAATCATTAAAATCGGTCAACGCGTTCGGTTTATTTAGTGCCGCAAAGGAACACACATACATACATACATATATAGGCTGATAAACACAATTCCCTTCTTGGCGTCGCGCAGTCGTAGTCGTCTAAAAGTTGCGGGAATCGAAGACTGATTGTCAAAGTACATGTGGATAATTTGTAAGCGGTGTTCACGCGTCAACCTGTTCATGATATTGCCTCTGTGACTAAGTAGTAGCGAAGTTTGCCTGGCAGTCCGAAGGTCTTGGGTTCTTTTCCCGCCATAGATTCTGGGTATTTATTTTATTTTAAAACAAAAAAATGCAAGATTATTCTGAGCATAAATGTCAAAAAGTGAGCACAGTGAGACAGTTCGTTACAAAGTTAACTCTTTCACAAGTTCTATCGGGCTTAAAAACGACTTCTTCCCATTTAAAGAAAATAATTTTATCATATAGAAACTTATAATATTAACTGCCTTATTCATAAAAAATATTTCAGGTTTATTACGCGCTTATAGTTGACATATTTCTATGGGAAATTTGTCAAATATATCTGTCAAATATATCTGATGGTCTTTATAAAACATCTATCTACGTTTTATTTTTCATAGCATTTTTACAACTAATTGTCCATTGGGTAACAAAAAAAAAGCAAAGAAAACAAAATATTAGTTGTCATATAATTCGGTATTATATACTTTTTATAATTAAATAAATAATATAATAGGTTTACTATACAATTGGGTTTTCATAACAAGATTTCATTTCACGATGGGAGAAATAATCTCCCTAATACAAAATACTTAACACTTTGCCATGACAACAAGTGTTCGTAATAAAAATGCTGCAGCACTAAAAACTGGCTGACAGCAATTTTGAGGCCGCTTAAAACTAAAAATAAATCTCAATTAAGCATTTTTCATGAAGATTCAAGAGGTTTTTATGTTTGTTTAATCTTGCACACTTCTAATAAGGAAATTAATTATTTTTTTGTTGATATAAATTGCTTAATGGACATTTATTTATTACAAAAGTAATTCACTTATAAATGTTAAGTAGATTTATAGTTAAAGCGATAAATGAATTTTAGCACAAAGTTGAAATTCTATTACATATTACAAAAAAAAAAAAAAGTAAAACTGTAAGTATTGCTTTATATATACATATTTACTAAAGTGTAGATGAACAAACCTTATACAAATGTTTTCCATAAACAAATTTTAAGAATAATCCATTCCGTTAATGGCTAAATTATAAAAATACTCCAGCACCCAAACACACAAGACGATTTGGAAGTAAACATTGAAAGCACAACAACAACAACTATATTACACTTGTACATTCTGCTTGTTAAGAAATATACAACCACACAAACACATAAGGCGCTGCAGACGAAGGACACAAATAACAACTACCAGGCTTCTACAATGATGTTTCTTTGTCAACGCACATGCACACGAACCGCTAGCACGAACAAAAAACTGGGTGTTGCCACCTTTTCTTTAAATGCTTAGCTTAGCAACAGGGGTCTTTACACCAAGTTGTATGATGCTAACTCACTTGGAAATAATTTCTGCCTCAATTAATTTTTAAGATTTTCTGTTTATGCCTAAATACTTTTTGATATTTTCTGCCACATGTGCTTTTGAAATTTGTAGAAAAAAAATTGGAAACACTTTAAGCATACGCCTTACATCCCGCAAAAGTCATAAACTTAAATATTATCGGTCTAATTCATAAAAAATATTTTAGGTTTATTACAGGTTTATTTGACAAATTTCCCATAGAAATATGTCAAATAAGCGCTTAATAAACCTGAAATATTTTTTATGAATAAGGCAGTATATCTGCAAAAACAGCACCAATAAATCTTTACAAGTGAATTGGCTACTTTTTTTCATTAAATTTTTCCAATTTATTTTGAGTTTTACACCTTTCCTGAGACACACACACACATTTACTAGCACATAAGAAACGGCAAATATTTTATGGCATTAAAAAATAATTTATCAACTTTACGACGACAAAGAAGCTGCCTGTAGAGGAAATTCTTAAAAAAATAGGCGGAAAGAATAAAAAATAAATAAATAAATTTGAAAATAATAAATGTATAATGTTGATAAACGTACTTATTTATAACTTTGACAGTACATATTCGACTGGTGAAGTCTATGTAGAAAAATGTATACTACATATCGTGCCCTAACCGCAAAAAAAGCTTAAGCGACATAATTTTCGAACTTCATTTTTTGACCAAAATCGATTATTTGCGATCGTAAAAAGTCGATTTTCGTAAAAAAAACAAAGTCCAAAATGTGTCTCTTAAGCTATTTTAGCGGTTATGGCTCGATATACTAAAAATAAAACAGATATTGATACTCAAAACGTGCTTATGGGCCAATACCAACTTCTGTTTTTGTTTCTGTTTTCTTTTTGGCTCAAAGCCGAAACACAATCCAGGACTATAAAAAGAAATAAATTGTGTTTAGCTGCTTGTAAAAGAAATGCATGTGGTTTCTTAGCAATATAAATATAGTAAAAGAAAAATCTTGCTGGACTTATTGCATACAAATTGAATTTGTGGGCAATAAAAATATTTAAAAAAAAACACATTCATATTTTTTTTGTAAGAATCTGTGTTCTTACATGTTTATTTGGAATGTGTGAAAAATAATAATAATTGTATTTGTTTGCCAGAGTTTATGCAACACAGAAATATCATGTTCGCACCCGTTAGTTCTGATGACTGCTTTTTGTAAAGAAAAGTGTAAGCAGGGTTAGCCGTCCTACTAAAAATACAAAATGCCTCTTATGCTTTGAAAAGATTCGGATTATCATTAAAACTATATAAAAGTTTATTTGCAAGATTAGAAGCTAAAAAATTTTTGTAAAAAAATACTGCTGCCGGACTACACTCATGTTATAGAAAGTCATGAATTAATGCATGGAAAATTCAATAATTTCTTAAATAAAAAATTAATAAAACCAAAATTGCAACTTAAAAAATCAATTTGCTTAAAAGCCATTCTCATACAAAATAGTAATTTTCCAATCCTAATCAGATATGATAAGCAAGTCTTCAACAATTGTATTCCCTTGACCATAAAATTGTATTTATTTGGCTTAATGAAAGAAAAACAATACATTAAGAAAAAATTCTTTTTTGTTTGTTTTTTACGTAATTCCCATTTTTCGGATTTTCTATTTTCAGAAAATTTGGAAATAATTAATTTGCAAATAAAACACACATAAATTGGATAATTTTTGCAAGTAAAAATTTTACCAGTAATAGTAGAATTAGTCGATTTGTATCGTGAGTTGACGGATGCGCTGACAAAATGTGTAACATAAATAAATATGCTGCTGTTTATTTAATATGTATCGTAATGCATGTGAGGTAGAAATCTACAGAAAATAGATTTGCAAACGCCAACTTCTGACTTACAAACATACATACGCACACACGTATAAGGCCAAGAGAAATACAATAACAGCTGATATATTCTATGGCAGTCTTACGTTTCTACTAACTTATATCCAGATACGAATGAATAATTCTACCACAGGATTTTGCAAGAATTTTTTTGTCTCTCAATTTTTTACTCTCTTTTGACGCTCTGTCCTTGCAAACTTTTTGAGTTAATGAACAGTAACAATTGTTACAAATTCAACGAACACAGCTGTTCTATTAAATTTTTTTTTAAATTTTTCTAGAAAAGTAACGCTCCTTCTTTAGGAAAGGGATAGTGATAGAGAAGACAGATAGGTGGTGAAGGAAGAGATAGAGAGAAGCTTCATTCTTTTACAACTCTGCTTTTTCCTTGCACGTTTTTAATAAGGCAGAGTTGCAGCGCCTCTGGTGTCAATGAGGCGTATTAAATTTTCAAAGCTGTCTTTAGTAGCCATTTTATTGGTTTTTTTTTCTATGCCGATGATTCTACTAAACAATACCGAAGAAGGAGGGCACTCTGAAGTTACATTAGGTTTATCATCTGCTGAAGTCGGTATAGTTCAGTGACCAGTGACTATGCCTTCATCAGTTGAATCTTCCTACAACAACTGATACAAAAAAACATTCACGTACTTCAGAAAATGAAATGAGTGGTGTTGTCATTTACTGAATGTCGGAGACCGGGCGCGAACCTAGGAGCTTGGGTTTTGTAGTCAACGTGCTAACTACCTCACCCAACGCTGTGTAGTTTTAATTTTCTTAAGTTTTTTTAAGCAACTATAAAAAGCTTTGTCTTCCCTTTTGAATTTTTCTGATTTTTAATTTATTCAATAAGGAAAAAATACTAAAAAAATTTATTTGAATGCAAACATTTTTTATATATGTATTTCAAATTTCAAAAAAGCAAAAAAAAAAACACATGAGTATATAAATTTGCTGTTCATATTCATCACGTAAGAGCAATTTATCACAAATGTTAATTTTATGGGTTGAACACACATATAGAAATACAGGCAAATTCCGGTATAACCAGCGAATATAATAACAGACCCATTCGCCATTCATTATATCGAAAAATTTGTTATATGGCAAAGTTTTTTTAAGTGCGAAGTGAAGGGCAGCAATTTGCTTTTAAATTCGTTTTCAAATAAGCCACCACATACAAACTAACGCTACCACATTTTTTTCCATTTACATTGCTACTGTGGATTTTGTTTAATTTTTTTTGCCGTTTGTTATAAAAAGCATACATATCGAGCCATAACCACCAAAAGAAGGTAAGCGATTTTCGTTTTATTTTTTTGACGAAATTCAATTATTTACGAACGCAGATAATCGATTTTCATAAAAAAATGAGGTTCGAAAATTTGTCGCTTAAGCTATTTTGTCGGCTATGGCACGATATATGCAAACATTCGCTAAAGTAGTAAATGTGATAAACTGTTTTTTATAAAAAAAATAATATAAAATTAATATAGTATCTGCTTTATAAGGTTGTTAATAATGTAAAAAATTTGGACGTTCGTTATATCGGATATTCGCTAAAGCGAGATTCGTTATGCCGAGATTTAACTGTATGCTGATATACTACTTGCATTCGTTGAAATTTTTACGCAAAACTTGCTAATGGTAA
This sequence comes from Nowickia ferox, assembly GCA_936439885.1. Classification (NCBI taxonomy): domain Eukaryota; kingdom Metazoa; phylum Arthropoda; class Insecta; order Diptera; family Tachinidae; genus Nowickia; species Nowickia ferox. Next base: position 5,018,299 of record OW387026.1, read on the forward strand.
ATGTGGGAGTGTATTTGAGTATCGTTATCAACTTTATGCGACTGGTGATGATGATGATGACGATCTAATATGCATGTGCTTGCACTCATAGAAAAAAGGCATCAACAAGCTGCTAAGAATAACTACGAAAATAAAAAAGAATATTCAAACTATACAATTTAATCCATAAAGTGAACAAAACTACACCGAAGAGGAAATATATGTACATACATATACACAGAAAGGCCCTAACTCATTATTTTTTTTTTAAATCGAGTTGTTTGTGTATATCGATAGAAGAACATCTAATACGTCGAAAAATGCAAAAATTAGGATTAAAAAAAAATAATGAGTTGGGGCCTTTCTATATCAAAGTAACGATTTGTATATATAGATTAAATAAAACGCATAAAAATATAACAACGTCTGGCAAATTATACAAATAACTTTAAGGTTATTTGTAGAAAAATACTCATAAAAATAAGGAAATTGCAACTGTGTAAGCACGCATACACTTTCTTTTCAATACAAAACAACATAAGGCACACAGGCATGCACACACACACACATACACACATGCATACGTGCTCACTTATTGTATGCTCACCCCACTAATATGGATGTACTCGTTTGCTTTGTTTTTGTATTTCCTCTAGACTCTACCTCTCTTTCTCTATCTCTCTCTGTCTTTCTTACTCCCTTACAATTTAAATATAATGCAAAACAGTTACAATATCTCAAGTAATAATACCATTGCATGCTTATCGGCGGCTTGTACGATGCTTCTGCTCCCCACTTTTTTTAAAACCTTAAACGTTAAATGGAAATGTGGTTTTAACTGGTATTTTAAATACTATAACACTGTTATAGTTGGTTGCTGCAAGTGTTGAAAAAGTCTGAGTTGCAATTTTATTTCTTTATATATTCTTTCAATTACATATACATACATACATATGTATGTATATCGTACATACATACATGTGTATGTGCGTAAGTGTAACAGCATTGCACTAAGGGTAAATGTAAGCTTGGTTGAAATTTTATGAATGTTTTTTAATGACACTCGAGCAGTTGAGTTTAAGTAAAGTTGTAAATGCTTATAATAATGAGAAAAAAGTTACTAAGCTGAATTGGATGAGGTTATATAAATGTACATATGTATGAGTACATACGAGTACATATGTTTGGATGCAGTGTGTACTTAAAATTAAAGGAAATCACAGTTTTAATTTATTTTTAATTATGTTTATTAATTGCTTTATTATTAAATAATGTTTTACAAAACTTAATTATATTAAACATTCTAGAAAAGAAGGAATATTTAACAGTAAAAGTTCTTGAGTAAACATTTTCTGCTCAACAAAATTTTATATTTATTATTTATTTCATCAGTAATACATGTGTAACTGATAAAATTAATACAATCTCAGTCATCATCGAAATATGGAACTATAAAGAGAATTTTTGTATATGCATAAACACAAGAGACCTTTAGCTTAATAAAATTAGAGATTATTATACTTAATTTAATTATCTAAAGCAGCTTGGAGGTAGGTAGCCACATGCATAATGTGCGAGCTTTTACAAAAAAAAACTTTTTGCTTTCACACCGACGAGAGCATAACAGCTAATCAGATTTCGAGGACAACAGTGCCTGCCGCTTATTTTACAAAGAAACAAGAACAAATTGTAAGAGCTTTCAAAGCTGTTTAACTCAAATGAAAATGTCAGTGCTTTAAATCAGCTGCGTCTAACATTTTCATTTGAGGTAAACAGCTTTAAAAGCTTTTAAATTTGTTCTTGTTTTTTGCAAATTAAGAGCAAGCATTGTTGTCGCCATTATCTGGTTGGCTGCTGTGCTCTCGTTTGTGTGAAAGCACAAAAGCTCTTTTGTAAAAGTTTGCACACGCTTTGGACGTAGCTGATTTAACGTAATTTGCATTCCATTGTTGAGTTATTTAGATACAGCTTTATATCTTGACAAAGTAAAGCGAACGTGTCATAATTTTTTAATTAACAAATTCTCCTTTTCTAATAAAACTAGCTGTGTATACATATGTATGTGCTACGAGATTTATGAAAAAATGTTGATTTTGATTGCAGAACCTCAACCATTGCATTTGTACCTCAACAACCCTGGCTTCTAAATGCCAGTGTACGCGAAAACATTTTATTTGGAGAATCCTTTCGACCGCGACGCTACGATTATGTCTTAGAAGCCTGTGCTCTGAAACCGGATATAGATTTTATGCCCGCTGGTGACATGACTCTAATTGGAGAAAGAGGTATAAACTTGTCGGGTGGTCAAAGACAAAGAATTGCCATAGCACGAGCTCTATACTCATCAGCTAATGTGGTGATAATGGTATGTGATTCTCTTACAAAATTGTATACTCGTATGTGCATAATAAGAATTTGCCTTAAGCTTTTTCTTTAGCCCTTCTTAAGCAGTTGCACAATTTATTACTATTGATTTCTTTTTTCTTTTATTATAAATATTTTTTTTTCATTTTCTGCTCTTTTCTGTTTCGTTTTCTTTTTTTTTCTCCAATAAAACAGGATGATCCTTTATCATCATTAGACAATGAAGTCGCCCGTCATATATTTGAACAAAGTATTAAAAAAATGCTATTGAAAGCCAATCGCACTGTCATTTTAGTGACACAACAATTAAATTTACTCCAACAAGCGCACAATGTAAGTGTGGTACTTTTTATACATACAAAGACTCAGTAGCAGTAGTCACTTGTCTAGCAAATATAAATATAAATGAAAAAAAAAAAAATTGAAAAATATTTAATAATTGCAATATAGTATAAAGAAAACTAACTCAGCTGTCATTTCCTGCTGTTAAAAAACTAATAAATTTTTCTCTGCAAGTTTTTTTTCAACAAATTCTTGGACACATTTCGTATTTCAAGTCCTTGAGGTACAAGTGATAGACAAATATTCGTTTTAAAAATGTTGCTTTTTAATAGATTTTTATTGGCAAAATTCTTGAATGTGCCAAAGAAAAATATTGAATTTTTTTTTGTTTTATTACTGAATGAATATTCGAACAATTGTCTATAGAAAATGTATGCACATGCACACTTATGTATGTATGTAATTGTTTGCTTGATTTTAAAAAGAATTTTATATATAATAAATGTATTAACATTTTTGAGTTGTGTATGTAAGTGTGTTTTTTCGGTTTAACAAATATTTAGTTTCCATTACATAATTTATAATTCCAACTATTTTGTTTCATTGGACACATAAATACGTTAGTTTTGCTTTTTTTTAGTTTCTGAATTTCAATTTCATATTTATTTTCATTTCGCGCAGCTTTTGTCAGAAAGCACTGTGGGTCGGTTTGTAGAATAAGTGGTAACAAAAGTTTTAGTTGTTGCAGCATTTTAAGAAAACCTTCACTGTTAATTAAAAAATAAAGGCTTTCACTTCGCTATGACACAATCTCGAAGTTGAAAAAATGGGCAGATCCACGCCCAATAAAACTTAATATTATATTTGATAGATTTTTACGAAACCTGGAATACACCCTGAGCATTCAAAAAAGTGGGTGAAGCTACGCCTATTAAATTTTAATACATATTATATTTCACGTACTTAATTAATTTTTACGAAACTTCGCACACACCTTGGGTTCTTAAAAATACACAATCTTGCGTTCAAAGAAACTTGCATTTACGAAACTTGATACACAACTTGCTAAAGCACCTCACAACTCGACAAATATGTGCAAATCGTTAAAAAAATATTTGGCATACCCAATGAATTTCGGCAAACAAATTTTTTGCCTTGTCCGTTGCACGAATAATGTCTGGCTGCTTTTCTTTGCAAATTAGCATTTTAAACTTTCGTTAAAAATTTCCAAGACCAAGATAAAGTTGCTAAACAAGATTTGATTTAACTACATATTTCAAGTAATCAAATGTTTAAAATTTGTTAAAAATTTGCAACGATAAATTCATTTTCAATTGGTACCACAGTGCAGTGGTTGATTATTATTTCTAAATTTGTTTTAAGAATGCGAGAGTGGTGCTTAAATTACTTGAACTGAAACGCACCACTGAAAAGGAAGCACAGGTAAATTGACCAAACATCGACCTTTCCGTTTAGCTCAAAATTTTAAATTTTGTTGCATGTTCTCTATTTATTTCTATATCGTTCGTTTTCTAAACTTTCTTTTATTCATATTGCTTTAAAACTCTCCACGTACCACGTGCTCATCTCCATTCACTGCACTCTGTTTTGTTTATTTTTTCTAATTTATCTCCTTTTCTACTTTCAGTTAATTGTATTGAAAGATGGTTGTCTGCTGGCATCCGGTAGCTACAAGGATATCGAAGTTACTCATCCTCATATAATTGCCAAATGGAATTCAATAATTGCTAAAGCCAATGCCAAAGAACAACAAAATAAGTGAGTAGCTAAACCAAGAAAAATATACATAAATAGAAATAAATGCTAAAAAAATATTCGATCCAGTCCAGTTGAACAATCGTTAAATGAATAAACAATTTTTATTGCTGGTCAAGATAAAGAAAGCAGTTTTATTTTGTTTTTATTAATGGAAATAATTCAAAAGAATTTTTTATGACACAATAGAGAAGAAAAAAAATTTAAACATAAAGAGACTAGATTAAATGTTAATTAAGAAAATTATTCATGAAAGCAATTTTGTTTTAAGTAAGAACCAACGAAATTCAGATGATGAGGGGGAAAGGAGATTTTCGTTTGTTTAAAAATTTTGTGCAATCAAGGCCACAAACAAAGGCGGATGCAGCCTTCAGTCCAAGGGGGGGGGCACATAGTGGAAATTTATTCGCCACTGGCTAAACTAATAGGTGGTTTAGCAAAAATATCAGTGCTCGTCTGGCACTTGGATGCGCTCTTGCCACAGATAGGCAGACACACATGTTCACAGGCATTCAATGCTGAATAATTTTTTCTTCTTATTTTATATTCATTAATTTTTTTTTAAAGCATTGAACATAAAATCTTTATTGTGGAATTTAAAAATGAATGAGCGCAATGCGACATTAAAGTTCATAAACTACAAGTCTCCCTCCCCATGGAACTTAAATTTCACTACGAGTTCAATTTAAATTCACATAAAAAATTTTTCATTAACTCTTGTCTTATTTTTTTTCTACGCACTCCCCTCCGAGGCAATAAATAATTAAAATGAAGAAAACCTAAATAACAAAATGACAAAAATGATTTATTGGCTTTAAGAAGCGGGAGACCTGCTCTCCTCTGCTTTTCACCATACCTGTCTCCGTTTCCACATCCGCTTAATCTTCCCTCTGTAGACAAAATATACAGCTGCATGGAAATAAAATGTTGCTTGTGTTAAATTTTATACCTCATAAATTTTTATACAATATTTTAAATTTAAACTGTTTTCATTTACTTAAACTCTGACTGATTAGCATTAAGCAAACAAAGTATGCAAGTATTTGCTCGTAATATTAATCCTTCTTGCAAACTATTATTAATATTGCTTGTCATATTTCTATGTGAGTGAGAGCCCAATATTCAAATGCTCATTATCACTGAGCGGCAGTGGGAACAAAACCAGCAAAGCCATTACTGTTTTTATTCCTGCTAAAACTACGGCTGATGGTGCTTCAGCTTCAGCTGCTGCTGGTAGTTGTAATTCAATTAAAAGAGATGAACCGTTCGTTTGCTAGGGCCACACAATGTGAGTGCGTGTCTGTGAGTATTCACATCAAGTGTTGTGTAAATTAAAATCATGCTTCTAAGTTCGTTTGCTAAACAAGGAGTAAGTTTTTCTTGTGGAAAAGGTAGTCAAGTGTAAATGGTAAATAATAAGTAGCAGTAGTAGCGATCATAATACCCGTATGACTAACTAAGTGGTTCCTTATGTTCATTAAATATCTTAATAAGTTAATTACAGGTACTAGCTCACGTGAAACGAAATAAAATGTACCTCAATTTTGAGCTTCAGTACTTAGAGTGCGAGGGTTACTTCTATTCAGTAAACAATATTTTATTAATGAGTTTTCTTATGTTTATTATTCTCTTAATTGTTACCCCAGTATTGCTGGACGCTAATATTTTTAAAGTGTAGGACAAAAAATGTGTGTCGTATTTGTATATAAGAAGTAAAGTTAAATTTTACAGAATGAAACTATTTTTCTCTATGATTTCTTTCACTGTGATAATACTTGAATAAAGAGGGTGAACCAAAATCATTTTAAATGTTCTTAACTTTTTCATAATATTGCGTTTAAATTTCATCAAAATCTAGTACAATACAAAACAAAATCTGCTTCGTCACTAGATTTTGTCGAAATCTACTTAAAATCCAGTACAACTTAGTGATGCAACTATGTTTTTTTTTTAAATCAAATTTGTACTAAAACGTCTGTCTGCCTGTGTACTCAAAAATGTTAAAAGAAACTTGATGTTAACGTTTAAAGATTTTCATAAAGATTTAAATTGAAACCTGCTAGATTTTTTGCGAGTGTAAATGCCCTATAATGTGTAGTTAAAAAGGTGTATGAATTAGCTGCATTGCTGCTTTAGAAAATTTTTAGTTTTCGGTTTTTGCTTTGAACAAGAATAGAGATGGGTCCAACTCGTTCATTTTGGCCACAAAACTATCAAACCCATTTAAAATACATGGGTTTGAGCTCTAAACAAGAAATCTTGATAAATCGTCGGTTGGTTATTGGTTTACGGCACAGTATATTCTAAATACAATAACCAACCGACGAAATGTCAAAAAACTTGATAACTAGATTTTGAAAAAGATTTCGATTGAAATGTACTGCATTTAGTGCAGATATAAATGTCCTTTATCAAGTAACTTATATAACAAATTAGTCTAAACCACCCACGTTTCTTCAATACCAACGAAATCATTCAACAAAAAAATTAAATATTTATATTCCATGTACACAGAAAAAAAACAATGTTTTATCAGAAATAAAATTTATTTATTGACTTAAAATAAAAATATTTTCAAAAAATACAACTTATTCACCAAATATACAAAATTCTTCATAATTTCTTATTCAAATATCACAATAATTTTTTTTTTAGTGTAAGGTTTTGGAATGAAGACAATCATAAGGAAATGTTATAATTGCACTGACGATGTGCCAGGTCTTTACATAAATTGAAAAAAAAAACATTTTTAAAAATGAAACGCAAATAAATGAAGCAGTCAGCGTAATAGCAAAATACCATTTTTAAATTAATGTTTAAATTACTACAATAATGTTTTTGTGCAAAATTTAAAATTTTGTTGCAAATATATTTAAAAATTATCTTCATAGACAAACAACATTTTATATTTATTTCTTATTTCTCTTCTCTTTGAAAAGTTTGACCGAGAATGTTAATTTAAATCGTACAGCCCGTGAACGTTGGAAATTATTCAAAAATGTTTCCAAATTGGGATTACAACGTTCAATTTCCATACAGGACGGTGGTGGTGGTGTCAGTCAAACTGAAGTGGATGCGGAAACGGAAATAAAGACAATATCTATGGAAAATATTTTGGCGGCCAACGACGACGAAGATGAAGATGCTTATACAACAATGATGCCTGTGGTAAGTGTTTTTCTTTTAATTTACAAAAAAAAATATTATTATTATGTCTGTTGCTGATGTGTGTGTTGAATGTTAAGGGAAAACTTTGTAATAAATTCTTAATGAAATTGGTTTTAGGCAGGATTTGAAATAATAATAAGTTAATTTTTTTCTTACGGTCAGGTTATTATTTGTAAACGTTTACTCTTGAATAAATATACTCGTACACAAAGTAAATAATAATTTGATAACAATGTTTTTAATTAATTTGCCAAATTCTTTCAAAAATTTGATAAAAAGAAAAATAACTTAACTGAAAGCCAAAGGTAACTTTTGAATAATGTCAATTGTTGGTGGGGAAAAACAAGCAGAGTTTAAGAAGGGAGTGGGACTTTTTTCTGCTCCCACGTTTTTCAATTTCTTTTGCTTCAGCGACTTTTTTAATTATGTGCAAATTTTCTTTCAGAACTCCTCCATGATCTCTCCAAATACAAGCTTTAAACTAAAACGGACTCCATCTATTGTTTATGGTTCGCGTCATCTCATCTACGATGTCCCGCTACCACTGGATGAGTGCCAAACTGAGAATGTCATCTTAAGGCGAAGAAGACGCACCAGCAGTCGCAGTGATAATCAACAGAAACCACGACCCAGCTCTCGTACCTCTAGTCGTTTGAGCAACATCAGTAATACACCCACCGAATTGAGAAGAAGTCTACTGACCAACAGCTGTGGCAGTGCCAACAGTTATATGACCAATTTAAGTGGCAGTAATTATGGTGATGAAATACCTGCATCACGCACTCAATCTTGGCAACCATTTGTTACGGGCAATACCAAACAACATCAGACAATTTCAAGAAATATTTCCTCGCCGCCCACTTTTGATCAAAAGCAGGTTAAAGAAGAAGACGAAAAAGATTCAGATGGTGCCTTAGTGGCCGATTTAGTTAAAACTGCCGCCTCTAATAGTGGCTTCCAACAGTTCCTAAGGAGAATGTCTATGAGAAAGTCAAAGGGAGTAGTGGTAACACAACAAAATCGTAAATTGCACAACAACACCGGCTCCATATTGTAAGTGATATGTTGTTTGTAGTAGAGATGAGCGCGTGTTGAATTTTCGCAACACGACAGGACCCGAAAAGTACAAAATCAAATTGAATAGAAAAAAATATTTTTTTTTATGTTCAAATAGATACATATTTTATTTTTAATTTCCGAACTTTAATGTTAAGAGACTCATACACGATAAAAAAATTTGCTGGTGGTGCGTTTTTGACGGTACAAAATATTAAATTTTTTCTTTAATAAAAATTCGTGTTTTTTCGTGTAAATTTTGCTCAACACGATACGACTCGACCACGCACGAAATCAAAATTTCTGCCGCGAACACTAAGTGTTGAGTCCTGCGTGCTGGTGTCACGAAAAAAAGCATGCGCCCATCTCTAAATTCTAGTAAAATTTTTATATGTTTTATTTATTTATTTATTTATATAATTATTTATTTTTTATTAATTTATTAATTTCTAAATTAATTAATTTTTTTTATTGAATAATTGATTTATTTATTTATTTATTTATATATTTATTAATTAATTAATTAATTAATTAATTAATTAATTTTATTAATTTATTTATTTTTTTATTTTTTTATTTATTTATTTCTTTACATCCTTATTTATTTATGTTTTTATTTATTTATTTATTTAATTATTTATTAATTAATGTATTTAATAATTATTTTATTAATTAATTTGTTTATTTATTTATTAATTATTTTATTAATTAATTTATTAATTAATTAATTAATTAATTTATTTATTTTTTTATTTATTCATTTATTTATCTATTTATTCATTTATTCATTTCATTTTTTTTATTTATTTAATAACGAATTAAATTCCATTGAAGTTTTTATTTCTGTTGCGTCTGCGAAATAAGTTATTTATCTTATTTTTATTTAATTTAAAAACTTTATTTGTAGCTCAAGTCTTAGTTTTATTTTATATTTGCAATAACAGTATGAAAAATTGTAACTAATACTTGTTCGCTATACAAACTTTGCACTCAATTCTCCAATTTCTTCTTCTGTCTTTTTTTTGTTCTGTTCCATTTCCTTTTCCGCTGTTTTGTGTGTGGGTGTATGAATATGCGGGCCCATTTCCACCCCTTAAGGAGCATCTCTGAGGAATCTGGCATTGCTGGCTGTAGTGTTGCCTCGGTGCCATCAATTGAATTGAGTTCAGTGGCAGTAACGGATACTGAAACTGAGACGACGGAAAGTTGGATTGCAGGTATAGAAAATGAAGAATCCATACAAGGTAAGTAAGTATATAATAAGTTTTATAGACATCCCCAAGCACAAGCGTACATACATACAAATATATATTTATACAATAAGTATCTTTGCAGCATTCATAAGCAAAACACAGTAGGAAGCATTAGTAAGGAAAAGCATCAGTTAAATTGGAATTAATTCCTTGCTTGCAATAAAAATAATAATAATTTATTAAAAAATAAACACCAACAATACTTTGTGCATATTTTTAGCTAGATTAATTGTCGTGTAATTGTCTTATAGAAAACTAGAAAGCAATTGTTTTCTTAACATTTCGAAACAGTCCTCAAAACTAGATTCACATGTTTCTGGTGTTTCATTTATTTTTTTTTCCTTTAACTATAATTGTGGCTTTCATAATAAAAGTGCCTGCCACTGACTGGTTTGTTACATTAAAATGCGAACTGTTGCCTCTTATCAATTGTATAGGAATGGTATTGAAAGAGAAAGAGAAATGGTATTCTCATAAGCGAGTGTTTATTAAACACTAATGATAACTGATATTTAGAGCGATAAACAGCAACAATTGGCAACAATTCAAATTCAAATTGTTTAATTGATTTCAATTGAATTAAGTTTGAGGTGTCATATAAAAGTTGTGGAGATAATTGAAAAGATAAAGAAGTTAAACCAGAAGAATATTAAGCGCCGGCACAGAGTAGCAATTTTTGTTGCAGCAAATTTTAATTTTTTCTAGTAAAAAAGAGCGAGAAAGCAAAACAAAATGTATGTATTTCTATTTCAAGACTCTCTAATATATTTAAGTATTGCTGCAAAAAAAATTTGAATTTTGGACTGGGCCTAAAAGGAGCTTAAAATCACTGGGAAAAGTGTATGGATTATGCTGAGAAATAAAAGTTCAATGAAAAGTACCATAACCATAACTATACATACATATATATATATTTATATATATATATATATACATATATATGGTTATGGCAATGGTTATGGCTGTGGAACTATGGTATTGAATGTCTGTTGGAACCCTAAAAAAATTCCCAGATTTCCTATTTTCTTTTTTGGGTCCGTTTGGCTTAGAACTGACCTCGTATATATATGTATATATGGAACTTAACGTAAATTAACATTAATAGTGCATTTACATTGTTTCAAAATCTAATCAGCTTCGCTCTACACAATTTCCTATTGAAGGTGTGTGAATGAGCTAAGTGGGCATTTTTTTTGTTAAAATTTAAGACGAAATTTCAGACAAAGGATTTTGTCTTGGATACAAAATCTTGGAAAATGTCAAACAGCTTAGTGTAAACCATATAGATTTCGTTTAAGACTTCTAATCAAATATACTAGATTTCGAGACAATGTAAATGCAGTTTAAAAAAAATCGTCTACCGTAATTATTTTTAATGAGTTTAAAAATTCATATTTTGAGCAGGGGTTTTGAGAATTACTGGTAACTTGGAATAGTTTTAAATAGATTTCCTTTCAATAAGGGATCACATACAACTGATATTTTTTATTTTTTATTTTGTGATGAATTCATTTTCGCGTTAATCAAGTTTGTGCAGTTCAAAAGTTCTTATTTGGATATTAAAAATTAACTGATGTTTTTTTCTTGTAATTTCCTTTATATTTTTGAAGCAAAATCACTCTTTTTGTAGTAAATTATATAAAGCCATCCGTTTTAAGTTATGCTTTGAAAAGCATACAATATAGTAGATATATATATGTATGTATTCATAGCTGATGTAAATTTTATTTTGAATATTTCCAATGTAGTTCACCTTTGGCCTAAAGCCTTGAAAGTTTTTCCTTTTTGTACTTTTCAAACTAAAACTGATGTGTGTTTGTTTAATGAATTTTCGGTTTAAACTAAAACAAATATTAGCAAATGGTAAAAGCGTTTGCGGAAAAAATATTTATGTACACAAACAATTGTTTGTATTGGCGCTTTAAAAATGAACTCTATAGCCCTTTGGCTTAAAAGGCAAATAAAAAGTTTTTTATTTAAGTATAAAATCTATATTTGAATATATGTATACAAAGTTTTGTAAACTAGAATTTGAATCTTATACAAAAAGCTAACGATAGATATTTAGAAAATTAACAAACATTATCTTATCAAGGCAATAATGTAATTTAAGGCACCCTACGAGAAGAACTATTTAACATTTGTAACAAATTCCCCCAAAACAAGCACGAATGTATCTCTATAAATTCTCTCTTTTACATGTTTTTGCACAGATGCCAATATTGATTATAAAATTTTGTTGACCAACAATGGAAATAATTCAATACAAACAGGTGCTGATGTTGTTACAAATAATCAAGTTAGCAACACAGTGGCAGCAACAACCTTGCCGACATTAGCAACAGCTTTAATAAAAACCCCAGCAGCATTAGCCACAGCAACAACAACAGCAAAAGCCACTAGTTATGATGTTGAACGTAAATATGGCAAAATACCGGCGGAAATATATTTGCTTTATTTGCGCGCATCTGGTTTAACAATTGTTTTAATATTTTTCATCACGGCCCTAATTTGGCAGGCACTGCGTGTTTATACGGATGTCTGGTTACGACAATGGACGGACGCCAACACTCAAACGAATGCACAAAGAGCAGCAGCAACAAACAACACATTCGCAACAACAATACAAAACAAACAAGATGGAGAACAAATGAGCCACAATTTTACATCAACTGAACATGCATCTGCATTTGTAGATGTATCTGTAACTGCAACTCAACCAACAACGTTGTGGGAAAACGTGGAACATCATGAAGTCACGTATTATTTTCATATTTATGCGGTCATATCAGGCGTTTGTATTATAATGGCCATATTATCAACGCCGGCTGGTCAATGGGCCGGCTGTAAAGCTCGTCAAAATTTACATGATAAACTTTTGCAGTCAATTATGCACAAGTCATTGCATTTTTTTCAAACTACACCATTGGGCAGAATAATGAATAGGTTTAGTAACGACATGGCCATAATCGATAAGGTAAGTTGGACTGGGTGGGAAAACGAATTTTAACAATTGCATAAGATTGGGGGAGGGGGAGACTTTAAGAGAAAGGAAGTTAAAATTTGTATTGCAGACAGGCATAGTATTTGAACATTTTTGAAAACCAGAAATAAGCAACGTATGAAGAGGCGGGAAAATATTTAAGTTGTTCAGAATTTTTTTTAAAGAAATTTGGCAGTTATTTTCTGTTGCATATTTTTCCATATAAAGTATATTTTTTGATGACAGCAGGCCAACTAGTTTGTATTTTATTTCACTAAGTAACTTATAAGTAAACAAAAAAAAACAAAATGTGCCTTTAATGCATTAAAAAAATTTACCACACCAGGCTTCACGACTACACGGCTTCAAGTGCCGCTAACTGCAATTGTCGCTTTGTAGCCAGCTACTTAATTATTTTGAAAGCAGCAGCAGCATCAGCATGGACAACAACCTACGGCGAGTCACCTGTAATCAAATACAGTGTTGCCCATAAGTTTGGTTCGAACAGCTGTTTTGTATGGTTATGGTTATGGCACAATTAATTGAACCTTAATGGTTAACGCGCGTTTGGTCTTAAGAACGTATTCGTTCTAGTTTTGGAATTTATGAAGCATATGGTTAAATTATCAGCTGCACGTTTGCAAGTTTTTCAAGCCACTGTAATGAGCGTAAAATACAGTCTTAGAAGATATTGCTGGGCTTTCTAATGAAATCAAAAAGGAACAACAATGTAATTACATGTTTCTGGTTTCTCTAGTTGTAAAATAATTATTCGATGCACAAAAAATCATGGTAAATTTTTTTAACATGAACGTAAAATTGAGCACAACTTAGACTTAACATTTAAATTGTTATACTGCATGATTTATGGTCTGTCATATATAATAATTTATATTTTCTTCTCTTGTGTTTAGAAAATTGCTGCCACTAGCCAACGCTTGCTACAATTCTCTTTACTGTGTCTTTGTGCCATTTTAATCAATGTCGTTATTACACCCTGGTTTATGATGGTGACCATACCAGTTTGTCTGGCTTATTACGCCATACAAAAGTTCTATCGGTGCTCCTCCAGGTAAGATAAACAAAGAGCTTTATTTAAGTCAAAACATTTTAGAAGTAAGTAAAAATCAAATAGTAAATAAAGTACGTTTACATTTCAAAAAAATTCTAATAGTTACAAGATTTCGGGCAAAATCTAATAGATTTCCCATACTTAACCAAATTCCTTTCGTCAGTATCAAAATCAACTTAAAATCTAGTAGAACTTAGCGATGCAACTATGGGTTTTTTTCAAATTAGCACTAAAATGTCAGCCTGTGTGCATAACAAGGTGTGTGAATTGGATACATTGCAGTTGTTTGGTTGTAGTTTTGGAAAATTTTCAGTTAATGGGGTTTGTTTAGATAAAAAATCTTGTGTCAAAAACACTTGGTAAAAACGGTATAGATTTTCATAAAGATTTCAATTGAAATCTCATAGATTTTGCGCAAGTGTAAATAAATGCCCTATAAAACACTGTAAGAAAAAGTTTTCTTAATTAAAAATTATCTTACAGATATTGTTAAAAACTATATAATCTTAATATAATTTTCAATACTTTTGTGTATTTATGTGTACGTATATGTATATGTATATATGTATGAATTTACATAAATATAGCTTCATTTCCTCTCAGAAAAATAAAACTTGCAAAATTCATTGAGTTTGTTATTTCTTTTATTTTATAAACATCAACTTAATTAAAAACTTTATGCAGCTCAAAAGTCTAGACCAACTTTTAAATCAAATCATGAAACGTTAAAACAAACGTTTACACTCATTTCGTAGTTTTGTTTTTTTTCTCTTTTTCAAAATATGAAAAGTGCATTAGTAAATAAATTAATACGTTGCGAAACTTTGTAAAAAAAACAAGTAAAACTTCAAAAATAAACAGAAAAATAAACGTATTTTTAGCAAGAAACTGTTGTTGCAAATAAAGCACAATTGTTGCCGTTTCCTTTGCACCATGAAACTTTAAAAAAAAACAACAAAATGAAAAACATACAAAACAGCAGCAACAATAAAAAGCAATTTAAGCGAACGCGTTAAACGCATAAGTGACAAAACCGGATAAAGCACGCACAAAACTGTTGTTATTGTCAATAGTGTATAAATTCATTTTCTGTTTTGTTTTTTTTTGTTAACAACAATAAAGAGGAAAGCGCAAAGTTTTTTAAAACAAAATACGTACTCACATAGTTTTATTTGTATTTAAATCAGCGTTTAAAAACTTCTCATTTGAGTATTTTCTTTTGCTTCTGCTCATACTCCTGCTTCTGAAAATTAAAGTGTTAACTTCTACAGTAAGTTAGCCCAATAAACGAATAGCCATACACAACGGAGAGCGTCAGCTGTCGACATGTGCGACAAGTTTTCTCTATGTCTGAATGCTGAATGCTTTAAATAAATTCGGAAGTTAACGTAGTAGAGATGTTGTGTGTTTTTTCTTTCTTCTGATTTTGCAGTTTCATTGCGTATTTAATTGCTTGCTGGAAGAAATGTTGTTGTTGTTTGTTTTACTATTATATTTGTATATACATGCAGGAAAAACAACTCATACACACATTCAAATACATATACACAAACAGTTCTGCTTCGTTAACTTCGTATTTATTTAAAGCAGTAGTAAGTCGAACCGAAAACTGTACGAACATGTCGACAGCTGAAGCTCTTCGTTGTGTATCTATTGTGTTAACTTCGACTACGACTCTTTGAATTTCAGTAGCAGAACTATGAGCAACAGGTTGTGAGTGGGCAGTAAAAAATAAAAAGTCGATGAAATGGCACAATTTTACTACTATTGCTATTTCGACTGCAGTTTTTTTTAACACTGATTTAAATTGAAAAACTTTATCCCTGCACCACTGTGTGTGATAGTGTTTTTTTGTTGTTGTTTCCGTAGAAGTTACGAGTTTATTTGTATTAAAGTAGAATTCAATCATTTTCCAATTCCTTCCCATTGTTCTCTAAAATTACTGGGAACAGCGCATCTGTGAAATCTGCAAAATAAGATCCTTCTGCGATTCTTCCATTAATCTCTCCAACAATACTACATACTTTTTTTCATCTATTTATCTCCATATACATATGTACATAAATCTTTTTATTTGAACATTTTATGTGTCTAACGAATCTCGTAGGCCTAGAACCCACTGTAGGCACAATGAACCGATTTTCGTCGGCTCTGAAGTGAAGTCACAAGTAATACGCTAAATTGGCCTTATTTCTCAACTAATTGAAATATAAGGACATAATAGACTTATTAGTAGGAATTAATTGAGAAATAGTGCCATTTTGCTAGTGGGATCTCAGCTTTAGTTTTATTCAAACAAAATAAATTTGATATAAAATATTCCCTTTGAACAAAAATTCTACCCCTTACACAATAGTGCTGAACTCTAAATTTCTCCCTGTCTTAAAACCATACCTTTTATTGCTCTCATACTTGTAAGTCCCCCATTCAATGTTTCTCGCATCTTGTTGTAGTTCCTGGTTTTCCCATTTCTATACTATAATTATCTGTTGCTTAAGCATGTTTGTATTTTGTTAAGAGTTTTGCTTAGCAATTTCTTTTGCAGTTTTAAAACTATGTTGGGAAAAGTAAGCACTAAAATGTCCTTTGAAACAAAAAACTAAAGAAGAAAAGGAACTTTGCTCTTACGGTATATCCCAGCGCTGCTTAGTAAATAATAAAAACTAAACTTTAGCTCTTTACCTCTACAAACTTTTTTTTTATCAAGAAACATGCTGCATACATACATGCATGCATACATAACAATACAATGGGAGTTTAAATAAACAACAATTCCCTGTGTGGCTGTTGGCTGTGTTTTATTTTTATTGCTATTGTTATTAGTGTTGCACAATGCTCGCTGTTGTTTGAGTCTTCTTTATTCCATGCATATTTTATTTGCTCTTCAAGTATTCCTATAAAGTTGTTTGTGTCTAACAACTTTAAAGAATAAAAAGTGTGCATTATTATCGCATTCAGCCAGATAAATTTAAAGTGTACAATTTCTCAGATCATAGTATTAAAAATGTTTCAACCTTGACTGATTTTTTTTTATTTAAAAAAAAAACTATTTTTTTTATTTAAAACTGCTCAAAATTAGAATTCAGCTAGCTGAATTAAAACTATTGAGCATGAAAAGATTTTTTACATCTTATTTGCTAAACCGATGTAACAAAATATTAGCTTTAATGCCAGGATGTACATATTAAAAAAATTTTTGGTTTAATTTTTTTTAGAACCATATGAATTTAAAATATAATATTAAGCATTGTGAATAAGTATTATTTGCTGGAAATACAAATTCATATGACATTATATTAAATGTGCTGAATAAACTATAGATAGGCAAAGTTTTCTTTGCAAAGTTTTAATTCAGCTGGGAAAAACATAGAAACTGAAAGTATTTCTCTCTCTATCTTTCACCCAGCTAAATTGAGAATTTGAAATATAAGCTCTGCGTGTCTAAAAGGCGTCTTAATTTAATGTTTGTTAGAAAAAAACTTTAAAATTTGTAACTTTTCATTCAAATCGTGTCTGAAAAGTGATAATCAGCTAGCTGAATAAGTGTTTCCATACGTGATAATAATATAAATTGAGGCAAAATAAATAGCTTTTCAAGAAATTTCAATGTTATTGAAATTAAAAAAATATATCAATACTCGTATATACGAGTACATATATTTTAGCCGTGTGAACAATAATGCTTGTAAGCAAAAAACTATAATTTGTCTGATTTTTCTCTATAGCATATCTGAAAAGTGATATTCAGCTGGCTGAATAAGTATCTCTATATATGTTTATAAAATAAATTGTTGCAAAATAAAGAATTTTTTGCGGAACTTCAATTTATTGAAGTTTTCTTAGAGAAAATTTTATTTTAAATATATATTCAGCTCTAATATCATTATATTTTTTATGTTTAGTTTTGCTGAATCCCCTTGATAACCAAGCATATCAAAGACATTCAGCCTATTGAACATTTTTGCTTATATAATATATTTTCATTTAGCTGAATTGCAATATTTCAAAGATTTTCAATAATATTGTAATATGCACTAAAAACCGTTTTCAAAGTACATATATTCAGCTAGCTGAATATAAAGTTTGTCATTCAGGCACATAATTTAGCTTATTGCAAATATTAATTTATATTATATTTAAAGGAATTTCCAAGTTATTGCGTTTTTTTTATAAAAACCGAGCTTGAAAGTATATTCAAAATTCAGCATATTAGCAAATACATACTATTTATCTTTTTATATACATACATATTTTCAGCTAAATAAATTGCAATGTTTAAAGGAATTTTAAGGTTATTATGGTTTCTCTAAAACCTGCTTTTAAAGTACATTCAGCTAGCTTGCATATTTTTAAAGTTTAAAGCTTAAAGTTTAATGTTACTTACTATCATTTTCTTTTTTTTCTTTGTTTACTAAGGGAATTGCAACGTATTGAAAATGCCACAAATTCACCAGTGATATCACTTCTATCGGAAACAATACAAGGTGTAACAACCATACGTGCCTACAATCAAGAGTCACGTTTCACTGAAATCCTCTTTCGGCGTCTTGAAGAAAATACAATTGCATTTACCATATTAAATACCAGCAATCGCTGGTTGGGTATATCGTTGGTAAGTAGGAATATGAAAATACTCATACAATCGCATTAAAACACACATATGCATAATATAAGTAGATACACACATACATACTTCAGATGCTTAAACAAGATTATCGTATATTCAAGAAACACTGATTCATTTTACTCGTGCTGTATGTGTTTGTGTGTATGTTTGTATGTATGTTGTATTGTGCTATACGAGATTATATACATATACATATGTATGTATGTATGTGTTTTCACTCAATAACTTGTATAACTTTAACTTCAACTTCTGTTGCAAGTAAAATTTTTAGCCATTAAATGAAATAATTCGTTAAAAATCAATTACGAACCATTTTAAAACAAGTTGCAAAACAATTAAGGTTTTATATTATTTAATATTTTGATTTTCTCCATAAAATCTTTGTGCTCTTGTATATTTCTTATTCTTCGGTCTGGCTTTTTAGCTTTTTTGTAAAATTAATGGAAATAACTTCTAGTTTATTTTAGTATTTCACAGCTTATTTTTGTTTTTCAAAACAAAACAAAGAGAGCAAAATTCTTCAGAACAGCTGTCATAAATGTTAGGACGTGTGAGGTTCTTAAAGGAAAAAAAAAAATTGATAGTTGTTGGTGATTTACTGCTCAAAGTTCTTGCAAACTTAGTTATTTGTTTTGTTAAGATAAAAATATCATAGATTTTGTGTGTATTTAAAAACATATAAAATATTTTTTATTATATACATTATAACAAACACTGCGTATGAAAATTATAGGCCAAATGGGGTGAGAATTTTAATCACACGTAGTACATACATACCGAGCATAACCGCCGAAAAAGCTTAACCGACACATTTTTTGCGCGTTTTTTTGTAATGTAGTGTTGCAGCGCCTCTGGTGTCAATGAGACGAATTAAATTTTCGAAGCTGTGTTTATTACCATTTTATTGGTTATTTTACTTCGCCGTTGATTTTGATACAGAAAACCGACAAAGTAGGACGCTGAAGCCGGTATAGTTCAGTGACCAGTGACTATGCTTTCATCACTTGAACTTTCTTACAACTACTTATACAAGGAGACACAAATGCACATCAGCAAAATGCGTGGTGTTGTTATTTAATGTTTACTTCAACCAACGCCCCCCTCAAATAATGCGTAGCAAATAATCAACTTTGGTAAAAAAAATCGAAATTTTAAAGTTTTTCTGAACGTCATCCATTTATTTGCCAAAAGAAAATGAAAAAAAATTTCTGTCAGTGTATTTTTAATCTTCAAAACACAACACCTGAGATCTTAAAGTTTTTCCAATAAATTACATTGATTATGTTCAATTGAAAACTGTAGCAATATTTACTAATGACTCTTACAATTTAATAATATAATATTCTTTGTAATTTCTTTTGTTAACAAAAAGTTGGTGAAAGTAAAAACTTCCAACACCACAAAAGAAAGGCAAACGGAAGTAATTTTGTGCTCTTTCTGTTTCTAACAAACAGGATTACCTGGGTGGTGTGATTGTATTCGTGGCCATTGTGACAGCTTTATTGGCAGCAACAATAGCCTGCAACAACCACAATAAATACCTTCAAAAGTTATATTATACAAACAGCAGCAGCAGCGACAATGAAAGTTCTGCAAAGGCAACCTTGTCAGCACTTTTAACTCTCACACCGACACCTTCTCTAGTCGGCTTGGCCATAAACTATACTCTGCTGATGCCAATTTATTTGAATTGGGTTGTAAAACTTCTGGCCGATATGGAAATGTATATTGGTTCCGTTGAGCGTATTGCTTATTATGCCCAAACTTCAGACAAAATTGAAAATATTAAAGAACACAAAAGTGTAGAAAACTTAAAGCAAAATAATAAATTCGCGACAAAAGCTTGTGCTGGCAATAACAATATCAACGAAAGCGAGATGGAACATGTCACCGACCAGCATGAAAATAATGAAGACACTATACCACAAATTCGAACAACAACAACAACAGCTTCTGTTGCGGACAGCAATGATGAATGCTTAAACTTGTCTGAAAATAATAAAACAACTGACAACAATGTCGATACAAATATTGTCACTGCTGCCACCAGAAGTGCGACTGTTGATGACGACGATGATGATGCCCATCACCATCGTATTAATGATGGATATATTGCAGCAGTTACCACAAAAACTTTTCCAAATAAAAACCAAACAACAACGAAGGGGACAAAAACAGAATCTCCAATTGTAAAATGTAAAGATAACAACAATGACATGACAAAGAATGCAACATTGCCACGAACTACAACAGCAGCAGCAGTAGCAGCAGTAGCAGCAGGAACGGTGAACATTAAGAGTAAAAAGCATTGGACAATCTCTAACTCGATTACATCATCGAAACCATTAGAACGTAATGATGCAGAACGAAGAGCCAGTGTGCGGCGACGTTTCACTAAATGCAAGGAACAATGTAAGTAAATGCAAGAAACGGTTTACACTAGCAGTGGAAATTAAACTTGTTATAAAAAACTATTTATACTTTCTCCGAAGGGAGATGCGAGTGAGTACATATGTACGAGTATACATATATGTGCATATTTTTTAATGAACAAAAAACAACATACAATTTTCGTCGGCCCAAGACAAGACGAGTCTATATGAGGAGATCTCAATAGCCTGGGTGACTGATTTCGCTGCTTGTAATTTGAATATCCCTCAGATGTCAACATAATATTATATTTTTGAGAAAATTTTTTTTCCCAAGTTTGAGTATTTCAAAGCAAACTGCGGCGTATATGAAAATGTACTGAAAAATGTGTGTTGAAAGTAGATATAAAAATTACAAGCGGCGAAAATAGTCACCTGAACAGTTGACATCATCTGATATGAATTCGTCTTGAATTTTAGAAATTGTTTTTTTTTTATAAAATATTTTTCATTTTTAAATTTTTATTTGTCATGAAAAAATCCACGTTTAAGATCTTTTAGATATGAATATCTATATTTTTTTTTGTGAATTAATGTAAAACGTATTATGGAATTCCATAAATTCTCAAGAGATTTCTTTCTTAAATCAATACATAAAATTTTTCAGAGCTTGTCTTCTTAAAAAAATTCTCCAGTTTTCTGTGCTAGTGTAAAAGCCTAAAATATATCCTCAGATTTTCAGAAACCCATACAAATAAACTTTTTAAGTATTTGTTTCTTTGCTCTTTTTTCTGTTTAGTTATTTTTTGCTTGTTTTTGTTTTTGGCATAAGCAGAAGGATGTGTAATTGATTGTTTGCGTGTGCATGTGTGTGATTCTGTATTTGAATGAAAGATGTTTGTTTACCTTTTTCATGAGAAAAAGTGTACGTTGACTTAAGGTGGCAACCTGTGTGCAATAATAGGGACGGAGTAACAAAAGATTTGTTAATGAAAGAGAGAGGGAGAGTGTGATTTCAATTTCAAGGTAAGCTGCCTGCTTAAAGTTTATGGGTAAAATTATTTGACTTCCTGGTGTTCTTACTGTTGTTGCTGTTAGTTTGAGTGAGTGAGTGTGTTTTTGTGTGAGTGAAAATGAATGCGTTATAACGTGTGTGTGCTTAAAAAAATGTTAGTGTGCTTGCAATGGGAAATTATGTTGAAAACAGCATGGAGTGCCAATATCAACATTAAATTTTATACACACTTATTTTTTTATTATAATTTTTATAGTTTCACTTTTCCCTCATACAATTAGCCAACAAATTGAGAATATGTTATTAAAAAAACAAGTTTAAGTAAAATGTTGGGAGCTTTTGTGAGGGGCATTTGTGTTTTAAAAGTGATTTTTTAAATATTTTGAAGCTGCAAAAATTTTTTTCTTTACTTATTTACATTTATTTCGAGAAGTTTTAAAATTTATGAACTTAATTACTTTTTATTATTATTATTATTAAGTCAAAAAATTTTTTGTACAAATTAATTTTTCCAATATTTTGTCACTCTGTTGCACGGCTTCATCAGGGAGTCTTTTTATTAAAAAAAAAGTTATTTATTAATAAAAATTATTAAGGCTTAATTAGAAATATTTTGTGTTTAAATTTCTTTTAAAACCCTTTTATAAAGCCTTAATAATTTTTATAAATAAGGCTGTTAAATATTTGAAAATATATTTTTGGGTTTACGTCCCTTTTTCAATAATGAAAATTAAAAATTTTTAATTTTACCAATTCAGGATTTCGTATAAGGTCGTCTCAGTTGACTATTTTCGCAGCTTATAGTTTAAATACTGTCAGATGTGAACACAAAATTTTTGGTTTAATTTTTCACATCAAAATCATAAATACTTTAAATTGAATTGATCCCAGTATACGTTATACGATATAATAATCTCAAATCGCTTTAAAAAGTCCATACTTGAGATGTTAAAAAATATACTAAATAAAAGTGTGTTGACATCAGTGGGATATTCAACTTAAAAGCGACGAAAATAGTCACATAAGCAGTTGAGACCAACTGTACTTGGATTCAATATCAGAACTTTTTTTATAATGAAAATTTATCGATTTTTTTAATAACATTAATACGTACACTTGAATACGTAAAGAATTTCCAGCAATTTTAAAATTTAATTTAACCACCACAAACTTAAAATGATAGTATTGAAATGATTATGTATACAAAAAGTATGTATATTTAAAAATTTCCCGGAAACGAATGTTATTTCGAAGCAAAACTTGTTGACATTTTATTGTATTAAGCAAATACAAATTAAAACTTTTATTTTTTTCCTTTTTAACGTTCAAAGTAAAAATCACTTTTTTTTTTAATTTAATGTGTTTTTTGAAACTCTACTCTTTTAAATATTTATGAGATATTTTTGTGTGTTATTTTTCAAATTTGTTTTGTAATTCTAACTGGCACATTTGGCGGTTTGAAAGCAATAAATCATTGACAATTTTCAATTTTCTGCCTCCATGGAAGTCTGTTAGTTTGGTTTTCTAACTGGTTTTTTAACCAAACGCATCCTATTTTAAAATTGTTGAGCTGCATGTATACAGTGTCACTTTTTATTTGTTTTGATGATCTCTAGGGAAAGAAATGCGATGAGTTTGGTGAATTGGCGGACTTGTGACAACTAAGGGGAGAAAATATACAAAGCACTTCAAATAAAAGGAACTTCTTTTGAATAAACAGTAATCAAAAATTCTATAACAAAGAACCCTACCGCTGTCATTAATGCTAGGACACAAACATACGACAAATTCACACAGCGAAATCTTAGCGATGTATGTCTTGATGGGCGAAATTCGCCCTTTGTCACTGTTGTGTTCCTAGTAGCATAAAGTTGTTTCGGCAATAGCGCTAATTTTATTATTGCATGTAATCAAATCTTGTTGTAAACGGTGGTCAAATTTACTGCTAGGAAATAAATTGGCTTAAAAACACACTTTTTTTCTGACAAATTCGGTTTTATTGATGTCAATGTAAAGTAGAAATATGGGAATTAATAATGGAATATGGTGTCGGGTAAATGTGTAGCTCTATAACGTCGGCAGACGTTCTCTCTTTTCACAAAATTTTTAAGCACATTTCATCTTTCAGAGCGTCAGTTGTTGCTGGTTTGTTTACGTAAACCCACTCTTTCAAATTAAAATTCACAAATCTCACAATCAAAATTCTTTGTTCAAGGGTGTAGCGTTCTATGCTTAAAATTTCCCAACGTTTTACTAAATAAATGTCAAAGGCTGACAGCCCAATTCTTGACATTTCACCGTTTGACAGCCAATTTACTTCCTAACCTCAAATTTTTCCAACCTTTATATTTATGCCGAATTTACGTTATGATTTTTTTTTAAATTTTATGAAATAGGGGTTCTATAAATCTCTGAGAAGCATTTTGGTTGAGCAACTCCTTTGGGTTGATTTTTCTCAACAGCCAGCCTCCAATTGAGAAACTAATCATTTTACCTCTATCATGTGTAGTGTAATAAAAGAAACTTCTATGCACAACCTTAAAATTATACCTCGTTGTTTTCAGTTGAAATTTGCTTTATTACTTTGTTTTCTTGTCTCTTGTTATTTATTTGTGTTTTTTTTATATATTTTTAATAAATATTTTGTTGCTGTTTTACGTATTTATAAACATATATACATACATACATACATACATAATTTTGTTTGTCACTTTCATACTTTACAGACAAACCAGTAGCTATTTCGTGGCCACAACGCGGTGATATATGTTTTGCAAATGTCAGTTTACGTTACGAAGGCCAAACAGAGGATGTCATTAAAAATTTAAATTTAACCATACCAGCAGGTCAAAGAGTAAGTAAAATTTAATCTCAGCATACAATATAAGAAGATAATAAAACTTATAATATTTAAATTTTAATGCCTACTAAAGGGGATTAACGTTTTTCATTCAATATCTTTTGGCAACGACTTGTAACTTGCCTTATGCCTTAAGATAACATTTCATTTCCTGTTATCAAGCGCCTTAACTTATGCTACTTTTTAAAGCAAAATATTTTTTTAATACACTAAGGGTCAATTTCAGCAACTCTATTTAAATATCAATTCATATTTAAATGTCAATTTTCATTAATTTTTGTATGGAATAATCATTTTTAAATATGAATTGATATTTAAATAATTTATTCTATTTTAGTAGCAAACGCCTCTAGAAAATATTTCTCTATTAATTTTTCTCATGTTTTGAGCTCAATTAAAGCGTGAGTGAGTGGTCACTGGCATGCAGTAGTTTAACATTATACGCTGCTCCTGTAGTGAACACTTACTTTTTTTGTGGTGATAGAAAAATATATAAATTTTAACATTTATGTTTGTGTGTGTATGTGTGAATTTTTAATCTGTGAAAGAATTTTCTAAAAAAAACATTAAATAAAGAAATAAAAAATACACACATTTATGTATATTAATTTTGCATAAAATGTGGAAAATAAAGTTTATGCAAAAGTACATTGCCTCTAGTGTAAAAGACCAAAAAGACAAAAGCATAAAGTTAAATAATAAACAGTGTATGAAAATAGAGAAAATTCAATGTTTTATTAGTTTTTAAATCATTGGCTTAAATCATTATATTTTCAATATAGAGTTTTTTTTTTGCATATTTCGATATGTTATACATTCATTTATACAAATGAGCAAAAACCTCAATTTAAAAAATAGTGAGTTAGGACGTTTCTATATTAAGGTAACGATAACGATTATTTTTTGGCATTAATGATTCAAAATAGTAAAAATTAACTCAAGTATTTTTTAAATAATAAATTCAGTAAAGTGCGACTCTGACTCGCACACGAAGGGTTCCATACGGACACTACATATATAATACCATACGAACTTTAGCCTATAAAATCGAATATCTTCCCTGATGTATACATTAAAAAAAAAAAAAAATTAAGGGTCAAGTTCACGATGTCTACAACGATCGACTAGTCGCACAATTGCATTTGAAACAACAATAAAATATGAAAGTTTGTTTTTGTTTTGAATGTAAGTGTTCGACAAGTCGAACGTTGTCGACATCGTGAACTTGGCCTTAAGTATATTGTAAACTTGTATTTCAGGTTTTTGGTGAGTTTTTTTTTTCATTTTTTTCTTAGTTTTGGCATTTTTTTCATTTGATAATTTTTTTTGGGTTTTTGGCGTTTTTTAAGTTTAAGAGTTTTTTTTTAGTTTTGGCGATTTATTTTAATTTGAAAATTTTACTTGTTTTTGTGGTTAAGCGATTGTCTATATGCATTTCGCTCCCGCTTTTTGGAACTCATCAGTACACTTCAACCCAAAACATTTTTGATTTTAGCTAACAAACGAAATGCATATAGACAATCGCTTAACCATAAAAACAAATAAAATTTTCAAATTAAATAAATAAAGACTTTATGTCAAATATACTTCGGTATTTCATGATTTATTTTAATTTTAGTGATTTTTTCTGTTTTGGAGCTTTTTTTTGTTTTGACGATTTTTTCGGTTTTTTTAGTTTTTGTTTTTTTTTTAGTTGTGGCGCTTTCTTTCGTTTTGGCGATTTTTAAAATTTTTTATTTAAGCGCTTTTTCTGCAATTTTTCGCTTTGGATTTTTTTTTTAATATTGGGATTTTTTAGTTTTTGCGCTTTTGTAGATTTTTTTAATTTCTTTCGCTTTCGCGATTTTTTCGGTTTTTTGGCGTTTTCTTTCGATAGTATTTTAACTCTAGCGATTTGGCGTTTTTTTGCGTAAATTTGTTGTTGTAGCGGCCAAAGTTTTACGTATTCTGAGATCTGTTGGTTCTTGAGACAGCCTGCGACGGACATACGGACATCGTAACGAAAACAATAGGGTTCCTTTTCACCTTTGGTGTACGGAACCCTTAAAACTACCGAATTATACATTCATTTAAAATTTTGATTTACAGCCTGTTTGTGTAAGACGTTGACTTATGAAAATCTTGACGTTTCGGTAATAGATTAAAGAAAAGTTGTATAAATTTCCTTTAATCTCTAACAAAAACGTCAATGTTTCTTACTTTAACGTCTTATACAAACAGGGGGTTACTTTTAATTTATGACAATAAGTGGTTTTTTTTTGTTTAATCAAACAAGTTTAAAATTTTTCAAATTTTTTCTACACATATTTTTATTGTGTGTAATTTTTTTTTTCGCTCTCTTAAAGCAATCTACTACGATCATAAGTATGTTTACAAGGCCATGAGTTTTGTTTTTAATCACTTTGTTTTTCATGCATCACCTGCCTCTAAATAATTTCTTCGCACTGCTTAATAAATAATTCTCTTACATTTCCTGCAACTTATTCTAAATCGAATTGACTTTTTATACATATAACAAACAATTGCTTTAAAAATTAATTAAATATGTAATAAAGAATAAATTCTACTTGCTGTATAACAGCAGGTAAAAGGTTTTTTCTTTATGAAAACAATTTAATATATCTAATAAATACATATGTATCTTGGGGGATTTTTAAGAAATTTTATTATCAAAATACTTACTCAGTTTGTATTAAATATTAAAGTAATAATTGCTTTTCTTTTAATTGAATGCGTTTTGATCCCTTTTGTATTGAATTTTTAGTTTTGTTTTTGCTAAAATTACAATAAATGAATATAAAAAAAAAAATTAAATTTAATAAAATTTAAAATCTCTTTATGACTCCTTTTCTCTGTAGATTGGTATTTGTGGTCGCACTGGCAGCGGTAAGTCATCATTGGCCTTGGCCCTTTTTGGTGTGCTGCAGATAAGCAACGGCTGCATACGCATCGATGACAATGACATCGCCACCATACATCCTGATGAAGTACGTACGAGATTATCAATAATACCACAGGATGTGCATTTATTTAGTATGACTGTCAGAGAAAATCTTGACCCGTCTGGTTATTATTCGGATTTAGAACTCTGGAATTGTCTTGAGCTGGCACAATTGAAGGAGTTGGTCAATACAAAAATGCCACAGGGCTTAGGTATGTATGCGGATGTGTATGTGTATACGAGTATGCACGTTTAAAAAGTCTAACTTGTGCAGCTGGTTTGCCTAGCAAACCACTTAAACAAAAGAGAATGAGTAGAAGAGTTGAAAAATCACTGCCATAGAAGTAATAACGACTTTTTTTTGCATGCTCTCAAATAAATATGTAAAAAATGTATTGATTTTAGTTTGTGGCTTAGGGGAGACAGTCAATGCACTTGACGGTGGAACATAAGGTAAATAAATACAAAGGGAACTATTTAAATTTATATGAGTGGAAAGGTTACTTTTTAAAACTTGCAAAAACGATGCGGCAAATTGTACAAAAAACTGTAGTTTAAGCGGAAGTTTCAGGGATGGCCTGTAAGGTTACACGATTCCCATATTTTTTGCTTTGAAAATTAAAGGTTTTTTGAAGAGTTAAAATTCTGCTTCATTAATAAATCAAATAAACGCCACTGTGCGCTTTTAAATTTATGTACATGGATTTATGCCTGCTTTCGAACTCAGTAACAAGTGCCACAGCATCAACAACAACAAGAACAAAGATCAGTTCGATAATTGAGGAATAAGGGTTTTTTAAGTATGTGAGGGTTAGTTAAGCTTCTCTATTGTTTGCCCTCTAAAAGAATCCCTATTTGCCATTTGGCTTTGCAGTTTTAGGTTTTATCATGTCAAGTAGTCTTTATGGCTTTGCTGGCAATTCCTTGGCTGTGTGTATTTGTTCAGTATGTGGAATTTTTTCCCATTTCCGTTTAAATACAAAAATGTATGATGTTTTTGCTTTTGCTGTTGTTGTTGTTGTTACTTTTTTATGCTTCAGCCGCATCAGTATTTGATTTTTTAAGTGTTTTATAGGAATTTATGGCATTTGCTGTCAAGGAAATGATTTAACTTGTGCTATATTTTAGCTAAACACATACATACAAACAAACAAACAAACATATTTAATCTGGTTGCTATTGCATATAAAAATACAAGAAAAATACTTAAAGTAAACTTCTTTAATATAAATTCTTTTAAAACTTTTTTAATATACTTTTAGTTTTAATAATTCTGCTTAATACTTTTAGATACTGAAATCGTGGATGGTGGCATAAACTTAAGTGTGGGCCATCGCCAACTTTTTTGTTTGGCACGTGCCATTTTGCGTGGTTCGGTGTGTTTGGTTTTAGACGAGGCCACCAGTTCCTTGGACTCGAGCACAGAAAAGGCTTTATTGAGTGCCGCCCATAAAGCTTTTCAGGGACGAACTATTATAACAATAGCGGTAATTTTTTTATATAAATAATTTTTGTTTTAATTGATTTAAGAATATTTTCGTTACTACCTTAACAGCATCGTTTATCCACTATTATGGACTATGATCGCATAGTAGTTTTAGATCGAGGCAAAATTATTGAAGATGGCTCTCCTGATGAGTTGAAAGAAAAAGCAGATGGTATTTTTTCCGCACTTGTACATTCTGGCCGACCTTTATCAGCCATCAGTCTGGATGATGTTCTACATAATATGTAAATCATGAGAGATTTTGATTGCTCATAACTTTTTTTTAAATATCAATTTAAGTTGTTAAAGTCACACAACAAAATTCAAACTAATCTAAAGCTAAAATCAATTATTGTTTTCGAAGAAAAGAGAAAAGAAGAGAACCACTAAAGTATACTTGTAGTAAACATTTTATTTTATTTATTAATTTTTTTTTAATTTATAGTCTGTTATATAACTTAAAAAAAATTAATAAAGAAAATAGCTCCAAAACAATAAATGTAAAACTTTTACTACAATTATGCTTTAGTAGTTCTCTTCTTCAGCAAATTGAAATCATCTGGCGCTGTGCTGCCACCTTGTAAAATTAGTACGTCGCATTTACACACGTACTTCATGCGGCAGCTATAATTTTCCGGGCAAATTTTTTGAAATTAATGAATCGTGTTGCAAAAAAATTTTTTTTCCAGACAAAATTTTTCTTCGGAAACGTTTTAAGCTGAATTTTCTTCGGACTAAATTTTTGTCTGAACTAAATTTGTTTAAATATGTAAGTGGTTTCCCGCTTTTATTTATCTCTGAAGGCTGGTACTCACTCACGAAAAAATACAACCCTGATCTAATGAATTGTTATTCACCATTATTCCAGTTGTCGACATCGACGTCACTTTAACACAATACCAAAAAAAAAAATGGGGATTGTGTATCCGTTGTCGATTGTCAGTACCACAAAATTGTTATTGAGAGCGAGTAAACAAGCACCATTTTTTTGGTATTCTATTGATGTGACGTCGATGTCGACAAACTGGAATAAGGGTGATTGCCTTTTGAAAATTTTCATAAACTCCATCATACCAGGGTTGTATTTTCTCAAAAGCAGCACGATTGTCTAGGATAGTGATTACCAGCATTTACTAAGAAATATTTCACACTCTACATATTCAAAAAATTCATTCCGGATAAAAATTTTGTCCGAAACACTCTACATACGAGTATGCCTACAGATAAAACTGAAGTGTCTTTATTTAGATTCAGCTTTAGAAAAGCCATTCTATGTATTATTAGTATATTATTATTCAAACTAAAGTGTCTTTTTTATTGTATAAATTGTACTTAATTTGTATATTATTGTAATTTTGTATTCTATATGTCACTTTTAGTTTTTATATGAGTATTAAATAAATTGAATTTATGTATGTATGTATTTGCAATTCTGTTTCATCATAAAAATTATTTAAGTTCGTTTCTTTAAATTTTTTTTTTACAAATAACTTCAATTATTTGCGACCATCTTTAACTTGAAAAGGTCTGTTCATAGAAATAATTGTTTTCTTGCCTTTCCAAGATTTATGCATACATATATACATACGAGTACATATGTATGTACTTACATAGCTATTTGATTTCCTTTTCTTTTATTCATTCCTTTTCCAACAACTGTCATAAACAAGGACTACTCAAGGAAGAAAATCATTGCCACATACTTATAATACTGTAGTTTCAATTTATTTCTCTTGCTTTCAAGTGCATAAGTATTTGTTTTGGTAAGGCAAAAAACTAGTTTCCTAAGTAATCCATTTGATTGAGGATAAAAGTTCTCTACCACCAATTAAATAGTTTCGTATGTTTGTCTAAAACATTCCAAAATTTTTTCAGATATATTTTACTGTGGTAGAATTTGTATAACCTATGGAAGTCCGCTAAGAAGGTGGGGCAGGGACCTTTAGATACAAAGAGCTTGTGCTACCACTTAACATTAAATGAAAAATACTTCCGAGGTTTTGTTTTCCGACACGGAATCAAACCGTCAAGCGCCCACCAATTCAATGACAATTGGGCATTCTATAACAAGATGGCGACGGCTTTGACTAATTATGGTTTATGTCAATATATCAAATACACATCTCCAAATATGTCGCCAAACCTATTAACAAATTTTATTTTTATATTGCATAATTTACACTAATTATTTTTTTACCTTTTGCCATTAATCTCCTAATCCTATCGGCGACTCAGGAGAGTTCAATAATTTTTTTAATTTCTTCTTAGTGTCCTTTAAAATTGTTGGGAACAGAGCGTCTGCAAAATTCTTTGCAAGAGAGGGTCACAGTTGTTATATTAAATTTTCCCATTTTTACCATTTCTAATTACTGTTTGTTTAAAGTCGTTTCCACACAATGTCGCCATAAAATTTTCTCTTAGAATGCAATTCAGATGGCGACAGTTGTCGACAATTTAAAGCAAGCAACGCAACACAAAATCGTTCTGTGTCGATTTGGGCAAGTAAAATATGAGTGATTGTCTTATATATCTCTTATAGTTTAAGTGATATTTGCATTTGAATTTGATTTTAATCAAAATAAAACTTTTACTTTTTCCCTTCCCCGCTTAACTCTACATAAGAATAACTCATTCAAACGTGACTGCAACACGTGCAGCTGTTGCCACATACCCAAACGCTTATGCATAAAATTGCAAAAAAAGCACAACACATTGTTATGAGAAATTGTATGTATGTACATACATTATACTACATTTAAGAAATCTCATGTATAAGAAAAATACATATTTATTTACTTACCACCATATGGGCGAAACAAATGTACTGAGAAATATACATGAATCTTATATGAAGTGCATGAGAATGCTAAAAATTGCTGGAAAGTATTTAAACATGATTTTAAAAGTTTGAAATTTCTTCAGAAATGCTTAAATTTTAAATAAGAACAGTTGTAAGTGAAATAAATCACTGCTTTATCTCTATAGGGGCACTGCCTTACCGCTATATTACTAGCTGTAAAAATATGGCCTACTTTTGAGGATCGTTGCAAGCAACCCTGCTTTTGTTTACATTTATTGTGATTTCCTTTTCAGTTTTATTTTAACTCGCGTACGGTGACGTTGCAATTTTGCATTGATAAGATAAATTTTTGCGAAAAAGTGTTTTGTTTGATTTATTAATTAATTTGAAAGCGATTTTAGTATATACAAGTGTTGTTTTATTCAATGGCTCATCAAATAAAAGTGAATTTATCATATTGTACGGAA
This sequence comes from Nowickia ferox, assembly GCA_936439885.1. Taxonomy (NCBI): domain Eukaryota; kingdom Metazoa; phylum Arthropoda; class Insecta; order Diptera; family Tachinidae; genus Nowickia; species Nowickia ferox. The sequence goes on from OW387026.1 coordinate 5,050,797, forward strand.
TTATAGGCTTGTGTACAAATTGGCCGGCTGCCGGCAGTCGGCATATAAATTATGCCAAAAAGGTGTTTTATTAGTATCAATAATTAATTTGATAATGATTTGTATAAATTAAAGTGTGGTTTTATCAATGCCCGATAAAATAAAGGTGAGTTTATCATGTTGTATGGAATATTTTAGGCTTGTGGCCGTGGCCAAATTGGCCGGCAGCGGCTGCCAAACTTCTTATGAACATAAGCAGATGCAGAGTTCTGGAAATTTCTAAGAAGTGCAGACATTGCTCTTCTACTGCGATGGCATCAATATCAATGTATAAAACTTCGATTATTTATTGCAAAATAATTAAAATTTATTATGTTGTTGCAATATTGTGAAATTGTGTGTTCGGCTTTTGCAGTCTTTGACAGCTGTTTTAATATTTTGTTTGTTTATGAAAACGGTATTATGCGAGTGTTGTTGTATGTGCAAGACTAGTTGTGTTGTATTTTTTTATTGTTGTTATAAATGCACCAGAGATATTGTTTTGGTCAATTATTAGAGGCAGTTTTGTTATTTTTATTAGTTTTTTTTTATTTAGTCTGCATGTGATTTCATTTTAGGTGTGTGTATTTTTATACATAAGTATGTATTGTATACAAATGTGAATTATTGTTGTTTTATTTTTGTTGGAATATTTTTATGTATTGTGTGTTTTGCAAAGTATTTTGTGTAAATTTTTTGAGGTTTCCGCCGGCAAACATTTCATCTGAAATTGAAAATAAGTGTTAGTAAATTTGATATGAGTGAAATTTGATATGAAGAGTCGCTTGAACAAAATGAGCCGTTTAGAGCTTTTTTACAAAATAGGTAGATTTTAATGTCTTTATGCTTTAATTTTATTAAGGCATATGGATTTATTAATTAAGGGATAGGGATTAAAATTCTCAGAAGCCATTTTTAGAACATACACAAGCACTTATATAATTTCAACTGTTACCTTTCACTTAGAAACAAAAATAATATTGAGTTTTATAATTAAAAGAGATTATGCATTTGCATATTAATTTTATGACATTCAAGAAATATAAAAGGGTGTAAAATTATTTTTCGATCTGAGAGACCCCAATGAGAGATCTCAATGAAAATTCTAAGCAGATTAACTATTTAATAAATTTATTAAAAAAGTTTTGTTAATCATTAAACCTTTACTTTGAAATGTCGGCAAATTAATTGCAGCAAGTCTTACAGAATATGACTGAAGCTTGGAATTGACATAATACAATTCTTAATTACATAAATTTTGTTTTATTTTTTCAAAGGAAATTTTAATCTTCAGAAATTTCATACAGAACAATAAAATAATTGGTTTAGAGTAAAACGTACAAAAACAATTATAATTATACATATATGATTTTGCTGTGAAGAGCCTTCTAAAATATTTTCTAAGTAATTTGTAATAAATTAACATCAAACGAAACTATGGTTTTGTATATAATCCTTGCAGTCAAGCTTCTTATATATCTGTATGGAATTTATTTAATTAGCTTATGAAAGAAAATAACCAAATAAATATTTTCTTAATTTGCTTTGTTTTTGTTTTTCATTAAAGGGTTGATATAATTAATAAATCGATACTACTTGTAAAATTCCCAATAATTTACATTGACATAAGCATTCAATAAAAGCTTTTTTACATACATACATATCTATTTACATATTTGCATGCAGCCAAATTATTACAGTTAATAAATACTCGTAAACTTCTTATTCTTCCATGTAATCGTATGTGCTTCTGTTTGTGAGTATTTTCCAATTAATTTAAAATTTTGCAAAATTTGACCTAAAAAGTATGATTGTGTGTGAATAAAAGAATGTGCTGCAATGCATCAACAACTACAAATGTTATAGAATTTGAAGCCACAAATTTTAAGAGTTAGTTTTAAATAGATTTGCTTTTTAACAATTCATTAAGGCTGATTTTTGCTAGTTAAAAGGCTTATTTTGCCAAGTATTGAAAGTTATGAAAGTAACATTTGAATGCATATTATTTTTTTCTCGAGAGTAGTTGTGTTGAGATTTTGCATGAGCAGCCAAATGTACTTCGACAAATAGATTTTGCTTTCTATGGAAATGCTTCAACACTTAAATGAAATATTCATTTTGTAAGTCGCAACTACTGTAGCAGAAATATACTCGTATACAAATTTTGAGGAATAATTATAATTTTAAGGGAGAACTGAGCTGAGGGAAATGAAGGAGGAATTTTTTTTGTGGCTAAATGTAACTTTTATTTTTTTGTTTCAGTTGACTTAAAAAAGTCTCCACTTACATTGATAGCATCCCTAAAATAGGCAATAAATTTCAATATTTCCGTGTACTTTTCTTTTGAAAGTCCGTACTAGCAAAAGAAAATTTCTTTATGAAATTTACCAACCTGAATTTCTGTAATTTTTTTTTACATACAGTTTGTATGAGAACCTGAAATTCCGTATGCACTCCTTACCAGGCTTTAAGCAGCCCGAATGTATGCTTTGTAATATTTAAGAGTTTGTGCTTAGGCGTTTTTTACTTCTTCTTTTTCTTGTAAGTAACTACAACGGAATAGTTAAGTGAGCATTTGTGAAACCCCCAAAATCCTCTACATAAATTTCGACATTCATAATGAAGCGCAATATACATCCATAAATTTTTTTTTTCAAATTGAAAATGCTAAAGAAATTGTTTTTTTTATTGCTTACGAATTCTGCTCTCTCCAGGTTTGTTATGATAACCTATTTGTTACAGTTGCAATAGAGGCAATTAAAATTGAAATTGAATCTGAAAAGAGTGTGCTAAATATTGGCTTTCAAGTGTGTACACTTGAAAAAAGAAATTTGGTCAAGTGAAGTATACAAATTGTATATTTCAAGTAGTTTCGTTAGTTTATTTTTCCTTTTTAATAAAAGAAGAAACAGAAACTTGAAACTTTTAAGACAAATTGATTGGACACACATTGTTATATTTGCCAAGAGGGCTTGAAATAAAAAAATACAAGCAAAAGTATTTAAAATTTACAAGGAGAAAGCAAAAAAAAAAAAGTCAGGCTTTGTTGTTGGAGCTTATTAAATATTTGCAGAGCACCTTGTTAAAGACTTGAGTAGCATATTAGTTGGCGGTAAATTATTAATAAATAATTGACTTTTAGCACCTTTTGATGGTTGGAATTATCTATATCCACACAAAGAAACAAATGAATGTAATAAATAAATTTAAATTGAATTTTTGTGGTTTTTTTTCAATGAAAGGTGTTGATTGCAAAAATTGTGTGTGTGTGTGTGTGTGTGTGTGTATTAGTTTAGAAAAATGTTTCGGTGTTTGTGATTGTATCGAAATTTTCTAGGATTTTCTTTAAGTAGTTTTTTACTCACTTATTTAAAAGACAAATTGTCAATTGACTTGCTCCTCTTAGAGCCTTTTCTTCTTTAAGACTTATTCTAATATAAAAATGAGCACATCATCATCCATTCTTTTGTTTTCTTTCTACAATGTTTTACTTTTTCAAGTTGTTCTTTTCATTGTTTCTTAATAAAAAACTTTGAACTTTTATTTAAAGAAATTCTGCCCAACTATTTGTGAATAGTTATAATTTATATATTATTAATAAAAAAAAAATATTCCCCTAAGCTCCATACAAAAAGAAAATGCAGAAAGAAAATAGTTAAAAAAAAAGTTAAAAAGCTAAACAAGCCTGAATATTTTTAACTGCAAATTATGGTTAAAACATAATGTCGAAGGCGAAAGAAAAATAGAGAATAAAACTTTAACAATTCCTGGACCTTTAAGTGGGAGCATAAAATCAAATTGCAAAACGCAAGAAGAGCAAAAAAAAAAAAAAGTTTATGGTAAATGACTTTTGTGTTTAAGTTCCTTCCTTTTTAATTTTCTTTATAGACAGTTGGTTTTGGGGGAGGAGGATTATTTGCCTTGTGAAATAACTGATTAGAAACAAGTGCAAAGATTTATTACAGTTTTGATTATAGGGAAATCAATATTTAGCAAAGGAAAGCACAAAAAAAATATTGAAAAAAATAAACGCAGGCAAAAGAAAATTTATAAGTAAAATAAGTGATTTATTGGCTTTGTTCTACATAAAAAATTTGAGACTTATGATTTATGGTGCCCTACTTCAGGTGACGTCTTTAAAATGAAATTGTTTAATTATTTCAAAATTAACTTTTTCATAAATTACTGCAAGCTGCTAAAAAGGCACTAAATAAATCACGTTAATGAGTTATTAAATTTGGAACATGTTTAGCGTTTTTTTTTGGAATATTTAAATTTTTATTTCTTAATTTAGAAATATTTTTTATAATATAAAAAAAAAAAATTTGTTTCACTGAAGTCGTTTTTTAGAAAGCATACAATATCAACTTCTCATTTTGTGTTTAGTTAAGCAAATTTGTTTTTCTTGATTTGATGTAGTGTTTGTTTTATATTCTCTATACACCACCACCTGGTTACTTACACCTCTAATTCGCCTCAATATTTTCCCCTTGAGCTGTAGTTTGATCGTTTATTCATGTCAAAATTCATCCATCCTTGATACGTTTTGATTATATTCAAACGTGGCCATAAATTGTTCATGGAAATTATTTTCAACTAAACTAAAGCATGTTTTAAGGCTTCCTTTCTATTTATTATTAATTCCGATGAATTGTTGTTTACGAAAATTTGCGAAAACTTTCTAGTTGTATGTATTGCGGAAAGCGATTTGAGTGTGTGTGTGTGTGTGTGTGCATGTTAAGGGAGTTAGTGAGTTTGTGAATGAAATTAATATAACCCTGTAAACATTTGAAAGATTTTTAACTCTCTGCTATAAAAGTTATTGATTTCAGCACAATTTTCGAAAATCAAGTTCTTGTCAGAGGATATAACTTAATAGTCCGTTCAGCGTGCCACGAAATCAAGTAATTTCATGATTTCGATCGAAATTAAGTTGCAACTAAATAATTTCCTATACATTTTGACATATCCCAAATTAGCTCATTTTACTTAATTTCAACGAAATTAATATGGAATTACAATACACAACGCTGGTTTTGTATGAAAACTCCTTCTTTTTTCAAGCATGAAGATATTTACAACCACGAGAAGCTACAAAATAAATTGAATGCGTCAATTTGGTTAAAAATTGTTTTTTTTAATTCAATATAAAATAAAAATATGAGTTAAATCCATTATATTGAAAAGCTTATTTAAATGTTAAAAAGCCTTTATTGAATTGAAAATAAAGCTCCAATGTTTGGCGTAACGAATCGGATGTTTGCGAAATTAACTCATATGTCATTTATATCAGCATGAACACTTTTTAAGATGGGGCGTAACCGAAAGCAATTAAATTTTAAGCATTCTAAGGACATTTTTATACATTTTAAGCTTAATAGCAAACATAGTGTAATATCTTATCAGTGCTTCAGCTCATACGACAACATTAACTCCGGCAAAATTTGGTAAAATAGTCACTGCTTACACACGTCAACTTTTGTAGATCAACTTTCAATTCTGCTGGTAGAAAAAAGAGATATTTGTATATCCTTATGCGTATTTCTTGCAGCTGAATTAAGAATTGATCAACAAAAGAACCGAAACACACACTGATCCTGTAGACAAATTTCGTAAAAGTCTTTTTTCAAAGGTTTCGTTAACTTGTGTCGACTGCCTAAAACCTTGTTGTTAATAACTTTAAAAGTCCAGCTCAATTTACTTAAACTTAGACATTTCTTTTACTTAAATTTAGATTTTTTTCTTTCTAATAATGTCTTTTTTTTAGTGTACAAATTTTCAAATCCTTGTCATAGCAATCAGCGGTATAAGAAATAAGAAATAAAAATAAAAAACTTTCTTGTATCACTTGAATCTTTTTCTTTAGCACTTTCTCTTTCCTATGGAATTTTAAAAAGTGCAGCAACGTGATTTTGTATTTCAGCTAAAGATTTGTTTTTTTTTCGCAGAATTTTTGCTTTTATGCAACACTCGCCTGATTTTTGTAATAAATATTTAAGTAAAGAATGACAAATTATTATTATTAAATTGATAAAACTTATGCTGCAAATTTTTTTAATAAACACATGAAAGTTTTAACAATTTTTTTTTTGTATTGCAATTACTACTCCTAGAGTCTTAATTTATTTACACAACTTTTAGTTTTAGTGACTTATTTGAAGTCATTATTGAGTATTAAATTCAATGTTAAAAAGAAAAGTCACGAAGGACAAAAAAAAAATTTGCACATATGCTTTAAGTCTGCTCTATTTTGTAGGCACGATAATCGAAACTGATATGCTAATTTTTATTTATGGTTATTTGGTTTTGCATTTGTTTTCGGGGGTTTTTTTTTATAAATAATGATATCTACAAAATTACATGTGAAAGCAGAAGCAAACGAAAAATTGTGTGAAATGAGAGTGAGATATCATTTTGTAGGCAGAAAAAAATAAACATTTCATTTCGTAGAATTTGTATTTATTCCAAAATAAGTATATTGCATACAGTGAGGATTTTAATACCTTTTATCCTTTAACTTTTTATGTTTGGGATATATATAGTATTAAAAAACTGGCCCCCATATTCATAAAATTTAAAATGAAGAAATGAAGATTTTTTCATTTACTGAATTTCCACATAGCAAATGTTCGCTGGGATGCACTTTTTTTCTAACAAGATAAGAGAGCAGTAGGTACTTTGATGGTGTTTATTAGAAAAGAAGATTAATTGGAAATGTTCATGTTTTCACTTGTGATTATATATAATTCTATATTATTAGCTGGAAGAGGGGAGAGAGAGCGACAAAATAATCATTTGGCTGGCTCTAATAATACAAATGGTTAGCAGAATAGGTAACTAAGTCGTACTGAATGAAGTCTTTCATTATATCGAGTTAACTGGGCTAAAAAGATTTTGAAGCCCACGGCTTCCTATTTAGTCACCAAAGAGTAATCATCTGTGCCTACCGCTTGTCATTTATTGTAATGTTTCTCATCATTAACATTTTGGAAAACCAGAATGTAAAAAACGGCATATTTTGTTGAATTATAATATATAAGATTAAAAAAAAATAAATTAGTTAAATTTACAAATTTAAACAAAAGGTGTAAAGGACATATAGACTAGGATAAATTTTTATATATAAATAATTTAATGCATTTAATGCAGCCAAAGTGGCACCAGAGTGCCGAACTTCAATAGGCTTCTTATACTCGTACAAATGAATACAAGAATACACGCTTTCATTTCTCTCGGTGGCCCACACTGAAAATTTCAGTTCACTGGATCTTGTTCTGTGGCAAATAAATAGAGATGTAGTAACGATCTATTACCACAAAATTAATGACTTTTAGTTTCACCTCCTTCTTAAGCACTAGACACTATAAATGTTTTTTAAATTCTTTAATCTGTAGGATGTCTGCTTCTCGTCATCTTGCACATGTTTATATTTATCTGTACTATTTCCGTTTCCTCTAAGTTTTGTTATGTATTTTTTTTCTTCTCGTTTGCCACTTTTAGTTTCACTACAGCGTGTTAAATAAGCACTTAAGCACAAACACACAGTTACTAGAACAATATTTAGCAACGTAAAGAAATCTTAATAAAGTGAATAATACAAAAAAGAGAAAATAAAAACAAATAAATGAAACTTTCAACTTGGTTATCTCATTAATTACTGCTAATGAAACAGATTGATGTGGATTTTGCAATTGTGTTCTAAGAGGGTGCCAGCACAACCAAGCTGGTAGTAAATATTTCATAATATTTTGCTTTATTGCTGGCTTTATAGTTAAGTGTATTTTTTGTGTAATTTGTATTTTTTCTTTTTGATTTGTTCCATCAGAAATCATAGTGTTAATGAAGTTGTTATAAATTTTATTTTCAGTTATTTCGGAAGTACACCAGATTCTTTTATAGTGCGCTAATTCAGTAAGAAGATTTAGGACGTTTTTGTTTGAAAATACTTCTGAGTTCTTGTTTTTGAATTCTATAAATTATTTACTTCAAAAATAGTTGTTGTCTTTGATAATGAAAAATAGAAATATTATTACCATGTTTTTAAAACATAAAAATAAAATTAAAGTATTATACAATAGTTTGAAAAATACTTGAAAAAATATGTGTTGGATATAATGTTTAGAACAAAATCATAAAGCAAATACGCGAACCTTCTAGCATGGACAATAAATAATAATTGTTTTAAAGAATCAAAACTGCGGCTTTTTTCGTCCATAGTCAAGACGAAACAATCGTCGAACAGAATTAGGGCATTAATTGATGTCAAATATTTAAACATTCAGTTGAGCTTTATTTTAATTTTATAGAGGGTCATTATTTTAACAAACTAACACTAGTTAAAGGTAGAATTTTATCGGACGTACGAACATATTTTCATTATTAAAACTTCACTTTAAAGCCTGGTACGGAGTTAATACGGAATTTCAGCTTCTTATATAAACTGTATGTAAAAAAAAATTACGGAAATTCAGGTTGGTAAATTTCATAAAGAAATTTCGATTTGCTAGTACGGACTTTCAAAAGAAAAGTACACGGCATTTTTGAAATGTGTTGCCTATCTTAGGGATGTTATAAACATAAGTGGATAAATTTTTCAGTCAACTCAAACAAAAATTAATGCTCATACAATTGTTTGGTCAAGAAATTCTCGATATTTCTTATACTTATCAAATTGTTATTAATTTTCAGTGAAAATTCAAAAATAATGAATTTGTGTGTATGCAACCATAATTCTACACAAAATGCTACACGATTATTTTTCCGTGTAGAAATAAATGCAAATTTACAAACGAGAAATTCCGTAAGAACTCCGTAACAGGCTATAGAAAGATATTTACTTAAGAGTTTTTTATATTCGTCAAATTTTTATATAAAAGTCTAGTTGAATCTGGCCACGCATTGGTTTTTGATATGTTGTCATCAAAAATGCCATTTTCCATCTCTAAGCAGATACGACAATTAAACAAAATTCTTTTACCATAAAATTCTATTTATGTAGTTTATTGAATAATAAGGAACTGCCAATTTTTCGAGTTTTCTTTTTGCAGATATTTTTTAAATAATTAATTTGTAAACAAAACACAAGACAGCTGTTTGAATAATTCTTGCAAGAAAAAAATTTTCCAAGAAATAATTTGTAAGAATTTTTGTGTATCAATTTTTACTCTCTTTTGACGGTCTCTCCTTGCAAACATTTTGAGTTAATGAACACTTCCAGTTAAATGAAAATAAAAATTATTTTCCGTCAGAAAAAAGTAAAACTTTTCTAATTCTAAAGTACTATTTTTTGCAGTTAATTTGTGTTTTTTAGTCAATGTAAATACAAACAAAAAAATCTTTGTAAATTTTTTTCCTCTATTTGAAACTCTGTTTGTGGTTAAAACAAAAATTTTCAATAGAATTTATACAAAATCTGTTTGTAAAACGAAGTAAATAAAGTCTTCACTGAAAGTCATGAGACTTAAATAAATTTTTATTCAAAAGAAAAAAAAAAATAAAGAATACAAGCCGAAAAAATTCGGTTCACAATAATCCTGCTGTGAAATAATAAAGCATCAGATGTGGAGGTTAATAAAGCCTACCGCACAGAAGGACACATACACACACACAAACACTCAAAAAAAAAACAGGAAAAAGGATAAACAAACTGGATATTGACCCAGTGATATACATTGTAGTGGAAAATACTTGTACTTTAAACCAGTAAATACATATGAGCTCGCTCTTTTTGTTACAGACAACGTGACAATTTGGAATCCACAAGTGTGTATTTTTTGCTTTACATCTGAGAGATGATGAAGCAAAAGTGTGCCATTACTTGGCACAACAGATTCAGCTGGGAGGAGAGAGAGAGAGAGAGCCTACTGAGATGGATGGAAGCTGCACGCTTATAATCCACAATTCATTTGCGGCTTTTTCTTAGCAATGAAAATAATGTCTTGCTGTGTGTGTTTTGCCCATGGATGCTGTGAAGTTTGGAGTGTGCAGGAATGTTGTAAATGTTGAACATAATTTATGTCTTTCTTTTTTTCTGTTTGGTTTTTGGTAAAGTTTCTTATGTTAAGACTGCAGAATTCAGTTGATTCGTGTCTGCGGAAATGTGCGGTTGCTTAAAAGCGATTAGCGCATCGGTGGTAACGTTGTAAAAGCAGCTAAAGATAAGCTAAAATTAAAAAAAACATATATATTACAATTTAAAAACAAGCCTTAAGATAGGCAGCAAAAAATCACCTCTTTATTAAACAAAAGGACTTTTGAACAACAATTTAAATAATTTGAAATTTTTATTCGTGGTCCTTAAAGTTGTGTTACAAATTGTGTAGAAAAAAATCACCAAAATTTATCTTATCAACTATTGTTGTTACTCTTTCGTGTGGTTGGTTGTTTGTTTCCGGTACGCTTAAATAATTTTTTTTGTTCTGAAATTAAAAATTTTAACAATGTAGCGCGTGTTTATCGTTTGTGTTTATATATATTTTTTGATGATGCTGTTTGCTGTCACATAAAAAAGTATAAAAAAAGAAAATTTATGTTTTGTCTAAAAATTTTTATGTGCTAAATAATCAAAGTGTGTAAAACGTAAGCGTTCATTTATGAATATATTTTGTCAGAGAATGTGTTGTAATTGCTTGGAAACCGTTTCTTTTTGTAGAAATTTGTGATAAAATCTAAGCATACTTTTGGGCTTTAACTGTGTAATCATTAAAATGCAAATTTGTGCAAAAACAAAAACAATTTTTTTTAGATGTTTAACGTGCTGCAATAATGGAAAAATAAAATCTAAAGATAAAAAGAATAAAGAAGCATTTTTTGGATAAAACAATTAGATGATTTTGGCTGATTTAAATAATTTTATATATATGTAAATATAAAGTAATTTTAAAGTTTTTGTTAAGACAGAGAACTTTTCGCACTTGCTTAATTCAAAAAATATATATATCATATTTTTATAAAACGAATTTGTATCAGGTGGTCTTAATAGATCAGATGGCTGTTTTCGCCGCTAGAGATTTGAATATTATATATAAAAAAATATATTTAAATATTAAAAAAACAATCCTCAGTACATTGTTGTGACACCTCAAGTACATTTTAATTTTTCAAAGCGAATTCAGGCATTTTGAAACTTAAAGCTTAAGTTCAGTAAGGAGTTCTTACGGAATTTCACGTTTGTAAATTTACATTTAATTCCACACGGAAAAATAATCGTGTAGCATTTTGTGTAGACTTATGTTTGCATACACACAAATTCCTTTATTTTTGAATTTAAAATACACAATAAAACCAAAAATTAATTACAATCTGATGAAAATTAGAAATTTAAAAAATTAAGTGATCAATTAATTGCATGAACATTAATTTTTGTTTCAGTTGACTGAAAAAAGTCTCCACTTATATTTATAACATCAATAAGATAGGCAATAAATTTATAAAATTCCGTGTACTTTTCCTTTAAGTCCGTAGTAGCAAATGGAAATTACTTTACGAATTTTACCAATCTTAATTTCCGTAATTTTTTACATACAGTTGCTATGAGAACCTGAAATTCCGTATGAACTCCGTACCAGGCTTTAAAGGCAAAACATATTCATGTAAAGTAAACTCACCTCAATTCGCTTTGAAAAATTTATGCTTGGGATCAAGCCAAACTCAATTCGCTTTGAAAAATTTATACTTTTGACATAAAAAAATGTACTGAAAAATTAGTGTTGCCATCTAATGGACATTTAAGTTAGTCCCGGCGAAATTAGCCACCTGAACAGTTGGGATCACCTGCTATGAATTCGCCTTACTTGTAGATCTTAATAAATGAATTAAATATATGGTGAAAGGAAAGCAAGTTTCTGTGAGCCTATAAACGAGTGTATATTTTCTGCAGAGTAGATTTTGTAAATTAAAATGATATTTTAGTTTTGAAATTTGTATGGAAAGATTATTTTTTGAAACGAAACGTTTAGAAACAAATTTTTTTAAGCCCAAAAACTAAAGCGAATATCTAAACACAAAAAAGGAACGCCTGCCTTTAGGACCTACAATCATATACATATGTACATATATGTTCTTTTAGGTTGAAAAGTTTAAAGTAGCGCCTTGAGACATTTGAAGTTTTAGTGTAGGGCTCTTTTTGTGAAAATAAATGAAAGCTAAAAGCAGGTCAAACGAAATATTTTGTATCATTGTATTCATTCAAATTCTAGGACGAATAGTAATTTTTGGTGCTTATTTTTATTTAAAACAACTCGTAAAAAAAATGTTAAAGAAGTTTTATCGCACCTAATTTTTGCCAACTTTTCTTCTAGTCATTCTTTTAAAAAATTTTTACTACAAAAAGGGACACAACTTAAATGCAAAAGCCTTAGGCTGTTAATTAAATTGTAATAAGAATTGTAGTTTCAGCTTTAAAGGCCCATAACAAAAGTTTTATGTTTTCATAAAATCTTTTTTTAAATAAGTTGTAAAGTTATAAAACCTGAACCAAAAAAAAAAAAAAAGTATTTTGTAGGGCCTATCCCACGATGTCGACAATGTTTGACTTGTCGCTCACTTACACTTAAAACAAAAAATTAATATTAATATTTTTTGTTTGTTTCAAATGTATGAAGTATGAAGTATGAAGCAAAATTTTAAATTTTATTTTGTTTTGAATGTCAGTGTGCCACAAGTCGATCGTTGACGACATCGTGGGACAGGCCTATAGTTTGGAAAATAAAAAATAAAAAAATAAATTGGAACAGCAATTGCTCTGTGTGGGCTCAAATAAGTCAGCATTTTTAATAATTACTTGGCTGATAATGAATATTTTCTTCAAGCTAAAAATTTGCCTTCTTAAGCACAAACAAAATTGGCGCCAGAGTTTGAAGGGTGGGGGGTTCGCACTTTAGATAAATTTTTTACATCCAATAGACATATATTCATTGTCCGCAGTTGTGTGTAGTAGACAGTCTTATAATGTCTAGAAATTAATGAGGTGTACATGCTCAATATATCGTCACCTAAAATACAAAAGGGAATAACCAACAAAAAGTTTAAAATCCGTTTTACTATGCAGTCCTTTACTTACTTATTCCTGACCTCTTCTTCACAATTGTTCACCGTGATATCTTGATTGAAGACTTTAAGATTTTTCTTCTTTGGGATTACGTGAGATATAAGCTCGATGATAATGGGCCGTAATTGATTCAAAACCTCAAAGATTTAATGCGTTAGGCTATCAAAGACCTACAGCCGCAAATATGAGAGTTGGTGATGGAAAACATCATGAAAAGAATACGGTCCTGCAAGCGTAGCCGTGGCAGCTATTGGACTGCTTTACAATTAAGCAAATATCCAATGATTTTGCTTAAAACTATTTGCTGTTTTACATATCAAAACTAAACCTTTTATTGAAAGACCCGTAGAGTAAATTAGGTTTTCATCAAATTTACCCATTTGTAGATTTTAATGGACTACAACATCCTTCCTTGCATGTTTAAAATTTTATTTCATTACTAAAGACTAATATGCCGCTGGGGATATTCTTCCATATTCATGAAATTTAAAGTGAGACTTAATTGTTTTTTTGTTTAAAATTGTTCATACCAAATTTGCTTAAAATAGATTTTATGTAAATTTTTTTAAGAAAATAAATAAATGAAATATTTTATGGTTTACTTGGCTCTTCTGCAGAAAGACTAAAAAGTGTACTCACTTCCTGTTGGATTTTAAGGGACGATAGGTATATTCAAAGTCAATGCAAGCAATGGAATAGAAAATTGCTAATGAATACGAGCAGTTAAACGCAATGATAATACGGCTTTCAAGTAACATCCTAATAAATTGACTGTTTTCATTGGCTTCAAATAAAGCAGCAATAACTTATTAAGCAAACTCTATTTCACTGTGCCATGTCTCATATCTGGTTTTACATAAATATGACTTTATGACTAAGTTAAGTTAAGAAGAGTGGTGATTTCATGTGAAAATCATGAAAGCTTTTGCAAGGCTTATAAATACATAAATAATCAAAAACAATTTAAAACATAAAATTAAAATTAAAAGCGTACCGAGCATTATACGATTTGTTATCGAATGAACTTTTTACTATTCTCTGCATGAATCATAAATACAAGAATTTAACATCTGACCATTTCACGACTTGTGTTATAATTCCTTTATGATTTATGCAAGAATCGTTAGATAAGCTCTACAGACATCTCAAAGGACTCCTTCCACGATTAATATTAACTACTTTATTTATATTGTGGAAGAATCTCAAAAAATAATCAGCTCATGTAACAGTATTTCCCGAGCGAGGAATCTTCTTCAAAAACGCTCTTCATGAGATACTCAGTAGACTTTTTCACAATTGAAAATACTTAGCTGGTTATGTACTTCGTTCAGTCTGTCACAAAACTCGCAAGAAAGTTAAAATATTCTTATATATTTTTTTTATGACTTCCATTTCCCAATAAAAATATATATTTGCCCCTAAAAATTTTAACATAACATCCGGCGTTACTTTAAACCTTTTTTTTCTTAACACGAAAATCAGATGTTGCAAAATATGTAAAGAAGAAGAAATCTTTAATAGTTAAATTTTATGTGCTTTCAAGCATCAGCTTAAGCTTTTCTCACCATGTAAGCCCAACGTATCAAATATGTATTTATCGCCCCTAAAAGTATGCTTCAAATGCTTTTTTAATGTTTCTGTTATTTGCATTTTCTATTTGCAAAAGAAATTGAAAACGCAAAATTTCAATTTGTTTTCATTTGTGAATTAAAAAAAAGAGAATTTAGCAAATGATTGAATGTATTATTTTGTTGCTTTTGGTTAGGGAGTTTTTATTCTTCCTTTGCAATAAGACAAGTCTATTACGAGTCGTATTTACTTAACAAAAAAATTTGCCAACAATAGTATTGTGCTACATAATTTAAGTGATAAAACGATTTAAATGAAAATTCCATTTTAAAAAACTCTATAGAATTAGAAAAAAAAAATATAATTGCAATTGTTGGAAATTGCTTTTCTGGTATTGCGCAAATAATTTAAGCCCTCTGTAGGCTTTTTTGTCATCATTATATTAAAATGTCTATCAGTTGTCGGGGATATTTTGCTTCCACTCGGCAAATGAAATATTCAAGTTTAAGTTTAAGTGCATGTTTTTCAACTAATTTAATATTTTATTGATAAAGTTTCGAAATAATAAAACTTTGTATTCCCTGGAGTATAAAATTAATAGAGTTTCATTAGACATTTATTGATGTTGGGCCTGTAATGTAAACTTAATTTCTCGAAAGATCATCTAAACATTTTTGTAACTTTTCAACTTCAACAGTGGAAAGTTTTCCCATTAAAACGAATAATTTTTATAAGCAACAATGATAATAAGAAACTTTTTTGCAACAACGCAACTAATTTATTAATGCTGGAGAGTTTTGCATCCAAAGAACATTAAATATTAAACGCAAAGCTTTTAAAGTTTTTTTTTTGTATAAGAAGTTAATAACAAATAAAATATTTAAAAGCATTTATGTGATTTCTTTTTATGTTTTTTTATGTATAAAAATAACTCAGTAATTATAGCCTACTTTTAGGTAATTGCTCATAAAAATCTGTTAATAATTAATTTTGCTATTGAAGTGCTGTTAGTTTTTGATTATTAAACATTCTAACATCGTGTGCCTTTAAAATTGTTGGTTTACGATACCTGCAAGTGATGATAAGCTAAAAACTAACCATTATTTGGCCTTTTATGATGTCTGCTTTTCGAGCCTTCTTTTAAGTGTTAACCATGCACTTGGCGACTCTATTTCTTAACTAATTTTATATGAATGTTTATCCAAGAGTTTGCTGTTTATTGTTATTTATTTAATGTTGCGCCATAAAATATTATATTGGAGGCAAATATAATAGGAATTAAAATAGAAAGTAAGAGTCAATATAGAGTTCTTTAGTGAAATGAAAAAGCTTTAATTTAGGAGGAAAAAAAAATCGGGCCTACAAAATGAGGTGTCTACTGTAATTAATCGGGTGTGCTCTGTTTTGGAATTGCTGTAGAAATATATATATTTATAACAACAATGTTATGGCAATTTCGAACGATTTAATTTCATGTAGAATACAGAACACACCCTACTGTAATCTTTCATAACTGTTAATGCATCATATCTATCGACTACCTTTTTTTAATTAAAATTTGCGTGCTGGTCTTTAAAAGCAAAAAAGGTTATGTATAGAATTACAAATATCTTATAAAAGTGTATATCGAGCGCTCAAAAGTAGGCAACATCAAGTTTATGTATACATTAGGGGTAAGCGCAAAACATTAAAAAGTGCACAGTATTATATTTCTTTTCACGACCATATATTATTGAAATTGATTGTAAAGCAAATTTGGAGAACACAACAACAAAGTACAACAGTTGAACAGACAGTTGTTTCAAGTGGGCTTTATTTTTTTTAATGTGCCATACCACATTTCACAAACTCAAAATTTCAAAAAAAAAAAAAAACTAAGTGATAATAAAACTTCTTACAAATATATCCATGATAAAATATATTATTTTTATTTTTTATTTTTTTAAGTTTTAAAGGCGGATTGTGTAAAAAATTTCGTTTCTAAACGTTTCAAATTTGTATTAAATTTAACTCTGCCTAAAAATCCAATTCAATACACAGATCCGATAGAACATTTAAAAAAAAAAGTAAGCAAGGAAGTAAGCTAAACAAAAATCTTTTTTTTTTGGAAAATCTGCTGGTTAGGAAGAAGTACGTGAAATGTTAAATTAAGTTTTGATGGGCCCATTTTTTTAAATGGAAGATTGTGTCTTTTTAAGAGCTCAAGGTGTGTGTAAAGTTTTGTAAAAATCGGTAAAGTATAACCACTTAAAATAACATAAAAGACTTTAATGGGCGTGACTCCGCCACGTGAAATATATAAATAAATTTTAAAGAGCTTGGCCCCGCCCATTGCTCCAACCTTAAACTTGTGTAATTACAAGACTCAAAGGTGTTTGGTGATTTCGAAGCAATCAAATAAGCAGAATATCATAAAATCAAACAAAAAATTTGTAGGCGTGTCCCGCCTATTTCGTTTAAAATGTGACCAATTGGAAGCTGTACACACTCAGGCAAAAAAAAAAGAATTTTTACAATCAAAAAGTTTTTTCCATACAAATTTCAAAAAGAAAAAGAAATTCGTAAGTTTACATTTATTTCTACACGGAAAAAAAATCGTGTACCCTATTGTGTAGAACTATGTACACAAAAATTAATTCCTTTTTTAATATACAACACGCGAAAAACACTAAAAATTAATTAAAATTTCATGAAAATTGGAAATGTCAAAATTTCCGTGACCAAACAATTGTATGAGCATTAATTTTTCTTTCAGTTGACTGTTTATAGCATCCCTAAGATAGGCAATAAATTAAAAAAATTCCTTGTACTTTTCTTTTGAAACTGCGTACTGGCAAATGGAAATTTCTATATGAAATCTACCAACCTGAATTTCCGTTTTTTTTTTAGTATTTTTACATACATACTCCGTACCAGGCCTGAAACATAAGACACAAGGATTCAGTATATGTAACGCTTTTAATTTCCATAGCATATCTTAAGGGTGTTAAACAGAAATTTAAAATAAAATTTTTTCTGCATACATTTTATCAGTTGCAACTTTCGCTTTTAGTTTTTCTTTATCACTTTGCCACAAATTGCATGTTGCTGTAGCAGTATGTCATCTATAAATAATGTTTAGGCAACGTTAAGTACTTTAAAAAGACTTGTAAAACTAAACCAGGTTAAGCCTTTACAATACGCCCACCCATTTAATTTTTTTTTGCTTTTCTTTCTCTCTCTTCTTCCAAACATTCATTGCATGCTGGCTAAAAACTATAAAACTGTAATAAAGTTTACACAAAAACTTCAAGGAATTTGAAATAGTAGAACAAAAAAATAAAATCAAGCATTGAATAGCAAAACAAATCAGCATATTTTGTAGAAATGAGAAAAAAGTTCTAGCTGGAGCACAAGAACGAATGAAAGAAATGAAAGCAAATCTGCAATACAAATATTGTAGAGGAAAACTCGGTCAGTAATAATAATTTTTTAAATAACCATAACAAAAGTGTTTGTACACTGAACTGTTCACTAATAAAAGCAAAAAGTAAAAAGGGAAAAGTAAAATTTTAAACTAAGTCTGCTTGCTGCATTTGCAGAGCTGTCAACTTTTATTTGCCATATATTTTTGTGAAATTCATCCCACTCCTGAAAGTGGCTCTATTATTATTAAGTAGTAAATTTACTTTGGTTTTCAAGGTTTTTCTCCTACAAAAACATTTCTACTTTTATATTTATTTAGGTTTTCATTTGCTTTTTAACCAGCATTTGTTTGCTCTAGCCGAACAATTCTCAGGGGATAGCTTTTGTTCTTGTACGTGTGAGTATGTGTGTGTGTGTGTGTGATTTTGTGCTTTTGTGTATGATTAACAATAGAAGAAATATTGCTGATGCGGTTGTGGTTGATTGAGAGAATGAGCTGTTAGAATTTAATTAAGGAATGTGTTGAATTTTTTAAACTTCAACCATAAGTTCTGCTCTACATTGTTCTCACAACTGATTTGTAAATCTTAAGATTTTTATTAAACAAATTTATAAGGGCTTAAGATTATAGCAGGCTACATCGAAACATGTTTAGTTGGCATAATTCGGATTGTCTTGAAGTTATTAATATATCTTTGTGGAATTTTCATAAGGAAGAAAATCGAATCTGTTTTTGAAATTAAAAAAAAAATATTCATTTAATACTTCAAAATATTTGAAATATTGGAATAACAGATAAGAAAATTGTTAATTGCGAGCAGGTAAAAAGTCCACAACTTTTTGATAAGAAATCATTTTATTTTTAACCGACTTCACAAAAAAAAGGTGGAGGTTATCAATTAGTTTGTATTTTTTGTTGATTATTTTACGTCGTAACTCGTCACCTTTTAGACCGATTTACAAAATTAATTTTTTGTCTGGTAGGGTATAGTTTCCATTTGGTACCATTATACAGAAAAAAAGGGCAGGAATACGCCCACTAAATTTATTTCTTTGATTTTATCATGTTCTACTTATTCGATTGCTATGAAAATTAGTAAAGACATTTGGCTCTATAAAAAATGGGCGGTTCTACGCCCACTAAAACTCACTACTATATTTCAGGTGTTTCTATTCGACCGATTTTTTACAAAACTTGGCACACATCCTGAGCTATAAAAAAGACACAACCTTGAATCCAAAAAAGAGGGCCCATTAAAACGTAATATTGCATTTCACGTGATTTTATTTGACCGAATTTTACGAAATTAAAAAGACATCCTAAGCTCTAAAAAAACATAGTCTCGCATTGAAAAAAGTAGGCGTGGCCATGCCCATTAAAATTTAATACTATGTTTCATCTGCTTCTATTTGACTGATTTCCACGTAACTTAGCACACACCTTAAACTCTAAAACACACACACAATCGGGAATTAAAAAAAGTGGGCAAGGCCACGCCCAAATTTAAACAAAGTCAAGAATTAATTGAGTTTGCTACTTCAATTAATAAAATCAGGAAAATAAATTGATTAGTTTGTTTTGCAACTGATTTTTGTTGAAAGATATTGATAAAAGTGTTACTGACTGAAACTATTTCTTTTTGCACTTTTATTAAACTAATATTTCGTGTATTTTTGTTTTCCTTTTGATGTGAAAATCTGTGAAAATTTAAACTAAAATAAACAGCATAATTCATTGCCTATTTAATACCCCTCACCTCTCAAAGTTCACGTTATAAACTTTTCAAAAGTTTGTCTTCCAACTTTTTTGTTTTTGCAGTTTACCTCTCATAAATATTTTTGTAGTTGTGAAAGCATAAAACGTGTGCAAAGTTCAAGGCTGAGATTAATGATATTTATTTGCTTGCTAGCTGTAGTATACGAGTACATACTTTCAGGTATAGTTGTGAGAGAGTTTTAGCGTAGATAAATGATAATGTTAAATTTCATTTTTAATTACATAATTTCCTAGGCAAACATTTGTCCATGGGTATGGGCGAACTAAGGCACGCTCAAGAGCAAATCTAATTTGTTTTTTTTTCCTGTTGCGGTCTAAGTTTTTTCAACGTTGAGTTTTTGCCTTACTGCATTTTGCAGCTGGCTAAACTAACTTAGGCGAAGGAAAATAAGAAACAAAAAGCAGAAACTCATATCAAGCCTTAAAGTATGCAACAAATGGCAAAAATAGTTATAAGCTAATAAACACGAGCGGAAAGAGACAAGCCAAGCCAAGCAAAGATGTTTTTAGAAAAAAAGACAGCATCTTGTATTTTTATTTTATTTTCTTCATTCACACCACTTTGAGCAGAAAAGTGGCAGCTTAGCTTATTTGCACGTTTTAATTATGCTAATGTAAAATCGTGTTTGTTGCTGGAAAACAAAAACTTAAAATGAAACACACAGACACGTGTATGCCTCCTTTTTAAAAGTCTCTTAACCATGCTGGCTGCTTTTTTTGCACCCTATGCTTTTATTTTCTTTAATGAAATCATATCATAGTTATGTTAAACACCTAAATGTATGCTTAGCATAAATAGCATTTAAAGAAAAGGCATTTTCATGGCTGTTACTTTTAATTAAGTATCTCAAGCTCGAGTGTGTGTGTGTGTGTGTGTGTGCATATATAGCAGCGGGTACTTTCATTTACATATACAAGAGCATTAGAAATTACATCTGGGTCAAGTTTATTTTAATATGTTTGGTGTTTGTTAAACAAAGTTCATTTGTATATTAGACTATTTTAAGCGCTGGCCTACATTAAGGCATTATTAATTAAAACTAATGGCAGCAGGCCTATTGCAAGGCTTAATATTTACACGAGTGTGCTACAGCAGACCTGAAGAAAATCAATTGTTTGTGTTTGGCAATTTGTTTTCTTGCTTACTTAAGCTTTTGCAGCGAGTTGGAAAAGGAGAATGGAAATTATATGCAAGGCAATAAATATATTAATGATAAAAGTGAATTAATTTTAGCTGTAATTTATTAGCAAATTTAACAGTCTTACTATTTCACTAACTAGACATAAATATTTTTATTTAATTAGCACAAATAACTTATTTTAATTGAAATATACTAATTCAATTAAAATTAGTTATTTTTTTTGCAAATGTATTAAAAAATTAAAATATACAAAATGGAAATAAATTATAACAAAAACTTTAAAATTCATTAAAATGATTTGCTTTGTCAGCTTAATTACTATGATTAAACTGTTTTCAATTATATGTATGAAACTCTGTGAATAATTTCGGTGAAATTTAAACTTATTATATTCAATATTCCTTAATGAGGAATTATAAATGTTTTGAACTCATATCCGCATAATTAAGGGCAGGAGCCTTTCAATCTGATTGAGCAGTTTATTTTAATTGATAACATATAAGCTTCTAAGCTTCTAATATATAATTCAGATAATATTTTATATTTAGTTCATTATAATCCCATACACGTAGAAGAATTTTATATTAAAATCTACGAAAAAAAAGGTTAATATAACATTTTTCGTTAGTGATTTTGCTTCATATGCGTTTCATGTTAATTTAACATGATTTACACTAATCAAAAGATATTTTTCCTTTTGAAGTAATTTTGTTTCATGTTAATTTAACATTACATTACTGTTAAATTAAACTGAAGGTTCATGTTGAATCAAAGTTACTTCCAGTTGAAATAAAATTATTTTAATTTAATATAGGCTTCGTATTTAATTGAATAGTTAGCTTACGTCATTATATGTATTGGGAAGGGGGTCGGGATAGTTGTATGTTGTATATATAGTTTGGCATCTTTGGCCAGTATCTGAAGTCTAACTCATCATGTGTTAGTCAACTTGCTGTACTTATGCAGCAAAATAACCTTAAATATTCTTTAGATACACACAAAGTATATAAAATCATGAATGAATTAAATTTTAATTGAATATGATTAATTTGATTATTTAGCATAAAATTTATTTGAAAGTAAGACTACAGAGCAAAATCACTTGCAAACACGCTCAAAGAATAAAAGGCATATTCTTATTTATTATTTGCTTTCACACATACACATATTGTCACACTATAAGCAATATTTTCTTTCATTTGACACTATTGTCATTTGATATGCAATAGTGCAATTCACTTCCACACTACAATAAATAATGCCTTTGCTACGCAGCTAAGCAAACGCTGCTACATACTTTTGAAAAAAGCGAACAACAGTTTAAGTGCTCTCATCAAGTGAAGAGCAATAAAAAAAAGAGAACAACTCAATTATGTGTATCATGAAGATTTGGCAAGCAAATGTTTTCTGCTCATGTCTAGTATGTACTGAAATTAAAAATAAAACAATGTTACAAAACGTTACTTAGTTTTATGCTTAAATAAATTACTGTACGAGGGTAGATCTTTATCGACTTGTAGTAATCCAAAAGACTTAAGTTAAATTTAATTATCAACAACTTATTAGCAAGTTCTAATAAAATAATTAATAGTATACATCCTCGGTTGGTTATTGGTTTGCGGCACAGTATATTCAAAATACATTAAGAATGCAGCAAACCAATAACCAACCGACGACATGCTAGACTCGCCTTAATGAGAATACGATGTAGCGAACTTCAAAAGTTTTCACATTAACAATCTTATCTTGTGAATTGTTGTTTTGTAATTGTTAATAATTTTTTAAAAACTTGTTTGTTAACATTTCGGTTTTGTTAGCTTGTTTGAATTGTGGTTGAAGTCCACTGATGTTTTGCTTAGTCGGGCCAAGCACCTGTTGTAAGATTTAGAATAGCCAATAGCAGAACCAATGGCCATCTTGAGTTTTTACAGGAGAGTAGGTCCAGGTGGGATGCTCTAGCACATGGCGAAGGTATACAATAGATTTTTTCAGCTGCACTGTCCTGTGTCTTCCGTAACAACTTAAATTCATTAATTCACTCACGGTAGGGCATTCATTACACTCGTATAACAAAAATTGTATTATCCTTTCCATAGACATATTGATTTAATTTCTTTTATCTCTACTAAACCATTCTTAACAAATATTTTCTTTTTTCTCTCTTTCAGCACTGTAATCATTTCCATATTAAAATTTTAATAAAGGTTAATTTAAGAAAAGTGTTTGAATTAAAAAAAAATGTAATGAAACAAAAACCAGGCCATAAAAGTTGTTATCTAAAACCTTCAAAATATTCATAAAAATATAAAAAACAAATAAACGCCAGAAAGTAGGCAGCACCATAACAAATTAATTAAACCTTAAATAATCGCAACAAATTACCATAAGAAACCCATTAATTAAAAAGCTTTTGCCTACTAAATAATGTTGTAATCTATGAAGGCAGCAAGTAAAAGTTTACAGCAGTTCTATATATTTTTTTTAATAAAAAAAAGCCATAAATCATTCACAGGCTGAAAGAAAGAAACAAAAAACAAACATCTATAATAAAATCAACACTTTAAAATAAAATTATACCGTTTAATATTTGTGCATAAGACAAACTTAATAAATTAATGAAAATTTCTAAAATATTTTTGTGTTTTAAAGCGCAAGCTGTTTTTTTTGTATTTTCCACTTGACTTAAACTAAACAGTTGACCTTTTTTTCTTGAATATTCGCGGTGTATACAAGCCTGAAAATTTACTTCATTAATTTTATAAAAAAATTGTTAACATTTGATATTTCAACTTTTAGAAAAAATATGCAAAAATATACTTATGAATGAATGAAATTGAACAGGCAGTCACAAGGCCAACAACAGCAAATGTTTTACAAAATGCTTTAAAGGCCTTTTAAAAAAGTTTGAGCCAAAATTGAAGGAGTTAAATAAAAAAGCAAAAATTTTTACCACAAAGTTTTAAATTCTGTGCATATTCTGCATTTGCTGAAAATCAAAAGCCTGTGTGGTATTAAAATTTTTACAAAATAATCAGTATTTTAACAAGTGGTGAAAGCTTTAAGAAAAGGCAACAGTAACTCAAAGGATAAAGTTTTTTCTTTCTATATTAACGATGTATGGCCAACTAATAGTTTACTCAAGCAGCATTAGAGGTAAGTTCTACTCTTTGGTAAAAGTAATATAATATAGAGAAATTGTTTGTGGACAAAAAAGTATGCTACACTTTTTGTTGCTATTTACTTAAAATGATTCAGAATTCAAAGCACACCTAGGCACACACACACACGCACTCAGCCGACATAGAGAATTGTTTTAATCCATAAAAACTAAAACTTTTTTCTTTTTAAGGGAAATTTAAGTGAAGTACATGATTAAGTATTTAAAAGATTTGGCCTTAAAAAATATGGCAAGCGATGAATTTATTTCTTAAAACTTTTTATTATATAAAATCTAGCAGATTTCAATTAAAATCTTCAGGGAAATTTATACCGTTTACACCAAGTTTTTCTTAACACTTAACAATATTTTTTTATCCAAGACAAAACCCATGAAAAAATCGTTTGTATTTACAAAATCTATCCTGTAAACTCTTATAGGGCATTTACACTCGCACAAAATCCAGCAGATTTTAATTTAAATTTTTACAACTTTTTGTTTGAAATTTATCAAGTTGGTTTTATCAAAAACAAACCCATTAACTGAAAAATTTCCAAAATTAAGTTTTAAGCAAACAGTAGCTAATTCACTCACCTTTTTTTAAATAAATATGTTGGTACAAGGTAGTAAAAAATTAATAAAAATATTAGAATTTGATTAGATTTCCTACTAATCTACTGACAAAATATATTTTGTTTTGTTTGAGAAATCTAGTAAAAAGCAGCAAGATTTTGCTCGAAATCTCGTAAGCACTCGATTTCGAGACAGTGTAAATGCCCTATAACCGAAAATGTTGCAAGCCAATTCACACACCTTTTTAGCCCAAATTAAAACAACAAACATAATTGTATCATCAAGCTGTACAAGATTTTAAGTAGATTTTGATAAAATCTAATGACAAAGTAGATTCGGTTTTGTATGGGAAATTTACTAGATTTTGCCCGAAATCTGTTAAAAACACTTTAGTAAAGTGGCTCAGTAAGATAGAAACTCCTGAACAATTGCCAGCAAAACCCAATAAAGAACTTGAAGTCAAATATTTTGTAAAAGCTAAAATACAATTAATCTTAACACTGTCTCTCTCCCCTCTCCCCTCTCACTCTCATAAACCACAAAACATAATTTCATATAAAAATACTTTGTTTCATCTTCATGTTGTGCTTCGAAATTCTAACTTAAAATAAAGATTATTAAAATTTTTGGAAAACTGAACATGTTGTACAAACATGTTGTTTTATACACTCTATGGAAAGGGGTTTGTTTGTGTCGTACACAAACCAGAGAATAAAGAAATAATTAATATCAGAAGCACACATATTTTGTTTTGCAGGTATGTTTTAATATTGTTAGAAATTGTTGGAATATTTTTGTGAGGCTAATTTATTTATTGTCTTTGCAATAACTCTTGAAATTTCAAATGTTTTAATGAAGACATGCATTCTATGAATTCACAATCCAGAGTCATCATTTGTAGGAAGTAAATTTCACTAAACATTTCCAAAGAAGTGAAGGAAGAATTTCTTAAGAATTTAAAGTCTCTTAAGTTAATAGTGTTTGGCAGAAGAGAAGAAAAACTAAATAAAAAGTTAAGGAAAGAAACAGTTTTCGATAATTTGAAACTTAAGCAGAGCATTTGTATAAGAAATTACTAAAAATTTCAATATGTTATATAAAACTATTTGATTTGAGGTGGAATTGTAAAAGCTACAAGAACTAAGCTAATATGCATTCAATATTTGTGTGACAGTGGGACTAGGACTCTCACAAAAAAATCTTGATGATATAATTTATTTTTATATTTTGCTTCACTGAACTTACCTCGAATTCCTAATTACGCATTTCAGCATTATTTCACAAAAAAGCAACCTTAATGACTTTATCGATTACTTGTTGAAAATATAGTGCTCTAAGCGTATTTAAATGTAAAAGTAAACAAAAAAAGTTGTTCTATCTGAACATTGATATAAAAGAAATTAAATATTTTTTTTTAAAACTCAATCGATAAGTCTGACCCAAATTTTGTTTTCTTATTTCAGCATTAGAAAAAGATTTTCTTGCTTTAACAAAGTGATAAAATAAAAATAAAAATTTATAATGTTATAACTTCTGTGCAAGTGCCTCTAAGTATGCAAGCAATTATAAAACAAATAAGATAAAAATGACGAAGAAGAAGTAGAAGACAAAAGGAAAAAGGGATCTTCGAAAAATATGTTTTAAATTAAATTCTAAAGTCTATTATTATTAACTCTTATCTTATTTAGGGCCATCTTCGTTATTTCCAACAGTTAAATGAAATTTAAAACAAATTTTGCCGTAAAAGTAAAAAAAGTAGAAATAAAAGCAAAAGCAAAAAAAAAAAAAGCTAACATTAAATAAGATTTTCCCACCCGCCTTCAACAAAAATTGTTAACAAGTCAAATATAAGAAGTGGAAATAAAAACACGCAACATGCAGTTTATGTCTGCAGAGTTTGGAAAATGTTTAGTACTTCTGCTTGTGTATTTGTTGGTGTTTATTGTCCTCAACTTTTGCTAAACTCTTGAAACAAAATAAAAACAAACAGATTTTTTTTTTATATATTTCATAGTCTTCCCTTATGTTTTCTGTGTGTGTTTGTGGTTTTGGCTACTGGTGGTTGCGCTTATCATGTGATTTTGTTTTGTGGCTATTTTGCCATTACCACTTTACAAGTGAATGTGTGTGCGTGTGTCTTTGCAAAGTGTCATAGCATAAACTACAGTGGGTTAATAGTTTGTGTAAAATAATTTATGTTTTTTTGCGCAATTGTTAAAATAATTTCTGTTGATAAAATTGTCAAATAAAAATATATTTTCTTAAACAAAATGGCATATTTTTTTTTTATTAATCTGTTATTTCTCTTCTTTATCTCTTAACATATTTTGTATTTTTCGACTTTTATTTCCCTTGTTATTTTCTTTCTTTCATTAAATGTTCATTATTGCAAACTATTAAGCTCATGTCCTTAAAAAGGCTTTAGCTTTTGCCCTTTTCAATGTTATTTTGTAAAAGGTCTTGTGGTATCTATTGAGCAAAATTATTTCGTAGTAAATTTATGCATGTATGTCTTGTAACTAAAAAAATTTTGGCTGTCATATAAGATATGCTTCATTTGTGGTTTCTTATTAAATTTTCAAATGTCTGCCTTAAAATATTTTTTAGAATGACGGTATTAGAGTGCTTTAAAAATACTTGAAATGAAGAAGTGCACAAGAATGTCAGTTATCATTTTATTGCAATAGCAAATTAAGAAAGGATCGTTTCGTATTCAGGTTGACAGACACCTGCATATTTTTTACAACCACAGAAGCTCACAAAATTATTAAAGGATTTATTTTATATATTATATTCAATCAGAAGGATTCACGAAGAATTATGCCAAACAATTTTTAATTGAAAACCAGGGACATCTAAAATAAGATCTGTGGCAATTTCTCCAGTGATTCTTTGATTACGATCGCTTGAGTAAATTCTATGATTTTATAAACTTTCTTTCGAAGTTCGAGGCATTTGCTGACTAATGACGCAAGACACAGCAAAGGTCCTTACACAGAACACAATTTTGCCTCAATTTAAAAAAATTCGGTAAAATGCGACTTGTAATTGCACACACACGAAGGGTTCCGTACGGACGCTATATATGCAACAATATACGAAATTTAGCTTACAGAATCGAACATTTTACCTGATGTAGAAATTTTTCAAAAAAAAAAAAATAAAATAAAAATTTAAGTATGTACACGCCAAACTTATTTTCTGTGTTTGGTGATTTTTTTAGTTTTGGCGCTTTTTCTTATTTTTGGTGTTTGTTTTCGTTTGTGAATTTTTTTTATACGGATTTTTTAAATTTATTGCCTATCTTAGGGATGTTATAGATGTAAGTGAAGACTTTTTCAGTCAACTGAAACAAAAATTAATGTTCATACAATTGTTTTGTCACGGAATTTTTGACATTTCTAATTTTCATAAAATTGTAATTAATTTTTGTGTTTTTGTGTTTTGTAAGCTCAAAAATAAACGAATTTGTATGTATGGAATTATAATTCTACACAAGAGGCTGCACGTTTATTTTTCCGTGTAGAAATAAATGTAAATTTCCAAACGTGAAATTCCGTAAGAATTTTGTTGTTGGAACGACAACAAAATTTTAAAATTTGTTTTTGTTTTGAATGGAAGTGTGCGACAAGTCGAACGTTGGTGACAGGCCCTAAATTTGAAAAAGCCCACTTACTTATTGAAATGTAGCATACCCTTAGGCTTAAAATAATAGCGTTGACTACCATACAATCAGCAAGAAGCAATTTATTCTCTGTGCTTAATACACTTGCGAAACAATCTTGTTTCTATTAAATCATTCGCAGCAAGCAGCCACAGGACATCGAAAAGCTTTAAGACATTTAATTTAAGTTACTAGACCATTTATAGTCATACACACGCACACACACACACAGGGGAATAAGGAATTATGTCCAATTTCAATATATAAGCAGCAAACAGCACCTCGTTTTATTATAAACAAATGCTTAACAGTTTAAACATAAACACATTAAATGTTGGTTGCATACAAATAAAAAAAATCAATAAATTATGTTTTAGCTCAATTCTATAAGTGTAACATACAAATATATAATTGTTAAAAAAATTCCAATCACGTTTTCGAATCACTTTGTGTTGATGTTATACAATATATGTTACTATTTGCGGCACAGCGGTTGTGTAGGCTAAACAAATGAATGATTTGTTACACCAAATTTCTATGCGATGTGGTTGGTGGGTGGCTGCATGTGCTTAGTCGGCCTTAAAAGCATTTCCGTGTGTATGTTGCAGAACCGATTAAGTATTTTAGGCACACAAAACAATTGTTCTTAACCAGACGTAGCACAAAAAAAGTTACAATTCGCCCTTGACTTTTGGTACGGTCCTAAAAGTATGCTTTAAAAATGAGTTTTTAATTATTATTTGTTTGTAGTATAAAACTTTGCAAGTGCTTTTTAATGAGCTAGTAGCTTAATTCTATATTATTGTAACGTCATATTGCAGTTATTTTCAAGTTGTTTTTGTTATGTTTTTAAAAAAAATTTAATTTCGAAAATAATGTCGATTTTTATCTTTGGCTTTTTGTTATTTATTTTTTAGTTGAAAACTTGTCTGTTTTTTCTATTCGCTATTTTTGCGGTCGTGTTATGAAATTTATTGCTGTGTGTACCATGGTTTGTTTTATTTAACTGTGGCGGGGTTGTTTAAACTTATGCTAGAGTATTTTTTAAGTTTTCTTTCTTTTTTCTTGTTGGGTTAAATTGTTACTTTATTCGTTTTAGTTACTGTTTTTTATTGCAAAAAAATATAGCTATATTTGCAATTTCTGTTCATTTTAATTCCATGCTTAAGGAATATTTGGCAAAATTAATGGCACAATGAAGAAAACTTTTTTTAAAAAAGAGTGGTTTCTTAAGAAAAACTTTTCTCAAATGCATTTTTGTGCATTGAAAAAGTTAATTTTTTATATAGAAATTTGCAAAGAGACAAATGTTCTCAGTTATATTATAGAAGTTGCTTTTTCAATTAGATAATAAAAAAAATTTATTCAAAATTTCCCAATCCAACATGATGGCTAATTAATCAAGATGTTGCAATAAATGGCTTAAAAATTTTGAGAAACTATTTTGTGACATAAATTAATACAAATCCTCTACTTTTATTCAATAAAGTGAAATAAATATGTTTTTCCTTACGGATTTTCACGTTCGTAGATTTACATTTATTTGTACACGGAAAAATAATCCTGTAGACTTTTGTGTAGAATTATATTTGCATACACACAAATTCATTTATTTTTCAACATACTTGTAACTTTTATGTTGACTACTAAAAATTAATTACATTAATTGATGAAAATTAGAAATGTCAAAAATTCCGTAACCAAACAATTGTATGAACATTAATTTTTGTTTCAGTTGACTGAAAAAAGTCTCCCCTAATATTTATAACAGCCCTAAGATAGGCAATAAATTTCAAAAATGCCATGTACTTTTCTTTTGAAAGTCCGTACTAGCAAATCGAAATCTCTTTATGACATTTAACCAACTGAATTTCCGTAATTTTTTTTTCATACAGTTCATATGCGAATCTGAACTTCCGTAAGAACTCCGTACCAGGCTTAAAACAAAAACTGCTTCGTTACCAGATTTCTCTCAAAATCTACTTAAGGTCTAGTAGAACTTAGACTGCATTTATATTTTCTCGAAATCTAACAGATTTGACTTGAAATCTTTAACGAAATCTATATCGTTTGAACTAAGCTTTTTTGAAAATTTTCAAGATTTCGCATCGAAGACAAAATCCTTTGTCTAAAAGTTTGTGAGGCAAAAAATGCCCACTTAGGTCGTTTAGTCCTTGTCCAGACTTGCAGTTTTTGTTGCAGCAATTCTTGAGTTTATGGGTGAGGGAGGTGAGAAGATTAGGGCGGGGTACACAGTTTCGTGTGCTCTGCAATTCTCTTTTGCTTTGAAATTCGCATTTATTAATTTAAATGTATTTGATGTTTTATTTTATTTTCTTGCTTCAGTTGTATGAAAAACACAAAATATATTAAAAAGCATATAGAATTGTTAATTTTCCAGCGAAATTTGTAGTGAAACATGATTGCAAAACCAGAATTTCATAATGTGGACACTTATGCAATTCCAAAGCTGAACTATAAAAAATTGCAGCAACAAAAATTGCAAGTCTGGACGAGGACTAGTCTGTGTACATAAAGAGGTGTGAGAATTGGCTACATTACAGTTTGTTGGTTGAAGTTTTTGAAATTTTAAAGATGTTGTGGATGCTTTTGTAAATATTGTAAAAGACGGGAAAAATTTGATTTTTTTAAAATGAAAAATAAACAATAGCTTCAGGAAGGGAAACTGCTTTCAATCGATGATTTGTTGCGAAAAGTAATATTTCCCTAGATTAAGGAAATAATTTCCTCTAAGAAAAAAAAAAATTAAATAAGCTAAGCTGTATTTTTTATCAAAGCGGAAATTACTTTTTTAAAATAATATATTTAAAATTAAATTAAAAAAAAGAATGATGACACCTCAAGGGCCATTTATTTGTTTGAAAAAGTTCTTTTTTTTCTTTAAGAAAAAATCAAAAGCTATTTTTCCATATACAATTTTTTATAAATTATTAAATTATAGCTACAGCAAATTATGGTATGTTCATGTGACCTGCTTCTTGTGTTCGCATGTTTTGTCTTCAAAATATAATTTATTTTTTAATTTTTCTATAATTATAATAACAGTTTCCCACCCAACTACGCAAAAAGATATTCATATTAAATTTTTTAAAGCCACCAACCAACATGACAATTTCCGTTCTTTAAGGCAACAAAAAAATTCTCTAACATAAAGTTCTTGCTCAGAAAGAGTATGAATGAGTTTGAGTTTGTCGTTGGGCCAGCAAGTACATACTCGTATCTTGCAAAAGCTGTGTTGTGAAAAGAGGAATATGTGCTAAAGCGTGACATACTTTTAGGGGCTTTATACACGATAAAGAGTAAAGAAGAAGGGTATGGAAAAAAAGTCAAAACAAATTTACTCACACACACACACACACATGCATCCCATTGTAACTGACATGGTACTCTATTTGGCGTTTGCCATTTGCCCTTGTTCTTTTTCATTTGGTATGTGGCAAAGGAAGGAGCTAAGCTGATGAAGTAGATATGTAGTTGTTTAAACGTTAGTGTGAAAAATGAGTTTTTATGTAATGATAACAAAGCGCATATACTAATGTAGGCCTATGAAATGTCAAAGCAGTGAAGATTGTAATGACGTTGTGAAGGAGATTAAAAACATTTATATATTTAAAAAAAAAATCCTACCCATCCCTTCCAAAAGAGGAAAAACCGCTGAATAACAAAAAGCGAAATTAAAAGCAAACAATCATTTGTTACCACAAAAGATTCCCTCTCCACCAGTTTTTCCCTCTCCACCAGTTATTATCATGTGTCAAGTGAGGCTTGTAGCATTTGGGCTTTTTATCCTTTTGATTAAGCAGCAGTAATTATAGAAGAAAAGAAGACAAAAGCAAGCGATAAGAAATTGGTTTTGAAAATTGGGAAACAAATTTTTATATAAGCAAGTAACTAGTTAATGCCGATGTCAATTGCTTAAATGCGTATTAAGAAAGCCTGCAAATATGCAATAACTTTTGACATTAATGTTTTTTTGTTTTTCTTTTGTGTAATATATGTTATGGCCTAATTTTGTGGGATGAAACAAATTTTTCGCACCAGATACTTTTCTTTTGGCAAATAACAAAATATTAAGCTTGCGTGATTATGCTAAAAGAACATGGAAAAGGAGACAAGCAAATAAGAAAATATCTATATGCTGTTGTTTGATCAAGTAGAAAGTAAATAGTTATCTTGTGTTTTCTTGTGCCATAAATTTATTATTCTAGCCATTGTGAAATCTGTTTAAGCCCTGATGACCTCACCAGTCAGCTGCTGCGAGTTAATGTTTGCTGCACTCAAAAACTATGAAAGTAATTAACCGTTTAAATGTTTCTCCGTGTTCCAGGGTTCACTTTTTACATGTTCGAATATTGTTTTAGTACATCTACATTTGACCAAAATCTTGTACTTACGAAATTTCGGGCAAAATCTTGTAGATTTTCCATACCAAACAAAATCTGCTTTGTCACCAGATTTTGTTCAAATCTACTTAAAATCTAGTAAAACTTAGTAATGCAAATATAGTTTTATTCCAAATTGTGCTAAAAAGAAGGACTGTGTAAGTAAAAAGGTGTGTGAATTAGCTAAATTCCAGTTGTTTGGTTGCAGTTTCGGAAAAATTTCTGCTAATGGTTTTTATTTCGGCTAAGAAATCTTGATAAATATAAAACAAAGTTTGGTGTGAACGGTATAGATTTTCATGAAGATTTAAAGAGAAATCTGCTAGATTTAGTGCAGGTGTAAATGCTTTATAATTTATTTTACAAAGAAATCCAAAATACTGGCTCTGAAAATTTTATCTAGCCACTTAGCTTTTTTTTTTAATAACTGAGTTATAAATTTTATACTTTTATACATTTTAAATTCAAAATAAATACAAAGTACAAATTTGATTAACTGATATATGAGGAGCAAATAATTAACATTGTTAAAGTAACTTCGCAATGTTTATTAAAAAAAATTACCTTAAATTGTTGCAACATTTTTGTTTACATATAATTAATAATATGAAAACATAATACTTAATTAATAATAATGCTTGATGGTAAAAATATCTTATTTATCGTGTTGTTAATTTCTCTTTATGATGATTAAATAAAATATTTGTGTATTACATAATAAAATGTTGCAGGACAATTTATTATATAATAAAATATTATGAGATTAATTATCAACATAGACTATAATTATTGTGTGAAAAAAAGTTTAAC
The DNA here is from genome assembly GCA_936439885.1 of Nowickia ferox. Lineage (NCBI taxonomy): Eukaryota > Metazoa > Arthropoda > Insecta > Diptera > Tachinidae > Nowickia > Nowickia ferox. The sequence goes on from OW387026.1 coordinate 5,084,363, forward strand.
CTACTGTTTTCACAACACGGACGGTCGATTTGGGTAGAAAGTTGATATAAAAAGCACTCATATTTTTGAGTGAGTGGTGTTCATACAAATTTTCTGGACGAGTCGCCTGACTGGCTTGTGGAAGTATAATGTTGCTTATGGATATTTACTGCAGGTCTGCACAAAACCTGTAATTTTAGCATTTTATAATAAATTAAGGCTCCGTAGCACAGGTAGACTAAAACTGTGGTAATTTTTTATACAATCTCACGTGTATTATGATGACGAGAATATACTTTAGTTTAGTTCATTAAATATTAAACTCTTAAACAAGGAGTTTTATATAAATATATTGATAATATATACTTTGCTAAATTTTGTTTTTTCGTTTGAATTTCAGATACGTACAGTTCCCGTAGTGAAATTCAGTTTGGTAAAATTTCTGGCGAAAGTTTCCCATTTTGCTTTTGAAATTTACTGTCTTTTAAAGAAATGAAATAAGTTTAAAAGTATGCTGCGACACGGTCAACTTTTCTAAAATAAAAGTTTGCTATGTTGCTGTCTAATATTCTATCAGAAATTTGCTCTTTGAACACAGTGAGTTGAGACACAGTAAACTTTTTTATAAAAAAAGTGTGCTGTGACACAGTCTAATTTCTTCAATAAAAATGTGTTGACTAGAAGAAAATTATGCCCCAAACAATTTTTCTATCAGCAAATAGTGATGCAAACAACTTTTCTATAAGAAAAGGGTACTGTGGCACCCCAAACTTTTCTATAAGAGAAATGTGCCATGGCATAGCCTAATTTTTTATATGCAAAGTGCGCTGTCACAAAGTCTAATTTTCTATAAGAAAATAGTGCAACAAGTATATCTTCTCCTAAAAAGTTGTGCAACAAGAAAAATAAGAAAATAGTACAGTCAACCTTTCTACGGAAAAAGTGTGCTGTAACACAGTCAAATTTAGTGAGACAGTTTTAAATTTTAAATTTTTTTTTTAACAGTCAACTTTATGCAAAAAAGTGTGCTGTTAGTAAAATTTTCTATAAAAAATATGCTGTGACATGGTAAGACTTGCTATAGGGAAAGTTTGCTGCGACTCAGTCCACTTTTCTATAGGACACAGTCAACTTTTTTTTTTATAAAATATGAGTGCTAAGACACAATCTAATTTTCTATAAGGAAAGTGTATCACAAACATCTTTTCTATATGAAAATAGTGCAATGACACAGTCAAACTTTCTATAAAAAAAGTGGTCTACGGTATTCTCAAATTTTCTATAATAAAAGTTTGCTAGAACAATTTGCTGTAACAAAATCAATAAATAAATTTCTATAAAAAAAAGGCTGTGACACAGTCAACCTATTTTTTTATAAAAACTAAAATTAGCGCTCAGATAATTATTTAGTCGCGGTATTTTTGGAGTGTCGTATTTTTTTCGTTTGCTTATTAAGTTTTGACGTGGTTATACTTTGTAAATAGGAAATATTGACCAATCTGTTTGATATTAAGCTCAGTTCTTTATAAAATTGTTTTTTTTTCATTTAGGAGTTAAAGCGAAATTTAATTAGTAATGTTAAGGTTGAAGCAAGTACCATGGTTTCAATGGAATTCCAAAAAACTTTAAGTATAATATCGCAAAGAAAAACTCTTCTACTTCCTTCGGTGTAACATTTACTTAATTTTCATAATGATAGACTTTGCGCAGTTTGATTGCAGGAAAATGTACTGAAATTTATTTCAAACCAGAAATTTAATTTAAACCGGAAATTTAATGAAGATTTAAGTAGTCTCACAACAAATTGATAAAGTTGTTGCAGACTATAATTATGGAAAGTAAATGTTGCCTAATTGTGGGCATAGTGGCAAGATAAACACACACACGCTCTACTACTACGCCAAGCATAGAACAACACAATGGATAAATTAATAGATTTAAAAAATTATTTAATTCATTAACCATATTTTTATATATTCCACATTTATTGCTTTTATGCCCTTCTATTTCATAATTCTTTTTCTCTACCACTCTCCTTTTAACATTACTTCTTTTTATGTGTCATTAAAAATTATGTCATTACTTAACATTTTCTATTCTTTCCAATAATTTTCTCTTTATTATAATTTTATTGGGTCTTATTTTGAAAATTGCCCAAATGTTGGAGACTAGTCCTTTTTTTTGTCAAGCCAATAGCAAGTCATTTAATATTGATTGTTTGTATCCTTTTATACCTTTTTTTGTGCTTTCACTTGATACTCTTTCAAAGTCATCAAATGTTGTGTTTCATGAAATTTTTTTAAGGTTTAAACACCAACGAACAGCCGTCAAAAGCAAAACAATTGCTATAAAATCAAAGTAAATTTAAAAAATATATTTTATGTTGCCTACATTTCGGCTGGGTTTTGTATACTGATATTGGAATTTTGCAAGTTGTCTTATATTTTTTATATTGTTTAAATATCTTATTAAAATATTAAATCAAAATCTTTTGATTTTTAATTTAAAGCAGAAAGCATTCCCTCAATTCCTGTTAAATTAAAAAAAAAAAATTAAGAATAATTTTATAAGGAACTGACTATTAAATTTTTAATATTAATTAAAAAAAAATCAAAAACTTAGGGCTTTTTTATATTAAGGAAACATTATATGAAACCTAAAAGTTTTAGCTTACATTTTATCTTTTTATCTTTTTTGTATATAAATGTTTCATTTAATTTTCACTTAATCTCTTGACTTAAATTTTCCGCGCTAAATAAAAAATTACTTTTGTTTTAATTAGTACAACTTTTAGCCCAAAAGTTTTGTTTGATTAATTCGATTCGACATTTCTGTTATTAAATAAGTTTTCAACAACAAACTTAACAAACAGTTGCCAAAAAAAAAATCACCCAAAAGTTAAACTTACTAGTATCCATCCATCAATTAATGAATAAAAACGCAACAAAAAAACAAAAAAAAAGGAAAAAAAAACTATAGTGATTTATATTATTATTGTTTGAAAGAAAAAGTTTTCTCACTGGTAAAAATCATCAAAAACATTTGTTTATTTAAAGTTTTATGTACATAAATTTTTTGTTGAATTGAAATGAATGATCAACTACGGTGAAGGATTTTATTTGAATTGCTCTGCACAGCGTAATGAAAAGAGTCATATGCCCTTGCTTGCAGGCATATTTTCTCCTCTAAGTATGCTTCATTTTTATTGCAACAATTTTTAAATTTCTTTTTTATATATAGTAAAATTTTAATTGCATTGGGATATGTTGTGTGCGGTTCTAATAAACGAAAAATTTGACGTGTTAGCAAATGAAATGTGTTTTTTCCATTTTCAAACAATATTCAAGTTTTCACGCATAATTAATAAAAATGCTTCAACGTAGAATTCAACGTAGTTATGGCAAAGTAAATAGAATTAAAACGCATGCAATCATAATTTAAATTAGTGAAAGCATAATAAATTTGAGAGGCTTTGAGTTGCAGGGGCCTTTTTGTTGGCATAAAATAAAGTAAGAATCAATCACAATCTCACAATACACAAATTGCGTATTCTCGTGTTGTTTGAACCGCCCCTATTGCTTCTTGACTACGCATACTTATGAAAATAATGTTTCATACTAAATGAGAGTTGTATGCTTGATTATGAGTAGTTTTCTCAACGCAAGCAACCGACTTATCCAGAAAATATTTAAAGAAATCACTCAAAATTTTAATGTTTTTATTGTTCCGTACGCCAAAGGTGAAAAGGAATTGTTTTCGCTACACTATCCATCTGCGGGACTGTCCGTCTGTCTTTTTGTCACAGGCTGTTTTCTCGAGAACCGTAAGAGCTATGGGCCTGAAATTTTCACAAAATATTTATGCCGCTACAACAGCAAATATATGACATTTAAATATTATAGGGTGTTCTAAGGCGAGCAACGCAACATGTTGAAGTAGTGTGTAATATAGAGACATTTATATATAGACTTGAAATATTCAAAGTTATTGTATTTTAATGCAGACTACAGCAATTACGAGTAACAACACTGATATTTAAAAATTCAAAATTAAAGGGTATTCTATCAGTTAATGTAATTTTGAAATTTTGCTGTATCTTGCACGCCATAAGAGGCAAATTATTGAAATGTTCAAAACGCTAAAACTAAAAAAAAATAAAAAATAAAAAAAAATCGCGCGAAAACAAAAAAAGAAATCGCCAAAACGAAAAATAGCGGTAAAACTTAAAAAAATCCCAGAAACTTAAATAAATCGCAAAAATCGGAAAAAAATGTCAAACGAAAAAATCGCCAAGCTAAAAAGGAGAAAATCGCCAAAATAAAAAAACGCCAAACAAAAAAAAAATCGCCGACATTGGAAAAAAAGTTTACCAGGTACTTAAAATTTTTAAAAAAATTTGTCATAAAATTAAAAAAATCGCAAAAACGAATAAAATCGCGGAAAACAAAATAAAATCGTCACAACGAAAAATACCGCTAAAACTAAAAAATCGCTGAAACTTGAATAAATTGCAAAAGCCGGAAAAACGCCAAACGGAAAAAACGCTAAACTAAAAAAAATCGCAAGAGCCGAGATATAACCAGGCACTTAAAATTTTTAACAAAATTTCTACTTCAGGTATCTTTGAAACCGTAAGAGGAAAATTCCAAGATGCTAAAACTAAAAAATCCTAAAATTAAAAAAAATCGCCAAAATTAAAAAAGCGCTTAAATGAAAAATGTCACCAAAACTAACAGAGATCGCTAAAATGTAAAAGAAATCACCAAAAATAAAAAGGTCGACAAAAAACCAAAAAAAAAAAAAATTAAAAATTGACATAAAACGAAAAAACCAAAAAAAAAAAACTAAAAAAAAAATACAACAAAAATAAGCCAAAACTAAGAAAATCTCTTAAACCAAAAATATATTTTGTAAAAAACAACAAACAAAAAAAACCGCCAAAAGCCGAAAAGATCGGAAAAATGAAAAACAGTGTCAATACTAAAAAATCGCCAATAAGAAACAAGCGCCGTACGGAACCCTTCGTGCGCAAATCAAAGTCGCACTTTACTCAATTTATTTATATATTTTTTCTAGACAAGTCGCTAGAAGTTACATGAAAATGCAGTAGACATCTTGTAACTAAATTTAAAGGCTTCCCATGTCGATCTTCTTTAAGAAACTGCAAAATTGACTACCAGGAAGCTTCAATAAGAAAGACTCTGACATAAGCTTTCAAAATGTGGAGTCAAGTCCATATCTTACCTTTCGCTCGCTATAATTAGCCGTTTGAATCTTGTATTTGGGGTTAAACGTGTTATTAATTATAACTTCATATATCATATTTTAGAATATGTTTTTACCTGGAATATATCAGAATTTTTTCTTATTCTGTCTAACTGATGCTCTAGAAAAATTCTAGATAAACTAATAACACCATTTAGCGTAATGAGCTCATAATTGCTTCACTTTGTTTAAAATCTTTGACATAAAAAATATTAAAAATTCTTAAGTGCCTTAAAATGCCCTTCATTCACGGTCTAACATCTCCATATTAACCCTGGCTGTTGTATGTTTAGAAAACATGTTGCGCTGCTTTTGTACTCGTATATGTTCATTTGCATTTAAAGGCTGCTCCATAAATTTGAATTCATGGCGCCAGCCAATTGTTTACACATTTGGGGTGGCGTGAGTGTTTGTACACACGTTAAGCAAAATTAAAGCAATTGTTATAATATGGGATTTTATTTTGTGAGTTTTGGACATAAAGTTTATGACATAAAACATATGGGAATAATATATACATTTATAAATATATGTTTGTTAAAAAAAAATTAGTAAATAAGCTTCAACACACTTTTACACATATTTATGCGAATCAAATTTGAGCAGGAGCAAAAAAAAAATCGCAATTTTCGCAACACCTCATCTTACAAGTGGAAGTTATTAGAGTGCTAACTCGCAGTAAAGTGTGGCAAAGTAATTTTCCTTTTAATGTTAATGAATGTTTGCTTTTCTTTTCTTTCATTTTATTAAAATTTGTTTTAGTTATTTCCCTTATGTCTCGCTGCTTAAAATTCAGTTTGATATTAAGAATATGAAAAAAAATTATAAAAGAAGTATGCTATGGAATATGTTGAAATGTAAAGCCTTTAAATATGCAAAAGTATTTTGTTTAAGCGACGAGGAAATCTTGCAGCAAGTGCTGGCAACGAGAGAAATTCCAAGATTAATGTTATACACATATTAAGCTTATAAATTATATATGTAAATATGTGAAAACATATATTTTATTTTGCAAAGGTAAATGTTTAATTCATTGTTGACACAATGTAAACATTGAAGTTTATTCAAGGAATTCATTTATAATAAATTAAACTTACTAAGACAACATTTGATTAAAATTGTTTATTTATACGTTTGAAAGCAAGTCTGCTGGTAAGAGATGCTGGCAGACAGACTTCCTTGAATTCTTTCATTAAAATTTTTTAAAGGCATTAAAGAAGCTTAAAAAGCTTTTGATATTAAATTAAAGAAATGTAAATTTCCAAATTATTTTTTTGTAATTGAATTAATATTTCTGGCTTGATTTTGATTACAATGCACTATGGGTTCATTAGAGGAATTGATTTAAAAAATATGAACTTTTTAAAGTGATTGAGTGAAATAAAAATCATAAGCAGATCAAGATATTTCTCACCCTTTATAGCCTGGTACTCTGTTCAACATTTCACGTGATATGCTGTCAAAATACATATAAAAAAATTGGCACGAATTGTTCGTGGAAAAATGTTGCAGAAATAGTAGTACTCGGTTTATCTTGGGAAAAACGTATGAAATGTATCTTCAACATTTTAACGGCCTGGCCCACGATGTCGACAAGAAAGTTTCTTTCGCTTACTTATATTGAAAACAAAAACAAAACAAGAGAATTTGTTTTTGTTTTCAATGTAAGTAAGCGAAAGAAACTTTCTTGTCGACATCGTGGGCCAGGCCGTAAGTTTTCATGCGAAAAAAGATAGGTGACACTTATTTCGTGTGGAATTTACAACAAACACATGGGGCGTTTTTAAAAACATACGAAATCGTAGCATAGTTTCAGGGCTAGTTAATATTAATTACATGTCAAATTTTTCGTATGAAATAATCAATGTTGCTCAAAATTTTTCACAAATTTCATCACAGTACTATACTTATGACTTAACCTTGTGAATGAAATTTTATTTAAAAGATTTTAAGAGTTCGTAGCACAAGTAAAAAAAAATTCTTCTAGGATTTTTTTAAAATTTTATTTTTTTGTGGCGAAAATGGGTAAAGAAGGAAATATGTTGGCGATAAGGACTTGAAATGAAAAATACTTCCGCTCGCAATATTTTAGCAATAAAAACAATAATTGACTTGAACATTCATAAAATTTAATAAATTAAAACGCGGGTAATATAACTTCTAACAAAGTTGCACTACGGCATCATTGATTAAACAAAAGCGTAGGGATACTTTAAATCTGCTCTGCTGTAGCAAATAAAATTATTTATTAAGCATGAATTTTACAGTTTGAGAAAAGATAAAGTTATAGAATTGATATAAAATTTAGAATTACATTTAATATGATACCTAAAGAAATTTCAATAGATTTTAGGGCAATGCCTCCTTGGCTAAATAGTGAAAATAAATTTTTAAAAATATGCAAAGTGACTGAATTCAATGATTTCAATAAAAATCATAAGATTTTATGGCATTTCAAGAAACTTAAATTAAATTAAAAGGCATGCACTATGGGGCAATGAAGCAAATAATTTCTAAAAAATACAAAACTTCTAAAGTGACTAAATTCAATGACTTAAGCACATACGGCATTTCAAGAAATTTTAATAGAACTTAAAGGAATGCACTATGGGACAATAGTGCAAAAAATTTTTGAAAAATGTGAAACTTTTAAAGTGACTGCATTGAATGACTTAAATAAAAAATATCACTGCATGATATATCGAAATTTTGGCATTTGATGTCGGAGGAAATTTCAATTGAGCTTCTGTTCATTACTAAAGGCCCAAATAGTCACACAGACTAATTTGAAGAAAAATTGAAAATTTTCTAGTTAAGCAGCTTGCAACCCTTCAATTTTACCTCCTAGATTTTTTATGCTTTCCTAAAAACTCAATATTAGTACTAAAGAACTTCTTTGCATTATTAAACTTTTACATTTTTATATAATTTTAATAATTCTGTGCTCAAAAGCCATAAAAGCATAAGTCGTCTTGAGACAAAAAAACTTGTACAAAAAGGGCATTTATATTTGCACAAAATTTAGCAGATTTCAAATAAAATCTTTACGGAAATCTATACCGTTTATATCACGTTTTTTTGATATTTATCAAAATGTTTTATCCATACCAAAACCCATTAATTAAAAAGTTTCCCAAACTACAACCAAATAACTGCCATTTAGCCAATTCACACACCTTTTTAACTACACAGACTGACTTTCTAGTACAAAGTTGAGAAAAACCATAGTTGTATCGCTAAGTTCTAAAATATTGTAAGTAGATTTTAAAAAAAATCTAGTGGCAATGTAGATTTTGGGTTTTATGGAAAATCTACCACATTATATCTGAAATCTCGCAACTAATAGATTTTTCTCAAATGAAAACACATCATAAGTAATAAAAAGGCATTTTATTTGATTGTTATGAGATATATTGGATTAATCTGACCCTAGCTTAAAAATTTATAAATATTTGCTCTATAGATATAATTAATTTCCTATTAATTTAAAATTTTTAATTAAATGATGTTTTGTATTGTGTTAAAACTCTTTGTTTTCCTCAAAGTATTTATTGAGCCTTTGACAATTTTTTTTTACAAATATTTATGAAAATATTTTACTATAATTCCAACATTTGATTTTATGAATTCCTTTGTTTGGCAATTTTTGCCTATATTCATTTCTTTTATTTTTAATATATTGATTTAATGCTTTTGTAATTATTTTCTCAGAACAATTGCTATGGTTTTATATGTGATTTCATTGTTGGTGTGCTTAGTTCATATAATACTAGTATATTAATTTTGTTGTTGTAAAAGGCAGGAGCACATATTAAATAATAAATGTGTGAAGACTGTGCCAACAAAAAAGGCAAATCAATATATATTTATATTGTGGTTACATTATCTAGCATTTTCTGATGTTAGATAGCAAATCAATATCAAGTTGTATTGAAAATCTGGCCTGAGTGTATATTCTTTACATATGTACAAAACAAACATGATTTTTTTAGATTTTTGCATACTTCAACCTAAAAAGAGCGATAACTTAACAACCGTCCTAGGATGGCCAGCCATAAAGTATGCTATAAATTTCTTATTTATTAAATTAAAGGCATTCAGCGATGTCGAAGGGGTACTTTTATTTTAAAATTTAAGAAATTAAGGCAAATTATAAGGCAAACAAACTTATGCTTTCGATATCCTAAAACCCTAAGATTGTGATTTATTTCACAAGCTATTTAATATGCGTTAAGTTTTTCCAGCCATCAGTTACCCTTAATCTGATTAAAGCACTTTGGTTTTGTTCTAATTACTTATAAATTATTGACTACATATTACTTTTTTCATGGAAAAATATTATAGTTGTGTCAATAATATAAAATAATTTTTATAATCATATGCAAATATATTTTTCATAAAAAATATAATGACATTTATGTGGTAAAATTCAATTAAAATCAAATTTAAAATGCAAACAAATCCGATTAATAAAAGAAAGTGATTTCAGAAATTAAGCATTAATAATAAATATACACTGACAAAAAAAAAGGAACGTACCTAAATCATTAGAGTACATGTCTTTTAGTTCACGGCTTGTAGATACTTTTTTGTTATCGACCAAATTGTTGATGACCTAAGACTGGTTTGGAGTTTTTATGAAATTTTAGGTTCTCATATGAACTGTATGTAAAAATAAATTTACGGAAATTCAAGTTGCTGAGTTTCATAAAGAAATTTCCTTTTGCTATTAGGGAGTTTCAAAAGAAAAGTACGCGGAGTTTTTGAAATTTATTGCCTATCTTAGGGATATTATAAATATAAGTGGAGACTTTTTTCAATCAACTGAAGCAAAAATTAATGTTCATACAATTGTTTGGTCACGGAATTTTTGACATTTCTTACTTCTTTCTGTTAGAAAATTTTAAATAATTTTAAGTGTTTTTGGGTGTTGCATATTAAAAAATAGAGATGAAAGGGGCGTATAAGAAACTGGCTTAGCCGGAATATGCGAAGCATTTTTTACAAACTTTATTGATCTAAAAAATCAGTACTATTTGCATCACAACACTTTTACTTCCCTTTGAAAATAATTTTTATTTAAATTTTATTTTACCACATCAATAAAAAAATGCCTTATTTAATTAATATGTTATTAACTTTTTTACTTTCTCCCTTGTAAATATTATAAATCAAACCTAATTTTTTTTAAATCAGTTAACAATTTCTTTTATTACATTTTTTTCTGTACTTTTATTCCCTTGTGTTTATTCGACTGAAATTATTATAAAAAAAACCTGAATTTTATTAATTAATTTACATTAATATTTCAAATTTTATGCTTCTATATTCTTGGTTTTATCAGTTTATGAATTATTAAACATTATAACAAACAATATCTGTTAATTAATTTATATTTATTTATGTGAACATATATACATTTATTATTAAAACAAAAAAAAAACAAAACACTATAAAATATGTATTGACAATGTTTTAAATATTGTTGAGATTATAGATTGTTTTTACATTTTAATATCACATTAATAAAGCTTTTGTTATCTAAAAATGTAATTTTAAACAATAACAATAAAAATCAAAGATATTTAAATATTTATTTTGCATACTTTTAGGAGAAAATTTATACAGTTAAAATAGCAACAACAGCCTTTCTTATTTTTCTGGGAGAAAAATGCAATGAAAAACTAATTATTTTTAAAAAAGTAGGCAAATTTTTAATAATTTTATTTTATTTCTTAGAATATGTTTGTGAAAATCGTTATTAATTTATAAAGTTTGGTCAGCATTCATCACAAAAGCCTTTTATTGTATTTCATTTAATAAAAAAATAAATAATTATGTTATTGTTCTTATTTTCTAAAATATTTTTCTTTTCTTTGCTTACAAAAAAAAAAAAAAAACATTTGCAACAAGATTTTCTTTTTCTTTTGTTTTCCTTTAAGGGTGATTTTTTTTAATTCTTCTAGTATATTTTGTGCACACAAAACAAAAAATATGTAACAATAAATGGCTTAACATAAATTCTTGTGCATTACCCAACATTGAGTGGCCTTAGTGCTGCTTCAAAAAAGGAAAATTGTTCAGCCACAATTATCATCAAAAGCTTTAAAAATAAAAAAGGAAAACTACAAAATTTCCTTAACAAAATATACCAGGAAATCAAAAGAATATTATAATCCTTGTGCATTTTTTGGCTATTGTCTGGTACAACAAGAGAAAAAAGAAAACAATAAAAATATTATTGCTTTTTGCATTCTCATTTTGTTTCAGCTGCTGCTGCTCTTGTTACTGCCACTGTTTACTGAAAACTTAAAATATGCAAATGGTCTTGGCCATTTATGTAAATAATTTAAAACAGGAAATGAAAGAGCATTACAAGCCATTGCTTTCATAACGGAAATTGTAATTATGATACGGTTCAAAATAAATAAATACTATAATCATAATGCGATACCATACAAAAAGAAAGGGAGAGAATGATAAAAAAAATAAATGAAAGAAACTACTACAATGTACAAAATGGCTTAAAGTGTTGATATTTCACGAGTTGAAAGCTGCATTACGAAGAAATTTTTTTTCTTTGAGTTTTAAAAATTGTATTATTAAAAAAATAAATTCAGTAAAGTGCGACTTTGACTCGCACACAAAGGGTTCCGTGCGGGTACTACCTATTATATGCTATATGAACTTTAGCCTATATAAAAGAATATCTTGCATGATGTAGACATTTAAAAAATTTCTTATTGTTCTTGTGTTTTATTAGTTTAAACGCATTTTTTTTGGTTGCAGATTTTTTTTTGGTTTTTGACGATTTTTTTAGTTTCAACGATTTTTTCAGTTTTGGCGCTTGTTTTCGTTTTGGAGATTTTTTTGGTTTTCGACGATCTTACAATTAATATTTTTAGTTTTAGCAAATTTTGTTAGTTTTGGCACTTAGTTTCGTTAAGCGATTTAAATTTCGGGTTTTGGCAATTTTTTTTATATTTTTTTGGTGACCTTTTTAATTTTGAAGATTTTTTTTTAACTTCTGCGATTTGTTTTATTTTTGGTGATATTTTTCATTTAAGCACTTTTTTAGTTGATTTTTTTTGAATTTGTTTGCTTGGCACTTTTTTTCAGTTTTGCGATTTGTTTTAGTCTTAGCGATTATTTTTCAGCCTTGGTGCTGTTTTCGGTTTGATGATGTGACTTTTAGCAATTTGTTCAGTTTTGGCGTTTTCTAAAATTTGGCAATTTTTTTTTTGATGATTTTCTTTTCATATTAGTGATTTGTTTTATTTTTGATGATATTTTTCATATAAGCGTTTTTTTCTCTGGCTATTTTTCGTTTTGTCATCAGGACTTCTACATGATTCGTTGCTTGCTTTAGAACATACATTAAGGATTTACTGTCATATCTTCCCATAACCGCAAAAAAACTTAAGCGACGTATCTACGATCTTAAGTAAACGAGTTTCGTCAAAAAATCAAGTTCGAAAATGGTGTTGCTTAAGTTTTTTTTTTTTTTTCTTTTTTTTATGGCACGATATATTTGTTGTTTTAGCGGCCAAAGTTTGACATAGTTTGAAAAAATTTCAGGGCCTTAACACGTACGGTTTGTGAAAAACATCCTATGATAGACAGACAGACGGACAAAAGAACATCGTAGCGAAAACAATAGGGTTCCTATTTTGGAGAAATTTTTGTTATATGGAAGCCTAAAAATAATTGTAATTTTTATCAAATTTTTCAAAAGCAAAATGGTTGAGTATGTAAGCAGCAATTTTTCTTATAAAAAATATGTCTGGCTGTGTGACAGCAGGCTGTTGCTCAAACAAATGCAATTTGTTCTTACAGAAATTGAGGCTGACTATATGATGGCAGAACACTATGCATATAAAAACTATATAAAAATTTTGAGCACTGTCACTCTTATAAACGAGATGATTGGCTGTGTGACAGCACTTTTTTCTATAGAAATGATGGCTGTCACAGCACAGTATTTTAAAAGAAATGCAGCACACTGCTTTTACTGAAAATATTTCTGTCTGTGTGATAGCACATTTTTTTTTATAAAAAAACTATGGCTGATTGTGTGACAGTAGGTTTTTCTTATCATAAAGATGGCTGGTTCTTGCATTTGAAAAAAAATTTGCATACAAAATTCTTGAGCTTTTCATGTAACGTAGTAAAAGTTTTCAGTGATGCCTTAAGACATGTGAAGTTCTTAGCACGAATTATTTTTTTTATCAAGGCATATGAAAGGAAAAAAGCAATTCCTAAGCGTAATAAATTGGCGTACACAAATTTTATCACTTCCTTACAAATTGTGTGACATCAGTGATTACGACTACTAAAGAACAGAATTTTTATTTCTTTTGTTTTTTTTTCTGAAAGGCAAAATGCTGAATTTAACATAAAAAGTTTTGTAACTTCACATTAAAAGTTAAATATACATACATAAATAAGCTTCTAGTTAATGGATACAAATACTTTGCTGACACTGTGCATAAAATTATTTTTTAAAGCTGCTTGAAATTAATGACTTTGCATAAATAAGTTAACTTATGTAATTTAAAGACAATTTCCTATTTGGTGGTTTTTATGGCCTTAACTTTTATTTCTTCTTCAAAATTTACTTTTTTTTTTGCTGCACATTTTTTTACAACCTCTTCCACTTCAGGCAATCTAATTGAATTTTTTCTTTTGCAGTTAAAAATTTTTATGGTTTATTTTCCAGTTAATTTGTTCCGTTTAACTGAGATACTAACGAAGTGGTGAACCCTTTTCTAAGCCATAAAAAAATAATTCTTATATAAAATTTGTTTATCTAAGGCAAACTGCAAAAAAAAAATATATATAAAAAAAGATCATTTATACACTCACAGCACTCCAGGGATCAATACATAAATAGAAAAATAAAGTCATAAAAATTATATTTTGAACCATGAAATGAAAAGGAAAACTTGCTCGTAAAAACTGCATTTAACAACTGGTCAATAAACGCCAAGTTATTATGGTTGGATGACAGGGAAAATGTGAAAAATCAAAGAGATTTTATGGGAAAACTATCATTACATTACACAGCACATGCATTGTTTGATTATCGCATTTTGCATTGATTTGTTGTTGAAATTTTTTTTTGTAGGGTTGCTGCATATATACGAGTACATTAATTTTTTGCTCAAATTTTAAATATATATACACATACATAGATTTACAAATAACATATGGATTTTATTGCTTAAAACCAATATGTTGTAAAAATGTTGAATAAATTCTATTTGATTTTTTTAGTTTGCTTTTTTATAGACTTTTTTAATAGACTTTTTGCAATAGAATTTTCTATGGTTTTATGGCACAATAAAATTGTAATATCTTGTTGTTGCTTTTGTGGCATAAAATAAAAATAATTATTCTGCAAACGAATTTTTATGTGTTGAAAATTAATTTTAAAACTCAATTAAAATGTACGTAAGTTGATAGTAATAATAATAAAAAAATTATTTACAATATAAGTCCCGCTCCAGACTTGCAATTTTTGTTGCAGCAATTCTTGAATATGTGGGAGAGTGTTGAAATAGAAATACATACATTTTGTATTGCTCTCTCGCTCTTCCTCATGAAAAAATATTAAGTTGCTGCAACAAAAATTGCAAGTCTGGACTGGGAATAAGTTACATTCAGTTTTCTGTTGGGAATAAAAAACAGCTTTTATGAACACTAAAAGCTTACAAAAAAAAAGAAGAGGTTATTTATCGAAGAACTGCGAGATTATGAGAATGTTGTGGCATCACACATTTCAGCAGCAATCAACTTGGCAAATTTAATTACGAGCCTCGTTTATTAGTTTTGAGAAAATTTAATTAATTTTTCATTTTCCTATTCTATGCTTTGGTGGGAATGAAGTTTCATTACTTTTGAGAGGAGAGACATTAATAGCAGTTGCCACGCTGAAAGTTCTTTTTGGCCCTTCAACTCAGCTGCTGCTGGCTGATAATATTGAATCACTAACACCAACTGTTGCTTTACTTCTATTTATATCTCCATTAGAAAACACAGTAAAATTAGTTACTAAATTTACACTCATTCTTCCTGGTTCAACTTGGAAGGTCCTTCAAACCGAACCCTGCTTGCAGGCTTCATGAAATAATGAAATACCAAGGACATACGAGTATGTATTTATGTACTTTGAGTAAAATCACAAAAAATGTTTTTAATGAAAAATAAGAGATTTTTGGTCGACTTGAAGATTCTTGAAAAATAAATATGGCAACACTGCGTTTTTAGAACTTCAGTACAGAACAGTGCTGCCAGAAAATGATAATGGGAGAATGCTAAACAGCTTAAAAGTTTCTGCTAAAACGTTTTACAAAACAAAAATAAAAACCTTTATTATAAATTTACAAGTAAATAGTTTCTTTAACAAATCTTCAGAAAAACGCGAAGGCTTTTTTTAAGAATGTGCTAAATCTATCAATGAAAATGCCAACAATGATGCGCGAGCAATTTTCGGTAAAAATAAGTTCTCGCGGACTCCCAAAGTTGAGTACGGGATCAAACCTATTACTATTACTGTTAAAATTTTAATTTTTTTAAGTTTAATTCTTTTAACAGTTTAGCTTTTTATTGTCCTTATAAAGAAATCATGTTGTCACTTAATAATTTATACGCTATACTCTGGAGCGCTTTAATTCACAAATATAATAATAAAATAAATAATAATAAATCAATGAATAATTTTAAGGCGTTTCAAATCACAAAAATAAACTAAATTCTTAAAAAAAACTAATCTTTGTTAATACTAAATTTCTTTCAATTCTTGAGGTAAAATAAATGATGTTTGGAACTCCAGCTCCAGGCGGCATTGTGTTAAAATAAAAAATATTACTTATTGTGGACCTGACAAAAATAAATTTTGCATTTTTTTTTTAAATATATTTGAACATACATATGACTTTAAATTTTTTTAATCTAAGCCTTATCTAAATCTTATGATTAAATTGAGACCCAAGTAATCAATCATTTGCTTGATTCGAACACACATCCTGCATCATGCTCAATTTTTCAAGCAGATAAATGATGTTAAAGTAACTATGCTGCCACATTAATAAATGTATTATCATATTTCATGCTTTTAAACTCTCCTCCTCCTGCCTTAAGTGTATTTTATCCTTTTATATTAAATTCATTTAGTACAAGTTGTTGCTTGTTGCTTAGAAATGAATTCTAAAGAGCACTTAAATTTATCACTCAAGTGAAAAGGAATGTCTGCCCTCTGAACTCTGGAAGCTGTTCTTTTTTTTTTGTTTTGTTTTAAGAATATGAAGCATATGTACGTGTTTTGCATGTCATACAAAAGAGTCCCTTTGTTTTATCTAACATACCTAAATGGTTTTGTCTTTGTTCTGCTTATAACTTTAGGGGAGCAGCACAAACAACTACTTAAGAAAAAGGGACAAAAGCAAATGTTTCTTAGAGTCAAGCAGTCATCATACACAGATAACAAGCAAATTATGATGCATATGTTTAGGTGCGTTGATCCGAAAAGGGACATAAGGTTTATAAATGTATGAGTGTGTGTGTTTTTGGATGCATGTGTTTATTATAATGAAGAGATATTTGATTTGCGTAATCTTGTAAAATTCCATTTTTATTCTGATTGCTAAATCCTTTTTTTAATTTCCCTTTATTTCATATCCTTAAATCATAAATTAAAATTTAATTGGCTGACCGTAAATTTAAAATGGTCATAAAGGGCCTAATGTTTATTTGAGAATTTGAATATTGTTTGAATAATAGAAAGATGTTGTAATTGTGATATCCTCGACTTATGCATTTCGTTTGTGAACAAATTTGAAATGAATGAATGAAAATGTAACATATGTTTAGTATCTGTTAAGATCGTTATCTAATATAAAAATGTTTGAATATCTCAGCAAACACGTGTGTTTGTCATACAATTTGTGAATAAATCCTGCTTTTCAATGTCAAGTTTTTTTTAGATTTTATTTGTTCCACGTAATTTAATAAAAATATTAAAACAAAAATCTTATATAACTTGAGACGTCACTTTAATAATTCTTTTTCCAATCCTAAGAACAAAAAAAAGTCCTAAAATAAAATAAAACTTTTTTAAAAATATTGAACCGTCTGCAAAAAATAATCACCAAAAGTTAAATTTTTTTAAGTTCTCTTTTTAACTTTTTATGCATGCTCAAGCCCACTCTTACGTTACATATAATATTTAGTTTTAATGGACATGCCTCCGCCCAATTTTTTAAGCACAAGCTTACGTAATTTCAAGGGCCCAAACTGTTAGCCAAGTTTCGCGGGAATCGTATAAAAATATTAAGAAGTCCATATAATTTAAAATTCAACTTTAATAGGCGTGGCCCTCCCACTTTTTAAAGCAAAATCATGTCGTTTTGAGAGCTGAAGGTACAAATATTATTAAATTTGCGGATATGTCCAGTTTTTAAAATTGGGATTATGTCGTTACCAAAACCCAAAGGGTGTGTTAAGTTTTATAGCAATAGAATCATCAAAAGATCAGTAAAGTCAATGGAAAAATTTAATGGGCGTATTGACGCCCACTTCTTTAGCTATTAGACTAAGAGGAAGCTATAGACTCACAGATCAAAACAATTTTTTTAATCGGTCTAAGAATAACAGAGTTATGAAGTAAAGTTGTGCATAAAAAATTACAAACAAATTGATAACCTCCTCCTGTTTTTAAAGTCAGTTAAAAACTGATTTTTTTTTAAATTTTCTTTCTCATGGTAAATGCATTTTTGATTTAATTTTTATATTCATATATTATGAAATTCTTGTTAAGAAGAGGGAGAAAAAAAATTGTTGTTACATGTGCACATTGAGTCCTTTAAAAAAAACAACGACAAAAAATAAGTGTATTAATATTGCAAGCAATTTTAATGTAAAACCCCCAGTAATTAATTATTAATTTGTATTGTTGCCTGTTTTCTACCTTTTGAAAACGTTACTCAAGAGGGAGACCCAATATTGTGATATTTTTTTTTACCTTTATAACGAACTCCGTTCGGCACTCAATTAAAATAGGAAAACATGAACATGAATAAGGAGTTTACTTGCAAGGAAACTGTAATGTGCCACTATTACATGAATACATAAGCATGCACTTGGCAAAAAGTAACCCAACAAGCAATTCAAGAGCTGATTGTTAAAATACCCATAAAAAATATTCTACCTATCAACACTTTTAATTGAAAAAATATACTAAAATCAATTAAAAATTTAACCGTCGCAATTACACGTTTTAATTGTATTTTTTTTACTTTTCTATTACTTTTCAATCAAAATTTTTAAACAATAGTTTGATTTACTCAATTAAATATTTTTAATCAAACTTTTAATCGGTGAAATTTTCAAACAAAAGCTTATTTAAGGCAATTAAATTTATGATTAATTATTTCTGTTTTTCAATTAAAGTTTTTAATTGAAGAAAAAATCTGCTGGATATAAATGCTTTTTCATCAGATATTAAGTTTAAAAAATTGAAAAGGAGAAATAATTTAATATATATTTTAGAATAAAGCTCAAAACAAGAGTTTTTCAGGGGAACAGCACTCCTTGGCTTCAGCCTCAGAATTATTTACAAAAATATAATATAATTAAGTTAGCAGTGATTAACCCTTCATCGTAAAACTTATACCCACTACGACTGGCAAAAAGGAAAAAGTGCTTAAGTCGAGATAAGCTGATTTTGAGTTAATGGTATCTCTGTAAGAAAAAAATACTATTACTTATAGGTTGTAAAACGATGTTTATTTAAAATAATATAGGTTAACAGAGAATTTCCAAATTTAACTGTAAAAGAAATAAATTTCTGAAAATCGACTTGAAAGCTTAAAACTGTTCTCCTGCAAAACAGTAAAATATGACTTAAGCACTTTTTTGTTATTGCCACAGAAATGTTAGCTGTACGAATATTTAACATCGCTGTAGTGCAGTGCAACTACAACAACAAAAACAACTGAGTTTTAATTAAATTCACACACTTACCGAAAATGCGAAAGCATCAGATGGGAGTACATGCAATTACTATCTTCCTTAAGAGGGCAAACACTTCAATATTTACTATCTTATACCCAGTTGTCACTCATTGGAATCATAGGTGTATTGGATGGGAAATGCTCTTGGCATTATAAAATGCGTTTTAGCTCGAGCGCTCTATGTAATATGCACAATTAAGCATTTTCCCATTAATAACTCAAAACTAAGAAAAATGGACTTAAGCTGTTTTGCAGAGAAGCCCTAGAAATAACGTAATAATATGTTCGTTCTTAAATCATAATAAGAACGAACATATTCATAAACACTTTCTGTAATAAGAAAAAAAAATGGCTCGAGACACTATAAGTTTGCGCAGTTAAAACAACGTATGTGCACAAAGGTATATTTCTTTATAATTTTATATAGAAATGATTGCACTTGTCCTCAGAAATAATAGCATAAGTGTGTATAATTATATGGTTTACTTTTTCAAGGTACTTTGGTTTTCATGCGGAACTGCCTGAGTCCATTAATGACGATTTTGAATTATATATTTATGCCGTGAACGACTATACAAGTTACGTTGTTTTTAGTTAATTTGAAAATTAGTTAGAAATTCGTGAATTTAATACTGAAAATATTTCGAGCTGTTTATATAACATGCACAATGAAGAATTTTCCCATTAATAACTTAAAAGTAAGAAAAATGCACTTAAGCTGTTTTGCAGAAAAGCCATATAAATAGCTTAATAATTGATTTTATAATCTTAAAATAAACATTTTCTTAAATACTTTCTATTATAATAATTAAAAAGCACTTGTTCGACAGTACAATGGTGCGCATTTAAAACTGCTTATGTGCACAAAAGGTATTTCTTTTAAAAAGTATATATATATCATTTTAGGCATGCCCAAAAAAAATAATAGCACGTGAGCGTGTATGTTTATAAGGTTTTTTGTTTCAAAATTCTATGGCTTTTATGCATAACAGCCTAAGTTCACTTATGACGATTTTAAGTTATAAATACTAAATTATTCATTTAGACTTAAATGTTTCAGTGATTTTCACATCTCTTGCGAAAGGAAGCCAAAGATTAAAGTTTCAATTAGACGTGCCATAACCAGAACTATAGAAGAAACCAGTTGAGTTTAGTTTTTTTGCTGTAACCATAAACAGCTGTTTGCTGATTAGACATATTTGCTAGTTTTATGATTTTGCTTTTTTCATTTGTTGCATTGCTTGGCAAGTTTTGATTTCATCAAATGAATAGTGAACGAAAGAAAAGCTTGTGGAAGCGTGTATTTTTCAAATGATAAATAAACAGCTGTTTATGGTAATGGCAGCACTAATAGGTGAATCAAATTTATTTCTTGTTGTGGCAATAGTTATAGCTATGAAATTATGGTATGGGTAAGTATGGCTGAAATTTTATCATCAATATATACTAATTTCTCTTTTCAAATGAAATATAGTAAAAGCCACTGTGCGGTGCAATTAGATAATATATCGCTTAAATAATAATTTACCTCAATTATGTAGACATAAGCGCTTCTTCCTGAAAGCCTTCCCTCACACAAGCCTTTCTTTCCACACAAGCATATCCTTAAAAAAAAGCGAAAATCTCTGCTCTACACTTCACTAATTTCACTGCTTAACACGGAATTAACGAAATTTAATTTCGCTGCCCATTTTTCCCCCCTGTAAATATTTCATTAAGATTTTGTTTTGCATGTGAGCTTTTGTTGTAAAACACCAACAACTTTTTTCTCTCTTTTCGTTTCCTTTGAATTTGTTATAAATTATGACAGGAGTAGCATGACTGAGTGAGTGAGTGCAGGTGAGTGATTGTATGCCAAGTGTTTTTCCAACACATACAAATAGTATGAGGCAATGGGTTAATTTTATATATTCCAAAATTTTTCTGGCGTTTTTGTTTTCCCTTTTTTTTGTTGGTAAAAGTGATACGCTTGCAAACTCATCCAAACGCAATTTTACATACAGCCTTTAGTTTATACACCTTTTGGGTTTGCTTCACTTTTTATTTGTGTTGCCTGTCAGTGTTTCTTGTTTGTGCTGCTCCCGAGAACACAAAGTTTACGTTGGTTATTCCCAAAGTAACAAGTAAATATTCACGTTAGCAACTGAAAAGTATGTAAGCAAGCATGTGAGTATGCCAGGAAGGAGATAAACCTTTATGTGTTGTCTTATGGAAAATTGTTATAGAATTGCTTGTGTATCTTTGCCGGCTGTTAGTATTTTGGAAAGGAAGAAGTATATTTAAATTGTGTTGAAATTGTTGCAATGAATTATGGCCCAACAATTGTAAATGCCACAAAGTTTTTTTGCATTACTTTTCGTGTTATTTGTATTATATACTCTACAAAGAAGAAGCTGATGATATGGGTCTCATATGCTCAAGCGTGGAGTAATTAGGGTAGGGCCGCATCAAGCCTGTTCCTTTTTTTCAAACATAAACATAATCCTTTGGTATTAAAGTTGTTGTTTGTTTTCCTTTTGTGCAATATAATTTTAAATATAATTTTTTTTTTTCAATTTGCTTTTTTTCCTTTTTGCTATAGCTTTAAGTAGGCTTAGCAACTAAAGGATCTAAATTTGAAATTTATTTCTTTTTTAAATCCTTTTTGGAGTCTTGTCGTTTTATATTTTTGTGTGCTTAAATATTTTTTATTGAAAATTGTAATAATTACAAAATTTAAGCCAGGATAACGCTGTAAACCTCACTTAAAGCTTTTATTCGTCTGATTCGAAGGACCATGCGTAGGAAGCGTCAATAAGTCTGTAATTTTTGGAATGAAACACAGGATTAAAAAAACATTTTTTGTCAACACGATGAGTATGCATAGCATTTATCAAGCTTAGCTTGAATGTGATTGGTGTTTTTTTGCCACCAAAAAAAAAAAAAAAAAAAAGAAATCCACCTTTTTCCTTTTTCTTTTCAAATCATGCAGTAGTCTGCTATCAACAGTGCGTGCCAGACTTAAATGTGCTAATAGACGCAGCTTGATCAAATTCTGATTAAAGTCATCTAATAGTTGCTTATTAACGGCAGCAGTGTTGCCCTCTCAGTTGAGAGACGAGAAGTTTGATAAGTCACGGACTTATTCATCCGTTCTCGTATTATAAACATTTCAGATTCCTTATAAGCTTAAGATATTCTCTGTCGTTTTATATTTTTGTCTTGACAATTGTGGCAAATAAGGAATAAAGCTCTTATATTTCACATTGCTTCTAATCGGGATAACCAACCGAAGGACCACACACATCAAAGTTTTTATAAATTTTCCGTAATTTTTGGTGGTTTAAATTGAAGCATAGAGTCTGCATTGAGCACTATATGTGCCAAGGTTTTTTTTTTAAAGCAGCCCTAATTGTTCGTACGTAAAAAAGATTTATCTTTTCCGTTCAAATGCCCTTGAATATTTTTTTTTTCTTAACAAAATATTCACATTCAGGTATAAAATAAATATTTCTTTATCAAAATGTTAAGTTTTTGCCTTAGCAACGTTATTCTTGTAGATTAGAATATTTGCAATTAAATAAAAAGTCGTCTGTGTACACTTTTTAGCTAATCAGAACATTTTATTTACTCACCTTTCATATTGAGAACTTTAAGTCCACAATGTTAAATTATTTACTGCTGCAATACCACGATGTTAACTTCTCTGTTGTTTACACAATAAAACTTTAACGCTTAACACTGCATCGCTCTATTCACTTAAAATTTAAACATTATTTATTCGTAAGCTATTAAAAATAAATTCAGCTTGAGGGGGAGAGAGAACGAGAGAAACAGAGAGAGAGAGAGAGAGAGGTATAGCTAGTTTTTACGCATATTTCACTGTTTGCTAATGCAGATCATCATGAAATATAAACACAAATATTCCTTAAAACCACTTTAAGTATCATGCTAAACTTTTTTTAAGCGAATAAAAGTTTTAATAAAAAATCAAAAACTAACCATGTAAGAAGCCATAGAATACACTTAAGTATATCTGAGTTTATTTCTTATGTTCTCTTTAAGAATTAAAGTCTACGAATGCGTTTGTTAAGCAGAAAGGAAATGCATATGGATGTGCTTAACAGCTCAAAGGCCCAACAACTTGTAAATAGCTGCAGAAGTACTCTTTTCCCACAAAAAAGATTACTTCGAAGACTGTTCTATTTGTTACTTAACGCTTTGATTTATATATATGTTAAAAAAATAAATAAAAGAAATAAGCAAAAAATAAATACTTTTTAACTTTCTTTCACTATTTGGAGCGCAAAAGGCTTCCCCAAAAAAATAAACTTTGAAATTCTCATTAACTATATTTGATACATTTTTTCGAATTATGTTGAACCAAACTTTTCTTTGTTTCTGCTTTGTATTACCTAAATATTCTTAGAAAGTAAAAACTTATACAACAGCTGCTATAACGAACACAAGTAGAAAATGCCATTTTTTATACATTTTGCCATATAGTGTACGCTGACAAAAACCTGAAAACGAAATCAATTCATACAAGTTGGCCAAACTAGATTTTCAGTTTCTGTGTTAATTAATCCCCAGTTGACCTCGTTGAGAATTATTAACTTTGTGGTCATTGGGAGAAGAAAAGTAATGAAAGTGTAAGTGAAACCAAACGAAACAACAAGCTATTAGCAGCACACTTTTTGTTTTGTTGAAAAAGTATAAATCTTGTGTGACTGTTTGTTTTTTTTTTTTTACAATATAATACATCTAAGCCCTTATCAAGAAGCTTTGATGTTTTAATTTCAGCATCATTAATTAATCTCTTAAGGCAACCAGCAAATAAAAGGCTGTAAAATCTAAACATTTTGGCCATCTCTTCATTTATAACAAAAGGGTCACAAGAAATTTTATTTAAAATGGGGGTCATTTGTTTTAATACTTTGCCTGACAATAGTAAAAAGGAAAACAAAGCCAGAATTAATAATGAAATTTAGTTTAAAAAAAATCCTAGTCCACTGAGTTCTATTTGTCTCCACAAGCCACTTGACAAAATGTCACAATTTTTCAATGCTTTCACTGGCTCAATTTTTGTCTCGTCAAAAGCCTCATTAGTCTGAATGATCCGTAGTGTCCTTGGGGGATTTATTTTTATTTCTTTTATTTAACTATTTTATATAAATTTTTTATTCAATTTTTCTTCTTTCACTTTTTGTTTTTGCACGTTTTAAGGATTTATTTTTTTTTTTTGTATTGGCAAGAATGGTCGAGAACAACATGTTTTCATGGCGTTTTTTCCAACTCGCATGAACTTTATAATATTATATCTTCTGTTTTTGTTGGTTGCTATAAGTATTAACAGCTTTAGCTGAGAAAGCGTAAAAAGCATTTTGAATTAGAAGATAAAGAATATAAATATGTGAAAACTTAATAATCAATTGAAGGTTTCTTTAATAAAAGTTGGCAGTGGCTGGGTGCGCATTTCACTGTGTGTGAACAGCATTTTCTTAAGAAATATTTTCTTTAAATTTAAATTAATTTCAGATTATTTGTTGATTGTTGTGCTTGACCTTTAAATTTATAAATATTTCTTACTTTGTATAAAAATCAAAAATAATGTAAAATTTGTTTGTTGTTTCGTTTCTGCTTAAGAAATTCGACAGTAGACTTCAACCAAAAAATATCGAAGTGTATTTAGTTGACCAGAGTCTACAGTGTATTAACATGAATAATTTTTGTTCGTTGTCGATAAAGCACATCAAATAAATATATTTTGCTATTTTTATAAACAAATGGATGTTTGGTTTTTCTTTTTTCATTTTATATACTTTTACTATTGCCTAAAGTCCATTTAAATAATAAAAGATTACAAGAAAAATAGCTGACTCAAAATCAAATAACAATTCTCAATATTTTTGTTGGAGGCCATTTAGTTTTCTTTGTTTATAAGAGCAAGTAATTCTCAATAACATTCCGAGAGTTTTTTTTTATAAATATATGACGTTTTAAATAATTTTTGAGATGAAGTCTGCCAATGTACATATGTAGATATTCTTAATGTTTTCTTTTTAAATTCACTTTTAATATATTAACTTTCAAGGAAAATATAGGCATTTTCACAGAAATATCAACTTTTTGTCACTTACGAAACCAAATAAATATGGATTATTATTCAGGGAAAAGAAACCTTTTTGTTTACGTCTTTATATATTTGTCTAGGTCTTCAGCAGCTATACATTATGTAAAATTTTAAGAAAAATCGAGCAACATTGTTCTAAAATACAAGCTTAATTGCTTGCTGTCGCACGTGACAAAAAATTCATTTTTTTTGCGAATTTCCATATGCTTAATTTGTTGCATAAAGTGAATATTCTTGCTTCAAAAGCAAATTCAACCTGAAAGTTTATATTTTGACATAAAATGCTTATCTTTTCATAAAATACATATTTAAGTATTAAAAAAAACTATTTTAGCATAAAAATCATTTGTGCATGCACATATGGGCCATTTCACAGATATATAATTTTTAATTTAAAAAAAAAATAATTTTAAATTCCAATTCCAAATTGCACATATGGGCCATTTCACAGATATATAATTTTTAATTAAAAAAAAAAAAATAATTTTAAATTCTCAATATCGTACGTGTCAAAAATTTCATTTTTATGTGGAAATGCTAATATAGCGTAAAATTTTTTATATAAAAATTTATCATTTGAATGCTTTATTTTTAGGGTAAAATTGACATTATAGCATAAAATATATGTTTCTTTATCGAAATTATTTTCGATTATTAAATGCCTATTTGGCATAAATGTATTATTTTTAGCACAATTTTACGTTTTTACTTAAGAAACGTTATTCTTGTAGTTTAAAGTATTTGCAATGATGTACAAAGTCGTCAGTATATATTGCTTAGCAAATCAGAACATGTTATTTACTCAGCACTCATATTGGGAGCTTTGAGCCCACAATGTTAAATAATTTACTGCCGCAATACCACGATGTTAACTTCTTTGTTGCTTACCAACAAAATATTTAGCTTTAAACATTGCATAGCTCTATATAACCTAAACTTATACATTATTCATTCAGTAAACTATTAACTGTTAAATTAAAAATACCTCGACCTTGAGAGAGATAGAGAGAGAGATAGAGAGTGAGAGAGAAAGGTATAGATAGTTCTTATGCATATGTCACTGTTGATAGTGCACATCATCAGGAAATATTTACAAACTATTCACTAAAACTATAAAAGGTATCGCGAGAATTTTTTATTCACAAAAATTAAAAGTTTAAATAGAAAATTAATAACCAAACATGTCAGAAGCATTAAAATGTACTTAATTATTTCTGTGTTTAGTTACTACATTCTCTTGAAGAGTTGAAGTCTAAAAATGAGTTTGTTAAGCAGAAACAAAATGCATTAGATGTGCTTAAACTACAATTAACAAATATTGTTTATTTAATATTTTTTGCTTTGTAATCAACCTAAGATAGACAATGTCATCGTATCGTAATATTTTGTATGTACAAATTCTTCTTATTTAATTAGTTTGGGATTAAGTCTGCTCTCACACTTACTTGATATGAATTTTCCTTGATGTAATTTACTTTGTCAGTTTATGTAAATTTGATCTGAATGTATAATTTAATTGTGTTCATAATTAGTAGCATTGCTTTTCAATTGCAATCATTATCTTGTCTGAGTGAATAAATTTCACACAATAGGCGGCAACATTAGCAAGAAATAAATTACGATTTATTTCTTAATTATGTCTTGTATTGAAGCATGGAAATTTATGAAATTTACTTCCATAATCTTAATAAACAACAGTATATGGATAATACACTTGGATACTGTATACTTCACATCCGTAAATATGTTGACTCAGGCATACACATATGTATCGTTAACTTATGTATATGATTACAATGCAAATATAGAAATAAATAGAAATTTGCTAAGTCAGGTGATAGGCATATATACAGAGACAGACAGAGCTTTCCTTATTGAGGCCATGAATGAATGTGTTTGAGTTCTTAGTTGCAAGGCAATATGTGGTTATAGAAATTAAGATTTTATTATTTAATAATCCATGCTATTGTTATTTTGCTTTATTTTACCACAACTGCAACTTTTAAAAGCCTATAGATAATTAGTAAAGAAACTCTTGATTTAAAAAAATTTTTGGCTTTCCGACATGACTTTTGCGACTACATTACAAATTATTTTTTACCTAAAAAAACCTTACACTGTTCACTTTAAAAGTTTTATAATTAAATTATTTATCTACAACAACATACAAGATGACATTTTAAAGGACTTCAGCTAGTGAGCAGGATTCCTGTGTAATTTCTAAGAGTTTATTTTATGAAAATGTATACTTAAAATACTTGTTCTGCAGCATAAAAGCCGATTAAGAAGTTAAAAGAGTAATAAAATAAGTACTTTGTTTAATTTTCAAAATATTTACCGCAAATCTGGTAAGTGTTTATTGACTGTTGAGTGTATATGTAAAATTTTAGAATAAAAAGCAGTCAAAAAGGCTCAGTAGCCCATATATGAAAATTACTTCGTAATTGATTTTATGCAAACCGATATAAAATACAGAAGTTATATTGCTTGGAGACTTTAAGAAGATCCAACCTCAAAATCATCAAGGATCACAATTAGGCTTCAAGCCTGTTTTCCGAATAAAATATTTCGTTCTTTATGATAAGCAAATTATTTTACTTGAATCTATAAACTTACCAATACACCAGTCAAATCTTTAATTTAATGTCTCTTGTTACAGAGCCGGATAAAATATTAAATTTTTTATCTTACTCAATAAACGATAAAAAAAACTGAAAAATCATTGTCTATGTCTATGTCTATGTCTATGTCTATGTCTATGTCTATGTCTATGTCTATGTCTATGTCTATGTCTATGTCTATGTCTATGTCTATGTCTATGTCTATGTCTATGTCTATGTCTATGTCTATGTCTATGTCTATGTCTATGTCTATGTCTATGTCTATGTCTATGTCTATGTCTATGTCTATGTCTATGTCTATGTCTATGTCTATGTCTATGTCTATGTCTATGTCTATGTCTATGTCTATGTCTATGTCTATGTCTATGTCTATGTCTATGTCTATGTCTATGTCTATGTCTATGTCTATGTCTATGTCTATGTCTATGTCTATGTCTATGTCTATGTCTATGTCTATGTCTATGTCTATGTCTATGTCTATGTCTATGTCTATGTCTATGTCTATGTCTATGTCTATGTCTATGTCTATGTCTATGTCTATGTCTATGTCTATGTCTATGTCTATGTCTATGTCTATGTCTATGTCTATGTCTATGTCTATGTCTATGTCTATGTCTATGTCTATGTCTATGTCTATGTCTATGTCTATGTCTATGTCTATGTCTATGTCTATGTCTATGTCTATGTCTATGTCTATGTCTATGTCTATGTCTATGTCTATGTCTATGTCTATGTCTATGTCTATGTCTATGTCTATGTCTATGTCTATGTCTATGTCTATGTCTATGTCTATGTCTATGTCTATGTCTATGTCTATGTCTATGTCTATGTCTATGTCTATGTCTATGTCTATGTCTATGTCTATGTCTATGTCTATGTCTATGTCTATGTCTATGTCTATGTCTATGTCTATGTCTATGTCTATGTCTATGTCTATGTCTATGTCTATGTCTATGTCTATGTCTATGTCTATGTCTATGTCTAT
Organism: Nowickia ferox; assembly: GCA_936439885.1. NCBI lineage: Eukaryota > Metazoa > Arthropoda > Insecta > Diptera > Tachinidae > Nowickia > Nowickia ferox. The sequence goes on from OW387026.1 coordinate 5,113,337, forward strand.
GTCTATGTCTATGTCTATGTCTATGTCTATGTCTATGTCTATGTCTATGTCTATGTCTATGTCTATGTCTATGTCTATGTCTATGTCTATGTCTATGTCTATGTCTATGTCTATGTCTATGTCTATGTCTATGTCTATGTCTATGTCTATGTCTATGTCTATGTCTATGTCTATGTCTATGTCTATGTCTATGTCTATGTCTATGTCTATGTCTATGTCTATGTCTATGTCTATGTCTATGTCTATGTCTATGTCTATGTCTATGTCTATGTCTATGTCTATGTCTATGTCTATGTCTATGTCTATGTCTATGTCTATGTCTATGTCTATGTCTATGTCTATGTCTATGTCTATGTCTATGTCTATGTCTATGTCTATGTCTATGTCTATGTCTATGTCTATGTCTATGTCTATGTCTATGTCTATGTCTATGTCTATGTCTATGTCTATGTCTATGTCTATGTCTATGTCTATGTCTATGTCTATGTCTATGTCTATGTCTATGTCTATGTCTATGTCTATGTCTATGTCTATGTCTATGTCTATGTCTATGTCTATGTCTATGTCTATGTCTATGTCTATGTCTATGTCTATGTCTATGTCTATGTCTATGTCTATGTCTATGTCTATGTCTATGTCTATGTCTATGTCTATGTCTATGTCTATGTCTATGTCTATGTCTATGTCTATGTCTATGTCTATGTCTATGTCTATGTCTATGTCTATGTCTATGTCTATGTCTATGTCTATGTCTATGTCTATGTCTATGTCTATGTCTATGTCTATGTCTATGTCTATGTCTATGTCTATGTCTATGTCTATGTCTATGTCTATGTCTATGTCTACATCTAATCCACATAAATAAAACATTTTTCAGTTATTCATTTCGTAAAGACACATTTAATACAGTTCATTTAAATGTAAAAAAAAGTTTTATTACCCAGCAAGAAATAAAAAATGCCTGAGATTGACCACATATGCCGTTATATCCTTTTGTTCAGCTGCCAATCCTCCTTCCAGTTGCAGCGACTGTAAACTGGTTTTATTTGAAACTGCTTGAGAAAAAATTTCATGATAATGTTTTTTTAAGACTTTTGTCTAAAGTTGTTTGTTTCATTTTTATGTTCATTTTAGATTTTAGTTTAGACATATAAATATTTGTGCGTATGTATGTACGAGTATGTGCATAATAATGACGAAATTCTTTATGATTCTGTTCTTCAATATTTACGCTTCAATTGCTTTTCATTATATAACAATAAAATTGTCTCAAAGCTTTTTTGATGATTAAGCACAGACTGCAAGAATATATTTTGAAAGTAACAGGAGATGACTAATTTTTTAAACGAGCTTTTTAGATGAAAATTTTTAAGGACATATGTATGTATGTGTTTATTTTTGTTTATAATTTTCACACATTGAGGTTTGAAGCAAGAGAATTTAATTATTTATGTGATGGATTAAACTGCTTTAAGAAGAACTTTTGTTGACAAGTGACATTTAAAAAGCAGAAAAAAGGAAACTAAAGTTGATATATGTAAGGTTTTAAGTCATTTCTTTTTGGAAGGCTTTACAGTTCACAACTTTTAGCATGAATAAAGTTTTCTTTAATTAAATAACATATTTGTTTATATAAAGAAATTAGGAAAAAGTATTTAATTTATAAAGTATAACACGCAAACGTGCCAAACTATTAGCTGCTTAAGCAGGACACATTAATTGTTGTTTTTGCTATTTCCTTAGCCATGTAGTATTTATTAACAACATATAAATTTTATCAAAAGTTTAAGCAAACTGTCAAAAGAAAATCGAATGGAATTTATATTAATTCGCCAGCTACCCGTTGACTTAATGCCATATATTCACACACAATTGAGTAGTGAAGTCCAAGTAATTAAGACATGTATGGGCTAGTAAACGTAGAAACTTTATAATTTAATAAATAAATAGTTACATATTTGCTCGTGGATACTTTGAGGAAGAATAGTTTTGTGATGAATCCAAAAGAAAAAAAAGATGGTGCGGCTTAGAAGTGGGAGGATAGTTTTTTACTTTATACGTATACTCGTATAAGTAAAAATATTAAATGCGAATTTTGAACCTTTTGTCTTTTTAATTTGTTGTAAATGAACGCCCCATTATGATTGATCTAATAGTTTTTGTTTCATATGGCAAATATGTTTTAAATGTTCCATTTTAAAATCCAGCCTTAAAGTATTAAATTTTATTACTATGTGCCAAAGTCATTTGCAAAATAAAACCATAAGCTGCTCCAAAAATATAATTCAGCCTTTTGTATAGGCAATGCTTTACTTGCTTAAAGGAAAGGATGTGTGTGTATTTGTTAAGTTCGACCATATAGAAATGATTTTCCAAAACAATAATACATTGTGTCTTTTATATTTAATCGATTAAGCTCTTGCTAGGATTACAAGGATATTCATCTGCATGAAAATGACCCATGACAAATAAATGTCAATGTTTCTCTCTTTTTCGCTCTCTATGCCTGTGTGTGAATGTGTGTGCTTAAATGTGGCTATGTATGTTTGTGTGTGACATATATTTAAAAAAGATTTGGCTTATTTCTATTTGAAATATTTTTTCTTGCCCACAATGTCCTTTTTTTTTGCTAAGATTTCTTTATAGAATTTCCATACATTGTTGGTTTTTGTTTCCTTAGTGGTGGTTTTGTCAGAGACAGTTTTTGTTCTTACGAGCTACATTTAACCTTTCGTTTAAAAGAAAATAATATTAAAGCAAAATAATGGAGATATATAAAATGGAAATAGAGGAAAGTTATAGAGAGAAAATGAGGGGAAAATACATACATTAAGGCAAATAGGTTGCCATTTTCCTTAATATATTGATGCTCAGGGGGGGGGGTTTATTAATATTAATTCATTATTTTTTTCGCACTTGATTACAATTTTGAGGGCTCTACTACAAATTATTCTTATTTGGACCATTGTGCAATGCGGCTTTAATTAAACATTGAATTTTATTTATTAGCAATTGTGGTATTTTTATATATAATTATAAATAACAAAATATACCTACAAAATTAAGAGGGAAAAGCAGAAAATATTATTCAAAATTAAATAATTTTTGATAGTGTAAAATTATGTATATTAATATTTACACTGTTATAAATTTTCTTTTATGAAGCTGGGTTAATCACAACAAAAAAAAATATTTAAATGGTTTTCTTAATTAAATGTGGGTGGGGCTACAAAAAAGCTTTCGATCATGCTATAAGTTTGTAGTTTAGTTTGATATGTTGTCAATAATTTAAATGTTTGAGATATTATAAGCCAAAGAACAAAGTACGCAAACAGTCAAACATACAAGATGATGTTGAATTATGTATTCAAAGCATAAGCACAATTATTTCATTGTGCCTTCTTCTTATAAAGAAATGTATAAGCTTACAAACACACAGTCTTTGCAGATGACAGACGAAAACCAAAATAACAACTACAATGCTTCAACAATATTGGTCTATAGTTGAACTACATACACGCAAACTAATAGAACCATTTGTAAAACGAACTCATGATGTGGTCTTCTGAGAGTGTCTTGATGTTGCTTAAATTCTTCTGAAAGCTTTCTGTTAAGTTTAAAAAGAAGATACAGCCGCTAAACAAGCAGTTCTGTTTAAAAACACTAAAGTTAACATCGTGGTATTTCAGCAGCGAAAAGTTTAACAATGTGTGTTTAAAATTTCTTAATATCAGTGTTAAGTAAATCAAGTGCTTTGATTTGATGAGAATTATTTACTGGATTTTTTTACATAAATGAAAATATGCGAAAGTAAAAAAAAATTATTTTTTAAAAATTAAATGCGTAACAATAGTGTTGCATAATTTTGTGTTGTGTTGCTGTATTTTTTTTTTAGTATTTGATATTTTTTAAAGCATTTGCGCTTTGATTTGGTTTTAAATTATTAAAAAGATTTAACTTAGTGTAGAACTATTCATTTGTCTTTTAAATCAAAACCAATAACTATCAGCAACTGTTTTATAAGTTGAGCTACTTTAATAAATTTTTGAGTAAGATTCCTTGATGATCTGCATTACCAACACCAAAAGACGCTTAGGATCTGGTTATTGCCTCAATAATCAATTTTAATGTATTTTCAAGAAACATTTAATAGCCTGGTGAACAATTTAAATATTAGTTTTGGTAGAAAGTACAATAAAAGTATTCAAAATCAAAATCAATGCCTTTTAATTTAAATAATTTGTTCTATTTGATTTAATTTTTATTTTGCACTCAATTGACATTAATTTAATTAAAATCTTTTGAAGCATTTTATTTAAAAGCATTTTTTATAAATTATTTATCTGTTTGTTTTATCCTTGTTTCCTTAATAACTGTTTGAATAAAAAAGAACATCCCAAGATAGGAGAAGTCTTAAGCTTTTATATATATTTTTATATTTTTCAACATTTGACAAATAAATTTCATTTTATCGACCTTAAAAATTTTGTTGTCTGCAATGAATATTATTTGGCTTTCAGCACGAGTTTATCGAAATGAAAATTATTATTCATAAAATTATAGATTTTCGACAGCATATGGAAAACTTAGATTTGATATTATTATTGCATTTTTTCTTTAATACTTTTTATGAATAAATTTTCTCTTTTCTTTGTTTATTTGCTAAAAATAACAAGGAGTTAAATTAAGAGGAATTTTTTTTTTTACAAATAACTTGCCAAGGGTGTACAAATGAGGAGTTGACAAATATAAAGCAGTTTCTGAAAATAAAAAATACAACAGCTTGTTAATAATAAATATTATTATAGAAAACTTTGACAAAGTGAATTCTATTGCTAAATAGGCATACAAACATTTTCACTAAAACGAAAGATTATGAGAGCAGGAAGTAGTGAATTTACTAAAGTGAATTGTTACGTCAGCTGTGTGTCTTGTCGTATCAACGGAAACATTCTATTGGCCCTATTGCGAATGTTGTATTACGACTTCGACTGCGATGAATTTGTGCTAAACTAAAAACCTATTTCACCAACTTATTTAAATATCAATTCATATTTAAAAGTAATTTTTTTTATAAAAAATTAATGAAAATTTAGGTTTAAATATCAATTGATATTTAAATAGAGTTGGTGAAATTACCCCTAAAATACACTGCAAACATTTTTCTTTAATCTGATACAAAATTGGCGTAGTCGTTGTTGAAATAATAAGGCCAATTGTTTTGATTTTTACCATTCATAAATTATATAAAACATAGAAAAATCTAACACGTTCACAAATTAATATTTAATCGCATACCAATCAAATTTAATAATCACTGAAGTCTGACTGCCTTACATATCGATGGCTTCATTCCAGAGTACGCTAAGTCTAGAAAGTGAATTTTACAGGAGACGCGTTCAAAGTTTATTTGGAATTTCTCAAAAGCCGTATAAGATAGAAATTCAATTTTACAATTGTGAGCATAACTTTTGATAGGGTTGACCGATTAATTCGAGCTTTTGACAAGACTCAAGTTACATCAATCCAAATTCAAATAAACAAACTCCTTCAAAACATGCTAAGTCGACTTAGCATACTCTGGAATTAAGCCATAGATATGTAGATATATACATATATATCCAGCCATAACCGCTAAAAAGGCTTAAGCCACACATTTTTTGGACTTAATTTTTTTGACAAAAATATATTATCTATGATCGCAATCCATTTTGGTCAAAAAATTAGGTTCGAAAATTTTGTCACTTAAGCTGTTTTTGGCGGTTACGGCACAATATGTCTTAATTTAAGCATCTTACAATACTCCAATCTTCAACTGTTGCCATCAGATATCTAGTATCATTTTTATTGCCCACACCAACATGCAACTAATTGTCAACAACAGTGACAAACCACAACACAACAAGCAATAGTAACAATAATTACTTTTTATTGCTGCTCAAAAAGAAACCAACATAAAGACAATTTTTATTGTGCTGAATATATAAAAGTGTTGGAGCACACATCCACATCTCTCCATCACTCTCCTACTTTCTGGGTTTTACAACTTCTTTTGTCATAAAAAAAAATTGTAACATGAATTGTTGGAAACAGATACAAAAAACACTTTGCAACATACAAGGGCTGCTAATACAATTAAACAAACAAACGTTAAAAATTCATGCATTAAACAATTGTGAAAAGCTTATCAAAATTGTTTTCTGGCCATTAAAATACAATTCACAAACACACAAAAACACACTCACACATTCAGTTCATGTAACAAAGCAAACACAATTGCATTTTTATATACCGTCGTAAAAGAATGATGACATGTGTGCGTAAGTGTTTTTTTTTATATGCGAATGTGTTGTTATGCAGCGTGTGTGTGTGCGTGTGTGTGGGTAAGCCATTAAACAATATTTTCGTTTTGTAGATGTTTGTTTTAACTACTGTTGCATGCTGCTGCATGTTATTACCTGCAATTGTATTTGTTTTATTATTTGTTATTGTTTGAGCACATGTTACTCTTTTTCTATGTCTATTGCTTTTATATTATTTTGCTGATTGTCAACCTTTTCTGTGTTATGCTCGCAAACATTAAAATATTTGTCAGTTTTTAATGTGGATTTTATACTCAAGTAGTGAGCCATATTCACATACAAAGTAATCTTTATTCAAGCAAATGTTTGTGTTAGCGGATATCTAAAGGGTCTTTTATTAAGCACTTCATATTTGTTAATTTAAACGAAAGAAAACGTGTTTGTAAAAGATTGATGACACCATGGAATATACGCCGCTGCTTTGCAGTGTGCCGCATATCCTGAAATGTATAATTTTCGAAGACTCGGGCTCATAAATCAGGATAAATTTTTCCGATGGCATGAGTTATGTTAGCTTTGAGGTCTTATGGCTTATTCTTATAGATCTGACATGCAAAAAACCCCAACAAGCAAAAGCCATCATGTTATTGATTTTTATACGAAAAAAAAGTTAATAATTATCGATCTAAGTCTATTCAAAGTCGTACTGAATTCGATTTATATCGACGACACCTCTAGCCAAACAGTGACTTTTGTAAGACTAATTGTATGCTCTTGAATTTGGAATAGTATCGTTCCATATAAACAGTATTGGGTGGAAAACAGCAAAGTAAATTTTTTAACATCGCGCTATTCGGTTGTTCATTATTTAACATCGTGTGTACTTAAAAGCTCTGAATATTAGTTTTTAGTAAATAAAGTGTTTTTGTTTAATAAGAATTGTATACTGAAGACTTTTAACTTAATTGCAACATTTTTTAAAGCTAAAGCTTAACCATATATGCATTATGGAGTACACGAACCGAAATATATTTCTAGATTCGACGTTCTAGTAAAGAATGTATTTAGAGCTACTGTTGAACTAAGGATATTTTGTCTTAAAAACCTTTAACTTATACTTTTACGCCCGTATGCCACAGACAGACTTTTATAGCCCTTTTTTGTTTTACGTTTATTTTTGCTTCCTTTTGTAAAGGAAAAATCAATGAAACTTAAAAAACACATTCTTTTGTGTTTCATGACTTTAGTGTCACACAACTGATTTGAAGAAAAAATTTATTGTAATGTCTCTTCATGGAGACAAATTACTTTAACTTTTCTTTAGTTTCACTTTTAACTTCTTTTGAATTTTTTTTGTTAATTACCTTCACTTTTCTTTTATACAAACATTATTGTTTTCAAACAAAAACAAACATTTAATTTTAAAAGTTTTTTTTTAAAGCATGACAATTTCAAAGCGTAAGTTTACAATTTAAGGAAAAAACTTTACTTTCGACATAAGAAATTTTATTAGCTTTTGGCATCAAAACAATTTTATAAGAATTATTAAATATTTAGTTAAAAGTTTAAATAATTCATATTAATCATACGCCATGTCACCTGTTTTGTAAATTTTTCGTCTGATTATTTAAATGACTTGCATAAGTATGTGTGAAACTTATTAAGGGCAAAGTTAAATTTAACTCAAATTGAATTCTTTAAACAACTAAATTAATTTAAAATTAAATCATTTTATATTAAGATTTATAAATAAACAATCTCTTGCACTATGCAACGTGAGTGGCGGTACAAATATTTTTATGCAACATAAATCAACAATTTAATACAATTGCAAATACCCAATATTATCAATATGTGTGGCTACGTGATGTTTTATTTTATGCACAAACGTATGCATTTAATACCCAGTTACACACAAAACAGTGAGAGGGGGAAAATGTATGATAGGGAAATTAAGTAAAGCATATGCATGCGGTGCTGCTCCACAAGACATTAAGCTGTGGAATTTCTTTAACGTTTAAGCGATACATAGTGTGGTTTTTATATTTATTAAACTTAAAATATCATAAATATAATTGTGGAACAAATAAAGGTTTTGCTGGTTTGTAGTTTAAAAACTTTCCTTTTCCCTTTTCTGGCCAAAACTAAAAAACTTAATATTGAAAACCATTTTTCCATAAAAAATTATAGATTTTTATAACTTAAAATAATGTTGAAGTTGAGTGAATTAACAATATTGGTCAAAAATAGTCACCTGTGAGCAGAAAATTTTTATTTGAAGTCTTTTTATCAAGTGACTTGTGTGTGATTTCAAATAACGATTGATTGTACTAAAGGTTTCCATAATAAAAACTTATAGTTTTTGAAAATGGAAAATATTGTCAAAGGTGAGTGTATTATTATTTACTTTAGTAAAAAGTTGTCACGCATGACTGCACGTGAGCGTGAGTGATTTTTTTGTTTTTATGTGAAAATAAAAGCAAAGCGAATAAATCTTTTTTAAAATTTTCGAAAGTTTTTAACTACTGTCACTCTCTATCAAGTGTCGTGAGTGATGGCAAATAACGATTTAGTGTAGTAAAGGTTTTCATAATAAAATTTTATAGTTTGTGAATATTGACAATAGTGTCGAAGTATTAATACGAAGCAACAGTTGTCACGCGTGACTGAACGTGAGCGAATATTTTTTTTTTAATAGTAATTGCAAAGACAACAATTAAAAAAATACTAAAATTTTGAATCAATGTCACTTTATAAAGTGTCTTATGTGTGGTTTCCATAAGAATAATTTATTGTTTTTGAAAATTGAAAAAATTTAAAAAAGTACGTATTATTATTAGTCGAAAGTTGTTACGCGCGACTGGACGTGAGCGTGAGTAAATTTTTTTTTGCTTTTATATAAAAATAATAACAAAGAAAACAAATTAAAAAAGAATTCGACAATTTGGAATCACTGTCATCTTATGAAGTTGCTTGTGTGTGTTTCTAAATAACGATTGAGTTTCCATAATAAAAATTTATAATTTTTGAAAATTAAAAAAAAATTAGAATAATGTTAAAGGTGAAAATATTATTATTACTAGTCAAAAGTTGTCAAGCGTGACTGGACGTGAGTAAGAGTGAAAAAAAATTTTTTTCTTAGTGAGATTAAGTGATAAAAATATTTAAGGACATGAAGAAGGAGACTTCGGAAATTTGTTTTCAAAAAGTTATTTCAATCGGTCCTGCTGTAATTTATTATGGTCACAAAATGCGTAAAATTTCCTATATTGCAACGTGACGCGACACAGCATGACAAAATATCATTTTTATTAATTCTTGAGGAACATTTTGTTAAGCGTCACTTAATTAACGTTTAATTTAGCTGTTGGAAATAAAATATCGCATAGTATCGCTATAGTTTCGGTGCCATGCCCGAAGCCTTCTATTAATACTACTCATGCACAGTGGAAGTTTGAGGCAAAAGCCTTATTTTTCATTCACTCAATTTGAAAAATAAAATTATGCAGTTTTGTTAAGAAAAGTTTAAATATGAAATGTGCATTTTCGGTTATTAGGAATTTTTTTAACATAGAAAAAAAAAAAAATTCAGGAATCACCGATCCTAATTGATTAAACTTAAAACCTTATGCATATGATGCCAGGTACCTTCCAAGTCATAGAAATCCAAATCCTTTTGTTTCGAAAATTTCATTTTGATTATAGAAAATATTAAGAAATTTTAAGCATTTAGCGCCTTATTTATAAAAATTATTAAGGCTTTATAAAGGGGTTTTAAAACAAATTTTCATACAAAATCTTTTTTATTAAGCCTTTATAAAGCCTTAAATTATAAAGATTTAACTTATTAAACAAATTTAATAACAAACACTTCAGTATTAAAACAATTATTTCCTTTAATTTCTTACTTTAACTTCCGGCTTTTAAGAAACACTCTTCGAAAATATTTTGCTATATTCTACCTTAGGGGAACTTTTTTGAAAAGCAAATGTCTTTAATATTCCTTACACACCAACACTTTTAACAAAATACGTACACATACATAATATGTAAGTCAAATTGAATATTTTTGAAAGCTCTGTCAAAGAAAATATTTTCATGCTTAAGAAATTTATAATAACCTCTTAAAACCCCCATCAACCACAAAAAGACTGATCCCAAAAGTAAAATAAATGAACATTTTATACGGGTAAATAGACAGAAATGTTTGGAAAATTATTTTTTAATGGTTAACAATAAGCAACAGAAAATAAATAGAGTAGTCGAAATTAATAGTATACGAATATGTGCGCAATATAGAAGTATAAATAGAATTCTTAATAATAATAGAAAGCATATAGTACATAAGTATCTACTCGTGTATACATACATATATATGTATATGTATAAACGTATGTAGACATTTTGCTATTTTAAAATATTTTTCAGTTAAACCATGATTTTTAACATCAATCATATAAATGGAAAAACTTCGACAATAATCTTTAGCTTTTAGGTTATCACTTGTTTTGATTTTCTTTTATAACTTTTTTTTGTTTTGACGAAATCCCTTGCAAATGATACAAAAGACACTGGCTTAGAAATTCCATTTATCATCAAAATTGTTTATATAATCTTTTTCGAATGTTTGAAATTTTAAAATTTTCAATCAGTTTCGCATTATATTTCTTATTTCAATTTGCATCGATTTTCTTTTTAATTTTCTTATTTGCGGAAGTTGGAAAATGCTTTTATAAAATTTATGTTACTTAGGATTTATGCCTACGGCTTATAAGCACTTTGCCTTAAAAAGTTCACATACCTTAAGGCTCAAATTTATATTGTTTTTAGCACTTATGGGAAGTGCTTATATGTCGCTCCTAAATGTATGCTGCAAATATGTTCCGTGTTCAGTGCTTTTGGTTGGGAAATTAAAACGCATAAATTCAAGGTTTGCAATTTAAGATTTTGGAAAAGCAATAATAAAATAATAATTATAAAATAATTTTTTCATTACTTATGTATTATTGGAAATAAACTTATTTATTTATTCCTATATTTATGATTTGATCAGGCTAAAGTTCGTATCGCTTTGTAAGCCAAATTACATGTGATAATTATTATTGAACAAATAACACCAAAGTTAGTTGTAAATATTCTGACAAACACATAGTTGAACGGAACAACTAGCTGTTTTCGAAGGTCACTAAACCTTCATCATCAGCGTTCTTCTGTGTTTGGTCCACTGTGTGTGGCGTCAGTTGATGTAGATTTCTGCTTTATATACTCAGCTTTTCATTGAAATTGCAATATGTGAATTGTTTTGATTCATCGTATTACAATTTGCTGAAAACTTTTTTGTAATGAAAGCTCATTTTTACCATCTCTAAATTTACAACAGTCTTGCCCTTGTCGTTTTGTTCTTTACTAACTATGCACATGTTACTTAATTTGCTTATTTTTTGTTCTACTTAAGACAAGCTTTTTCAAATCATAAATATAGAAACAAACGAAGTTCGAAAAAAAATAATTAAAATTAACAATTATTTATTTATTGTTTTCAAAATAAAGTGCTGAACTACAGCCATTATTTTTTTTTCGCAAATAAAATTATTTATATACCGTTTTCTTTCTTTTAATTTTGCAGATGTAATTTCAATTTACTGACAAAATCTGGTAAGTTTTGCATACAATATGAAAATGTTTAGTTTTGATATTTTTCTCTTTAATTTTTGCATTTATATTTAAAATCCATTTAAATACTTTAGTCGGTAATCACTTTATACGCTCCGCCCATAGACTGCCAAATAGTATATCAATTTGCTATTTACTACTGGAAAAATTTTGGCCAGTTATAAATTAATTAGAGTTAAAATGAGAGTAAATAGGTGTGTGCTCAGGTACCCTGTAGTTATTGTGGAGCCTTCTTTGCCTTTTTAATAAAAAACAAACTTCAAGTTAGAAGCAAAGATATGTTTGTTAAAAAAAAGTTATAAGTTATCGTAGTGACGATAATAAGCTAAAACGGGTCGAGGGGCTAGAGCAACTACACTTCTATTCTTATAAAATCGCTGATCTTCTAAAATTTTTAAAATAAATACAGATTAAACACAGAAAAAAAATTCCTGCAATAAACATGTTTAATTGAAAAAAAAACTAAAAACTAATTAGAAATTTAATTAAATTAATTTAATTAAATTAAAAAAAAATTAATTGAATTAATTAACTACATTTTTAGTTGATTTTTTTTTCAATTAAACGTGTTTATAGCAGAAAATTTTTTTTCCGTGTAGCGAGCAATTGAATTAGCAAAATAAAAAAGCCACTAATACATGCAATATATTACACTAAATAACTAAATATCATTTTAATATACAACCATATAAAATGTCAACATAATTTAATATAAATATTATTAAAATTAGTCACACTTTATTGCTACAGAAAAGCCATTTTTTAATTATAAATAATTATTTGCACTTGTTGTTTTATTTTTTTTAATGTTTAGTTTTGAATATTTCCCTCATTGTTGTGGGTGCTAAAATTTTGTTGAAACCAAATATCAGCAAATTGTACTGTTTCAAACTATAATTAAGGGCTTTTAAAAATGCATGAAGAAAGAATAAATGTTGCTTTTCACTTAAAGAGCCATTAATATAAATTATGCAAGCGTAGGAGTAATTTAAAAAAATTAGCCACAGGTTCATTGTAATCTGCTCGTATCGTGTGAATTATATTTGCCTTTTGTATTTATTTTGAAATAAAACTAAAGCAAACATTTGATTTCTAGTGACGGATGTTCTTTTGAACAACTGTCCTTTATTGAATGAATCTTAAGACTGATTATTAAAATATAAAAATATAATAATATAAAATCATTCCACCAAATGTGGGATTCCAAAAATGTAACTTTAAACTTATATTTAATTAAAGGTAAGCAACATAAACATATTTATGTAAATGCTGATGTTACTGTCTGGCAAAGTGTGGGAACGGAATTTAATTGAAGCTATTAGGTTCACTACACTTTACCAGCAATTACTATTAGATATAGAGTGGGTACGTAACTTGTGTGAAATTAGTAGCATGAGGTATGATATTAAATGAAATGTATCGTGGTAGAACATCTCTTGTATTATCAAATGATTTGTCAGCATCTTAGCGAGTTTTGCATTTCTACAAATATGAGATTTTTACTAGGGTATATTTTTGTTATAAAATAAACAAGAGCAATGATCTATTTTATCAAAAACAAATGCAAATGCATGCACTAATAAGAAGACTTTGGCTTTGTCCCATTTCTTAAATGAACGCTTGAAAATTTTTAATACGAATATTTCGAACACACACAAGCACAAGCACAAACACAAACTAATTTAACTGTGTAACAAAATAACAATGTAAAAGTTAAACGAAACAAGCAAGCAAATGAACAGTGAATTGCTTTAAAAAATAAAAATGTCATTGCAAACGTAGTAGCGTTTATGTGTATGTGTGTGTGTGTGTGTGCAAAAATACAAACATTATTACACATGTAAAAACTTGTACACTATGTACATAAACAAATAAATGTGTGTATGTAAGTCTATTTTACAAAGTTTTTACAGCAAAGAAAAAAAAAATATATATATATGAAAATGAAATTGGGGTTTAATTTTTGTTATAGAACAAAAAACAAAAAATTGTCCTTATTTTACTACTAAAACCAGCAATTGTTATTTAAATTTCTCAACAACAAAAATACCCCAGAGCTTAATAATGTCGTATTCGTGAATGGCCAAATACACACATCCACACACATACATACGTTTGAATGAAATAGTTACTCATATATTCGACTTTAACTAGCAAAACTACTGGCAGAATATTGGCTGCTGCTAATGTAGATTCAAGCATGAATTTTAAATAAATAAAAGTTCTTGTTCTTACTTGCACACTCCCCTAAAACAATGCTACAGAATTCACATCATAATGTGTGTATGGGTACACACACATATTGTCGGCTTAGAGTGTAAACCTGCTAAATCCACTTTTTTTAGCATATAACATTTTAATGCCGTTAGAAAGAGAAAAATACGCCTCATCGATTTGCTTAAATATTTATTTTAATTTGAAGCTCTCTATGTCGAAGAAACTTAATGTATTAAGCCAATTTCTTAAGCTTTGTATAGAAATCGTTAACAGTATTTAATCTCTCCTGTAAAATTTTCTGCAAGTGAGTTAGCAGTTTTACACTCTAAGCCGACGATATGTATTTATTTATTTTGTTGTTGAAACACACACCAAGTCTTTTATTTTTCTTACTTGATTTTATACATACATATATATGTATACATGTATGTATATAAATTTATTTTTGCTTTTTATTATGCTTGTGAACTAGTACAATTAGGCATAAAAATAAAAATTTTATGAAAATATCTCTCTTAAACTAGGGCATATTTATTAAATTTTTTGCTTGTTAAGAATGCACAATAAATGAATCTTTTGATTTGTCTGTTGCAAACTAAATAATTCCAATCTTTTGAATATTACTCACAAACAAAATATGGCCAAAATTTGTCAAATTTAAAGTGAAATGTTAAAAGTTATGACAATATAACATAAAATAAATATGAAAATCCCTACATTAAATTATTATTATCGCCTTGGATCTAATTTACACTTCTCAAGTTTTATTGCCCAAGTTTGAACGTTAAAGAAGGATTTATCGTTTGTATAGCTCTATTTTTCTTTTAAAGTTTAAAATATAAACTTGAACAAAAAAACTCGGAAGTTTCCATTGTCATGTGGTTATCCAGGGTTAATTTTTACATAGCTGCGACTTAAAAATTCGAAGAAAAACATACATAAATTGAGTAAAGTGCGACTTTGACTCGCACACGAAGACCCTTCTGAACCCTTTTGGCGAATTTTTCGTTTTATGGGGATTTTTTGAGTTTTTGGCGATTTTTTGATATTGACGCTTTTTTAGTGTTGGCGATTTTTAATGTTGTTTTGCAATACATAATTTCAGTTTTGGCGCTTTTTTGGTTTGACGATTTGTTATAGTTTTTAAGGACCTTTTTACTTGTGGAGATTTTTCTTGCATTTGGGCAATTTATTTTATTTTTAGTGACTTTTTCATTTAAGCGATTTTTTAGTTTTAGCGCTTTTTTAATTTTGCCGATTTTTCGAGCCTTTTCGATATAATTACTTTTAGCGAATTTTGGTTTCCGTGTTTTTTTTCGGTTTGGTCATGTTTTCCTTTTTTTACAATACGTTTTTATAGTCTGAGCAATATTTTTAGTTATGGCGACTTTTTTTCGGTTTTTGGCAATTTTTTTTCAATATTTTGGAGACCATTTTACTTATGGTGAGCTTTTTGCATTAAAGCAATTTATTTTATTTTTGGTGATATTTTTTCATTTAAGCACTTTTTTTGTTTGTTTTGGGATTTTTAGTTTTAGATATTTTTAAAATTTCATGAGTTTGTTTCTTACTTTTTCCAATCAAAATTCCTTTCACTGATGGAACATGTTGTTTTTCACACAGATATTATTATTAACAAAAGTACAGAAAAACAGGGCCAAAATACCCCCTTTCCATACCAGTGCCCTCACTGGTGTACAAACGTCACTTAACAACGTTAGGAAATTCTATTTTATACAGGTTGAGACGTGCCGTCAACGTTACAGTAAATTTTGGTAAGCATTTGCATTGTTTTCAATCAATCAAAAACGATCAGCTGTTTCGTTAGGGGACGGAGACGTTCGGCTAATTCTACCTTTAATGAAAATTAATTATGTTTCACCTGAAAGTATGCTAGGGTGTTTAATTTATAAAAAAACATCCAGCGTCTTATCGCTGCCTTATTGTAACATAGACATATCTAAAAAAAAAAATTACTTTTATAGTGCAGAAAAATTTCAAATAATAGTCTTCTTTCACGTACCTCTTGATAGACGAAAATAAGTTTACATCTACGAGTACATTGAAACGTTTTGAATTATGTCTCTATTGCAGTAAAGGAGCCTTATGTTCTACTTTCCTATTATAGCTTTTGTTGTAATGATCATTGATTAGTTTGTTTACCTCCCAAAAGTATTCAAACAAATATTAATTCCATTAATTTGATTCATATTTTTTGGAAGGAAAAAGAGACTCAAACAAAAAGGCATTCTATGAAATTTATAAGTTGTTATGTTAAGATATTATTTACAAGTTTTCGCAATTAATTACCCTGAAACATAATTAAACACTTTGAAATGTAAATAAAACAAATTTTGTTTGGGGTTTGATATAAAAACTTATGTTATTCTCCTGCTGAAGTATTATTCTAAACCTTATTTATTTTTAGTGTTTTTTTTTTGGGAATTTATTTATTTATTTATTTTGCTGTTAATTTTAGTTTTATTTTGTTCAAAACTTGCTTATGCAAAAATCAAAATTACCATTTCCTTTCGATTTGTTGTAATTTTATTGAGGTGCCCTCAACACGAACGAAATGCAAAACACACAAGAATTTTTGTTGGAGAAGACAATTTTTCTTAGTGTGTGGAATAAAACCATTGAAAGTATAAGAGAAAATTTTAACTTATTTGAGTTAAAAGTTGCTTATTTTTTTGCTTTTTGCATAAGGACATTATCATTAAAGTTACAAATAGGTTAACAAAATTTTGTAGTTTATTTGTCATTATTTAAAACTGTATTGCTTGGCTTTTTAGCATGACTGCTGAGCTTTTGCTCGCGCTTTTTTTGCAAGTCCTCAAAAATTTATTAAAAGAAAAAACTTAAGCCCCAAATAGGATTGCAGCATGAAATGGGCAACAAAAAACATATAATTGTATTTGTGTAAATCAAATTTATCTTAAAATATATTTTCCTTCAAACATTTTGGTTAAATCTCATAAATCTCATGGGCCAGAAATAGGTCTTTAACAAATGCCAACAGAAAGCTTATAATAGTGGTAAATGCTATTGAGCCATTTTATGCTTTTTTGCTTTAAACTTTTCCTATGTTACATTTGAATACTTACAGGTACTTCCTACAAATTTATGTAAAACATTTAAGCAAACATTTTCCTAATAATTAGTTACTTTTTGCTTCAAAGCAAATATTAATCTTATATTATTGTTGCATATTATACGCAATCGAATAAAGCTAAAGTTAATTTCTTACGTACTCGTATTGCTATAAATATTAATTCGTAATATATTTTGTGCTGCTGTAACATTCCCCGCTAAATGTTTATAAGAATATATTTTTATTTTCTTCTAAGCAATCTCTTTCAATAACTGCAATTTGCAATGAATTCAAAATACTATTTTTACTCTTCTACAACGTTGTTTTAGCTCTATTTTTTCCTTGGAATTAATAAATTATTGAAGGAATTTTCTAAAAAAAAACTTAAATATTCGTTTTATTACCAAATTAGCTTTTGAACTTTAAAATGCTTCGCAGATTCAATGCAATCAACAGTTTAGTTGTAATTTATTTGAAACAAAAGTATTATTCTGCAAGCAATTTTTCTTTTCGGATCAGCACTCAGTGTGTAAAATATAGCATAAAAAAATTTACAAAAAATAGCACGATATATATATACCAGCACACAAGGGTACAAGAAATTTTGAAAGTTTGAAAAAATATTAATTTTTCCTCCAAAAATTGTGCAATAAATTACTTGCACTTTTTTATTTGCGAATAGAACATTGGTGCTCAAAAATGATTCTTCTTTGTTAAGTTGAGAAGAAAGAGAGATAAGATAGCGATATAAATAGAGATAGAGATAGATATAGAGATAGAGATAGGGATAGGGATAGAGATAGAAATAGAAATAGAGATAGAGATAGAGATAGAGATAAAAATAGAGATAGAGATAGAGAAAGAGATAGAGATAGAGATAGAGGTAGAGATAGAGATAGAGATGGAGATAGAGATAGAGATAGAGATGGAGATGGAGATGGAGATAGAGATAGAGATGGAGATAGAGATAGAGATAGAGATTGAGATTGAGATTGAGATAGAGATTGAGATAGAGATAGAGATTGAGATTGAGATTAAGATAGAGATAGAGATAGAGATATACTATTTATAAGCATATTTTACCATGAGCTATTTTTTATCTAAAAATTGAAAAGCATGCAAACTCTTCGCTGTCTTGTTGACTACTAAGTGCAAGAGCGTAAGAATTTTTTTGCAGCCATACCAGCTGCAGCATTAAATATAATTTAAAATTTAATTTTGCTTTTAAAATTATTAAAAACTATTTATTTTGCCTATTTTAATATTTTTTTTGTATTATTCTTTTGAAATGGGATAGGAAATTATTTCCCTTATTACGTAATTACATATTTCTCGATGTCACATCAATGGAGCGTAACAAACAAAATAAGATTCTGTATCAAAATCAAGGCGAGTCCATACCAGGTGGTCGCAAGTAGTCAGCTGACTCTTTCTGCCGCCTGTCCTGTTGCAAAATGTAAAAAAAAGTTCGAAAGCTAATTTTTATTGACAACAACAATGCTACTCGTATATCAATTTTTTTTCTCAATGTAAATAGTCGATGAAAGGTTTTTTTACGACACTCAATATCAAATCTAAATATAAAATTTTTACTCTAGCTTCACCTTTTGCTTTTAAATTATGCAAAAAATAATTTAGCTTTTACGTTTTTCCGCACACTAATTAATCTCGCTCTATTTTCACCGTTTACTCCATCCAGGCTGTCGAATAATTCCAATTTAGCTTAGAAATAAAATAAATGAAATAAATTTACTACAGTTGTACGAATGATGTATATAAATCCTACATCAAGCGTAAAATTCAATCAAAATTATATTGGAGAGTGGGAAACAAAAACACATGCAACAAATAAAGAGCTAAAACAGACACAAATTAAAGAAAAAAGCGAACAAAATACTAACGATATAGTTTTGTGTTTGTACAATAATAGTCTTAGCCATATGCCTGGATTTATAAAAGTGAGCTAGAGCAAATGCGGCAAAAGGGAAAACAACAATGAAATGTTAATTGAAAATGGCAGCCATATAAAAGATTAAAAGGACATAGAGCAACAAACATTTAACTTTACCTACGGAAACAGGCAGACATTTAAAACAATTGTTGTGGGATGTGCTAAGAGGAGGCATAGTTGGAGTGTTGTTGTGAAAAATGGGCATTACAGTTTTAAATTATATTTATAGTTTTTATGGGATGCTGCATAACCTTTTTTAAAGCTTCAAATTGAATTTTTTTTTGGTTTTTATTGAAAAAAAAAAAGATTTTTTTTCCAACTAAAACGAATGATTTTTTCTTTTTTTATTGTCTTTTTCTATAAAGCTCGCAGCGAATTCAGTAACTCAATTCACTTTTAGTGAACACTGTTGGTTTCTTGTGGCTTCACCTTAAAATTATTTGATATCACGGCAGCTTGAGCAGAATGATTTTTTGTAAAGAAAGGACAAAAAAATTTAATGACTGAAAAAGTTTAAGCAACGTTTGATAATGAAGGAAATTGAATTTAAATTTTTAAGGGTCAAACTTATGGCCACACATATGTAAATAGAAAGGCCCTAACTCATTATATTTTAGAAATCATGTTTCTTGCATATTTCGATTGAAGAACATCAAATTGATCGAAAAATTCAAAAATTAGGGCTTTTATACATTAAGGAAGCGATATGTACATACAGATTTTAAAATTTCATTGATAAAAATTTATTTTATACTTTCCAATCAGTGATTTTGAATAAATGTTTCTTTATTTATTGGCTGATCAAATTTTAAAACAATCACAAATAATTAGAGTTTTTTCAAATAAAACTTTATTTCCAATTATTACATCCTGCATATTTTTGCTTCTTGGCTTGGTATTTTACATTTAAAAGTCATTATTTTGTGTGACAGACACACTTCACTAAAAATTAATATTTAAGGAGATAAATTTAAAAATTTTTATTTTCTCTTTAATACGAATACAACCATGTTTATTAGATATTTTCCTTAATAAATCTTAAATTTTCTTTGGGTAAAATTTTTCATTTGAAATTATTATTTTTATCTTTGTTAAGGAAAATTTGTTTCTTCCTAACAATCAGATGAAGTTTATACTGGTTTCAAATTCATGGCACCTGTTTGGTAACCAGGTAAAGATATGTAAAGCGAGAGGAAGGGAGAACAAAATTTAACAAAATGTGCAATTTAACTGTACACGATAATTTCCGTTTCCTTTTATACTTTCCATTTGACTTGTTTGTCAATGTTGTATTGTAAACCTGTATTATTGATTATGATGAAAATCAAGGAAATCAAAGAAAATTTATACTCAAATGAGGCAAAATCTAAACGATTGTTAGAAGTTAAGAAAAAAGTTAGTGAAGCATAACTTTTAAAATTAATTTATTTCATGAAGAAATTCTTGTAATTTCCTAGCGACATAATGAGGAAATGGCCCAAAAAACTGAGACATATTATATTTTCTAAACTGTGAACATAAATAGGATCTATGTAAGCAAATAATAAGCCAATAAATCTTATCAATTTATATGTATTGTGAAAATATTTGCCAATTGTTAGGCTGAGTTTACATCTGGCATTTCATGTATGCCATGTGCCAAAGAAAGCGTAACCACTAATAATTACTAATGAAAAACTGTTTGATTCAGACACGTATTTATTAAGTTAAACAGTTTCATACATAACTAATAGACAATTTTAAAGAATCCAAGATGATTGGAAACTGTTTAAATCAATAAATACATTTCTGAATCAAAAAGTTTTTCATTAGTAATTACTGGTTACGCTTTCTTTGGCACATGGCACACAGATGTAAACCCGGTCTTAGTAAATTATAAAGAATCTTTGTCCTTAATGTTCATTGTCCTGAAAATATTGAATAAATAATGCCACAAATACCCTGAAATTCTGATGGTTAAAAGTAAATTATCAAAAACTATTTCTTTTACGAAAACAATTAGACCAGCGTTCGTAGCGTTGAAAAACTCCAACTTATATATTAATTAGATAAATATATAAATAAAACGCAATTTAATCAATGTCCTGCAGTTCTGAAAGAAAATAATTTAAAAGTTTCTTTGAAAAAAAAAATTTGTAGAAAAATAGCAATAGAAATTTTCTTATTATATTAAAATTTTCCAGAAATTAGAATCACACAGAAATTAAAATCACAATATGAAAAGGATGTTAGATTCAAATTTTCTTAGAAAAAAATGGCATGTGGTTATATTCACCTGTTATAATTATTAAATTAAGCAAAATTGTTTTTTTTTGTTAAAGTTGAAGTGATGTTGTCCTTATTACTTGTCTGAAGAGAAGTTTGTTAAAAGGCACTTACTTGTCTAACTGGTTTCGTAAAACTATGAAATTGTTTTTGTACTTTTTGTAGCACAAATACCCTGAAGTTCTGATGATTAAAAAAAATGTTAGCTGAATCAAATATATTAAACTAACGTTCAAAGCATTGGAAAATCCTATTTTACCTTTTTTTAAAACTAAATACCAGTATAATCAATACCCTGCAGGTCTGAGAGTAAATATTTTATTTCTTTCATACTCGTAGTAGGAAAAGGGGGAAAGTGTTGAGTTGATTTAAACTTTTCCAGAAATAACAATTATATTGACAACAATCTGAAAAAGATTTCAAAATGGAATCTGATTATATAAAATTGTTGTAATTATAAAATTAAGTTGTTTTTTATAGCAAACTTATTTTCTGTTAAGGCTGAAGTATTATTTCTTATTACATAAAGAAAGAGAAATTTATTAAAAAATATTGTACTCGATCTCTTTTCGTAATGAAGTTAAATTTTTGTTAATCAAAAACCCTGTAGTTCTGATGATTTAAAAAAAGTTGTGAACTAAATTATACTAAGCTGCGTAGCATTGAAAAAGTGTAATTAATATGTTTTATAGATAAATATTAAACTAAATGGAATTTAATTAATGCCCTGCAGTTCTGAGAGAAAATATTTTACAAATTTCTTCAGTAGTAGCAAAATACTATCAGAAGCTTTTGAGTTCAATTAAAATTTTTCCAAAAATTACAATAATTAATATTAACAGCGATCCGAAAAGGATTTCAAAATAACATCTGATTATATAATTTTTTTTTTGTTATTACAGAGTGAAGTTTTTTTTATTGCATACTTATTTTGCAATTAGTAATTGTAATCAATTTAATAAAATATAGAGTTTCATAATAAAACTAAATTTTGTACATACCTTTCGTGGAACAACTACCCTGCAGTTTTGATGATGGCAAAAAGTTAGCTTATAAAATAAATTATACCAACCTTCGTAGCACTGAAAAAGTCCAATTTTTTTTTATAGATACATATTAAACTAAATAATAATTCTATTCATGCCCTGTAGTTCTGAGAGTAATTATTTCGCAAATTGTTGAGTAGTAAAAAAAGCACCAGAAAGTTTTGAGTTCAATTAAATTTTTTTCAGAAAATATTAATAACAGCGATTTGAAAAAGATTTCCAAATGGAATCTGATTATATAATCTTTTTTTATACTCGTATTTTTTATTATATATTTAAACAATTAAAAAGGAATTTTTTTAACTTGAGGTCAAGTTAAGTTAAAGTTTTTTTTGATTGCAAACTTCCATTCTGTTAAAGTTGAAGTACTATTTTCCTTAGTACGTGGAGGAAAGGAAGCTTATTCAAAGATAGTTAGTGGTCTATCTGGTTTCGTAATTAAATTAAACTTTTGTTCGATTCAGCCTTTTGGCTTTTGCCATACTCGTACTATGTCATTAGAATTTGTAGTAATAATTGTAAACAGATGTCAGAACAGAAACCATTGACAACAGGACAACAACTCAAAAGGCCAATGTAATGCAACTGAATGTAAGACACACTCATATTTGTATGTGTGAGTATTTGCTGACAAATAAAATGCAGATACAGAGATTGTTTGGGTGGGAGATTGTAGGAGGAAAATTTATACGTTTAAAGTAAAAAAGGGAGTAAACAAGTTTGTGCATATTGGACATCAAGTTACATAAAGAATGGCTTTCTTTGTATGTTTGCTAGTAAATGAAGATATCATTTAGGGTAAAATTAATAATGGGCATGCAAAAGCAACTTTGAGTAAATTCTCAGGCATGTCTATTGTGCTATTTAGCACAAATTAATCAATCTTCCCGGGAAAGCAAAATAGTAAAGAAAAAGAATTGTAAATTTTATACCGGATGTTAAACAATATTTTTTTACCACTATGTAAATTTGTATGTATGTACATTTCTGTTTAACAACATAAAAATTAAAATTACATCTACTCTTGCTACACCCTTTAAAGTAAACATTGAACAATAAATGTCATTAACAAATATCTGGCAGTCTGTTGCATGCCCAAACATGCTCATAGAAAATTAAACATTATAAACAAATATGAGAACAAATAAAAAATAAAATGAATACATGTATGAGTAGTAAAACTATAACATCAGCACAAAATTATGCCAAATTTGGGAAAATTGTTTTAAATTTGCCCAGCAAGTAGTTTTTTACTGCGCATTAATTGGAAACTTTTATGAGACAATTAATAGGGTTCAGTAATAAAAATTTAAATTCATATTAATTTTTTTACGTTTTCAATAATGCAAACAAATGACACTATATATAGTATTTCATTATTTAACAATTTCGCTTGTGACTACGATTGAACTTAGTACGTAAAGTGCCCTGAATACGATCAAATATACTCGTCAATCGGGGCATATACATATGTGAGTGCCGATCAGAGCTGAAGACTATTAACTAATTAGCCGTCAAATAAAGAAATTAAAACATTTTATCAGGCATTCCCACCAACCCGTACATGTAGCACAAAAAACACCTTCCATACATCTATGTGATTAATGAGTTTGTTTGACCGTCTGCAGGGCGATCAAAGTGTGGCTTTGGTTAAATTAAAATGTGGAAAACTTTGCCGAATTTTGAAATCGTCAGCAGCTTTACTCCAGCTCTAAGCTGCAGATAAAATTTTTGTAGTTGGTTGAACTTAAAAAAAAAAATAATGGAAACTAATATTTTCAAAATTGTTTTGAGATTTAGTTTTTGTGATGATAAAAACCTCAAACGATTGATGTGAGGAAATTCTTCGAAGTCTAATGATTTCTTGATTTAAGTTTAATTTTTCTTTGGCATAAATATAACAACTTATAAGCCGTAAAAGTTGATGAAAATTCATTGAAGATACCCATAGACTACACAATATTATTCAGCACCTTATTGCTATCATTATGGTCGATTTTGTCTAGAATATTCCATTAGTTTGAAAAAAGATATAAAAAAATGGCGCAACTTTCCTTATAATATTTGTAAATTTTTCTTGATTTAATATCAGAAATGTTTGACAAATTCCTCGTTATAGGTTAACAGCCTTATTTTTCAGAAAATATTAAGGCTTTATAAATAATTTTTAAACGAGATTTTCATACAATTTTTTTCTAATTAAGCCTTAATAAAGCCTTAATAAGTTTCATAAATAAGGCTGTAAATTTTTCATCGGCATAAATATATCGACAGTAAACACTGATGTAAATGCATTTAGACTACACAATATTATTGTGTACCTTATTGCTATGGTTATTGCCACTGTATATATAAAAAATATATATGCGCAATTTTTCTTACAATATTTATAAAAGTAAACAAAACTCATATACTCGCTGATATACCTAAAAACTTAAGCAAAGCAATTTTAAATGAAATAATTAAAAAATGCAAAGGTGACATTAATAGTGAGAAATCATTATTGTATAATGTTGTCAATGCAACATAAATTAAATTATATTTTTAATATATTTTGCCACCTGAGAAAATAATAGACACAAAGAGTTTTATTGTACAATATTAATTTTTATACAATATTAATTATTGTACAACATTAATTATTGCACAATAATATTGCAAATGTATGGGTACCTCTAAATGAAATTTTCATCAGATAAGTCAGATTTTTCTTCCATATATCCTTTATTAAAGATTTATGCTCTTTTGCCAACTAACTTCTATAAGTTTTGTTAGGCATTTTCACTTTAATTTTTCTTTGCCAATTTTTAGCAAACTCATCAAAAAATGTTTACTGGGTATGTAACTGCAAGTGTTTGTAAAATAATATTTGTTCGTATATAATATCTAAATACATATAAAAAGATATATGTATATAAGCATGTATGTATGTACTTATGTAAACTATTGATAAAGTTTTTCAAAAATATGCACGAACGAATTTTTGCAAAAAGGTAAAAGTTTTACATGTAAACAGAAATAGAGGTTGACATGTGAACATGTGTAGCAGATAGCAAAACAAAATATTTTAATTTATTTCTTACACAAAAGGCCTTCGAAAACTATTTAAAGAACAAATTCCACGAATCCGACAAAAAAAATGTTTGTTTGAGCACAAAGTACACAGAGGTGAAGAAAGTGAGCGATGAAAAAAGCTAAAATCAGCTTTGACACAGGTTCGTCGAAAAATTGACAACTGTAGTATATTTGCTATTAAGTTGTTAACGATATAATCAAAACAAACAAGAGAAAATGTGTAATTTGTGAAATGAACAATTGAACATTTTTACAAAATTAAATGAAAGATTTTGTAGTGTTGAACTAACAAAAACAATATGTAAAGCATTATTAGTATTATAAAAGTGATTAACTTTAGATTCCAAATGCTTACAAACTCAATTTTAAAAATTTTCCTTCAAAACTATTAATTTTTAATTTAACTTACAAAAAGCTGACAACGAATGAGACCACAAAGCATAAAATGAAAATACATTTGAGCACATGAACATTTGTACAAAATTAAATAGAAGAACTTGAGGCGTTGAATTAAAGAAAACAATGCGAAAAAGATTGTTAGTATTAAAAAAGTGATTAAAATTAGTTTCCAAATGATTAGAGACTTCGTTTTAAGCATTTTCGTTCACAAATATTAATTATTACCATTTATTTACAAAAATCTCATAGCGAATGGGGACACAAAGCATAAAATGAAAAACGGTTAATTAATGCCACTACGAAAGAAACATTAAAGAAGTCACAGGTTCGGTGTGAGCAAAGCGTCAAGAGTTCACAATTATCTTCCGTCTCGTTATGGTCTCGTGACACCTCTGTGTACTTTGTGGTTTGAGCGAAGACAATCACATACGAGTACATACCTACATATAAATAAAACTTGAGCACTAAGATTTGAGACAAGGCCTCCTCCTAAAGCGATTTAATTAAAACAAAATTCGAATCATACGGGCCTGTTCTGCAAATCACGACATGTCAAATTACGGTGATTTTAAAAAACTAATGAAAGCTAAATAATTGCTTTTTCAAATTGCACGATTTATAGCGTTGGAAGTTGGAATTTTCTTCCATTATAAATGACGAAAACTTAAAATACAATAAAAACCCACTAACAAGTCAGCTGTTAGTAGTTTACTTTTGAAATCACGTGATTTGAAATCACCATGATTTTCAGAACAGGCCCGATATACAAAAAAATGTAGCTTAGACATTCACCTGTAAAGGCCGTGATACACTATCATACAAAGTCTTGCGATCTACGAAAAAATACAACCCTGGTATGATGGAGTTTATGAAAATTTTCAAAAGACAATAACAATTCATCACACCAGGGTTGTACTTTTTCGTAGATCGCACGACTTTATATGATAGTGTATCACGGCCTTAAGTGATACTTCGACAAAACGATTTGCTTCAGCAAAAATAATTAATTTTGGGAATAAGTTTTATGAAAGAAAATGTTTTTTTCCTTTAGTAAATATGACATTTTCATTTTTTTTATTACGCATGACTGCTAATGAAGTGTTTGATGTCCCCAAAAATGGGCATTTCTCCCAAATTATATTAACTTAAGTTTAGATAAATAAGCAGTCAAATATGCAATCCAGCTAAGCATTGAATTAAAATAATGGCTAGAAAATAACAAGTGTATGTGATGTGTATTGATTCCTAAAGTTAATATTGTTTGCTTATAAGCTCTTAATATGAGTGTTGAGTAAGTAGAAGTGTTTTTATTCATAAGATTTGTTCACATACTAAAACAATGTTTTATTTAAGGTAAAAACGTAACAATATTAATGTTTTATTTATTATATCTAATTTGCTTCTTACTTTCGAATTATTTTTATGTTGTTTGTTTATTGCTTGAGTTTTCTTCTTATGTTGAGTAATCGCAAATATCGTGTCATAAACGCAAAACTTAAGCGACATAATTTTCGAACTTAATTTTTTGAGCAAAATCGATTGTTTGCTTTCGTAGATAAACGATATTGGTCAAAAATCGATGTCCCAAAAATTTGTCGGTCAAGCTTTTTTGGCGTTTATGGCTCGATATTATGCACTTTCTCTTTAAGCTTTTTCGGGTAATACTACTTTTATCTTATTTACAAAAATCATTTTCAAATATTTTAATTTAATATCTGCATATTAACTAAATCAACAATATGTAAACGTTATTAAGAATATAAGAGTAGTAAAAACTATTTTATAATACCAAATACATTATAACAATTAATATCTATGTAGTAACAATAATAATATAGTTAAAATAAAATTCTTTGGAATAAAAAAAAATTGCAAGTAAAAGCTAACAAAAAATTGCTTAAGAGTCAATTGCTTAAAAATTAAAAATCAATATCCCAGCCACTGGTCTCTGGTGGGGGATCAGCATCATTTTCCACGCCCGAAGGTCCAAAGTACTGCAAGTCGGTGTTGCTGGTAATGGGTCGCTTAATTGGCGAAGGCAGTTGCTTATTAAGCAGCTTTTGCCAGTCCAAACTGTCGAACCAGCTAAAAGAAAATATTTTTTTTTGCCTCCTTGCACACTAAAAATTTATCGAATTACTTACGAATGCCTTTTAATATCTAATATACCTTTCCTCTGATAACCCAGCCTTTCTGCAGGCAATTGCTTGCATAGAGCTTTTATCAAACCCTGTGCGGGTTTGGGTATTTTTGAGGGCATTTGCACAACGTCAATGCCTCCCAGTATTTGTTGATAAATTTTTATTTGATTTTGCCCCCTAAAGGGGGTTTTACCCACCAACAGCTCAAATATCAATATGCCTAAGGCCCAATAATCTACAGAACGATCATGACCTCTATCCAGTATAATTTCGGGTGCCACATACTCTGGAGTGCCGGCAAAGGTGTGGGTTTTGTGATTGCCGGGTATTTGCTTAGCAAAACCAAAATCAACCTTAAAAAATTAAACTTCTTGTTACATGATTCCTGTGCTTTTGTAGCTACAGCTTGAAATAAAAGTTTTTATTGGAAGCTTTTTTGCAAACTTACCAATTTGCAATACCCATCTGTGGTAAGCATTAAATTCTCCGGCTTCAAGTCTCTGTAAATAATATTCAGCGAGTGCAAAAAATCAAAAGCTTCCACCACGCAGCCGGCTATAAACCGAGCAGTCTTCTCATCAAAAAATCGGCGCTGTGACATCACAGTCCAAACATCGCCACCCATACAGGCCTCCATAAGAAAGTAGACAAACTTTTCATTGCGAAAAGTCTTAAATAATCTTTAAATAAAGAACAAAAATAAGTTTTAGTTTAAATCTTAAGTACTGCAGCAAAAATTACTCTATTATAAAGGGAGAACTGCGGCACTTCATCATAACATGCTTCTCGCTATACACATGTTCGATCTGATCCTGTTTCACAATATCAATTTTCTTAATTATCTTTAAGGCAAATGTTTTATCGCTATAGCACACTAAGTCGACTTTGCCAAAAGCTCCTGAGCCCAGAGTGGCAATTTTTTTCAGTTCCGTTAGCTCGACATGGGCATATTCGTTATCAAACTCCGATTTGCGATTACTGTCTCTACCCTCGGACTCACATGTATTGCTGGGAAGTTCGCGTAGTTGGGGTATAGTCCCCAAGTAGCTGATAAAAGCTCTAGAAAACGCAAATAGAACAAAACTATATAATCAGACTCGTAGTAAAAGCTTTTTTTTAACTTACTCTCTATCCAGTTTTAATACTTCGGTGCCCGGTGCATCGGCATATACACTGGCCTGCCTGCAGTCAGCATTCAATAGAGCCTGCTCACCAAAATAATCTCCCCTTTTCCGGCGATCCACCACTCTTTCTTCACCATTTTCCGTACGTTTCTTAATGGTAACTGTGCCTCCTCTTATTATAAAGAATTCATTGCCTATATCGCCCTCCCTCACTATGCAAGTGTTTGTCTCAAAAAATTTCTTAAGTAAAAGAGTAGTAAAATATTCATGGTGGCAAAATAATTTGCAGCTTTCTTATAACTCACCCTCTGCAACAAATCGACCACCTTGCCCAGCACATCTTCTGCCAAATCCTTTAAGAACGGAGCCGATCTCAAGAAATTTAAGTTCTCCTCTCTCTCCTTTGAACCCGAAATGACCATAATCTTACGGAATTTGTCACGATCGATTTTCCAAACTGTGGCATTAGTGGCCGCCCTAATAGAGGCAAATCTCTTGGCATTATATAAAATGGCCAACTCGCCAAATACCGTACAGGGCCCAAATGTGCCAATTAATTTGCCCTGTTTGAGTACATCAAAGTCACCCTCCTCGGAAACGTAGATTTCTGAACCTTCATCGTTTTCATGTATAATAAAACTATTTTGCTTGAAGTGCACCAGTTCCATGGCGCCAATGACCATTTCCTTGCGATCCTTATCCATATAGTTGTTGAGAAAGTCATTTTTCTCAATGGCGGTTCGTATGAGATTGCGTGATCTAAGCGGGCGGGTTTAAAAAGAAATATAATATATATATATTATAATAGAGGTGGCAATAGCTTACTTTTCATCTTTTTCGATGTAATCAATTTGAACATCCTCCTTGAAAGGCACATTCGCTCTGATAAATATCAAACCTCCTTCAACACGATGTGATTTGGGCGTGTTATCGCTACTGTCACTTTCTTTGGGCGAAGGTGTAGATTCCTAATGGTAATAGTAACAAATTATAAATTATTTTAATAATAAAGAAAACAAGTTCATATTATGTGGTAATGGTTCGAGTTTCTAATGAAGAAAGTTTGGTTTAGTAAGAAAACTGCTTTTGTTTCACTTTTATCTTTCAAGAATGTGCTTCCGTATGAAAGCAAAAATTAGAGAGCACTTTGTCTCTAAGAAAAAGTTTTTCAATTGTACAAGTTTCATTTTTAGAAAAAATATAAAAAATACCGATATGTAATACCGAAGGTATTAAAGAATAATTACACGATTTATTTAACTTGATTGACATTATTCGAAAAAATACTCGAATTGCTTGTTGAATAATCAAGTAAGAAATTTTAATCATTTTATCCAAATATTTTTACTCTAATAATTTTATTCGAATAAAATTAAACAAATAATATAATCAAGTGGATAGTTTTAATTATTTTATTTAAATAATTTGACCCGAATAATTTAAAATGAGTGATTTTTTTCGAATAATTTTATTCGAACAAAATCAGTTGAATAATTTTATGTTGAACTAAGTTTTAAATATTCATTTAAATTATATATATAATAATTGTTTAATTGGAATAATTTTAATTGAACGATTTTGTTCGCATAATTTTATTCGAATAAAATTAACCAATTATTCGATTTAATTAATTTTATATTTTGTATAATCAAGTAAAAAATTTTAATAGTTTTATTCAAATACTTTTGATCGAATAATTTTACATTAATGATTTTATTCGATCAATTTTATTCGAATAAAATCAATCAAATAATTTCATATAAAATTAAACTTTAAATATTAATTTTTATTTTATTCAAATAATTTGATTCGATTAATTTTATTAAGCAGATTTTTGTCGTATAATTTTGTTCGAATAAAATTATTTGAATAATTGTATATAAATCTTTTTTTTTTTGTATAATCAAGTCAGACATTTTAATGATTTTTTTTTTCAAATAGTTTTACTCGAATAATTTAATGTGGGTGATTTTATTATTAATTTTAATTTTATATCATTATTCATAAATATAATTTTGTTTGAATAGCTTTAATTCGAATGATTTGAAACTTTATTCGAATTATATTTTGTTTTTATTTAAACAAAATAACTTGCAAAAAATATCTGAGAAAAATGCATCCATTCTTTCGAACTCAGTGTTTTAGCATTTTAACGAATAACAATTTACGCAAATTACGCATCTCGAATGTACATATGTATGTATGTAAGCACTATTCGAATAAAGTCAATCGATTAGAAAAATTACAACATACAAATAAAGTTGTTAAAACAAAAACTTAGACTAAATTGCTTGAATAAAATTATTAAAATAAAATTATTCGAATAAAATAGTTCGAATCAAATTAAACTATTTTTCTAAATAAGGGTTTTTAACAAGTTTCATGAAGAATTTCATGATGTAAGTATATCACCAGTATTAACTATTGGGATGTCACAAAATGCCATAGTGTGTTCTCGGCATTACTTTTATGTAATTAAATTTTTATATCAACATGACTGAACTTGCATTATGAAATTAGTTGCATGATTTTTTCTCTAATATTGTTCCTAAGAAAAGTTACTTCATTTGATTTATCAAATCGCAATCAAATGCAATATTTTTAATTTCTCTTTTATTTCAAACTCTTGTTGATTTTCTTTCAAATTATTTGCCTTTAGGGCTACAAATTACTTTTTGTTGTTGCTTAGACTTGATTTTTTACCTCAATTTGAACACCAGAATCTCTTGCTGTTGAATAATCACTTGATGCTGTTTTGCTTGTTGTAGCTGTTGCACAAGCTGATGTTGTTATTGTTGTTGTTGTTGTTGTTGCGGAATTTGCATCTGCTTGTGATGTTAAATCATCAATTTGATGTTTAAGTACTTCTTCCAAAGTAAATTTAGCAGATTTACTAGACTGTAAAGGAAGCAGAGTAGAAAAAGGGGGAGAAAAATAATACAAACTACAAACTAAGATGAAAAATAAGAATTTCTATAAAAATCTCTCACATTAAAAAGTGCAATGAAGAAAGAAGAAAAACTAGTTTGCTTTTCCCTTTTTCTTTTTCTTTTTTGGTTAGATAAAACACAAACAAAAGTAAAAGTTAGTAATTTATTAGTAGTTAAACAACAACGAAAAGAAAACAACAACAACAACAACAGGAGCATCAAGTGCAGATTAAGAACAAGAGCAATTTTTAATTAACATACCGTTACATGAAAATCGGAAGTAGACAGGTAAATTTCGTAAGAATAAGGTGCTGAAAGAGTTGAGTAATTGAGTGTATTTAATTTTTTTATTTCGTAGTGCGACTGTTAATTGGACTAATGGGAGTTTTTTAGAAGCAATAAGTATTCATTCATTGCTACGGGCTTTAAAAAGCTTTGAAAAGGTTAAAGATTGAAAGAACCGAAAATTCTCATATTCCATTACGCGAATAGTTTTTGTTTAAATAGCCGATGTTAGTTAAGATTAAAAAAAAAATTCAATTAAAACGGTGCATAATATAAAAATAGTTTTTTTTCTCTATTAAATAGCTCGCAACAAAAAATACATTACTCGGACCACTTTCAAAGTTATGGGCACAAAGTATCTTTTAAACGGAAGAATTTTTTTTTGTCAACAATTGAACCAAGTTCAGTGGCAAATTTTTATTGAAATATTTTGCCATATAGAAACCATTTTTTCCAGTTATATAAAAACAATCGTAAACTAAACTCTCATTGGACAGTTTTAACAATTCAAAGTCGAGTTGTGCAGCAAGTAATGTTTTTAAAGTTCCACGGTCTAATTTTAGTTTTAGTAATTTTGCTGCAATTGTTTCTTTGAATATTTTTGGAGATAAGCCAGCAGTTTTTGCATCAAACGTTCGTTTGTTTTTTGTGATAAGTGAATCTTTTTACAGACAAAAAAAAGGTACCGCATTCAGTTGAAGTCATTTAAACAAATCTGATACCGCCTTAGGAAACATACAGTTGCTAGAATTAAATTTTTTAAGTTTAAAAAGTAATATTACAGTAAGCCTTATTTGGCCCTTAAGTTGCCTCTTGCTCCTTAAGCATTCATGCGTTAAACAAGAATGCGAACGAGTACCAAGAGCTTTCTGTTTAGGGGCATTGAAGCAAAGGAAGTCAATGTGCATGAGTTCATGTGTATGTGTGTATAAGAGATATGCATGTCAGTGATTAAATTCTTGTTTGGTTGCAAGTATTTTATGCATGTTACATGTAGAAAAATTCTTACTTTAGCATATCCGCTGTGCGTGAATTCTGTCAGTGAGGCAGACGTTGTTGCTGTTGCTATTGATGATGATGATGCTTTATGCACTTCCGTTTCCGTAAAACTTATGCGCGTGGAATTTTCTTGTATTGTGGGTGTTGTTGGTGAGGCAGCAACAGCTGTACGTGTATGTGTGCTGCCACTGAAACTGAGCTTAGTCTTGGATCCTTTAAAGGACAATATCGAAGGTGAGTGAGCCACCACCAAAGGCTGGGGTGGTAGGGGCGGCGGTGTTGGTATGTTTATCGTCTCCTTTTCCAATATTATGTCATGTTGTGATAAAACCGAACTGCAAGTGGGCGTTCTCGTTAATTTATTGAGTTTGTTGCTGGTATTGCTGGGCAACTTGCTGCAGAGCAGTTTAGCATTAAAAATATCAAAATTTGAATTCAGAGAAACATTGGGTGAGGTCAGTTTACTGTCTACCGAGTGGCAATCGAAATCTACTGCCAAATTATCATTGTCATCCTCATTCGCATAATCCACTTCGTCATCGGCATGAGTGCCAATAAAAAATTTCGGCTGCTGTTTTCTCGCTGTGTCTACTTCAATGGCTGGTTGCTCGGTGGGCAGGGCTGTGGGTCTACGTTCTTTGACGGGTTTCATTTTACCCTGTCTCAGCGATTGCTGTTGAGTTTGATGCTGCAGTTTGACATTGGTCATTGCTGCGCCATTTGTTAAACCATTCGTATTTAATTGGCCATTATTTATGGAGCGCGGCTTTTGGGTAATGAATTTTTTACCACTGTTATAAATACCGTTTGCCAAAATGCAGGGAGGAGGGGTTGTTGTCGTTGTTGCGGTCAATTTACTGTTGCTAAGACTGTTGCTGCTGTTGTTATTACGAAGATGACTTGTTAATACACTTTGTCTTTGAGCAGCTGGTTTTGAACGCTAAAAAATTATGTGTTGGATGAAAGTGTTGCAACAGAGTTGTTAGTCAAGAAGCGTTTGCAGATGGTTATTAGAAAAATATCATATAGAGTTTAATTATTAAACAAATAAGATTAGCAATTAGCAGCATATTTTATAACAATGAATGAAAAATCATGCATATATAATAGAAATTCGAAATTAATGTAATGGAGATTAGAAGGTTTAAAAAAACACTTACCTCACTGCCTTTGGGTGTATAAAAGGTGGATTCATCACGGCGTATATAACGCCCGATTTGCTAAAAAAAGAGAGCAAAATGGTTTGAGAGATGCAATAGAAAAAAGTCGTTTTTTTTAAAGGTGCTTTTTATGAAAAATACTATTTATAGCCAATAATTTTTATGTAAAGTACTTTTTAAAGAAGGTACTTTTTATAAAAGGTACTTTTTATAAAATGTAAGTTATATAGAAGGGTACTTTATATGGATGGTACTTTTTGAAAAACAGCACTACTTTCAGAAGGTATTTATTATAAGAATAACGTTTTATAACAATTTCTTTTCATTAAAGATATATTTTATAAAAGGTACTTTTAGCGAAAATCTCTTTACAGAAGGTACTTATTATAAGAGGAGGTACTTTTAATAAAAGTCACTTCTTACGAAAGATAATTTTCTTAAAAAACTATGTAGTATGTATCTGTAATAAAAAATTACATTTGGATGAAAAATTCCTTTCCCATGAAGTGAGATGTTACAAACTGTGTACACAAGAAGTGCTTTTAAAAAATATTTATTTTTATAAACATACAAACTTTCTCAAGATAATAGCACACATACACACATATATTTTCCATATCATTCTTATTTTTTTTAATGATTCAGTTGTGGGTTTTTATGGGATTATCTGTGGCTTGTGTTTTAAATAATTCTTAAAATATTTTATTATCTCTTATTTATTTGAAAAGAACACACAGTCATAAATGCATTTAGTTTTAGGTGTAACATGTTCACATGTTTTTTTTTTTTTTTTGAAAATGGTGAGAGAAAAATTATAAATATTTTTTTTTAAATAAAATATGTACTTGGTAAATACAGTCTGACATGTTAACTCTGTGTATGGGACAGTGAATGAAAAAAGTGTACAGACCTTGAGAGTTTTTTTCTTCTTTTAGCAAAACGTGTGAATGTGTATAATTTTTATATTTTGTATGTGTGTGTTCAGTGAAATCATTTATTAAATTTTTATATATATTTCATTTTGTTATTAAATGATTATTCATGTAAATGAGATTTCAAAGAAAAACAAAATGAATTTTCTGAGAAGGCGTTAGTGGGAAATCTGAAATTTTGCCACCTCTAGAATATACAAGCACAGTAATTTAAAAAATTCTTGGTATTGTTAGTGTACTTCTTATTTCTAAAATGCTCGCTTAAAATATTTTTTTCTTGCTTAATAGATAGTATTTGTGTTTGAGATAGAGAAGATAAATTGTTATTTCAGTAAATAAAAACAAAAAACGAAACAAATAGTGACGTTATTGAAACAGATAAATAAACGTTTGCTTGTGCGTATGTGTAAGAGCAGAAACTTCAGTATTTATTTAGTCACGGAATAAGATAAAAAAAAGTACAAATATGTTCAAACAAAATACGAAATTTCTTATTTAAATAAAAGTTTTGTCGCTTGTCAAATTATTTTTTTTGATAAAACACATAAGAACATTAAATACTTTGTTTGGTTTTTGTAAACTTTCAAATGTGTGTCTTTGTACTTGCAAATGATTTATAAAAAAGTTGAAAAGTACTTCTAAGCACTTAATGGAATGGATATTTCATATATGAAATAATTTCTCCATTGCAATTTATTTACACAGAAGGTGCAGACACATCGATTGAGGGTCTCAGTGGGCTCTAAATGTTTTTTTTTTATTGTTTGTCTGGTGTATGTGCCCGTCTGTCAATATGAAGTACCTTGCGTAGAATATTTAATAATCCAATTGAAAAGTTTTTAGTAATTGATTTGTTTTTTGTAGAGAACTTTATGAGCGTAAAATTATATTGTTTAAATATTTTTAAAATAATATAAATTGATTGTTTGGAGATAAAAAATATATTTTTAATAATTGTAAAGCTTAAAATGATCAGCTCGCTGCTTTGCAGTATTTTTTTTAACTTTTTGCATAAATTCATTGAAAGCCATAACTTTTCAGGAGCTGCAAATGAAAATATTGTTCCGTCTTATTTTTCTACTCACAGATCACGCTAACAACTGCTTTTTTTTTGAAAATCCAACTTCATAATGGTAGAAAAATATTGGTTGCCTGTACTACTGTTTTCGTCAGCCATATACATGCATTAGAACATTAAAAATAAGATTTAAAAGGAAAAATTAAAAATAATTTTTTTTTTACCAAAATATGTCCTAAAAGCGTTAAATATCCTCTGAAAATTCAAAAAAAATCTAAAAATATGCTTGAAAGACTTAAATATGCAAAAATATGATTTAAAGGGTAAAATATGCAAAAATATTCAAAAATATGCTCCAAGAAATCGATGCGAAAATTCAGAAAAAGTTGTGAAATAGACAAGTATCTTATCGCTGCATTAATACTTCACACAAGAAAAAACATGCAATTGCATGCAATTCGCGGTTTCTATGCGAATAAGATTCCAAACTTTCTTATTCGCGTTATTTACTTAAGCCTAATTTCATAGCACCGTCTACATCAGCTAAGGTATTTAATTATATAGGCTTACGTTTGTATAGTATTACGTACGGAACCCGTCGTGTGCGAGTCAATTTATTTGTATATTATTTTTAACCAATTTACAACCAAAATTAAAATTTAGAGAAAATATCAGCACCACTTGTGGAAAGGCCAAAAAATTCTTTTAATCATTATATTATGGAGCGATAAGATGCAATTGATCTGCTTTTTTTAATGCAGACATTTTTTTCTCCAATAAACACCTGACGATTCATGTGGTATATACAGTCTTTATGAGAGTGAGTATTGCGTGAAAAACAGCGTAGAGGGTTTTGTTAACATCGCGGTATTCAGTTGTGCATTATTTAACATTGTGTGTGTTTTTAAAGCTTTTAATATCGGTAGAACGTAAATAAGGTTTTTGATTTGATAATAATTGTATATTTGGGCTTTTTATCGAACTTACCAAACAACATGTTTAAGAGTTAAAAATCTAACATTGTGTATATATGCAGTACTTAACTGCCACTCTAAGCCTCTATGGTTATGTGGGTACTTTGAAAATCCATTTAAAGTGCAAACAGGCAACATTAAAAAGCTTACAAATTTTATACATATTATTACATTTTATGGGCTCGCGAATATTATTAAGGAACTTACAAACAATTTTATTTGTAAAAATATTTCCTTTCAAAATATGTTTACAATAAAAATAAAAAAAACTTTTATTTATTTCCTTGTAATAAAAATGTTCTTGTTTACTGCCACCACAAAAGTCAAATAAAGTGTAAATGTTAACGATACAACATAAAAATGAAACATTTTGTATTAAAAGTTTCATTTGCAGCAGAAACACGTAGACAAATTCCAACTGCTACCTGGAGTGTCTAATAGACACGTAGCTTGTCTATCAAATGTATTGAAAGAAAAGCCATTCATTCATTTCTCGCTGCGGTTATCAGATAAAGTCAAATGGCAAACAATGGAAATTTCAGTGTGATTTTTTTACTGTTTTTTATTTAGTGACTTAATCAATGTCAAATGATAAAAATGTACTTTGAAAGGCCTACAAATTTCTTTAAATGTTTCAAACAATAAGAGAAATACAATAAATCTAAAAATTTTTTAGTATAAGAAATAATAAAATTGAGTACAAATGAAGCAACGTGTGCCATATTCTGCAAAAGCGTGTAAAGGGAATTTATGGGTTGGTTGATTAACGCTGTTCGTTGGTGTGCAATATTGAAATTAATGGCCTCCTCAAAGTCGTTAACGAAGAAGTTAAAATGCTGACTTTATGGAGTTGTGGTGACGACTTATTAATATTCGTTGAGCTTTAACGCTTAAAACGTTCGCACTAACAAGTGTTTATTTTCATTATAATATTTTTTCTTTCACTCGACATGTTTCATAATGCGTCCCCGTCCCCGCCTGTTTTAATTGAGATTTATTAAAATTTATTAAAAAAAAACATAAAAGATGGAATATGAATACCAAATTATTTTTCCATAACCTTCAAATACTTAACCAGCTCTTTCACAAAATGTCATAAACGCTTTCAGTTCCCTTCCAGTTTGCGTCTTTTATTTGAGATGTTAAAAAAAAGAATCAAATTTATTTCCTGACTACAAAAAAAGCTAAAAAAAAAAGATAAAAGAAAATTTTATGACTACAAGCGGTATGGGAATCTTCTTCTGATATTTTGGTTTCCTCTTTGTAGCAGCTCGGATGAACTCGTTAATGGCAGCTTTACAGGACTCTTATAATTTTTGTTGAAAGAGCCTGGCAGATTTACATATGTGTGATTTTCTGAGAAATTTAAGAGGAGTCGTAACATATAAATAAAATTAAATGAAATCAGGTGTGATGTTTTTTGTTAGAAAATATACTAAAAATTTCATGCACTCAATACATTTAATAAGAACGACAAAAAGGTGCCTAAAATAAACTTGTAATAAAAAAAAAATTATAAGATCTTATAAAAAAAAGGATTTTTTCTCATGCCTAAAATACGCTTTAGCAAACTGATTTTGTTTTATGTATATACAAACATATGTAAAAATGTATGTATATATTTCTTTAAATTTTAGAATGAACATTTCGTTTGGTGTCCCAAGCAGCCCGCTGGCAAGCCCTCACTCTACTCTTAGTTTTTCATGCTTTTGTGTGTCTTTTGTATGTTTGCTTGTCTTATCTTAACATCTTTGTCAAATAACTAATGCGTGCACCACATTCAAACATTTATTGAAAAAGAAAAAGAACAATTTATCAAAAAGGCAAACAAAAATATGTGTTAAAGAATACAAAGTGGCATAATGATGTACAGTGGTGAGCAAAACAGGTAAAAGAAAATTAAAAGAAAAAAATATATTTTCAAGACTAAAGTCTACTGCTGTTTTTTTTAAATTATTTTAAACTGATTACAGTAGACCCTCGTAAATTAGAACTCACAGAAATTCAAAACGTTTGGATATTCGAAAATGCTTTAAACAAATTCTACGCATTTTCTGGCCGAATTGGGTCACAAATGATCAATTGCTCATATCCCATTGAATATGAAATATCATAAATCATAATTTCTGTCTGTTATAAAGGCTAAAGGCATTTTTTCAATTTCAAATCGAAAGATTCAAATTAACGAGTTCCAAATTATCAAGAGCTGACTCTACATCCTCGCAAAAAAATAAATGTCCGAAATAGGAAGTTCTTACTTCGGTCATTAAAAGTGTTAAAATGAAGTCTTCGACCAAATTCTTATTTGGAATAATAGCCCTGTGGTAGATTGAAAAAAGTGCTTAAGTCGAGCTAAGCTAATTTCGATTTTGATTTTGCTTAATTTTACAACAATTTTGCATGTTCCATAAAATATTAATTGTTTTTTAAACACAATATTCAAATAAGCAAATGAAATTTACCAACCTGAATTTCCGCTAATTTTTTTTTCACACACTTCATATGGGAACGTGGAGTGTGGCTTTGGTTGAAGTAGTTAGCACGTTGACTACAAAATTGAAGGTCGTGGGCTCGAGCCCGGTCTCCGACAGTCATTAAATAACAACAAGGCGCATTTTGCTGATGTGCGTTAGCGTTCTTTGTATCAGTTGTTGTGGGAAAAGTTCTAGTGATGCAGGCATAAGGCAGCGGTTACTAAAACTACACCGGCTTCAGCGAATTCTAATCCTAATATAAAATCAGAGCTCCCTCCTTCGTCGGTATTGTTTGGCAGAATCATTGGCGAAGTAAAATAACCAATAAAATGGCTAATAAACACAGTTTCAAAGTTTAATAAGCCTTATTTGACACCAGAGACGCTGTAGCACTGCATTATAAAAAAAGCGTGCAAAAAAGCAGAGTTGTAAAAGAATGAAGCTTTCCTCTATATTTTCTTTCACCACATGTCTTCTCTATCACTATCCCTTTCCTATCACCTTCTCTCACTATCTTCTCTTCAACTCACAGGTAGCACAAAGGGATCATTGTATTGGACCCAAGTGAGCTGGACTCTAAATCTCACCCTTCCTTACCAGCAGCCTGCTAACCTAACCTAATCATATGTACGAACTCCGTACCAGGCTTAAAGAAAAAATTTCAGAGGTTTTTAACAAATAAATTTATGTATTTTTAAGATATGGCACACCTTTCGCGAATATAACGTTTTTTCTTAAAAACAAGCGTTTTGGCGGAAATAGCGTCTTCGCCCTTAAAACACAATTGAAAAAAAAAACTCATGGTGTAAATGCTGCCTTTTATAAAATCATTTTGCTTAACGACTTCATTCCATTGATTAAGTGTCACACATTATTATTTAGCATTGTTAATCTTTAATTACATTTACTTTTGCTTTATTTATTTTACGGTATTTTATGTTGTTGCCATTGCAATTCATTTACAATTTATTTATTTTTTTATCAAATTACTCACCGCAAGAATCAATGTCTCATAAAAAAATAATGTTGCTTTAGCTGCATTGACCATAAAACTGTTTCTATTTTATTTTATTTTTACTTTATTTTATTACTGTTTTATTATCAATGACGTTGAATTGTTTTTATTTATTTATTTCATATTTTTTTTATTTGTTTTTACTTTCGCGGCTTTTTGTTTACTATTTAATTGAATATTTTATCAGGTATTTTGTTTTATATTATTTCTAGATAAATAAAATGATCAATAAAATATTAATTAAAGTCAGATAATTATTAACTCTTTATTTATGTTTGTTTAAAATATGCTTATAAAAATTGCTACATCGTCAGAGTGATTCTTGTTATTTGTTAAGTTTATTTTCTATCTAATAATGCTCTGACGTGGGGATTTTTTTTACTCACATTGCTTATTGTTGGCTAAGTACGGTCTACTTCTACGCTTTTAGTTTTGCAATTCTCAATAATTTATTGAGAGTTTGTCTACAAGCACTGGAATTTAGGGAGCTTTTTGGAATTTTGGTTGAAGGTTGAAATATGCTTAAGCAGTAACGGAATGTATTTAGACGTGCTCAACCAACAACAGAAAAACTTGTTTCAGTTCGTATTCAACAAAAATTACAATATTTTTTTAATGCTGCTGTTGGGCAAATTCACGTAAAACGACTATACAGAAAAAAATTATTTACTTATTAGATAAAAGAATGACAATTATGGAAAAATTAAAATAAATACCAAATTTTCTATATTTACATATAATAATAATGGAATAACGATATCGTCGGTTGATAGTGTAAATCTGCAAAATCACTTCAACCAATTTTTACAGAAGAGACAAAAAACTGTTAACCTTAACATAGCTTAAGAAATTAGCCTAATTAAAATAAATATTTTAGACAGCCGATGCGACATGTTGTCATGTGTTAGAATAAGTTGATTTAGCAGATTTACACTCTAACCCAACGATATACTCAACACTCTGTTCTCTCTCCTTATATTCCACTTTTTTCTATTCCATTTCTCATCTTTAATAAAAATTTGACTTTGTATATCTTGTAATGGGAGTGCAGTGAATTAATTGAAGTCTTAAGATTTTCATCGGTCACATCCGTCACAACTAAAATTTTACAAGTTTAAAGATAATTGTTATTCTACGTAGAAAATACCTGATACTTTTCAACACCAAAAAAGTAACTACAATTTATAATATAGAAAAATTTTGTAAGCATTCATTTTAATATTCGAGAAGTTAGTTATATGAGTTATATGGTCACACCCGTCACATTAACACTTAAGTGCTATTTTTCCAATAGATGTATAATAATAACACGAAAACAAAGAAAATAAACTTGCAGAAGATATAGAACAATATGAACCGCATTTAGTTTAAGAGAAGAAAATGGACCGGAAT
The DNA here is from genome assembly GCA_936439885.1 of Nowickia ferox. Lineage (NCBI taxonomy): Eukaryota > Metazoa > Arthropoda > Insecta > Diptera > Tachinidae > Nowickia > Nowickia ferox. The sequence continues at coordinate 5,155,803 of OW387026.1, forward strand.
GGAAGAAATGCTAAGAAAATCATAATGGGTAAAAAATCATTGGCAGAAAAAAGAAAAAAGGAAAGCAATTGAAAAAGGATGAAATATATATTTTAAGCATTTTGAAAATTTCTAAAAATTTTTATATGAATAAAATATAGTCCATAAAAGTATCACTTTAAAGCATACTCGCCTGTGCTGAATCGGATAATCTCTTATTATTTACCTATTAGTTTATCTTTATACTGATTATATGAAAAAAGTAGGGTAAAGAAAAATTACAACTTCAAACTTTTCGAATTTTTATACTTGATCACACCCGTCACTTTTTATGAAAAGGTTTTTTTTAAAGAAATGTAGGTTTTTTTAAATTTATTAAGTTTTTAATGCAAACAAAAATGCTGCAACAATTTATTGTGCGCGTTCTAGCGAAGATTTTACAGAATATATCATAAAAGAAATAATTCGGTCAAAACTGAGAATTACAAGGTCACACCCGACACAGCTCTCTGATGACCATTCTGAGCAGAAATAATTATCTTTCAAATAGTCTAACTGTTCTAAAATGTTTTTAAGATTAACATTCTTGAGAACCACACTCTTTTTTTAAATTTTAAATTTTATGTGCTTGTTTCACGATATCGAAAGAAACATTTCGACTTACTATTTATATTGAAAACATAAACAAATTTTCATATTTTATTGTTGTTTTCAATATAAATTTTCAGTCTAAAGTTTTCTTTCGATATCGTGAGTTATAACAAGAAAGAAAGACCACCATGGTCACACCCGTCACAACGAAATTGGGCAAAAATGCCAACCTTTCATAAATATATTTTTATTTTGATTCTGCATACGTAGTCGTGTATGGAAACCTTCACACAATTTGAAGTAATAATTAATTTTGTTTTTTCAAATAAATTTAAGCTCATATATATATTTCAGGGAGCAACAATAATTTTGAATGTAAAATACAACGGAAATATTATTTCGCAGGAAATATTTCAGATTTTCATAGTTTATTGCTCAAATGCTGAAATCTCTGAAGCATATTGCATTTGTTCTCCTAAATGGGCTCAATTCAAAGCTTACCCGTTTTTAGTAGAGGCAAAAAGTTCTTTCTTAATAAACTCTTATATCGCAAGGAGGGATATAACTGAATTTATTTGGCAAATGGCATAACGTTCCTACAATGGGTAGATAGGATCACGTAAATTGTTTTTTGCAAAAAATTAAAATTGAAATTTTTTGAGTTGTTCCTCTTTAGAGGAACAAGTGGAAAATGTTTTTGTTATATTTTTCTAATTTCAGTTGTCAAAAAAATCCCAAGCGTACACTTAAATATTTTTTAAGTGCTAAATAATGATAAGATATAATTTCTTAAGTATTTCACCACATTTAAATGATATAAAGGGATTTTCAATAGGGACCTCCGAACTTTTTAATTTAAGAGCGGCAATAATGTTAAAGCTTAATCTGTCGAATTGAGTGTCAATTATTCGGTATGTTTTGTCAAATCACCATGAGCGAATATAGCATTAATTAACGCGTGCAAACGATAAAATTCTGTTTTCAGAATTGGTGACCGGTTGGAGTAAAGTTCAGAGTATTTCGCCCAATTCTGCGCTGAGATTCATTTCTGCATAAATGTGTACGTTTGCATGATGCCTCTCAAACACATGAAAAATTTCGATGATGTCTCGCGCCCACAAAGTTTATATTCATACGCAGATTTTGTTAATGGTTTTGTTTCTAAATATTTCAAATTTGTATGAAAAATAACGAAAATTAGTTTCAACAAATATTATTCCATAAAAATTTCGAAACGAAAAAATCGTTCATACTTACAAAATCTACCCCTAAGATACGAAGGCCTTACTGAAAGAGCCTATGCTTGAGTTTTATTTTATTTAAATATCTACATATTACAAAAATTATATATTTTTGATCAGACGGCAATCACGGAGGTGTCATCAATTAGCGATAATAACATTTCTAAATACATTTCAAATTCTTCAAGTTCCTTTGAAGTCCGAAATGTTGTTCAAAAAAAGCTTATTTTACTAAAAGTTTAATTTTTTGCCCTGAAATTAATTGATATCAATAAAATTGATAGTTTAAATTGCAAATCATTACCAACTTGCGAAATTAAATAAATAAAAAATAATGGACTTTTCCATTAGTCATTGCAAGAGACGATTGCTGTATAAATGGTGCGAGGAGTTTTTGCAAAAATGCTCGGCAAACGATTTACAATAGACTCTTCTGCCATTGAAAAGGCTAGCTGGGAATAAGTTTGTTAGAGGCAACACACTCATGCTTGTTGCAGAAACTTATTACATATGTCTAATCTAAAGTTGCAGCTATTAAAGGAAGAGTGATTTCCGCTAAAGTTTTTATGTGTTTTTCAATAAGAGTTGAAATTTTTTTATGGAAATAATAAACAAATAAAACGATGCAAAAGATACAAAAATATAAAGATTTTTATATTGACAAAGTTTTCGTAACCAAGGCTTTTTAATGCTGCTACGAGTATTAAACAATATTTTTTTATAAAGAAAAAATTCATAAATTTTGCAAGAACTCTTTCAATTTTGCTTTGCTTGTATTACCCTCATGTTATATTCCCAGCAACATGTTTCACAAACATTCAATACCTAAAATTTTTAGTTGTAAAATTGAGGTATGAATAAAAATGTTTGATAATTACACTTACCACATTACTCTCGCTGATATTTAAAACTGTATCCTTGTTCTCATCCTTTTCCGGTGTAAAGCTATTCTTTTGACGTGCGGGCAGCTTAAAACGCGGAAAACAAGCCATTTTGAATTTTTATAACTCACAACAACTTTATGTATTCTTTAAAAAACAATTTTATGAAAAGCATTGACTGCAACTTTATAAAAATTATTAATACGCCAACTGCGATTTAATTATTTGAGATCAGTAGGGAGAGCTTTTTCTTAAGTTATGCAATAACACTGAAAGAAAAGGCAATAACACTGAAAGAAAAAACATTAAAAAAAAAGTTTTAAATATTAATTGGAATAATCGATAGCGTTTAATTAAAATAAATTGTTAATTAATTTATTTATTTTACTTCAACTTAAGCTTGTTTTGATTTATTATATTAATTTTTATTTTTTAGCAAATAATAGAGTAAAATAAAAATAAATCGAAAACATTTATCTGCTTTCGTTTTCTATTAAGATAATAAATTTTTTATGTTTTTGCTGTGTTTTGTTTGTGGTTTCTCTTTTTCTTCGAGACTAAAAACGGCATTTTAGTCAAGGTTGCTAGGTAATGATGTGTTAAGGGGTAATTTGACTCCCTTGAAATAATTTTATTTCTCTGCTTGCCAATTCATTTAACTGGTTGAGGGTTGCGGAAAGCTCTCCTCTCCAATGATGACGAAATAAATGAATTTTGAGCTTGAAAATTTATCTTGGCGCATACCTGACTTTTTGCTAACAAATTCACAAAAATTGTTTGCTGTTTTTTATGGTAGATATTTTATTTTTTTCTTTCTTCAAATATAAATTTATTTGGTTTGTATGTATTGTTGTATGTTTCGCATTGAAGTATTTATTTGTTTTTTGTTTTATCAATACACTTGAGCAATTTATTCACAATTGATTAGGTTTACGGTATACTTCTATTTCTCTTATTTTGTTTATTACAGGTAAAGAGATTTTACTAAGTGAATTGAAAATAGTCAGAATAATAACAAATTTATTATATTATTATAAAGTTTGGTTGTTATATATACTCGTTTGTTAAGATATACTCGTAGAGAGTCTTTGGAAATAGCTAAAGTGTAGACTAGGTATGAAAAACGGTATTTGAATAGCTTGATATTGTTTCTGTTCCTGGATTCAATAACTTTTCGCGTACCGAAAACCGTAATACACATCGATATATTTATTCGTTTAAAGTAACGATAATGTTATTCTGTAATTTCGTCTTTACGATAATGTTGATCTGTGTTTTACTCACCATTTAATTCTATATCATATGGCATCTCTGCATTTAAAGTGTTAAAGTAAGCGAAAAGCACAAAAAAAATTAAAAAAATTAAATGAATTTGAGCATGTGATTTTTCTTCTTTTACTTAAGCCGACGGCAAATCTCTTTAAAATGTGTTACTGGATAGTAAAGCCGATAAATTTTCGTTATATATTTATCGTAAGAGGATGTACTGAATCCAGGTACTGGTAACCTATTCAAGTTTTTTTAATTAAAGCCTGGTACTCTGTTCACAATTTCGCTGTCAAACTGCATATAAAAGTATTTGGTATGAAATATTTGCGAAATAAACTTACAAAAGTACTACTCTGTTCTTATTGCGAAAAACATGTAAAATGTATCTCGCAGCATGTTTTTCCATGCAAAATGACATCATTTTTTTCCGCTGCGAAACAACATGAGCAGTACTTTTCTCGCACGGAATTTTAAATAATGTTGCATACTTTCAAATAATAAAAGCGAGAAATTTATAAAAATAACCGCGAGTTGGGCTACATTTAGTACATGTCAATTTTTCACGCGAAATAATAATAATATGTTGCTGAACTTTTTTCGCAACTTCGAACAGAGTACTATGCTTAATGAAGAATCACAGGCAATGACAAAGTGTTGCCGCAATCATATATGCTCATCATATCTTTCTAACAGCTGTCAAAAGTACGTAGTAAAAAAATTAGTGCGATTATATAAAAAACACTGCTGTTGAAGTTGTGCTCTGCTGCTTTTGTAGAAACTTACGAACATGTTTGATATTGAAAAATGTTTCCGACAACATGTTTTATAACTTTAATATAATCACCGTTGTTAGAGTTGTCAACATCGACGTCACGCCATTAGAATATCGAAAAATTAGGTCAAAAACAACTGACAGCTATTGTCGGGGATATGATATTTTCTAGACTTTAGGGAACAGAAATATACTATCAATAGCATAAAATTGTTCTGCAGAGCAAGTAGACAACCTCAATTTTTTTTTGTATTGCACTGACGTGACGTCGATGTTGACAACTGGAATAAGCGTGAATATAAGTACTCTTAACAGCCTCTCAATACGAGCTTAAGATCGCGTTTTTAGTTCGTGTATACTTTCTGTTAGTTTGTGTGCATGTACGTTGATAATAAGACATCATTGTGTGTGGAAGTGTTGGTATTGTTATTGTTTATGTTCGGCGTCTGCATTGGCTTATGTGTAGGTGTGTTTGTATATTTATTAGTCAACAGAAAGTGTAACATTATGGCTGTTGTTATGTTGTTTACTTGTGACGAACATCGTCTGGTATTTTTGTGCGCTTGTGTATTATGTTCTTTAGCTAATAAAATCTAAAGGATTCTTGTTCTTTATAAATGTTTTTAGGGAAAATATTTATATTAGGTTTGTTCACGTATATTTTTTTGAAGGCCAAAAGTAGTAAATTTATCCACTAAAATTACAGATACCAAGTTCACTTGATTTACAAAAGTTCTTAGAGTGCCACAATCCAATAACTTTTGACAGCACAAAGTCTGTCAGGTCAGCAATTTTAATATAAAAAAACCTTATAAAGACAACCAACTGAACACGACTGCTATACATATCGCTCGTTTACTCATACAACGTCACAACTAAAAATAACTAGGTTACCAGAAAACGAGTTTAAAGTTTTCAATTCACATACAACTTACAGAATATTATTTCTGCACATCTTTTTTCATAAACAATTCACTTCAATTTTTTAATATTCTTGTATTTTGATAAAATTTCACTTGAAATTGTAAATAGTCTACCATGCCTTAAAAAAAGGTTCCATGAAAAAATTTAAGTCCTAATTTATAAAAATTATTAAAGCTTAATAATAAAACCGATTTGAATAAAAAAATTTTCTTATTAAACCTTTATAAAGCTGTGATATTTTTTTGTAAAAATCACTAAGCTGTTTCAAAATAAATAATTTCTGATTAGTTTAAATAAAAACCGTGTAATTAAAAATTAAGCTTTGAGACTTTTGGGGCTGAATATTTTTTTATTGCATCCCAGCTAACATTTGATATCACATTCGAATCTTTTGAGAATCAGCATTACGGGAAAATAACCGCATATGAGCTCATTTTTCAAATGTAAATGGTTCAGAGAAAATGGTACCATATAGATGAATCATCTCAAGGAATCATACGTGATACTATTTTCTGATTCATTTATGAGAAATTTTCTGCTAGTACAGTACCTTATATCTAATTTTTCAATCGTTAACTGTATAGTCCTTGAAACCACTTCCACTCATCTTTCATATTTCTTATGATTTTTGAACTTAAAAAAAATTGTTTTTCTCGCGACTTTAATGGGACTGAAAAAAATTTTTAAAAATGTTCAAAATTTGTTTATCATACAAATTTTAAAAATTATAAAAGACAAAGCAACGCTTGAAGTTTTATGGGTTTCTTCGATGACGAATTGATTTTATCAGCAAGCTGAGCTTATAACTATGTTATTTTAAGGTCATGTTATAATTAATTATACGAGTATTTTCATCAGCTGCATGATCTTTTTCCAACCTTCAAATCTCATAAATCATGAAAACTCATGATTAAATAAACACTGATGATCCGAATGCTAGCTGGGATAAAGAAAACAAACTGTCTTTGTTTGTGTGCGTACATTGACAACTTCGATATATTATTAATAATTTTGTATAAACTGTTTATTGTAGATAAATTCCTCACATGAAGTGGAAAAAACCTTTAGTGGGTGTGTGTATTTTTGCTTTTAAGAAAAATTGCAAGAAACAAACACTCAAGCAAAAAATCACAGAAAATAAATAATATTTTTTTTTATATTTTATCTATAAGTTGTTAAAACTAAATGGAAAAAATACCTTTTTCTTGAAAAAAAAACTGTAAACGTGTTTTTTTTTATCAGTTTGAGGATGACAGCAAAAATTTTTGTTGTGGCATAAAGAAAGCAGCAAATTGCCACAGCATCAAAAAAATGTATTTCTTTGAAATAATTTCAATTTCGACTTCATTTAAGAATTTTTTAAGCACTCACTCTTCTGCTCTCTCTCTCTCTCTCTATATATATATATATATATATTCTCAATCACAAAAATTTCCGGTTTCCGGTAACATTGAGTGAACATTTAAAACCAGCAGCCACACAACCACAAATTGCCATCATCACCATGGATTGTTGTGTAAAAAACATTTTTTTTCTTTCTTTATTATATTTATGTATAATTTTTTTATGTTGCCAAATAAACACCTTGTATTTTAATTAAATTTTATTGAATACTTTTTCTTTTGCCTCACTAGACAATATCATTAAGGTAAACCAAGTAATTTTAGTACATTTTTATTTATTTCCATTTTTTTATAATTAATTGCTATTTTAATTTTATTTTGTAGTTCTTTTTCACTGTAATATCAATTATAAAAAAAGAAACATGCCGAAGGCAATGGAAAAAAAAGAAATAAGTCGAGTTAAAACACCTGCTATCTCGGAAGCTGATAACTGAACTAATTTAACGCATTTAATTTTAATTGGCAGTTTACGAGTAGTGGAAATATGAAATGAAACTTAAGAGTATATTTGTACACCAATACAATCGTAACGTTTCAAGAAGTATTAAATCAAGCGTTTTACAGGCATACAGACATAAAGAGACGAGACTTTCGTATGTACATATGTATGTGTGTGTATGTGTATATTCACAGTTTAGCATTTCTTGGAAGTGGGGCGGAGTGTAAGGATCGTAACCGCGTAACAGTGGTTTTGAAGTGTGTAAAAATTTAATTGAAAAGATTAGTTCGCTACAAATATGGAAATCGAGTGACCTTGCAAGCCATACCTCAAACCTTCCTCTAAGGTACAGATTTTGGTTAAGTTTGCGGGATTCCATACGCTTTTTAAATGAATACTTTTGAAGTTATTGGAAAAAACGTATTTTTCGAAATGTTTCGTCAAATTGCACGATGTCACACGCGACAAAAAAGTGGATTTTCTCGTGGAAATGCCCACATATATGTAAAACGACATTTATATCAAAATTAAAATGTATGCGAAAATTGGTTTATGTGATTGTGTAAGTTTTGACTTTACTGAAATTGCAAAGTTAAATCTGTCCCGATCGAGACTTGCAATTTTTATTTTTTAGTGAAAAGAAGCGAGAAAGGAATACAAAATGTATAAATTTCTATTTCAACACTAAAACACGTATTCAAGAATTGCTGTAACTAAAATTGCAAGTGAAAAAAGTATTCCTAAAAATAAGTGACATTTAATCAAACAAAAGCATTCCGTCCCACTGTCTCAAATACTTCACTGAGTAAATGAGTTTAATTAAAAGTGTTTTTGTCGCCAGCAATAACAAATAATAAATGAAACGCCAACAACAATAATTATATTAACCAAGAATATTTATTTTTGTTTGCTTTGTTGTCATTGCTGTTGTTTTTGGTTCATTTCTTTCAAACAGAAGAAGCATTTCATTAAAATAAATAAAAAGATACTGGAAAACAGTTTTGAAAAATACGTAAACACATACAGGCGCATGCATGTATGCACATACATATGTGTATACATTCATATACATATGTATATAAAGTTGCTATCTAAAGCGTTTTTCATTAAGCGCTTGCTATCTTTAAATTTAAGTTAAACAAAATGTGTGTGAGATATTATCGAAATTGGTTTGAAAGGCCTGGTTGATGATATTATGCATGTAATATAACATTGCGAAACTGTTTGCCATGGCTTCGTTGGTTGGCATGCAACCGAAATGACAGATGGCATGTGTTATGTTGACTTTTAGATCAACGGTAGTTAGTGGTTTATATCCACTGGTCTATGACTTCAGAAAATCTAACAAGAGTGGCCAGTTCACATCAATAGCTTGTGAAATAACTTGAACTTCTAATTGCAAGAGCTACGTTGCACATAGCACCGTCTGGTTGAAACCAAATGCCATTGATATTCATATCATTCAACTCTACGCAGAATAATTCAAGGAAATATGAATAAAAAAAGTCCAAAAATCCACACCAAGCAGTGACTTCTTCGGGATAGGCCTTATCGCTGAATATGATTTAATAATGAAAATGAGAGTCAATTCCAAGCAACTGTACGGCAAATGTAGTGAACTTACGTCGTTGTCTATGGTTCTGTTTCCTTCAGCTCCTGGATTACTTGCACTTAATTACGAAAACAGACTGATTAAATCCCAGATCAAGTAGACAGATATAGCTTTCCAAGAAGTTGTGAAAATGTAGAGTTTGCGATCCGGAAGTAGTGCAAATTTGGAACATCTTCCAGTAATAAAACAACCTGAACTTGTCATCCAAAACTATTGCAAACTTAAATAATTCCTAATGATTTTAACATAAGTTTGTCATTGCAAGAAGTTGTCTTTTTGATCCATGTTCACTGAATCCGAAGTCATCTGCATGGGTTTGAGTTTTTTCCTAAACTTTTTTAAATCAAAATATTTTTTATAAATAAAAATCTAATGCTTCATGACATGGATTTCCTAAAAAATCAACACTTATCTCAAGTATTTGCGAAAACTGCAAATGATCTCCAATTTTGCATAAGGGAAATAGCTTCTTAATTAATTATTGGATGTTGGTAATAATTGATTCTTGAAAAGTCAAAAATACACACATATTGATATCTTGGAAGTAGAGAAGGAATAGTTACAACAATTAGTTCATTTTCATAACTCATTTCTGTTAATGCAAATTTAAACGCAAACAATTATTTCATGTACATTTTTTTAATTTTTAGTCGAAAATTAGTAGATAAATTTCTTAAAAAAATTAAATTTTTAGAACTCAAAATTCTTTGTGTGGCTTCTTTAAAGTTTTACTCACTTTTCTACTAATTATCTGCATATTTTTAATATATATTCTTTCCTAAGCAATAAAAATATTAATTATTATTATTATAAAGATATAACAGTAAGCTTCTTTTGCAAAACCCTTTACAATTATCTTCTCTTCCAATTCTGTATTTACTTGTTGTTTTTCATTACGTTTTTATTTATTTTTGTCACTCTTGTTGTTGAATTTATTTTATAACTACCGTTGTTTTACTTTTAATGGGTGGTTAATGTGCTTGTTGTTGTTGCTGTTGTTGTGACAGTTATAACTGTTTCGATTTCATTTTATAGAGTGCGATATTGATAACAAACCCCATCAGCTGTGTGAGTGTGAGTGTGTGGGTGTGTGTATGTTTATAAAACACTTGTGAGAGACTTGGCTGGGGTGAGTAGTGGGAGAAAATGAACATAAAATCGAGCAGAAAATCAACTATAAGAAAAAAACAAAAAACAAGTGTATGCCAAACAAATACTGGCACTTTATTCGTTACACATTCATACCCATAAGAATATTTTGAAGCTTCAAAAGAAATCGAAGAAAACTAAGAAAAATATATGTACATACGAGTATGTAAATAATGTGAAAAAAAATATATAGGAAATGTGCAGTAAAAAAAAGAATTCAAATGTTTTAAATAAATGTCGTTAATTGTAAAGAGTTGTTACTTGTACTTTAAAGATATTTTTTAAGATACACACAAACTGATGTACTTCAATACAAAAAACGTAAATAAATAGATAAAAGATAATGTTTATTGTATACTTAAAAGAAGAAGTTATTACATTAAAGAAAAAGCAAAAATAATAATAGAGATTTAGGAATGTAAATATTTATTTATCTATTGCAGACAATTGTCGAGACAAACAACTAGTTTTGAAACATTTCTGGTAGTTGAATACTGAATATGAAATTGACTTACTGTAAAGCTGGAATACTTCCGAGAAATAGCTCTGCGGTTTTTATGAAAATCCCGCTAAGTCATTTTTTTTATAGATTTTGAATTATTGATACCAAATCAGTATGTTTTGTATGTTGTTCCTAAAAGTCTCAAAATGTTTCGAAAAAGTGTAGGCCTATTATGATTTTTGTTAACTAATAAAAATATGTTATTTGTCTATTAAAAAATCTTTTAACAATAACGAAATACGCAAATACTAACAAGAGTTGGCGCTTTAGATTTTTACCCAAAGCAGCGAAAAAAACAGCCACATATATACACAAATATCCCGCATTTATTGCAATATAATCATAACTCAAAAAATTTGTTTTGTAAAAAATGTGTTTAAATCTTGCAATTTATATGCAACTCTATGAAGATATTAAAAAACTTTCTTCTCTTAAGAGGTGACTACAATAGTAATATTTCATATATATTGCTTATTTAATTGAAATGTAATATAAATGATTCGCCAAATATTTTATTTATGGCTGGTAATCGGTTTGAATATGCGAAAACTGAAAACTGTTGAGCGACATTGATTTTTTCTTGCGAAAAATTTGACAAGTAACAAATGGAGCACACCTTGCGATTTTTCTAAGTTTCTCGCTTTTACTGCTTGAAAGTATGCAACATTGTTTAAATTCCGTACGAAAAATGTAATCCTCATGTTGTCTCGCAGTTGAAACAAAAATGATGCCAGCAACATTTTGCATTGAAAAACATGCTGCCTGATACATTTTACGTGTTTTTCGCAATAAAAACAGAGTACTACTTTTGCAAGATTATTTCGCAAATATTTCATACCAAATACTTTTACAAGTAGTTTGACAGAATTTCGCACGAAATTGTGAACAAGAGTAATCGAATTAAGAGACATCGAATTATCTACTGTGAAAATTTCATACAAATGTCTTATACAATCATCTCTTATGAGAAGAAGAAAAAATGTTTTAAATGTTAATTGCAATTTCTGCAAAACTAGTTTAATCAGTTATGACTATGTTGTAATAAAGGAGCTAGATATATTTTGTAAATGAAGTTCATAAGATAAAAAGGGATTTACACAAAGTAAAAATCTACTAGACTTGCATCATACTTCCCAAGATTTTTTTTTAAACTATTATGTGTAACTTTTCTATGTATTTATACCTTTAAGCTCTTTAAAATAAGAAATTCACAGGAAATGAAATGTGCTCATGTTCAAGGAAAATGTTGCAAAACAACCAACAATTATGCAGAAACAAAGATTTGCAAAAAAGCTTGGCATATATGAAAATAATTATTTTTATGAAATAAATGTGACTGCAATTATATGTGTAGCAATGTTTAAATGACAATAAGTATTTAACAGAGAGAAGGAGAGAGAGAGAGAGAGTACTTTTCTCTGCCTATTGATGTGCTTATAAACGAGAGTGTATGCATGTGTGAGTGTGTGTGTGTGATGTTTTATATGAAAAATAACAACAAACGGAAGGAAGTTTGCTTTCCTGAGGTTTTCCTCTACCGTTGATTTAGTATTTTCAAATACGGTAACATTAATTTTTTTAAGCTCAAACTCTTCAAGGGTGAAATGTGTTAATGGCCTTAACCTTTTTCTATATAATAAGTGAATTCCTCTTTAACCTTTACCACTCACTAAAAATTTCTAATTACAGTTGAAGAAAATCCTTTGAAGTTAAACATGATCACATTTACATATTTGTGACTGCTGCTCTAAGGCTTAAGTAGTAATTTGTATGTCTTTCAACCCATTTTTCTTTAAATTTTTTGTAGTTCTCATCTCACTGATAATGAATGTAAGATTATGCGCGAAACTGATTGTTGGGTTGTTAACATGCCACTCATGTACAACTATATTAGCATTTATATTTATACATTTCCTGTGCTGTAAATTTGCACATGCATATATAGTTCTTGGTAATTTAAACCAAGAAAATGAGACTTGTAACATTGTTGACGTCTGTTTGCAATAGCAAGCAAATCAGATTGTATTGTCTACATTTTCAGCTCTTCTCTAAAATAATTAAGCACGTCTTAGTCAGGTTAGTTTTCAATCTACAAACATACAGTATTTAAACTTACACCAAAGAATGTATGAAGGATTTTCAATAATTTTGGCGTGCATGTTTTATACAAAGAAATATATGGACACATTGACGAAGAGTTTTGCATCAACACAAACGAGTATATAATTATTAATTTATGTTAACACTGACTGACGCCAAACACATTGATGCAGATATGAATTGGTTCATAAAACAAGCATGAATATGGCCACATGAGCGAAACCCATTATGTTGATAAATATCGAGCTTTATTTTCAAGTTTTCAGGCTAAAGTGTTTTTTTACTATTAAAATTTGATTTACATGCGTAAATGGTCCCTTAAGATAGAATTTTACAGCCCGTATCTTAAAATATATCAAAAATTTGGCATTTTAATAGTTCTAAGCTGGGGGTTGGCCCATACAATTTTAACTTCAACAAAAAGTCTAATTTCGATTACATGGAAAATAAGGCTCGATATACACAGAGAGAAAAAGGTGGTAGGGAAATACACAAATCGATACCAAAATTGAGTAAAGTCCATTTGTGGTTACCTTGAACTATAGTTAAAAAATTATAAACTATTTGTTTTGAAACTAACCAGACTAGCCAATAGTCCGCAATTGATATTCATATATTCTTGACTTTAGTATTATCTACTCTATAACATCTTTATGTCTATTATTTTTTACTTTCAAAGACAATTCATTCACTTCATTTTGTATGTGCATCTAACAGTTTTTTATTTAATTGCATTAATTGATTGATTTTTACTTTATTTACAGATCCTCTCATCACAATTGCTCATGGCAGAGAATTAATTAAGTGCCAAACAATTTTTAAATAGAAAGTTAATATTCATTGAGCAGCTCATAATTGCAACATTCAGCATATCATTCCTGGCACAAAATCGGTTTGCAAAACCAACAAGTGCATGTCTACTGCAAGCAAGAGTGGGAGCATAGAACGTCAATGTCGATGACGACATTCGCGACTGGTGGGCTGCTCTTCATGCTGCTTCTATTAACGTTAAGTCACCCTATTGCATTAGAGAACTTTGCTAATATTGCTCATAATGCAAAACCAACTCAAATCTTAAAACAAATCAAAACAAGCGTCCTTAATGAGGAAGGAAAATTAAATAAAATCAAAAATGTTACACACAAATTGGACTTTTCACAGATGCCACAAAATGTTGTCCAATTCAAAGCACAAACAATGGAAAAGAAAACGAAAATAATGCACAAAGTTGTGAAAGTCAATAATAATAATAAATTAATGAAACGTCTAAAACGTCAACATACATCAGCTTCTGGCACAGCAGCAATTTCTTCTCCGAACGATTTAACTGCCATAAATCAACAATTGAGCTTGCCTGCTGTGCCAATGCCAGCACCACCACCATTTCCAAATACCAAATTTAATCTATCACCCTTCAGTTCAGCGGGTTCAAATGTTGCTGTTAAATCAATGAATGCTTTTACATTTCAAAATCATCAACATGAAACACAATCATCTTCTTCGATGACTTACAAATGCGGTGGGGTACTTAAAAGCCGTCATGGTGTCATACAGACACCGAATTTCCCACGCAAGTTCACCACCCCCATCGAATGTGTGTGGGTGGTGGACGCTTCCGATTTGATACCACATTCGGGTCACAACATATCGATTGTTGTGTATTTGACCCAATTGTATGTGTTGGGCGGCCTAAAGTTCACTGAGTACATGTACTATTCGGATGATTACAAGGTTCCGGCTCATCGGGTCTTCACACTCACCGAAGACGATGTTACGCAGGTGGCCTGGGTGCAATTCAATTCACAGTACCTGGAGATACGTTTTCGCATGTCATCACTAGATGGGACACATTTGCGTGCTTTAGATCGTTTGCTGGATGTTTATGGCTTTAATATAACATACGAAGTGGAGCCGGTCAAGGGATATCAATGCAACACGTTGCAGTGTCGTTTTTTGGGTCACTGCTATGCCACACCGGATTTCAGGTAAGATACTTAGTACCTTAAATTAAACAAGAGATATAAAACAAGACTTAAAATTAATTTAGCATTTGTTTGTAATCAATTTTGTTTTGTATTGGTAAGGGGATGAAAGTTTTTCAGTGCTGTGCAAGGCAGTGTATTTCGTGGGAACTAAGAAAATTAGGAACGGAAGATCGAGACAATAGTATTTGTGGACATTCGGTTTAAATGTTCCCATATTGACTGTGACAGGAAAGACCTCTGCAAGAACGAGTTTTCTCTCTATTGCTTTGTGTGATTAACTTTTTAATGAAAACTATATTGTTTGAAAAAAGAGCGGGTATCAAGAATTTGTTCCTTGATTTCATTAGACTATGTTCCATTGCGATAAAATACTAAATCATGCACAACGTTGCATCTATTATCCAGGAATAAAATAGAGTTGATAAACACATACTGTAACAACTTCCTTGATTTTGTTAGAATATATTCCACTGAAGTAACATTAGATCAGCAAAATAGTTGATTTTCCAGCGAGGCTATAAAGTAGGCTAGTGTATTGTTACCAATAAATAATCTTATTGTCCTTCCACTGTTCGCACGGTCCAGGAACCTTCAAAGAGACTGAAGCATTAGGCCAAACATGAGAGTTTTTTTTTGGGGTTTTTTGTCGGCTATACTATACTATTAACTAGTATAGTTGGTCAATAGATCAGATGAAGCGAATTATTTCTTCACTGTCTTAAACAACTGATGTTTCAAATAATTCTGCAAAAAAAAACCGACTTCAATGCAAGGATCTGTTAGAGCATTTAAAAAAAATGTATAGGATATAAAATTAAATTTCAATGGCGTAGCCTCTGCCCATTTTTCAATTGCAAGATGTTGTATTTTTAAAAGCTCAAGGGGTGTGTTAAGCTTTGTAAAAATCGGTACAGTAGAACCACTTAAAATAAAATATTAAATTTTAACGAGCGTTACTCAGCCCATATTTTCAAATGAAAGATTGTGTTTAGTTTTGAGCTCAAGGTGTGTGGTAAGTTTCGTAAAAATCGGTTAAGTAGAACCACGTGAAGTATAATAATGGATTTTAATGGGCGTAGCTCTGCCCATTTTTTCAACCCTAAAATTATGTAATTACAAGAACCAAAGGTGTCAGCTGGGTTTGGCAGCAATCCAATAAGTAGAATATCATAAAATCAAATAAAAAATTGTGGTCGTGTACCCGCCCAATTTTTTGCAATGGGACCAATGGGAAGCTATATCCCCACGCCCATTAAAATTTAATATTATATACCATAAATTTTTTTCGAAAATGCTCTATCAGATCTTTGCATTGAAGTCGTTTTTTTTGGCAGAATTGTGTTGTTACTTGGACGCTTTTGTAGATTAAAAAAATCTGATCACATAAATTTCATATCTAGAGCATCAAAGACTTCTGATTACTCAATATTTGCACCACTTAAAGCAAAAGCTTGGGTAAAACCACTGATAAGTCACTATTTCAGAAAAATGCTGTTTCCGTTTTCTGAAATAGAAAGAATAAATAGTTCCTGAATCGGTATGGAGGGTTTGCAAGTTCTTTCAAGCTTTGTGAGCAAGGCCTGACTTGGCCAAATTCAAACTATTATTTAGTCGAACGCATCCTTATAGGCTCACTGCCCGGTTAGAGCAAAGATCAGCAGACAGAAAACTGCAACCCCAGATTTTTTCAAGTTTTGCAAAGACTAAAAACTTTGGGATACATTATGTATCGTTTCTCGAGGCTGCGAATACAATGCCACAGACTTATTGGCTCTTTTTTATATTTCCTTATTGCACATTGTATTGATTGCTTTATTAGACATTGGGAGTTTTTATTATCCGGTCGCTAGTTTTTTACTTTGTTATTTGTCTCTTGTTCTTTCCAATAGAAAGGAAGTGTATAATTTATTGGTATGTGCGTATATTTGTGTGTGTGTGTGTGTGTGTGTGTGTGTGTGTGTGTGTGGTGGTTTTAGCGAGGACAAAGTCTGAGCAAATTTCAATTTATGTGCAGGAAAAAAAAATTAAAAATAAAATGAAAATAAAAATAGCGGCTAGAAACGTATTGTTACACTGCAAGAAAAGATTTCATTTAACCAAAGAGTTTTTACATAAGTTCAAGGAAATTTATTAGAAAAATTGAGGTCATAAAGCCTTATATTAATGAAAAGTACGAGTACTTCGTTGTATTTGTAAGCTAGCCTGGGTACTTTTACCATAAATACAGTAAAAGCATTTGAATAGTTAAGCGTAAAAGTTTTATTACAGTCATGTAATTAATGATACAGTTCTAATAAGATGTCTAACTTTGCATAGATGCCATGACGCAAATTGTAAGTACTTGGCAGATGACAAATAAAAACTACGCCATTAATTAAAATTTAACGATGAAGTCTTCAACAACGCATGGAAACTATTTAAGTTCGCTACGAAAATTGTGAATATATCGCGGTCACAGTTCATCACAAAACTAAAGCATTCTTTTAAGTAGTGAAGCACCTGATCAGCCAACAGTTTTGAAACTAGTGGAAACATTTGAACCGTTGGGGCAATATACTCATCTGAAGAATTTAACTCGTGCATGTTGCTCAAGACCAACTGAGAAAATATTGTTGTTGTAGCCCATAGTGCAGAAGAGGAAAACCCATGTTAACCTTTTCTCGTCGATCTTGGGAAATGGGCATTCCTAAGATCAAATTTTTTTTAAACTTTAAAAGTCAAATTAACACAAGCGCGCATGCCTTTCGAAAGTCAATAATATCGTGCCTTTGCTGAATGGTTCTTTGAAATTCATCTTTTAAGCAGTTACAGGTTTAGTCATGGCAAATATCAACATGACTAGAACGCCTTATATTAGGCTTGTTACATTTTAAATAAGAAACTTTTATTAAATAAAACTTAATATAATCCCTTTTTTTGAGAAAATAAAAGTTCAGCTTTCAACAGTTCCAAAGGGTTATGTTACACTATTTTTTTTTTATATCTACATGTGTATATTTCTTTAACTATTACTGTCAAATGTTTTATATTTTCTGCATATTTTCTCTGCAATTCAAACAAGTCTTTTGACAACTTTAGACCTTTTTTATTTGTTTGCTAAAACTAATATCAAACAAACTAAATATGTGACACGTGCATACAGTTATTAAAGTTTTCTGTTTGAAAAGATTTCGCCCTCGAAGTCAAAAAAAAAAGAAAATGCGTATCCTTTTGTATTTACGTCCAAGACAATGTTAAGACAATAAAATAAAATAAAAAATAAACAAATGAAATGAATACGAATGGAGAAGCCTCAAAATTTGGAAACAAGTAAAAGTTTGTTAACAAAAGTTTGTATTTGATGGGAGTTTTGTGAAATGATATTTGACAAAACAAATGTTTCTTTTTTATAGTTAGCTGAAAGTTTTTGTTCTAGTAACAAGAATTATGTATTCAGAAGGGGTATATACAAAAGTAATTGCTTTTTAATAAGTATATTCAGGGAGTAAAACAAGAAAAAAGTTGAAAGCTTGTGCAAACAGTTTGTGCAGTATATTGTCTAAGGCTTGAAATGTCTTTGTGTTAGACGAAAAAAAAAAATACATGCTTAGTCAAAATGATTTACAAATTAAATAACTAACTAGCAGTTAAAAAATTGGGAATTTTCACGAAGTAACCCTTCGTCTGACGAATTGACTGAAGTAAAATTTTTTTATATATATTTATTTTTTGATTTGATTGATTTGAAAGTTTTGCCGGACATTTTTTTCAGTTATGTGGTTTTGCATTTAAGCTTACTTATACATCGTACATTTGTCCATGTCATAACTCATTGTATGAGCTTTTAGTTGCTTGTAAATTTTATAACAAGTTTGGCCTAAAAACATATTTTGTATATGGAAATTATCAACAAACTTTTTAGGCGCACTTAAAGATTCATGAAATTTAAAAATATAAAGAATATGTGTGTAAAATGACATATTTTGACACAAGTTCACACTAAAGCGATATCACAAAATGTCATAATGTGTACTCAGCATAAGAATTTGGAAAATTTTTCAAACATTAAGTTCAAAATTTGCTTCTAAAATAACGCAAAGATTTTGTTGTCAAAAAATTCTTATTGAATGACATTGATAAATAAATCTTTAATGACACACACACAAAAAAATTATTTAAATCGGACATTTTATGAAAATACAAATGTTGGGCTTTTTTGCTGCCTTAAAGTTTTTTTTCGGTTGCTTTTAAAAGTAAATGTGAGATATTGTAAGCCTACAGCTTAAAAGGCTTAATCAACAATAGCACGAGCTTTATTTTATAAGAGCACTTCCGCTTTCCTTTTACGCTTACGTGCAAACTTAAATCAATCATTTGTGCGTGCGTAAATATGTACGAGTACATACATTCATATATACATATGTATGTTTTGACCATGCCTAATCCTAAGTGCTTAACTTGTTTACTGAAGCTTAAATTTAAGCTGCACCATGTAATACATTTGCTTTGAAAATATGAATTTAACTCATGACTTGTTGCTTATTCTGATAAAAGCCTTTCAACCTCTAACCTGATATTTTCTTTCTTAATTTCATTTTTAATGAAACCCTTTCTTGTTATTTTCAAAAGAATTATTTTGATATTTGCCACACAAGCAAAAAATCCTCCAAGGGGAAGAAAGGAAGGATATCCTTACCAATAAAAATTACAAACCTCTATTATTATTTCAAATGAGCAAAAAAAATAAAAAAATAACATACATACACACATACAACTTGAACTTAAACCATCACTGGAAGTAGGAGGAAAGTACGATTTGCCACTCATGAACGTTTACAATGCACATCAAAGCAATTGGCCGGAAACAAGAACGTAAGCACTTGTAGTGTTGTTAAGGCTGCTGTTTCGCTTACGTAACACGTAACAGTTAGCAGCAGCCAGTGTTGAAGTAAAAGAACCCCAAAAAGAAACTACAACTTAATGAAATTTTATTTATAGGCTTCAACTTTAACAATTTATTACTTTTCGCTCGAGTGAGTTGTTTTTCATTTTCAACATTCCTTTGTTGCCCATTTCGGCTGATTCTTCTTATTTTATTTTATTATATTTCATGTTTCTTTTTTTTTTGAGCCAGGAAAGAAAGTTTAATTTAGTTTCAAATTTCTGGCTGTTGTAATGTAAGGGATTTTTTTTTTGCGTGTGCGCTTATGTATTGAAGTTTTCATTTGGGTGGCTTTTAAATGCCATTTCCATTTTCTTCTTCAGTTAACATTTAATAAACGTTTAGTTATGAATAACGAACTGAAAATCTATATAATTTTAATTAAATTAATGCACACACATATTAATGCTGCTCAATAAAATACTTATCTTTTTCAATATGTTCCCTGTATAAAATAAAAAATTTTCAAGCACCATTACAGAAATAAAAATTAAAAAATAATTTTGCCCGACTTTGTGGCGTCTCTATTTTAACAAATATTAAGCTTCCTATTTAAAAGATTTTAGTCAAAAGTCCTTTTAATGTGAAAGTATAAATGAAATTTTAAAAAACACTTCATGTGTGGAAAATTGCTGAAAATTAATTTTGTATTACATTCCTTTGAATTTAAATTTCTTTTGGTGATTTATTTAGGCTGCAGATATTTATTAAACTATAATTTGATGTTATGCTTGATGGAATAGAAAATTTTTTCTCAAATTAAATTAAAACTAAAAATAATTTATTAAAATAAAAACAAGCAAAAATACATTTTTTAATTAAAAACAAAAAGTTACAAAGACGATTAAAAATTTATGTTTCACAAGTTCTTGACAACTTCTGCAAGATTCCAAGAACATGAAATGAATGAATAAAAATGTTTTAATGAAATGCACAAGGAAATATTTTATTAGATTTTTGTGCGGTAACGCATCTGTTTTGAATGTAAAATCAACATAAGAATCAATGAAAAGGTTTTAACAAAATTAACAAGGAAATATTTCTATAGATGAATGAAATAATAAATTTCTTCTGAAAGAAAAAAATTATTTTAGTCCAAAATAGTGCAGCCAACTATGAATATTTTTCCAGTTATTTTTAATGTCTTTCATAAGATTTAAAAGTATTCAAAATGTAAAAAATTTTGAATAATATTCTTAAGCCTACTCACTCGTATTATCATTCATATCGACTTTAGCAAAAATATGAAAAATTTGTTGTTATGCTTTTTAATCAGGAATAATTTCTTGAATTCGGAATAATTTCTTAATCAGTATTTTCAACTCTTATTTATTAATTAATATGAAGAAAAATTAATGAAGACTTTTAAGCTGGGGATAAATTCTTTTCTTATTTAGAAATAAATAAGAATATTTCAATCAATTTGAATTGGAATACTGAAGTTAAGCCCAATTAAGAAATTATGCCGGATTCTAGTGCAATTATAATAAAATATATATCAAATTTGGTTACTGTGCTTTAATAGATTAATTTAAAAAAATTGCCTTTTTAAAGTGTTCATTTGACATATAAAAATATAATGGCCTGCTAAGAATTCCCTTAAATAAAAAGTATAACGTTATTTAATTTTATTAATGTTAAAAAATGCAGGTGGAAGAAGAAAAATTAAATACTATGCGTGCTGGGATTGTCATTGTTTCACAAAACAAGTGTCAGCAAACAGGCAGGCTCATTGGTTTATTAATTTTTTAACTTTTAATGTTTCATGAAAAGTTTACAGCAACTGCAGACTATTAAATATTTAAATGTTTCGCCGCTGCGTATGAGTGATATTGCGGTCTTAAAAAATATTTAACACTCATACGTTCAGGTCCTTGACAGTTGTGGAGCAGAGGCAGACCAAATACACACATATGTACATATGCCAAGACTGTCCAAACTAGCACAAGAGTGCCGAACAGCAATCGGCTTCTTATACAAATGAATACACATACGCCAGTCTTGCTCTATGCAAATGAGGGTAAAGAAAAAAAAAATTAAAATTAAATCTACGCTTTAAGAAAAGTGTACTTGTCCTGTCTTTGGTTTAGTTTATTTTATTTACTTTTTTTTTGTTTTCACTTTTATTTAACTTTATGAGCCAATAATTTCTCTATCGATTTTTATTTCCATGTAAACCATATTTTGGCAACCACAAGCATTGTAAACTTAAATTATTTTTTACTTTTTTCTAACATATTCTGTTCCGCATTAAAATCTAAACTTACTGCTGCTGCCACTGCTGTAGCTGTCACATCATTTAGTCAAAAGGCACTTTGGCTTTTTGTCAAAAAAAAGTCACATGCATTTATTCAAGAGAAAAACGTTTTTATTTTAAGCAGGCAAAAAGTATAAAAATAAAGTGGCATGTCAGTAGTTCTATTCATAATATAGTTTCATGACATTTCCCAGATTGTCGGTTTTGTTTGATTTTTGATTAGGGTTAAGGCAATAATGCAAACTATAAGAGAAAAATTTTATATATGAAAACACAGAATATTTCTGCTTAAATATTTTTAAGCCCTTATTCATAGTAAATAGTTTTGATTTATAAAATCCTTTTGAAATAGACTTCCGTACAAAATTTGTCTTATAAAGCTTGTAGAAAATATAACTAATTTTATGAATAATGCAGTAAGAGTTTAAGTTGAGGTAGAATTAGTTTTTACTTTCTGTTCTGTTATGAATCAGCTGACTCTTTTTTGTATCTAGAAATCTTATATAAATCGTTAGGTTTTCTGTTTCGTTCTGTTTTTTTCGGTTCAACTTCTGAAAATAAGAAAATTGTTAAGCAATTATAAGTGACAGCATAAATAAAACAAATATATTTTGTAATAAACTGCTTTTTGCTTTTAGAACTAAAAAAAAAATTATATTTATCAGACAAACATAAGACTGTATTGAAATATAAAAATGGACGATGCTTTAGTGGTGGGAAACTGTGACCGTTTTTGTCAGAAACCGCTGATAAGTTATTACAGAAAACAGTGGCGTTCAGTACAGAACAGCAACAGAAAGAAAAGAACCAATGTTCATATATGAACTTTGGTCCATATATGATCTGTTAACTATCTTTTGTTTGCTATAATAAAAACATTTCTTCTTATCAAGTGTAACCCAGAAAGAGTTAAGTTCTAAACTTCTTGGAAATGTTTTAATTGTTACACTGTTTCTCTTTTATGACAATACGGCTGTTTAGAACTTTAAGTTGGCATCACTTTTTTAACTGGCGGCCATTTTGTCAGCTGTCAAGTGATTAATATTTAGTTTGGTTTGCCATTTCATCATGAACAGGTTGACAAAAGAACAACGCTTGCAAATCGTGCAAATTTATTTCGAAAATAATGGTTCAGTTCGCGAAGTTTACCGCAAGCTCCGTCCATTTTATGGTCGACATAATCGTCCATCAGAGCAATTAATTCGGTTAACCATGGATTGGCCACCAAGATCGTGTGATTTGACACCATTGGATTATTTTCTTTGGGGATATGTGAAGTCTAGACGAGCGCCAACAAACCAGAAACGTTAGGGGACTTGGAAGCCAACATTCGTGGCGTTATTGCCAACATACGGCCCCATATGCTCGAAAAAGTGGTTGAAAATTGGACCTGTAGAATTGGCTTTATTCGAGCCAGCCGCGGCGGCCACATGCCCGAAATCATATTTAAACGTTAATGGCATAAAATTATCCTTCCAATAAAGCCAAATTGATGGACATTAAAACGATTTTCTTGTGTTTTATTTCAATTCGAAGTTCTATACCTCTAAAAAACACCCTATACAAAGAACTGAATTTTTCCTTATAGAAATAAATTTAGATTTCAGGCAGAGTCTCTTCTCTCTTAAAATAGAAATTGCTTTCATAAACAAATTATAAAACAGCACTGACTTTTCCTTTCTTGGAAGCAACTTGATTATTTTTACAACTACAAATTTTCAAAGCAGCGATATGCTTTTAATTTTTATTGTTACAAAAGTCTCTACCATCAAGTTATTTTTTATGTCTGAAAAATTATATTCTCTTAAATTTGTTTTTACAAATATAAATTTTTCAAAGCAGGAATATCTTTTTAAGTTTTATTGTCATAAAATTCCTGTATCATCAAATCATTTGTTAAATGATGTAAAAAATTAAATAAACCTGATGTATTTAAGGTTATCTTCAAATTGAATGTAAATATTTGTTGTAAGAAATAAAAAAGTATAAAACTTAATCAAATAAATCTTTCCTATAAAAATGTTCTGTATGTAGTTTAATATTTTTTATGTATAAACTTGTTTTTTCTTCTTGTATTTGCCCTTTTGTTTTGCAAAAGGCTTTATTGTATCAAATACACACTAATGAAAACTTAAAAAGGATATTAAATTTCTGTATAAAATAAATTGAATTAAAATGCCTTAAGCTGATTAAGTGTAATATTTTTATTGAGTAAAACTTTTTTTTATACAAAATACCTGCCAAACTGATTAGTGTTATAAGCAGAAAAATTTTTACTTTACCACCTCGGATGTTAATACAATAGCTAAAATTAAAAAAAGAATAAAGAGATTGTATTGCTTAAATTATTCGTTCCCATTTGTACTTGACAATCGTTTAACATAAAAACGTTAGTTTTATATTTAAATGGTAATACGGTACTGGGGTAACACGGTATTTTATAAATGTCAAATTGTAGTTCTATGGTTTTAAAATTGTGCTCAAACTATAATATGCCCGAATGTCTATTCAAACTTTATTTATAATAATTTCAAAAAAATTTTCCCTTTCGTTTTAGTTCGTACTACTGTTCGTGTTTCCCTGGCTTTAGCGGCTTGGATTGTGGCAGTGGACCATTGTGTCAAGATCCTCATACGAATGTCTGTCAAAATGGTGGTACATGCAAGTAAGTTTGAATTATAATTTTTTATAAAAAAACTGCTTTTACACAAAAAAGTGATGTGAATAATTTTGTAATATCAATTAAAATATTTGTAATATCAATTAAATTAAATTAACTAAATTTTTAATACAATTAGAAATTTAATTGAATCAATTAAATTCTTAATTGAAAACATTTATTGGTGCATACTTTTTTCTAAGTTCTGAGTAAAATTATGTTTTTTAAGAATACATTGAAATTGGTTCTTGAGGACTTGCGACACAGAAGAAATTGTTCATCAATTAATATTTTCAATTAAGAGTTTAATTGATTTAATTAATTAATTTTTTTTTTTTGCTTTTTTAGGTGAAGATACAATAAAAAAAATTTTAATTGGTATTACAAAATTTTTCATATTACTTTTTAGATTTCCGTACACCAAAAACCCTTTTATTTTCACTACAATGTCCATCCATCTTTCCGTCCGTCTGTCTGTTTTCTCGACAACCGTAAAAGATACGGACCTGAAGTTTTCATAGAATATGTAAAACTCTTGTCGCTGCAAAGAAAATATATATGATAGTTAAAAACTAAATGGTGTTTTAAGGCGAGCAACGAAACATGTTGAATCCTATTGTATTATACAGACAATTATATAAAGTTAATGTAGTATTTATGTAGACTACACCAATTAAGATTGAAATTTAAAAAATAAAAATTACACGATATTCTATCAGTTAATGCAATTTTTACTAAGTAATTTTTACAACTTGTGGTATCTTGAAATTTTCAAACTTAAAAAATGCCGATAAGATAAATTGTGAAAATAAAAAATCGCTTATATGAAAAATATCACCAAAAATAAATTTAAAAAAACCACCAGAAAATGTTGTCAAAAAAGTAAAAAAAAAAAATTGCCAAAAACCCAACAAATCCCCAAAATTAAAAAAAAATCGCTGAAAATTAAAAAAAAGAAAAAAAACAAACATCATCAGAAGACTTCAACCACACATTTTGATTAGACACAAACATTTTATCTTATGCACAGACTTTCAAAAACTATTTGAGAATTAACAAATAATAATATGTTTGAAAATTACAAAAGAAAAAATAAACGAAGTAGACACAGAAACTGACACAAAACCCAACAAATTATTTATATTCAGGTGAACTCAAAAAGTTTGTTTGCTTATGGTCCTTTTTATAAAATATTAATTAATATTTTTTTATATTTTGAATATCTTGTTAACAGTTTGTTAACAGTCTCCTTATCTCCAGACGATGTTAACAAACTTTTAAAGCAATATAAAAAATAAATAAGAAATCAATTACAATTAAAAAAAATTAAGAAATCAATTACAAGTAAAAAAATGACCTCAATTTAACAAGAAAAAAAACTACCAAAAATGTCTAACAATTTAAATAGTAAACTGCAAACCATTTTATTTTACCAAACAAAATTATAAAGCAGAAGAGCTCGCCCAAGGGCATTATAAAGTTGAGGAGAAAATTAGTATTCACAGCTGCTGCCTGCTTTCATCATCAAATTGCTACCTTAAGCATAAAATTGTCATAGCAACGACTGACAAATAAGAATAATACTTTCACCAATTTTAGCAAACTTTTATATTCTTCCCACTCTGTTGAAGAATATTCGCATGTATTATCCTCTTGTGCTTGTCAGAGATAATACTCCAGGGTCCAAACAAAAGGATGTGGCATATTTGATTTGTGTGAATAATAAATAGAATTACTAGGAAATATATTTTTCTTCATCTTGTTGTGAACAAAAAACCTTTGCTTACCTTTGTATATTGACGCCCTTTCGTTTTCAATCTTTAAGATAATAGTGGCAAATTACATAAAAAATAATGGCAGCATCAGGCAAGTTAATATGAAAATGTAACAAGAAGTTAAAATCAAAAGTTGCTGAAAGTAAATGTTTGTGTTATGGGAAAATTAGACAGAAATGGTTTTTTCTTCTTCTTTTGAATGATTTGGATAATTGCCATTTCATACAATAAAGGCTGTTTTTGATTTTATATTTTTTGTTTAAGCTCTATAAATATAAAAGCCAAGTATATCAGTCTCTTAAGTTTAATATATATAAGCTTTAGTGCTTGTCTGACATATATTTGAGTGTAATTTCCAGCTTAGAGCCAAAATTTTTAAAATATACACTCTTAACCTTTAATACAAATGCACTTGTTTTACCTTAAAAAGTAGCTTACGTCGGAGTTATTATCTTCTAACGACTCTTAAGTTGTGAGTGCTTTAAATATGACTTTGGGAATTGAAGTTCAACACAAGTCGGCCAAAGAAAAAACGACATACTTGTCATAACCATTGATAACTTTATGGCACTAAAAAGTAAAACACAAAAACTGTTTTACACGTTTCCTTTTTACTCATATATTTTTTATTGCGCGAATGAAGAAGGTGACTTAAAACGGCTTTCAATATGATTTCTTTTTAGCTGGCCATTTTTTGCTAAGAGCCATAAAATGGCACTTTGTTTTAAATAATGTAAGACTTGTTTTTCGCAGAAATATGTTGACAGTTAAAGCATTTCATTTAAAAGTTATTTTGGCTGAATTCTTTTTAACAATTTAAGGTTTTGACAGTTACTTGAGTTATCCAAAGAAAATATTTTTGTTTTTAAAATATTTGAAGTGGTTGTTAAGTATTTCAAAAGTTTAGTTTAGAAACAGAAAGTTTGTGCTTTTAGTTAAGCCTTTTTTAAGTAAAAATAAGTAAACAGCTTTATTTCTAAGTAAATGTTTTTAATGAGATATAAAGCTTAAAACATTTTAGCCTGGTTACCGGGGAAAAGATTGACTCTCTAATTTGTGAAATTCTTCAATGCTGAACTTTTTTAAGCTTTCGTAATTTATAAAATTTATGTAGAGGCGTATTTTAAATTTAAAAAAATAATATTGATAATTCCAGCTGCAATAAAATTTTGTTAAGCTTTTTTGAATTGTGATTGAAATCTACTGATAAGTTGCTTGAGCAACAATCAAATGCCTCGTAACGTGCTTAGCCAACAAAAAATTATACATTTTTTAGATTTATTAAATTTTATTTTGTAATCAAAATCTTTATATCTGTGACAAAATGGAAAAAGTGTTATTTTGAGCTAATGGCAGTCCTTTAGTCTTCATATGCAAAAATATCCCTTGGCAAAAGCCCAATTTTTGTTTGAGATTTTTCAAGAATTTATGAATAAGTGATTGAAAATTTCCAAGAACACATGAAAAGCGGGATAATAATAATAATAATAAGAACTACAACCAACTCTTTTCTTTACACGGTAGATACATTGCTAAGGAAATTGTGCAAGAAAAAATCGTATAAAAAAGTACATGCAACATATGGACAATTTAGTGATACATGAAACGTATCTTTAAAAAATAGTGCAAGTTGAAAAAAGTCCAAACATTTACTGAGTAAAACGTGCAAAAAAAGGTAACTATCAAAAAGCTTTATTAAAAAAATTCATATCAAATAACAAAAGCAATTCATTTGCAGAAGAAAAATAATATAAAGTTAATTCCCAGCTTCAAAGATTAAAATTAAAAGTTAATTTATCAGTTTCTCGTCAGCTTCGGATAACAGGAGTGCACAAGTGCAAAAATTTCGTGCAAAAAAATCATTTGTTCTTATTTTTGAACCGTGTTATTTCAAAATCGTGTAAAAAAAGACCGTGTAAAAACAGAGTTGACTGTACTTCCTTACATAAAGGCGTATGAGCAATATTGTATTAATTGATATTAATCATACGCAAACACAAGGAAAATCTCATAAAAGAATATTAATGAGATAAAAAAGTTCTATTAATACATATATACATAAATTCTTTCAAACAATAATAGTATTGCAAAATAAGTATGCCAACTGTAGTGAATATTTTATGAAATTTTTCTTTTGCAGTATATTTAATAATTGAAAATAAACATTATAAATGTTACGTCTGCTCAAATGACAATGAACCGAAATTTAACTCACATCCATAAAAGCCAATTATTATATGAAATATAAATTATAAAACCCTCAATTGAATTAATTTCTTTTGTTCTCTTTCTTTCAACTGCTCTCTGTTTTGACATGCTGGTGTTCAACTTAATGCACAGACACATTGGGGATGCAGCCATCACCTGCCACTGTCCAAATGGTTTCAAAGGCACCAAATGTGAAATACCGGATATCAGTGAAACAACAATGGGTAAGTAGTATGGTATAATCATTATTCGTTTTTTTTTCGAACTAGTATAAATCAAATGTTATGTTTTATTCATGCAATTGGTTTATAACTTGTTGAGACATAATTTTCAGATAGAGTGCAAATTTAATTGCGGGTAATAATTAAGCATTTGAAAGTTGTTCATGTACATAAATTCATGTTGGCAAAAGAAGTCTATTAAAAACAGTGCAGCAGACAACAGCAAAAAAAAATTTTCAAACAAAATGCGTGCTATTTAAATTTTTAACAGCTCTTGAAAAAAAAAACACACCAACAACACTTACATTAATGTCAGCAGCAATCATACCCAACTTTGCGAAAAGTTAATTTTGTATTCATAAATAACTTTTTATATACATTTTATTTCATATTTCAAATAAAATCATAACATACACTCATGTGTGTTGAGAAGAAAAATTGTTGGAAAATACAATTTTAAATGACTGATTAAAACAGAAAAGCGCTAAAAGAAACATTAATGAAAGTGTGTCTGTCCAAATAGTGAGAGCTCATAAAAACTTTTTCAAATATGACATGACATGAACCGTCTGTGTGTTAAAATCACATTAATATTAATTAAATGCGTGAAAAATTGCGTTTGAGAACATTGATTGGTTTTTGGCATAAATTAAATATTTTATAAATTCACACATTTTCCATTTAAATTTTAAAATTAAATACATTATTTATAAGGCAATTATCATATTTATTGTAAGTTTAAATAAAATCTAACTTCAATATGTATTTAATAATTCCAATAACAAAAAATATTTGTATTTTTAATAAGTCACTGTGCATAAGCAGTACTTGTGCGAGAAACCTTTTTCGGTTTCTGAAACAAACATTTAGAAACATTCGCTGACAAATATAACACTCTGGTCTGGTGCACATAAAAGAATTGTAGATAGCTGGAAATATACAAGTGACACGTCAATTTACCACAGCTTTTCTGGCAATTTAATTTCTCTTTGTCAAACGTTGACACTTAATAAATTTGCATGGGTTTCAAATACTTTGAAGATAGAGCAAAAGGAATAGAAATACAAAAACATAGCAACTGACGAACTGACAAATAAACTTAAACTACTCGAACAAACGCAAGCATACAGTCATTTTTAACACTTGCAACATGTTTCAATAACATAGAGAAATACTAAGACTCTATGTACACATATACAGATACGCACATAAAGTTCACATACATAAAGGGTCTTTCATTAAACGCTTTATTTTTTCAAATTTAAATAAAAAAGTATCCATGAGATATTATGCGGCCCTTAGTGATGTCTTTTTGAAACCTCATATTGTTTGTCTCTAAAGCACACAATTTTAGCCAAAATAAGTTGATAATCTTCAATCTTTAGTTCTCGTTCTTGACAGTGATGGCGAGGCCAAAGTCATTCTCAAAGAACCCATGACGTCACCTGCCAAAAATTCACACCAAACTTTACATTTTTCGAGATTCACTAAACATTTGTAAAACTTATGTTGATTAGAATCATCAAAACAAATTTAACAAGTTTGTTTGTTAGGCCTCATCGCTGAATATGCTTTTTCGTGGAGAGCCTTCTCCGAATAGAATACAAATTTTGATGAAACAATTTTATCATTTGCATGTTTTATTAAATGCTTTATCTGTTCACAGACTGAATAAATGAATGTCAACTCGATAAAAGTATATTCACAAGTATGAAGCTTAGAAGTCCCTATTGAAAGACTCTATACAACGAAAGGGAATTTTTCACAAGGGTGAAGAAAATATGCATGGACATTTGCATAAATCAATTTCAATTTTAAGGTGAAAAAATTGCAACCAAATATAAATTTTACAACAGGATTTTAGAAGTAGATTAATCGAAAATATTAAATTTTTCATATGTGCAAATTTCCACCAGGAGTTTGCCATGTTTCTTGGTTATCTTTCTTTGTTCATTCATAAGCCAAATATTTTTTTTTTTTTTTTTTTTGTATATTCTGAATCTTAAAGATGTATTTTGTATTTTAAATGACAAAAGAAGCACAAGCTTTTCAATTGATTTGAACAAAAGAAACAAAAAATGTTCGAAAAAATATTTAAACACGAAGTAACATTATTTAATTGATGATATAAATTTAGGCAAAGAGTGGTATTCCATTGCAAAACAATTTTTCAAACATCTCAAGCCATCTATCCATCCAGTCATTATTGGACTCGAGTTATGAAATTTATTGCAAAGCATATTTTAAAATTAACAAGTGTTTTTCTTGGTTTTTTATATTTCTAGGCTGCATAGAGAATTCTTTAGCATTGGACTGTCATCGGGAGTGTGATTTTGATGGTGGCGCAGAAGGTGGCATTTCCCTGATAAAAAGCAGTCGCATTTCAGGTAATGATCAGCAATTTCCATAAACTTATAGTAAATTTATATAAAAGCACAAAATACTTCTCCAATTAACACTGTTAATTGAAGAAGGTAAAACAAAAATCAATTCAAAATGTAATTGTGTCAATTAAACTTATTTAATTAAATTAAATTTTTAAGCAAAAGTTTAAATTACATTTTTACTTAAATTTTTTAACAAATTCTCAATTAATCAAACTTTAAATTTAAATTAATTTTTCAATTGATTTTTTATATATTTGTTTTCAATTTAAGTTGTTCATTGTCCATAAAAAAGGAATATGAAAAATTAAAAACTTAATAAAAACTTATTTACTTTTTGTTAAAATAAAGAGAAGTTATACTCAGGCAATGAATACTTAATACTATTGCTAGTTATTACCTTCTTTTAGAAAAGGAATAGTGATAGAGAAGACTAGTTAAGTGGTGAAGGAAGAGATAGAGGAAAGCTTCACTCTTTTACAAATCAGGGGGCAAAATTAAAATTTTAGTTGTGTTTTTATGAACATTTCGATCGATATCGAATGCCGTAATTTTCCCCCTGCTTTTTGGACGTTTTTAATAATACAGATTTAAAGGGCCTCTAGAGTAAATGAGATGCATTAAATTTTCAAACCTGTATTTCAAATACATTTTATTGGTTATTTTACTTCGCTCTGATGTTACATTAGGATTAGCTTCTGCTGAAGTCGGTATAGTTCAGTGACTAGTGACTGTGCCTTCATCACTTGAACACTAATGTACGTCAAAAATATGTCTGGTGTTATTATTTAATGACCGGACTTTCAATTTTGTTGTGAAAGTGCTAACTACTTCAGCCAACGCCACCTTCACCAGCAAGCAATTTATTAATATCAATGAAGTCTATCAACTTGAATAAATTGAAGCAATTAAAAATTTAATTGGATCAAATTCTTAATTGAAAAAGAAAATTGGTAAAAAATTTCTTCTGTGTGGGGAAAATTTTTCTTTGAATGTTTTTTTTTTAATTTAATAGCAGTTATAAATTTAATTATGAACATAAAGTTGATTTTGTAACAAAAATTTTATTGACTCATTGAAATTTTAATTGATTATTTGTTTTGTTTTCTATTTGAAGTTTAATCAACTAAAAATTTAAGTAAGCTTTTAATTGACTTTATGAACTTTTTAATTCATTATTTGTATTTTTTAACTGTAAGTGTTAATTGGACTATTTATTGTTAATAAAAGTTTTTAGTTAAAGAAAATGCTACTTTAAGTTTTAAATCTTCTTTTGCTTTTAAATAAAACAGCACGTTCTGGCAAAACTCGCTACGAAGTGACCATACGCCTGGGTGCCAACCTAACTGCCTACTATCGTAATGTTGATGGTGAGAAAAGGACTCAAGACCAGTTGCCAGCGTTTTTAGAAAAGCATGTAAGTAAAAAAAACATAAAACAAACTATATCGCATTATCTCCATATAAAACAATAGCAATAGGAATTTTTTGAAAATAATATTCATTTAATTATGGAAATGAAACGATTTTAAAATGATTCGTTTTAAGAAGGTGCAAGAAATTTCACAAGATTCTTTTAAGTATATTTTGACTTTCTGAACAATCTCAAATATTGTCCAAATGTATGGTTTAAAGTCTCATAAGTCACATGACAGAAATTACAAGAAATGCTTAATTGACAGCTACTGTCATTGATCATGTTGTATTCAATATTGCGACAGTAACAAGAAGTGTCACTAACTCCTCACAAAAATGAACTGCAATGGCAATACTATCAGAACAGTTGCAGTCATGGCGTGAATGAGACTTAAAAAGTGTCCTCTGTCAAAAAAAAAAAAAAATATTGTTATGTTTTTATATTTTTAAAAATGTTATTTGTTTAGGTTCGAAATTGTTGTCAAATAAAATCCGCAAGTTTACAGTTTGTGTTTACTCAAAACTTTTATTAAGAGCCTGTAAGCACAATGTTAAAAGGTTCACTGCTGGAATATTAGAATAATACTGTTATTAACACAAGACAGACTGCTTATAATAAAATTATACTTAACATATACTTCATAACAGAATGTTACGAATGTCTAGAAAGTGTATTGGTTTATGTATGTGTGTGATTGCATATTTCTGAATAACAGAAGGTATAACATTATAGTTGTATCATTAATCAACATTGTCTTGTATGTTGCTGTAATTGTTATTAATTAAGTGCTGTTGATGTTTTTTTGACATCATTTGCAATAGGGAGTAGCAAAGCGTATTTGCGAAAAAAAAAGTATATATTTCCAACATTTGCCTAATGTGCATGCTGGCTATAAGCACATTCTAAGAATAAAATATCATGCTGGAAGAAAAGAAAAGTTTAAATATAAAAATAATTTCTATGAATAGTTTACTAGTTTGGTTGCGGATTAAATTTTTATTTTGTATAAAATGTTATCTTAACCCGCTTATGGCACATAATTATGCGTCAAACTAAGATTCTCCTCACTGCCTGCTGCCATTCCCGCATTGATATTTCTCAAAACATTGCGTACAGCGCCTGGTGCACGTTCCAAGGAACTTGACCACGATGATCGCTGCGAACGTGGAAATGTAGACGTTGTTGCTTCATTAGTATTTCTTCCCAGTTGTTGATTATTCACACCCACTGTACTTTCCATTATGGTGGGCATATTATTGCCACTGCCACCAAGCTCTGCTGCCAGATTGCTAGAACCCTCAGTTATATTAAAACTGTGAGAAGAGCGTGAGGTGGGACGCCAACGATTCAGTTTCATGGATGATTTACTTCGTGTAGAGGCTGATGAAGTATGGCCTTCTGGTTTAGTTTTTGCTGAGGACGAGGATGCTTGTTGCTCTAGTAAATTGCTTACCAGCTTGTCGAGTGCCTTTAAGTCAACTTTGCGAGAATTACGTATGGAATTCATACGGCTGCCTGCCCCACTACCACTGGATCCAAAAGCCTTGGGCGAATCGTAGGGTTTATTCAGACCAGCTAATCTAGCCAGGCGTTGCGTTAACTGAAAATGTAAAAGAATAAGTCAATGTTTTACTGAATAAATTATGACTTAAATTAAAAAAAAAAATAACTATTTTATAATATTTTTTTACCTTTCTTTAATTATAATAATCTTAAATTTTATTGAGCTTAATATCTCTTGTTCTTATATTAAAAGCTAAAATTTTTTTTATATTTCCTTATTTTGCCACTTCCTTGTGTGTCTTTTTCAGAGTTTCAGCATTTGGAAACTTTTTGGTACAACTTCTACTACCAGCTGTTACAACATTTCTTTAATCCTTTTCTTGCTAATACTATTTGGCCTTTGCACCAATTTCTTCGTCTTAAACATTTCACCCACAGTAAATAAAATTCATTCTCCCTTCCTTACTTAATCTTCGTATTTGGCAACCCCGACAACCAGCTGTTGTCATCTCATACGTACTGCATTGCCAATTTACAGGCTGCACACACACATGAACCTGATTATTACTCATTTCACTACTATTGAACAAAGACTTCAAAGATTTGCCTTAAACCTTATATAGAGCACATGCCTTATGCCAATTAACACGAACTTAATGGAACTTTATGTGACCGGTGCCTTTCATACAAATAAAACCATAATCAGTCCCAAAACTATTTACGTGACACGTTTTGTGACTTTTCTCTTCCCTATTTCCTTTTTCCTTCACTGACAAAATTTGGAAAAGGATTTCAGCCTGCTTAACAGCAAAATTTAAAACAAAGCAAAAAGAAAAGCCACAGAAAAGGAGATGAACTCTATTAAAAACCTCTTAACTTTGACATTGTCTTCGAAACGTTTCAACTTCCCTTTCAAATCCGTTTTAAGCTGTTGACCCTTGACTAAATAAATTGTTGTTTCATTTTTATCTGATTTAGTTGCAGTTTTAAACCATTAGAAAAGAATCTCAAAAAAAAAAGGAAGCGAACAAAAAGTGATATTCAAAGAACTGAAACACATACAATGAACTTTATATAGTTGGCCGAATAAAATGAACAAAATGGCCTCTTTGCCATTTGTTTAGTTTTGCAAAGCGATTGTGTGTTTTATTTCCGCTTAGCATTTATTTTCTCTGCAATTCCTTTTTGTAGGATTCATATTTTTTATTTTGTTATTATGTCCATCCATTGAAGCTCAAAATAAATCTTTGATAATATGACCAAAATGTGCAGAAATTGTATTTTTTATTTATTTCATTCCTCGTTGAGTTTTATGCACAACTTTCATCTATTTGAGTTTAACGAAAACAACAAAAACCAAAGTCAATTGTCTGTAGTCTTATATATTTTTTATTTATTTAACTTCTGCCTGTGATTTTTGTGATTTACTGGGGTGGTTTTTATCATGAGGATTCGAGTTTTTCTGCTGGAAAAATTGCTGGTAGTGCATAAATCTATTTTTGCTCCTCTTGCCTGTTGTAGTGCTTTTTAATTTGTTGTCGGGCTTGTTTGTGTTTGCCATGACTATTAGACCGTTTGATGGTTTGGAGGACTTTGTGTTATTGTTTATCTCTTGTGATGATTGCACAATAAAAACGAAGTCCACAGGCACAAAATTCTTTATTTTTTTTTATTAAATAGGCTGATATTAATGAAAAAGGTAAAGAACAAGATATTTTGTTTATAAGTTGAATGTGTTAAAAAATGTCAACTTAATACTTTATTATTTACGACAAAGTTTATGTTAATGTAGAGCTTACGAAAGGTTGTTGACAAAATTATAAAATTCCACTTAAAACTGCTTTCGCAATACGTGCGAGTATATACAAAACACCAGCTATGAAATTTTTTCTCGTATAAAGTTTCGTGATATATTTTCATGGTTCAAAGGAAACGGACATTTTGAACCTTGTCAAGCAGTTGCTTCAAGATCTTCCGAATATTTCTTGAGCTTATCTCGAAGTCTGTCGATTGCAACACGAACCTATTAATCGCTAGACCTACCGAATACAACTTGACCTTACTAATTATACGATGTCAGTTTTTGAGATGGAAATTAAGATTTTGAGCGGTAGTTATACTTTTTATCTGCTTAATGTTCCCAATAAGTTGGCATCACTGCGCTCGCCGTCAATAAATTGGATTGTCAACGCAACTCAACATACCCTGTAGTTTTCAGATACAGTTTTTTCAGTTAATTCAATTGCAAGGACTTAATTGATATTGAATAAATTTACTAAAGTGCAACTTTCACTCTTACAGAAAAGCTTTCGTTCGAGGCTTGTTTCTTTTTAGCATTTTTTGTTTTGGCGTTGTCTTTTAGTATTAATGCTTTTTAGCTTTGGCGGTTTTCTTTGGCGACTTTTTTTCCGGTATTGGCGATTTATTTTTGGTTGTTTTACAAAGCATATTAAAAGTTGAAGCGAGTTTGGTTAGTTTTGGCGCTTTTTTCGTTATGACGTTTTTTCGGTTTTTGCGTTTTTCTTCTTTTTTGCGACCATTCTTTACTTGTGGTGATTTTTTTACATTTTAGTGAATTATTATTTTTTTAGTTTTGGTGATATTTTTTAATTTGAATGTCTCACCTGAAGTGATGTGATGCAATGATAAAAAAAAATTACTTAAGAGCTTTTTAAATTTTAGCGCTTTTTTGTTTTGCCGATTTCTTTAATTTTTGGTGATTGCTTTAGTTAAAACGTTTTTTTAGTTTTTGGGCTTTTTTTCGTTTTTGCATTTTTTTCACTTGTTTTTTTTGTCAGCGATTTTTTTAAGTTTGGCGATTTTTTTCATTCAGGCGATTTTTTCGGTTTTTTGCCGACTTTTTTACTTTTGGTGAATTGTTTTTCATTTTAGCAATTTATTCTATTTTTGGTGATATTTTTCATTTAAGAGCTTTTTTCTCTTTGACGCTTTTTCGTTTCGAAAATTTTTTTTTATATTGGGATTCTTTTAGCGTTTTAAAAATTTCCAGCATTTGCCTCTTACTGTTTCCAAGATGCAGCAAGTTGTAAAAATTACATAGTCAAAATTACATTAACTGATAGAATACCCTTTAATTTTTATTTTTTAAATTTTAGTCTTAATTGTTATAGTCTGCATAAAACTTACACCTTTAGTGTATGGAAAGAACCCTTAAAAGATTGAACTAATTAACTGTAACTACAAAGTTTTTGTTGCAGTGATACAATTTTTCATCAAATGGTTAAATAAGCTGTAGTAGTTTTTTTTTCTTAGTTAATTTCTTAACTTAGAAAAATTGTGTTATGCTATGAATTTATATAAAAGGCAGTAACTACTCGCCTTAACAGATTGATTAAAGCGTCAAAGCAGTTTTGTAACCCTTGTTAATTTCAATCAATTTGTTTTTAACATTTTATGCAAACGAGCTATTTAATTTGTCTTTTTAGCGAACACAAAGTGTCATCTCTACAATTTGTGCTTGTCCTAAAAAAGCCAATAGGAATTAATTAATTTTCAACTTATTTCCTTGACCACAAAAATCTCAACTATCTACCACATAAATCCTGTAAGAAAAGAATTACAGACCTGCAAAACTTTCCCTCAAACCGCATGCTGATTTCATCAATAAACCATAGAAACAAGACACAAATGAAATGAACAAATAACAAAGTCCCCGAGAGAAAGAAACAAGCTTGTATTAAATACAAATTGTCATATAAATGCCGGTAACTGTCTAAAGAAAATGTCCTGCAAGTACACACACTGTGACACAATTACACACATATAAACATACCTGCAGACCACAGTCTGTGTGTGGAAACGAATAAGCAAAATAAAAAAAATAAACTAAATATTGTTAAATGGAACAATCATCAATTTTAAATTGGAACGATAAACAAGAATTCCTTTTCAATTTACAGCAGCAATTAAAAGGCAAAAAAGCGAACAAAAGAATAAACCAACAATAGTGTGCTGGAGTCGGTTACTAAAGCCCTGCAGGGAACACAAGCTGGGAGAAATTAATTTTGATAATGGAATTTAATTAATTTGTTTATCTTCATGAGCGTAACAATAGAATTGAGAATATTAACAAATTAATGAAATGTTAATTAAATAAAATTTATTATTGCGGCTTTTGGCTTCGAAGAGATTAGTGCGAAGTATAAAAGAACTTACCTCTCCCGCTGCGTTGCTAGAATAACTCATGCGTTTCACTTTCTTAAATGTGACATCATCTTCCGCCTCTTTTAGAGCCTGCTGCAAAACATTATCCATTTCAGGGCTGCGATGTTCGTCCAGGCCTTGGTAATCACTTAATTAAAATAAAATTATGAAATGGGCAAAATTTAAAAAAATTTTAATAAAATATATTTGGAAAATCGTATAATTTAACTGAATGTTAAAGGAAGTCAGCAAAGTTGAGATTTGAACAAAATCTATGTATGTATATATAAAATAAAATTAATCCTTATTTCCTTTGGCCACGGCATCACGAAATTTCCCCCTTTTTTGTCTGTTTTTTTTTTGTTTTTGTCTGGAGAAGAATGATATGAAAGAAAAAATACAGAAAGTTCCGCGGAACATTTTACTGTGCAACAAAAGGTTAATATTTGAAATTTATGTTGTAAGTTTGAGTTTGTTTCACTGAAAAGCAAAAACGGCTTAATGGATTTGCATGAAATACGGTATGGCTGAAAATTTGTACTTTTAGTACCTTTTCTTGTTAACTTAGTATCAATACAGTTTATATGACAATTTCAGTCTCTTTCTAGATGCGAGCGAAGACGCGGGAAAATTTTAATTTAATCGAACTAGAATGAATTTTAATCAGCAATAATTTCTTAATCGGGCTTAAGTTCTTTTCAATTTTTATGGTATGAAATATTTTTATTAATTAAAGTGATTTGCTAACTAAGAGAAGAAAAATAAAACTAGAGTTTAGCTGGGAGGAAAAATCGGCATTTTTCTCTACCGCCAGGCAATTAATCAGCTTCCATGTCTACGCACTTGGCCAGATATTGTTTAGTAACATCAAATATTTACCCGCATATTCATAAAATTTTAAAATGAATATGAAATGTATTTTATTTAAAATTTTTCATTCAAAATTTTCCTAAAATGGATTTCAAATTCATTTTATTTTTTTATAAGTATGGGGGTAAACGTTCATTTGTAGTGAAATGGAATATGAAATACTATTAAATTGTGCTTACAATTATTGATTTAAGCACTTTGTAATATTTAAATTTAAGTATAGGAACCGACCGCTTAACAAAACATCCATTAAATAAACAGTTTCTTTTAGACAAAAGCGTAGCTGTTCAATTCCTTGTTCTTCATTTGGCTAAGAACATGAACATACGTCGATATGCTTATAAATAGATCCAATTAAATTAAAATAAACTGCGTTTGTATTTAATGTAATAAAAATGTTTAACAAACCCTAACCCCTAAGATAAACACTTTAGGATACCAACACACTTCAAGCTGAATAACATTTGAACCGGTTACGT
The DNA here is from genome assembly GCA_936439885.1 of Nowickia ferox. NCBI lineage: Eukaryota > Metazoa > Arthropoda > Insecta > Diptera > Tachinidae > Nowickia > Nowickia ferox. The sequence goes on from OW387026.1 coordinate 5,195,507, forward strand.
TAAATTGTATTACTGCTGAAGCAAACATGCACGTACATACTTGGAATTGAATATGAGAAATTTAGTTTTAAAGAAAATGAAAACGAAAGGAATAACAATATACGAGTATGTGTAATAAAAATAAATACTAAAATGAATAAAAGTAAAAACAAATCCTGAGGCTAAGTATTGATATACAAAATAAACACATATGAAAGCATAAATTTCAAGTTATTCATATAAAGATACGTTTGTCTAATAAATGTCACCATATAAAGTACGTTCGTTTTTATTAAAGCGTAGATACAATCAATTATGCTAAAAAGAAGAAATTGAGAAATATCAACATTACATGAAAACCACCAAAGTACTCGTACATATGTACGATTTAAAGACCAACAAATTGCCGAGATAATTTTGTATGATATAATAATAAATAATTTTTATATACGAGTATACTAATTTACTAATTTACATTAGTATATAAGTACATATGTATGTATGTATGTATATATAAGCATGTAGAGGAAAACATTTTTGAGGGAAATGCTACGAACTGATTCCATATGAAATCAAGATTATATATCACGATTATTTCCATTTACAATAAATTACATCTATCTATGATCCACGTCCATTGCGCGAGTTTTGAAGAACGAAAAATTCGTGCAGTTGAATAAATTTATATGGAATAACTTTTATCCGAGGATATTTGATTAAGTTCAAGTATCATTCTATGAAGTACTATTCGAATAATTTTTATTAAAAAATAACTTTTATTTGAATAATTTAAATTCAAAAATAATTTTTATTCGAAGAATTTAAATTTAAAAACAATTTTTATTCGAATAATTTTTATTCGAAAATAACTTTTAATCGAATAGTTTTTGTTTGATAAACTTTTATTCGACTAATTTTTATTCGAATTTTCTTGTGAATGCATGAATTAGTGAATATGTTTAGTCAAATGACAGTTTCCCGAAAAAATTTTATTAGATTAATTTTTATTCGAGTAAATGCTATTCGAATGATATTTATTCGAGCATACATATGAAACTAATTTTAATAAAATGCCTTATTGCGGTTGTCACATGCATCGAATCGACTTCGACAGTTTGTAGTAGATTAAAGAAAAACTACGAACTGACTCAATATGAACTAAAGATTTGTTTCCATTTACAATAAATTATGTACCTCATGTAAATACGATCTACGTACGTAAAAAGCAACGGTACTTCAAAAAGAAACTTGAAAAAAGGCTCTCAGAGAGAACAAGAGAACAAGAGAACAATTTACCGTTTTTATTCTTAAGCAACTTTTTATGAAAACTATTAGGGGTGTCCTATTCATGTAGCGAAGAGGTATGTGTGTACTTAATTAAATTTATGTCGAATAACTTTTATCCGAGTAAATATGAGTAAGTTCAAGTATCATTTTGTGAAGTAATTTTAATTCCAATGATGTTTATTCGAAAATAATTTTATAAATTAAGATTTGAATTATTTTTATTCGAAAAAGTTTTAATCGATTAAATTTTATTTGAATAATTTTTTTGTATACGCCTGGATTATTGAAATAATGTTAATTTAAGTAATACTTTTCCGAAAAATCTCTTTGTCATTACTAAAATTTGTTTAATTTTTATTCGAGTACATGCTATTCGAACAATATTTATTCGAACAGATGTTATTTATTTGAATAAAATGCCTTATTGCGGTTGTCACATGCATCGAATCGACTTTGACATTTTGTACCAGATAAAGAAAAATATTTTTTTGGCTCATTTACTACAAAAACATGATAACTCAAAAAAAAATTAATTTTACAAAAAATTAATAAGAAAAAAAAACATGTAAGTCTTTAAAAAAAAGTCAAAATCGTTAAAATCTTCACACACTTGAAGTAATTGACGGCTTTCACAGTCCTCTATTAGTCATTATTATAAAAGAGAGGGTACTAATCAGTATATTGGGTGGAAGTAAAACGAAAATTTAATGTATTGTAAAAAAAACATACTCACCTTAATAGCTTATCCCTAAATGCGTCCAAACCAGCACCAGTACCCGCACCAAAGCCACCTTTACCACGCCTTATTGTAGAACGATTAGTTTTGCGTACTGTACGCAAATCAGTTTCCCAGAAACTAAATGTTGTTTTTATTACAATTTCATTTAATGGTTTCATGAAATTAAATAAAGAAATTTAATAGTTTAATAATTAGAGAAAATTAATATATATATATATACGAGTATATAAATCAAAGAAATTTTTTTAAATTTTGCATTGTAGTTTTAAATAAAAAAAGATATTAAACAAACATCCTCTGAAATCAAAATGTCTTTGCTAGTACTCCATCATATGATTTTGTGATATATATTTTTTATTACAAATAACTTTTGAGTCAATTTATTGGGATTTACAGAGTATCGAAGAGTAATTAAATTAAATTTGATTCTTTCGATTCTTCTCATGTTTTTTTTACAATTTATAAAATAGTAAATTTTTTTTCACATTACTTTTGTTTTATTTTTCTATTAAATTGTGAAAATCCATTGGAAAACAAGTCGAGTGAATTCGAAGCTCAATTTATTTTTACATTTGCTGGTCATGAAATCAATTCTTTGGATTTTCTCTAGTTTTTAATACGTCAAAGCATATTTTTTTTATTATCAATTTGTCCTAAATTTGCTAACATACTTTGACTGCATATACAGGTATGTATGTACATATGAACATATATTGCTTGTTTAAGTTTCATTGTCCTTTCATATTACTCTACATGTGCATTTATAAAATATAATTGTCATTAGGTTTGAGTTGCATGTTATGTTCTTACAAAGGATTCCAAGTTCAATTTGAGAAAACTATTAAATTTTCTTTCAATTATTGCATTTATATAAAATGGAACAATTTTCTGTTTTCCGACAGGATGAAACTGATGAGTTTAATATTTGTAAATGCTATAAGTTTGCTTCGAAAATTTATTAAATATTAAACTGAGTTGTATACTTCATGAAAATGCAGATGAAATTTAGTTTTTAATGTAAATAAGATAACAAAAAAATAGTATATTTTTGGGCAAAACCTTGGGCGCACAGACTCCAAGTTGCTTCAACTGATGATGAATCGATTTATTCCGATCTTCTTACACACTTTCGCTTATAGCAGTGATGTTATATTCAGTACTCACATACCTTCTTCATGTTGGTGTTATTTTATCACGAATCACGAGGTCGTCTATAAGTAACCTTGCTCCAGCTTCAATTCATTGATGACGACTTACCAGACTACATTAATCATAAATGTGGGAAAAAGTATGTGATAAAAATATTAAACTAAAACTTCATTATTTTTAATTTCTTGGTGTGTCATTTCGTTCTCGATTATGTTTTGTCTTACAAAACTTTCATTGCAAAATAAAAAACAACAATTTCCCAGATTATATAAATGTGCTTTAAATTCAAACAGACTTGTAATGAAAAGTATTTTAATAGAAGTTTTTATTTGTGTATGTTTGTATATCAAATAACTGTCTCGCTGAATTACATTATTTAAGCAAAATGTCAAAGTCACAATTCGTTGTTGAAGGCCATTCACAACTACTATGCGATTGTGTTAAACTTTTTTTACTACTTTTGTATTATATATTCCTTTAAAAAGCTATAAATCTAACAAAAGGTTGCGGTCGTGTTGAGTGACAGTCTTTATCCCTTTTCCCAAACACTATTATATTAGATAACAATGGTGAGAAATTAGTGTTATGAATGGCCCAATACTCTCAATAACAATAAGTTCAAATGTCTTGAAATTTGTTAAAATACACATATGCCTACATAAACACTGTGACATGTGCAAAAAAAATTGATTTAGATGTTTAGAAGATTGCTTATGCTCACTATAAATTGTTTTCTTGTGTTCAATAGTAAAACGAGTAGAAAACTAAAAGGAATTGTTTTGTTGCTTTTTCAATAGTAGCAATCTGCTTTTTTTTGACAGCAACAACTCTTGATACATTGACGTCTTTGTTGCTGTTAAAATCATCAGCAACATCATCACTATTATCATCATTGTGAGAGTAATAACAGTTGTTTGGGAGTGTGTGTGTGTGTGTATGAATGTGTTTGTGTGTCTGAGAATAGTTACTGGATTATTTCTAAGATTATTTGTTGCCTTCTCTTTCTCTCTCGTTTGTTTTTGCTGGCAAAGTCATATGTTTGATTTCAAGACCTTGAATTAATGATGTCAATTTGTTGTTGTTATTTGCTCTTTTTTTTTGTTTATTTGCTTGTTTGTTTGTTTAACAATACATGAAAATCAAAGTTGCCCAAGTGTAGTTTTCTTGTTAAGATTTTACTCTTTTTATTGAGTTTATTTTTGTTCTTGTTCTTTTTTTTACTTAATTCATACAGTTAAAATAAGGTCAAGGGGACTCGCTCTATTGTAGATAAAGATGAGAAAAAATAGGAAAGTAAAGTAAGTGGGGCTTTTATTTAAATTTCAAGAAAAAGATAAACAGTTTTAAGAGCAATTAAAAATAAGTTTGAAAGTTTAACTGTCTCTTAATAGTTGTTTGTTAAAGTATAGAGATCTAATGAAATTAGTTATAGCATTTAAAATATAAAAAAAAAACAAGATTAATATTCAAATGCACTTTATATTCGGCAGTGAAGAAAATTATGTTTTTGAATTTAAATTTAAATTAATTTTTCTGTTGTTTTTAGTCATAAAATTGCGAGATAATTTAATGAAAGATTTTTAATATTTAATATTTATTTTCTTCCATTATTAATTGCAATTTTTTTAAAAATAAAAAATGTCAAAATGTCCGTTTGCTTATTTATGTAAAGATATTCTTCTTAAATGGCCAAATGTCACAATTTTGAAGTGGCTGCAACAAATAAATTGCCTCGTTGCCTATTCTAGCAGCAATTTATTCTTTGTCATTTAAATTCTTATAAGAAACTATTTCCTATTCGTTTAGAAAATCCTGACTATAATTTCTAATAACGCCATTAATTTAGCAATTTCCTTTAAAATACGTGATACCATCAAAATTCAAAATATTTTGCTAAAATTAGGCGATAATTTTTAATATCATTCCGAATGCCAGCAAACATTGTACTAACAATCAAAGTACTCTTATTATTTATTTTATGACCAGTAGCGCAGTATTTACGAATTAGAAAAAAAGGAAACTGTTGCCGCAGAATGAAAGCTTTAAGTCCTTTAAGCCTCTGTATTTTAATTTTACTCATTTATCTATTACATGAACTCAAATCTGTAACACACTCGTTATACATATGTACATATGTAATTGAATTTTACTCATTTCTTTACTTCTCCTTAATACTATATAAAAGAAAAACGGTTAACATGTACATAAGTCAAGCAGGTAGAATTCTTTTCTCAAAATCAAAAATAAAATTTGCGGCTCTTACTGTTACATGAAAAATAGTTGGTTGTAAAGAAACCTAGACACGAAGAACACAAATAATTTTAAAGCGCTTTTCGCTTCTTAATATTAATAAAAATTATAACTTTGTAATTTGAATTTACGCAAAGTGTTTTATTTCAAAGAAGTAAAGTGCTATTAAAATTTATAACTTCCTGTCAATGACATTTCTTTAAAATTATTTGTGCATAAAATTATTAAAATTATTTTAAATCACCGAATAAAGCGATAATATGCAAAATTCTAATACTAAGAACAACAGCAGTTGCAAAAAGTGTTCTGAAAAGGATACGGACGATATGGTACAATGCGACGTTTGTGACCACTGGTATCATTTTGGATGCGTTGGCGTCGACCAAAATGTTGCGAACGTAAGTTGGTGTTGTGAAAACTGTAGTGGCGCATCATCTATACCACACACAAGACTTGTAACAGATACGTCCACACCGACCACCTACAATGACAAAGCGCGCCGGTGTTCTACCGACATACAAGGTATAAATCAAATTTATTCAACAATGTCATCAGGAAATGCAGATTTGATGCAGCCAACACATGCGTTAACACCGGGTAAAAGTACATACTCAATCCCTGTGGCAGCAACAATGGGCCCACCAAATGCTTCCCAGACAATGGCACCGATATCTACGATTTATACGGCACCCATAATGTCGTACTTACCACCTATGTCGTGGCAAAACACTTATCCTCCAATAATGCTTACACATGCACAACCTAATTTGTCACCGCACTATTCTCAGGTAGGAAGCTCCCTTTCACAAATGCAAGGTCAAACAACATGTACGACAACAACTAGCAACCTTGAAACTATTACAAGACAGCGAAACTTAGAGTTAAAAAAACTTGAAGAAGAAATGCAGCTAAAGCGGCAGTACTTGGACGCAAAATATAAAATATTGGCAGAAGAAAACGAATCTTCTGTACTAAACAGAAACATTGCATTAAACGCAGAGCCGATGACAACAACAGCAGCAAATATAGGGCCAACACCAACACAACTAACTGCAAGACAGTCTTTTCCTAAACAGTTGCCAATCTTTAACGGTGATCCGGATGAATGGCCACTTTTCATTAGCAGCTTTGAAAATAGCACGCACTTGGCTGGCTACACGGACGCTGAAAATTTAATCAGGCTACAATCATCACTTAAAGGTAAGGCTCGTGAAATGGTTAAAAATAAATTGCTATTGCCGCAAATGGTTCCTGAAGTTATCCAAACACTACGAATGTGCTTCGGCAGGCCTGAATATATTTTAGATCGAGCCCTTTCCAAGGCCAGAAGTTTCCCACCCATTAAAGACAAATTGGACATGCTCATTGAATATGCTATTTGCGTACGAAATATTTGCGCTACTATGGAAGGGTGTCATATGTACTCCCATCTGAATAATCCCTTATTGGTAAAAGAATTAGTGGATAAACTCCCCAATAACCATAAACTGAGTTGGGCTATGTGTCACAAAGATGATCGCGCTCCAGTTGTTAAATGTTTCAGCGATTGGTTATATCACATGGCAGAGGCGGCGAGCAGTGTAACACCATTATTCGTCAAATCCGGCGCCGCTGTTAATACACATACACGTGAGTTCAGTGCCAGTAACGATAATAATAACGCAGTAAGTACGACGTGCATTGTATGCAACGACGGTAGTCACAAAATAGTCCAATGCGATGTTTTCAAGAACATGTCTCTAAATCGTAAATGGGAATGTATAAAGGCAAACAATATATGTCGACAGTGTTTAGGTAGACATAAACGTAAATGTAGCTTCAATAAGGAATGCGGTATAGATGGATGTAAGTATAAACATAACCCTTTGCTCCATAAGAAAGTAAAATCCGAACAAACTATGTCGAATTCTTCACAAAAAATGCAACAAAATTCTACTGTAAACGCACACAGCAATAATTACGATGAATTTCAGCCATTGTTTAGAATAGTGCCAGTGAATATACACGCCTCAAATAAAATTAAAAAAGTCTTTGCATTTTTAGACGAAGGGTCCGCGGTAACTCTGATCGAAAAGGATATTTTTGATGAAATGGGTCTTGAAGGCGAGAACGATCCATTATGCCTGAGATGGACGGGTGACACAACACGCATGGAGAGTGATTCCGTAAAGGGGAACATCGTTATATCGAATGTGACTAACAACAAGCAGTTTCAATTAAAATCAGTTCATACAGTAGGTAATTTAGGACTTCACGCACAGACAATCGATACAGATGGCATATTAAGAAGATACCCACACTTGGCCAACTTGCCAATAGAGTCGTACCATAATGCTACACCAGCAATATTGATTGGGGCTGATAATTGGAACTTGGCGGTTCCACTAAAAATAAAAGAAGGACTACCAAACCAACCCATCGCTTCTAAGACACGTCTAGGCTGGACGCTACAAGGGTGCAATAGTAAGTCTGCCAAAGAATTCCAAATGAATATTCATATGTGTGACTGTCAACAAAGTTACAATGAGCTCCACGATATGGTTAAAAAATTTTTTTGCTTAGAATCAAGCCGACCAATGCAGTTATTTTCTCACGATGATATTAAGGCCATGGAAATATTAGAAAATACGTGTAAAAAAGTGAACGGCCGCTATGAAGTGGGCTTGTTATGGCACGACCAAAACACCACTATACAAACGCAAATCGATAATCTTATTCAAAAGGGGTATGCTGAAAAACTTACTCCAAATGAATTAAAAGTGTATCATGACAAAACCTGGTATCTACCAGTATTCGTTGTCTCAAATCCGAACAAACCGGATAAAGTCCGACTTGTTTGGGACGCTGCGGCGAAATCTAACGGCGTGTCATTAAATGACTTTATGATGGCAGGCCCTGATTTTTTAAAACCTTTAGTGGAAGTTCTATTAAAATTTCGAATTGGGAAAATTGCCATTTGTGCCGATATAACCGAGATGTTTCACAGGGTAAACGTGAGAGAAAACGACATGCACGCACAGAGATTCCTGTGGTACGACGAAAGAGGTGAGCCGAGTATTTTTGTCATGCGTGCATTAACCTTTGGTATTACCTGCGCTCCCTGCATAGCTCACTATGTTCGCAATAAAAACGCAGAGGAGTTTAAAGATAAACATCCCAGAGCAGTCGAAGCGATACAACAAAATCATTACGTAGATGATTTCATTGACAGTGCTCCAGACGAAAAACAAGCAACAGAGTTGGCAAGGTGCGTAAGAGAAATTCATGAAGCTGGTGGTTTTAAAATGCACCACTGGGCATCCAACTCGAAAAAAGTTTTACAAGAGTTACATAGCGACACCTTTCCTGAGCAAGAAATAAAAGACTGGGGCTCAACGACTAAAGTATTAGGTTTGTATTGGGACCCGAATAATGACCAGTTTAGATATATTTGCAGATTTGTTAGACTACGGCGTGATATATTAAATGAGTCCCTAACACCGACCAAGCGTGAAACACTACAAGTTTTGATGTCCATTTATGATCCCCTTGGATTCGCTTCTTGCTACACCATAGCCTTAAAAATATTGTTACAAGAAGTATGGAGATCTGGCATAGGGTGGGACGAAAGGCTGACCAGTCCATTAGAAAAAAGTTGGTGTATGTGGAAATCCACTATTCCAAAAATAACGTCCATTAGAATTCCTCGATGCTACTCCCCAACAATGCCAACAGCAGACGAAGTGCAACTTCACACATTCGTGGACGCCAGTGAAAGAGCTTACGCTGCCATATGCTATCTACGAATCAAAAAAGATAACGTTATAACTGTCTCTTTAGTTGCCGCTAAAAACAAGGTGGCGCCATTGAAACCGCTCTCGATTCCAAGGCTCAAATTGCAGGCTGCTTTACTTGGCGCGAGACTAGCAAATAATATTCTAAATATACGTCACATAAAAACAGACTCTCAAATTTGGTGGAGCGACTCGAAAACTATCTTGAGTTGGCTACAAGCAGATCCAAGGAGGTTTCATCAATTCGTCATGCATCGAGTAGGAGAGATTATCGAGAGTACAAACGTTAATCAGTGGAGATGGGTACCGTCCAAACAAAATCCAGCTGACCTCGCTACTAAATCAGAGATAAAACTAAACACAAAATTATGGTTTGAAGGCCCTGAATTTTTGCGCTATGATGCAACTGAGTGGCCACATTGTGATGACCTGGGAAAGCTCGATGGAACAGAAATGAAACACTGCTCATTAGTAATTGAAAACGTACGTAGTATGAAAATAAATGCTGAATATTTTTCCGACTGGAGGCGCTTGTACCGTGCTGTGGCTACATTTTTCTTGTACTGTTACCGTTTGAGAGAATTGGCGAAAAAGAAATTTATAAAGGAATTTGTTGCAGTTGATTGCGATTTAATAAAAATTGCTCAAATGTTCTTGATGCGAGTTGCACAGAATACTGAATATACTCTCGAAATATATCGCTTGGCGCATGGCAAGTCAATTCAAAAGGGGAGCAAACTTACCCCTCTCAACGTTTATCTGGACGAATATGGTGTCATTAGGTCCCGAGGCAGAACAGAATATCTTAATAATCATGAAGACGTAATCGTTCTACCTAATGACCATCACGTAACATTCCTATTAGTACGTCACTTCCATGAAAAATTTCGGCATCAATATCATGAAACTGCACTAAATGAAATAAAAGGTCAATATCACATAACAAAACTACGCGTTCTATTCCGTAAAGTGCGTCGTACGTGCCAATGGTGTAAAATCAATTATGCTATGCCACAGATACCGCAAATGGCAGCTCTGCCAATGTCAAGACTTTCCGCATTTGAACGACCATTTACCTTTGTCGGTATGGACTATTTTGGACCAATAAATGTTGCTGTCGGCAGAAGACGGGAGAAGAGGTGGGGCGTAATATTTACTTGTCTAACAGTCCGCGCTATTCATATTGAAATCGCGCATAGCCTCGACACAAGTTCATGTATCATGGCAATAAGAAACTTTATTTCAAGACGTGGAACACCTAAAGAAATATATTCCGATAATGGAACTAATTTTAAGGCGGCTGAAAAAATACTGTGCTCCCAAACCAAAAACATCAACTTGGTATCAATTAAAACTAAATTTGAACAAATTAAGTGGAAATTTAACCCGCCAGCGGCACCACATATGGGCGGTGCTTGGGAAAGGTTAGTGAAGTCAGTTAAGACCGTTCTTTATAGTATATGCCCGACTATGAAGTTTAGCGATGAAAGCCTAAAAAACGCATTATGTGAAGCTGAATTTACCATTAATTGCCGCCCACTGACTTTCGTCTCTATTGAGTGCGATGACGACGAAGCCATTACTCCCAACCACTTATTAATCGGCTCGTCAGATGGATACAAACCAATTGCAAATACAAATGTTGATCTCCGACAACGATGGTACAAGTCACAGGAGTTTGCCGATCAGTTTTGGCGTAGATGGCTTAAAGAATATGTACCCATAATATCGCGACGTAGCAAGTGGTTTACAAAACAACCACCCATAAAAGTTGGTGACGTAGTCGTTATTGTGGACTCAGACCTTCCAAGAAATTGCTGGCCTAAAGGTCTGGTGGTGGACGTCGTAGTAGCGAAGGATGGCCAAGTTAGGAGGGCTACAGTGAAAACAAACAAAGGTATTTTCCAACGACCAGTAGCAAAATTAGCTGTGCTAAACGTAAGCGGCGCCTTTGAAGGTAAACTCAACCAATCGATCTCGTTTACGGCGGAGGGAAATGTTGCCGCAGAATGAAAGCTTTAAGTCCTTTAAGCCTCTGTATTTTAATTTTACTCATTTATCTATTACATGAACTCAAATCTGTAACACACTCGTTATACATATGTACATATGTAATTGAATTTTACTCATTTCTTTACTTCTCCTTAATACTATATAAAAGAAAAACGGTTAACATGTACATAAGTCAAGCAGGTAGAATTCTTTTCTCAAAATCAAAAATAAAATTTGCGGCTCTTACTGTTACATGAAAAATAGTTGGTTGTAAAGAAACCTAGACACGAAGAACACAAATAATTTTAAAGCGCTTTTCGCTTCTTAATATTAATAAAAATTATAACTTTGTAATTTGAATTTACGCAAAGTGTTTTATTTCAAAGAAGTAAAGTGCTATTAAAATTTATAACTTCCTGTCAATGACAGGAAACAAAAATCAAATTTAAACATTTTTCATTCCGTTGCCTGTTTCTTATTTATTGTTACAAATATCCTTATTAAGTTAAGGGAACAAACAGACTTTGTTGCCTTTTTTTCCTCTTATTTATTGTGAACGTTTATTTTTCTTTTGTATTATTATTACTTCTCTTTTTGTTTTGTTAACAAGCTTACCGTTTTAAATCGGGGCTGGCTGTGTATGGCGCCGAGACTTCCTTAATTTTCAACACTATTATGGCGGTAATAAAAATGCAAATCACATTCACCACCGTCAACAGACACGACACAATGCCATTGATCAAAAACTCAGTTGGCAAATAGTCTGTGTATAAGAAAGGATATGCTGATGTTTCATTATACAATTCGCCTTTTATGTGGGGAATACGAGTGCCAGGATAAATCAGCCAGATACAAGCCAAAGCCCAAAAAAGACCCTGCGCCAAGACAATAATAAAAAAACTTAATTAAATAATTTTATTTAAATAATAAATATAAAATGAAAGCGGAACAAGAAAATTAAATAACAGGAATGCTTGAACAAAGAACACGTTTAATAATTTTTTTTTATTTTTATGATTATTCAAACAAGTCTGATTGAAAATTTAAATTTTATTAAGCGTTTTCTTTTTCATTGTTTTGAATCGGATTGTGTTATCAGGGATGTCCTAGCAAAGGCTACTAATGTTCGTCGATGGCGAAAAGTCCTCTTTTAACTCTATGTGAACCAGAAGGTGAATTCAAGAAACACTGGTCTAAAGGACCTAGTGGGCACCTCATGGGGAATGAATAAAGAGATAATCACCGCAACATACAAGAGCTTCAATCGCTTTTGTCACTTATGCCAATCATACCATACAATTTTTTATCCCAACTCTATAACACTTTACTATTGATTTTGTTAGAAGACATTGTTACTAAGACTTTAAGAAAAATTGTGTATAAGCTTTAATTCTTCTTCAAATGTATTCCCTTTCACAATAATAAATTGTCTTAAATTATATTAAGTACAAAAATCTATTAAAACAAATTTAACAATAACAATATACGATTGTTATTTAAGAAGGGATTTTCTGTTTGGGGGTATATTTTCCAAAACAATGGATTTCTTTCTTAAGAATTGTTTTCTCTGCTTGCTAAGGAGAGGGTTAGAGAAATGTAACAGAGATTGTATTTCCTTTCTCTAGCGCAAACGGAAAGGGGAGACAACAATAAGTAAACTAAATTTTTCTGCTTTCAATGTGTGTTATTCTTTCTTTCTTAATTTCCTTTTTTTTTGGGAAATGATTTATTCGGGTAACTAAGAAACACACTAGATTATATATTATGCCATATTTATCAAAAGAAGCAAGGCCTTGTCTCTATGTTGTTCTAGTTTGCCTGTATGGTGTGAGTAAATTAATGTGGTTTGTTGCCTTTTACAAAAATTTCGCATTTTTGTCATGATTAAGTATTTTTTCTGTACAACTCTTTTTTCATACTTCAAAAATTTTTCATTTCATTATTTTTTTTATGGAGATTAATTAATGTAATGCGAAATTTTGGCTATTTTACACATTACAAGAAATAAAAAAAATTGAAAAGAAAAACTAAAAGCCTGCTATATAAAGGCGTTTGTTAACTAAGAGTGACATTATCATGGTCGGTGTTACCGCTTTTGGTATTTATGAGAAACATTAATACACTTAGGTTTCCCCAGTTTTGGAGATGCATTTTGCTAATAAGCATACTGAAAGATGAAAAAAAATTAATATGAAGGCGATTATCCTCCAGAGTGGAATAGAGGCTTAGTAGGCTAATAAAATATTTTGTCTTGTTTTAACAGCTGCAGCAGTAGACATTCAAATGGAGATTCATGCATGTTAGTGTCCCGTTACAGCGGTCATGAAGCCCCGCGAGTGTAACCTTGATAAGCTTGGAACTTGCATAGTTCTTTTAGAGTCGAGGCGAGGCCAGAGAGTTCTTGCTGCGTAAATATAATATAAATGAACATAAAAGCATAATTAATGGCAAATAGAAAAGTAGCCTAGAAATTCATTAAGCATAACAAACCGAAAAGGCTAAACAAATCGTCGGGGTTTGGCTGTAATTATTTTATTTCTTCAGATTTGGTTAAAAAAAAATGCGACCAACAACTTGCATTGAAAATAACAAAATTTGTTTTTCTTTCGATCGAACGTGGCAACACTGTTCATGACTATGTGCTGTACATTTTTCTTCATAATTATCATTTTTATATTTTTCTTTAGAAATTAACATTTTTTATTTCCCCACACAGTGATATGAATTGATAAATTGAGTAATTTTTTCTTTTTGTGTGTGTTAATTCTTTACAAGTTAGAAGTTAATTTTTTATTCTTGCCTGCTGTTTAAGGAAACCCCCCGCCCTATTTTATAATAGGAGGGTTTATGTCTACAAGTCATTTTTAAGGATGTATAAAAATTTGAATATTACTCCCAATAATTTAATATAATGTTCTTTGATGTTTTTGTAGAAAAAAAAAGCGTATACAAGAGAACAGATATCATTAAAACAACTGCCCTAAATTACTTTTAAATGACTTTTATTTAAATATATTGCTATTTTTTACAGTCATTAAGTAATTTGTTCTTTTAACTGCACTTTTTTATGCGACAACTTTTTAACAATTTATCTTTTATAAAAAGAAAAAATTAATGTTTTGCATTAAATTCAAAATAAATTGTGACAGATTTATGGGTGACAAGTTTTTTTTTAAATGTTATTAGTTTGTGTTAGTGACTGGTAGCAAGCAGCAAGCCATTTCATAATTTGAACCTAGAAAGCAACAAACAGCATGGAATCAAGTAAATTTAAAGTTGTTAGTAAACAAAAATTTGTTTCAATATGATTGAAGCATGTTAGAAACAATATAACAGGGATTATGAAAAAGTCAAAGAACTTTAGCTTAAATTATTAATGTTATTTCCATTGAGAAAAATGTTCCCATAGCAATAAAAATGCTTTAAATGTTAATATGATTAAGAACAAACAAAAATAAAATCAAAAAATATATGACAGATTTAAGAAAGCAAATTTTTTGAATATGAAATACATAATTCAGTTTGAAACTAGAAGTTTTGTTTTGTGCTAAAATATGTATTAGTCATTAAATTTTTTTTTTGCATATTATTTTGATAACTAACATTTTATTTTGCTTTAAAATTATATTTTTTAGTGCAACATTTTTATTTTAGTACACAAGTAAAATTTTGATACAAAAAAATCGAAGCCCAACTTTAACATTTATGTAAGCAATTATTATTTAAGTACCATAGTAAAATTTTAGTACAAGATTTAAATTTCCGTATAAAAGTAAAATTTTAATACAAAAGTAAGATTTTAATAAAAAATTGTAATGTTAGTTTAAAATTTGTTTAAAATTCATTTTAGTTAAAATTAAAATTTTAGAACAAAATTAACATATAAATTCAACTATAGCTCTATATATGTATATATTAGCTCTATATTGCAATATTAGTATATAACTTAAAATGTAGCTGTGTACTAAAATTTAAGTATGTTATGTACTAAAATTTTACTTTACTACATAACAATAATTTAAGTTGTATACATATGGAACTATAATTTAAATATTTTACTAAAATTTCTATTTTAGCACAAATGCTAATTTTAGTCTAAAATTTAAATTTCAAAGTAAAATTTTAACATTTTACTAAAATTTTACTTTTGTATTGAAGTTTTACTTTTATGCTGAAATTTAAATCTTGTACTTAAATTTTACTTTAGTACTAAAACTATAATTTTAGACAAAAATGTCAAAATTGGGCTTGGATTTTACCTGTGTACTAAAATTTTACTTGTGTACTAACATTTTACTTGTGTACTAAAATTTTAATTGTGTACTAAAATTTAAATATTGTACTAAACCTACATTTTTAAAGTAAAGTTAATTCAAAATGAGACAAATAAAACTTAACTGAACTTATAGAATGAATTATAACCAGGAATAATTTCTTAATCGGGCTTAAGTTCAGTATTTTCGATTCTTATTGAATGAAATATTTTTATTAATTATTGTTTGACTTTCTAAAGCATAAAAGAATAATTAAACTAGACTCTTTAGCTGGGGTAAATCAATTGATTAATAAAAATATTTCATTCAACAAGAATTGAAAATACAGAACTTAAGAACGATTAAGGAAGTAAATTAAAAATGTATTGGGTCCCTCTTTTGACAATGAAATTTTTTTAATTTAATGATATATAATTATTTTAGTGCAAAATTATAAATTTTTACAGCACCAACTTTTAGCAATGAGAAAAGCAGAATAAAAATACATAATTAATAGTTATAAGACGATAAAACTTTACTCCCAGGGTAATATAGCATAAGAAGGGAGCTGTTAGAATATATTAAAATCTAAACATATAACATATTATTATTAAGATTTTAAACAAAAATTTTTAAAATTGGTGTAAAATTTATACATATTAAATTTAATTGAACTAGATTGAATTTTAATTAGGAATAATTGGTCTAAAATTTTAATACTGTTCTAAGCTTTTAATATTGCCTTGAGAAATTAAAAATATTTTTAAACGGAAACACAAAACTTACGCAATTGACTACGGGCGGTAGAAGTGAAGCCGATATAGCGACACCAATTAAAGGTCCCGCTGAACCTTGCAACAAGGCCACAGCTACACCAGTACCAGAAGTTAAGGCCCACAAAACACCCATCCACAAAGAACGTGCGTTGCCTCTAGAAAAAAATTAATAAAAGACCAGAAAACAATTTAATATACAATAATAAAACGTACAAATAATTGTAACAATTATTTTAAAAGTCAAGTTTTCTTAAACTCAATACTACAGCCGAGTTCATAAGAAAATCTAAATTTAATTATGTGCATGAGGATTTGTTCTTGTGTTGTGCTGACACTTAATTAACAATTTATAATGGCACGAGCTCTAGCATTCAAACCCTCTTCCCAACTTTGGGTATTTATTTAAATTTTTAATCAAACAAGATGTCTTGTGAAAAATCAAATGTAAATTCGTGAAAATTATTTTATATCATTTACAGCAAAATATGATAAAATTTCCCTTTCTATTAAAATGTCAAAACAGGCAGAAAATATGTCAAAATTAACATGGGTGAGCTTAGAGATAAGCCCGAGATTGACGGAAAAATGTATAGAAATTTAGAGGAAAAAAATGCGATAATAAATGTACTCGTGCATATGTACATATTTCCTCTTTTGCTTAGACATGCAATCTCACTTTACGCAACATGAACTCAACAAAGAATATTTCAAATTAATTTCTCTTAACTATATGTTATGGAACAGGATTTAAAATATTTCAGTAAAGTATGTGTGTGTGTGTGCGTGTGTTTCAATATGTGCAAGTTTGCTTAACCGTTTTTTTTTTGTTTTTTTATGCTCCCAATGCTGGTCTTTTACACCTTTTGACATGCTTCTTTCTTTATTCCCTTTACAAATCTTCTGACTTGCTGGTCTTATTTTTGTCTTGTTGTCACTTTTTCGTTACTTTTTTTTTTTTTTTTTTTTGTAACACTTAAATCTTTTTCAAATGTCATTGTTTTGTTATCAACATCTACCATACTATTGTTAAAGTTGCTTGTCGGCTTTGGCTTGAATTTTTATTTACTTTATATTTGTTATTTTTTCTTTCGCTGGTGCAGCATTTGGCCAGGCATGGATATTGTACATTTTAGAATACTTTTTATCTCAGCAATTGATTTTTTTTAACATCGGAGTTATATTTAATTTTAGCAGCAGATTTTTTTATTTGGTATAAAAAAGTTATACTCAAGGAGAAAATTAAAACAGCATTTTAAGCTTTATATTTTTTTAATAGAGTTCCCAGCTCTGCTTGTGCCTCCTGTAGACACTAAAGCTTTAAGCAAAACATTTCTTGGGATTATTTTATCAAAAAACATTTAACAGCCCTTAATATTACTGAGCATTTAAAAAGGTGGACGTGAAAATAGTTGGCGACGATTAGAAGGAAGTAAACGTTTACACTGATAATGTTTTTAATGTCATTTTGCAGCTGATGTTTTCAAAATTTGCATTTTATCTACTTATTTAATGTAGGCCAGTGCTCTTAAATTTTATTTCAGCTCTATAATATGCTTGACATTAAATGTTTAATAAAAAATATAATTTATATATATTTTTTTAGCTTCATTTAACTACCACCTTTTCTTCCCCTTTGGGCATTTATTTTAACACTTTGCTGAAATTATTTCGATTCATTGCCAGTGTCTTAATTAATCTAATGCCACAGATGGTGTTATTATAAGTACGATGTAAACAGATGGCCTAAAGAATTAATAATTTCATTAATTTCAAAAGCTAATATTAAAAGATGGTGGTGTTGTTCTGAAGTGACAAAAGCTATTATTAGATTTTCCTTGAGGCTTAACTTGTGTAGTAAATTTATTAGCTACTATTATGAATATTATGATTACATTTCATACTTGAAGTTGTTTTTATTTATTTTTTTTTTTTTTTGCTTTAAGAAAATTTAGTTTTAAATTTATCGGACCTTATTTTTAATTTAATTGCTTATGGGGGCTACCCATAGCTCAAAATTAGCAAATTGCCAAAATTTTGGCATTATAGTAAGCGACAATTTACGTATGCATAAAATATTTGAATATTTTAAATTTTTGTCACTTACTATTAAATCGAAAATAAGGCTCGATATTGCCCAATTTGGTTTTGCTTCTGTAGCTTTTGTACTCTGAGTAAAAGTTCTTGTTACACCATTACAATATTTAATACAGAACAAATAAAATGCGTATTCGTATTTAAAGTGGGACTTTGATTTGTACACGAAGCTTTCGTACGGACACCATACATGTAATACTATACGACCTTGAGCCTATATAATCGTATATCTTACCTGATATGGACATTTTTTGCAAGAAAATTTTAATTACCCGGTAAACTTTTTTTTATTTTCGGCGATTTTTTCAGTTTTGGCGCTTTTTTACGGTTTTCGACGTTAGGTTCTCGGCGTTTTTTTCTCGTTATTGGCAACTATTTCGGTTTTTGGCGATTTATTTAAGTTTCAAGTGATTTTTTTTTTTAGTTTTGGCGCTTATTTTTCGTTTTGGCGATTTTTTCTGTTTTGGCGATTTATTTTGGTCTTAGCGATTTTTTAAGGTATGGCACTTGTTTTCGTTTTGGCGATTTTTTTCGGCCTTTGGCGATATTCTCGTTTTGGCAATTTTTCCGTTTTGGCGATTGTTCTTCTTTTGGGATTGTTTTGCTTTAGCATTTTTGAAAAACAGTTTGCCTCTTACGGTTTCCAAGATACAGCAAGTTGGCAAAATTACATAGTCCAAGTAAAATTAACTGATGGAATACCCTTTTGATTTTTTTTAAATTTTAGTGTTAACTGGTGTAGTCTGCATATAAATACACTTATTTTGATTTGATTAATTTTCAAGTATCTATTAGAGGTGAGCGATCCCGTGATTTTGAAAGAATATTGCTCCTAGTTCTTTTAAACTGTGACTATGATCACAGTTTAGCAGTATTTTGTTTGTAGCAGTTGTGTTGTTTTGAGAAATGCTTATGAGACGAGTAGCAGTAAAGTTAAACAGTGATCATGATCACGGTTTAAAATATTACAGCAAATTTGCTTTAAAATTGTGTACTTTGAAATACTAATAAGAGGAACAGGGACAATAAATTAGCTATCAGCCCTTTTTAAATATTGAATATTGGCGTGAAAAAGGCAGACAAACACTAAAATTGCAAGGGCAAAAATCTGAGAGCTATACATGCTGCCAGAAAAGACGATTTGACACAAAACTAAAGGTATACAAGAACATTAACATTTTGTATGAAAGAACTATATATCCAAAACCTGTTACTTGAGAAATTCAGTCACAGTTGTGATTAGTGATTTTTCAACCGCTGTGAAAAAGTAACTGGTATGGAAGTTTTGCTCATCTCTAATGTCTATACATAATTGTCTGTTTATTACATTAGAATTTTAATTTTTTTCGTTGCTGCTTTAGTTATTAACTATCATATACTACTGTATATTATAGTCCTTTCTCTAGTAAAATGAAGTTGTAATTTCATTTCTTTTATACTTTACATTTCAAAACTCTTGCCAGATTTTTCCATCAATTATTCTGCAAAGCCTGGGTATTTGAAAAGCCTAATCCTTTGCAATATCACGTTCATGCCCCGACTCTCCTTTTTTTACAAACCCATTCTTTAAAAGTCTTATTAACAAACCCTTAACTGCTTGTAACATTTGCATAAATTTATCGTCTTGTGACAATGACTTTAACAGCATTACTTCGATTTGTTTAGTACTACAAAACATTATTAAAAGTTATTTATTTGTAATCTGCTAATTATCAAAAATACATCTGCTATTATAAAACACAAAAGCTTTGAAAACGCAAATCTTACAGCACAACCCCAGAAAATATTGCTTAATACCTCATCGAAATGTGTGAGAGCGTTTGAATACAAAATTAAGCCTTAAAAGTTCAAATTGTTTTCCTTCTTTTGTTTTTGAAAAGGGCTGATATGGATTTTAAAGTAAGTAATTCAATTTTATAATAATGAAAGAAGGAATGTGAGGAAAAGGAGTGGGTGATGTTTGTCTGGGAAGTCATTAGCAGTGATTTGTGTTTTGTTACTTTAGTTTGGTGTTTTAAAATTTTAAATACGGGTAATTAAATAAAATTAATTGTCTGAATATATTTTTTGTAACATTTGGCATATTTCACTTATTCTAATATTAATGAATAATGTGCTTAATTAACAATTAAAGTGGCTTGTTGTTGACTGTGCTTGTCCTTTTGGTTTTTTTAGTTCGTATTCATTTTAACGCGTGTTAAATAAAGATAAAATATAACACTAACTGCCGTATTAATAAAATATATTTTAGGTTTATTTGCGAAATTTCCCATGGAAATATGTCAAATAAGCATTTAATAAACCTTAATAAATATTTTTTGTGATTACGGCAGTAAAAGCGAAAGTATTAATATTATATTGCTCCTAAAAGTAGACTTTTAATATTTCGTAAAAATGGAGAATAGTTAAATCTTAATCTTCTTACCAATTCCTAAATTTTGAATTATTGCTACTTCTATTATAAAAGTCACACTTTGTTTCATACTCGTATGATTGAATTTCTACATTCAGTCTTTCTACGAAATATTGCCTTTAAATATCTATAAACTATTCAATTCAATGCACATTATTTCACATATGTATGTATACCCGTATGCTTGTGACATTTTGTGTTTAATGGGATAACTAATACACATTTGCGATCAAAGTACAACAGAAAACAATAATAACATTAAGCGGCCATGGCATTTTGAAAGTGTCAGATACACAAAACTAGTGGAAGCGTTTTATAAAACAAATAGCAATGGGTCAAGAGGAAAAATGTGCAGTCAAGTAGCATTAGATACAGGATCCAACAACAACATGGAAGCAACATTCAAGAAATACGACAGTAATAGGCGAATTCGTATGCTGTACTTTCCCTGTAGTTCTGATGGGGGAACAAAAAATATTTAATGAGCTCCTAAAAGTAGGCAATACTTTTATAACCAATTACATACTCTAATAAAGTTTATTTATATAGCGCATTTGAAGTTAACGAAAATTGTTGTTAACAAAATCAAGCCTTAGATATTTGGCTCCAAACATTTCAACATATCGCGCCTGTTCCGTTAAAGGGCGTTTACAGTGGCCATATAGATATGGCCACTTGTAAAAATCATTTGCTCTGCCTTTCCTTAATTATATCTGACCGTTTACCATACTGTTTTTTTCTTCTTCTTTTTGCTATCAATAAACAAACAATAATTGATTCAATCACAACTGCGTAGTAAATTTTTGGCTTACAAAACCTTTAAGAAAGCTTTTGTTTATGTTCATTACTTTAAAGTAAAAAAACGGCAGTTGTATGTATTGAGTTTATATTTAATGGAAACAGTGACCGTAAAAGTCCACATGTCATCAGCATACAGCAGCAGCCCTTGTAGCAACGACAAACAGATTTATCATAAATGTTGCAATGCTGTGCAAAAATAAGCTGCCACCAGTAGTGTTGCTTTATTTCAATTATTTAAGGAATTTGTTGAAATGAACGCACGCACAAACAAAAAGGCTGACTCGAGCAGACACATTGCACTCAACTCTGGCCGTTATAGAACGCATAAGAGTTTTGAGCCAAACTGGCTGCAAAGGATCTAAGTTTATGCTTTAAATTTTTCTTAAGTTTTTTTTTCTTTTTTATAGTATAACACAGCAGGAGTGAGTATGCAGTTTGTTTTTGTTTTGTGTTGAAATTAGAATCAGTTTATTTAGATTTTTGTATTTAAATTAAGGCCAACAAATAAATAATTCAAACCTAATGTGCCTGTTTATTTATATACAATTTATATAAACTAAATTTGTATGGCACGGTTTTTATTATTAAGAGTTCTCATAAAATGTCTTTCAATAAAAACAATAAGTTTTAAATATTGATTAACTCTGGATCTTTTGGTATCATTCTTCTAGTTTGTGTCTGAGATAAATTATTAACTTATTATAAACGAATGATTCAAATCTGATTCAGATCAAATGATTCTTCTTAAACTTTGCAATTACACTGATTTCCATAAAAACTGTTAACACATTCGCCTGAATTTAGGGAATTAACGTGGTTCACTGCTCTTTAAATACACTAATAAAAATCAAATTGCTCAACCCTCAAACCTGACATTTTTTATCATTATAATTTTTATAAATGATCAAACAGTATAAGTCCGCAACTTCAGGAAAAATCGCTGTCAAGTTAACAAAGCCCATAACAAAATCTAAAGCATTTACTTCAAATGCTCGCTAATTTTTGTTTTATTTTCCTTTATGCTTATTTTTCTTTTTAGTTTTGTTTACAAGATGTATAAAATTTATTGAAAGTATGGTAGAATATAGAATATTTAAGAGAATATTTATTTATATGTGAGAGCATAAGAAAAAACTTTGTCAAAATAAAATTGATTCGAAATCTAGACTGCTTTTTGGGGGCTGTTGTCAATTTTTTTGTGTCAATTTGTATGGGAAATGTGCTTCTGCCGCAATTCCGTTTGATCATTTATGCTAAAATAATAAGAAATAATGCTTTTTTTATATTGTCAATCATATATTGGGAATTTGTCTAAGCATATTTGAAATTTTTCATTTCATTATTATCAGAATGAAAAAATTTTGCTGATGTTAAATTTAAATCTTAAGTTGTTTACTTACTACAAGTAGAAGTAGAAGTAGCGTTTGTTTTCACAGACTATTTCTAAAGTTTCAAGGTCATGATGTCTTTATTATCTTAATAAAATGAAAATATATCTATACATTTACTGAAAGGGGACCAAGGGAATTGCCTGCTAAAATGAAATGTTAAAAAATTAAATGGAAACATTACAATTTCTTAGCCTGCTTTAATTTTTATTTGCGCATTAGTTAATATATAGAGTGTTTTTTTTTAGAGTGTCACAACTTTGAGTTGGCATCACTGCTTTATTTGAGCACCCATTTAACAGCTGATAATTGCTTTTTGTTTAGTTTGCTTTGAAAATTCGTTACGAATCAACTTACACTAAAGCAACGCGTAAAAGTTGTTGAAATTTTTAATCAAAAAAATTGTTCTATTCGTTAAACTCATCGATGGATATTGATTTTGAATTTCCATTAAAAATTTTGTTTTCCGATGAAGCCCATTTCTGGTAGAATGGGTACGTAAATAAGCAGAATTTACGCATTTGGTGTGAGGAGAGTCCAAAAGTTTTTTTCGAATTATCAATAAATCCAAGGAAAATTACTGTTTAGTGGGTTTTATGGGCTGGCGGAGTCATTGGCCCATATGTCCTCGAAAACGATTGTTGAAAATTGGTGTTCCAGATTGCGCCTTCTATGCGCCAGCCGTGGCGGTCACATGGCAGAAATCATATTTAAGCATTAATTTCTTAAAAGTTTCTTTCCAATAAAGCCCGTTTCATTAATATTAAAAATATATTTCCTTGTTTTATTATGACTTAAACTTGTGTCACTCTATAAAAAAAAACACCCTTTCGAAAGTAAGATAAACAAAATTTTTTAATTGCGTCGAATTGCGATTTAAAAAGCCATAACTCCTCTTAAATTTTTTAATTGAAATGTTTTTTTATTAAGTTGTTAAGAAAGTTCTGGTTTCCTGCAAGTCTGAACTAATGAATTGAAAATATCAAATAGTCTATAGTGGAAATTTATTTATTATGGAACCAAAATATTTATATTTTCAGCAAACTTAGTAAGTCCAATCTTTATGAAAGTTGAGATTTTCATTCATTTTGCTGTTGTGCAATGAATGGTAAGCAAATATGGAAAATTTCCAAAAAATTATAAGTAGTGTATTCATGAATTTTCAAAATTTATTCCATGTAGTTGTAATTTTCCGAGCCATATATTGAGATTGTTGTATCCAATTAGCAGCATGACACAGTTTTGGGGTCCAAAAAATTAAGCATTGTATGTGTTTTTTTTACATTAAACGAGGGTAAATATGGATTTATTTACACATATGAGGGGTAAATCCTGAAAATGTTTATTAAAATTACTTTGCTGATATAAACGATTTTTATCTGATATTTTGTTATATGTCAAGTAATATTTTTATGTGTTGGTGCTATGTATTTTATATTTTTGATTTTCATTGCTGGTCAATGTAGTAATTTTATTAACTTAATAAATAATACACAATCTATTTTGCTAATCAAGCATTGGTTATCATTTTTTAAATATGTATGTACTTATGTATAAGGATCACATAATATCGAAAATATATTTAAAAACAACAATGCATATTTATAACCATATTTAAAACTTCAAAAGCTTTGTTGTTGTTTTGAAATATGGTAGGCGAGTTCTCATGTAAAGTCAATAATGAGTTATTTGTATTTATAATTTAATTAGAATTTTGTTTTGAACACCGCCTTCATATTTCATTTCATTGTAATTTTACGTAAATATTTATCTTATATGCTACTTTAGGAAATATCAAATTGTTATAAAATACCTTACCTTACAGTCTCTTACACTGAGCAAATTGGCTTATTTAACTTTCACTCACCTTCCCCTCATTTCTTCTGTCGGCCAGTCGCCACTACCCCAAGGCATTTCTGTAGTCCCCAGTATCAGGCCAAATATGAAACCAAACACAAGGGATATCGCCATACCAGTTGCCAATGTTATAAAACCCACGCGCTGCAAGGAAATAATAAAGAAGTAACAACAACTTAAGACTCATGCATTGTTCATTGTTAAGAATTTTAAAATATTTTTGTAGTAAAAAGCCATTTATAAAGAAGATTAATCATTATTAAATTATAATTGACTGTTTTCAATATGTATTGTTGTACATATCTAATTGATTTTATAGAATTTATTTAGTATATTTGCGTAAACAGTTTCAGTACAACCGAAAGTTTTATTAGATATGTTTCTCCTTAATGGATGCTGCAAAAAAGTGTATTATGCCCTCAAAATTCATATTAATAATTGAAAAGGCGTAATACAAAAGTGTATAAAAAAAATTAGAGGCAGGTATTGTATAAACGTTTCAAATTTGTATGAAAAATAATGCAAATCCATTTCAAAAAATATTATTTCCACACAAAATTTCAAAACTAAAAAAAGCGTTGGTATTTAACAAAATCCGACCTTAAATATCAAGTGTACGTCTATCGAGCTCCTCAGAGTATGCTTCAACTTTTAATATTCACTCTTTTTCACCCGCTTAAACGCGTATGAGTAATATTTCTGTTATTTAACATTAATATTAAGTATACGTTTGTAAGTAGTGTTGATTTTCATGTTAATAAACAATTTCATGCTAAAGCGGCGTATCTATCCATTACACAATATTATTGCATATGTTGCTGTACATATTATTGTCGTTTCGAATTAAACTATGCAATAAATGGCACAATATTTTCAAAGAAAATATTGCCCAATTTTCCTGACAATGAAAAAGTAAATAACATTGAACAATGTTGCCGCCACACACAATTGTCTTGATTGTACAATAAAAATCCAAAGTCTTTTGATATTTGATAATATATTGTGCCACCTTCAAATAGAATACACACATTGGCGATATTATTGTACAATACGAAAAATTGCATAATTGTATTGCAAATGGGCGGGCCGCTTAATGATGTAGAAATTAAGATCAATGACAGTATTCGATTTCTATAGAAATCTTAATATGATACCGTATGCATGTTATTGAAGTATTTCGAAATTTCGTAATATCCCTCTCTTTTATGTTTGAAATAGATGAGTAGCATTAGCTGAAGCTTTTAGCAATTTTTTTATAATATTAATTAGTTAAATGTTATGACTTATAAATTCTGTGAGGAATATGGCACCTGTTGCCATATCTTCTTGCTCTGCGAATCAAGATAATTGGTTTATGATCATATAGTGCTGTTGTTATTTAAATCTGTTTGATGCACTGAGGAACAAGAGCTGAGTCATAATATTTCACTAACTTACATTTCGTCGTAATATGTTAGAAATTTATACACATTCCAACTTTTTAAAGATTTATTTTCCAAGTTAAAAAAATTCGAGATAAATAAGCAACAAGAACTATACTTCAACATTTAGTGATAACATAAACATCATAAACATAATAAGGAAAAGGGAAAAAATGTTTTATATATAAAAGCTTACGATTTTGTTTTTCTTCTAAAATAGTTGTTCTAAAATTAAGTGCTTGCTTTTTTTATTAACAGTTTTTCTGTTCTTCAGAAAAAAATATAAGCTAAAATGTCTGCTGACATACTTAATGGTTTATTCACTTGCAATTATACATGTTCAAGTTAAGAATCCATACTTATGTACACCCACAAGCACACATGTGCTTTTCAATATGCATTCTAGCTAAAAGAGGCCCTGTCTGCTTAACTCTAGTTGTCTATTTTATAAAACAAAGTAAATTATAGTATTTCTTGCAGTTAGTGGAAAACATTATTTACTACTTTTTATGGGAAAGGGTGCTTAATAAGTAAGTAATATTTTTCATTTTTTCAGTTATAAGCATTGCACTATTTTTACGACCAGCAGAAAACACAAGCTTATGTAAATAACTATGAAAATAACAACAAAGTGAACTAATTAATCTCTGATCTATAAACCTATTTTCATATAGTAAATATAAAATATTAAAAAGTGGGAATAAGCTTGATTTATTTTATAATTTAGCGCAGGAAACGAATAATTTCTTGCCAAAATTTTCTACAATATTTCACTTATGCTCATCAACTTGAAGAAAAAGAAGGTGTTCATAGCTCAAGTAAAAATTCAAATTATTTTTAATTTATTTTTTCAAAAATTACCTCATAGTGTATTAAAAAATTTTCTGTATCTTGTTTTGCCTTTTCTTTGCATTTTGTGTTTACTGTTTTGTATGCAAACATATTTTTATCCTTTTAAGAGTTTCAATTAAAATTTAATTGAAACATCAATATCATCATCATTATGAATGACTAAAAGCAACATGAAAAACGAAAAGAGTTTGCTTGAAAGGTATGTAGTCGTACATTAGGAATGCTGGTAGATATTCTAAAAGTAATAACTCTTGCTTTACTAAAATTTCATTGATGGAAAAATAATAGTTGACAAAGTAAACATTCATTAAAGAGTCATTTGAAAAGCAGTTTACAAATAAAAATATAAGCTTGCTTTAAAATTGAGCTTGCAACATTTTCAGTTTCCAATTAAAAATGTCTTCATTTCATCAGTCATTCACTTCAGTCTTATTGGATTCCTTTGATCTTATTAAGTTATGTTTAGTTTTTAGAAAAAAAAAAGCTGCCTACTTTGAGGCGAATTCTATGAAGCATATGAATTAATTAGCTCACATTCATTTAAAGCCTTATTTATAAAAATTATTAAGGCTTTATAAATGCTTAATAAGAAAAATGTTATTAGAAAATTTGTTTCAAAAACCCTTTATAAATAAAGCCTTAATAATTTTTGTAAATTAGGCTGTTAAGTGTCATTTATTTACTTAACTAATTATAAATACTTTATTTATGATTTGATCAGGCTTAAGTTTGTACCGCTTTGTTAGCCAAAAAGATGAAGTTTGAACAATAATAATTAAAATTAATATAAATACTTTATTTCATGATTTATAACTATTTATTTGAGCCTTTTATAATTCTTATTTAATCAAGTTTTAATAAAGCTTAAGGTTTTTGAAGTCTTTTTAAAATTTTTATTAAATTATTTCATTTCATTTCATAAAGAAACACAGTAGTAGACCATCTTTATTATTGTTTATTTTGACTTTCCGCTATCCAAAACAAGAAGTTACTGATTTCTTTATGATTTTCGAAAATCGAATTTTCATCAGATCTCTATGTTTTTAGTTCATAAAATCCTTTTCTGACTATTTTTGTTGATGTATGTATGTGAGCGAGTGTGTGTGTGTCTGTGAATTATTCATAACTAAAGAATGACTTAACCGATCGGGACCAATTTTTTTGGTATTCGATAAGAAACTGTTACTAATCATGCTCAAGCTTTTTATGTTGTTGGCTCCCTCTCTCTTCCTTTCTCTTAGATCTTAAATTTGTATTTATTACCAAAGCAAATGAGAGTTCCAGCAAGTGTAATATAAAAGTAACTCGTCTACAACACACAAATGTAAACAAAGCAATTTTATAAAATCATTCTTTGAAAAATTACTTCTTCATCTTTTTTTTTCTAATTCAATACAATTTCAATTTCATATAAATTAGTGGTAAAAAACTCGCTTCTTGTTGCATTTTTGTGTACGAGTATACCTGCATTTGTATCCTCTAAATTCAAACAAAACCACCACACAATTTGTTTAAGAGCATGAGTGCTCAAATATTAATGTACAAAATCCTTAAGGAGGTGGCTTCTAAAAAAAATATACTTTTCCACTTTTTTAAAAAACAAATACTTTTCCCTTACTTCTAATTCCATTCATTCATAGTTAACCACTCGCCTGGCTTGTTTCCTTGATGGCAAGTGAAATGTTTTCTTCATAAATACAAAACAAAAAGTAAAGTATAAATCTAACAAATGCAAACTGCAAAAACTGCATGTGACACGTTTCAAAAGTAGAAGACATGTTTAGAAAAAAAAAAAACCTAAAATCTAGGTTAACTCATCACATGCAAGTACCTGCACTGCATTTGGATGATACGCTCAGTAAAGTAATTCAATCGAAATTTCTAATGCATACTTTATGGCAAATCTATTTATTTTTCTTTTTAAATAAAAATTTAAAAATTCATTAAATGCATTTAAATAGCAAAAAAAAAAAAACTTAAAGCAGGTGCTTTAAAAACTGCAATTTAAATTTAACCCACATGAAAATGTAAATGTGCGCATCACTTTATATTAAAAATTTTATTTTGCCCAAAAGATATTAATTTACTTTCAAGCAGAAGCAGCACAACATATTTTGTTTTCAGAAACAGCAAAAAATAAGTGTGTGTAATTTTTTCCCATTAAATTTTAACATTTTAAATATTTATTGTGTGAAAATGCCAGATGATCTGTTGAAAACATGTCAAAATAATCAAGAGACACATAAATTAATATTTACTGCATCGTATGTTTGTTTGCATGCTTTTTGTATCCTTATGCTTTTTATGGAAATAAAAACAAAGTCCATGAAAATTGTGTTGGGCAAAAAACTTTAAATAGCTGGTAAATATTTTTAATTTTTTTTCATAACAGCAAACAAAAAAGCAAACATTCGTAAATTTAATAATGGCCATAAAAAAAAAGAAGTTTTGCTTTCATGAATTGAAACTAAGAACATTTAAGGCAGGCTCTGTTGTGGTTGGTTGCAGCAACAAAATGGTGGGAATTTTTTCGTTACGTGAAGAGACACAAATGCACAAAATTGTAAATTTGTTAAGTTTATTTCTGTGAAAAGTAATTCCTAGAAAGCTTCAATTTCGAAAGGTATTTTTCTGTAGATACTTCCTTAGAAATATCTAATTTGCAACCTAGTTTGCTAAAAGGCACTTCATTTAAAAGGAACTTTTTTAAAGTTATTTTTTTTAATTTTTTTTTCTTCTCTAAAACGTATTTAAACATGCTGTTATAATCTAAAACAGATCTTTTCAAAAAGGCAATTTCTTAAATGGTACTTTTTTTAAATATAATTTCGTTAAAGGTACTTTTGGAAAGACATTTTCTTCAAAGGTCCCTTTTTGGAAGGTACTTTTTAAAACGCATAGTTCGACTAACTTGCCTTCAAGAATTCGTTGCATAAATTCGTCTTTTGCAACACCATTAAATTTGACAACTTAACAGCGCCATAATTTTTATTAAAAGTTTTTAAATTCCCAAAAACTTGCTAACAACATCATAATAATAAAGTTTAAAATACGCAAATAACTCATGAGAACCAGAATACTTGCAAAACTCGCTTTCATCGCGAATATTGCGAAATTTCGCGAGAATTCGAAAAATCGCCAAACCACATCACCACAATGATGGACATCTTTAAATATTTTCGAATTAAAAACAAAACATTCAAGCAGTTAGCCATCTTTCAGCGACATAAGAAATAGAAATAAGCTTATGTGTTTATTTGCGGTCATTTGAATTTAACGTTTATGACAACTTTTTATATGGCAATACAACATGCCGTTCACAATGGTGCTATTTGGTCTTAAATAGTAATTTATCACTTATGACTTTAGAAGACTTTGTAAATTGGCTAAATATAATAATAAAATATGTTCGCATAATTCAGAGTGCTACAGAAAATATTAGAAAACAATTTTTTAACTAATATATAGGGTGTTTTTTTAGAGGTATAGAACTTCGAATTGAAATAAAACACAAGAAAATCGTTTTAATGTCCATCAATTTGGCTTTATTGGAAGGATAATTTTATGCCATTAACGTTTAAATATGATTTCGGGCATGTGGCCGCCGCGGCTGGCTCGAATAAAGCCAATTCTACAGGTCCAATTTTCAACCACTTTTTCGAGCAAATGGGGCCGTATGTTGGCAATAACGCCACGAATGTCGGCTTCCAAGTCCCCTAACGTTTATGGTTTGTTGGCGTAGACGAGTGACTTCAGCGGATGCGTATTATCACATAGAGTAAACGTAGTGCGAAAACGATCCATGGTTAACCGAATTAATTGCTCTGATGGGCGATTATGTCGACCATAAAATGGACGGAGCTTGCGGTAAACTTCGCGAACTGAACCATTATTTTCGAAATAAATTTGCACGATTTGCAAGCGTTGTTCTTTTGTCAACCTGTTCATGATGAAATGGCAAACCAAACTAAATATTAATCACTTGACAGCTGACAAAATGGCCGCCAGTTAAAAAAGTGATGCCAACTTAAAGTTCTATACCTCAATAAAAAACACCCTTTACATATGTATCTAATATATCTAAACAAGTTTCTGTAATTTGCAAAAAGTTCTCGCATCGAGAAAAATTAAAGCATTATTATATTAGTTGTCCTATTTGACGCAGAGTTTTTCACATAAAAACTTAAATAAACTTATAAAAAATATAAACAAATATAGTTTTTTTCCTACCCAACTCGTGTTTTGCAGAACGATAACAATTTTTTCGACTCGAAAAGTTCACGCAATCAATCCTTACAGAAATGAGACAGAGGTTCAGTATCTTTATATTTGAGATGGCTCAGACATTGCGATATTTTCCCAACTGAATAATAAAATATTTCATTCTCTCAAAAGAATTGCAAAATACTAAACTTTAACCTGATTAAGATATTCCTCGATGAAAAAAATTGTTTATAATGGGCCTCTAATTACGAGTATCGCATTTTGACTACCACTGCGACGATTTTGTACTAGATTAAAGAAACAATTTTGCAATATTCTTTAGTGTAGTACAAAATCGTCGTAGTCAAAATACGATACTCGTAATTAGGACCAATATAAATTTTTTCTTTCGAAGCAACTTCAAAGGCTATAGTGTTTTTTAAAATGAAAATAAAATTTATATAAAATGTTCTATTAATATAAGCTGTCACAGCAACTCAAAGGTATTTTTGCATACCACAGTTTGTCTATTTCATCAAAGTGTTGGTGATATGCCACATTTTTATGCCATCGAGCGAAAAATTATTTGTATCATTTGTGGCATTTGTAATATAATCTTTATAAAGCAACAATCTAGATGACTGCAAAATTCATATAAGTTGCTCATTTTTTTTTTTTTTAGTGATTAGTTACTTGATATCTGTACATAAGCTTCTTTGCAATTATTTTTTTTTTTCAATTTATTAACAAACTGGCATTTGGAAAATAATAAATTCAATACTTTCAAGTACATATCAGCTCTTAGCACTCACCACCAATTCTCTGTCGGATATAATTGTGCCAAATGTTATCGACATTACGGGACCCATTAATGGGGAGACCAACATGGCAGCAGTAATATTTGGCGCATTATTTTCCACTAAACCCAATGCAGCCAAAGAGCTGTAAATACAACCAAATAAATATGCAACCAGAAATGATTAAAAATTTAACAAGTAAACACAAAACCAAAAACACTTAAATACAAATATAGAGACAAATATAGATATAGATGTAGATATAGATACAAATAGAGATATAGATATAGATACAGATACATATACAGATGCGGATAGAGATAGAGATACAGCAAAAGTTCCCCGGTGGGCATAACAACCGCAAAACGTATCGCAGTCAGCCAGCTAAATTAACCAACAAAACAATTTAAAGTGCAACATTTAATAAGTTCAACATGAAAATCATCTGTCTATAAACCGCACACATGTACACAGCAACAACAACATGCAAGCAACCGCCAATACACACAACCATGAGCAGAGTTGTTAATACATTTACAACTTAAATATCACCGCCGCTATTATAAACATGTCGAAACATTAGACTGGCAAGAGCGCTGTTCGTTCGTTCATTGTGTGATTGCATAAATTTTGGCATAATGTTATTTGAAGCAGTTTCCTTTACACATACAAAATAAGCTTTAGTATGTTAAGCAGAAGAGATGTTTTGTAAATGAAATGACTTGGGTAGAAAACTTACTCAGCTGTCACTATAAGTAATAAATAATCGAAAGATAGTGAACCGCCAGCACGCACGCCATCAACAACTTGCTTAACGGTGAGTTTTGACTTGATGCTTTCGACGAAGCTATTCCATTTTGAAAGCTCTTCACCATCCATGGAATCGCTAAATGTAAAAGAAAAAACACCGCTCTTATTTTAATAAAGTTTAAACAAAATTTTTTTAATGAACATTTGCGGCATCATAGTTGTTAATAAGTGAAATTTATTTGCTGGTGGTTAAGCGATGTCTATATGCATTTCATTGTTGCTTTAACAAATAATAAATCTCTTGTATAGTTGTTAATCTTAATTTTAAGTTTAATTTATGCTATTTGCTGTTTTGCCATTCTGACTCTTGAACTCCGGTATAGCTTTCTATATTTATGATTCGATTAATCTAAACTTCGCATCGCTCTATAAGGCAAATTACATTGTGCAAATTATTAGGGAACAAATAAAAATAAAATGAATCGTTCAAATGCAAAAAATTACCAAAAATAAAAAAGTTGCCGAAAATGTGAAAAAAGTTGCAAATAGCCGAAAATATCGCCAAAATTAAAAAAGCGCTAAAACAAAAAAAATCGCTTAAACTAAAAATATGTATTATTAAAAACAACAAAGAATCGCCAAATGCCTAAAAAATACTCAAAATGAAAAAATAAACGCGGAATATAAAAAGTTGACAATACTAAAAAAATTCTCAAAAACCGAACAAAATCGCCAATACGAAAAAATGCCAAACCTAAAAAATCGCTGAAAATTAAAATATGTATTGTAGAAAAATCGCCAAAAAAGAAATAAAAAGTCGCTGAAACGAAAAAAAATAAAAAAGTTATTGACTTTTTTTGACTTGTTTTTTTTTCGTTTTGACGATTTTCGTTTTGGCGATTTTTTTGGTATTTGGCGATTTTTTTGGTTTTTTTATTTAGTTTTAACGATTTTTTTAGTTTTGGCACTTTTTCTTTTTTGGTGATTTTTCGGTCGCCGAACCCTGAAAAACTCGCCAAAAAGAAACCAGCGCCTTACGGAAAACGCACTTTACCGAATGTGTTTAAATATAAAAATTAAACCTGTTGTTGGAAGATCCTATAGGAATAGAATACTTCAAAGAACATTGCCTTGCTTTTTTAATTTTAGGAACTAACTTCGGCCCTGCTGGTTTTAAAATAAAGTTATTTGTGCGAATTAAATCTCGTTAATTTTTTAATTCATAATCTAACCACCTATAATAAATTTCTACTGAATATGTTCTGGCAATTTTATAAATTAGATTTTTTTTGCCTTTGTATTGGCTTTTATGCAAATTATATTATTTTTAGACTTAAAAAAAGAAAGCAATTGACAAGAAACTGCTACAAACCACCTTTGGAAAGCGCAAGTGTTGCTTTAACACTTTATTTTGTATACAATAAAAGTAAAGGTCAACTGTCGCCTTCAATAAAGGACTCAGCAACAAAAACAAAAAGAAGTTATAATAAAAATACTAAAAAAAAAATAATATAAAAGTAATGTTAAAACAAAGAATAAAAACTTATTTCTTTTGTTGAGAATTACAGATCAATGCTTGCAAGGACATTAACATTTTAAAAGGCTGGCTGTTGCAGTTGCTTTTTATTTAATCCCAAAACAGCAACAATAGCCTGTGATTTCTTTCACAAATATACATTTGCTCTTCTATTCGCTTTTGTATCTTTAGACTACTAAAACTAAAAATATGCAGCAAAAATCTCAAAGTATAAATTTACATTTTACAATTTCAAACAAGTGATGATACGCCCTTAAGCCACAACTACTTTTTTATTGGCTTTTTATATTTATACATGCGTACATTTTTTATATTTTTATTGGCAGATGTAATGCGAATGTATTTTATTTGTATTACAATTATATTTAAATGAAAAATCCTACAAATGCTTTTTACTTCATCTCATCCTTTTATTAGTTTTTAAACAATTTTAATATGGTGCATAAAGTTTTTTGGTTTTTTCCTGTTTTGCTTTTCTATGCGCACATACATACATATCTAAGTATATATGTTTATATGTATGTGTACGAGTATATCGGTTAAGTGGTTGTGTTTATTTAACATGTATTTTTTTTGAGGAGCTGTAGTTGAGTTTATTCGTTATTGCTTTTGATGATAAAATGCAGTTACTGAAAGCCGCGGAATTTTTCAAACTTCAAGTTGCTTTATTTGTGTAAAACTAATTTATATTACAAAAAGAGTTTATGTGGTTTGCATACATACTCGTACATGTGTGTGATTAAATTTTTTTTCTTACCTGTAATCCTCCGCTATGGTTAAGGCATCGTAACTTACACTGCACGGTAGCACGCTGAAAGAGAGCAGGCATAAGTTAAAACAAAATATATTTGTCTAGCGTAATTTAATTAACTTGAAAGAAGTTGCTAAAATGTTAATAAAAAATAATATAAATAATAATTTTAGTTCTATTTCTGTAATGCGAATAATTTTATACTCTTGCCAAAGATATTGTCACTGGGAATATATTTCTTTTGGTCTTCCAATACAGGATTTGTTATTTGTCTTTTTCATTTATGTACTTACACTACCTGTTCAAGAAATACCTTTAACGAACAAAACATTCTTAAAATCTTTGGATTACGTTAGGTTTGGAAGGTTATGGAGACCTTCCCGGGTTCTCACTCTCCTCTCTCTCTCTCTCTCGCTCTCTCTCGCTCTCTCATTCAAACCAACTGACACTATTAATCAACTCGCTGGTATACTTTAGTTTAGTATTAGTTTCACATGACAACCGCTACTCAGACACTAAAATATGTGAGGCAGAAGCCTCGAGCAGTGACGTACCATTTCTTCCAGAGTTAAGCCTAATCCTCGCATAACCTTGAATAATCCAAAATACCACTTTGTATCTCCTGATCTTGACTTTAATCGAGCAATGATAAGCCAAGACTCCTCTGAGGACACGTACAAACTAATTGCTCATACTCAATAGTAGTTCAAGTCCCACCAGGTCAAATGCTCTTTATCCTCTTTATCATTTCAAGACCTATTGGTTTCTCCAAAAAAAAAACTGTTTCTATAGCTCCCTGAAATAAATACTAATCGGTGGTTAAAGCAAAGCTTGTGTCACCGATTAGATCCTTCTGGGGCCCTGTAATACCACAATGACTCTGTTTAAGAGAAGCCACCACCTTTGAATCAATCAGAGCTCAATATAATGCCAATATTAGGTTGCAGTTCAATCTGACAACGTCAGACAGTTCCTTTAATGCCCATGGTAGTCATTCTCTTTCTTGTTATCCCAGGGTAGCAAAAGAAGGGACAATGGAATCACATAGATTCTACTCGAGTGCTGCGTGAAGCGGGCAGCCACGTAAACCAACCACAGGGCAATGATACAGAAAATGTGCTACACTTTCTGCTTTGTCTCAATCTATTTCTGTGAACACGGATAATCAAATTATTATTGGTTTCTTATTTCTAGAAATTAAAGAACCCATATTGTTCTTATTTAGGTGTATCCAAGCAGTCATTTCTTGTGGCCCACCTTTTGTTTGTTTCCTCCTCAGTCTGGTGCCTAAGTCTGAGCTTGCATGACAGCAAATGTAAACCTACACATTACATATTGAGTGGAGCCCAAGTCATCAGCTCTAAAGTTTCCTTAGAAGCTTCTATGTCCAAAGGCAGTTATTGTTGTAGCACACTAGCGGCTTGACTATCAGTGTATATGTTGATTATGCTTTTTGAAGTGACATTCACTCTCAACCAATTCGCAACTTCCTTGATAGCACGGATAAATACTGCAGTGATCCGGAATTAGTTTTGCTATACAAAGACCTAATGTACCAAAGCTTTTGGAGTCTTTAAAACTCTCCATATATAATTCAGCACCCCTTCTTCTACCTAGATCATCATTCCCCCACGCTACTGACTAACAATAATCCCAATCTTGCGTTGTTGTAGGCTGTCTTATTTTTCTCAATAATGCAATCGCCGGGACTTAAATCTTTACGAAAGTGTCTCTAAGAAAACAAGTAATTTAAAAAAAGTACTATTCAAAGATCTTTTGTTTCAAAAGGCATTTTTTCCAGAAGTATTTTTAAGAAATTATACTGACAATCGCTTTGTTGCTTCAAATAATGGCCTTTGTCTTTAGCAATGCTTCTGGTCATTCCATTACTTGCAGCTGTTCTAATCATCGCTAAATTTCTGGTCAAGTCTTATTTTAATCCATAAGTCATTTTCTCTTTTCTGATGGCCTTTACACTTTTTGTTATTATTGTTCTTGTTGAGTATATTTCCTGTCCTTCCTTCTGCTGGTTCTTGCAAAATACATTTTTAAGCTAAAGAGTGAAATCTTTTTTTTTTTTTTTTTTTTTGTTGTCACTTATGTGTACATTTCATATCATACTTATGATTTCGATGTTGTTTATTTTCTTCAGCTCCTTTGAACTTTCACACTCTGCCTCATTTTTCAAAAGGAAACCCAAAATGTTTCCTTATCATTCTCCTGAGTTTACTAGAAAAGCTTAAATTTAATGTTTTTTTACTTCTTTAAAAAGCTGTAACTTCGCTGTCAGCAGCACTGTAATAATATGGAATAAGAAAAAGGTCCTTTAGCTCTTTTCACTTTCGCACAAACTGATAACAGTGACCACTCAAGAGACAATCCTATTAAATTTTAAATGGTTTTTAACGGAAAAAGGAAGAAATACTAAAACAAGAGTAACTAAATAGAATGAATGACTTGTGCTTATGTCCTTTAACGTTATGTTTTCTTTATTCTCTCTGGCCAAACAAAAGATACATTTTAAAAGACTCTTAGTCACGTATTCTTTGCTTTCTCCACTTACCTGACGCTAGAATTCAATTTAGTGCCGATACCCAGTTCCGTCAAACAGTGCAGAGTAGTTTCACATGGTGTGCCTGATTGCAAAGGAAACACCACATGATGAAAGTAACCCTTTTTACTTGTTGTCCAGGTAACATGTTCAATTGCAAGTTTCACCAAAAGTTCTTCAAGAACCTGAAAGGAAAGAACAATTTCTTGTTAATATCTAAAGCTTAAGTGGGATTTGAAAAAGGTTCTAATTCTTGTTTTAATGAAAGTTAAACTTTTATAAGAACCTGTGCTGCATATGAAATTCCTGCAACAAGCAGCCGTATCATGTCATGTTTTAAGTGCAATTTCATAAAAACATAATAATAAGTAACTTTTGAAAATGTGTGTCACACACACACACATGAGTCGCACATACCTTTTCCAAGGGCACTATAGCGTTGCCTTTTAAGTCCATCAAGGCATTAACATTAGTTCCTGTATTCACACCACTGACAGCTGGACGATTGTGGACGCCAGCTTTAACACCACCCCGACCACCACGCGCTGCATTAGTGGGCACTCCAACACCAGCAGCACGTCGATATTTAGGTGCATTCTTGTCACGTAACTCAACTTCCAGTCGTAGTATAGCGTTGTTATTTTCCGGAAGATTAATGTTGAGATTGTTGTTGCCAACCCCACTGCTAGGAACTCCACTAAGTCCTGCTGCTGCTGATGCAGCAGTAGTAGTGGCAAAAGCGGGCATGAGCTCTTGATTGTTGGCT
Source organism: Nowickia ferox (assembly GCA_936439885.1). Lineage (NCBI taxonomy): Eukaryota > Metazoa > Arthropoda > Insecta > Diptera > Tachinidae > Nowickia > Nowickia ferox. The sequence goes on from OW387026.1 coordinate 5,233,886, forward strand.
GCAACAATAATTTAATATTTACTTTATTGTGTGAAGTATTTCTTTGAAGTTTGAGTGGTTGTAAATTCTTTACTTCCTTGTATGCAATGACTTTCATGTGTGACTAATGTGGTTGCATTTGCTAAATTGTAAACTAATTTCTTAGCCACAATCATTCAAATGGAAGATGGTTACATAAAATCGTGTTATTTTTTAATAAACGCAATTCAAAAGAAAAAATATTTTTTTTTATTAAAATAAAAACATAAGTCAATTCAAATTTAATTATTCCAAATAAACTTTTTATTTAAATAGCAGAAAACGTGCATTGAATTACTTACATTGAAAACAATATAAAATTTTCTTATTTTATTGATGTTTTTAAAACAAGTTTTCGTTCGCATGTTTTTTATCTGCATCATGGGACAGTCCATCATCAAAAAGAAATTAAAGTAACTCATTTACATTTTTAATTAATTTTTTAAACAGTTAAATTTTTAAACAAAAGTTTAATTGACTCAATTAAATTTTTATGTAAAAGTTTAATAGAGTTAATTAAATTTTTAATTAATTATTTGATTTTTTTTTTCAATTCAAAAAGATGTTGTTGGCGATAACTTTTTCTGTGCATATGTATTAATGAAAAATATACAGCTTATTTTTAAGCTTGATCGATAGATTTTTGAATTGTAAAAAATATTACAAATAAATAAAACTTTAATAGATAAACATTTTTATATAAAGCATCAATACCGGATAATGACAAAACAAATGGTTTTAAGTACTCCTTGCGTGCAGCATGAGCTTAAAAATACTCTGACTATGAACCGGCTACACATGCGTGTATACAGGGCTATTTAATTTACACACATACACATAAATCATTTTTTCAAACATTTCAATAAAATATTTTTCATGTTAGTAAATATACCAATAAATCTTCTATTTCTTGCTCAAGAATCATTCAATTTAATAATATAATTCACTTCATTACTACTGCACATAAAAAAGTTTTCCTGATAAAAGCAACTCTTCCCATTTTATATTCAAACCCATAATTTGTCTTTTTTCATATTTAATTTTAAGAAGCAAAAAACGGCAACATTAATCAAAATTATAATTGATAGCCTGACATGTCATAAAGATTTTTATTAACCACAAAAGTCATTTACATACCACTACAGCTAAATTTTTAAATAAAATTTAAAATTTAAAAGAAAACTTTTGCTTTTAGCGCAGCAATTACAAAACGTAAGCCTTTATAAACATAACAACATACAAAGCCCTTCAACAATTAAAAAAAAAATTTTAAACAAGATAAATTAATGATAAAGCTGTGGCTTGCAAGAAAAAGGTTAATAACACACTTATCTTTTGAAATATTTATACTTCAAAGTTAAAGCATTCCATAGAAGAAAAAAAATCAATCTCTAAACAAAGCAAAAGCTAAAAAGTAGCCTGCCTTGCTATCAATCTGGCGTCAGGGGATTGATTGGTCGCATCCCATTGCTTACAAAACTGTTTCAATAATAAAAAAAAAAATACTCTTTATGTTACGCAGGAAATGAAATCCATCCATAACCTTGCAATATCATTAACTCACAATGTTAGTTTTTTGTTTCTTTTTTTTGTATGTCAAATAAGGGCGTGTTTTGTGCCAAGTGCCATATTAAAGACAAGAAAAACAATCAATTTTCTTTTATAAAAAATAACAATACGCCTGTAAGTATGCTACACTTTTAAATCGTAAAATGATGATGTATGAAATATGGGTACTTGAGTAAATAAGAGGGTGCGTGTGTGTGTGTGTGTGTTCATTAATGCTTTAGCAAAAGATGATTTTTGATTTCCGATTTCAGTTACTTGTTTGTTTGACAGTATACTTTGTATGATGGAATGCTTAAATACAACAAAACATTTCTTTTGATTAATGAGCTTTTCATCAGAACAGGGATGTGTTTGCGCATTTCCACACAAAATCAAAATAAAAATACCTTAAACATAAAACGGTAAGAAGAAAACAAGCAAAAAGTGAATAACATCAGAGTCTTCTATTGGCTTAATTCAAGGTCAAACATATTTCATAAGATTTCTCATGATTCCGCAAGTTATATAAGACTTCAATATTTCTAATGCTCTTTAATTTCTTAATATATCAAAATAAATTTAAATTTAAATTTTACAAACGTCTGTTGAAAATTTAATTTCATATACATATCTACATATAAGATAGTTTTAATTTTTTTAAAGAAAATTACTTATTTTCTTATGTTTTGTTAAGCTCGACGTCGTTTTTTTTTTAAATTATAATTAATTTTTTATTTATTTTCAATATTTCGTTAGCAGGTCAATTAAAATTTAGTTCAAAATTACTTTTAAAAAAGGATATTTTTAAAGAGTACAAATTAAAAACTATTTAAATTAAAAGCCTGAATAGATACAATATCTATAATACCACATTAAAAACTTTTTATCTCAAAAGTTTCTTTAAAAAAAGGACGCTGATACGCTTAAATATTTTTTATTTTTGCCAAGCAGATTGGCAAATTTAACAATTACATATTTATTCGTATAGTTACCAATATTACTGTCAACGACTTCGACTTTTATGAAACTACGACCAAATTATTTCTGACTTTCCAGAGCTTATTTTTAAAGTCGGTTAATTTTTTTTTAGTTTCTTTTTTAACTACTTAAGCTGGTACGGAGCTCATACGGAACTTCGGGTTCTAATACAAACTGTATGTAAGAAAAAATTACGAAAATTCAGGTTGGTAAATTTCATAAAGAAATTTCCATTGGTTAGTACGGACTTTCAAAAAAAAGTACACGGAATTTTCGAAATGTATTGCCTATTTTAGGGAGGTTATAAATGTAAGTGGAGACTTTTTCCAGTCAACTGAAACAAAAATTAATGTTCATACAATTGCTTGGCTATGGAATTTTTGATATTTCTAATTTTCATCAAACTGTAATTACTTTTTATTGCTTTTGTGTGTTGAAAATTAAAAATAAATGAATTTGTGTGTATGCAAACATAATTCTACACAAAAGGCTACACGATTATTTTTCCGTGTAGAATGAAATGTAAATTTACAAACTTGAAATTCCGTAACTACTCCATAATGGGCTTAAGCATTGTCTATATGCATGTCGTTCCCGATTACGGAACTCATCAGTAGTATCTAACAAACTTCGTATTTTTATAGTAATACTCTTAATACGTTATTGAGAATCATAATATACAAACATAATAAGTTTAAAATCTTTAAACAAAAATCTTAACAAAACAAGCATCGTTATTTGATTTTGCTTCTTTTTGATTTTCCACCACCTTTTTACAATTAATTGCCACATTGAAGAGCAATTAAGTTAAAAATTTTCAAAATCCTTTTTCTTAAATATTTGCCTTTGAAATGCAAAATGTGTTTTAAATTTTTTCATAATTTACAACCAAATTTACTGCATGAATTATCAAAAATTTAACAAAAAAACAGTCGCAAATAAATACTTACCCACAGACTAGATAAGTTTTATTTTGTCATTATGAATTGTGCAGAAATACGAAAGTATATTTCATATTAATTCTGTACAGGTTTACATACCACAAATGAGCTCACGTTCAAAATTAGCTGTTGGCACAACAATTAAAAACACCACTCCCGGCATTGTCGCTAACACTTGCGATGACTTTCCCGGCAGAGAGTTAGTTGAGCAACAAAATTCAGAATTGAAACGCCTGCAGGTATACTGTGGCAAATGGGAAAAGCTGCAAAAGAACAAAATTTAAAGAAAAAATAAATATGTGATTTAATTTATATTTTGTTGGTATTTTACTTTGAACTAAATTTGTTTTGTATGGAAGTTAATTTTTTTTTCTCTTTTTTTTCGTTCCAAATGTATTTAAAAAACAATAATAATTAATAGAATATTATAGCGGATTAAATAATTTTGTCATCAGCTTGCTTAATAATGGATTTGGTGTGCTAAGGGATTAAAAATATAAATAATCGCCACCACTGGAAAGGAAATTTATTTCCATTTTACTATTATTTTTCATAATTAATTTAATTATAAAAATTTATTTTATTTTAACTTTTTAAGAAACAATATTGTTAGAAAATGCGTACTAATGTTGTTAATAAAATGTGGTGATATAACTTGGACTTGAAAAATTTAAATGAATGAACTTCAAGTTAGAGCAATTAATTTTAATTAAGTAATAAGAAGAGAAACTTTTAAAGCATACAAAATAAAAAGACAGACCAATGCACAATGGGATGGCTTGACACTTTTTTTGCAAACAATATAGGTAATGGTCCCAGATCACTGAAAGTTTGTACCGAGCACTATATTGACTAAACTAATGCTGAGTACACATCTGTTATTTATTGTGATGTCATTTTGTGGTGCCATTTGCAAAATTATGTCTTTAATATGGAAAGCAATGCCACACAACTAGTACACACTGTTGCGATGTCACAAAATGCCATAATGTGTACTCGGCACAGGAAACAAAATTAGTTTCATAAAAAATGTATAGAATTTAATAGCTTCTATCTATGAGTGCTTTTCAGTGACCTTCTCTTGCTGTTTTTAATATAAAATTTTTCCTTTAACTTGTTTTTAGTGGCCTTTTTCAAAACCTTTGAGAAAATAAGTTTCTAAACTGCAACTGTAACCTCTTACTTTAAGTATATTCTTTTTTTTTACTAAAAAATGTATATGAAACGTTTTACAAAGTTCAAAATGTAAAGAGATAAGAAGCCAACATAGAAAAAAAAAACAAAAAGAAAAGGAAAAACTTAGCAGAAAATTATTTAATGTTATAAATTTGTATCCTTTCTTTTTCCATGAAAACATACCTGAGTAAAACAAAAACTATTTTCTCGCAATTTTCGTTTTTCTCTGGTGTAGTTTTTTTTCTTCTTTTAATGTTATAATTACGTTTTAAGCAAAAAAAAATAAGTATTTCTAAGACGCTTCACTTTAATTTTCAAATTAAGGGAAAAACCTAAGCAAACAACAAATTTTTATTTAAGCATAAAGACTCAAAATCACTGGCAAAATATACAAAAAGGAGTAAAATTACACAGATCCTCAGAATTTTTCATTTCATTTAATTTTCTTTTTTCACTTATTAAATCTGAGTCATGGATGGAACATTTAGTACACAATATATTTAAAATTTTCTGTAAAAAAATTGCAACACCCTAATTTTTGTTTCATTTATGTTATTTGGCTGGCATTTTTATAGGAAACCCCCTGCGCAACCATAAACTTTAATGTTTTCAAGTACTTTAACCCGAATATGATAATTCTTGTAAAATAGAAACCCAGTAACCCAATCTTCATAAACAGTTATTTTTCTTTGTTCGTCCAACACTTGCTGCCAAAAACTTTAAGGGCTAACAAAGCACTAAGAGTTTCTAATCTCCCTTTTTTTTCTACAAAATCTATGTATGCATACAGTTTTTGCTTAAATATTTGTAAATGTTTCACAACCAAATACTTAACACTCTAATCTAACCCCACTCGAATAGAAAACTTTTGTTAAAATAATATGCAAAATAGTTTTATGTTTGCAACAAGGCAAGAATAAATATAAATAAAAAAGCCTTAAAATGAAATTGTCTTGCAACACGACAACAACAGCAACTGAAAGTAAGTTCATAAAAATAAACTTGCATTTACTCCTTTAAAAAACTATTTAGTCGGTCAGCAATTTTTTATGAACATCCCAAAATGTACCGAAGTGAGAAGAGAAAAACCACAAATTTAGAAGATTTAGCCTGGTGGTAAAAAAAAGATTTGAATATGGCATAAAAGTTTATTTAAATTGGTTTCTTGTGAAGTTTTAGAATTTTAATTTTAGCAAAATGAAGAGTAATATTGGACTTTGAATAAATGTAAAAGGCCTTAACATCAAATATACAGATTGATAGACATAGACATAGACATAGACATAGACATAGACATAGACATAGACATAGACATAGACATAGACAAAGACATAGACATAGACATAGACATAGACATAGACATAGACATAGACATAGACATAGACATAGACATAGACATAGACATAGACATAGACATAGACATAGACATAGACATAGACATAGACATAGACATAGACATAGACATAGACATAGACATAGACATAGACATAGACATAGACATAGACATAGACATAGACATAGACATAGACATAGACATAGACATAGACATAGACATAGACATAGACATAGACATAGACATAGACATAGACATAGACATAGACATAGACATAGACATAGACATAGACATAGACATAGACATAGACATAGACATAGACATAGACATAGACATAGGCATAGACATAGACATAGACATAGACATAGACATAGACATAGACATAGACATAGACATAGACATAGACATAGACATAGACATAGACATAGACATAGACATAGACATAGACATAGACATAGACATAGACATAGACATAGACATAGACATAGACATAGACATAGACATAGACATAGACATAGACATAGACATAGACATAGACATAGACATAGACATAGACATAGACATAGACATAGACATAGACATAGACATAGACATAGACATAGACATAGACATAGACATAGACATAGACATAGACATAGACATAGACATAGACATAGACATAGACATAGACATAGACATAGACATAGACATAGACATAGACATAGACATAGACATAGACATAGACATAGACATAGACATAGACATAGACATAGACATAGACATAGACATAGACATAGACATAGACATAGACATAGACATAGACATAGACATAGACATAGACATAGACATAGACATAGACATAGACATAGACATAGACATAGACATAGACATAGACATAGACATAGACATAGACATAGACATAGACATAGACATAGACATAGACATAGACATAGACATAGACATAGACATAGACATAGACATAGACATAGACATAGACATAGACATAGACATAGACATAGACATAGACATAGACATAGACATAGACATAGACATAGACATAGACATAGACATAGACATAGACATAGACATAGACATAGACATAGACATAGACATAGACGTAGACATAGACATAGACATAGATATACACATAGACATATAGACATATGCATGACAATAAACTGAAAGCTTCCTTAATTTAGAATAGCAGTTTTGTAGATATGTTGTTTATGTTATCATGCTGATTTATTCACATTGCCAACCCTGAAGATAAATTACAAGATGTTCTTTTTAGGTTTTGCTCTTCATTAATTTATCCCTTTAACAATTTGGCTCATATGTAAGAATTTTTTAAGAAGAAATTCTAGTTCCCTAAAAATCTGCCAACTACTTGAATATAAACCATTTATGTTTTTAAAATCTTCTTTTTAACTTAAATGACTTTTGCTGTTTGGCTTAACTATTTTTCAAATTGACCTTGTTTTGTATTTTACTTTATACTTTGCCTGATGCTTTACTTTTCTTAGGGTCTTAAGTTTAAGTAATTTCTAAGGTACCAGAAGAAATAAGTCATTTTTGAAAAAACATTCTCAAAATGTTGGCATGGTTGCATGAGAGTAGGCAACGAAACCGGATAAGTTGACTATTCGAAATATACAATATGTTTATATATAAATATTTATTTTCTCCTTTTTAAAGCAGAAGAATATAAAATGTGTATCTGGTGCTGTAAATGAAATAAATTTATCTTTTGTATGGACTTGGTATGATAATGCTGCTAATGTGGCTGACACGTGCGGTTGAAAATTTTTAGAAAATAGTTTTGGTAACATTTATGCGTAGGCTGACTTTTTGTTTTCGTATTTTGTTGGTCAACAGCTTAAGGTTATTAGGAACAGAAAATGTTGTCAAGCCAATTGGATTGGAAATTATCTTTTTGTTTTTGGTTTATGTAATACAGTAAAAAAAAACAAACTTAAAACAAAGGAATATTAGAAAAAAAGTTCTAGTATATGATTTTAAGCAATATTTTCACTATACTCGTACAATAGAAAAGTAATGATGATTATTTGATCCATTTGGGCAATAAATTTAAAAGTTCATAGTTTTACTGATGCTCAATTGAAAGTAGATTTATAAAAGGTCTTTTAGTTAAAAGTCATTTTGCTATGTTTGATCTGCGGCAAGATTTTAAATCTTTATTAAAAATTATCTGATACGCTTTCCCTTTTCTTATTGTACTCACTGTTGTTATTTTATTTTATAAATATAAATATTGAACCTTTTTGATTTTTACGATATTAACTTTTGTTTATTTGTTTATCTCAAAGCACTCCAAATTACACTAAATGATCTACTTTTCACAAATGAGATTAGAGCTTGTTAACTTAAACAACTTAAAGAACAACCATATGGTATATATTTTTGTGTAGTTTTTCTTCTTTCTAACATCTCTTGCTTAAACAAAATCATTTTCGACACGCTAATTAAAATCTGTTAATTATACTGGTGCACACTTATTATCCGCATACTGGCAGCTAAGCTACAATTGTTGTATGAAATGCATTATGCATTTGTATGTATGTATGTAGTTATATTACTTGCACTTTTTAATGAATTTCTGCTAATTAAAATGTGCTAAGCAACTGGCTAGGAAACAGATCCAAAACCAAATAAAATAAGCAAATAAATTACTTAAAATGAAGGTAAAAGTACAAAAAACTTTATTGAGAATCTGTTCATATGTTGTATGTGTGTGTATTTGTGATAAATATATACAGACTGCAAGACAGACAGAGAGAGAGATAGAAAGAATTTGTGTTGAGTGTGACGTCAATTGTGATTTATTTTGGCTGCAAAAAAAGTTTATTTTTACTTAAAACTATTGCACTTATTTAACATTTTTAGGAAATAAGTTCAGTATTTCTTTTTAAAGATGTCTGTTATATTAAACTCTTTCTATTTCCTTTCTTTTTAACATATAAAATAAAACCAAGAAAAACAAAACTATTTATTTGCTATGAAATCAAGACAAACGAAAGTTTTTTTCGTACTAGACACACTCCGTCATTAGACTAGACATCACAGGCGCATGGAGCCCAAGGGATCGGGTACATGCTAATCTTCTCTATAATATAAATTTTCTACCAGACTTAATTGACTATTGCACTCCACTTCTCATCGTCGAGGGGAAATTTTGATAAACTCTGAAAAAAATCCTCCCATACCACCAGCAGCTTTACTTGTTTTAACGGTTGGGTTTAAGAGGTGAGCGAGGCCTGGTGGAGTGGTCTATATTGAAGAATTCAAGACAAGAATAATATTTTGGTTGCAAGAAGAGGTAGAATTTTATATAGAAGAATTAGCGACAGGAATATCCTTTCCGTTCCGGAATGATTGTACAAGACTTCAAGCGGCGATATCTGCAATCAATAAATCAGAAACTTGGTTATGGTTATATCCAATATATAATATAGATATTCTGTTTATGACTGATAATAAAGCTGCCATAAGATCTCTAAAGAATATATATAACACATCGTATCTCGCCAGTGGATGCCTCAAATCCTTTGAAATTATTGCGCATCATTCCAATATCACCTTAAACTGGGTGCGATGACATGGGAACAATGTAAAAATTCAACAGCAGCCAAACCGGTAGAGAGAGGAACGGAGACTTTGACAACTTCTGCGGAATTCCTCTAAATTCCTGCTGGAAGCATCTGAATGATGCACTTTCGACAACATTTGCGAACAGTTAGCATAATTAATAAAAACATTACCTCAGTGTTACTTAATTTTCTGCTAACAAAACTAGGGGACATATGTGGCAGTCAAGCTAAAAAGATATAGGACTCCCACATAATGACTATTGTTCAGGATATCTAGATAGAGTAGAGGAGGAGACAATAAATCACTTCTTTTGTATCTACCCTGCAGTGGTCTTTCGAAATTATCAGCGAATGATCTTAAGGACCTGAATTCTTTTATAAGGAACAGTGAATTGTTCAAGCGCTAATTCCAGCGGTAAAAAAATTTTAGCAAAGCCCCATAAATACACTATGTCTTTTAAGCCCCTCTTTTTTCTCCGAGCAACCCCTTTCTCTATTACATTTCAGTCTCTTTCTTCCACATAATGGTACCTAAGTTGATGGATCGAACACTTTCTCTCTTTCCCGGGGCAATAAAAAGCAAACACTGTTCAAGATTTTTCCCCTATTTTGAAGTCTTTTTTAAGCTCGTATACAAATGAAAAAACAATAATTATGCTTCTTCTTCTTTTATTACCAACCCATTATATAATCGATTTATGTGATCATATGCATATTTATAATTCAAGTTTTATTTACAACATAATCGTGTTCTATGTATTAATATTAACCTTTCTCGACTTCTTGTTATTCATATAAGCTCGTCTATGCTTCTTGGCCCCGTCTGATTTCTTTCCTGGAATATCTTGTTGTCCTTCAATATGCGTTTCCATATACGTTGATCTCATCCTAGAAGTTATGTAAAAAACATGTATATACATATATAACTTTTATCACAATATAACTTTCATTTTATTCAGCGTAAAAAGGACTTTCTGGGGATGCATTTCCCCCAAAAAAATTTTGTTGCTCCCCTAGAACTTGCGTGCAATTATTTATTCTAATATTAATCATGAAAATCACCAGTCATAATGCCTCCCCTAGAAAAGAAAAACATGCCTACGCCAATGAGCTTATCTCCCACAATCATTGTTGTACTTCATGCAAAATAATTTAAATCAATATTAAATGCCAGAACGAAACTTTTAAGGTTTAGCCTAAGCAAGTCTTTAAAATGTAACTTGTGCAATATTTGTTAACTTTTTATTAAGAAAAATTTAATTTAGAGTGGGTTCAAAGTAAACAAATTACGCTCGTAGAAACTGATAAAATAATTTCTAATAAAAACTCTGCTTTTAACCATTTTATTAAGAATTTTGATTGCAATGTGCAATAAATGTTACATTTTTCCTGGAAAAGAAAACGTATTAAAAAACTGTCAAATTTTTATATATATCTATACTATTTTTTTTAATTTTTTTTATCTCCTTTTGATACATCTTTCTAGCAGACTTAAAAACATTTTGTCATACAAAGACACTTCATGTTAACAGTCAGATATTTTTATGTTTTTTAAAGTCTCATTTATTTTGGTAATCTTATTTTTTTTCATTCCTCTTCTGACAAAACCAAACAGCCATAAAGTTTGGTTTCATTTTATTAGAGTCCACAAGTTTTTTATGGCATTTGTTGTTGTGCCATTTACAACAGTAATTAGTTTACATTAAAATGGAGAAAAACACAAAAAAGAACATTAAAATTGTGTCCATCAGTAGTGGAAGGGGGTGGGGGAGTGTCGGGGAGTACAACATTAATAACAAAGAACTTTCGCAAAGAAATCTATGTGATAAATTTTGAAAAATTTAGCAAAAAGCAGAGAGAAGAAACGGAAGGAAGTTGAATTGAAGTGCATTACATAAATTAATGTCTTCTTCCAGAATAATTACGAGTACAACTATGGCATATGATTAATATAAATATGAAAGTATTAAAGAAAACGGGGGCGTATGCTTTTTATATAATTTTTCTCTTTCTCTTTGTCCTCTATGTAGTGCTGAAAGCAAACAAAAGTGCTTTAAAAAATGCTTGTGGTCATAAATAAAACGCAAAAGTTAGTTAAGAGATTTCTATGGTTTTCATTTAAATTTTGATAGTGCATAAACAAAACTCTCTTTAGGAACACAAACCTAAGTATGTTTTTATATGTATGTTTATAATTTCTTTAATATGTACTTCATAACAGAAAATTGCCATTTGGATTATTATAGTGTCATTAAAAAAAAAAAACAAACAAAAATATTTATAATGATGAGAATTGCGTCGTAAACACAATTTCCATACAAATTGACACAAAAAAAGCAGCCACAGAAATTATTTGAGACGCTATAGGCAGCCTATGCTGCAATAGGAGTTATAGGAACTTATAGTTCCTTATAGTTATAGTCTTATTCTCGAATCTGTTAAGAAATTGTAGATAAAAGCACACAATGTACTCGTATGCAAAATTATATATGTATGTACCTGACACCTAATCAAGCTAAAATCTATTTTTCTGTTGTGCTTTCTCCATTTTGTTATTTTTTTTTACTATACTTATGTGTTGTGAAATATTCATATCATTTTGAAATGACGGTTAATAACGTTAATTTTACATTGAAAAGGTACCGTGTTATCCTAGTACCGTACTACCATTTTTTAATAAAATTATCGTTTTTATGTCTCAAACAAGAGTAGGGGCTCGAATTTTTTTTACAGCAAGTAATTCGGGGTCTTCTCCTTTGGGTATCATTTCAAAATAATGCATAAAATGAACATTATATCGTGCCTTGATCGCAAAAAAACCTTGAGCGACAAATTCTTTGAATCAAAATCTCTTATTTCCTATCGAGAATAATCGATTTTCATAAAAAAAAGAGATCAAAAAAATGTTGGCGGTTATGGCTCGAAATATTGAAGAGGTACCGTATTACTCGAGTATCGCGTTGCCATTGCAGTTAAAAAAAATCCAATAATTTTACATTACATTGATAATACGCTTGTAGGGTAACATGGCACATTTCCAATGTAAAATTGCTGTTCATGTCTATAGTTTTAAAACGATACTCAAAAGAATAGGCCCGAATTAAAAAGTTGTATTTGGCTAACATGATAAAATTACATATTAAACTAAGAAAAGAAGAAAATCCGTATGTACATGCAGGCCCTTCCTTTGTTTTGCATTAATGTGGCACCGTGTTATCCAAGTACCGTATTATCATTTCAATGTAAACTTGTGATTGTACATGTACTCGTATAATTGTTTTAAAACTCTTCTCAAATCAGAATACTCCCAATTATTATTTTCAAAGATATTCACATTTATCGCAATGTTGTCTTAAACTTGGGCATGATTTTACGTCCACAATATAAAAAAATTTTAACGATTTTCCGTCATCTCACGTAAAAATTGATTGATATAGGCTGTGTCTTTATCATTTTCAAGCATTCTCTTGCATACAATGTTCATCGTGATCTTTAACAACCAAATTTTACGTGGCATGACGAATAATCATTCAGAATTGTTTCTTTTTTTATATTGTAGCACATGATTGTGTTATCATGGTATTAGGTAAAGAAAAATCTCTCAAAATTAAAGAAAAAATTTAGCTATAGAACAAAATAGATACCTCAGTAATTTTTAAATTAAAACACGGAAATTTTAATTTATGTTTTTGCAGCAATTTCAATATTTTATTCCAAAGATTAAAATTTTTTCTTCTTTTATTTTAAATACAACACAAATATATAAAATTTTAATTAACAAACTTTAGTACTTGTAGCACAAGTTTTTTTTTTTTTTTTTTTTTTTTTTTAACAAACACAACCTTGCAAAGCGATTAGCTTGTCTGCAGAAAACACCCAGGGTCTATGGCGGGAATCGAACCCACGACCTCTGGACTGAGAGGTTAGTATCGCTACCACTCAGCCATAGGGACAAATTATTTAAACTTTTATTTGTTATTCTATGTCCACGCTTATATTTCTTATTTAAAATTCATTTGATGTCAATCATGTTGCTGTAATCTGTATATTATTATTTTTATTCACCAGTTCGTTGATATTAAAACTTTATTGCATCAATATTTTTATTTGTCTTTTTGCGATTGAGGTTTGTTTATGACATTTTATATAACTACGATTAGATTGGATATTAAAACCGCAATAACAAATTTGTCAAAACGAAGTGAAACGAAATAGAGTGTAGTGTTTTTAAAAAATACTTTTGCAATAGGTACCTTTATAGTAGATACTTTTTGAGAAGTTATTTTTTAAAAAGCTAATTTCCTAAAAATATAAAAGAACACTTTTTAAAAAGGTACTTTCTTAAAAGAAAGAGAAAAATAAACTTCTCAGAACACCAACTCTTGGCATAGGAATGTATCAAATCAATACTAGAATTTCGGTCAGATAGTGGAACATGCTTTTCATGAACAGTGACCATTTCCCTGCCACTATACACATGCAAGTATGTTATCTTCTTTTGGAAGAGAGGGCACATGGGGAAGTATTAAGTTTTGTTTTAGTTTGCAGCGCCTCTGGTGCTAAGTAGGTGGATTACTTCAAGCTTTATCCATATTTTTTAGTTATTTTATATGATTGCCACAAATATTGACGAAAAAGTGCGCTGTGATTTGCATGTTGATGTAACTAATGGCCACGCCTACGATGTCGGGGAAAACCTTTGATAGACAACTTGTATTGAAAACAAAAATAAGAAAATTGGTTTTTGTTTTTAATATATGTAAATAATCCATCGAACGTTTATTGTGGACATCGTGAGCAAGGCTGTAAGTTTGGCCAGAGATAGAACTCGGACTATCGAAGACAAAAAATAAATAATTTTATTCAATGAAGAGGTACCGCATTACCCAAAACCTGTATTACCATTTCAGTTCGAGTTCTTTTCTAAAGGTGCTTTCATGAAACACACTTTTTTAAAATATTCCTTTTATGGTACTTTTATGAAACCAACTTTTTTTAAAAAGTACATTTTTACTATCTGAAGACACTATCTAAAATAGTACTAATATATTATTTTATTTAAGAAGTACTATTTGAAAGATACTTTTCGAAAAAGTACTATTTTGAAAAAAAAATTTTGAATTAGTACTTTTTGAAAAAGTACTGTTTGAAAATGTACTATTTTGAAAAGTACCTTTTGAAAAACTACTATTTTGAAAAGTGCTTTTTGAAAAAGTACTATTTTGAAAAGTAATTTTTGAAAAAGTACTTTTTGAAAAAGTACTTTTTGCAAATCTACTATTTTGAAAAGTACTTTTTGAAAAAGTACTATACTGATAAGTACTATATTGATTTTTCAAAAAAAAACACTTTTTGTAAAGTGTTTATTTCTTATGAAATACTTTTTAAAATGTGCTTTTTGATGAGGTACTTTTTGAAAAAAGTAGTATTTTGAAAAGTACTTTTTGAAAAAGCACTTTAGAAAATAAGTTTTTATGAGGTACTTTTAAAGGGTTCCCTTTTAAAATGTACTTTTCTTAAATCTTAGTTTTTTAAAAGGAATAATTTTGAACTGTTCTATTTTACAAAGTACTTTTTTAAAATGGAAATTTTAAAAATAACCTTTTCAAGTGATCTTTTCATTTCAGATACTTTCTTTAAATGCACGTTGTTTCGATTAATTTTTACAAGGTTTGCTCTTCAAATATACTATTTTAACAAATATACTTCTTTTAAAGTAAAGTCGTAAAGAAGTTTTTAAAAAGTTAATTTTTCAAAATGTATGTTTCTCCAAAGGCACCCTTTTTCAGAAGTACATCTTCAAAAAGTACTTATAATTAAAGCTACTTACTTTTTATAAGATATTTTTTAACAAATACTCTTTTATTAAATTTAAAACCTGATGAAAAAAGCATGGATTTTGCTTTACAAAAAAAGCTGCGGTAATAAATATTCGTTAGTGGTTTGTATTTTTGGAGGCCATTGACCTTTGCTGTGCCTCATTATTTGCATTTGCCTGAAACGTACACAAGCTCGAGCAAAATAAATCTAAATTATATTATCCTCAAATATTTTTAATGGCATATTATATATTTTGCAAACACATGTATAACATTAAAGGATCGAGGCATAATAAACTTGAAGGATATCCAATATGTAGAATATGATTTTAAATTTATACCAAGTTATAATTCAGTAAATGCTCATACACACACATAAACACTTAAATGTACGTGCGTGTGTGTGCATGTGTTTTTGCACATAAGTGTGAGTGCTTGCACTTTATCAAGAAAAGATTATAAAAAAAATTTTTTTGTTTGCTTGTACGACAAACGACATAATCAATTTTTCTCCATTAACAAACATGAAAATGAAAAAAAAAATAAAAATATGAAAATTCAATTTATGCTGTTAACAAAAGAGGAATCGGCGTAGATGTGGAAAATAATAAATTATTTATATGTCAAGGATAATTGCAAATATTATTAAGTATTTTGATTGAAATTCATTTAGTTTTACGAAAGCAAGTATTTCTTATACAAAGAACAAAACTTATACATAAGTTTCAATAAAATTTAAATACTTTTTCATATTAAAATTTACTACAATGTACATAATTTATTAAAGTTTTGGTTTGTAATTTGAATTAAATATTGCTTTCTTAATTGCTATTTCTATGCTGAAACTTTCTGTAAAGAGATTGAAATATATAGAAACAAATAAATAGAAACAAATAAAATTCGAATAATAATAATTAAATGAACTAAAACTAATGGCTATGGGCTTAAGGCAAACATCCAAAAATAAATATACTTAAGGTAACAAACAAAAAACTTTGTCTTAAGTAGAACAAAAATAAGCAAATTAACAAATTAAATTAAGGAGCAAACGACAATGGCAATACTGTTGTAAATTAAGAGATGGTAACATTGAGCTTTCATTACAGAAAAGCTTTCAGCGAATTGTAATACGATGAATCAAAACAATTCACATATTGCAATTTCAATGAAAAGCTGAGTATATAAAGCAGAAATCTACATTAACTGACACCACACACAGTGGACCAAACACAGAAGAACGCTGATGATGAAGGTGCAGCAACCTTTGAAAACAGCTAGTTGTTCCGTTCTTCTACTTTGGTGTTATTTGTTCCATACTTTTCTAATTATTATTTTTTGCTTTCTTTTCTAACTTTGATTTCTTTATTTTCTTTCGTCCTGCAGCTCATGCGTGTTTTGCGCAACTTTAATATCACCAAAATCAGCGATTTAGAACTCATCTCAAATACCACCGATCGTTTGGATATAACGTTTCATTTTTTCGGCATCAAGGGCGACTCAAATCGCATACGTGAGGCCATTACCAGAATGGTGGAGAGAGGGAAAATTGGTAATATCACTCTGGTGTCAAATTATCATTTGTTTGATGAAAATCCGCCGCTAAATTTAATGGTAAGATTTCAAATAAATTGTTTGCCATTTTTGAATTTCTCAAGTCAGCAAGTGAAATATATCATAAAATTATTTATTAAGATTTTAAAATAAGTTCCAAGTGCAATAACTCCCAACAAACAAACAAATTAAATAGCTCTCAATGTGTTTCCTATACCAAACTGGAAATTATTTCATTATGAAATAATATGTTGGAAGTTATTTCAAATTCTTCATTCTTCATTTCATTTCAAAATAAAAATATGACAATATATCAAATAATAAATTTCTTAAAACTTATCTTTTATCAATATATTTAAATTTTCATGTATGTATATTTATTTTTACTCAAACGTTTTAATTCTTTGCAGGACTTAAGCGTAAGCCAAAAGCAAATAATACGTGAAAGCAGTGAGTTTATTTTGTCCTGTACCGCACAAGGATCATCACGTATGCAATTTCAATGGTTCAAAGATGGCATCGTTGTCAATGCCTCCAAAGCTACACGGTATGTATAGACTTCTTTATTTCATATATATTTATGAATTTAAAATATTTAAAATTGTTGTGCAGAATAAATTCTATTGTTTCGATTACTTACTCAAGAACTGTAGCGAAAATGTGTGTTACTATGTTATTAGCAGTCCTAAGCTTTTAATGAGAAAGTGCAACTTAACCCCTTATTTTAAACTTGTTCACAAATAAAACAATTATAACAAATGACAATTTTAAGCAATATACAAATTTTCATTTGTTATAATTTTTATTTTGTCGCAGAACTTACTCCACGTCTCCAACTGTCATGCCATTTTGCTATTACTTGAAGTTATAACTGAGTTGTTAAAACAATTGCACTAACAATAATGTTACCACTTGAAAAAAACATTAGCTTGTGTATTTAAAGAGGTGTGTGTATTGGCTACATTGCAGTTGTTTGGTTGTAGTTTTGGAAATTTTTTAGATAATATTGCATTTACATTGCCTCGAAATCTAGTATATTTGATTTGAGATCTTTATCGAAATCAGTTCGCAAGATGTCGTATCCAATACAAAATCCTTTATCTAAACGTTTGTCGTAAACTGTTATCCAAAAAGTGACGCTAAAGATGAGCTAAATCATTTGGGCAACTTCAATAGAAAATTTTGTAGAACGTAGCCAATTCACTCACCTTTTATATAAATATGTTGAATAAAAAATTAAAAAAAAATATTAGTTTTTGAGTAGATTTCCTACAAGTCTAATGATAAATTAGATTTTGTTTTGTATAGGGAATCTTATATAAATAATAAGTTCTGTTTGGATCAAAAGTCTTGATAAATGTCAAAAAAAAACTTGGTGTAAACAGTATAGATTTCCATAAAGATTTTATTTGAAATCTGCATAGCTTGCATTAAGCCTGCATATATATATTTTTACACTTCTATAAATCATTAAATGTTTGAAAATTCTCTTTCTTTGAAACTGTATCCTGTCACTACCAAATTGCATGTAATTTTGACCTCAAGGAGTTGCGAATGAATTTTTTGAAACTTGCGAAAGACAGGAACTGAGTTATTTTTCTGTGTTTTTGTATTACTCTTCTTTCGATTAAAATATTTTACACATAGTCCCGGTCCAGACTAGCAATTTTTGTTGCAGCAATTCTTGAATATGTCCTAGTACAGACTTGCAATTTTTGTTGCAGCAACTTTATATTTTTTAATGAGAAAGAGCGAGAAAGCAATACAAAATGTATATATTTCTACTTCAACACTCTCCCACATATTCAAGAGTTGCTGCAACAAAAATTGCAAGTCTGGACCGGGACTATGTGTGAGAGTGTTGAAATAGAAATATATATGTTTTATATTCCTTTTTCGCTCTTTTGCACTAAAATATAAAAAGTTGTTGCAATAAAAATTGCAAGTCTGGACTGGGATATACATAAGTGCATATGACCAGCACCGAATGAACACCACAGCAGTTTTTAACACTCGCACATAAAATGAAATCAATGGCAAGTATCTGCAACGTAGCTTAAAGTAAGAAAATGGACATAAAAGGGGGATTAAAAATAATCAAATAAATGTATTTTCATAACATTTGCTTTTGAAATTCCCAACAACATTTAAAACGTTCTTAAATAATAATCCCAGAGAGAGATAATTAATGAAATTGTAAATTGAAAAGCAGTTGAGTGGTTATTAAAATAAGATCTTTCTGATACGAAAAAAATATTAATATTACTGCTGGTCTTCTATAAACTGAAGACCTTTATATTTATATTGAAAACAAAAACAAATTTGAGTGCTTTGGTTTTGTTTTCAATATAAATAGACAGGCGAGAATTTTTACATGTCTTCTATAAACTGGCAGTTAATTTCGATAGCACTAACTACAAGACGAACCCAAAACTAGGCGATCTGACATACACAATTTAAAAAAAAAATTACTTTGGCTCCTTTTAAAAAAGAACATAACGAAATGCCCACGGGCGGCCTTTTGCTTATCTGTGATATAAATACTCATGCTCTCAACAATGCTGCCATAATTTCAATAAATTTTATACATTTGGTAAGCAAAACTACAAAGAAAAATATTATTGCGATGGCTCAAAATCAATGCCTGGATGTTCGAATGGCTTCATTATGCAATTTATTCGCCAGATTTAGCTCTCTAGGATTATCTGATGTTTCTAAGCTTGAAAAGATTGTTCGGTGGTAAAATATTTACTAATAATTAGTCGCCGGTTGTTGGCTGTTTGAAGTAGCCAGACAGTTCGTATTATAAACAAGGTATTGAAGCTATTGAATATCGCATGGGAATATAATATCACGATTATAAGAGATTATGGCAAATTTTGGGACGCTGCCGCCGCTCTGATACCTTGACAGTGTTTGTTTTTAGCTGTCTTCGCATTGCAAACGCTTGCCTTTATCAGTTTGCAATAATTTTTGTATTGTATAGATATAAGCATATTAGTGGTGAGCGATATAGTGATTTTTTAATAATATTACTCGCTGTTTTTTTAACTTTGACTGTGATCACAGTTTAACAGTATTTTGTTTGTAGCAGTTCTGTTATTTTGACAAAATCTAATAAGAAGAGTAGCAGTGAAATTAATCAGTGACTGTGATCACGGTTTAACACATTTCAGCTCTTCGGCCTTAAAATTATTTATTAGTATTGGCATTTTTATAAATACTAATAAGAAGAGCGAGAAGAACAAACAATTAGCAATTAACCCCATCCAAATATTGAGAATTGTCGTATAAGAAACAGAGAGATAATAAAATTACAAATACAAAAATGTGAAAGCTATACATAGTTGCCAGACACGATTTTTTCTCGACAAACGGTGAATGTATAAAAATAAAATTCATGTTGTAGTTTTGTTTGCTGTAAAGTAGGCATACAAGAACATTCACAGTTTGTATGAAAGAACTATATTTCCAAAACCTGTTACTTGATAAATTCAGTCACAGTTGTGATTGGTGATTTTTCAATCGCTATTAAAAAAAGTAAAAGGTTTCGAAAAATCGCTCATCTCTAATTTACACTCACAAAAGTTAGTTGAAATAAATTGACCGGTTTCACAGTTAAGATGGTGCGTTCACAAGGTGACACGTGCTTTAAATGTATACACACATAATTATATTCAAAACGTCCAATCAGTATGTGTAATTAATGCCATTTTTACTTTGCAACTTGCAGCATACGAGTACATATATAAAAATCACTCAAAATGTTTTTGCCCTCAAACCACATTTCAAACAATTTGCTATTGGTCGTAACAAAACGCACTAAATTGATTGCACAATTGCTAAATTTTGGCTTCCTTTCACTGCACAAAACTCTATCGAAAATACATAAAAATAAATGACGGCAACAGTGATTTACCAACAGAAAACGAATTTTGTGGCATTGTTATTATTTGATTTTATTATTCAACATACGGATGGGTGCACTAGAAATGATTTTGCGAGTGCAACATTTACATTTGTTATTAGTATACGAAAATGGTCAAGCTTTGAAATATGGTTGAGTAACAAGAGTAACAACAGCTAATTAATGGTCATTTATTTTTTCACTTTTACCTTATGATTCATGTTATAACATCATTAGTAAAAAAGGTTCTAGTGTAAGGCAACACTTTACCTCAAGTATGGCTAATGAGAATGTTTTTGAATCAAAAAGCGCAAAGCTTGCTTGTTTTTCAAAGAGGAAAGCTTACATAAGTGTAAAGTAAAAGCGAAAAATAGTGATGCAAAAGTAATATTAACTGATTATGTGTTGCAAATGAAAGTCCATGAAGCTGACGAAAAAACTTAATATCACGATTTGTGATTAATTTGGGAAAATTCTTTAAGAAATTTATCAAACTGAATTTCCGTAAGCTTTTGTTTAAACACAGTTTTTAGGGGAACCTGAATTTCCATAATAACTTGATAATACCCTTATATTATATAAAAGGTGACATTACAAACAAACAAAAAGAGCCATACCCAACTTCTATAACTTGAAGGATTTTAAAAAGATTTCTTATTCTCTTGAAAATTTAATTTAATTTGCTCTTCTAAAACTTTTCGACTAGTAAGTAAGAAAGAAAACTGATAATTTTGTATGGAAATTTATTTTTTATCAAAATAATTTTATTGACACAAGACCTCTCTCCTTTTGCAATTTTTCAAGACCTTTTGCATCAAGCACTGAACTCCATCATTATTTAATATTAATCATACGCCACAGTTATCCCGTTTACACGAACTTCTTAATGATCAAACAGAATTGCGGCCCAAACACATTTTCCATACAAATTGACACAAAAACCCAGCCCCGGAAAGCAGTCGACAAATAAAATTTATTTTATTTTGCCAGCGTTTTTTCCTCTCCTCTCACATATAAATAAATATTCTCTCAACAATGCTACCATACTTTCACTACATTTCGTACATTTAGTAAACAAAACTACAAAGAAAAATAAGCACAAAGGAAAATAAAACAATAATTAGAGAGTACTTGAAGTTACTGCCGTAGATTTTATTTGTTGGGCTTTGTTAATTTGACAGCGATTTTTCCTGAAGTTGCGGACTAATACTGTTTGATCATCTATTGGCAAATAAAAGTGGAAAGTGTTGCCGTATAACTTTTTTGTTGTAAGTTAATAACTTACGAAAAAAGAAGCTATGAAATGACGCCCAAGGAAACAACTCCCAAATAAGAAATAAAATAAGGCCTAATAAAATCACTTATATAATTTTTTTAGGCTTTATTTTATCTTGAATTTTGTTTTTTAATTTTTATTAGGTGTTGTTTCATAAATTTTCTCTTGGACCTTATTTTTTGGGTTTTATTTCCTTCAGCCTTATTTCATAGCGCCACTAAAAGTACTTTTAAATACGCTTTAAAAGGTTGCCAATTATTTCTGTTTGGTAAAAAATATAAAACGCAAATAATTATGTGCGATGTCTCCTTATAAACAATTACAAATAGTTTTATTATTAAATAAAATGTGTGTATAAACTGGCTGAGGGATACAAAATTAAAACAAATATTTTACAATTTTATCATTTATAATTATTCCTCACAATTAAATTGGCCGGGGTGTTTTTTTTTCATTTATATAAAAGCTTATAAATTTTTTCTTTGAACTTATTTTCTGTCTCATATTGCAATATTCAAAAAATTAACATAATTGTAGATTATCTCTATTTCATATAACAAAATCTTGTTTAATTTTGTCTAACTTCTTTAAACGGTTTCAAGTCATTTTTGTGCTTAATCAAGTATTAAAAATTTTATTATTTCCGCCTATTTAAGCTTTTAACGTCAAGTAGAGAATTTTAATGTGCTTGCAATATTGCAAGTGTATTGAAGTAAGAAATAAGAAATATTTGTTGCGTTATATTGGGTAAGTTTTAGAAGAGAATATGTGAATTGGTTGGCAGACAGTTGCTTTGCTAAAAAAAGCTTTGCATGCACCATCATGTTTACTGGAAAGTAAATTACTTAACTCCAGATTTTCTTTTGGAGTAACTTGCTTGAAAATGTGATTAACTGAGAGTATTCTTAGGGAATATTTAATATTTATCTAAGATACGAGTAGATAAGTTCAATTACAGCAAAATAATACATCAGATGTGCTTGATACTTTAGCAGTCTTGTGTGTATGTGTGTGGAGTAAAAAATTTCTTTCTTTATTATTATACATATCGCTCTTTACTGCAACATAGATATATCTCACAAAATGAATTTTTTTTAATTAGGCAGCGCAAAATTAAACGAAAGCAGCAAAGTATATTTTCTCAAAGTTTAATAATGACCCCAAGTCCAATAAATCTGTGGCAAAAAGGAAAAAGTGCTTAAGTCGAGATAAGCTAATTTTGAGTTAATAACACGCTTGCAGTCTTTATAGTTAAAAGTGCCCCTGGGTAAAATCTCAATTATTTTGTGTCATCTTTCAGGAACGTTTAGCTGTTATTTCATATGAAATAACAGCTTAAGTCAGCTCGATTAAGCAATTATTCCTAATGATTTTTTTTTGTATCATATGAGCGAAGTCAATTTTAGGGCAGTTTCTGTTTGTTATGACGATATACTTATGCCCTAATTCAGTAAGAAGATTTAGGACGTTTATGTTTGAAAATACTTTTGAGTTCTTGTTTTTTAATTCTCTAAATTATTTACTTCAAAAATAATTGTTGTCTTTGATAATGAAAAATAAAAATATTATTACCATATTTTTAAAACATAAAAACAATATTGAAGTATTATACAATAGTTTGAATAATATTTGAAAAAATATGTGTTGGATATAATGTTTAGAACAAAATCATAAAGCAAATACACGAACCTTTTAGCACGGACAATAAATAATAATTGTTTTAAAGAATCACCACTGCGGCTTTTTTTCTTCCATAGACAAGACGATACAGTCGTCGAACAGAATTAGGGCATAAGTCAGCTTATACCTTTGTATATTTGAAATTGATAGGGATAGTGCGTATTAAGATTTTTTTGTAAATCAAATAAAAGTGAACACAGAATTTTCCAATATAATTGTAGGTTAGGTTATGTTAGCAGGCTGTTAACAAGGAAGAGAGTCCAGCTCACTTGGGTCCATTCCAATGATCCTTTTGTGCTACCTGTAAGTTGAAAAGGAGATAGAGAGAGACTGAGAGGGAGAAGCGTGAGAAGGATAGAAGTAGAAAGATATTATAGTTATTTAAGGGAGGTGAGAGGTGAGAGTGGGTCACAATTTGGCTAGGGGGGGAGTTAGCGGCTATACCAGCCACTGTTCCTATTATAAAGGTTCAAGTTTTTGAGCTCATTTTCCGGCAACTGGGATAAGCTGCCGAAGGATATTCTGCCAAGGAGGTGCAGCTGGAGATCCTCCAGAGCGGGACAATAACACAGGAGATGCAGGATATTTTCCTCCTCTTCCTTGTCATTGCAACTGTAGCAGTAGTCATTGTCATTGTCAGTGCTTTCCTACAAAACAGTAAAATCTGCTTTAACACTTTTTCCTTATTTGCAAAGAAATTTTAACCAGTTAGTCACATTTAAAGGAATTAAAGTTCAAAACAAGAAGGGAAACGTAAAATTGTAAATTAAATCCTTGTATCAACATGTCAGCACAACACATCTCTGAAAAATATTTTTCTTAATTTACAAATTTGTTTTAATATTTTTTGTGTGTAATATGTATATGTTTGTTAGTGACATTTACTTCTGTGTACAATATTTTTCAAAGATTTTGTTCTACACCTTTGTAGTAAACTAAATATGTATGTATGTGTGTATATATGTATGTACATTCAATTTCATGTTTTGCAGTTGTATTTAATTCATACATATATTATTTCTTGTATTCTAATATTAATATTTAAAGCTGTTCATATATACAGTGTCATTCACAATTTGTATTTTTATTTTTATTTTAATTTTATTTATTTGTTTTTTGTGTCATATGCTACACAATAAATTCGAAAGGAACGCATTAAAAACGATTCATCTCATTTTCCGTGCTAAGGAACAAAAATATTATTTTCCATATTTGTTCCCTTTTTTTAAATAAATAAATTGTTGTGCGCTGCACACACTGACACTGTGTGTTGACAACCAGCAACGACAGTGGCATAAGGTCACGAATTTTATTAGTTTTTTTTCTCGTATCGTTATTTGTAACGCTTTTCAACTTCCGTAACATGTAATACAATACTGAAACTTAAACAAAGAAACATTATTAAAAATAAAATAAAATAAAATAGTGAATACATTATAAATAGAGTTCAGCCAGTTGACACTTTTCTTTTTTTGCTTTCTCTCAAGTTTTTTCTTGTTGCCGAAAACTAGAACAACAACATCATGAGACACAATACAATTTATAATATTCACTCAATTACTTTTACTAACGCCAAAGCAAATGTATGTATGTATGTGCAAAATTGTGTGCTGGTATTAGTGTCGCGTTAAGCATGTTAAAGTTAAAAAGGTTAAATGCTTTTTTTGTTGGTACCTGTTGGTATTTGCAAAATTATTGATCAAACAATAAAGGAGAATGTTGTTAAAAAAGAATTTAAAAATATTTATTAGAGTTGCCAGGATCAAATATTTCTAAAAGGAAAGCAGGCAGCACCATAGTGATCTATGGCACAAAAGATCCATCAGGTGTCGCAGTGCCGGTCTTTGGACCAGATCTTCCACCTTTTCTAATCTAATAGTGTTGTTTAGATTGTGTCACGAGATAGTTAGAGTAAAGATTAAAGTCAATATACTAAATTGCGACGTGTCCTCGGGCTCAGGTGAGAGTCAAGAACACACCCGCGAATTGGCTCCGCGTATGAGCTGGCTTTTGGAAGCCACCTGTATACCTATTGGCCACATAAAAATTGATTGAGAGGGAGGGAGAGAGAGAAAAGACACAGCAACAGACCTGCCATGTTTTGCAGATTTATTGTCATTTTGCGAATTTTTACTTTGAAATAAACAAATTGACAATTTACCGACTGCTAATAACTCAGCTTTGCCAAGAACTGTATTAAGTAATTTAACAAAATCGATTTAAATAAAAATGAAATTTATTTAACGGAATTCAGGAATACCAGAAATATTTTAAATCTTATGAAGTGTATTTGGGCTTATGGGCTAAAGAGAATGAATTTTTGCAAGAAATTCTTTTTCTAAGGATTATTTAAAATTTATTATTCAATATGAAAATTTACTTATGTATAATTTCCATTAGTAAGGCAGGCGACTCATCTAGAAAATTTTTATGAAAATTACTCCAAAGTATTAGTGATTTTAATATAAATTGTATACTCAAGTCGGTCGTCCGTATTGTAGAAACAGCGAGTTAATAAAAAATATCAAACTAAATATAAAGTCACACAATGATACAATTTGTACATACTAATCCCATTCCCCAAAAACCCACTGTGAGAAATCAGTTCGTCCCCCTTTGCTAAAATAACCAAATGGCAACTATGAAAATCCTTAACTTATTTTTAGCTGAACACAAGTATACAATAGAACAAATTTATGCTAATAACAAACAATTTTCACTTTATGCCAACAATGTTGAAAAATAATATCGTCTATGGCTTTTACTTCTACTTTTGCCAACAACTTTGGTTGTCAAGGCTGCCATCGTGGCTGTCGTACAATTTCATTTGGCAAATTAATAAGTTAAAGGGGCTTCCTAATAACTCAGCAAGATAAAAAGTTATTAGTACGATTTAGGCTAGAGCCGCGTGCGGAGACAACAATTTTTTTGGTTGCCTTACCAAAAATAATTACGTTTGTCTAACGTCTACGTTGGCAAAACGAACGAGCGACAAGAAATAGTTTTAAGATTAATCACAAAATCTGTGTAAAAAGGAATTAAAAATGCATTGGGACTGGGATTGGGATTGGGACTGGCACTACGGTCATCATCATTGGCATAGTTCCTGGGACCTGCCACTCTACCATTACAAATGTCCTTTGCGCAAAAGATTTTGGTCATCGCTGATGGATTTTGATTGGGATTTTCAGCATTTTGAATGTTGCCATAAGACAACCGATTGGTGTCATAGATCTTGCCTAACGGGCAGAGTGTATGTGGAGACGGGAGAAGAGGAAAACAGTTGTGGTAAAGGCACTTATAAGATTGTCATTGATGTGCATCACTTTAGGGCCGAAGAATTGAAGTTGAAAGTTAAAAATATGGACACTTTAATACTGCAAGGCCAGCATAAGGACGATAGAGCCAACAAATCGCCAGCTCTGTGTATTACCAAATCATTTGTGCGTAAATACAAACTGCCTAGAAATTACGATGCCACCTTGGCCAAGGCCACTTTGTCGAAGGACGGCATTATCAGCATAACAGTGCCAGCACCTCCAGATTTGGATGATGTGGAGAGGGATATAGAAATTGTTACAACAGATCACTATTTTGAAGCGATGGAACAAAAGGACAAAAATAAGGCCATAGAAGAAAATCAACAAGGAAACAAAGAGGGGGAGTCTCCAGCTGAGAATAACAATGAAAACTAATACTTATTTAAGACAACAAAGGAAAACTCTATAGCCCACTGTTTATAAAAAAAGAGAATTATCATTCTTCAGCAGATTTATTAATTTCAGCACCTCAAACAAGTCACAGCTGCTGCAACGGCAAAGCAAAAGCATAAATTTCTTAAGCACATTGTCTGCACCATTAATTGTTGCAAAATATTGTTCAGAACGTTCTGCAAAAAAAAAAAAATATATAAAAAATTTAAATTTTTTTTTAATTTTAAGTAAAAGAAAGTAGTTCAAGTAGTTTTAGTTGTTTAAGAAGTTATAAAACAAATGAAAAAAAAATGTTAAAAGCAAATTTTACAGAGCGTTTAAAATAAAATAATAATAATTCTCATTTAGTTTTTAGAAATGTGTTAAATTTAGTTTTTAATAAAAATGTTAACAATTTAACTTTAAAAAGAAGGCATCTTAAAATATATTAAATGAACTGGATTTCACCATCCATGTCATTCAAAAAGTTGGTATGGAAAAAAGTGTTTTATTGGAAAACCTATACTGCAAAGTCAATAAACAAAAAATTAAAAACTCTCGTACATAATTGAGATAATAAACTGTATACATAAATTTTTATTTTACTTTTTTATTTTTAAACAAAAATACGCATTATAAATTGCTAAGAATGCTTAAAGATTGCTCGACAATATTGTTTTGTATTTATTTTTAGAGAATCGGAACAAACGTCTCTTTCTAGGTCTCTCTTTAGAAGTGATATTTAAAAACATATGAAATAAATTTAATATTCCTTTAGAAGCCAAAATAAATAAACATACATTGTTAATAATAAAATATCGCTGCTTTTTTCAAACAGAGACACTACTCAAAAAAACTAACTTTGCAGAAAATAAACTTTAAGTTCTCAATTTAATGAAGATATAAAAATATTCAGGGCAATTGTGAATAAAACTCCGCGAGGAATTCCTTCATTTTCCAATTAGATTTTTTTTGTTTTCCCTTTTACTTGCTATTGTTTGAAATTTTTCCCCGGGATTATAAATCTTATTTATAAATCCCCTCATTATCTTCTTCAACTCTTTTATATGAAATTTTGTAAAAATTAATTTTGTAAATATGTCAGTGTTGCAATAAAAAAAACGATCGATATTCATATGCTCGTGAAAATTATTTTAGCTGACGCTTTAAGGCATGAAAAGTTTTGTTGTCACAGCTTTTTGCATTAAAGCGTCTGTGGCTTCGTTAAAATTTTGCGCCTCCAACACACACGAGCAGTTTAATTATTTATTTAAATATTGCCTACTTTGCGGTTGCTATGACACTGTTAAATTACATAAAAATATTAAGGTGTTTACATAACGGTTAATAAATTGAATGATATGATAAATGGAAATTTTAATTCGGTAAACGAATTAAAAATGTGCAAAAATATCAATAAAAACATTGCGTTTTTAATCATTATGAAGTATTTATTTAAGCTGTTAAATTTAATTATATAATATACAGCGAAATTATATTGGTAATTATTCATGTTGTAACACACAAATTCGCGTCGCCCTTATTAATGGCATTAAAATTAATTTAAATATAAATTTATACAAAACAGTAAGCCAACCTTAGGCAATTTTGTTTAATTAATGTTTGCAACTGGATTATGTAGATGTATAGCTATTAAAGCAGAAGCATTGAAGCTTAAATCAAAATATTGTTAGGCCAGCAAACAGACTTTTTAAGACTTATTAAGCATTTCTAAAACAAAGATCTGGGTAAGTAATGAAATTTGTTTAATAGTTCAATAATTTAAAGATATAGACTCCCCTTTAGCTGAATGTCAAACTAATAGCAAACATAAACATTTTAGTATTTAATACTTAATTAAAATCAATTCTAGTTAAATTAATTACTCATTTTGTCTTCAGACTTAAAAACTTTTATTCTATGTTTTTATAAAACTTTATTTTTCATTTCACTGCTAAAAGTCCCATTCCTCTTAATTCCATTCAATAAAAAAAAACAACTAAGACGATAACAAAAAGTCCATTAAAAACTTTTTTGGGCGTCAAAATAAAATGTTGAGCAAAAATCAAAAGTCAAACAACAATTTAAAATAATTCAAGCTAAAGTTATTAAATCACTGCATTATCATATTTTAAAGATAACTCTCTGTTAAAGTATATAAAATATAAAACAAAAACAAAAATTTATCTTTAAGCATTAAGATAAAAAATATGAACAAGAAGCAAAACAATTTTAGATGATTTCTTCAAGACTTTTCTGAACTGCAATGAAAATTTTAAATGTGAAGAGAAAAGAAACAAAAATACACATAAAATAAATATTAACTTTTGTAATACAATCAAACAAATACGTAAATAAGAAAACATTGCTGAACGGCAGATAGACATGAAATTATTTTAATAAATAAAAATAGAAATAATCTTTGAATAAAATTCTCTATCGATTTTTATATGCTGATATTTTCAAGATTTATTTATTGAACGATTTCTTAGGGACGTCATTCAAATATAAAAATTTAATAATAAATTTTTTTAGAAGTGATATTTTTGACCAACACTTTTTTCTGAAGCATGTTCGCGGAAAATTATTGTGAAAAGCCTTTAATTATTAATATTTTTGACTCCAAAAATTAAATGTTTTGTGAAAGCCAACAATTATATACAAATTTCAATTCACTGCTTTAAAATGGCATTTATTTTTTGTTAATGGCCATCAACAGCAGCAGATAAAACACTCAGGAAGGTAATATTTACCTGGCCTTGTCAGACACACACACAAAAGTACACACGCACATTGGAATATTATTCTAGACGCATGTAGATAAGTCCTTGGTATCCTTATTGTGTATTTATAGTACACACACTCTAACAGCTCCCAGCAATTACGAAACTTTAAAAACTATTAACCGTTAATGGACTTTAGCCACATTCTTGTAGAAGCACACGCACACACACACACACACACACACACACAAACTACTATAGTAATATGAAACAAAATAAGCTTAAACTGCAATTCGTAAGGAAATAAAATGTTATTAAAGCAAGAATTAAAGCATTACTGCAACTACGGACTGTTAAGCAGCAGAAGCAAATGGTAGCAATTGAATGAATTTTCCACATTAACAGCTCGGCTTGTTTACGCAATTGCAACTTCAAGACAAAATTGCAGCAAAGCCACAATCAAGGTAACATTAGTAGCAAAGCTTGTATCCAAAAAAACACTTAAACACTTTTGAATCCATCCATCTATGAAAGTTAAGCAGCAACTCTCGCACACACACACACACACAAAACACAAACACAAACATATGCACTCACAGAGCCTGGGAGAGTTTAATTTTCGCCAAACAAACCGCATACAATGTTTGCATGTATATTGTGTGAATTCATTTAAAGTGCTGAAGTCATATGTTGCATAAACATAATTACATACATATATACATTCATATATGTATGCAATATAAGCACACATACATTCACGCACCTGTTATCTCACCTATTTTTATAAAATTAAAAACATATACAGATATGAGGAGATGAGCTTTAAAGTATACCAAGCCCATGTATCTTTTCTGATGTAGAAGCCTTATACGAGTATAGAAAAATTTGGGCATCGTAGCCGGCCTTTCATTTGTTTAAAAAAAAATAGGCAGCTAAAACAGATTTGAAGGAAAGAAAGAAAAAATATTTTTTTATAATAAAGTTTGCTTTTGTAGCTACCAGAACGAAAATTCAAATTTTATGGAGAAATGAGCTTCTGCCATTTCATTTAATAACTGCCAGTTCATAGAAGCCATGTTAAAACTCTCGTTTGACTATTTACACTGAAAACAAAAACAAATTTTGAGTGTTTTGTTTTTGTTCTCAATATAAATAGGCAGATGAGAAGTTTTACATGGCTTCTATGAACTGCAGTAAATTAAAAAGAAAAACATATTACGAATTATATATTTTTATTAAATTTAATTATAAAAGACGACATATATAAACACAAAAATACAAAAAAAAATCTTTAAAAATGAGTGGTTTTGGCACTTTTTTTGTGAAAGTCGGAATGTAGTCACCCATTATGTTCTCATTGTATTGTCCTTGATACCCTTGTTTTCTGAGTATTCCACCCTTTGGTCTTCTGAATATTCACCCAAGTAATCTTTGAATTTATATAAGCCCGCATTTAGCATGTGCACTTTAAGTGACATCCTGCCACCCATTACTTTGAAGCTGGCAAGCATATTAAAAATAATATTTTTGTAATTTTCAACATTCTTGTTTGCAAGGAAACCATGTATGACTACTTATTGGCTGAGCAACGCTTGTTTTTCATAGGTACTCAGAAGCTGTAGGCATTTCTCACTTGCCATTATTTTTCTTATTTGAGGACCGATGAAAATACTAGCTTTAATTTTACCCTCTGACAGTTTTGGAAAAAATAATATTAAATGTTGAAAGGCCTCAGAGATATTTATAATTTAAGTAGCATAATTTATATATATAAAAAATACCGAAGTATATTGATTTGGCAATAAGTCTAATGTACTAATAGGAAGAAGTTTTGTTTGTTGCTTAAGTATGTTTAGACGCGTTTTGAAGTTCTTCAGCTTTTATTAAGAATTTTTTGGTTGACGCCTGCGTATTGATGAGTTTTCTAGGCAGCAATGAAATGCATTAGATGTCCAAAGCCATCAACAAATAAGAATGCTAGAATATTAATGAATATGTGACGTGCTCCATGAAAGGGACCTCTGCGCCGAAAATTTTTTTTTACTTTTTGAGTGATTCTTATAGGAAAAAAAACGCCACAAACCGCAAGTTTCTATGTCTTTTAGTTTTTGTACAAATCACCTGTAAAGTTATTTCTTGCAAAAACAATTCGTTCGAAGCGCTTTTTTAAACGCCTTTTTCTCAATAACTTGTTTTCGGCGCAGAGGTCCCTTTTCGTGGAGCAGGTCACATATTATATTATTAATGTATACTTAAACTTATCGCTTTTGTTTTTCTAATAAATATTTCGATCGTTTTATATTTTTATTTTATTTTTCCTTCATTCGATTAACATAATTGCTCTCTTAAATGTTTTCCTGCTATTAATATATATTCATGATTGAAATACTCGTAATATTGTAAATTTTTCTTTGTTTTTATGATAACTTTTTTCACAGCACATAGTTTTTTTAACATTTCTATAATAAAAAGAAAACAAAAAACAATTTTCCATACTTATTCTTCTTAACAGTGCGGATATTTATTATTAATGGCGGTGCAGTTGGTTGGTTTGGTTCTTTAATTTGCTGTTGTTTTGTTTTTATTACACAACCCTTGAAATAATGATGAACATCAGAATGCCAGCCAACAACTAAAATAACAAAAAATATTAATTATCTTCTACAACACACATACACACACACACACACAAACATTATACGGGATTTTAGTGTTATGGAAAATATGGATAATAACCTGCAAGCGGGTGGAAAATGCTGAAAAAGAATAATAGAAAATTGTATAACATTGAAGCTCAAAACCCGCTAATTGACTTCACACTGCCATTAACGAGTACGTAAATTTAACTATTGTACTCAAACACTGAGAGAAAAATACATAGATAAGCAAAATTTTTTTGTTTTTAAGATTTAAAGTAGATAACAGAATATAGAATGTAAAATGTAGCAACGCCGCGAGAACAATAAATAAAACTATTTACTCATTTAAATGATATACATATAGCAGAAACTTGGTAGCACTTTTGCTAAAACTAGCAAACACTTTTAAATTTGTTTAAGTTGGTGGCACTTTGAAATTTATTTAAGGGAATTTTTAAGAAAATCGAAGTTTGCAGAATATTATATTGAAATCAAACCATTGCTGTCAAGTTACAGGAAATATGACGTTTATTATTATGATATGATTATCAGTATATATAAAAAAATTTTTGATTTTCCCTACCACATACGAGTACATTATTTTTGTGCATTTACTTTAAAACTCTCCACCCAAAAATTTCTAAATATATATTTTTCTCTATCCCACTCTGCACTTATGTATGTTGGCATACAACAAGAAGTATATTTCACAACCACTCGTGCATTACGCAAAAAATAAATTATTATTGTTTTCACATTAAGTAAAAAGTTGAGTTGGTTTAATGTATTTCCTCTGCAATATGCAAACAGCTCGCTGATATCAGCAACATTACTTAAGTCCCCTTTAAGCTACTAAACGCCAACTAACTTCCTGCATTAGCTAACAAACAAAATACTGTTGTAGATACATACATTAAATAGGTTGGGTAGTTTGTATAAGTATGTGTACTAATTTATTGCCTCTGTTACACCATCTGCAAAATTAAAGAAAATTTCGCTAAATAAAGCTCAGGCACTCAAACATTGAATAAAACTGCTAGAAATCAATAAAATTTATGATGAGGCTTTCGATGCACTTATAGAATCTTATACCTCAAGTAGAACCCCCTATAGCCGGATTTTGAAATGCAACCCACATTAATTTCTTTTTTAACATTTTAAAATTTAAAGAAAGAATATATAATTGATTAATTTTTGTATTCAGTAGAATAAAAGTAGTCCAAAAAATTTTATGAAAAACTAAACAAACTTTTAAAAATTTCAAATATCTTACAAATATTTCAAATGTTTACTGGGTTATGTTCGTATATCATTTTGTTGTTTAATGCTCCAGTTTTAATTACACGAATCGATTAGTATGACTGTGTGGAAATTAATGATGCTTTGCAAAATATAAATCTATGGTCCCCTCTAACTCCCTCATTCTCTCTTCATAAAGCCCAAGAGCAAATTAATTTTGTTAGCTCTTCATATGCACAGAAATGTGAATGTTTAAATATGATAAGAAAAATTAAAAGGAAAAAGTATGCATGCATACTATTGACCGTAGCAACAATTGGGTAATTATTACAAATTTTATTTCTTTTATATCATTTATTCAATAATGTTATATGTGTGTTTTAATTAACCATTAATTGGGACTAATGTCGACTAATGATTCTACATATTGTTTAAAAAGAGTGTGTTCAAAACCAATTAACTTTTTTATACGAAAAGTGTACGGTGGCACAGTAAAATTTTCTTTAAGAAAATTGTTCTGTATCATAGTAAACTTTTCTACAGGAAAAATGTGCTGTTACACAGTCAACTTTTTTATAAGTAAAGTTTGCTTTCACATAGTTAACTTTTTCATAAGAAAAGTGTGCTATGACACGGTAAATTTTTCTATAAGAAAAGTGTAGTGCAACACAGTCAAGTTTTCTGTAAGAAAAGTGTGCTGTGACACATTCAACTTTTCTATAAGAAAAGTGGGCTGTGGCAAATTCAAGTTTTCTATAAGAAAAGTGTGCTGTTATAGAGTAAAATTTTCTATAAGAAAAG
Organism: Nowickia ferox; assembly: GCA_936439885.1. Lineage (NCBI taxonomy): Eukaryota > Metazoa > Arthropoda > Insecta > Diptera > Tachinidae > Nowickia > Nowickia ferox. Next base: position 5,268,794 of record OW387026.1, read on the forward strand.
TGAGCTGTGACACAGTAAAATTTTCTCTACGAAAAGTATGCTGTGACACAGTAAAATTTCCTCTAAGAAAAGTGTGCTGTGGCACAGTCAAATTTTCTCTAAGAAAAGTGTGCTGTGACACAGTCAACTTTTTTATGAAAAAGTGTGCTGTGAAATAGACAACTTTTCTGTAAGAAAAGTGTGCTGTGAAATAGACAACTTTTCTGTAAGAAAAGTGTGCTGTGACACAGTCAACTTTTTATAAGAAAAGCGTGCTATCACACAGCCAAATTTTTTGTGAAATCTTCAGCTTTTCTATCAGAGTGCTGTGACACAGTCAACTTTTGTATATGAAAAGTTTGATAACTTTTCTATATGAAAAGTTTGATAACTTTTCTCTAATAAAAGTAATAAGTGTGCTGCGACACAGTCACAGTGTGCTGTGATACTGTAAATTTATAGAATTAGTAACATATTGCATTAACTTAATTTCATTGCAGAGAAATCTGGACCACCGTTTTGCCACCAGAATCCAAAGATGTGTTTACTGCAATATTGGGCATTTCAAAAGCGAATCGTTTAGACGAGGGAATATACACGTGCAAGGTAAGCAAGAATATTTAATAAAATAAGTAGGATTGTCGGTAAGTCTCAGTTAAGATGATGCAATTTTTCTTACAGAAAATCTTCCTTTGTTTTCGTTCTTTATTTTCGTATTCTGATTTTATAAAAATATCTTCTTTGATATACTTTGGGGCTTATTGTGAATTTGATGGGATAGCAATGTGGGATGATAATGTTTCATTAATATATAAGTAATTTTGTTTGTAGATTATTATGTTATAGATAACTCAATTTATTTTTAAGAGGACTTATGCAGTTATCGCTAATAGCCTTAACTATATAACTATTAGACAGAGATTTCTAATAGGCGTCAATCACAGAACAATAGTAAATTTCATAAAATGCAAAATATTTATTTTTTCATTCACGCAATTCTCCATGTCGTCACAAAGAAAAGAACCTAAAGCGAATGAAATTTTTGTCAATGAAAATTGAAGGCAATCAAATGATCAGCCAACAAATAAAAATTTTTTGATTCTCAACAAACACTGACTACAACTCGTAAGTAAAGCTGAAAAAACACGACTTCATGCACACAGCTACATGATTGATGGTTTCATTTGATAGTCTCCTTTAAAACATACAATTTAAAATATATTTTTAGCGTTTGCTGAGAGCGCATTTTATTCGCCTGCCACTCTTATTATTAAATAAGTATAACTTTTAAGATTATCATTTAATTTTTTTAATGCTTGTTGCTCCCTCTAAAATTTGATTAAGATCTCATTATCATATTTAAATTCATGATATATTTGGGCTTGAAAGACAATTAACAAATAATCGTACATAAAAGTTGAAAAAAATATTTCAAAGTTTTTGTAATTACTTTTGGCTAAATGCATAAAAAAGGAAATATTTTTTCAATAAGGCCAAATACAAAGCGAATGAATTAAAATGGCAATTATACAATCAAAATTAATTAACAAAAAATAAGGGTTCAAATTCAACAAAAGTAGCAAAAAGATCACAATTGCTTTGGATATTTAATTTAAGAAATTTTACTGTAATTCATGGTTTTTTTCCTTGAAAAATTTTGCTAAAGTTTTTGCAATAGCAAGCAATTTTTTTTTATTGTATATTTTATGTATTAAAAAAAATACATATTTAAACCATAACGTTCTATACCAAAATTTTTATTTTCTTTTATTTCTTCTTTACTTATTTATCTATTTAAATATGCAGTTGTATTTATAAATCACTAATTCTTGATTTCGTTTTCTTTATACAACTTTGTTTTACTGTATTTGCATTACTTTAAGCTTTTAACCTACTTATTCTGCTTTTTTGGTTGGTCTTTGTGCAAGCATCTGCTAGTTTCCCAGATAGCTTTTTCTATTTAACATAAATTGGTATTATTTGTAATTTAGGCAAAAATAATGTTAAATATATACAAAAGATATTTAACTTTTGTTAATATTAAATGTATTAAAAAGCATTAAAACAAATTGTTTTGTTACTGTAACCGATAGCGAGCAATGATAATAATGTTTTATGTGCGAGGGAGTGCGAGGGAGAGCGAGAGAGATATATAGAGAGATACTGTTACTTGACATTTGCACGTTTTAGTATATTTTTTCATACTCTTTACCACAAACTTAGTTAATATATTCCATGTTCGAAGTCATATAAGCAGATAATGTGGGAAAAGTACTACACAAAATTAAATTCTTATTTAATTTAATTATATTGAATATTGAAGCACTTTGGAGCTGTAGCAAAAATAACAACAACAAAAAATTATATTAACGGCCTGGCCCACGATGTCGACAAGAAAGTTTCTTTCGCTGACTTACATAGAAAACAAAAACAAATTCTCTTATTTTGTTTTTGTTTTCAATATAAGCAAGCGAAAGAAACTTTCTTCTCGACATCGTGGGCCAGGCTGTAAATAAAAGATACAATCGAATGAATAGGAATAGTTATTTTCAAAATTTATCTGTATATTTTTATGTACCTTTAATAAAAGCAAAAAATAAAGTAATAATTTTGTGGAAAATTATTGCACTAAAACGAGTCTTAAATATATCTTCTTTCTTAGACCGAAAAAACATTGTTACGTTTTTACTTTTTCAAAACGTTGTTTTGTAGGTGCGCATAGTTGAAATTAAAAAAAAAGTTCCAATTGTACAATAATTATCAAATTAGAATACTTTATTTACTCCACACTGATTCTAAGAGCTTTTAAACACACAATGTTAACTTAATTTACTGCTAGAATGCCACGATGTTAACTTCGCTGTTATTTACGCAATAACGTATGCGGAGGCATCACAATTTTGTATTCTTAACATAGAGGAATGTTAGCAACATTCAGAAATTGACAGCGTATTCAACAGTTTCTGAAATACATACTATATTTTGACTACATCATTAGTGCACGATATGGCTACGTTAGTCAAATCGTATCGTCTTACTTTTGAAGTTGTTTAAGTTTGGATGTTAGTTAGTAAAAAACGTGAGCCGGCCAACGAATGTGTCGGTTGTTATTGTGTTTCTATTTACTTTGTGCGTGTGTGTGTGCGTATGTAAGCATCAAAATGTTTATTAAATGATACGGATTTTGTCAGCTGATTCGCAACAGCACGATACGATATGACTAACGAAGCCATTACGATTCATTATGTTGGAAAACTCAAAAGACCTACTTACTTTATTCAGGCCTTGCAGAAGGCATCCTTACTAGCGTTTCTTTTCCCGCTGGAATAAAACAACATAGTCGAAGCATTATAGTAGTTGTTGTTTGTGTCTTTCATCTGCAAAGGCTTGTATGTTTATGTGGTTGTATATTTCTTAATGAACAAACTGTTTGTGAACTTTTAAAAAAATATCAGAACTGTTCTTTTTGTTCAAAAAATATTTTAACATAAAGATGACAGACCCTTTACAATTACAAATTGCCATAGTTTTGTTTATTTATTTTTTTCATTTATGTAACTTTCTTAGTTTTTTTATAACAAAACCATTTGGCAAATTTTTGAAAAATAATTCGAATTTTTCGAACTTTTATTTTTAGTAACCTAACGAGTGTGCAAGTAATTGCAATTGATCTTATCTTACTTTAGCAATATTGAAATATCTTAAATTAGATCACTTACTTCCTAAGAAATCAACTTAAATGGACAAAAAAAAGTGATTTATGGCAAAATTATTTATTGATATTCTTTGCTTAAATAGATTTTTTACTCAATCTCTATTTTATATAATTCACTAGAAATAAAATTACGGTTTTCGTATCACAAAATTATTTTTAATGCTAAATTTATTATATAACAAAACATTAGCAAAATAAATTTTTCATCTTAAAAAGGAATATACATTGAATATCATTTACTTAAACATTGTCATAACTCAAAAATTATGATTTTTGCGCTAATGATGCTGAATGAAACCTCATATCGTTATACATATTCATACAAATATCTTGTACACTCAACTCTTGAGACAAAAATAAATTGATCCTTAAGTAATTTGGCCTACAAAACGATACGAACTTTAGCCTGATCAAATCATAAATATAAATTGATCGTTATTCACTAAATCGTATGTAAATTGAAAACTTTCAATTCGTTTTCTGTAAATTCAGATTTTTTGAGTTATGCTTCTGTTGCAATACAGAAAAGATCTACTGATGAATAATAATAATATAATATAATAATAAATTTTTTACTCTAATCTTTAGATATATACATTCAATTTAATGTAATATTTTTATTTTCTTCTTGTCTTCAAATAAATATTTTGCAAATTCCTGTGTGTGCTTATGTTTGGTTTCCTTTTGGTTGCACATTTTTTACATTTATATTAAATTTAAATTAAGATTTTACTATGTCTTAAACTCTCTCAAGAATCTACAGAGAGTAGAAACAAATACGAAAAATAAATTTTAACTATTTCTATTCTATGGCTTTTAGAGTTTTATGCAATTCAAAAAACATATTGAATTTAAATTACTAAGTTAAGCACACACAAGTAAGTAAATATTTAAAGGCTATTAGGTTAGTCCCTTAAAAAAAATTTTTGAAATTTTAAAAACTAAAAGTAAATTTTTAAAACTACAAAAACAAGTCAAAAACGTTTTGATATTCCTTCTGAACTTTTAATTGGTTTTGATTTTCTTCTTAGAGGTGTTTCTGAACTTTCACCCCTTGGCTTGGAAATTCAATTCATTAGCAAAGAGGCCACTCTACTAAATGTATAACATTGATTTTTGTGCATCACTTTGGCTTTTTCATTTCTACATTTTCAATTCTTTTTCTAATTAAATTTACTACAAATTTATATGCTGCCATTAGAAATATAATCAGAAAATAACAATTGAAAACAAAAGGCAGCTTGTGAAGATATAATAATAATAACGAAAAAAATTATTAATCAAACATATAAATGAATAAAATGACCGTCATTGTATATAAATCATTTTAATTTACATTGACTAATTTTCTTTGTTATTTCTTTACTGCTTTTATTGCCAATCGGTATAAACTGAAGCAACATTTAGTTATGATTATGATTTCAAATTTCTAAAAAGAAGTTTTAGCAAACGAATTCTGAAATAAAAATTCCAGAGAAATTTTTATTCCCTGTAAAATTTACAAATAACATCATATTTACACCTGCATGAAATCAAACAGATTTCAATTAAAATCTTTATCGAAATCTATACTTTTTACATTAAATTTTTTTTTACATTTATCAAGATATCGTTTCCAAAACAAAACTATTGACCAAAATTGTTCCTAAAAAAATTTGAACAATATGTCATTTATGATATTGTGCATTTTGTTCATGACAATGGGAGGCATGCTTCCTTATTTTAAAATTTTGTGGAAATTATTTAAACTTGATATAAGTTTAAAAAAATCCTTAAAATTTTTCTTTGCCTTCAGTTTAGTTATTAACAGATTTTTAAAAATTTACTTAACAAATATCTGAAAATTTTCTATCTCATAAAATTTCTATTTACGAGTATTAAAAGTTTACAGCTTAAACTCCCAAACCTGGTTTTCCTTCCTAATACCCGGATTGCTTTTAAATCTGAATTTTGTTCGTTTAAGAAACTCATGAATACTGACTGTATGCTTTCATATATTTACGTTCAAAGAACCGAAATGCTTTAAAGCAAAAATATGTTGCATACTTTTCTGCTGGAGCTCTTTTTGTTGTTAATGTCAACACATGAAAGCATGAACACCTTTTACATGCATACACACAGCCACGCACACATTAACACAGACATATTACGCACGCACTTGCCTGCAGTTATTTCTATCGCATGCATTACGCATTAAAGATAATAATGAAGTAGTTTTCTTTATCTCTCTGTCTCTCTCTGTCTCTCACTCTTCCCGTAAACGTTCTTTTATATTTATTTACATGTATGTATATGATATGGAATTGTGCATTGTTTTGTGTTTTGTGTTTTTTTTTTTTTTTTTTGTAAACATTAATAAGAATTAAAGTGCGTGCGTGTGTTGTTTTCTTTGAATTGTTCATCAGTTTTGAGTGACACACAGTCTTTCACAAATTGCGAACAAACACAACAAACTCTTTGTTATTCTTATTATTATACATTTATAAACGAGTTTGTTGCACTAAGGGCATGTTGCATGTCTCACATTTACATTTGTGCTGCTGATGAAAAATATATTTTAAAAAAATACACCCACAATAAATGCCATTATTGCTGTTGCTGTTATTTGTATGTTGGCAATTGCAAAGCAGTCAAGTGAGTGCATTCGTTACACTTGAATATTTTTCATGCAAACTATTTCTCTCTTCTTTTCTTTTTGCACAAACATTTTTATATTTTTATATCTTTACAATTGCTGGTTTTAAAGTGTGTAATGGTATGTGTGTTGTAATGTGCCTTTATGTTTGGTTGTAACACGATGTTGCATTTTGCATTTTGCATTTAGCATTTTTTATTTTTCAAATATACTCGTATGTATGTCAGTTACACATTTGTATACATACGTATTTTTTTGCATACATATTTCTTTCATACTCGTATCCTTTCAAATTCGTTCAAGTTTGCTGCTGGAATATTTCGATAACTACAAATTGAGAGAAAAAATAATATAAACCAAGTCACAGGTGTTTAGTTTCATTGTGACATAGACAAAGATGTTTGAGGGAAATATGTGCACTCAGTTTAAATTTTTTAAATATTTATATTTCATGCATAAATAAATGAATCGCAATTATGCAGTAGTGCAATATTTATATATATTGTAAGCAACTGTTGAGGTTTATTTAAAGCCTTGAATGTAAAAAAAAAAAATATTAATAGCATACAAAGCCGTTAGGCAGTTTCCAGTTAATGGCCCTAAAAGAAGCCTACAGTTGATTCTACACATAGAAAAAAAATACCAATAAAAAATCACCATGCAAAAATTTTGATTTGAAATCATATTAGAACATGTTAAATTAAAGTCTAACTCTTGATGGTGCATATTTAGTGTTTACCTAAAGAATAGTTTAGGTTGTTGTGGCTGCAGTGGTAAGCGCAAAGAGATAAAATCTTAACCGGGGAACCCAATTACAAATATATAAAAAATTTTCTGATGCATGTTCCAATATACACGTAAGTTAAATAATAAATAAAATACAATCAATACATTAAATTAAATTCATGTTGTTTTAACTTGAAATAACTTTCATTCAACATGAATTTCAATTTTGATTTAATAGTACTGAAATGTTAAATCAACATGATATAAAGTTGTTTCAAGAGGAAAAATTGTCTTTGAAGATTACTGTAAATCATGTTAGACTAACATGAAACCCATATGAAGCAAAATTATTGCCAAAAAAGGTTAAATTATCTTTGCTTACTAGATTTAAAGTTGAATATGGAATATAGTCGATTTAGGATCATAGAAGCTCCTTATGATCTTAGAAGTTTTGGAAGTTTTTGTTTCCCTTCCACCTTTCTCCACTTTATCTTTCATCTAAGAGTCCATGGTTGCTTGTTTTGAAGCTAAATTTCGTTCACATATTTTACTCCCTTCTCTAAATAAGAAAATTCTATAAAATAACTGTTAAAGGAAAATTAATCATGTCGAAAACCTGCAAACACAATCTTCTTAAATAATTTTATTTGTTTATTTCCTTAATTTAAATAGAATTTGTGGTATTTTAAATCTAAAAGTAAGCTCCTATTTTGTTGGCTTACAAAACATTAAATAAGCAAAATTTCTTTTAACATATAAGTAAAATATATTCAGAAGAAAAAGTTTATTACCTTTTGCAAATTGATGGCATAAAGAAAAATCATAAAATCATATAAAAAAAACCTTTAAATATTTATACAAATACTGTTGCAGTCATACTCGTATAGCAGTTTGGACTCCCAGAGTTTGTATAACGATTTGATTGCTATAGCAAAATATTAGACCAGACGTTTTCTATAAAAATAAAAAAATAAAAATAAAATATATAAATGTAAATTTATATCTACATATACTTAAGTATATCGTTATAACAAACACAAACTGCCCTAAACCTAACTGCACTCATATGTTACAAAAAAAAACCTTCAGGAATAATTGCTTAATCTAGCTTAACTTCAGTAAGCTGATGAAGTGCAGGGCTGCTTAGAAAAATGTCGGCATTTTCATCCAGCTTAAGTCTAGTTTAATATTTATCTCTTCTTTAGAAAATCACATTAATTTCTACAAATATTTCATTCAATAAGAATGGAAAAATATTTTACTTAAGCCCGACTAAGCAACTATTCCTGATTTAAGTTCAATTAAATTTAATATGTATCACAAAAAAAATCGTACCAAAATTTTTATAAAAATGTTCTCCCAAAAGTTTTATCAAAATTACTCTTTTACATTTCTGTGAACTTTTTGTTTCAACATGCAAAATTCTACGAATACAAGAGCTTTAGAAATAAATATTTTACCAACATATCCATTCCGCAAACTTTTCCCTTTGCTTTTAAAAATACCAAAATATTTGTTAAGCCGCTTGCCATTTCAGCTGACGATATTTATTCCATTTTATTGACTTGTAAACCAATCAACCTCAAAAAGATCAATGAACCAGTAAACGAATGAAGCAAAAACTTCAAACACTCACTCACTCACCACTAAATCTGAATATTCGAGCAAAATTAGAAATGGAGAACCAATGTGGAAACGAAAGTCATGAAAAAAATGTTTGCCATTGATGACTGAAAATGTAATCGTACTCCTTCCTCCCACCCAGCAACCAACTAGAAAATACAGTTATATTGACAATTTGTGTTACAATCAGAGGAGTATTTAAATATAAAAAATATAAAATAAAGAACACATGTATGATAAATGTTTTGCTATTTATTTAAAACAAACAAGTGGGTAGAAACAACCAAACTAAAGCCATAGAAATTACCGGATGAAGAAGCTTGATAAATTTGTTGGTATAATATTGTAATAGCATCTATGCATGCATGATTGTGAAAATTTGTTAACTGAGTTTGATTTAAAAAAGGGTGACCAAAGGGTGACTAAAATTTAATATAAACTAAAGTTTACTATTTACGACAAGTTACTGACTTGCTCTGTCTGGACACTACAGACTAAATTAGCATGTATGCAAGTTTAATCAGATTTATAAACATTTGTATAAATTGTAAGATGACTAAAAATATTCACTGCGAGTGCCTTGCTGGGCTTTATAATAGAAGACAAATCATTTGTTCTGGTTTCTGGGTTCAGAGGAATTTTATTTTAAATACCATCAGCACTCATTCAATACATTACATTGCACTCGCACAGAAAAATTGCATATTAAAATCTACGGAAAACAAGGCTTATTTAACATTTCTTGGCAATGAATTTGCTTCATATGTGTTTCATGTTATATTCAACATGATTTAAAAAATATCCTTTTGAAATAACATTATTTCATGTTGACTTAACATTCCAGTAATGTTAAATCAAAATGGAGCATCGTGTTGGTTCAATGTTAATTCAAGTTGAAACGACATAAATTGGACATTGAAAAAACACGAAGAACTATGTTGAATGAAAGTTATTTCAAGTTGAAAGAACATGAATCTAAATTAATGTGGTCGTTTAATTTTTTTATTATTTAACTAACGTGATTGGGTGTATGGGCACAGGCATCAAATAAATTGTATATTACATATTTAATTGGCTTTTCCGGCCGGTCGTTGCAATCGCAAATATTTATAAAAACCAACTTTCAGTGCAATTTTTTTAATCAGAAATTGACCAACTGTTTTTGGTCTTATTGTCAACAACAAAAAACGTAATGGCAGATTTGACTCTATGAGTAAATTTTAGTATACCCTTTGGATTTGTTCTCCTTGTTTGCCATACACAATTTGAAAATATTCTCAGCAAAAAAAAATCGGAACTAGTTCTAAAGGTTTACCACTTTCGTTGCATACCAATCACTACATGTACTGGATTTAATATTCTAAGGCTGTTGTTTATATCAAAAATTTTTCTAGACAACCTTTTAAGCGCATATCATCATTCAGTTATTTGGGTCACATCCGTTCTGTGACAACCATGTGTTAAATTCATTGATGTTTCGCCAGAAATAGAACTATTTAGAGTTGACTTAGAGTTGTAATTAATGATTTGTAGGTTCATGTTTTGCTGCATTAAGATTCAATATGAAATCCCATAAAAAAATTTCTTGGTTCAGAATCAACAGAAAAAAAAACAAAATTTCTACTTAAATTTTTCAAATTGAGGGCACACTTAAACATTTTCAAGGCTGTATTTATTTGTATTTAAATTAAAGCTTTAACTCACAATTAACTTACAAATCAAATTACTTCTGCCATAGAACGTTGATTGAGCTTGATTTAGAATATTTATTTTAAATATTTTATTTCATTTGAAGTATATTTTCTTATATATCCTTTGGCACCTGGCTTCACATTTACTCTTCTTATTTCTTTTAATAAATTTATATATGTACAATACCTTTGGCACATGCAATTTCTAGCAATTTCTGGTTGCATCCAATCATCATCTTTAATGCACACGGAAACAATTTAGTTTGTTTGCTGCAAAGACTTTTTATCAATTTTCTTGGATATTTCCTCTTCCAATAAATTTCTATTTTAAGGAATTGTTTGTGTAAATTGTACATTTAAGCCGGAAACAATTATGTTTGTATGTCAGAAATAGAAAAAATATGACAGTAAAACGTGGTCAAGATTTGCTTTTAGAAAATTTTACAAAAAAAAACAATATGATTTCTGGGGGATACGAAAACAGTTTTTGTAGAGAAATATTTTTTTTTTATAAATAGTGAAATATGAAAATAAAATTATTATCACTTATTTTTTTGTATTGTTAGTTGAGGTGGCATTTTTCCAAAGAAAATGAATCAAATCCACTAAACCTTAAAGCACTAACTAAAACATTAAGCAGAGTTCAAAATATTATGATAAATAACAGAGTTGATTCTACCAGCAATTCACTTTTTCGAAAATTTGTGTCAGACAAAATTTATCATTTGCTATTTTTCTCCCTGGCCCTATTTAAAAAGTTTTGTACTTGTGTTTAATCTACAATCATTTAAATTTTATTTTGTTGAAATGAACTTAATACACTTTCAGAACAAACCACTCACACACGTACACACTGTATTGTACTTTTTTTTAATACAAATGTCGCTTACAGACATCCTTCGGCTGGTAAATTTATTCAAGTTGCAATATGTTTTAGAATAATGTATTAGAAATAATATTAACAAAGCATAAAACAAAAGCATCTATCTAAATATATGAGAGGAGGTAAAGTAAAGTAAAAGCAACAACAACATCAATAAAAACCATCACTTGTAATGGAATTATGTATGAGCTTGTTAAGTATATGGGAATATTAAGTGTTTTTGTTATAGAAACTGATGTTTGGCTATTGATTTTTTTCTTTTTCTTTTTTTCCATCATATAATAAATAGTTATTGATGCTTTTTATGAAAACAAACACAGCAAATACAGTAAACAATAAACTGCAAAATCATGGTGTATCTTTATTAGATTGTTGGTAAAAAAAAAAAGAATAATTCTAGGAAAAGTCTACAAACTTGATTATAAAGCTTAGTATGCTTTTATTTCTGCATATTGAAAGTGGGACGAATATGGAAGAGACAAAAAAAAATTATAATATGTAATACTTGTATGTTTGTGAACCAAATTTGACACGGGATGGAGGAAAATCGTTCCATATTGATTGACGTAACCAACAAGAAATAAATTTTATAAATACAAAACTAAGACTTACTCTATATAAGTAGATTTTTTGAAAATTTTCGTTTCTAGACGTTTCAAATTTGTATAAATAATTCTGCTAATAAAACGACTTCAATGCAAACGTCTGATAGAACATTTGCCAGAAAAATTCATGGGACCAAAATGGAAGTGAACTCTTTCAAACAAAAAATTTTTTTAAATCTGTCGCTTAAGAAGAAATACGTGAAATATCAAATTAATTTTTAATGGGCGTGCCTCCGCCCATTTTTTTATATGCAAGATTGGGTGCAGGGTGTGTTTTAAATTTTGTAAAAATCGGTCAAATAGAACAACTTAAAATAAAATATTTAATTTTAATGGGCGTAACCCCCCTCCCATTTTTTAAATGGAAGATTGCGTGTTTTTTATAGCTCAGGGTGTGTGTTAAGTTTTGTAAAAATCGGTTAGGTAGAACCACATGAAATAAATAATAAATTTTAATGGGCGTATCCCCCGAAGTTTTTCAGCTTCAAAAATGTGAAATTACATGTACCAAAGGTGTTTGCTAGGTAGAATATAATAAAATCCTCCTTGAAAGCTATACACTCTCAGACAAAAAAGGAATTTTTACAATCGGTCTAAAATGTACCGAGTTATGAAGTAAAAATGTCAGAAAAAAATACAGATGAATTGAAACCTGCTCCTTTTTTGAAAGGTACATGTAGACGTGTTTAACCAACAACAAACAAATTTTGTAAACTAAAAATAAGACTTATTAAAGGCAGATTAAGTAAAAAAAAATTCATTTGTATGAAAAATAACGAAAATTCGTTGCAAAATATATTTTTGCATACAAATTGCAGAACAAAAAAATCCTTTGTATATATAAAATCTATCCCTAAAACTGTTTATTATATATTAAATTTCAATTTGGAAAAATCTATAAAGACAAACGTTTGTGTCAATATATTTCCGTTTCCGCTTACAGCTACAATTTGTTCGTTAAGTTAACATTTTGCTTAAGAGTTACATTAAGTTTAAGTTAAACGAGCGTTTAAGTCATTTAATCGACAGCAATCAAGCAGAGCAAGCACACAAAATTAAAAATATAAACATTATTAAAATGTCTTTAAAAAGAGAAACGCAAAAAATTAATTGTTTTTTTACAATTTTACTTCTTTCAGTCACTTTAACCTGCGTGAGAGTGTGTGTAAAGAAGACAGTAAGCTGAAGCTTTTATTATTTTATTAAATATAAAAAATAACTGACTGAAAAAAATTTCCTTAAACGTTTTGCGGTTGTATGTAAGCACACAAATTCACACATTTCATAAAAAGTAAATTTATTACGAAATGATTGTCAGCACAATAAATACTTAATACAATTTTCTTTTCTCTTTCCCAATTTCTGACTTTTTACAGCTCTACTGTCCCTTCTCTATCTCTATAAATGTCTTGCCAATTTTTACGACCACAGTTGGAGAACTTTTATCAGCGATATGATTGTTAAATAAAGTTATTGTATTCATTAAAAACGGAAAAGAAAAATTGCTTAAAGCGAAATTGTGTTGACGTTGTAAATAAAATAAAACAAACATGAACATGCAGGCAAAAGGAAACAGTTATTTTTAAGATCATATACATATAACGTCTGTTTGTTTACTTTTAAAGGGTAATTTTTGGCGTTAGACCTTTAAATACAGATATCTGAACAATATCTTTCAAAGTTTTAGGTATGTATACACATTTAAATATTCAAATATATTCCTAATAAAGCCATTAATTAATATACTAAGCAGCTCTTCTACTTCACAGTATATCCAGTATATATATCTCGCTTTTTTTCAAATATTTATGTATGCACATAATTATTCAAATACAAACCTAATAAACTGCGTTATCATTAAATTCAGCAAGCAGTTTCTTTCCTTCACGTCCTAACCGTGCTGCTGCTCGTGAAATATATCATATACATATCTCCTTTTATATTGTTTTATCTACGAACTAAATGAATATATGCATTCATTAACACAACAATAATCCAATAAAACCATTATTTCTTATTCATTTTAATGTTTCTATTTAAAAAGAAAAAACACCCTCCAGTTAAAATTGAGAAATCACACGCACAAGCGTGCGTGTTTTGACTGCAAACGCAATTTGTTGTTAATTATTTGCTTTAAGTTTTAATGTCACGTATTTCTTTCTTTTTTTTTTTTTTGCTCTTCATACTTTTCATTCTGTCGCCTGTCAAGCCCGCTCGCTAGTTTGCCAAACCAATTTAACGTTGTTGCAAAGTCATACATTAAAACATTTAACTGTTGCAACAGAAATCTCTTATGAAACTCTTTTTGGCCTTTTTTTTGCTATTAAACTCTTTCTCTCTTCATCTGCTGCCATTCATTTTAATAAGGTTGCATTCAAGATTTCACTACTTCCAAGGAAAATCATAAAACAAAGTGCTTTAATTATTGTATGTCTCACGCAACTAAACATTATTAAGTTAAATTGCAATTGTGAAGCAATTGGTTTTTTTTTCTTGTATACAAGTATAGCGCTTTTTAATTAAACAGTTAAGCACAAATAGTTGCCACTAATGGGATATTGCATTTAAAGCCGGAAGACTCTTTCTTACGTAAATTACAACAATTATTGCGGGAGTAACATTTAGAAAGTGTTTCCCAAAATAAATGAATTTAAAGAAGTAGAATATTTATTAAAAAAATCCCTTAAAAGTAACAGGAATTTAAATTTGATATTTCGAGCCACAACCGCCAAAAAAAAATAGGTTATTCAACAGATTTTTGGGACCGTATATTTCTTTTACGAAAATCAAACACTTGTGTTCACAAATAATCGATTTGTGTAAAAAAATTAAGTTCGAAAATTATGTGGCTTAAGCTTTTTTTGAGGTTATGGCACGATATGCTCTTATATTTCATTTCTTTTTTAACTAAATGTTGAAAAAGTTCGTTTTAATAAAGTAAATAAATTTTAAAACAATATCACCTAAAAAGTACCTTTTTAGAAAAGTACTAGTTCTCCTCTCAGAGTGCCTTTTTAAAGTAAAAGTACTTTTTTAAAAATACTCGTATCACTCTTTTGAAGAAGTACTTTAAAACAAAATAAATCAATTTAATAGAAGTACCATAAAAGAAGTCATTTTAAAACTATCAACTTTTAGGAAAATGATTTTTTAGAAAGAGTTTCTTTTATAAGTACTGCAACATTTAACAAAAAGTAAATTTTATAAAAGGCACCTCTTACAAAAAGTACCTTTTCGAAAAATTAGCTTATACAAAAATTACCTTTTACAAGAACTACATATGGCATAAGGTCCAAAAAGTACCTTCTGCAAAAAGTACCTTATTACAAAAAGTACGAAAAAGTTGATTTGATGAAAAGTACTTTTTAGGAAAATTACCTTTTACAAAAAATACCTTTTACAAAAAGTACCTTGTACAAAAAGTACCTTATTACAAAAAGTACGAAAAAGAAGCTTTGATAAAAGTACCTTTTACAAAAAATGCCTTTAACAAAAAGTCTCTTTTACAAAAAGTACCTTTTTCAGAAACAACTTTAAAAGTAATATTTCAAAACGTACCTTTTACAAAGAGCACTTTTTACAAAAAGTTCCTTTTACAAAAAGTACATTTACATAAAATAACTTTCACCAAAAGTACTTTTGACTAAAAGTACTATTTACAAAAAGCAAATTATATTAAAAGTACTTTTAACAAAAATCACCTTTTAAAAAAATTACTCTCAAGAAAAATTACTCTCCAGGCTGAGATTATAGCGTTGATGAAGACCACGGAATAGCGATTTCCATGAAGAAGTAAAAGATATCAGGGGGTACCTTCTATCATAAATATCTTTTAAAAAAATATTTATTCGAAAAATTACCTTTTTTAAAAGCAAATATTAAGAAAATGAGTTTTTGAAAAATGTTCTTTCAGAAGTTCCTTTTAAAAAGAAAGTACACACTTTCGAAAAAGAACCTTTAGGAAGAAGTTACTCTTAAAAGAAATATATATATCTTGAAAACCGAATCTTACTATTATACATTTTAAATAAAATAACTGCTAATTGCCTTCTAAAAAAGTACCTTTCTAAAAAGTACTTTTTTAAGATTTCGACAAAATATCTTTAAAAAAATCTTTATATTTATACATGAAATACTTTTATTTAATCTCTTTTCGCTTTTGTCTTTGTTGTACAGGTCACTGATTGGAGCGTTGAACAGTGTCGTTCACTACATGTGCACATCAAAACTCCTCCTCGCCTGCGGGTAGATCCAGCCAGTGTTACGCTGCACAGAGGTGATTCTCTAAGAGTTCGCTGCTTATCACCCGGCAATGATGATATCAAAAGATATGCTCAATTGGGCTACAGCTGGACACGCAATGGCAATCTCTTTCAATCAGACCCAAAGACTGTAATGTGGGAAGATCTGTATCCAGATGGCAGCATACTGAAAATCAATAATATACAAAAATCGGCTGAATATTCATGTGTGGTATCGAATACCGTGAAACCGGTTTCAAAAAGTGTTTACATCACTGTCATCGATCGTAATGCCGTGCATGTTTGTCATGCGGAGAAGGCTTACGGTGTGCACTGGCCCACTAGTGCTCCGGGCGGAGTGGCAGTTATATCTGACTGCCCTAAAGGCTTTGAGGGCTTCTCGCGGCGTACTTGTGAGAAGAGAGATGAGGGCAACTCCACCTGGCTGCCACCGGATTTTAGTAATTGCTTAAGAGATCAATTGTTAATGATTTATAACAAGTTTCGTGCTTTGGTATCGGGATTTCAACAAACCACCACATCGATATTGCTGCAGTCATGTTTGGACTATACACTCAAGAGATATAAACAGTTTTTGCCCGGTGAAGCTGGTTTCTTAATTGATATGTTGCATGAGGTAAGTTTTTTCTACTTCAATAGCTTTGGCTTTCTCAGGCTTACTAAGTTAATAAAGTGTTTAGTGAAAGAATTATAAATTTATTTTGCTCAATCTTTTGTTAGCTTGAAAAACAGTTTACAATATTGTTAAATATGTACACATAATAATTTCGTGTTTGATTTATACTTTCGTCACAAATTGTAACATTTCTTCTAGGATTGTAGATGAAAGTTTAAAAGTTTTATTAAAAGTATTTTCTCTTACAATTTAACAGACAGAAAAATCTCGCTAAAGTCCCTTAAGAGTTATTAGCAAAATAATATATGAAATACAATATTTTTTTATTGTTGTGAAAGAATAAAAAGTAAATAATTTTTGACAAGAGCTAGAAAGACTTTTAAGGCAGTTATAAACTCAGGGGAAAAAAGTTTATAATATTTTGCAGAGAACAAGGCAACAACAAAAATTACTTATTTATGTAAAAAATACAAATAAATATTTAGCAAATGCTGCATTTTATTGTTAAAAAATAATGAAGTGATTAATCTCTTCTCAAAAATATGGTTGTTGAAATTTTGCATACCTTAATAAAAAATTTTGTAATTTAAAATCACCTAATGTGTAAGCTAATGATTTTTAATAACTTGTAACCACTTGACTTCTTTTTATAAGCATATTGCTTAGTGCATTTTTTGCATTTTTTCTTACTAAAATGACCTTAAAGTTTTAAAAATTTGTCAAGCAAAATAATAATGCTGAATATTGAATATTACAGAGGTCAGTTGTAAAAAAAAGATATATTTAACTTCCTGTCTGCGATTAGAAAACAAAAGTGAGTTTTGTGGTTTATTTATAATTCACATTAATCATTAGTTACTGCGTTGATAAACTCAGCTCCAAATAGTTCTATTCCAGTTGAAACATCAAGGAATTAAACACATACTTGTCACAAGATGGAACTGATCCAAATAATTGAATGTAGTGCGCTTAAAAGGTTGTTTGTTAAAACAGTTTTGAAATTATTAGAACATTAAATTCAGTACCTGTAGTGATTGGCATGCAATGAAAGTGATAAACCTTTGGAACTAGATCCGATTTTTTTTATTTTTCCTTGCTGGTAGTTAACTTTATTTAACAAAAATAAAGCAATTCTAACCAAAGATAAATTAAAAATTATTTTATGCCAAAAAAAATCATTTTATGCCAAAAGACATATATATGATTATCAAACTGCTCTCGCAAGGAGCATGTTGATATCCCAGCAAAACATTAAACATTGTCATCTGAACAATATTTTTTTATTGCCGAATTTAATACTGGCATTAGTAATTACTTTAGATTTCGTGAAAATATCATGCAAAATCATTAAATTTTCAATCCTCTAAGGAAGAGTTTCCAACAAAAATGCATATTTCTAAGCCCGATTGTCTTGTTTGAAATTTGTTGTTGGCGTATACTTGATGCCATCAACAAATAGAATTCGAATTACAAATAAAAAACCTTCTGGTAAAATAAATTTAATTTTAAATGAATATGCAAATAAATCTTTTACCAAAAACAAACTCTAAAGCCACTCTTTAATAGACTATCATTTTAATTTATATTAAATTAACATTTATTTATTTGTATATATGTATGTATATATTTACAGCTCGATAATTATTTACAATTAAAAGGCACTCAATTGGAACGTGCAATGGCGGCAGAGATAATTTTGCATATTTTAGATAAAGTCATGCAAAATACCCAGTCATTGAATAGTCAACAGGTAAATATTTAAAAAAAAATATTATTGCATTTATTTTACATGAAAGTCTCTCTTTTGTTTAATATAAACTGTTTACAGAACCATTGATAAATATTCATATAATATAAATAAATGAAATGAAAGTCTCTCTTTTGTTCAATATAAACTGTTTACAGAACTATTGATAAATATTCATATAATATAAATAAATATTTGAATACGAGTGCAATATTTTTATTACTAAATATGTATGTCTGCAAACACAGTTGTCATAACATACGAGTACGTATGATGAATATTTTTGCTCATACGCATCAGAAGCATCAGATGGGCGCGGCCATGCCCGACTATTAAAGCTTATATTATATAGCACATGCTTCTACTTGAACGACTTTTATAAAATTATTTTTGAAGCTGATTATTTTTTTTTAACTCTTTTTTACATTTATTGCAAAGCCCTTTAAATAAATATTAGAATGCGAGTTCAATTTATTTTTATTTTACAAAATGCTTTTGCAAAAACTTAATTGTCATAATATACGTATGATGAATATATTCCCGTCCTGTTGCAATATTTCTCATACGCCTGTACTTATTTTGATTGTATGTTAAGATCAGCTAAATTGTGAAAGAAAGTCTTCCAAGATTTTAAAATACATCATTTTCTTTTTTACTTTTAATCCTTGTACAAATGAGGCATGCCTCGCAGCAATGTACTCGTAGTGCGGTAACCCGTTGTGTTTACTCAGTGCAACGGTTATTCTTATTTCATTCCGCATACAGTTAAAAGAAAATAAATTCCCCCTCTTATTTTTTTTTTGTCTTAATAATTTTCTTAATTTATAAAAATACTCGTAAAGCTGTAGTAAAATTGCTATTTGGTTTTCAATTTGTTTTCTTTCTCCTCAACCTCCGAATTTACTTTAATGCATATTGTAAGCGTCTTCTTGTTAAAAAAAAAGAAATTAAATAAAATAAAAAAAAATAAATGTCAGTATATTTTTTCGCATTTTGCTTTGCAGCATTTTTAATGTGATTTATTTTTATTACTTTATTATAAAATTTTTACTTACTTTTTACTTATGGCAGATTCTCTGCACACACTTACCAACAACAAAAAAAGCCAAACATATACGTACTTATACAAGTACACAAACATACACACACGTGATTACAATTGCGTGCATGCATTATTTTGTATGTGTAAATGAATTTTTATAGCAACATATATTTAATTTAAATCACAGCGATGCTCTGAAATAGGGAGGTAACCAATAAAATCTAAAAAAAGCATATTGTGTCTTTGTATGTATATATGTTTTTAATTTTTAATAATAAAGAAGTCTGTTTGTATTTTTTATTAGTAGCAATTTTGGCTTAAGACATTTACGTAGTCTCAAAAATATCGTTGATTTACTTCAATAGTGGCATAACTCAAAAACTGCAGAGTGATTCAGGATTTCGTATTTTATCTTTTGTAAAAATTTCGTAAACATCAATAGGTTGTACTTCAGCTTGCACTTAAGAGAAGAATATGCTTACATGTCTTCATTGATTTGTGTGTAAATTGAAAATTTTTCTTTAAGCACGTTTTCTGCAAAACTGCTTTTTTTGAGTTGTGACACTATTGAAGCAAATAAGCGAAATGCATAAGCATATTTCTTTTATCAAATGAATACTTTAGCATATAATAAAAATATTACTTTTAAACTACCAACATCTTCATCGCTTATCCTCCTCTCTTTCTAGTTGGCTCATTTCTGTGTCTTTTTCCTCTATTTTTATTTAAAGAAAAAAAGAGGAGCTTGCCTTATGTGCCCTCAAAACAGTTGCCAACTTCGCTGTTCAGTCAATCATGGAATATCAATGTTTGCTAAGTTTTTTTATTTGTTTTATTTTATTTTTTGTAATCTTTTGTAAGTTTAACATTATAGATTTTGTTTGTTTCTTTGTGGGTTTTCTTCTTCTTTTTTAAGAAAGTGCATTGACTTGGTTTTTTTTTCTTGCTCTTTCATAAAGTTTAAAGTTTAATAATATTCTGGTAGTAAAATAATAAAAAAAAGAATAAAAACCTTTTCAAAAAAAATTATATAATTTCTTTAATGCAGAATTATAACTGTTGCTAATGGGTGGGCGTTTGTAAAGGATTTATCAATTCTTTTTTAACACAAATAAAAACTCGTTGCAAGACTAGAAACTTGTTTTACAGTTTATATATATATATTTTTTTTTCTAAAAAAGGGCTGGCGTTTTCTGTAAACACAATAATTGCCTGTTTGAATATTTACCGAATGCGCGTATCAAATTTCTCCAGGAACTTAGTTGAACTTTTTTTTCATTACATATCTTTTCTTTGTAAAACGAAGGGTAGTTTACCTAAAGATATAGTTAATACACAGAGAATAATTTCATATTAAAATCTACGTAAACAAAATTAATGTAAAATTTTTGGGCTAGGATTTTGCTTTACATGTGTTCCATGTTAGTTCAACATGGTTTACAGTAATCTTTAAAGAAAATGTTTCCTTTTAAAGTAAAACTTTATTATTATTATTATTTCATGTTGATTTAATATTCCAGTGCTGTTAAATTAAAATGAAGAATCATGTTGAATCAAAGTTATTTCAATTGACAGGAAAAAATACGATGAACTATGTTGAATCAAAGTTATTTCTCATTAAAACAGCATGAATTATTTATTTATTTTACACACCTCAACAACATATCGCTCATTCGGTCAAACAACGTCATATGTCAAAAAAAAAATGTTTTCAGAAAACGTTTTTGAAGTTTTTAGGTTACACACAATTTTATAGAAAAAATTTTATTTTGCTATTTTTGTGAAATTTCTACACAATATTGAGAACGATATGAGGATTAATTCTGCATCATTAACTCGAAAATTCCATGTTTTGAGTTATGACGTCGGTTGACTAAATAAACGATATTATCTCTTATAAATTTAATATGATTTTTGCATGATATTTTTTCCTGTGTTTATAAACAAAAATAACGCTCAAACACATAATTATTATATATTTTTTATTCAATTTATTGAATTTGAATAACTTTGTTAATGCTTGCACGTAAAAAAATAGAAAACTAAATGACAACATGCAAATTAAACGGATTCGATGTCACGGTGATGCCACTTATTAATCTTTTGTATTCCCAAGGAATTTGAGATTGGGGAATTTACTCTCGAAAGAATTATTTTCCGAAAAAAATAATATGAGAGGGCTGTTTATTTAATTTTATTAATTAAATTAAACAATATCATTTTGATCATGATCCCTAAAGCAAATTTTTCCAGAATTGTTTAACTTCATAAATTTCAGCAAAATCCACTGCAATAGAAATGTTATAACAAAAATATTTCTATCATTCCTATTTTCTTAAAATATTAAAGAACTATTATTAAGTACTTAATATAAAATATGTTTCTCGAAAGCATTAGTTTTATAATGCATACATACATACATACATACAAACATTTATATTTCATACTCCATTTGACTCATGATTTACTACAATTTCACTACGTTTATTTTTGTGCTCTCTCTCTCTCTCCCTCTTTTAATAAGCAACCATAATTGTTCTTTCTCCCTTTTCTGCTCTTGAACGAATTCTTTGCAACATAAATTTCAGATACTAGACCTTAAAATAGAAACAAAAATCTTTATTACTAATGTTTTTCTAAATGTTTTTGTGTTAAAAATATAAAAAAAAAATCTTTGTTAGAAAAGAAGAAAATGTTATATAATAAATATTTTCCTAGCAAAAGGCTTTCAGTACCATAAATTTTATATGCAAAAGCAAAAAATAAAATGGGATCCATAACACTTTACAACGACTCACATATGTATATAAATATGTATGTATACATGTATGTATATATATGTGTATATATGAATGTATTTATACATGTATATATGCATTGTAACTTAAACACAAAAAGCATGCATGAGTATTGCAACAACTATTATTCAAAAAACGAGCCATACATCTTAAAGAAAAGACTCATAATTTATAAAGTCTTTGAGTAGCATATGAGTGCCATAACCCAGGAACCATTGCCATATATATTAAGAATTACTCTTTTGCTTTTAAGCACTTTAAACAAAATAATTTTATTAAATAAAAGTTTTGCTGTTTATATTTTTACTTTATTGAAAAAAAATATATAAAAGAGCTTTGACATGTAAAATCAAATTTAAAGATAATGATAATTTAATTAAGCAGGAAAAAGTCTTAGAACAATTTCCTTTTAAGCAACAAATGTACATTTGCCGTAAACCTTTAACATTTACACTAAATTACTTACATATTTGTTCCTTCCAGTAAATGATTAGATATGAATAAACTAGAAAAATACAATTGCACAGATGTGTCTCAAACTAACGAGAGTACCTCATAGCTCTCCTAGAACCTGGTTAAGTTAAGCGCTCTGCACCGGGATTGTGCATAAAAAAAAACACCATGTGACTTGCAAGAAGCACATAAGCTACAATATTTAAACAAACTTATAAAGTTATGCCTGACTGTGAGCAAACACCTTGCTGAAGTGCTTCGAGCTATCTTACGTCGCACTATTTAAGAGATTTACGGGAGACAACTCTAGTGCGGAATCATTCCCCCCATCCCCATTGAATTGCAACAACACCTAGAACAGTAGCTGAAACAAAATTATATATAAATTTAAGACTATTTTTTTATAAGGTGCCAAATTAAATAATGAATAAAATCGATATTTTTGAACATATGTGAGTTAGATTTTAAGAAGAGATTAGTTTTGGCTAAGCACATCATAATCAACCAAAAAGTCTATTTAGAATTGTTTGGTTGTTATTTATTTTATTTACTTAATTTACGGTCTTTTGGATTTTAGATGACGATATGTATGTACATATGTTTAAACATATCTACGTTATGATTACAGCTTATTTTCTTAAAATTAAATAATTGCCAATTTATTTTTAGTTCTCTGTCAATTATTTGAAGATTTTTTTTCAATGACAAGTCAATTTATGTATATTCCCAATATAGCAATCTTAATCCTAATCCTAAGCTCTTCCACAAATGAAGTTTTTAAGCCACTCCCTCGTTCACATCAAAATAATAAATAACAGCCATTAGGAAAAAAACGAAGGAATAAACAATAGAAAATAATAAAATGAAATTAAAGGAGCGCACCAGGTCTATTGTTTGAAACAATAAAATCTGCTCATATATACTACGGGCATATATGTATATAATTTATGGCATTTTGTTGTTGCTTTTGTAAGAAATATTTTTTTTTTCATTGTTGATTTTTACAAAAAGAAAAAGTTCATTCTCTAACACAGATTCAATAAACACTTGCGAAAATTAATGCCACAAACACACCAGCAGCGAATACATATGTATGTATAGAACACGTTGCATGGCTTAAGTGTTAATACAAACACAACACATGTCACAGCCAAACACACCCAACACACACACACACCTCAATAACAGCACACATGTATGTGGTTGTTAAAAAATCATTATTTAGATTTAGTAAAAATGTACCCAAATTCACTTTATCAAATGGAAACCTTAAATACCACCATCATTCTCTCCCCCTCTCCCTCTCACTCACTCTCTATCATGCACACACTCAGCTTAACTGTATGATAAACAAAAACATGCACACACACTTGTGTATATAAAAACTTGAATTTTTTTAGAGAATTTTATTTGCATGTTTTTATTGTTGCTCTCACGGTATTGTTTTTTTATTTTGTTTGGGTATTTTTATTAGAAGCAGCCCTAAAGTGGGCTGTTAAACAAACAAAAAAACTACAGCCAACAAAAAAGTAACGAAAATCCGTAGCCATAAATAACTTTTCCCTAATTTTTTTTGTTTTTTTTTTGTTTTTAGTTGCTGCTGTGTCTGTGTGTAAACTAATTTTTTGTTTGGAATTGCCTAAAGCCTTTATAGAAAGTTTTTCAACATATTTGTTTTCAATAATCTTTTAAAGTCTAAGAAAAATTATTGCTGTTTTTTTTCAAATAAAGGGTGAAGAAGTTGAACTAATTTAGTTTAAGACTTAAGCAAAAATAAATTAGTTTCGAATAATGATTTATTTTACCCGCATAGTAAAAGTGAAAGTAAAGTAAAATCTTAATGAAAGCGAAAACAGAGCTGAAAGAAAGGGAAAGTGCTTGATAATAAACTGTAATAAAGTTGATTAAGTATAAATACAAAACCAACTGAAGCTTTAGTTTTACTGATTCTGCTTTTCGAAATTGGAAATAACACCAATAAAAGTACAAACTGTATGGTGTTTTTAATACTTTGCCCTATTAAACCATTTTAACAAGCAATTATTACTGATTTCATGAAAAATAGTAATTGCAATTCCCACAAAGTATACAAAATAATAAGCTTAATAGCACTCAAAAAAATTTAATTATTAAAAGATTGCAGCGTATATTGAACTATGCCAAAATTTTTTTCGTTTTTCTTTTCACTTACGAGTATATACAAAAGAAAAATCTTTAATTATTATTTTTTTGTTTTTAGCAAATTAAAAAGTTACAACTTTTAACACAATCAGCCGCACTCAACCGTGAAACTATTGCTGCCTCACAATTAGCAACATCAACCTCAACAGGAAGTATAACACAAGCTCAGGCATCATCCTCTTCAACTTCGTCTTCCTCTGCCTCCTCTTCCTCCTCAGCTTCCCATATAACGCTCTTAACCCAATCTAGCACAGATGAAAGACCCAACTCAGCCACACACTTGACTGGTGTAACATCTATTTCTTCAGCAGCCACATTCTCATCCTCTTTATCATCCTCGTCTTCGATGTCGGTTGCCAACGGAAACAACATGCAACAAACTTTGTTGCAAAGTCACATTTTACCTGCCACCACTAATAGAGATGGTGGTCTCGGTTTGGCTGCTGATACGTCGTCTACAACTGCTCTGGGTGCCAGTGATGGTGGTCACAGTATTTTGACAGTCGACGAAGATTCATTGTCGTTGGATCGTCTTAATTCATTGCGCATCTATATGACGTCCATAAAAACTTTACCCTTCAATTTACGCATTTACGGGTAAGTAACAATTTTGTGCTGCGTTCTCCCATTAATTTAAGAGTGGTGTACCTGCCTTTTGTGCTGCGATAGCTTGGTTTAATATAAAGACTACGAAAATAGTTATGTGAAAGTGTTGAAATAAAAAAAGTTTATCCTTTAAAGTTAACTTTGCTAAGCGAAAAATTATGGCCACTACAGTAAAATTACTTTTATGTTGTTTTATATGGGCAAAGATGATGATGGGAAAAAATTACAAAAAAAATATCCAAACAATTACAAATATTTTACAAAAACTTTCTCGTTATTCTGCTAGTTTCAAGTATGGGAAAAAGAACTAATTACTTATGACTTTATTTCAGTGAGCCGACGAAAATCATTACATTGGACCGATAGTGTAATACAGGCTCTAAAAATTAATTATTTATTACACTGTTATTTTAAACAAAACAGTTTTAGTTTTGAATATAATCATTTCTTTATTAAATAATTTCTCTCTCTCCTCTTCCTTTATTTAATTTTTTTTCCATTCTTGCCCCGCCTTGTGTCGCATGTAATTTTAATCAAACGAAAATTATAATCAACCGGTTAAAGGAAAATTCCTTAATTCATTTAATATTTTTTCAAGTAACAAAAAGAAAAAGAAAAAATTCCTTAATTCATTGAATGCTTTTTCAAAGTAACGCAAGGGAATAATAATTGAAAAGCATTAAAAAAACAAAACTAAAGGGAGAAAAAGGACATTTTAAAACAAAGCGAATGCAGCACAAAATTTTATTGGCCAAAATATATTAGTTTCGCAAAGAAATTTTATTTTATTTTTATTTTTCAAGTTTTTTATTATTAAAACTTTTACCTGCTGCTAAAGAAATAGAAGAAAAAAAACACATAAAGAAAGAACTTTGGTCAATAGAAAAAGCTACAAATTCTTTAAAAACAAAGGAAAAACTTAGATAATCGTAAAAAAGTTTGTATCTTCTTACAAACAATCACAAAAGTTTTTGATAATTGAAACTTTTTAAAAACTTTATTAGTGTAAATCAATACAAATATTAATACATATAAAACTTCTTTTCATGAATGAACCACGAATGGTTAAAATGAAAAATAAAATAAAAGCTGTAAATTTTAGAATTGTGCACGGATAGCATAATTTATATCAATAAAGAATTTTTTTTTTAGGAATACAAAGATTGATGTGTTATCACAGAAGTTAGATAATACCACAGACTTCGATCTAAACTCAGTGATCACATATTGGCGGTATAATGAAAGAGTGTATTTGTAAAGCAGCTGAAGCTTGCTTTAGTTTTGTATACGACAATTATAATTAGCATATTTTATACTTATGTAAATTAAGCTTTAGTTGTAGTATTTTTTATTTCCATAATTTTTATAAAAGAAATCCTCAATTTTGAGTAAGCCAAATCCTCAAAGGATTATCTGAGTTTTCAATGACTTTCAGTAATCAAAAGTCAAATAGCGCAACAATCTTTATTTTATGATCTCATTTTGAGAATAGAATATATTTTATATTCTATATATTTTTTTTTCTAAGAAACAACATTCTCAAATATACCGTGAAGTGACCCAATTCATATGTTTTTCATAAAAAAATAACAATGATACAAATGTTATTAGCTAAAGAACATTATACACAAGCACACAAACATACAAAACGGTGTTGAATAAACATTTCAAGCATAACAAAATTATAATTTTATAGCTTCAACTTATTAAGAAATATACAATCACATTAATACACAAGACAATGCAGAAGCCAGACACAACAACAACAACAACAACTATAATTCTTCTTCATGCATGATCTATTGTCAACGTCCATACACACAAACCAACAGAACGAATTGTAACACTCACTACTGTTACTGGCATTCTTTTGGAAGCTCAATGTTAAATGTAAAAAGAGAACAGTCTCGTGTAAAGAACAACGAAGTTAACAGCGTGGTATTTTAGCAGCAAATAATTTAACATTGTGTGCTTAAAAATTCTTAATATCAGTGTTGGGTAATTAAAGTATTTTGAATACAAACATAAGTAGGGACATTCTAATGAATATTTCTAATTTTTAATATTGAAAATCGATAACAATTTGACTCAGGCGTTATATGGCCCATTCTCATTAACATCCTTAAGTTAAATCGCCCCTAATTTATTGTGCTTATTTCTGCTTTCAGTGACGATCTTTTCTCGGATCAACTCTACATGGACATTGGTCTCTCCAATCGTTTGCTCAATATAATGGCCAACAACACCATCTTTGCATCGGTTATTTCATATAAAAATTTAAAAAGTTTCTTGCCAAAAACCTACTACACAAGAGGCAGGTAAGTTAGAAAAATAAATGAAGAAACATTTTGTGCTTTTAATGTTTAACACAAAAGGGGATTTTTAAAAAAGGCTGTTTTAATTAGTAAATTTAAAAATTCATTTCAAATATTGACATGCAGTTTAAAATATTTTTCAGTATTTCAAAAACTTTTACACCTTTCAAAAATGGCCTTTATTATTTTACTTGCTAAAATAGCTTTCGAAATAGATATTAAAAAAAAGGACTGAAAACTTGTTATTAAAAAGTACACCGAAAAAAAATTTCCTGCCACAAAAGCGTTTAATTGAAAAATTTTTTGCTTTGAATAAATATTAAACTTTTAAAAAATACCTTTTGTAAAAAATACTTTTTGTAAAAAGAAAAACATTTTGTAGAAATATCATTTAAAAAATATATCAAGAAAGCTGTTCAAATGGTGTCTATTAAAATTGTTACAGTTCGCCTGTCAGAATACTACTTATGAAAAAAGTACTTTTTTAAAAGGTACATTTTGCTGTTAGAATATTACATATGAAAAAGTACCATTTGTAAAAGATACTATTTGAGAAGTATTTCTTAAAAAATAACTACGATACCTATTAAGTGATACATATTCAATTTAGAAACTGTTCCTGATTATAACTACTATACCTTTTAAAAATTCACATTCTAAAGAAGTACGTTTCAAAAGAGTACCTTTTAAGAAGGTGTCTCCATAGGAATTATCTGTTGAAAAATTACCTTTTTTTGCCAAAATTTACAGCCTGGCCCACGATGTCGACAAGAAAGTTTCTTTCGCTTACTTACATTGAAAACAAAAACAAATTCTCTTATTTTGTTTTTGTTTTCAAATAACGGGCCAGGCCGTTAAGATTTTTGTTTTACATAGAAGAACTAATGTTGATTTTGTTGCATACCTTAAAGGGCAGAAGTTCTTGTAAAATGTATTTTTCTTTTCTTTCTTTTAGTTGCTGCATGCTTTTTTGCGTTATTATGCATACATAGTATAATAAAATTATACATAGAATTTAATTAATTTCCTCTTTTGTCTTTCTCTATGTATGTTATCCGCAATCTAGTGATACCAAAGAATCAGATTATGTTTTGGCATCACGCATTATACAAACGTGGCTGTTTCAGTCAAATCGCTCCAATGACAATATGCGGGAGCCGCTGGATTTGGCTTTGGAACATGGTCATGTAGAGATAATTTTTCAGCATGAAAAAACACCAAAGGATGGCGATTGGATAGCAGTGTGTGGGTGTGTAAATAAACTTAATTAATTTTTAAAAAAATATATTCATAAGTTTTACTCTATTTATGTATAGAAATTGTGAGAAAAATTGCTGATTTTATTTTTATTTTATACTCTTCTTAGTCATGACTATAAGGCTTCCTTTGAATCCAGTTGGCGTTCGGATTTGTGTATTACAAAAAACTTAATGGAGAATATAACACGCTGTATTTGCCCGGTATCGGGTACTTATGTTGTAATGCTAACCAAACGCAATAATCATGTGAGTATCATTAAGCAAACACACACTTGCACATATATACATATACACACATGTGTACTCGTATATCAACTTCAAGTGCAGGATAATTTTTGTTAAAAACACATTAACACTTTATTTCTAACACTCTATTTGGCATTAGTTTATTTTGTGATATTTATTTCTTTATTTATTTATTTAAGTTTGTAAATGCTGTGCGCATTCGGTATTCATCACCATGTACTGGCTGGTATCTGGTATCATCGCCTTTGATCTCTTGTACTCTTTTACTTTGCTTCCTTAATGTGTCTCTTATGGTCAATTAGTGTATTTTGCTTTCATTTTTATTTTCTTCAGTTTATAAACCACACTGGTATACTTCTTTATTTATTAGTTGTTGATTTACCTAAATATTTTTATATATTTTATTATAACCAGTATTAGTTGTTAAGATTTTACTGAAGTTAGGGAGATAGACTTATATTTACACTTGCAGCTGTGATTTATTTATACATGCATTTGCACAAATGGGTCATAAGTATGTAATTAAAGGTAGATTGTTATAGAGAAAGATGCATACGTTTTGAAAATGTGTTAGGAGTAGAACTGATACTAGCAAAGGGTGCGAAATACCTGGGAGTTTTTCTACATAGCAAGCTTTCTTGGAAAAGAAAGGGCTCAATGCCTACTATACAAGCAGGATCTCCATAGGAAGGAACTGGGGTCTGCAACCGAAGGTAGTAAACTGTATTTATACACAGGTGTTTAAACCGGTTATTTCCTATGGTTGTGTGGTATGCTGGCAGGCATTGAGGTAGGAAAGCCATATTAGATTACTTGCTAAGGTTCAGAGGTGTGCTTTGCTGGTCATCACCCCAGGCTGCCTTGGATGTCATTCTTCACTTACTTTCTATAGAGGACTTTGTGGTGAGAACGGCGACTAGAAGTCTCCTTAGACTCTCTAAAGCTGGTTTGGTAATGACAGAAGTAACAGATCACACATCATTCTTAAATGAGATCAGTTTTAGTGACTAGAGATCCGTAACCCCTGGGTTCAGGGACTATATGGTCGCTGAAATTGATTTTAGCAGAACATCTTCGCTGGTAATTCCGAAAAGGGATTAATGGTTCAAGTCTGATAAGCTATATGAAGGTAGTGCGGTCTTTGCAGACGGGTCAAAAATGGGGGAAAGCACGGGGGCTGATGTCTATATTTTGGGAACGTACATGCGTAGTTCTTTCAGGCTGCCGAATGAATTCAGAATTTTTTAAGCTGATACCTTGACGATCCTCAGGTCCACGGAACTAGTGGCCAGAAATGTAGTTGAAGGCAAGAAGGTAGCCAGTCAGCGCTAAAACCTTTGAAAGGACACAATGTCAAATCGAAACTTGCCAGTGATTGTAGGAGAGCCCTCAACTTTCTTAGTGTCAGGCCACAGCAGTCTTGAGGGAAATGAAATTGCCGAAAATGAAAATGTCGCTTTCAAGAATAGGGTCGGCGTTAGAGAAGGAAATCTGCAACAGATCGTTGAAATTACCAATAGGTCACTCTTTAGGGAACACAGTAATTTGGTCGAGAGCAATAGTTAAAATTATTATTAACGGATATCAGCAGGATGGAATCACAATGCACCCAACTGGGTCTCCGAGTGAAGGTGTGTTATAGCATAATTTTTCCTAAACTAACCTCAACGTCTGCGTTCAGATGATATCAGGCGGGCTTGAGGTAATTTACAGATCTATGCCACAAAAGATCCACTAGGTGTCATATGGCCAGTTTTGCAACCAGATCTTCCCCCTATTCTATCTAATTTGTTTGTATAAGAACGACATTTACTTTCACAAGTAACGCATTGATCCTTTAGTAAGTAAGTAAGTAAGCATTGATCCTTTGCATGAATATTTTGCTGACCGTCTGATTTCTAGAAAAAGGCAATCACAATTGTCCACCAAGATCTTGTGATTTAACTCGCTTAGACTCTTTTTTTAAGGATACGTGACAGATAAAGTCAATTCAGTACCTCAAAAATCGAATTGAAAGATAAACATGCAGATGCAAACGTGCGTATTGCTGATAGAAAATTCCAAGAAAAAAATATGCCCATGTAGGCGTAGTAATCGCGCCTATTTGTCTAACATTTTATCAATAACATTCCCTTCCTCCTCTTTTAAAAACAATAACTAGCCGTTGAGTTCACTTAGAAATAATCAATTTTTACACCTCTTATTGTAAAACCCTTTATTTCACCTTTCAGCATAACTTTGTACGAATTGCAATCCATTTAAAATTCAAAAACAAGCCAAAATATTAATAAAAAATACTTTAAATATTTAAGCAAAAATTTTACTGCAGTTTCCACTTCTTAACTTTAACATTGTGCCAAGGTTGCAAACTTAAACTTAAAAATTAATAGAAAATAAAAGCAAACTAAAGAAAAAACTCTCGACTTCCATTACATGCATTGGTATTTTGCTCAGCACTTTATTTTATCTAAATAAAAAGGAAAAAAAGAAATATGATCACTGGCAAACATAACATTTTTTTAACTAAAAAATTGTTGCCAACAAAAAACATAAATGTTGAAAGAAAATTGCATGAAGTAAATAATACCCATTCATACATATTTCCGCTTCGCAGAAAGAAAATTACAGAAAGTGCAAAATTAAACGCAGAGGGAAAAGGCGAGAAAAAAGCAGCAACATGCAAAATGTTGGTGGCATAATAAAATGTTAGTAGTTTTTAGCAGCAAAAAAGAAAAGCAACTATAAAATGAACTGAAAACATTTTCATATTTTTAAACATTTTAAATGTCGTATTTAAGTTAAAATATGGCAGGAGCGCAAATAACGCAATATTGCTAAGGAAGGCACAGTGAAAGCTTTAACTGGAGGAAAATTAGGAAAAACTTATGAGAACAAAAAAATTATAAGTGACATTTAATTACATGTGAGAAAGAAACTTACGCAAAGAGTAAACAAATGCAATGTTTGCCATCAGTGTTGCCGTTCTTTCTGAAATTAGTTTGAAAAAATTTGCCAAATATGGGCCTTAAATAAAAATTTGCTTAAAACCCGTTTGCGAAAATGTTAAATTTACTTTTTCAAGTTCCTCTAAAAATTTTAATTTTAAATTTTCGTTTGATTTTTTCTTATAATATTTTTTACATTAAATATTAATGTTTCCTTAAATATTTGTTATTTCAAGTTAGAAAACTGTTTTTCTTAAATAAATTTTGGCAATAATTCCAAGCTTTATTTTATTGTTTTTTTTACATTGTGACTGGCTGTGATTATTATCTGTATTGTTGTTGTTGTGTTTTTCTTTTGTCTTTCTTACAGTTCCATCATTTGTCCACGCCACCACGACCAATTTTTGTCATCATTAGTTGCGTTTGTTGTTTATTGCAATCGTGCTCGGCATTTATTATCCTGCTGCCCATTTGGTATAATCGTCAGTGTGCCATAACATTTTTGAAAATGCAATTTTGCGTCTCAACATCCAGCATAATGGTGATATTTTTACTGGGATTTTTGAAAATGTTGCCTGTGGTAAGTTTTTTAAAACATTTTTCTTGGCATTTTTTTTCTTTGTTGTTTTCTTCTTATAAGTTTTTATTATTATCATAATGGTTGTTTTGGTCTTATTAAATTTATTACAAAAAAAAAAGCATAAGTAAGTATTATTTTACTTATTGGCGGTTGCTATGCTTTTTTTTTTGTAGTACAACTCTTTGAAAGTATCCAAGTAAAAAGGATTCAAAGATAATTATACAAAAATTTATGTCACAAAACAAAATATAGCAGCATTTAGGAAAATAAAAGAGAGAGTTATTTTTATTGCTTGTATTAAAAAGTTAAATGAAGGGAAATATTTTATTATAGAACGGACTGGATTTTTTTTCTATTAAAAAGGCGTATTTTTAAACTCTTGATTTACTTATGTTCCAAGTTTTCAAATTTTATTTTATTTTTTTTTAACAAACACAACCCGCGAAGCAATTAGCTTGTCTGCAGAAAACACTCAGGGTCTATGGCGGGAATAGAATCCACGACTTCTGGACTAAGAGGATAGCATCGCTACCACTCAGCTTTTATTGAGTCCTACTGTCGTCGTATAGCCAGCTAAGCTTAAATTGGACGTGCCATAACCATACAAAACGGCTGTTCGAACCAAAACGTATTATAAACAATACTGTAGTTTGTAGTGATTATAAATGACTCGCTATGACGCCATAGCCATAACCACATAAACCAATTGAATTTTGGTTTTTTATGGCACATCTAATTTAAGCTCTACTTACTTAAAGTTTAATTAGACGCGCCGTATGACAATACCATAGCTATAACCATTGCCATAACCATAAATACATTTGCTTCACATATTAGTGACGCCACTACCATAACCAGCTGTTTATGTTTCAAAAGTGAAAAAACAAATATCTCTAACCAGCAAACAGCTGTTTATGGTTACGGCGAAAAACCAAAATTCTATTGGTTTCTATGGTTATGGTTATGGCTTGGTATTTTACCCATAAGTTTGGTTGGTTATGGGTATGGCACGTTTAATTAAACACTTAAGGCTAAATCAAAAAAGCTATAACCATTGCAATAACCATAAATAAATAAATCTGCTTCACCTATTAGTGCTGCCATTACTATAAACAGCTGTTTGTGTTTTCACATGTTTATTAATTTCGAAAATTACACGCCTTCCACAAGCTTTCCGTTATTCAATTTCTTAACCACAAAACTTGAAATGAATAATTTTAATAAAAACAAATAAACTCAAATATTTACAAAACAAAAATATGATATTAAAACTTACCGAACAATCCAGCAAATGGAAAAGGTAAAAGCACCAAAACCAAATAATTATGTCCAATCAGCAAACAGCTGTTTACGGTTACGATTATTACGGTTACGGTTATTTAATTGGTTTTTATGATTATGGTTATGTCTATTACCTTACATCAAGTCACCTATAACCAAATATAGTGCTAACCATAAGCTTGGTTCGAACAGCTGTTTTGTATGGGTGTGATTATGGCACGTCTATAATTGAACCTTTATATTGGCAACGTCAACAGTGTATTTCAGTGGTGCCATTTTTATTTATAAAAAAATTGAATAAAAAATATTAATTATGTCTGTTACGCACCTTATAATTCAACCAGGTCTAGTTTTTGACAATTAAAACTAATATTGTAATAAGGAAATTTGCTTTTTTTTCTAATTTAACAATGTCTAGTTTATGACAAAAAAAACTAATATTGTACTCAGGAAATTTAAAAATTTCTCCATCCTTATTATGACACAAGTGGCCATAAAGCTGCTTTTGAATTTATTCTTTACTTGCCACAAATTTTTCAAATTATATTTTTCTAACAATCTTTTGTACTTAGTTAAAATGCTGTCCCTTTTGTGTTCATCCTTGATTTAATATTTAATTCTTATCTCTCCGTTTTATTACATTTGCAAGTGATCTAAAATTAAATCATAAAAACCATTGTCGTCATACTTTTCTTGTCTATTTAAGATTTACACAAATAAAACAAATGAACAAAAAAAACTCTATTAATTTTTTTATCTTCACTAAATTATGCAAATTTAGAGAAAATTCTCAATGCTACGCGTAACACTTTATTTATGGAAGAAAGGAGACAAAAATGAATGTTTCATCCAAGAATATTTAAATGAGGAATTTAGCAGAAAATATAATAAGTACTAATGAGCCAAAGAAGTTATTTAAGTTCGTACAAGAATTATTATGGGAGAAGAAGATATTAAAAGTAAATCATAAAAAGCAAAATAACTTAATGAGTAAATGCAGAATGACAGAATATAAACAGTGTCAAATGAAAATAAAAAGGATGAGTGAATTTATTTAGAATTATGTTTCTTTCCAAGTACAGTTTCGAAAAGTAGAGGGAAGTAATACTTATTTTTTATTACCTTGAGAGAAAATTTTTTAATTATCTTTTCTTTCAGGGTTAAATATAATTTTTTTTCACTGGCGTTTAAAAATAACGTTCAATAGGTCTGCATCTTTTGAATCGTTATTCCTAAGAGACCCTGTTACAACTCGGTCTGAGTAAAAATTATCTAACTCTTGCAAATGTGCACCGACTTGAAGGAAGTTTAAATTTGTGCCATAATAGCTTACTAAGACTACTTTTATACACGCAAAGTTTACTTTTCAAAGCCTGCAGAGAATGGCAGCTCTTTTCCTTGTTCTTCCCTCGAAATAAATTACGCTATGAAATTCACCACTTTGGATTTATGTAGTTATTTTGAAGGCATTTAATAGTGTATAGCGTGGTGCAATTTTGACATACATACCTTATCCCCATTACCCATTTTCATGTTTTTTAGTAATTTTCATAAAACTTTTCTAAGACGAGTCGCGTGCTTGGTTTGTAGCAACAATAGATTATTGCTTTTTGCTTCGTTGGCAGTTTGATACGTAGTCATGCAGATCTCTATTTTCCTAACATCAGCTATTAACGGGATTTGAGAGTATTAATAATGAGGTTATGACACAAGCTGTTAAATAAAAATTCATTTCTATGATGTTTAGCTTATTTTCGTAAAAAATAATTGTGGAACACTAGAAATCTTACACCTGTATTTATAAGAAAAAAATACATTTTTTGTTTTGAAGATTTGGCTTGTTTTTATGGTTAAGCAATTGTCTATATGCATTTCGTTCCTGCTTTTAGAACTCATCAGTAGACTTCAACCCAAAAGCAGGAACCAAATGCATATAGACAATTGCTTAACTATGAAAACAAGCCAAATCTTCAAATTAAATAAATAGAGACTTTATGTCAAATAAATATATTTCGGCATTTCATATATGAAAATAAATTTTTTGTTTTAACATTCGTAAGCACTGAGAGAAAAAAAGTAACTTAAAATCAATATAAAAAAACAAATTGAATCAATAAAAAGCATTAACGCAGGTTGAAGTTTTTTATTGCAATATGGATCAATATTAATTTAATATTTTTCGGAATTGAATTAATATTAAATTCTTATAGAACAATGTTGTCGTCTTATTAATATGATATGTTTTAAATATTCATTTAAAGTGGTGCCATATTATATTTTTATTAATTCAATATTTTACAATTTAAGTCTCAACTTAATTAAGAAATCTTTCATTTTTTAAATAATATTGATTCAATTACAAAATAAATAGAAGAAAATACATTAATTCAAAGTTGGAAATTATTGATTTAATCTATTTGAATACAGTTTTACTATTTTCTTGAAAATTATTGAATGAACAAGACGCATCATTAATTTTAAATTGCAGCTTTTTTCTAAGTGTACGCCAAACATTGAAATAAGTTTCATTTATTGGGCATATTTTTTAAAACTTGCAAGTGCTGTAATACAAGTAGAATAGTTGTGATAATATATCATTTTCATATGAATAATTTATTATATATTATAATATATTATTTTCATGTAAATAATTTATTTTCACAACTACTTTACTTGTATTGCAGCTCTTGTGAGTTTTGAAAAAGAGGCCCCAGGGGTTAAGAAAGTATAAAGGGTCAGTTAGCCGACTGTAATGGAATGTAACTGCAGCAGTAGGAAACAGCTGATCGATATTATTATGTGAAAAGTAATGAAAATGGTTATAGAGATGCAATGTAACGTAACCTATTTTTCATATAAAAATACCGATCAGCTGTTTCCTACATTACAGTTACATTGCATTACAGTCGGCTAACTGAGCCTTAAGTAATGCATAAATTTTTGTAGTTTAAATAACTGAAGCATTGGAAATCAAATCGTAAAAAATATATCAAAAAAATAAAGTTAAAGTTTGAATATTCCCTCCAAAAAGATGAAAAACACAAGATGATTAAAAAAATTAGTTTCTAGTTGATGCTTCTTATAAAGTTATTTCAGTTTTTATATGAATCAGCCTGTGGAGAATAGGACAACCAATATAATTGCTTGATTTTTATCGACGTAAAAACTTTTCACAAGTTAGAGAACACAGGTACAGCTGAAAGTTTTTCGGAACTTTCGATAAATCATTCCAAGATTCTCAGGAACGGATGTTTCGAAGAATTTGCCAGTCTCGTTAAAAAACGGCATGAAGTAGCAGAAAATATCTTAATACAACTTCGGTTTTACCTTCAATTGAAAATAAGCTTTTATATTTAAAAATTTTAAACAGTTTCCCAGAAAAAGCAAGCAAAATATTTACAAATATTTTTGAACGCTAAAAGGCAATTCTTATTTAATATATAGAGATATTTCTTGCCTAAAACAATTTATTATACCACAATATTTAAATTCATGGAAGCAACAAAAACAAAATAAGAAATAACATATCAGATGGCTTTTACTACTAAAGATAGTGTAACAACGAAAGTTATTGTTATGCTCAACGCATTAGTTACGCCCAAGTTAATACAAACAAATACATAATAATAACAAAAATAAAAATATCTTTATAAAGAAACTTTATTTAACATGTCGTTAAAAATTCAAGAAGGAAATGAGAATGCACAGACTTTTAGCAGCAACGAAACGAGGGAAATTAAAAACAAGTATATTTAGCAATAATTTATGACAAAATAAACATCTGTATACAATAAAAGGATATAAACAAAGTTATAGGAACATTTTCTTAAGCTAATTAGAGCAATAAATTTTTATAGATAAATATTTGTGAAGTTAAATTTCCTAAAAAGCTGTCTTAATCTGTAAATAAAGTATTTTCTAGGTTAATAATATTCCATGAATTGGTTTGAGGGCAGTCAATTAAATTTCTTAAAAACCATCAGGATTCTTAGAATATCAAAAATTGTAAATAACCGAAGTTGTCATGGGGCCTTTCCACGTAAAACAACCCTTCACAGGAAAACAAATAATTTACTTGTTTTTATTTGCAATATTTTATTTTGATTTAACGCGTGAAAAAAGTAACAAACTTACTCGTAAAAATAAATTATTTAAACTTGTTTTTAAATAAAAATTTTTCAACTGATGGCTTTGTGGGAAGGAAAATTATGTAAAAATTAAAAAAAATAAAAAAAATCCAAAAAAAATATACCAAAAATATTAAAAAATAAAGCGGGAAATTAATTTGTAGTTTGTAAATTGTTTTTTTTTTTTTGTATAAATTAAATATTAAAACTACAAAAATTTATAGTTTTATCAATTTGAAAACGATTTGAAATGAGCACATACTGACTGAATACTCTGATCAACCTCTTTTTTGTCACGTGCGACTCCAAACAAATATGATTGTTTTTCAAAGAAAACTTAAGTTTTTTTACTTCTTTATATATTTAAGTAGGCCCTCAGCAGCTCTATATTAGGTATAATTAAAAAAAAATTATGGAACATTGTTCTGAAATGCAAGCTTAATTGCTTGCTGTCACATGCGACAAAAAAGTGGACTTCTCTGTGGAAATCCCTATATAATGATTTTAATGATTTCGACAGCAAAAAATATTTCGCTAATTAACACCTTTAATTGAAAAAATAAAACAAAAATGTATTAAAAATTTAAATTAAACTTTTTAAATGAATAAATTTTTAAACAAAAATGTAATGGAATCAATTAATCTATAAATTAAGCTTTTAATCAATTAAAATGGTAAACAAAATTTTAATTGAATGAACAAAATTTTTAATTGATTGTTTGTACTTGTAACCAACTTTAAATAAAACAACCGACTTCAATGCAAAGATCTGATAAAACATTTCCGAAGAAAAATTATGGGACCAAACTGGAAAATTTTTAAAATCTGTTGGTTAAGAAGAAGTAAGTGAAATATAAAATTAAATTTTAATGGGCGAGCCTCCATGCTCGAGGAGTGTGGTAAGCTTCATAAAAATCGGTTAACTACAACCACGCGAAATATAATAACAAATTTTAATGGGCGTAGCACCGCCCATTGTTTCAACTTTAAAATTGTGTAATTACAAGAACCAACGATCCTTGCTAGATTGATTGATAGATGTAGCAATCGAGTAGTATATCACAAAATCAAATTAAAAAAAATAATGGGCGTGAGACCCATTGGAAGCTATATCGTCTCAGACAAAAAAGAACTTTTACCAGCGGTCAAAAATGTACCGAATTATGAAGTAACAATGTCAAAAAAAATACAGACGAATTGATAACCTTCTCCTTTTTTTTAAGTCGGTTAAAAATGTGGATGTTATCAATTTGTCGGTGTTTGTTTCAATTAAAGGTGTTAATTGGAGAAAAAATTATTGATTTCATCATGAGCTTAGTTGATAACAAGCATTTGTTTTACTCCTTTAATTTGCCAACAAAATAAATCTTTCTTTATTTCATTTGATTTTTTTTTCGGTTCACAAAAATAAAACTTTTCTTTATTAAATTAATAATTTGCTGTGACAAGCAATGTTGGGTTTAATTTGATTAAATACAAATTGTTTGCTTAACTTCACTTAATTTACGGTTAAGTTTTGTGTAATTGATTAAAAAGAAGAACATCGTTTTTTGACCCCATACACACCATCATTAATTTAACCTCAATAATTAAGTATGTATGCAGATGTTGCCAGAAATAATTACACATACACACACACACACACTTTCAGCCGCAACTAAGCATACTGTGCAACACTCTCATATACTCGTACATAAGCCATTTAAACCGACAAGTTTTTGTGTTCATATAATCCTTAAAGGTTTAAGTTAATGTGTTAATAAAATGTCATCATAATTGCGTTCTGCTTTTCTTTAGACTTCACAGTTGTTGCAAAGATTTTCATTGCGTATGTAGTCTGGCCTCTGTGAGCTACAGTCAGATCACACAAATATTTGACGATTTAAGTATAAGTGAGCTTGAAGTTTTTTTTAATTGTAGACAAGTTTTACATTAATTAGTAAATCTCTTCCTCTCTCTGTCTCTCTCTATCTCACTTTCTCCAGCAACAGTTACTCCTGTTGTTTATATCTCATGTAATATTTGATCCGTGTGACCGCACTTCAAGTGATCCCAAACAAATAAACATCTTGTTTGTCACACATACCCATCGACTTAAATACAACTCAAATAAATATTAATGTCCTCTCGTTAACATGTTTATTTGTACGTGGATATGTGTGGGAGCGTGTGTGTGTGTGTGTGTGGGTGAGTGTGTGTACATATTAGAGATGAGCGATTTTTCGAAACCTGTTACTTTTTCACAGCAATTGAATAATTACTAATCACAAGTGTGACCGAATTTATCAAGTAACAGGTTTTGGAAATATAGTTCTTTTATATAAACTGTGAATGTTCTCGTATGCTTACTTCTCAGTAAATAAAACTACCACATGAATATGTTTTATACCTTCACCGTTTGTCGAGAAAAAATCGTCAAATCGTGTTAAATCGTCTTTTCTGGCAACTATGTATAGCTCTCACATTTTTGTATTTGCAATTTTACTCTCTCTCTCTGCCACTTATACGATAATTCTCAATATTTGGATGGTGTTGATTGCTAATTGTTTGTTATTGTCGCTCTTCTTATTTGTATTGATCAAAATACCATTACTAATAAATACTTTTAAAGCAGAAGAGCTGAAATATGTTAAACCATGATCACACTCACTGTTTAATTTCACTGCTGCTCTTCTCATTAGATTTTGTCAAAATAACAGAACTGCTACAAACAAAATAGCAACATTATTAAAAAATCACAGTATCGCTCAACACTAGTATATATAATAATATATAAAAGTGTGCACATGTGAGCAAGTAGTGAAAATAATAATAGTGTTGTACATACACTTATATTAAATATGTATGGCTATTTGAATCCACGCAGAGAATCCTTTAAATACACAATTATCCAAATGTGTTCTCATGCCTTTTATTTAAACAGGATGCTCAACCCAAAACAAACAATTCATTACTTGTTTATGGATACTTGGAAATTAACAAAGTGTGCGGCCTCAAATTATCTTTCTTCTGTTGCAAAACAAACAAATAACAATTTTGCCATTAAATTATTTAGCGATAAATTAAACATTCCTCCATATATGTATGTGTGTATATTCCAATACAATTACAGCTGATTTTCCGCTGGTTTGTTGCAGATAAAAATACACAATCTGCTAAAAGACATTCTTAGAATAATAATCCATGGCAAAAAAAAAAGAAAAATTCCGTTGCTTGTTTTGGCTTAAACAGAAATATGTAAATATGAAAATTAAATGTCAACACAAAACAATCAAAAAGAACACAGCAACGAATTTTTCATCACCATTTTATAAGCTTAATTTGTTTTACCAGATAACCAGCAATAACTCAAGAGTGTGGAAAACAGCAACTCAAGAAGTCCTTTCTGTTGTTACAAAACCCTCACAAGCAACAAGAAAAATTAAACAAAAACGTGAAAGCAGACCCCAAGAAATTGCTTAACGCTGTGCTGATTTTGTAATATAATTAATATTTATTAAATGGAAAACAAAAACAAACAAAACAAAAACAAATGGCAAAAAAATTTAATCAGAAAAACAAAAATGTGTAAAAGAAAAGTATGAGGAAAAAATTATTTTTGCTATATAGAAAACGTGCAGAAACATGAGCGACGACTGTAATAATATTTAATAAAGCATGTTTATTTTGTTTGTCACAAAAAGCGCTGCATTTAGAAAAAAATGTTTCATAAGCAGCTTGGAAGTTCTACTTA
Source organism: Nowickia ferox (assembly GCA_936439885.1). Classification (NCBI taxonomy): domain Eukaryota; kingdom Metazoa; phylum Arthropoda; class Insecta; order Diptera; family Tachinidae; genus Nowickia; species Nowickia ferox. Next base: position 5,310,842 of record OW387026.1, read on the forward strand.
TAAATTTTCTATATAAACTTATAGTTACTAGAGACTTGTTATTTAAAAAACTATACTTTTATGCACAGACCTTAAGTACTCAACAGCAGTTCCGTAAGTTTTCTATAAAAAACAAAAGTTATAAACAATTTTAAGTAAAATAAAAGTTAGGTATGAAATTAACTTCAAAAAGTTTGGTTAATCACATCGATAGCTTTTCCCTATATAGGGAGATCTGTCTCTAACCTTTTGCTATAAAAGTAAAGCAATCGATAACTTTTGTATAAATAATTAAAACTATCGGCATTTTTCCACATAAATTTAAGATTGCAAGACATAGCTGTTAATAAGCTTTCTGTAGAAAAATAAAATTATCGATTAATTCACTGTTTATGTAAAGCTATCAATAAAATTTCTGTAGAAAAGTAAAGTTTTCGTAGATGCGTTAGTCTATCAATAGCTTTCCTGTATAAAAGCAAAGCTATCGATAACTTTCTTGTATAGAAGCAAAGCTATCGATAACTTTCCTGTATAAAAGTAAAACTATCGATAACTTTCCTGTATAAAAAAGTAAAACTATCGGCAACTTAAAATTAAGATTATCGATTAATTTTCCATATAAATTAAAGACTACTGATAACTTTTCGCTAAAGAAGTAAGTTTATCGATAGTTTTTCTATAAAGAAGTAAAGTTATCGATAGTTTTTCAGTACAGAAGTAAGTCTATCGATAGCTTTTTTATAAAAAGTAAAGTTATCGATAACTTTTCGGTACAGAAGTAAGTCTATTAATGGCTTTTCTATAAAGAAGTAAAGTTATCGGTAAAACTTCGTTAAAAACTCAAATCCACAGATAAAATTTGTACAAAAAAGTAATATTATCGATAACTTTTCTAAAAGAAGCGAATCTTTCAATAATGTTTATATTGATAACTAAAGCTATCGATAACTTGTCTATGATAATCTAAGGCAATCGCAAACTTTTTTTTAAAGAAAAGTAAGTCTAACGATTATTTTTTAAATAGAAAATTAAATCTTTTGGTTACTTTTCTGTGAAAAAGTACAGATATCGATAACTTTTCTATAGAAATTAAAAGATTCTATCAACGATAAGCTACTAACCATAAGCTTGTATTTTTAAAAGCCCAACCGAACGAAACATTGTGTACCAAAAAAAATTTGTAGTTGATGTTTTATTAAACGTCGCTCTAGTTTGGAGCATCTAGCAACAAGAACAATTTCTATTAGAATAAAAATTTCACACAAATTTATCTCAAAATTCATTAAAAAAAAGTTTGACATTTAAATTTGATTATGTTTTCAGAAGTTCAAATTCTATGCAATTTTGCTGCCAGTGTCAGTGATTGGAAAGCCTTCGTTAAAGATCTCAATTTCCTATAAATACTTCATAGCCTACCATCCACCCTCTCTTTTGTAAAGTAAAAATATACATACGTACATTTTTACTTTCACTCCAAAGTTATTTGCTTTAATTAACTTTAGTTTTTAAACATCCTCTAATTTTTATACTCGTGTCAGATTTTTCACAGGAATTTCATTTTACTCTCGTAATTGCTGCTTTTTTATGAAAAATTTAACATGCAAATAAAAGATGGCCCATATTTGTTTTATAAATTCTTAAACATTTTTCGAAGAATTGTGCAGCAAAAATCTGTAGCTGACTTGTGTCCTTTTTTGGCATTTATTTTAATTTTTTTTTATAAACTAACTTGAAACTTGTACATACAATGAATTTTGCTTAAATGTTTTCTCTTGAAAAAAATTCTTAACATAAATATATATTTTAACTCTTTTATCGTTTGTTAGTAGTCGAAATTTATAAGTATTCAATCAGCTATAAGATATGAACTCGCTTGAACTTTTAATATTTATTACTTTAGCAATAAATTTGAAACTCTTAATTATCCCTGTCTTCAAAGTACAATAGAGAAATCGTTTATTTTGTCATTAATGACATAATTCAACTCAAGTGGCATTAAATAAATAAGTAAATAAATAGAAGCCCAATATATTTATTTTTAAGTTTCAACAGCAACAACAACAAAAACAGCAAAGAATTTGTAACAAACCAGGAAACAGCAGAATATTAAAATAACAACAGAAACGTAAAAATAACATATTTTTATGGCCAACGATAAAGAAAACAATTTACTCGAGTCGTTCGCATTAAATTTAACATTTATAAAATGCTTTATAAACTAAAATTAATGAATGCACTGTACAGCTTTTAATATCTTAAAACATTATTTTATTGTGTGTTTTACATACAGAATAAAATCCACTCTTCCTTTCTCATCCGTTTAGATATAAATTAATTAATTAATTATCTTTAGTTATAAATAATACCAAAATATTGAAGTGTATACACGAGAGAGATCTTTTTTATCCTCGGCTAAAAGTTATCCCATTTCCTTTTAAGAAAAAGCAAAGTCGATTTTTCATTCATTCAACATAAATAACTTATTTCATTTAAGCTTTTTTAAAACTGTTTTATGCAAAATTATTTATTCGTAGATTATATTTCTATGAATAAAAAGATTTTTTATTCCTTTTGTATAGAAAAGTCAAGTATCAACGTTCGATAAGTTTTATACGTACTGTTGTTAATATTTTTAATTTCTATTGAAAGTCATTCCATCACTTTTTTTTAGATAAGTGACATTGATATAACTATATTTTTCTATTATAAATACCCAAATTTTATAGCTTTGATAACATTTCTTTGCAAAAGTTTTATATATTTTCCTTGGAAAAATAGAGGTTTCATGGAGAAATTAAAACAGCAAAAGTAAACTTATCGGTAGCTCTTTTGTTAAGAAAAATAAATAATAAAAAAATAAATAAAGTTATCGATAACTTGTATATTTAACTTTACTGGGGAAACTAAAATTATGTTTAACTTTTTTATAGACAAATTTAATTACCTGCAGATTTCCTACAAAAAAATTAAGTAATCTATAATAATAAATAATAAAAATCATATGACAGAAGTCATATTTAAATTATAGTGCCAGAAGAGTAAAAAGTAAATTTCATGCCAATTTAAAAAAATTCATCTATGTTTTATTCCATTTAAAAATACTATACCTCTCTAAAAAAACACCCTTTATATTGAAAAGTACGGCTAACGATAACTTTTCTTGTGAAAACAAGGATATAGAAATATTTTATTTTCGAATACAAATCTACCGATAAATTTTTCGTTTGGTAATAAAGTTATCGATAACTTTTCTATTAAAAATTAAAGTGATCGATAACTTTTCTATTTGAATATAAGATATTCAATTACTCTTTCACTTGGAAATGGACTTATCGATAATTCTTCTGTGAGAAAGTTATCGATAACTTCTTTTTTTCATAAAAGCTTTATCGATAAATCTCTTTACAAGTGAACAAATTATGGATAGCTTCACTTTTTCATAGAAAGATTATCGAAAAATCTATCTTCAAGTGAAAAAGTTATCGATAACTTCACTTTTTCATTGAAGAATAATCGATAAATCTATTAGCAAGTGAAAAATTTATCGATAACTTCACTTGTTCATAGAGGGATTGTCGACAAATATATTTCCAAGTGAAAAAGTTATCGATAGCTTCACTTTTTCATAGAAGGATTATCGATCGATTTATTTTCAAGTAAAAAAGTTTCACTTTTTCATAGAAAGATTGTCGATAAATTTATTTCCAAGTGCAGAAGTAATCGATTATCTTACATTCAAAAGGAAAAAATTAAAAGTACTTTAAAATAGAAAAGTTATCGATAACTTCACTTTTTCTTACAAGGATTATCAATAGTTCATTTCCAAGTGAAAAAGTAATCGATTATATTAAATTCAAACAGAAAAGTTTAAAAGTACTTTTAAATAGAAAATTTATCGATAAGTTCACTTTTTCATAGAATAATTATAAATCGTTTTCCCATAGAAATGTAAAATTTTCAATAGTACTCAAGCCGAATTGTCAAATTATCGAAAGCATTTCTGCTTAAAAGTGAATTTATGCTAAATACAAAAGTAAAGTTATCGATAACTCGTTTATAGATTTGCTATCGCGAAATAAAGTCATCAATAATTTGTTTTATGGTGAAGTTTAGGCCTTCATAAGTTTTTTTTATTTAATAATAAAGTTACGGATAAGTTTATAAATCTATTAAATGATTTATCACCAGTTTCGACATAGAAATGTAAAAGTCTCGATAGTGCTTGAGGCAAGTTAACGAAAGCATTTCTGCTTAGAAGTAAATTTAAAAAATTCAAAAGTTAACTTATCGATAACTATTCTATAGCAAAGAAAAGCCACCAAAGTCATCTATTGCAAAATATGAACATGAAAAAATTTTCATTTAATTTAACTTAAGAATTAAACATTATTTTTTAAGCATTAAATTCTTGATAGATACATTTTAAATTGCAAATTGCAGCAAAAGTTTTTTTGTTCCGAAATTTAACTTGCATTTTGTGTTTCCTTTTTCATTTACTTAAAGAACTGGCAGCCCATAATTAGTTCTTCATTGGCATCGCTTTTACTGCTGGGCATATCTACACTAATTGCAATAGCATTAGTAATACACACCGAATTAGTGCCCAAGAAATTATTGCACGTAGCAAGCAAGTCTACAAACGCAGCACACTCCACATTCTCAACAGCTGGTAGCAACACAAATATTAACACTGTAGTGCCGGGTCCAGGAGGAAATGAAGGCATAACAACAACGACAACGGGGGGAACATTAACAAAAGCACAAGAGCTGATATTAGAAAATGCAACAATACAACAAACCAACATTTCAACAAACTCTTCGGCCACTACGGTCACAGCAGAACAAATGTTAAGACAGTCGACGGCAACACTGAAACCACCCTCAAGATTCACATCCCCCTACAGTTCAACATCTGGTGTCCGTGGAGCTATTGGCATTAGTTGGTTGTTGCCATTGCTTTTTGCAATAACATCGCCTTTAATTTGTAGCATAAATGGTAAATGGCCACAGAACTGGTGGCTCGAAATTATGAGCCACCCTCTGTCGACGGCCACAATAATGACAACACCGAATAGTGGAGCGTTTTCCATGAACACGGCTACCAATAGTATATTTCCATTAAACGAGCGCCTTATACGTACGCATTTAACACCATTCACTACCGAGCCACCTTTGTTGAGTAATGGCGATAGCGTTTTGGAATTTAACACCACAACAGCCATAGATAATAGTAAGGCTCATCTAACAACAACTGCTTCAGCAAACGGTGGCACGAGTAGCAGTGCAATTGATTCAACATCTACAATTTGGTCACATTCCTTGCAAACAGCACGTTCTCCAGTAACCTCAATTTCATTTCTCCATAATGAAGACATTTATAGCACGGGCACAACGACTTCCACCGCTGCCAATTTGGCGGATGGCGACGGCGATGGCTATGGCAATGACTTCTGGCCACCCGCTGTACCAGCTTTAAATTTTATTTTATTTCTGTGCGTTGATGTTTTGTTCATTTTATTGTTTTTTGCTCTATTTGCGATTTTAATCAAAAAGCTTTTATGGCTTTGGCATAAAAATCGTCGTACAAATTATGGCATGACAACATCAACAACAGCAACAACAACAGCAACACCATCACCAGCAGCTGCTGCGGCTACTGCATCTCCAGCATTAACAAATGCCGCAGCTGCAAATAGCAATACAATGCAACAACAGCATTCGCATCGTCAGCGTTCGCATCACTATCAGCAAACGTACTTTGGCAACAATAATGCGGCATCGGATAAATTCAATATGGTCATGAAACAAAGGTGGGTATTTATTTGTGGCTTACAACTGCTACAATAAAGTAAAAAAAATTATTACATACACAAAAAAAAATTATATAAAATAATGTTGTTGAAATGTGCTGTAAAATTTGCTTTTCAGCAATCGTGGAGATATTTGTTAAGCTTACTAGCGACATTAATGGAAAGTTTTTAAGGTGGATTACTAATGTCAGTTTGTTTGGCTTCAACTTTACTAGGAAACAATTTTCTGCCATTAAATGAAAATAATCAATCAAATATTTAATTGAGTTAATTTGAACTTTTGTTTGAAATTTAACTGATTAAAAGTTTAATCAAAAATTTATATTGAGCCAATTAAACTTTTGTTTAAAAGTAAAATTCATTAAAATCTTAATTAAATATTGAATAGAGTTAATTAAAATTTTGCTTAAAAATTTAATTGATTCAAATTTTAATTAAAAATTGAATTAATTTTCGAGGTCCTTGTAAGGTATTAATTACACTTTTGTTTAAACATTTTAATTAACACAATTGAAGTTTTACTTGATTAAAAAAAAACAAACAAAATTAAAATAATTAATTGAAAATTTAATTGAGCTAATTAAACTTTTATTGAAAAATTTAATTGATTAAAAGTTTAATTAAAAATTTAGTTGAGTTTATTTAACTTTTGTTTCAAAATTTAAATAAATAAAAAATTGAATTGACTGAATTTTTTATGAATATTTATTTTTTTAAATTTAAAGTGATGACTGGAGCAATATTTTTTCTGTATAATGCCGAGTAGACATTATGGCATTTTTTGACATTGCCATAATGTGACAACGTTTGTCATTTCCGATATTTTTCGTTGTATGACATTGCTTTCCATATAAAAAACATAATTGGAACGTCGTTGCACACATTTTGAAAATGCAGCCACAAAATGACAGCACAAGAAATGCCTGCGGTCTAATCGTCGCTTACGATGATGTATTGATTCAGTCACCTTCTTTCAGTTTCAAATCATGTCATTCGCTATCGAACAATGAAACAAATGAAACAAACTGAAAGAACGTAATCGAATCACGATGATTATACGCCAGATGTGTACTCGGCACAAGAAATATACAACCAAAAAACACAGCCAGGCGAAAAGCACAAGCAACAACAACAAGTTTAATGATTCTACACCAGTGTTGCCATATTTATATTTCAAAAATCTTCAAGTCTACCACAAAAAATCTTTGGTTCATAAAAAAAAATTAATAAATATTTATATTATATACTAAAAGTACCAAATACAATTTTTGTTTTAAATCTTAAGCTTAGCTAAGAAATCTTTTAGTCTTTTTAACATGTCTAAAAACTTAAGAAATAATATAAATCTTAATACATGGTAACACTGTTCTACACACATCTCAACTTACATACACACACAGCCTCACAGTGGTAGCGATTCCCACTATAGACCATGGGTGTCTTCCGCAGACAAATAAATAGCTTCGCGGGTTGTGTTTGTTCTTAAAAAACAAACAAAAATTTGATACGAAGTTAATGACGTGATCGGAAGCTAACATTATTGTGGCTGTTAAATGATCTATGCGTTTCTGGCTGTTGCTAACATTCTTCTGGAATCTTTATGTGAAGCATCTGCTAAGCAGACAGTTTTGTGTAAAGAATATCGAAGTTAACATCGTGGTACTCCTAATTAATTTAATGTAACATTGTGTGTTTAAAAAAGCTTTTAATGTTAGTGTTGAAAAAATAAAGTGCTTTGATTCAATAATAATAGTTGAACCTACAAAAATAAAGTTTTTGAAAGTTAAAAACGTAACAATATTATGAAATTTTGCTCGCAATTTTCTACCTGGCTTTTAATCCTACTTCAATATGTTCAACTCCCATCCTATTTGCAATTATTTTCTAAATTATTTTAATTGGTTTGATTATGTATTTCGAAGTCGCATGCGAAAACAAACATTCCACACAAAACAAATTCGTTTGCCTTTTCATAAACGGACGTGCATTGTTTTCGATTTAAACCCCCTTCCTTATTTAAATATAAATTGTTGTTTTCATTGCAGAATCGGTTTATTGTACAGAACGGGTTGCCTGTTACTAATCAAATTATGTACGGATGCATTATTCATTGTTTATAGCAATTCCATGGTCATGGAAACAACATGGTGGTGTTATCCATTCGGCATATCGTGTATATTAATGGTGAGTTCATTTGTATTTGCAATTTATTTTAATATTTTTAGATTCCTAGGGGAAAACTTTTCATATTTATTTAACTTAAAAAAAATTCATGAATTTAAAATGTTAATGGAATTTTTCTTTTCCCTTTAACGACATCAAAAACTTTAAAGTTATTTGCTCTGTCGTTGATATTTTGCAAGTGCGTGTATGCAAAAAAAATTCTTTAAAAACATTTTGTCTCTTAAAATTCAGTAAAATAAAGAATAAAGAATTCAATGTCACTGAACCTGCTGTTTCCAGTTGAACAATTTTTGCTGAGAAGTAAAAATTTTATACAAACCGTTATTGAATATCTGCGTGTGAGTGTGTGTTTAAGTGTAACAACTGTGTTATATAAAAAGTGTGTTATGTAAAAAAGACTCCGATACAAGTATCTGTTACATATCCCGACGTTTTTTTTTATATTTTAGTTTTTTTTATATTTTTCTTTCTTTTTTTTCTTAATTGAAACGCACTTTTGGCGTAGTGTTTCGCTTTTTATTTCCAGCTGGAATAAAGAGTTTAAAATTTCTTGTCAGTAAAAGTATGAAATAAAATTCTTTTTTATTTAAAGCAAAGACAAAGTTTATATCTGCTTGCAGTTGGCTCTTCAAAATTTAGAAAAACTGCTTTACTAAGGTGTAAGAAATTAATGGCTGTTTCATTTCTGGCAATAAGGGCAAAATTTTGTTCGGCAGTAGTTAAAAAATTAAATGATCTTAAATTCTTATGTACCACCTCCTAAAAAATTTAATCTTCAAGTACACATAAAATTTATTTTGTTCCCTTGAGAGGGCAAAAATATTGCGCTTGTTATTAGAAAAGGAAATGCTATAAGTAGTGCATATTATGGGGATTTACTTTTTTTATTGCAAAAGATTCGCATGGCAAGGATTGTTCTTAAAGCCTTTGAAATCAATTCCCATCATTGGACCTAAAGCGCCGGTTTGCCGATTTGTTCCTCTCTCTATTTCTATTCATCATTGAGTGAAAGCAAATATAGTTCTGCTAATGTAAAGGTGCTTACTTCTTCTAAAATATAATCTAATAATACATAAAATATCCATTTCAATTCGGGACTTTAACCCAAAAAATCTGCTTTGATTTTTTTAGTGGGCTCATTTTGTGTTATGTACATATGGGCATTTCCATAGAAAAGTCCACCTTTTCTCACGTTACGTTACTTTGTGCCGTAGCTTGTTTTTCAAAGAAAAACTAATGTGTTATAAACTTTTTTGCATGTAGAACTAGAAAAAAATATTAACAGCATAACGCCAAAATATATGCTAAATTGCATGGTGACGTAACGTGATAAAAGGTAGACTTTTCTGTGGAAATGCCCATATACATACATATATAACATTTTAATTCGGGATTTATTTTTTAAGTGATTTTGTCCACCTAGCTTGTGCAAATATCACACTATGCAACGCCTTAAAGTTGGGGAATGCTACTCTGGCAACGCATTCAGTAGTGAAGTTGGCTGCAGAAACCCACTCACAGGGTTATAGTTTTATTTTTGCATTTTTTAAATGATGAAGGCGTAGTCACTGGTCACTGAACTGCACCGGCTTCAGCTGATACTAATCCTAATGTAACATCAGAGCGCCCTCCTTTGACGGTACTGTATAGCATAATCATTGACGAAGTAAGGCAACTAATAAAATGGCTACAAAAGACAGCTTCGAAAATATTAATACGCCTCATTGACACCAGAGGCGCTGCAGCACTGCACTATTAAAAACGTGTAAAGAAGCAGAGTTGTAAAAGGAATGAAGCTTTCCTCTATCTCTTGCTTTAACACATGTCTTTTCTATCACTATATCTCTTTTCTAAAGAAGTTGACACCTAGTAATAGTAGTAGGCATTCATTGCTTGAGTGCTACCCTACGTCTACAACTGATATATTTTTATCATGACAAATGTCAAATTCCATATAGAAAAAATAATGATTTTTCAATATAAAGTTTGACTTTTGTTATGATAAAAATATATCAGCTGTAGACGTAGGGTTACTTCTCTTTAAAAATAAAAAAATAAAGTGTTGCCAAAAACGTTATTTTAGAACAATATTTTTTTTTATCAAAAATAAAAACCAAAAATGTTTTATTTATTTTTTCGGTAAAAGAAATATACAAATAAATGAAATTTAAGTATGTATGCGCCCTTACTTACGAAATGAACCTTAAAAAAACTTGAATAAATATTTAATATTTAGTAGAACTCTAAATTAAAACGAAAAATATATTATATAAACATATTTTTTGAATTGTTCAAATGTAATCTTCTAAAAACCAAAGAAATATTTGACTTAGACCACTTTCATACTTAAGGCCATGATTCACTATCCTGCACAATCGCGCGATCTACGAAAAAATACAACCCTGATCTGATGAATTGTTTTTGTCTTTTGAAAATGTTCATAGACTCCATCATACCAGGGCTGTATTTTCTCAAAAATCGCACGATCGTGTAGGCTAGTGTATCACGGCCTTTAAGGGCACATATTCTGAAAAAAGAGGAAGCTATATTCCTGCAGAGAATGAACCCAGTCTTCTTTTTCCTCATCAAGGCAATTTCTGTATGCACGTCATAGCAAAGACCCAAGTAAATTAAAATAATTTTTTTAAGCTTAAAAACCTCGAGAAATATCTACAAGTGGTAATTAAAGGCCACTTGACTTGACTCGTTTGCTTCAGCTGAAATATTCATGGCAATATCCTTCAAATCAAAAATTTTCTCACGTTGTAAACGTTTAATATTTACGCACGCCATACTCATTTAATATAACTTACATTATAATGATGATAATTTGTCTTTCGATTTTGCATTTACATACTTATGATTAAAAAAAATAAAATTTTAATCATGAAATTTAAAAAAAAAATACAGCAGTCTATAAACAATAAATGTTAATGACATTATATTCCATTCAAAATACGCAGTTGCATAAAAAATATTTAAAAAAAATTGTGAATAAGCAAAAAAAAATACTGTTAAAAAACATTTTTCAAAAAATAAAAAATAAAAAAATGTCTATTATTTACACAAACTTTATGCATTTACGAAAAAGCATAAGCATGATTAATTGCACGTGTGTGTGTGTGTGTGTGAGCACTCGTGTGCATGTATTAATGATTGTATTTAAGTAAATGAGCACTTTATATATTATATAATGATGACTTCTATAATATTTTTAATTATAAAGTAATTTAAAATTGCATAGAGCAAACACAACAAATACGGAAATATTATACAGAAAAATAATGTGGCACGTCATGAGTAAAATGATGATGTTAATAAGCTTGGATGAATATTAAACTAGCAAAGGTGTTAAATATAAATGAAATATTTTTCAGCGCTGAATATTAATCAAAAAAGAATTCAAATAATAATAACATTTTGGATATTATGTAAAATGTTTTTTATTAAAAATATATTTAAATTGTTTATTGAGGGGTTAGCTGGATCTTAGGCGCATTTCACTGTTTCTAATACAAATCATCAGGGAACCTTTAGCCAAAAATTTCCTTAGAACAACTAGAGTTATTATGTTAAACTTTCATTTAAACAAAAGAAGTTCAACTAAGATGAAAGTTGAAATTTACTTTACGATTGACTGCAACCGGTCAAAAACACTCTATTCCTGCGAAAGCAATAAATAGTTGTTGTGTTTTACATTTATTTTCATTACATACATACTTCTTACAACTACAATGCGAGCTGTACAGCCTTCCTCCTTCTTGTGACTCTTTATACTTTATATATTTATATGTTAAGTGTAAGACACTAACTATCAACAATACTGAAGGCATGTGGGCCTATGATAAGGAAATGAAAATGCCAATTATATGCCTTTTTAATTTAAAGTCATTCAACCTTTTTTAAATCTTTATAAGTAAAATCTAAAAAAATCTATGACAAGTTTTGCTAAATCTTGTATAATAACAAACTTTTCTATTTACTTTTAAATCCTTCACCCTTCAAACAAATGAAAAAATCGTAAGAAAGCTTAATATTATTTAATGTTTTCTAAAAGATTTTTTAATTTCTAATACAAAGCATAAGAGATTTAAAACAAAAACTAAATCATTATTTCGTTGAACAGCAAGAAAAAAAAACTAAATTAATTTAATAAAAAAAACAAAATTCAATACCAAACAGCAGTCTATTGAACTAATAAAGTTCAATGAACTTTCAAAATTAAACCTTTAGAGCAACATTTTTGGCTAAAATTTCTATCAAAGAAGCTTAAGTTAATATTTTCACATTGAATAAATGAATGGTAATGAAGTGTAAATAAAAAATAACACAAAACTTTCTCCTAAGACTTTACTGATAGAAAAGTTTTAAGCAAATGACTTTAAAAATTTAATTTAAGTGTTGAGACAAGAGAATTTAAATTATGTTAATACAAGTGACCTTTTTTATCAATTACTGTAAAGAAATTGGGAAGGGGACAAAATTGAAAGTTTTGGGCATATTTTTCAAAATTTTCTGCTCAATTGATCACCACGCAAGTAGAAAATATTTTATAAAAAACTGAGCTTTGGAAAAGGAAAACATAAAATTAAATAATTCAAAATAACTTTTGCTGGTCTAATCTTACATTAACAGAGTATTTAAAATGTTACTTTTTTAGATTTTGTACTTCAAAAAATTAAATTTCGCTTTAAAAATTAGCTTTTTAAAAATTAAGAAAGTAAGTTTTTTAAAATTACATTTTTAATAAATAAATTTTTGAGAATTACCATTTAAAAAGCTATTTGTTTATCTTTTGAAAAAGGTCCTTTTGAAAAAAGTCCTTTTAAAAAAGCACCTTTCGCAAAGCCTACACATTTTACATTTTAAAAAATTATTTTCAAAAAACAGTGCAAATTCGGTTAACGCAACCAATAGAAATTGTGGGCTGTTGCGAAAACTGAGTAAACAATTTCTATGCCTGTTTTCCACTAAAATGCTAACGAGTATTTTAAACCAAATAAAATGTTTATTAAAGAATCAAAGGTTAACTTTTAAAATAAATACATTTGCCACGAACTTCGTAAGTAGTTGCTCGTTTTTTTTTTAATTCAGTTGATTTATTTTTAATTTTGTTCTCATTGCAAATCAATTTTACAGGTACGCCACTTTCAAGGCTCTTCAGAATTTCGCTGTTTTGCTTTATTGTTAGTTTAACAAATTTTATTACCACAGGCATTTTGTTTATTTTACTAGAACAATCGTTCACAATCCAAAAAATTTCTTAAACAGAAGCACAACGCAAAAATTCTTTGTCATTCCTAGAATAACGTTAAATCAAAATGTTTTTTCTACGTTAGCATAAGATTTAATGCACAAAGGTTTATAGTTTTAAATTTATTTATAAAAAACTAAAGTAAAAAAAAACGAAACGAGAAAGAGATTCTTAACTTTCTTTGCAAAGTTGCATTAATTGAGGTCTTGTTTTTTGAAAAGTTGCGTTAACATAGTCACCAATGTTGAGAATTTGGGTGTTGCGAATAATGAGGTGTAGCGCTTATCGAGAGTTGCGTTAACCGAATCTGCACTGTATACGATTTCCCAGTTGAAAAACTACCTTTTGAAAAAGTACCTTCTTCAAAAGGTACGTGAAAAAGTGTATTTGTCATAAAGTAAATTTTTAAAAGTACATTTGAAGATTTTCTTTTTGAAAAAGTTATTTTTAAAAAGTTGACTTGAAAACAGAACAGATTAAGAACAGAATGTAATAGTTGGAGGAATAAAAGTGTTTTCTTTTTTGGAAAACGCTAGACAGGTCTTTAATGTTTCTGAAACATGAGCAAATGCTACTTTTTTAACTCTATTATGCTTAAAAAATCTGATTTACAACAAATAATTATATTAGGAGTTAATATTTAAATTAATTTCTTACTGTAAACCTTGCAATTCAAAGGGATTTAAGGTACCCCGCCATTTTTCTTTTATATTTATTGGCTTTAATTTTTTTTTTCTTTCTTCACTTGTTATGAAAAAAAGTTTTAACAATTTTGAAATTTTTATTTTTTTTTAAACAAAAAAAACTTTATTTTGGTTCAATTACATTTTATTTTTACATTTTTAACTTCTGTATAGTTGCGAACAAAAAGTTTTGTTTCGAAGCGAACAAAAACTCACGGGAAGTTCACGGTAGCAAATTGTTGTTCAATGTAAAGAAATATTACAATATAATAAAATGTTCGTCTTTTTTTTCATGATAAGGATGATTTTATAGGAGGGAAGGTAAAACAAGTTTATTTTCTCATGCAAACGCGTGCGTATACGTTATGTAGAATTTTGTACGTTCGATATTAAGTATACGCAAAAAATCAAACGTTGTAATCTTTATGTGTATCTCTGGCAATATGGAATGTTGGACTTAAGCCAAGGAGTGCGTTTGTGACGTCCATAGACTATACTACTACAAATAAATTTTGAACAAAGTTCAACAACTATTTCATTACAGCAAATTGATAATTAATGCTATAACCATTTTATACATTTTATTTATGTATACATACGGGTACATAAATAAATTTGTCCAAGGCAAATTCATGTCTGGTGATCCCAACTACTCAGATGAGTATTTTTGCCGGTTGTAATTGGAATATCCCTTCGATTTCAACACCCATTCTTATGTATATATCTTGAATTTATCGGTGAATAATTCAATGTTATGACATTTTTAATGACATATTTCTTAAGATTTTTTTTATTTGAAAGGTTTTGCAGTTCTCTCTTTAGTATGCAGTATATGTAACTGCATACATGTAAGTATGTCTATGGTATGTGGGATATAAAATTTAAAAATCAACTGTAATAAAGTTTTTCTGCCATTGGGAAAATTTTTTATGTTTTTTATGTTAAAGTTGTTGTGTTTTTCAGTGGGCATAGAACAGGCAGGTTTTTGGAAGGGGTAATTCCCAGCTTCTGGCTATAAAAAATTACTTATTATTACACAATTCGTTTGTGTATATATATATATATATATATATATACACATGTTTGAACTTATGTATGGACACGACTACTAGCATACACACACGTGCCTACATTTGTTAGTGTTCTGTTATTGTTTTATAACTTTCAGTATTTTAGTTTATGTTCCTGTTACTTCAAACTAAAAATATTTATGATGCTGTATGTACTTGTACACACGCATACGCATATACAGTATGCAAAGTTAATATTCATACACTCTCAATTCAAACAAGCGCACCACTACTGCCTTGTAATATATTAAATTAATAAAATAATTTTTTTTTGTTGTAAGATTTTGTTTATAAAGATTTTATTTAATAAAACATTTAAATAAAAACATAACCATCAAACAAGCTAAAGCCACATAATTTTCGAACGCAATTTTTTGCCGAGAATCGATTCTTTTCGATCGAAAATAATTGATTTTCTTAAAAAAAACGAAGTTAAAAATATGTCACTTAAGGTTTTTTCCCGATTATGACTCGATATGTGTATCCAAAACTTATTTTAAGAAATCAGACTAGACACTGATGCAATTATAAAAGAAAAAAATAGTTCGCTTTTATTCTAACACTATTTTTCAATGTCATTTTTTGAGATATTTTTTTGGCACAAATGTGAACTTTGGTTTTTAAAATGTCTAGATTCGCCTAATTTTCTATTAAATTATTGACTAAAGAGTCCTTCTTATTGTTTGATTTTTCAAATTGGACTTCTTTGTCTAGCACTGTACCAAAAAAATGGGAATATTTTTGTTATTTATTATATTGTTCGTACAAGAGTTTTTGTTAAAGTTACGAATACAAAGTTCGCAGACTGTATGCACGCATGTGTTTCTGCACATCTACACACGCCTGCATTTTTTTCTTATCTCAAACATATACATAAACTTATAATTACATACATATCTATATATATACAATCATGCAAACAATGTTTTTAGATTTTTTATTTCTTATCGAGGGTATTTCATTAAGTGTTCGCCATCTATAAATTTAAATTAAAAAAAGTGGCGCATATTCAAAATAATAAAGAATTTAGAAGCACTATTTTTATGGTAATACTGGTATTAATTTTTTAGAGTATATGTACTTTCTTTTGATTATGAATATGCGCCAATGTGTGTGAGATGTCAATGAAATTTTTAATTTGTTTGAAAGTCCAATCGATGCCACTTATATGGCCGATGACAAGGGTTATGCGGGCTTTGAGGGCGGCTAGGATTTGTGGTTTATACGCATGCAACTGCGACTTAAGAAAACACACACAAAAAATTTCTGAAGCGTACAAATCTTGAAATCTCGGTGGCCAGTTTATATCAGATCTGCATGAGATAACCAGGCCCTCAAATCGCTAATGCATAATGTCGAAAGTTGTATGTTGCGTAGTTGTGTTTAAACCACATTTGATATCCATATCACACAATTCTGGCAAAAAGAAGTTGGTAGCCATAGACTTACAGCGCTGGCCAATGGCGTTCTCAAAGTTTTGTGAACTAATGACGCCACCAGCCTGAAATTCACATCGAACAGTGACTTTTTGGATCTCATGTGGATTGGTGTCATCGCAAATATGAAGAGGATTTTTCGATCAAAATTAGAGTCAGTTGCCAACTGCTCTAGGGCCATTAAGTGAACACACGTTGTTGTCTAGGGTCATTTAATTTCACCTCCTGGGTCAGTTGAATTTTATACGTGCGCTGGCCCAAGTCATAACACAAACTTAGCCAGGTTGATTGAGATACCAATTGCCTCGGATTCTCCTACACACTCTAACGGACAGCGGTAATGTTTTCGACACATCATACGTTTCGTTGACGTGGGGTTGTTGGTTGACTAATGGCTGAGAATGGACCCAAATTTCTCTCCATAGGATGGTTATGGAATAAAACATTTTTTTTTTTTTTTTTTGAGAGAAGGAACACTGACATATTGAAACCTTAATACAGAAATGGCCTAATTAATTTTTTTCAAATCGAGGTTTTTTTACATATTCCAATAGATGGGCCTCTAATTGAGCCATAGCCACAAAAAAAAGCTTAGGCGACATATATTTTAACCTAATTTTTTTTTTTGCAAAAATAGATTATTAACGATCGCAGATAATCGATTTTCATTAAAAAATTAAGTTCGAATATTAAGTCGCTTAAGCTTTCTTGGCGTTAATGGCACGTAATCTATCGCAATATGCAAAAAACTCGATTTTAACAATATAATGAGATAGATCATTTCTTTATTAAGGTAAGTGTAAGGTAAGTCCATAATGATTTGGCAACACAGATTAAATATACATATTACAGTTAATTTGACATATGAAACTTCAACAACATGACTAGCGGTTAGCAACTATCAAACAAAGCTTGGAAGTCCCTATTAGACAACCCTGTATTTGTTGCTACATAAATGTTTATCTACTCGTATACATATGTATGTAATACATACATATGCACGATACAACATAAAGCTAATAAAACTATATGAACATTTATACTTATATAGAGTAGTTCAACACAACAAACAGGTTGTACTAATTAAGAAGCAACAATACTCGTACATTTTTACAAGACCACACCCCACACACGCATACAGACACAACATATTTAAATTGAATATAGTCACTTGATAATAAAATCCAAACAAAGGAAAATAACTGAGGAAAATAAGAAAAAATATTTACTATCATTTTAATCAATTTGTTTGCAGAATGTAACCGAAGACATAAAAATATGTATTTAGCAGCAATGGTACTGGTGCCATTTTATTAATTGTTCACACAAACTTTTTTTTTTTTAATTAGAAAACATTTTTCTCTGGTTTATAAGGGAAAATTGAAGACATTTAATTAATTTGAGAAATTTATTATTTTTCATAAGATTTAATATTTTTAGTTAAAACTAAATAGTACAAATATTTTTTTATAATTTTATAGAGAAATATATTTAAAAAAAAATTTATTTTACAGTTGCTAATATTTTATGAGAAATAAGAAATTTTTTTCATCTCCAGCATATTGTAATGCAAATGAAACAAAATTCAATTTATATTTTATAAAAAAATTTGTCAAAAAATTTTATAGTAAATAATTAAAATATTTTGAGATATCGAAAAAAAATTTATAGCCCAAAAAATTACAATAAAAATAAACAAAATTTAAAAGTAAACTGAATAAAAAAAAATATTTGCTTTTTACTTAAAAATTTGTGTTGTTTGTTTTTTTAAACAAATGTTTAAGTAAAAAGCAAATACTTTTTTTATTCATACTACCCATTGTTATTTATATAACTATTTATAACTAAATACATTTTAGACCGATAGAAAAAATTATTTTTTCTTTTTTTTCTGAGAGGGCATATATTTCAATTGGTCCCATTATAAAAAAGGCGGGGATACGCCCACAACTTCTTTATTTGATTTTATTATATTCTACCTATTTAATTCTAATTATTCTAATTTAATTTAATTTTAAAGTTGAAAAAATGGGCGGGGCTACGCCCATTCAAATTTATTGCTATATTACACATGGCTCTACTTGACCGATTTTTACGAAACTTACCACACACCTTGAGCTTTAAGGTAGAGACAATCCTCCACTTAAAAAAATGGGCGCAGTCATGCCCATTAAAATTTAATGTTTTCTTTCTACAAAACTTAACTCACTCAGGGTGTGTGCTCTAAGAAAACACGCAATCTTGCATTTAAAAAATGGGTGGAGGCACGCCCATTAAAATTTAATTTTATATTTCACGTACTTCTTTTTAACCAACAAAATTTTCAACATTTTGATTTTTGCTTGAAAGAGTTTACTTCCAATTTGGTCCCATAAATTTTTTTCGAAAGTCTTCTAACAGATCTTTGCATTGAAGCCTGTTTTATGCAGAGTTATTTATTTATTTATTTTTAAATACAATTTATATTTACATACATACATATATTTATGTTCTTTTTCAGGGCTTTACTATACTTTTTTGTTTCATTTTAAAACCCGAGTGTTCTTTGCGTTCTACGAGCGGCGCAGCAAAGAATAAATTTTCCTCGAGAGGTGATAGTATAAAGAAAAAATTAAGTTCCAGCAAAACAAGCTTAGATGATAATTATTGTACAGGGTCCATTAATGCACCAATAAATTGTAAGTTTTCTTTGCAAACAAACAAACAAACAAGTAAATAAAATAACACTAACTTGCGTTCCTTTCCCTTCCCTTCCCTTACTGCTTCGTTTCTCAACCAGTTTATACCAATCATGAAAAGGAAACGGAGAGCTGTGGCGCTGCACCACCATTGATGCACAAAACCCCACCATCGCCAGTGCGCCAGCACTTGCAAATGTCAACAGCAGCTTGTCAAATGCCCAGCTTAACCATAATCTCAACAGCTCCACGTTGTCAAATGTTGCCTTTAATAGCGGCTGCGGCAACTGCAACCCCACCACAAGATCACGTGACAAGTATTGAGACATTTCTAGGCTCAACAGCAGGCCATACACACACTTCTACGTTAGAACGTAATACAGCGGGTCATTTAACTTGCCAGCAACAGCAGCAGCAGCATCAAATAAAAAATTTGCATACAACGACAGCAACTGCCTCAGCAAACTCACCAGCCACTAGATGTTGTAAAATATTAGGCGGTGTTGTTAGTAGTGGCGGCGGAGTGGCAAATATTAATATTTTACAACAACCACAACAACATCAACTGGCAGGTATGCCTCAAGTTGTTTCTGGCAGCTCAGTGGGTTATTATGGGAATTACGCAGCAAACGTACCAATACAAGCTACACCGCCAACTTCATTAAGTATGACTGGCAGTTTAGGTCGAAGAACTCATTTCACAACAGCCCATCACCGGCAACAACGGCAGCAACAACAGCAACAGCAACCATCATTAACACACGAATTTGTGGGTGTTGATGCCTTAGATATTCTACAAGGTGTAGCTCCTGGTAAGTGCTTAAATCTAAGTAAATATCTAAATAATTTTCTCTGCTGCTTGCTAGAGTTCAATGACACTCTATTTAGGTATTAAGAAAATAATTCAAGAATAAAAAGCTTTAATTGCTAAAAGCATTTAAGATGAACACAGACCACATACATAAGTACACTAACATACCTACATGGGTATTCAAAGACGATTAATAATTTTAATGTTGATCTAACGTAGGAATTCTGTATGGGAATGCTTCAACTTTAACAATCATTTATGAATACCGGCTAAAGTTTGGGTGACGATTTTTTACAGGAAAAACTTTTCTATTTAAAAAAAATTTTTATTTGAAACAAGAAGTTTACTGTAGCAAACCTTTCAAATGGTGAGACCAAAGTAAAATAAAATGCAATAAAATGGAATTTAAATCACATTTAAATTGTCATTATAAGTACCAGCAATTTATAGCTGGAGACTATTTTTTTTTTTTCAATGACAATTACAACATATTTATTTAAAAAATATTCGTCTACCTGGAAACAGGTTGGTAAGGGGGAGAGAAAGAGCACAACTCTCTCTTACCAATATGCTTCGGTATCACATGATTTTTGTTCGTGATGGCCCACTTGGTACTTCTCCAGACATGAGCTTCTGAATGCATCTAGGATGTGCAGAAAGAAGCTCATACCTCATGCCTTTTTTACTTGTATATAATTTAAAAAAAAATTGCCCTTTATATTTTGAATCAGGAGTCGATCCCAAAAACTCCGTATGTTAGGCTAGAACACTACCCATTGAACTACCGAAGCACATATTTATTTTCGTACACAATTCAATTAAAAAACAAAAACTCAAAAATCGAAGTAAAAATTTCATTCACATCCAAATTTGTATTTGTATCCAGGTAAGCGAGAGAGGATGCACTATGAAAAACTTTGAGAATTTGAGTATAAACAGCCGACCAACTTCGTAGTGTTTGTATTAAATTTAGTCATTCATTTACGTTATTGTATCCTCGTAAGGTAGAGGGGATGCACTGTTTGCTTTTACGGTGATATTTTTACATACTTACACATCGTGAGTCGTCGGACGTTTTTCTTTTTAGTGACTTTTGCTGTCGGTCCTTTGCGGTATTAAAATATTTCCTTATGGTTTCCTTTAGTTTTTCGTAGCTTGTCCTGCTATAAATTTGGTATTTGCTAGTTTCTTTTATTATGAGGCTACAATGCACCTTTACGAATCTTAACAATCTCTGAATACAGAAAAACTACCGAAATATCTTAAGACTAGGATTCACAATTCTACGCCTTTTGAGAAAATACAACCTTGGTATGATGAAGCTTATGAAAATTTTGCAAAAGACAATAACAATTCATTCGATCAGGGTTGTAGTTTTTCGTAAGTCGTGTGATTATATGGGATAGTGAGTCCTCTGGCTTTTAACGAATTCGGTACGACAAGTCTGACTTTAGAAAAAGTCGAAACATTTGGTTTGTGGTGAAGTATTTTCTTCGTATTCAGCAGCCCATTGAAAGCAGAAATCTTCATGTGCTCGGACCATATTGTATAACAGATTTAAGTTGTTAAATACTTATTGTGCTTCATTGCTACTAACCATAAACGTCAACACATTTTGTTGACAGAATCAAACAGGGTAGTGTCAAAATCAGCTGTCTTTTCCTTGTAGAAATAACAGAGCAGTATGTGCTTTTTTATCGCCTTGTTTTGAACAACACACACACACTGACACACACTTTTTGCAGCTTGTAACTAAATTTGACATTTCGCTGTCCTGTTAACAGTAAACAGCTGGGCTCGTGGTGGTACCTGATTGAGCTGCTTTGTTCGCCGTGTGTTTGTTTGAAGTAACTTACATACATACATATATATTTTCTATTCCCTTTGAAAATCCTTTTCTTAGCACTTATTTGGTGCACTAAGCCGCAAATTGTATATTCAAGGAGCTTATAATTATAGTTTTAGTACCAACAACCAAGTAAGCACTTAATATAAATTTGTTGTGCAATTCCCTTTCATTCGCCCTATTCTTTTATTTTCTGGTTGTAAAGAGCTTTTGCTAAGCAATCCAGCTTTTAGCAAACACAAAACAACACACAATGTATTTTCAACTGTATATCAACATGGGACTAGACGACTGCATGTGTTATCAATGTTTTACAAAATTTCTCTTGTTGGTTTCAGTTGGTTGGACCATGTCTTGTACAACAAATAATACATAACAAGTTGCTTGTTGTTTTTTTTTCTTCTCTTCTATTAAAACTTATGTTTGCTGTAATTTTCTAACCATAGTTATATATATTTTTTTTTCGAAAAGCAAACAACCGCTTTGGGCTGGTTGTTAAATATTTAATCCTAATTCTCTTTGTTTGTATGAAACGTCTATTATTTATTATTATGGCTAAAGCGGTTTTTGGCCCCAACATGTTGGATTATTATGTTCTAGAGTTTTTGGCAAAAGTATTACTATTTTGTTTGCTGTTGAGAATTAAGCAATTAAAATTTCTAAATACATGTACGAGGGTCGTTTGAAAGGATATTAAATAAAACAAATTCAAGGAACGTTTATCATACCGTGTAAGAAAAAATAATTATATAAGACGATTTAACAAATTTTCGAATTTCAACTAATTTCGAATTTTCGACCTTAGAAAATTCTTAAAATAGAATAAAATGCATTAGCTGAAGTCTTGAAATTTGTCTACTGTTTAACTTATAAGTTTTCGCTAAAGTTCGAAATTTCGAACTTACCTTAAAAATTGTTATGTTTGAATTTTTGTTGAGTAAACCACAATATGCGGAATAAAAAATCATGTTAGAAAAAAATTTCATTGAAATTTTGAGAAATTTTCAAAGCAAAATTTTTACTTACTTTAGTGCTTTTTGAAGATGCAAAACGATAAATGTTGAGCGATAGTGCCAAACCAAGAAAAAGCACTAAGTAGTGCTTTTAAGAAATTTGTATATTTCTTAAAATTGCTTTAATAAAAACTTGGTGTATTTATATTTTCAGTATGAAGCATACCTTTTTCGTGTGATATATTTCATTAAAGATGTTGATGTTAATGCCGAAATAGAGAATTAATTAATTATCAAACATTATTAAGCTTCACTCGCTTGGATCTTCACTCGTTTTTCACGCTAGTGCTTTTAACGCTTTTTAGATCTCAAAATTAAGCTTTTTAGTGCTTTTTTAAATTATGATGTGCTCAGAACTATAAGTTTTGAGAGAACAATTCGACCTAGAAAATAATTCTCTCACGGAACATTTGCTAAAATTTTTTCACTATCGATCATTTGAAAATTATTCAATTTACAGGTTGGCAAGTCCTGTTTTTTATTTCAAACCTCTTCTTTATATTATTTTCATTGTCATTTTCCAGATACACTAATCGGCATACGCTCCTCAATTAATCCCGCCAGTTTATGCTCTTCCATGCCATCATATCAGCCCCCTAGCGCACTGCATTATACAAATGCAGCTACCTCCTCCTACATTAGCAAGGCTCCGCCGTCGCCAGCTGCACAATTACTACCAACCGGTGCCATAGTTTCAATAAGTAATCTTAGCGATACAACTCTTACCGCCGGAACAATAAACTATACAATACCTACGACGATAATAACCACCACATCGGTAACAACGCAAACGCCTAAAACACAAAAGCGTGTGACAATAATGGAGCCCACTATAAATCATACATTTGATCCATTACTGCCCACCATGGTGGCACTGGCGGGAGCCAATACAATCACAGCCTCCTCGAGTTCACAAGAGCAACAGCAACAGCAACAACAACAGCATCCCATACCCATTATAGCAATAACAAATAATACAACGCAATGCCAAGAGGAAACCCATAGTCAAAGTAATGACAACTCAGAAACTGCCGAAGATCAAAGTGGCATGTTAGATCGTATAACACACGATCTCAATTATCTCCTGAATGGTACCGAAGACGATCAAATACCACCGCCTCCCAAAACGCCCACGGCTTCAATTTCCTCTTCTACGGAATTGGGAAATGCAGAGGTAATTTTCCAAAAAGATGAATTATAAACAAAAGGAATTCCAACAACAAAACGACAGGGTTAGTTAGGTGTACAAATAAGAATAAAGAATTACAAAAATTAAAAGGTTGTTAAGTGTAAATATTAACTCACAGAGATACATACTTACATACTCGTACATTATTCTAAACGTTTAGCATAAATAATTATTTCAAACATAATTCGTTCCTTTTTTTCTTCTTCAACATTTGCTAAGACATTTTTACATGCATACATACAAACATACATACATACATACATACATAGATACGTACATATATAATAAGATTTATTGATGGCTCCAAGTCGAATATCAAAAATACATGATCACATGTTTAAGTTGTAAAATAAAATACGTATACATATTTTCTTTCCTCTTTTTAATAAGTATTAGATTTACATACATACATGTATTAGATTATTTAAGGCAGCTAAGCACTTGTAAATAATAAGTAAAAGTATTTGAAAATGGCTAAATGAAATAATGCCCAACTAAATAACTCCTAAAACAAAATAAATTAGTTCCAAGAAATAAATTAAAAAATCGAAATATGGTGAAGTTATTCGAAAATCTGCAATTGAATTAAAAAACAAGCTTGGTACTTTTTCACAAAAAAATCAATCCAGTGCAAAAGAAATGACATTAGTTCCAAGAAAATTAAAGCTAAGCTTGAAGCAACTGCAATATTTGCACCAAAACCCCATTAAAGGCGTAACTTGTTTACTTTTTCACTTTTTTCCTACACAATGATTTTTAAAATGTTCATTTTCTCGAAATTAAATTACAAGGAGATAAATCACTGTTACAATAAACGACACTTTTGGCACAGCTAAGCTAAGCAACGGGTGACCTAAGACACCTCCCTTCTTTTTTTCTTTCTTTTTTTTCCTTCTATTTAAAGGCTCACTGACTTTAAGAAATATCATATCATGCCAGTGACATTTGCTCGAAAACTAAATAATTCCACTACACAAGTGTGAAACTTTTTGGAAATCATTTCATTATTTTTTTGGAATTAATGTGTTTATTGTGGATGATAGCAAGAAAACTTCAGTTGGGCTATAATTCACCAACCAAAAATGTTGCCGGAATTTCTTGATTTCCAGAAAGCGCTAATTGTCTTTTGAAAAATGACATCCGTTATTTCGTGCCGTAACCGCCAAAAACGCTGAAGTCACATAATTTTCGAACTTCATTTTTTTACGATAACTGATTATCTACGATCGTAAATAATCGAGTTTCGTCAAAAAAACGACATTCAAAACAAGTGTCGCTTAAAAGTCTCTAAAGAAAATAAGTTACCTTTTTTATTACAAAAATTTAATTAAATTTTTCATGTAATAAAAATGAATGATGTCTTTTGAAAAACTCTCTGTAGAGCCTTTCTTAATTAAACTAAAATTATTCAAAGTGTAAATAATCATCAACTTGTTATCAAAGTAAAATGTGTGTTATCAATCAAAAAAGTCGTCCTAAGACAACAAAATTTAAATTTATATGTATGTAGTTGCAAGAACACTGTATAAATATTATTAACTACAATATAAACTTAAGTTATTAAAACAAAAACTTAAAGATGAATTTATGTAGATTAAATACCAATAAAAGCGATAAATAATTTGACAAAAAAAAATACTATTTATAACTAAATAAAAATTAATAAAAATAAAAGTTCTCAAACAAAAACTTGTACAATTATAATTAAATTTAATATTAAAATTAAAATTATAAATCAAAACTCTTTAACTATGGAAACTTTTTGGAATATTTTAAAAAAAAGTATTAAATTAATAAACAATTTTCAAGAATCTTTGTTATAAAAAAATTTACATTTTCTATTTTCTTTATTTCACGTTTCAATTTTAAGGTATCAACGGTAAGTATGTAAATAAATTATTAAATAGATAATTGTTAAGAAAAAATTTTAAAAAGCGGGTTAAGGGAAGCACCTGTTCAAGACTTACTTACAACTAAGAGTATTAAATTATTAAATTAAAAGAATAAAAAAGAAAACTAAAATCGTTTAACATGACCCAGGAAAAATGTGGCCTCTCTATTGCGTATGGCAAAGAAAAAAGGATGATCCGCACGAAAGAATTTCTGTCGTGTGCCAATGGAATTACTAATCACTATGGGTTTGCATGCTAAAAAGAAAATAAGTTTTTATAACACAATTTACTTAAAGAACTAATTTATTTGACAAACCTTCAACTTTTGCAGGCTCCGAGCCAGATTCATTGACCTCTATGCAGGCTTTATGTAAGTAGTCGCTAAAGCTTAGAACGCTATTGGTTGCATTAGTAGTTAAAAGATTTTTAAAGTTGGACTCTTCACTAAACATTAAAGAGAAACCCATCTGAAATTATAAATTAAAATATAAGTAACATTTATTTTGTAATTTTACATTCTACTTTAAGGACTCACCTTATCTAATATCGCTTTCAAGCTGCACTCAAAATCAATTTTAAACTTGGGCAAAAGAATCTGTACACTTTCCATTTGCAGTTGTTCGGTCAGGGAACAGAGATTGACAGCTTTAAGCTTCGCTTCCAAAGCAGGCAAACCATCTCTTTTGTTGGGCAGAATAAGCAACATCGACAACTCATCATCATGCTCGTAGGGCAATTCTACAACGCGGGCATCTAGTTCTTTAAGCTCCACAAATCTCACCATCATTTCATTGTCCAGCATCATGGGTATGGATTTGATGCAATCTCCCGTAACATGAAAATCATACAGACCCGAGCGATAGGCGCTAAAGGGTAGAAACCATTTGTTTTTAAAATTTGCCGCCAAAACCAACAAGGCCTTGGCATTAGCTTCCACGCTAAAATTACTGCCGATGTCAACTTTTAAAGTTTTTTGTATAGAATTTCTGATGGTATTCAAAACGGCTTCTCTGTCTTCAAATTTTAACTGCTGGGTTAGAGTTAGAAAATAATTTTCGGCAATTTTCTTAAATTGATTATCGATTTCATATTTCTCATCCATCAGAATTTTGGAACATAGTTCCAATTGTGTATCTAGTGATTCTTGTGTTGCCATGGCCAAGTTGCCAGCAAAATAATTCGCCATTTTGCCATTGTTAGGAAAACGTTTAAGTTGCAATTTTTCCTTCAATTCTTCAGCAGTTTTGCCATCAGAGCCCAAATAGATGAGAGACAAAAGAGCTTCTAAAAGGAAGGGTGATATGCAGATATTACCATCAGCCAAAGCCTGTGAATTGGCATCGCTTGATTGCAACAGACTTGTGAATAAGTCTAAGCCGAACGACGTTTCATAATTGTTATTGTTTGAGCTGTCCATTTTGGTTCCAGAATAAGTCGTCTGTAAATTTAAAATTCCCTTATCGGGAACAAAAAAAAAGCGATCAGTTTGTTCATGTGAAATTTTGCTTCTTTACACACAAAAACGCAAAGTTTCAGGTGAACAAACTGTGCGCTTTTTATTACCGTTAAGGGCCATTTTGTACAGAGGCGGAAAAAAATATTCCAACAGCCCCCAAATTTAATTTTTATCTGTTATACATAAACATATGTACATATCTTTACCTTAGTATAGTAAGGACTTAACTCATTATTTTATTTACTTAAGCATGCTCAGTCACGTTAACGCATGCTCAGCAAATTAATGAGTAAAAATGCGTTATACCCAGTACATAGTCATATAAGTTGTACTCATCTCTCAATACATGTGTACTCAAAATATTTATTTTGAATTAAATAAATATTAATCACGTTTTATTTCCGTTTTTTTAAAAACTGTGCCAACGCCAAAAAAATCATTTACGATTGCCCTTGGACTTTGTAATAATATGAAAATGTATGAATTAATGAACACATCAGCATACATATGTATGCATGTAGTACATACGAGTACATATGTACATACATATGTATATACATCTACCGATTTACATAAATATTGAATTTGAAAAAGTTTGCGCTATTGAATTGATTGAAATATCACAAGTATTTTATTTATATTCCCATAGCCTAAATCATATTCAATTTGATTTGTTTTTAAATTGAAACCATCAAACAGAAGGAAAACCATTTAAAACACAAGTGTTTAGAAAACTAATATAGTACAATATGTAAGTATACATATACATACATACATACATATAAGTATATTTAAGTACATTAGGGTCGTTCATATTGCGTGAAAAAAAATAAAATCAAAGAAATCTACAGAAAGTTCTAGGAAGCTTTTCCCAAAATATCACAAGTCAACTCTGGTTGCCTGAGAATCAAACCAATTTACGTACATAGGAGTAGAAAGGCCACGAAAAAATGCGTTTGCCCCTACCCCCCCCCTCCGTTTTTTCCTAGAACTATTAAAGACTTCTTGTAATTATCCATTTTAATACTACTAATGAAAATCACTAGTCGTGATACCCTTCCTAAAAAAATTTTTAGGTTATGTTAGGTTGGGAAGGGTGGTGTTACAACACACACCTCCACTCGGAGACTCGGTTGAGTCCATTCTGATTCCCTTCTGTTGATACCCGTTAATAATAATTTTAACCTCTATTTGTATCAAGAAAAGCCCCAATTATCTGTCACTAAGCCACATCATTCATCATTCACATGATGAAGACCCCGATATTTTCCAGTTTACACTTAACGATAATGCTCTCATGGAAACGTCTGCTCACCCATCTAAGCCTATGACGTTGCAGCTTTGGGCAATGACAGATAATATGTTCAATGGTGTCTGGTCCCTCTTCATGCCCGCACATCCTACAGAAATCTGGAGTGTCAGTTTCCCAAATGTTGGTCATAGCTCTGACCGAGCAGAGACCAGTCAACGCGCTTTTCAAGACTCGTTATTCGTATCCAGCAGCAGTTTGAATCTTATTGGGTCAAGTTTTAGCCACATCTCGCTCTCGAGACTCAACAATCCTTCCTACTTCCCCGTGAACGGTTGGTCCTGCCCGCCACCCAATTATTGAGTTCCCTGTAGAGTGACCTATCGGTAATTTCACTGATCTGTTACACGTTCCCTCATTTAAAGCCGAGCTTATTCTTGCCAGCTCATCGGCAATTTTAATTCCCTCAACACTGCTGTGGCCAGGAAATCGACATAGTCACTAATTATTTTCGAATTGATATTATGTCCCTTCAAGGCTTTTAGCGCAGCTGGGCTATCGACTTGGGTTACCTTCAGCAAAAAATTTCTGGCCACTTATTCCGTGACCCCGGGGATCGCCAAGATCTCAGCTTGGAAAACGCTGCATTCATCCGGCAGTCTGAAAGAACTACAAATATTCGTTCCCAAGATATAGACACCAGCCCCTGTGCCTTCCCCCATTTTTGACCCGCCTATAAAGACCGTACTACCTCGATATTGCTTATCAAGTAAAAATTTTTAGCTACGCCAATGTTTATGCATCAGCAATTGCCATTCACAAATTAAATAGTGGTTGAGTGTGTGTAGTTGTATTGTGCCATAATATTTGCAAGTAAAAATTAGTTGTTATTCACAATACGAAAAATATAATTGGGTTGTATGAAAGTTGCGCTCACTCTCATGCATAAAATAAAACCCATTCACCGCAGCAGGCTGCACGAACATACGACTTCTAATGCCATTGTCTCCCAGCAGCCAGCTACTAAATTCTTTTAGCGATAGCAACAGCATCTACTGAACCAAGGCGAATTCAGTATCAGGTGACCTTATCACTACAACAATACAACTACACCAAAAACAACATGTAGTTTGTTATGCTACAAAACCAATCTGTCAGAAGATTTCTAAGCAAATTTTGATATTTTGGTTCAAATTGCTCAATTTGGCATCAACAGCTGATAATCAGCCGGGCGGAAAAGGTCACCTGATACTGATTCGCCTTGTACATCACCTGCTATTCAACTACAAAAACATACATATATCAGTATTGCCACCATCAAATATTTCGCATTTGTAATAATTATATTGCTTTTTTAAACTGTATTTATATAACTTAAAAATATAAAAATTAGTCAATTTGGGGGTATTATTTCTGTTAAATAATATTAAATACAGTTATTTAAATCATTAATTCAATATTTTGTATTATACTGGCAACACTGTATTATCGCCAAAGAAATAGAAATTAGTTTAATTGGACTACAATGACAAAACCAGCAGAGACAACAACCTTGCGCCCTGTTGCCTTGCTGTCATCAACAGAATCAAAGATATGTATTGTGTCCTTGACATTTTGTAGTCGGTAGTTTGCTGCGGTGAGTGGGTTTAATGCATCAGACTACTGAACTGAGTTGAGTTGAGAACGGCAATCAGGGCATTAATTACATATCACCATTATTAATGCCAGCAGTGAGTCTTTATTTCGATTAAAACGTGCCAGGTTTTGACTTCAAACTCACAGGTACTTTTTGAAATTTTTTGTGTTTTTTATGGGAATTGTTACAATTTCAGTTTAACATTTGTTAATGCAAATTATTATTTTACTTCTGCAGTAAAATATTTTTTCTATTAAAAATATATTGAGATTGATTATTGAGGGGTTTAGCTGGATCCTATGCGCACTTCACTGTTTAGTGTTTAGAATTTTTTCTTAGAATTTTCCGTATAGTAATTTTGAGGAAATAATGGACTCTCCCCTAATTTACATACGTACACACGTGTGAATACATACATATGTACATATATATAAAAATATTCGCATGTGGGTGTGTTGTTTTTTTTTTTAATTCGAAAATCATTTAAATACATACATATATATGTATGTATGTATGTATGCATGTTTTCAAAATTTAAAAGCAAATAATTTTGATATTACAACGCAAGTTACTCTAATTAAGCGTTATTTTTTATAATTTTTTTTCTAATTGTAGTTACTACTGCTTATAAATCTTAGTTTGCCACCACTTTTTTATTTTTAATTTTTTTTTTCTTTTTATAAAAATATGTATTTGTGCAAAACGATTTAATCTCAGCGAAATCCAAATGAAAACTAAAATTTAAAAAAAGAAACACTTGTAGAAATTATTCTCCCCCATTTATTTATTTATTATTAGGTCTTTTTTTTTTTAATTTAATATTTTTGTTGAAAGAATATCAACAAATGTACAACACATTTACGATATATGTACATATGTACATATGTAGATACATACATATGTACTATCTATATTTGTACATAATATGTATACTTATGTACACACTTATTGCATATCGCACATAATGTGTGCGTTAAAGTAATAAGGTCACCCACTTCATGTCTTGACACAGTTCAAACGGAAAATATGAAGTGCATATAAAAATATTATACATTATATCAAGAAGCAACGAAATGCATATAGAAATGCTTAACCAACAACAAACAAAAATTCTTTATTATATCCTTCACCCAAAATTTTGAAGGGTATTTACATATATATTTGTTTGTCATTCCATGTTTAATTTGCACAATATTAATATCCGACACATAAAGTATGGTCCTTATGAATAGGGAAGACGAATAAGCGATGTCCGTCTGTCCGCCCGTCCGTACGTCTGTACGTGAAATCGGTTTTCCGAAACTCACAGAAAAGCTAGAGACTTAAGTCTTGAACTGGGGTATCAGAAATGGTCCGAAATACATTGTTATTGAACATCAGCAAAATCGTTTCAGAGCTGGAAAGTTCAAACTTTTTTTACCATATAAAAGGTACTAGCTGTAACTAATTGTTTTTTTTTTTTTGTAATTTAAACCTATTTTATGTTTCAGTTAAAATTTGGTATTAGAAATTGGTATTAAAAATGAATATAAATCAAAAAGACGATTCCAGGGTTGCAAAATTTATTATTTTTGGTATATAACACTAACCTACCAAAACAATTTTTTTCTCTATAAATTAAACATATTTTATATATAGAGAAAATTATTTTTTTTTAATGTAACAGAAATCATGCAAATTTAATTTTTTTCCTTTTCTTTAGAAATTAAAATTAATTGATGTTAAGGAAAGAAAAGTTCGGTAGGCAAAATTAGACATATAAAAAATTAAGCTCCAGAGCTGGAAAGCCTAATTAATTTTTTATTTTTTTTAAGGTTTGTGCGTTCTTGTACAACCAAAAAAACAAGATTGCGCACTCAGCCGTACAAAAAAAATTCTACTGCGCATATACATAAATAGATCATCATAGAATACACGCGTATATTTGTTGAAAAAAGTGTGTGAGAGTGCACATGGGACAAAAATGTGCATTTATGACCAAATTATGCAAAAATATGCATTTACAGCAAAATATGCGAAAATATGCACTACCAACTCGATGCAATTTTTACGCAAATTCATTTTTTCGTAAAGATATTTCGTTCTTGCCATTATCAGGGTTATGGGAAAAAACATGCATGAAACCCCTGTCCCTGGTTATGACTCTCTGGCAGCAAGGACTCGTTATATATTCTTAAAATTTTTATACAAAGTAAGCGATCCTATCATTTTGTCGCGCACAATAAGTTAATTTTTTTTCTTTTGCTTTTCTAAGAGCATAAGTTCGCATTATTGTTGTTACTGTTTTTATCTATTTTTATTGCAGTTTCATTTTAAATAATTTTTGTTATTCACTCTTCAGAATTTTGCTCTTTGAACGAATGTTATTATCACTCAACATCTCTAAAGTAGAGAATAAAAAAAGAATAGTGTTTGAAATCTTGGAAAAATTTGCCGGTATAAAGAAATTTGCGTGATGACGTCATATGATATACATACATTATATATGTATGTGTGTATTACCCATCAAATACGCTGCTTTGATCCCAAATTGGGCATAATTTCAATTACATATTTGGGAACTGTTTTAAATTAAATCAAGCAAATGAATGCTGTCGAGGAAAACAACTTGGAAGAGTATTTTAGTTTGTTGTTAAATATGCATGACGCGTGTAGAATTCCAAACACTTGCCATCAGACAATACACACAGCTTTTATAAAGCGATGGAGAATTTCCGTTAAGACATTTTGTATTTAAAACAATAATATACAAAAACTTAAGACCCTATTAATTCTCAACTCTGACAGTCAACCCAACTCACACATTGGTATTGCAGTTAGCTTGTGCATTAACATTTTGAATTAAGAATTAGTTTTGACACGCAAAGTTTACTTTGAAGTCTTAATTCAGCTGGGTGAAAGACAGAGGGAGGAATATTCTCTTTCTGTCTTTCTCCCAGCTGAATTAATGGTTTGCAAAGTAAACTTTCATTGTGTAAGAGGTATAACGTATATTTTGTACAAATACTCTTTATTTTTTGTGAACACCCAGTGGATATTGTATCGGCTTGTATATTGTGTTGTTGGGAATAATACCCCTTTAAGACACGGGAAGTTGACTTTGTAAAGTGTTGATTCAGATGGGAGAAAGAGAGAGAGATAGTATTCTTCCCTTTCTTTCACACAGCAGAATTAAGACTTTGCAAAGTAAACTTTTTGTGTGTAAAAGGGGTACAAGATGTATACAAATACTCTCTCAAAGTACATTCAGATACTCTCTGAGTATCGTATTACATACGACTTTTTCAAAACATATAAAGGTGTAAAAGTGTATTTCATATTTCAATTTTTCACTATTGTATTTAATATTTTAATACAATCGATACAATGATACAAAAGGTTTTGTAAATTAAGCATATCGCTCAGTTACTCAAAGAACGTTATAACTCAAAAAATTGAATTTTTGAGTTAATGATGCAAAATTAATCCTCATATCGTCTTTTATATTATGTAAAAATTTCAGGCCAATATCTTGTTTATTCAACTCTTGAAAGCAGAATAAAATTTTATTTTTCCATTAAATTGTGTGTAAATTGAAAACTTTAAACTCGCTTTCCGGCAAACTAGTTTTTTTAGTTATGACTTTGTTTTTGTAAATGAGCAATATGAACATAATTCATGCCGTCATTTAAAACACATCCGCATAACATCTACTGACACCTAAACTGAAACGCAAAATACACACAGATTTATGGACAAGGGCCTCTAATTGTCTAAATAACGTCATAAGAATGATATTTACATGAAAATATTAACATTTTGAAACTTTGTTTTTGTTTTACACACAAAATCTAAAAATTATGCAATTTGCTTTTCTTCAGTGAAAGATTTTGATTTAAAACAAAATTCCCAAAAATTTCATCCACACCATCAAAAAAATATCACTTCGATGACGTGATGTAGACAATTTGGCCCTAAATTTATATTTTACCAATTCAAAACAAAAATACTTAAAATCGAAGCTGTTATTTTCTAATCTAATAGTCAAAGTTTTATTGAGAACAATAGAAGATAACTTGTGATTTTTTTAATTATGGATTAATATACATATACACACATACATACCCAGCACAGCCAGTTGTTTCTATGGAAATGCCTGCTTGTCTCAATTTCACAATATAAACAAAAGAAAAATCAAATATCGTTTATATAATATATAAAAATCTTTAATACTTAAATGTAAAACTTGAGCGATTTTATTTTTCTAATGGCTTGATACAATTTTAATCTTAAAAAGAAACTTTGGGGGGAAAATGGGAATGAATGAAATTGGTTTCATATTTTTCGATAATGTAAATTTTAAAAACAGCAAAATTCAAAAATTCATTTTGAGAATTTATAATAAAAACATAATTAAAATGTGAAATGGAAAACATGCAAAAAAAAATGAGTTTATGAATAAGAAAAATATAGGGCAAGAAATCAATGAGTCTTATAAATTTCATTAAAAGAAAATACTGTATAAAAACATTTCGAAGCTCAATTTCAATGCTGCTCACTACGAACGAAAGCAAGTGATTGATAAATGTTAAGTAAACTGTTATTAAGCACGCAAATGTATGTATGTAGGCAAAGTTAAATATGTTAAAATGTAAAACCTCCCTCTGGAGCTTTAGACTGTGTTGCACTGAACTCCAAAGTACCATTAACTGTCTGAGGTGCCAAATCAGACTCGGCGCCATCGACAGTGGTGAAGTAAGTATCAACAATGGCATAGGCTTTCTTGTAGATCTCTTCATTTTCGTGTATCTGCAATTTCTCCAATTTATCCAAACCACCCATTTCTTCTACCATAAGACAAAGATTCTCTGCTCCACCCAAACGGTCGGCCAAAGCAAACAGATTCGACAGACCGGTTAGCACAACCTTAATGGTACGAGGATCTTTGGCATCGAGTAGATCGCAAAAGGGTTTTAATATTTGATATTTTTCAATTAGATCAACTATTTGTTCTGGTGTACCCGATGTGGTGGTATTAGTTACTGCCCAAGCAGCTTCCTTTTGTGACTTA
Organism: Nowickia ferox; assembly: GCA_936439885.1. NCBI lineage: Eukaryota > Metazoa > Arthropoda > Insecta > Diptera > Tachinidae > Nowickia > Nowickia ferox. Next base: position 5,346,078 of record OW387026.1, read on the forward strand.
AAATCTCCTTTCTCCAATACATGACGGATTTGCGCAAAAATATCTAAAATTGCAATTGATCGAACGAAGCAGAAATTTAATAAAAAAAATTAATTATACCATAAATTGCTTCATTAAATCATACATATGTACATACTTATGTACGTATGTGTGTTACGAGTACGTACTATGTATTAGTATAAATCTTTTTTCATCAGAGGTTCTTAAGATGGAGCATTAAGTACAAAGCAGAGGGCAAATTACGGCTTTCGAAATCGAAGAAATTTTCATACAATTTTAATTGCGTTTGTATGGAAATTTCGATCAATATCGAATTCCATAATTTGCTTCCAGAATTTGGAAACATATTACTTAAAATATTAAAGTTATTTTCAGGAAAAAATTATTGCATTAATTTTAAGAATAAACGGCCCTGGTAATTAAATTTTAATTTAAAATGGCACGAAATGAAAGAATTTGAAGTAATTGTAATTGGTATGAAAACTATATACGAACTAATAAAACCTATTCAAAATTGCACAGTGGGTCAGGCATAAAACATTTTCGAATTTGGGAGACTGCGTAGAATTTTTTTACGACTAAACTTCTTGTCTTTTAAAAAATTATCTTTAAAAATAAAATTTGTTAAAATACATATACATTTTAGAAAAGTATGTTGCGCCAGCAAAAAATACCTTCGAAAGTTGTAACTGAGAAAAGTACGTTTAAGAAAACAAACTCTTGAGAAAAGGCTTTTAAAAAAGAACTTTTTATAGAAGCAGTATATATTAAAATGGTACATTTTAACAAGGTACATTTTAACAAAGTGCCGCTCAAAAATTACCTTTTGAAAAAAGTGCCTTTTGGAAAAGGTGCCGCCTTTTGTTTTAAAAATTTCGTTTTGATTTCGAGTGACATCGTGGGACAGGCCGTACTTTTCTGAAAATTTTCCTTTTGAAAGAAATTCTCTTAAAAACAGTATTTATTAAAAAGTATTTTTTAAAATGCCTTTCAAAATAAGTACCTTTAAAAAAAATTCCTTTCAAAAAGTACCAAGAGAAAATAGCACCTTTCATACAAAAAGAACTTTTCAAAATAAAATAAGTACCTTTTAAAAATACATTTCAAAAAGTATCTTTTGAAAAATAGTACTTTTTGAAGAGTAGCATTTTAAATTAAATAAGTATTAAAAAAAGTACCTTTCAAATTAAGTACTTATAAAAAATACTTTTTAAAAAGTACTTTTTGAGAAAGTGAGTTTTAAAAAAGTACCTTTTTAAAAATTTAAACTTAAAATGGTCTAAAGATGTGCTTTATGTGCGCAACAGAATCAGAAAGCTGTTTGAAATTGTCTTTTGTCAGGAACACAACTGGGACGAACGAATAATTTCACGTCGACGAATTCGTCGACAAGAATTCGCTAAGTAAATTCGTCGTGTGAAGCACAACAACGACGAATAAATAACAGCTCTCATAATTGATAAAGTTGGTTATTGTTTGTGCAAAGAGAGAGAAATTAGTTTTTTCGTCGTTCGTCGGCATAAAAATAGAAATAAATCTATCTCAGAGTTCGTAACGCATGTGGAATTTTGTTGGACGGCGGTGTTGTGTTCATTTTCATAAGCACAATGTGTTTTCTTATTTTTTATGACGAAAGTTCGCAACAAAAATTCATCGTCCGTCCCAGTTGTGTGCCCAGCATTTAATTTTCGAAAATATTTTCATGCCACCACCCTAGTGTCGATTATCCTAGACAACACACAGACATATTTCAGACCAAATATAAGGACAATAGCATAAAGAGCGAAAACAAATTGCGACGTGCGGAACAATATAACACTTGAAAAATAATCAAACGAAATAAAGAGTAAAAAAAAAGTTTAATTTAACTTACCCGCATCGATAACAGCTTGTATTTGCTTCTGATTTCCTGCTGTTATATTACTGATAGTCCAGGCAGCTTCCTTAACAATATTATTTTTCGAATGCTGCAATAAAACACTCAGTTTAGGTAAACCGCCAGCAGCAATTACGGCATCGGTCTGGAAGCAAAATTAAAAATGGAATAAGCTATGTATGTATGTAAGTAAAGTAACACAACTAATCTTAAGTATTAATATTAAACAGACATGTAAAAAAAAATATGAAAATATAAAAGTGAGAAAAAAAGCGCAAACTAATTATATTTGTGCTATTTAATAAGATTTAAAAATGGCAAAGTAATGGCTTAAATTAAACAAATAAAATAATGCTAAAAAGAAAGTAAAAGCAGTAAAAGGAAGCTGCAAAAAAAAACTGCCAAGTAATTTAAATAAATTGAAGTGACAATGATAAAACTTAAGATGAAACCGTCCGTCATCTATCCCTTGTCTTTCCTTTTTCATTTCTGCTTTTAGTTTTGCAAAAGGTAAAAAACAAAATTTCATTAGCATTTGCAAATTTCTAGAAAATAAGGTGTCAATTTAAAGAACTTGTATGTATGTATATTCTTGCCGTTTATACTCGTAAGGATGGCAAAAGAACGAAGGTGTTTCAAATTGTACAATTTTATTCGAATGACAAGAAAATCAAATTGTCATCAGTATTCAAAGTAAAATAAGAGGCTGGAATACAGTAAACTTAAAATGTTATTTGTAATAATTCTTTTCCAAGTTGTATATGGGTGGTAGTTTAGATTAGTTTTAAATGTAGGGGAAAAATTTAAATGATTTTTTTTTCTTCTAAGGAAGAAGAAATTCAAAGAACATAGAGGTGTAGCTGGAATTGTGAAACGCATTAAAATTTAAATTTTCTGGGATTTTTGTTTTGTTTTTCACAAATTTTTTTGCGCAGAACTGCAAATGAATGAATTAAATGATTTTATCTATCTTAGCACCTTCTTAGTGCAGGGTTACACCGAGCATGTCTTTTCCGTTTTTCAAAACTCAAGATGTTATAAAACATACACCGTTTATCTTTCTTTGCTTTATACAAATAAATACATACATATGTACATACTCGTATATATGAATGGAAAAACAAAACCAAGAGATAAACTAATTCCTCTACTGAAGTGTCAATTCCACATTATACATACATATTTTCTTTTTTCATCTGCTTCTGTGTAAATATTCATGCAGCTTTTAGTTTTTATATTCTGAAAATCGTATTAAAAAAAAAGAAAGCCAGAGAAGAAAATAAAAATTTTGCATGTTAAAAACATGATGATGATGTTTTTTCCAGCCTTAAGTATGAGTTGACGCTTCGTTTCAGCTTTGCTCTTTGTTCTTTGGAAATTAAAATTAAAAAAAAATGGCAAAGAATCTGTTGAAGTGTTTTGCTTAAATGTTTAAAAATGTGCGGCCTGTGTCTGTGCCTGGCCTGTTTTTTAAGAGCTCCTTAATTTTTTTTTTATCACGAACGTTTGCCTAAAAGAAGCCACCATATTAATTTGTAATGCAAATTTTGTCTTTTTTTATATTGTTTAGTAGTCATCATAGGAGGACTGACAATATGTTTAGTTTATCAAGCTGTTTGAGGCTTTGTTGTAGATTAGAAATTATGTTAGAAAAGATATTTATGAGATAATTTTGTAAATATTTTTATTATTAATTTTTGGCTTAAATTTATTTTATTAGTAATAATTCAATATATAAATTGTGGGGACATTGAAGTAATGGCACGGAGGGAAGAAAACTTTTTGAGACAAACAGCGCAACCACAATTTTTTTTAAATTACTCCTCATAAAACTAGCAAGATGTTGTATCTTGCCTGCAAAGATTACAGCCATTAAAAGCAACACGTAAAGGCATCGATCAATGCCGCAGCAAAATTTTTAAAATATTTTACTTATTTTATGCGAGCGAGGAGCCAGTTGTGTCAACACAGATAGATATGTATCAATTAAGATGTCTTGTTATTTCAAGACTTTCCTTGTGAAAATTTAACATAATGCTCAGAAGCCCAAGAAATACATATGTATGTGTTTTACATTTATTAAATATGAGCAGAAAGCTTGAAAGTTCGAAAAAATAGCTCATGAAAAGTTATAACTAGATTGGTCGTCATTCGAACAAGAATTCATTCGAATTGAGATTTTTTCAATATACATACTCGTATAATTTTCTTAAGATAAATATCGTTGCCTTAATATAGAAAGGCTCTAATTCATTTTTTTGTTCTCGTTTTTTTGTATATTTCGATAGAAGAACATCTAATGTATCGAAAAATTCAAAAATCTTGATTTGAAGAAAAAATTTGAGTTGGGGCCTTTCTATATTAGGGAAAGGGAACACATTTCACGTGAACTTTTATCCCCGATAAGGGGTGAATAAGAGAGACGTCGAAGTACATATTCACCCCTATCGTGAATAATTTGTTATTGGTTCATAATGTATTTTGAATATACTGTGCCGCAAACCAATAACCAACCGACGATATTGTGAATGCTATTGTGAATCACCCGTGAAATTTTTCCTCGCTATTAGTCCCAGTGAATGTAAAAAAGGGAAGATGATTTGTAAAGTTTAAAAATTAATTGAAAATCTAACAAATTTAAGTTTAATAATAAGAAATACACAAATTTTAGATTTCAAAGGAAATTTTTTTAACTTTAAAGTTGTGTTTTTAAATATTTCAGCTGCAGTGGAAAAAAGTGGCGCGCTGCACCTCCATAAAATGTACTGTGTGTGAACCAAAGAGATTCATACTCCATGAAAAAATGTGTTGCAGAAAATTATTACTAATCTAAAAATATTACTGTTCTAAAAATAAATATTTATAGCTTTTAATAATTAATTCGAAGGAAAATATTGAAATTATGCGATATAATAATTCAGTTCACCTACAAAAATAAAGTGAACAGCCCCAAGAGAAAAGTGAAAAAATCCCCGTGAAAAAATATTGATGGCAATTATGAATAAAATTCCGCGAGAAATTTTTCCCGGGGGAAAATTTCAAACAATACCAAGTAATAGAGAAAACAAATAAATCTAATTGGAAAAGGGAGAAATTTCTCGCGGAATTTTATTCATAATTGCCCTGATTATTTATGGAAAAAGCATTTCTAGGAAAAGTTATCCGCGAAAAAAATGTTCACGATTAAAAAACATTTTCTGCGGACAAATTTTTTTTGCAACGATTGGTTGAATAATTCTTCTTATCAATATTTTTTTATTCACTATTCTGTCAAATCTTCAAATAATGTTTGGAATTTATTCGCGTGTTTGGAGAAAATAAATGTACATACATATCGAGCCATAACGAAAATCGATTATTTACGATCGCAAATAATCGATTTTGGTAAAAAAAAATTAAATATCGCTTAAGCTTTTTTTTTGCCGTCACGGTACGATATGTAAGTAAAATAAGGACTGTTTTTCGAACAATTTGAAACTCAAATAATTTGAAGACAGTGATTCAAGTGATTTAAAAACAATGCAGTATTTATATGCTTTCAAGAATAAAATATTCAAAAATATGCTTCACTTAGCAAGCCGATGGCAAATCGCATGAAATGCTTACATTTTCCAAATCTTCATGCGTCTCACAAAACACAAAAAACAATTTGCATAAGGGCACATTATCATTTAAGAGTGGAATTGCTAACACTGGCGAAAACAACAGTTTCACAGTAAATAATCAATGGAGAAGTCCTTCTCCCACGAGAATACGCAAAACAGTGCTTAACTAATAGTTGTATTAATTTGAGTGAATAAAGAAATCACTTTCGGACAATATTCTGTTATATGTACACATAATCACTATAATTCAGATATTCAACTGCTGCCACAATGTAGTGTTTATAAAATTCATTTTGTACTTACAGCACATCTGCTGTGTATGCAACTCCTCTTATTTAATAACTATTAGATACAGTTGCAAAAAATACAAGACTTGTTTTAAGAATTTTTTTTTGTGTGCTGTACTGTCACCTCGAAACATTAAAGTAAGTGTAAATGCACTAAAGTGTCAGCATTCGCTATTGTTTTAATTTTTTTTTTTTTTTGCTTTTGAATTCTACAGTCAGTCAAGTCAGTAGAAGAAAATGCGCAAAGAAATACTCGTATGTATGTAAATTGTTTGACTAAAGGAAAAATGAAAATAATAAGAAGCAGAAGTATCACAGGCTGAGGAGCTATTAGGGTATTTCATTATACAAATATATGTACATACATATATACAGCCTAATAAATGTAATTAAGTGATGAAAAGCGCATTTGTATAAATTAGCAGAGAGTACGTTTTGCATACAAAAAAGTTAGTCCCCTGCTTTTTGTGACAAAAAGGCTGACGGAATGACTGACTGCCAGCCTGACGCTTTCAGAAAGGCTGAGGTAATCACAATCGGGACATAAAATGACATTTGTGCCGCAAATAATGAGCACCAGCTTGGGTACATTAATATGATTTATAATGTTGAAAAAGAAGCATTTCTCTGAACTAAGATTGCTGCAGTTTGTTTGGAAATAATTCGGGGGGTCTGCTGTGCAATTCGAAGCGAAACAAAATCCTTTGAAATCTGTATGCTTGTAACATGTAAATTCGAAAACATTTTCTTTCGTTTCGAATTACGGAGTAGACCCTCTGAATTCTAAGAACAATTCTTTCTATTATGAGGTCTGCTAGAAATGTGTATGTATATGGTTACATTAATATAGAAACGCCCTAACTCATTATTTTTTTCAAATCGATTTTTTGCATATTTCGATAAATAAACCTCTAATATGTCGAAATATGATTAAAAAAATAGGTTTGAAAAAAATATTGAGTAAGGGTGTTTCTATCTTACTAATTAAAATAACTAAAGGTAGATTTTGTAAATTCAAACGATTTTTTCGTTTTTGAAATTTGTATGAAAAAAATTTTTTTTAACGAATTTTCGTTTTTTTTTTCATACAAATTTGTAACGTTTAGAAACGAAATTTTTACAAAATCAGCCTATAAATCAAAAAAAAATTTAATTGAAAGTTGAATAAAACTTATTGTATTTATCAATAGAAGGCTGGGAGAAGAAAATCGGGTAAAAAAATGTGACAAAAATGCTTCAGAGATTCATGCTGCGTTATGACCTCAATTCCACTATTTTCGCTAGCGCTGCTATGTAGCAAATAAAAAAGGCTTCGTGCAACAAATTCCATTAAACTGAAGATCGTAAGACAAGCATAAAAATTAATATTACAACCATATAACTAAAAAAAAAGTAAATACTTTTAAATTGTTGCCCTAATTGAAAAATAAAAATTCTCCTGAAGACGTCGGAAAAAAGCTGACGAAAAGTTGAGAAAAAAAGATGATATAAATTGGTTTTATTTGCATCGCAAAAATTAAGAAAACTGACCATAAATAGCCTATGTGAGACATAATAAATTCCATTTCAAATTGAATTTTTAATATTCAACAGAAATTAACTTTTTTGAAGAATCTTGTTTCTACAAATCCGGCGTTTGCAAAACAACCATTTCCAGCACCCTCTAAAAGCAAAGTTTCAGTAGTTTAACTTCAAAAAGTTTGTTGAAAGTGAATCAATTATGCAAATATTTTGCCACATTTGGTGGTGGTTATTTAAATTTTTAGCCTTCACTGTTTGCAGTGTTAAATTGTTTTTTTTCCAAGAAAATAAAAATAAGACATAACGGAGAATGAAAGTGATATGCCGAAGTTTCAAGTTTTCTTTTTTTTTTCCTTGCTTCCATGAGTCAAGTTTTCGTTTAATTTCTTTGAAGTCTCTTTTAATACTTAATAATTAAAATGTAAAATGTTTTAAATATAAAATCATACAGTTTTCAGTTTTATATTAAAACCATACTCATACAAATCTTAACACAACAGTCAACTAAGCTTCAAACATAAAATTTTTGCATTATGAACTTTTTTTTTTCGTTGAATAATTTTCCATAATCTTTTGTTGTTTCTTAGCAAAGTTTAAATGGATAAATAGTAGAGTCGAGTATGATGTGCACAATTTATATAGCTAAACTTTGTTTAAGAATTTATGTATATACATACATATAAATAAATTCTTTACAAAACTTTAAATTAAAATTATATCTGCTTAAAAAAACATTTGCAAGAAGATTTCACATACAATAGATACATACATACATTCAAATGTACAAATATATATTCAGATTTGAGCAAGTTTTTCTTTCGTAAGCATTGATAAGTTTAAAAGTTAACGATTTCTTTTTGTTGTGCAATTATAAAATAGTAAGAAGTTTTCAAGAGATCCAAATTTCTAATAAAAATGTTTATCAAAATTTAATTATATACGAGTATATGAAATGTGATTCTTTTTTTATTTTAAAGAATTTCTTTTATAAAATTTAAAATTTTTAGAAATGTATTGTGTCTGTTCTGTAAATTAAATCGACCAAATCGATGTCGACAACGGTCGACTTGTCGCACACTTACGACGTTCAAAACAGAAACAAAGTTTAAAATTTTGGTTTCGTTTCAAATAAAAGTGTGCGACAAGTCTATTTGGTGTTCTACAAATTACTCGATTTGATGACATTCGAAATTAAGTTCGAATAAAATATTTTAACGTCAAAGTCAGAAAAGAAATTACATTTTAAATAAATAAATAAGCATAAAAATGCACAAACAAAATTTCTTCATAATTGGAGCAAAACTGTTAATGTTTACAGCATTTAATTCTACACAAACAAGACTTTTTGTAAGCACAAAGATACTAATTTAAATGGACCCAAGTTAGCCGAACATTTTTTATGTTCTATGGGAAGCAAAAAGTTGTGATAACTTTCATATTTTGTCCAGCCCACCATATGAATCAAACTCAATACGTATTTAAATTTTCTAATCTTTCTAAATTTTGATGAATATCTTCATAAGAAATTATTTCTGATTAAAATTCACTATAGTTCAATAAAATTTAAACATGTATCACATTTTTAATTTTCTCCTTGCAGTGATTTCCTTTCGATCTCTTTTTCAGATTGCAATTTGAATAATCGTGTCTTTCGAAGTGCGTAAGTAGAGTCGCTTGAGTAATTCACGGCTTAGTCTGCCAAGTTTCCCGTTATTACGAAACAATTTCAGTGGATCATATCAGATGCCAGAAAATATATTGGAAGTTATTTTGAAAGAGCTACATTTTCAATGGTTCCAAAAAAAGCGGAATTGTTAATATGCCGATAACTAGTAGAAAAGCAAGTAGAAGTTAATTTTAGTCATACAAAAAATTGCTTGTTTTAAAATATATTCACCATGAATTTTTGAAGAATCGAATTTTTAAAAAAAATTTTTAACTAATTTTGGTCTAAAAATTTAAAGTTATTTACTTTAATTTGCATGAAACACACAAATTGCGAAAATTTGTAACTTTTACCATTTTTCCTAGAGAAAAATATTAGTTATTATGGAACGTCAAAAAGGAAATTTTTGCTTAACATCGCTCCCAATTCTGTTATTAGGCATCCAATTTTGCACTACTTTTGGATCGCAAGCTCTACATTTTCATGGCTTCTTTGAAGTCTTTTTTACTCGGATTATATTTATTTTAGTATATGGCAACTCCGTTTAGAAACACACAAGTCTAAACATCTGATTTTTTTTAATTTCTTTTTAAATTTGCATCCAATTTCAGATTTAACTTGGACATTTCTTGAATTCTTTTGATTTCTTTCTCAAAAAAAAAAATTAACTTAAAGCGAAATTAATTGAAAGTTTATTTTTAAAGAATAATTCAAACACACCTGTTGGTCTGTTCCTGTGACTATGTTGCCCACACTACGCAAAGCAGGAACAATAATTGATGGTTCGTCTGAGCCTAACAAGCCAACCAAACGTGGCACTGCACCCGTATCAACCACAGCTTGTATCTTTTGATTCTCATCATCGGTAACGTAAGACAAAGCCCAACAGGCATCAGCTAAAACTTGAATATCCGTACCGCACAGAAGCTGTGACAAAACTGGCAGTAAACGTTTAATTTCTTCGAACGGTGGTGATGGGTTTTTGTTGCGACACAAATTCGACATTAGCCACACAATATTGCGTAAAAACGATATAGGTGTGCTTTCATTACATAAGGTCATAATTCCATCAATAACATTATGTTGGATGACAATATCGCGAGCCACTGCACCATCGCCGGCAATATTACCCAACGCCCATACGGCTTGTTCAGCTAAATTGATATTTTTCGAATGCAGCAAGGCAATAAAGTGTGGCACACCATTGTTTTCAATAACACAACGAGTTTGATCTGAATTCCCTGAAGCAATATTGGTTAAAGCCCAGGCAGCCTCAAACTGCAACAAAGCACTGGATAGATAGTGAATTTATATATTGAGTCTAGTTTCTAATTTTCAAGATTTTGGAAACTTACTTTTCGAAGTTTTGCAAAAACCTTATGCAAATAGGCACAACACCGTGCCCGATCATTAGATCTATGGGAGGATTACGTTCACGGGACAACATTTTACGGGCTGCCTGCATACCAATGAATTGTCTCTCATCATCCAAGCTGTTCATAGCGGCCACAATTTCATCTACAGTCATTTGAATAGGTGATTGTCCATTAGATTCTTTGAGCGGAGAAACCAAGTCTTCTTCATTAATATTACGTCTCTTGAACATTTGATCTTCTTTCTTTGATTTACGCAACTCCACGGTGACCTCATGACGGCGCATGCGGGATTCCTTTAAGTTTTAAGATATTTTTGTGGAATGGCTATAGATTTTTACACTTTTATGTTGTAATAAAATGAATTGACTTACATTTGTATTGATGGAATTACTTTTGTAAGCACCTTGTCTGTTGGATTCCATTTTGCTCATTTTGTCTTACTTAAGCTTGTTTTCTAGAAACAAAAAAGATCAAATTGTTAAACATAACCTTAAAGTTGGAACAAGGAAAATGGTCTCCTTGAGAAAAAGAAATCATGACAAAGGACAAGAGAATAAAAAAACGTGGTATTTGTGCAGCAGTTCACTTTGCAATATAATAGGAAATACATATAATTGAAACAAGTTGTGCCACTGGGTTATATAATTACTAAAATATTACATTTTATATAGCACTGTAAATTTATATATTTATATAATTCTTACTTTTACAAATACGAGTTTTAATCTGTGCTTCGAGGAGTAAATAACTTTTCTTTTATTGTAACACTTTATTCACTTTTATATACTGTTGGTTATTAAGTTGCACTTAATTATTTAAGCTTGACAAAATATAAATTTTAATTGCTGACCAATGAATTTGTGCGTGCAGCGCGCTCTTGGACGAAATACCGTTTAAAATTTTGAAATGTTCTTCTGTTTGTTCTTGCCTTGTTCTGCCATTTCTATTGCATGGCATTGTTGTTGCACACAGTGTGATAAGCGAAAGGGAGAATAAAGAAGAATCAACAAAAAAGGCGGCCTTCATAGAGTTGCATCTTAACTACTGTGAGTGATCACAGATATTTATATTATTAGCAGTGTTGCCAGTGAAATTTCGAGATAGATACATTTTAGTTTCCAAAATGATACATTTGTTCCCAAAAAGATACATGTTTTAAAAAATTTTAAAGTCCATTTTTAACGTTTAACATTTATAAACAAAATAATATTGTAAAGAAAATGATTTCATATAAATTTATTTTTATATTTATTTAAGTCAATATTAGGCATATAATTTTTAAAAATACTTTATTACTTTATTATTTGTACATAATTTGCGGTCTCCACGTGACATAAAATGACTAACTTTAACATTAACTTCAAGTTAATGTTATGTGTAGACTGCTCAAGTTAATGCTTTTTTGAAGTTAAAAAATTATTGTTAGTGCATTTGTTTTAACAACTCAGTTATAACCTCAAGTTACAGCAAAATTTCATGTCAGGTGGAGACGTAAACCGAATCGATTTCAAATCGCACGATTTTAGAAAACTAACTCGGATAAGAGTTAATTTGTTTCAGACTTTTTTCAATATTTTCAGTATATAGATTCTCAAATCTTCGATATGTGTATGTATATAAAAATGTATCCCTTTCCCCCTTCTTCACGGCATCACGCGTGCACGGCTGAACCGATTCCCCCGATTAATTTTTTGTTTTGTTTCTTATTAGCTAGAGAAGAATAATATGAATATGTAAAAAATATCAATAATTGAAGTTTGTTGTAGATTTGACTTCGTTCCAGTGTAATGCGAAAATGACTTAATGGATTTGGATCAAATTCAGTAGACGGATAGCATATGGTCCCGACAAGAAAATACAGTTTACTTTTTAAAAACTAAGACGGGTGAAATTTTGTACTCTTGGTACTTTTTTCTGTTTCTTAGATTTTATTTCTTGAAATAAATTGTACGAAGTGAGTAAATTGAATATTCACAATTATAACAGTACAGCGTCTGTCGAACAAGCTGTTATCATATATGGAAGAAAATTATATTTTATGATTTTAAGCACGTCTGCAGAACCAATATTAATCTTAGAAATCGTACAATTTTAAATCTACTTGATTTACAGAAGAGGGTCTTATTCATAAAGTATATTTTTGATTTAAAAGAGGATTATAAAATATTTTTCATACCAGATTTGTGTTATAAACCCATACCAGATTTATGTTATAAATAAGGCAGAATATGTGTGCATGTATATTTCTAAACCTCATCCTAATTGTGGGGCATGTTTTTTTTTTGAAGGGTAGTTTTATAACACTGACTTATTATTATTATACTTTTGACCTTCCAATCTTTTAAATTAAAAGGTTAAGTAAGCTCACATGCTGCGTAAGATTGTACATATTCGTTTCTCATTCGTTCTGTATGTATGTTGCTATTCATTTTGTAGAACTATACAATCAAAATCCGTTTGCAATGACCTTGTCATATTGAATGTACTACTTTTGTACAATGTTGTCAACTTAACAACAAATTCACACGCATGTATACATACATACAATACCCACGCACACCTACTCAAAATAGTGTTAGGACAACAAAAGTAAAACTCATCAGCAGCAAATTAAATTAAAAATACTAAGAATAATTTTTTCACATCATCAGATAATATGAACAACCAAACAGTATTAAAGAGAAAAAAGTACGAAGTGCATACATAGTACGTAATTGAGATAAACTTATAACAATGGAAATGAATTGTGGATGGCAAATAAATTGTGGCAGAAGAGAAAAAATTACATTAACAGAGCAAGGGTAGCATCCTGTTATAAGCATCCTTTTTTCAGAAGAACTCTTTTAATGTACGTATATATGTACATAAAATACCCTGCTATAAGCATACTTTTGCAGTAAATTTTATGAAAGAAGCTGGAGAAAGAGCAACTAGTGCATTTTACTATTTACAAAAGTCTTATTGAATTGAATAAAACAGATTTCTTATTTTTATGATAAGTATGCATTAGTAAATTTAGTAATCTCATGACTTTCATTTACTACAGTATAGTTTTTTTAATTCTATCCAAATAATTGTTATTTAATTCTGTTATTTACTTTCTGTTAACATCCTTATTATTGAATGATTTATGGCCATTATTATCTAAAGTACAACACAGAAATGAATTGCTATTATTTTTTATTCGAATTCTTGTTTTGCGAGTTAGAAAATAAAATTCTATAATAAATAGAATACGTACATATGTAACATGTTTGACTAACTCAAACAATAAGTTATGTGAATTTTTATTGGTAACTAACTGTGTGTTGCTGAAAGTGTACGTCCCTATCATTTCTGTAACACCCATATAATTCATTCTATATGGAATACCTTTAGGCACTCTGTTCAAAAGAAAGTATTTTTCACACAAAACCAAAAATAAAGAACTTTGATTTTATATACTACATAATTGCACAATTTAAGGGCAATAACAATAAATCAAAAAAGAAACCCATTTCATGCCACTCATATTTTAAATGGTAATCTTGCGAAATAATTTAATTTGATATGAAAAAATGTTATACTCATGTATGTGTACTATAAATATTTTCATTGATCGTAATAATCATTCACAGCAAGAGGGACTTAACGGCTAGAAACATTTGTTTTTAAATTATTGTGGAAAACATAAGTAAATTATATAAATTTACAATTTCTGAAATTCATAGCCATTTTCAGGTACTTGATATACATTATACTAGCTCAATTAAAAGAAATATTTATTTGCACATCATTTTATAAACAGAAATCCATCAAGCCATGAATTTTATTATAGGCAAGCACCTGAAGTGTGTTATCCCACCACGATTTCATATCATTCACAATTAGTTTATCAAAAACGCAACTCTGAAATATTGTGATTTATTGCGAAGGAAGTTAAAAGCGAGACCGCCAAAACTGCACCAAAGTTCTTCAGTCAATCAGAACAAGTGAAAATTGCTAGTTGGAATATTTTATGTTAGGAAAATAAAAAGAAAATCTGATCAATTCGAAGTGAAATAAATGTAATGTTGAGTTTGTGAAATAAGTTCATGTAAATTTATATTGAAATGAAGTGAAGTTAAGAGAATAAAATGTGTTAATGCAATTGCAACTTCGGCAAGAGGCGTGTGTGTAGCCAGCTTGCATTTGGTAAAAAAATGAATGTAATTCCTATTTAATTAGCTAAATCAGAGGAAAGCATCTCTAATAATCAAAGGCAATGCAATTTATTGCATAATAAGGTAGAGCAGTTCCTTCAAGTGGGTGTTGAAAATAAAGCGATGTGTAATATTGTGCAAGATAAAATAGTTTTGGATGCAACTACATACATACATGCACACAATGTGTTTACGTGTTGTATTAAAATCTAAAATCTACAAGGTTCTGATAAAATGCGAAAGAGGATGCAATTTTTATTTTAATTCCATATACACATATACATACATAAATATGTAGGTATATATGTATGTACATGCGGAGATATTATCATCTATTTCTAATATATTCTTAAAGAAGACAGCAGAAATACTACTATGAAAAATATCAATCCTTTATGGGGCAAGTGAATGAGTTGTCATTTTCATGCTTTTATATCAGCGTACCTTTAGCTGATATTATTGAATTCAATCAGTATGTTTTATAAAATTTTGTGGGATAAAAACAAGGAGAACAGACATGCAATTGAATCACAAATATGTAAATAGCAAAAGCGTATCATCAATTAGTGCAATTAAAGTAATTTTATCATCTTACACATTAACTTTTTGAATGAAATTAAGAAATCCTTCGAGTATGAAACGTGATATCTAATGCTATAGAGAACATAGTAGCTATTAATTTCAATAATTTTTGTTGAAAAAGTATTCCAGAATTTTTGAGAGATGGGTGCGTGTCGGGCTTTTTCGTGACGCGCACATGGATGACTAAACACAAAGTGGTCGTGACAAAAAAAATTAATTTCGTGGACATTACGCATGATATGAATTTCCAGTAAAGAAAAAAAGTGATATTTTGTATGGTCAAACACGCAATACCAGCAAATTTGTTGATAGTTTAGGGGCGTCTTAAGCTTAAAGTTCTGTACATATGTATGTATATAAGCCGCACCACAGTTTAGAAGCCATCGCTTGAAAAAATCAATTAATTTTTGGATTTTGAATACCATACCAATGCAAATTTAACGTTCTACAACTAGTGAGAGAGAGTATTTTCCACTTCTGGATTAATTTTCAGCAAACGCCGCACAAGATGATTGAGAGCAAATCTTGATAATTACGTGGCTAATTCTTAACAAAAATATGTAAATAAAAATACAAATAGAACAAACATACATACATACGTTTCATGCAATACTTACATATGTGCATGTACATAAGTGTTGCATGAAACGTTAAAATTAAACAAAAATATGTATGCCTTGCGAATATAAAGAAAACTATTTTTTGCTATCCACTATGATTCCGTGCGTGTTGTGTCGTAAATTTTTCGAGTGCGTGTATGCTACCTGTTGGACATCTTGGTATTCGTGTTCGAGTCGTGTCGTGGCGGAAAAATTCGACAGGCGCCCAAATCTAAAATATACTATTGAATTGATTCTAAATTATTAAAACAAAATTGTATCGCCATCTAACACGAATAAAGCAAACAAATCACAAACACATAAATGAAATATTTAAAACATACACCTGCACTGTGTTATTCTACCACGATTTCATACCATTCACAATAAGTTTATCAAAAACGCAACTCTGACATATTGTGATTTATTGCGAAGGAAGTTAAAAGCGAAGCCACCAAAACTGATCTAAAGAACTTTAGTCAATTAGAACAAGTGAAAATTGCTAGTTGGAATATTTTATGTTAGGAAAATAAAAAGAAAGTTGATCAATTTGAAGTGAAATAAATGAAATGTTGAGTTTGTGTAATAAGTTTATGTAAATTTATATTGAAATGAAGTGAAATTAAGAGAATAAAATGTGTTAAGGCAATTGCAACTTCGGTAAGAGGCGTGTATGTGGCCAGCTCGCATTTGGTAAAAAAACAACTGTAATTCCTATTTAATTAGTTAATCAGAGCAAAGCATCTCTAAGAATTTAAGGAAATGCAATTTTTTGTATAAGAAGCTAGAGCAATTCCTTCAAGTGAGTGTTGAAAATAAAGTAATGTGTAATATTGTGCAAGATAAAATACTTGTGCATGCACTTACTCGTACATACGTACATACATGCACGCAATGTATTTATGTGGTAAATTAAAATCTATAATCAACAAGATTGTACTTAAATACCAACGATTTCATATGCAGTTTTTATTACAGTTCCATATACACAGATAGGTATGTATGTACATACATGCATAGATATTATCCTCCATTTTTAATATATTCTTAAGGAAGACAGCAAAAATTCTAGTATGTATATAAAATAGAAATCCTTTATGGGGCCAGCGGATGAGCTGTCATTTTCATGCTTTTATATCAGCTTAATTTTAGCTGATATTATTAAATTCAATCAATATTTCTTATAAATATTTATGGGATAAAAATGTAGTACAGGAATGCTATTGAATCACAAATAGCAAAAGCACATCACCAATTAGTGCAATAAAAGCAATTTTATTACTTTACACCTGTACTTCCTTAAATAAATTAAGAAATTCTTAAAGATCGATTATGAAAATATTCCAACTAGCAGCTTCAATAATTTTTAATGCGTTGTACATAAATTGTACACATTTATGATTATGATGGTATTTATATATATATCTATAATGTATCATTTCCCTAGTCAGAATTTAAAAAAAAGATCCAGCCAATTCAAATATTATTTCATAACGACCTTAAGCATATATTTTAACGTTTTTCCACGCACAGAGCATCATATGTTTATTTATGTATGTACATGCATACATATTTATGTGTGTATATAAGATTTGAAATTTAAAAGAAAAAATATAAAAATTAAATTATTTTGTTAATCTTTTACCATTTCTGTTTTATTTGGTATTGAAATAAGTGTATAAAATGTTAAATAAATTAATAATCTATATCAAATCAAAATAATAGTTCATAAATGAGGCAGTACAACGATTTCAACAAAAATTCGATAACAGAAGCTGGAATATTTACAAACATTGCATCATACGAACAAATTTTATACCAAGGTAAGTCATCAATTACATTTCTATAATATCAATAATCAATTACATTTAATAACTGCAGTACACACGTCTGCGCCACAGCACACTTTTCTTATAAAATATTCGATTCTGTTACAGCACACTTTTCTTATAGAAAAGTCAAATGTGTCCCACCATACTTTCTTACAGAAAAGTCGACTGTCCCACAGAACAATTTTCTTATAGAAAATTTTACTGTTTCACAGCACATTTTGCTTATAGAAAAGTCAAATGTGTCCCACCACACTTTTCTTATAGAAAAGTCGACTGAGTCACTTTCCTTACAGAAATGTTCACTGTGACACAGCACACTTTTCTTATGGAAAAGTCTATTGTGTCACAGGAAAAATTTTTTATAAAAAAATCGATTGTATCATAGCATCCCCTTCTTATATAAAAGGTGTCCGACTGTATGACAGCACACTATTCTTATAGACATGAGGGTTGAGTGTGAGACACCACATTGTTATTTAAAAAAAACCTGGTTGAGTGTATGACAGCATATTTTTCTTATTATAAAGTTATTATATAATATAATATACAGTTATTTATATAATATAATATACAGTTCCATTTAATGGCAGCCAATACGTTCTTCAAACAACATTATAAATACATTTCCCTGAACACATTGCAGGTGCTCTCAAATATTTTTCTTATTCCTAAAAATCAATATCAATCACGTAGGAGATTCTTATTAATTTAGGATCAACGGATTCTTGGCAATTTCTTTTTCTCGGCAACAGCTATAACGCAATCACGGTGTCTAGATCATTTTATGCTCAGTGTCAAATAATTTAATACGAAGAACAAATTGTAATTATAATATTTAAAAATAAAATTGTTTGCTATATTTGTGACGTAGCAATAGTAAAAGATCTGTCGTCAAACAAAACAAAATTTATTTTCAGAATTTTAAAGCTATTCTTTTTGATCACTTAAACGAGTCCGTTATTTATCGGATTATATGTATATCCAGCATATCTACAATCGTAAATAATCGATTTTCGTCAAAAAACAAAGCTCGAAAATTATGTCGCTTAAGCTGTTTTGGCGGTTATGGCACGATGTGTCCACATAAAAATAATTGTAGAAAAGTTCACTCACCAGCAGTGCTTCCCTTAGGCAACAGCTGTCAGAACAAAGAACTATCTCTGCCAATGCTTAAGTTTATAACAAAAATTCAAAAACACCTGCTGTGCTGATGTCACCCGACAAAATTTCATTACATCTCCCTAAAATATGCACCAATTAATTCAATAGAAATTTAATAAAAAGAAAATGCGTCATTTGAAATTCAAATTTATAATTCCAGCAGAATATTTTTTTTAACAAAAAAATGTTTTAATACGAAATTTCAAATGAAATCGAAGCGTTCTTACAAAAAATTTAGAAACACATACTTAAGTGTAGAACAAAATCTTCTTAATGTAAATATTAACAATTTAAGGACATTATTGCTTTTGCGCTGGGAAATACTCGCACTCCAACAAGTCACAACTCATTTTCTTCTTTCGCTTATGAAATTGATTTTTTTTAATTAAAATCTTTTCCATTTACCAACTGTTACCAAATGTTTTGATCAATTTAAATCTTCTTAAAGCTACAGCAAATGAAATATACAAAATGTATTTTGTTTTTGTATTTCAAGTAAATGTAACAAATAATATAAAGCACAGACATGATATATATAGATACGAGTATAGTCAGAAATAAAGTATACTATTAATGAATTTTATTAATATTCCTTTAGGGCTTTATATGCTTTTATACAAATAAACATGACATGAGTTATAAAGTTCAGCAGTAGGGGAAGAGAGAAAGTTCTATTGATATTGTTAAAAGTAGCAGAAAACAGCTACAGCTACAGCTACAGCTACATCGATACAATTCTCATTTATCATTTACCTTATTTGTGTATAATTAATTCATTTAATTTTATAAACAATAATAATAATGAATATAATAATTATTGTTAATGACCTCTCTCTGCAAAGTCTACTTGTATAAATTAAATACTTGCGATTACAATAAATGAAAAAAAGAATTTTAAAAATCTTCATAAACTAAATTAAATATGAATTTATTTCAAACAGTAATTAAAGCAGAAATTTGTTATAACAGTACATGAAACACTTTTTTTATATTGCTTCCATTACTGAGGAATTATGAAGCCTTAAGCTTTTGGCAATTTAGATTTTAACAAGTAAAGGGTGTTTTTTATAGAGTGAACCAAGTTTAAATCATAATAAAACAAGGAAATATATTTTTAATATCAATGAAACGGGCTTTATTGGAAAGAAAATTTTATGAAATTAATGTTTAAATATGATTTCTGCCATGTGACCCCGTTTCGTTTTTGAAGAAATATGCGCAACCGCACCAAACAGCAACTTTCTGTGGATGTAATGATAATTCGACAAAAGCTTATGGATTCTCCTCACTCCAAATGCTACAATTATGCTTATTTATGTACCCATTCAACCAGAAATGGGCTTCATCGGAAAATAAAATTTTGAATGGAAATTCAAAATCAATATCAATCGATGAGTTTGACGAATAGAACAATTATTTTGATTAAAAATTTCAACAATTTGCACGCGTTGCTCTGATGTAAGTCGATTCATAATGAAATTTTAAAGCAAACTAAACAAAAAGCAACTATCAGCTGTTAAATGGGTGCTCAAATAAAGCAGTGATGCCAACTCAAAGCTGTGACACTCTAAAAAAATACCCTTTACTTCATGTCAATTTAAATTGTTTTGCTTTTCAGAATTATATTTTTTCAAAATATTCTTGCTCTCCCAAAAATTGTTTTATATCTAATTTATTATTTGATTTGAGTTTCCTGTTTAAATAATATTCTCAGATTCGCACGCCTTGCGCATAACTCTGCCATTTGTGAACCGATTTTAAAAATTCTTTTGTCGTTTGAAACAGTTTGCTTGCAGTTTGGACCCATAATTTTTTTGCGAAAGTCAGAAGGGAAAAATTGCTAAACTTGTGCATAACCTTGTCATTTGTGAATGGATTTTTAAAATTCTTTTTTTATCTGAAATGGTTTGTGGGATCACACCAGAAAAAAATAGCTTATATATAAATTTTCAAAAACCCTACTTTGTTGTTTTTATAAATATGATTTAATTTTCATCCTTAGGCCTTTTTTAACAAAAAAAAAAAAAAAAAAAATGGCGTATTTCTATGCAAAAATTAAAAAAAACTAAAGGCCAATTTCACGATGTCAACAACGTTCTCTTACATTCAAAACAAAAACAAATTTTCATATTTTGTTGTTGTTTCAAATGTAAGTGTGCGACAAGTCGAAAGTTGTCGACATCGTGAAATTGGCCCTAAAGCTTAATTTTAACCTTAAATTTCTCAACAACCATTTTACTGATTTTAAAAAACAAAAACTGGCTAAGAGTTTAAGATGTTAGCTATCCAAGATTAAGATCTTAGCTATCCAAGTTACAGAATTTTGTCTAATTAAACGATTCTGAACCACTGTGCACGGTCCTTTTCAAACAGCATATCGTTGGTATTCATATCATCCATTTCTGGGCAAAACAAGTTGGTAATCATTAACCTTTAGCACTGACTAACATCGCTCTCAAAGAAATATGGGCTGATAGCGACTGTAGCCCAAAGTGCACACCAAATAGTGACGATTTAAATTTTAACTGGGTCAATTAAACTTTTGCTTAAAAATTAAATTCAAAGTTTAATCAAATATTTTAGTAAGTCAATTAAGCTGTTACTTCAAAATTAAATTCATTTAAACAAATTAATTGACACCGTTAAGTTTTTAATTAACTTTTGGTTTTATTTTTAATTAAAAAAGAAATATCTTTTTACTGTGGAAGCGAACTAAATATTGCTCGGTGATGGTGGCCCATAGTCCTAGTGAAAACATAGAAATAATTATTACTTACTTGTTACACTTTTCCAGTATACATGTGTACATATGTACATACACACAAACACTCATACATAGAAGTAATGCAAAATCTGTAATTTTTTTCACGCATATGGTATATTTTTTGATGAGCAAACATTTGGTATACAAAAAAATTTAGATGATAAATGATTTTGACTAACTTAACAAAAAAAAAAAAATTAAACGGCAATCACGAGTAATCAGGCAATAGTTTGCAATAAAATCACTGCAAATAAGGAACTTAGGCTGACTGTTTTACATCTTTGTCATCAGATTCTTTCTGGTCTTCATTGACTGGAGCTGGCGCTACAGTTGATTTGGGCTCTTCGTTTTGCTGTTGTTGTTCGTCGGCTGGTTCTTGTTCTTTTTCGGGCTTAGCAGAACGAGACTCAACAATTTCGGAGTCATTGCTGTTGTTTTGTTCGGGATGGGCTAATTGGTTTTGGGGAATTTTGTGTTGAGAGTAGTAAGGAAATTGTTGATTGCCGGCTAATTGTTGTTGCTGTTGTTGGAAGTAATGTTGTTGCTGTTCAAATAGTTGTTGTTGCTGCTGTATGACTTGCTGTTGCTGGGCAGAGAATCGTTGTTGTTGTTCGCCAAATATTTTTTGTTGTTCTTGGATTAATTGTTGCTGCTGAGTTTGTTGGCCATGTTGTTGTTCTTGTTGTTGTTGTTGTTGTTCTGGATATTCAACAGCAGTGATTTCACTTTCAGGCTGCTGAGGAGCAGCAGTTTGAATTTGTGTTTGTTCTTCTTGCTGGACAGCAACAACTGGTGAACTGAAGTAAGACAACTGCTGTTGCACAGGCAAACGATGCAATTGCTGAAGAGGTGCAGAGGGTACAAAAGAAGTGGAAGTGTGTACAAAAGGAGCAGCAGGGTAAGTTTTAACAACAGGTGCAGCCTGGACAAGTGGAGCAGATGCAAATGATTTAAACACAGGAGCGGCTTGGAATACAGAAGCAGCAGCATAAGTCTTGAAAATGGGATTGGCTTGGATTAAAGGAGCAGCAGGGTAAGCTTTAACAAGAGGAGCGGCAGGTACAACTGGCGCAGCGGTATACGTATTAACAGCTGCCACTAATGGGGCAGTAGCAAAAGTTTTTACAACAGGAGCAGCTTGAACTAAGGGAGCAGCAGCAAATGTCTTTACAACTGGAGTTGCTTGCACAAAAGTGGCTGGTGCAACTAAAGCGCCAGAATTGGCTACAATTGGGACAGCAGCTGCAACAGCCTTGGCCACAAGTGGATCACGTTGAACAACGGCATTGAAACCATTAACATCATCCGCGGTATAGGTAACGGTGCGTTTGTAGCCATCAGCATCGATCACACTGTAAGCACCTGCCACATTGCCGCCATCACGAGATTCAATTTGATTTTTAATGTCTCCAGTCAGGGAGTCATGAACATCATAAGCAAATTCATATTGAGGATGAGGATCGATTTCCTCGGCTTTTACAACAGGAGAAGCATGTACAACCGCGGGTGAGGATTGCAGTAAAGGGGCTGCTGCGGCATACGTTTGAATGAAGGGATTATAGGCTACACCGGCCATGCATGAGCCAGACAAGGCTAGTAAGCCCACAACAGTAATGTACTGAAATATTTAAAATATAAAAAGTAAATTGAAATATAATTTTGTGAAATAAGGGATTGAGCATATCGCCAAAAAAAAAACTTAAGCGACATAATTTTTGAGCTTAATTTTTTAACGATCTTACGATCGTAGATTTTCGTCAAGTAAACGAAGTTCCAAAAATATGTCACTTAAGCTTTTTTTGGCGGTTATGGCTCGATATGTATGTATTCACATCAAAATGTTAGGGTGGTTATCATTGCTGATATCATTATCTTCTGAATTTGCTATATTCTAAGCTGAATAGAAACTGTCTTAGAAATTTTATATATTTAATTAACAAGAAGTTAGCTGAATTGATTTGAAAGTTTGCTGAATTAACAAACATACTATTCGTTTCAAATAAATATTTTTGTTTTCAAAATTTTATCTTAAGACCCCTTTTAGACATGCATAGTTTAGATTGCAAAGTCTAAATTCAGCTGGGAGAAAGACAGAAAGTGAAAGCATTTCTCCCGGTCTTTCATTCAGCTGAATTAAAACTTTGCAAAGTAAACTTTGTGTGTAGAAAAGAAGTCTAAGTAAAGGAACTTTTTATTTTATATACATGAATTAATAATTAATTTAAAATTAATGAATGGAAAGTTTATTATAAATTTAATCCATTTGCAATATACAGAGATTAGCTGAATTGCAGAAACACTTTTAGTAATTAATAAAGGGATTATTTTTTTAAAAACTAGCTAGAATTTGTCTAAAGCAATCAATTCAGCAGAAATAAATTTAGCTGAATTAGAGAAATGTGAGCTGATTCAAACCATTTTCTGTCTTAATGCATGTTTTCATGAAAATCGTATTAAAACATAATTTTTTTATTGTAAAAAAATCCTCGATGTAGAAAATTATGATATATGGAAATGTCCATTTGCCAGTTATAATTTAAAAAGTTAGCTGAATTATATATCTTTATGCTCTTTTTCTTTTATCGCAAAATTTTTATAAATTAAAAATACCGTGCAGAATTTGAATAATAATGAAACTGGTTTTTTAATTTCTATTGCTAAAAAAATCGCGGGAATATTTAACTCTTTTATTCTGTCACCAATTGTTGTCATGTTGATTTGCTTATTTTTCCACCAATATTAAACGCTTACATACTCGTACAATATATTTTTAAATTGAACTTACTTTGTTTGCCATATTTTTTTAATACGATTTTTTTTATACTCAAATCACTTTTGCACGCGTTGAATATAACGATTTTAACTGACTGCCAGCTTCTGTTTTAATACGTATTCGATATTGTTTCGATGACAACTGACAACTGCGTTGTGATGCTGTCAACATGACGGCTCAGCAGTTTTATACGGTTTTTGCCATTGGTGACAAAATTGCTCACACTAAAGACAGCAATAACAAAGAAGACTAAAAATAAAAGACAAGAGTTAATAAAGCTCAAGAAGCTCATGCCGAATGCGTCGGTAAATGAAGCAAGAAGTAGAGACGACAATCAAATTAAAATAAACGTAAACAATTGAAAAAGCAATAAGAATACAATAAACAAAGTACGAAAAATTAAAAAAATATTAGCAGCAATAAAGTGTAAAAAGTAAGACACCCACTTTGTGAATATTAAAAGAAAAAGAAAAAAAAAACATTTGTGTTGTTTCTCCACTCGTGTACAAACAATTACCTGCCATCAGCTCAATCTTAAGTTTGACATTAAGTCTAGTAAGGCGTCTGTTTGTTATGATTATGTGTTGTTGTTTTTGTTCTTAATACAAAATATTAAATTTAGCAACGAAAAATAATGTATTACAGTAAACTCTCGCAAACGCAAATTGTGTTCAGGCTTTTGAATAAGAAAACTTTAGAGCATACGAGTGTGACAATTAAATTTGTTGTTATTCAATCTTAATACATTTGTAAGTATTTATCATATTGTTAACCTAATGATTCCTAGATCTGAAAAAAGTAAAACTCGAGGTTTTCGCTTATTTTTAAACACGGCAAAATTTATTGATGCCAAAATATTAATGTATATTCTTAAAAACTTAAACAGTCTTAATAAAAATTTACAATTCCCGACTAATATCCTTTAAACGGCTTTTTTATTTTATTTTTTCTTTTGAGATTAGTATCCTTTAAACGGGTTTTAATGTTTATTCTTGAAAATTTTATAAAAAGTGTATTTACACGAATTATCGTTTAGTCCATAGAAAAAGAACGAAAAACTTCTCAGTTTCATTGAAATTTTTCACAGTTTTTCTTAAGCCAGTTATATTTTATTGGAAGCTCAATTTTCCCTTTGCTTTGGATTCCACAAATTAAATAAATAATCAGCCTTATCATCAATAAAATTTTACATGGAAATTTCCGAACGTGTGAACAATTGGTATCATAAATAGATGAAAAAACTTCATACGGTGAAATATTTTGATAATTTATGAAGAAAACCATCCACAAAAATTTTTCTATCGGAAAAGGTGAAGTTAGAAACTTCATAGAATTCATGATATGAATTTAAAATCCATGTGAACAAAAAAATTTTACTCCGAAGCATTCACACATGGGATTAATGCTAAGGCTGAATGTAATCAAAATATTTTCCTTCTGTTTTCAATACTTTAAAAGATATATGAATTGCGAAAAAGTACCAAATTTCAGTTTTTATCTCCTAAAGGGCATTTATCGAAAAAGTACCAAGGCCCTGGTCCCGTGTGTTCCCGATTTTACCCGTTTTAACTTCTTTTAAATCTCTTAGTCAATTTAAACACCACCAAGAAAGCTAATGATGTAATTGGTTTGTTTTTATTTTATTTTTTTGCCCCTTACACACAGAAAATATTCATATTAAAATCTATGAAAACAAGGTTGATTTAACATTTTTCGGCAATGATTTTGCTTCATATGTGTTTCTTGTTAATTCAACATAATTTACAATAATCTTCACAGAAATTTTGTCCTTTTGAAATAACTTTATTTCATATTGATTTAACATTCCAGTACTATTAAATTAAAATGAAGAATCATTTTGAATCAAAGTTATTTCAAGTTGAATCAACGTAAATTTGATACTGAAATAACACGACGAACCAAATATTTATTCAAAGTTATTTCACGTTCAAACAACTTGGATTTGATACTGAAATAACACGAAGAACCATGTTGAATCAAAGTTATTTCAAGTTGAAACAACATGAATTTTATTTAAATTAGTCACCTTATATTATTAATTATTTAGCTTACGTCAATGTGTGTATTTTAGCTCACGGGAATAAGAAAGGTTTTGTGTGTTATATTTATAGTTTGACTTTCCCGTCCACGATATGAACTTGTCAATGCACGCTGCAGCCACAACAACCTTAAATATTCTTCAGATACACACTAAATAAATAGCATCATGAATTAAATTTTAATTTAACATGATTTAGTTGAGCATTGACCATAAAATTTATTTGAACAAAGCAACACACTTAAGCAACATATTATTTCTTATAAATTTAATATGGTTTGCAATCAAAATTTTTTGCATGGTGATTTTACATTGGTATATTTTTTCTATGTCTATTTCTTTGAATGCCCAAAAAGTGTCAAAAAAGAATTCCATGTTTTTACAGGGAGAGTAGATTACGATGTATCATAATCGTATTTTAGAGTTGTCAGTGAAAAACTTAAACTGTCTACGTTTCGAGCAGTCAACATTTTCGCGTATCAACGTTATCGAGAGTTGACTGTATTAAAATTTGTTTATATATTATAGCTTTTTTTAAACATTGTTGTGCATGTTTTATTTATTTCTTATTTATTTGTTGCTTTAATTGTTAACTAAGCCTTTAAATCGAGCACTTTTATCGATCAAATTATTTAAATTACATTATTTTTTTTTTTTGCAAGTTGTGTACATTTTTTTTTTACCTATAATCCAAAGCCAATAAAAATGTATGAGCCATTTAAACCCTAAACAGTGAAAAATTTATACTAATGATGACAATTATTAATTGCTACATATAAAAACATGATTTATTGTTAATAAAACTTGTAATAAAAATTTTTTTAATTGTATATAATAATATACATATGTACCTAATATAAAATATATAGATTTTATTGTATAAAATAAAATTTATTTACTTTAAATATCATCTCAATATGAAAATTATTGCTACGCTTTCGCTCATATTCTGACAATCACAATGTGCATAAATCACTCTTGAGGTTAAAAAAAAATTATAATATTTTTTTTTTATATAACGCATTTTGAAATTAATAAAAGCTCAAAAAGCTACAATACTTTATGAAGAATTGCAAAATGTTAATTGATGGCAATTTTTATAACTTTTTTACTTAGACTAATAATTATACCAAAATAAAAAAAAAAGTTAAAATTCACTCAATGCAAATCAAATATAAATAATTAATTTTAGTATAGTAGAGGGAATTATAAGCATGAAGCAAAATTTAATATTGAATTTACATATTTATTTTTATGCAGTTCTTTTATTTATTTATTTTTTATTTTTTTTTAGGAAGTAGTTAAATGTCAGGATTTTGTTTATGTATTTATTAATATTCCACAAAATCATCCTGTCATTATTTTTTTCAAACGTGCATGTTAAGGCATATTTTTGCATAATTTTTTTTGGGACTCTACAAATTTCAAGTTCAACCATTTACAGGCCACTTATCACCAAAAGAAAACGTAACAAAAAGTTTAAAAACTGTGAACGCATTATTTTGCATTCACTATATGGAAATTAAAATTAATCTGATATTTTTTTCGAATTTAAAGTATTTTATTTTTTTAAGTTTTATTTTGCATTTGTTTGCTTCTTGAAAAATCAACGTGCTTGGATTTTAAAATCAAGCCACGGGCCCATGACTTTTTTCTTATTTATTTAGTGTGTGTAAGTAATTCTCTTGGCCATTAAAGTTTAAATACCATACATATGTACATATTTTTTTCACTTTCAATTTCTGCTTAAAAGAAGACAAAATAAAATGTCATAAAAATGCGTTAAAGGCAACAGCACTTTGAGTGCGTTTTATTGTCACTCTAATTCTAGAAATAATTTTTATTTGTTTTTTATTTTATTTTATTGATCTCAATTGATTATTTTGAAGGCAGCATATGTGCATATTTTATTTAAAAGTATAATTTAGTAGAGAATAAAATTAAATTTGAGTTAGAGATGGGCGCGTGTCGAATTTTCCCAACACGACACTACCCAAGACAACAAAATATCATATTTTTGTTAATTTCAAAAGTTTAATCTTAAGAGACCCCTAAGCTATCAACAAATTTTCTGGTCTTGAGGATTTGACGATACACAATATTAAATTTATTCTTTACTATAAACTCATCTGTAGATATCGGGTGGGGCATTTGAAAGTTTAAATTTAAAAATGCATTAAAATAAAAACGGTTTGAAATTTTTCCAGATTTATTTTTAGGTTGTAAAATATAATAGTTTCGGTTAGCGATGAAATATTATCTCATTGATATGGCTGCGGCGGCTGGCCTCACAGTACCCCATTCGATCGGTCCAATTTTCGAGCACTTTTTCGAGAGTATAGGTTAGTATCACGGTAATGGCATAACGAATGTTGGCCTTGAAATGCTCAATTGTGGTTTGTCTTCATAACACTCGTCTTTAACCGGCGCCCCACAGAAAATAGTCCAATGGTCTCAAATCGCAGCTTCTTGGCGGCCAATTGACATCGCAATTTCGGCTAATTAAACGGCCATCAAACGTTTCACGCAAAAAAATCGATTGTGGCATGAGATGTGTGGCAAGTAGCACCATCCTGTTGAAATCAAACATCGTTCACATGCGATAGGTGTCTTCATTGACCGTAATGGTTGCGCCGTCCTCATTTTTAAAGAAATATGGGTCAATGATGTCTCTGCTCAACAAGCCGCATCAAACACGCACTCGTAATGGATGCATTGGCTTCTGTAAGACCACGTGTGGGGTTTTTGAGCCCCAAATACTTCAGTTTTGTTTATTAACGTACCCACCAAGATGAAAATGAGCTTCATCTGAAAAGATGATTTTTTTGGCAAGATCATTTTCGTGCAATTTCCGACCAATTGTCTTTGTTTTGGAAGCAAATATCCAATAAATCCCAACGTTGCTCAAGCGTAAATTGATTAATTTCGGTCAGTAGAAATTATTTTACCTGAATTTTGTGATAGAATAAAATGACATAAGTATTGCGAGATTCTAAATAACAGGTGGTTCAAATTTAAGCCGATAGATGACCCAGCCGTTACATATTTTACACCTAAAATCGTTTCGTGTATTTTATTCAACACTATACGACCCAGCAACGCACGAGCCACGTGCTCATGCGTTGTTGAGTCGAACCTGTTCGTGTCCCGAAGAAAACCCGACGCGCGCCCATCTCTAGTTTGAGTATATTAAAAGTATTTTGTGTTAAGAACAACAGAATGCCTTATAGGACTTAAAATTCTAAAAGTTTTTAATAAGTTGAGCCTGGCACCTACATATCGTTACCTTAATATAGAAAGGCCCTAACTCACCATTTTTTTTAATCCCTTTTTTTAAATATTTCGATAGAAAAACATCTAATGTATCTAAAAATGCAATAATCTCGATTTAAAAAAATAATGAGTTAGGGCCTTTCTATATTAAGGTCGCGATATTTATATATCTTGATACAGTATTGCAATAATACAAATATGCATTTATAAAATTCTCTAAATAAGCATTATAACTAAATAATGGACTTTTCTTTGAGAGATTACCTCAAGACGTTCCAATTGTGAGTTCGTCAATTAAAATATTTCAAACGAAACGACAGATAACCACAGTTGTAACTTTTTTTTATCAATGAATAATGTGCACACGTCGCTTGCGCTTGAGTGTGTTGAGAGCTGTCAAACCAAATTAATCCCTTTTGATTACTTTCATTTTGTTTTCACTGATGCTTCATTTGATACACATGTAATAGATTGATATTGTTTATTTGATACACGTGTTATCGATTGCCGCTATAAACATGTTAAACATGTTTGTTTTATTACGAAAATACAAAAGAATTTTGTGGCAAAAAAGAACACTGAGGTAAAAGAAGTGAAACATACATACTCGTACATATTTCTGAAGCTACAAATTCTTAAATTTCATTAAACCTTTTTCTAATATGCATGCCTTATTTTATTAAATTGTTAATACTCGCGCTATCATGTGTGTGAAGATAAATATATGAAAATAAATATGTTATGACATAACGACATGAGAACTAATAAAGTTTTTGGTTTAAAAAAAAACATATTTAAGGGATTTTTGCAGCACTACTTATAAAATTCTGTTTCATTAGTATTATATTTCATAATTCATATTATATTAAGTCATGCTCAACTTGAAGAGGGAGTGAGGGAGTTTGGCTACACGGATAGTCGGCATGCAATGAAACCTTAGAGCAAGCGATAAGCAGAGTATTTACTATTACCCTGAATAGTTTGAATCCCTGAATTGAGTTTATGAAAATTTTTGCAACTTACGAAAATTTAAATTTCTATATTTAAGGAATTACCATATTGACCACAATATGAAAATGTCGGATAACTAGTGTGCATATTTTAGATTTGAACCCTAAAATGGAAAAGCTTTTAAAATATCCGCTACACACAGAAAAAAATATTAATTTAAAATCACTATGCAAAAATTTTTATTGAAAATCATGTTGAATTTATTACAAATAATATGTTGTTTAAATGTGTTGGTATTTATTTGCTACAATGCAATGTTGCGGTCTGTTGTGGGACTTATTCTTGTTTTGTTGTTGCTGGCTTTTATGTTCGCAAATAGCCGCCAAACTTCGCATTACCAGCGAAAACTTCCTGCTGCTGGTTAGTAATCGATGTGCCAGTATTGGAGGGCCACAGGTTCGAATCCTGTTTACTTAGTGTGTATCTAAAGAATATTTAAGATTGTTGTAGCTGCAGCGGTAAGCTTTGTGAACGTTGAGCTCAACTTCAAATCGTGGCCGGGAAAGGCAAATTGTACATGCAACACACAATTTTTCTGATCGTCAGGGGGATCAGAAAACACCCAATAATTTAAGTTAAATAATTAATAAGATAAGATGACTACACTTAATAAAATTCATGTTGTTACAAATTGAAATAACATTGATTCATCAAGATTCTTCGTGTTATTTCAGCATCAAATCCATGTTGTTTCAACTTGAAATAACTTTGATTCAACATGATTCTTCATATTGTTTTAACATTAACAGGAATGTTCAATCAACATAAATTAAAGTTTTATCAAAAGCAAAAATATTTCTTTGAAAATAACTGTAAGTCATGTTGAATTAACATGAAACACATATATAAAGCAAAATGATTGCCGAAAATTTTTCAAGATTAAACTAGTTTTCGTAAATTTTAATATGAAATTTTACTGTTTGTAACAAAGCAGCGTTCAATATGCTAGTGAAATAATATAATTTTAAAATCTTCTTATGATCAAAAGCTTTTTATTTCAACAAACAATCACACTTAACAAATCAATCATACATAAATGTTCTTTGTACTGTTTTTTTTTCGAACAACAAAAACATTAACACATCGAAAATAATCTTACATTAATTAAAAAAAAAAAAATACATAACCCTTGTTAACTCAGATTTAAACGATTGATGTTTTTTTATTATATAATTTTTATTCATTGATTACTTTTGCAAAAAAATAAATTAAATCTTATTTAAAATTCTGGAATGTTTGATGGATTATTATCAGCAGCCTTTTGACATTTATGATGTTTTGTGTTTATACCTTTTGGTATTTTATTGGCATTGTAATAAGACTTTAACAAATTCTACAAAATATAATGAAAGCCAAAATATTATTGCAGATTAAATCATAAAGCATTGTTGAAAGCATAAAACGAACAGCTACAAAACCCAGAAAACGGGGCAGTTTAAAACATCTCATAATAATACTGACAATTGACCCTGACAGAGTTTCTTTAGAGGTCATAAAACATATGTATGTCTGTATATACATACATATATACATACATATATTTGTATGTATGTGGGTGGTTGGTTCTGAGGAAAAAGAAACTGTATTTCGAAATACATAAATATATGTAAATATATGTGTACATATGTATGTCCCAGGAGTTAATTAAACGTTATTTAAAAGCATTAAAATGACTGTGTTGCAAATCATTGTGGAAAAGTCAATATACTGCTGGCTGGCAGTGGGTATAACGCCTGTTCATTTAGTTTGAATGTTTCAAAAGCAAAAATCTCTCATTGGCTCCCTTTGGCACTGTATTCCATTAAATAGCTAATTAAACATAATTAACAGCTAAAGAACTAAGTAACTAAGAACATTTCTTAAAATCCGATACATCAAACTCTTAATATATCAAATTACGTTTAAAGTAAATGTACTCGTATCTACAGTACTAAAACCCTTAGGTGCAAAAATGAAAAGAAACGCAAATGTTTGAGCTGCTAAAAAGTATTAAAGGGGACGTTTTATGTAAATTCTTTAATAAATATTTCTATTTCAACGCTAGAGCATTATAATATAAGTTGTAAACTTATATTTCTAAGAGCTCTTATACTAAGGTACTAAATAATTAAAACACTCTAGAGTTGGTACACCACACACACAAAAATTTCAACATAAAATCTACGCAAACAAGGTTAATTTAACCTTTTTCGGCAATGAGTTTGCTTCATATGTGTTTTATGTTAATCTAACATGATTTGGAATAATCTTCAAAGAAAATTTTTCCTTTTGAAATAACTTTATTTCAGATTGATTTAACATTCCCTTGCTGTTAAATCAAAATGAAGAATCATGTTCAATCATAGTTATTTCAAGTTGGAACAACGTAAATTTGATACTGAAATAACAAGAAGAACCATGTTGCATCAAAGTTACTTCAAGTTGAAACAAAATGAATTTAATTAAATGTAGTCATTGTATTTTATTAATTATTTAACTTACGTTATTGTGTGTACTGGCACAAGCATCAGGAAAATCTTTGTGTGTTGTTTGAACGAGCATCATTTCAAGAAAATACCTTTTGAAAAAGTACTTCTTGAGAAAAAAACATCTTTTAGAAAAAATACATATTAAGAAAGTTATTATTTAATCGAGAGAATACTAAGGTGGTAATGTAGTGAACATTTGTTTTAGTTCGAAAAAAGCAAATTAGTCTAAATTAGAAAATCGATTTGACCAGAGCTTGTGGAACTATTAAATTAAATCACTTTTAATCATAAATTGTTTTAGAACTGCTAGTACCTGATTGTACTGCCTTCGTAATAATCTCATTAGCTGCTGCATATTTTTTATATAAAAAAATAACAATTATTTTCAAATTAACTTTACGGTAAGCAGTGACGCCTTACCTCAAGATTTCTCTGTCTCAGTAACAACAAGAACAAATTCTTAAGTTTTGTTATCATTGATCAAAAAAAGTAGAGAAATATATGATTTTTATTAATTCCACTTAAGCTTTAACAAAAAATAATTAAGCTTCAATAGCAACAGCACTATAATATCCTGTTAGAGAGATTAAAAAGATTAAGAAAGATTTTAAAATATTTTTTATTTTATTTTACAATTAGTGAGTGACTTTTTTGTGTGCGATTATTTAGTTCTGCAATTCTTTCATATCATTCTAACAAAACGTTGACAAGCGGTAACATAAACAGAGTATTTACATGGATTGCGAGTTTTAAAAAACAAATAGGAGCGTTAAAGAAAAATTTTCATAAAATATATATAAATTTAATTGATTATAATTAATGAATTCTAATCAAGAATAATTTCCTCAATCGGGCTTAAGTTCAGTATTTTCAGATTTTTTAAAAAAGGGATTTTTTTTAAATTAATGTAATATTTTTCTAAAGAAGAGAAGAAAATTTATAGTAGACTTTTTGGTCCGGCATTTTTCTGTGCTGCTACGCACTTCATCACCTCCCATGTCTATTTGCTTGGGCAAAGATACACAATTTAATCATTTTTCATATTCAATTTCATTAAAAATTCTTATTAAATAGCTGATGCTAAAAACAATATCTGCCCAAGTAAATATACGAGTACATGGATGCTGTATTTCCCCCAACTAAAAAGTCTATTTTAATTTTTCTTCTCTTCTTTAGAAAAATCACATTAATTAATAAAAATATTACATGCAATAAGAATTGAAATTGTTTCTGATTCAAAAAAAATATATTTTATAAGTCTTGGGAACATTTGTGCACTTCTTCTTCCTATCAGCAGATATAAATTTCTTGCAAGATTTCAATCTTACTTAAGAGAAGTACAAATGAATTTTGAAAGCTTTTTCAATTAAATTTTTTCATAATTCATGTCTTCACAAGTCATAGGGCCTGGCCTGTTCATCTAAAACTGAAATTTGTTTTTGTTTCCAATATAAATATTTGATCTAATCTATAATTCGCATTTAGATGATGATTATAATATTGTCGAGAAACAATTTTGATGAAATATCGAATACTTAGTTTTGTATGTACATATTGTTTTCTGCAGTTTTCCACAATGATTATTAATTTTTTCAAAGAATTTTGCTGGAGGTATAAGTTTTTTTTAATTAATTTTCCAAAGGTCATTGGCGGAGCTCAATAATTTTTTTTTTTGGAGGGTGGGGGTCATTACGACTGGTGACTTTCATGAATAATATTAAAATAGTTAACTACAGGTAATTTTTATTAATCCTAGGAAGAAAGGGGAAAAAATTATTCATGGAGGAAGGCAATGCCCCACCCCCCTCCCCCCAATTATCGTTATAGATCTATGCCAACGGTCTCAAAATTCTTTCACAAATGTTATTAAATCTTCCAAAAGAATACCTTTTTTTTAATTAAATTTATGTATCCTTAATTATGAAACTGGTCTAAAACATGTTTATTTCCGCTTCGAAATATTAAATAAATTTTAAAAACCTTCAATAAATATTTAATACATACTCGTACATATTAAATAAATTTATTTTAACTGTAATCTACTAAATATCTCATGACAATAAATAAATGACTTAGAACACTTCCATAATTATGGACACATTTTAATTTTATTAAACATCCCTCGGATTATATTTTCCATTATTTGGTTAGTATCTACGTTCCCAGAATTCGCTTACAGAATAACATTCACTAATCTCAGTAGCTCTGTTAAGTTATTAACACTGCGCTGTTAACCAGCAAAGGGGGGCTCTGCTAATCATTTTGGTTTTTGTCTCTGCTACTTACATTTAAATTATTTTTCACGCATATTAGTTTTCTTAAAAATTAGTTTTACACACAGACGAGCAGAAACTTTAAATTACATTGAAGAGAAATAAATGCAAGTGGGTGCAATAAATAATAATTTGCATAAACCAACGACCTTTAAATAGAGTAACTGTTAAATTTCAAAACAATTTTATGTTTTCGTGGTTAATTGTAACGCAACAAACAGTATTGAAATAATGTTTGCAACACATAAATAATGTTTTTAATACCAGCAAACCAAATTATACAAATAGTTCATACATAATTTGTCAATTTGATAAATTTATAAGTACGGTCGTTCAATCGGTTTACC
Organism: Nowickia ferox; assembly: GCA_936439885.1. NCBI lineage: Eukaryota > Metazoa > Arthropoda > Insecta > Diptera > Tachinidae > Nowickia > Nowickia ferox. The sequence continues at coordinate 5,381,732 of OW387026.1, forward strand.
TAACTGCTTTTTTTTTAAAAAAAAAAAACCAATTTGTTAACAAATGAAATTTAAAATCAAATAAATAAATATTCCTGCCTTGAACTAAGACACAAACAGAATAAATAACAAAATGGAAATAATAGCAAACAAACAAATAAATGAATACCTGATAAACCATAATCTGAGCATTAACATCTTTAAATTTGACACAAAATTGAATTTACATTAAAAGAATTGCGAGCATACACGTGGAATCGTATACGAGTATTAGTAATGGAACAGGAATTAATGAAGACTAAGACCTGCAAAATTCCTATTAATTAATCTATTTAAATTGTTTGCAGCTTGTTAACGAGACAAATTTCGTTATAAATGCTGTTATATAAATATATTTTGTTTACCACACCCACACTTGGTAAAATTGATTGACTGTCGTTTAATGTAAAGTAACGTGTAGCTGGCAAGGAAAAATCTCACTCACGCTTTAATGCAAAAGTCGTGCAACTAAAGATAGTATTTCCTTATAAAACATTATTAAGTATCATTGAAACGTAAACGCATTAACAACAATTCCAATTCTGCAACTACGTGCGAGTATTTATTCTACTAAAGCCACTTACAAGGATACAAGTGAAGAAGCTCGTGTCTAACACACATACATACAACTGAAGCATTCAGGTTAGCAAAAACACAACAAAACATACAATACACACATACGAGTACACATAAGTAAGTGGGTCTTGTGTATTTATAAAACGTTAAACAATTGGTTTGATATATCATTCACACGCAAAATTTACTTTGCAAAGTCTTCATTCAGCTGGGAGAAAGATAGAAAGAGACTGTGCTACTACCTCTGTCTTTCACACAGCTGAATTAAGACTTTGCAGAGTAAACTTTGCGTTTGGAAAAAGGATATTATAAAATTGTTCACTGGTGGAAAAGTATGGGCAAGTAATTTTTTTATAGAAATTAAATATTTAATTATATAAAATTTCATATACACTATTAAGTTTTTTATTATCACTTCTCCTGCTTTTGTAATAATAAATTGAGATAATTGTTGTTTTTTTTTGGCAAAATGAAGTGGAAGTTAAAAATACAAGTGCCACTTAAAATTCCCAACATAAATTCCAATTAATTGTTGCAAGTTTTTCTATTTAGAGTTTCTTTGTTTTCATACTTGCGATTTCTTTTTTAACAGTGTGAATGTAATATCAAATAAATTACGTACTTGTTGTTTTATTTGTTGCTTAGATTTGGGTGGGAAATATCCTAGTAATCAATTGAAGTCTGTATATGATGTTAATGTAGGTACATATTTTTACCAAAGAAAAGAAAGATAATAATAAAATACTTAAAAGTTGTACAGGAATTTATACTTATTAAAAAAAATAAACAATATTAAGAAAAAAAATAAAAAAAAACTGCTTTGGAAGGTACTTTTTAAAAGGCATTTTTTGAAAGGTGATATTTTCAACGGGTGCTTTTTTCAAAAGGTAGTTTTTTAAAAGGCACTTCTTTTAAATTAGTATATTTGAATGGTACTTTCTTTAAAAGGTACTTTTTTCTAATGTAAATTTTTTGAAAGATACTTTTTTAAAGGTACTTTTTTTAAAAGGTATTTTATTTAAAAACTATTTTTTTCAGAAGGTACTTTCAAAGGCATTTTTTTAAAGTACTTTTTTAAAAAGAAAATTTTTTAAGGGCTGTTTTTTTAAAAGAATCTTTTTTTAAAAGGTACTTTTTTCAAAGGTAATTTTTTCAAAAGAGGTACTTCTTTTAAAAGGTACTTTTTTTTAAAAGGTAAAATTTTTAAAAGGTACTTTCTTAAAAGGTACTTTTTCTAAATGCTACTTTTTTAAAAGGTACTATTTTTAATAAGTACTTTTCTTAAAAGTACTTTTTCTAAAAGCTTTTTTTCAAAAGGTATTTTTTTCAAAATGTATTTTTTCAAAAGGTACTTTTTTACAAGGCATTTTGTGTTAAAGGGTACAATTTTTAAAAGGTACTTTCTTACAAGGTATTTTTCTAAATCTTACTTACTTAAAAGGTACTTTTTTTAAACGGTACTTATTTTTAAAAGGTACTTTTTTTAAAAGGTAACTTTTTGAAAAGGTGCTTTTGTTAAAAATTACTTTTTTTACAAGGCACTTTCTGTTAAAAGGTACAATTTTTAAAATGTAGTTTTTTTTAAATGTACTTTCTTAAAAGGTACTTTTTCTAAATCCTATTTTTATAAAAGAAACTATTTTGAAAAGTACTTTTCTTAAAAGGTACTTCTTCTAAAACCTTTTTTTCAAAAGGAATTTTTTCAAAAGTTTTGTTTTTCAAATGGTACTTTTTTCCAAAGGTACTTTTTTCAAAAGGTACCCTATCTAAAAGGTACTTCATATAAAAGATACTTCTTTTAAAAGGTACTTTTTAAAAGGTATTTTTTTAAGATGTACTTTTTTAAAAGGTACTTTATTCAAAAGATACTTTCTTTAAAAGGTACTTTTTTTTAAAAGGAACTATTTTTGAAAGGTACTTTTTTTAAAGGATACTTTTTTATAAGATACTTATTTTAGAAGGTACTTTTTAAAAAGTAACTTTCTTTAATATATTTTTATATTATTATTTTTATTATTTTTAAATGAAATTAATTTATTTAGAATATCTTGACTATCAACATGTTGTGCAACACTACTTGCTGGGTTAAGACTATTTTCGTATGAACAAGCGTATACTCGTACACTTCCACAAAGCAAATAAAGTTTTCCTTACAAAAACTCTTGCAAAACCAAAATGTTGAGTGCGGAATAAGAAACTTAGAAACAAAGGAAATTCCTAAGCTAACAAAATTTCAGCAAAATACTTATAAAGAAGAAAAAAATAAATAAAATTGCAAACTTATTCACGCCAAATGTTGCTGCTTGAGACTAAACTAAATTAAAAAGTTGTCAAATGCAATGCAAGAGGCATAAAATGCACCACCAGTGAAACGTGCTTCGCGCGGCCATAGTAGCAGTGAGTTTGTAAATATTGTCTTGAATGTGTGAGTGTCAGGCAGCCCGTTTGTGCTTTTTGAGAGTGAGTGTATGTGTGTGCATGTATTTGTTGCTTCGTTGATTCGCTGCTTGACTGACTGGCTGGTTGATTGCTGGTTACTAAACTGCTTTCAAAAGGAGTTTTCAATGGCGATGGGAATTGCTGCTAAAGAGTTGTTAGATAAAAAATAAAATTCAAATTAATATGAAGAAAATATATGCAAAAATTGCACAAATAAGCTGCCAATAGATTGTGAGCAGAGTCAAAGTAAAATTGACATTTAGCAGACTTTGTTAGTTTTTAGGACGAAGTCTTATATCGTGCCATAACCGCCAAAAAAGCTTAAGCGACATAGTTTTCGAACTTAAATTTTTTACCAAAATCGATTATTTGCAATTGTAAATAATCGATTTTCGTCAAAAAAAAGAGGTGAAAAAATGCGTCAGTTAAGCCTTTTTTGCGGTTATGGCTCGATATATTGCCTTTGTATCTTTTTTTTGTTGTTTAACTTAAGACCCTATTGTAAGAAATTAGTTTGAACTTTACAAAAGAATGCTTCTTATTAAAAGAGTATAAGAAAATGTTTAAAACTTTAAATTCTTGAGTAAGTTTTTTCTTTTCAATATAACCAAATATCTAATTACATTAAAGCCATTAGAGAAATTTCGAAAATACAATAATGTTTTAAGTTATAATTTTTTGTTTGTAGCCGGCAATAAACAAAGTATTCAAGTATTTCTTATTTTTTATTTTATTTAGCTGCTTGAATGCTCAATGTGATTGGCAAATCTTTTTTTATGTTAGTGTCAACATAAATCTGAGAATAGTTCTAGATAATGATTTTTTAATGGCAAATGGATTCGAATCTTTATAGTGAAGTATACGTACTCGTATGTGTTTATAGCATATATTCAATAAAAAAATTGTGCAAAACATAAATATTTTATAGCAAAACAATAAAAACCTTTTAACACTCAACCATCTTAAGAGCCAGAAAAACATAAAAGAGAATAAAATAAATAACTCCAGCTTCATGATTATTGCAAGAAGCATTACAAATAAATAAAGTCACAATATTTAAGGAGCACAAGTTACTAGAAACATTCGCTGACATATGCGTAATACGACACTCAAAAACAATTGAAAACGGCAAAGAAAAAATAAATAAAAAACAAACAAAAAACAAAGCAAATAGTCGCAACAGTAAATGAATTGCAAATCTTTCAATGTCTTTTTCAAAAGTACTTAATATATCTGTGACAATGTGTGGAATAATCGCTTAAGTCGACTTAAGCAAAGCAGTGTTTTGTAGAAGTTTTGAAGGCTCTAACTCATGATTGTACTTTAGTGTGAGACATAATACAGTAGCCTAATTTTGAATCTTGTGCAAATGGTCTTGCATCGTACCATGTGCACACGGTTTCTTAAGTAAAGCTCATTTTGAAGTACCCTGTGGCTTTTCTCCAAGTTCAGAAGTTGGAGCTGGTAACTTTGCTTTATTTGACAGCCGCTTTAACTGCTGTTAGTTAGTTTTGTTCAAGAATAATGGTTGTCCAGCGATGAAACTCATAAAAAAGAATAAATTCATCAAAGTGCGACTTTGACTCGAACACGAAGGAATCCTTATGGAAAATACATGTGTAATACTACACAAACTTTAGCCTATATAATCGAATATCTTACCTGATGTGGACATTAAAAAAAATTTAGTACACGGTAAAATCTTTTCGATTATTGGCGATTTTTGGAATTTTTTTAGTTTTTGTGCCTAAACTAAAAGTTTTGGCGCTTTTTTTTTGGTTTTTGGCGATTTATTTTAATTTTAGCATTTTTTTTTATTTCTGACACTTTTTTTGGTTTTGGCGATTTTTCTAGTTTTAGCGTTTTAGCGTTCATATAATCGAATATCTAACCTGATGTAGACATTTTTAAAAACTTTTAAGTAACCGGTAAAGTTTTTTCGATTTTTGGTGATTTTTGGAAATTTTTAGTTTCGGCGCTTTTTTCGTTTTGGTCATTTTTTTTCGCTATTTATTTTAGTTTTAACTTTTTTTCTGGTACTTTTTTCGTTTTGGCGATTTTAGGGATTTTTTAGTATTTGCTTTTTTTAATTTTGCCGATTTTTCTAGTCTTAGCGTTTTAGCATATATAATCGAATTGCTTAACTGATTTAGAATTTTTTTTTTAATGTTTTAATCACTCGATAAACTTATTTCAGTTTTTGGCAATTATTTAAGTTTTGGCACTTTTTGTTAGTTTTGGCACTTTTTTTCGTTTTGTTGGGCTTTTTTCTGGTTTTGGGTTTTATTTTATTTCGGGTTTTTTTTGTGTTCTTGCGTTTTGTTTTTTATCGATTTTTTTGGATTTTGGCGATTTATTTTAGTTTTAGAGACTTTTTTATACTATTGGCGCTTTTTTTATTTTGACGATTTTTATCGTTTTTTGGCATTTTTTTGTTTTTTTGTTTCCACGATTTTTTTTTGCGTTTAAGCATAAATAATCGAATATCTTACCTTACTTATCGAATATCTTAACTTCATCGGTTTTTGGCGATTTTTTAGTTTTATCGCTTTTTCTGAGTTTTGGAGCTTTTATTCGTTATTTGTTTTTTGTTTTTGGCGTTTAATGGCAATTTTTTTAATTTTGGAATTTTTTAGTTTCTGAAAATTTGAATTACATTTACTGATAGAATATCCTTTAATTTTGATTTTTTTAAATTTCAGTGTTAATTGGTGTAGTCGGCATTAAAATATACTGACTTTGAGCAAACCTTTAATTTTTAACTGTCATATACATATTTGTTGTTGTAGCGGCCAAGGTTTTACATATTCCGTAGATCTTACGCGAAAACAGTAGGGTGTTCCTTCTCACCTTTAGGGTACGAAACCCTAAACATTCCTATGCCTCATAGAAAATCATTTTTAAGGAAGTTCGTTTTTGATAAAAACCCTTTTATAAAAGTACATTTTAAGAAAAGCATATTTCGGAGTGAGTGTTTGTCAATTTATGTTATTAAAAAAATCCCAAAGAGGCTTCTTATATGCGAACATACATTTTATTTAAACTAAGTACCTCTTCTTAATGCCACATTACTTTAGAGCTTCAACGAGAACAGCAAATAAACACACGACTACAAGCAACAACAACAACTTGTTGTACAAAAAGGCAAAAAAGAACAAGCAAAAAGCGAAAAGACTTAAGACTAGTCGAGGTCTTATTGTTCTTACAACAAACAGCCTACAGGTAAGTAAGACAGATTGCATAAGAAAATCAATGTTGAAAGCAGCAAAGATATTTTATAAATTATGCATATATAAGTGTGTAAGTGTGCAAGTTTACAGAAGATAGAAGAAATGTGTGATTGATTTACTTGGCTGATTGATTGCTTGTTGCTGTCAGTGTGTGGGTGTTAAGCGGTGGCAGGGGAGCAGACAATCAATTGATTGTGCCCGCCATACTTGCTCTGTTAAACTATGCATTAAAAAATATATAATGCAACGCTCCATCTGTTAGACTCTTGGTATAAAAAATAAACAAAAATTTTGCATGTACTTACTGTTAGATGTTGCTTTGAAAAATTGCAATAGGGAAGGGAATAAAAACAACAATTACAATGAAGGCTTTTAAGAACACAGACAAGTGTTCTTGAGTACATTAACATGGTAAACAACATCATTGTTGCTATAATTCAACAAGGTTTTTGCACAAATTACTGAATATACATACTCGTATACTTATTTTGTGATAAATGTTGCCTGAAGGAAGGTAGAGATTTGCTATGAATTCTTACCTTATTTTAAGCGGTACATATGTCACTTGTAATCCCGACATTATAATTATTGAAAATTGTTTTTAACTTCCAAAAATTTAGGAGCAAGTCTTGATAAGGGAAAAGTAAAGTTTCAGATTTTATCCCCTCATCACGTTAACAATAGATACGAGTATGTACATATGTACATTTATAATATTAAAAGTAAGTGCAAAAGTTTGGGAGTAGTTGATCAAATATGTATGCACTTAAGAAATTTGCTGCTTTCTTGGATTTTCTTTTTTTCTGCTATTCTTTTTCGAAATATCAACCATAGTATAATTTAAGTAATACGAAATAGCGCTTTCTTTTTTTGTGCCTGATTTTTAAAGCAAATACAAGCACACACGCACACGCACACACATGCATTAATGTATCCAAACTTATTATTATGTATATGAAACTAGTTTGCATATTTTTAGGGGCAAAATTTTTGCTACATTATCATAATCAAATTTGTTAGGAGCTTAATAATGCTTAAGAACATGGGGACTGATTTCATGCCGCTTATGGGGGAAAACACGCGATATGCAAATGTTACAAAAATGTACATATTTAATTTATTCCTTTAGATGATAGTTTGGCTTTTTTGCTTGACTAACAGGGACTGTATAAATTTGTGCTAATAAAAATATTAGTTTTCCTTCAATTTTTATTAGTTTTTACAATAAAAGCTTCTAAATAAAATAAATTAATTTAAGTTTATGCCGAGAGGCATAACAGAGAGCAACAATGCAGACAAACGTAGACCATATTATTTGGCAATAAAACAGGTCTTAGGCTGATATTTATTATTTTTTTATTTTTTTTAAATCTGTTTATAAGATATCAGGATATTTCTTAATATTTAGTGATTGGAAATTTTGCTTGCCAAAGAAGTACTTTTAACTTTTCTTTTTGCGTTTTCTTTAGTGTTGACGTTGGCTGCAATAGTTAGCACGTTGACTACAAAACCGAAGGTACTGGGTTCGAGCCCGGTTCTGACAGTCATTAAACAACAACACCACGAATTTTTTTATATTAGTATTTCATCTGTATCAGTTGTTGTATGAAAGTTCAAGTAATGAAGGCATAGACACTGGTCACTGAACTACACCGGCTTGAGCGGATGCTAATTATAATGTAACATCAGAGCACACGCTTTGGCGAAGTAAAATTACCAATAAAATGGCTACGAAGCACAAATTCAAAAATTCAATATGCCTCATTGACACCAGAGGCGCTGCAATACTGCATAATTAAAAAAACGTGCAAAAAGCAGAGTCTTAACAAATAATGAAGCTTTTCTCTGTCTCTTCCTTCACCGCCTGTCTTCTCCATCACTATCCCTTTCCTGAAGAAGGTAACACCTAGTAATAGGAGTAGGCATTCATTGCCTGAGTGTTACTTCTCTTTAAAAAATATAATAATTTTTCTTTCACGCGTGTTTTATCATTGTTTCTGGCGATGTTTCCTGTCTAAACGATTTTTTCCCATTTTAGCCATTTTATGACTTTGGATATACATTTCTTTCTTTTTCAGTGATGTCTTCCATTTGGGCGATTTGTTCTTAAGAGCGATTCACATATTACTTAACGCTATTTTCTGACTTTTTTAATTGTCAAACAATTACTTTTAAATTTTATATATTTTTGAAATTTTTTCAGACTTGGCGATATTTTTCTTTACTGACATGCCCACGGAATTTAAGCTGCTTTGTGATGACTTGGTCAGCCAGTCATTAAACACTGTTACTCTCTTATATACTTTGTATACGAGTAAATATACCTTATATGAGGTGTGTTCGAAAATTATCGCGAATTTTGTGTTTTTTCAAAAATTATTTATTCATTCATGAATATCTATTTTGTCCCCTTCAAAGTAACCCCGCTCAGATATAATACACTTATGCCAACGTTTTTTTTCCAATCTTCGAAGCACTTCAAGAAAGCATTTTTTTTAATCTTGTTCAGCTCCTCCTTCGATGCCATCTTTATCTCGTCAATCGTAGCGTAGAGTCGTCCTTTCATGGGAACAAGAAAAAGTCACAGGGGGCCAGATCTGGGGAATACGCTGGCTGCGGCATCATTAGATCTTTCTGGCAAATAAAACACACACTTTCTTTTATTTAAATTTGATGATAGCAAGGGTTTAATGAAAGACTTTTTATATATGATGTACTCGTAGATAGAATCAGCTGCATGCCTTGAAATATTTACATGTAAATGTTTTTTTTAAATACTCGTATATTTGAGTGATATAAATGCAGTTTCCAAACCTCTGACTGCATACGATATTTTCCTTTAGCAAACCATATCAGTAAATAAGTCTCAGCTTGTACTTCAAATATGTATTACGCATTGAAATGTTTATTTTTCCTTAATATTTATACCAACTTACTTACATTTTATAAACTATAAAATCTCGCTATCGCGTGCAAGATAAAATTATAGTTTTGTTTTTGTTTTGTTGTTTTGTTTTGTGTGGCGGCAACATAAATAATCCCAGTAATCTTAGTTGTTTAGCTTTCGAAACAATACTAATACGACTTTCGCTCGCTACTGTGTGCCGTTAATTTTCTTGATAAATTTTATCTGTTTATTTTCTTTCTAGTTGTTTCAAATGAAAGGTACTTTGTCAAAACTGCTAACAAGCTTAGACTTTGCATTAGAACTGTAAGCAAGCAAAGCTGCTACTGTTTCTTTTTTTTGCATATTCATTCTTTGCTGAAAAGTAATTTAGTAAAAGATTTATGCATATTGTCTGTACAAGAAGCTTGCTTTAATACACAAGCCAAAGATACATGGCTGATAAATAAATCATTAAAATCATTTAATGTAAAATTAGTACAGATTCTAAGGATTCTTAGACAAAGCTAACAAAAGCAAAAAACAAAAATTTATAAATATTTTTTTAAGAACGAGAAAAATTGTTTTTGAGGGACAAATTAATGTGCTCAAACTATGCCGGATAGCAAAATTTATTGCCCAAATGAGAAGATGAATTTTTATTTATAGAAAGCATTGTGTACACAAACACACACAAGCAAACAAACAAACAAAATTTGTCATAACAACCACTTTGAGAGAAAAATATTCTAAAAAAAAGTGCAAACATTAGATGTTTATTTGTTTAGGTAATAAGATACAGTGCCTGCAACCTAAATTGTATCGTACGTTTCAAAAGTAAATAATAATACCGTAAGTTTACGTTCGTGCGAAAAAAAATGCTCTTTGTAGAGTTATAATTAATTGGAAGAAAAGTAAAACATAAATTTTATTTATTAAAGCATACGTTCAGGCTTTATTTGTTTCATCAGCACTTTTCGTTTATTTAAAGCTTATTAGAGATAATTAATTTTGAAATGAATTACATAAGTGTATGTATTTTTTTGTAGAGCATCAAATTTTAATTAAAAATATTTGCATTTCGAAATTTACTTCCTTCTTTACTCTACAAGATTTTAAGTTTATTCAATAAATACTGTGAAACACACGCATACTTGCGCATTAATTTATGAGTTTTATTTACTTAAACGTACATACATACATACAAACATAAAATGCACGTTCAAAACTTTGCGCTGGGCTTGTTACACCGCACGCCAAAGATGGCAGGGTGATGATTTTTGATGATTTTTTAAAGGAAAGCTTTAAATATTTTGGTTTAGATATAAATAATTCGTATACAAATTTCCAGATTTTATATAGCATTATAAATTTTTTTATGAAATTTCTTGCAAGAAATTTTTTTCTGTCTGAAGGCCCGCTTAAAATTAAAATTTTCAAAATTTCCCTAAAAGTGAAAAATATCCCTTCTGGGGAAATTTTTATTATTTGTAATTTTTTTCATTTTAATTTTTTTTATGAAATTTCTTGTAAGAAATTTTTTTCTGTCTGCAGGCCCTCTTAAAATTAAAATTTTAAAAATTTCCCTAAAAGTGAAAAATATCCCTTCTGGGGAAATTTTTATTATTTGTAATTTTTTTCATTTTAATTTTTATTGATAACAATAAGAACATGTTCATTCCAAATTCAAAATTTCCCAACCTTAAAAAGTATTTGCCTTGGGAAATTTTTTTTCTGTGAGTTGATTGGTTCAAAGTTTTAAATTTTCCTTTCCTTAAAGAAATCAAAGAATCAAACCATTCATTTACAATTGTCTTCAAATTATTTACTTACATATTTAAAGAAATTTTATAAATTCTTGATATTGGGCCTTATTACGAGTGTCGTATTACGACTTCGACTACGACGATTTTGTACTAGACTACAGAACATTGCAACAGTTTTTATTTAATCTAGTACAAAATCGTCGTAGTCGAAGTCGTAATACGACACTCGTAATTAGGCCCATTAAAAAACATTTTGCAAAAAAAAAAATTCATATTTTTACGTAAAAAAAAATTTGAAAACTGTTTTAAATATTTTTTTCAAATTTCCTTGTGACCGGTAAACTTCCCTTTAAAGGAAATTTTTTTTTATATATTTATTATTTATTTTTAATTTCTTTTATAGGGAAATTTGGTTTTTATTTTTTTTTTTTGAGCTTCAATATTAATTGTAAGCAATTTCACTTGGCGGGAAATTTTTAATAAGAAAATATTCTTCCCAATTTTTTTTTTTTTTTTGTACTTTTATGTTTTTATTTCTTCAAGGTCAATTTAATAAGGTCTTTAAACTTGCTTGCCTTTTTCAAATGAAACTCGTAAAATTTTTCATAATTCCTCCTTCCACGAATTTTTCATCATTGACTCATTTTGTGCCCGTTTTTTAAAAAGTTTAAAGTATTTAAAAAATATTTTTTTGCCTGTCTTTCATTGTTATAGAGTTGCATGTGCTTGATTTAAAAGCACTTCAAATGTTTTTCCTGAGGAAAATTTCCCTCATGGGAAATTATTGCTTTTCCAGTAGTTTGCAAAGATTTTATTATATTAACGCATAAATATCAAAATAACAATCATATCATATTTAAAAATTTTAAACATTTCTAATAAAAATTTCACTTTAAAGCATAAATAAATTTTAATTCATTAATTTGAATTTGTTCACTTAATAGATCTGAAACTGTGTTTTGTTAGTGATGGGTAAATAGCATTCAGCACGACCAACTATGGAACACATTGTTCGCAGACCTGAGAAATATTCAGCATTTTGCTGTCGTCCTTGACCATTTGTTAATATTTATTAACAAAACTACGTAACTGATTCGGAAACCTTAAGCCCCAAAGATGCAGCAGCACATAAAATTCAGGAGTAACAAAAAGTTGCAGTTTTTGTTTGTGCGGCGGAAGAGCCCTTTAGATAAATCATATGAAATTATTATTGTTAGTCTGACGATGGTATAAAATTAATGGTAGCAAAGCAAGAAATTTGTTTTAGATTGCAGCAGAGTAAAAGTATAAATGGCCTGAACATAACAACGAGTATGAAAATAATAAAAAGCCTGTAAGTAGGCCAACTATAGTTAGTTTAGTATTATTTTTGCAAGTAGAATTGAAATAAATAATTTTCTTTAATTAATTATTTGTTACTTCTATGTTTGTTAGTTTTTCTGCTTTTGCTACAATTTAATGTTGTTTTAATCTTGTTTATCTTAACATAATCCCAGTTGATTTTCTTGTAATTTTTTAAAGCTGCTTCTTGTTACTTTTAAAATATTTTATTTTTAAACCATTCCACAATAACTTGGTAAACATTTTCGTGTTTACTTGCTAATTCACTTTAAAGTCTTAAATACTTTTAAGAAATTTATATCACAAGACACCTTGTTAAAAGCTAAACGAACTGCTAAGATTTTGTACACATTTGTACTTTAGGAAAGTTACAGTAAATACTAAATTAGAAGAGAGTTTTATGCATAGGCTTGCAAAAATTTAAATAAGCTTGCATATTGTCCTGAGCAATTCTAGACTTAAGTTACTTTTCTTATCAGGGAATGAAGCCGTAAGGCTAACAATTTTGATGATTCGCACCCGCCGCCGAACTATGTTCCTAATTTTCGGCTTAGGCACATTTTTTAAAAAAATCGCCTATTTTAAATCAACAGAAAAGGAAGTGCCCGCTAAGAGATTTTATATACATTAGCCAACTTTTAGCCCACATACACTATCCGCGAACGTAAATGTTTTGTAGGCAGCCGCCGCCGAGGTTTCTGCAGTAGGTTGACTTTTATGTTTCTAATTGTAGCACTTCAGTAAGAACTCACTTTCTCAAATGCATTTAATGAGTTGACTAATGATAGCTCATACATTACACAAGTTCACTGCCCAAGTCTGGCACTGTACAGTGCGTTTGTGTAGTTTATGCGGGTGGTTGTGCTATTTACGCAGTGATTTTGATATTTGCTCAAGTTTGTAAAACTGTACAGTCAACTTGTGTAGTGTATGTTGCAGACGCTCAGTTGAGTAGTGCTTTTCTAAGAGTTCAAAACAAAAAATGAGCGCAGAAAAAATATTCTGAACAGAGATCCTAGAATTATAATACATATATATTTTATATATATTATATATTATATATTTTATATTATATATTATATATATTATATATTTTACCTTTATAATAAAAACTGCACAGTTTGCTTGTGTAGTGTGTGTCACAAGCTTTGTTTACACAGTGGCAGACTTGAGCACTGAAGTTGTGTAGTGTATGGCTGGCATTACTTAACTTACTTACTTACTTAACTATTTATACATCATTTCAACTATTTTTCTTGCAAATGTATAGCGCTGAAGTCACTTGATTGTAGCTTGTCAGTGTTCGACTTCACAGAGTTGTTTCCACAGGATTCGTCTACGAAGTAATGTGTTCTCAGAGTTAATTATACAACTGTCGCTCCTCCATATGGCTGCTTTGTTTCAACATATTCATATCTTCAAAACTATGTATGCATATTTTTTTAACTTCCCGCTATAAGAAGTTAATGATTTTACCCCAATTTTTGAAAATCGAGTTTGCATCATATTGCGACGTTTTGAGGTCTTGGGAGTCGATTCTGATCATATCCGCGATGATATTCGTATGGCTGCAATTATGTATTGCATGTATTGCATATTAGAACTAATCTCCCTTACTTCCCTGTTATAACTGACAATATTTTATTGTCTACTCTTGCACATGTTTAGTGTGTATGTACATATTTTTGGGATTCAAACGGTAGTCTTAAGTGTAATTATACTTTAAAATTTTGGTTTGAAAGAAAAATCAAAAGAAAAAACAGTTACTATACACATTAAAATAATATAAAACATTATCACACTATGACGCTTAAAGGGGCCCATACACTACAACAGCATGCATGCGCAATCAAGTGTTTGTGCCAGCGGTTTGATCGTGTATGGGCATTCTGTGTGATTGCACGTTTTGCTGTAGCGATGTCAAATAGAGTTTGATATTTTGCTGATGGTACCAACTTGCTGGTATTGTGTATGGTGAAATTAGCTCAGCTAAATATGCATTTAAAAATCATAATTTGTTTCAATAGAAAATAGAATTTGAGCACTTTAGTTATACATATGTAGCTGCTAATATTAACAAAATATCAATAAAAATTGCAGCAAAACCTGTGTCACTATTCATAACCACCCTTCTTGAATTGTTTTAAAAAGTGAATATTGTACCAATTTGCTGGTATGTTATGTGGCTCGAGCATGATTGCTCAATAGCTTGATTGCGCGTTCATGCTGTTGTAATGTATGGGCCGCTTAAGACTACCGTCTGATTGTCCCAATTCTATATTACGTTCCTGGAAAGTTTGATTATATGTACATGTATCTGATCCTACTGTAATACGTGTTACTAGCCCTGAGAGTATCTGCTGGCTGGTAACCAAATTTACTGTCTAGTCTAGAATATAACTAAAATTACTAATTGTTTTACTGCACACATTGCGGTAGTAATATGTGCATATAAATGAGTGTGTGTAAGTGTTTGCTTAATATTGTGTCATACTTCATATATACATACATACATACATACACACACATATATTCATATACACCGTACAGACTACAGTAAATAATACAATATTGTATTATGTTGTACAGCATAACAATTTTAATACGTCTTGAGGTATTTGCAGACATGACACTGCATGCTCAACTGAATGGAGCATATGCATACGTATGTACATACATACATATGTATATATGCACATGAGTGCATGTGAATGTGTGTCTAACTTCATGAAGGGCTAAGTACTTGTAGCATAAGATTATGTATCTACTCGTATGTCTGTTTTCATGTCTGCTTGCATTTTCAATTAAGTTTTTAAGCTGTTGCTATTTTGCTGCACATGTTAAGGTTGAAAGAATGACTGATGTTTTACACGTTGCGAAATTCATAAGCATTAGGCCGGGTTTACATTTGTGTGACATGTGCCAAAGAAAGCGTAACCACTTATTACTAATGAAGAACAACTGTTTGATTCACACATGTACGAGTATTTGTTGATTTAAACAGTTTCCAATCATGTTGGATTCTAAAAAATTTTCTATTAGTTATATACGAAACTGTTCAACTTAATAAATACGTGTCTGAACGAAATAGTTTTTCATTAGTAATTAGTGGTTACGCTTTTTTTTTTGGCACATGGCACATGAAATGCCGGATGAAGACTCAGCCTTAGTTTGCTCAAACAAATGCACACTAGCACTGAAATATAGTACATACATAATTGTTTTCAAGCATGAATAAAATTTTCGCTCAATATTCTCTTACTTAGGCCTTAGTGCTAACGTTTTTCGTAATAGCTTGTATGTTTGACTTAATCGCCAGCATCAACATCATCGACTAGCAACCACAACCTCATTAACTTTAACCATACATACATACATACAGTATATTGTTGTGTTAATGCCTGTTATAGCTGTGTTATTACTTTTAACCTTACCGGCGTATGTATGAAATATTTATGTCATCGTATGTATCTAAATCAATGCTGGGTGCCTCTTTATATTGAGTCTTGACTGCCTGGTTACAGTCTATATAACATTAACAAGTTGTCATTTACATATGTCATAAGGATGTGAGTTGGTTTTGAGTGACTACCTAAACAAGCATGCATATGCATGCTAAGATGTTTGTGTGCTGTAGTACGTATTACATTATGATACTGACACACGCATAATGAAATTGTTTCAAAACTTCAGCGTTGTTGTTAAAAGATGTTAAACATTCATCAACTTTGTTTAGTTCTAAGGTTTATGTAAAACTCAGACATGTTTTATGTTGCTAAGCTATAAATAAGCAACTTTCTTTTTGATTTTGAGACATTTTTTCATAAGGATAATGAATGATTTGTGAAAGGTTAGTCTCAGGCGAATATTGATGTTTTTATTAAAACTACGGACGGCTTCTTGACATTTGTATACAAGACAGAAAAAAGCAATGTTCTCCCATCAACACCTTTAATTGAAAAAAAAAATACAAATTACTGATTAAAAATTTAATTAAAACAATTAAAAATTAAAAATTTTATTAAAACAAAAAAAATTTAATTAAAACAATAAGAATTGAAATTACTGAACTTAAGCCCGACTAAGAAATTATTTCCGATTAAAATTCACTATAGTTCAACTAAACATTTAAAATTGTTTCAATTAAACTTCTATTTAAACATTTAACTGATTAAAAGTTTAAGCAAAAATTTAAAAGAGTCAATTAAACTTTTGTCTAAAAATTTAATTGATTAAAAGCTTAATTAAAAAAAGTTTTAAAATAATTTCGAAAAGGCCCGACTTTATTTTTTAAATTAACATATTTATATGCACATAAATATTCGTATGTATGTATTTAACTCTTTTTAATACCGAATTAGCTATTTGCATCAATACCACAAACTCCCTTTTGTAATTTCTTATTTACATTAAAATATGTTTGTATACAAAAATTTTTTTTCAAATGCATTTTTTTTAACAAAATTTACATAATGCTAAAAATTTTGTTAGCATCCCTTAAAATAAATATTTATACTGATTATATTTTTTTATACATATTAACATGGCCACAGCGGAAATGAATATAAGGTTAACAACTTTAAATGCGTTTAATAAAATGTTGATGTAATTAAAAATTAATTGTTTTACATGACATTTAATTAACATTACAAACATGACAATTTGTTGTTTTATATCGTCACCATGTGTTTATTATTTTATAATTGTTATTTTGAATTTTCGTAATTGTTTTCATAAGTGCAATTATATTTTATAAATATTTAATAAATATTCGCTATAAATATTGCAATGAACATCAAAAACTATTATGCCAAATAAGAGAAATTTAATAATAAAAAAGAAAAAAAGAATTTACTTTAAAAATCTTATCAATATCTTATTAGACTAACAAACATAAAACAGTTTGCCATAGACTTTGAGACGTTCGAGTTTCCTTTCGAGATTTAGTCGCAAGCACTTTAATTTATTTTCTTTGCCAAACAACATTTAAATAAATTAATGTCAATCATAATTTCTGGTGGCTGGAAAAGAAATATGTGAAATGAAATACACATACACACATACATACATAAACTATTTCTTACTGTGTTGATATTTTGCTTTCATAACTTATAACTTTTTCTGAAGTATTCGAAGTATAAAAAAAGAAGGAGACATACATCGAGTTTGAGTTTTTTTTTAAATATAAATGGACCAAAAGGCAAAGCATGAATTTAATTTACATTTCGTATAAAAAGCGTTTTTATAATAAAGTACATTAATTTGGAAAACGTACCCATCCTGTTGCGAAAAATGAAAAATCACTAGGGTTTTTGTGCCGAAACTAGTTTTTTGTGACAAAAGTGGATTTTGTTCTTTTTTTATAGTAAAAGCGAGTTTTTGAGACAAGAGCGAAATTTTGTGACATAATATCGAGCCTTTATGACTCAGGGAATACATATATACATGTGTCCTAAGTAAGATTTTGTGACATGAGTAAGTATGTAAGTATGATTAAATGTGAGTTTTGTGACAAAAATTAGCTTTTGGAACATAAGTAAATGATTTTTTTTTATATATGTGTATGTTAGGGTGTGTAAGATTTTATGTGACAGTGGTGAGATTTTGTGACAAAATTAAATTTTTGTGACAGTAGTTTTCAGTGATAAATTAAATTTTTTTTAAAACAATTGTGACAAAAACGGGGGCTCTTATGGCTTGAGGAAGATTCCTGTTGTGGTTGTTGTTGGGAAGCAAATTCTGGTGCCTAAGATAGATTTTTGTTATAAAACGAGTTCTTGTGACAGAAGTGAATTTTTTTGACAAAAGATTATTTAAGTATAATTAGTTAATAATAGTCAGATTTTTTTAGTTTTTGGGACACAATTTAGTGCATTTCTTATTTATTGATAAAAGTTAGCTTTTATAAGATTTTTGTGAGTTTTTGTCACAGGAGAAAGTTTTGTTTGAGACACAATCAAGTGCATTTTTTATATTGCTGAAATTTAACTTATATAAGAGTGAGTTTTGTGATAGGAAACAGTTTTTTAATATTAAACTTTATGTTTTTTAGGGCTTAAAAAAGATTCTTATGAAAAGTGTATGATTTTGCTACAATAGAAAATTTTCGTGCTGAAGATGGACATTTGTGACAAAATGAGTTGTTGTGTTATAAGTGAATTTTTGTGCGTAGAAAAAATTTTAGTAAAATAATTTAATATTAATAAGATATTTGTAGTAAAATTATAATTTTTGTCCCAAAAATATATATTCATGCTTCAAGTGGATTTTTGTGACAAAACTGAGCTTTTGTGATAGGAATGGGCTTTTGCTTCTAGATTTAGTTTCCCAAAACGAGTGTTAATTTCTTGAAAATGAGACATAATTTTCTTAAAAATTTAATATAATTTTTTTTTTAGAATTCCCTTTTATATCTTATTAATTGGTGCACTTGCAGCTGAACATTTTTGTTAAACACTTTATGCTTATTTTCTAACTTTCATCTTCTCAACGGCACGTGCTTTAAAGAACAATTATGGAAAAAAAGTGAACATTCAGCATAAGCTTGTGGTCAAGTTATTTGACACGATTTATATGTTCATTTGTAAACAATGTTGTCTTTCGAGAGACAGAGAATTTATAGAGAAAATGTGCTGTTGACTAGACAACAAAATTTAGCACACAAATAGAAATTATATTTTACAAATGTATATATGTACAATGTACATTGTGCAAAAATAGATAAATGTGTGCAAAACAATGTTAGAATAGCATAATACTCGTATGAACACAATGACAAGTAATTTTATTTGCATACAACAGTCATCGACAACAATTCAAAATAAAAGCCAATATTCACATAAAATCAGGACAAACTTATCCAGATGTAATTGAAGTCAATAAGAAAATATTCCTAGCGAGGGTTCTTTGAGGAGTCCTTTAAAAAATTTCACAAATTATGTGAGATTTTTTATTCAATTTATAAATCATTTATGGCCTAGGGAAAAGTACTTTAGAAAGTTCAACGTAATTTGTGAAATTTTTTTCGAACTAATCTTATGGCCTCGAGCAGGGATGTTTAAATCCCAAATTAAAATTTTTATCACAGTTCAGCTCACTGTTCAAAATGTTTCCAAATATATTTTTTCAAATAAACTAAAATAATAAATTAATAAAAATAATAAATAGAAGAAAAATTTTTTATTCAAAATATATTGAGAATCGCGTTTACTTAAATTGAAGATTACAAATTGAAATTTTTTAGCAGATCAGATCAGTTAATAATTCTATCTGTTTCCATATACATATTAGTTTTTAAATAAAATTTAAATTTTTATTCAAAATATATTGGGAATCGCGCTTGAAAATCCTTCTAAATCCAAAATTTTTTTAACTTGTGTTGCTTGGCTTGTTCATGTGTTGTTAGACTTACTGTTATATGCAATCATGATGTAAAGAAGGAAGAATGTTCGTTTGAATAAATGAACGAATGAGTGAATAAATGCATTGCAATTCAATAATATTAGTGATTCTTTTTCTACTTTTTAATCAGTAAGTATTTTCATGTAATTTTTTATGTCATTTTCTTTTCTTTTCTTTTTTTTTGGTTCGGTTTGTATACAAATTCCAATCGATCTTTGCATTCCTTTTACTATTTTTATTTAAGTTTTGCTTGCAGCGCATAAATTCAATTTGTAGTTAGAAGAAGATTGTGGAATAGCTACTTCACTATGGAAATTGCTGTTGGTATTGTTGTTTTTGTTATGAAGTACAATTTTCAAGTTGCTCCCTAAAATATGCAACATTTGTGAGACAATATTTTGTTGTGTAGTTTTTATTCGATTACAGTTATGTGTGTGTGGATTTGTTTATTTTTTTTTTTATTCTGAAAGTTTCTTCTGCGAATGTATGTATGTACTCGTATGTATGTATGTCTGGTATACGTTTGTTTTGTCGATTTTTGCTGTGATTTCTTTGCTCGTGCTTGAGATTTTTTTTTATTTTTCTGAATCAGTGTCGATATGTTGTTGGCTTTATTGGCATTAGTTGAAAGACATGTTAGCAATTCATTTTAAAATTTTTTTCAGTACAAAAAGTTTATTATACATAAAACCAATGAAAAATTTTTTAAACTTTTGACATATCAGATATAAGTGGTGATATTAAAAGAAAAGTTAACAAAATACATACGAGTATACATACATACCTCAAGCTAATGCAGAATACACAACAAAACAACTTAAACAAAGCAACCGTTATTTAAATTATAATCGAAATATTTCAAAAATTCTTCGAAGAAAGCATATAAAAAATAGTTCTCCCAAAAAAACCGACTTCAATGCAAAGATCTGGTAGTCTACTCTGTAATTCGAAACGAAAGCAAATTATTTCCAATAGTGATGTTAATAGCATACAAATTCGAAAGCATTTTCTTTAGTTTTGAATATTTTCGACAAAAAATTTATTGACCAAACTCTTAAAAAAAAATGGAAAATCTGTTTGTTAAGAAGTACGTGAAATATAAAACTAAATTTTAAAGGGCGTGCCTCTGCCCATTTTTCAAATGCAAGACTGTGTGTTTTTCAGAGCTCAGGGGGTGTGTTAAGCTTCGTAAAAATCGGTAAAGTAGAACCGCTTAAAACAAAATATTAAATTTTAATGGGCGTAACTCCGCCCATTTTTTTTAAATGGTAGATTATGTCTATCTTAGAGCTAAAGGTGTGTGGTAAGTTACGTTAACATTGGTTAGGTAAAACCACGTGAAATATAATAATAAAGTTTAGTGGGCGTAGACCCGGCCCAATTTTTCTACTTTAAAATTGTGTACTTACAAGAACCAAAGGTGTTTGCTAGGTTTGGCAGCACTCAAGTAAGTGGAATATCATAATATTAAATAGAAAATTTTTGGGCGTGTCCCTGCACACTTTTTTTAACAAAAAAAATCTCCTAATTAACATTTATTTGATGTTTCAATTCACAATAACGCGTATTTCTACCCCACAAAAATAAGCAAAGTTTTACCTTTCTAATTAACAAAATTCTTAAGATACTTAGATAACCTTTTTTAATTGCAAAACTCCTAAAACACTTTAAAAGAAATATCCATGAACAATTTGCAGGTAACAAATTTTTAATTTAATAATCACTTTTCTTAGGCATTTTTATTGTTGAATGTGCAGGCGAAGAATGTTTTTAATTTGGGTGGGTATATGTAAGATATTTTCTTTTTATTTTAAATGGTTTTTAGCCTCATTATGAAGAGCTTAAGCGGAAAAAAATTTTGCGTGCTTAGAACAATATCTTTCAAGTATCTAATTAGTTTTATTATTATTTTCTTAACAGGGTTTTATTTTCTACGAGAATATTTATTTCTTTAAAAATGTTCTAACTACAATAGCATTAATTGCAATTGTTTGAAAAATTATTTAAATTTAATTTAGTACCGAAGGTTCGAAGGACCATGCTTGACTTAGAAATCTTAGCGTCTGCTGCCGTTGTCTAACGAAATTCTTAATCAAACACTAGTCAAATTTTTTAATAAGGATTGAGCAAACATTCATTTAGGATTTCGTTGATTATACGAGTATTCATCATAAGGCCTGGTGTAGATTTTGATTAAAACATTTAAACGTTTCATTTAACATTAAATTTACCTGACATTGATATAACCCATTCGTTCTTTGTACAACGTATCACTTGTTATTTATAAATACATTGAGGCTGAATTTGAGACATCTAATTAACAAAGAAAGATATAAAGTGTAAATGTTGATGATGGCATGAGAAGAGCGTGAGGTCATTGTAGCATAAATAAGTTCATTAAGTCGCACAAGTATTAAGTCAAATTATTGTAACTATTTCTATTGTTGTTTATTTTTGTTTTTTTTTTCGTCTTCTTCATAGAATACGTGCTTGAAAAAGCTAAAAAAAAGAGAGAAATATAATCAAACATGTCAATCAAGTGATTTAAGAACATTAGGTGACACATAAGTTATATATGGAATTCACCAAGTATTCATGACTTGCACTTGGGGCATTATTTCTAGAAATTGGTTTGGTTTATATTTATAAATAAATTTTTACGCATTCGTAATGAAAACAGGAAGTACACGCATAACAAAATACAAACAACAACTAAAAAGTTTTTCAAACTTAAGGTCTTCTTTCCTTCCTACGACATTCGATAAAAATAGCAATGATAAAATTTTTGTTATTTTGGGCTTTCTTCTTTCTTGTATTATTCAGTAAACATGTTGTTAATAAACGTTATAGGAATATTACATAAGACATTATTTAAGACTCTAACATGCATCTTATTTTTCCCAATACAATCTCATAATAAAATCATTAGCTTATTTTTTAAATATTCCGAGAAATTTTAAAAATTATGATGATGGGTGTTTTTTATTGAGGTATAGAACTTTAAGTTGGCATCACTTTTTTAACTGGCGGCCATTTTGTCAGCTGTCAAGTGATTAATATTTAGTTTGGTTTGCCATTTCATCATGAACAGGTTGACAAAAGAACAACGCTTGCAAATCGTGCAAATTTATTTCGAAAATAATGGTTCAGTTCGCGAAGTTTACCGCAAGCTCCGTCCATTTTATGGTCGACATAATCGTCCATCAGAGCAATTAATTCGGTTAACCATGGATAACCTGTCAATTCGCCACCAAGATCGTGTGATTTGACACCATTGGATTATTTTCTTTGGGGATATGTGAAGTCGCTCGTCTACGCCAACAAACCAGAAACGTTAGGGGACTTGGAAGCCAACATTCTTGGCGTTATTGCCAACATACGGCCCCATATGCTCGAAAAAGTGGTTGAAAATTGGACCTGTAGAATTGGCTTTATTCGAGCCAGCCGCGGCGGCCACATGCCCGAAATCATATTTAAACGTTAATGGCATAAAATTATCCTTCCAATAAAGCCAAATTGATGGACATTAAAACGATTTTCTTGTGTTTTATTTCAATTCGAAGTTCTATACCTCTAAAAAAACACCCTGTATTTTAGGAATGAAAAGGTGAAAGAAAGCCTTACTTTGGCTTCTGTATAATTTGTTATAACAAAAGGTTTAAAATTCCATTGAAAGTATTTGTTAATATTTAACGAAAATCGCTTTCATAATGTTTTCTTTAAAACACATATTCAGAAAAAGTAATTTTCAATAAACAAATTTTTTCTACAGTCATTGAAACAGAAAAAAAATTAAAATAGAAAATTTTTTCTGAAGAAACCCTTGAAACCTAAACAGTGGCACAGCGTTAAAAAATCGTCAAGTATATTGTTTACTGAATATCAATATTAAGCTGTTTGTATATGAATAGTGAATTTTAGCATTTTAGTGTAAAAAAATTATATTCTTCTTAAAGTTACTTTTTGAAAAGTTACTTTTTTGAAAAGAAGCTTTTTAAGTAATAAAAAAATATTTGCTAACAAAATTGCGAAAACTTTTAAAAAATCTTCTTTATATATCAACTGCAACTGTGCTACAGTTAATGCAGCTTCTTTCGTTGTATGCAACAAATTACTTTAACTAAAATCTTTGACAAATTGGCAGCACTATTTGCACTATTTGCTGCCAATTTGTCTTTACATTTTCTTGTTGTATAATAACAAAATTAACTACAACTATATGCATAACTAATTGCAGTCGGAAATACAAATAATTCAATAAAATTTTACTTTTCTTATGAACACAGTTTGTCAAATAAGTATTTGCAAATTCAAAATTATAAGTTTTTAGTCACATGTTGAATTAAAATAATTAAAATAATTCAACATGTTACGCTTAAAATATTATTTGAGGTTAGGTTAGATTAGGTTGAAAAGAGGAGCCATTACGCTCTTGTTCGGTGACTTAGACATAAGCCAGTCCAGGCCTGTTGTGCGCCCTCATATAAATTAACAAACGGGGTTCGTTTTATAGGAACTCAGTATCGCTTACGTATACCCTCAAACTTTTCCAGTCAATAACTCTAAGGTGGGTAGTGCCCGGTGAGGTGTTATCCCCAAAACAATGGCAACTCGGCTGGGTGAAAGATGGACAATGACACTTTCTTTGTCCATTGTCTCTATATCCTCCATGCATGCTATGCATTCATTGCAATTCGTGGCTCCAATCCGGTACAAATGCACTCAAAGATTAGAGTGCCCCGTTAAGATGCCGCTCAACTTTCCTAGTTCGGACTTATTTAGTTTCAACAGTTCTTTTATTTTATCTTCATCCGGGTCGCCCCACAGAACCTTGTTTAGATTACCCATAGTATTACAACTCCATCGTGTTCTGTGGACCGTCTTCGCCCAATTTTGTAACTCAATCTTCGCTGCCTTGAAAGGCTTTGCATTAATTAGAGTTATCATGTTCTTGCAATCTTAAACGGTCGTAAAGTTTACTCTCTCGGTTGTAATTGCCCTAAGTACCGAGTTAATATCGGTAAATATATTGACCTCTGTGGGCCTAATATTTACACTGATCCATTTTATAGCCTCCGTGATCGCACGAACTTCCGCCTGGAACACTGTATTATGGCCAGGCAAGCGGAAGTAAATCTCGGTCTCCGGTTCTTCTATGAAGAAACCTAGGCCCGTTCCTTTCCCTAGCTTCAAGCCAACCTACCACGGGTGTTTGTTCTAGTCTTCGATTGACCCAGGAGTGTCTTTCTGGTATCAATGTCTCGCATTCAATTATAACCCTAGTCTCACGTACCCGGTCGGACATTTCCAAAGTCTGGTCGTATCCGGTCAGTGACATCCACATGTTCTGATGGTGTGGTATGTTGTATTGTCCAATCCATTCCCCCATCATTTTTAGACGTTTTGTAGCAAGAGTTGCTTGTATCTAATACGAATGTCTATAGGTTGGACATAAAGAATAGTCTCCAATGACCTGGTGGATGTAGTTTTTATAGCACCAGATTATTTAAAGTAATTGATGCATTCGGAAAGCAGTTGAAAATAGGAAAAACTGTTTAAAAAAAATTGCTTAGTATAAATTTAGTAACCCAGGCTCTAAAGGAAAAATAATTAAATTAATATGCTGCCATGAGATTGAAATAAATGGGGAATTAAAAAAAATTATGTATTAATTTGGTAGAAATTTTCAATATTATTTTGCTTAGCAAAACCATATTGAACAAACTGTATGTATGCACACGCACACACACACACACATTCCGCTACTCTTTGAGGCAGCCTGTCAAACACTAAAGCAAAAGAATTTTCAACTTAACCTTCTTGGTGAATCGAACGGAAAAGCTGAATGAATAGTTATGAAAACTACTCAAAAAAAAATAGAAGAAAATCGCACACACACTGACACACACACACGTGCGTCATACATTTGAAATACTTAGATGCTTTGATATGTTTTGCATTGACGGAAATTGTGTATTAATAGTTTAGAAAGGAAGTGCTAAATGTATTTAACGTAATGAATATGATTCATAAGTTAAATTATGCAAAGTCTGCAGAAAAAAAATTCTGATAATATAATAAGAATATAAATAAACGAATTGATGTGTTGTGACAAAGTGTGTCTTGAACTAGATTGTTTGAGTATAAAAGTTTTATTAGCTAAGATGAAATTGATAAAGATAAGATTTTGAATTGAAATGAGGAGCATGCCCAAGTTATTGTAATTTCTTGTTATCGATGCTTTTAGACGTTGCCTGCTAAGAGGAGAGTAAGTGAATTCAAATTTTAAATTTTGCTCAAATACAAATAATTTATTTTATTTTATTTTTATTTAAAACTCTTCAAGTGTGCTCTTTATTTATTTTTAAATATTTTTATGTTTCTGCACTTAAAAGGGAGGAAATAATTTAAAAGTTTTTTTTTAAATACACAACAGTTTATTGAATAAATAAATACAAATATTTTGCTGTAATTTTACTGAGATTATCACTATAATCTTTTGTAATATCAAACATATATTTTACTTGCTAATTGTCTAAAAAGCCATAACAATTAAAATCATTTTCAAAACAAGAAAAATATTTATGAATTTAAAATAAACAAAACTATTTAGATACGAGTGCATACTACAAGTTTTGCACATAAATATACCAGTATATCGTTACCTTAATATAGAAAGGCCCCCACTCATTATTTTTTTGAAATGGAGATTTTTGAATTTTTCGTTTCTATAGATGTTCTGCTATCAAAAAAAATACAAAAAACTCGATTTCAAAAAAATAATGAGTTAGGGACTTTCTGTATTAAGGTAACGATATGTACTATAATACAATAAAGAGTAAAGTAAATTCTGGTGTATGTGTGTGTGTGTGTGTGTGTGTGTAAGAATATATGGTTTACTCAAAGATACACCGGAAGTTGTCCAAAAGCTTTCTGCATCAGCGGAAATGCTTAAACTGCTAGTTAGCTAGTTATCCAATCAATCAAATAAAATATTCAACAACATTTCAATATACAAAATTTTTAGATACATATTTTTATGTCAAGTTGCTAGGCAGTATTCGTCTTTGTCTGTAAAATTATCTTTTTAAGTACTAGTACACGCAATAGTACTCAAAAAGTACCATTTTTTAATTCTAGATGAATAGAAGATAATTTCGACTGAGTGGAAGTGTTAATTAAATATGCCATTAGAATTGCTGGGTACAATAGGATAATTTTTACAAAAACTGCCTTTTAAAAATAAACACACTTGCCTTGCATTCCCATACATATACACACAGGCATATGTATATTTATGTATATAGTCTGAATGTATGTGCAATAAGTAAATATATGTATATCTTATATTTTAGAAATATTTAGTTTTAAAAGCATTTAATGGATTTTGAAAATTTACCATAAATGGGTAAATATAAAAAAAGAAAACAAACTAAACAATTTTTGCATAAATAATGTGTTAACAAAACAAGGAAATGCATCTAAAAGCTGCACAAAAAAATAAATAAATAACAAAACATAAGTAAACTCTTAATAATATATTCATGCAGTGACTAGAAAGATCATTTCCTACTTTTAAAGGAAAACAAACATTTAAATAAAATCCACAATAAAAAAAACAGGTTCTAGTTAAATGATTAATGTTGTGTAGACATTTGGCATTTTTTGTGTTTCTTGTGATTTTGTGGTGTCATTTTCAAAATGTGTGCAAAGCCCGTTCACATTATGATTTTTTATGTGGAAAGCAATGCCACACAACGAAAAATATCGGAAACGACTTACGTTGCCACTGGTACACTGGTACTCGAATATAGAACACAATTTATTTCCTTGCTGGCAAAAGTGTGATACAAAATTTCAAAAACTCAAGATGAATTAAATAAATTACAAACTTTTTACTATTAATATAATCATGTGTTTAATAAAAAATTTTACTTGGCCGCATAATAGTCAAAAGCGTGAAAAGTTTACAACTTTTCAGACAAATTTTATTTGAGGGAATATAAATTGAACTTTCAGTTGCCGTTTTTATTTGGTTTCATTAGCAATACGAAGTTCAAAAGTCAATAAACTCTATCTACTCAAAAGTTTGTTGCACTCGTAAGTAGCAGATGCTGCACAATTAAATTAAATTGTATATATTTGTATATAAATAATGTATTAGATTAGCTTTTCATATTTATTTCGTTGCTTAATACACGTTCTCGATGTTAAGGGAAATTGATTTCCTTAATGTACCTTGTAATCGGTGTTTTTCTATCGAGTTAAACTTAAATGAATCACCGCTGGTCGTTCTGCGATAAGAAAGCAAACAAACAAAACAATTTAATGAACTTGAAAATAATTTTTTATACATGTACGAGTATATATAAATTTTATTTAATTACATTGACCTTGACTTTTTTGAAATTGTTGAAAACAATTTATGATTCCTGCTGCCATAACAAAATCTGCTATTTGATCTAAATTGTAAAATATGTGTGTGTGTACGAGTATATAGCAGCTGCCAACTTATTGAGACGCCACAGAGTTTATCTTTTTTATATTTCTATTACATTTCTTTATACTTTTCTTTACCATATTTTCCCTGATGGTTTTACCAAGTAGCTGCAAGCAACAAAACTTTTTTTGCTGCATACTTAAAGGGATTGTGCAGTGGAATAATGTGTAAAAACTGAAAGTTTGTTGTTGCGAAAATTTTTCATGTTAGAGAAACAAATTGAATGTGTACGTACGCTTTTTAGAAGTATCCTTTTAACAATTTAAACTTTATTGCTTATTTAATGGGAAAAATCTTTATTTTATTTATTTTTATTTTTTTTTCGTTTTGGTTTTTGTTTTTGTATTTTGCATGTGGTATAAGTTGAGAATTATGCATTTGTGTAATAAATTCAGCTAGAGTAACATTTTTATTATGATCCATATTAACGACTTTTCTTATTTTTGTGCTGGCAACATGTTTTCAGGGTGATTATAATAAAGACATTGATGAAAAGGGAAATGTAAATTGTGATTATAATGATGATGATGATGATGAGAACGATAGCGAGAATGGTTTTGTTTTAAAGTTTAAATATGTAAGTAAAGTAAAAGTTTTAATATTTTTTTATGCATACATACATACTCGTATATCAAATATTTCATATCGCTTGAGAAAAATTTGGTTACAAATGATCCAAACATACTCGTCCTAAGACTTGAGAAATGGAAGTGTTACCCTAAGTAGGGAGTAGTGCATATCGAAATAGATTTAGTAAGGGGCCATCCACATATTACGTAACACTGTTTTCCCACCCTCCCCCCAGTAACAGATCGTAACAACTGCCATGTATTTGTTGTTTTAATGGCCAAAGTTTTACTCTGCTGCGACAATTTCAGGTTCGTAGCCCGTACGGTTGTCGAGAAAACAGCCTGTGACAGACAGACAGACGAACATCGTAGGGTTGCTCCTTTTCACCTTTGGTGTACGAAATCCTAAAAAACCATTTAGTGCAAGTGGTTACATATTCACTATTTTCGTGCTGTGTCGTCTTCATTCTCAGGAACTCGGTGTAGTATTTTTGTAAACAATGCGGATGTGACAATGGCCGGATCTAAGTCACCCTACAACCAGTCCTCTAACTATTTTTAGATATTAACTTTAGCTTAACTGCTATTTGTATTTTTGAAATATGAGTGCCAGTTTACTTTTATATCAAATAATTTTTATTTCAATAATTTTGTTAAATTTTGTCTAATTTTTCCAAATATTTCTATTAAAAAATGTATATGAACAAAATGTAGCTTAAATTTTCAATTAAGTTGTTGCAAAGCCTAAAGCTAAAAGTTTTAAAATCTTAAAGCTGCAGTCTAACCAAGAAATACGGCTTTTCTTATTCCTCCTCCTCCTCCTCCTCTTCGGCCACTACTCGTGTTGTTTTACGCCTGGAGGGACCACGTACCCGTTGTGGCTTCTTTTCTTTGGGCTTGGGATTTTCCAATTCCTCTAATTCAGCATCGGTTAAGCGATCTTTGTACCAATCAGCGCTAAAAGCATACAAAGCAAAATCAGTAGTAAATTCCTTCTTCAACATGTGTAGTGAAAATATTACCATTCTGGCACATTACGCGACCACTCGCAATGTTTCTTCTCATCATCGAATACCTGACCCAATTTGCAGCCATTCCTGCGTGGTATGTCTCCATTAACACACACATAGAAAAATTGACAATCATCAGGATCGGCATAACGGGGATGTGTGGCCGCTTCGGTTTCATTAACTTTGGGACATTGGAATTCAAATATATCTGCAGATTTGCAGCCGGTAACGCCCACTTCATCGGGCCAAGTACAAATGCCAGTTTTAGGATTGAATACAAGCCCTGTAGGGCAAGTGATCATATTGAACTGACCATCAACACAGTAATAGAATTTGTCACAAATGCCCGGTTTTTCATGGCCGAAATAACCGTTTTTACGGGGACAGTGTTCAGAGGGTTGGGGAGTTTCTGTACAAAAAAAAATATTATTAGTAAAATATTAAGTACTAAAAAGATAATTTTTTTTAAATAATTTAATTTAAAAATTTTAAAATAATACTCTTGAAATTTTAAGTGTTGACGACATGTAATAAATTTGGTGTGATAATTTTTGATAAATGCATGCGCATATTTTCTAAAATAAAATATTACGTTTGAGCCCATAATTATAAAAAGAGAAATAAGTATTTTTTTTTCAAAATATTAACGGTCTAATTCATGAAAAATGTTACAGGTTTATTTGACAAATTTCCCATAGAAATACGTCAAATAAGCGCTTAATAAACCTGAAATATTTTTTATGAATAAGGCATTAATTATTAAGCAAACACTTTGACACGTAAAAAAATAAACAGTCATTAAGCAACAACACCACGCATTTTTCTGATATGCATTAGTGTCTGATATGCATTAGTGTCTCCTAGTATGTTGCAGGAAAGTTCAAGTGATGAATGCATAGACACTGGTCACTGAACTACTCCTGCTTACTAATACTAATCCTTATGTAACATCAGAGCGCCCTCCTTCGTCGGTATTGTGTAGCAGAAGTAAAATAACGAATAAAATGGCTACTAAACACAGCTTTGAAAATTCAATATGCCTCATTGAGACCAGGGGCGCTGCAACACACTGCATTATTGGAAATGTGCAAAAAACAGAGTTGTAAAAAAATTAAACTTGAGGGTGGCGATGGCTGAAGTAGCTAGCACGTTGACTACGAAAACGAAGGTCCTGGGTTTGAGCCCGGTATCAGACAGTCATCAAATAACAACACCACGCATTTTTCTGATGTACATTAGTGTCCCTTTGTATAAGTTGTTGTAGGAAAGTTCATGTGATGAAGGCATAGTCACTGGTCACTGAATTATACCGACTTCAGCAGATACTAATCCTAATGTAACATCAGAGCGCCCTCCTTCGTTGTGTAGCAGAATCATCGGCGAAGTAAAATAACAATTAAAATGGCTACTAATCACAGCTTCAAAAAATTTAATATGCCTCAACACCAGAGGCGCTGCAACAATGCATTATTAAAAACGTGCAAAAAAGCAGAGTTGTAAAAAAATTAAACTTTCCTCTACCTCTTCCTGCACCACCTGCCTTCTGTATCACTGAGTAACAGTGGTAGGCAGTCATTGCCTGAGTGTTACTTCTCTTGATATATTGAAATATTGAAGATATTAATGTAATACTGCAGTTATCAATAATTTAAATTAAATTTTAAATGCAATTTTCTTGTTGCATATCCCGCATGTTTCATAAATTGGAGCAAAAAGTAGTTTTTTCTATAAAATTCTGTAAAAATTATATTCTAACTAAAAATTACTTTTACCACTTGGTTTTTTTCTCTTTTGTATAAACTCACATATTTGTTTAACAACATTGGCAACATTGTTAGCTTGAAAAGCAAACATTGCAACAGCCAGGTAAACTTCCAACAATAATCTAAAGGCAAAAAATCATCTAACAAACTAAAGTCTACTGCCATAACTGTCAATTAATCATGAAAACATAATGGACTCTACAAAAATACAGCATCATTGTTACAGAGACAAAGTAACCATAGTGGTCTTTTACAAAAGCCAACAAACAGAATCTGCATTAGAAAACCAAAGTCTACCTGTGTAGTTGATGTAAAATAGTGCCAAAGTCAAGTTATTCAAGCAGTTGTGAGTGCAACACAACAACGACTCGTTTGCACTGCTTACGTGTACTCCCATGTAGACTAAAAGTGTAAAAACTTGCAAAACTGGAGAAAAATCTGTGCAAAATTCATTTAATTTTATTTTTTCATTTAGTCCTTGCTCAGTTATTCCTTTTGCAGTTTCGAAGTCAAAGGGTTACTCACACTTTTTTGTTTGACCAACAAAAATTGTGTATTAGACATGTTTCATAATCAATATGCTTTCGAGCAGACACTCTTTTGGTTTTGCCAACAAAAAACAAAACAGACAAACAAAAATGTTTAAAAGGAGACAATAACGTGCAAAATGTAGCAAAAATGTTTGTGCGATATGTGCTCGATATTGTCTGCATGTTTATAAAGTGACAAAGAATTTAAAACTGGGTATTTGCAAAAGGTTGCAGATTGCAGGTTGCGGCATATTCAATTCTGTTCCTGGCCTTAAGTTACCTTTCTAGCAAAAGTTTTTATATACAAACTGACTCACTGACATCTAATGAAACCATTAGGTGGCTGGGTTGACCCTTAAAGGTATGCTTTACTGTTTATAGGGAAATTTTGTTTATTTTCTTTTCTTCTCTCTAACAACAACATGACAATAAAAATACAACTAAACGCAAACATACGTTTACATGTACTCCCACTCAATACTCTACTCTGTGTTGTTCAAAAATTCCACCAATATTTAACCTTTTTGGAAGCACAGACAAAGAAAGCCAAGTGCTTGTTGTAAATTTCAATAGAAACATGCTCAACTACTAAAATTGCCTTCAATTAATTTCGTTACTGAACCAATTATTCTAATGATCAAAAAGGCAATGATTACAAAAATATTGACAATTTCTGTTCTTTTATATTGAGACGAACTCACTAAACTGATTGCTTGTTGTGCTTTTTTTGGACGGTGTTTCAGTGAATTTGACTTGTTAAAAATTAAGGACAATTCGCTAAAGGCAAGTGGCATGGAAGCATTATTACTGATTGCTTTGAAAGTTTGTGCTCAACACCGAGGGTCTACGAAAGAATTTGATTTCTAATTTGTGTGTTATTAACATTGCAATTCGAAAGCATTTGCTTTCGTTTTGAATTACAGAGTAGACCCCGAGGGTGTTCCAATAAGACGTTTCGTTTTTAATGGTTTGACATGACTTAAGTAGTAACTACTACTAACCCATGACAACTAAAAACTGTGCCATTAACAATAAATTCAGTAAAGTGCGACTTTGAGTCGCACACAAAGGGTTCCGTACGGGCACTCCATATGTAATACTATACGAACTTAAGCCTATATAATCGCATATCTTAACTGATGTAGAGATTTTTTTTAATTTCGTTTTAGCATGTTTTTATTGTCTTAACTTTTTTTATTTGAAAATTTTTTTTATCGATTTTTTTAGTTTTAGTTTTTTTTTTATTTTGCAAATTTTTTCAGTTTTGACGATTTTTTTTTTGGCGAGTTTCTATGATTTTTGGCAATTTTTTTTACTTTTTGGCGACATTTTTTCGTTCTAGCAATTTCTTTAGTTTTGGCGTTTTTTTCGTTTTGGCGTTTTTTTAATTTTGACGAGTTTTTCGGTTTATGGCGATTTTTTTAGCTTTGGCGCTTAGTCTTAGCTGTGGCGTTTTTTTTTCGTTTATGGGACTTTTTCGGTTTGGTAATTTATTTTAGTTTAAGCGAACTTTTTTAATTTTTTCAATTTCTTCGTTTTTTAGCGATTTATTTTATTTCACTGTTTTTGTTTTCTCTTTGCTTCACTCACTTCAAAGAACGAAACAAAAAAACATAATTAAACAATTTGTTTGTTTATTTTCGTACTCTGCTTTTAAGTACAAAGAAATCAAAGCAAAAATAAATTTATAACTGTAATAGTGTAATTTTTGTTACGAAAATCACGTCCTAACTGCTATATCGCGCAATAAATAGCATAGCTATAAAAAAAATTGTGCAACGGGTTTCTTGAAACTTCATAAAAAAAATTTAAAATGTATGCATTTTATTTATATATTTGTCTCAGTGTAATCGTACGTAATTTAGAGAGATAAATATTGAAAAAAAATATTGAAAAAATATTCTCAAATTGTTCAGTCTGTCTGCTTATCCCCTTGCCCGATTATAAGGTGGGTTGCTAATTTAGCTGTTAACATGGGTTAATTTTTATGTATGCACATATCGCTCATTTACTCAAAGAACGTCATAACTCAAAAAATGGAATTTTTAAGTTAGTGTCGCAGCGATAGTCCTCATAACGTTCTTCATATTGTATAAAAATTTCAGATATAAAAAAAAATGTAATTTTCTTTTTCCATCAATTTGTGTGTAAACTGAAAACTTCTAACTCGTTTTCTAACAAACTGGTTTTTTTTTTTTAGTTGTAACGTTGTTTGAGTAAATGACCGATATGTACTGTACGTACTGGTAGCACGTCTATGCTGCATATTAACAAAATAAATGAAATTTTCAGCCTTATTCTTAAACACATAGTAGCAATTGCAGTACACATAATAACTGGATGCCAAAGGGAAAAAATTTTATACTACATACTCGTACTTTGTTAATGTCATATACATAAATAGTTTGAAAGTGCACAAGATTTTCTGTAAAATAACCTCAAACATTCCCTTTAATAAGAACTGAATACACGTAGAAATGCATAAGAACACCAAAGCTGTAAAATACTCGTACATACAATCTCTAGCTTCAACGTGTTGTCATTAGGATGGCCCCAAAAAAAGGCAAAATATCAATGACTTTTAAGCGAGCTAAAGTTATTCTAGACAAAAAGCATTTTCTGGGGAATATTGCTCAAATATATTGAATAAGGATAAACAATTTTTTACCTTGATTGATTGATTATTGGCCAAAGTTATCCTGCCATTCTAAGCCTGCCAAATAACGAACTTATTTCTAAGCTTTTGCTCTAAAGCAAAGCAAGCAGAGCTTTAATTTTTTTTTTCTTTGAACCAAAAAGGAGCTTTACTAATTCCCAAACATCTAAGCTCCCTTACCACGATGTATTAATATCTACTGGGTGTTTGTGTGTTTGTGTATGTCTATACTAAATTGTGCTTTAGTCTACATCCCAGTTACCATTTGGGTGAGCATTTTTTTTTTTAATTCTCTTACATGGTTCTCCTTAGATCACCTTTGGTGATTAAAAACTGATTTATCACTTGGGTGATTGAAAAAGGATTCACTTATGATTCATCTGTATGATCAAATAATGATTTCTTGAAAATAGAGCAGCAAAATGCAAAGAAGCCGCAAAAAGAAACCCAATGACTTAATAAATACTACCAGAAAATTGCTCAAAAATTAATCAGCAAATCGTATCATAAATGATTCTCTGGGATGATGCATCTGTAGGGTACCATTTTCCCACAACGGGAGTATCATTTATGCGGTTATTTTTGCCGTCCAGCTGATTCGGTTATGATACAAAATGCCAGCTGGGATGTGGCTGCTGCACCTAATGTGTGTGTGTGTATGTGTGTTCGCGTTAGTCCATGTTTATAAACGCTGTATTGTTTGCCATGTTAAACGACAATTTAAGTGGTGTTTAGTGGGGTTTAACTCTTGGAGACGATGGTTTAAATAAAAAATAAAAACAACAGCATCCATCCACTTACAAAAACTCTAGTGCATTTTCCTTTCCTTTTTTCCAATAACTTTATCATGATGGATTTTTTATTTTTTTATTTTTTTTTTTCTTTTTGCTTGTGTGCCAATGAGTATTCACGTGCTTGTACTATGTAGGTTTTTTTTTCTAAGTATTCTGTTGAAGTGTTTTGCATTGTTCTTTCCCCCTTTTTAATGTCGGTTAAGAGTACTTTGTTGTTTTAAGAACTTAAAGAGATTTTAAACCTGTACTTTCTTTACAAAATAGTTTTTTACAACAACTTGTTTTAAAAAACAAATTAACACAAATAAACTAGAATTAAATGGTTTAATGGTGTTTGGAAAATGTTTTAGGGTGAACGAAAAAGTCTTTGCGCAATCAACAAAAATTATTAAATGGATTTTAATGAAATTTGTGATACTGAAAGTGGACTGCCTTGAATAACAGAGAAAAAGTTCTTACAAAAATAATTTTTGGGAAAAAGTGCGATGAAAATCCTAAGCTTAACTTTCACACACTTTGACTCCACAGATTCTTGGTAAAAAAATGAAAAAAACGGAAAAAACCATAAAAATAAATGGTGATACTTACAAATGTATTTATTAAAGGTAAATCAATAATCATTTCTCATATTCTATTTTCATTAAAAACTCACGTTAAAAAGCTGATGTTAATAACGATCTCTGCCCAAATAGATAGACATGGGTGCTGATGAAGTGCGTGGCTGCACAGAAAAATGCGCATTTCCCTCAGCTAAAAAGTCTAGTTTCATTTTTCTTCTCTTCTTTAGAAACTCACATTAATTAACTTAAGCTCGATTAAGAAACTATTCTTGATGAAAAAATAAATTCTTTAAGAATTTAAAATATAAACAATAAAAAATCTATCTCAAATCTTAAAACTATTATTTTTTATCTTGACTTAAATGGCTTTTTCGTTCATATCTTCTGTTTTAGTTGAGCAAAAAAATTACCATAAAGCTTAAAATATATTTGCATGTTAAATTTTAAAAATTATTAATTTTTACCTTGACTTAATTAGCTCTTTCGCTAATATCTTCTGTTTTAGTTGAGCAAAGAATTACAATATTTTTTTGCATCTTATAATATTCGTATTATAAAAGATTTATGCAGCATATAGAAATGTAAAAAAATAGAAATAAATGTAAATTCGTAAATATTTATATGCAGCTCACAAATTTAATTTTTCTCACACAAACTCAATCGCAAATGAAGGCTATTAGTATTATGCTTAATTTACGAGTTAATGAACTGATAAATTATCATGTGAATGACAACAACAGCAGCGCAAAAAAAGAAGCAGCCAAACGAACGACTTGAAGCTAAATTCCCATCAAATTCATAGATCAATAAATCGCATTCCCCAATGTAACATAAAACCAATATAATACCAAGAACTATGAATATGTGTAATTACACATGCACCCATACATTTGCACACTGTACATACATATATACATGATATGTCACATACACAGCCCGACCGATTAACTGGCTTCGGCTTCGATATCGAAAGAAAATTTTTAATCAGCTGATATGTTACATATACAGTCCGATCGATGAACTAAGTTCGGGTTCGACAACGAGCCAGCAAATTTTAATTAGTCAAGAATCGGTATTAATTTTGCTGAATTTTACCAAAGGCCGAATTATTAGATTTTTCTCCTTATTCTGTAACTATCTGTCGATGCCGTGTCAATACAAAAGTTGATGCTTATCTACTCGCCCTCGAGATTAATTGTATGCTACGAGTATTGATAGTCTATTCACATTGTCTAAAGATCTAGCAAATTGCATGAGCCTTTCAATATATACTGACATGACGTCGGCAGATAGTTACAGAATCACAGGGAATGACTTCTTTAAAAAAAGCCAGTTTGGATTATTTCTGCAGAAATTCATATTGGTAAGTTCTTCAATACACTTTTTGTTTCTTCTTGCAATTAAAACAGGATACTTTGATATTTATTGTGCTTCTCGACGTGTTATAAGAACAAAATGAGACTTCTTTCGCCTACTCAAATAATTCTAAATGTCATATGATGTTTGTGTAAGACGTAGACTTTAGAAATCTTGACGTTTTTGTAGTAGATTAAAGGAAATTTCTTAAGGATGCTTTTTTAAAATATTTTTTTTTATTTTATGTTCAAATAATTCTTAAGCAATACTGGTATTAGAGAAATTTATGAAAAATATTCATTTTTAAAAAATATCGTTTCATATCTTTGCAAGCTTCCACACAAAAAAAAATAAACAAAATGACTGTTGTAGCCTTAAGTTAACTCTATAAGACTTCGAAGTTTTATGATTCTATCTTTCTTAGTTCGAAAGCTGTGATGACTTTTCTCGCTGCACAAAACTATATTTTTAAAAGAAATTATTTAATTTATGAATGAAAATCATTCATTATTACTGGTTGTTATTTCTTATAATTATCCACAATAATTTTTTGATATTTTCGTACAGGTATATAAATATATTTATGAAATTCTACAGCCTAACATTTTCATTAAATTTTGCTTAATGAATATTTGATCTTAATACGAAACAAAAATATTTCAAGAAAGTATCCTTAAGAAATGTAAAGTCCTTTTAAAACGCATAATATTAGGAAATGAAAAACCAAGTACGCAGCTTCACTATGTTTTGTGGCCAGATTAATTAGCGTATTGTCGCATTAGAATTGTGTCGAACAGCTCTTTTTGAACTAGTTTGAGAGCGTTCGAATCAAAAGTTGTTTCAACCCCATTTAATTTACATTGACGTTTTTGACCGTATTTGTGTCCAACTGAACGAACTAGTTCAAAAAGAGCTGTTGGACACAAGTCTAAGGGCCCAGTTAGCCGACTGTAATGTAATGTAACTGCAACGGTAGGAAACAGCTGATCGATATTGTTATGTGAAAATTAATGAAAATGGTTATAGAGATGTAATGTAACGTAACCTAATTTTCATATAAAAATATCGATCAGCTGTTTCCTACCGTTGCAGTTACATTGCGTTACAGTCGGCTAACTGAGCCTTAAGTCGCATTGCTGTCAAAAAAAATTCTGTCACACACTGTTATTTTTTCTGTTTAACAAATTAATTAACCTCAACAATTTTAAAGTTGTTTCTTGTTGTGAATTCATTAAGTTGAGTTCGGATTCGGCCTAAAAAAACCACTTCGGTGGGCCACTACAAAATAGTAAAAATATGTGTAAAGAGAGGAAAAAAACAATGATACCAAAACAAACGCATGCAGAATAATTGTGAGGATGAATATTGAATATTAATATGCAAAAACCTACTCAAACCATCAATCAAACACACAACAGCATATGCATAAGTACGAACTCGTATAAATGTTTGAACCAAAAATAACTAAGAGTGTACACTTGTAAATAATTTATTATTCTGCATAAGTTGAAAAAATGTTCCCAATACAACAATAGTAGTAACGCACTCACACATTACAGCTGCAACAAAACAACCCAACTAATAACTGTTATAGTTGATCATGTTTATTGGTCGATGAGGTTTGACCACATACGAGTACAACTCCATTTGTATGCATAATACAACTCTGGCAACAACAATAACAACAACAAAAAATCGTAACGAAACGTATGAGATTATGACTACATCGACGAGTGATTCACACAGGTACGAGTATAAGGTGGCAGCAATGTTCCCAACACATAAAATATATATAAACAAAAAAAATTAATAAATAAAATTAAACGTGATTTTCGTGCAATGTTCAAATTTGTTTTTTTTTTATTGCTTAACCAAATTCACTAAATTTTGTACACACAAAAAATATGGTCAATATTTTCTTAATTAAATTTGCATTAGTAAGCAAATTAGTAATTTTAATTAGATTTCTACACTTAAATTGATTGCAGCACTTAAACAGTTTATTGGCTCAATTAAATTTTTAATTGAAAATAATATGTAGTGAACTTTTGTGTGTGTTATATTTTAAAAATATACAATAAAAGGGTTTGACGATTGAGACTCTTAAAATTGCCATTTTTGTGCAATTGAGCAAATTTGCAAGACTTGTCTCATGCAGGCACTTTTCAACGTTTAAGGTTCATTTAAATGAAATATCAAAATACTTCAAGCAAATTGTAAATACTATCTACATATTTATTCACCCTTATTCCAGTTGTCGACATTGACCTCACTTTACCACAATACAAAAAAAAAAAATCAGATCAAAAACATCAGCTTGGCATCGGTTTGAATTTTTGATCAACACAAAAGGTGGCCCTTTTTGGAGTTATGTGGCCCGATCCCTTTAAAGAAATAGAGTTAAAATTCTAGATTTAAGTTTTTTGATACCTCCTTAAATGCTGTATGAAATTTTATAACAGTCGCATGGCAAGTTTAGAAGCTGCAGAATTATTTCCATTTCCAAAATCCTCCACTGTGACTCAGTAAAGGAAAATCTACTCAAGTGGTTGTTCATCGGACTAGTTGATGCATTTTGCGCGCAAGCTAGTCTTGCAATGCTCAGCGGCCATTTGCTCGAAAATTTCCTCAATGAACTGTTTGAGCTGTCGCCAACAGCTCGAAAGAAAATTTACCGCATACCGAAAGATGTTGAGCTAAACTCAGATGTCGTAAGATAATAAATCGATTCGGTTTGGTAGATTTCGAAAATTTTCGAAATGAAATTTTTGTTCAAATCGGCAATTATCTCTCGAATAAAGCTAAATTCATGACTGGATTGTAATGACTAATTATTTATATTTTATTTAGTTCAAAACTATATATACGAGTACCAATAAATAAAAAAAGCACCTTGTATAGATGTAGGTATGTATGTTTGTGTGTATGCTTTAATGTTTGTTGTATCTGAAATTCGTTTTATGAATTTTTCAATATTGTTTTCTCATCATTTATACGAGATGAATATTTAAATACTCGTATCAACATGTTCTGCAAACGCATCTTGATGTAAGAAATTGATGCATAATTTGCAAAATATTTACAAGAACACACATATTTATGTATGCATGTGTGCAGCTATCCCAATAGGAATCTTGGGGTTAAGTAACGCCTATTTTGGTGTCTTTTTAGCGACATATCAATATACATATCATGAGTAGAAAATATTTTCTCAGATACACACTATCAGTGGCGGCAGCTAATGTTTTTTATTAAAAGAATATTTAACCATTTTCATTACTTTTCACATAACAATATCGCTCAGCTGATTCCTACCGTTGCAGTTACATTCCATTAGAGTCGGCTAACTGAGCCTTAAGTCGTGCGTATAAACGTAGTAACTAACAGCGAGAAGTTTTTGCTTTGGCAACGTATTTTTTCTCTCAGTGTAGTCAATAGTATCAACATCAGCAGTAGATGTTCAATGACAACTCACATGTTAAATGTCTATGGCAAAAAGGATTGTCTAAAGAATAATTCGTCAGCAGTACTGGTGACGAAGTTAATATTCAATAGTGAATCAATACTGTCTCACCATTGACACTTCCTACAGGGTATGAGTGTGTATACTACATGTTTATAAATTTGTAGCCACATCATTTGCTTTGCTTCATGTTTGTGTTTGTGTTGTATTTCATAGATTTATTTGCTTTTAGTCTCCAAAAATTTGTAAATTTTTGCAAGAGCTCGTTTTTTTGCGTATAAATATTTTTTTCCCAGCAAATGTTTGTTTACTCTTTATGTGTGATTGAACATTAACATGTATGTGCTTGTGTGTGTTTGCCTGTTTGTTGTTTGCATAAGTATGTGTGTTTAAAATCTTGTTGTGCTGTTCCATTGACATTTTATCATTGTCACGTACATTGTTAACGTAAATAAATGACCACTGAAAATACAATAGCAAGTACAATTTCAACAAAGAAGGAAAGTTGATCTATTTCTGTTGTTAAACATTTTTAAATTTGTAAAAATATATGTATATAAAGGGTGAGCAAATTTAAGGTTAGGAAGTAATTTGGCTTAAAAACACCCTTTTTTTGACAAATTCAGTTTTATTGATACCAATGGAAGGTAGAAATACGGGCATTACTCCACTAGCACGTCGCCAGACGTCCGCTCTTTTCACAAAATTTTGAACCACATTTTATAAGAAAGCATCGCTTATCTCGATGCAATGCAGCGTTGAATTTCATCCTTCAGGGCGTCAGTTGTGTCTGGTTTGTTCACGTTAACCCCGGTTTTTCAAATTAAAATTCACAAATTTCACAATTGGAATTCTTTGTTCCAGAGTGTGGCGTTCTACTTAATGAATTTCAAAAAAAGACAGCTCGATTTTTGACATTTCATCATTTGACAGCCAATTTCCTTTCTCACCTCAAATTTGTCCACCCTTCACATACTAAATTAGATTGTCTGTTAGTGGATATGCTGGCCAGAACTAGGATTTCAAAATTTAGAGAAACACAACTTATAAGTGCAGAAAATAAAAAGGCTTTTCTTGTGCTTGATTTTCTATTAGTTTAATATATTGTGTGTGTGTATTTTACTAAAAAAAATTTTAAATTTTTATTAATTCGATAAACTTAAACTTTACTCATATTTTATTATAAGTTTCTACAAAATTATCTCGTTAAACTAAATTAACAAATATTAAACACAAAATAACAAAAAAACGAAAAGCAATAACAGCTAAATACACAAAAAAACATAATGAAGTTTAACATATTTATTTAGGGTAACAAATATGTACTCGTATAAACACATATGTATGTAAGTAAGTATGTAGATAGTAATATATAAACTACAAGACCACAAAATTGATACACTCACTGCAACCACAAACTGCTGGTCAATAACCGACAACATTTCCTATGGAAGGAAGAGCATAAATGTGTGGCCACTAGAACTGAGCTTCTTCCATCACGATATTCATCAGAAGTGAGAGTGAGAGAAAAAGAAAATATGGCGCGAGTGAGCTTGCATGAGAAAAGCTTCAAATTGCAATAGAAATTTATGTGTAAAAACTAAGCTTTAGATACATATATATTTTTACACGCGTTTATTTCGTGTAGTGAGTACATACATATGTACTCGTATGTATGTATGAATAAGGTTATTTTCCTCATGAAAAGTTACTCACGTTGTCATCTCTACGCTCAATGTGAACATTAAATAAATAAATTTGAGTACATTTAATTTTATGTGTGTATAATTTTTTATGCACAGATTACTTTTTCTAGAGCATATTTATGGGCACATTCACTGGTGGGTATTAGAAATGCCCCAAGTGAAATAAACTCGATGACTATTAGGAAAAATTAAAAATTTATATCGTAATATTTGCTCAACATTTTACGTCATTTTATGTTCATGAACTTCCATTTCCTTTCTGGCTACAAATATATAAACATATATATATATTTTCGCTTTACATATCTAACTTGTCATACACTGTAACTTCTTTAACAATAGTTATGTGTATGTGCTGTCAAAAACGACTCCACTGTTTGAATTTCTATGCGAATAAAAAAAGAACTAATGCAAGTGAATATTCCCACATATTTATAATAAAGTTGAAATAAATATTAAAAAACCAACAACTTTTGAATTGTTGAATTGACATAACAGAAACGATACCAATCAAAATGTAAAACATTAATGATGAAAAACCGAATAAAGCCTCAGTTAGCCGACTGTAATGGAATGTAACTGCAACGGTAGGAAACAGCTGATCGATATTGTTATGTGAAAAGCAATGAAAATGGTTATAGAGATGTAATATAATGTAACCTACTTTTCACATAAAAATATCGATCAGCTGTTTCCTACCGCTGCAGTTACATTCCATTACAGTCGGCTAACCGAGCCTTAAGTCCGCAACTTCAGGAAAAATAGCTGTCAAATTAATAAATCCCATAATAAAATCTACGGCAGTAACTTCAAATGCTCTCTAATTTTTGTTTTATTTTCTTTTGTGCTTATATTTCTTTGTAGTTTTGTTTACCAAATGTATGAAATTTATTCAAAGTATGGTAGAATTTTTGAGAGAATATTTATTTATATGTGAGAGCATAAGAAAAAACCCTGTCAAAATAAAATAGATTCTATCTCTCGACTGCTTTCTGGGGCTGATTTTTTTTTTTTTTTTTTTTGTCAATTTCTATGGAAAATGTGTTTATGCCGCCATTCTGTTTGATCATTTCGAATTTAAAATTATAATTTTTTTAGTTTTGCAAGAAACAGTAAAAGCAGTGCTGGATTACATTCTTGCTTTTAGTTAAAAAGAACTATGATCACATAAT
This sequence comes from Nowickia ferox, assembly GCA_936439885.1. Lineage (NCBI taxonomy): Eukaryota > Metazoa > Arthropoda > Insecta > Diptera > Tachinidae > Nowickia > Nowickia ferox. The sequence continues at coordinate 5,425,466 of OW387026.1, forward strand.
CTATATAAAAATTGCACAGAAATTTTTTTTCTTCTATTAACACCTTTAATAGAAAAAAATTCATATAATCAATTAATAATTTAATTTAGTTAATTAATTGATTGAAATGTTATTGATTAAAATGCAATTGGTTGAAATGTTAATTAAAAATTTAATTGACTCTATATTTGTTTCAAAATTTAGTTTAATCAATAAAATTTTTGTTTAAAAATTTAGTTTAGTCAGTTCTTATCAATTAAAAATTTAATTGATATAATTAAATTTTTAATTGATAATTTTAATTTTTTTTAAATTAAAAGCGTTAATAGGACAGAAATTGTTTGTGTGTGGTAAAAAAAACAGCTTAAGTTAATACTCGTATTTTTAGACTTTTACTATAGCGAGATAAGTTGCTATAATCCCTAGTCTGGCTCATAGGAGTAAAGTAAAATAAGTGGCGTATAACAAAATTTACTGTAAATGGTTTCTTTTATGTAAGCAAATCTCAAATTGACTTTCGTTCAGGTTTCTGCATTCAATACCATAACATTTAATATATTACTTCGCACCATTTAAAAAATCACTATCGTTTATTTTTGTGAACAATAAAAAAAAATACTTTCAAGTTTCATTAAACATTAAATTAAATTGCTAGCAAACTGTCTTTGCCTTTCACCAAAGAAATTTCCCTTCTTTCGCAATTAACAGGAAACTTATCTCATGGTTCATCAACAACCTAATGGGCAGTTTTTCCACAATTTTCTTTAAATTTAAAGCACAAAAAGCATTTTGTTCCACAATATTAAAACCTCCTAAAAAAAAATACATATACATGTGTACATATACATGTATTCTCATTAAGATTTATCTAAAAATTTCTAACTAAAATCCCTTGATAATTGCCTTTTGTTTAAGCGACAATAATAGATACTTACGTAATTCTGGTCTCTTAGTGCAATCGATATTGTAGGGCAAATCACATTTCTCCTCGCTGGGACTGTAATCGTTGAATACCATACCATCGCCGCAAAGCTTTTCAGTTGCAACACCATCACTGCAATTAATTTGTTTGCCAAGAGCCGGTGCGAAGAGAGAGAAAAAATATATTGAATTAGATATGTTTGTGAATGCTTGAAAAATAAAACATGATTACAATTTAGTGGCATAACTATTTTATATGGGGGTCCTTTTATGTCTGTAATATACGCACAAGTAATTATAAATGCTTGAGTGTGCATTTGAAAGAGTCTACACTGGGCAATAAGAGGAAAAATTAGGAAAAAATTAGAAAGCGTTTAGAGGAAGTGTCATAAACTGCAATTATTTTTCTTCTTCTTATGAATTCATTTTACTCGTGGACTTGTGTCAGTCTGGAATCACTTAATTTTTTGTGAAGATATTGTATATAATTTTTTAATAACTGCTCACTTCTGCTTTAGTAACTTTCTGCGAAACGAAAATCGTAATATTTTTTGATATATTTATTCTTTTCTTTCATTGAATTGTATATCATGTTTCATCCCTGCATCAGAGAGTGACAATGAGCACTCAAAGAAAATATACATAAGTAAATAGTCTTAATTTTAGTAACTGCGTATAATCATAATTGTAGCGCAAACAACTAGCACGCCCAAATATTTTCTCTCAAGCAACTACAAGAGCATCTCTTTTCGTTTATGCAAAACATTTAAAAAATACAAATGCGTATCAAACGCATGTACTCTCTCATACTTACAGTCTGAGTATGTTTATACCCAGGCTATGGATATTTAATCGGTCAAAAGATATACTTATTATACTTGGAATATTTATTCATCATTCGCCACCGTATACACACATTTGTGAATATAAAATGGAATGCAAAATGTGTGGGTGTATGTGTGAAAACATGGGTTATGTGTGTGTCAGTGTGTAAATAAAATAGCCCTGTATATACGCATGTGTAGCCGTCGATTAATACTCGGAATATTTTTATACTCGTGCGTGGGATTTTAGCTCACACAGTCTATAAATTTTAGTTATAGTTGTTTGTGTTGCGTAATTTAAAAAATGTGTGTGCAGAGAGAGAGTTGTTGAATGTTTATAGTTATACTTATTCGGTTTAAGATTAATGCATGTGTTTTTTATTTTTAGCTGTACGAATTTATACTTGCTTGACTTAAAGTACTTAAAACTATACTTCTGTTATTCTCTGATATGCATAGAAAATGTCAAAATAAAAGAAAAGCACAAAAAAGAATTAAAGTAAAACTAAATGAATTTAAGCTTGTTATTTTACTTTTTTTACTGCAGCCGACAGCGGATATCGTTCAGATATCTTACTGAATAGCAAAGTCGTTAAATTTTGTTATATTTATAATAGCGGTCCAGTACCTGGATTCAGTAACTTTTATTATGATAATCGTGTTGCTATAATATATAGCAAAATCTTATCGACTTAGCTGTCCAGCAAAATATATTTTAACGCTGGCGGTTGAAGTGAAATAAAATAAAATAACAAGCCCAAATTCATTTAATTCATTTTCAATACAAAAAAAAAACAGATTTTACTTATTTTAAAGTTGAGTTGCTTAAATTCTTCTTTTTTATGAAACATGCCTGAGCTTGAATAAATCTTTTCAGCCAAATTACGTGGGCCAGTGTAGATACACTTTTCGGCAAATGCAAATATTAAATACATTTTGCTAAAACTCCAATAAATTGCAAATATTTTAGTGTGTTTGTGTTGGCGTGAGATTTTCTAAATCTCCAAATAAACAAGAGCATACACAAACTCACGTATTATACAACATACATATATTATGGCAACACTCACGCACACACACTGACAACAAACACTCTAATGTACTGTTACATTCCCCTGGAGGCGTATGTGGAATAGATATTTCAAAAGGTAATTCTACATTTAATTGAGTGTTTCTTTTATTTAAGGTGAGTGAGTGAGTGTGTGCTTAATTTTTTTTTACCTTCCTGCATTTCCACGCTCTTGTGTTGCTTTTATATTTTTCAGCTGAGGGAATTTTCTTAATATGCTTTAAGCTTTGGCGTATACGAGCAATTGGTTTGGGTGATTGTGAGGCTGTGAGGGTGAGAAAGTGTCTATGACAAATGTTTTTCGGATAATGAATGGTTTGTGTGTGTTTATTAAGCAGAGCTCAGGGATTTAATGATTTATATACGTACACCTACGTGTCGCCCTTTAAATTAGTGTTTTCTTGACAAAATACAAATATTTGTTTGGCTTAATAATAGTGTGCTTAATGCAAAAAAGTCTTAAGGTAATTATGTTTTATTAAGTGTCAACATTATAAGTGACAGCCATATAAATTCCTCTATAACGGCTGCTAAGGATAATGTTTGGGAAATACATATTTTGACAATTAATAGACATGACAATAAAAATATCGCAAATATGTAGATGATTTTATTCAAGACAATACTTACACACAGGCATAATATTTATCACATTGCTCATTGCTGGGAAAGAAGCCATTGGGTCCGGGACACTCTTCGGTAGATTTGTAATCTTCCTTTACTGGTGGTGGATCGGTGGTTCTTTTGGGTAAATGTCTTTGGGAGGCTGGATGACCAACACCCACTCTAAAGCCAGGACGTTGGGCCAATGTGCAACCTTAAAGTGTAAACAAAATATTTTCATTAGCACGTCATAGCTCACAAGTGTCTACAACTTTAGCAACAATAAACTATATAAAACATTTTATATTGACAGAATTTATAAAACTCAAACATGATTTATCACCAAATGTACACTAATACAGACATACAATCATTGTTCGAAGGTTTTAACAACAAAACAAAAAATTACTTTCAAACAAACTGGACACTGACACTTGTATTTTGAGCTTTGGCTTCCCTTATAGTGACCCCGAAATTCTATAAGACGTTTTCTAAAACACATATACTTTCTTTTGTTTGCTGGTTTTTGCTTCAAATCTTTGCAATACGTAACATATGTCAAATATAATAATGAGATACTTTAAAAAAATGTACATACGAGTATCTACATACATATGTACATAAATATGTACTTCCTATATTTTGGGAAAACGCATGAATCTGTGGCTTTGTGTTACTACACACAATGCGATTATATCGAGCTTTTGTTAGAATTTCGAACTACTGTCACTTTATTTATTATTTATTGCACCAAAAACGAAATATAAAAAATTCCTTAAAATAGCAACAATTTCATGAAAAGAATTTCTTAGTTTAAAACTGTCAGTATGCCAGTGTATGAAACGTGGCAGAACAATCAATATATTTATAAAACATAATCAGAAAAAACTATTTTTAAACAATGTCAAAGGAAGTTAAATTATTAAAAAAAAATTAAAGCATTAAAGAAAATTTATATTTCTTAACCAAAAAAAAATAAACAATTTAAATTTTATTTAAATGAAAAATGCTTTAAAATAAAGGTACATATTCATGGTCAAAATAAAGTATACTTTAAAAATATAAAACCAGTATTAAATATTTTATTCACACTTATTTTTAAATCTTAGCCAAATTCAAGCAATAAAAGTGATTTTTAATTAAAATATTTTAGCAATTTTTAATATATCGTTACCTTAATATAGAAATGCCTTAACTAATTATTTTTTTGAAATCGAGATTTTTGCATATTTCGAAAGAAGAACATCTAATGAATCGAAATATGCAAAAATCTCGATTTAAAAAAAATAGTTAGTTAGGGCCTTTCTATATTAAGGTAACGATATGCATGTACATAAAATAATATGATTTGTTTTTGACATATTTATATATTCGTGCTAAGAAAATATCTCAAAATCTGCTTGAATGCAATAATTTAAAAAAATGGGAAATTTTCGCAAATAAAATGAAAATATCAATAAGTGTCCTTATATAACGACGCACAAAGTAAAACAATATGCTAAAAACTTATGAAAAATATATTTTTTATCAAAAATTCCCCATAAAATTAATTCATTTAGGGTTAAGGACTTTTTGTTATTAAAATTTACTTTAAACATATTTACATTATTTCTAAATAAAAAGTTAAGTTAAAAAAATAACAAAAAATAAAATTTCCCTTAAAGGGAAATTTTTGCTTCCATTTCAAAAAGGTTACAACTGTCTTCAAGGAAAAAAAATATAATATTTTTCGGGAAAAAATTTCCCTTGATAAAAAACATATTAAGAAGAATTTAACGATTAAACAAACAAATCCCTAGAAGAAAATTTTAAGTGCTATGGGTATTTTCATTATAAGAAGTTGTTGCATTATTATTCAGGCAGCCAAAATAAGCAGATTTTGAACCAAAATATTTCATTAAGACAAATTATTGAATCCCAGAGAAAAATGAATAAATCGAACCATAACCGCTAAAATAGCTTAAGCGACACATTTTTTGGACTTCGTTTTTTTTTTTGACGGAAATCGACTATATACTATCGCAAATAATCAATTTTGGTCAAAAATTTAAGTTCGAAAGTTACCTGTACCTGTAGGTTTTCGTTTTGTTTTTGATCCAAGAAATGACCACTGTGCGGAGTAATTTTTAGTTAATAATAAAATAATTGGGTGTAAGAATACGTTTTCCAGGCTCAGTTAGTATAATATAATTGTTATGCGTTATTGTTATGAAAATATAATAAAATTCTTGGAAGCTTCTTGGAAAATTTATTTCCAAAAAAAGGAAAATTTTCGCCAGTAACAAAACTTAAAGTATATTTTTATCAAGTATATAAAACTCTAAAATAATGAAAAACAAAGAAAAAAAATTTTGTGTAAAATAATTTAAATTTTGACAAAAAATGAACAACAACTATATGAAAAAAATTAGTGGAAATATTTAAAAAAAATTTACGAAATTCACTTGAAAAAAAAGGCAAGCAAATTCATATATATTATTGAACAGATCTGAGAGAAATTTAAAAAAAAAATATAAAAAAAATTTAGAAAAAAATGCTACCAACAAAATTTGCGAACATTATTTTCTTATTAAAAAATTCCCGCTAAGGGAACTTTTTAAGGTTAAAAACTTTTAAATATTTAAATTTGTTTCAAGCACGCTTGCTCTGTTTCTAAAAAAAAATTATGAAAGCTAAAAACAATATCCCTCATAGGGAAATTTTTCGCTCTTAGGGAAATTTAAAAAAATATTATTTAAAACGGTTTATACATTTTTTTGAAGTAAAAAAAATTATTTTTTTTCCGAAAAAAGTTTCTTAACATCAACAAGAATTTATAAAATTTCCATTTTTAATTTATCTACAAACAATTAAAATTTATTGTTTTGATTTATGTATTTAAATTATAAACAGCTTTAAATTATTTTTAGATAAGGAAAATTTTAAAAATTTTTGAACCAATAAATTCACACAAAAGATTCCCATGACAAGAATTTTTCAAGGTTAGGAAATTTTGAATTTAGTAAGAATATGTTCGTGTTGATGTAAATAAATAGTAAAATGAAAAATTTCCCTTTTAGGGAAATTTTTCACTTTAAGGGAAATTTAAAAAATTTTTATTTTAATCGCTCTTACAATGTATTTAAAGTGAAAATATGTTTTTTTTTGTGAGAAACTCTTCCTCAGAACTTGAAAATCTCAGGCAATATAAGTAACAATAATTTGGTATCAAATGTTGAACGTTTAAAAAAAAGTGTGTGTAAACCATTAAAATTTAAGTTAATTTAAGTCTTATATATACATATATATATATATTTTTTTTCTCTATTAATAATGTCTATAAAATGATTTATTTAATTGTTTTTTATTTACAGCTGATTGATGTATCGCTTGGTAAAAAGGTAAGTGTGTAATAATCTCCTTTGCTAATTTAATTTTATTAACACTTATTTGACACAAAGAAAGCAATTAAAATCTTTATGAATTTAAAACAAAATTGGTGCCTAAAATGTATTTCCAACTAAACTGTACCTGCTGGTTAAATCATTCATAGAAAGCTGTATCCGGTTTATCCCCTTTTCCTAATATTTCCGTTTCTCTGCAGCAATGCCTGTGGTAGTTGATTATTAATAATTGTCAATAATTGTGTCGGCTGAAATTACTTTTATTAAGTCATCAATTTGAGATTTTATTATGAGAGCTCATTTAGTTTAATTTAAGCGTTCATTTATATGAAAACTTTTCAAGCGAAAAGGCTTAAGTGGAATTTGATTCGTCAACATTATTAAAAACAGACAAAGGTTAATTGTCAATTATTCATACTCGTACATAAAATTAGCTGGAATAGAATGTGGTTCACAACGTTTCAAGTTAATGAAGTGATTATCCAAAAATTAATATAACATAAACTACGTAGGTACTATACGATGATTAATAAGCTATCAAATAACAATTACTCTGTTGAAACACATATATATATTTATTTATATACTAGTATATAAAGCACTTTATTAAACCAAAAATATTTCAAATAAAAGCTAATTGAAAACAAACAAAAGAACGAAAACAAGTTCAAGAAATGAATGCAAATAAAATACCTTTGTAACAAAATTTTACATAATATTCGCACGAAATTTAAATCAGTGCCATCATAACAACAAATTATATCGATATACTTTAATAAAATGTTATATTTAAATCTGAAATAACACAGTTTTATTTTTTAATTCCAATTCAGCTTCTGAAAGCTTAACCTTGCCTGCACTTTTCAGGTTTTCTTCAATTTCATTAACACACTTCATTCACACCCTGTAAATATACTTGATTATTATTTTCATGGGCCGTCAGTTTAAACTTTAAAAACAAAAACACTCGCTTTGTGCGCTCATTGTCATAAAGTTGTTGTTGTCTAGAGTGGAATCGTATTTCTGCTGTTGTCACCCCCATTTATACCATCAAGTTGTTTTCAATGTTCATTCTTGTTACTTGCTTTTTTATTTTACCTGTAATTTTACTCCATGAAAGTCAAAGAAAAAATAGCAACTAAGGAAAAAAATAAATCTCGTTGTGCACTAATTGTTTGACAGTTGAAAGTCAAATACGAGTACATCTGTTTGGGGATCATGTTTATTTCATTTTTTATGTTTGCCGCACGCTTTTGATTCCAGTTTTATTGCCTGCGAGTATAATTTAATAACTCGTATCTGTTGTAAAATGTGTATATTCAAGTTATTTGCTATTTTGTGTTAATTTATATTCGTTGTAACTTGAACATAAATGTGAGTGTGTTATGCCTGTTTGACTGTCTCTGAATAACTTGTTAACCGTGATCGCAAAAAGACAGATACAAATTTATTTAAACAATAAATCGTCTTAATGGCAGCTTTGGTTTTGAAATTTTGTGCTTATTTTCTACTTTTCTGTAGCTGGCGGAAGTTATTTGCTGATTAAGGAAAACAAAAGCTTAATTTCCTAACCTTAATGATATGGTAACATTTTCTAAAAAATAAATACTACAATTCAAGAAAACATTTCTTTTTTCATTGCTTCAACTACTTGTTAGTTTTTATATCGAAATCAATTTCAAAGGTATTTATTTTCTATAACTACTTTTCTCTACTTTTTTCGAAAGGTGCATGCCTCAGAATGCACTTTTCAAAGAGGTACTGCATGAAAAGGAAAATTTCGTTCGTCAAAAGAAGTACTTTTTTCAAACAATACATTTTTTTTAAAATTGCGATATTTAAAGGTAATTTTTTATGGGTGGTACATTTTTTAAGAGATACTTTTTATCAAAAAGTATTTTTTCCAAAACGTACCTTTTTCAAAAGTTACTTTAGTCGAAAGGCACTTTCGTCAAAAAGTACTTTTGTCAAAAGGTACTTTAGTCAAAAGGTACTTTTGTTAAAAGGTACTTTTGTGAAAAGGTACTTTTGTTAAAAGGTACTTTTCTGAAAAGGTACTTTTGTCAAAAGGTACTTTTGTCAAAAGGTACTTTAGTCAAAAGGTACTTTAGTCAAAAGGTACTTTTGTCAAAAGGTACTTTTGTCAAAAGGTACTTTTGTCAAAAGGTACTTAAGTGAAAAGGTACTTTTGTCAAAAGTTTTGTTAAAGGTACTTTTGTCAAAATGTTCTTTTGTCAAAAAGTACTTTTTTCAAAAGGTACTTTTGTCTTTTCTTTTTCTTCTGTTAAATTGTACTTTTGTGTAAAAGCACTTTTGTTAAATTGTACTTTTGTCAGAAAAAAACTTTTGCCAAAGGAACTTTTGTTAAAGGTACTTTTACCAAAAGGCACTTTCGCCAAAAGGTACTTCTGTCAAAATGTTCTTTTGTCAAAAGGTTTTTTTTTTTGAAAACATATTTTCTCAAGAGGTACTTTTGTCAAAATTTAGTAGTTTTTTAAATGAGGTGGCATTTTCAGCAATTGATTACATTAAAAAAAAACATTTTAAGTACTTTTTAAAAAAGACACATGCTTCAGAAAGAATTTCTTAAAATACTTTGTTTGACAAACGTTTATTTTTTATAAATGTACTTTTTTCTAAAAATTACAATTTTTTATTAAAAACTTTTTTTAAAAGGTTAATTTTTGGAGAGATAGTTTTTCTAAAACATTGAAATTTTTCAAAACTTTACTTTTTAAGAAGAATTTTTTGTTTTTTTTTTCAAAACATTAATTTTTCCAATAACGTGTTTTTTCGAAAACGTATTCTTTTCAAAAAAGTGATTTTTTCAAAAACGTATTTATAATCGTACTTTTTAAAGAAAAATACTTTACAAAAAAGGGCGTTTATCAAAAACTTACTTTTGCTAAAACGTTCTTTTGAAGAGGATACTTTTTCAAAAATGTACTTTTGAAAAACGTACTTTTGAAAAAAAGTACGTTTTTAAAGTAAGAAACGTGCTTTTTCCAAGAGGGTGCTTTTTCAATGGAGTACTTTTTCCAAAAGGACACTTCTTAAGAAAAAAGTACTTTTCTGAGAAGGTACTTTTTCAAAACTGTACCTTCGAAAAACGTACTTTTTGAAAACGTATTTTTTCACAAACGTACTTTTTTCAAAAGTTTACTTTTTTCAAGAACGTATTTTACCAAAAAAAAGGTGTTTCTTTCAAAAGAGTACTTTTTTAAAGCGAACACTTTTTAAAAAAAAGTACTTTTCTGAAAAGGTACTTTTTGAAAAGCACTTGCTCAAAATACTTGTGTAGGTTTTTTAGAAAAGTACTTTTCAAAAATATTTAGGTCCTCAGACCATAAATTTTTAAAATATGTATTTATTAGATTTTATTTATAGGTAGTGCTAGTTTCGTAAGAATTTCCCAAAAGGAACTTTTTTTTAATGTACTGATTTCAAAACTTTACTTTTGTCAGTTAATACTTACTTAAAAAATAAGACATTTTTATCATTAATTTTTTTAAATATTTTCACAATGTAGGAATGTTGCTAAATTGTAATTTTTGCACACACCATAATTTTTAAAGTGACTTTTCCTGGAAGCTGTATTCTTTAATATTTTCCTCTTTTTTAATACACACTAAAAACGTCCTTATAATGAAAGTTCCTTTTCTTTCTTTCTTTTTTTACTTTATACTCATTTTATAGCTTTAATTAGTTTCGAAGGAATTTGCTTGTAATTTTCTTTTCATTTTATGATTTGGGTTTTTTTCGCATTTGTGCTTGCACACACAAATATTTTTATAATTTGCATTACAGTAACACAAACGGCAAAACATATATTCATATACATACACACACACATACACATAAGCAAATAAGGCTGCATGTGTGTATTCAGCATGTACTTAAAGTTACTCATTAACTAACCTCTTAACTAATGCAATTTAAAAACTATATAAAGGTGTAGCAACCTTCTTCTTTCATGCATTTAACATCATTCTGTTAAACGTCTATCAACTCTTTATAAACCTCATACACCATACACATACGAGTACAAACATATTTCGTTACATGTATGTACTTGTATGTATCAACCATCATCATTTAAATAAAATAGTTCTTCTTTTCTACGAATTTATGTATGTGTGCGTGTGTGTGTGTGTGAAAGTAAGTGTTTGTAAGTGTGTGTGCTTGGCTGGCTGAGTGTTTCTGTTAAGGAAAAGGAAAATGACTTTATGTGAAAAAGGAAAAAATCCAACAGATTATTGACACACTAAAATCACTAAATTTATAAGATGTTTAAAAAAAATATATCATAAACATGCACGTGAATACGTGTGTGTGAAGGTGCCAAACTAGCGCCAGCAGTTCTGCTATTGCGAATGAACATTTCTAAGTAACTGAATATGATTCCAAGAAGGTTTTTTTAATTTGCAACATTATTTATGCTTTCCTTACATATGTATGACATATCAGCTTCTAAGTATTTCCTATTTTAAAGAAGTGTTAAGGCTTCAACTGCTTAATTTAAATGGTCCAAAAATACATCTTGATTGTGAAAATATGTCAAGTGCTTTCCAGTACAGACTTGCGCTTAATAGCGGCCATATGTTTGCAGGTAGCTCTGACAAATTAGCTGTCATTTATTTAATCTGTTTTGTCAAATTACCATGGGCAAGAAAAGTAAAAATTGCTTAATCGAAATGTTGCCATAATCACCCTACCGAAAGGATTACTTGCAGTGTCCTGGATAAATTTATAACTCCTAAATCAGTGAGCAAGACAAATCAACATTTTTTTATTCTGACTCAAATATTTATTGTTAAGAAAAATTACACTTTACTGCCTCTTAGTGGTGTTAAGTGAATCTGGTGTTAGTTTTAATTACTCTTAACAAATAATTTAAGTAAACAGTGACGACGATACAACAAGAGATATTCTCCCCAGAATTGTGGTGCCATCACACATGAATACTGTGCGTGTGTGTGCGCTTGTTTAAAAATTTATCTTCTTATGAATAGACATATTTGACAGATGTCATAAACATGAATGTGTGTATGTTTGTAAGACAAACTACTTTTGTGTCAAGTTCTTGTTACTTTCAAGTGTCAATTAATTAAGCCCACTAGATTAATTTGCCAACTACTTAATTTGTCTCACAGTATTGATGAAATATTCAGTCTCATAAACATTTTTAAGTACAAATAAAAAGCTCCCTTGAGGTCTCATAACATGTTGTTGTTTAAATCAATGTGATATGAAGTCCCCAAAAAAAGCGATGTTCTACACAGAAAACATAATAATATTTTTGAATAAATTTTTTAGTAATTTTTTTTTGTTGAAGGAAAATAGATTTAAGAATGTGAACTCTTGATAATCTACTCAAAGAGGTCGAAGGGATTAAGTTAAAAGCACAATTTCTCCTATCAATTTAAATGCTAACTGCCATATTCATAAAAAATATTTCAGGTATGGGAAATTTGTCAAATAAACCTATAATAAACCTAAATTATTTTTTATGAATTAGGCGGTAACTACAAAACTCTTTTGGAAGATAGAAAGTGTCATATCAGTCATATTTTATTTTTTGAAAGTATTAAACGGTAATGATGCATACTTTTGTTAGCTTTAAAGCCTTGTTTCAACTTACACAGGTACACAGTCTGATAGGCCTTTAATTTAAGTTTCAAGTTTCTTGTTTGTGAAAAACACATCTGGAGTAAAAAATTTCCAAACATTTCCATGTAAATCAGTAGTGTCCTTATAAGCAGCTAAAATTGTTTGATATTATCTCAATATGTTCCTTGTTTTCTCAATTTATAATATGTATATATATTTTAAACTTAACTTCCTTTCTGAAAAATGATAAATCTTTTGGTTAACTTCATAAATTATAAATGTCTAAGCTGGTTTCCTGTCATTATGTCTACTACAGAGCACTTGCCAACGTTAAGCCGTTATATCCTGTCTATGAATATAGTTTTCGCTGTCATATACATATGTATGTGCAAAATAGTTTAAAGATGCCTTCAAGGCAATTTAAGGCAGTATAAATAAAGATATAAATATTACAAGATGTTGTCATGTGTTTTTAGTGAAATGAGTCACATTTTCTTCTTGATTGTAACCGCATGTAGAATAAATACATAAAATAGTTTTTAGTTGCCGATGAATTCAAGACAAATTACAGATTATGCATTCCATTTCAAAATAATAAAAAAATTGCCGATAAAAAAACTAAGGTCCTAAAAGTAGGCAAGACTTTTTGTTAAAAAATTATCTATGTACTAAGGCGAATCACATCAGGTGATCTTAATTTACCAGCTGATATAACTTCTCTGCTGTCAAATCAATGCAAAACATTAGGAAATATTCTGACAGCAGGAAGTTTTGCACTAACAAATACTCAGGGCGAATATGCGAGTTGCAAATCAAGACCACCTGGTGTCAACTCGCCTTGCCGTGTACTTTTCTTTTGAAAGTCCGTACTAGCAAATGGAAATTTCTATGAAATTTACCAACCTGAATTTCCATAGTTTTTTTTACAAACAGTTTTTGTCTGAGAATCTGAAATTCCGTATGTATTTGTTATATTGTTATTTGATTTAAGCAAAAAAATAAATTGTACAGCCTTATTTTGTAAAACTCAACGCCAATCGTTGACAAACTTTGTATGTATTTTGTTTTTGTAATTTAAGTTTTTCCCATCTAAAATTTTTCAACGTTTAGCGTTGCGTTTTACAAAATTAGGCCCGTAATATCAGTGTGTCATGTTAGAGTTTAACTAACACCTAAAATTTAAAATAAAAAAATTTATGTTCACCCCCCAAAAGCAAAACAAACACATGTTGTAAGTATTTTGTTATACAAATGCTTTTTTTTTCTCTATATATTATTTATTTAAAATAAACACACATTTATATCTTGTTTACAATTTAATAAAAATAAAAATTGTTTGGCCTACTTTTAGTTGCACGATGCAAGAAAAAAAAGCATCGAAACAATTGCCACTATCTGTGGTTTTCATATCTAAATCCCTTTCAACAAATTCAATAATAACAAAACCATATTAATTTAATATAGAATTTTCATTTCACGATTTCATAAATCATTTTAAGTCCAATCTGATTTAAAACATGCTTTACATATGCATACATACGCAGATTATTTAATTTTGCCAACTAAGAAATATTTTATAATTAAATATATTTGTGCATTTTACCTCAATGTGCTTTCGTTTACATGCCCATGAAATATTGAATTTTTAAAACATTTTCAAATGTTGATTTCAGCTTTTTGCTGGAATTATAAATATCAAAAACATTTACATAAAATTGTATTAAAATTTAACTGTTTGATTATTTTCTATCGTGATTTTCCATATAAAATTAAACATTTTTTTTTAATGTTATTAAAGAAATTAGAACTTTCATATCTAAAAACGTGATGTTACTAATTATTTGGAAAATATGGAAATATATACTTGTGCTTATGTTTATTTTTAAATAATATTGTATAATGAAGCGCGTACGACATTTAGTTGGAATAAATTAAAACAAAAATTCTGCAAGCTTTTAATGTTGAAGGCACACAATGGGCAACCATTAAATCAAAAATTTTTTTTAAGGTTACCATACGAGCAACTTATATAAAAAGCACTGCGAAAAAAGTAGAAGGAATTTATACATACGAGTATTTTATCTGCAAAATTTTAAACTAGCACTGCGGTTGCCTTTTCTTCTCTGAAAGACAGCGTAATTGTTTTATAACACTTTGACTTGAGGATGTAATATTTTGCTATATTTTGTTTTTTACTGACATTAAATTTTTGAGCCACCTTTTTGAAAAAAAAAAAAATCAAACTCAATTAATTTTGGATTCACACGATGAAATTTATAACGTCTATTCCCTATTGAAGTTGTGAACAAAAACTGTTTGAATTCAAACTATATATAGTTTTTTTCATGGCTAATTTTTTCAATTTTACTTCTGCTCTGCGGCCAATAAGCATATAAGGAGATAAACAATAAAGCGTAACAACAAAAACAGTGTAAATAGAAAAATAAAAAACCTATGGAAAACAGAAATCGCGTCATTTTTAGGGTTCCGTCCACCAAAGATGAAAAGGAACCTGAAAAAATTGCCAAAACCAAAAAAAAAATTGCTAAAACTTAAATAAATCGAAAAAAAACAATAAAAAATCGCCAAAAAATAAAAAATTGCGAAAATGAAAAAATCACCAAAACGAAAAAAGCGACTAAACTAAAAAAATTCTAAAACTAAAATAAATCAGCAAAAACCAAAAAATCTCCAAAAACCGAAAAAATCGCCTTAAACGAAACAAACTTCAAAACTCAAAACACGCCAAGAAACCGAGAAAAATCGCAAAATCAAAAATAAGTGCCAAAACTAAAAAAAACCCCACATTTGTAAAAACGTCAAAAGCTTAAAAAACAAATCCCACAAACGGAAAATGTTGCCAAAACTAAAAAAGTGCCAAAACTAAAAAAAGCTAAAACTTAAATAAATCGCAAAAAACAAAAAATCGTCAAAAAATAAAAAAAAATCGCCAAAACAAAAAAATCCCCAAAAACCGAAAAAATCGCAAAACAAAATAAGCACCAAAGCTTAAAAAATTTCTAAAACTAAGATAAATCGCCAACAACAAAAAAAACCCCAAATATAAAAAAACATCAAAACAAAAAAAGCGCCATAACTAAAAAACAACTCTAAGCTTTAAATTAATCGCCAAAAACCACAAAAAAACCGCCAAAAATAAAAAATCACCAAAACGATAAAATCCCCAAAAACCGAAAAAATCGCAAAACAAAATAAGCACCAAAGCTTAAAAAATTTCTAAAACCAAGATAAATCGCCAACAACAAAAAACAACTCCAAATATAAAAAAACATCAAAACAAAAAAGGCGCCATAACTAAAAAACAACTCTAAGCTTTAAATTAATCGTCAAAAAACCAAAAAAAAAAAACCGCCAAAAATAAAAAAATCACCAAAACGAAAAAATCTCCAAAAACCGAAAAAATCGGCAATACAAAAACTAAAATAAAAAAAATCCCGAAACTAAAAAAACCTAAAACTAAGATAAATCGCCAAAAACCGAAAAAAATTGCCGAAAACAAAAAAACGCCAAAAACCGAAAAAATCGCCAAAAACCAAAATAAAAATCCCTAAGCACTATAAAAACGTAAAAAATCGGAAAAAAACCCATAAAAGAAAAAATTGCCAAAACTAAAAAAAGCGCCAAAATAAAAAAAAAACCCCGAAATCCGTAAAAAAGTTTGGATTATATAGGCTAAAGTGCATACTGAACCCATCGTGTGCGAGTCAAAGTCGCACTTTAATGAACTTATTTTCTCTACAACGTTCGCTAACAAAATATAAATGACGTCGAAAAGTCATCATGTGAATTAGGTGTAAGAAATTCCGAAGTATATTTATTTGATATTTGAAAAAAAGAAAAATCGATTTTTGTTTGAGGCCTATTTTAAGAAAATTTTGGGTTGAAGTTCCTTAAGTAGGAATGAATGCTGCTTAACCAACAAAAGAGGCAAGAATTCTTAAAAAATATACATAAATCTTAAACTTATTCTTGTTCTTCGGAGTTGTATTTTACTAGCTTCTACTTTTGTATAGCATGATAAGTGAGATTTCTTGAATTGAAATTTTTCTTTCATCTATCCGTTTTGTAAATGGTCGCATATTTAGCCCAAAATACGAGTAATTTTTCAAAAAGTCAAGGCCGTTCCACAAAATTACAACATCTTCCACTTCCTATCAAATTATCAAATTAATTACTTTAAGTGAAGGATACAAATTGATTCGTCCTTGCTTACTGTTGAACCCATTCACTTTATTTATAATGTTATCGCTGGTTGTTTTTGCTATTGAACAAATATATTGATAATTCCCTTGTATGTAGAAAAAAAAAAACGAACTAGTTTATTTTAACACAAGTGAATACATATTCACATACATATACATATGTATGTATTTATGCGTCTGTATTGTATTGTTTGCTTTGTCATTTTTATTATTATTACTTTTATACCAAGTATTTTTCGATTTTGTTTTGTGCAAAATTTAAAATATTTTGAATAAAAATATTTACCACTTTTTCTTTTTATTTTGTTTTTTTGTTTGTCTTTTGGCTATAAGGGTCTGATTATGCATTAACATGTTCAATGCAAGCCAAGCAGTGTGTGTGAAAGAAATATACTACACATGACAAATGTATAAAAACATACGAGTGCAAAACCATACGTTTGTTTGTTAGTTGTGCAATATTTTACAAGTAGATAATTGAATGAGTGTGTCTCGGTGTGTACAAGATTATGCCAATGTGGTCATTGTCAACAAAAATATCAGACAGCAGGAAATAAAGAGTATTGAGAGATATGTTTATGAACGGAGTTACAGTGCGGGTAAATAAGGCGAAGAGATATTGTGGAAGTTGTAGTTGAAATACTTTATTTGTTTTATAACAAAAGCTTTTGTGTAGAGGGATTTTCCAAGGCATCCCAGTGAAAAATGTTGGAAGTAATTATTGAGTAAATAGGTTTTCTCTACTTCTAGAGTATCAAAAAGTGTGTATTTTTTAAATTTCGGCAAGTGATTGTTAACAACATTGTTATAATTGATTAAAAAGCAATTTCTTAATTTTCTTAAGAAAATAAAATCGATGACTTCGAATATCACTTGCAGTGATAACCATATATAAGGATCATAAAAAATTATCCAGATTTGCACTATTTCCGGATCACAAGTTCAACATCTTATTGATTTCATTGAGAGCTTTTATTTTTACTGAGATATTGCATTAAAATCAAACAATTAACGACTAAAACTTTAAATTTCAACTCTAACTTTTAAAATATTTTCAAATTTTCTTAAGCCACTTTTTAAAAGAGTTCATTACTTTATTCTTAAAGGTACTTTTTTAAAGGTAAAATTTTTAGGAGGCTGTTTTTTAAAAGGAACTTCTTAAATATAAATTGTATGTTTATTATTTTTTTTATAAATTAAGAATCAAGCTTTATGGTCCAAATATAATTCATATTCTACTCAAAGTAACAGTAAAGTAATTTTCTTAACGGTACTTTATTAAACAACACTTTTTTAAAAATAACGTCTTTTTTGGAAACAATAAGTTACAATTTTTAAAGGTACTTTAAAAAAAAAAAAATTTAACATTTCAAAAGAACTTTTTCACTAGATATTTGTTTTAAATGGTACTTTCATAAGAGGTATTTTACAAAAAATGCAAAAAGTACTTTTCTAAAGTACTTACACTTTTATCAAAAGAATTTTTTAAAAGAAATTTTTTTAAATATATATTTTTTAAAAGCAGCTTTTAAGTAGACATTCATTTTAAATGGTACTTTCTTTTTCCAAGGTAATTTTTTTTAAAGGTACTTATTTTAAAAGGTACTTTTTTTAAAAGGTACTTGTTTTAAAAGGTATGTTCTTAAGAGATGTGTTTTAAAAGGTACTTTTGTCAAAGATATTTTTTTAAAGGTACTTTTCTTGAAAGGTACTTTTCTTGAAAGGTACTTTTATTAAAAGGTACTTTTTTAATAATTTTTTAAGAATTACGATTTTTAAAAACTAACTCTTTGAAGGAAATTTTCTTAAATGTACTAATTTCAATAGTACTTTGTTAAGACACCTTTTTGAAAAAGTACTTTTTTAAAAAGGCTTCATTTGTAAAAGGTACTTTTTCTGAAAGCACTTTTCTTGAAACAAACAACAGATATTAAATTTTGTTTTTTTTTTTAATATTTTTTTAAAAGTAATGTGAAGAACTTTAGTTCATTGTTGACAATGCAGGGTCTTATATGCGTTTCGTGTCTGTGAAAAATATTTTTTGTTTGCGACTTTCTAACTTATGATGTTTGTGTATGTAATTCTCAATAACATTTTGAGAGTTTTCTATCAACATATAAACGTTGCTTAAGCAACAACAAACAAGAATTTTTCATATTAACGTACTTTTTTTAAAAAAGTATTTTGCAAATATACTCTTTTAAGAGTAATTGAAAAAATACTTTAAAAGTAAAATAATAATTTGGGCTTATTAGTGCTTTAAAAAATGTTAAACTTAAAAGTTTTTTATAGAAATTGATTTCACAGAGGGATTTTTCATATTGTATGTATGCATGATTGTGCCAAAATCTAATTAAAATCATCATTTTGTATATTACGTGGAAACTTTTAAAATTCAAACTCTCTCTCTATCTCTCGTCAAAAATAAAGAAATCATGTTCAGTAGTCATGTTTGAACGTCCTTAACATTTAAAATGTAATAATTAAATTTCTGTTTTGCCATAAACTTACCTATAGCCATGGCAAATATGCATAACTTGATTGACGCCATTTTTTTTTCTTTAATATTTCTAAGAAAAGAAATGTAAATAATTTTTAATTATTAAACCGATTGATTTTTAACTAAACTTGTTTTTCTATTTCGCTATTTTTTGTATGAACTTATTTTTAAATTTCTGGTTTCTGTAATTAAAATCCACACCTTGTTTTAGTTTCTTTTAATTCTCTTTATTATTAATATTTAATATTATAAAAATATTCTTTTTCACTTTTTAAAATAAAAAATAAAATAAACAACGATTTGCTCTCTTTGCGTGCGCTTAAAAGACTAGAAGTCAGTGAAGGTTGTTTCCATGTTAAATAATAGAAACGAAAATATCAAAAATCTATCACATAAAAAAACTCGAAATAAAAATAAAATTTAAATTTTAAGTCTTGTAGTCTCAAGTCTTAAGCGGCAACAGCGATAGTTGCAGCGCAGAGCAAGCATACGGTCGAATATAAATAAATACATAAATACTGGTTAATTAATGTTGGTTGTTGTTATCGCGGTTGATTTTTACTTTTCTGTTGCGGTGGCAGTGTTACCCGTTTTTAAATCACGTTTTTTTATTAAATAAAAACTATAATTTTGTCTTTCTTAACTCACTTTGGCTGTCTTGCAGCGAAATGCTATTGTTGCTGGGTTTTCACTAGAGGAAAGAGATTGAAAGAGTGCATTCATTTCAAAAAGTTTATGTGCAAAAAGCTAACAAGTAAGCAATTGTACATATGGAGTGTCTTCTCGCATATACCCATATTCTGAATAGAATAAAAATATTGTGTAAAAAAAATATTTTAATTAAAAAAGCAGGGTAACAAAAACTTTTTAGGTTACACTAAACCAGATCATATTCCCCATTGGGAACTGAGTACACATCTAATAGACTAACACACTAGCCCCCAGACTACCAGGAAAAATAATTTTAGGTTTTAATTGAGTTCATCAAAAACCGCACAAGTCATATTTTTATATTATTTTCCATCCACAAGTTCAGTTAGTTTAGAGCTTTAATTTATTAAAATACTTAAAGAAAAAAAATCCAGTTGAACTTTTGGTGATTTACTTATGCTTCTGTGGCATGTTTGATTTAAACATAAAAAAGTCTTCCTAATAATAGTTTTAGTCGATATCATGAAATGCTTTACTTAAGTACATATTATCTTATTTACTGTCACATGTTTTTGTTCTTTTATTTCACTATTAATCATTATGATACGCAATCACATGCCCCATCGCTCTAGTGTGGAAATATATTCACTATTTTCTGTTTGACAACTAAATGTGTTTTGATAAATTTACATGTGATAACCGACCATTTTTTACTATTAAAAGTCACTCCCAAATTATGTTGCCTGTCTGATGGAAAGTGACATGTGAATGCTTAGTGAATTTATTAATAAAAGTCCTCGGCTTTGACAAATGATACCCTTTTTATCTTGTACGAAGTAAATAATTTATTGATATGTAAAAATCTTAATTTTTCAAGCAGTTTTGTGTGAACTTTTTATACATAATATTCGGAAAATTCCTGATATGTGTGCTTAGTTTTATTATTTTGTTTTGCGCATAAATATTTATTTTTATAATTTTTTTGGAAAACTTTTAAATCTGGTTGGTACAACACAAAAAAAATCTGGCAACCAATTCTGTCATAACAAGAATTTAATAATTTTTTAGTAATTTTTGGTTCAACTTTTATTTGCACTAAACTTGTTAAGACAGCAACAAGAAAAGTCTGGCAACCCTGATAATATTTCTAAATTCACATACCGTTCTTTATTCTTATTCCAATTTTT
Organism: Nowickia ferox; assembly: GCA_936439885.1. Taxonomy (NCBI): domain Eukaryota; kingdom Metazoa; phylum Arthropoda; class Insecta; order Diptera; family Tachinidae; genus Nowickia; species Nowickia ferox. The sequence goes on from OW387026.1 coordinate 5,446,416, forward strand.
TGTCATAATATACGTGTATCTTTGTAGTATTATGTATTAAATTTTAATGGGCGTAGACCCGCCCACTATTCTAATAAAAGATTGCACTATTCTAAAAGTCTCATGTTTTATTTTGTACAATTTTGATTGCCACTTAACTTGCTATATAGAAACAAAATAGTCTGGCAAGCCTGATAATATTTCTTAAATCACATATGGTTTGATTTTTCTTATTCCAAATTGTTTTTGTAGCCAAACTTTTTTAAATGAGCAAAATTTGATAACATTTTTGTTAGAATAACGTGAAATATGTAAAATTTTAGTGGGCATGGACCCGCCCACTTGTCTTACTTAAAGGCTGTACCATTCTCATAGTCCGAGGTAAGTGAAAGGTTTCCTAGGAGTCAGTAGAATCATTTATTTTATAAATTTTTTAAAGTAGCGGGAAAAATCTGGCAAAACTAATAATATTTATAAGTCCACATATAGACCTTTTTTCTTATTCTGAATTTTTACCATAGCGGGAGCATAATATACTATGTGCTAAGGTTGGCAGTAATAGTTTTCTTAGAATTACGTAAAATTTTTTGAATTTTAGCGGAAGTAGTGCCCGCCCATTTCTCTTAGTACAAAGTTTTAATATTCTTAGAGACCAAGATTTTTTGATTTCAGTTGAAACACATGATATATAATGTAAAATATGAGCGAGCGTACTCTCAGGGACTTATTTGGCAATTGGACTCAGCAGTACCCAGTAAAAAAAGAGCTTCCAAGGAAGTCAGTAAGATACCGAACTTGTGATCCGGAATTAGTGCAAATTTGGAACATTTCTAGTGATGTTAACACAGGGTTGTCATTGCCAGAAGTTCTCTTTTTCGATCCCTATTTAGTGAATCCGAACTCATTTTCATGTTGTTAAGTAAATTCCGGTTTTTTGCATAATTATTTTAATGAGTGCAAAGGAACTAATTTTCCATTACTCTTATACAAAAAAAACTCTCAATCAACCGTGGAAAGACCAAATAGCAAAAATTTCGTTTAAATCATTATATTTTGTATAATTAAACTTATCATACATATTTCGTGACACCAAATTCGTGAAAAAAAAATCAAGAAATAGCTTCTAAATTAATTATCTGGGTATTACTAATAATCACTTCCTGAAAACTCAAAAATACACACTTATTGATTTTGGAAGTAGAGAAAAAGTAGTTCCTTAACTATACCCCCACAGACGAAACAATTTTCGGATCTTTTAACAAAATATTTGGCATTTGGCATTTCTTTTGTTTTCATTTTGTTGTGTTGTTTATACAAGCTTCCAACAATTTTAATTTTCTCTTAGACGATGTCAATCATTTAAAGCTGTGAAAATTACTAAAGTTTTATTTAAATGTCGTTTTTCTTGTAGTTTATTTTAGCCTTTGTTGTAATATGTTTATTGTGTCTTAATTGTTGTTGCCGTATGGTGTTAAGTCTCACTTAAGTTAAGTCTCTTCTTTTGTTAAAACAAGAGGTTGCGCGGCTGTGCAATAACAATGCAGGTATACATACATATATATGTAGTATGTGGAAATAACTTTGAGAAAAAGCAATAATTAAAATACATACTTGTATACATACATACATGCATACATGCATATAAATAAGACCAGTAGTAAAAATATGCTAATTATGCAAGTGTATGTGTGTGTGTGTGTGTGTGTGTTTGTGCACTTTTCCAGTTGTTGTTATTATAATGTGTGCTTTTTACCAATTGAATATGAAAAAACCAGTTATTTTTGTTTTAAAATTGTTGTTGTTGCTTAAAAAAATATAATAATAACAAAGAGTTATTAAGCCGTAAGTATGTAAGCCGGTTTTTATTTGTAGTGTATTTGCTTTACTGCTTTGTTTTTGCAGTGTGTGCATTTGTATTTGTTTTTGTTTTCTTTTTTTTTTAATTTACTTTTGGTGTTTTAAATTGTTTTTACAAGATTGATTAGTTATGCCACCCACGTATGGTGGGCAGTAAAACAAATAGTATATCGTCCTGTTAAATGAAAAATCATGTAACCACACTTTTTCTTAAAGAAAAGTAAAATTAGTATACGTAAAATAATAATTTGGGATTGTTAATGCGTTAACAAATGTTAAACTTATATTGTAACAATTTCCAAAAAAAAAACAATAATTATTAACTTGACTGCACCTGGTCAAAAATACCAGGTGTGTGTGACAACACTCTACTCTTGGGAAAGCAATGAATAGCTGTTGTTGTTTTTTACATTTATTTTTTTTACAGACTTCTTGCAACTACAATTCGAGCTGAAAAAAGTCAGCCAATGTAGCAATGGTAAAGTAAGAAAATAAGAAGCATAATGATCATTGAGTTCTTGTTTCAACTTTGTTATTAGTTAAACTTCTCATTTGTTTAAATGGAAGTTTAATATAATAATATCTCTAGATGTAAATCATGATGATGATCTGCATAGTGTTTAAATTTAAGCAAAATTAGTACTTACGAAATGTTGGGCAAAATCTAGTAGATTTCACGTACAAAAAAAATCTACTTCGTCACTAGATTTTGTCAAAATCTACTTAATATATAGTAAAACTTAGTGCTGCAACTATGGATTTACTTTGGTTTCTACTAAAAAGTCAGCCTGTGTACATAAAACTTGACTACATTGCAGTTCTTTGGTTGTAGTTTTAGAAAATTTTCCTTTAATTTGTTTTATTTTGTATAAAAAATGTTGAAAAATGTCAATAAAACTTGGTGTAAGCGGTATAGATATATCTGCTTATATTTTTTAAAACAATAAACAGATCAGTGTACAAAATGTACTAACCTGCGTTTTACGACACTCATGTTTACTATTATCCTGGTTCAGTTCACTTCCTCAAGATCGACTGAACTTTCTTTCAACCTTAAACTATATTACATACATTTACTGAGTCAGTGAATTCCAGAAATTTATTATTCGACATATTGTCATAATTATTTTATAAGTGAAATTTATTTGCTGGTAGTTAAGCGATGTCTGCATGCATTTCATTGTTGCTTTAACAAATCGTCAGTAGACTTCAAAAAGTGTGGTTGAAATCTACTGACGATTTGTTAAAGCTACAATGAAATGCATATAGACATCGCTTAACCTCCAACAAAAAAAAATTCACTTGAGTCAGTGAATTGTAAACTGAACTATTAATATATTTAAGCTCATTTAAGATTTAAAAATGTACATCCATACATTGAACTGTAATTAATCTTTATAAAAAAATGTTGCTTAATAATTTTCTTCAAAAAGAAATATTTTTATTTATAACTTTAATGCCATCGAGCAATGAAAGTAGTGTGTGTTCATTTAATTAAAATGTTGTTAAACAAGCATCAGCAATGCAGCTAAAATTTTTTTGAAATTTTATTTTAAGAAAGAAAACACCAGCACACTGCAGTTGCAAATAAATAAATTATATTTTACGAAGTCATTTCAAATTAAAAGTTTCTGTTAAAATCAATAAGAACAACACAAAATTCAATGAAATAACAATTAATACTGTAGAGAATAAGAGAAATATGGTGTAAAAAAGGAAACAATGAAAGTCTATTACTTGTACTCTTGTGTATGTATTGATGATATGGCAACGGAAACGGATGTATACTTTTAACACTTAATTGTTTTCATTTCATTTACACAGCTTTTACGCACTGCACTGCACTGCACTCTCAGTTATTTTATACAATCACTTGCACAAAAACAAATAAAAAAATAAACATTGAATTGTATGAAATGAATTTTAAGTTTTATTAAAGCAGAATTATAAACTGCTCGTATGTGATTTTTTTCAATCAATGCGTGCGTTCTTAATGTTGTTAAGTTTTATTTTAATTTTTACTTGCTGCCAATTCCCGACACCAGCACCACAACTTTACTTACATCCTGCTTATGGCAAGAAAAAAACCTTCCCTTTCCCTTCTGCAGCATGCAAAGTATCTTGACTAAAAGTGAACAAAAAATGGAAAAACTTTACCACATATGAAATGTTGCGAATGTAATTAACACATTTAATTCCTTCACTAAAGCTGCATAAAGTCAATTGAATACATTTTTCCCATAAAAACCATATTAATTTCTGTACATGCCTCACAAACTTTCAACTTCCATGTGAGCTCGAACACACACACACCGATATGCAACCATTTGACGTTATTACGATTGTGCATCAGGCATAATACCTGCCACTTTGGTAACTGGTGTAAAGGTATAAATACACAGTAAAAAATAAATGTGCAAAATCTATAAGAGTAAAATTCAATGTAGGTAATTCAAGGACTTAAGATAATTAAAGTAATGTTAGTGAATCGTGGAGCAAGACCAATTTTGAACTTTGTGGTCAAAACATAATTATATCACCAAAAAAAAAAAGAAGACTGCCTTGCATACATAAATTTCAAAGCTAACCAGCACATATTTTCGACCTCGTTTTTTTTTTGTGAAAGTCGATTATTTACGACCGCAAATAATCGATTTTATTCAAAAAATTAAGTTCGAAATTAATGTCGCTTAAGCTTTTTCGGCGGTTATGGCACGATATGACAAATGATTTCAAAATAACAGAATACACTGAGTTATTTAAATGTCTTTCTATAATCACTTCTAGTAAGGTTTAACATAAAATTTATATTGTTGCAACATGAATTCATTTTAATTTCATTGAATTAAACTGCCTTATCATGTCAAATCAACATGAATTGTAGTTGTTTCAACATTAAACATTTTTCTTATCATATGTTACATCAAACAGTTTTAAAAATATTCATTAGCGAAAACTTTCTCATTAGGCTTGCTGTATCCATTTTTATATAGTGCTTTTTTTTCTCAGTGTACGCTTTTTAGTATAAAGTTAATGCATCATAAGTTGCAAAAAAGTAAAGATTGAAAAGTACAAAAATTTTGCAGTTGAAAGTGCGTAAGTGTGGCATTTTTATGCCACAATACCATTTCTGCATTTGGTTGTTGCCTGAAGGGAATCTTTTTAGCCTGGGTAAAAAATGTTGCAAATATGCCAGAGAAAGGATATGAGTAGCTGTGTACATTCAAGGTGTTTCGCTGTGTATGTGTTTGTTATACAAACAGACTTTATATTAAAACTTATACCTTTTTACTTGAACTTTTAACCGTACTTTGTTTGAATGTATGTCAAATTAATAAACTTAAACATGCAAGAAATATGCTTCGCATGGGCACTAAAGAGTAAGAAAAGGATTTTTTTATTTTACCAATAAATAAAATTCAATTACCTTGGTTAATTCACAAGAAACTAAAGTAATAAATCACTTACATCTACACAAAATCTAGCATATTTCAATTAAAATCTTAATGAAAATCTACAACCTTTACACCAAGTTTTTTTTTTGACATTAATAGTGCGAGCGAAATCTAGTACTTACGAGATTTCGCGAAAACCCTAATAAAGTTTGTATACAAAACAAAATTTACTTCCTCACTAGATTTTGTTAAAACCTATTTAAAATCTAGTAGAACTTAGCGATGTGTTTATGGTTTCTTTTTATTTGCACTAAAAAGCCAAACTGTGTACATAAAAAGGTGTGTGAATTGCATACATCGCGAGGAAAAAGGAAAAAAGATAATCGTAAATACAGTATTTATGTAAAAATAACTGTAAAAAACGGGTGACTTTTTATCGAAACTCGAAACTGGAACTTTGCATATAAAAACCTTTTGTGATGAGGTGATTTAAAACTTTTGCATATAAGGCTGACATTTATGTTAAATGACACTACATCTTTTATTATTACAATTATTATTATCCAAATCCTAGGTAAAACATAGAGCTACAAACAAAATTACAGCCAAACCAGAAAGGCTGACTGTGCTGTTGCGTTCTGAAATAAAAAGGGCGATGCAATCGCTTAACAGAGACTGTTGTTTAAAGAACAGAGAAAAAAAACATCGTAGTAGACAAACATATAATTTTCCGTTCACAATAATTCTTAAATTTTAACTAAAGATTATTTATTAAAGATTTTTGAGTTATTACCCTATAGCAGTAAAGGCCCAATATGTTTGTTTAATTTTTGGCTACTATTCGAATAAATTTCTTAATTCGTTATTCGCTTGAATATTCGAATACAATTTTAAACTTCTTTCCTAGTTTTGAACAAGAAAAATATTAACAACTTTTGTTCAAACAACAATTTCACAGCACTGCTGGTGTGGTAATCAAAAATCATTGCATACTTTAAGGAGGCAGCACAATATGCAAATGTTTTTTCAATTGAAGAATGAATGCATGTCTTAAAAAATCTTACCTTAATATACATATGTAGATAATATATGTATACTTTTTATCCAAATTACACAATTTGCCAAAAGAAAAACTAAAAATAATAATAATTGTGCAAAACGGAAAACACCAAAAACATGTCAACAAATTTCAAAAAGAGAAGAAAAGTCTTACAGCACGTTTTCACTATTACCATGACATTTAACACCTCTTAAGCTCCTAAAATGCATGCAGACAAAAATACAAACCTATGCCCAACATTTCTTTTTATGCCAAGCCAAAAGTTTATTTTTCGGTTTTCTGCTCTTATTTAAAATTTCTTTCATAAACTTCTAAAAAGAAATAAGAATAATTGTGTTCCCTTCAACTTTAGAATTTTTCAGACACAAGCATTCACTCATTCAACACATGCATGCCTTAGTATACAATCTATAGGAGAATTTTTGAAATCTTAGTTACATTTATATTTTTATGGCACATGTGAGTTATAAACTGAGCCTGTTATTTTGTTTGCAAACATAAATTCTATAGTATATATTTTTTTTATTTTAAAATCCTTTTCAAACAAGATTTATATTTTGTATAAAATACGTTTTGAAATTGTTGCGGTTATTTCAGAAATTGCTGCATCTGTTGTTTATAAACTTTTTTTAATAAAATGAATAAAATGAATGAAATGAATAAAATAATTGAACTAACATTTTTAGTTACAACACTGACCTGATCACCTGAATTTTTTTATATTTTTAGGCTTTTATATAAATTCATTTAAATGTCAATCTTTGGACAAAAGAGAGTAAAATGTTTGTTTTTATATATCTTGGTTTTGCTCTAATATTATTTTTGTTTCCCAAAATGAAGCGGGACAAATAAATTTGACTTTCACAACGTTGCGCATGTTAAACTAATTTAATAAATTTTATCTTATGTCAAAAGAAAATAGAAAATTGACTGTAATACGAATAGTGACCAGGGTTCGGATTTTAATGACCCAAAAAATACGAAAAATAAGGCCACCAAACATATTACAAGATAACCTTACTTAAAAACATTAAAAAATTGAATCAGAGGCGTGCAAAAATGCATTTAAAATTTATTTCTTTCAAACAACTTCCCATTAAAAATTTTTTTTTGCAAATAGTTTTTGGGATTATTCAATTGCACTGTGATGCAATGTGATCATTAGAAGCCTTATCGTAGAACACTCACTCATCACCAAGTGAAAATTGTGTACATTTCTAGATAAAATTTCTAATAAAATTTCAAAACGTTTAAAAATTCTTCATAGAAATTATATCATTTTTGAAAGCCATAAAAATTTTTTTTAAATTTGTTGACTCTCTTTTATCTTATAAAAATTTCACTTTGATGAAATGTTTTACACGATTAGGATATGATCATGATTCATGATCTTGTGACTGTTATGAACGTATTTTAGAAGAACCTGATGGTTTGAAATGTTCACAGCAATTGAAAAGTTACTGAAAAGTTAAAAAATCTTAAGCAGAAAAATGTAAAAACTGATAATTAAAAAAAACTGATGTTGTAAACAAAAAAAAACTGGAAGACCGCTCAAGAGCTCAGAATCTACGAACTGCAGAGAAATCTGCAGATTTGGCAACGCTGTCCAGCAGTGAATTATTTAAAATTTTTTGTATCAAAAGCCCTAAATATCAGTGTTGAGCACATAAAGTGCTTTGATTTGATAAGAATTGTAGGCTTGTAACTTTTTATTTAATTGCAAATATTCGAATGTACAAAAATTAATTAATGTTTTCAAAAGCTTAACGTAGTGTAAAGTGAAATTGGTGGAATTAAAGTAATTTCTAAGGAAAAGTAGTTTTTTTTATAAAAAATTTAATGAAGCGCTTATTAATATTTTGCTTACCTTTGTTACTGATACGTACTCACGTTTAGCAATAAAAATCACTCATACAACATGTTGCCTGATAATATATGCAAGAGTATGTTCCAAGGAACGCAAGCAACAAATGCTACACTTAAATCAAAATGTGTTTAAACATACATACGCATGTACTCGTATATGTACATGTGGCAGGTTATCTTTTTGTATGCTGCCATTGCACGTCAAGCATTCACATCAAAAAAAAAAAAAACAAATATGTTGCATTAAATATGACATCTGAAACGTGTTTAAAATCCCTTCCGTTTCGTAACAAAAACTCAAGTGGAGGAAATAAACTACAAAAAATGAAATTTTGTTCAACTTAGCAAACAATAAATCAAAAATTTAACCCAAAAAAATAGCAATGGCAAATAACTAGTTCTCTAAATAAAAATTTAAAAAAGTAAACTTAACATTTTTGATTTATTAAAATGCTCGTTTAAATGAATGACTGCTGTGCTCTGCATATTCAAGGTTGTGCGTGTGTTTGGGTGTGTGTGTGTGTGTGTAAATAAGAATAACATAACTATTATTAGGTAAATAAACAAGATTTTTATTTAGCTAGTTTCAGTTTTTTTCCCTTATTTTTTTTTTAAATATCCAGAGTATTTAATGCTACAAAAAAAACCTTTGCTTAGTTTTGTAATAAAAACGAAAATGTGACATTTGAAAGTTTGTTTTTGCTATTTTTTGTTTTTATTACCTCTTAAACCCCACCATGACACGTACATGCGTTCATGTGTTTGTATGAGTTGTTATTATTCCTGGTGTGTGTGCATTGTCGTTTTAGTTTAGCTCATCAACAGTACTTAGTTGTATCCAACTACTTAAGTGTGTCCTGTTGCAAGCCAAAAGGTATATAATATGGCAAACAAACAAACAAACAAAAAAAGGGAAAATTGTTGAACGAAAAACTTTAATTCAATGTTACGTGTTGAGCATACAAAAATAAAACTTTTTGCTAGAAAGATTCACTTCAAGTTTAACAATGGCTTGAGAAGCCAATGGGACAAATGAGCTATAAAAAAAAGGCAGAAGTATAGAGAAAGTGAAAAGTACTTGGCTGTACAATTGAAAGTTTTGAGCCAACAAAAAATTATTTACAATGAAACATGTCCGATCCGATGATTGTAAATTGAAAGTTGATAGTAGATATTACCAGCAAATAAATCCATTGAAAAACTAAGAATAATAAACTATAATTTTATATCCTTCACCTTCATATATACAAACTTGTCACTGCATGTATAATTCCCATAATATTCATATACGACCCCGTAAAAATATATATATTTTGGGTCCTTATAAATAGAGAAGTCGAAAAAGCGATGTCCGCCTGTCTATACGTGAAATCGGTTTTTCGAAGCTGCCAGAAAACCTAGAGATTTCGTTCTTGAACTGATATGACAGAATTGTTTCGAAACAGATTAATATTGAAAATCAACTTACCTAAAAAAGATGGTTCCAGGGTTGGAAAATTTAGATTTTTTGATATAAAGAACTATTTAATTTCTTTTTAGTTAATTATATTTTATCTTTAAGAAAACAATTTATTGGTATTGAAAATAAAAAAAAAGATTGTTGCAGGGCTGGAAAATTAAGACTTTTTTGATATAAAGAACTATTTAATTTCTTATTAGTTAATTATATTTTATCTTTAAGAAAACAATTTATTGGTATTGAAAATAAAAAAAGATGGTTGCAGGGCTGGAAAATTAAGACATTTTTTGATATACAACAGTAACTAACTAGAAATATTTTTTTTTATTAGTTTACCATATTTTGTAAATCAGAAAAAAATTTATTGGTACTGAAAATAAAAAAATGTTTCCAGGCTTTGAAAAACAAATTTTAAAATTTTGGTGTTGTTTCAAATGTAAGTGTGCGACAAGTCGAATGTTGTCGATATCGTGGGTCAGACTTCTTTCTTGATATATAACAATTATTAACTAGAAATATATTAATTTTTTTTTTGTTGTTAATTAAACATATTTTATATTTCTTAGAAAAAAGTTGATTGCTTTTGTAAATCAAAAAAGAAAATGGTGCCAGGGTTGGAAGATTTAGGTTTTTTATACATAAAACAATTTAATTTTTTTATTATTTATTGATTAAATTTATTTGAAATATTAGAAAAAACAATTTATTGGTATTGTAGTTTAAAAAAAGAAGATGGTTCCAGGGTTGGAAAACTTACTCTTTATTTTGATATATCGCAATAAATTTTTTATTTTAGAAAAAAATTTAATGAAAACAAAAAAATGGCTCCAGGGTTAGAAAATTTATACTTTTTTATATAAAGCAATAACTAACTAACTAGACTAATTGTTTTATTAGTTAAAAAATATTTAATATTTTAGAAAAAGTAGATTAGTATTGAAGTTTAAAAAAGATTTCAGGGTTGGAAAACTCTAAATTTTTTGTTATAATAAAGTAACTAAATTAAACCAATTTTTCCTATTATTTATTAATTACACATATTTATTGTATAGAAATAAGCAGATTGGTGTTGAAAATCAGCAAACTCAAAAAATGATTCCAGATATGAAAAATTTAAACTTATTTGTTATTGGGTTCTTTGCTTATTAAACATATTTCATATTTTAGAAAGAAATCTACTCAAGAGTTTTCTTTATATTGGCCCAAGTTTCATATAAAAATCTAGTTTAACCATACAATCATAACATTTTATTACTGGTATATAAAACAAACAAAACTCATTATTTCTACGCATGGTTATATGTTGCTTATAATGCTTTAAGCAAAATTAAGCAATTGATAATATGTCTCAAACGTTGTTTATACTCTGACAGCACGCAACTCAGTTCTTATTAATTTTTATTAAATGGAAATAACATCAAATGTAACGCTAAAAAAACATTCATAGCTAGAAAACAATTTAGCAGGCATGCTCCATTTCATTTTCACTGAAACTGTTTAATTCAGTTGAGCAAAATCCTTAAATTCTGTGGAAATAACAATTTTTCCTAATATTACGATGATATACATATGTGAACTTGCAATATTTCAAATGAAATGTTTGAATTGAAAAGCGAAATGGTTTTGTAATGTAAAATTTTATTAACTGCCGGAAGGTAGAACATAAATTATCGTGCTTGGTATATAGGTAAATACTAAAGTTATGAATGTATCAACCTTTCCAGCTCTGCATTATTTGGGGAAAAACCATAGTAAAACTTAATCAAATTTTGCAGGCATTAGTATAGTTGCTCAAATGCTGATTTTATTATGAAAAACAAAACGAATGTATACGAGTATATCACTTTTACAATTTCTACCTTACACACCTATATTTTGATACATGATGAAAATGAACCTCCAACTGGAAGAACGTTTACTTAACAAACTCCTTAGCATTTATTGCAAATCTCATTTACTGCATACATTCGAGTCACTGGCTTGTTCCTAGTTGCTGATTAAATTATATGCAATAATCTGGCTAAATTAAAATTCTATTTCTATTTTCAGCTGTTCATCTCATGTAATACCATTAAAAATTCATTATTTTTAAATCTTTTCTATTAACAAAAAAAAACTCTTTAAATTAAATCTCCACATTTTCCTATTTAATTTAATTCAATATCCTCTTTGAAAAACTTTTGGGTTTTGTAAATTATATGCTTAAGTAGCAATAATTATAATCATGTTTCTTCTTCTCCCGTACTCTCGTTTCGCTAACAGTTACAACATGATTACATTTGTAAAAATCTTCACACTTTGCCTGCAGGATGACATTTTACATTTCCGTTTCACAAAAAAAAAAAGAAGAATCGCTCTGCTCTACCTAAAAGCACCAGCGCACACAATCATTAAAAGCAACACAGCTACAGCCACTCTATAGCCAGGCCCATTGTCTTTTATGGAAAACATTTATTATGTTCTTTTTTATTTTTTTTTCAAATATTATTATAATCACATAACCTTTAGCGTTGGTAGAAAAAATTACGGGAAGTTTCTCATTTTTTTTTGCGCTGCTTTTATTTTACATACTGCCAACACCGTCAACATGACCAAAATAAAAAAAACGATTTGTTAATTCGCAGCTAATTAAGTTCAAAGCATAGTTTCAGGCTTGCAGTTGTTCCTTCTCTGCGTTTCCCTTGCTTTTGCTCATTGCAGTTGCAGCTGCTGTCAGTGGCGCCACAAACACTGCTGCAAATAAGCAAACGAACACACACAGCCATAGATATTTACTTTAAACCTTAAGCGGCTAAAAATTTATGCAGCATAAATTTTAATGGCTTTAATGCCCACAGTCAAAAGAAGCGTAATTAAAGACTTAAAATTGGTTTTCTCTTAAATAAGATATTAATTATGTTTTTTTTTCATATAATTTGTTGTCAGCAAAGAGAAACTTTTTAGTTAAAATAATTGAAAAATATAAAAATTTACCAGAAGTTGTTAAAAATATAAAATTTAAAATAAACTCGTAAAGTCGGCTAAATATATAATTAAACAAAATACGGAATTGCATTTATTTGAGGTTATGTCTGTAATGTATTAACATCAAAAATGTTTACCTGTTGTTGGTTAACCATGTCTAGCTTCTTCTTAGAAAACTCATTAGTAAGTAGACTTCAACTAAAAAATGTTCATACGCTTATGGAAAAAGTCTCAAAATGTCATTGAGAATTATGTACATAAGCATAATAAGCTAAAAAGTCTCCAACAAAAAACTTTTAAATTCCCAACAAACATTTTAACTTGATTTTGAATACGTTTGCATTTTCCTACAAACTTTGTACAATTGATTGCCCTGTTTAAAAAAGCAAAATTAACAACGAAATAGTCACTTGTATATAAAAATAGTGAAGTACAGTTTTTGTTTGAGGCTTTTGAACTTATTATTATTATTATACAATTCTCAATAAGGTTTTGGAAGTTTTTCTGTATGTTTAGCGCCCTAAACATTTTTAAGCGCAGTCTAAAATTTAATAGATTTTTTTAAATAAAAATTTCAAACAAAATGAAATTTTTATAGAATAACGAATTTTTCGTACAAAATGCAGAATACTCGCAAATAGAAAAAAGAACTCTCCAATATGTAGAAACTCTGCAAAAAAAATTTTGTCTTTGGAAAGAGGTAATTTTAATCAAAAGTAAGTTTTCTTAAATATATATTTTATATATATTTTTGAAAAATATACATATTTTTAAAAAGGACACTTTTTGGATAAACTACTTGCCGAAAAATTTACCTTTTTGGAAAGTAAAGGTATTTACTTTGATAAAGATACTTTTTTAAATAGGTACATTTTTGAAAAAAAAAATTAAATTTCAAGCCACTTTTTTCAAATGTATTTTGTTTAAAGATAATTTGTTTTTGAAAAAGTTACTTTTTTGGAAAAAAGTATGTACAATTTTTGAAAAAGATATTTCTTTTAAAATGGTACTTTTTAGATTTTTTTTCTTAAGTTACCTTTTTAAAAAAGGTACTTTTTTTAAAGTCACTTTTTAAAAAGTACTTTTTGGAAAATGTTTGTTTTAAATTAGTACTCTTTTGGAAAAGGTACTTTTTTTAAAAAGTACTTTTTGGAAAATTTTTGTTTTATATTAGTACTTTTTTCGAAAAAGAATTTTTTTTAAACTACTTTTTGGAAAATGTTTTTTTAAATAAGTACTTTTTTGAAAAAGATACTTTTTTAAAAAGTACTTTTTGGAAAATGTTTTTTTAAATAAGTACTTTTTTCAAAAAGGTACTTTTCACCGGCCAATTTTTTGAGCCACTTTTCCACAGGTCTTTTTTTAAAGTAGTTTTTTGAAAAAGTTACTTTTTTGAAAAAGGTACTTTTATTATGTATGTGAAGATAAATTAGAATTTAACTAGCAGAGACAGGAACCAAAATGTTTAACATAGCATTTTAATCACATAACAGAGCACTGTTAGCTATTTAACAGTATTCGCTAAATGGATTAGGATTCAAAATCCTTGGAACTGGATCTAGATAGATAATTTTTTTTTTGTTGGTAAAATTGCTCTAAAATGTAGTTTATGAAATTATAAAAGTAGGATGGTTAAAATATGTCTGGTAGAGCCAATAAATTGGATTTAAGAAAACAATTTTCTTGAGAAGATTAGTGAACATTTTGGTAAATATGGAAAAGCAGACGTACTACACGCTATAGGTGTGGTACCCTGAAGTGTTCTAAATGTGACCCAATTAGTCACGTTTCTCAAATAATTTTTATAATTGATGTGGACATTTGGGTAAAATAGAGAGTACCACACGTATTGTAAATTTAATTTACATATTTAAGCCTACATAAACTTAAAATATCTTAATTGAATTGAATAGAAAATATAAAATAAAAAAGATTTTTGACTACTATAAACAGATCTTTTGAAGTTTTACTTATTTTGCTTCAAATAAACTTCATTCCCTTCATGAAAAAAATTTAAAAATAAAAGTCTTATTAAAATTTGTTTTAGAAACTGCAAAAAAATATGTTTCTCTAGTTGGTTATGTACACCAATGTTTAACACTTAGTAGATGTTATTTGATGCACTAAGATTGTCCTTAATGTCTAGTCCACTTTTAATGGCATAATTTTCTATTTTAAATACCACAAAGTTTTTCATAAAGCAGCCGCATTAGGTTTTTTTACTCAACACTTTTTAATTCTTGTTTTTTTATATAAATTTTTTTGTTTTATTTTTTTGGTTTGTTAAAGTGTTGAAAAGTTTTTATATAAAGGTACTTACTCAAGTGGAATTAGTTAATTTTTATTTTTTGCAGTTATTAAAAGGAGAAGGATGCGAAAACATTATAATAATTTCAAGTGTTGGCTGTTTAAACACTCCAGTAAATTTTTTGCCACGCAATGTTGCTAAAATTAGCTGCACTAGAAAGGCTTATTACAGTAATTTATTTTGTGTGTTTAACTTTTTGTGTTTTTGCTAATGTTATTGGACTTTATGTGCTACATTGGGCTTATTAGTTTTAATTGGTTATCAGCTGTATGTAGTTGGGAGAGGAAAAATTTTACAAAATATGTATTTATGTATATAATATCAGTAAACAAATTGTCTGAAAAAGTTGAAAGGATTTCATAGATTTTATAAAGCAATATCATAAAAAATACTATCATACTTATATTTTCCTTTTAATGCTTTTAAAACATTTTCTTTAATATTTTATTGTTTTAAAATATTTATTTTACTTTACCCACTCACATTTTTTTAAATCTGTCCGTTTGTTTTCCATGTGCTTCTATTTTCAACATGCAAAGTATGTACATGTGTATGTAATGCAGTATTAAAATCAGAACATTTCCATTTTGTAGTGCCTACTTTAAGGCTTATGCGTATAAAAAGGTGATTTTATTCTTGTATGCTTGTATGTTTTTTTTTTTTTTGCTCAACATTAATGCTTTTATAGTAAGTATATATCATAAGAGCGTAAGTACACATATTATATACATTCAATTGTGTATCGTATTATGTCGTATTGCATTAATGTAACGTGTCTGCATTTTAACATACGAGAGTACAAAAAAAATCATGTTAACAATCCCTTACTGTAACACAAATTCAAATCCATACATACATAACTTTAACGGTAAAGAGTGTGTCTGCATGTATAAATATATGTATGAATGCATTTACATACAATCAGTTACAAAATGGCAACCTACATAACGGGATTACAATATAAATCATTGCCTACTTTATGGCTGCTACAAATTTATACTTGAGTTCAAATATATTCCATATGTATAGATTTTAAATTTTTTTAAAAATTGCATTTTTATACTTGAAACTGCAGAGAATAACTCCAGTAGTAAAAAAAAAATTATTCATTGGAAAAATAATTTTATGCACTCAAGAAAGAAACTAATATTGCATACAAATACCGCCAGAAATTTTAGATTTGTATTTACTTAAAAAGATGACTTGAGGGATCTGCAGATTTATTACAAATAATTGCAACATTTATTAAGTAAATTTTTGCAAATCTGTGTACAATAAATTAAAAGTATAGCTTGGGGATGATTAAAAATTATTTTTGTTAGAAAAGCAACAAATGTGTATTGAATATAAAAATTTTAAAAATGCTCCTTCTTTGATTTCTAGCATTTAAAAGATGGATAGTATTTTTATTGCTTTATTGACCAGCTCTTATGAATATATTTAAAGTTGTGAGTAGAAAATTCACATGACCACAGCTTTCCTACTTTTTTCTTTTTTTTTTTTGCTTGTAAACTAATAAAAAGCATAATAGCATATTTTATTAATTGTACAGTTGTTCTACTTGCAAAAATAGAAAATCTGCAAAACCTTAATAAAGAAAAATAAAAATATTTATTTTTAAGAGCTCTTACAAATCATCTATTTATTTACACCTCCAACAATAGAAACCGCAACTATAAGCTTTGCTTTTTGTTTACATTATCAAACTTATAAATATAAATACTGTCATCATACAAAGGGAGAAAAGAAGAATTATAAGCATTATAGAAGACTTCATAAATAAGTGCAGTTTCAACAACAGCAAAAATTTATATTTAGAAATAAACGTAAACCATCGTCAAGTAAAGTTGTGCTCAAAAAAAAAAGAAATTAATATTAAACCTTTTTTCAAAGCTGAGAGGTTTAGCTGAAAGCCTGAAAGACATTTAGTCAAGCAGGAGGACAGCTGCAGGAGAAAAGTTTTATTATTTCAAAAATATGCATTTAATGTTTAAGCATATTTTTTATTTTAATTCCTTGTTATACATTCTAATAGGCAGCCTGAGAGGCAAAAGAGAGCAGACTCAAGGGGAGACAATGAAGGCTTTAACATATAAAAAGAGTCGACAACAAACGTCAGCATAGTATTTACAGCTCAACGACTTAGTCTAACGAGTGTTTGGTCATAAATTTACAGCCCAAGTCTATACAAGCAATAAAACAAACAACAACAACAACTGGCAACATCGAAAGCAAAAAATAAATAAACAGCAACTGTCACCAGACATTCACACTAACGCAAAGAAAAACCAAAACAAAAAACAAAAATAAAAAGTGAATTGTTGGAGAAAATTGTTTTACCGCTTCAAAGTGGATTTGGTAAAAAAAAACAGCTTACAGTGGTTATGAAAACTGTGATATCAGTGTTGGAGAAATATTTTCTTTTTAAATTTTTGAAAATTTTTGTATGATATTAATGCTTAAACATGATTTTGATCATATACTCACTGCTTTTGCTACATGTCTGTCTAAATCTAAGCTTACAGATTTTAGCGACTTTTTTACTGGCAGGCTTTCTCGAAATCAATAAAACAGTGTCTAAGGTACAGACGGATTTTTCAAATAATAAAAATACAATCAAAAGAAAAGTCAAATACCAAAGACCACTGTATGCTTCTTACCACTTTACTTACTTTATTTAAGATAAAGACAAATATTTAACAAAGTTTTTAAAACATAAAAATTACAACGAATACAATTTTACACACACACACACATCCTAACGTAGTACAAGTACAAAGACATATTTTAATTCTTAGAGAAAAAAATAAATTTACATTTAAATACCAACTGAGTGATGCTTTTTTGCAACCAGTAGAGAATTTTGTGGCCAAGTATAGTTCAAACAGCGTTTATTGTTTCATACCATTTGTGCATTAGATTTGTTGATGTTGATGTGGCTGGCTGTATGACTGGATGGCTGGTTGTCTGTTTGTACTAAAACTCGACCCGTCTATTGGAATTTTCATTTACAATTTTAATGTTGAAAATGTTTGCATACAATCAAACATGCATACATACATATTGTGCTACGTAGAATCACAATGCTGCTGGCGCTTTCAAAACTCTGTCCAACACACACTCACACACACACAAATGCTTAAGTACGCACACTATTTCACTGTTAGCTCGCTCATTTATTTACTCGCTCTCTTTCGCACGCACAGGGAAAACTGATTATTTATTATTGCATAGTTTTAGGCTGTTTTATTTAGTTGGCATAAACAATATAAATTTTTGTTGAAATCTAAAACGACAAATAAAATAACAACCAAAATTTAAGGAATATAAAATGAACTTTTTTTCAATTACGTATAATGAGAAATATGAAAATATTTTAATTAAAAAAAAAATTGTTAATGTTAAGAATGTATTTGCATATTGAAAATAAGACCGTGCGACGTGTTATTCTGCGTTGAGACCAAAATAATATTATACTTCTATGATGGAGGCTCAACAATATCTAAGCATTTTGCAGACTAATTTGATTATAAGATAATAAGCGACGTGTTCAATTATACCAATATATGGACCATAAGCGCAAATCACATATCGTACCATAAGCGCAAAAAAAGCTTTTCTGAACCTCGTTTTTGACGAAAATCGATTATTTGCGATGATAAATAATCGATTTTCGTCAAAAATAATTAAATTCGAGAATTATGTCACTTAAGCTTTTTTGGCTGTTCTTATAATATCGTGCGATAGCCGCCAAAAAAGCTTAAGTGACATAATTCTCGAACTGAATTTTTTTACGAAAATCGATTATTTGCGATGGTAAAGCTTTTTTTGCGGTTATTGCACGATATTATCGGGAAATTGTAATATGTATTACAAGTTCCATCATAGGCGTAGTAGGTACACTGGGGGGAGATATTGCCCCCCAAGAGATTTGCTTTTGCCCCCTAAAATCCCCCCAGGGGAGTCTATTTTTGACTACGGATGTTGGCAATCCCGACGCCCCAGCTGGGGTGATGTGACTTTTTCCGTTGACGTACTTTTGGTACGTTACCCGTAAAACTTATGTGTTACTACCCAATCTCTGGCAACAGAGCAACGGATGTGCACATATTTATTAAAAGGAAACAGGTCTGTGTTGTCAATCAGGTACAGCGTCACCTGGAACTTCCCTGAGTTCAAAAGACGATAGAGGTGAAGCCCTTGTGATGGATCTTCGAGGTATCACCAGATGCTTGTCTCTGGTTCCACGGGTGCCGGTTGCCCGACAGTCGAGCTGCTCTAGGTGTTCGGGTGTATGTAGCGGCCGTCAGGATCCTTTGCTAAAAGGTCGATTTCGTCCTACCCGACGGGGTTAAAGGAATGATGTTGATCAGTGTGGAGTAGGCACTGGATTGTTGGCGGCACAGGCATGCGTCTGACTCTGATGAGTGGTTGAGCTGTGCCGGTAATGGTTGAGGTATTCTTTTAGAGACCTCGCTGTGAGTGTAAGCACTTGCGGCGTGAGAACTTGGAGAATCGTATGTGGTGGCTGTGGTTGCTACCAAAAACGCTGGGAGAATAGTCTTGGCTTCCCAGTGTTAAATCAATGCTAGTGATTGGCGTGACGCGGTCAGCCAGACACTATTCTAGGTGATGTTGCCATACAACAGAAGCTGCTATGGGCACGGACACGGATTTGCTCACGCAAATCTTGAACACATCTGCCCCCCTAAAATATATATATATATATAAAA
This sequence comes from Nowickia ferox, assembly GCA_936439885.1. Taxonomy (NCBI): domain Eukaryota; kingdom Metazoa; phylum Arthropoda; class Insecta; order Diptera; family Tachinidae; genus Nowickia; species Nowickia ferox. The sequence continues at coordinate 5,466,037 of OW387026.1, forward strand.
AATTGTCTGTAATTATATTACTCATGAAAATCCCCATTCGCATTGGTTACCCCCACTATTTGGCTATTAGCTCCTTCCAGAATGCAGTTTCTAGGAAAGTCTTGCTAAGTCCCAATGCTACAGCAACTTCAGCTTCGACCAAGCCATGTGCACAATGTGCAAGCTTTTACACAAGAACTTTGCACATTCACACCGATGAGAGCACAACAGCACAATCAGATCTCGAAGAAAACAATGCTTGCTACTTACTTTGCAAAGAAACAAGAACAGACCAGTGCTGGCCAACGAGAGAAATGTATTCGTGTACGTGTATTCATTTGGTGCCAGTTTAGTGAGCTACGAGATAGACGTGTCTAATCTATACAAATAAAGTTTTTATTCTAGCTGCTTTTATAATTTCTAACAAAATAAAATTTAAATTGTATGAAAATCTAACGCGTAAATTAAGGAATGAGTGTACGGTTTGCTATTATAAACTACATTCAATCATAATTTATAAAAATTTGCTTATGGTTGTGTATCTTGTTAACTCAAATATATGTATTTATGGAACTTCCAACAACATTTTCTTTCACTATTTGTATATTTTTAAATGAGACCTCAATTTTGTCAAATGAGGTGTCGTTATACGTTTATAACTCTTGAAGCAATTTCCAGCATAAATACAACAGAAATTGTAAGCCTACAACCATTGTATCAAGCATAAAACTATTAAAAGGAAGAAAAAAATTCACCTTCAACTCCTTGCACAAATCTTTTGAATTAACATAGTTAAAGGGATTGATTATTCTAACGCCTTCTTTACTAAGCAAAAAAATAACTCACTTGCTGCCTCTCTCGCAAAAACACATAAAATTAACTTCGTTATGTGGTAAAAAAAAGCAAGAAAAATGTTTGCATAGATGTTTTGGTTGGATTTATATATGAATATTAAGATGAATATGTGAAAAATTTGCATGTACTCGTATGTATTTGTTTGCCTTAGAAACGTGCATAAATTGTGAAAAAGTGAAAATCATAGTTATTGCTCTGTGGCATGGTGTGGAAACGTGTCTGAAATGTGCACAAAACTGTGCTTTTTTCACTTGATTTAATTTTTTTTCTTTTTTTTTCATTTATTCTACTGTCGGTAGTTTCACACTGCCTTTCAAGTTTAATACCAAAAAGTATACACTTTATCTTGTTTGGCTACGGATTATCTGAGCTCAAAATGCAAAGAGCAAAAAAAATTTACAATACATACTAAAATATAAAAAGCTGTAGTTGTCAGTAGTTGCATGGAGTTTGTTTTTTTTTATTCACTCATATGTATGCAAATTTAGTTAATTTTTTTTATAGATTTTTTGAATATGAATTTATTTTAGTTTATAATAAGTACAAGCAAATAGAATTAAAAAAGGAAAGCAATTTGCTATGAGTCTCCCAAAAGTAGGCTATGAATATATGACTTAAATTTGAAGAATATATTATGCAGCGAAATATGTCAAATTATTTTTTTTTTTGAACTTCAGAAAGAGTAGACTAAAAATTTAAGAAAAAACAAGTTATGGAAGATATTAAAAGCTTAAGAATTTGTTAGAAACCTTTAGAAAATGTCAATACTTCTGTGTCATAGGATCAGTATCCAGCACTATATATTATTATATTTTGTAATTGTGTGCACACAAAAAAATTTGCCATTTATTACCAACGTAAACAAGGTTAATTTAACATTTTTCGCTAATAATTTTACTTCATATGTATTTCATGTTAATTCAATATGATTTACAGTAATCTTTAAAGGAAAGTTTTTGCTTTTGAATTAACTTTATTTCATGTTGATTTAATATTCAAATACTGTTAATCAAAATGAAGAACCATGTGGAAACAAAGTTATTTCAAGTTGAAACCATGTGAAATTGACATTAAAATAACGCGAAGCACTATATTGAATTTCAAATCGAAGCAACATGAGTTTAATTTAATGTAGTCACACGAAGAACCATGATTTTGACCTGGTTCATTATGTCATTTGAATATCAAATTTACGTTGTTTCAACATGATGCTTCATTTTAATTTCACAGTAACAGCAATGTTAAATCAACATGAAATAACATGAAATAATCTCTCAAGATTGCTGCAAATCATATTGAATTGACATGAATTTACATATGAAGCAAGATCATTGCGGAAAATTTTTTAAATTAAACTTGTTTATATAGATTTTAATGTGAAATTTTTCTGCGCGTCTCTAATATTTCTTTCTGATAGTTCTTCTTGAAGAGAAATTTTTTTTCGCGCTAAAACCAGTGAACACTTTTATCACATTTACATTGTTTTATTATGCAGATTGAAAAAAAAACTTCACCAAAAATTATTCTAAGCTCTAATCTTTGGAATAGTGCTGTTCTCTAAAAAGACAAAATCACTGCGAATCCCTTTAAAATATTTGTGTTTCCTTTGAAAACAAACAATGAAGAAAGTAACGAACATTTTAAGTCAATTGACATTGGGTATTTTATTGTTTTTTTTTATTTTGTTGAGATTTTACACTCGTATTCATCACAAAAAGATGCAGGAGATTGAAGCAAATAACAGTACATTAGATTTATGTGTGTGGGTGTGTGTGTGTGTGTGGATGTTTGCTTTGTACATGTGCCAATTGCATAAAGGAATATTTAGCAAGTGGTCACTTAAGCATTTAATTCAATTACAGCTTTTGCTGCTTCTTTAAATTACATATTTTATTTTGTAAAGGAGCTTTTCAAAAATAAAAAAATATTGAAAATAAAAAATGCCGGGTTATTGAAGCCATGATGCAACAAATATGGCTGACAATGCGAAAATAATGTTGTGAAAAGAACACAGAATTAAATTACAAGTAATGCTGCGTACTGCTGCTGATGGCAGTGATTTTAACGATAATAATGATGTTTAATACAATTTAAAATAAATAAAAGCAAAAGCTTAAGTTTTTTATTTTATATTGCGTTTGCAATTTTTATGTTTTTGTTTTTTATTTGCTTAAGAACTCAACAATGAGTTTCTAGTGTAGAAAAATAATAAAAAATAGTGCGCTTTTTCTTGGACTATATTGTTGTGTGTCCGTCCCATGAAAAACGTGCTTAAGCTGTAACCTTAAATCTTTAATCGGAAAAAAGATTAAAAAATTATACAATACCAATACATCAAGTCATTTTCTGTTTAATGGCTTAAGGGAAGTAATAGTTAAAAAAGCGATAAAAAAGAGTAATAAAAATTATATTTCAGCTTTTGTTATCCGGAAATTATAAAATTCTACAATACGAATCAACGATTTAATAAGCAATTTGACATTTTAAGCACGTAGAACTCTCAGGTCTTGTTCTTTAACCCCTTAGGGTTAAATAATATAATATTAGAATGTAATTTTCTAATAAATGTGGGCACATAATTAAAAAATTTATCTAAGTCATACTTATTTTTAAACGACTTCAAAAACAGGAGGAGGTTATCAATTCGTCTGTACTTTTTTTTTGTCGACATTCTTACTTCATAACTTGGTACATTTTAGACCAATTGTAAAAATTCTTTTTTTTTGTCTGGGAGGGTATAGCTTTCAATTAGTTCCATTGTAAAAAAGTGGGCGGGGACACTCTCAAAATTTTTTTTATTTCATTTTATGATATTCTACTTATTTGATTGCTGCGAAACCTAACCTTTGGTTCTTGTAATTACACAATTTTTAAGTTGACAAAATGGGCGGGGCTACGCCCATTAAAATGTATTATTATATTTCACCTGATTCTATTTAATAAATTTTTAAAAAACTTACCACACACCTTGAGCTTTTAAATATAAACAATCTTCCATTTTAAAAAGTGGGCGGAGTCACGCCCATTAAAATTTAATATTTTATTTTAAGAGGTTCTACTTTACCGATTTTTACAAAAGTTTACACACACTCTGAGCTCTCAAAAACACACAGTCTTGCATTTAAAAAAATGGGCGGAGGCACGCCCATTAAAATTTAATTTTATATTTCAAGTGCTTACTTATGACTTTATTGCAGTGGGCCGAACAAAATCGATGCATTATGCCGATAGTGGGATCTAGGCTTGAGAATGATTCTTTTGACGACAGCAAGGCAACAGGGGCGGCAGGTTGTTGTCTATACTGTTTTTGTCGTTGTAGTCCTTTTATAGGGCACTTACACTTACATAAGATCTATCAAAATTTAATAAAAATCTTTACGAAAATCTATACCATTTGCACCGACTTTTTTTGAGATTTATAAAGTTTTCTGTATCCAAAATAAAATCCATTAAATGAAAAATTTTCAAAACTATAACCAAACAACTGCAATGTAGCCAATTCAAACACCTTTTTAAGCAGACCGCAGCTAATTCACTCATCTCTTTTTATAAATATGCATGTTGTACATGGTAGTAAAAAATAAATAAAAATATTAGATTTTGATTAGATTTCCTATAAATCTACTGACAAAATAGATTTTCTTTTGTCTGGGAAATCTAGTAAAAATCAGCTAGATTTCAAGATAATATAAATGCCCTATTATAATTATACAATATTATTTAACAGAAATAATATCCCGAAATTGACGTGAAGAATAAATTGATTAATTTTTATACTTTTTACGAGATAAAGTAAATTTTAAAAGATTAATTTAATTTTTATAAATGCTGCTACCGTCTCCAATAGAATTAAGTAGCTTGCTACGGGGCGACAAATACAGCCAGCGGCATTTGAAGTCGTGTGTTCGTGTAGCCTGCTGTGGTCAATGGGTTTAGTGCATCATGTTGAATCAAAGTTATTTCAAGTTGAAACAATATAAATTTGATAATGAAATAACACGAAGATCTAACCATATTGAATCAAAGTTATTTCAAGTTGGAACAACATGAATGTATTTTAAGGTAATAGTTCTATTTTATTAATTATCAGGAAAATCTTTGTGTGCCGATATATAAACTCAAACTCATCAAGTGGTAATTCCAAAATAGCGTTGCGTAATATGTGAAGAGCCCTTAAGGGGCATAAGGACAAATATATCTCTTTAAATTTAAAAAATTACATGAATCGGAAATAACTAGAAAATACATAAAAACCGCTTTAAATTTGTGCAACCTTCCACTTCTTTATTTCTTCCGCGAAAACTGTAGAGAATTCATTTACACCGTATATACTCCAACTGGTAGCCTCGAACTTGTTCTTAACAAAAAAGTTTCCGCTTTAAAGTTATAAAAAAAAACCTTTTTCTTTTGCCTTGTTCATGAAATAGTTGCACTTCCGTTGATTTTTCGTTTTCTTTTGCTATTTTTTTTATTACTTTTTTCATTTTGAAAACTGACATTGAAAAGTTTTTCCTTTGTTGTTTATTATTTCTGGTATTAATAGCATGCTTAAAAAGGAAATATAAATTTTAAAATTTATAACAATATTCCTGTCTTAAGGGTCGCTATATAAATTACAAACATATTTAAGCCTTTAGGAGCAAAATTAATCTTTCAACACTCTGTAAAAGTTTACAAAAATACATGAAGAAAATATACATATAAATTACTTTAAGGCTGAGAAACTTATTATGGGTTTTTTACATTTGCTTTTGAAGAGAATAAATGAATGAAAATCGAAATGGGCGTTATGTGAGCTTAAACCATGATTTTAATATACTCGTGCTGCGACTAATGGTATGAAATAAATTAAGAAATATCAGTTGATGGCTTAAATTTGAGTTAAAGCCTTAATTTAATTGCCTGAATTGTGTACGTAAGTATCAGAGAATGACAATGAGTATTACAAAAAAAATATAGATCAGTAAATAGTCTTAATTTTAGTAAATGTGATCATAATTGTAGCGCAAGTAATTCGAACGCTCAAATATTTTCCCTCAAGCAACTATAACAAAAAAATAAAAAGGCATATGCGTATCCAACGCATTGACTCTCTCTCTCTCTCTTATACTTATAGCCTGAGCATTATTATACTAAGGCTATGGATATTTAATCGGACAAAAATATACGCATGGTACTCGGGCTATTTATTCATCACTCAGCATCGTATACTCGTATATACATTTTTGTAAATAAAATGGAAAGAAAATGTGTGTGCGTGTATGTGGCTATTTGAAAACATCCCTCTAGTCAGCCTAGAACCATATGTCTCTATGTCAACACTCTTTTCTACAGCGACAATTGCACTATTTGAAATGTCGACAACTTTCCTTTTATGCGCGAGTAGAGATACATACGTTAGAGACATTGTCAATGAACGCGTCAATAGTTTGGTTTGTATGTATGTGTTTAAGTTTGTTGCCCTAACATTATGAAATTGTAGATGAGGGTCACTAAAATGTACTACTAAATCTTTGGTGCCAATGTCTCCATATGATAGTAAAAGAATAGTGCTAAGATCTACTGGTGGATTTCAATGACAAGCTAATGTTAAATGTCAATAGATGATTACATTGGCTGGGGTACACCTGGTCAATATTACTACTGACAATGTCACTAGTAAATCACTACAATTTTACTATGGACATCGAGCGAGGAAATATCGATATTGTAGACTAGAGCCCCTAAAATTTACTACTGAATCTTTGGTGCCAATGTCTCCATGTGGTCCCAAAAAACATACTTAGTCAGTAGTTCTACAGTCTAGTGGTGGATTTTCAATGACAAGCTAATGTTAAATGTCAATAGGCGATTACATTGGCTGGGGTACACCTGGTCAGTAGTGCTACTGACAATGTCACTAGTAAATCACTACATTTTCACTATTCGCATTTTCTGCAGGGATGATTTATGTGTGTGTGTGTGTGTGTGTGTTTGTGTGTGTGTGTTAATTAAATAGCCCTGTGTAGGCTATTTTTATATCCATGCGTATGATTGTAGCTCATACAGTCTATACATTTTATTTGTTGTCATTTGTGATACTTAATTTAAAAAATGGTATAAACATAGTTGTTGGATGCTTATAGTTATACGTATTCTGTTTAAAATTAATGCGTGCGTTTGCATATGAGCGTTCTTTTTTTATTTTTAGCTGTACGTATTCATAGTTGTTTGATGGTTAATACTCAAAGAGTACTTAAAATTATACTTTTGTCATTCTCTGATAAGTATATGCAAGTCAAGCTTTTGTCAGGCATAACGAATCACAGTGGGATTTTGGTGTCAAAAATGTTAATTTCAAAAATTGAGTCATGCAGTTTTGTAGAGAAATGCTGAAATATGCAATGTGCATTTATGGTTTTTTAGTAAAATTGTATCTTACTTATGAAAAATTGAAGTAAAGTCCGATGTTTCATATACATATGTATAATATTCTTGAAACTATAGCATGAGGAAAATGAGTGAATTAAGCTTAATTAATAATTTAATAATTGCAAATTGGTCAAAACATTTAAAGGATTTTTATAATTTTATTTTTCATAACGACTGCTTTTGCCCCAGCTGAAAATTACTATGACTCGAAGTGCAAAGATCATGCGAGTCCTCTCCATAATAAATATTTACTTAATATTTATAACATTTGCTTTTATTTGGATTTGGATTACTTTACTTTAAATACTAAGTAGTCATTTTAGCAATTTGCCTTTGTTGCTTTAAAAAAAAAATATTATTTTCCAGATGCATTTCCTGCTTCAAATTTTATTTGCCAATGTGACCAGAAACCAAATAAAAACTGCAAAACAAAAAGTCAACAAACCCATTTGAAAATTTATGGTGTGTATAAAAATCGACGCTTCCGTTTCATTGAATTTTAAATAAATGACATTTAAATGCCATACTCTTAAATATAAATTACACATTTGCATTAACACTATTGCTTACATACGCAGGCATACACACTCATGAGCACACACACACACACAGTACACACACACACACTAGCCCTCACAAATAAGTTCATTTAATGCAAAAGCTTAATGTTAAGTATTTTACTTAATCTACAGCTTTGGCTGATAGTTTTTAGCACTTACCAAAACAATTATTGAAATTTTTTGAAAGCAAAAACAACAGCAATGAAAAAAAACAACAAAAATATTTTAAAAATATGTATGTATTATATATAACTTTATAGATTTTTTTATTGCTAAAATAAGTTCATTTTGGAAAAAACTGGCGGCCATCAAATTTTTGAGCTGCTAAATCATGGCTAAGATTTTTATATTCATCTGCACATTTTTTTTTTTTCGTTTGTCTTAAAATCGTAATAACAGCAATATGCGCCATTTTTAAGTTTTGCTCTCACTGCATTCAAAGAGAAAACACAGTTGAGGTGACCATATGGGAGTAACGTTTTTAAAAGCCATTACAAGTCTCTATGATTCTGTGGCGATAAGGAAAAAGTGCTCAAGTCATATTTGGCTGTTTTGCAGGAGAGCACTTTTAAGCTTTCAAGTCGATTTTCAGAAATTTATTTCTTTTACAGTTAAATTGGGAAATTCTCTTTTAACCTCTATTTTTTTTAAACAAACATCATTCTACACACTGTAAATAAAACATTCAAGTTAAAATATACCAAACAAAGTATAATCTAAATTAAGCTTTTATTCCAAATGAGATTAGAAGTCTAAAAAAGATAAGCCTCCAGTCATTGTGCTATAACTTCTTGAAAAATCGCACAAATTAATTGAGATTTTGCCCAGTGATACTTTCAAGTGTGCAGATTACGGAGGCACCATTAACTCAAAATCAGCTTATCTCGACTTAAGCACTTTTTCCTTTTAGCCACAGAATTGTCTGTATATTATATTAGGATTTCAGCATGTTTCGTTGCTGGTTTTAGAACACCCTTTCATTTTTAACTGTCATGTATTTGTTGCTGTAGTTCTCAAAAATATAAATATTCTGTCAAAATTTCAGGTCTGTAGCTCTTACGGTTCTCGAGAAAATAGCCTGTGACAGACGTAGCGAAATCAACAGGCTTGCTTTTCACCTTTGGTGTCACAACCATACCTTATTTAGGAAATTCTTATTTTACCACATTTTATATGTCATGTCCAATTTAAGAGTATGTTTTTGAACTTTTTTTGCTTAATTAAACTCTGTCATATTTAAAAAAAGAAGAGAGGTGTCTTAGAACACCCGGTTATAGCTTTGCTGCTAAGTTATATAAAGCAAATTTCACGTGTGAAATAACAATGCAATAAAATTATATTATATGATGATGTTAAATTCTCTGCAAATATTTCAAAACGTTTCCATTTATTTGCCATTATTTTCTTTTCTGGCGGCATACGATTAAATTCATGTATTGTTTGTGGCCGGTGGCGGTGTTACCCGGCTTACAGCCGATTGGCTGTGTTCTCTGATTTGTGTTCATGGACAAAAACAATACAAAAACAAATTGAGCAATCGTTATCATTGTTTTTGTTTTGTGATTTTTCCTCACTTCAGAGAACGAAACAAAACCAAAGTAAACATTTTGTTTCGTTTAGTTTTGCACTCTGGTTTTAAGTACAAAGAAATCAAAACAAAAATAAATTTATAACTGTAATAGTGTCGATTATTTTTGTTACCAAAATCACGTCCTAACTCCTGTATCGCGCAATAAATAGCAAAGCTATAACCAAATACGCTGCATTGATTTTTTTAAATTTGCTAGACTGGAAATTCGTTCAGAATTTTAACAAACAAAAAAACCTTTTTAGTTATATTTTTTTAAATAATTTTCTTAGATTTGATATAAAGATTTCCTTTGAGCTGCAAAACTGAAACCCCAGCAACTCACACAAATAAAATTAAGCTTCACAGAAGAGCAAAAGAAAATGAAAACTAATGCTAAACTAAGTAAATCAGACTGAAAAAATTTTATTTCTTTTTATTGCAAACTGTTGTTCATGTTTTCAAACACATAAAAACTGTCAGAGTTGTTAGGAAACACTAAATAATAATAATGTTGAAATATGTACGAGTATAAAGGGTGTTTTGTTTAGACGTTAACATCTGTTGATTGGCAACACTGTTTTGCTCAGCAACTGTATCTGGATAAAGTAACTTTTTGCGATCCGAAATCCTAATATTTACCGATATATCAATTCTTTTGCAGTAACGATAGTGTTATCTGTAATTTCTTTTTTACGTTAGTGTGCATTTGTATTTAAAATGTCCCAGTATTCAATAAAATAACCTTCAAAATTAAATACAACGCCACCGTCGAGGATGTGAATGCCTGAAAAAACACCCTTTAGATTTAAGTCCTTCTTTTTCAATTCAGTTCTAGAAGTGTGAGTGGAAGAAATCATGTCATGGTTGTTTGTTAAAAATTATGCACCAGTGCTTAGTTATTCCTTGTTTTTTTTATATGTGTATACATTTGAGGTTATTCGCCTTTGGCCGCCAAGTCATCAGTATAAGAAAACAGTAATTATGTTGAATGCATCAGCAAATGCCCATAAATACAACAAATAGTTGTATTTTGTAACTTTTGTGGTGCGTGCAATGAATGACTTCCCTTAAAATGAGAGGAAAATGGTATGGAGGAAATTAAAATATGAATTTGTTAGAAATATTCCTTAGGTGATGTGAAGAACTTTAAAACTTTAGCTCTTATAATTTTTTTTTGTGTAAGTATGTGTGTAGAAAGTATCGTCCTTATGCATAACAACAATTTAGCAATAGCTTGTGCACTACATACAACGACTTGCCAACTAGAATGTCGATTTGACTTACTAACTCGTTAGCACAGATTTGATGGAAACACTTTTTTATCCATCTGTTAACTTCACAAATATCAACTCTGAGTCTTAAGGATGCCACATCATACTTAGTCCATATTTACACTATGCAAGTCTTATTGCTAAGCTGATTAGTTTGATGGAGAGAGAGACGAGGAGAACAGTAAAGTTTCTTTTCCCCTCGTCTCTCTTTCCTAACAAACTAATCAGCTTAGCAATAAGAATTGCATAGTGTAAATATGGACTTATGAAATACATAAAGCGGCCCATCCATTATACAATATTATTGCATATATTGTTATACATATTATTGTCGTTTCGAGCTATACTATGCAATAAATGGCACAATATTTTCAAAGAAAATATTGCCAAATTTTCCTGACAGTGAAAAAGTAAACAACATTGAACAATGTTGCCACCACATAATACAAGTGTCTTGATTGTACAATAAAAATCAAAAGTCTTTGGATATTTGCCAATGTATTGTGCCAACTTCGAATATGACATACACATTGGCGATATTATTGTACAATACGAAAAATTGCACAGTTATATTGCAAGTGGGTGGGCCGCTTAAGCGTTATGCCTAGATTTGGCATATTAATTTACATATGTCTATGTGTATATTCCTTCTATTCACACATATACACAAGCACACACCCATTAAGAAATCTATAAATGCGATCTTTCTAAAGTTGTTCAAAGTGTTGACCAGCATTGATTATTTTCACCATATTAGCTAAACCTTGAAACTATGCTACAATTTCTTATGTTTTTAAAAGCACCCCTTGTGTTTGTTGTAAATTACATCCCTCTAGTCAGCCTAGAACCATATGTATCTATGCCAACTCTCTTTTCTATAGCGACAATTGCAGTAGTTGAAATGTCGACAACTTTCCTTTCATGCGCGAGTAGAAATTGTCAATGAACGCGTCAATAGTTTGGTTTTCTTTTTTATTATGCTGTTCAATATTGTTAAAATACACATGTATGTATGTGTTTAAGTTTGTTGCCCTAACATTATGAAACTGTAGATGAGGGTCACTAAATTGTACTAGTGAATCTTTGGTGGCAATGTCTCCATGAGGTCCAAAAAAAACTACTTATTCAATAGTGTCAACAGTCAATGACAAGCTAATGTTAAATGTCAATAGATGATTACATTGGCTGGGGTACACCTGGTCAGTAGCAATACTGACAATTTCACTAGTAAATCACTACAACTTCACTATTCGCATTTCCTGCAGGGATGCGAAACAAATGCCACCCATATTATTTCGCACGAAAATGTACCGCCTGTCCCACGATGCCGACAGAGAACTTTCAATCGACAAATTGTATTGAAAACAACAACAACAAAACAAAAAATATATATAAAGCAATTTATTAATTTATTATTATTTATTTCTGTCGACATAGTGGAGCAGGCCGTACAAATAATAAAAAATTTTCAATCCTATTTTTTGAAGTTGTTCTATTCCACAACATTTGAAACTTCCATAAAAGTGCGAAAATTGCTTAATCAAAAATATATTTGTTCATAGTCTCCGAAATACGTATTTCATGGATGATTTCCGATATTAAATTTATAATAAAATTTCTAAATATAACAAAATTATCTACTCAAAACGTCCTGCAGTCCACGAAAGCTCTGGTTAAAAACACTTGCACTGCTCTTGATTTATGTATTATTATTGGCGGCCAAACATTTAGATAACCTTTTGTTTTTCCACATTTATGCTGCTAAATTATAATTATTCATATTTTCCTAAATTATTTTTACATTCAAATTATTTAAAGGTTAAAAGGTTTTTAATTGTTTGTTTGCTGCATTCCTGTATGGCTGTTCGTGCCTGCAATCGGAAATCCATATAAACTACTATTTAATTTAATTTAATTTATCATACACACATATTACATTATGACCATGTCATTGTCATGTCATACTAAAAGCTACAATTATTTATTAACAACAATTTATTTTTGTTGTTCATTCAATGTTTGGCCATGTTATCATTGAAATGTTGTTTCACTATTGAATAACAAGCGGGAGAATAAAATACATACTTACATATTGAAATGGCAAAAATTATGAGCAATCAAGCACGAAAACTATTTGATGAAATTGAATTTTCAGTGACAAATAAAAAGGATGTTTATGAAAGTCCAGTCAACAGTGTGATAAGTGATTTGGCATCAATACTTTTTTGGTTGTTGCTTGTGATAGCAAAAGTTATAATAGCGGTAAGTGTGCAATGAAAATGGGAAACAAATGGGTATACTGTGCGAACGTGACCTAAGAGAGTCGGAACTTTTTTGTTAACAAGAATAGTGAAATTTTTATTGAAGAAAAATTTTTAAATTCCTGCAATTAACAAATTTAATTGAAATAAAAACCAAAAATCAGTGTTTTTATGGGAATTGTTACAATTTAAGTTTAACATTTGTTAACGCACTAATAATCCCAAAATTATTAAAGGTAAAGGTTCCCTGATGATCTGCCTTAGCAACCGTGAAATGCGCATAGGATCCAGCTAAACCCCTTAAAATAATCAATTTCAATGTATTTTTAATACAAAAAAAAATATTTTACTGAATAAGCAAAATAATAATTTTTGAACTAGTATTGCGCTAAAAAAATTAAAATGCATTTAAGCCAATTAAACTTTTGTTTAAAAATGTAATTACTTACAAAGTTTAATTGACTCAATCACATTTTAAATTGATTTTTGGTTTTATTTTCAATTAAAGTGTATATGGGTGTATAAAATGTATAAATACTCTATTCACTTCTCTTCTACATGTGTATGGCCATCGCCTTAAATTTTATTATTTATTTCAAACTTAAATATTTTCTATAAATACATTTCTTTTTTGTCAACCATACGATACACAAATTGTCTAAAATGGAGTCATAATATTTACGCATTTCTCTGACACTTTAAAACCATTTCACAGCTTTCCTATGTTTGCATTATTGTCGGCCTGTTGTGTCCACGTTTAACATTTCGAATGATAAATCATTTTGTTTCTACTACAAACAACATTTTCATTATCAAATTAGTAACAGAAGATTTATAAAATACTGAGTGCAGGCTGAACGAAACAAATAGCACTGGCTTTCAAATGCATACGCACTTACGGTCGGTCGGAGTAATAAAATCAACATGTATTATATTTTTCAAAAATCTAAAACAACCTTGCAAAACTGGCGGTTAAATGCTGGAGGCTCAAAAACAAAACCATTATCTATAGCGGCCGTAGCAACAACGGAAAGAAGTGCTTGCACAAAAACTAAATTGAGAAAAACCACAAAAGCCATTATCACTTTTATAGCGGCCTATTTTGAGGACAGCAACATACATGGACTGCAGTATGTGGTCAAAGGAGGTCTAACGGCAATTGAAAAGTAAGTTTGTGCATAAATATTCACCTAAAGCAACTACACACATAGAACCTGCACATTTGCCCCCCTCGCTAATGGCAGCGGTGAGGGAGACAAATTAAACTAAATATGCTGTATGTGTGAGTTGCACACTTATAAGTGACCTCCGGAATACACACTCTACTTCCTTCCATCCTCATGTTGTATATAACCAAATAACTCAATTTTAATTTAAACATTTTTGTTTTTCCTGTTACTTATCGTTTTATGCATGCATATGCCTGCATGTGCGTGCATACTTTTGTGCATGTGTGCATATGACATTTGTGAAGGTGCCTTTGGTTGACGCTCTTAATTATATCGATGTGTTTTTTTGTGGAAATTGGTTTCCAATCTGTTGATCGTTATTATACAAAGAGCACTGTTGTTGGCCTTGAGCGGCATTTCTACTATTGGAACACAACAATGCCAAGTGTCACCATTTGTCCATTAGTACGTCTAGATGTTAAACTATTCAATGAATATTGCCGGTGGGTAAATTGTTTTATTTTGTTTCTTTTTTCACTTAAATCTGCACAAGCGATATACCGTTAAAAACACACACATGCATACATAAATATGTAAATATGTATGTATGTACTCAAATGTATTTATGTATATAAAAATAGCTAAAGCTGGTTTTACACGTCGTGTTTTTTACATCTGCAGCCTGGTACGGAGTTCTTACGGAATTTCACGTTTGTAATTTAACATTTATTTCTACAAGGAAATATAATCGTGTAGACCTTTTTTATGTAGATTTATGTTTGCATACACACTAATGAATTTATTTTTGAATTTACAACACGCACAAAAAAATATTAAAAATTAATTACAATTTGACGAAAATTAGAAATGTCAAAAATTCCGCGATCAAACAATTGTATGAACATTAATTTTTGTTTCAGTTGACCGAAAAAGTCTTCACTTATATTTAAAGCATTCAAAATTTTTAGACTTGCTACCATAGTTTTCCTTATATTTGCATTTCCACAGAAAATTTCACCTAATGATGAAAATTGGTTTATAGATTTCTTCGAAAAATATCGATTTCTTAAAAATCATCGTGAGTATTTTCTAAAATTATAACCGAATTATAAGTTTCTTTCTATTGCTGAGTACACATCTAGCATTTCTTTTGGTGTCATTTTCAAAATGTGAACAACGCCGTTCACATTATATTTTTTGTATGGAAAGCAATGCCACACAACGAAAAATAATGGAAATGACAAACGTTGCCTATTGCGATGTCACAAAATGTCATAGTGTGATATGCTGAGCATATCTATTTAATTCTTGTTGTACTGCTTTTTTTTCAATAATAATGATAAAATAAATAAATATTCATTCAATGAAAATGTAGTTCCTTAAAAACTACTTTTAATTTTTGTTGTCATATTTACATTAAAAACACACGCTTCAGTTTGTTTGCTTGTATGCGTACAGCTGATAACTAACGGCCTGTCCCACGATCTCACAAGAAATCGTTCAATCGACAAACAACAATAACATTAGAAAATTTGTTGTTGTTTTCAATATAAGTATTCGATCGAACGATTTCTGGTGACATCGTGGGACTGGCCGTAAGTTTGCGACAAGTCGAACGTTGTCGACATCGTGGGACAAGCCCTAAATAAGAAACATTACAACAAATATATGAACATACTTTTAGGAGCAACAAATCAGCGTGTGAGTAAATAAATAAAACAAGGCAAATTCATCAGCGTTGCCAACTATTTATAACCAAAACACGCTAGAACGCGCCAAATTGCAGCATTCTCAAGTATTTATAACCAAAATGCGCTGTACTCCTACGCGCTAAATTAAATGTTAATAAAAGTGAAAGCATCCCACTAAAAAAAGAGCTTCCAAGGAAGTCAATAAAATCCCAAACTTGTAATTTGGAAGTAGTACAAATCTGTATCATTTCTCGTGATTTTTTCAAGTGAAACAAATTTTTTTTTTATTTTTTGCAACAAAAAATAATTTTTTCGTGCAAATTATTTTTTTGGGTTAAAATGTTAACTAAATTTGTTCGGTAGACTCTTAGCGACATTATTGTCCTATATAGTTTAGACCTATCACCAAAAACTGAAGACACCATTTTTTGAGAGCGCACTGATTTTCGAAATCTTTGGAGGCCCATAAAAAAAATTGGTCACCAAACTGAGTATAGGGTCTTACTACACTTTGATAGTACTATCGAACCTATACTGTCCAGTCTGTGTGTTTTTTCCAAAAGTCTTCATTTGTTGCATAGTGTTATTACAGACAAATATCGGTATACTGAAAATCCGATATAACGAACGTCCAAATTTTTTACATTAACATTAAGCGATATAACGAATGATAAAGGAAAAGATCATAAAATAAAAACAACATATTTCTAACATTTGCCTTATATCGAGCCATAACCGCCAACGAAAGCTTAACCGAAACATTTTTTTATCTCGTTTTCTTCGAAAATAATCGATTTTGATCAAAAAATTAAGTTCAAAAATTATAGCGAGTTTTTTTTTATTAATATGTACTCTGTATAACGAACGGCAAAAAAAATATTAAACAAAATCTACAGTAGAAAAAAAAACTATTTTACTCTTAGTTTGTATTTGGTACAAAAGTTGCCGCCATTCTTTTTATTATATTGTATCATATCTACAATAATAATAATTAAAATAAGTTTGCGATATAACGAATTTTTTGGTATAACGAATGGGCCTGACATTATATCGTTCGTGATACCGGGAGTTGTCTGTATATACATATATATTTATTTTAATATTATTTATTCTGTTTTTGTGTGTTCAAATACACCCGCATGTTCTCATACAAATTTATTTTCATGTGATTTCTGAACTCGCCTTCGCAAAATTTATAATGTATTTCTCGCTTTCGCATTCGCTAAACAAACATTCGCTGCATCCCTAGTCTAAAATACATATGGCCTAAAATCATATAAAGCTTTTCGGGAAAATGTATAAATCACACAGCACACCTATACCTCATACAACAATACGATTTCTTTCACTTTCACACAAATTATGTGTACGATGTGATTTTAATTTTCTATAAATTTCAGCCAACACAATCTATCGCCCAAAGATCAACAAGACTTTTTAGAGTTTATGGAAAAACTGGCCAACTCTACCTACTCGAATTTCCAAGATATACCCAATAACAGATCGATTGATTTGATTTTGGATAGATTGAATATTAAACCCGATAAATACATGGAACTTATTTATAATGTTACAGGAGATCATTCGATCAAATACAAAACAGATTTAGACCATTTGTCAGATAAAGTTCGCAGTAGTTCGGGATATTTGAATATTGAGACACGACAAGTTTTAACCGAATATGGTCTTTGTTATATGACAAATACAATGCTATCGGAAAAGTTCACTTCGTCGTATATGATTTGGGGTGAATATCCAGTAAATGAAATCAGAGAAATAAAGTCTACTATACGCATAAAGCAGAGCAGTTATTTTGACAGCGATGTCAGTTACAATTTTCTTGGTTTCAACAACAGCCCCATAGATGTAAGTGACAAGTGAAAGTGATATTGTGAATAAATAAATTTCAATAAATTTCTTTAAATTTTTTTTAAGAGTTTCCTGCACAGCACTTATGAAATCATGCAGTTAGATCATAATTTGGGCTATGCCAATGAGTCTTTACAGGTAGATGTGGAATGTATTGAGATTACAGCCGAGGAGGGATTTGAAGAGTAGATTTTTTATAGAAATTTTTGGCCTAGATTATCATTTTTATTACCTTTTGTGAATTTCAAATTTAGGGGCGCTAATGTGGAGCAGCGCAAATGTCGTTTTCAACACGAAAGTAATTTGACCCATTTTGACATTTACACACGCAACATCTGCTTTCAGGAGTGTCGCTTAAATTTGGTGTATAAAACTTGCAAATGTATACCACATTTCTATCCAAATCGCAGTAAGTAAGAAAACCCAAGCAGCTGTTCGGACCAAACTTATAGGCCACACTGTATTTAATTATACGTGACTTGCCATATCGCCATAGCCATTGTTATGGTTATGGCTATGGCACGTCTAATTTAAGCTTAAAGGCTCAGTTAGCCGACTGTAATGCATTGTAAATGTAATGTAGGAAACAGCTGATCGGTATTTTTATATGAAAAGTAGGTTACGTTTCATTACATCTCTATAACCATTTCCATTACTTTTCACATAACAATATCGATCAGCTGTTTCCTACTGTTGCAGTTACATTACATTACAGTCGGCTACCTGAGCCTTAAGAAATTCACATCTAAGTTAAATTCTCGTAATTCCAGTAAAAAATCCGAAAACTGTGTGTGATTACAAAACGTTACGCGAATGCTTTGTGCCGCAAGAACGTGAGAGCTAAATAAAGTATATGATAACAAACCTGAAACTTTTTTTTAATGTTTCCCTTCTTTGCTTTAGATTTTTTTGTAAAATTATATAAAGTCGACCGAGCGGGCAACAAGCAAATGGTGCCCTGTTATTGTGCGCAAAATTGCCAAGATGCTTTTGTTAATAAGAGGAATAAATTTGTAAGCATAATATTAAGTTAATTCCTGATATGTATGTGCAGAATTTTAATTAAAAGTTTTTAATTTCAGAAATTAGAAAATGCTAATATTTTGGTGGGGGGCAATAGCATGTTATTTGCAATTATCAATTTGCCCACATATCGTTCGAAACGCCAGATTATATTTTCTTTTACCGATTTATTAGGTACGTAAGCCTTATGTTTTCACATTTTAAAAGTTTTCCAATACGTTAGCTTAAGTGACAAAATTGAACTACAATACAATTTGACATTAAAAATCGCCGCATAATGTAGTTTTAACACACGATTACATCCTAGCATGATTTTTAATGTAAAATTGTATGGCAAAACACTTTAAGACCATGTTCAATTTTGCCAGCTATGCTAACTTCATGCCAATTTTTGATTATACATAAGGCCGTTAAACTTTTAAATCGAATGTTTTAACATAATGTTTTGAGCACTCATATGTAGATATTTCAAGTATTTCTTTCAACTTCTGGCCAACCGATTTTTTCGAAACCTTGGAATCTTGCAATGTGAAAAATAGACGCTGCCACGCCCATCAAAATTGTATACCATATTTTGCACACACCTTATACTCTTGCATCGATAAAACTCTGTGCTTTGAAGTGCGCTGAGTCACACCTTCTAAAATTTAACTTTATTTTTATTTCATGCCATTCTGAACGACCAATTTTGAAAAAACTTTGAGCAGTCCCGGTGTGAATCGGTGTGAAAATTTGTAATGAATTTTTATCAATTTCTGGAATCACTTTTGAATCAGAGAAGTTGAAATATTAATAATACAAGAAATAATGTATAAAAGAAATTTATAAAATAAAACTATATTAAGTCGGTGTGCTTTGCTCCACCCCCTCACCCAACAACTTCTAAAAAAAAAGAATTGTAGTGAACCTTTACCACAGCAAAAAAAATTTAAAATTTTTTCACAAATCGTCTGGTGGTTACTGGTTTGTCACACAGATATTAAGAATACATTATTGATGCGGCAAACCAGTAAATGTCAAATTTATTTGATAATCAATTTTTAAGGCGGACACTTTACTTCCCCCACCCGCCACAATTTAAAAAAATTAGTGCACCTTTTCCATATGCAAAATGAATTTTGAAAATTGGCCCACAAGTGACAAAAATATTTGGTATTAAATTTTTGCGGCGGTCATTTTGTATCCCCCAATTTCCAAAAAAAAAATTAGTGAACCTCTCCATATGTAAAATTTTTTTTTTTGAAAATTGAAATCTATTTTTAGCGCGCACATTTTGCCCCCTCCCACCCAAAAAAATAAAAAAAAATAGTGGACCTCTTCCATATGCAAAAGCATTTTGCAAATTGATAGAAAAATTACGAAGTTATTTGATAATAAATTCTTTGGGGCGGGCAAATTTTAGCGGTTAAAAGTAATGAGAGCAATATGAAAACCGACCTCTTGCTTGATACCTATACACATCACTATAATTTCTTATAAACTTTCTTTTACTACCATTGTGTCCCTCAAGGAAATCTCTTCGGAAATTACAGGACAATCCAAAGGACCCTAGTTGGGGGGGGATTAGCTTTTGGTGAGGCATACCTTTGGCTATTTACCCATAAAAATTATAATGTCTTGCTCAACAATCCCTGGAATAACAGAGTAACGGATGTGCACATACATATTTATGGCTGTCCTTACGGTGCAGCGTCACCTGGGGGTTATTATGTAATTCGATTCGAAAAGATAACTGTTCGAATTTGCATGTTATTAACATTACAATTCGAAAACATTTCCGTTCGATTCGGATTACATAATAATTCCCTTGGTAACCTTCTGGTGGAACTTCGAGGTCTAAGTGGCTGGTACAATGGATCTACTCTAGGTGTTTAATGGGTGGTGATGTGTCCGCATAATCCATTACAGAAAGCTAACGATGGCCTACGGGTTTAAATAAATAATGGGCGGTGTTTGGGGCATGCATTGATTTAACCCCAAAATATGAGTAGTGACATTATTCCGGTAATTGGTGAGGAATTTTCTTGAAGAAAACGCTGTAGGTGTGAGCTTTATCACGGAGAGCCTTACATAGTGGCTGCACTTGATACCAAAAGATCACTGGGAGAATAGTCTTGGCTCCACAGTGTTAAATCAATGCTAGTGATTGGAGCTATTTTTTTTATTTTTATTTATTTTTCCGAAGCACTTTGAACACTTTTTCTTACAATTTAAAAAAACGATGTGATGCGACTTCGTTTCGTTTCTCTTTAGTTTCCATTGGTGGCAATGCTGGTTTATTTTTGGGCTTTAGTGTCTTGAGCTTTATCGAAATTATGTATTACTTCACTTTGCGGTTATTTTTCTACTTGGTCAAGACGTACTCTGCTGGAAAGAATTAGATTGGAGATTACAGATACGACAACTCAAATGCGGAACTTTCATGAGTCAACTGCACAATATTATCGCATCATAAAAGATATTAGACATTTTATTAGATTCGTTAGCTAATTATTACTTACATATCATTCTTCATTATCACTACTACTTCCATATCTATCATTCTTCATTCTTATATAAAAAATGGATATAAAAAAATTTAGCTGTAATTGATTAGACGGTTGTCTAAAAGCATTTTTTCCAACATTCTCAAAACTTGTTGAAGAACAAAGTAAATATCCACAAGTTTATTAACTGCTTCTTTAGCTAAAGATTCAAAAGTTTATCTTTATTATTTATATTAAATTACATAGATATATTTCACTAAAAATGTATAGAGCATGAAGTATGTTTGTATGTATGTATTTCGTTTTATCTTTTCTTTTTTATTTCAAATTTATCAACTTAAAAGGTTATTAAAGCAATAAAATATACTGTAATAAAATATAATATTTATTTATAAGCAGAATAGTAACACGTTCACATACACATCAAAAAGTATGTATTATCATTAATAATAATTGCAAATAAAAAAATGTTATATAAAATATAAAAAAAAAATAAAAACTCAAAAACAACTCTAACAAAAAACATATTTTTAACAATTCCATTTTAAAAATGTTTCATAAAAGTTTTCCATGTTATTTATTAACTATAGAAAAAAAATGCTCTACAAGAAATGCTTTTCTTTTGAAGTTATTAATTTGTATATTTTTTAATAAATTTTCCCTAGTCAATAAAGTAATTAATGTTCTGTTTCATTTTTTTTTTTTTATTTCTTTAAGACGAAATTGCCAATTAGTGAGTGTGGAGAGTTGTTAAAATAATTATATTTTTGCTACAATAAAAAAAAATGGTAATTTACATTATTTAATTCGTTTAGGTTTTTCTTTCTTTTTATATGTATGTACTCGTATATTAATAACTAAATAATTTTAAGAATGGTTGATTTTTCCTTAAAACAATTTCAAGGCTATTTTTGTTGATTCGTACATATATTCCAAGATTTCATTTCACATTTTGCACTTCACTCGAGCTAATGATTTCATAATCCTTGCCATCGGATTCTGACTCCGATGGATTTTGTGAACTGTAAGAAAATAAAAGAAAAAATATTAGAATTAATTTTTTAAATCGTTTTATATTTTATTGCAATTTTAATTACAAAGATATGAGTGATAAAAAATAAATACAATTTAGTTTTAATTATTATTGTTCGAACTTTGGGCCAAACCCACGATGTCGACAACGTTCGACTTGTCGCACACTTACACTCAAAACAAAAACAAATTTTACAGCCTGTCCCACGATGTCACTAGAAATCGTTTGATCGAATACTTTTATTGAAAACAACAACAAATTTTCTAATGTCATTGTTGTTTGCAATACAAGTTGTCGATCGCACGATTTCGAGTGACATCGTGGGACAGGCCGTTAATATTTTGTAGTTGTTTCAAATGTAAGTGTGCGACAAGTCGAACGTTGTCGAATATCGTGGGTCAGGCCCTTTGTTTGTTTCTATATTTATGATTTTATTAGACTAAAGTTCGTATCGCTCTGTAAGACATATAACATGTGATAATTATTAATGAACAAATAAAACCAATGTTAATTGTAAATATTCTGACAAACACGAGTAGAACAGAACAACCGGCTGTTTTGGAAGGTCACTACACCTTCATTGTCAGCGTTCTTTGTGTTTGGTCCACAGCGTGTGGTGTCAGTTGATGTAGATTTCTGCCTTATATATTCAAGTTTTCAGTGCAAATGGAATATGTGACTTGTTTTGATTCATCGTACTACAATTTGCTGAAAGTTTTTTTGTAATGAAAGCTCAATTTTACCATGTCTAAATTTACAACAGTCTTGCCATTGTCGGTTGTTCTTTACTAATTATGTAATTTGGCTTACAGAGCGATACGAACTTTAGTCTAATAAAATCATAAATATAAATACAATTTATTTATTTTTAAGAAATTTATTATTTGACATATTGTCATAAGTTTATTTTAGTTGAAATTTATTTAGTTTTTTAATTAACTTGAAAAAATGTTTTCATCAGTTTATCGTCGAAGACTATTGAATCGAATCACTTATTAAATTTGTACAATGTATAGAAATCAGCTTTTGTGAACTTGGTTATTAATTTTATTATTAAGTTTTCCTTTTTTGATTTATGTATATCCAAAACTTGGGGAGCCCTTAAATTTTAATAAATTAGACTAAAGTATTTTTTGTTTATTTATTTATTATTTCTAACTTTCTCCTTAGGTAGGATTGGATATTACAAAATTAGTTTAATAAATAAATAAATAAAACCTGCTGCTTTCAGCATTCAAGTGTTTTATCCGCCGTGTGTGGAGTCCACCGTAAATTCATGTGTTTTACACAAAAAAAATTTCAATTGAAGTAGAATACGGGAATTGTTTTAATTCTGCGTATCATTACTTACTTATTACTTTTTTTATAAGCGGTGATGATGATTCCTATACAAATTTTCTAGACATTGTGGAAACTGCACATATGTAAGCATCATATTATCGTTCTCAACTCATCCATCAAACTCTATATAAAATAATATTAAATCTTAACCCGAATTGTCAACATACAAACAAAAATTATCCTACAACAGTTTTTATGTACTAGAGCTGAGCACAAACAGTTTGCTTGCTTAACCTTCATG
This sequence comes from Nowickia ferox, assembly GCA_936439885.1. NCBI lineage: Eukaryota > Metazoa > Arthropoda > Insecta > Diptera > Tachinidae > Nowickia > Nowickia ferox. The sequence continues at coordinate 5,489,797 of OW387026.1, forward strand.
ATTTACATTATTGAATAGTTCCCTCTTTTTAGTGCTCTTGATTCTGTGAGAACACTAAAACTGGTATGCAATTTTATCAAAAGCATTTATTAATCATTGTAGTGTCGAAGCATATTTCACTAGTGTACACCGATTGGCAATTGTAAAATGAGCACACAAGTGTAAAAATATGTGGATGTGTAAAAGAAACAACAAGCAACGTAGATTATTTGAGCGTATTAGTTTGCATGAATCGAAAAATGCAAAAATCTCGATTTCCAAAAAAATAATGAGTTAAGGTTTTTTCATATTAAGGTAACCATATATAGATTTAATCGTGAATTTCACTGGTACCAAATAGCTGTTGTGAACTTAAAGAAAAGAGGATTTGAATTATATTTTATTTCCGTTATTTTTTATTGCGTTTTGTAAATTTTTATAGCACCATTGCAGAAGCAACGAGCAAGATGCTCATGTGGATCTGTTCATCATTTTTTTTTAGTGACAAGATTTGACACTAGTGTTCAGTACAACTGTCAAAATAATTCAATCTCACCGTGGCGGGCGCACAAATCAAGAAGTGAAAACTGGAGAACGATGCGTAATACGTTCCCAGGCCTCTCTCAACCTTTTTCGTGCTTTGACAATCAGTTGGTATAATTATCTTAATTTGTTTGGCCAAACTCGCATGTAAATATGAACTTTTATTAAACTTTTGGAAAATTTACGTAAAAAACGAGTTAGTGGCATCAGAGTAATCGAATTGTGCTGTATTATATGCATTAAAGAAAGCAGTAAAACTAAAAGTATGTGTTGTCAAAGTTATTATTGTGTCGTACACATTTTGCTTTACGCTTTTCTGCCAACGCTAGAAACGTCACGCAAAGCGTTGAAGTTGTATCTGACAACGCCTTAAGTTTCCTGTCAATAACAGAGAATATCCCATTATTATTTTTCAAGAGAACTTTGACTAAACCAAACTAATCTTCAAAGCAACCGAGATCTGTTGAATATGTTAAAGTGACCGTCTTAACAAAGCATTTGGCAAATAGTAAAATACGATTAGAAAAATTTCACTACCGAAACCAAAATACAAAAAAAAATCACTGTTTTGCTTAAAGCTGAGAATTCTTAACAAAATTAATAATTTTATGGGTTTCGATCTTTTTTTTTTTTTTTTTTTTGCTTGTCTTAGAAAAACATTGAAAATTTTCAAATTTGATTTTAATGCAAATTTAAACGGTCATTATAACACCAACCAAGTAAATTGAATTTGAAATGGTCGGACAATAAATGTGGTAAGAAATGCTATAATACTCCATACAAAAAAAAAATGCAGTTTCACGTTAACAACAGCTATTCTTGATGACTGACAGCCAGTCTGCAATAAGTCCCCCACAGGTGTGTACACCACATCTTTTCTTGTCCAACAAAGTCGCAAAGACCTTGATAGGCTTGCGCAGCATTCACGTATCATATTAAATTGGGTGCGTAGACATGGGAACCCTACTCAGAGAAGCCAATCTCTATACTCTCTGTGGGCCAACATCCCCCCATCCACAGATGGCGCAATGAGTACACCTAAGAATCCTAAGCCCCACAGAACTAAAAACCTCATCTCTTGTAGTGACAGGTCAGCCACTACACTTTTGGAACCCATCCAAAACGTATAGGTCTCCCGTACAATGAATTCTGCTTCTATGTTGCTATGATGAAGAGGAGGAAGAAAGCATTTTGCATCTCCTCTTTCTCCGTCTCGCTCTGGAGGATCTCCTCTCCGTCTGTACTTCCTTGGCAGATTATTCTTCAAAAATCTGGCTTGTATGGCCTAACCTAAACGAAGCTATTCTTTGCATTTTATTGCCGATAAAGGCCATTTTTATTTTTATAACCACCTAAAATTCTATAATTCTTTAGTAGTTTTTACAATTCGATTTTTACGATTTCTTTTTTATAACAATTGCATTGTTTCATTGCTATCAACTAATTTTGAATTGCAATACACCAACAAATAAATGATTGTATTTCTGATTGATTTAATTTTTTAACTTTTGCGGTTGTGTAATTAGTTGTGTTAAAAAAGCAGTCTACAACTTTGTAATAAATATAATGGTAATGTGTCGTCTAAGAAGACTTTTTTCAAATAAGTTTATTTTTAATAAATTATATTAACATAGGCGATTTTTTTTAATGTAATAAATAGCAACAAAAAAATATTACATGCAGTAAGAGATAATTTCTTAAAAATAAAAAATACAATTTTTAAAATGGAAAATTTTAATGAAAAATAAAACATCTTGTGAATCAGAAAAAATTAATTGAATTATTGGAAAATCAAAGGAACAGTTTGTATGAGGAAAACTTAAATTCTTTATTTTCTTTCGTTCATAATAAAAGCTCACCGTTTGGCATCAAATTCTTGGGTTGCTTCGTTTGCACTACTGCTGCCACTGTGAGATTCATCCTCCGTATCACCTTTGGGGCTAGAGCCAGCATTGCTACGTAATCTTAATTCTATTTCGGCATCATGCTCCTTAATTTCTTCAATTTTTTCAGGCTCCAAAGGTACAGCATCGGGTGCCTCATCATTATCCTCAATATCACTGTCTTTGTCTTTTTTCTTAGACTTTGACTTGGATTTTTTCGATTTCGCCGTCTCTTTTTCATCAGAAATATACAGGGTCTGAGCAAGCAAAAAGTAAATAAATGAAATTAATTCTATAGTCTTACTTTACACAGTAAAAACATTTGTATGTCTTACTTCATACAAAGGCCAGAAGGAAGCAAAAAAGCCCACATCTTCCGTCAAATTGGGGAAGATCCACAAATGTAGTTTACCTCCTGTTACCGCCCACACTATAGTGAATACAATCAAACGCACTACAGTTAAAACCAATATGAAAACCAAGAAACCAGCTGCCACTAAAGAAAGATTGTAGACTCCTTTGCGCAGCATGGGTGGCCATAAGGGAAACATGCAAATGCCAATGGCGCCCATTAACAATATTAAACCGTAAATCCAATAGTGTATCGGTATAGGATCATAAATCCAAACGTATGCCTCAGAGCCATCAACAAACACCTGCTCAGGATGCATAACTAAACGTATCTTGCGTTTCTTTTTTTCTTTCTTTTCTCCAGAAGCCGAAGCGCCTCCCGCTTCGTCAGTCGCTCCATTATTACCGCTTGCTTCAGCCTCTGCTTCATTATCTTTTTTAACATCTTTTTCTTTCTTAGCTGGTTTTTCCTTTACGGCCTCTTCATTTTTCTCTTCCTTTTTGGGAGGCTTTACACCACGCAAATCATCCAAGCTGATGGGCACTTTTTTGGCACGATGGAAAAACTTGTGCTCCAACATAAGATCCAAAAAATCTACGGCCTGTTCGCGTGTTGTGAACAGAGCGTTATCTCCTACGGCAAATGTCGATTTCATTAGGCCATCAATGGCTTTATTGGAAGTAAAATACTCAACATTGTGATTTACAAATTTTGTTTTCTTCGTCTTGACATTTTTCTTCAACCACTTGGCGACTTTGATTTCATCTTTGGAGGGTTTTTCGACCTGTTCCTCACCAGGTCCTGTATATTCCTGTTAAAAAAAGTATTTACATTATTTATCTGAATCATGAACACATCTTAAATAGAGAATTCTTTAATTTCTTTGGTTTAAATTATGATGGCAACATTGAAGTGATCACTGAGAAATCAAGTGTGGCTTAACTTCTATATATTTTTTTAAGAATGGATATATTTTTTTAAGATTTAATAATGGAGTTATTTAATCAAATACATAAACAGATGGACGACGTCATGTAAAAGGATAATTTTTATCGTTTGTTTTATGCAGAATCACACATACACACATACGAAACGAAGGAAAATGCTTTCAAATTTGTATGTCATTAATATTACAATTCGAAAGCATTTACTTTCGGTTTAAATTATAGAGTAGAACCCGATTTAATCGTAAGCGACAAAAATGAAAGTTTTCAGAAGTTTTTTTTTAAATAGGTACTTACGATAAAATTTTACAGTCTGTATCTTAAAAATTATCAACAATTCTGGCATTTTGATAATTGTAAACTATCAGTAGGCCCATAACATTTTAATTTCAATCAAAAAGTTATAGCATTGTCATCAAATGCGAATACAATACAATTTTCTTTATTTTTTTCAAATTTCTAAATCGTTTTCGAACTTTCGAAACACTCACAAGAGTCTACAAAAAATGCTTATATAGAATATTGACTTTAACTACGAAATAGAAAAGTTCGATTTTATTCATATTACAGAATTTGATTAATTTTCGAAAAAAAGAGTATTTCATTGAAATACTTGTAAAGGTAAAAAATTAAAAATCCATAATTTTTATCATAATAGATCATAAAAAATTTTGAATAATTTTCATATTCTCGAAAAATAATAATGAAACGTATTTTTTTAATAGATTAAGGGAAACGTGTACTAGTTTTTTTTAATCTAGTCGAATATTCGAATACGAAAAATTAACAAAAAATTATTTTCATTATTGTTGTGGGAGGTCAATATAATATGACGTGTTAAAGCAGATATTTGAAATTTTTGTATGTTTTCACATGTATCAATTCATAATAATTCTTTGGGAGTTTTTGTGGGAAATGCCACAAGCAAGACAAGCTTAACCAACAGCAAACAAAGCTTTTTTTATATTTTTGTTTAGTTTCCCTAAAAATATTACAAGCGCACACATTTAATTAGAATTGTTGCACAATTATTATTAAAAAAATATAACTTTAGTTGTGGTATTCTTTAAAAAGTACATACAATTTTGTGGTTAACAAAGTATTAATTGAAATTTTCTTACATCATCCAAGTCCTCATAATCACTCATTTTTTATAAAAAAAAAAGATTGCGTGTATTAAAATACGTATAATTTATAAATAAAATAAAAATTTATTAAAACTTCCGTTACATGCTATACACGAGCCAAGAATATAAATTAATTTAAAAAGCTTGACACGTTTCAAATTAAAGAAAATTTTCAAATTTTGTTATAAACCAATTGTTTTCACAGCAAAACCATATTTTAACACAGCAGCAAATAAAACAATAAGAATTAAAAATTTAAATCAATATTTAAACAAATGTTCAAATAGCAATTTGGTAATTGCAAAATAAAATGAATTAAATAAAAGTTATTAACCAATTCATCTTCGGGCACAACATTATAACCATCTTCTTCCATAATTTCATCAGTTGACATTTTCAATGGTTGATTTTATAAAGAAAATTATTATTTGTATATAGTTTTTAAGAGATTACAAATGCTCACGACTTTTATTATTATAAATAAGTATATTTTTTTATTTGCAAATAATTATTGAAATAAAATACAGTATGAAATCGTAAATGTTGTCTACATTGTTTGAAAGTAATCACTGAATCATGACCGCCACCAGATAGCAAAGAAAACCCCACTTTTTAACAGAAAAAAAAATAACGAATTACGACAAAGAAACAGCAACAACTATATTAAAACTACTCTACAGCAACAACAGCAACAAGCACACAGTTGAGCAGTAAATATAAAATAATAAAAACTTTCTCCAAAGAGAATAAACTCAACTAAAATTAAATTATTTAGACAAGTGTTTACTTAAAAGATCGTTAAACAAAAAGTTACCAGATTAAATTTAAATAACTTACGCACACATTTTTAAAATTGTAAAATTCCTTTGTTACACTAGAGATAAATTGGACATTGAACTCAAATTCTAAAATGATTATAATTTATTTAAATCTTTATCTTATCGTAGTAAGTTTTCGAAAACAATTATTGTTTTTTTAAGTTTATATACAGACATACATATCGTTACCTTAATATAGAAAGGCCCACCTGCCTTGGCCCCACCTAAGGCCGGGTGTACATCTGTGTGCCATGTGCCACACATGCGTAAAAATAGCGTAACCACTAATTACTAATGAAAAACTGTTTGATTCAGACACGTATGCGACAAGTTGAACGTTGTCGACATCGTGGGACAGGTCCTTAATTTTGAATTTTTTTCAAGTTACGCCTTTTTGCATTTATATGACGTTATACTGTTATAAACCAATATGAATTCACCTTGGTTATACATACATATGTATGTACATATAGTTACCTTAAGTCCTTAACTAATTATATTTTTTATATCGAAATTTATGCATTTTTCGATACATTAATTCCGTTTAAACTTACAAACATCGCCGTCATGTGGCAACAATCTCAATCTCAAATTGTTAAAGGAGAAAAATCGTGAAATAATCTACAAGAGAAACGTATGTTCGCTTATTGGCAAGAAACCTGTTTTAAATGACGTGGTAAAAAGCTACACATTTACAGCGCCAAGTGAATGTTTAGTTCAAAAGCAAAACAAAACCAAAATCAAACAAATTATTTATGTACATATGTACATACATACATATGTATGTTTGTATTTAAATTAGCTCACAAACAAACATTTGAAAATTTTATACAAAGAACTTTTACCATTTTCAAAAATTATCAAGATTTGAGCATAAAATAAAAAAGAATCAGAAAAGGCAATGAAAGATTATTAAGAGAACAGTTAAATTATCTTGATATATACATTAGGGAGATAACTTTTTTTTAAATTAAACATGAAAAATTACTACTTCTGAAATCTTTGCAAGAAGGAAGTGTTTTGGCTTGTAATATTAAAATTTCTTATTTATTTCAAGGAATTGTGATACATCCATAAGTGAGAAAAATCTCATGTATGTATTTTATATACATATCTGTGGCAATATGGTATAATAGCTTGAGCAGTGTATATCGGAAGTTTTGACGCTACTTCTAAAGTCCAAGATTCACTATCTTCCACAATCGTACGACTTTTCAGAAAATACAGCCTAGTGTTATTTAGTCTATGGAAATTTTCAAAAGACAACAATAAATCGGGCTAGCATTTTTTTCGTGCGATTGTGTTGAATAGTGAGTCCTAGCCTTAAGAGATTAAAAGGCTCTAACTTCCTTTCCATATGTATCATGTTAGCCTCGGTATATTCAACTGCCTATTTCTGTTAGATGTGTCAAATTCAAATAACTCCAATTATATTCTGGTATCAGGAAACTAAAAATTCTCTTAAATAATAATTGCAGGTCATTATCGGACAAAGTTCCAAAAGTGCCAAATTCAAATATGTAACTTCAATTATATTCTGCTACCAGGAAAATAAAAATTCTCTTAATAAAATAGACCATTGAGATATAAAGTGTAAAAAGCAGAAGACCAAGAAATAAATAAATATTGTATCATGATTTTACCCTTGGAAAGATAATAGCACCACGTCTGCTATGAGATGACCTTTAAGGGGATCTTATACCTATACTATACGTACATACATACATATGTACATAAGTATGTACATACGTATGTATATATTTATGTACATATTTTTGATCCGTGCAAATTACACAAAGAAATTTGGTGCTCTAACCAAAATACATATCTAATCACAGAATACAATGCAAAAATATAAAGCAAATCAAAACAACAAGTACATTAAATCACAACAAATTAAAAAAAACTTAAAATTAAATTTATTTCCATTTTGGTCATATGGATAAAAAAAAACAACAAAAAGAAGCAAAAGAATATGTAAAAATAAAATGCAAAAATAAAGAAAACATAAAAATATTAAAAGGCACCCTTTTTGTTAAATTTAAGATCCAAGTTTTTATATTAGAAACTAATTAACATTTGACCATTTTATGAAAGATGTTGAGATTTGTTACTTTTTTAAATTAACAAAAATATTTTAACACCGTCATCACTTTCTCTTGCTTCTCTTATATTCTACGCACCACTGCGAAATTAGACATTTTTTCTACAAGTTTCTTTTAATTTTTGATAACGATCATTTTTCAATAATTACTACACGTTTACCTTACGTTTACGGGATCGTTTCTTTTCAGACATATTAAATTTTTATTACTTCACTTTTTATTTAATTAAAGTTGAATTTTCAGCTTTATGTTATAAAATATGTAATCAGTTTCTTTTTCGTAGTTGCGTGTTTTATTGTTTAGACACTTCCTCCCTATTTTTCTGTACGTCTTTATACATTCAATTCCTACTGTCAAAAACAAACTGAAAAGAATTCGCGTGACATTTAAACGAGGGCCGATTTTTTTAAGTGAAGGATGCCAGATTCAGAGGAACTCTCCAAATTTATACATATCGTCGGTTGGCTACTGGTATGATGTATGGTACATTAAAAAAAAATTTATTTATTGATTGATTATATATGAATAATGTGTCCTCTTTCCAAATTCATTATCAGTTTTCCGATATCTTGAATACATCAGGAGATATAGAGCTGCAATATTGCGCCATTTGAAATGATGTGTTTAGTGAGAAATGTACATTTCTTTTTTAATGACATCTCATAGTCCTCCACAAGGTCTATTTAACAGGTCTATGCAATCCTCCTGATGATTTGTTGTATTTTAATTTTTGAGCTGTAGAAAGTTGTTTACATTTTTGGGTACTATACACTTTAGTTCATGTTTGTGTGCGTGTATGACAATTTAAACATAATGGTTTTTGTATTGCTGTATTTTTGTAGAGTTGCAAAAACGTAATAAACAGACCTTGGTCCTGCACTTAATTGAATTGAAACAACTTTTTAATCCAAGGCGAGAAATGAAAATATGATGGCCTTCCACTTCATTAACTTCCCTTATTCCGTTACTGTCGTATTCTAAATAATTAAATAATAATAACAAAGCGGCTGAGAAATGCCTTCCATCAATTAAGGGCTATTCACATATAACGTAACGCTCCAGGTGTAGGGGGTTAAGGATTTGTTACGGTTTAGAAATTATACTGAATTTACTATAAGTATAAAAAATCCGAAAATAGCATAACGTAATATGTGAATGGTGATGTCTTCGGTTTGCCTCTTCAAATGTATCGAATCGCAGCTTTATTACTCTTATGTAATATTTAAAAAATTCCCAAAAACTTACACCATTTTTCCCGGTTTTTAAATTCCTAAAATGTGTGCTAGTTCTTCGATGCCACGTCTGTGCACTTCATTGATTAATATAATGTCCGTTTTGTAAACAAAGTCAGCTGTGAGGGTTTTTTTTAATCAATTCAAAACAGAGATATTTTATTAAAGTTCGATTGCACCAGTATATTAATGAAATCTTCAAAAAAGTTTTCACTTTATAAAATACATAATACTTATTATACGAAAACGTCAAAATAAAGAACAATTACATAAACTTATATGTTTGCTTTAAAGATACCGGTTTTAAACATCCATAATCCTTTGGGGATTATACGATATGTGCATGTGAAACGCATAGAGCTGTACAGGGTGAATTTTATTCATACATATTTAAAAAAAGTTTGTGCGTGAACAAAGTTTAAATTATTTCAGAAATGCTGTCACATACTAGGAGTTGAAGAATCTGCAGATCAAAATACTATCCGCAAAGCTTACATAGATTTGGTAAAGAAAGTTCATCCTGACTCAGGATTGCCAGAGGCATGTGCCGAACGCTTTCAGGAAGTTGATGAGGCTTTTAAATTGTTACAGGAGAAATTTGCTAAAAATCGTCGTGGCATCTATGAAGATGAAGAAGAGGAAGTTCCTGACATACGGCATACAGCTCCTCAGCATAGACAATACTTAAGCTTTGATGGAATAGGAGTAGGTAATCCATTTCAACGACAAAAGCAATATCAACAAATAAAGGCCATGAAAGCACAAGAAAGAGTTTTAAAGCATCGTATAGACAAATCACAAGCCGGAGAAAAAACCGTAATGAAAAAAAGTACTTTCTTTAAAAATCATGCTATTAAAACAAAATATGGATTTGATCGATTAGTGGAAGATTATATACAAGAAGCGATGTCCAAGGGAGATTTTAACAATTTAAGTGGTGCCGGTAAACCCTTAACTCATGCTCAACAGCAAAATCCTTACTTGGATTTTACCACACACAAATTAAATAAGATTTTAATAGATAATGGTTTCACACCGGAATGGATTACATTACAACGTGATATACGCGAAGCGTTGCAGCAAATCCAGAAGAGTATATCCGCTGAAAGAGTTTACTTTGGGGAATACCCTTTAGATGAAAGGGAATTAAAGGAATGGCAGACAGTGATAGAGAAATACAAACACGAAGTACAACAAATTAATAAAAACATTGATAAGTATAACTTAATAGTACCTATTTTGGAAAATCAATTTTTCCGAGTTAATCTAGAAGCCCTAAGTGAAAAAATATTAAAAGATCCGGAAATACCTAAAAATCAGAAAAAAACTGCAACAAGTGTAAATAATCAAAATACTTCCACACAACAAGGTAAATCAGATTTGTTCTCTTTTCTGGGATCTTGGTTTTAGCACTCATAACATGTACATATGCAATTAAATTATAATATTTTAGTTAAATTTATCATTATTTATTAGAAAATAAATATTTTTGGTTAGTTTTACATGTAAATATTTTAAATTAAAACTAACTTTATTATAAACTATTTTTGTTATACGTATGAATGTACAGAACTTGTCTTGTGCTTTAAAACTGCTAGTCAATTATAGTCATTTAGGAAAATACAACTTTGCCATCTTTATTGACACTGGCGGCTCCAGTGGCTAACAAACGTAAAGCCTTGGGAAAGGCATAATATTCCGCCTTATGTATACGCTGGGTAAGAGATTCTTCTGTGTCACCGTGTATAATTGGTACTGCTGCCTGCACTACTATGCCACCAGTATCAACACCCTTAAAAAATAAGTCTTAAGTTATGAAGCTGAAATAAGAATAATTTTTATATTTACCTCATCCACAAAGTGCACAGTGCAACCAGATTCCTTATCTCCTGCTTCCAAAGCTTTCTTTTGTACATGTAAGCCCGGATGCTTGGGCAGCAGAGAGGGATGTATGTTCAGTAACTTTCCTTTCCATTGTTTAACAAATGACTCACTAAGAATACGCATAAAACCAGCTAAACAAACAATATCAATTCTATGTTGTAGCATAATTTTTGTCATTTCTGCATCAAAGTCTTCTCTCGATTTGAAATCTTTGTGATTTATTATAGTGCAAGGTATACCCGCATCGCTTGCTCTGTCCACACCCTTAACATTGGCCTTATTAGATATAACCAAAACAATGTCTGAGTTTAAACATTGTGAAGAATCCCTAGAGGCATCAATTAAAGCTTGTAGATTAGTACCAGATCCTGAGATCAAAACTGCCACTCGTTTACGTATAGAATTCATAACACGTTTGCTTTTTTCTAAACATTTTTCAAAATTATCAACTTGAACTTGAGGAACTTTGGGAGACTCTCTCTTCTTCACCACGCCCACTGTAGAAGCACGTTCTGTATATTGAATAAGGTCTAAAACTTGTTTCTCATGTTTCGGATCTATCACTAAAATCATGCCCAAACCACAATTATAAGTCCTTTGCATTTCGGCTGATTTTATATTGCCTTCTTGGGCCAACCAGGCAAATACCGAAGGTATAACAAAATCTTCGGCATTAATTTTTACAGCTAAATCAGTTCTCAAAACTCTAGGTATATTTTCCGTTAAACCTCCTCCCGTAATATGGGCCATTGCCTTTACTAAACCCTGTTCAATAAGTGGTTTCAATGCTTTTACATAAATTTTGGTGGGCCTAAGGAACTCTTCTCCAAAAGTCAAACCACTAAAGGGAGCAATATCATCAAATTTAACTCCGGCCAATTTCATAACGGCATGTACCAAACTGAAACCATTGCTGTGCACACCGGACGATGGCAAACCGATAAGAACATCACCTGGCTGTATCTTTTCAGTATGCGGTAAAATGCGTTCGTATTCAGCAATACCCAAAGAAAATCCAGCCAAATCATAAACATCTGATTTGTACAACAATGGCACCTCCGTAATGTGTGACTCTATTAAACTGGCACCTGCTAGTCGAGAACCTTCAGCAACACCATTCACTATTTCCTCAGCCAGCTCTTCCCTTAACTCGCCACAAGCATAGTAGCTAGAGAAAGTGAAAGGTTCGGCTCCATTACACAGAATATCATTCACACACATGGCCACCAAGTCTATACCCACAGTGCTATTGCGGCCGGTTTGTTGGGCTATTTTGATTTTAGTTCCCACTCCATCTGTGCCCATAATCAATATTGGATCCTTAAATGTTTTCGGCACTTCAGTTAATCTACGGCCATTTTGTGTTACAAGCAATTCCGATCTCTTCTCAGAACTGACTATCAAAGAACCCTGTAAATCATGATAATTTGGTTCCATTAGCTCGTTTTCACCCACAGCACCAAAATTACTCTCATATTTGTCTAATGCCTCTGCAAAGTTTTTAACCTCAATTTGACTCTTTTGTGGGCAATTGGCAATTTTTCTTTTAATTACACCCAACACCTTGGCACCTTTAATAGATTTCCAATTCGTGCAACTTTTGGACACCACCAAAACCATGCCGATTCCACAGTTAAGGTTTTGTAACAATGACTCGGGAGAGAGCTGTAACTTGCCTGCCAGCCAACCGAAAACCTCAGGCACTTTGAGATCTCCAAAGTCTAAAGAAATCTCATATTTCGAGGGTAAAATGCGGGAAACATCAGGTATCAAACCAGAAGTTACATGAGCTATAGCTTTAACAATTTTCAAACGTAAAAGTTGCAATACTTCTAAAACATATACACGGGACTGTTGCGCCAAATTAAAACCTAAAATCAAACATTAAACTAAAAGAACAACCAAAAGTAAAATTATTCCAATTACCTAAAGATTTTGTGATATCACCAAATTCTGACTTTTGCGTAGTATTAATATTTTGGTTTCTCAAGGCTGTTAAGATGGCATTAAAACCACCACAATGCAAGCCGGTGGAAGGCAATGATATAAGTAAATCTCCTTCTTCGTATAACTCAAACTTTGGCAATTCCTGGCCTTTTTCTACCAAACCCACACAATAACCAGCCACATCATAATTACCCACCTCATAGACCGAGGGCATTTCCGCAGTTTCACCACCTTTTGAAATTTTGAAATGAATTAAATTAATATTAAAAAAAAATACTTTTAACAAAAAAAAACTCACCTAGTAAAGCACATTTAGCATCACGGCAGCCTTCTGAAATACCCTTAACAATTTGAGCAGCCAATGGAACATCCAATTTACCGCATGCTATATAATCTAAAAACGCCACTGGTTCGGCCCCTGATTCCAAAATATCATTGGCACACATGGCAAACAAATCATAACCCAAAGTCTCATATAATCCCTGATTTAAGGCCAATTGAATTTTGGAACCCACGCCATTTGTAGCCTCACAAATAACTGGATTCTCAAGCGACAACTGCAAAATAATGACGCAGATAATTGAGAAACCCCTCGTTCAAAACTCAGAATTACCTCATTTAACCTAAACAGGCCACCAAAGCCACCCAAACCTCCCACAACTCCAGGCCTTTGAGTACCACGTGACAAAGGCTTAATACGTTGTACCAGATCATCACCTGCATCTATATCAACACCACTATCCTTGTAAGATAAAGATGGTTGAGACGCTTTTCGGCTGAGCCATTCAAAGAAATAGGAAAGGGATTTATTATTAAAATTAAGCATTTTATTTGATTTTTTTTTCAAATGGAAAAGTAATAATTACAAATCAAATGCTTTTTTGGCAATATCAGCACGAAATTGGGCTCCTGCTCCAGAGAAAGTAATTCTCCGACAAATTTCTGTAGAATCAAAAGCCGCTTGCTTCAAATCGCAACGCAGAGTGACTGCTATTAACACACGTCCACCATTGGTAACATATTTACCCTCCTTGTCAACTGCTACACCGCTGTGGAAAATGATTTGATCAGTAGTATTTAGAGGCAAACCTGAATTTAAAAAAATATATACATTTTAGTTTGCGTTCTAAATTAGCGAAAAAAGAAAAAAAATTAAATAAATTGTGCTAAAATATTTAAAATATTCACCTTCAATAACACATCCTTTAGTGGAGGTTTCCGGATAACCAGCACTTGCCATTACCACACCAACAGCACTTAAGCCCGAACGCCATCTCAACGAAATCTTATCCAGTTTATTGTCACAACAGGCCGACATCACTTCATACAAATCACAATCCAACAAAGGCAAAATAACTTGTGTTTCTGGATCGCCAAAACGGCAATTGAATTCTAAAGTTTTGGGGCCATCAGGCGTAAGCATTAGTCCGGCGTATAGGACTCCTTTATAATTGATAGCCTCTTTTTTAAAACCATCTACGGTGCGTTGCAGAATTTCCTTTTTAACCAAGTCCAATGTTTCGGGTGATATCAAAGGACAGGGGCAGTATGCGCCCATGCCACCAGTATTGGGGCCCTGATCATTTTCCAATAATCTTTTGTGATCTTGGGCAGGTAACATGACTTGTACGCTGTTATTGTCGACAAAAGCCAGTACAGATACTTCTTCTCCCACCAAAAGTTCTTCAATTACCAAAGTTTCACCAGCTGAACCATATTTTTTTTGCCCTAAAATTTCATCTACCGCTTGGCAAGCTTCGGTGGTATTGCCAGCTACTACGACTCCCTTACCTGCAGCCAAACCTGCAGCCTTTACCACCAAGGCTTTGTAGGAGGCACTGGAAACAAAAGAATATTCGTTTTATTAATTTAAGTTAATTATTTATAATAGTATTAATTTTTTTTATATACATATTCAAAATTACTTTAATATAAACTCTTTAGCCTTTTCACAATCTTCGAAGGTTTTATAGCGGGCTGTGGGTATATTATGTCTCAACATAAAATCTTTTGCCCATTTTTTATCTGCTTCTATTTGAGCACCCTGACGTTCGGGTCCAAAGCAACGTACCCCAGCTCTCTGCAGTTCATCACCCAAACCATTGGCCAAAGGATCTTCAGGTCCAACAACCACCAAGTCGATTCCATTACTTTTACACAATTTAGCAATGACCTGTTGAAAGAAATATTTAAAGAAATCTTAACATCATTAATACGATATAATAAAAATAAACGTAAAATTTAATATTCCTGGAACAGTAGAAAAGAGTTGAGCACAATATAATTTTTGATTTTCGAATTTCTCACAACTAGAACCAATTAAAAAACCTATTTCAGATTCGAATTCAGCGCTCATAATTACTTAATAACCAGTTTCGAGTTTTTCCAGACCTAAACCTGGTGGCCCTATTCTCCTTACAGGAACTAAAGGATCTAATATAGTATGTTTTTTTTTATTTTTTTAAGTAAAATCTTCCATTAAGTTTTCTTTAAATTAAACAAACACAACCCGCGAAGCGATTAGCTGAGAAGCTGTTATCTTTGAATCGATTTGCGCGGAATAGGATTTAACTTCTGATAACGTGCAATATACGTTACAAGCATAGATATGTACATACATACGAGTATGTATGTAGCAGAGCTGTAAATGAATCATTCGTTTTTGATTTTAATTCGTTACGAATTTTTTTGAATTTGATGCATATGGATATATATAATAAGTAAGCTTTAGTAATAATTTTTTTTGTCGATTTTGTTACATTTTATCTTTAAATTTATTCAAGAAATAACTTTGTAATATAGGTTTAATTGGCCTAGATACACTTTATATTACAATGAAGTAAATAAATAAATAAATAATTCTTTTCACAACAAAAAAGAATTGAATGAAATTTGAATCAATTCAAACGCATTAGGCAGAAATTAATTTCAATTCTTTTCCAATTCAAATGAATTTGTAGAATGAGTTGCAATTCCTTTTCAATTCAAATGAATTTGTTAAAGTGAATTGCAATTCATTTCCAATTCGTTTTAATTTAATTAATTTTGAATTCATTCAAATGCATTAGAACAATGAATCAATTCAATTCAAATGAGCTGGTTATGAATTGCTAATTATTTTTTCTAAATCATTCGAATTAATTCAAAATCAATGCCATTCAAACGAATTGTAAATGCATTGCAATTCATTTTAACAAATTCATTTAAATTGAAAACGAATTGCAACTCATTCTACAAATTAATTTGAATTGGAAACGAATTGAAATTAATTTTTACCAAATTCATTTGAATTGACTCAAATTTAATTCAATTAATTTTTTTGTGTGAAAAGAATTAATTCAAAATTTGCTAATCCAGTGCAGGAATGATTCGCGAATTAATTGAAAAACGAATGATGCATTTACAGCTCTGGTATGTAGGTACATATGTATGTATGCATGTACATATATCAATTCCAAACTTTTTTATACACATATTCAACATTCTTGTAAATCCAAAAAAGCAAAAATAAACAGCCATTAACATTGACATGATAATAAAAAACATACTTACATATACTATGTATATATGTATGTATGTATGTATGTGTACCTATTATCCCAAAATAAGATTACGCAGATTAATATGACCTCTCTTCCACACAAGTAAATGTAGCTCCTTTATTGCAGCATAGTCATATCTCAAAAAAATGCGTTTTTGTTATATCATATTTAATCTTTTATAAAAAAAATTCATAACAAAGGTTTGTACACCCACCTCTTGAGAAAAGAAAATATTTTTATATCTTCATTGAGTTGTATGTAAATTTAAAACTTAAAACTTATTTTCTGCAAAACAAGATTCTTGAGTTATGGCTCTGTTTTAATAAAGTAACGATGTGATCTTTTTGATTGAGGCTTATATACGTACATTATTAGTACATATTTATGTACATACGTATGCGATATTCGCTTTTTAAAGTGATTTTTGCCATAAAGGAAATATATTTATTACCGTTATGGTATATTATGGTCATAAAATGTCTCATTTATATGCAAATTTCAGTACATTTTTTTCGGTTCAAGATAAACTCAAAAGACGAAATGGAACATCAACAACTTTTGAAAATAATTTTTAAGCAAAATTTTTAAGATTTTAGCAAAACAAAAAATTTGTTAAAAAGACCTCCTACCTACAATAAAACACAAACACATACATATACAAATGAAAATATAGCTTAAAGTTTATGGGTAACATGGGAATTTAATGGTTTTTTTAGGTTTTATAAATACCTCAAAAATATAAATTTAACCAACAGTTTTTAGTCACATATTGGATAAGAAACAACAAAATATACATATGGTTCAAAAATGAAAACCATCTTAGTAAGTGTTAAATTAAATTATCAAAGTCAACTTTATTTACAATCATAGTCACATTTTCTTTTTTTTTTCATTAAGTGCTTAATTTTAGTATTTACATTGGCCTTAAACTCGGCTTATACAAAAAGTACTCAATACAGTCATCAGCACAGTAATAATTTCAATGTTAAAAAATCGCATCAACAACCGTCAGAGTTTACCAATGTTCATCACAAGACAAGCTTGTCACCATCCTCATCTAATGAAAAAGAATCACAAATCTTACGCCATGATATGGAAATCAGAGGTGACGGTACTTATAATTATGATTTCGAAACCTCGAACGGCATAAAACGCAGCGAACAGTTTGCAGTTGATGGCACCATACAGGGTTCCTCTTCTTATATCTCCCCCGAGGGTATTTTAATTAAAACTAATTTTGTAGCCGATGAAACCGGCTATCATCCAGTTGGTGATCATATTCCTCAAATTCCCGATTACATAGTACGTTCTTTGGAATATATACGCAACCATCCTTACATCGAGAAGGATTATTATACGGGTGAAGTTAAGCAAACTTCATTTAGTAATAAGAGACCATTGACCACCACCACTAAAAAACGAACTGCTGACAATAAGAACAACAAAAAAGAAGAACAGAAAAGTAGCCACAATTTGCCAAACAATTTCAGGCATTAATTGCAATTTTAATCAAATAATGGACTATCGGATTTATGCGAGTTAAATATAAGTTGAATAAAACGTTATACCTAGATTGTAAATTGCTTAAAAGTAAAATATAAATTTTTTAAGATTTTTGCTTGTTTTCTTGGTTAAGCAACGTGGTTCCTGCTTATTTAAGTCGTCAGTAGACTTCCACCCAAAAACAACCAAAAATCCATAATAATTAAAGACTGAATGTCAAATAAATATGTATACATTTACTGCCTTATTCATAAAAAATATTTCAGGTTTATTAAGCGCTTATTTGACATATTTCTATGGGAAATTGGTCAAATAAAGCTGTAATAAACCTAAAATATTTTTTATGAATCAGACCGTTATAATTTTCATTAAACAACATGGCTTAAAATATAGTTTTCCCAAACGACCTCTTAGAAAGTCTGCACTAGGTATGAGATTTTTTAATGCGCGTATGGGTGTAATAAACCAATATAGAAAAATTTTAAATAGTTTAAAAACGAGTGAAATTTGTGATGGATGTATATCTAGGAACTTATCGTAATTTCAATTTCGCTTTTGTAAAAAAATATGGTCACGTTAAGCATTAATCCTTCAGTTACAATTAATTTATACACTTTTATCTGAGGATATCATAATATATGTACATATCACTGTTAACAAGTAGAAAGGCTTCAACTCGTATTTTCGCGAAATAGAGGTTTTCAGTGATTCCAATACATTTTACACAAATACACCTCGTCACAAAAAGTTATTGCAATAGTGTAAAAATAACGCTTTTACAGGCAGTTTTGCAAAGCACTTGTACTGTTTATTACATATTAGCCCAATTCGCAGCCTTGTGCACATGCTACGATGTAAGAACATTTGCACAATATTGTTTTTACCTTCTCCTGTAAAGTTACAGTTAGGGCCTTTCTACTTGTTAACAGCGATATGTATGTATGCATGTATACAAATGTATTTGGTAAATACATAAATATGTATGTATGTAGGTATATAATATGTACATACATCTTGAAATTAACTTTTGTTTAATTATTAAACTTAAAAAAAATAAAATAATTTTCCCTACCTTCAGGAAAACACACACATGCATACAAACCCATTCATCCACACACCACAGTTAAGTTAATAAAATATGTAAATCAAAAACAAATTGTTTGACCTTAAAAAAATACCGGGTGTGCACGATGTTGCCGAGTTCTACTCAAGAATTAGGAAAATTTGTTTAACAAAATTTGTCCATTTTTTCTTTCAAAGAAATTTATTGATACCTACCAAGGCGAATTCATAGAACTACCTGAGCTGAGTTCACCAATGCTTTAACTAATGCTGAGTACACATCTGACATTGCCTTGTTTTGACTGTTTAAAAATCAATACCAACTCGGCAGCACTATGTATGCATATGCATATGTGTGTGGGGATGTGTATAGTATGTTTTTGTTATTTGTTACTTTTTTACAGCACAAGCACATGTGTCTAGCAGTTTTTCATATCTTTTATTTACTAATTGGCAGTAAAAACTGGTTTTGTATTTTATATATACACATACATAAATAAGAGTCTTATGTATGTACATACTTGTTTTTAAAATAAATAATTTTTCGTTCTAATTTACTCACCGTAAAGTCTTTGGCATCCACACTTTTTAGATTTTCACACTTTTTTAACTGCTCAATGCCAAAACTGCCGGGTAAAGCATAAATTTTTTTCACTTGAGAACTTTGGGACAATTTCCAACAAATAGCATGTTCGCGGCCGCCGCTACCAATAACCAATAGTTGCTTACCCTTTGAAGACATTTCCTACTTCCTTTTTTATTTATACTTTATTTTATTATTTTCAATGTTTATACATAAGCACGTAGATATGTTTATCTAAAATAATGTTCAATTGATTTATTTAGTTCACTTGTGGGCAAATATTTTTGGATTAAATCGCACGTGCTTGACTTTTGTTTTCTTTATGGATGTGTGTACATATGTATGTATGTAATATATACATGCACGTAGAGTTATCAAACTGTGTTTTTTATTTGCGCGAAAGTACTATGTACCACTTTAAGCAGTGCGAAAATTCGTACTAAATTTCTAAACCAAATTACAAATGTTTTTAAGGGATTCGAATGAAAATTGTTAATAATGGCACCAAGCATAGATTATTGCTGTTTTGTTTCTGTGGCATCAAGTTTTTGTTGAAAAAAAAGCAACCAAATTACAGTCCAACTGATAGCACAAGTGATGGGTAAGTGAAATGTACATATGCACATAAAGGTAGATTGACCCATTGTTTCGGAGCAACATTTTTGTCCGGAGAAATTTTTTTTATATGTGGTTTGACGTTTCTCTTTTTTGTGAGAGAGAGAAGAGAACAAATTTTGTTGGGAACATTTTCAGCTTGAATTGGTTTAATTTTAAAGTCGAATTCACCCATTGTTTCGGAACAAAATTAATTATTATTATTATTATTGCAATATGCTTCAGTACAATGATGTTCGTTGCTTAAGTATGCCAGAATTTAAATACCCTGTGGGAAATAACGACTAAATTTGTCAACAGCACTTCTTGACAATTCGTCGGTTGGTTACTGGTTTTCCGCATCAATAATGTATGTATTCTTAATATCTGTGCGGCAAACCAGTAACCACCCGACGAATTATAACAATGTCCACGTACAGTGGCGAGCACTTGTGGATACATACTTACTTAATGCGACATAAAACCGCTGTAAAATCCATAAAATAAAACATCCAGGTTTTCTATTTAAACGATACAATAAAATAATAAAATGAGAAACAAAACCAAATTCATGAATATCAAGAGTTAAAGTTAAGATTAAGTCAATTTTGTGAAAAAGTCTATGTATCCACGTTGGAAAAAAATTTATTTAATTCATAATCACCCTTATCCCAGTTGTCAACATCGACGTCACGCAATACAATACCAAGAATACTCACTCTTGAGAACAATTATGTGTTTTTAACAGTCTATTTCTGTTCTCTTAGGTCGAGAAAACAGCATGAGCCTTTCAATAGAAGTCAGGACAGGAAGACAGGCCCAATTTTTTGGTATTGTATTGAAGTGACGTCGATGTTGACAACTGAAATAAGGGTGATTATTTAGTTCTTTGATTTAATTACGTTTTTAATGCACCCAGGCATAATTTTGACCAAAGTCTTGGCGGTAAGATTTGGAATAGTTGCCCATTCCGTTAGGACTCAGTACCAAAATACATTAAATGTTTTTGACGCACTGGCGTACTGCCCAATATATATTTTTTTTTAAGAAATTCCGTACATTTTCAATGGATTTGAGTTCTGGGCCTTATGCTGGCTATTGCATTGTGTGAAATTTTTGCTTTGAATGCCAAATTTCCGCATGATTCTGATCTCCATCTCGTTAATATACTTCTTCCCTGGTGTAACCACTTTGTTCCTTAAAATCATGTACATTATTTTTTGTGATGCTAAGATAACCTTTTTTTTCATTGTATATTGATTTTTTACTAATGGACTCAGACGGCACCACGTGAAGGAGCCCAGCTCATTTTTCCATAAAAAAAATAATGAAAATCGACATTTAAATACGAATTGATATTTAAATATAGTTGGTGAAATTGGTCCTTAATAATAAAAAATAAATAAATTCAACTTCTGTAGTAACTAGTAACTTTTCAATCACCGTGATTAAACAAGAGGTGCATAAATATTACTGATCTCTATTAGGGACACCATACTTCCAATGCAAGAAATCTGCCTACAACTATTTTATTTAATGTGCTACTTAAATATGTATTTGTTATAAAAAACTTGGTTTTATATATTTATGTTTTTTAATTTATATTCTTGATACGTATTTTATATACTTTTTGCCTGATAACCTTTACTCGGTTGATTGGGGGTAAATAGAGATTTGTTCGTTATCATTATTTTTTATTTTTCTCCTGCAATAAACAATTTTGAGTGCAACAGTAAAAAATAAAAGCTCTAGATAGATTACTTTTGTTATTTAAAAAAAATTATATATATTTCGCAATTGACGATTCTTTATACAATTTTACATACAAACATACAAAAATAGCAACTGCAAATATACATATACTGCCATTATGTTCGCAACTTTGATATTCATACGAATATGTACATTAGCGTGGCCGTTATTATTATTATTTTTATTTCTTATATTCTCTGCCCCCAAATCGGTTCAGTTTTATGTAAAAAAAAATACAAGAAAGTTTCATCGCTATAAGTTGTATTTTAGGTTGTGCGTCCGCCCCTCAAATTTGGCCTTCAAACCCATTTATTCAATGTAATTTGATTGCATATGACTATCTTAAAAATAAAAATCTACAAGAATATGATATATGGCAATATTTTAGCTCTTCTAGTCAACAACATTGCCTCAAAGAATTTTTTTTTGGCTAAAATTAATAATTTAGAAAATAATGAAGAAAATAACCAAAAAAAATTCCAAAAATTTTATACATCAAAAATATATTTATATGGAAATTATTTATACTAATGCCTAATTTACATTAAGCATTTTTTCATGAATTTTGTTGCACGAAACTTTTTATATTTGCTAATTGCAGCGCTATAGAAGAGAATTTTATATAAAAAAGGACGTAGAATGAATCTTTTTTGATATGAGTTGCTCCTATTGACAAATAAAAAATTTTCATGTAACTAATTTCATGAAAAAAAGCATGTACAACAAGAGCTTATATCTGTTAAATTATTTCATACATACATACATATATTACGTATAGTAAAAAAGAAAACTAAACCGATAAATAAAACTGAACCGATTTGGGGGAATATAAGAATTTAAAAAAAAATTTTCCATACAACTAACGGACACTCTAATGTACAAAAGATCTAAAACAAAAAATAAAAATTTTAAAAACATCCGAATACATCTAGAAAGTTGTGATATCTAAGCGGCTGGAGCGATTTTCTTCAAACATACCCAAGAACACTCTCGATCAAGTCACCTTTCAAACAGAAAACACTAAATCCTAATCGGTCTAGCCTTGTGATCTTTACGTGGACTCATGCAGACACACAGATCCACAGACACACACCACAAACTTATATAACCCCTCTTTTTGGTCGGGGGGTTAAAAATATGAAAACATATTTAAATTTATTTTTAAACACTTCTTCAAATATGCTCTAGACATATTCCTTTAAAAACTCTTCCATTCTTTGCCTTATTTTTTTGGAGAAAATAATAAATAAAATTATTTGACGTTAAAAATGTTTAAATTCACCACAAATTTAATGCTTTAATTGGTCTAAAGTTCGTATTTTCAGGAAATTACAAATTACATCTCATAATTTTTAAAGAAAAAATTACACCAAAGAAAACTAGGAAATTTTCTCAAAATGTTATTCAGAAGTACATACATACATACATATACACAATAAGATAAGAAGCCTCAAAAAAATTTTAAGTTCACATTTTGAATCTGTTCTAACTTCTTATCTTATTGTGTATCTGGTTGGTCTCAAGTAGAATGGCCCTAAGTCAAATAATTGTAACTGTATACGAGAAGGTAAAAACATAATAGAAGCAAAAAAAAAAAAAAACAAAACATTATTTTTTACACTATTGCAATAAACTTTTGTGACGATGTGTATTTGTGTGAAATGTATTGGAATCACTGAAAAACTCACTTTCGTAAAAAATACGAATTAGGGCCTTTCTACTTGAGACCATCGATATACACATTATAGTTCTCAATAACATTTTAATAACATAAACATATCGTCACCTTAAATGCAAACGGACTTAACTACACTTTTATATTTTTTACAAAAGAAACAAAAAAAAAGCGTTTCAAAATCAATAACCATTTTAACCATTTATTTCCTTTTTATATATATTAAACTTTTATGTTAGTTACGTTCTTTGCAATAAAAAATAGATGTATTCGTAATTACGTCCGTTTGAATTTCTTTAATAAAGTCGTCGTTTTTGATCGCAGAGGTCTAAATATTTGCGTGAACATGTAGTTTGATAAAATGGGCCAGCTTTTGTTGCTGCGAAATTTAAAGTTTTCGTGATTTTAGCAAAATTTCGAGTGAAGATATCATAATTTTTAAAATATTACTATTATAAAAATTACGAGTATTATTTAAAATATTAAAATATTATTGTTTTGAAACGATTTTGAATTTTTTTTTTAGATTTTAGCAAGTTTTTGTAAAATTTTCTTTTAAATAAATAATGGTTGCTTCAAGGTTTTAGTGATTTTGCCGAAAATTGTTTTTTAAATTTTTGCAGTTTTCCATTCATTTTGTTTTGGATTTTCTTTGCAGTTTTAGAGTAAAATTATGATAAAACTGATTTTAGTTTCAAACAAGAAATAAGCGCATAAGTTAAATGCTTTGAAGTACGTCATACTTTAAAGTACTTTATAACTTTTACGAAAGATATTTTAAGGTTTATTTCAAAGAAAATTTAAATAGTTAAAATGTTTCCAATATAACGAATCCCTGGAATATTTACGTGCTAGAAACTAGAAATTTTAGTGAGCATCGAAAAAATTCAGCCTTCAAGGTTTTATCAGCTTTTTCAATATCTTGTTTCTTATTATTAATTTTTTATTTTGTATACACATGTAATTATTCATAATTAAAAAAAATTATTTAAATACATCAGCATTTAGTTTACAAAACAAATATCATGGCCCATACTAAACGATTTTATATCCATTTTTGTATATAAATTTATTTTCTAAAATTGGAAAACAAGATCTTCGTTTATGAATACGGATTCTCTGTTTTAAATTTTAATACAAACAATAATATGTCTGCTTAAATTTATTATGTATGTATTTGAATTGTATCCCAAAAAAATGTTTATGATAAAATAGCAATATTCGCGAACGATTACCAATTTGTTTTATAAAAATTTTAAAAATTATAATTAAAAAATAATATACATTTATGTAGGGATCAAAAAACTAAAATAGTATTTTTTATAATCAGTAGAGAAGTTTTACAATTGGAAGGCTAGCAAACAGAAGAAAAGAAATTTATAAGATAAGCACGGTGTAAATATTCCGTTAAGTTAAAACAAAATTTGAGAATTTATTTGAAAGCAAAAACAAACGGCAGCGTCAACCGAATTACAAAGTTACGTTAGTTAACTTTAATTCAGCATTTCTTAAATTTACCAGAGATTGTTGACGATTTCACTAACAGCGCGTTACCGATTCATTTGAAATCCAGTACTACCATCGGGGCCACGTGGTAAACGCAGTATTGTATCATTTTGTTGTTGCCTTATGGATGAAGAAGAAACACTTCCGCCCACAACAGGAGACCAAGTTTGCTGTGTTTGCTGCTGTGTTTGCTGCTGGGTTTTATGTGGCTGTTGTGGGGATTTTTGATGATATTGTTGAAATTTCAAATGCTGTTGTTGAGTTTGTGGCGATGCTATTGTTGTAGTCTGATATTGAGTGGGTTGGCCTATAGCACCCATAGGACCGAGAGCAAAGAGTGTATTCAAGTTGTATGTGCGAACCACCTTAGGTGGTGGCGGTTGTTGTTGCTGGTTGTGAAAATAACTTGGTTGTTGTTTTTGCTGCTGCTGCAGCTGTTGGTAGTGTTGTTGATATTTCTGTTGCTGCTGTACATATTGATTATATTGATTATTATATTGATTTGCACCAACTTGAATTTTGGGTGAATTTATTTTTGCAGTTGTAGCAATAACCGCACCAGGATTGTTGGTCAATGCTACAACAGTGGTTCCGGTAAACGTGGGCGGTGTTGAATTGGTCGTAGTGATTACTACTGAAGTCGTGGCGACCGTTGAGGATCTTTAAGAAAATAAAATTTATTAAGAAGAATATACAACATTGTTCATACTTCGAAAAATCTTTAGAAAAGTTTTTTATATGCTTTTATGTATTTATTTTGGAGAGCAGTCATTAATGGATCAGAGCTCTTAGTCATTCTCACACCTAATGAAGAATTAATTCTGCACTATAAGAAACAAATTATATAATGAACGGAATCGGGAATTTATTGAAAAATCCTGGGAAAAAGGAAAATTTTTGGCGAAAATTGTTCCTTGGATGGTTTTGCAAGCTCGGAATCTTGGAAACAGAAGAGTTCAAGTTCGTAAACAAAACAAAATTTTTGCCTCGCATATGTGTCAATATTGTCATGTGCCTGAAATGCCGGATGCCCTAAGTTTCATATGCATCTTTTTCAACAAAAATAAACAAAAACAAAATATTTGATATATACAAAAATTATAAATATTTGAGAGTGGAAATAACTCCGTATACAATTCACTAATCGAATTCATCTATTCAGCAATGAGTTGAACATGACAATTTGTGCATGTAATATTCCGCCTAAGTCCTTTATAGCTATACTCTGACACCTGAAACATACTCAGCTTAATGAGTACACATTTGGTATTTCTTTTGTTGGTCTCATTTTCAGAATTTCGTTCACATATTTTTTGTTTGAAACGCAATGCCACACAACGAGAAATAACCATAATGACAAACTTTGCCTAGTGGCTATTGCGATTAGTTAGGTCCATTCGGTTCACTCGTGAAGCCGATTTTCAAATTTCCCATAGATTTCTTTTTCCTAATTACGAACTTTTGAAAATTTTTATGTTTTGTAATTTTGTATGTAGGCATCTCTCCCCGGGTGTAGATCTACTAAGAAGGGGTTTTTAAAAACTCGAATCTAAAGGCCAACAAAGAACTTGCACAAAATTTTTTCAAATCTCATTTAAAAACCATTTTGAAAACTGAGTTGTTAGGAATAAGGATTATTTTTTTTTATAAAACTTACAGTTGGGCCTCGTCTTCGGGGTTTTTAGCTGAACCCAATATTCTAAGTCTTGCCTCGGCATATTCTTGTTCTCTCTGTTGTAATGTTTTGATAGGCTGCCTTGGACGTATTCCATTATTGCGGATCTCAGTGGACTGTGTCGGCCTTCTTAGAATTTTCACCGTTTGGTTCGCAATAGGAGCAGTGTAATTGGCAGACTGATATTCATCTTGGGGTTTGTGCAAAACCATCATAACAGGCTGAAATGTTGTAGACATGTCATCTAGAGGTGATTTATCCAATGGTTTCCCGATGGATTCTTGAGTGTCAGAGCGTTGCAGTACTTTCATCATGTTAGGTCTGGATGAGGATGTAGCTGTTGTGGGACTAATTGAAGCAACAGTAGAAGTTCCTTTTGTGATTCTTTCACAAGGTTGAGCTGACGAGGTTCCTAATGTCTGTACTGGAGAGTTTAACTGCAAAAATACTTTAATAAACTAAATATCTAGACAGTGAGAATAATGTAGGGCTAAATACCACAGCTTCATCAATTTCTTCCCAGTTGTCTAGAACATCGTCACCATTGGACATGGCCTTAAGCTTTAAAGCACCACTAGCTTTGAAAATGGGCAAAATTTTTTCAAAGTTTCCTTTCAACTTTTTACTATAGAAGTTGACTTGTGAAAAATTTTCGCTTCCAGTTAGGTGTTTTTTAACAAAATTTTCCCAATTCGTAACTGAGAATTTTGTTTTCACCTTTTATTTTCAAAGCCCTTCCATATGTTGTTTAACAGAAACTGTCTCTATGCTTGAAATCAACTTTTTGGTCTTTTTCAAACTTTTGTTCACCCAATTTTTGTCCCACAAGGATATTGATGTCCGACGCAATGGTAATTGTTCCAAATCCAAATATTGTTGTCACTTCTGATCACTGCTGTAAACGCTATTTTTTCTGCTACAGCTTCAACTTTTTCTTTCTTTGCCGTTCCTTTTTTCTTTTTCGCCCAGCCTTCGTTTTGGTAATATTTTTCTTCTTCATGCAATAATCGAGCCAGCGTTGCAATATATCTTTGATATTTTTAACCTGTTTTATATGTGCACTCTTTTGTTTCTAGTTTGTTTCAATGGAAATTTACCTTTATTTAATTTAGCATTGCTTTAAATTTATATCAATAATAAATTTGTATACACTCTCCTAAAAAGAATTTTAGAGCTGGCGTTAAAAAAGAAAATGTGTGATGACAAATTCGCTGTATTTAACTATCTCTGTTATTAAATTTTGACAGTTGCCAGTTCCTCATGTTCATAAAAGGGTGTTTCATATACGAAAGTAAAGTGATGCCATCCATTGTGCAATCGTACGTGTAAGGCGTTCTTTGTTATTGAACTAATTTTACTCAAACAATAATGATGTAGAGAACATATTATTGTTGTAAATTAAAAATTCATTAAAAATAAAAATTTTACGACAAAAAATTATAGTCTTTATATAGATGTGTATGGAAGTCCGAACACATTCAAGCGTAGTGTTACAAAATGTTAAACGATTTTTTGGCGCTTTTATTATTTTGCCAAGCTTGGCATTACTCTTAGAAATCATGGTTGATTTCATCTCTTCCTGTTAACTTTACAAATTTCAACAGCTGTTTATATTGTTTTTATTATTTTTGCCTTGAATGTGTCATTAATTAAGCATACAATTAAAGTGCGACTGCTTTAATTGGCAGAAATCACAGGGCAGAAATAGTATAAGTTATAATTTTGTTTCAACGAAACAAAAATTAAGCATCATCTAAAGTGGACAAAACGCCATAATGGACTTTACAACGTTTGCAAAAAGTAACAATACTGATGCGTCTATCAACAGCGACAGGAACATGCCAAAGATTTCCGAAGAGCTTCACTTTTGGAAGCATGTAGAATATATAGAAAACCACGGTAAAGATCAGGATGACTATGAATATTGTATGACCGAATTTTTACGCATGTCGGGTATATATTGGGGTGTCACAGCATTGGATATTATGAATCAATTAGATCGCCTTGACCAGCCATCAATTATTGAGTTTATAAAACGCTGCCAGTGCCCGTCGACAGGTGGTTTTGCACCGTGTGAAGGTCATGACCCCCATATATTATATACTTTATCTGCAGTGCAGATATTGTGTATTTACGATGCCCTACATGAAATTGACTGTGATGCCGTTGTGAAATACGTAGTTTCATTGCAGCAAATTGATGGCAGTTTCTTTGGAGATCGTTGGGGTGAAGTTGATACACGATTTTCATTTTGTGCTGTTGCCATATTGACGTTACTAAATAAGGATTTATCCCCTAGTATCGATGTTGAGAAAGCGGTTCAATTTGTGATGTTATGTTGTAATCAAACTGATGGCGGTTTTGGTTCCAAACCTGGGGCTGAATCACATGCTGGTATGTAGACATCGGAATCTTGTATTTTTATATATATTTGTAATCATACGTTACTGGTTCAGGCCTTATATACTGCTGTGTGGGATTTTTGTCTTTAACACAACGCTTACATCTGTTAGATGTTGACAAATTAGGCTGGTGGTTGTGCGAGCGTCAGTTGCCTTCCGGCGGTCTAAATGGCAGACCTGAAAAACTTCCGGATGTATGTTATTCCTGGTGGGTTTTAGCTTCATTAACTATTATGGGTCGCCTGCATTGGATAAGTGCTGAAAAGTTGAAACATTTCATACTTACTTGCCAAGATAATGAAACTGGTGGGTTTGCCGATCGTACCGGGAATTTGCCGGATATCTTTCATACCCTTTTTGGGATTGGTGCTTTATCTTTATTGGGCTTTGATGGTCTTAAAGCGATCAATCCCACACTCTGCATGCCCCAATATGTAATGGATCGTTTGGGTGTTAAACCTCAAATGTTGGAAAGGCCTTAAATGTTGACAGTTATTACAGTAAATATACTGAAACTGTTTTGATTTTATATTCATATAAAAAAAGATGAAAGCTTTAACTAGCCAAGAAAGCAAAATAAACCTTAACTTTCTTCCAACACTTTTTCTAACTAAATGCACCACTATACAAACTAAGAACAGCATAAAAAGAACTACTAAAATTTTATGAAGTTTGCATTTCTATTTTATTACCAATCTTTGTTTTTTTTATCTAAAAAAGTCATCCAACTATTTGTGAACTACACTCAAGTTTATTCAATTATTTATTCTTGAATATCTTTTTATAAACGTTGTTTTTATGTAGATTTACTTAACAAAATAATTTGTTTTTTTACAAGCTTATTGTAATGAAATTTTAGCTTTATTATTTTTGCATTTACCAATTTAAGTAAACAGTAAAGAACAGAATTTTTAAAATTATTTATAAACTTATTAGAGAAAGTAAAATTAAAATACACTACATTTTGTAATATTATTTTTATTTTGCTGAATGCATATTGACAGATTGATGTTAGGTAAGTTAAATTTCGTGCTGGCCAATAACCTAAAACCAAACTTAAATTTTTCTGTACCATTTTTCGTATTTCCTTTTAATCTATCTTGCAAGATCTTTGTCGTTTGAATAAAAAATCAATTTTTGCAAAAATACATACATAAAAAATAATATTTCACAAGAAAAGAACATGGTTTTTTGTCACAAAAAGTAAATAAGCAACTGAGGATCTTTGGCATTCGTAAAAATTATTTAGGATTTTTGATTTAAAAACTTTTTATTGATTGAATCACGTGAACTTAATAACACAACATAGTTTTTATTAATAATGCAACCGTTTTTAACGAATTTATACTTTAAGGATTAAGTGATAAAAAATTACCAATTTAAAAATAAAACTAGGGAAAAGGCTAACAATCTAAGGCACTATTATGAAATTTGCAAAACATTACAAAACTAAAATGTGTTAAAATACCTTAAGAATTATATTTATCATCACTAGTTAAAACGTTGTACGCACAGCCTAAAGCCCAAGAAATTTCATGACCATCAATTTTTTTGTACAACTGTTAGGGAAACAAAAGAAGTTGTAACATTTATTATAACTGAAATATGTTTAACAAAAACTTACTTTAATCTTTTTGCCTTCTCCCAAGCCAAAACCTTCATGCAATAGCACCGATATGTATGTCAGATCAAAACACATAAATGGCTGCTCGTCGTTAGGTATAGCGCAAACTTCTTGAGCTTTTTTACGAAAAGCCTCAACGGTAATTTCACCACCCGCAAATGGATCGATGAGACCCGACTCCGTAGCTCTCTCGAAATAATAACTAAATGCTGCTATGGTGTGCTGTTTTAGAGTAAATGGCTTAGGTTTAACCAAAGGCATAACTTTACTTTTCACCAAATCCAAACAGCTTTCAAAATCTACTATTGGGTTTTCTTGAGTAGATTTAGTATGATCTTTGCCGGATATTTTATAAGCCACATTGTTATAAGTCCAGGTTCTATTTGTTATAATGGGATTAACACAGATAGAATCAAGATATGTTTCTACATTGCCATGATCTTTTGTAAAAACTGCATGTCTAGCAGCCATCAACCCCAAACCCAAATACGAATGAGTAAATACATTGATTTTTTTATGCAAGGTGTTAACTTCGTGCATGTATTTATCATATACTGGTACTTGTTCGGGATCAGTGGGTGCAAAAGTGACCTGAGTGCTGCCACCGCCTAAGTCCAAAGCAGCAGCTTGATTAGCTTTTGACAAACGTCCCAATAGGAAATTCACTGTAAACCATGAAAAGATGCCTTCATCAGTTCCATCCATTATTTCGACAGCATCCATTTCCACACTAAATTCGGACTTTGTGAATAAATCCCTAACAGCATTTAGAATATTTTCTGCTTTGCTATGTGGCAATAAACGTAAACCAGCTGTTGCTTTCAACACCAGCGGAGTGGAAGACCATTTGTCTTTGGGTATAAAAGCACGGGCTTCGTCCAGCAACAATTTAATAGAATGGGCGGCTTTTTCAGGTGCATCAGCAAATGACGATAGGCCGGGCTTGCGTTCTTTAAATAGTTCTTCAGATAATACTAATTTATTGTCTGAAAGCGAAGAAGATGAAATGGTTCGATGTTAAAATCAGTTCGCGTGCTGACTTGTAATTGAACTTAAAATTTTTTAATTTAAACACTTAAACACTTCATTTTCTATGTATGCATTTAAAAGTTGTTCCATACTCACCTATAAAACTACGATCAAATTTATAGGCCAAAACACGACTGCCCGTGGAACCAGCATCGATAATCACAGCATATTGATTTTTGTTGTAACCCAATTTGGACGCTAATTGCACTAAAAATGGGCTAGTTGTATCAATATATAAACCTAACAATTAAAATATAAAAATCAATGTAATTAAAATTTAATAACAATAAAACCTTTCTTACCGAATCCAACTAGCAACAGAACTACTGAAACAATCAGGCAGAAAAAAGATATTTTCAGGCCCCTAGATAAGCCACCGGATGCGGATGTGGCATTTTGTTTGCGTCTATTACTACTTGTGTTGTTCGATTTGTCGTCAGTGGTACTTAACTGAAATTTTGAATAAGAATATGATATTATGTATAAATAACAACGCTTATGTGGCTTTTATTTCTTTTGCTCCCACCAGAATGTAATCAAATTTCATATTTAATTGAAGTTATAGCACGAACACTTGACACTATTTGTAATTCTTATCCCAAATGTTTTAAAAGTATAATAGAAACATTTTTTGCTTTTAAGATTTATTATTTATTTGTGGCTGTGGCCAATTTTGCTTTTTATTATATCAAAGTTATATATTTTCAGTTGTTCTGGTTATTTGCGAACTTTTTCTTAAAGTTAAAGAAACACGAACCTTTCTTTTTGGCATATTAGCGAACGAGTGTTGCCACAGTCGTGATTCTATTGTTCTCAACCAAAACTTACACATTTCCCTTTACCGCGAATAAAGGAAATAATGGCGCAGTTCGCTAAGAATTTGTTATGTGATTACTTGGTAAATGGGAATATGAATATTTTCAACACATTTTGTTGTTTAAAAATTTTAACATATGTTTAAATTTTAAAATATCAAAGTGTATTAAAAATTTTCTCATTTACCAAATAACAAAGTCGGTGAGGTGTGACCTGCACTCACATTCAGAATATTGTGATTTGGGCAAACATAAAATATGTATATCTACTATGTACATATGTACATAAATATATGTGCCTATGTAGATTTGTATTTTAATTTTTAGCTGTTTTGATTTATTATCTCATAATTTTAATAATCGTAACTTTCTTAAATTTAAAAAATTTTTGCATCAAAATTATTAGTATGTAATATGATAGTTTCGTATATTTTACGACAGAAGTAATTATGAACGTTTTCTTTGTAAAATGTTGCATGGATTATTTTCAGTATAAGAGTGCTTGCATTTAAATACAAAAAATGTGTTCGGACGATACATGGAGTCTTTTTTGTAAGCAAGAAGAGAAGCAAGCATATTAAGAAACGTTACAATACGCAAGGTGTACCTTGGACATACATACATACATATGTAGTTATTTTGAAAGAATTTTCCATTAACTTCATTCGAACACTTTAAATTAGACAATCAAATCGAAGGGAGGAAAAGAGGTTATGCCGATGCCTTTGGAAATTTCTATGACTTACTTACGAGCATGACAATGGGATTTTTTCTGTATAAAAAGGGGATTTATTTACGTGTATAAATAGCAGAGAATCACAATGGACCCAATTGGGTCCCCGAGTGGATGTGTGTTACAACACAAAATATTACAAGAAAGAAGTTCATCGTACAAATGCAAACTAATAGTGTACTGTAAACGTTGAATAGGTTACAACTTTCTATTTATTGGATTGGATTCAAGAAATTCCAAGTCTTTAAAATAAAATGTTTAACACAAATGGCCCCAATATTCCTGTTTATAACATTGGACATTCTCCTTTTTTCAGTTAAGTATAACATTATGAACTCATTTTTGATACGAGTATTTCATCATTAATAAGCAAATCGTAATTATAAAACTCACACATACATACATACATACATACATATGTACATAAGTAAAACAAAAAGCAAAGATAATTTTTACTTTTGATAACAACTACCTATGAAATAAATCACATGCAAAAAAAGTATGTACCTATAACACTTATTTGAAATACATATTTATCTCACAAAAAATTAAAGTGCATAACTTTTTTATTAGAATTTGTAGAACCTGCAACAAATTTTACAAATGATGCGATTAAATAATCAAGATATTTTTGTTTGAATGTGTGTAGTTTTTCATTCTATTTGTTTTTTACAACACATGTAAACATATATACAAATTATAGGCCTGCACAGATATGCCCGTTAGCATCAGTTTTGCGTGTGTATTGGTTCTGGTATATGTTATTCTGCGTTTCTGTTACTAGTTCATAATGTTGATTTTTTAAGCAATTAATGTATGGTTGGGCAATGAGCAAATTACATCAACACATTTCTTTGTATTCGTTTTTCTAAAACAAACAAGACACACAAAACTGCTTTTACCATAAGTTAAAAAAATATACATGGCTGCTCAATGAATGAATAAAAGTAAAATTTCACATACATACATACATATGTAAGTAAATGATACACATGAGCTGTAATTACACGCAGAGCAAAGTTCTCTCTCTCTCTCTCTATCCTTGTCTGCGTCACAAAAAATATAACGAACGTGCGCACGAACATCTGCTCATGTATTTGTTTCAACAGCGTTTTTTTCATATACTCATATTTGTATTACAACATGCACATGGTAAAATTATACAAGGTACTTGCACGACTACAACAAAATTACAACACAAAAAAACACACGCATTTTGTTGGTAAAAAAAACGAAAAATTGTCAGAAACAGATGTCTTTTATTTTAAAAAATAGCAATCACAGGGTAACTAAAGTACAATTGCAGACGCGGCATTCATACATGATTATAGTCATTCAGTGTTGCCAATATGTGTGTAATACACAGTGTGTAATTTCTACTCTCATATGTAGGCCATGTAATGAGATTCATGTATAATATGTGTGTGATTATACTTTGGGTTCTATTTTTATTTATTTTTGTTTACTTTTAACCTACACAAAATATATGTATTGCAATTTTCTTGTAATTGGAGACACACCCATGTGCAAATTCATTGGCAACACTGTAATCATTTTATTCACACACATACACTAACATTTTTGCAGCTTGTAAACAAAGTTTGACAACTTTCTGCATTGTATACATTAACAGCCTGGGCTTGTGATTGTACCTTGTATAATTTTACCATGAACATGCATTTTGAGCAAAAACAGATACAAACAGTTAACAGTTCCTCAGAAGCAATACAACAAGCAATTGTTATCTGCTTGTAGTTGTACTGTAATTTGGAAAAGTACAAACACACAATAACTCTTATACTAATTCATTCGCTCACACTACAATTATATGGTACATACCATGGTATATTTGTTTTGGTTATACTAATAAGTATACAAATGCAAGCCTTTGATACATAAACATATGTATGTACTTGTTTTATAGATAAAATTATCTTTGGCTCTTATCACACATTTAGAAAAGCGTAACCGGCAGAATAGTTTTGAAATTCATTTGCTACATGTGTGTATGTAGTTGTTTACAAAATAAGCTAGAAGAATATAAAAGTACAAAAATTAAATAATATGAATGTATTTGTATATTTGTTTTTACGCAAGTTTATATAAAAACAACTTTTGAAGTTAGTACAAGTATGAGATTTTTGAATTTCTGTGGAATCGGTGTAGGTACGTTTTTATATGAATCTCATGCGAATGTGCTATATAGATATGACATATCCGTTATCAAATAATTTTGTATACTAACTATTTAGTAGTAGTATTTACTTGTATACTATCTATGTATGCGCATACACACGTAAAATAAATATAAAACAAAATATCTACTAAAATATTATTAGAGAAATTAAATGTAATTCCTTTTGTTAATCTTCTTTGAAAAGTTGCTTATTAACGCCGTTAATATTTATTCTGCCAGTACTTTATTTATTTTTGGAAAAGTTAAAAAATTATTTCGCTGAAATTACTTACGAAACCTTTTGAGTGTAATATACGTATGAGATTTTATAATTATACAGTTTGTCCGTCTTGCTACCCAAATTAACAAAACACTAATTTTTTAATACCTGTATACTATATATAATAGTGTACATTCACCTAATTACACATGGACTCTGCCCTTGCAATAAAATCAAACAATACACGATATACTTAATTACATACGAAATGGCAACACTGTAATAAATGTATCTGATTTATTTGCAGTGTTATTAACATTACTACTCACCTTTCGTTTGCGTACTTCTGTATTCATCATATTTTCTATTTCAATTTCTGCAATCTACCTTTCTATTATAATTTATTGGTATTACTGAGCAAAATACTGTTTGAACTTTTATTTTGTCTAATTTTGAATAAAAGTTTAGTAAAACTTAAAAAAACTGCGCCTTTTTATATAAATACCACATTACATGCATATAGATACTACGTACATGTATGGATGTGTATTTACTTATTTGCTCATTACATTCACAGAAGCCGCCAGTCACGATAAAAAATCCCACGAACAACCTCAAAGAGGGAAAACTAAAAGGGAACTAAACAACAAGTTAGACTACTTTAAGTAAAACAAATAAATATAATTTCTTTTGTTTTTATAATAGTACTCGACGACTGAGCAGTAATTTTCTCTTTTATTTTGTATTCTCCGGTGCTGTCAAATTGTATGTTTGCGTACTGGTGTAAAATGTCTTATATTAAGTTTGAAAACTTAAGTTTATTTAATTTCCCAACAAAATATCTAAATCAAAGATAAGCAAAAGGCCGCCCGTGGGCACTTCGTTATGCTATTTTTTTACGCCATTCGTACAAGCATTTTCTATTATATATGTATGTATGTGTGGATGTGTTTGCATAACTTTGATCTAAATACACGTATCCGTTCACTTTGGTCGAAATTAGGGGGGTATCCAGAGTAGCTTAGCGGATAACATGTACAGTGACAGTCTATTGAGCGGTCAATTGATCGTTAGTGGTGAAGGATATATCAGTCATGGCGTTTACATACATATATATTATATATCACATTATTAACAGCAAAATGAAAAATGTGACGGTAGCGTTTGTGTACGTGTGATTTTGCATCTTTCTCTATCTAATGAATTCAAGAGTTGAGTAAACAAGATATTTTTTTTACACAATATGAAGAACCATATGTGAATTAATTCTGCATCATTAACTCAAAAGCGGTATTTTTTGATTTTTTAGGTCTAAGCAACTTTACAAAAATACAGCAATACACAAAAGCACAGTATGTTTAAGCTGTCGGAAACACACAAACATAAACTAAAGAGTGTGTACAGCTTTTGACAGTTTAAAAAGTGAAAACACAAGCAATCATCAGCTGGATTGCATTGACCTGATAAAAAGTTCTCCTACAAGAAATGAGTCATTCATTCATTCAAACTAACACTAACAAAATTTTTTCTCTAACACATTTGCAACAATTTTATATTGAATTCAATGGATTTATTTATTAATTATAGTTGCGCCACTCTAGCATATATGATACAGTGGAACATCTAATGTACCTATGCCAAAACTTTTAAAAATACAATTCATTCTGTCTGTGAAAATTAAAATTTATAAGTGTTAAAAAAGATAAGTAAAAACAAAGTGAATAGTAGAAATTTACAAAATTTAGTTTAATATTCTTTTCAAAATTTTAGATATTTGTAAAAAGCAAGATACATTCACACCCAAAGGTGTGAAGAATGCTAGATACCGCCTAGGTTATTCTGTTTTTTCTGAACTATATCTTTCATTTTAAATATTTTATTTACTTTTATATTTTTAAGTGACTTTTTATAATAAAAAAAAACAACAAAATAATAAAAATTATATATATTGTCAGTATATCAATATTGTATAATTGCTCAATTGTGAGGGATATATTAGTCAGTTATAATCAAACTTAACTAATGCTTATGCTATCATTGATTAGTAAAAAGTAGTAGAGTGAGCAGTGCGACTATATGTTTTATAGTCGTTAGAGTGAGATACATCACACGTACGTACACAAAATTTCCATCACATTT
Source organism: Nowickia ferox (assembly GCA_936439885.1). Lineage (NCBI taxonomy): Eukaryota > Metazoa > Arthropoda > Insecta > Diptera > Tachinidae > Nowickia > Nowickia ferox. The sequence continues at coordinate 5,527,641 of OW387026.1, forward strand.
TTCATTTTGCCCTTAATAATGAGATAAAAACTTTGTTCGACGCAATGATGAATATATCCTGCATGTCTTCCGATCAAATTACCGGTCAATTGACTGATACTATTCTTGTAGAGTCTTGATTTCTTTTATGTTGTATCTAAGCGATGTTGCTAGCTTGCCTAATTTTGCTATTTATAAGAAGTAAATGCTACGATTGTAGCAGGGGTAAGGCCCTAAATGTAAACACCTCTTAACAGCGACTGCCAATTCATGCTAAAATCTAAAGCTTTTCTAAATGTAAATACATAAATCAAAAAAGATACTTTTGCAAAAAATTAAGGCAACTTGTCTAAAAAGTTGTAGAATGTAGAAATAATAATGTAGAAATCTGGAAATATTAAAAGGAAATGCATATGTGAGTATTGCCGAGTACACATCTGACATTTCTTGTGTTGTCATTTTCAAAGTATATACATACGTACAATGCCATTCGAATTATGTTTTTTATATGGAAAGCAATGAATGCCACACAACGAAAAATTTCGGAAATGACAAACGTTGCCACCAGTATACATTATTGCGATGTCACGAAATGCTATAGTGTGTACTAGGCATATGTCACTTGCATTGCACTTACATCGAAAACCGACCCAGTGGTAAAAATACACATTACGTTATCGATGATATCAGTAATACTTAGTAGCAGTCAGTGGTGATTCATTCGCTTATTTTGCTATGTATTTAGATTTAACATAAAAGTGTCATAGGACGCTTAAGTGGTGCGCTCTCACTTACAAAGTAAGCCACGATATCAGTACATGTCACTAGCATTGCACTTACATACATACATCGACAGAGGTGTTGTAAGCGAGCATGATAATAAATTTAGTCTAAAAGAAGACCAGTATTTTAATTTTGTTTTATAACAAACTGTTTTAATCAACAAATGAATTCCTGCTTACATTGTAATCGAAGTTATTAGCAAGACATGATATATCAGATTACACGTATATTACAATTCAAGTACTGAGATTGCTCGCTTACGATGTCATACTGACGTCAAAGTACTTCGCTTAATTTCCCGCTGGGGAGGTGTAAGCGAGCATGATAATAAATTTAGCCTAAAAGTAGACAAGTATTTTTTCATATTTTGTTTTATAAAAAATTAGGAAAATACTAAAAGTGCTTCATATTTAAACAATAACTGAATAATCGAAGTTATTCGTAACACATGATGTGATATACACGTAGATATGTACATAACAATCCAAGTATATATCATGTAGTGCTCACTTATTGTCGCACTGACGTCACTGATTATTATCGTCTCATTTCCCGATGGGTGGTTAAGTTATTAAGATGTTTCTAAATTTTAGAATCTAAGAACATTTTAGCACATCTGGTGCTGAATTATAAAAACAAAGTATGCAATTATGTATACAATGCATGCATACATACATACATATGTATGTATGCACATGTGTGATTGTTCAATTGTCGCTAAAATTTCAAATACATGTTTTTAAACAACCACATACATTCATATGTACATACATTCTCACATGAAAACTGATAATAAATTAAGTGCATGTACCAATTTTGACGGACTATGCACCCTAAAGGCATATATTTTAGAATCTTTAGTTTTAATAACTAATAAGCACTAGTCAACAATCAATTAATGCGAAGAATTTGATTATTTTCATTTTGTTGAATTCTATTTTATGTTAATTGAATGAATGAATGCAATATTTCATTCATTTCAATACGCTTCTCTGCTTCCTAAATTTTATTTAAATGTTATTTTTCTTAGCTATGATTTACAATTAAATCTACTCGGCCCGAATATAAAACCGTAGAATTGATAAAAACATCACGCCACTTTTCCACTGTGCATTTTTATTGAACTTTTTTATAACATTTATTTAGAACAAAAAAAAAGTACCACGCGGGTCACAGCGCTGCCATGTAGATAGTTAGTGAATTCGCATAGAATTGGGGAAAATCGAGTTTTCATTTTCATTCATTCATTTCATTCCTTGTGTATGTGCGGCATTTTGGAATCATTATGGACAATCTTATATATAAATACGGCACACATTTTTTTTGTCGTACACTTTTAAGTATCTTATCGTCCTCGAACATTGGTGAAACATATATGGTTTAAAAGGTATTTTTGTGTAGACATGCACAATGTAAATGTTTTTCAAAATTCGTAGCAAAAAAGTGTTATAAAAGCGATTTAAATTTGTATGAAAAAAACTTTCTGTTTGATTTTTAATTTGTACACACATAGCTTACATACATATATATCTACGTGTCAAGTGGTCTAATTTAGACCACCGGGCGATCCTAGTAATTATCAAATTGATTGCAGCTTACATTTCAAAAAAAAAAAAAAAAGAACTCCCCTTATGTTAGTAATTAAAAAAACTCCTTGTCAAGTAAATTTTCAATATTCATTTACTTTTAGGGGTTTGAAAATATGTACTACTAATTTTATCTATGTCGGATAAACATTTCGAAAGATATCTTATTGGCTAATTTCCAACAAAATTGCTTTTGATGTTAATAGGAGACATATAAGTCTTTGCATGATATCAGATTTGAACATTTTTATTCATTGCTTCATTGACAATAAAAAAATATCACAAATCTGAAAAAAGTTTTGTCAACAAGCTAATAGTTTTCTATAATTTTAACCACAGACTTCAACTGTAATAAATTAAAAATAAAAATTTGTTTGTAAAAATTTATTGTTCAGAGAATAATTTTGTTGGATTTTATCTGGCAGCTATGTAACAATAATATGTGTTTATTAAGATAATCGCAGATCTGCGACTGCTGAAAACTCACATTTATTTTGATGAGTTCACACACAGAAATATTTATTGAGCAAGTACTTAGTGTATGGTCGAGAGAGGAATATATCATAGTCCCCTCTTCATTGTCTTCTCCACTCTTTCACAGAAACTCAAAAGTTGGTGACCATGAAGCCCAAAGGGTCATTTCGATTTTACATATTATAAGTACACAAATTCTAAAAAAATTTCATTCGTTTCGAGTTACACAGTAGACACCCAGTCTATCTTTTTAGGAGTTTGTAAGTACATACATACATATGTAATGTCATATAATCCAAAAAGAAAACTTCTTTTTATTTAACCACGAATCTGTAATATATACTGTATGAACAAGAATTAAAAAGCAATTTGTGCTGGGTTAAGCTTGTCTTTTGCTTAGCTCACTAGAAATAATTCCTTGGAATTCTATATAGAAAAATTTGTGGTTTTAAGTCCATCGTTTTGACTAAGGTCAAAGTAAATTAACGCCTTGACAATTCTAGTGGTTTTTGTGCAGCAGTTGTTGAGTTGAGGAACGCTTATCAGTTGTAGAAGTGCCACTATTTTGTATCATTATACTCGTACATAGAAGATTTTTTCTAAAAAAAGGGAAGGAGAGTGAGATAGAGAAGAATTTCTGAAACTGCTCATCGGCGCTACCGTTCGTGATACTAAAGTACCAAATTTTTCCTTTTTCATCTGTCCTGCAAGTTTTCTAAATAAATATGTATTCTCAAATAAGTTTGAGTCCTTTTCCAATAAATACGAACGAAAGTTCCGAACTAATATTAATATTGGAAATAACAACAAATTTAACGAATCTATCGTTCGCATTTAAGGCTAGGATTCACTACGCTGCACAATCGTAGGACATTTGAGAAATGACTGGCGTGGTATAATGGAGTTTATGACAATTTTCAAAAGACAACAGAGCTGAGCTCTATGCTATAACTTTATAATAATCAATTATTATTAAGTTATTAATTAAATAAATAAATAAATCAAAAGACAACAAGAATTTATTAGATTAGGGTTATATATTTTCAAAAGTCGTACGATTGTATTTAGAGAAACAGGCACTTATTTCTTCGTGATGAAAAGAAGGTCATGGAGGACATACATTATATTGCAATTAAAACAGATTATAGACGATATTTCAATAGTTGAAGGTTAGCCGCGAATAAAGATTGTTTTTTTTTTCTTTTAATTTTTTTAAGCTTATCAAAAATAATGATAATTATCATTAACTTTTCTTTTTGAATCTCTATTACATTTATCAATTATTTTCGGCAATGTTTCAACATCGCAAGAGAGTAATGCTAACCGTAATCTGTGAAAAAACTGCTTTTGTAAAAGTTGTCGTTTACAACGTTATTCGCGGCTACGCTTCAGTTATCCACATGACCATTATTTTCCTTTTCAAAATAAGTTAACATACTTTTGTTAGAACGGAGGAACTTATTTAATTATATTCGTTCCTAAGACAGTTGGCCATATCGTCGGTTGGTTATTGGTTTGTTGCAGTCATAATGTATATTGAACACACTGTGCCGCAAACCAATAACCAACCTTCGATATGTTTTGAGAACATCAATTTTGGTGAAGAAATTTGTTCCACGAAATACCCTTTATGTGACACGTTTTGAAATTTCCCAATGGTAACTCTGCTGCCCATGTGAGACCATCTGATATTTTTTTTACTTCATAATAAAACTTTTGTTAAGAATAATTTCTTCAAACAAATTTCTCGGAACGCTTGAAGCGAGCGCACGCTGGTTTTATTTACTTTACAAGACCGAAAGAATATAAATATAAATGGAAAATTTTTATATAAAAAATTATAAGCAACCAGTGAATCAAAAGTAAACTGTCAAATTGTGTTGTTTTGTGAAGAAACGTTTAATATTTTATTTTGTGCACAAATTTTAAGCTGTTATTTGTACCACATCTACAATTTCATACATATATACTTTAACGTGTTTTACTGATCAATTACTTTTAACGAAAAAAAAAACTGAAGCAAATTGTGTGCAATTTTTGGACTCCAAAGTAAATTTTTTTAGAACTTGGAACAACTATTAAGCCAAGAAATCAATAAAATGGGTGATGAATCAGTAAATAACGGTGCGGAAGGCCAAGAAGCAATACTCAAGAAAGAAGTACGTGTGTGGTGTGACGGATGGTGAGTAATCAATATTTTTTAAATTTTATGTGCATATGTATGTAATTATACATACATATATGTATGTATGTATGTTCCTTTAGAATATTTCATCATAGTTAATTTCAAATCAAAAAATTTATTTATTATTTTACTTATTGGAATAAGTAATCAAATTTCTTATTTTATTTTTATTACATAGAAAATCTCTTAAAAAATGTCTCTTTAAATGCCCATACTCTTTATTGCGCTATCAAACAAGACAAGACGCCCTTTTTGTTCTATATTTTTATTATTGTTTCGTTGCTTTCTTTTTCACTACTGTCAGGTGTTATGTCACACCAAAATTTGTTTATTTTGTTTTGTGATGCAAAACATATGTATGGTTTTTCATTTGTTTATGAAATTTGTAAATTATAAAAATTGAGTGTTTTTTTCGCATAAACATAAATGTACATTGTATGGATATGTAATGTATTGAAATATTATTGGATGTTCATTTAATGTAATAGACATTTCAAAATTAACAAAAAAAATATGTAGGTCAGTTTATTGAATATTCAAATTTAACGTGGTATGACGGAAAATCGTTCCAAATCTTTGGTTTCTCGTAGCTCAGTTTCAAAATAACGCATATAACATAAAATGGGTAATTAAAAACATAAAATAAAATTTTCTCAAATAAGAAAAAAAATCTCTGTTTTATGGCTTTAATTAAAATAGATCCACCGAGTTTTTTTTTTGTCTAAAATAGTACATATAAAAATTTACCAATTAAATAAAATACCTCGACAGCGATGTTTTCGCCTCTATTTTAGATTGAGGATATAGAATAGAATGATACATTATGCTGAATGGACATTGTCGCTTCGATGGGTATTGAAACAAGACAATGACCCGAAACACACATTGAAGAGGCCAAAAGATTGGTTGGAAAACTCAGTAGTCTCACTTGAATCCTACTGAGAACTTACCTATGGTTATGTATATGAGATTGTTTATTGTTTATTTTTTTCTTCACGTTTTTCCTACTGGCTTTTAAGTTATTTCATCACAAAACTTACGAAGTTTATATATTATTTATTATTTTTTATTGAAATACATACTCGTGTTTTTTACTACTTCTAATATTTTATTAGCCTTGTAGACTCACTATTGCAAAACTAAATAAATAAATTTAAAAAAATAATAAAATAAAATAAATAGTTAAAACATGTCTTCGAAGAAATATTTGGTCCAATGAGCATCAGCTTTTAACGCTAATTAAACATGCGTGGGAGAACGTTCCAGTAGAAACTTGTCAAAAACTTGTGGAGTCGATATCAGGACGATGTCAAGGCGTTATTAATACATTAAAGTTTTGTATATCAGAATATATATTCACGCCCCAGAACAGAATTTTTTTTTTGTTATTTGCGCAGATAGGTTTCAATTTCCATTTATTTTCCATAGTAATACATATACATATGTATGTGGTCTCAAGGCCACTGTTGGATACTATGATAAATTTGCATTCTAATTAATTTTAAATATAAATAAAATCGATTTTCTCAGAAGTCTGCACTTTGGGAAAAACACTAGTTTTTTTTTTGATTAACTTGTTTTATTCTTAAAATATTTTTTCAATATCAAGTTAAAATTTCTGATAAAAACAAGTCCTTGTTTTAACTGTCCAAAATCCTTAGGCGTAAGTTGACCAATTTTACTTCTAAGAGAACTTGTAATCGGAAAGAGAAAATAGCTTACTTCTAAAATTCGATTATTTCTCACTTTTTTATTTCTCACGCCATCTATTAAGAATAGGTAGACTTTATTTTCGGAATTGGAGTAAATTTATTTATTTATTTATTTATTTATACATATTATACAAAGTAAATTTGCATAATATGGTTGCACAAAAATGGGCGGAGTAACTAGACCATATGCCCAAGATGTTATTAACAGTATTTTAAAAATGTTTTGTGACTGACTGTATACGACCTATGCCTTCACATAGGAAGTAGCAACGTGGTTGTTAAAGAAATTCCACAGAAGAACCGCAAGAATATACGGTTATCCGTGGCAGATCAGTCAACCAGTGCGAGTGAGACGCAAAACTCTCGAAGGCCAATAAACAACAGTGGCCTGGTTGCACTTAAGAAATAATTGCCAACGACGCTTGATGTTGACTCGCCCAGAGCTGCTTTACGACTGTATTGGAGTAAATATTTTTTAAATTAGTACATTCATTAGCCACTTTCAATATACATATATACTATCCTTGATAGGCTACCCACGACTTATGTATGCCAGACAAACCAAGGATTTCATGTCATTTAATACATATAGTAAAAGTAATAAATATTGTTATTAAAGAAAACGTTTTCACATTAGCTACGAATTGCAATGTATTCTACACATAATGAAAGATTCTCAAACAATCTGGGAAACTCTTCAAATTTAAATAAAACAAAATACAACAATAAGAATAAATATATAGATGATAAAATGTAAACAAATGCATTAAAAATGTAGCTTTATTGCTTGTATTTTGCATAAGCTAATTCTCTCTTAGGTCGATGTGATCAAATTTTATTCAATATGTTAAATTTAAACAAATTAAATTAAAATGGACTTTGAACCACATCATATGTTCTACGTTTATATGTACTATTGTAATCACTTTTATTTTCAATTTATGTGTGCATACATACATAAATGCTAATGTAAATATATACATATGTATGTACATATGTATATATTTATGTATATTTTGTACATTTACTATATCACATACTCTCTGTTAAGCTCGCATAAAACTAGACTATTTATTAGCATGTGTTTGGCTAAATGGTTGGTGTGTTGTGCATTAATTTCTTATAATATCAAGATCAAAACTTGCGTTTGCCATTCTTTAATACCGAAATTCGCACTTGAACTTATAATAGTGAAATTTCTTTGTTTAATAAATACAATTAAATTTCTAGGTTAATAAAAAGTGCTAAAAAAAAGACAACTGGTTTTCAGATTGCAACTAATGGCTACTGTAACATTTACCAGTCACTATACTAAGGAAAACTATAAAATAAAAATTTATTTATTAATGAATTTTTAATTTAAATACTTTAAAAATAATATTGAATTTTTGTGGGCGTGGCACATTCAAGTATTAAAATTGTAGTTATCATAACTAATGATTGCAATCGCAAAACTGTATCTTAGCAGAAGAATAAATAAATAAAATAAGAAACGATTAAATGGTAAAGTATGTATGTATATAAAATGCAATATGATTTTTTACTTAATTTTTTAATATAAATGTTGAATACATTTGATTAATTAAAAAACTATGAAATTTCTTAAAAAAAACAAGCTATGTAACTTGATAATCATTTCGTGGAATTTTTTTTTGTTTTTAGGAAGTAATTTCTCTTTTAGTCTTCTATGAAACTCAATAATCTATTTTGTTTATCGCAAGTCAAATGTTATCAATTTGATTATTAAATAGAAATTATAAATTTACAATGGCGCAATATTTTTATGTACAAGTTTTTTTTAAACAACTCATTAGCATCCGCTTCAAGCTAAGTTGATTAGGAGCAAACTTGACCTCCAATAATTTGTCACTAAAGTGGACAAAAGGAAATTCATTTCAACAAGTTAACTAAATTGTAAAATTTCTTTAAGATTACGGTTTTTTATATAATTTTTTATATTGTTTAGTTATGATATGGTACATTTTGGTCATGCAAATTCCTTAAGACAAGCCAAAGCTCTTGGCGATAAAGTGATTGTTGGCATACACACAGATGAGGAGATAGCAAAACATAAAGGGCCACCAGTATTTACAGAAGAAGAGCGTGTAAAAATGGTCAAAGGCATAAAATGGGTTGATGACGTGGTTCTTGGTGCTCCTTATGTTACAACACTGGAAGTGTTAGATGAACATAATTGTGATTTTTGTGTTCATGGAGGTGAGTTGGTATTCATACAAATATCTTAAAGATTTTCATTTAATTAATAATAATTATGGTCTTGTATTTGTAGATGACATAACAATGACAGCTGAAGGAGTTGATACCTATCATTTGGTTAAAAAAGCCAAGAGATATAAGTAAGTTTAAGTGTGTTTTAAATTATTTAAAAATAATTCAGAGAGCTGAATTTGGTTTTATAATTGAATCTCTTAGAATGAGGTCTTATAATTAAGCTAATTGCATCAAGTTCTTAGTCTCAAATATTACAAATCTACTAATTTAATTAAGGGCCTAATTTTCTAAAACGCAACGCCAAGCGTTGTTAAATTATGTATGAAAAAATTTAAATTACAAAACAAAACACATACTAAATTTGTCGGCGTTGCGTTTTACAAAATTTGGCCTTAAGTTTTTTTTAATTATAACCCAACTGGCTGATTTGATGATTTTGATGATTTGTTGATTATTTCTCTTAGTGAAGATCTAGCTAGTGTTTCTTTTTTTGCTAAAAAATTAACTAAATGCATTTATTATTTTTTCTAAGTGTAGATGTAGCTAGTGAATTTTTTAATACAAAAATCAAGTAAATGAATTTATTAAAAAGAAAGTATTTAAATCTAAACAATTGAGAAACAGGTTTTTAAATGTTTCATATTTTAACTAATTGAACTGTACATTTCTTACACGCAGCGGCAGGTTGTTTTCAAGAAACTCATCATATAAACAGCTTTACTTTTAATCAGTGAAGTAGATTTTCTGGTTAAGAAAAAATACCAAAAATGGAGATAAACCTGCAATTCAGCAACTAGCTGAATGATATTCACCCGTTTGCGTATTTCGAATCGAATATTCGTCTACGAGAATTTTTTCCTAGACTAAAGAACACTTGTACACCTTCCCTTTGATCTAGTACAAAATTCTCTTAAACGAATATTCGACTCGACATACGCAATACAGGTGATTATTAAACAAATTAAAAATAATAATGCTCAGCTATTAAGATAGCTGAATTAGGGCATTGATGGCTTATTATAAAAAATATTATTAATTTATTCAATGTACTTATTAAATAGTTCAACTCTTAATTTGCCTTAATTTTTTATTTCACATTGAAAAGTTAATTATTTTATGAATACATATGTATATTTTAATTTTTCTTCAGGGAAGTCAAACGAACAGCAGGTGTTTCAACTACTGATTTAGTTGGTCGTATGCTACTGTTAACCAAAAATCATTTCCGGCAAGGTTCAGCGGAATACGACATTGAAAAAGAAGGTACGATTTTTTATTTATTTCATAGTGGCATTTCAAGTTTTAGCTAAACATTTTTACGGCACAATTAGTTTTATTTTGAAAATAATACTGTTTATTGCAAATGCGAATAAATATTTCTAACAACAAATTCACATTTTTAAATATATACTTATGTATGCTTTAAAGAACAATTCGATCTTAGTGAAACTCAACTTTAGGTTATACACACATACATATATTAGATTTTTTATTTATCTACGCTCTGTTTTACATATCTACATATATACATACATACGTACTTGTTTATGCCAGCTCTAAAATGTATGCCTTGTTTTAGTTATTTACTTGGATTTATTGAATTTATGTTTCTGTATGTTTATATACTTAAAATTTTTTTGTTTAAAATTAACTTTGTATCGCCTTGTTTCAATGTTCTTTTGTTGTGTTTTTCCTTGTAAAACATTAAATTTTTTTAACATTATTTTTATGTTTTCTTCTTTTCTTCTTCTTTTTATTCTATGTCTAACCTGACCTACAATACCTTGCTATTTTTTCATCCTTTTGCAAAATCAAAATTCGTATGAACAATTTAAAACCAATTCAAAATTTTGAATATGCATATGTGTGCACCTCCTAAATGTATGCAACGCTAATGCAAAAACAATCAAACCGTTAAAACTTGCCATTTGATGTAAAAATGCCTTGAAATATGCAATCAATATGTTTATCTTTGTATTGGGTTATCATTTGTATAATTTTTAATTATTTTAACTATAACTTAAAATAACAAACGAAAAAAAAACAAAATTATTGAAAAACTAGATAAAAATTGCCTACTTGACAGAGTATTGAATAAAACTATATGCAAATTCAAATTATTATCATCAGGTTCTTCTAATATGGGCCAAGATTCAGCGGCCAAATCTCCCTGGACTGGTTGCAGTCAATTCCTGCCTACCACGCAAAAAATCATACAATTCAGTGATGGAAAATCACCCCAACCAGGCGATAAAATTGTAAGTTATCTTTTAGTTGATTTAAGAGAATTTCATTAAACTTGTGTGGCTTTTTTAAGGTTTATGTAGCTGGAGCTTTTGATTTATTCCATGTGGGTCATTTAGACTTTCTTCAAAAAGCCAAAGAACTTGGTGATTATCTTATTGTAGGCTTGCATACAGATCCTGTGGTCAATTCGTACAAGGGTAGTAATTATCCTATTATGAATTTACATGAACGGGTACTCAGTGTATTGGCATGTAAAGTAAGTAGATTCATATGAGAAAATTAAATTAGAAAAAATAAAAATTTCTCACATTCTCCCTCGCATTTTTAGTACGTGAGTGAGGTTGTCATTGGTGCCCCCTATCGTGTTGACGAAAATTTACTAGATCATTTTAAAGTGGACGTAGTGTGTCATGGCCAAACACCAATTACATTAGAAGATGGCAAACTCGATCCTTATGCCGTACCAAAGACCAGAGGTATTTTCCAACTTATTGATTCTGGTAACAATATGACAACCGAACGAATTGTTGAACGCATAATTAATCATCGTCTGGAATACGAAAGACGTAACAAAGCCAAAGAGAAGAAGGAAGTTGAAGCCTACGAGGCCCTGCAACGTGCCAAGCAAACACAAAAAGCAGGCTAATGTTAATAAAAAACGCAACTGGAACCCGCGCGCCACACAAAAATCTCTACTAATTTTATTGTTTCAATATAAATTAATAAACTAGTAATACAAGATTATTTGAAATAGGTTTTCGAGATGTTAGCTAAATTTTCTAAGTCTGGATGAAATTTGTTTCAAGCAGAAATAAGTAAAAAATACACCCACTGCTTGCAAACAATTTAGATATAATTCACATATTAGTTATATATACATACATTATTACATTTATATTTTTTTATCAATTAAAATGCTGTAGTTTAATTTAATTATTTATTAGTGTTATAAAATTTTCATGTTTTTGCTAAGCATTTGATTTTGAATTTCTTTTTTTACTCGTTTACGTTTATTTTACAACAATACCAGATATATTTTGTTTAATTTGCTTTTAAATCGCGTGTAATTAACCTTTAATCTTTAAGGATATATTTTTGTAATATTTTTATCCATTTGCCTTAAAGGCACATTCTTGCTGTCTTTTGTTTGTTTATAATAAAAGAATTTTTGGTTGAAATAACGTTTTTTTAATGAATAAGTTTCTTATCTCATAGTTGAATATGCATATACATATGTATATGTATACGTACATACATACATACATGTATGTACTTCGAGTTTACTCAAGATTTGGCGTTATATCATTGTTAGTACTTGTTTCGTAGGAACTTTAAAAATGAAGGCATGGAACGATCAGCTTGGCGTATTTCGACTACGCCAAACGTAATCAGGCTGAATATTACTTAACGTCTGTATCCTAAAATTATGTATTGCACGTAAGTCACAAGCCTTTCTACGCCTATTTGGAGATGATTGATTCACTGCAAACATCACCTACGATTAATTGTTGGAATATGTAGAATGTCTCTAACTAACCAATATTTGTCGTCGTGTACCAGAATACCACAAATGGATAGCAAAAAATACCTTATATGTATATGTATGTATATACATATAGCTTCCGCTATAGATAGCAAGCTGAATCTATTTTGCTTTGCGGTTGGTTGTTATGTTGCCTTGGCTTTTATGAAAAAAAAAAATTAGTTTGGTTATACCAATGCGAATTCATAATTGAATGATGGGTTCAAGGCAAATTCATATGAATGAATTCGCCTTGAATTGGTTATTTATACAAACCTTCTCGTTTAAAATCGGGGTCTCAATTTTCTGAATTTTTTTTTTGATTATATAAACTTTCTCATGTAAAATCGGAGACTGGATTTTGATTTTAGAAGTGTGGTTTCTTCGGAAAATGTTCTTAGAGTTTTCCGCAGATCAAACGTCGTTTTTAGTGCTTATTAAATAATTAATAATAATTAATGCTTATTAAATATTTCTTTTTATATAAATTTCTGTTGATAATTGCTTTTATTTTTGATATTTTACCTAAAAGTCTATATTTCTCTTTAAAGTAAATAAAAAAAAATATTTTATTTTTTATAAAAAAATTATTCAATTCAGTTAGATATTTTAAGTGGTTATAAATAATTCCGTAATTTTTAACCAAAGCTCGCGAGTAAGTATGTACATATGCACATACATACATATATATGTATATGTGTAAATATGTACATATATGTGCCCATAATTATGAAAGTGGTCTAAGTCATATGCATTTTTGTTTCGAATTTTTAAATAAATCTTAAAAAAACTTCAATGAATATTTCATAAATATTAAATAAATTTATGTATATTAATCGGAGGCTACTACAACTCTTAATTAAAATGTTGGATAATATAAAAATATTGTTTGATTTGTTCAAATGTTATCTACTAAATAAGCCGACAAAAGAAATATATGACTTAGACCACTTTCATAATTAAGGGCACATATATATTTAAAATATTAAAAGAAATCATACCTGCATCAAATTTTTGCACAATTAACCACGTACATTGATTTTCTGTTTAAAATAAATCTTTTGAAATAAAAATTTTTGAAACAAATTTTATTTGAATATGCGGAAGCTTTGTTTTTTGTCTTTTTAACAAGTTAATAAATAAGTATTGTATTAACAAAAGAGCATACATATACAGCGTATAAATATGAAATAAACTAAAATAATAAATATATAATTTCATTTAGCTTCCGTTTAAATACATTGAGTAACCATGCATACCCCAGAAGCTATTAATGATCGCCGCCCTAACCGATGTTCGGCGATATTAAATAAAGTAGCATTCAATTACATTAAAAATAAAATACCTACATATATACATATACATATGTATGTATATATTCATTCATACATAAGTACTTTCATATGTACATACATACATATTTTGATAATTTATTTTTTGTGTTGCGTATTAACATATTTTGTAAACCATTAAATTTGTTTACATTATGAAGTGTTTTTTTTTTATTGTACCTATTCTAGCTTTTACCGTTACCTATAATTATGCAACCGATTCAACAAACATTTAACTAAATGACCATTAAATTGCATAAAAATTATACAAATTTACCAAATGATTGGTTTTGGTTTGAAAATTATTCTGTTAAAAAAAATTAGAACAAAAATGACTGAACAAGAAATGCGGGATGTGATACTAGTACATACTATTTTTTTTGTAGATATTGTTGAGTACAAAAATAATCTGTTTTTGAAATTTTCTAAACACCTTCAAAATCTTGAGTTACAAACAGATAACCTTCACGTGCCTCTATGAACTTACCAGCCCGTAAATTAGTTTATTATCTACAGATTTCCAATTTATTGAAGGATTTAGAAAGAAGAGATTCACACCTTTCGAACAATATACTTAAGTACATATATTTTCTTTAAGTAAACTTCAAATATACTCTTTTTTTTTGTTATAATTTGTCTACTTTGTAAAGCTCTAGGAAGAGGGTGGGGGATTAGGGATTTTTACGGTTTAGCAAATGTAACTTAAAAATTTTGTAAAAATCGTTACTAGGAAGGGGGAGATGTGAGTATAAGAACTATTAAAATAGCGTTACGTAATATGTGAACGGCCCCGGAAACAATATTTTCCCATAGCTATTGAGTTGTTGATTGATGATAAATTACTATATTTCGTGCCATGATTGGACTACTAACCATACAAATCTTTATTAGATTTTCTGCGGTAATGGCCGCTTATAGGATGGGTCTCGGAAGATCTGCTCGTTGTGTTGGCAATGAGCACTCATCGATCCTGAGTTAAATGCCCAGCTTAGAGCTGCTAGGAATGCCTAATGACAGGATAAACTGTGAACTGAGGTTCGACAGGAGATTCAATGTCACAATTCCACCTAGGGCAATGAGGGACGAAAACGATCCCGATGTGGATTCCAGAAGTTTATGTTGGTATACGGATGGATCCAAAACGGAAGATGGAGTTGGTGCTGGAGTTGTAGGGCCCAACATAAAAATCTCTTTGCCCATGGGCAAATGGCCTACGGTATATCAGGCAGAAATACAGGCAATCATCAAATGTGTTGACATTAATTTAAATAGGGGCATCAGAGGAGCGCATATAGCTATCTTTTCCGATAGTCAGTCCCTCCTTTCATGGAAAATTCATTCCAGGCTAGTTTTAGGGTACTTTGACTCATTACAAAAGCATCCATACGGAACAAGGTTTCCATTTATTGGATACCTGGCCACAGCGGTCATCCGGGAAACGAGAAAGCGGATGAACTGCCCAAGAGGTCCTCTGCTACTCCGTTTATGGGCCCAGAGCCGTTTTGTGGCGTAAGTCGGTCGACTGTAACATCTCTGATCAAAGAAGATGACACTTCGACCGCTAAGGAAAAGTCGCTGGCTTCTTCTGGTTTAAGGCAAGCCAAAGCATTGATGCAGCACTTACATACAATGGCATCCTGAACCTCAACAGGAATAATTTACGGCTGGTTGCTGGTTTTCTTTCTGGTGACATCTGGCACACATGTGTCCAAAAAAGTGTAACCACTAATTACTAATGAAAAAGTGTTTGATTCAGACACGTATTTATTAAGCTAAACAGATTGGAAACTGTCGGAATCAAACAGTTTTTCATTAGAAATTAGTGGCTACGCTTTTTTGGACACATTTGTGCCAGATGTGCACTCGGCATTAGGATATTTCTTTATTAATATGTACATATATCCTGCTGAAGAGTAATACATTTTGATTTCTTCTATAATTTTTTTAAAATCAAATTGCTCTACTGCTAGTAATTCACAGTAAAAGAAAGACATGCTTACTATTTAAATTAAATTTATTTCAATTGCTTTCTTGAAACTTCGCAACATTCACAAATCAAGCCGGAAGTTTCGGCTAAATTAAAATAAAAAAATTCTTTCTAAAATGTTAAAGAAATTGTGTTAAAATTGTAAAACTTTTAATTTCATTTCTGTGGAATTGTAGAAAAAACACTTTTACCTCAATAAATTTGTTATATTAAAAAAAAATAAAAAAAACCAAGTTTAATCAACAGTTTAGATCAGGAACTAGTAAAGTGCTGGTTTAAAATTGTGAGCATGGTTAAAAACACAACAAAAATAAATAATATTTGTTTGAATTACACTACAACAAATCACAACCCATGTATGTATATTTATGCGAATTTTAACTTTAATGAAAAAGCACCAGCATTTAAATACTCGCACTTAGTTACAACTAAGGTGCGAGTCAATCTGATAAGGTCACTTTTTTTAAAATACATATGCATATTTTTTTATATACACATACATTGCACATACATATGTATACATGTGTGAGTTTTTAAAAAGGGGCCAAGGTATCGGATCAAGTTTGCCGCCTTCGACAGATGTTGGGCTCATTTAGATGTCGTACGCCAGTAAATCGGTTCGTTTCGGTAGATTTCTTCGACAATTTTGCAAAATAAAGCTTTCACAAAAAAGGTTTTGGTTTTTTAATTTTAACCTGCTACAAGTAACTTAAGTCGGGTGATTCGTGCGAGACCAAATTTCTTTTTCTAATAACTTGAAATGTCTTCATCAAATCGATTTTAGATGTTCGCTGATTTTAAGACTTGAAAATTGTATTGCGTGTCGCAAATTTGACCAAAAACTGATTCCTATATTTAGATGGAATTGTATTTAAATAATATAATTTTGTACATATACAAGGTGGGCTAAAATAAACCACCTTATTGGAAGATGCTTTTATTTTTGAAATGACATCCAATGTCAAATCTGTTTTGACATTTGTGAACTAGACAAATGTAGAATACAAGTGAACAAGCCATGGAGCGATACACTCCCCAAGAACGAGGAATAATCGTGTCGTGGCGTTCCCGGGTCGCCTCATCTCTCGTTTTGGCGATTTACACTGGCCCGCAAGATCGCCCGATTTAACCGTTGCAGACTTTTTTGTGGGGTTTTTTGAAGTCTCGTGTTTACGTGAACAAGCCCGAGACCCTGGAAGCCTTCAAGGACAACATTCGACACGAGTGCGAGAATCTGTCGCCCAAAGTTCTCGCCGAAGTGATGAAAAATGCCATAAAACGAGCAATCAATTGTGACGGCGCCCATTTGGTCGACTTGACCAATAAAATTCTAAAAGTTCAAATAAACATAATCAAAAAACAGAATCGAAGTTTTTGATTTACATAGAAAACAAATGAGAGCCAAACAACATCAGATGACTTCTTTTGGCCCACCTTGTATTTAAATAAAGCGCTAAGTGGTCTTATCACTTTGATGTGCACATGACTGATGCTATCACAATCATACTATAAAAACATCGAAAGTATCAATTTAAAATGATGTTTTTTTATAATTTAAACTGAGCTTATGAACTACATTAAAACCAACAAAAACTTTATAATGAAAGCAGTTAAAACAGCAACAGCAACTTCAACAACAAAATGTTGGTTCCAAACTAATTTTTTTTTTGTTCGGTTTTTATAAACTAAAATACAATTTAACTGGTCTAACGAATTATAGAATTATTCTGTGGGGAAATTTTCAAAATCCAACGTTCATTCAAAGACTTCGGACACGCATTACGGAGAAAAATTGCAGCGGTTTTAAGCAAATTAAACCTTTTTGAAATTAAGTTATTGCGATTGTTATTTTGTTTGTGAAAGGTTGTTAAAATAAGAGCACATTGGATATTGTATTGCCAACGTTTAATGGAAATAATTTCCATTGAATTGCATTAAAAAATATTTTATAGATACATATTCATATGTATGTGTTCTATATATGTACATATATATATTTGCGTATATAATTTATAAATTTGTATCTAAATTTCATAGATAAAGTAGTGCAGTTTCTTTTTGTGCAGATTTGTGTTGTTGTTATTATTAATTTTTGTTGTTGTTGAAAATGACTCTTAAATTCTACACTTTTCATGGTCATGCCATGTGGTATTTATGGCAAATTTTCACTTTCCTCATAATGGGATTATTAGCTGCAGTGGGCATGTGTGAATATGGTGAATTTGGTAAGTTGTTAAAAGAAAAAGTGTAAATAAAGAAGGAAGAATAAAAATAAGTAAATTTCGGTGAAATGAAATCAGTTATTGAAAAAAATATTTCAAGCCAAAAAATAAAATAAAATGGCAGTCGTAAAGCAGCTCTGGGCGAGTCAACATCAAGCGTCGTTGGCAATTATCTCTTAAGTGCAACCAGGCCACTGTTGTTTATTGGCCTTCGAGAGTTTTGCGTCTCACTCGCACTGGTTGACTGATCTGCCACGGATAATCGTAAATTCTTGCGGTTCTTTCGATATCGAGTAAATTTTCATACAATTTTAATTGTGTTTGTATGGAAATTTCAATCGATATCGAATGCCGTAATTTATCCCTTGTTCGATGTGAGCAATAATTGTGAATGTTTTAAATAATTCCTTTAGGAATGGAAAAAATATTTTTATGGAAATAAAGACATAATTATTTCCGCCATTCACGAGATACCTTTACATTTGTGTTTTTCGATGTATAATTCTTTTTAAAGTGCTATCTAGAATCGAAGACATGATATCATATTTGGACGGTCATTAAATTATGGCGTCGAATAATAGCTAAATAGATTTTGTTTTATTTCATTCACAAAACCGCTTCTGAAATGACAATTAGTGAAAATCACAAAAAAATTTAATAAAAATTCACCTTCGATCACTTTTCTCCACTCAAAATAAATTAGCCATTATTCGATACACAGGTAATGGTCTTTCAACAAATGACGCTTGAAAGAGAATTACAAATCGAAAAACACAAATGCTGCGTTCACACACGACAATTTTAGTTGAACAGCTTCTGAGTTTATTGAAGAAAGAGGACAAGATAATGAAGAAGGGAGCCAAATCGAACTGGTATCGATTTGCAACTCTGCATATTCGCCTTGTATATTTGTTAGTGTAAAATTTCCTGCTGTCAGAAAATTTTCAAACGTTTTGCTTTGATTTGACGCAAGAGATCATCATATGCTGAATCGAGATCACCTGGCGTCAATTCGTTTTGGGGGTAGTCATCTTATTTTTCGTAATCAGCACACGATAATTATGTTTAAAAAATGCAATAGAAAATTTTAACATTTCTAAAATAAAAATTTGTAATCCAGCAAATAATAAACAAAAGTAATTAGTTTTTCATACATACATACATACGAGTATGTATGTAATAATTAAGTGCTGAAACGGTCCTGGCAAATGTCAGAAGTCATAATGAAAGAAGTACATATGTACATATCGGGCCATAACCGCTAAAATAGCTTAAGCGACACATTTTTTAGACTTGGTTTTTTGTGTCGAAAATCGACTGTGTACGATCGCTAATAATCGATTTTGGTCAAAAACTGAAGTTGGAAAATCATGTCGCTTAAGCTTTTTTGGCAGTTATGGCGCGATATGTATGTATGTATGTACTTCTTTCATTATGAAATAATTGACTTAAAAAATTATTATTCAGAGTTTAATATTTTGCTTGGAAAATATACAAAATGATTTATTAATTTAGGGCCTTATTTTATAAAACTTAACACTAAGCGTTAACAAATTTTGTAGGTGTTTTATGTTTGTAATTTAAATTTTTTCTATAGAGCCGTTATTTAGCTCAACTCATTGTAGAAAGGACGTGGTAATATTATTCGCTGATTTAAGGACAAATTTATCTACAGAGTTCGTATATAACCATTTATTTATGTATACTCACCACTTAACAATTCTTAGTGGTGAGTATCAATATAAAACGCATAACATTTTGCAAATACTACGATGCAAGACCATTTGGACAAGACCGTGAATTGGGCTATTGTATTAAATTTTAATGAGTGTGTCTTCTCCCACTTTTGTGCTGCTTAAGAATCAACAAAACCAATTACACAGCTTTCCATGAAAACTAATAGACTTGTGTTTTTCTGTGCATGAGTCCTTAATTTATAAAATGATTTTTCAGATGACACTTTATTTTTGTTTCAGAAAAACTAATTGTTCCCGACAGTTATGCCAGCAAACCCTTAGCCAGTGCACCTCAAGCTCGTTCGTATGTACAGAAGTCGTACTATGACGCCAATACCGAATGTAGCGTGGGCACAGAGTGCACTCCCCTACACGATTGTACGGCTATGATATATGAAGTGGCGAAAATGTGTTATTATGGTGATAAGTCGCTGTTTTGTGGAGGTAGCGAAGAAATGCCTTATGTTTGCTGTCCCAGTAGTCCCTTGGAAAAAAATCAAGTTTGTGGCAAATCATTGGTGCAAGGACATTTCTATCGTGGCTTGGGCACATATCCCTTTGTGGCAAGAATAGGATTTAAGCGTAAAGAAGATAAAAACTATTAATTATCTGACTTTCTTGACCTCTTTTTTGAAATTTAAAATCTATTTTTTAAGCTTTAGGTCTTCTTTATAATATCGTGTCATAATCTCTAAAAAAAGCTTAAGCGACATAATTTTCGAACTTATCTAAAAACAAAAATCGATTATTTGCGATAGTAACTAATCGATTTTCGTAAAAAAACGAGGTCCAAAAAATGTGTCGGTTAAGCTTTTTTTGTGGTTATGGCTTGACATATTACCGGATACCCGGTGTGTTCTAGTACGCTAAAAAAATAAAGACATTTTGTTTATTTGTTGAAGAAAAATCAAATTTTGTGCATTAGCCCGTAACCATTATGATTCAAAAAGTATCGCACTGTGCATAACTGACCCATTTTGGTAAATTTTTTTGTACCTCTGTTGAAAAAAACATATTTCTGTGTTAATTTAGCTGCTTTATAATGAATATTTTTGAAATTTTAGTGTACATAAAAATATTAAAAAATTACCCTAGAGAGGGATCGATTTGACGCATTATACATACTTTAAAATTTCGAAAAACTGCCGAAATCGATTTGAATTTTTTTAGAAGGTTTAAAATTCCATTTAAATTTAATTTTCCATGCTTAAGGGTAGGACTCACTATTCTCACTTTTGTAAAAGTACAATCCTGATATAATCAATTCTTGTTGTTTTTTTGAAACATGTGTGTATATATGTAGATGTATATTAATTCCTGAACAATCCATTTAAAAGTTCGGCGAAATATCGAAAACTATATAAATTATAAATAAGTATTTAATATAAAAAGAAGACCTCAGGCTTAAGACGATAGAAATTTATAAAATAAAAATTTAATACGAATTTTTAATGACAATAGACATTAACACCGGAGCTTTTGCTTATCCCTGTGCTGGTTCGGTAATAGCCCGCAGAGTTATATTGACAGCAGCCCATTGCGCATTAGCCAAAGCAGATGGTCATAGATTGTGAGTAAAAGAACTTTAAGTTAACTCAATGTTAATATACATATTTCCTTTAAGGTCATCAGTGCGTGTGGGAGAATATGATACTTCATCTGATCCTGATTGTGCCAGTACCGGTTTTTGTGCACCTCGTTCGGTTAATCATGCCATAAGTCATGTCATTGTCCATCCTGATTATAAACAGGGTCAATATCACCACGATATTGCTCTGTTGGTATTGAAAACCCCTCTCAATTATTCTGGTAAGTAAAAAATATAAATATTTTTATAATAATTATTGATATTGTACATGTAGTACATATGTACATACATATGGGTAGTATTTGTACCGGAAATGGGCGTTATTAAAAAACCATAGACACACATACATACGTATACATAAATTTGTATAATTAATAAATAATTGTAACTAAATATATATATGTACATATGTATGTTCATGTAGTGAATATAAACGTATATGTATTTATTGTGACAAATAAAAAATTATGGCTCTGGCATGAGTAAAGTTCAGTTTAAGTTATTTAGTTTTCACGTTTGTTATTTTTAGAATTGCAACTTCTATTTTTTTCATCCCGTGTGATGTTTTTATGCCATGTAGATTTTATTAATTAAGAGATTAATTTGTTAGAGTATCAGTTATATGGTCGAACTTTTTTTCCCTAAATCTTAAGGTTAATTGGTTAATTTTCACGGTTGCATGTTGCACGCAGGTGTTGGAGTGGAATCAAGAGATTTCGTTGCAACAAACACCACTCCACCTCCACCTCCACTTCACTTCACTTCATGTCTCCGTGTACAACTGTCAATCTCTGAACTCAAATTCGGATTCAGTGAACGACATTAGATCTACGGCACTTTATATATAGACTTATAAGGGTGTTTTTTATTGAGGTATAGAACTTTTTTGTCAGCTGTCAAGTGATTAATATTTAGTTTGGTTTGCCATTTCATCATGAACAGGTTGACAAAAGAACAACGCTTGCAAATCGTGCAAATTTATTTCGAAAATAATGGTCCAGTTCGCGAAGTTTACCGCAAGCTCCGTCCATTTTATGGTCTACAGAGCAATTAATTCGGTTAACCATGGATCGTTTTCGCACTACGTTTACTCTATGTGATAATACGCATATATTATCTATATATATATATATATATATAGATAATATATGGATAAGGTCTTCAAGACTAATCTGCCATAGTTAAATCTGTATGTCGTTGAGTATATAAAGATGTTAATTTTCATGTCAAATATCTTCTAAACTATAACAAGAAGAAAATATACCAGTGCCAAATTAAATTAATACGAATAATTCTGCGGATTTCATGAATAACAAGCTATGTTACATATTTCTCATTTCGAGTTTATAATGTCACATTTTTATATTTTAAATGCTTCTTAAAAAGGACTAAAAATTTTTGAAAAATATGGAAGATACATAATTTTTTTACTATAACAACAACACAACTTCTAACTTTTTTTCAATAAGCTTTAAAAATAACTTCATTTTGGCTGTACTGAAAAAATTAGATTTTTGTACATGTGCTGTTGGTCATGAAAACCACAGAATTTTGTTTGTTGTTGACTTAACCTTGTCTAGCTGTATGTTATTGCCGCTCAGGAAACTTGTCAGTAGACTCCGATCAAAATTCGTAAATCCTAAAAAAAAATTAATATGTTTATATAAAAACTTCGATAAAATGATTGAGAATTACTATTTATACAACCATAACAAGCTGAAAAGTTTTAAAAAACTTAAAAATTACAAAAAGAATTTATTTAATTTTGGATGTATTTTTATTTTTCTTACAACCTCTTTAGTATTATTTGTGGGTTGGGTGACAATAAGAAAACCCCAAAGCCCTCCTTCTTAAGTCTTGTGTCTCCATCCCCTTTTAGGAAAATAGAATAAGCTTCTTCTTTTAGATTCGTTTGAAATATTAAGAAAATTGGAGCGGACCGCCTGCTTAAAAATGCAGATTTATTGAAACATTTTTTTCCAGTGAAATCACAAGTAATAAGACAACATAGCACATTTCTATTCCGGAATAAGTCTATACGGCAACGGAGTACAATCATTTACTTAAGGTGTCTTTACATGGTAATACAAAGTATTACGACTTTGTAGAATCAAAATATTATGAAATTCTCTCCATGTTTAACAAAAAGAGAACAAAAGTTTGTTGTAGGTATTTTTCATGTTTACACGGATATTATAAGTAAAATCAAAGCAAATGTTTACTTTAAAATACACCTCTGGTGTGATGAGAATACATAAGTTTCTAAGTTTCTATTTAGAAAATAAACATTTGCCGACCGCTTGTCAAATTTTTTATCCGTATTCTCTTTTTACATGATAAGATTTTGTAGATTCTATAGCATTTTTTGACATGTCATAATACATTGTATTACCATGTAAAGACACCTTTATCCAATTAGTTGGTTGTTGGTTGAAAATCGGTATATTACGCCGATAGTGGGATCTCGGCTTATGACTCTTTACTTTTTGGCAATTGTAGCGATTTTGAGTATCTTTACCACTCTTTCATAAGCTGAATCTGTCAAATTGATTTCATTTCCTTTTTACATATTTCATTTCCGCTTATCTGCAATTTTTTAACAGAGCTTTAAACATTTTCATACAAGCCAGAGCAAGATGTATACATACCAGATTTTTATGATAAATTAAAAGTATTTTCTCAAAGGGTTAATAATTGAGATGTCCAGCTGAGTTTCTTCATCAGTCCTGCATAAGGCAGACATATGAATGCACATACATATGTACATCCATACATACTTACATTTTTATTTCGCTTAGGGAGTTTTTTGTTCATTGCATACGAGTACAATGTACCATTAAACACACTCTTCTTTGATCGTTATCATTTAAAATGGCATAAATAACAGCAATTAGTTGGTCATAAAGGCGTTGTGTTAACATGTATAATATGTGCAATTGGTTGAAATTTAAATTATTTATTTTATACCAGAACAAGCAACGGTGCACGGATCAGCGGATCCACCAATCAAAAAAAAAAAAAAAAAAAATTAAATAAAATAAAATCATCAAAAATATGATTTTGTTGCGAAATCATGTTTTTCTGCTGCTTATGTTTGTAGGACTTGCTTGAACTCATTGATTTTAATGGATTATTTTTTTCTACATCCGAGGAAGTAAATTATTATGATTTTTAATAAAAAGTATTGAAGCAAACAAGTTGTTTATTACATACTGCAGTATAATTAAACTTAATGTGGCCAATTTGGTAGGCAGTTTTTCCTTCTCTTACAAGCCTTTTTAAGTCACCGTTTTGGCTTTATTGTGATGTTGTTATTTGTCTGTTTGCTTTGTGTACGTGTAGCGTAGTTAGCGGTCATTTATTATTATTGGAACAACGAAATAATAAGTAATTGATTATCTTTAGCACGTACCAATTGTTATGATATATAATTTCTTGCAAAGTTTTTTCCATATGGTGGAGGATACTTCGTTTGCGGTAACTTGCGGTGTATTAAATAAGACATTCATTAAGTTGCAATGTTGATAAACAAATATAAAACTTATAAACAGAAACCCAATTCTCTGCAAATATCCACAGAAATAAGTTAAGATTTAAAATATTTATATTAAAGGTATTCACGTCAACTCATGCAACTGCGAAAAATGCGTATGGAATTGTCAGAAAATGATTAGAGCCACCTATTTATTTATTTAGTTACTGGGAGTCTCCATTAGCCATGAACTTGGCACGAGCATAATGGCCGACATCGCAAATGGATATTGTAAACCGCTCATGTCCATGTTTTGTCCATGCTCTGACATCGATACCCGAACATATGTCTGACAACAATGCTTGCCATAAGATTCGCTATTTGCAATAGAAAGAAAAGAGACAACACAAAATTGGTAAATATTCCATCTTTATTTGCAAAATATTTTGATATGGACATCGCACGTATTCACCACAACAAAGAAGTTGATAACTTTTTCACAGTTGCTCTGCCGGCGTCATGTTCAAGTCGATGGCTCGTGGAGACAGGGTTAGGTTTAAAGTCCAAAGCAATATACATATCGAGCCGTAGAAAAGCTTAGGCGAAATGGATTTTTACTTCGCAATCGCAAATAATCGATTTTTGTGAAAAAATTAAGCCGTAAAATTATGTCGGTTAAGCTTTTTTGGTGGTTAATGTTTGCAAGTTTTCTTATTATCTCGTATCTTCCAAATGACTGAATGAATTTTGACAGTTAAGGCCGAGTCATATAAAATCCTTCATACATTATATGTCGGCCTTTGCAACTGACATTAACGCAACGACGCAGGAAGTTGACTCAATGAATACTTTGTTGACGGAAAAATTAGAGCAGCTTCAATAGGTTTTATCACCAAAAAACCAATTAAGCTGTCAAACTACTCTACGTACGCTAAAAGTTACGCAACTTTTCTACTTTGAGTGGACGGACACGTACTGAATGTGACAGAGTTCATAAGAAACCTTTTATTACAACTTAGCTGTCAGTTGAAAAATGCGACATATAACGTGTGACGAATTCTATGTGACTCGGTCTTTAAGGTATCGTTATATTTGAGAACCCCAAGTTTCCCTAAAGCAGAAACCAATTGCTAATTATAAACTGAAATAAAATTAATGGGTCCCTCCTTTCACTAAGCTTAATGCGGGTATTTAACTAAGGCGTTCTGCTTATAATATAGTCTATTTAACCAAACTGGGGTATACTTTGTCTATAGCCTATTTATGCTTGATGTTAGATTTTTTGATAACTTTGCAAATTTTGTTCCTGTTTAAAAAGGCTTTATGAATCTTTATGTTCTGTTGCTGTGTTGTTGTTGAACTTTTATAAATAGTTATTCTGCAAAAACCCATATCTAGGGACTACTTCCGGTTTGTAATACCTGGATCTGAGTGAAAACAAGATATTTTCCGAGAGCTGAACTGCTTAGAGTAAGCTGTTATTTGAAAGACAAGCTTGACAACATGAGGTGCAAATTTACAGTCTATAGCAAACTAACGCCCGTGATTTAACTAACGATTTTTCTTATAAATTTCATTGATTAAACCACCTTCATTAGTTAACTAGAGACTGTGAACTTGAGCCTAAGCTACGCAATTTTAAACTCTAGTTAAAACCACCGGGTTTCATAGATTTCTCCTCTTAAGGCAACTTAAAGTTTATGCGGAACTATTCTTAATACCGGTAGGGATTTCAGCAATTTTAAAACAAATCTGGACTTTCACTTTTTTGCTGTTTGTTTAAAATTATCCTCTGCTTCCAATGAAGCAAATATAAGATTTCAAATTGCTACCGATATGACTTTGCAACATAGTTGCCAATACATACATAAATATTTGTTATTTTGTTTTATATCTGGTTTCCTTCAACTCTGCAGTTAACTTAACATTTTAGTGAACACACACACACACATTTCGTAAATTATTACGACTATTAATTTGTATCAAAGACATTAATCAAATTAACATTTTATTGCTTCATTCATCAGGTTTTTTTTCCAAATTGCCCCACAAATTGATCCATTAGGAACATATTAAGATAAAAATAATAATAAATAATAAAAAAATGTTGTATTTTTTTCTTTCAATTTAACATTCATTCACATAAAGTGGCCACTCAACCGATTTGCTTACAAAAGACCAGAACAAACTTAGTGGTGGGTAAACGTGCCACCATTGCAGGATGGGGCAAAATGTCAACGTCGAGTAGTCGCCAACCGGAAATGTCATATTTGGATGTACCTTTAACAAGTTGGGATTTATGTTTGCGGAATTATGCCTCGACAGGTGCTTTAGAATCACCAAATTCCATAGAGGGCCAATGGATGTGTGCTGGGGGCGAGGGCAAGGATGTGTGTCAAGGCTTTGGAGGGGCTCCGTTGTTTATACAGGAAAATGGCATATTTTCGCAGGTAAGCAGCAAGATTTTTATTTTCTCCTTGCGTTTTAAATTCAGTTGAAAGTAAGGAAATATACTTTTTCTGACCTGCTTCCAAGTATTGGGCTTAAAAGGGTTAGCAGCTAAATGAAGCTGTGAATTGTTTTAGAATGGTGTTAATGATAAGTACCATAAATTTCATATGTATGTATGTAATTGGTTTTAATTTTCCAGATTGGCATTATGTCATTTGGTTCGGACAACTGCGGCGGCTTACGCATACCCAGCGTTTATACTTCAATTGCACATTTTGCTGAATGGATACATGATAATACACCACCAGAATAATGTTTCTCTTATTCGTGAAGTAATTATAAAGTGTAAAGTATTTTCTAAGATTTATCATAAAATATCTTTTATAAGTTAATTAGTACAGAGCTTAAAATATAACATCAGTATATATAATGGGCCTTATTGTAAATGATTTCGACCAGAGAACGACAAAAGTTTCGTTTTAAGTATTCTGAGTATAATTACGTACAGCTAAAAATAAAAAACACTCTCATATGCAACCGCACGCATTAATTCTAAACCGAATACGTATAACTATAAGCATCCAACAATTATGTTTATACACATTTTCCAAATTACGTAGCAATGAAAACTATAACTTAAATTTATAGACTGTATGAGCTACAATCATACGCATGAGTATAAAATTACTCTGGATATTAATCGGCTACACATGCGTATATACAGGGCTATTTTATTTACACACACACATAAAGCATGTTATCAAACAGTTACACACATCCACATATTTTTCATTTCATTTTATATACACAAAAGCATGTACACGATGGCGAATGATGAATAAATATCCCGAGTAACATGCCGAGTATTATTAGTCCGACTAAATATCCATACTTTGAGTACAAGCATACTCCGACTATAATTATGAAAGACGCTTGATACACATATGCCATTTTTCATTGTTAGTTGTAGATTATTTTGGCTGTTCGCATAAATGAAATGGAGATGATCTTGTATTTTAAAAATCGGCTATAATCATACTTGCTTCAGAGAAAATATGTGTCATATGATTTCTCGCTGTATTTTCCAAAGACACCTGTAATTTTTGGATATTTTTTGATGTGATGTAGACAACACAACACTAAAAAAATAAACTTGGATTGTGCGTAATTGAGAAAATCAGAAGAATTTTAATGTTTAATATTTAAATGGAGATTTTTAAAATTATATACACAGGGTGTCCACACACGATCCTCCTCTCCGCTCCAACTTTGTCTGTGTAATTAATAATTAATAAATTATATCCAAAATTAAAAGCTTTCAAAACCACATTTAAGTGTTGAATAGAGTTTTTTAGAATACAAATCCATGATAGTGAAGCTCTTTACTAAATGAAAATCACCCTTATATTCAAATTATAACCTTTTATTATAAACTAAAAATAATAATAAAATAAATTGCTTTTCTCATAACACTAATTTTTTTATTAAATGAAAAATGTGAATGATGACCTAGATTAGGAAATAATAAACAGTGGAGTTCGGTTATAACGGTTTCACATTAATATTTCATACAAATTAGTATAAATATGGTGAACTCCATTCATAACAAATTTTCGCTATAACGAATAAAAAAAATTAGTGTTTCTCAAAATGTAATTTAACTCACAAATAAAAAGTTTAAAAAATTTAAAGTTCTTTAAGATAAAATGCAGCATTTTGTTTATGATTGTATTGAATTATTTGTAGATTGTGTGTGTACCAAATATATATGTTTTCCAAATACACATCGCACTAGTTTAAAAATTTTCAGGTTAGGCAAATAACTGTTTTTTTTTCATTTTCATGTACTCTTGTAGCACAAATTATTTTTGCGAATGAGTAGGGAAAATTAAGTAAACTTTTTTACAGTGGATAGATATGACCACTGTAAATCGAGACTTAACGTTCGTTATAACCAAACTCCACTTTACTTCACTTATCGTTGATTCAATAAATACATATATGTACCTTACTGCTAGCAATGCTATTTATCTACATGTAAATATTTTTAAGAGATGATGCATGTAAATCAAGTACGTGTATTGTGGTCACTTATAATATTATTCATGTAATTTCCTCTTGACACATTTTTTTAGAAATGATTTTCGAGATTTTTATTTTATTTTTATGTGCAAAGCAACTTAGCTTGCATTTTTTATAGTTCGAACTTCAATTCAATTATATCTATAATTGATTTATTGGTTTTCAATTTGATCTGCAATAATTTCTTTATGGTATCATTCGCTTTCATAGTAACAAAAGAAGTTCTAAAGTGGTTTTCTTTTTATTAAGAACACAAGTCCAAAATTTTTAATATTTTTTTCACTTTTAATGTCATGGTTCACGCCACGAAATTATTTTTTCACAAGGTGGGAGTTTGTAGGTGAGAGAGAGAGAGAAGATATGAAAGGGATGTGGCATGCACCTTCATGTGCTGGTAAGTTCGCTTTGGTTTCCTAATTTTTTGTTATTATATTATTATTTAATTTAAAATTTCTATTTATTGTCTAATTCTGTTCGAAAATTGTATAGTCTTGTCTATGGACGAAAACAAGTCGCAGCTGTGATTCTTTAAGACAATAATATACGCTTTTGCTCGAAACCATTATATCCAACTCATATTTTTTCATTTGCATTCAATATTTATGTTTTATGCTGCATTTACATTGTCTCAAAATCTAGTATACTTGATTTGAAATCTTTATCGATATCTATATCATTTACACTAAGCTTTTTTGGCATTTTTCAAGATTTCGTATCCAAGACAAAATCCTTTGTCAAAAATTTTGTCTTAAACTTTTACCCAAAAAGTGGCGATTTAGCTCATTCACACAGCTTGAATATAAAATGTTGTAGAGCTTAGCTAATAGTAAAACATAAATAAAAATATAAGAGTTGGAGTAGATTTTGTACAAATCTACTGGGGAATCTAGCAAAAATCAACTAGATTTATCTATCGTATGTACTAGATTTCGGGACAATGTAAATACCCTATTAAAAACATAGTCGTACAATTTTTATTTTTCATTGTCAAAGACAACAACCATTTTTGAAGAAAATGATTTATAGGGCATTTACACCTGAGGTGCTCTAGCACCTGACAAGGGATACAATAGATCTACTTTGGTCGCAGTGTCCTGTGTTTCCCGTTTGACTTAATTCATTCATTCATTCATACACCTGCACAAAATCTTACATATTTAAATTAAAATCTTTATGTAAATCTATACCGTTTACACCAAGTTTTGTTTTGACTGAAAATTTGCCAAAACTACAACCAAACAACTACTATGTAGCCAATTCACACGCCTTTTTAGGCAGACTGTAGTTAGTTCACACACCGTTTATATAAATATTTTGTACAGGGTAGTAAAAAATAAATAAAAATATTAGAGCTTTAGTAGATTTTCTACATATCTAATTTCGTTTTGTATGAGGAATCTAGTAAAAAGACACTAGATTAAGCTCGATATCTCGTAAGTACTAGATTTCGAGACAATGTAAATGCCCTATTAGAGAATTCATATACAAAGATTCAAAAAAATGTTCAAACAAAAACGTCCTAAATCTTCTTGTTGAATTAGGGCATTAATTTTTATATTTTTATTAAGCTTTTGCGTGTTTTTATAAGGAAAATTGTGTTAACTAAATATAAAAAAAACAGAATTTCAGTACAAAAAATTCAGGTGTGTAGAAGCGACTAAAAGTTTGAAAGAAAATCGAGGAAAAATTTGAAGACGATTTGGGGTTAATTTTTCAATGTCATGATATTTTTACATGACATAATGATATATACATACATAATGATATAATAAGGGAGCAAAATTTACTACATTTCAAACTGATTTCCCATACAAAACAAAATCTACTTCGTTACTAGATTTTGTCGAAATCTACTTAAAATCCAGTAGAACTTAGTGATGGAACTTTTTTCTTCGAAACTCTCAAAAAAAAAAAAATAAACCGCTGTACGTAAAAAGGTGTGTGAATTAGCTTTATTGTAGTTATTTGGTTGTAGTTTAGTAACAAATTTCAGGAAATGGTTTTTGTTTCCGATATGAATCTTGATAAATGTAAAAAAAACTGGAAGCACACGGTATAGATAGTGATAAAGACTGATAATAACAGCTTTCACGGCAAACCGACTTATAATAATTGTTATTGACAATTAAACAAAAACATTATTATTGATTTTTCATATGCTTGAGTTCATGTTTGCTGAGTGTTAAGAAAAGTTTGATACCCCAAATATTTACAACAATAGTCAGCTGGTATACTGATATTACTTTACATTTAATTATTGTACATGATAAGTTTTATTACTTTAATTTTTTGTCAAATCTTTTATGTGAAAATATGTAGATATGTACATCCGTATGTACATATAAATATAAGTTTGTATTTGTCATTTTTGTCAACAAGAAATTATTTAATTGTACCAATTGATCTCTTATAACCTTTTTGAAGCATGCTAACGACGTAGTTCAGCATGAAATTGAAATATTGTATGTACTATGTACTTGTATTATTGAATATGGTCAATTAACCGTTTAAGGGGATTTAAAAAAACATAAATTTTTTGTTAAGAAAATTTGACATTCAACATGCTATAAATTCATCAGATTTAAATGCTAGATATGTACATACATATGTATGTATGGACGTAAAAGTATGAGGTGTCATAATTTTGGTTATGTTTCAGATTTTTGGAGATTGACGCAGGCGTTTCTCATATAAATAAATCCATTTTTCTTCTTTTGCTTTGCAATTTCAGTAACAATTGTATCTCCCTTTTCAACTTTTTTTTTTGAAGTTAAAGCCATAAAGAGATGGTCATAATGTTTTTACATACTCGTAATAATAAAAACTGTGCTCCTGTTAACCACATACATACATATGTATTTATATACTACATAATATGTTGCCTGTATCACAGTGGGACAGACTCAAAATATTTTGAAATTAAATCAGCAATTTCTAAGCGATTAGTCCGACTATAGCAGATGAGTGTTTATGCTTATGTTTCTTGCAAGGAAAATCTCCTGCTTAATAAATAACCTAACAAAATTTAAGAAGGAGTTTTATGACAATGTCTTTATGAACACGAAAGTTATTTGGAATTTTAAATTAAAGTTAAAGAAACACCATCGCTCTTATTTCTATACATATCGCTCATTTAGTCAAACACCGTCATAACTCAAAAAAAAAAGACGGTTTGCCAGAAAACAAATTAAACAACTTGATGGAAAAATATTGGGTGAAAATCAAAGTTGAAGCCCATCCATGTTAAATTTTTTTTTTATCAGAGAAGGCGATCTTTCTCCAATCGTTATCGCTTAATTGTTTTTGCAAATCCCATGCATACGGTCTTTTGCCAATTGAACGCGCAGCTGTTGACAAAATGCATTTAATGTAGGTTTTTTCTCAGTTTTCGGAGCTGCAGATGCTCACTGCACAAAATAAATCGACGAATGGTTGATTTACTTGCATTTACTGCTGCTGTGGAAGTACCTCCATCGTAATTTTTGTTGTATGTCTCACGATTTTTGAAGTAATTCATTACAGTGTTATAGCTTCTTTCGATTTTTTAGCGATTTCGCGATAGAAATATTTTTCAGAGATGTAAACATCAATTTTTATAATTTCCGACGAACTTAAAGAACTCTTTCTATCTATTTTAATTTGGTAATTACTACTTTCGCAAGCTTAGATTTTAACATTAAATAAGATTTTGTAATGGTCCATAAAAAACCACCCATTCAACCTAAACTGAACGTGGTTTTATTTTGATGAGCCAAAAATAATCTCACTTGATTGAAAACAAATGGGAGAAAGTGCCGTTATAATGCATTTGTGTTTGTTTTTTTTGTTCTTTAAGCTGTAGTTTGAGGCTTCTTCTTCTTCTCTGCAAATCCAACTTTGCTTGTATATTATTTTTTTAATAAGGCCTTAAACCTAGAAACTTAACTTGAACATCAGAAATAGAGCAAAACTTAAACTAACCCTTGCCTCATTTCTGATGTTTAAATTTAATTTCTATCTTTGGCGTGGGCATATTTTGATTTTGCACCACTGTGCATATGTATGCAAAGACATACCTATTCGTATACTAAATAAGCGTACATAAACATATACATACATATGTACATGTGTACATAATTTGAAATAATTCAAACTTATTTTCCTGTTCTCTGTTACCAACTGGATAAAGCTTATTTATGATCTTTCTTGTTTTGCCATTACCATCACATGGTCATGGTTACTCTTAAACACATGTTGGTTTCATTGATGGTAGTTAGTCGTGGTGGCGATGGTCATAAAATCGATGCTTATGTTGAAGTTCGAATGAAGAAATAATAAAGAAACAGTTCCAATATAATTTGAAAACAGCTGTTTGGTAAGCTCTCACAAAACTGAAAATAAAACTAAACTAAAAAATCATATGATGGAATCAGTAGGTTAATGCTTCTATATCAGCTGGTGGCTGGCTAGGTTAGTTTTTTTTACTGCAAACTCTTAATGCCGCAAAGAAACATACGAGTAATAGGCTTTGCCAGAAAGAAGTACTTAAATTCTGGTTAAAAAAGGATATAAACTTTTTTGTAAGAGTGCATACATATGTATACGAGTATGTACAAACATACACGCGTGCATTCATACTTACATATGTACATATGTATGTATATACCTTCGTAGGTGCATGAGTGGAAATAAAAATGTGCATGTGTGTGTATGCATGTGCTTACAAATATATCTTTATGCATGCCTGTAGTATTTATGAATTCATTGTAGAGTGACGACAACTTAAATAGCACAATCTGGTATAGGAAATTTTACTTAATGCCAAGCATAAATTAAGTTGTTTTCCTATCTGAAATTGTTTGAGTTTTTATAAGGAAACACTCTCCTGTTCCCGTTTACTGTCTATCGCTGAAAATTCATAAAGTCGATTTATCGATTTTCGGTTACGAATTGCTAAATCAGGCAATGGCTTAGTAATCTAATCTGCCGAAATTCTACTGTTTTATGTCATCGTCAAAAAATTAAAATTTTGTATTTGTTCAGCATTTTAGCGATCGAATTTAGCTTTAACTTTAGCGAGTTACAGCATACGTGGGCTACTCGTGATAAAATACAAATCGCTCATTTACTTGAACAACGTCATAACTCAAAAAACTAGTTTGGAAGAAAATTAATTAAAAGGTTCAATAAGAGTAAGAGTATACAAGATATTTGAATTACATTTTTGCACAATGTGAATAGCGAATTTTTGTTCGACTTATGACGTTGCTTAAATAAATGAACATACATATGAAGAACTTATTATAATAACATCATAGCCCACCCGAATTGAAGAGCTGGGTTAATATAGTTTTCCTATTGATTATAACAATCGCAATATCCCACCAAAAGTTTTAAGTTTTTTTTTCAACTTCTTTCTGATTTAGACGACAATTAAATTTTTACATTTCAATGCTGAAGTAATTTAGAACATTTAAATTTCCACTTGCAGCGCAAGTGATGAATTTACGAGCACGCCCGAAGTTATGTATAAAAGTCTTGATTGTTTTTATCAGGCATGAATTTGTGGGTACGCAAGAACCCTTTTTTGACATATGATGTTATTACAATAAGCCCCTCAATTGTATAATTATATTTAATTATTTCACAGTTATGTATATAATTTTTGGTATGCTCCAAAGACAGTTTGGACAACTGGAGATGTTATTGAAATTTCGTAGAACTATTTAAATTGTTGCCACTGTAAATACTTGCATAAGAACGCATGTGCATGTGCATATGCATGTGAAATGTAAGTACATACATTTGTATGTAGGCATTTATCTCTTTAGACAAACTAAGTTATTAAAAAAGAAGTTATCATTTAAAATAATACTAAAGTAAAAAAAAACATAATTATGTTACTGGAACAAAAGACATACTACATGTGCACATGTATGCATGTACAATAGGGTGGGACAATTTTTCCAGTCAAATCTTATTTCGCTCAAACCGACACGATTCTCGGCTTACATTCTTCGGAACGTCAATAATGTCAGCTTACAAATTTTCCAATTTCGGGCAAGGTGTGCCCGGGCTAGAGAAACTGAAAGTTGTTTTTTAAGTATTTTAAATTTAAATTTTCTTAAGACACGGTCACACTTGGGCAAAAACGTGTTTATTAAGTTAAAAATTTTCCAATAATATTGAATTCTATGACATTGTCTATTAGCTATAAATGAAATTGTTTATCTTTAATAAATATGTGTTTGAATCAAAATGGGGTTTCATTAGTATTTAGTGGTTACTCTTATTGGAGAAAATGTTTGCTAAGTGTGACCGTAAATTCAGAATTATCCATAGATTTAATATTTTGCTATACGATTTTTGACAAAGAAAAATGAACCACCCAAATATAGACATGTATCTCTTTAGTTAAACTAAGTGATTAAAAAAGAAGTTATCATTAAAAAAAGATAATTCTCTTACTGGAACAACGGACGTATTATATGAATGTACTCGTACATATCTACATATAACATTTGTTCCTCTAAAGGGGGTCAACTCAAAATGTTGCAATTTTCACTTTTTTACAAGGAAACGATTTACAGTGGTCATATCTACCCACTATACAAATTTTACATCATTTTCTCTACTCTCTTACCAAAAAAATAAAAAATACAGTTGTATCCCTCTTTCTAATACAAGAACATATCGTTACCTTAATATAGAAAGGCCCTAACTCATTATTTTTTTAAAATCGAAATTTTTGCATTCTTCGATACATTATATGTTCTTCTATCGAAATATACAAAAAAAATCGATTTCCAGAAAATGGCGATATGAAAATTTTTAAACTTGGAGTTGACCAAATGAGGATGAGGAGAAATATATATATATATATATATATATATATATATATATATATATATATAAATATATATATATATATATATATTATATATATATATATATATATATATATATATATATAAATATATATATATATATATATATATATTTATATATGTATGTATTAAATTGCGGTAATGATGAAATTTTTTTTTTTTTGGTTTTTTTTTCTAAGATGAAACACCACATCTACACCTCGATTTACTAGTATTTGGGGTACAAAGTGTCCCTCATATACATACATATGTATCATAGAACCATCATAGTTGCACACCTGCCCTAAAGGATGTCTTAAGGACTAAACCAATTGCCAATTTGCCGTACATTAACAGTCTTAGAGCGACGTTGACTATTCATTTATATGTTTAAGGATATGATTTGCTTTAATGACGCCGAGTTGAGTGCCTTTTCCTATTGGAAACTTTTATCATTTCTTTCTTAGTAAATTTGTTGGCCATCTCTTGTAGTTTTTGAGGCTTCAGCTCAAGATTATAGGAAGATTTACAGATTTTTGAGCATTTTTCAAATCACATTACATTTATGATTCGTGATTTCATTACATACGAGTAGGGGCCATATTGTTATGTTTTTGAATTTATATCAGTGCTATTAAATGCCGTGATACACTCTCATACAAAGTCGTGCGATCTACGAAAAAGTACAACCCTGGTGTGATGAATTGTTATTGTCTTTTGAAAATTTTCATAAACTCCATCATACCAGGGATGTATATTTTCGTAGATCGCACGACTTTGTATGATAGTGTATCACGGCCTTAAATCAGCTTCTATTAATTCGATTTTAGTAAAAAAAACTTTTCAATAATATTTTATTAGTAACAAACAAAAAAACCGAAAATGTGTTTTGAAAGTGTTTTGTTTACAAATTGCTTTCGAAGAAAATATAACGATAGAAAGAAACTTTCTATCGCTTACAAAAACAAAATAAGAAAATTAGTTTTTGTTTTCAATACAAGTAAGCGATAGAAACTTTCTTGTCGACATCGTGAACCAGACAGTAAATTTATACATTACTAGCTTTTCCCTGCGCGGCTCCGCTCGCGTTGATCTGTTTAACAAATTCATAAAAACCAGTTTTAAAACTGGTTAAACAATCATACCCGAAACGAAAATTACACTAGCCAGGCCAAAAATTTATTTTCGGAAAATTGACGCTGATAATGTAGCTTTCCATAGGTGAAAGAATTTTCTAAATCGGTTTAGCTGTTTGGGATTGAAAGCGTAGCAAACAAAGAAACAAACAAACTTTCACATTTATAATATCGATCCAGCGTGCCGTAACCGTCAAAAAAAAGCTTAAGCGACACACTTTTTGGACTTCTTTTTTTTGACGAAAGTGGATAGTTGACGATCGCAAATAATCAATTTTGGTCAAAAAATGAAGTTCGAAAATTATGTCGTTTTAGCTTTTTTTTTGACGGTTTCGGCACGATATTAGTAAGCATTTTCCTACCAAAATTTAATTTTCTTCATTGTGGTGGTGCAAATAAATATATATGTACATATATATAAAATTCTAATATAGATATGCATGTACATATATTATGTATAGGGAATTGTTATGTAATTCACTGAAATTTGCTTTATTTTTTGCCAAATTTTGTCTTCCAAAAACTGTTTCAAAAGCTTCTTATTATAATTTTTCAAAATATTTTCATCTGTTATAATTTACAACAGCCGCCTCACAATCGATTAAAAAGGTTTGCACTTACTTTGTGTTGAACGAAAAATTAAAAGTAACCGCTATATATAAATTCATGCTATTGATATTTAACGTACATGAAAACTAATAATAAAATACATGTGTGCGTACATTCGTGCATACAATATTTTTCTCGACTTTATTGATATCAAATTTTGGCAATTTTCGTAAGCTAAACTCCACAAAAAATAATTATTGTAAAGTTCTGTTAGCTTTTTATTCTAATGTTATGAATTACATATTAATGTCATTATAATTGCATGTGCGTATGTGTGTATGTATATACGAGATCATACACATATACACTTATGTATGTATTATCCTCTTTGCTACTTTAAAAAGAACGCTTTTCCGCTTTTACGTTCGTATGTGAAGCTCGGATATTGGTAAATGATCAAGTGCAAATTGTTGAAGTATTGGTTAACTTTTATTCACCACTCGTAAAGAAACATACGTACATGCGTACATATGCATGTAGGCCAAGGTTGCCGCTTTGGTCCGATTCGTTTAAAATTTTTAGGTGTTTTTGCTGAAGGGAAGAGAAAGTTATACTTGAATTTTTTTTTCTTGATATCTTTTAAAATTCGTAGAGTTTATTTTTAGCATAAAGTAATACAAAAATATATGAAAACGCGAAATAAACATGAAGAACAAAATGAATTTGCTAGTGGAGGAAAAATTCTGCTTTCTTCTCTCTTCACAATAAATCAAAAAAATTTTAAC
This sequence comes from Nowickia ferox, assembly GCA_936439885.1. Lineage (NCBI taxonomy): Eukaryota > Metazoa > Arthropoda > Insecta > Diptera > Tachinidae > Nowickia > Nowickia ferox. The sequence goes on from OW387026.1 coordinate 5,566,545, forward strand.
TCTAAACCTGGGGTACATATTATAGCATTTTGTGACATCGCAATAGTGTGCACTAGCCGCAACGTTCGTCATTTTAGGCATTGCACACATTTTGAAAATTACACCGCAAAATGGCAACAAAATAAATGCCAAATGAGTACTCAGCATAATTTTTTAGTTTTTCTGGAGAGAATTTCAAGTGAATTTGATTAAATTCTTTTGAATTAAAACGTTTCTGTTATCAATTAAGAAATCTTCCAAATAAACTTTAAATAATTCAGATTATAATTCAAGCAAGGCTTTTATGCAAAATGATATATTGGATATTAAATTAAAACAAGAAAAAACTCGCCTTACTGTAATTCATAGAAATTGGATGATTATAATGACGTTAATTTAACGTCTACTTTACCACTTACCAATTAAATTTCATATGTATCATCTAATTATTTTATTTTAATTTTATTTTTGGTAGAAAAAGATATTTGTCAATAAATAATTTGTAAAAAATGAGGAGTGAATGTTGCAATTAATGAAGTTCTGCAAATTATCTAAGTCATCTTTTGACGCATTTTGAAATTTAATAGACGTTAATTTTTTATTTTGTTTTTGAAAATATTTTCATTTTCGAAAGGATATTCTTTATATATATAAGAAGTACTTACCTAAGGGTTTAAGTTTTCAACATTTTACTTATTATTGGGTTGTCAGATCTGGTAGATCTCCTCTGTTTGGCTTACACTTCATCAACACCACCACCTTCTAAATTATGTGTCATTTACTTCCATAATAATAACCATACCATAAAAAATATTCAATCGAAGAAGCGTACTGATCGCTAAAAGCCTTCGATTTTCCGTCTTCCCTAAAAAACTGTTCAAAGAGTAAATGAACTTTTTAGGTCCTCGGAATTAAATTTCTGTAATCCTTGAGGCTGGTATTCACTATTCCCGATGACTCCTTATTGCATTTTGAACATTTTCATAAGCTCCATTGGAATACCAGCCCTTACATTTTAGTCGAGAAAATATTGCTTCTGGCAGCACTGCGATATGTGTAAATCAAAATAAGTATTCTTGAATGTTTGAGTGTGTTAAGCTTAAAGCATATTTTGTATGATTCGGAGATACTATGGCACAGTCTTTCAATGAACACGGTCGGTTAATGTTCATTACATAATATACAATATATACATACATATGTATGTAGATATATACACACATTTTATAGATTTTAGTTTGTAAATTTTTTACATTGTAAATATATAAAAAGATCGATTTGCGACAAACAAATGAAAATTGTGCTAATTACAATGAATAAAGTGAATAAATGAAATCAAAGGCCATACATACACCTATGGTGTGTGATTTAATAGTTCAAAAGGATAAGGAGAATATAAAATTATCTGTGAAATAGTTTAAGATAAGTTTTAAGACTAGTGTGCAAACATAAACGATTTACATACATACATATGTTCTGTGAAATTACTTCATGGAGGTACATAGTGCTGTGATTATTTTTCCTCCTAAATTTAATTTGCCTTATTTTACTACGATTCGTTTAACTAAAATATCAATGCATAAAGAAGCAAATGCAAAAAAATATTCAATAGTAATTAAGAAACTTATAATAACTTGAAAAAAAGTGAAGCGAAAAATACACTTAAAACTTAAATTGCTTTGTAAAATATAAAATACTTTTGAAAAAGTGAGAAAAACTGAAACCGTTGATAATGGAATAGTATTAATTGTAACGTATATGTATGTATGTATATGTATATATAAAATGTGTGTGTTTGTAAATACAGTTTTATGTGGGTGGGCATCGCTATGAATTTTCGTATTGTATGTACATATATTTTCTATTAAACTTTCTTTTGCTGCATTTTTGTATTATTATGCCCTTAAAATCAAATTTTCCTCAAAGAGGATCATTTAATTTATTTCCTATTTAGTATGAAAATTATTAAGGGAAAGTGCAGCTCGAATACATACAATGTATTACATGATTTGTTTAAAGTATACGGAAGATATAATGATTTTAAGTTTTCAATCATTTCATTTTTTCAAAAATTAAACTTATTTTAAATGAATTTCATATGACTCAATCAAAATTTTCGCAAAAAAAAAAAGTCTAATTATGAAAACATTTTTTCTTGAGAATAAATTTCTCCCATAATTTCCCTAGAAATGAAAAATAAGGGAGAGGTGAAATACAATTTTAGAAGCCAGTTGTTTTATGGCATTAATTTGTTATATTATTTCTGAGTATTCAAACAAACGAGGTGTGTTTAAAAGGTATAACGAATTTTGAATTTTCGCGGGTTACGTATATTCGAATTTTGATTTTTTTGTGGCGTTATGTTGGTACTCATGTCTCTCACTTATGCCCATAATTTCTGCCATTTTGAATGTTCAGTTAATTGTTGACAGCTGCTTTGCTTGCACGTGTTTTGGTTCCTACACCAACACTAATGCACAACAGAAACAACAGACTGTCGGAGCCCGGGCTCGAACCGAGGACACTCGGTTTGGTAGTCAACTTGCTAACTACTTCAGCCAACGCCACCTTCAAACATAACCAATATATATTTTTTATTTAAACCATAAACCATACGACTGAGCTTGTGAATTGTACAAATATTTATTTGATGCTCTTAAGAAACACGTCAAATTGGAAGTATTACTTTTCTTATGGTTGAGGAAAGAAAAAAATTTCATAAAAGCTATTTTACTTTAGAGTATATTTTTAGTATAATATGTGCTCACAGAAGCGATAAAAATTTTAAAATCTTGCCTGAGCCTAATAATATAATATATAATATAAGATAATTACTTTTAAATAACTTTTAGTGTGGATGTGAAAAAACACTTCACATTTTTATTTTAAGCATTGCAGAAAATTTGTTTCCAACTATCATGCGAACAAACCTATTTTTTGTTATATTTCGATCAGCTGTTACTAAGGCGAATCGTATCAGGTTTTCTCGACAGTCCATGTATTTTTTTTTCGCCGCGTGTAATTTGAATCTCTCTGCTGCTGTTACTGATATTTTTGGGCGCGTAGATTAGAAAACCTGCCGCTATACTTTTACATGTTAATTCGCTTTGATATTTTGTAATAAATCAGTGCTTTTGATCTCGGTGCAGCTGTACAAGTTTAGAAATACTTGTTCATAAAGTTAAATGATTTTTTAATTTATTTTAAATACACACTATAAAGTAACAAAAAAGTTTGAACTGAATAGTATAAATATAATATAAAATTGGTATATTTCTGAAAAAAAAACTGAGAAGGTAATGTACATAGATATATAGGAATGTGACGATGTACGTACGAGTATGTAAAACAAAAGCGTGATTTAAAAATACATACATATATTACAAGGAGACTGAAAAAATAACGGGAGCTAGACATTGTCTTTAAACAAAATTCACTAACAAAAGTATTTTTTTTGAAGCAATGAAATACATACATACACATATCGCCCATTTACTTAAACAACGTCATAACTCAAAAAATTAAATTTCTGAGCTAAAAATAATAATCATAATCCTCATACCGTTATGCATATTGCATACAAATTTGATAAAAATATCTTGAAAGAAAAGTAACATTTTCTTTTTCCATTAGGTTATGTGTAAACTGAAGACTTTAAACTCGTTTTTTGTCTAAATACTTTTTCTGAGTTATGAAGTTGTTTGAGTAAGTGAGCGATATGTACATACATATGTATGTATGCATGTAATATATAATATATGTATGTACATATCGCTCTTTTATTGCATAGTTATACATATGTACTCGTACATATGTATGTACATAGCTAGTTTTGTAGAAAATAAATTTAAAGTTGTCAATTTAAATATCGCAGTGTGTCAAACCAAAATTTTTAAATTTTTAGTTTTTTTTTCAAAAAAAAAAAAAACAGTAGCAAAAATCATTTAACATAATTTTTTCTACACTTTCGCCAACAAAAAAAAGTACGGTTGTATCCCGCTTTGTGATATAATGTGATATTGAATAAGCCTCAAATAAGAATACATAATATGTACATACATTCATATACATATGTACATGTATGCACATAGTACATATGTATGTATATATATATATACATATGTACGCAGGTATGTGCATATATACATACATATTTTATAAAACGTTAAACATATTCTGTAACTAAATATACCTACTTATATTTAATTTTATTAAGGAATGTACGTATGTACATTAGGACTGTAACTTTTTCACACTTTTTGCGAATATCAAAAACGGCATAGTATAGTTGTGTAGAACATTAAAAGTTATTACTAAAAAATATAATTTTTTCGGATCGTTAAAAACGTTCACGCAGGGATCGGGTTGAAGTTTGAAAACAACCATTTTTATCTCACGGAAATTAAAAAATATTTACACCTCATATTTGTATATATTCCTATACGTATCACTTAAATGCTATTTTGGCATCTATCCACTGCTTTAGATTTAAAAATTTTCCTACGGTTTACAAGTCATCGCGGTTCAAAATTTCTTGGAAGGTTTTAGAAATTTGCTTCCCTGCCTGAGGTTTTTTTTTCGCAAAACGATGGGAGACAGGTGTTTTCATTACTAAAACATTCTTGGTTACTCCGTGGTACCATGCCAAAAATTTTGTTATGCCCTAATGTACATACATATGTACTCGTATGTGCATATCTACGTTCAGCTTTTAAGTAAACGTATGCCCCTAATATTCAAAGAATTTAACACACTTTAAAACAATTTAATGATCGAAATCATATTTATCTGGCATATGCATACATACATACGAGTACATGCCTACATACTTCTGTATGTATGCATATTACACAGTGCACGCCTACATACCGTCTATAGATACACATACACAGAGAGAATAGATTAGTTAAAAATCTGTTGGAGCAACAAATATTTAATTATTTATTCCAATATTTCATATTTTCTATCAATTATCAATCAATTGTACGATTCTTTTATATTTATAAACAAAAAACCATAATTACAATACAAATAGAATTCCCACAATAGTTTTATTAGTAATAACAATTGATTCCGTTTATTTCTAATAACCATTTTAAAGTATTGGCTGAATTAAATTCAAGTTAGAAAGTAACGTAACTGAATATTGGCTTTTGAAATGAAAAAAAAATATTCCTGTAAACAATATTTAATTTAAAAAAAAAAAGAATCGGTTATTGTAACTAACAAATCATTTGCCGTCGTACTGAAATTCTATTGAAATAAAAGAAAAGAAAATTAAATACTTTATTGATGTTCTCAACCGAATTTTTTGTTCTGAATACAAAAGGAAAAACAAAAAATAAAAATTAGATAGAAATGTCACATAAAAAATATATTTTGCAGAATAACTACACAAAATCTCGATTTAAAAGGGTAAAGACATTATTATATACAAATATCGCAAAATATTCGAAGTGTTATTACTATTATGCTGAAGTGAAATTATTTGTGCAAATAATATGTAGTTTCTTGATAGCAAAATGTTTCTGTATAATAAAGCCGAATACCGGCAACGTATGTTACAATGCACCACACGGAACAAAGTTTGCACATTTCATTCACTTCAGAATATAAACAAAAACTTAGAAGAATATGCGATAAATATAATAATGTACTTACCTGTTTTATTCTGCAGAAATTGTTTTTATGTATGTACATATGTATGTATATGAGCCATGTCTACCAATGATTCCTTTAGAAATACCAATTATATCGGTTGTATCAATTAATTATTTCTATAGCCACAATTTAAATTTCATTCTAAAAATTGGTTCTTACAAAAGCTTTATTCGTTCATTACAACAGAATTGTGTATTAGTTGTTGGAACCGACAAAATTCGATTGGCTACAAATTCGGTTATCACAACAAATCTGTTTTCTCTGTGTATTGTAATTATTTCATTCCTAAAAATCTTTTTCAACGTGCTATAGGTTAATTACAGAAAATTTATAAGACAACTTGAAAAATTTAACAAGTTCAAATACCAAAGCTGAGAAAAGAAACACAACAACACAAATGTGTTGCTGCAACCAGAGTACATGACAAAAAGTCATAAATATTGTCCAAAATAGTAAAGATAAAATCATTTTGTAGAAACAAAAGACATTCAAAGCCAAAAAATTGTAGGAACGTCGTATTAAGTTAAAAAAAAAATGAAGCGTGAAATAAGAAGCAATTTGCAACAAAGTTGCAAAAAGGAAACAAAATGCATTATCTAAAGAAACGTATAAGTAACATGACAATTTACTTTTTTTTCTATATGTATGTATGTATGTACATATTTACACAGGCAACAACGATCCCACAAGTGATCATCTTTATCGCCATACACGAGAAGGCATACACATGCACACTTACATACATATTTGTAAATATTTGCAAATTATATTTTAAACAATTCAACCGTTCTCTCGAGAAGACGAACAAATTCGCAATAGCAAAAAAAGTTAAAAAAAATAAAATACAAATTTTAAAACACTCTTCTTTTATTTAATTTACACTCGTACATACACAGACACACACACCCATCATCCACATATATATATATATATATACTGCCAGCATACTTACGTTTACATTTGCGAAACAAGTGTCAGTAAATTGATAGCTCACGTGCCACAGAAAAGCAGGCAATACAACACGACACTACACACAATTTAACAAAACTGTGTATGTACTCGTATGTATGTATGTATTTATGTATTCTTATAAAAACTCGTTGCTCCATCTGTGAAAAAAAATATGTTTCGATCAACAGCTATTGGCCCTAAAGAGAAGGACGATGATCGTAAAATTTCCCCAGAGACCGGCATTTTTATAACGCACTCTCCCATTAAAACACACTCTAAAAATACCTTCAACAACAACATGTTTCTTAACAAATATACCACCACTACATTACTCACGATTTGCATTGTCTCATTGTGTTTAATGCAACAATGCTTAGCATCATTTGCCGTATCAATGCCACAAGATAAAATCAAATTTGATGGTATTAAACCACCACCTCCTACAAATGAGTGCCGTAATATAGCCATACGGAGAAATTGTGAGAGTTTTGAACAACTCAAGAATTGCACCCACGTATTGGGACACGTGTACATCGCTCTTATGAACGTGTATAATCTTCAATGTAATGTTACCGTGCACCGATATGAGAAATTAAGGGAAATTACAGATTTTCTTTTAATCGCTGACGTGGATACCTTAACCAGTATTAAAGATATGTTTCCTAATTTAACTGTGATACGCGGCAGGCGATTGTTTGTTAATTATGCCATTGTGTTGTCTTCGATTCCAGATTTACAGAAGGTAAGTTAATATGTATGCATTTTGTTCTTCTAAAGGGCTAGTAGGCAGCAAGGCGAATTGATAGACAGGTGACCTAATCGCTACAACACAAAGCGAATCCATACTAGGTGGTCGCAGGGGATCAGGTGACCATTTTCGCCGCTTGTAATTTGAATATACATACGTTGGATGTCAACACACATTTTGCAGTAAATTTTTTTTACATTTAAAGTATAAATTTCTCAAAGCGAATTGAAAAAAATAACCTCATCTAACAAAAATAGTAAATTAAAATGTTTTTTTTCATCCAAAACATATTAGAAAGAATAGATTTTGACAGTTGACTTCTAAAGCAGTTCAATTCAGCATCAAACAGCTGATCATCATCAGGGCTGATGAAGTCTCCTCATGCTCAATTCGCCTTGGTAGGCAGCACGCTAGTCTAGTAGACGGAGGGTCGGCGGTTCGATTCCTGCCGGAGACTTTGTATGTTTATGCAGGCAAACCAAAGTAGCTTTGTAATTTATGTTTGTTTAAAAAAATATACATACGAAATATATTGTACATCATTGCAAAAATTTGGTTTTTAGTAGAAATATACATAAATTAATATCTAAATTTCACTTCGCATATGTGGTCGCCGAATTTTCAAATATTTCTCATAATTAAAACAAAAAAATGTTCGGAATGAATTTTTTTTATTAGTCTGCCAAAAAAAATAATAAAAATAATTTATTTTTAGTTTATTTATTTTTAAAATTTTGAACTTAATTTTTTCTCTTCTTCCATCCTAGGTGGAGTTCAAATCCTTAGTATCCCTACAAAGAGGTCACGTTTTAATTGAAAATACCCCCAAAGTATGCTACGCAGAAAAGGTAATTTTCTTAAATTATTTGAATGAAGAACTAAATCACCCCTATCGTGAATATTTTTTCCTCGAAATATTTCCCCTTTTCACAAAATCTAATCGTGAATAATTTTTCCCTGGAAATGTTCCTTTTTTTTTGATTCCCCTTATCATGAATAATATTTTTCACGGGAATTTTTTCACTTTTCCCAGGGTTTTTTCACTTTATTTTTGCAGGCGAACTGAATTATTACATCGCATAATTTTGATATTTTCTGTCGAATTAAATATTAAAAGTTATGAATATTTATTTTTAGGACAAGATTAATAAATAAAATTCAATATTATTAACAAAAATTGCCTTGTTAATCTGTTTGGTCCACGCACAGTAAATTTTATGGCAGTGCAGCGCGTTGGTACACCAATTAAGTTTTTCCCCTGCAGCTAAAATATTTAACTTTAAGGTTTGATTTCCAAATAAATCTTTCCCATTTTTTTGCATTCACTGGAACTGATAGCGGGGAATGAAAATTTCACCGGATCAAAAGTTCCACTTGTTATTCGCGATAGAGGTGAATATACTTTAGATACATAAATACCCTGTCGGAGAATGTTTGATTGACTACAAAAATAATCAACTTATAGTTAACTGTTCTTAGACTAACTAAAAGCTAACTAAAATGTCATCGAGAACAAATCCAAAATTAATTTTTAAGTTGAGTACGTAATCGAATTTGGTGAGCGCAAATTAACTCTCAGCTGCTTTAAAACTCATTTCAATTTTATATTAACATTTTGCTGTTATTTTTTTAGTTGATCATTAGCTGGGTAATAGAGCGCTGACTATACAATGTGTGATGATAGATATTTCGAATCTCAGAATTTTTTTTTAATTTACTGACTACCAGGTGACTTAAATAAAATCAACTTTAAGTTAGTTTTTATTTGTTTCCATTGGAAAGTAATTTAACTGTCAGTCAGCACTAGTTGCGAAAAAGTTAGCTTAAAGTTAGTTTAAAGTTATATATGTACATACATGCGTATGTGTGTATGTATGTATGTATGTATTAAGATCGATATTTTATATCTTATGGCCCTACGCTCCCTCGAGAAGTGAAATGAGCATATCGCTCTTTTACTCAAACATCGTCATAACTCAAAAAACTAGTTTGCCAGGAAGCGAGTTTAAAGTTTGCAATTTACACACAACTTAATGGAAAAAGAAAATTTAATTTTTCTCTCAATAGCTTAGTAAGCAAGATATTTGTATGACATTTTTATACAATATGAAGAAGGATATGAGGATTAATTCTGCATCATTAACTCAAAAATTCCATTTTTTGAGTTATGATGTTGTTTGAGTAACTTAATAAAAAAAAATAGGTTAATTGGCAACGTTTGACTTCAAGACGTGGAACAAACAATATATTTTTGGATGAAAATTACCAATGTAGGAAAAAAGCAAAGTGCAGTGGTTGCAAAACCGACTACTGCTGGTCCAATGATGTATGTCAAAAATTTGTGACTGATAGTGTGGTATCACCAGTGCAGTAAGTCTCAGAAGTATTATTAACAGCTAACAATAGCTAATCTAGAATAATTTGTTTTTCAGAGACATTTCCGATTGCCATGAGCAATGTTTGGGTGGTTGCTATAACGGCACGGCCCAGGGTTGTGTAGTATGCAAGTCTTATACAGATCATGGCACTTGTGTGCAGAAATGCCCAGATGACAAATATACCTCCAGTCACTTTATGAGATGTTTCACTCGCGAGGAATGCATTAATACAATGCAACTTTTTATACATAAAAAAGAGTGTGTGGATGCTTGTCCCATTGATTATATATTGAATGTAAGCTGCTGTTACATGTATTTACTTGAAGTTGCTTTTTATATAATTTATATATTTTTTGTAAAAATTTTATATATGTATGTATGTAGCCTGCTACCGACGAATGCCTTTCATGCGCTGGTTTGGAAAACTGCACAAAAATATGCGATTCTGAAAGTCACTACGATGATAAGATTTATATTACTGATATAAGTGAAGCTGAATACCTAAGAGGCTGTCAGTTAATTAACGCTTCCCTTGTGCTTGATATTTATGTGCCTTTCGATCAAAGGGAACTGAACCAACATTTTCAAGATATAAAAGAAATTACCGGTTATTTGAAGATTTTTAGGTGAACTGAAAAAGAAAAAACTCTAATCAAAGTAGATTGTTTTATTTTTTGGTTGTTTGCTTATAGATCTCCTTACCTCACTTCATTAGATTTCTTTCAAAATTTGGAAAAAATTCATGGTGTTGTGTTAGAACACGATCTATATTCTTTTGTTCTTTATGATAACAAAAATTTGACAGAATTGTGGAAAACAAAACCCAGTTTTGAGATTCTAAATGGCGGCATGTATATACATGGAAATGATAAGCTGTGTAATCGTCATATAAGAGAATTTCGGCAGAGTGCGAAACATGACAAAAGTCTAGATTCAATTCAGAAAAGCGACCAGGAAGTTTTCTGCTCACCAGCTAAACTAAATCTATACGTGGAGGTAAATAAATATGTATCTTAATTGAAAATTTAAAACAACAACATTAAGCTACATGCATATAAGAAAAATTCTTAATTGAAATAATACTATACTATACATACATATCGTTACCTTAACAAAGAAAGGCCCTAACTCATAATTTTTTTTAAATCGAGATTTTTGCATTTTTCGATACATTAGATGTTCTTCTATCGAAATGTACAAGATTCTCGTTTTCAATAAAATCATGAGATAGGGCCTTTCTATATTGACGTAACGATATGTATCAATACAAAATTTAGATCTTTATCTTTTTATCACTTTCCAGGTTCTACATCATCGATCTTTTACGTTATACTGGCCCAGAGATCAAACATATCCGGAAGTGGAAATTGTCTACAAGGCCTTAGCAAATAAAGAGCAATTGGCAGAGAAAAGTGAAATTGATACGGAAGTGTGTCAGAGAATAAATTGGGTTAGAGAGCTGAAATTTGCTCACGAGCTGAAAAAGAATTCCTCCCATTATATGTATACTGTTAAAAATTTAGAACCCCATACCAGATATGCTACTTTGGTGAAAACTTTCAATGGAGACGACGATACTCAAGAAGCCAGAAGTGAAATGAAATATGTCACTACGAAATTCGATATACCAGCAGCACCTAAAATTTTTCTGAAAGACAAAACACGCGATACGCTATCTGTCGAATTTTCCCATGATAACGTGAATTCTATTAGTTTCCCAGTGGTAGACTATTACATTTTGGAAGTATACGATATGCCAGATGACAAGAGAGTTCTAGACACACGAGATTATTGTGGTGAACCCATTATGGACTTCAAAGATAATATCCACGAGGACTACGATGATTGTTGTTCGCGCCGTGACCGAGATATAAGAGATAAACATTTCCGCTCTCATTTGAGACTTGAGTTTGCTTGCTCTATAGATCATATTGAATACTGCAAAATAAATAATAAAGAGTACAGTGATGGCGAAAAGGCTAAGCCGTTTTTAAGCAAGCGTTTCGAGGCGTGGGAAAATGAACATGTAATAAGTTCCTTAAAACCCTTTCACTTGTATGTCTTACAAATGCAGGCTTGTAATCATGCCGGTTGCAGCAGCTATAGCATGTTGTCTACTAGAACGAACTATTCTTTAGCAGCGGATAATATCGATTTTTCGTTTTGCCAGGTGAACAATTCAAATCAATATAGGATATCTTTTTCTGAGCCAAGACTACCAAATGGTTATATTACCTCATATGCTCTGCATTTTCGTAATCATAACTTTAGCAACAATGGGTCAGGAGATTACAATGGATTGGTGTGTGTAACACGTTTGGAACATGAACGCAACGAATATCTTTATGTTAAACAATTCAATCATACTTTTAACCAGGCAGCTGTGCGTGTGCACTCCTTGGGCCATCACACATTTGTCGAGTGGAAGAATATTTCCAAGTGTTCAGACCCTAAACTGACTGCCAAAGTTTTATTTTATATCTTTGGCACCGCTGCTTTTATATTTTTGATATTTTTCGCTAAACGGTTATTCCACTATGTAACTACACCTTGCGATTGGAGATCTTTAAGACCCGAACTATATACAGGCGAAGATCGCATGACTCTGATGCATGTTCTTGGTGACTACGCAGTACCTTTTAATCGTTTTTCTGATACAGAGTCGATAGAACTTCAAGAAAGAAGTCCAGCATAATAAATGAACGTTATGTTATCAGCTAATGAAATTGTGTGTTTCTTTTTTTGTGGGACATCAGACCTAACATGTCACCATTATGGGGAATAAAACGGTAAAAGTATCCAGACCGATTGCGGTTGGCGTATTTCTACTACGCCTGGCACTAGATTGAGGAAAAATGTCGCAGAGAAATAATAATAAAATAGAAACCGGGAGTCCAATGTGTAATTCGAAACCAAAAACCATGCTTTCGAATTTGCATGTTATAAACATATAAATTCGAAAACATTGTGTTTCTGCTGAAAACTTGTAAGTTTTGAGTTGATGCTCATTAAAGGATTTAGTGAAAGATTAGTAAAGATTTTCTGCCTAGCTTGACTTTAACCTCTAAAGTGGAAAATTCTGTTCTGATAATACCGCAAATGTCACAATTTTTCCCGGAAAAGAACTTAGGAGTAATGCTGCTGTTTTATGGCACTTTTATCGAAGTCACTTATTAGTTTTTAGTACAGCAGTTAATTCACGTCTTGGGAAAATAGCTCGAAATAAGTCTGTGCTTGAATTGGATAAACTTAACCTCATGAGCATGTGGCCATACTGGTTTTCGTCTTCGGTAAGTCATTATTTTTGATAATTGTTATATGTACCGTCTGGCAATGCTGTTGCAAGTGTCAAAGTGTCCATTAAATGTTTTTGTTTTTGTGTAAACAATTTAAGTAAAACAAATTGAAGTGAAATTGATAAAATTACATAAAATAAGTTTTAAAAAAGGGATAAAAATAGTGGTACGTAACTCCTGAAAATGTATTGAGATTGATGCATACTTACATACATACATATGTACATAAATGATGGTATTTGCTTAGCAGAATTTTTATTTGTTCACTTTTCCCTTATGGTACAACAGGTATGTACAAATTGCTCCCTCGTATTCTCCGATATCGGTTTTTGATTTTCGATCACATGCGCTATTTTCACAATGACCGGCATATAATTATAGCGGCTGCGGCACGTACACCATGGGGTAAATGCCAAGGGCAATTGGCCTCGGTTAATGCTTGGCAGTTAGGTCAGATGGCTGTGGAAGCGGCAGTTAAACGATCTTCAATTCCTCTGGAACAAATTCAACACATATTTATGAATGAAGATCCTACATTGCTAAAGGAAAGTGAATTCATTTTTAGCAATTTTGTAAAGCAGGCCAAGTATACATCCATAACTGGAAATGACAACGAACCTAAAATGCAGCCTTACGTTTGGGCATTGGAGTTTTTAAAATCTAAACCACAAACAGCTGTAGTAGTGGGAGGACTATCTTCTGCTACCCAAAAGGAACCTGTCAAGATGACCGACAACCTTGAAAAAGTTTCATCAGAACTTATGGAAAATTATATCTCTTTAAGTATCGCCAAATATAAAAAATCCCTAGCAGAAGGTGAATTCGATTCTGAATTAGTATCTTTAACAATTCAAGCAGCGGAAAGTAAAAGAAGATACCTGAGAGAAGTGAGTCAGGATGAAATATTTGCAAATAGCTCTAAAGACTTTAGTGAATCATTTCAATGCTGTGATGGAGCAGCTGCATTAGTTTTGAGTACCTTAGATAATGCTCAAAAATTAAATTTGTCGCCTCTTTCTGTTTTGACGGATTTCCAGTATATAAAAAAATCATCAGATATTCTTTCAACTAGTAAGGAATGTGTGGAAAAACTTTTTTGTAAAGTTGAACTGGACCCTCAACAAATAAAACATTGGGAAATTGAAGATTGCTATCCTCAAGTAGTAGATTTTCTACAACATCACTACAATTTAAACAAAGATTTAATAAATCCTCATGGTGGTTCTTTAATTTTGGGCTATTCGCCATCAATTTCTTTAATACGGCTTATCACGCATATCACGCATTCGCTTAATCCTTTAGAATATGGTTGTGTGATCTCTAGCAGCTCCCAGGAAACTTTAGCCTTGATTATACAAAAATTGTAAGCATTATGCAGATAACATCTAGTATTTGTCGTTACCGTTAATATAGAAACGCCCTAACTCATTATTTCTTTCAAATTATGTTTTTTTTCGCATATTTCGATTGATTATGTAAAAAATCTCGATTTGAATAAAATAATGAGTTAACTCGTTTCTATATTAATGTACATATATCGTTCGTTACCTTACTATGAAAAGGCCCTAAGTCATTATTTTTAGAAATCGAGTCTTTTTTTGTATATTTCGAAGCAGAAACATCTAATGTATCGAAAAATGCAAAAATCTCGATTAAAAAAAAGTAGTTAGGCCTTTCTATATTAAGGCAACGATATGTAATAAAAATTATATTAATATTCACTTTAGACCCTGCACTTCCACTTCGATTCGTTTGCCTCTCGTAACTTTATATACCAAAAATTCTTGTCCTTTGTGCGATATGTTAGTCGAGGAATTGGAACTCAACTTCTCGGGTGAATACGAATTGGAGAAAGTTTTTATTGACAACAAAGAAAATCTGCGTTTTCTGCGTTTATATCGTTTTGACATACCTGTTGTATTTTTAAACAATCAGTTTCTATGTATGCACCGCTTAAATCATAGATTATTAAGGAAACGATTGGACTTTTTAAAAAAATATATATAATAAAATAAGGTTTTCTTTTATTTTTCAGCATTCCATGCAAGAAAATTTCAAGCGATTCTTTATTGTTCTCCATAAAATGTCCAAATATTTTTGTAAAATGATTAAAGCAAAATAATCTTCATTCCAGAGAGGTAAGTAAGTACACGTCATATACTTACGTACGTAGATTTATTATTTAAAACATTTCTCCCATGGGCTTGACAGTAATCTCATGAATCTAAAACGTCACAATAAAACAAATTATAAGAAAGTTTAGAACAAGAGAGCCCACTCTGTATTTCGAAACGTAAGAAAATGCTTTCGAATTTGTATGTTATTACCATTACAATTCGAAAGCATTTGGTTGCTTTTCGAATTATATAGTAGACCCCAAGTTTTTAACAGTGCCCATTTGCGTGCTTTTGAGTAAAAGACTTGTTTTATGCAAAACAAATATTTTTTAATATGGGGAAAAAAAACGTAATGGAAACACTTCAAATTTTTTTGATTTGTTTTGCTCATAGTAGAAAGGCAATATAATTTAGGATTACCTAGATTTCTCTAAAAATAGTTAAAGCTAAATAAATACCAACCTGAACATTTGGTGGCACTCTCAAGGCGTACAATACTGCATCAGCTATATTTTGTGGTTCCAAACGGGGCATATTTTTAACATAGAAGTGAATTTCTTCAGGAAATATATTTGTATTAACAGCTCCCGGACAAATGCCCTTGAATTTAAAATTAATTAATACTTTCAATTTACGCTCCAAAACCACTTTTAAACTTACAGTTACTCTAACTTTACTCTTATACAGTTGAAATTCTTGACGGTAAGTTTCAGTCATGGCAGTAATGGCAAACTTAGTGGCTGGATATATGTTAAATGAAGGTAGAACGTCTATAAAATTCAACACTTGTTGCCCTGCAATACTATTAATTATCAAAATATGTCCTTCATTGCCTCTTTTATGCATCAGTTGAAAAGCTTCTCGCGTACACCACAGTACGCCCATAATATTTGTATTAATAACTTGTAGTATTTTCTCAGTATTAGCCGGTGCTACCAGTTGAGTTTCTCTGGTTATGCCAGCATTGTTTAATAATATATCAACACCACCCAATTTATTTTCTGCCCATTCAAATGCTTTCATAACTTCGTCTTCCTTGGAAACATCACACTTCAATGGAATAAATAATGATTTTTCCTTATCAGGCAAAGAGTTTTGCAATTCCTTAAGTTTGTTTTCTCTACGCGCTAGACCCACTACACGTATCCCTGTTGCAACTAGAGCCTTAGCACAAGCAGCTCCTATACCGCCGCTGGCGCCTGTTACTACGGCTAATTTGTTACGCCAACGTTCCATGTTTATGAAGAATGAATGAATGAATGAATGTACCTTTTTAAAAACACTAATTTTCTTTCTTTATTGATTTAAATGCACTTCAGGTGCTTCTTTAAATACGAGTACATACATACATGTATGAAAAAGAAGTTGAGGCATACATACGTACACACATACATGTGTAGACTTACGAAACATTTCGTATAGAAGATAATAATTTTTTCCAAACTTAAAGCGACTATAAAATTTGTTCAAATGGAACAGTTATTAAATATCTCAAAAAGTTAAACCTTTAAACAGGCAGACGAGAAATGGTAAAATTACAATTTGAGTTAAATCTATTCGTTCTACACACGATATCTAATACAACATTCAATTTAAATCATACCGAACTAAAAAATGCTTTGGAATGTGCATTAATTTACATAAAAATTCGAAACTATCTTCTTTCGTTTCGAATTACAGAGTTGACCCCCCAAGAAAATGCTTTCGAATTTGCATTACTTAACATAAAAACTCAAAAGTATCTTCTTTCGTTTCGAATTACAGAGTAGACCACCTGGTCCTTTGGTATAAGTTCAGTTATTCTTCAACTGATTCAAATTTAGTGGTTTTTCATCACTCCGATTTTGGATTATTTTTTCTCGGAATTTTCATTCGGTTTTGTCCTTTAATTTGTTATTTATTATAAAATAAATAATAAATAAAATTGTAAACAATAAGTTTCTCGAATTGAAGCATTTCACCGAGTTGAAAAGACAAATCAAATTGATACCGAAAAGCGGAGGGTTTCGAAAGCGCTTATGCAAGAAACTAATATTAAGCTATTTAATTTCCAAAAAAAGATGGAATTGTAACATTTGCGATTCTGTTCATTTAACTGAATAATAAAATTAAGGCTGCCATTAATTTTTATTTGAAATCACAATGTTTTATTTAATTTTTTTGTTTTAAATTTTTTTACACGACAGAAGTTTTATATTGTTTGAATTTATTTTTAATAAATTTTATTATTATTTAATATAATATTCTCACAAATACATATTTTATTATTATATCCTAAGCAGTTACAATTAAAAATTATTTTATTATTATTATTTTTAATGTCTAAAATTAACTTAATATTTCACAAAATAAACATTTTCATAGAACTTTTTCTTTTCTTTTTTCTTTTGCTTTAAACTGTTTGTTGAATGTGTGTATAAAAATGAAAATGGAGAAATTGTATTTTGTATAATGTTGTAGTTTTTTGTATTTATTATGCAGCGTATTTTTTATAATTATTTATTGCATAAGTAAAGTTATTTATGATAAAAATTCATTACATGTATATTTTTGAAATTAAACATATGCAGTAAAGAAATTAAATACATTTTTAAATAATATACACAGATGGTTAAAAGTTTTAATATGTTTCATAAATAATAAAATAATACAAGTTGAAAAAATGTTTTTTCTTACAAAAAATACTTTAATGACACTGTGCTACAGTGAAAACCAAAACAATCGTCAAGTGATTTATTGTAGTTTTTTAAGATATTATTAATTCTCTAAAACAATGTCCCAAATGTCTTCGTTAGCCTAAAATCTACAGTGCGAAAAAAGGACAAACAAAATTTGACGTGGGATGACGAAAAATCGTTCCAAATTAAAGAAATTCAAATTGAAAGTTTTTTTTAGTAATTCTTTTGGAATATCGAAGGACCAGAGTTGCTTTCTCAAAAAAAAAAAAATATTTTTTATTGACAGTTATTAAATGCTTTTAATTATAATAATTTTTTAAACATAAACAGTTCTTTTAAAACAAAATTTAAGACATTCTTCGTAAATCGCAATATATTTCCAAAGAGCGATCTATAAGTTTTTTTTCAGACTAATTTCTAAACAAGATGAAAAAGGATATCTGCCTTATTTATGGCAAATATTTCTGTTTTATATAAAACTTTGTAAATCAAATTTTTTTTGTGAAAATTTGTTTTATATGTAATTTAAAATTTTCAATTCATGTAATATTTTTGAGGACACATTTTTAAAAGTGCTTTAAATAAAATATCTGCGCTTCCTTCGCTGAAATTTCAGTAATATTTTTAAGACATCTGTGATGTTTAAAAAAATCATATACATATTTTTTTGTTGTATTATGAATCATTTATCGAAATGGATTAAGTTTTGTGAAATGTTATTGCTTTAATAATTTTTCCCTCATTTATGTACTGGACAATTAAAAATTCAATACATATTTGTGTTAAAGTAATTAAAATTTTTTACATTTTGTCAGAAAAGGAAATATTTTTTTTTTAAATAAAACTGGTACACATATGCGCTTATCATCAGCTTGAGGATATTTTAGACATGTAAAGCACTACAACAGCGATGATTTTATTTAGAATTTGTAGTTTGGTGAATCCACATCAGGTGGTCTCAATTTCACAGGCGACTATTTTCGTCGCTTGTAATTTGAATATCCGTTAGATGTCAAGTTAAAAATTTATATATTATATTTATGTATATGCCTTAGTGTTGACAGCGGGAAATTAAGATTTCCTAAAAAAGAATTGTTTTCAAAACTTAAAAAATAATTTTAGGCCTACAATTGCTCAATTCACAACTTATTTTCGGAGTCGCTGGTCGTACAAATGTTGTTGGTAACTTCTTTATAAACATTTGTTTACAAACAATGTTTATACAGAAATTACCAACAATTTATGTACGACCTACGACTCCTACAATAGGCTGAGAATTCAGCAAATAATCTACAATAATTTACTTGACGAGTTAATTTTGTATAAGTTCGCATATGTAATAGTTATGCAGCATCATTGTTCCGATTTAAGATTTGAGAGCAGTAATCACATGATTTTTTTTGTTCATCAAAATTTGTACTACATTTGCACATATGTACATATGTTGCAAGTTTTTAATGCCCTTTTAAGCTTGCTGGTTGAACACCTCTGAGACAGGGAAAGCCCCGAATTTATAGAAAAAGAGAGGAGGGCTGTTGGGTTTGGAATATAGACTTTCTTCCAGTTGCAAATTCGTTATGTTTTGTATTTTTGGAATAGAGAAGTCCTAGCAAATGAGAAAAATGAGGGACGTTCAAACAAAATGTTAAAATAAATTTCTCTGCACAAACACGAAGGTAATATTAAAAGAGAATGCAATAAAATGTGTCAAAACAGGTACGTACACACTTTGTAACATGTTTAAGCAACCAGGCATGCTTCGTTGTTGGTTGCATAGTGTGTAGCCGTGTTTAGGGTTTCATTTCGTATTGTATTCGAGGTGTCAAAAATATTTTTACTTTCTGCTTGCATTGTGTGAATTTTTGTAACTTGTTTTTACTGCTTTATTTCATTTAAAAAGGAGCAAGCTGTGAATATGTATGAATTGCGAATGCAATTGTGCAACATGTATTGCTAAAATTGAAAATATTTTAAAAATTTACGCTATAATTTTAGTATTTGAATCATTCCTACTCCTACATTTTCTTAATTTTGTGAAACATTTTAAAGTCGAGTGTTAGTTTTGGCCAAAGGAATTGCAGAATAATGATGCAAATCACAAATGTCCAAAGAGATTTAAGTGTAAATATTTTTCTCCATTCTTTATTTCACTACTCACTCTTCCCCCACAAGCTATAGAATTGCGTTGGAAAACTTGAAGAGTGTAAATGCAGTATTTTTTACATGAATACATGGTGGCGCCCAAAAGTATTGGGCCTCATTTATTAGGTTTGGGAGTTCACACCTTATGCAATCGGCTAAATTATTAAATATGTACATACATATTTCTTTTGGCAATCATACTTTTTCTTTTTAACTGTTTTTACGTACACATTTATTCGATTTTTCATTTTCTTCTTCAATGAAAAGAAATTTGCCAATAGTTCATCCAACTTTTTAGCCCCGGTTCACACACTTCAACTTTTGTTGATCAACTCGTAATTTAGCTGTAAGAAAAAAAGGGATATGTATTTGTATTTCCTTCTCCGTCTTCCTTAAAGCTGAATTACGAGTTGAACAACAAAAGTTGAAGTGTGACTTAAGTTGAACCGGGACTTAATAATAAAAGTAGTATGTAGTATGTCCAAAATGCATGTGCAACAGCTGATCATTCTTCAGCAACGACAATTGGCATCACTGGCACAGTGATGGGCACAAATTTACTACATTTGCGAACGCATGTATATTTACAAATACCAGTATAATCAATTTAAAAATTACACAAACAAATAGGAATTATTTACTATGTGTTTATTTTGCTTTTATAATGCAACTATTGCAGTTGTTTGTTTATTAATACATACATCCTATTCATTCAATATTTCCTTCATTCACCTAAAGGTAGATTTGGAAATTGTTTTCAGTTTTAAGTTTATTTTATATTATTTTATTTCTTTGTTGTTTTTTAAAAAGGAAGAAGCTTAGTATGGTTTTTCATTAAGCATTAATTATGCGATGTGCTTCATATGGGCAGCAGAGTTTTATTTCATTCTTTTCGTTTTTCTTTAATATTTATGGAAAAACAAATTTAAAGGAAATGCATATGGAAAAGTATTTTTCCATCTGTTTATAAATTTGATTTCATTTCATTGTAACGTGAGTTGCGTTCCTTTTTTTATTTATCTAATAATTTTTTTATTATTGTTTTTTTAACGGTAGGTTGGGGTTGAAATAGAGATTTAAATATTTTTCAAGATTTTCTTTTTAATAAATTTAATTCTTTCTTTTTTATCTCTTGTAACATTTAAAATTATTTTGTATAACATAATGCAATAATCTTGTTATATTAGGGGGGAGGAATATATATATATAGTTTTACTTTTTTTCTTTAATAGATCAGGGTTAGAGAGAGTAGTTAGTTTATCTCTTTAATAAAATGGAAATATTTTTCTTAATTTTCTTTTTTGCTTTAAATATAGTACATACTGTATAATTTAGATGGATTATTTGTTTTCATTCTCAAACTGTTTCTGCTGTTCTTTAAATATATAAATTATTAAATTTTTTTTATTATAATTTTGTATTATAGCAATATATTTTTATATATGTATATATTTATGTATGTAGGTATAATATAGTTTTGTTTTACTAGTTTGTAATAGTAGTAGGTTTTTTGTTGTGTTTTAAAAGTCTTATTTTATGTAAAAGAGTTATGCTACTATCTTGGATTTTCCATAACAACCTGTTTAAAAGCCCCAGCCGAGACACGAGATTTAAGCTCATGGTTACCAAAGGACGTGGTGCCATCTTTCCCTATATACAGTTGTAAGCCAGAAGCTGGAAAAAAATTCAACATTAATTAATTTAAATATGCAACATGTTTACACAACTCGTGCTTTTTATGATAAGTATGAGTACTTTTCACGAAATGTACTCTTCATAAGAGATACTTTTTTATATAAAAAAACTTTATATAAAAGGCACTTTTAATGAAACGTAACTTCTATGGAATGTAATTTTTTATAAAATTTTGGGCATTTGAGATACAATATATTCAACTTACTTTCTGCAGTTTCCTCTAATTGATCCAGTTTTGTATCCTTTAAAATCTCATCTATCAAAGAATTTGGATTGACTCTAGTTTCCTCTACACGATCTGAGACTCGAGGACCATCATCTAATGGACCTTTTTTACGTTTTTCGGCGGTATTTTTCATGCGATCCAATGAACCTGTTTCACTTATAACTAAAGAGCCGGAACTGGGATTCCTAAGACAAAGTTAGCATAGATTGTAGTTCCCATTTGTTTTGTTTTGTTTTGTTTTGGTTTTCATTTCAACAAATAAAAAAGTATTTTGCACCGCAATTCATAACATAAAATTAATCCAAAGTTGTTTCAGATTTAACATTCAGACAAATGTTACGAAATATTTAGAAAAAATAGAAAGAAAAAATTAAAAAAAAATATTAAATTATTGAAAAAAATTTATAAAGCAAAAATTGAAAAATAAATAAAGGACAATTCCACAAGTACTCGTATATCTAAAATAACTAAACTAAAAGAAGCTTATAATTGTAATGAAGTGCTGAAGTGAGGTGATGGAATGAAAAGTTTAAAGTGAGTAATAGAAAAGTGAAACAATAGTTAAGGTGAGTGCTTGCTTTTTTGGCTTATTAGTTACAAATTAGTATGATTAGTATTTAGTGCGATTTGTGAAGAAACAAACAATTGGCAGAACACTACACATACACAACAAGTCTATAGAAAGAAAACATTTCATACATTGATCTAAGCTGTTCGAAAAATATTTATAAACTTGTAAAAATATACATACATACACATAAAAAGTAAGAAAGGCTATTTCGTTCGCTGATCATTCGAGCTTTAAATTAATTTTTATGAAATTAAATGATATATTCCCAATTGGCTTAACTGATAAGTCATAGACGTCGTGATATACCCCTAGATCACTAAAAGCAAAACGTTAAAATGTCCGCAAAAGTGTGCACGGTGGCATACCAAAATACTTCATTAAATGCCTGACTTACGTACAAAGTTGCGGCGAAATATTGAAATAAACTATTACTATGAACTATTTTGTTTATAAAAAGTAGACCTAAATCCTCAAGTGCAAATAATAATAAAAAAATTGCAACGATATTTTGTGAAAAACGGTTCTATTCGATAAATTCTCTCTTAATAAGCAGGGGTCGAATCGTCACATCCGCGAACGTGCAACTCGTCACGTAAAAACACCATTTACGGATTATGACATACGTGAACGTACTGAAATCATATTCAGCTTATACGATTGACATATCAGCAATATTTTTCAGTTAAAAGCTGATTAGATTTTTAACTTGATAGGATTAGTAACTTAAAATTTGTAAAAATAACACAAGTTTTGTGAAAAGTTTATATTCGAAAATAGTCGAAATTTACCGAACCAAATCAATTCACTTTCTTACGACATCTAAGTGAGCTCAACATTTTTCTTATTATTATTATCCCCACACACATACATACATATGTATATGCATCCATACGCACGTCATCGCAAAATAATCAGAATCGACTGCCAAGACCTCTAAACGTGGAAATATGATAACAACTCGATTTCCGAAAATTAGGGTAAATTCCGTATTTTTTTTTTGACGGAAAGTTATCCTCAATTTGGTATGGAAAATTCGAGATGAACAATTCTGAATTTGATTTTTCAAATCTGGGAGGGAGATTACGGCACCAATTTTCAAAACATTCCAATGGAGTTTATATGAAAATATTTTAAGATTTTAATCCATATCAAATGCCATAGTTTGACCCCTGAATTTGATATGGGAAAATCAGAATATGACTTTTAAAATCCTGCATTTGATATGAAAAAATCCAATCCGAGTTCGAAAGCAAATCCTTTGAAACATTCTTAAAATATGAAATCATTCAAGAACTCATGCATTTCGAAAATAATAATAATAATAAATAAATTAAACAATACTTGTAAAGTTATTGAAAAGAACATGCTCTTTACAATTGATAAAATTAACAAGCAACCCAAAACTATTAAGAAGTCTCAAGCAAAAGTAAATCAAACGAAATCAACTTCAACGATGTCCTTTCAAATGATACTGGAAAAATAAAGCAAAAGGGAAACGATACTTGAATGAAAATAAGAAAAAAACTTTTGCAAAATATTTGATGTCAGAAATGGTACATAAACGCACATATTAATGCTGGGACGTCTTATAAGATGATGGTGAGCAGCTGCAGATGAAAGCGGTGAAAGTGTAGCTGCACAAATGCCCGTTGTAACGCCCGATCCAGCAATCATATCGTTTGCCATTAAAGAGGCAGCCGAGGGATTTGAACGTATACTACAGGCATCTGTGGGGCTGGCTGCTAAAGAACTTAAAGCGGCATCACCCAAACGAGGGCTATTTCCACCGCTGTTGCTATTTAAGACAACTATACCGCCGCCACTACTGAGGCCAGTAGCTGCGGATGCTGCAGGAGTTGCGGTAATAACACCTAAACAACACCCGCCACCACTGGCAGGTGAGCCTACTAACGATTGTTGTTGTTGTTGTAACTGATGAGTCTGCTGCTGTTGTTGCTGGCTGGGGGCTGTAAATGATGAACATGAGGATGAAGGAGCCGGGGCAAGTCCATCCACTGCATCGATTGAAGTACATTGAAATGTTATAACATTATTGCTACCACTACTACTGCTGTGGCTACCATTCGATGACGACGATGAGGAGTGAGTCGATTTAATACTACCCAATGTGCCATAAGGTGAATTGGATGAACTCATTAATACATTATTGCTCATCGAGCTCGATGAGGCATTTAAAGCAATCGAAGATATTTGACGATTGCTGCCATCTAATAAACGTCTAGGGACCCCACTAAAATTGCGGCTGCTGCATGTTGTTTAAAAGTAACATTTTAAATTTGTTTTTAAACGTTGCACAAGTGTTCAATCCATTTTAATGAAGCATTAAGAAAAGCAAAAAATGAAAAAGTGGGTTGAATTTGTAAATGCAAAAAATAATAATATTATGATTGAACACACAGAGTTGTATTGTGTTATTATTTGTTAAAAAAAAGACATAAACAATTTTTTTTATAAAAACTCAAGATAAATTAACAAATAAATAAACGACTAAAGATTTTTATAAGAAGCTTTTCAATTGTAAGAAATTTTCTAATGATGTTCATATGTGTGCCCATATACATACATACTTACATACATAAAATATGATATGTATGAGTATGTATTCTTTTGTGGGCATGTGCTTATTTTGTAACAAACTTAACTGATTTTATGTAAATGTACTTGCATGTATGTGTTTAAGTGTTATTTGAATTTTATACTTAAAAAAATTATTTAAAAAATATTGACTTGAAACAGTTAATCTTTAGTAAAGCAAAAAATTCTAGCTGGCCTTATTCATACGCAACAGCAAGTGATTCTGTAACATTGTCTCCCTTACAAAAAATGCTTCTGGGAAGCAGTAATTTTTTCTGGTCAGATGCAAAAGTTACGGTGTTAGAGAGCCCGCCTTACGTTAGTGCTTTTCAGAAGGATTTTTCGAAGCTTTTGTTATCAAGTAAGCAATACATTGCTTCCCTTAGTTGCTAGTGCTTCCAAATCAGAATTTTGTTTTTGCTGGGACAATGAAAATATGTATGTACATATCCATACATATGTAATTTTTATGGGAGGTGCAGTCACTTATCAACAACTCTATACCAATTTCTTATTCATAATTAAATTTGAACATATAATTTATATATATGTATTTGTGTAGGCCTCCTTTAATTTCCTTGCTTTTGATACCATACTCGATAGGTTTGCTTAACTTTTTTTTATTATTAACGTTTTACTATATCATACATACAAGATACGCTCGAGTAACATAACCCTTCATTGAGTTTTATAAAATATTTTGCAAAACTACTTTTTAAATAGCAAAAGAAACAATAAAAATCGTATTGAGGAAAGTTCTTCTCTATGCACCCTTGTTCCGGTTGTCAACATCGACGTCAGGCCAATACAACACCGAAAACAACTGAGGCTTGTCTAACCGGTCTCTAGAACAATTTTGAGCTATTTCTGTTCTCTAAGCTCTATAAAATAGCATGAGTCTGTCAAAAGCAGTCAGTTGTTTTCGACAGCTGATATTTAAGCCACAATTTTTTCGAATTGTATTGACGTGACAACTGGCATAAGGGTGATTATATTTTAAAAGATTGATTTTTCGAAAGGATGTTTTTCTTAAAAATAAATATTTTTTTAATGGAAGAATATTCTACTTTTAAAATTCCTCTTAAAGGGCCATCCTTAAGCAATACAAGTAAATAAAAATAACGCTTTAAAAAAAAGTACCACAGTTACGCTAGTTGCCTTCCATAGGAAAGTAAGCACTTCCAAAATTTTTTTCACCAATCCTTTACAAATAATAGAAAGTGAAGTGGAAAGTGGAATCGTTTCAATTTAAAGTCACAGTGGCTTTTTAAACTGATGTGAAGAGTTGGAGGTTATTTCTTCTTCTTCTGTGGTCGAATAAATTTTAATTGATTAATTTACTAAAAAAAATTAACAAAAATAGTTTAACCTTAATCTTTATGCGCCCAAAAGCAAAAAACCTCACTAACATTTCCAATTTTGCAAAATCTTTCACACAACAAATTCAACAAAAATTTCGACAGAGTCGCAATCTTATACAGCCTTATTCAGATTAACAGCTCCCTGGAAGTTTATTCCCTATTCATTGTTCCCCACTTCCAAGCTTTCAGTTAAAATAAAACAACTGGAAACAAAATTCGAAAGTTCTCCCTCAAATTTTAATTCTAAGCTCAATCTAAAAAAAAAATTAATTTCGTAAAAATTATTTCCCGGGAAATATTTCGAATTGGGCTGATAGTATGAGTTTGAAAATAACAACAGATTTTTGTAGTACCAAGTGTGAATATGTACGAAATTAAGGCAAGTACATATTTTAAGTTATGACTATCGATCGCTATTTTAAATTATTTCCGTATAAACGAAATTTCGTTCGATATCGAGTGCCGTAATTTGCCCGCTGGTGGTTGATTTTCCAACTTTGGTGTATTCACAGACTTGTACAATTTTATGGTACATATTAGCCCCCGTTATACTCCCATTTAAGGGTACTTATTTGACACGGTTTTAAAAAAAGGGGAAAAGAAACTACACAGTTGTTGCTCAAAACTAAATTAACCCTTCAACGCATTTCAAGTTTTGACAGTTTAACTTCGAGCTTTGATGTATTCAGAGAGTCTTTACTTTAGTTGAATTTAATGGAACATATTTTTGTAAAACATTTTAACATGTGATATTGCAATTTTATGGTATCTTTTTGTCCCCTTTGGAACAGAGTTTTAGAGGATTAATATTTTCCATAAATATGCATAAAAGTAATAAAGTATGTATTGCTCTTTCACTTGTGGTATTTGTTGTATTTCGGTTGCTTCAAGGCATGGCTTCATAAACAATAGCAACTACATACATAACTGCAACTTTAAAATCAAGAGCATTCAGGAAATGATATGAACAATATGAGAAAGACTTATGTGTAGTGTGCAGATCTGTATGTTCGCATGTGTACATATATGTACATATCTATATAGCATAGCTTCCATATGCATACAATACATAAGTATGTAAATAGGTCTTTTAAAAAAATATGAAGTGGCAAAAAATTCCACTTTGTGCTACAGAGTTCAAACACTAATCTTTGAAAGAGTTTGTAAATAACTTTTTTTTTACATATAAAAATAGAAACGAAGAATTGTTAGCTGTAGCCTGTAAGAAAGGGCAACAATTAAAGTGAACTGGATGATATGACAGTAAAAACTACAAAAAAATATAAATAAACTTTTGAAAAGTTATAATATCGTATAACACTGAACAACATAAAAACAAATAAATTATAAATTTGATTTATTACATAACGATGCGACAGAAGAAATTTGTTTGCATTTTCTTTTTCTTTGTGAGAAATTTCTATGCAAAACACAGCGACATAATTTAAGGAAAGAATACTTTCTTTTAAATCGAATGTATGGGTAATAAATGTTAGAGGCATGTGAAATATGCTGTTTGTTACCTGCCACTATTTTGCAGTATCTATTGTTATTTATTCATTTTTGTTTTCAACATTTTTTAAATTTTGCACAAGTGCCATTTCGTGTTGAGGTATAGATAACAACAACAGACGACTTTACAAGGACAATAGTATGTCAAGGTTTTATAAGGATTGTACACATTGCAATACTTCCTCTTTTATGATTTTTCACCAAATAATTGATACTGAAGTGAACAAAACGTTACGAAAACTGACTTTACGAATTAAATTGTTGTCGTAAAAAGACATCCTTTACAACAGAGCTTTTCGTTTTTACTGTCCTAAAACTATTAAAAATGTTATATAAATAATATAAAATAAAAATTTTCACCACAAAATGTTATAGGAGTATCCATGCAGCACCTACATATATAACAAGTCATTAGATTCCTATTCTATGAATTATTATTATTTTCTATTACATATTAAGAAAAAAAAAAACAGATTAGTTAAGGTACTCTGGCCATCCAAGGCGAATTCATATCAGGTGGTTTCAGTTCACTATTTTCGCCGCCAATACACATTTTCAGTACATTTTTTTTGACGTCAACTTATATGAACATACCTCGTTGGTATCAACTGACAACTGATCAAAAAACACATGACTTGTTTGGTTAGTGCATCATCCATATGTTGAATTTATAATAAATTAAAAATTTATAACCAAAACCAAATTTAACAAGAGCAATTCCCGAAACAGAACAAAATTAAATAAAAAAGAAAACTTTAACAAATTCCGCATCTTCATTCGTTTGTGTTGAAAGCATTAATTTAAAATTAGTTAGAAATAAGTAAATTAATAATAAAAATAAAACGAAACCATAGATTAAAATAAATAAATAACTTATTGGAAAATTTGTTAAAGTGTAGTATTGACTGTTATATGTTATGATTTTTTGATTCATAATGAATGCATCCTCATTTTAGTTACATAATTCAGTAAAAAGAACCTAGTGCAAAAACACTTTCTATAAGTAAATAGGCCGGACCATGTTATAAAAAAGTAGTGTAAATTCGAATGATTTTAACACACAGTAAATTATCTTTTTTTGATACCCATTCATGAATTTAATAATTTTTGAGTTTTTGCTTCTAAGCCTTATTGCTTCTATATATCTATATATGCGGTGAATAATAGATTAATAGAAATTGTAATGTTGGACCTTATTATTTCGAACTTCGACTGTGATCGAAAAAGCTGACCGAACGAACGCATTCGACATAGAATTCCGCTATTGAGAACTGCACTCAATCGCTTTATGAGTCTCCTCTGTCGAAATCAGCCGTTAGAAAAAGTAGTATTAGAGGGGTTCACGATTGGTAGTGCAAAGTGTTCAAACGATGCAAATGAGTACAAAAATGCCACAACATATCGAACGCCGTATTTTTAACCCCCGAACATAAAAGGGGTGTTATAAGTTTGTAGTGTGTGTCTGTGTATCTGTGGACGGATTTTAATTTTGTTTTTTCTGTTTGAAAGGTGACTTGGTCGAGAGGGTTTTTAGCTATGTTTTAAGAAAATCGGTCCAGCCGCATAGAAGTTATCAAATCTTTTCTAGATATATCGGGGGTTTTTTAAAGTTTTAATTTTTAATCAGAAATAATTTCTTAGTCGGGCTTAAGTTCAGTAATTTCAATTCTTATTGAATGAAATATTTTTTATTAATTAATTTTTAATTTTTGTTATTTGTAAATAAGGAAAATTTTGATTAAAATTGTTTGCGGTCGCTTCGGCGAAACAATAATATTCACCCTTATCGTAAAAATTTCCTTCGGAATTTTCCCCCTTTACACAAAATTGCAAGTGAAAATAAGCTTAGAAACGTTTTCCCTTTCTTGGATTCCCCTTATCTTGGATAATATTTTTCACGGGGATTTTTTCACTTTTCCCTCTGTTTTGTTAATTTTATTTTTACAGCCGAACGAAATTAATCCTTAGCATAATTTCAATGTATTCCTTCGAATTAAATATTAACGGCCTGGCCCACGATGTCGACAAGAAAGTTTCTTTCGCTTATTTATATTGAAAACAAAAACAACACAAGAGAATTTGTTTTTGTTTTCAATGTAAGTAAGCGAAAGAAACTTTCTTGTCGACATCGTGGGCCAGGCCGTAAAAGTCATAAATATTTATTTTTAGAACAAGATCGGTAAATAATGTTTGAGATTTTTATCAATAATTCTCTGCAACACCATTTTTTTTCATAGAATATGAACATGTCAATGACCCAAAATTGTTATTTCTTTGTTATGAAACTTGAACTGGTTTGCTTTTCAATTTATTTTTAATCTTTACAAAACTTCTTTCTTCTTCTTTTTTACATTCACTGCGACCGATAGCGGGGAAAAAATTTCACGGGAGATTCACGATAACATTTTGTCCTTCAAGGGGCATAAAAATTTCATGGGAACAAAAATTCTATAGGCTTGAATAATTTATTTGTAATATTGTGCATTTTTGTATATCACCAAGCAAACAAATAACTTTTGGTAGGTAAGAAGAACAGTGCTGCCAGAATTTTTGTATAGTTGCCAGATATTTTTAAGCAAATTAGATTTGCTCAATTCACAAGGCATGTTGTATTCTTTAAAGGTGTATTTGAAAAGACAATTTCAAATAAAATTTCTCAAAATAAAAACAAGTTGTTTATAAGTTTTTTTTTTTGTTTAGAGAAATTTTATTTTCAAATGCAAACTTAAACAAAAATAAACCTTTCATTATTTGGCTTACAAAGCGATACGAACTTTAGCCTGATCAAATCAATAATATAGAAACAAATGAAGTTCGAAAAAAACAATAATTAAAAAAAAAATACAATTATATTTAAAAAGTACGCTCACGAACTATTCACGGTGGTTATAGTTCGTGAGCGTACTTTTAAGCGTACTTTTTAAACCCTCATTACTTCTTTGTATAGTATTATTCATTCTGGTTGCTGTGTCATTGTTTTTGGAAACCTAAAAGTTCAGCTAAACATCAACACTCTTTTTGAAGAGTTAAAATCCAGCAGCTTTCTTTCAAACTACATCTACCTCCTAGATCTAATGAGAGCTTAATGAAATCAATAATATATGTATATTAGTACACATGTCTATGTATGCACTCATCTAAATCTAAAAAGACACACATAAAATTACTTATTTGATGCTGACTGAGCCCATTCTCCTTCACTCCAAAGTGCTTAAATCGCAAGGTTAATATCAAACTACTTTCAAATGTGTTAAACTAACTATTATACATATATATTGTATAATTTATAATTATTGTTAACACATCTTCTAAACATCAAAGTTTGTTAAAAAAAAAAATTAAAAATGATTTTTTATTGTGTTAGACGAAAAGACAGATTATAATAAAAGTGCATTTTGTTTGTTTCTATTGTATGATTGATTATTTAATTTTTACATTAAAAAAGAAAAATAATTAATTGTTAATGAGCAATAAAAGCAATATTTAGGACAATTGATATAAACTTGAGAGGCTTTTGATTATTGTTGATTGATGATGTAACTTAATTGTTTGCTTGATACATAATACTAGAAGAATTTTTAACTCTACGAACCTCATTGCGTCATAGGCAGCATTATTGGAATGTGGTCTTATATGGGTTGCAGGGGGGTTCGACTCCTCCGAGCTGTACTGTTGTATAAGACCCAAAGATTGTCGTAGTGGTGTAGAGCTCTTCATAAGCGAACGACGATAGGCCCTCTCAAACGGTGTCCTGGACATGAATGAAGCCTCATTGGCTAAAATCAGTTTACCCAAACGATCTTGTGAGTAGAGTTCACTCAAAGAATTATGCGAATGATGATTTTGTATACCGTCTACACTATCGTAGTTGAGTAATCTGGCTGCAGCATAAGAAGGTGTAACAGTTTTTTCGGCTGATTGTGTATCTGCTGGAAATTGGATTTTTCTGGCCGAGGTAGGTGTTAGAAATGGATCGGGTTGTATGCGATCAGTTACCACATCGGGTATGGTACCCATAGACCTCATTTTTTGTATCGGATAATGTATATGATTGGCTATCACGTTATTGTAAGGAGGCATGGGACTATCATCGTTACCTATGAACTTGGCGTTGCCCACTTTGCAATTTTTTATGTAAAGCTTTCCTGAATTGGATGAGGAAGTAGAGTTCTTTCTTTGCTGCATGTTAAAGCGATGCTTCTCTTCTAAGTTTTGTTCTCTTATCATTTGGAACTCAGCTCTTATTTGTTCTTCGGAATAATTGTCGAAGCAAAGATTATTCAAAGACTTCATTTTTGGCATTTGTATTCGTTCTCTTTCGGCCAACCACTTTAAACGTCTTGGCGAGTTGCGATCCAATTCTTGCGAGGCTTTGTAAAATTCCATCTCCAATATGGAAAGATTCTCCATTGATTTGATTTTCGCTACTCGAGGTGTATGGAAATTTTCATCCAAACCCGAATCATCAGCCGTTTCACTTTCACTATCTCGTTCTCCACTGACGTATAGATCCGAATCGCGTGAACATGATCTACTAGTGCTATTAACACTGCGATAGGTGGGCGAGGGTGTGTTTAAAAGTTTCATGTTGTACAAGGAATTCGATGACAGAGGAGGTGGTGATGGCATTTCATTTAAAGGCGTGCGAAAGTCTTCTAAGCCCAGTTCTTCTCTTAGCGAAGAGTTGGGAGTTTGAAAAATCAATTCATCATTCTCCTCAATGTGTGTCACATGCGAGTGAACTTTTGCCTCCGTTTCCACTCTCTGTGCCACAACATTAGCTTTATCGCCCGTCGGATTGTGGTGTATCAAAACGGGTATATGTAATTTCATAGCATTTATAGCTCTCTGATTAAGTCTATTCAGAAGAGAAACGGATTTGCTGAATCTAATTTGTTTTGTGTTATTATTATTATTATTTGTTGTTATTTATTTTTCAGTATTTTTGTTTTGTTTTGTGCGTTTACCAAATTCATTTTAATTTATTTATTCAATGTAGAGGAAGGAGGTGGTGAATATTTTTATTTTTAGCCGTTTACCAGAGTGAGGGATAATTTTTTAATTTTTATATTGTAAAGATTTTTCAATTGTGTTTTTATTTTTAAACACAAATTAAACAAACCAAAATAAAATGTAAAAAAGAAAATTAATTTAAAATTAGCATAATATGATAAATAAATAAAACTATAAAATATGTAAATTGAAAATAATACATACATACACATACATACAACTAAAACTATGTATATTAATTTAACTTAAGGAGTTTATTTTTTGTGAAATAAAATTAATAAATACCACCGTAACCAAATATGAAATAGAAAGTTGCAAAGTCTACCACAAAATTTGACTTATTAAAGAATTAAGTTACACACAAGCATGTTCTAACCCGTATTATTGGTTATATGGGCCAAGGTTCACAAATAATTTCATAGTTTTTGAAACTCTAGCAGATACAACCAATACGCCAGTTGTCACAGCCTCCTCAATATAGTACACATTTAGCAAAAAAAAAAAACGCGCTATTTGCTTTAACCCATTTCCTGCCACCAAACGAAAAATTTACATGCGAGAAATTTTACAAAACGAAGTCATAGTGTCAAGTAGAGATGGGCGCGTGTCGTGACACGAACACGCACGATTCAACACGAAGTGTTTGTGACAAAAAACATGATTTCGTACGTGTTGTCTCTTAAGCTTAAATTTATGAAATTAAACCAAAATATGTATTTATTTGAATATAAAATTTTTGGAGAAAATTTCTCCCGTGCGCATTTTGTACGTTTTGGACATATTAGCGTTCGCGTTCGGGTCGTGTCGTGTTAGAAACATTCGAAACGTGTCCATCTCTAGTGTAAAGTCAGTCTAAGACTAAGTATGTTCATTAGAATTATAACTTACTAATTATAATAATCCCCCTTATCAGGAAAACAATGGCGAACATTTTGTTCACGAGAAATTTTGATTTTTTCATACAAAATACCAAAGTTTCACGTGAACAAACTGGTCGCCTGGTAAATTGCATATATCGCACACTACATCATAAACAGTCACAACTCAAAAAATCCCAGATGATCAGGAGTGGCAAAATAATGTTGACGCAAGTATGCAACATCAAAATCGGTATAACGGTATTTTATATTGTTCAAGAAGACTGTGTTGCATAAGAAATTTTTGTGGTTGTTAGACATTTGTTCAGTGGGTTATAAATGAAGAAATTTGTTATAAATTTTGCCATTTCTATAAGTATAATATTAAGTTTTAAATTTATACATCATTTTCCTAAAGGGGGACGGAACTGCAAGTAGGGCACTTCGGGTGTATAAGAAATGTAAAGCAATACCTTTTAATTTTTTCATTTAAAACATTTTTAGGCTGAAAATTTAATTTAAGTTTTTTTGATTTGCCCTCCTGGTCTGTCTACTCTTTTTCCGATAGCAAAAATAAGCATTTTTCCGATTTTCAAAAAATGTTCTTTAATTAAATGAGTGTATAAAAAAATTACTGTCTGATTCCTTGAACTGTGAACTAAATCGCGTCCACATTTATAGATACGCTGCAAAATTAAAAAACATATTTTTTTTCGTGTCAACTAATGCCGAATACACATCTGGCACACATGTGCCCTAAAAAGCGTACCCACTAAATTACTAATGAAAAACTGTTGGGTTTTATAGAGTCCAACATGACTGGAAACTGTTTAAATCAATAAATACATGTCTGAATCAAATAGTTTTTCATTAGTATGTAATTAGTGGTTTCGATTTTTAGGGCACATGTGTGCCAGATGTGTATTTGGCATAACAAAGTTGCTACCGAATTATTTTCCCTGTATTTACATATATCACTTACTCTACAACCCTTTTATTCTCTTTTAATATTATATATGTATATAGTGCCATAACCGCACGTCAAAAAAAAAGCGAGGTCCAAACAATGTGTCGGTTGACTATCATCTTATAGTGTGTATAAATTCTATGCTAACGATTTGCTATGACAAATTGACATTCTAGTTGGCAGCTCCCTGTACGTAATGTAAAAACTGTTGCTAATTTGTTGCTATACACAAGGCCGTTCCTTATTCTCTTTCTAAAAATGTTAGTGTTCATGTTTGAGATTAATATTAATGTATGTAAATATCAAATATCTTTCCTGATTCAGTTGTTTGTTTGGGGATTTATTATAAATTTAGCAGACGAAGAAAGTTTATGCTAAAAAGCTGCTAATTTAAATCGACTTGGTAGTATTTTATTTTTTTGTTATAAACATTAGGCTATAAATAAATATTCTACAATATGATAGTCTTTCATACACATATTTCAGTTTTATTGTTTACATAATCGTATTAAATTTATTTCCCTCTGATGAAATCTTTTTGCACAAAAATATTTGCATCAACATTTCCTTTATTAAATATTGAAATGATGACGACTACTACAGAAAAGTTATCACAATTATTATCATAATCAACACCACGTTGTTTAGCAAGTTGTGGTACAGTCGCCAATACAATAAAATATTAACAAGAGAAAAAACAATTTTATTTTGGACGTTATGCCAACAACACACGAGGCGACTAACTGTTGAAGAATCTAATGTTGCTTCGTGTACTGCTTATTAAATAAAATTGATTTCATATTCTTGTAAGTGAAAATATGTTGATATTCTAACGACTAAATTAATTTAATTTTTAAAACATTGCTGCTGTAGGTAATTGAATTGTGTGTACCCAGCTTCATTGTTTTTCATGGTAATGCAATGAATGTACTACAACAAAATTTTGTGTATAAACAATTTGAATGTTGTATAGATTTTTATTAAAAAAATTAAAAGAAAAATTGATAAATGTATGTACATACATATACATGTAGGAGCCACACAATATATAAAATAAATAGTGGTATAAATTTTTTGACTTGAAGCCAAAAATTCAACAATAAGTGCATCATTAGAAAAAAATGTAATTGTGTAAAAATCTAAGGCGTCTTCAATATGAACGCATTTAAACAAAAATTATGATGGCGACCTTAAACTTTGCCTTGTATTTGATATCCATTCATAGTTTTGCAATAGAGGAAGAACTATTTAAAACTAATAATAATAATAAGAGGAAGACAGCTAAATCAAAAGTCACATACATACATCGATACATATGTATATAAATATCTATAGTTAGTAATTTAATTTAATTGAAAAGAACAAAATATTTTTAACAAGCCAATGACTTTTTTTTAAATATTTAGTGTAACTAAGGTGTTTTTATACAAAAAGTAACACATATACGAAAGAATTTACAAAATTTTATTTGGTATTACATATTTATAAAATGTACAAGTTTACCCAAACTTTTTAATTTTGAAAGATTTCTGCAGTGTTGATCTAACGTAGTACTCGTAAATTTGGGAAAAAGTCTATTTTAGCAACATTTCATAAAATATAAATATATGTACATGTAACTTATAGTACTGGCTGGTATGCTTCGATTACGAGCAAAACCAGTTGCTTTGAACAAAACATTTCAAAGTGTTTTCATTTCTGGAGTGTATGAAATTTCAAAATTAATTTGACGTTTATGTTAACATTTTCATTTATTACGAATTTTATTTTAATTTGTAGTCATTTATTTATATGTAATACCCCTTTTAGACACGCAAAGTTTGCTTTGCAAAGTCTTAATTCAGCTGTGTGAAAGACAGAGGGAGGAATAATATCTCTTTCTGTTTTTCTCCCAGCTGAATTAAGACTTTGCAAAGTAAACTTTCCGTGTCTAAAAGGGATATAATTAATATCACAAAACTGGTTGAGATTAACAAACGGTAGTCACTTTCTGCGAATTTGTCAAACACTTTTAATGGATGATTTAATGTAGCGTTAATAATCAACGAACCAACACAGTGTTGCACAAATCGTTTTGACTAGTTTTTGAGCAAACCCAGTTTTGGAATTCACATGAAAAAAATACAGGAAAACCAATAGCAAAACATAACACATAACATAACATAAAATAGTTTGAATTGTAATAAAGATCGGATTAACACGGCAATTTTAGTTGAGCATCTATTGAGTTTATGGAAGAGAGAGAGAGAGAGAGAGGAAAATATAATGCAGAGGGCAGCCATCATATTTTCTCCTCTCGCCCATAAACTCAAAAGTTGTTCAACTAAAAGTGAAAGTAGTCACAGCAAACGTAGCTGTGAAACATGTGAAATAGAATTTAAATTTTTAGGAAATTTTTGTTGCAATCACTAGTATGTGTGTGACAGGTGTAACAGTCTTCATGGTAATTGACCTAAGAACAGAAGTTATAACTATGTATTTTGGCTACACTTGATTAGAATGACCCTTCGCGAAATGGCGGATAAGCGGAACTGCCGTGCTGAATTATGACTGTTTATGTAAACTCACTCGCCCTATTACGAAAGTTTTATTTTAAACACTATTAAAACCAATTCATTGAGCCCTTAAATATTCTAGTACACTAGAACCCCGATAATTCATAATCGAAAGGATCAACTTATTTGTACGAATTATAGTACTTTTCGAAATAAAGAGGTTTCGATTTAACAAGATTAAAATAATAAAAAAACATTGCCTTTGTATTTTTGTTTAACGTATTGGTTTTCATTCAGAAATGATATTTGAAGCTCTACACAATAGAAAAATTTAAAAAACAATAGTGAAAAAAATATCTGCATGACCATCATATCAGATTGAAAAAATGTGGTTTTCAGAACATGCCTGCATAAGAATTTATTTACGAGTAAGTGCGATTTAGAGGGCTCTCATCAGAATTTGAATTAAAAAAAAAAATACATACGAATTAATGAAGGGACCAAAATTAATGGGATTTTGCGTATTGAAGAGTTTTTTTTTGAATTCTTCACCTTTTTTTAATTAATGGGGTACGAATTATCTTGGTTTGACTGTATTAACAATTACCACAATTACAATTACAAGGTTTATACAAAATTTTTTTAAGACACTTTTCAGAACTTTATTTTAAATATAAATACACATTTAAAATGTCAAGTAGATAAGTTTTCCAGATGTTAAATAAGAAATCACCTCTTAAAAATAAGGCTGAATAATTTTTTTAATAGTAAAATTTTTAAAATATTTATTTTACAAATGTCGCCAAGCCTGACTTAATAACCCACATTTTGCTTAGAACAACACAATACAGCGTCACAAATAATATTTTAGTTGCTCTTATATATTGTACAACACACACCTACAATAATTTATTGAATTCAACAATAGAAGGAAAATTAAAGAAATATTCAAAACTGTTAAAACAAAGTTAAGAAAAAATTTGATGGAAATTGATGTGATAAACTTGTTGTAAGTTATTTTCCATTGTTAAGTGTAGTAGTATTCACAAGTAATGTAGTAGAGTAGTTTAGTTTAATTAGTGGAAACTGTTTTTGTTATTAGTTGTTTCAATTAGTTTGAAAAAAGAAAGAGTTTTAAAAAGTGTATTCGTATGATGAAAATTGGCATTATAAACGATTTTTTGTATTATGTTATAGAAGTTTCAACAATTTTTAATCATCTTAATTAATAACTTTTGTTTTGTTATTAGCAAAATAATTTTGTTAAGAAAAAAGAAATAATAAAATAATACTAAATCTAAAAGGAAAATAAGAGCAAAAATAATGTGCTTTAAAGATGGAACTGATAACACTTACCTTGCATGTCCCGAATCACCTTCAGAGCTTTGACGAGAATGTTGACTGTGCGAAAAACTACTATAACCGGAACCTTTTGACATCTGAAAATTAAAATTTTAATCAGGATAATTTCTTACATTAATATTAATATTTATTATTTATTAATGTTTTTATTAATTAATGTGATTTTCTAAAGAAGAGAGGAATAATTAAACTAGACTTTTTAGCTGGGGGAAATACCGGCATTTTTCTGTGCAGCCACGCACTTGATCAGTACCCATGTCTACCTACTTGAATGAATGTTTAATGCATAATTTCAAAACTTTTGGCTTAAAGGGTACTGATGAGCTCCTTAAGCAGAAACAACAGACGATGCTTAACAAAAAAATAAACAAGCAACAATTCCTAATAATATAATTATAATTAAATTAAAGACATACGGCTGTATTCTAAAAAAAAATACTTTGTACTTGAAAAACAAATTTATTTTTAATGTCCTCAAGCATAAAAAATATTTTTGTTTATAATTAAAGCATTTACATTGTCTCAAAATCTAGTACTTTCGAGATTCCGAGCTAAATCTAGTTCCTTTTTACTAAATTCCCCATACCAAACAAAATCTAATTTTTCTATATATAATTTATATAGAAGGTGAGTGAATTAGCTACGCTCTTCACAGTTTTCTGTTGAAGGTGTGTGAATGAACTAAGTCGGCATTTTTTTCGTTAAAATTTAACACTAAATTTCAGACAAAGGATTTTGTCTCGGATACAAAATCTTGGAAAATGTCAGAAAAAGCTTAATGTAAACGATATAGATTTCGTGAAAGATTTATAATCAAATATACTAGATTTCGAGACAATGTAAATGCAGTGTAGAAGGTTTTTCAGACAAAATTTGTTTTATAACCTCTTTATAAAACAAAATTATTTTTCATTAATAAGGCAGTTAGAATACGGTCGTAAATATCAAATATATATACACTTCGGTATTTCTTATATGAAAATTAAAATTATAATTGTAGTTAAATTTAAGGTATTCACAAGAGCGTGCTAACCGCTTTACATGCTAAAGTTATAAAAAATTTAAAAAATTGTTGCTGATACTCAGCAATAAAAACAAATTAGGACTATCTTTATGCTGGCAATAATAAAATACAACTTACTTGACTAGTGTTACTGGAATTTCTTGAATGGCCCATTTCAAGGCCTGGAACAGTGCCACCTGTAGTTGATAAGCCACTAATTGAAGCGGTAGTGCCACAATTATTGCTGCCAATAATACTAATGCTGGCGACAGCAACACTACCAGTACCCCCACTGCTAGCACCACCACCCCCGCCACTACCACCTGTACCGCCTATGCCGCCGTAGGGCAACATTTGTTGTGCATTTGTTAGAGAAACACCTGGCACCAGGGTGGCAGCAGATGAGGGTGGGTAGGAAGATGGCATATGCGCTTGTTGCTGCTGCTGCTGTTGCTGTAACTGTTGTTGCTGCAAAAGCAAAGCATCAGGTGTCAATGTAACGGCCGATTCCGAAGATTCTGAATGCCCCGAATCAGTAACAATAGAGGCCATAACATACTGAGGATCGGAATCTGAGAAAAATTTATTAAAAATTTGAATAAAAAGGGGGAAAAAATTAAGTAAAATCTTCTTTCTCACCATCATCCCTTATTGTGGAAACAGGACGCGTTGTTGTTACCCCTATGGTGGGCAAAGAGGAGGAAGTTAATGATGTGGGCGACTGTAGGCCCACACCTGCAGCCGCTGTGGCCAAATCATCTGTCGGTGTTTTTAGTTTATTTTTGTGTAGAACTAAATTTGGTGTAGGACTAAAATGAAAATAATAAAAAAACAAATTAGCTCCTGCTCATAAATTTTTGTTGATAAGTGAATATGTATGTATTACTTACGCCTTAAATAAAATATCACCACTTAACATTAACATTTTTATCGATAATGTTAACATGGAATTATCTAAACGATGTCTCGAGTCATAACCTTCCAAGAGAAACCGTCGCGAGGTTAAACCAGCGCCAGCATATTCGGCAAGATTCAAGTCTATAAAACCTAATTTATAATAACTACGACCACCCTTCATCTCTTTGCGTATGGATATACGTAAATAACACGGATCCAAAACGCCCGTTGAGGCGTTCGCTGACATTTTGCATGGAAACTCGAAATTTCGATTCCATTCTACACGATGATTGCGTACTTCTTCCCTGTAAAAGAAACAAAATAAATTGAATAAACAACACATTTTTTTAAAGCAATTATTATAATTTCCCACCTGCTGCT
This sequence comes from Nowickia ferox, assembly GCA_936439885.1. Lineage (NCBI taxonomy): Eukaryota > Metazoa > Arthropoda > Insecta > Diptera > Tachinidae > Nowickia > Nowickia ferox. Next base: position 5,607,430 of record OW387026.1, read on the forward strand.
GTATTCTTGAAACGAACCACCATCCAACAAGCGTATTTTGGCAAACAGCACTTCATTTACCAGGGCCACATTTTCCAAGTCTTGTAATTTTATTTCAACATTGAAACGATACTTTTTCTTTTTCATCATAAAGGCCATAACCGTGGGCACTTAGGCCCTTTCCCTCATAAAAATTCAAAAGTTGAAATTCAAAAGTATTTCAAACCCAGAACTTTTAAATAAAAAAAATAAAAAAAAAAATAAAAAGGGAAGAGTTTAATTTAAACTATTTGTGTGTTTATCGATCGGTCCCTTGGGAGATACCAAATGTGAAAATAATTTCTGGAGTTTAAAATGCCAGTTGTGTTCGGTTTTGTATTTATTTTCTAATAGGAAGTTTGCTGCACAACACTTGGAAAACTTTAGTTTGTGTTTTTTGTTTGTTTGTTTGTTTTCTATTTTAGTTTGATTTTTATTTTGTTGCTTTTGTTAATGGATCAGCAGTGCCTATTTTTTTAGACTTAAGTTGTGGATTTGTTAGTTTGTTTGTTCAGTTCTCTGTTCTATTTGTAGCCACCACATTTTTAAGGTTTAAGTAAAAAGCATTTTTGTATATTGTGAAAACAAAAGAAGAGACATTTCTGTTGCACGTAATACTGTAAAGATAAAAAGAAAAACCAAAAAATTAATTAATTAAAATATTTTCAATGGTGTCGAAAACAAATTACACACAGAGTCTTAAAAGAAAGAAGGAATTTAAATCCAGTATCACCATACAAAATACTAATTTAATTCACTAACTCTGTTTAAATACCAATTCATATTTAAATATCGATTTTCATTAATTTTTTATAAAAAATTACTTTTAAAAATTAATTGATATTTAAATAAGTTGGTGAAATTGGCTTTTAAAGTATACTTTGTTTTGACTATGAATATGCGCCTTTGATTTTCTGAAAGAATTCTTTTAAGAGGGTGGGTCTTTTGTGTTTTTTTTATAAAAATAGCAAAAGGTAAATTTTAATTGATCGTTAACTTTATATTGTGTGCTTCCAAGAATTCATATCAATTTGTGTTATCTTTATATCTTTTTATTTTATTAACAATATAAATATCAAGAAAATATATACATACATACGCACAAATTTATTTATAAGCTAATTCAAAAACAGTATTTTAAAAATTATGCAAAGAAAATACACCACTATATTTATTAAGAAATGTTCTCCCGAAATTTCAAATCATATGTGAACATTTTCCAATTATATTCCAGAAGAATGCAACATAATTATTAACTAACTGTCGTGTAAACGAAATATACCATTTTCATTTAGAAACGATTTCCGAAAAATTTGCTTTATAGGAGAAATGTTATCATATACTCGTGTACAGTCAAACCGCGATAATTTGTACCCCTTAATTAAAAGACATCAACGCTTAGAAATAAGCGGCTGGTCCCTTGAAATTTATATAAAGAACAAATTTATTAATTTTTTTGTGACGTATGTACATAAGTACACTTAAAAATGAGTAATTTAATTTTTATAAATGCGAAATATTTCAAGGTGGTAATACGGATATACATATGTATGTATTTGTACTGGAATATCAGGCAGGGTTGGCAGATTTTTTTTTGCCAAATTGATTTTAAAAATCGCCAAAATTGATTTTATGTACTTTTTTCTTAGTAGATATAATGATAATACATTTGTTTTTATACAAATAACACTTTTTTTAACATAATTTTCAATAAAATAATCGTATAAAAATTTAGCAGAAAATCGCCAAAAGTAGAAATAAAATCACCAAAAATTATTTCTTGTAAATTTTTCTCATCCAAACTCAAAAAGCATTAATAATTAATATAAGAAAACTAGTCAAAATCAAATTGTTTTAACTTTTTGTAGACGAGTTTTGGTATGATTTATTTTTGAAACTACTCCTTCAACAAACCCTAACCTAACCTAAGTTGAAAAACCGACACGTTTGGCGAGAAAACGCCATATCTGCCAACCCTGACGCTAATGATCCTGCTGCCGTCTCCGAAAAAATTAAGTAGCTGGCTACGAGGCGACAAATGCAGCTAGCGGCATTTGAAGTTGTGTGTTGGTGTAGCATGCTGTGGTGAATGTGTTTAATGCATTAAATTCAATCGTTTTTGTTTGTTTCAATCGAAATCTTTTTATTTTGAAAACTCTTCTAATTTGTAAAAAGCAGTTGGTTCCTTCGGAAACGAATTATCGGGAGACTACTGTATATTTTTCTGAATAAAGACTGGAACTCTGTTCGAATAAGCGAAAACTGTTGAGCAACATTGATTTTTTCCTTTGGCATGTACCAAATGTCGTCGCGATTTTGCTAAATTTGACGCTTTTATTGCTTGAATGTATGCAAGATTGTTTAAAAGTCCGTGTTAAAAAAGTGCTGCTCATGTTGATTCAACAAAATCATTTGCATGAAAAAACATGAACAGTTTGCAAGTTTATTTCGCAAATATTTCATACCATACATACAGGGTGCCCCAGTGGCTGAGTGGAAGCTATGCTATCCTCTTAGTCCAGAGGTCCTGGGTTCGATTCCCACCATAGACTCTGGGTGTTTTCTGCAGACAAGCTAATCGCTTCGCGGGTTGTGTTTGTCAAAAAAAAAAAAAAAAAAAAAAGTGTAGTTTGATAGAATTTCGCACGAAATTGTGAACAGAGTGCCCGGCTTAAGCCAACTTGCTTCAAAATTTGAATCAAACTATTTGCAAACAAAATACACCATTTCCAGTATTATCAAATAGTATGTATGAAATTTATTCGAATAAGCAATTCAAAACAAAACCCTTTTGTAAAAAAGGGATTTTGAACGTTTTGCAAAACCTAACACCGTTTCCATTCATAATTGCTTTCCAGTGAGAAATTTTTTCAATTTGCATTTTTGAACAAGCTAATTTGCTTAACAATCGATTTTCAAACAACTAACAAGGTTCACCATTTCCATGCTTGCTCGTTAATTTGATGACTTTTTTCAATTTGTTTTTCCAATTTTATGATTTTATAACAACGAAATATAAGAGGAATTTTAAGAATTTAACCAGTAAACAGTTAATTCGCCTAATATTTAATTTTTATCTTATTTTATATTTGAGAAATAAATTAAGTTAAGGTAAAAAACTCTTAATGCTCTATTGATTTTCCTTATTTCTGTTCGTATTTATTTGAACACATTTGCTGCAGTTTTATTCTGTCAATGTGCTAAAGCTATAAACATTTTTTGTTTAATTTATAATAGTTTCTGTTCTAACGCGGTTTTATCTTTCTAAAGTAATGAAAAACTTGTATTATTTTCTGCTACAAATTTTTTTAGTGGGCAGCAGGTAAAAGTGTTTGTTTTAACTAAAGTTCTGACATTGATTAATGTAAAGCGCTGTGCGTGGAAGTTTAAGTTTAATTATAATCCTGGGAATTTACGCACCTATTTAAGCTAAAAAATTTATATGTAAGAGGTAATTATTTAAGGACACACAAACGACAATGATGACAGTTATCAGATGTCCATAAAAATTTTTGTGTCTGTCAGAGTTATAAATATGTATGTATGTAAATACAATAAATGTAAGCTTTAATTACATTAACCTAGAAGTATGCTTTGAATTTTTTTAGTTTTCTTTTTCTGACAAGTTAAATAAAAACTAAATGCTTTTTTGAATTCGTTCATTTTTGGTTGTATATTAAATTTTGCTTACTTTTTTTGTTTGTTTAGAAAAAAAAAACTTATACATATTAGTTTAAGCACTTTTAACACGCAAAGGTTAACTTTAGTTAAATGAAAACAATATGCGACGCAATGCCTAAAAGTATGCAGTGCAGAGTAATTTACAGCTACTGAAAAAAACTTAATTTCAAGGTTGTATTCATTGCTTTCAAAGTTTCAAAAACGATGTACTACATACATACATATATTTTCGGCTTCTGAAGAAATGATGTAAGAAACGTGTAAATACTCATATATGGCTCACACTATGTACAAATACTAATGCTTGACATAATTCTCAGTTGGTTCTTATTAAAATTACTACATACAGTATTTCACGTTAATTGACAATTGAATATTTCTGCAGTACACTCAACTCTTTTTTTACACTGTCTTTTTTTAAACGATTTTGAAATAACACGGCTCAAAAATAAGAAACAATGATTTCTTTTGCACGAATTTGTTGAACTTATACGATATTTTTTTTAATTTTTACATTTTGAATACCTTTTTATGATAAGCGTGCACGCCTGTTTTCCGAAACCAACGAGTAACAGCAGAATTAACTTTTAATTTTAATCTTACAAGCTTGGAATAAACTTTATTTTATTTTTTTTTGTGCTAATGAATTGTTTTTGTTATTAACCCCCGACCAAAAAAAAAGTTATAAATTTGTAGTGTGTGTCTGTGTATCTGTCCGTGTCCACGTACAGACCAAACGGCTGGACGGATTTTGATTTAGTTTTTCTCTTTGAAAGGTGACTTGATCGAGATCGGTCCAGGCGTTTACAAGATATCACATCTTTTCTAGATATATCGGGGGTTTTTAAAATGTTTAATTTTTGTTATTTAATATGATTTTTTTTTTAATAAAGCTTTTTGATATTCACTTTTTTTGCACGTTTTACTCAGTAAATGTTTGGATTTTTTTAACTTGCACGATTTTTTAAAGATATCAAACGTATTACTAAATTTTTGATATGTTGCATGTATTTTTTTACACGATTTTTTTGCACGATTTCCTTAGTCCATATTTACACTATTCAAGTCTTATTGCTAAACTGATTAGTTTCTTAGGAAAGAGAGACGAGGGGAAAAGAAATGTTACTGTGCCCCTCGTCTCCCTCAAACTAATCAGCTTAAGCAATAAGACTTGCATAGTGTAAATATGGACTTAGGAACGTATCCACCGTGTAAAAAATGAGTTGGGTGTACTAGCTTTATGATTCTAATACTTTGATTTCGGCCAAGATATACGTATTGAATTCCATAAATAGAAAGAAGCCTTAAAGTTCCATAAATAAATAGGTTTAAAAAAATTTGTTTTTTGTTTGATTGCAGCTTTGAAATTGGCCTTGAAAGTTCAGTATTAAAAATGCGATGCCAAATGATTTATCAAATATGAAAATATATAAAATCTGTTCATACTTCCACAAAGATAGTCAAGAAAATTTCAGTGAAATTAATCTACCGTTTGGAGCATCTAAAAATTGTTATTTAAAAATATACATATTAATTAAGCAATTAAGAAAATGACACTGATTGCAATTAAAAAACCCACTCTAAACAAATTATTAAATCAAAACACTTTTAATAGCCCCTTTCCTTATTTTACCTTTTTATAAATCAGTTTGTCTCTTTTTTGCATTTCAATGTCATTAATTTTTGTAGATATTCAATTAACTTGAAATGCAACAACGACGCGCCATCAATGACCAACAGCAAGCAAACCGGCCGACCGTGCATTATTTATTACGAATATTTGTTACGATTTGCCTATTTTAGTTGGATTTTTTTTAATACACTCAAAACCAATTAAACACACAACACATCATTATACACATCTAGAATATTTTGTAGTAATAAAGTTCAATGCCAGTTTTATCGTGTCTCATGAACGTCATCCACATCTATGATTTGTTTTTTTTTTTTTTTTTGCTAAATAGACGTTACTGAAAGCTGTAAATGAAATTAATGAAAATTTACACAAATGAGTGGTAAAAGTGCAAATCATATGTATATTCGTAGTACGAGAGGAGAGATGCTGACCTTTACACATGCTTTTAATATTATTTTATAGCACAATATAACGCTCATTTACCCAAACAACATCATAACTCAAAAATAAAAGTAGTTCGCCAGAGAAATAGTTCAAAGTTTTCAATTTACGCACAACTTAAGAGAAAATGAAAATTTTAGTTTGCTTTCAAGATGTATGAAGTTTATTACACAATATGAATGAGGATTAATTCTGGATATTTTGAGTTATGACGTTGTTTGATTAAATGAATCATATATATATTTTCTTGTACTGTAGTTTACCATTTAAAAATTAAATCAACTTGTCACCATCAATCAAGTTAAAAATTTAGTAAAAATATGAAAATGAATTTTATAAATTGTTTAAATGTTCAACAAAATTATGATTATAATGAAAAAGGGCATATTGAACAAATTATATAATTATTTAGATGAACAAATAATGCTACCACATTTTTTAAATTAATTTTTTACTATCTTGATTTGTAACGAAGAAAATTAAACTTTTTTCCGCACACATTTCAGAGAAATTGTCTTAATTTCCTTGTTGAAATTCTACACAGAGAACGAAGCCGATACTGTTTAGTCAACGGCGCCGGCTAAAAATCGACCTGCGCTGAAGAAACATCGGCTTCGACTTCCCTTAGCTACCATTAATGTCAGAAGCGGGCACACAGATTTTCGTTGATTTAAATAAGGGAAATGTTTGGAAAAAATGGGGGGGGGGGGGGTTTAAAAGAAATGCGGCTAAGCCGAAGCCCCTATAGCTGAGTGGTAGCGATGCTATCCTGTCAATACAGAGGTCGTGGGTTCGATTTCCGCCATAGACCCTGGGTGTTTTGCGCAGACAATCTAATCGCTTCGCGGGCTGTGATTGCGTGTCGTCAATAACTGCCGGCGGCGGCTGTTAGTCGGCTTACAGACGATCGGCTTCGTTCAATGATTATACACTATCTGATATTCTATCTCTTTCTCATTTCCATAAGAATGTTGCCATATTTCGTAGCAGTTAAGTCACGGTTCACACCAAAAAATGTTTCTTCCCAGAAAGTTTGAATTTATCGGTTTGGGAGGAGAGACGAATGGGATATAATGCACGGTTTTTTTTGGCATTCAGTGCCGTCAACGCGCCGTCACTATTATGTTTACAATACATACTTTTTTCTCTGCAGTGAGAAAACGTTTCATTAACGGCGTAGTTGTTTCATTTATTTCATCACTAAAGTTAAGTAAAAAAGTTATTGTTTCATATTTATTTTTAACAACAACTAAATAAAACAACTTTATTTACTTACATACACATTTATATACAATGTAAGTATGTATTTGTATGTATGTATTACAACTGTCATAAATGTTAAAAACAACAATAGCCGTAATGCATATATTTCATTTAGAAAATAGTTTTACAAATAAATCCCAGTGGGTGTTAAAATATGGAAATAAAAACAATCGTGCACAACTGGTAATAATTGTGTGTAATGTGTAAAATTTACATAGAAATGTTGTCGCTCAACAAATTTTATATTTCATGGAAAAAAGTGAACAACAAAATTAGCATTAAAAGCGAGAGTGGGAAATTTCTTTTGTAATTTTCTAATTGAATAGATAAATTCTCTTAAATTCAAGACTTTTCAATTTATCATTTGACAAAAATTAATTCCCAATTTGCATGTATGAACAGTATTAGTTTATAAATTTTATTTAGGCACCATATTCTTTAAATAACCACTTTAAATTCATTATCGCGCGTTACTTTAAATTAATTGTTATTGAATTTGCAAAAAAAAAACCTCCATAAAAATTTAGAAGACAAAAACCAATCAATTTATCAAAAAAAAAAAAAAAAAAAGGTTCAAAAATTTTAACTTGTACTCGTATATGAACGTGGCTTATTTATTGAATAAATTTAAGCGTGAATCAGGCATGGCAAATTGATGTGTTTAAATTCTTTTGAAGTCAAGAAAAATTTATATTTGCCACAATTTGCTTTGACCACATAAGTAGTACAGATCGTTACCTTAATAAAGAAAGGCCGTAACTCATAATTTTTTCGAAATCGAGATTTTTGTATTTTTCTATACATTAGATGTTCTTCTATCGAAATATACAAAAACATTCGATTTCAAAACAAAAAAAAAAAAGTTAGGGACTTTCTGTATTAAGGTTATGTGTGTACTTATTTAATACCGATGACAGTTTTTTACTAAAAACTCTCAATTAGTCTGGAATAAAATCTATGAAGACTTATTTGAATTTTTCCGTGACACAGTGTGTAAAATAAATTGAAATTAAATTAAAATTTGATTTGCAAAAGTTAAGCAGACGAATTTTGTTTGCATTTTGAGCCATAATTTTAGAAAAAAAAAAATAAAAGAAAATAATACAATAAAATAGAATTTTTCAAACATGACACGAATTTAAATTACTCGCTACTCTGAATTAAATCAATTCTGAATTCAACAGTAGGTGAAAAGAAAAAATATTTAATTGAATTAAAAGAGCACAGAATTTAAATTGACATTTAACAAATTGCAATTTGTTAAAACACACACAATTTAAAATATTTTTTTTTTTTTTGCACTAAAAAGAAAAGTTACTGGACACAATTTGTTCACAAGTTTGCCATCAAGTCAAGTGAAAATACATACATACATACGAGTACATATTATACATAATTTATTTTGCATTAAGTTAAGAGCTTCAATTCTCTTAAGAAAGACACCATGAGGCTGAAAAATAATATAAGACTATTGTTTTTTTATAACCTAAGTACCTTTTAGTTTATGAAAATTATAGAAGTTTCTTTCATTATTTTTATTCTTATACATACATACATACTTCTTGATTATCTTAATTTGCCACAATACTTTTCTTCTATACTTGATTTTTTTCCTAGTGTTTTAATTTAATTTTTCTTGACGTTAAAAAATGTAGCAGCTTTATACTGAAGGAAATTGTATGTTTAAAACTTTTCCATAAGTGTGTTCGATAATTCGTAATTGTCTTCGAATTTTCGAAATTAACATAACATTACATTCGCCTTGCATAACATGAAATAATTCCCAATTCAAGCTTTAATGCTTTCGATTAAGTTGTTACAGTCTAAAACTGGGAAATATTCATATGTACAGTGAACGTTTAAAGAAAGTCTACACATTAGTCTTCAACATTGTTAATATAAGTTTTTATTGTTGTGATATGTTTCAAAACACAAAATTGGGGTGGTTTTAGTTATATTTTAGAGGTATTATTCAGTTGAAAAAGAAAGAAAAATCATAAAAAAATATGGACATAATTCTGCCAAAAAAAAAATCCGACTTCAATGCAAAGATCTGATAGAGCATTTTTGAAAAAATATTTTGAAAATCTGCTAGTTAAGCAGAAGTACGTGAAATATAATAATAAATTTCAATGGGCGTGACTCCGCCCATTTTTTAAATGGAAGATTGTGTGTATTTTAGAGCTCAAGGTGTGTGGTAAGTTTCGTAAAAACCGGTTAAGTAGAACCACGTGAAATATAATACATATTAAATTTTAATGGGCGTTTTTCAACTTTAAAATTGTGTAATTACTATAGCCAAAGATATTTACTAGGTTACGCAGCAATCATATACGTAGAATATCATAATATTAAATAAAAAATGTGTGGGTGTGTTTCCGCTAATTTTTTTACAATGGGACCATTTAAAATGGAAATTGGAAGTTATACCCTCTGACACAAATAAAAAAAAAAGAATTTTTACAATCGGTGTAAAATGTACCGAGTGATGAAGTAACAATGTAAAAAAAAAAAAAAATACAGAGAAAATTATAACTTCCTCTTTTTTTCTGAAGTCGGTTAAAAAATAGTTTTATTTTATAAAGGGTTTATAAAGCAAATTTTTTATGAAAATCTGTTTTATAATCGTTTTTAAATTTTTCATGAATAATACCTTATATGGGTAAACTTTCTTTTGACTCTCACTGTATCTTGTTATCGGTAATTTGTAAACAAGGCAGAAAACCTGTAATATTTCCTAGGTCGAAGGTATGCCTTGGTTTGTGCGATAATGGAAATATTTCCTTCTTTTTCTTTAACGATATTAACTAAAAGATAGTTCTAAATTTAATATCAATTAAACTGACTTTTCTGTGGATTTCGAAAAAACAAGTAAAATATTTTTACTCATTAAACATTTTTTTTATTCTAATCAAAACGAAAATTGGTAACCAATTTATTTCATTACTGTCAATCAAGCGGTATAATTTCCTAACTTAAGTGCCGCCTTAGATGTAATGAAAGATGATAAACAGAAGTAGTATTTATTATTGAAGCAATATTACCATTAAAAATAAACCAGATATTTACAGTTAAAGAACGCAATTGCTTGACTTTTAATCTATCAAGAGTATTAATTTACAATATCTATGTGTAAATAGTTTAAATCTAATACGCGTGTGTTAATTTGATGTTAAATTGAAATTTAACACTTAATAAACAAACAAACAACAACAACAACAACATCAGCAACAACTTCAAACAAGATAACGTTATTAAACAAATCCACATAAATTTAATGGCAAATGAACTTAAAAATGAATTAATTTTCTTTAAATTTTTTTTGTTTTAGTTTAATCATATTAATCTGCTTTCATTTACAGTTGTATGCATAATGTAATTATGTGTTAATAAATCATTAAAACAATGATAAATAATGCTGAATTATATACTGTATGTACAGCACAGAAAATTTGATTATTATGTAAACTTGACCTTTACCTTGATTAATAAGGCTTGGTGTGCTTTTTATTTTTTTCTTTTTTGTGATTTTTTTTTTCCAAATATTTTTAATTGTTAATGTGTAAACATATTCGTGCATTAAATGAAGCACACAACACTATCTAATAAATACTTATGTCATTATATTCTGTCACAAAATTCGTTATGATATCTCCACTGCACGAAACGAATCAATTTACGCTTGAGCAACGTTGGGATTCATTGGAAATTTACGAGTATTTCCAAAACAAAGACAATAAGCAAAATTGCCGTACTTGAGGCTCAGAAAACTTACACGTGGTCTTACAGAAGCCAATGCAGCCGTTACGAGTGACTGTTTGGTGCGGTTTGTGGAGCGGAGGCATCATTGGCCCATATTTCTTTGAAAATGAGGACGGCACAATCATTACGGTCAATGGAGACACCTATCGCACCATGATAACCGATTTTTTTGTGCCCGCTCTTCATGGTATTGACGTGAACGATGTTTGGCTTCAACAGGATAGTGCAACTTGCCACACATCTCATGCCACAATCGATTTATTGTGTCAAACGTTTGATGGCCGTTTAATTAGCAGAAATTGTAATGTCTATTGGCCGCCAAGAAGCTGCGATTTGACTTCGTTGGACTGTTTTCTGTGAGGCGCCGTTAAAGACGAGTGTTATCCCGACAAACCAGAGACAATTGAGCATTTGAGATACGAGATACGACCGCATACACTCGAAAAAGTGCTCGAAAATTGGTCCGATCGAATGGGGTACTGTGAGGCCAGCCGCGGCAGCCATATGAATGAGATAGTATTCCATCTCTAACCGGAACAATTGTACTTCAAACCATAAAAATGAATTTGGCAAAATTTTAAACGGGTTTTTTTATTGCATTTTTAAATTTAAACTTTTAAATGGCCCGCCCGATACATTAAAAGTTTGACAGGATTGTGAGTTAATTAAACTAATAAACTAAAACAAAATATAATATTTGTGTAAAATGGAATATTTCAATGTTTCTACATCAGTGCGAATATTTACACATATCAAACATTTTTGATTAATTTTTTGTTGTTGTATCACTATGGTTTTCTCAATCAGCTTGAATAGCGGCGTTGTCCATTTATATATTTGTTTTCTTATGTAGGTAAGTTCAAATGATGAAGGCATAGACGCTTGTGAATGAACTACAGCGGCTTCAGCGGATACTAATCCTATCGCAACATTAGAGCGCCCTCCTTCGTCGTTTGTGTAGCAGAGTAGTCGGCGAAGTAAAGTAACCAATAAAATGGCTACTAAGCTCAGCTTTGAAAATTTAATACGCCTCATTGACACCAGAAGCGCTGCAACACTGCTCAGTTATAGAGAGCATTTCTTAACAGTCAGAAGAGAATGGTTCGTAACCAAGCTGAGGCAATATGTTTTATTTTAATATCTTTTATATTTACACGAAAAAAAGTCATCGAATTAGGAAACTTGTATGGGTGCAATTCATTAATTTTAATGAAGATCAATTTATTTAAATTTTCGCAAAAACACCTGATCTCCAATGGCACGCCCATGTAAAAATCATGCATGTTTCACCTAAATCATACATGATTTGTCGTGTTATTTTTTGCTGGGAAGGGGAGCTGAAGTGTTGCCGTTTCTGAATTTTTATTTTTTTTTAATTATTGTTTCGAACTAAAAAAATTATATAAAAAAATTTAATTTGTGATTCATTATAAAATCGACTGATCTGTTAAAAAATTAAATTCGAAAAATAATAATGATAATAAAATTGTTCAAAAAACTTTTTTTGCTTAATTTTTTTTTCCAAAAATCAGCCTGGGCGTTCTTATTATGCTGTAAAAGTTTTATAATTGGCTGCCCATAATTGAGGGCTAAAGCGGGGTCACCACACTCTTCAACTAATAGGGTTTCGCAAAAAATAAATATAAGCATGTCAAAAAAATCTTTTACAGAAATCGATATGCATTTAAAAATCACGTAAAGTTTAGACTTGCATAATTTTTCTACATTACCACAGAAATACACTGAAAAAAAATTATACAACGTTGTATAACAGAAACGTATTAAGAAATTATTTTATTTTTTTTTAAAAAACACAAACATCTACCAGATTTCCATCAGGATTAAAATCTTTCCTCTTCGTGTTTAATAAAACAAGTTTTTTTGTTCCTTGCAAATACTGCAAGTTCAACAGTTTTACCACATGCCACAATTTGCTGCATGTATGTAGTATGTATATTTTAAAGCAACAACTTCTGCATTTAACTTAAAACTTAAGCAAGTAGAAGCATGAGTATTAGAGTCTGTTTGTTTGTCATTATTGTCTTCTTAAAGTAATATAAGAAATTAAAACTTTAGCCGTTTAAAGTTAGTCTTGCTTAACTTCGTCTATAAAGGAGATATTAAAGGCAAATGAAAATATAAGACTCAAGAGTATGCGAGTACGAAAAGTAAGATAACAGAAACTCTCAACATGCAACAATACAATGACCTTGACAAGTCAAGTGTTAAAGGGGATCAAAATTAATTTTTTTTTTGTTAGCCACCATCATTCTCTATCTTTAGTAAGAAAAATGCTTGTCTGCAGAAATAATGCTTAAAGCAATATGCCACACAAGATAAAGTGGTTGCGTTTTTAAACACACACCTTTAAGAACTTGAAAGTTTTTCAGCAAGAGAAATCCTTGGTTTATTTGTTTGCTTCGGTAAAGGGCTCTGCTTGTATCTTAACTTGGTTTTAATTTGCCGTTTTTCAAAGTGAGTGAGTGAGTGCATGTGCAAGTTGTTCTTAGTTTTTCATTACGCTTTTAAACAAGTTTACCCATGAACTTTAATATAAATATTTTAAGTTTTTTTTAGATATTTTCATGCTTAATAAACGTATTTGCAAACAAAAAAGTTTTCTATTTTTGAAACACATATTTGAATTTGTATTTAAATAATGATGATGGGGAAAGTTAACAACTTTTGTGTTTAGCTAAGTAATTAATAAATAAGCCTAAAAGTGGGAAAATTGTAATACGGGCCTAGTTCATTATTCATTGTAGCTTTATGAATTTCTAACAGGTTTAGCTTTTCTTTTAATGAAACTCTATTATTTTATTGTTTGTATTCATTAGTTCGATTCAGAGCAAAAGACAAAAAAGGTTTAAATATCATTAGTCTCCTTTTTAAAAAATGCTGAATATGAATTAATAAATAGCCTTATGTGAAAGAGATTAATATTTATGGGCTTTTTATTTGTGCCAGCTGAGGAAAACCCAGTGCCTATGTTCTGTAAGTTTGGAGAGAAGTTTTTCAGCCGAAACGTCTGTTATCATTATGTGAAACACAGGATGGTAACAAAAAACTTAGTTCTTTGCTTATCAGTCTTTTAAGCTTATTTCAGGTTTTGTATGATTTATATAATTTTTTAATATGTCTCGACGCGAAAACTTCTCGCAAGTTACAGAACCCAGGTACTGACTTCCACAAAAAAATTAACGTTTTTAATTTTCTTAAAAAAATATACAAAAAAATACTTCAAATTGAAGTAAACTCTCTGCCATGCACACCACAAACGAAAAATGAAAGTATTAAATTTTCTTTCCCTCAAATGTTTCTCTTTAAAAAATTTCTGTTTCTTATGTTTGTGTTTATAAGCATTTTTCCTTTTCAATTTATTGAAGTGTGGGAGAGATGAACATTTTCAACATCATCAAGAAAAACCAAAAAAACTGCAATTGCATGCAAAAAATCATTTTCTTCTTCTTTTAAATGTATGTACATGGGAAACAATTTAATTAATTATTCGCATTGTAGCAGAAGAAAAAGATAAATTCAAATAGAAATTTTTATATCTCTGCATTTCGAATTATGTTTACTCGAGTGTAATAATAAACATTCATCACACAAAACTCTAAAAAAAATTAGAGCTAAAATAATAATTACATAATTTATAAAAAGAAATGCAGTCATAGGAGAATTACATTCAAATTAAATAAAATTATATTCTAGAAAGAATTTAAATTAAATATTAGATACTCTAATCAAAAACTTTATTAAAGTAAAATAGATAAATAAAAATCAATTAAAAATAAATTGTGTCAGTTAAAACTTTTAATTAATTAAATTTTTAAAGAAAAGTTTAACTAAATTTTTAATTAAAATTTCAAACAAAATTTTAATTCAATGAATTAAATTTTTAATTGATTATTTGCTTTTTTTTCAATTAAACGTGTAAATTAGGGGAAAATTTTTGCTGTGTGAGAACTCTTCTCTCTTAAAGCCATTTTATTTTTTGAAACTATTAAGTTAAAAAGTGTGAAATTGAAATCCATTCATACATAGATCTTCTTAAGATAAACTAAACAATACTAAATGTTGAAAAGAAATCATATCCTTAGGCAAATGCTGCATAATTTTAGGAGCTTGTTGGATTAATTAATTAAATTAAAAAAGTTGCTGAAATGCAATTCAAATTAAAAAAATAAGTTTTATATAAAAAATTTACATAAAGATACATCGATATATTTAAATTCATTATTTGTTTGAAATCGAGTTTTTTGCATATTTCGAAAAATGCAAAAATCTCGATTTAAAAAATAATAATGAGTTAAGGCCTTTCTATATTAAGGTAGTTTACATTTTAAATTTTTTTTTTCATGAAATTTCACGAATTTTTTTTGCCCGAAAATTTTTATATTTGCCAATTGCAGCTCTATAAGAGAAAGAGAGATATATAAAAATGAGCATAAATAAATTGGTGAAGTATTTTTAGGAACTTTTTTTTTTAAATTTCTATTTTTTAATGAATTTTTAAATTATTTTCATATAATGAATTTATGCAAATACCTCATATATTTACTATTCGAATTCTATTATTTGCAATAGCGAGATCTCGAAACCATATAACCTTGAGCTTTGGGAAGAAAGCTTGCGTTATATTATATAAAAAACGGTCATCCTACATTTGTACGAAATTTTTACCCAATATGAACAATGATATGAGGAATAATTCTGCATTGTTAATACGAAAATTGAGTATTTGGAGCCATGACGTTATTGAAGTAAATGAATATTCGCTATTTGCAAAGTTTAAAATTAAATGTTATTTGTTTCATTTAGAGTTAAACTTCCAAGTTGTTCATTATATGAAAATTAAAAATTATCTAAATTCATACATATGTACACTAACTTTTAATATTCACATTTGGCATGTATGCACGAGTATGTGGGCTCCACAAACGAAATTCGTTTAATTCGTAATATGCTCCATTAATCCAGTTTTATGCTCGTATGTTATACCGAAACATGTGTCTTTTACATTTCATTAACACACCATCCAATACAAATGACCTCAAAAAAGAAAAAATATAATTTTTTTTTTTTTAAATACACTTGCTTATCTCAATTCGTTTTGGACAAAATTATATTACATTTGCATTTTTACCCCAATTATTCTAATGAAGTATCATTTTACTTTTATCACTGGGTGCTCACACTTAACATACAGACATCCATACATGCATATGTACGAGTACGTACATACATATCGACCATTTACTCAAAGAACATCATAACTCAAAAAATTTAATTTTGAGTTAGTGATGCAGAATTAATTCTCTTATCGTTCTTCATATTGTGTAAAAATTTCATACAAATAAATATCTTGTTTCCTCAACTCTTGAGAGACAAATTTAATTTTCTTTTTCCATTAAATTGAAAATTTTAAACTAGTTTTCTGGCAAACTGTTTTTTTTTTGACGTTGTTTGAGCGATATGTACATATCGCACATTCAGTTCAATAGTGTCATAACTCAAAAAACGAATTTTTTGAGTTAATAATGCAGAATAATGCAGCATTTCGTATTTTATCTTGTGTAAAAATTTCATATAAATAGCTTGTACCATCAGCTCCTGAGAGTAGAATATTTTTTCATGTCTTCTTTGAGTTGTATGGCAAATTGAAAACTTAAACTGCGTTTTCTGTAAAACTGGTTTTATTGAGTTGTGACACTATTGAAGTAAATGAGCGATATGTACGTATGTATTTTTGTACGTAATTGGTTCGATAATGAAGTCAAGTTATGGGGTGTATTAAATTGCAAAATACCAAAAAGTGTTTATTAATTCTTTTGTTTATATATGAATGAGTTGGTTTTTCAAACCACATGGTTAACATATGTATGACATAAAATAAATAATATGGGAATATTTCTGAAGAACTTATTTGAATACAGTTTAAAAAAAACATATCGTTGCATTAACAAAGAAAAATCGAAAAATACAAAAATCTTGATTTCAAAATGAGATGAGTAATGAGTTAGAGCCTTTCTATATTAAGGTAACGATATGTATGTATGTTTGCATGGTTTGTCAATTTTAAGAGTTTGCTGGAAAGGAGGGATTCTTAAAATCGTTTTATATTGATTGGTTTTGATGCAATATATATACATACATACATACATATAGTATATGTACATATGTATGTATGTACATAGTACATATGTGGTGAAAAAGAGGATCAATCATGAGTTTACGGCCAGGCCCATGATGTCGACAAGAAAGTTTCTTTCGCTTACTTATATTGAAAACAAAAACAAAACAAGAGAATTTGTTTTTGTGTTCAATGTAAGTAAGCGAAAGAAACTTTCTTGTCGACATCGTGGGCCAGGCCGTTAGTTTTTTTATATAAACAATGTTGCCATTTTGATATTATTGGTGCAAACAATATTTAAAATTCAAAAATTAATAATACTAAATGAATTACGAAAGTACTGGCAAATTCAAAATTTATCTTCATTAAATCGAAACAGAGAGCAACATAATGCAGGAAATTTTAGCATGAGTTGGTTTTTTCTTATAAATAATTTTGATGCAAATGTTGCAATATTGAAAACAACATACGAGTACATACATATTTACCAGTGCTAAGCTGCATTTAGTGATTGATATATTTTTCTTCATTCCGTCATTCAACGTTAAATTTGGTTGATAAACATACTGGTCTCGGTTATCGACCGAGTTGAGTTGAGCTGTTGAGTATTCAGGAGAATACTGATGATGGCTCATATCACAAACCGGTATGTTATCAACCAAAGATCACGTATTATGACGCTAAATTCGTTCCCAACTACATTTATAGCTGTGTGAAACAAATTAAGGACACGATGCTTACAAGTGAACTTGAAGCAAATAATACGAACGGTATGTTGTGTGATACCGAAAATTTGTCCTAGTTCAGTTAATTTACTCTTACTCCTGGAAAAATGCTTAATGTATGAAATAAACTATTATTTATAAGCCTGCGAGCCACATTTTTAACATGAAGATTTAATTAATGAATACTGTTGAGAAAAATTCCTTATTAAAAATGGGTTTTAAAGTTCAAGGCGCTACATTGTTTAGTATTTTTTTTTTGGAACTATCAGAAATAAATAAGTAAATTTTTTAAACATTTGAGGGATGTCATTCCAACCAATATTAAATCCGAGCTAGATTCTACTAATGAGGGAGTTTATGACTATAAAATATTTGGTGACAGGGTTGAAACGAGGCCGTATGAGTTGCCAAGACGAACACCGTAGGGGTCGACCGATTGAGGTGTCAACACCGCAATTAAGCTGAGATTTTGCGTTGATACTCACTTCACAGCCGAGTCAAAGGAACGGTAAAATCAGTGGCCTACATCGAGCGAATCATATCCAAAGAAGGCGAAACTCATGACGTCAGTTTTTTGAGACGCGGGTGGCATAATTTTTATTCATTATATTCAAAAAAAGGAAAAGCATTTAATGGCGAGTGCTAGTGTAATGCTAACGTATTGCTGAAATTAAGGAAAAAACCCAAGCATTTGTCACTTGTAATTGAAATAATTTTGGTAAAGAGTTGCTTACAAATTTTCCGAACCAGAAAAAATTCTTTCCGTATTTCCACCCTAAAATAATAGAATAGTTTTACATGCTACACTAGGTTTTAGAATTTTAGTGCGACATTAATATTAGTCATATTTCCCTGGATTTTAGTTATTTTTATCTAATTTTCCATTAATAAATATTACCAAGAAAATAGTGTCAACAAAGTACTTTTTCATTATTTTTAATGATGTTTAATGACGAAACATTTATGTATGCATACATACATATGTACATATATTGAAATAAGTAAAAACAAACTTACCATTTTTTATGCCATTAAATTTATTTACTGTCACAAGCCTAAAAATAGACAACATAAAAACGAAAATGTTATTTATTATTGCTGATAATTTTGTAAACATGTTTATTCATTGAGTATGTCAGCAATATTTTGATACATATATACATACATACATACATGCATATATATAGATGTATATGCATGTATGTACATAAAATTAGTTTGTACTACTACGCGTTACATATAGTTTCCTGTTATAAAATGCTTTTCTGTATATTAAAAGTAAAAAAAAGTTAAAATAACCAATAAAAAATTATACACATGGGTCTGAAAGTAGGCAACGTTTCGTGTGTATCTTGATTTTTTCTTTTTTGTGTACCAAATAAATTGCTTGTGATTTTTTCTTACTTTTGAAACAATTTCAAGAGAGAGAAATGTGTTTAATTTTCTTTACAATTTTTACAAAGAAAACTTTATTATATAATGAGGCTATAAAAAATAAGACATAAAATCCAGTGTTGGGAAGAAAGCTGAAAAGTGAAATTACATTCCCTATAGTTTTATAAAAAAAACTTTGATGTTTAATGATCTTACTAAGAGGTTATTCTATACAAACTTTAGTATACGGAATCTGAAGATGTATGGAAGCGTTTTAGTTTTTGAAGACATTTTAGGGAACAGAAGTGCAGGTAATTATTCAACTTTACATATAAAGAATAATCTGTACTCCATCGTTTAATTCTTTTTTTTTAATAATATTAAAAACTGCATTTTTGGAACAGGTAGGAGGGAGGGGGGAGGTGGGACAATATCCATAAATGCGCTCATTTTCGGGAACGCGCATAAATATTAGAAACTTGTTTTGCGATAAAAAGAGGGGAGAGGCGGGAGCATGAGTCAATATCCATTAATGCGTCCAAGTTCCTGAAAACGCTGCATTTTTTGCGTTGCTTTCAGTTTGAAAAACTGAATTAATTCATTAACTTTAAAATATAATAATATATAACTATAATATAGTATTTTAAAATATATAGTTTTCTCTTCACTTCTCTTTATTTACATCAAATAATTTTAACATTTTAAGGGCACTTTTCTTTAGCTTAATGACTTACATACGAATATTGCAAATTCATTTAAATTTTTTTCTCTTAAAGGGCATGAAGTAAATATATTTTGCATACTTTTAGGTTGCAGTGTATGAAAATCTTTGCAGCATACCTTAAAACTTAAATGAATAAAAAAAATAGATATTCACATATATTAATTAATTCTATCCAAGATAATACGATACATCTTGCTCAAGGTTTATTTAAATTTCAACGAACTTACACTTAAAAGTCATTTACCTTTTTTGCTTATTTATTATATTGCAATATCTTATTTAAGATACATATCTATCAGGCATTGAAGATAATAAAGCAAAAGGTAACACGAAATGAAATGTATGTCAGTGTCACCATATCAACTTAAAATTTAATAAAAGTAAGTAAAATAAAATCATATAACTGTTCGGTAACTCTAAATTAAAATTTTCTCAGACATCGAATACTTAAGGCCGTGATACTCTATCATATAAAGTCGTGCGATTTTTGAGAACATAGAACCCTGGTATGATGGAGTTTATGAAAATGTTCAAAAGACAATAAAAATTCATTAGATCAGGTTTGTATTTTTTCATAGATCGCGCGATTGTGTAGGATAGTGAGTTACGGCCTTTATGAAGAAAAACATAAACTTGTACTTCTAAATAAGTTGCATCTAGCTTATTAGAGGCTACCCTCGTATTTTAGTTTAGTAAATTTGTATGACTTTGCATAATTTACATTGCAATCTGATGTTTAGTGTTTGTATTTTAATATTTTTGGCCAACCGCCAGGTGACATAGAGACTCACATTTAAAACTTAAGCATGGGAAGAAAAAAAAATCAACAAAAGTAAGTGAACACAGAAGTATACAGACATTCATACTTACATACCTACATACATATGTACAAACACATGCATATATAATTTCATGCCAGAAATTAGAATTTTTGTTTTAAATCAATATTTAAGTATCACTATACTGCCAACACTACACATTTATTTGCTTCTTGGCTTTTTTTGTGTTTTTTTCTTATACGGTTGTCTTTTCATTTAGATTATTTGAATTTATATCTTTATTAAAAAAAAGTACAAAAAAAATCTATAATTCATTAGAATTTATATTCTTAAATAAACAGTAGATACCATGACGTTAGTAGGGGGAAAATATGTCTCTCTCTCTCTTTTACACAGAACTCTCTTTTTATATTTTTTCTTTTTCTTTTATCAAGTCACCATATTGCCACCGTGCTAAACCAATTCACGTCATCACTTTTCATTAATTTGTTGTTATTGCCAAACGTCATTATTGTGGATCATAGTTCTTTTGTTTCATGTTGTTTCTATTTGTAAAAATAAGAAAAGTCATTGGCAGCATGTTGCGGCTGAGCTGTCAGATACTTTTAACGTCCTCCTCCATACATTTAAAAAAAATTAAATATACAAAAATTCTCTGTAGAAAATATTTATAACACAAATTTCAAATTCTTAGAATTCATACTAGTTAAAAGAATTTACTTGAAAACTAGATCCGAGAGTTTTAAAATTTACTTATAAACGGTGACAAGTAACATTTTTCAATATGTTACTTCATGGAAGATATGCGAATGCATGGAACTGCATGTTACGGACGCACAGACACAAAACTAAAGGACGCAGAAAAAGGTTCTTCACCATTTGTGTACTTGAGGCTGCTGTTGGGTGTAGTTAGCGTGTTCAGTACAAACAAAATTAAAATCTTTTAAAGTCCAAGCTCGATAACTTGACAGATACAGATGTGTGTAAAATTAGCATGAAGCTTCGCTTCACTTAAGCTTAAATTAGAAGTGCCATAACCATAACCATAAAAAACAGCTGTTCGATCCAAACTAATGGGTAATACTATATTTGATTATATAGATGACTCGCCATAACGCCATCTTTTAAACCAATTGAATTTTGGTTTTGGTTATGGCTATACCATATTACCTATGGTATGGCACGTCTAATTTAAGCTTTACGCATAACAAGAAAACATTAGGTGACTTGCGGTCTAATATTTCACTTCAGGTCTGTTCAATATGTATATGTATGTATGTACTCATATATATTTTATGATCTTATGTGCATTCCCTTTTTTAGGGAAACACCAAACGTGAAAAGGAAACCTATTGTTTTCTCTACGATGTCCGTCTGTCTCTAATCTAAATTAAAGGGTATTCTATCAGTTAATGTAATTTTGACTATGAAATTTCGACAATTTGCTGTATCTTGCTTGGATTCCGTAAGAGGGAAACTCTGAAAAAAAAATCGCCAAAACGAAAAAAAACACCAAAATGAAAAAACGACAAAACTTAAGAAACTCCAAAAACCGAAAAATCTTCTAAAAGAAAAAGCGCCAAAATTAAGAAAAAGCTCCAGAACAAGTAGTAATTAGAAATAATCAAAAAACCCGACTGCGACCAACTTTGAACCGTTCAATATTTCGAAATGAAAAATCATAAGAAAAATCTAAAAAATGATTTTAAAATACCTGTCGAATGATACCCATTTTGATATAGTCCGCCGACTTTTAATTTTTTTCGTATTTACAAAATGGCGTCTGTTGGCCGCCATATTGAATTCGTACTACTGTCATATCTTTAGTGACACTGCCGGGATTAAGACAAATCGATTGACGTAAGAATCATTACAATCGGTGCACGCGTTCGGGTTATATAAGGCCGCAAGGAAACACACATACATACATATGTAAACATACATACATAGGCTAATAAATACAATACCCTTCTTTGCGTCGCGCAGTCCGGTAAAAGAGTTTATCTGTTACTTTAATTTTTTTTTTTTAAATGTCTACATCAGGTGAGATATTCGATTATATATGCTAAAGTTCGTATAGTTTACATATCGTTGGTCTCAAGTAGAAAGGCTCTAACCCAAATAATTGTAAGTTTACAGTAAAAGTTAAGAACATAATAGAAACTGTAATATTCACAATGTAAATTTTTTTTGGTACAACTGCTTGTAAAGGCGTTCTTTTTTACACTATTGCAATAAATTTTTGTGACGAGTTGTATTTGTGTGAAATGTGTTGGAATCACTGAAAAACTCAATTTCGTAAAAAATACGAGCTAGGGACTATTTTTTATATTTTTAAACAAACACAACCCGCGAAGCTATTAGCTCTTTTCGGGAAAAACACCCAGGTTCTATGGTGGGAATCGAACCCACGACGTCAGGACTGAAGTGCTAGCATCACTACCACTCAGCCACAGGGGCTGAGACCATCGATGTGTAGCGTCCGTACGGAACCCTTCGTGTGCAATTCCAAATCGCACTTTACTAAATTTATTTAACATTTTATCACTTAAGAATTTTGACATTTCTATGCAAACGAATGAAAGCAGTAAAATATATACATATTATTGCCTTAATATACAAAGGCCCTAACTCATTTTTTTTAAATCGAGTTTCTTGCATTTTTCTATATATGAAATGTTCTTCTATCGAAATATACAAAAAACTCGATTTCAAAAAAATAATGAGTTGGGGCCTTTCTATATTAAGGTAACGATATGTACATATGTGACCATAATTATACAAGTGGTCTAAGTCATATATTTGATGTTCCGAGATATTTAGTAGATTATATTTGAATAAATCGAACAAATATTTTTATATTATGCAATATTTTAATTTAGACTTGTACTTATCTCGATTAATATAAATTTATTTACTGCCTTAGTCATAAAAAATATTTTTGTTTAAGAAGAGGTTAATGAAACAAATTTTTTATGGAAATTTTATTAATAGACCTTTTATAAAATCAAAATATT
The DNA here is from genome assembly GCA_936439885.1 of Nowickia ferox. NCBI lineage: Eukaryota > Metazoa > Arthropoda > Insecta > Diptera > Tachinidae > Nowickia > Nowickia ferox. The sequence goes on from OW387026.1 coordinate 5,630,986, forward strand.
TTTTATGAATTAGACCCTTTATAATTATCAAATAAATATTTCTTAAAGATTTTTTTAAGATTTATTAAATATTTCGAAGCAAAACTGACTTAGATCACTTTCATAATTATGGGCACATACATAAGTATGTAAATATGTATGTATAAACATATTATGGTGATAGTAAGAGGAAAAAATACCTTTTGATACGACATATTTTATTTAATTTTTGCCATTTTGTCTTTTTGTTAAACTGTCATTTCAAACGTCTGCCTGCCAGTCTATGAGTGAGGAAATGTTTACACGTTATTCATATATACAAGAGTTTGAGTGTGTGTGTGTGTTTGTGAATATCAAGTGATAAGATGTGTTTTTTCTTGTAAATTTCGTAGTAAAAAAAAAACAATAAACAATAATAAAATAAGAAATATAATGTAATAAATTGAAAAACCAGAAAAAAGTTGCCAAAACAGAAAGTTTGTAATATAGCGCAAAGTGCTAGAAGTAAAAAAAGCACAGAAAATACACACACACGCATACACACATTCCTTAATTTCATTTTCTTTCTTTCAATCAGCATAACTACACAGAAGAACTGAAATCTGATTTCAATTACGAACACTTTATATTCAATTAGTTTTGTCTGTCAAATTTCCATTCATGGCAAAATTTTTTTTATCAAATTTCTAAAAATAAATTTGATTACAGCAAATTCTAAGAAAGCTTAAGAAGGTCTCGAACATTTTCTGCCGGGCCACTTCTTTAAGTCTGGAAGTCGTAAAATGTTGATGGTAGATTTTGGATAGAGTACAACCTATAATCTCAAGTCGTGTATATTTTGCTGAGACTGCGGCGTAAGACATTTTTTTTTTATTTCTTTCTTTAATTTGGGTTGAATTCATTAGTTCCGGTTCACACGGGTAAACTTTTAATTCCGCTGGTAGAAAAAAATGAGATATTTGCATTTCCTTTTCCGTCTTTTCTGATCTGAATTAAGAGTTGATCAATTAAAGTTGACGTGTGATCCTGAACTAATAATTATTTTAACAACCATTAAGTCTTGCAATATACTAGAACACCGGTCCAAGAACACTAAGCTATTTAAATGTTCAGGGGATTTGGGTCTATTTTGGGATTGTGAGCAAATATCCTCATAATATCAACTGCATCATTTTATTTTAGTTTTATGCTTATTTATTCATCAACTGCATCATTTTATTTTAGTTTTATGCTTATTTATTCATACAAAAGTTTTCCTAATAAATCGAACATTTCAATTAAAGGCATTCTTTGTTATTTTTTTTTTAAATGCCATCAATATTAATTTAAACAAAACCTATTGCTAAAAAGTTTTTATTACGCCAGTTTTATATTGAAATTCTACTCCTACAACTTATAAGCCAACAGCATACGGCAGTTGTGAAATTTAAGAAGAAAAAAAGGGAAATCGTTTGACAAGCGTGTGGGAGGAAGGCAGGCATGTGGCTTGCACGAATTCAAGTTTATATGCAAATTTAAGGATTTCGTAAAAAAAAACAAACTGAAATTTAAAAGTTTTTTTTTTAAGTTGTTGATTTCGTGCACTTTGTACACATACTGTGAATCATTTAAATAGGGAATTTAATTTAATCAATTTTGAAATAATATATCTTGTAAAGAAGGCTTTGGTCACAGTGGGCTTCATAGAAGTCGAAGTAAGATTTTTTTAATAAGTTATATTTTTCAAGAGTTTCTAAAAATTTTTTACAAACACAATTTAGATATGCTATAAGTGCAGTTTAATAGTATGATATCTCCACTAGGTTTAATTCGCTGCGAAAGAAGAGTTTGATTCCAGCGAAAATTTTTATAAAAACAAAACCCTTAAATTCAGTATGAAATGAGTACGATATAAAAGAAGAAAAAAATATTGCATGCGATATTTTTGTAAAACGTATTTAACTCAATGAATTTATCTTCACACACATGATATTTCATCCATTGTTGCGTAAAGTTATATATGTATGTACATCTGATTCATCGGTATTAAACTTTTTTTTGTTAGAAAAATATTTGTTCAAAAGTTTTCCTTATTTAAGTGATTCGCAGTGTATGTGCATGTGCGACTAAATTTTATAAAATATTTAATCAAAACAGCAAACTCTCGCTAATACTATGATTATATTTAATCGCTTTTAATATAAAAGTCAACTTTTATAATAACTTTTCAAACATTTATCAATTCACTTGTAAGTGAGCCAACAACAAAAATCCACTTAAGGTACATCACACATTACAAAACGAACTTTAAACGTAACTTTTCTTATCAGCACTGTTTGTCAATTACTAAATACAAAAACATTTTAGAAATGTTATTTTATACATTTTCGAGGAAATTTTGTTGTTAAATGTCGAGAGCGAATAATTGCTTTTAATAAACTTGAACTTAAAAACGTTTAATAGTTCTTTTTTTATTATATATTGAAAAAAAAAACCAATACGTCTTTTGCGAAAAAATTATAACATCTAGAAACGAAGGGGTTTTAAATTCATTGTTGTATTATGATTTTCTTTTATTTTTCAGATTATTGTTTATGGAGACTTGAGGCATTGAAAATGTTTTAACGCAACGAGTATATCGCAGTTTTGTTCAGTGCATGAACTCATCCTTACCAGACAGTGACTTTTTCGGGATGCATTGTACGCTTTTTGATCTCTTGTGGACTGGTATAGTAACAAATTCGACAATTTCGTTTGTGGACCAAGCTATTCATTCAGAAATGGGATTCAGCAATGAATATAACTTTTCAGTGAAAATAAGGTTCAATTTCCAACTGCTCCAGGTCCCATTCGGCGAACACACGTGATTTTCTCAAGTTGTTTATCTGCAGCTCCTGGGTCAGTTGAATTTTTTACGGGTGCAGGGCAACGTCACGAAGTAAAATTCTCCAAATTGTGTGTGGAGTCAAATTCATTCACCACACTCCGAATAGTTCTCTCGGTAGAACAATTATGACCAACGTAAAATGGGCGAAGTGCTCGGAACGTTGACACACCCATTTTGATCGAATAACGTCATCACTTGCAAGTTGTGTTGAACGCTATATTCTTCCCGGCTAATTTGAAAAAAAAGAATTAATAAATGACAACCAATTTGATAGATGCAGCTGCAACAATATGGCCGCCATCAACTGTCAAAATTAGGAAGTCTCTATTGGAAAACCCTTTAGTAGACCTTAAATTTTTAGTTCTCTAACAGACAGGATAAGCTTTGTACTTTACATTTTTTTTTAGATAAGTGAAACAATTTTGCGAACATTTGTTTTTAATTTTGCCATTATCAAAAGTTTTCATTATCATGATAACGAAATTTAAGACAAGTTTGTTAAAATGTATGGGCGGCACAGTTGATTTATTTATAACCACAATATAAATATTTTTTTTCAGCTTTTGTCAAAAGAGTTATTGGTAAAATTAAGTACTTAACTTTATTTTTCTTATCAGCTTAATAATTTCAAAAGAAATTTTCTTTGCAATAACTATAAACAAGTTAAATATAAAATTGATAGTAAAACACAATTTATTAATATGTCTTTAAATAATAACAATAAAATAAGTATGCATTATAATGTCAAAAGTTATCAAAAATTATTATGAAGAAACTTTTTTTTCCTACACCTGATTTACGTTTCTTGGTATAATAAAATATTTAATTACCAAAATTAAAAGTACATATTAACTCATTTCTCACGAAAGTGTAATTAGTTAAAATTAATATTTATACAGCTGCTTATTTCATTTAGTTCAATTGAAAGTAGAATTGAGCTTCCCCCCTTAAGGTATGCTTCAATATTTCCTTGCAATTAACCTAAAAAACTCACTTAATAAAATTCCAACTAATATTTTAATTCTGTTTCCCAAGCCCTTATGTTAGCCTTAATGTATGCTTTACAAATATTATGATGGCACAATATAAATTGGCAAAAAGTAGGTCATCGATAGTTTTTAACGATATAAAATCGGTTTATGCTTGTGTATAATTTTTTGCTTAAGTAAAATTGATTTTATTTAACAATATTATTACACACAAATAGAGTGAATTTGATTATTTTTTTCTAAAAAAGAAGAAGGAAGAAAGCAAAACCTAAAAATATGCTTAGGAAATTAACAAATCCGACAGCAGGTTGTTTTCCCTGTTGCCGGAGTTGCCATTCACATTTATACCACATGCACAATAAAAAATCGCCAGCAAAGTTTATCCAGTCACGTAAGCAGTCAGCGAAACAATTCAATGTAGCGACTTTTCTTAAACACAATTTAAACATTTTGCCCAAAAATCCAATTATATTAAAAGCTTATTTTTGTGTTATACTAACCTACATTTTTTTTAGGAAACACTCCTTTTAAACGACAATAAAACAAAACGCTCCAAAAATTGTACTCCCAAATTTATTTATTGCTGATTATGTCCATTTTCAACAGAAAGTCAAAGAAAAAACACCACTAACTGAATTTTCCCTCTGATTTTTTTTTCGTTTAAAAAGATTGCTCAGACATGCACAACTATGTATCCATCATTTTTTATAACATCCTCTAAGGACTTGCAGTTATGTTACTCAGCCAAGCCAAGGGGAAAAAAGAATTTGCTGTCACTCCTTAAAAAGTTGTTGAAAAATAAACGGAAAAAACTTAATATATGAATGCACATACTCATGTATGTATGTATATGTACATATATTCTAAAGTATTTTTCTTTTAGTTTTTATGACCTATTTAAATGCGCTAACAATTTCTGTGTTATGTAGGACGAAAATCTTTTACATGTTAGACAGCCAGATGTGAAAGTTGTGTAATACAGAAATGAAAGTTTGTAACGTTCTTAAAAAAAAATAATAATTTACTAAGAGAGTATCACGATAAGAGAAATATTTTTCAGTTTATGTGTAAAAATTTTGTAGCGTACATTTTGGCAATAAAAAAAAATTATATAAGAAAAATTATTATAAATTTATTTTAAAAACATGTAAGAAGTGAACATTTTTTAAACGTTAAAGCTGATGATTTGTGAAATAAAGAGTAACACTGGTATTCATAAGCAATTGTTAAAGTTCAAGTATATTTTAAACCGCTTCTCTAGTACACAACTCTAGTACACAACAATCGTTTATGAATATAGCTGGCTGTACAGCTTTGAATATAAGCTGAGGGAAAAATTACGCTGTAGTTAACACACTTTTGTCAGCGAATGTAGACATTCTGGGTATAGAAATATGTAATACCTATTAATTTTCTAATTGCAAGTATAACAGGTCCTTGATAAACTTTGATAACCACTCAGTAAAAAATTAATAAATCAATCGAATGCTCGGTTAACTAGAAAAGTGGGTGCATCATCTCAGCAATGTGTACTTATGTATGTATGTATTTACCAGAGAATGACAATGAGTACTCAAAAAAATTTATATACATAAGTAGATAGTATTTATTTTAGTAACTACGTATAATTATAATTGTAGCGCAAACAATTCCTACACTCACATATTTTCTCTCAATCAACTAGGACATAAAAGAGCATCTCTACTTCGTTCACCCGAAAAAACTAAAACAAGCTACGACTCAAAATAAAAAATGCACATGCGTATCCAGCGCATTTAATCTCTCCCATACATTATTTATTGAATCGCACAAAAAATATACACATGATACCCGGAATATTTATTCATCATTCGCCACCGTATACATACATTTGCTTATATAGAGTGTAATGGAAAATGTGTGGTGTGTGTGGCAGTTGGAAAATATGATTTATGTGTGTGCGTAAATAAATAGCCCTGTGTAGCCGATTAATAGTCAAGAGTATTTTTATACTCAAGCGTATGATTGTAGCTCATACAGTCTATAAATTTTAGTTATAGTTTTCTGTGCTGAGTAATTTGAAAAATTTGTTTAAACATAGTTGTTGGATATTTATAGTTATACAAGTGTGTTTTTTCATATGAGCGTGGTTTTTATTTTTAGCTGCAAGCATTCATAGTTTTTTTACGACCAATACTCAAAGAGTATTTAAAATGATATTTGGTCATTCTCTAATATGTACATATTCCTCAGGAATTAAGAAAGCATCATGAAACTAAGTAGCTATTCGGTAGAAATAATTTCACGCTGTTAAATTGAAAGGATAATCTAATTTTAGTAGATTATGAGCAAACTCCTACAATTAATTGACGGTTGTTGTTATTTGTTTACTTGAATATCTTATTTATTATACACTTAATTAACTAAGTCACATGAAAAGAAAGAAAGTAGTCTTCATAAAATTATCCATATATCATGGGGTGTTTATTATTCTTTAACAAGCCATTGAATGTAACTAATACGCCATTTGCCTTAATAAAATGACATTAAAATGTAATAAAAGTTTTATAATGCTTAACGCCTCCAAGTGTTTACCGTTTCGCTTCAAATTAAAGCATTTATTCAGCCTTTAATTCAACAAAGTGAAGGATGTTTTTATTTGTTGTAATTGTATATGTATGCATTTTTCGAATTTTTAATCGCTCTTTCTACAAAAGCTATTTTAGGCAGAGAATTCGTCATTACAAATCGTTTAAATTAATAAATTTTTAATGGTATTTGTACAACAAGCGGCAAATATTAAAAAAAGCTAGAGTTTTAAACTAAATAAAGTGGCAAATTGAAAAAGGGTGAAAATGAAACTATTAAAAACAATTTGTTGATAATGGTAGCATAGTTTTAGGGGGCTTTTTAATGCAGCCTATGTTTCACGCTTTTAGGGTGTACAATGTAAAAGATTAATTTCGACACATGGTATACACATAAAAGGTATTTTAACTTTTAGTAAATATTTTATTTATTAGATATTTTTTATACTTAAAAAATGTTTAGAATTATTTCATCGACATTTTCATTTAACTGTTGCTCAATGCAAAAGCACACAAAAACTATAAACTCGTTTTATTATTATTCATTCAATTGTAATAAATTTAATGAAATTATGATGAAAACAGCACAAATTATCATAAACATTGAAACCGAACCGAACGTGCCTCTTAATAGTGTGTGGCTCATTAACAACTGAAAATTTTTGCATATACCTACCTACATACGCAATCAAAAACTGTCTAGTAAATCATCTATGCATGTATTTTTTTTTTATTACAAAGATATTTTTTTCCTCTTAATTGTATATTTTTTTTAATACTTTTTATAACTTTTTGGTTATTTTGTTTATAAATTTATCGCACAAGCTAATTATTTCTTACGAAAAGAATGCGGAAAATATGAAAAATTTAAACAAGAAATTTATTTTTTTTGTTGATTTTTTTGTTCCAGTGATATAGATTTTGCTGGCAACTACTGTTGGATTGATGATTGAACTGAAGCAAATAGACACGATAAGATCAGCATTGGGTTGATGCTTTACTCCAATGCAATTTTTGTTTACATCTAAAAAAGCAAAAAAAAAAAAAAAAAAAATCTAATTTACAGCAAACAAAAATTCAGGCCACTGTGTTATTTATACTTAAATTACCAAACAAGAGGGAGAGAAACAACAAGAACAAGTGTAAATATTCTATATTTAAAAATATTTAATTGATTGGATATATTTTTTCTCTCTTCTCTGTGTTCAAATGTTTTAAAACACACATAGCGGGAAAAAGGGGGAAGTATAGTCGGAGGAGTTTTTAGAGTGGCCAGATTATTTGAAGTATAATTTATGAATGCTATAGATTTTTTTATGAAATTTTTTTCTTTCATAATTAAAAAAAACCCAAAAAACGAAACAAATTTTTTTTAGCGAAGCAAAATTTTAAATCAAATATATTACATTTTAAACTTATTTAATTAATTGGATATATTTTTAACCGGCTTCTGTATTCTTTTTATTTATTTTTTGACATTGTTGCTTCATAACTCGGTAGATTTTAGACCGATGGTAGCAATTCTTTTTGCTTCCAATTGGCCCCATTGTAAAAAAGTGGACAGGGACACGCCCATACATTTTTATTTATTTGATTTGATGATATTTCATTTATTCGATTGCTAAGAAACTTATACAACACATTGGGCTCTTGTAACGACACAATTTCGAAGTTGCAAAAATGGGCGGGGCTACACCCATTCAAAATTATTATTATATTTCAGGTGGTTCTACCTAACCGATTTTTACGAAACTTATCACACACCTTGAGCTCTAAAATAGACACAATCTTCTATATAAAAAAATGGGCGGAGTCACACCCATTGAAATTTTATATTTTATTTTAAGTGGTTCTACTGGACCGATTTTTACAAAACTTAACACACACCCTGAGCTCTCAAAACCACACAATCTTGCAACGAACAACAACCAACAGATTTTCAATTTTTTTTTTGTTTGAAAAAGTTAAGCTTTTTTCGAAAATGATCTATCATTTCTTTGCATAATTATTTCTCTCTGTTCAAATGTTTTGTACATATAACAGGAAAAACAGGGAAGTATAGAGTAGCCAGATTATTCTAAGCTTAATTTATGAATGCTACAGATTTCTTATTCATTGATTTTTTTTATGGAATTGAAGAAAAAAAAAATTAAATGAAAAATTTTGAAAAAATCTAAAAAATGCGAAAAATCTGATAGGTATTTTTAGGAGAAACAAAATTTTAAATAAAATACATATATTACAATAAAGTGATAAAAATCACAGTATCTCATAAACATTTTAGCTTAAAGTAAGATGTTCCCTGACAATCTCACTGTTATCTTATTTTGAAATATTATGAAAATGTCCAGCATACTTACATGTACATAGAAGTTGTTTTTGTTTACAAACTAATCAAATCTAATAACATTTACATACACATCAAGCCAACAAGCAGAGAGCATTTATAAATAAATCATTTGCCCTTATGTAAAAAACTTGAATTGTCTTATCTCGACTTGAGTTGTTTTACAAAATATGTACAATCCTCGTACAAACAGGGAACTAGCATAAGCGTGTGCCGGTGGCGCCAATTAAATTTTGATTTTTATTTATTTTAATTTTACATGTATAGAGAATTTTTTCTTACTAATCGCTGATAGTGAGAGTCATAAATTAATAAAAAAATAAATAAAAATACAAATTGTGGCAGCTTAAGGGTGTAGAAATGAAGAAAATTCTTTTTATTATAAGGTCTCGAAGAATTGATTGGCACTTTTCAATTAGTGAAATCACTTACATAAAAAGAAATAGCTTTTAGAAACTCAAGTGTTTTAAGAAACATAAAAACAAAAATAAATAAAGAAAAAGTGCAACATTCTAAATTGTTAATAACATTCTAATTGTTAATTCTAAAGTGTTAATGAAATTTTAAATGTGAATACTAAATGTATCCTTTTTAAATTTTTACATACTTTTTGCCAACAATTGCAAAAATTGAAGCAAATCCGCGAATACGCTGTAAAAAAAAGCTAAAAAAAAAATCAAACACAAAATATTCTTGCCTTTAAGACGTTTTTTTTTGCTCTGCTGAAAAATTATTATTTTGCCACTTACAACCTTATTCGCGGCTTTGCTGCAATTGTCGAAATTTCTATAATAAATTTTATAAATCCAATGAATGTAACGCACATTCTTCTCGTCATGCGGCAGATATTAAACTGAATTAGCAAAAAATATTCTTTTAATTTTTTTAACATTTCATGGTAAAAAAAATTTGAGTACACTTTTAAAATGAAATAAAAACTGTGTTTTCTATATGAAAAATCAGCTTTTAAAAAAATGAAAAATATGTATAATATACATACATATAAAAATTTGTATTGTAATAAAAATGCAATAAATTTTTTATGTTAAAAACGTGCGTACTCTATTTTGTATAAAAATTGCTTTGCAAATAAGAAATGAAATAAAATTCAAAACGCGAATGAAAGAGTAATTCTAATCGATTACATCATGAAGCCTTAGAATGTATTTTCTTTAACCTCTTAAGCAATTGATAAAAACAATAATGTCGATTAATCTGTAAAACCATGTAATAAAAAAAAGGATTTACTCTGTAAAATGCAACGCATATTTTCTCGAGCGTTGCTATGCATGGACTTTAACAAAATAGGGCCTGTTCGGAAATGCATCACTGTTGGGCATCATACGAGCAAACTTTAATTTCAAATGCAATACAAGTTCGCTGATAATATTTTTTAGTATAGCATCATCTTTGCACCCCATAACACATTTCTTTGTGTGTTATCTAACTCAGCGAAGCACTTTAGGACATTTAAATTTCAATTTGCAGCGCAGTGATACATTAACGAACAGGCCCATAATGCAAATAATGCCCCATCTTCAATTCATTAAATGAGAAGCACTTTTGAAGACAGCTAAAGCGGAAATCAGTGCCAAAATCCGCAATAAGTTTAAGGAGTTTTCAATGCCAAAAATACTTCAGACGAGGTTCGAATAACTAGCGCATTGTTCACTAGACTTATCTAGTGAAACATTTTGTTATAAAACACTGAACAGTATGGAAGACAGCCGAATTATCTCCTTTACCTTAGATTGTTTTTTTATCTTTATTTTATTGCATTTCATTAATTGAAAACATTCACTTTTTATATTTAAATATGTAGTTATTTTTACCAAAAATTCAACAAACATTCCAATCACGTTTTTCTAAAAATAAAAGAAGAAATAAAAAAAAACTCAGCAAGACAAGTGAAAAAATTCAAAATGGTGATGAATTACTTATTGCCTTTTGTACACAAACTTTATTAAATAATAAATATAGAAACATGCATATTAAATATAAAAATATAGAAACATGCATTAACATAATCTAAGTCGTGTAAACATACATATTAATGTACTGTCCAAAAGTACAGTGGGTCTACTACAACACATCAAACAAGAAACTAAACAGCAGTCAAAACATCCACATTAACTACCTTTAAAACGGTTAAAAACTCAATGGCGAACTTATTGGGTCGATTTAATAAGGATGTGAAAAAAACGACCGCATTTGGCATAGAATTTTTTTTTAAAGAGAGAAGTAACATTCAGGCAATTAATGCCTATTACTATCACTAGGTGTTACCTTCTTTAGGAAAGGGATAGTGATAGAGAAAACGGTGAAGGTGGTGAAGGAAGATATAGAGGAAAGCTTCAGTCTTTTACAACTCTGCTTTTTGCAAGTTTTTAATAATGCTGTGTTACAGCGCCTCTGGTGTCAATGAACCGTATTAAGTTTTTGAAGCTGAGCTTCGTAGCGGTGACTATTTCTTATTTACGAGTGACTATTTCTTATTCCCAAATCTGAAGAAATGTCTCGGCGGAAGGAGTTTTCACTCCTACAATTAAATCGCCTTACAAATAAATACAAACTTACATATTTTGATGATATTATTTTTTGGAAGAATAAAAACATTGGAGAAACGTTGTACAAAGTGCTCACAGGGGACTTTGTTGAAAAATAAAATGATTTTTTATCCAAAAATTTGTTTCATTAAAAAAAAGTCACAGACTCTCGTATATGAGAAATTTAGTGGTTTTCATCAACAACAGCATAAGTAAATTTTTGTAGATTTTGAATTATTGAAAGGAAATCGTTCTATTTCTTTCATACGCTTGACACTTGATCAGTATACAGTATATCAAAATGATTAAACTAAAAACTTGCACTATTTTTGAAAGAATGCAACTCTGATCCAATGGCCCATACCGTTACTTGTAACGCAACACGCCCCAACTAACATTTTCATAACTTTATAGAAGTAGGAAAAAATATGTTAAAATGGAAAATATTGAGGTTTTTAATGCGAATTTTTGCAATGTAATAAAATAAATAGAGTCGCTATTTGTTCGCGCAGACTTGGAATTTTTTCAAATACTTTCAAATTAATTGTTGTTTTACGTTTTAGGTAAAAAATATACAATTGTCTTTGCACATTTTCATACAGTCGATTAACTAACTAATTAATTAATTTTCCTAAAAGTCGTTTGACTACGTACGATAGTAAATAGCAGCTTTTAACAAATTTTCTTTTAATGGTTCTTTATCTACATATGTTGAGATAAGTGGTTTTATATGTAAGCAATCTTAATGTTTAAGAACTGAATTTCAGGTCTTATGACTTTTCCCAAAAAATATTAATATGTTCTTAAAGAATTAAATTCTCCGCTTAAAAATCATTAACATTACTTTAGTTGGCGGGTTATTTTTGGATAATGCATACATACATACAAACATACGAGGTACATACTCACACAAATTTTTAAAATTTAATGGAAATTTTTTTAACGGATTTGCTTTGCCCTAAGTATGTATGTACATATGTATGCACACGTACTATGTGTGTATGTATGCATTTGATCGAAAAGAAAACATTAATATTTTTCTTTAACGGAAATTGACAAACATCATTTTATGAATGAGAGAATTGAAGCCAACAACAACAGCAACAACAACGAAAACATTCATTGTGCAACCATATATAAAGAATTGAAGTTTGAATTAAATTGGTCATGAGTGGGAGAGGTTTCATGTTGTTTGTTGGTGGTTATTTTGTGCTAAGCCGATATAAACGTTTTTAGATTTAATATCTAAATGGGTGGTTTCTTTTAGGAGAAGCACGTCAAACAAAAGCAACAAAGAGGAAGGCGCACGCCTTTGTAAATACTTTGTTTGTGTTGCTCAAGACATGTGTCATATGTGCTTTTTTATTTATTTTTAATTTTAGCCTTTTATATTAAAAATCATGTGTACTTTTATGTTTTTATTGAAGAAAATAAATGAAAATGAAAGTATGTTTTCTTTTTTTTTTTAAATTGTACGCAGTCTGTACAAAGCATTTAATAGATTAACAAAGAATTTGTGTGACAAAAGCCTGAAAGGTAAAAGATTGAACAGAACAATTTATTGTTTAGAGAAACATTTCTAGAACCAAATACGAAAGTTTGTTTTAATTACAAAAATAAAAAATAAAATAATTCGAAAAGTGTGTTAACTGCAAACATTTGAGAATCACTGCTCATATTTTTAACCAATTTTTCTCCAAAAAGAAATTAAATTAACAGTGTTTCCAAAGGCAATCTCACATGTGAATATATTTTTCAACTGTGATATTTATTGAACTTCTCATTTGTTTAAATGAAAGTTTAACATAATATCTCTAGTTGTTCTAAGAAATATTTGGGTAAAGGTTCTTTGATCTGCATTAGAAACAGTGAAATGCGCATAGGATCCAGCTAAACCCTTCAATAACAAATTTCAATGTGCTTTTAACAAAAATATTTTTTTTAATAAGTAAAATAATAATTTGGAATTATTAGTGCGTTAACAAATGTTAAACTGAAAAATTATCTTGTTAAAAAAAACTTAAGAAAAGTTTAATAAATATCTTACTGCAATACGAGTACACAGAAAAAATATTTCTCCAATCAACACCTTAAATTGAAAAAAAACAAATATTTAAAAAGTTAATTGTGTAAATTAAACCTGCCACTAAATCTGCTCTTTAGAAAGCCACCAGGAAGGAGCATCATTTGCCTAAAAGATGACTTTTTTAAAATTAATTTTCATTGATTGCATTAAATCTGCTCCTTCAAGAGCCATCAGGAGCAACGTTTCTATATAGTGGGACCACTAATCTACAGAAAATTTGTTAAAATATGACTCTTTTCAAATAAATTTTTCATTTTTCGAAAATTCCAAAATAATTTCAGAAATATGGTCATTGATATGCCACTTTAAAAAAAAGTTTAGTTGACTCAATTACATTTTCAGTTAAACGTTTAATCAATTAAATTTTCAAGCAAAAGTTTAATTGACTCAATTAAATTTTTAATTATTATTTTTTTAATTAAAGGCGTTAATTGGAGAAGAAATGTTTCTAAAATATGACTATTTTCAAATACATTTTTCATTTTTCGAAAATTCCAAAATTTAAAAAAAAAGTTTAGTTGACTCAATTACATTTTCTGTTAAACGTTTAATCAATTAAATTTCCAAGCAAAAGTTTAATTGACTCAATTAAATTTTTAATTATTATTTTTTTAATTAAAGGCGTTAATTTTAGAAGAAATGTTTCTATGTAAAATAGAGTAAACTGTCGAGTTTTTAAAAATCATTCGAATAAGGCGAATTTGTTTTAGTTAACCAAGTTAAATAAAAAACATTGTTTTAAACTTATATAGATATTTTTCATAAATAACAACAATACAAGAGCAAACTAACAGTTCAAGAAAAATCGTTTTCCAGAAAAAAATTCATTTGGCCTTGAAGTTACTCGTATGATTCAATAGATATTTGAAATATTTGTTTTTTTTTTGCCAAAAATTATCACCTTAGATAATAATTGCTACTCTTAGATGAAAAAGCTATTTACAAATTCATAAATTAACAAATTGAAATTACTTAATAAACATGCATATCCAAGTACTTGCAGTAAAAATTAATTATTAAAATATTAACAAAATCTCTACTGAAAATAAATAAATTACTCACTTATTTAGAGAAGCTCTAAACAATGAATCATACATACGAGTACAACATCACTGATAAATAAAAGGCAATAAGAAAAAATATAAAATAATTATCTTTATCTTTGTTGTTAAAAAAAAACAAAATGAAAAAAAAAACAATACATGAGAAGAAAAAATGCAGAAAATACTAAAATTAATTATAATGACACAAAAGTTTAAAAACTTGTGTATTTATAAGAATAAAGAATTGATTTTTCTTTTTTATTTGATTCTTTCAGTAACAATAAGAATAAATTGAATGGAAGAGATAAAAGAAAGAAATGAAAATGTGCATTTTTGGAAATTACTTCCAAAAGCAGGTGGACTAAAGAAATAAACCGGCAAGACATAAGCTTCAATATTAAACGATAATGGCCCCAGAATATGAATAGAATAGATTTTTATTTGAAAAGACAAACAAGATTCTTTTGGTGCTACAGTGCCGGTCGCATGACCCGATTATAGTATTTTCATCAATAGCGAGCTGCCAAGCCAAACACCGTAGTGGCCGACCAATTGAGATGTCCACTAGGGAATGAGAAAAGTGTCGTTTTAAGGACTCTTATTGGCCGTGAAAAAACTATGAATGCGTAAAGCATACGGATTAATTTTAAACCGCGTACGTAAGTAAAGCGTGTTTTTTTGGAGTGTCACAACTTTGAGTTTCTTTGAGCAACTCAATTGTACCGCCCGCTGTGTGACATGTGGCTCCGTCTTGTTGGAACCACATATCAGCAAGATTAATGCCACGTAATTGAGGTAGGAAAAAATTTCGAATCATGTTCCTATACCATTCACCATTGACAGTAACATCATCGTTTTTAAAGACTTATGGGCCAATGACTCCGCCAACTCATAAAGCGCACCAAACAGTAATTTTATGTGGATGTAATGGTGTTTTGACAAAAGCTTGTGGATTCTCCTCACTCGAAAAGCGACAATTCTGCTTATTTACGTACCCATTCAACCAGAAATGGGCTTCATCGGAGAATAAAATTTTGAATGGAAATTCAAAATCAATATCAATTTGTGCTTCAGCCCATTCGCCGAACAATATCTGCACGCGCTGCTCTGGTGTAAGTCGATTCATAATGAAATTTCAAAGCAAACTAAACAAAAAGCAACTATCAGGTGTTAAATGCGTGCTCAAATAAAGCAGTGATGCCAACTCAAAGTTGTCACATTCTAAAAAAAATACCCTATATAATTTTAAACATCCAACAACTATTTTTTACACATGTTTTAAATTACGCAGCACAAACAACTATAACTAAAATTTATAGACTGTGTGAGCTACACATATAATAATATAAATACTCTGGCTATTAATCGGCTGCACGTAGGTATATACAGGACTATTTTATTTACAAACACACATAAAGCATTTTTCCAACAGCCACATCCACACCCACACATTGTTCATTCCATTTTATATAGGTACACAAATGTATACATAAGGTGGCGCATGATGAATAAATATCCCGAGTATCTACGTATTTTTTGTCCGATTAAATATACTCAGGCTGTAAGTATGAGAGAGAGAGTTAATGCGTTTGATATGCATGTGCCTTTTTATCTGTAGTTGTAGCGTATTTTAATTTTTTGCATAAACGAAGTAGAGATGCTCTTTTATGTGAGAATCGGATATATTCCTAATTGCTTGAGAGAAAATATGAAAATTTTCTAGTATTTTAACTTTTTTATAGCAATAAAATAAATAATCTTGTATAACTACTTTACCTGGATTAGAATGATAGGGTTTTTTGTTGCACACACCTGCATATGAATACATACCTGCAATGAGAGAAAAATATAATGAAATTAAAAAACCAAACCAAATTCAAAACTGAACGGCTTATTAATAAACAGCCCTATTTATAAAAATTATTAAGGATTTATAAAGGCTTAATAAAAAAATTTGTGTGTGAAAATTAGGTTTAAAAAACCTTAATGCAACCTTAATAAAAAAGGCTGAAAAATATTACGGCTTTATAGAGGCTTAAAAAGAAAAATTTTGTATGGAAATCTGTTTTATAAACCCTTTATTAAGCCTTAATAATTTTTTTACATAAGGCAGTAAATTTTTATTTTCAAACATATTATAATATTTTTGCAAAAAGAAAACTTGACACATTTTTGCTTTTTTTTTCTACAACGAAAAGAATGTGTAAATTAATTTAATTGTCTATGTTTAATTTAAATGGATTAATATAGAGACATACGAGTAAATACATATGTATTTGTAAATACATCTTTCAAAGGTTTTTTAAATTGATCCACATATAAATTAACGTTTGAATAAATTACGGGCACACGGACGGATGAATGGACAGCCAGACAAGCTGATAGCCGACAGTAACAAAAAGGCGTGTTTGATATCTAGTGTTGGATTAACACATAAATATCAGATTGTGAAATAAAAATATCAACAATTGATGGCAACAAAGTGTAAGATAGAGATTGATGTGAAAATTTTTCAATGTCCAACTAAATATTTAACTAACACAATTTTCTGATTTGCTTTGTAAGCATATTTTAATTTTTTTTTTATTTTTTTAATAAAAATTTTTTTTTATTATTTAAGATTTTCCTTTATGGTCACTCCAATCTAGATTGCATTTCTTAATTTTTATTTTTATACAAAAACCAGAGTTATCTGGTTGTGGGTGGAAGTTGTTCTAGCCGCTTAAATCCAGAAAGAAAAACTACTGCCAAAGAAGTCAATAAATAGTAGCGACGAGGCAAATTTGTTGGCTTAACGGGTTGTTAATAAACAAAATAACCGTATATGGAGTAAAACCAACCAACAACAGAGCCTACAGACTCCATTACGTTCGAAAAAATACACCCCTTGGTGCGGTTTATACACTGATGTTATCATTGCACCTTATTTCTTCAAGAAATTATGCTGGTTCTCGCATTATGGTCAATGGGGATCTTTACCGAACCATGATTAATGATTTCGAAATATGGACCTGTAAATTGTCCTTTAAGACCATGATTATTGCCTATGGTGCCACCTTGGGGGCCAATATTGTTCATGCTTTTTCATGGCATACGACCAGCACTACTCGAAAAAACGGCTCAAACTTGGACGTCCAGAATGAGGTTCGTCAAGAACAGCGGTGGCCTTAAATTATTTTCAAATGTACTGCCATGTATTAACCTTTAAAATAATTTTTTTAATAAAAAGAAGAAAAACATAATATAGGAAAACTCGTTAGATTTCTTTGCAAAAATATATTTGTTAGTAACGCACGATCTCTGGAACTATAAGAGCTGTGGAGCTGAAATTTTCCACACATGCTCGGATCAAGAGCCGGTAGTTTTCTGTGTTGTTTTTGACCCAATAAGTGACCAATGTGTGGAGTAATTTGTAGTTAAAAAAATTATTGAGGAAGACAACGTTTGCTGGGCTCAGCTATTAAAATTATAAAATTAGAGAAGGGACACTAACCAGACCCAATTGTATTGATATAAAAAAAAGAAGAGAGGGTTCTTAGGACACCCGGTTATAGCTATGCTGCTTATCTAAGCATATAAAACAAACTTAATGTATTAAATAAATAAATAAAAAAAAATATATTATATGATGATGTCAAATTCGCCACAAATGTTTCAAAACGTTTCCATTTATTTTCCATTATTTTCTTTTCTAGCAACGTACGATTAAATTAATGCATGGTTTGTGGCCGGCTTACAGCCGATCGGCTGTGTTCTCATGTGCAAAACCAATACAAAAACAATTTGAGTAATTTTTCCCATTGTCACTCACTTCAAAGAACGAAACAAAACAAAATCAAACAATTTGTTTCGTTTATTTTCGTACTCTGGTTTTATGGACAAAAATAAACTTGTAACTGTAATAGTGTAGATTATTTTTGTTAGGAAAATCTCGTCTTAGCTCCTGTGTATTGACATAAATAGCATAGCTATAAATCATTTGCATTTCACTAAATATTTTAGAAAATCATTACTTTTATCCAATTTTATGAATAAATAATTTTATTTCATTTAATTGCCTTTGCTATTTTCCAAATTTTTTTGATGATAATTTATATAAAATGGATATGCAACAATTTGAAATGTAAGTTAGTTTTTTGTTATAAAAACTAATAATGAAATGTGATACAAATACGTAACAATTTTTTTTTTAATTTTTTTGCTTTGCATGTGCTATAACAAACTTACATACTAAGTATGTACATATGTGTATATAAATTCCCAATCATGAAATCATTATTGCTACAATTAAAATGTTAAAAAACTTAAACAAATGAGGGGCGTTTTTAAGTTTATATTTTCCATTAGGAATTAAACCTGGGGGGCTTACCCTGTTATACGAAACGAAAGAAAATAACATGCAATTTCGAAAGGATTTCTTTTCGTATCTAACTACAGAATAGGACCGCAGGCATCATCAAACCACCACACTAAATATATTGCCGTCTAAACATGTCTTGGGGATGTCTGGATGAAACTATCAGATCTGGCAACTCCGTTATCGTTTGTGCTCAGTTTAGAGCGCCGCTTTATGAATTTACAGTACTTAACGAAATTAATCAAGTTTTAAATACGAGTAGTATATAATTAGAATAATTTTTATAATTAGTTGAAAAATTAAATGTTTGTGTGTAATTTTTCTCTATTAAATAACAAAGCTAATTTATTTCATACACAAATTAGCAAGTAATGGTCGAGTGCTTCGATTCCATAAAAAATATATATACTTTTGGAAAAAACCAAAAAAAAAAATAATTATAAAAGAGTTAATGAACTTTAAACCTTAAATTAAATATTATAAAATATAAAATCACGCACATAAGGAAGTTAAAAAATTTAAACATGAAAGAAAATTGGAGAAAACACACAAATAAAAATAAATTTTTGTTACACCTAAAAATAAACTTCACACTGAAGAATCGTCAAAGTCGTCATTAATATTTACGACTTTTTTTTCAAACAATAACAATTCAATATGATCCAACTTTTGTAAAAGATTTTGTTTAATATTATTTGTTGCCTTTCAAAATTGAATACCAAAGAAAAAATCAACGTTATTTTTAAACTGAAATATTGTAATACAAATATAAAAATGATGTGAAATGCCCGAAAAAATTATGGCATGAGCGTTTTAAAGGGACATGTGATAATTTGAGAATTCAGAAAAATATTAAATAATAGTTTAACCTCACTGTGCCACAGTACACCTTTTTTATAGAAAAGTCGACTGCGTCACAGCACACTTTTCTTATAGAAAAGTCGGCTGTGTCACAGCACACTTTTCTTATAGAAAAGTCGACTGTGCACACTGTTCTTAAAAATTTCTTCGAAACTAGCTGGATACGTATTAAAAAAGAAATTATGCGTTATTTGGTTGTTATTGTTTATTAAAAAGTTGTCTTTATATCAAAAGAAATAAGAAAGAAAAGCTTGCTTAAATGCGCTTAAGCAGTACATGTGTCTGTCTGTCTTGTTTAATAAGACTGTAAACAACACAACAGTGACATCAATAAAACATTATGGTCTTTTACTACAGCTTGATGCTGCTAATCCAGCAGCTGCTCATCATCTCCCACAATAGTTTCATTGCATTATAACAAATAAAATTAAAAAAAAATGGCAACAAACTGCTTCAGAACACAAGCAGAACATTCCACTTGCTCTTCCACTCTCTCTTTCTCCCCTGCTCCAACATTTCAATATACTTTTATGGTATGAAATGTTAAATTTTATAAATTCCCCAGTTCACCCCGTGTCTCATTCAGTTTGTTACAATAAACATTCATAACTTTTGACAAGAAAGTAAAATCATATGAAAAATAAATAAAAGCTGGAAGAAAATAAGCAACAAAGTGCGCATTTTAAAATTTAAACAAAGAAATTCCTAAGCAAATCACTTCATAATATATTTGCATTATTTTAATCTGGCCAGAAGATGAACGATGTAGAGGAACTGAAAAAGGCTAGGAAAGATTTTTGTTTAAATAAAATTAAGTCAAATTAATAAATTATTTATTTAAGCAGCATAATTATAATAAATTTATATAGACAGGATGAAGAAAGTCTGGCCTTCATCCTTATCCCTATTTATGCGTACTTTGTTCCGCCTTTTTATTTTTTGAAAAAAAAAATATCATGCAGGGAACCAAAAAAAAAATTCTTGAATAGAAAACTTTGTTTTTTTATGAATAAATCTAATGAATGTGTTTGTTTGGAGGTTTGAAGACCAGACCTCTAGACCGATCTTCCTGAAATGTTCGCCAACATTTAATAATTGTAAACGAATGAGTTTATGACAGGCAAGTGTCAACAAATCCCCTCAAAGCACATATCGTATAATTTTTCTTAACGACATTTTTTTATACACAGTGAAGTCGCGGTAATGCGAACTCCACTAATGAGAGCACTCATTTTCTTATATGAATTCTCTAAATTGTGGACAAAGTTTAATGGCTCTAAATAGTGAAGAACAGTTTTTTGCATAAAACCAACTCGCAATAGTTATATATTGCAATCGAAAATGTGAACAAATTCAATAAAGTGAACAACCTCGATTTTTATAAGTTCACATTGTAGCGACTTCACTGTACTTCTTGCTTGAAAAAAGAGGCTTGTGCCTATATCTTGGAAACGAATATTCGTAGTTCCTTAAGACTGCCGAATGAATGCAGCGTTTTCCAAGCTGATATCTTGACGATCGTCAGTACCTCGGAATTAATGGCCAGAAATGTAGCTGAAGTCGAGAAAGTAACCTTCCACATCGAAAGCGAGACAGCGCTAAAAGCTTTAAAGGATTGCAATGTCAAATCGAAAATTGTTGGGTTTCTGGCCACAGCAGTGTTGAGGGAAATGAAATTGCCGATGAGGCTTGAAGAATAGGGTCGGCGTTAGATAAGGCGATGTGTGATACATCGGTGAAATTCCCATAGCTCATTAATACAGGGAATTCAGTAATTGGGTGGAGCGCAGGATCAACCGTACATGGAGAAGTAGGGAGGATTGTTGACTCTCGAGAGCTATGCGGCTAAAACTTGACTCAGGCAGATTCAAACTGCTGCTGGATATGAATAGCCAGTGATGCGAGTCATGATAGGCGCGTTGGCTGGTCACTGCTTGGTCACAGGAAGGACTCCAGACTTCTGTAGGATGTGCGGGGATGAAGAGGAACCAGAAACCATTGAACATACTTATTATGTGACATTGCCTGAAGCTGCAACGCCATAAGTGTAAACTGGAGGATGATGGGAATTGAGTGGCTTAATGAGAAATAATTTGGGCACTTCTGGGTATAAATGGGGGTTAAAAATTATAAGATTCACAATGGACTCAACTGGGTTTTCGAGTGAAGGTGGGTTATAGCACCACCCTTCCTAACCTAAGCTGCCTGGAAACAAAAATTTCATGCAACTAATTTCATGAATCTCGGAACTATTTTTTAGCAACATCTTTAATCCGATTTTTTTCCAAATGCCTCCTTTTGACATTAAAAAAGCTAAGCTGATGCAACTAATTTCGTGGAAAATCTCAGTGTAAATCGTTCCTTTGTAAAGCAAAACGAACAAACCAACAATTTTGTATATTACCGAAATGCGGTCCCAAATGCTTTAAATTTTTTTTGGAAAATTGGACTTCCACAAAGTGTCAAATAGAAAAATAATAATTATATGGGTGAAATCTTCCCATTAACATTTTGTTTTTAAAAAGATATTGTAATAACGTCGTAATTTATAGAAATAAATTAATATGATTGAAACTTATACATACATATGTACTCGTATATTTGTATAAAGTTGTCGTTGAGTCAATTTCAGTTCAAAATTCATTTGTCTGGCAACATTTTATAAATTGCATTTGCAGTTTATGGTTTCATCAGCTACTCGTGTAAAATATTAAATAATCTCAATACCAGTTTCGCAAATTTCATGTAAGTGCCAACAAAGTTTTAGCAATTGACCGATATCTTTTTTTTTTTTTTTTGTAATTCAACAAAATTGGTAAATTTCTTAAATGTATGTTAAGAGGATACACAACGACCAAGAGACATTCAGTCACCCAGTTAAGATGTAGTAACTCATTGTAAAAAAAGTAATTAATTATGAAAACAAATACAAATTGAATGAGTGAATGGAAGTTTTAAGCGATGACGTCTAGGTGACTGCCGGGCCAACATTTAATAGCAAAGTGGTTAATTGTGATATTGCTCGTAATTGCATTAAAACATACTGGCATAACTAATATTTATTGTTAAATGAATTGTAATACATAAAAATTACATTGCCAACTTTAATTTTTGCTACAAAAATTTAATTTAAAAAAATTACAATAAAATCATGAAGAAAAACAAAAGCGATTGCCAATGTTTTATTTCACATTTTGCGTTTTTTTTTCCTTCGTCTTTCTCTGCTTGTTTTGTCTATTTGAGTGAATAAGAAAGTGAAGCGTAACACTGGCAGGAAATTTGAACTAAAGAAAAATCTAAAAGCAACAATATTTCAAAATACATACCATTGGCAATTTTTACGTTGCCAATATACATATGTATTTGCCCGAAAATTGCAAAGAAATTAAAAATATATAGGGAGTTCACAATAGCGTTTTAAAATTGTGTCTTAATATTGCAATTCCAATTCCTTAATATGGGTTGGAAAGTTTGTTGTTTTTTCTTTGTGTGTAAATTAAATTTAATACCAGGTAGCAAATTTAAAAGTATAAAAAGCAAAATCAGACTTTTAAGTTTGACCAACTGTCAAACTTAAAAGTCTGGTAAGCACATAATTTTCAATATGGCAATATGGTAATGTTAATCTAAACAAGTTAAAACTGTGAGCGCAGCTGTAGTCTATAAAAAAATATTTCTTTTTTTTTCGCTGTCTTTAGGCAATTTGCACAACAAAAGTTATTTTGATAAATTTATACAACAATAATTTCTACTTTAAATTTGTTTGTTATTTTAATACTTCAATATACTACAATATATCGTTGCCTGCTCACAATGAAAATTTTAAGATAGCACAATGTTGCCACATTAAAATTTTAAGATACTCATTGTGAATTCCCTAACTGTGTTTTATATCGTTGCCTGCTCACACTGAAAATTTTAAGATAGCACAATGTTGCCACATTAAAATTTTAAGATACTCATTGTGAATTCCCTAACTGTGTTTTATATCGTTGCCTGCTCACACTGAAAATTTTAAGATAGCACAATGTTGCCACATTAAAATTTTAAGATACTCATTCTGAATTCCGTAATAATAATAAAAACTAATATTAAAGTGGAAACACGATACACGCTGCCACAACATTAACGGCAACATTTTGCTGCTGCACGGCAAAGTACATTAATCAATAAGATGGCTTTTACACACGCAAAAATATACTTTGCAAAGTCTTGAGTTTGTGGTTTGAAACATTTTTTACATGGCAACACATCTCTTACATGAAATTTTCTTACAGACTAAACTGCCAAAACAAAACCGGCTTCAATACAAAGATCTGATAGAATATTTTCGAAAAACAAAATGTATGGGACCAAACTCGAAGTAAAGTTTTTCATACAAAAAACATTTTGAAAATCCGTTGGTTAGAAGAATTACGTGAAATATAAAATAAAATTTTTATGGGCGTACCTCCGCCCATTTTTCAAGTGCAAGATTGACTAATTGATATTTCTGAAGTCAGTTAAAAACTGAACTACATAGTTTGTGTCGCTAGTGCTCAAGTCAGTAGCTGGATTCTGTAACTTTTTGCGAACCGAAAATCGTAATATTTATTGATATAATTTTATTGATATAATTCTATATCATGTGATATCTCTGTATAGAAAATGTCAAAATAAGCGAAAAGCACAAAAAATAATTAAGAAAAACTGAATGAATTTGAATTTGTGATTTAATTTTTTCACTTCAACCGACCGCGAATATGGTTAAAATATATTACTGAACAGTAAATATATAATTATTATATCGATACGATTATCCATAATTAAAGTTACTGAATCCAGGTATAGTTCTAAGAAAATGTTGCTAAAATTTTTCGGAAAGTGAGAAATTAATGAATCTCTATAACTATTTATATAAGAATGTTGTTCATATATAATAATAATTAATTTTCTAAGAATTACTCAAATGATGAATAAATTATAAATTTTATTTAGTTATTTATTAAAAATAAATTCGCATTATTATTATGTTTATTTTTCTTGGTAATGTTGAACTGTGTCGTTAACGTCATGACGAGTCATGTGGTGTGTTCCCCTACATTTAAGCGAAATATTTAATTATAAATATGCTTTTCAGTTGTTTTAACAATTAAACAATTAATTAAACTATTAATTGCTTTTTAACTGAAATGTTTATGCTTAAAATAATATAAAGTTTTAGTTAAAATAATTTCTCAAAACTCATACATACACACATACATACTCGTACTCGTACATACATATATATCGCTCATTTACTTCAATAGTGTCATAACTCAAAAAATTAGTTTTTTGCGGAATAATGCAGCATTTCGTATTTTATCTTGTGTAAAAATTTCATATAAATAGCTTCTACCATCAGCTCCTGAGAGAAGAATATTTTTTCATGACTTCATTGAGTTCTATGCAAATTGAAGACTTAAAACGCGTTTTCTGCAAAACTGATTTTTTTGAGTTGTGTTACTATTGAAGTAAATGAGCGATATATATGCAAGCAAATCACGTTCATTTAGAAAAACGCATGATGAAATACGAATGTATTTCTATACAACTCTTATAAAGTAATTAATGCAAAACGCGTATTATTTTTTTTTCTTTTGTTTTTACTATTTTAAAGCAGCAAATTTGCGATAAAACAAAATCAGGTTAATGACCGTGTGTCTTCAATGCGTTTTTATGACTTCTTTTAAAAAAAGAACTGGAACATAGGCTGTGCATAACTTTGCCAATATTTGTGCAAATATTACTTTTTGTGTTGTTACAGCATTTTTTAAATTTTTTTTAATTGGATCAGAATAATTGCTATTAATTGAAAAATAAACTGTTTTGGCCTAATTCGCACCCGCATAAAAATAATGAAAAACAAAACAAACAAAAAAATAATAATAATTTTAAAATTTAAGTTAAACCAACAAATAATTTAATTTTTTATACCAAATTAATAAATAATTATTATTTTTTACTTAATCTATAGTAAGCGAAAAGTAATGGCTCACTTTTACGTTCAAACGAGATTCTTTAATACAATTCATTCTATAAAAAGTAGTTTTGATAAATTAAATTATTCCACCAAAATCTTTCGAATAATTGTTTATTCTAAAATGAAAAATTTTGTTCGTTCAAACCAAAAAAAATTTTTGAACATTCGAATAATTCTCGTTCGAGTGATAACTCTATTGCGTGTGTTATGTAAGTGCTTTAGGTTGGTAGAAATTTTAAAAGCTTATACCTCGCGAAATTCTGAACCAATTTAAAAACGTACAGTTTTACCTTATGTGCTTTGTGCGCACACACATATTCTTTGCGAATCTATCTATCGTCTTATGTAACAGCAGAAGGCGAGTGTTTTATTCTGAGTTTCTGTGTTCAGATGATATTAGGCGAGCTTCACCAATATCTGTGCTGACTTTCATAAGGAGAGTCATACAGAGAATGATTTAACTGAATTTACAGATCTATGGCCCAAAGATCTATCGGGTGTCGCAGTGCCGGTCTTTGGACAAGATCTTCCCCTTATTCTATCTTGTGCGCGCACGTACTTCGATTTACCCAAGACGTCAAGCACGCACATATCACACGCACAAATCCTGTTTGTGTGGGAAGCTTTAACGATACTTAAATATAGTTTGTACTAACAGAACAGGCAGTACTTGAATTATTCAGGGTACTCAAATATTCGACTCGGCATGCGAAATACGGGTGATTATAAAGGCACAAATTTTTTTGCTATAGAAATTTTTTTAAAAATTATGAAATTTGTGAATCTTTGATAAATTACTTATTTATTGCTGGTATACGCTTTTGCCTCTAAGGCTTCTTTTTATTAAAAATTTAAAAAATTCGTGCATCAAATGTCATGTGAAAAATTTCATAGTATAAACCCGTGATATTAAATTCTGTGCGATTTCATAAACATTTTGGAGAAAGTTTTTTCATGCTTAAATGATTTTAATTTTTTTTTAATTTTCCTTATTTTTTTACGAAACTTTGCTGTCAATTTTTCCTTTGTTTGCAATCCATTTAATTTTTTTTTTTGCAAAGCGACTTTTACTTTTCTGTTATTACACTTGTAGGGCTTTTATTATGCCAGGGCAAGATAAAGATAAAAATTTGCATTGCCCGTTGTTTATGGTCCATTAGTTTAGAGAAATAAATAACATTTAAATTTTTTCGTTTTTTTATATATTTTTTACTTTTTTTTTGTACATCAACTAAAGTTTCATACATCAAATTGCAAATACTTTCCATTTTTATCAAGCAAGATAATAGTTTTTTTATTATGTGTACAAGTGCATAACGTTTGTAGTTAAGATTAATTAGTTTAGAATGAAATGTGCATGAAACTTTCATTTGTCTTGTTGTGGTTATCGAAATATGTTTCAAAGTAATTAACTTTTACTTTAATTTAATTACATTTTTGTTTTGACATGAAATTTATGTCTGGCACTTGGAGATGAAAAAATAAAAATAAAATAAAAGTGTGAAACCAAGTGAAACAATTTAAGTGTTAATGACATCTTGTAAAATAAAAACGAAACTTTGCAAGTGCGAATTATGGAATCAGAAACAAAATTACTCAGATTTTAAAATGCATCCATATACAAACATCTATCTATTGAATGTTACTGTCATGTCGTGTAAGATATTTTTAGGTTTTTTTTATTTATTTTTTACTTGAGCTTTCTCAACATCCATACAACAAAATTTTAAGTAACAAAACAAAAACTGAAAAGAAAAAAATAAATAACTCATTAAAAACAAAAAATAAAAATAAAACTTGTTCTCCACTTTTGAAATGCGAGTGTCGTTGTATTTGGTCTGGAAAAATGTTCGATGTGGGTTATTAAACTTTTATAAATAAAAAAATATAACAAATAAAAAAAGGAAAAATTAAATACATGACATATGTACATATGTTTGTACATAAATAAAATCATAATGAAAACGAAATTTTATTAAAGAATTTTTCAATGTCTGCCTCAAAAATGTGGACACACAAAAAAACGTCTAAATTAGGCATCGAAAATTTAAGATAAAAAGCAATAAAAGAAATCTCGTGATTCGAGATACATACACAAATACAAACGATTTTATTATTATTCATTAAGGGCATTCACATACAAGCAACAAGAGCGATATATATTATAACGGCGCATAACTGTTACATTAGGCTATTGATTTTTGCTTATACCGAATTTATTACAGATGAACTCAAAAAATCGCGCATGTTCAGGAGTGGCAAAAAACTGTTCAAATGACTCAAGTGTGTAATACAAAAACAGGTATAACCAGTGTTGCCATATACGTTTGAGGAAAAAAAGTATAACAATATTTTCTTCACAAAACTGTTATACAGTATACAAAAGGGAAAAGTCTTGTAATTAAATTAATAACAATAATACTTTAATTTTTCTTGTACGAATTTTTAAAACGAGGCTCTATTTAACAAATCAAATAATCAAATTAACATTTCGATCAATAATTTTATAGAAAACAACGGAATTCTCTACTTATTTTTAAGAAACAAAATTTACCTTCGTAAACTAAAATAAATTCTAAAAATTTAATTTAAAAACTAGTTTTTGTATTATAATTCTGCCAAAAAAAACTGACTTCAATACAAAGATCTGATAGAACATTTTCGAACAAAATTATGGGATATAAAATAAAATTTTAATGGGCGTGCCTCCGCCCATTTGTGTGGTAAGTTTCGTAAGTAGAACCACGTCATATACAGTAATAGATTTTAATAGCCCCGCCCATTTTTTCCACATTAAAATTGTGTAATTACAAGAACCAAAGGTGTTTCCTAGATTTATAATATCATACAATCAAATAAAAAAAATTTGTGGACGTGTCGCCGATCAATTTTCTTTTTTGCAATTGGACCAATGGGAAGCTATACACTTTCAGACAATAAAAAATTTTTACAATCGGTCTAATATGAACCGAGTTATGAAGTAACACTGCAAAAAAAATAGACACGAATTGATGATCTCTTCCTTTTTTTGAAGTCGGTTAAAAATAAAAAAAATTAATTTTAAAAAATAATAAAAGACCATACAAAAGTAAAGTTTGAAAGAGTTTTTCAGTAGACTGTTTACTTATAAAAATTTTTTTTATTTTAAATTATTATTTATTTTCAAGGTATCAAAATAGAAAAAAATTTCTACATGCCACTTATGTATAAATAATTAAAGTAGCATTATATATGTACATATGTATATTTCAAACGCTTGGCTTTGTGTTTGGTGGGCAGCTAGCAACCTCAATACATTTACAGTACACCAATGCATTCACAGCGCCCACCACTGTACGACTGTTTTACATTGAAAAAGAAATGTACCGTGTTACCATAGCACCGCATTATCATTTCAATATAAAATTAACGTTTTTATGTGTCGTTTGGGAATTGTAAAGTTAATAATATACAAATTCGAATAGGTTTCTTTTCGAATCGAATTAGTGAATAATGCTCTGAATTTTCAATGCTTCAGCACTCAGCTAACAGAGTAAAAACATCCCATGACACGATGATACGAAAGAGTACGACATTCAGGAAATTCACGAACAGTTGATAATGTTTTTTTTAAATTATTTGTGTGATCAGGAAATTCACGAACAATTGTTAATGTTTTTTTAATGATTCCTGTGCTTTGCGATTACCCCTCATATTTGAGAAACTTATTGAAAGATACACACATGTTGCTAATATTTCAATTCTGTCTGTCAATTATCATTTAACTTGCAAATTTAAATAAATAATGCAATTGCAAAAAGAAAAGAAATGTTTTATTAATTTTTTTTTGTAATAAATGCCCAGTGTGTTTGAAAAATGTGTTCGTATAAATTCATTTGTTTAAGAATTGCCTCCTTTTTTTATTTTCTTTTATTTTATAAAAGAATTTGTTTAAATATAATAAAATGATATCATTTTATTTAGGCATGTCTTAGAAGTAACAAAATAAATTTTCCTAGATCGTACAATAATTATTTTTGCTTCAATTGGTTAAACAAATTTATTATAACATTTCAATTGCTTCCAACTGAGAACGTTGAGTGTAAAAATATGTATTTCTGACAGTTGGAGGTCTAATAATTTTATTACAGTTTTCAACGAAATACGCTCGCTCGCTCAATGAAACTCACCGGAAATGTGTGTGCAACTTTTTACTCTAAAGTAGATAACGTTTTTTTTTTGCAGCTCGTATAATTAGTTTTTCTATTTTTTATTTTATTTTTTTAGACAAGCACGAGAACAATTTTAAAATGTTAATGAAATATTCATTTTGTTAATTAATCGTTAAGAGTGATAGAAATATAAAAATATAATTGTGTTGCTATTTAAATGTTTATTTACATAAATCTGTAGTTAGTTGCAATTTGACCTTGAAAATCAATATATGTGTGTATCTTTTATACAAGAAAATATGTAGATACATTTTTTATTATAAAAAAATACTTGGAAGGCGAATACATATCAAGTGGTCTAAACTGATGACTATTTTGGTAACTTATACTTTGAATACCTTGCAGATGTCAACACAGAATTTTCATTGCATTTTTTTTTGCATATAAAGAATGATTTTGCAAAGCGAATAGTGGTGAGTCTACCTAATATGAATATGTTGGCTAAAGCATTAAACACATTCACCACGGCATGCTACCTGGCTACACGACTACAAGTGCCGCTGGCTACAAATGTTGCCTGATAGCCAACTACTTAATTATATATTTTGAAAACGGCAGCAGCATCATAAGAACCTCATATTGAAGTATAAATATATATTTCCGTGGTGCATCTTCCATATATTTCACATTTATAAAAATTTTATAAAGCTAATTTAAAATGTACTTAAAAATAAATATAAAAACGATCAATTAATTTTATTATATTTTTTGGGAATTGTGTACTATTTACAGGTTTAGTAATTTCTTAAATACATTTAGCGTTTTTTCCAAAACTTTTTTTATTTTTAACGGCTTTGGCGATTTCTAATAAATGTTAGGGCTTGCTTTCGATTTTGCAACTTCTCGCGTCTTTTGCATGTTTTCAGCTTTGCCGTTTTTTAAACAATATTAGACTTTTTTATTATCCCGCTGTTGGTAAGTTTTTGCAAATTTTCATGATTTTCGCCACTTTTACCGATTTTTTTTTGCATTCCTTACAGTTTTGGCGATTTTTAATCAATATTGTGGCTTGTTTAAAATTTTATCGTTTTCGTCGCTTTACAGAAATCAAATTACTTTCTTAGTTTAAACCATATTTAATTATAATTTGTTTTAATTATTAAATCAGTGTTTGCAGTAAATTTAACCTTCTGCTAAAATGTTTCCAAGATTTGCCTAATTTTTGTATTCTTTTTTCACACGTTTCATAGCAAAGCATCTCTTCAACTCTTCTTCTTTTTGTTTCGATTCACTTTTTTTTTTTGAGAATATCTTTTTTCGAACTGAATTCGGTTACGTAATCGAAATGCAGAGTAGGGCTGTATATTGAAGATGCCACCTTTATTTTGTACATGATTCTTCCGTTATGACAATTCCTTACGTTACCGTCGTTTATTGTGTTACATTTTCTTTTTTTTTATCCACAATAAATGACTCGAAATTCGTACAATTATCTTCTTCACAAGCCAAATATCGTTATTTAAATAAAACCGTGACAACACTGCAAATATATGACATTAAATAAATATTACAAAAAAAATCTTCGCAATAAACCAAGGCGAAAATTCAACAAGCAAATATGCCCCAAATGCATTCACAACATTGAAACGCTGTAAATATTTTAAACGATGGCTGTTGAGTTTTTTTTAGCACAACTTCCGCATAATAAAAATAAAGTAGTAAAATAAAAAATATTTTGCAACACAGTAGAAACAGACAGGTGTTAGTTATTAAAACCAAACACACACATTCATACATAAATACATAAAAACACACATAAATGCATACATATGTACATTCATATATATGTGTATGTATGCATGTATAAAATTTAAGTAAAGAATATTTTTTTCTAAGCTCGTCGCAAAAAAAAACTTTTAATTTATTTAACAATGAAAGCGAAGAAACACTTTAAGCTTTACCAGTGATGTAACTAACTAAAGCCTTTTACTTACATTAAATTATGTATTTGAAAAGTGTGACCACTTGGATGTGTGTGACCCGCGACATATGGAATGTGGACAAATTCAATTTTGGCCACATCACACAAACCACATAACACTATTTCCTATTTACTAAAACAAATAAATTTAAAATTACCAGGCATCCACATCACCAGACAGATAAATATTTACAAAAAAATTTAAGATTTTCTTTTCGTTTGAAATTTTGTTTGAAAAAATTTAACAAAAAAAAAACAAACAATAAAAAGATGCACAAAATACCGGGTATATGTAAATAAGAAAACGAAATTAGCCAGCAAGTTTATTTTTATGATAAGCTTTCAACAATTAATTAAAATACATTTATGCATTACTAAAAATAAAACAATTCTTTAATTTACTCTTCTGTAGATTAACATAAAATCATGTCTTCAAGTTTTCTTTGAAACATTTCATTCATTTTATTGCATAAACATTCTCTATGGAAGTAAAAATCACATTTGGAGCGAAGCTTCTTTTCTGATAACAATCAACCAATTCACTCACCCTCGCAACTTGGCTTGGAAATGTTGTGCATGTTCTTCATTTCATTTTCTGTTTTAATTATTATTTTTTTCTTTTCTTTCTTAAATCACAATTACGTGACTTTATAAAATCACATAATTTATGGTCATTGTGAAACTTGAAGAATTTAATAATAATATTAAAGAAAAATAAATTTATTAAATACGAAAAAATATCAAAGAATGGGAAATAAACACCTTTTAAAATTTCAACAACTAGTAAAAAATTCTTTCATTAAAACGATCCTAAAAGCTGGAACGTAAGTAAAGTGGGAAGTGAAAAAACAACAATATGAATTGTATAAAAATTCATCAAAAAAAAACATGAAAATTGAAATATTATACTTAAATTAAATAATGTTAAAGAAAAATTTGAATTTATGAGAAAGATAACTCCAGACCAATACCGCTGTAAGGGCATTCGCCAAAGATGTAGGTTAATTCTGAAATCCGAATTTGTAATGTATTTTTAGTTTTAGTTGAGATTGAGAGTATTTTCATCATATTGCCGACGTTACATATCGCTCATTTACTCAAACAACGTCATATTTCAAAAAACTAGTTTGCTAGAAAATGAGTTTAAAGTTTTCAATTTAGGAGTTGATTAAACAATATACATATTTTTGAGTTATGACGTTCTTTGAGTAAATGAGCCATATGTTCAATTAAACAATTTTTTCAAGCATCAGGTCTGTATATATTTTAATTTTTTAGTTTGATATTTCGTTAACCTTTGGTTAACTTTCTCAGGGTATTTTTTTTTTTGAAGTAAAAAAGGTCGAAAAATATTAGATAAAAAAATTTGGACGTTACATATTTTAGTCATTCATATTTTTTATTTCTTTAGAAACAAATACGTCTATATTTTGTTGCTAAAATTAATTTTTGCCTAAAAAGTAGCTAAAATTACCCAATGTGCAGTGCGCGGAATTTCATTGGTTTAGGGTACCTTCTCTTAGAAAGCACTATGGGATTGAAATATTGCTAAGAAACAAACAAAAAAAGTTTTTCCCAATTGTTCAATTGAAAATTCTGGTTTGTTTATTTTACGTTTTGTTACGTACACTGAACCAAAAAAGCATTCTTAAAACAAGAATCTTGCGTTTTTGTTTTAAAAATGCTGCATTTTTAAAAATCATTTTTAAAATATGAATGTTTCTTATAATATTAATATACAACATTGTTATTTTTATAACGAAACAGTTCTAAAACAAAAATGTGCGCCTACATTTTAAAAATTTCAAAAACTATAATGTTTTCTTATTAAAATAAAAATTATAATTTTTGAAATCATAATAAAGAAGAAAATGTATTTTTAAACATTCTAAAAACAAAAATATTTTATTATTATATCAATAATTTTAATTTTTTTTAAATAAAAGAATATATTTTTCCCCGAGTAACATTTTATATTTGTGTCGTGTTGAAAAAAAAAAGAATTAATCTGTTATTATGACCAAGTGTATATTAATGTCCATTATCCTGTATGATCCTTGCGCACAAAATCTTAAAATTATTGGGAAATTTTAAAAAACACGGTGTTCATAACATAATAGCGAAATTTTTTGTTGAATGCTCGTCATGACGCAAATGAAAATTCGTTCGACTAGCGCTTTGGACTACAGTCGAAGACCGACAATTTTTCAAAATAAGGGCATTTTGATTCCAAACAAAATTAAAATTTTTAATTTTAATACGAACCTCTCTTCTCTTTTATTAATTTAAAACGTTTCATTCTTAATTTAAGAAGCCTCCATTATTAATTCAAAACATTTAATTTTTTATATAAAAATAATTAGTTTTAAAATAAAAATGCTTCATTATTACTTCAAGAATATTTCATTCTTAATTCAAAAACATAAGTTCTTAATTTGAGTATGTTCAACTTTATATCAAGGTTGTTGTTTCTTAAAACAAAAATAATAATTTTTCATTCCGAAATAGTTTTAATTTTTAAGCAAAGAATGAAAATTTTTAAAATAACACAAAACAAACTTAGTTCTATTTCATAAAGGTTTCGTTTTTAAAATCAAAATGTTTCTTCTTGATTTTAAAACTTTATTTTTTGGGTGTACATACTTATCTATATAAGATTAACACTAAATTTTTTTCATTTTACCACATAAAAATTTTGTTTATTCTTTAAGTAAACAAAATAATTTATTACGCTAAGTAAGAGGCAACCACATGACCATGAGCGTTGGCAATTGAAATTTGGGTTGCCGCAAAATGGCTTTTGAAATAAGTACCTATCAAAAGTAAAGAGTTCTTCTAGAAAGATACATATGTCGATATCGACAGTCCTTGGCAACAAGGACAAATATTATCAGGGGTCTAATCGTCGCTTTCGATAACTAGCTGATTCGATCACGTTTATTCCATTATGGCATTCGCTGTCGTAGAATGTAATAACATGGTTCGATATCGAATGCCATAATCACAAACTGAATAAACGTGATCGTATCAGCTCGTTATAGAAATTGACGATTAGACTCCAGGTGTTGTATTTCCCAACGATTTAATTTCACGTGGAATACAGAACATATCCGTATGTTGCTTCCCATTTCAGTTTAATTTTTACAATAAATTTTCTGGTTTATAAATACATGCAACTTTATAGGCATAAAATTTACACATTTATGCATGAGCTCGTAAAATTAATTAATTATTAACCTTCTATAATTTCCAAAGGCTAAATACAAATTCGCTTATACATATTAAATAAAGCATTTGTTTTTATCGCAATTATTTTGTATTTGCAATGATTAAAAATTTTTCTATGATTGAGAGCTTCTGTTAAAGCTGTTGTTTTTGTTTTTCATGCTCTTCTGTTAAGGCAAAACGTGAATACCATTTTAAATTGATCCACATTTTTATATATTTGGCTACAAATATTTGAGTCGAAACAGTTAAAAAAAAAACATTAACCGAAAATACAAACAAGTTAAAAGTGCACTAACTAAATAATAAACAAAAGTGCATGAACATGAAAGAAAATAATATATGTATGTATGTAAATATTTATGTATGTGTGTAGACAAAATGAACCAAATAGGTACATACAAATATAAATTAAAATAAACAGGTAAGAATGATATATTCGGCTGTGCCGAGTCTTTTGTATGTATGTCTAGTCTACCCTTACACTTTTTGGTGAACGGTATAATAAAAATGTCAGTGCATAAATTGCAAACCATTTTTTACTTTTTATGAAATAAATAAAAATTCATATAATCAAATCTTTGAAAAATAAGGAAACAGGTACTTGTGTGTACATACATACATATGGATGTATGCATGTAGTGGGTACAAAATTATAGCAGAGATTATTCTCGCAAATACTACATACATACATACATATGTACATGTGTACAACATCAACACATTTATAGTTGCTTTTATTTATTTGAAGTGACGCAACCAGAATATTTTATTATGCATATACATACATACATACATTCATATTGCACCATTTCTAGTAGATTTTGTTTATTGTGGGGTTTTATTTTTTGTTTATTTATCCTCTGCGAGTTCTTCCTAATACATGCCAACTGTTGCCAGCAAAGGTTGCTTTTTTTTCTGTACGTAGCCGCTTTTAAGTACCCATTGTGCGTAGGTACGTGTGGTGTGTTCTTTTTAGTATGAATTTGTGACAGTTAAGAGGAATTTCTTGTTAGTGGCAGCAACAAGTTGTTTTAAAATTTAAAACGTTTTTGTTTTTCTGTTGCTTTGTTGTTGTTTATGTTGTTAATTCCTAGAATTATATTTTCAATTCGAACAACAAGTAGATATAGAAAATATTACTTTTCAATGAATTTCGAGTAAATCCTTGAGTTATGGTTATTTTTAGGGTTTTCTATACACATTATTTTACAAAACTGTGAAAATTCAAATAAACGTGAAATACCAAGCATTTCTGATGAAATTTCGAAATACCTACATAACAAACATATTTCCAAATAAAGAATATATAAAAATAATAATAACTTTCACAAACCGGCGGTCGAATCGTCACATCCGTGAACGTAGAACTCATCACGTAAGAACACCATTTTCGGATTATGACATACGTGAACGTACTGAAATCCCATTCAGCTTATACCATTGACGTATCACTTAATTTGTTTTCGTACGATTGGCGATACAATCACGGATGTGTCAATTTGAACCCAGGTTTAGGGTTCTATATATAAAAACCTATTATACTAACCTGTTTTATCGGTTTTTCTAATTTTTTTTTATCACTTTGCTATTAAGTAGGTATTGAAAATTTTTCATTTTAGATAGATAAAACAAAAATTAACTAGAACAAAGTTGTAAAAGAGCAAAACTGATGTAGAACCGCAGTATTCAAACCGTTTTACCAGTTTTACAAAAACCGATTATGCACACCGGTGTTTCTTTTTTACATTAAAAATTTATCAAAAGTATTTATGTATTAATAATGAACGCATTTGTAAACTAATTGCATCTAAACTTTTATTACGATAATCATATCGGCAATAAAAGTTGGCGTGAAATGTTTTCCCTTTCCTTAAAATTTTAATCACCAATTTTTGCGTTGCTTCAGTGTACTGTTTTCTAACTTTGTTCATGGGAAACATTTCATGTGAACAAAATGTTTGCTTCTTATTCCAGATAAGGGTGAATAAGTATAACGAAAACTTATCGACTTTGCTATCCAGTGAGATATTTCAACGATATTTTGTTAGTCTTCTTTTCGCATATTTTGACATTTTGTACGCAGAGATGCAACCAGAGAAACAAATCCAGGCAAAAGTAATATTCGGTTCGCAAAAAGTTACTGAATCGCACTAGTGATAACCATGATTTACTTTTGCTCTATTTTAGAAAGAGAAGGCAGACCACTATAACTAATATTAGTGTAGCTAAAAGCTTTTCAACTGCAGCAAAGATTGTTTTGTTACGAAAAACACTCTACGTGTTGCTTGTTTTAGTTTAAAAGATTCATTGAAGTACAGTACTCGAAAATAGTGTACAGTAGTGCAGTGTGAGTTACGGAAGGGCTTGTACGTTATGGTGAATTGTTTAAAATTATCGCGCATAATATAAGTATATTAGATTTTAGTTACTTGTAGAACTTAAAAATTTCAAGTTTGTAAAAACCGGTTTATCGTAAAAATCCGATTTGATAACTCTTCGAGTAATGTTTTAAAAATTCGTAAGAGATAAACTTCGATCACTCCATAAACCAAATATGATTTATTTATTTATGTATTTTCCCCGGGAGAGAGCAAAACAAAAATAATCTAAATCCTCTAACCATTATATGTATTAAATAGAAAATATAGAAGATAAACAAACTGTTTTATAAAAATAACAAGACTCTTTGGTTTTCCATAGAAACAAGAAATGCCTACATATGTACATACATACATACATATTTACCTGTGTATGTATCTATTATAGTATAATAAAAGAGGGGGATATAATTATTCCAGGAAATAACTTTCAATGAGGAATTTCTAGTAAGATTTTTTCAAAATAAAAGTAAAAAATAAAGCTTAATAAGTATAACTAAGCCTATTTCAAAAATATTTCCGCTAAATAGTTTTCACTTAAAATTAAAAAAGATTAAGGTTTTTCCAATTGGCTAAATTTAATCACAAGTATTGTCTATACACATACATACATATCGTCGCCTCAGAATTGTTTTAGCCCATACGCCACAAAGTTGTAGTGGAGAAAAACGACAAAGAAGGTTTACATGAAGTTTGTTGCTTCCGACACATGTTTTGAAGAAATATAAATATAAATTTTTGTGAACTTTCATGAATGGAGTTAGAAGTTAATATTACTTTGTTGTGAAATTAAAAAATACGTTTTGTGCCGCATACGCAATTTATTTTCAAAAAGTAGCTTTTTATGCTCCATACGTATACTTTACTGCTGTGAATTGAGAATTTTGTTGTTGTGACCAAGAAGCCGCCGCCGTAATATTTTTAGCTATCGATCGGCTTCTACACTTACAAAAGAAAAACAAGTAATTGAAGTGTATTTAATATAAATAATGAAATTAAACGATTTCTGTTCTACTCAAACATGCATAATTAAGGTTTCTTTTATTTTAATGTTTAATAAGTTTATATTAAATCATTTAATAAGCGGCTGCGGCCGGGTGATGATCTTTTTATTATTTATTTCTTGTATAAATGAAGCAAAGCAAGAGTTAAGTTTACTTCGTACGTTTTTGTATGAAGAATTTGACGCATTCGCCAAACAGTAGCGTGCACAGCAAAACAATACTTATTAAACCTAAAAATAGTGAATATGGAGCAAAATGAATGCTTAATATCTCAGAAACCATAATAAATTTCGTGAAACGCGTTTTTGATTCAGAAAGAGGGTATTCAAAATATATATATATATATTTTTTTTAAGAATGGTCAGTGGAGCAAAACTATTGTGGGGCGACGATATGTATGTATGTACAAACATATGTTCATGCACATTTAGACGAGATAGACACATAACTAACTAAGGAAATCGTTTACTTTTTTATCTAATCTTTTCAAATTCTGTTTCCATCTGATTAACTTTTCTGGCTTTGTACTTTTTTTTAATTTTCTCATGTAGATTATTTTAAAGGTTCTTCCTACAGGAAGTGCCGAACTTTGACAATTGATAGCAGCAATATTATTGAAGCTACATACGAGTATATCTTCAGTTTGTTTTACCAAATCTTTATGGATGGATATAGCATTCAACAATATGTGCAAATGATGCAATTGTTTTTATTAAAATGGGTGTTCTGTTCGGGAAACGTTACGAAGATTCAGCAGAAGCCGCGGCAAACATATATACGATGTTACATTCCATACGTAGGTAATGGCATCGATAGGCCTTTCAAGCTAATAAAACATTTCGATAACATCTCACACACACCTTTCGTTTGGCGCTCTGAAATACGGCCGAAGGAAATAACGCCCAAATAAGAACCTAAGGAATTTTTAATTGGGCTCTATTTAATTTTTTTAAGCTTTATTTCATCTTGATTTTGGTTGGTTATTATTTCATTGGGGGTTTTTTTAATTGGGCTTTATTTTATTTTTATCGGGTGTTGTTTCCATAAATTTTCTCTCTGGGGCCTTATTTCTTTTTTTTCGGTTTTATTTCATTTCTTATTTGGACGTTATTTTCTTGGACCTTATTTTATAGCGCTTCTTTGTTTTATTTTAATTTAAAGATAGGAAACGCTTAATGAAAGTGCCTTTATAATCTCACCGAGTGACGCAAATTGATCACATTCCCCTATACCATGAGCAATTTTTAATCTCTGCGCAAACAATTGAAGAATTTAAATCTGACTAAAATTATTCATGGAGCGAAAATAAGAAACTGAATAAAAAAAGATATTGGATGAATAAAACAATACATAAAAAAAAATGTTGTTTACTTTCTGTCAAATGAAAAAAAATTTCAAGAATGGAGCAATGGATGACTTTGATATTTATTTAGTAAAAAGTTTTGGAATTTTAACCATGGAACGCTACACTCTTGAACAAAGAATTTTAATTGTGAAATTTGTGAATTTTAATTTGAAGGATGCGGCTTACGTGAACAAACCAGAAACAACTGATGCTCTGAGAGATAAAATTCGGCGCTGTATTGACGAGATAAGCGAAGCTTTGTTGCAAAATGTGGTTAAAAATTTTGTGAAAAGAGCGGACGTCTGCCGATGTGCTAGAGGTAGACATTTGCCCGACATCATATTTCATTATTAAGTCCCATATTTCTACTTTACATTGATATCAATAAAAAACTGAACTTGTCAAAAAAAGTGTGCTTTTAAGTCAATTTACTTCCTAACTTTAAATTTGCCCAGCCTTTTTTAGAAAATGCCACGTTTATAACAGAAAAGTCTTAAAAAAGTCTAATAATTGTTTGGTCTTTGTAGTTTTTATCGGGTCACTTAAAAATATTTCCTTTAAACTTCCAAAATCGTACATTTAGTAAGACAGCCTGCATTTGAAAGTCGCAACACTCCTAATGAAAATTATATGTACATATGTACATACATATGAGTAATTAATCTTGCTGTGTACAATAAAATTATAGTTCTGCAGAACATAATCTGATTTCATATTAGGCAAATTTTTCTATTATTAATTAGCTACACTTGATTCCATTAAAAAAAATTGTATATTTAATTACTTCTGCGCTGACTGATTACACACAAGTCTTCATGAGTGTTTTATTATTAAAACTGTGATTAAGTCGAAGGTTTATTTTAGTAACATTGCTGTGCAAAACATCTCTAGAGTAATTTTGAATTAGTATTTTCTTGAATGAGAAGTAAATTAATAATTTTAGCTTTGCGTTAGTTTTGCAAAACGGAGATTCACAACATACATACGTACATGCATACTTCAACGCTTTCCATGTCTGCATCAACTACTAAAAATTTATTTTTTTTCTTCTTTGTTATTATAGTCAAGGACGTATGAAAGATGAAAAAAAACACAACAATGAAATAATTTAAATTGTTTTTGTGCAAAAGATGTTCATATGTTCATACAAACATATTTTCCTGCTACTATTTGGATAAAAAATATAACATGAAATCAGAGAAAATAAACCTGTTGCTACTGAGATAATAAAGTAAGCAAACAAAATAGTAATTATGCTGCTCTACTGCATTGTACTGAGCTGTTACATGATGCCTGCCTGCAATACAAAAAACTATTTAAGGCAGAAAAATTCCATTAAAAATCAAAGCGTCTAAACTAAATTGATGCACAATACACCAACCAGAGTAGAGTTGCAGTTGTTTTCGTTTGCAAGGTCACATTAACTTTGACAAATTTTACAAAATTTTCTTTAAAAAAAAAATAAGTAAAACATATACACAAAAAAAATTTATTTCAAATAAATTTTGTTAAAACTTCCAAAACTGACACTCAACCACAAAAAAAAAAAGATTCCAACCAAATTTGTCACGCAAATTACAAAAAACTGCAAAGCTGACCATAACACTCAATCAGCGATGCCAACTTGGTGCTTGTGGCACCATTTTTAGTGCTTTTTGAAGACTCAAAACGCCAAATTTTGAGCGCTAGTGCCAAACTAAGAAAAAGCACTAAGTAGTGCTTTTAAGAAATTTGTGTATTTCTTAAAATTACTTTCATAAAAACTTGGTGTATTTATTTTTCAGTGTAAAGCATAGAAAATATTAAACATTATTAAACTTCACTCGTTTTTCACCTTAATGCACACATACATGTTGGCAACACTGAAGTTAATTTATTTTGCTCATAAAAATCTTTTATCCTGTGTAGTATAAAATAACATTTTATAGTTTAACTCAACATCAAAGTGTTGAGTATTGTAAGCGCGGTCATGATTTCCAATGTAAAGGTACTTTTAACAGTTTACTTATAATTTCGTCTGAGACATTTTATGGTTTTTGCTTTAAGAAAACCAACAATTAATTCAAGATTTCTATAATTAAATACTAAGAGGGTTTCTTTTTTATAATGCTTTCAATGGTTGTAGAATATTGCAATGAGTGTGTGGTTTTTTATCGGTTAAAAATATTTTTTTCTGCTTTACTACTTTAGAATAAAACCATTTTTTTCTTGAGAATATTATATCTTATAGGTAAAACAATAATAAAATAAAATATAATGTTTTTTTTTTTAATATAAAAAAGCAACACAATAAAAAGAAGAGATATTTTATTTTATTTAATTTATTTTAAGGTTGAGAAACATTTGCTGAAAACAGGGCAACATCCAGAACTAGAGGGCAGTATTCAGTTTTTTTTGTATTTTTTCCCCTATAACGACATGACACCCATATAGTATTCAAATATGTAGATACGAGTACATTTAACCCCTACACTAATGTTGGTACGCTTGATAAACAAATTTGTATCACTACACCCCACTTGGCGTTTAAACTGGAGATGGGCGCGTGTTGTGTTTTTTCTTCATGATACAAACACGCATGACTCAACACGAAGTGTTAGTGACAGAAAATCTGATTTTGTGCGTGGTAGGGTGGTATCATGTTCAGCAAAATTGACACGATAAAACATGAAACGATTTTAGGTGTAAAATATAAAGGGTGGGCAAATTTGAGGTTAGGAAAGAAATTGGCTGTCAAATGATAAAATGTCAAGAATTGAGCTGTCATTCTTTGACATTTATTTAGTACAAAGTTGGGAAATTTTAACCATGGAATGCTAAACTTTTGAACAAAGAATTTTAATTGTGAAATTTGTGAATTTTAATTCGAAAGACAGCTGAAGCTCTGAAAGACGAAATTCAGCGCTGCATTGACGAGATAAGCGAAGCTTTGTTGCAAAATATTGTGTAAAATTTTGTGAAAAGAGCAGACGTCTGCCAAAGGGTTAGAGGTGGACATTTGCCCGACATCATATTCCATTCTTAATTCCCATATTTCAACTTTACATTAGTATCAATAAAACTGAATATGTGAAAAAAAGAGTGTGTTTAAAGGAAACTTTCTTTCTAAACTTAAATTTGCCCACCCCTTACATACATACATACATATATGCATGAATCGTGTTAAACACGCAAAACGAGCAAATTTGTTGATAGTGTAGGGGTATCTTATGCTCAAAGTTCTGAAATTAAACAAAAATGTGTATCTATTTGAATATAAAAAATAATTGTTTGCTATTCAATTTGATTTCGTGCGTGTTGTGTCGTATCGTGTTGGCAAAATTTTTAACCTACATGTTGGACATCTTGCTATTCGTGTTCGGGTCGTGGCGTGTTGGAAAAAATTTCACACGCGCCCATCTCTAGTTTAAACATACATACTATATACTAGTATGTATGTACATATGCATATTTGTATAGATTTGCATGCATATGAGGTTATCGCCAGCCAACAAAATTCATTCATTTTTATTTTCAATTTCTTTCAATGAGTTTTGTGTTCCTTCAATTCAGTCAGTCATGTTGGTTTAAGCATATACAACATGGTTTTATTGATTTTTCCATCATTGGCGGTGGTATTGCTGCAGCTATTGGAAGCAGCAGCAGCAGTTGGTTGCTGTTCATTGTACATTTTTTTTATATTGTTTTACTTTGAATGTCCTCTGTCATGGAGGAGCCATGGTTTTGACATTTCTATGTTCTTTGATTTTTATTAAAGTACTTCAAAAGCATTTACTCACCAACTGTGAATTTGCCTAAGACTATATGTAAAATTATTTGAAAAAGTGCTACAAATTCCAAACAATTTGCTTACTTCTTCTCTCTCGCTGTTGTTCATTATATATTTACATATGTACATATGTATATAAGTACATATACATATGTATAGTTAGGAAAAAGTTGCATTGAACAAAAGCTAACGCATGTTAATGTACAAAAGTTATCAACCTTGTAGGGATATACAAAGTAAAAAATAATAATATGTACACATTGATTGAGGGAAAAGCACGGCATGCTTAAAAATGGTTAAGGGTTCATATTTTCCTACAATTGATTCGTATCATTTCAATAATTAAACTGGTAATTATGGCAATTAGTATTGCAATAAAAGCATAAAAACAGCAAAGTGTATTAAAGGACAAGTGAACAACTTAATAAAATTTAATATTGGGGAAACTTTAAAGTCCTTTTTACGAAGAAATAAGTAATAGTAATTTGAAGTTTAAACTTATAATAACAATAATTATTTATTGTTGTTTCCAATACAAGTTGTGGATCTAACGTTTTCCGTCCGATTTTAAAATTTTTTCCAACAAAATGAAGAATGGAATATCCTAACGGATCCAGGCGCGCTAAGCCTCCTATACTCAGAAAAAATTAATCATCGTTTTAGAAGACATCTATTAAATAATTTTAACGTGAGTACGCTGTTTCACCTTCATTCCGTCTCAAGTCTATCTGTCCGCTCGACCGTTCTCTGACCGAATGCTTATCTGTATTGCAAACTTACTCAAAACATACAAATACATTAAAATATGTATGTAATATCTGATTTTAAAAACGCCCCAATGGTCACACTGACACATATTTACATGTGGCTTGATAAAGTGCACAACAATATTTAGAGTTCGATATGTTAAATTAAAGGAAAGGAAATGAAACGTAACAAAATAGCAAGTACTCGAAAGGTTGTTTTTTATTTTAAATAAAATCGCATTATTTCAAAATAACCTTGACGTTTCTGTTACCACGAAAGCAATAGTCAAATCGTAAATTTTTTAATAAGTTTGAATTGCTTTTCACATAAAGATTTTGAAACTTTTTTATATGTACATTCATGCATACATATAAAGTGTTAATTAAACAATGAAAGATAAAAACTTTGCGAAATAGAAAAAAAAACACTTTTAAAGACAACTATATTTTATTGCTAATGTCTCCCAAAAGTTGAAATTAATTTGAAGAAAAACAGATCTTTTTAATTCTAGCCACAACTACTAAGAAATGACAAAATGTTAACAATAAAAAAAAAACAGCTATAAGAATTAAGAAAAACAAACAAAATTCTCCTTGATATTAAAAAAAAATAAACAAAAATTATGCTCCCTTCTCATCCCTTCTCCCTCTTA
This sequence comes from Nowickia ferox, assembly GCA_936439885.1. Taxonomy (NCBI): domain Eukaryota; kingdom Metazoa; phylum Arthropoda; class Insecta; order Diptera; family Tachinidae; genus Nowickia; species Nowickia ferox. The sequence continues at coordinate 5,675,883 of OW387026.1, forward strand.
AGATCGCAAATTCATTTAATTGCTTCATTTAACAAAAAAAAAATTGTTGTGACTAAATTTTAATTAAATACGTTAAAAAGCAGACGTGGATGTTGCTTTAAGTTTGATGCAAAATAAACATACTTTGTATATGTGGCACCTAAAAGCAATATACATACATATGTACGAGTATGTACATAATTATTTTAAAATTGAATTGAGCAGTAACTAATTAAATTCTGCAAGAGGTTTGTTTGCCCAAAAATTCTCTCTGGCATATGTATGTTAAATAAACATTAAAATTATGATACATTTCATTTCTAAGGCGACTTTAAAATGAAAGAGATATTGAATTTGGTTGTATTTTTTTTATTTTATTTTTTATTTTTAAATTTGTTGCTACATAACTTTCATGGTTTGTTAATTGATTAAAAATTCTTTTTTGTCAGAGTAGGGAGGCATATCTGGCGGGCTAAGCTTTTTAAAATTTAACATATTTTACTACACCAAACCCTACGAATTCTTACACATACCTTAAGCTCAGCTTAAGCTTAAGTACAGCGACAAAACGATTACAATTTGCTGTGTCACACACATCTTTTTAATTGTTTAATGCAATTGTTTCGTTCAACTCCATATGTATATGATTTTTTTTAATTTTCCTTTATTTTTATTCTAATAAATACAAGTATACTCTGTCCTTTTATTATTCATATAACATGATGTGGCATCTCAGTTCAACTTTGGCTGAAAAATTAAAATAGTTGGCAGGTCAGTTCGATTTTGTCCGGACAAAAATTAAATTAAACCAATTCAAGCAGAAAATGTTCCGAACAAAATTTGTTCTCTTCTTCTCTCTCTCTCTCTCAAAAAGAGGAACCTCGAACTCCATATAAAAAAATTTTCTCCGGACCAAAATTTTGATTCGAAGCAATGGGTGAATCCACCTTTATTCAACGTACTTCTTTCTATCCTCACGCTCCTTGATATCATGCAATGTAATAATTTTACATAATCTTCCTACTTCTACAAACCTATTCTCGCGGAGCACCTTAAGCTCATGTACATAATGGGAATTATCGTGGTTGGCATATTTCGACTACGACAATTTGGTCATTGATTCAAGAAAATCTGTTGAAGTGATCTTTAATCTGTTATAAATTTCGTATTTGAAGTCGAAATACACCAACCACGATAAGAGGGTATGACATACTTTTGTGATTAGAAGAGTCGTCGGAGCCTTGTCCATTTATTCAATGAAACTTTATACACGCTTTGGAATTTTGTAGTGTCGCGATTTCGCATATACAAAAGTGGACGGGATCATGCAATTCTAAGTTCAAACTAGTAACGCTTAGCGATTGATATTGAGCCTTGTTGATGGTTATGGCGAAAGCCAGACGCATTCGAAACTGTAACCGCTTGAAATCGAAAGACAAATCAGTTGATGATTGCGACTTCAATAAATGAGGCGATAGTTTTTTTAACAGCAAATCTTGTACCGTTGCACAAGACTGAGTTTACATCTGACATTTCTTGTGTGTCATGTGCCAAAAAAGCGTTTGATTCAGACATGTATTTATTGATTTAAACTGTTTCCAATCATGTCGGATTCTATAAAATTGTCTATTAGTAAAGTATGAAACTGTTTAACTTAATAAATACGTGTCTGAATTTAAAGTTCAAAAGTGTGGTGATATTCCAGATGGTTCCAAAGAGTTAAGACTCTCTTGGATAGTTCGACGGCTTGTTTCCATACAAAATTACATGACAAAATTTTTTAAAAATTTTTGTTTACGAATCGAGCGAATAGACCATCTTCACAAAATTGCATTTTTAATGAAACCGATAGGAAAGGGATAGTGCTAGCGAAGACTTTTGCTTTTTTGAACGTTTTTAATAATGCAGTTTTGCAGCGCCTCTGGTGTCAATGAGGCGTATTAAATTTTGAAGCCGTATTTAGTAGCCATTTTATTGGTTATTTTAGTTCGCCGATGATTCTGCTACACAATACTGACGAAGGAAGGCGCTCTAATGTTACATTAGGATTAGCGGCATCCGCTAAAGCCGGTGTAGTTTAGTGACCAATGTTTATGCCTTCATCACTAGAACTTTTTCTACAACAACTGATACAAAGGGACACTAATGCACATCAGAAAAATGCGTGGTGGGCTCGAACCCAGGACCTTCGGTTTTGTAGTCAACGTGCTAACTCTTCAGTCAACGCCAACCTCATCGCTTTTGTGGTATTTTCCATTCTCAAGGGCAAACGTTATTAATAAGTTTTACTGGTGGAGACCATAAAAACTTTAGGAGTGGATCTTGTGAACTCTTACTTTCCTATACAAAAGTATAGGTCATTTATATTTTTACATCCATGCTGGCCAACGCGAGAAATATACTCGTGTGTGTGTACTCCTTTGTATAAGAAGCCGATTGAAGTTCAGCACTCTGGTGCCAGTTTGGCCAGCTACGATTTATATAGGCGTAACTAATAAAAAATATAACTATACAGGAGAACCAAAAAATTAAATTTTAATAAATCGTCCATGCAATTCTTCAAACAATTTTCAAATAAAACTATTTCATTATATTTTGTAAAAAAAAAAAAAAATAAGTAATTTGTGTTTGGTTAATAAAAGCGTCATTTTTTATTGCAGAAGTGTAAAATTTTTTCACGACAAGTAGTTTAATGACATTCATAATAATGAATCAAAAACTCGATTTTGAATTTTATGTTAGTTACTCCCTTTTTATTTTGGCTAAAGATACTTATATTTTTTTTTTTTTTAATAATAATAATAATAACAATCAATGAAATCGATGAAACGGTTTGGTGATTTAATATTTTATTTTTTTATAATTATTCAAAATGTAATTAAAATATGAATTATGTATTAGGATCTAAAAAAAATAGTAGAAAAATGTATGCTGTTAAAAATATTAACAGCTCACTTTCCATAATATTAAATTGACCATTCATTCGCTGCTCTTTACGATCGTGTAAAACCTTTTCTTCCTCTCACGCTTGAACTACAAATAAAATTTGAATGCCAAGAACTTTGCTCAATAACGAATGTAATGAAATCAAGTTTTTTATTTATTAAAAGAAGAAAAAGCAACAACAATTTGAACTCAGCTTTAAAAGCAAACAACAACAACTGCAATACCATCAAATTAAGCATGATTCTTACGAAAAAAAAAATTGGGTGGTGGTAAGGGATTGTTCTGTCTTCCTCAAAATGTTTGTTGAGAATTTTTAATTAAATTGTCTCTATTTATTTAAATTTATTTTTGTTCTTAACTGCTTTGTGAATGTATTCAAGGGACTGCGCGCGGTCTTTATCCATGACTTTCCTTAGTAATTGGTATTAATACGGCTGAGGAATAGAAACCAGCATTTAGAATCGCAAAAACATTATTATGGCTACAACAGGCAAGACCGCAAGCAAAAAAATCAGTAAAATAAAATTATAATAAAACAGCAGCGGGAAGAAATCGTAATGCGTTTGTTGGCTTATTTTTAACGAGAAGTTTACAATTTTACTAAATAAATACATACATAGATGCGTAAGGATAATTCTGAGAGTGGTATGTCAGGCAATAAACTAGACGACCCTACTTGGGATTAGGCAAAAGAGGGCAAATTGCAGAAAATTATACATACATAGTTGCTATTCGTTGATATTCTAAAAAAAAGCATTAAAAGCTTATATAAATCAACTTAACGTAAGTTCTTGTATACATATGTATCTATATATTATGATGTATGTACGTAAGTATAATCCAGTGAGTTTTTAGTTTCAAACCACTTCTTTGAGATGCTATTGTTTAAGATTTAAACCTTTATTTTTTATTTATTTATTTTTTTTTTTTGTTATTTTACTTGTGTATTTTTCTATAAGTTTTTGTCTATTCTATACATTTGCTGCCCATTTATTTGTCTACACATTTTAAGATTGTGCCTCTCTACACATACATACATACATACACACTTTGACCTAGAGTTGTATGTATTTTGTTGTTATGCAGTGTTACACTACACTATATCTGTAGGCATTCATAGATAGGTTGAATTTCATTCTTCTTTTCTTTAATTTCTTGTTGTTCTGTAGCACCTAAAAAAGCTTTTTTGCTGGTGCGGTAAATAGTGTTAGTGGGGTCTCTGTATCCAGTTACTGCATACATTTTTATTCTTTCAATCATAGTTCTTTGTTCATACTGTAGAATTTTCTGTTCCGTTTTTGTGTTTTCGCAACAAGATTTTCTTGTCATATTTAAATGTAACAACAGTTACTTCTTACAAACAGTGTGTGAAAATCTGTTTTACTTTATGTTTGCACAACTGTTTCTTAGAATACGTTTTTATTTCATACAAATTTTAAGGTTATTAAGAACTCTAAATGCAGTTGCTACACATACAATTATTTTTTTTTTATTTATAGCTTGACTTATTATAATTTTTTTTTATATAATAAACAAAACCTTTTGTTGTTTATACAGCACATATTAAGTAACAAGAGTTGAAAGAGAATGATATTTAACATTACATATTTACAGAGGGAAAAATAATAAAAACTAATTTTAATCATCAAATTACTTGAATCAATAAATTTTTTTAATTAGCAAAATGATATCAATCTCCAGAATTTCAAATATTTAAAAAAATATGGAATATGGTCGAACTTGCAGGCCATCCTTGGAGCTTCCCGCTAATTTCAAATTAAAGCCGCTAAAAAATCCATAGTTTTTGTAGTAAAAATTGCAAGTTTTCGACGGCGATATCTTTCGAAGCATTTATCCAAGGTAAATTGACACCGGGTACAGAGTATACCTGCAATTCAAAACGACATTCGAAAGCATTTTCTTTCGTTTCGAATTAGAGAGTAGATCCCCAGGTGATCTCGATTCACCAAATGGTGATCAGCTGTTAATTTTTCTTGTGTCATATCAAAGCAAAACGGGAAATTTTCTGACAGCTGGAAATTTTACACTACTAAATACATATCAGGCGTTTTTTTCTGGCAGTGTTTTGATCTAGTGGAGGGTGTGTATTAGGAATAATTAAGTGTAAACGAATAGCTAACTATTGCAGGTAATAAAGAAATAAACACGTATAAGGTATACTTAATTACATAAATACATACATATCGTCACATTAAATGCAAACGGCCGTAACTATGCTTTTATATTTGTTACAGGAGAAACAAGAAATGTTACCAAATCAAAACAATAAGTATTTTTGAAAATTTTTTCAAAATTATTTGCAGTAGGTATATGTTTTTTAACCATTTATTACCTTTTTATATATATTTAAGCTTTTATGTAAGTTAAGTTCTTTACAATAAGAAATAGATGCATTCGTAGTTACGTTCTTTTGAATTCCTTTAATAAAGTCATAATTTTTGTTCGCAGTGGTCTAAATGTTTGCGTGAACATGAAGTTTGATAAAATAAACCATAATCAATCAAAAACTCGATTTCGAATTTATTGTGTAGTTACGTCCGTTTGCATTTAAGGTGACGATATGTATGTATAGTTTTCATTACCAAATTAAGTTTGAATTCAAACTGCATTAAGAGTTAATGAGATGCTCTAAGCGACAAAGAGATGGTGTTGTTGCGCATTGAAGCCATAATTTTTAAATACATATGATGTTATAGCGATCTCAAAAAGCATCAAACTGTTATGGTTCAGAAGCCTTGTTAATTGTTAAAGACACATTTTTCATCAAATGTGAGAATTTAAAAGAGACAGGTGATTCTTTTTTTGATTTGCTTAATGTTTTTGCCAGCTTAATTTTTCTTCCAGAAAAAAATGTTATATGATTTTGCAAAGACTTTTAGCACTTCCCTCGAACCATTAGTTGTAATATAAGTTGTATTTGTCTTAAAGGAAATATGACTTGTAGAACTTTTTCCAACAAACTTTAACAATTCGTTATAAAAATCTTATATTTTCCCACTGCATTAAAAAACTCTGAATAGTACCTAAATTTTTTTCTTACAAACAAACAACGCCCACATTAAATTGCAGCTAATGGTGTTCAATACACACACACAAACAACAAAAACATTAACAAAACTTAAAATAAAATCTCTCTTGGGTGCTTAACGGTAGAACAAAAAAACCAAATGATAAAATCCCAATAAATTTAAAAAATAAAATGAAAAATGTGAATTTAATGAATACATCCTCTTATGCAGAGTGCACATCATTTATGTACATATGTATGTATGTATGTATGTATGTATGTATGTATATATGTATTTATTTAAGTATATACATATGTATATTATTCAACAACCTAAAGCATTCCAAAGTTAAACGATTTAATTTTTTTTATCAGCTGTAACAGAGCTGAAATAAAAATACTGACAGGGTTGTGCTGCAGTCATATTTTGAATTAAATAATCATTGAATTTGATTTGGTTTAATGAAAATTAATTTTTTCTTTCTTTTTAAAACTAGCGCGTACAAGCAGATTTTTAGAATTCTAGAGGGATTTTCCAACAAATTGAATCTCATGCTCCAGACAAAAGCTAAATGGATACAAGTTCGCTAAAAACAATTGGGTGAATTGCCATAACACTATAGATGAACAAATAGTATCGACATACATATATAATTATATGAACATGAAATGCTTACAAATATAAAATTAACATGAAAACAAATTTAGAGAACATCTTCGTTTTCTTCTGACACCTCTTTAATTTTACTGATCTCTGAATTGCATAAATTTTCACAGCATATTTTAAACAGCGATTCAAAAATTGGATCAACATGGTTCTTGGAAAATGAAATTTTAACACTTTATACACGGAAAGTTTCTTTGCACCTGGAAATAGTATTAACAATTTAAAACAAAATGTATTTTCTATCAAATTTTCTGTATTTGCCTATACACACTTTTTTATTAACGACTTTTTTCACATCACATTTTTTCCTCTTTGAATAATTACAAGTAATGAACGCTGTTGAATAACTTAAATTTGTCTGGCCATACAAGTTATCTTTTACTTTTTTAGTTCCCTTTTTTATACAATAATTTTTGCAAATGAACTTGAGTTTGAAATGGTTCTTTTGTACTTAAGAAGTAAGTCTGTGTATCGAATTGGGCAGGAGAAGACAACCGATGAAAATAATAATAAAAAAAAGAAATCTTGCAAAACTTGTTTTACTTTCTTACTTCTAGTTTATATATTTTTCAAAGCTTTTGTTGCTTCTTGTGGAACGCTCGTAAATTTATTTATTTTTTTCTTCTTCTTCGTTTTTTATATGATTTCTTCGCTGTTGAAAAGAATTTAAATTGAACTTAAGTAGTGTAGTAGAATAAAGAAAAATAAAACTGATGTGAAGAAGCTGTCGAAGTATTTTCAGATACTTTATGAAGATGCCTGCGTAAAGTAGAACGGCCAGCTGTGTTTTTTTTTTTTTTTATTTATGTGCATATGTAAATCGCCTTCAATGTATGTACATACGAGTATTTAGGTTTCAAACGATTTATTTGATATTTTCCAATGTGTACTTTAATAGTATCTGGTAAATGCTATTTCTATTTTCAACTCTAATGAGATACAGTCTGAGCAAAATAACGGATTAAGACAAACTTAGAGACTAGAATATTGTTTAAGCGTTGGCTTACGTTTGTAATTTTTTATCTACCTGCCGATTGTATGACAGGTGCAAAATTTGTTGTGTTATTTCTAATCTTGTGTCTAAGGATCTACTTGAGAGATAATACTCGAGTTTCAAAAATTTCGTATTTTATTTATCTTTTGCAAAGTGAGTTAAATATAAAAAAACATTTTTTCCAGATAAATATTATTTTGTTACAATGCTAGGCTCATACTTTTTATTTTTGTCGAAAATTTTCCTATACAATAACAAAATATTGAAAAATGTTTGCTCCCCGAACTGAAGTTAATCTTCTTTCAGAATTTGGTAGTCAAATAATCGAAAATTTGATTACTCTCACTTCAATAGAATTTATATCATTTACATACATACATATGTACGAGTATATGTATCTTTGTTGCTTTTTTTTTGATAATTTATAATACATATCGCACAAATTTTAAAATTTTCAGTAGAGACGAATACATCAGCATCATTAGTAAACAAATTCCATTTGAAAATATGTTTAGATTGTTTTTATTTTAAAATCTTGTAATTATTGGGGAAGAATATCTATGTTTTCAAAAGAGACACAACTCACATTTCGTATCAAAATCAAAAAGTAAAACAACTTTTATAAAAAAAAGATTAATCGGGATACGTTGAACAGTAGAGCGTTAGAGATTTATTCAATTAACTGGTTTATAAAAAACAAAACCACTTCGATCATTTTGAGTTGTGACTGTTTATGATTTAGTGTGCGATATGTATGTACATATACAACCGGTGGCGTATTTGGGCGACATTGCCATTATGACATTTTTATAGATGAATTGTCATTACTGAATCAGTATCAAGTCGAAATTTGAACCAAATTATCGTGAATGAAAATTTCTTTGATGAATCCACATCACAACGACACACGGTGAATCATTATGGCTTTCGCCACTGGGTATTTACATTTACAAGTAATTTTCCAGGAATCATATGTAATAAATTTTAAGTTGCTAATTTAATATGCACAGTTCTTGAAACTTACCTAGTTTTTAACTTAGTTCAGCATTTTCCAAGCGTGCTTTATTTATAACAGCTTCCACTGGAATACTTTATAATAAAGTTTGTATTTATAACAAATATATGTAGTTTATATTTAAAATAAATTTGCTAAAATTTTACAAAATATTAGAAACACACTATTATTGTAAACACAAACACTACCCGCATTGCAAAGGAACACAGGTGGCAGCCAGAGCACGAGGCCGTCTTAAAATGACAGACGGCGGCTGAAGCAAAACACGGTTGGCTAACAGTACCTAAACATGTTTCTTATTACAAGGAAAATTGACACTTCAACAAGTTTTTTGTATTTAAACTAACTGCCTTATGCATAAAAAATATTCCAGGTTTATTAAGGGCTTATTTGACATATTTTAATGGGAAATTTGTCAAATAAACCTGTAATAAACCTAAAATATTTTTTATGAATTAGACTGTAACGGGAAGCGGTACACGTATCGACGGCAATTATAAGCAGACTGGCTTCGCGCTCTGGTAGCAACTTTAAAATTCTAAAACAAAAATGCAACAACATTTCATTATATGAGAGCAAGTGTGAGAAGAGTACAGGCAAAGGTGACAAAAAAAATATGAATGAAGAAAACATGCAAAACCCACAAGGCAACATCAAGAGGGATATCAAGGTTGCCAGTTTTTTTCAAATATAAAATAACTACATCAAATCACAAAAATGGCTGGAAATGGATAAATACATTATAAAATTTATAATATAAATCCACATTTTTTTTTGTTGAACATTTTTATTATTATCAATACGGATACATTAACGTGATTGCCAAGGTATTTGAATAAAGTTGCTTTTGATGTTTTACTGGCAAAAATATGTTAAAAGTTTTCAATGTTTCTAGTACAATTTATCAGCAGTTTTAGTTAAAATTCGCAAATTTATAATGACACGTGTATGTATAATAAAATAAATTCAGTCTTTCCTGTTTGGTAAAACTTGCTCGCATTAAGCATTTTGTGGATTCGTGTTAATTATTACAAGGATTACAAAATTAAAAAAATAAACACAAGATATGACTTTTTAAAACTAGTTTTAGCTTACTCAAATGAAATGGATAAATCTTCCTGCCAGATGACTTATAGCTTTTTGCTTATGGATAGATGATTACATCCAACAAAAAATTGTTACATTGGTAACAAATTGGATTTTGGAAACTATTATTTTTTTCACAATTTCGTTATCTAAAAAATGCATATATGGAGTTAATTATGTAGGAGAGTTCATGTCGCATTTTATGTTATATAAAGGTATATACCTATGTTTGGAAATGATTGGACTGAAATGTAAGTCTCAATGCATTTTTTTTTCATATAAAGAAAATTTAAAGGTTATGTAGAAAAATTATGAAAAAATTACTAAGTTAAAGTAGATCATATCTAGAGAAATATGTATCAACCGTATCTAGATTCATATTTCTAGAAATTTCTTTAAAATTTATTAAATAAATTGACTTCTACATTTCAAAATGCTTACTTTCTTGTATTAAACTGTGTGAATGTTTTTGATGTTAGCTTATAACTTGAGAACGACTTTATAAATAGTGAGAGTTTATGTATTTAACATGAACAACAAGAAATATATTAAAAATCGAAAACATATTCGAAGATTTTGGATATGATATTTTACGCTTATTTTTGAATTGAATTGTTTTTCTACATTGTGCTAGGGCGTTTTCTGCACTTCCGAAACTATTAAACTAATTTTTTTTAACAGAAAGAAGTCTGTCAGGTGTCAGCTTATCAATTTATATACAATATGTACACATGTACGAAAGAATTTGCAGAATAATAAACAGGAACCTTGAGAAGCCGGTAATGTATTTAGTAATTACGATTGTTGCTTTATGATTAAAATTTATATACTACTTTATGGTCGAAATATATTTATAACATATTTTCTCTTTAAAGGAGATTTTTGTCCACTCGGAAAATTTTAATAAATTCAATTTTCCCATTATACCGGTTTTTCCCCATAATAAAATGTTTTGCTCTGGAAGTGTGGCAAGCCTGCGTTTGCAACTATTTTTCATTTTGACAATTTTATAAATTTTGCAAACAAATTTAACATAATAATTAATTTATTTTCAATGTTTATCTTTTTGTTAATTTTTCATTGCAAGAAATTACAAATAGTTTCTTGCATTTAGTTTCCAGTTTATAGTTTTTTTGCATTTTCTTTTTATGCCACCTTTCTTGTACTAGATTTTCTTTCAATTGCTTCTTTTTTTCCACACAATAGAATTGCAAAATATTAGCAAATTTTTATGTAAAGATTATTAAACATTTTTACTTATACTAACAGAATTGTTAATTATTTTTTCACTGCGAGCGTTTCGTGCTTACGTTCTTTTTGTTAATTACTTTTTTCACTTTCGTTGTGTGTGGTTGTTTACTAATTTTCAATTTTTTTTTTTGATATTTTCATGCGCTTTTTATTGCAATGGAAGCCTTTTGGAAATAACTTTTACTGGCTTAAAAATAATAATTTTGCACATATAAAAATATTAATATATTAACACACATTCACAAAAAAAAATTAAATAAAATCACTCCGGGTCTTTGCGGACAAGGTTTTTTGACAAATCGATCTACTCAACTGAGAAATTTTTTGTACTTTAACAATTGACATCTCTGTGTATTACGAGCAAGGCACACACACAAACAAACATAAAGTATACTTCATTATGGTACTACCTAAATCAGCAACTCTGTATTAAATCAACTTTGCGGATAGTGATGAGCCTTTTGGATATTATATGAAATGAAATTAAAACGCATTTACATCATACAACAAGCTTACATACTCATAGATAATTTATTTTTAATTTATTTCTTGTCAGCTCTTTAAATAAGCTTTTGCTTTTCTTTTTTAAGAAAAAATATATGTATTATTGTAACAGTGAGATCTAATATTACAGTAGGCCTAGAAATAGTACTCACAAATTAGGCAGCCGCTAACATACAACTGTGCTACTCCACGCAAGTGCTTGTAAGTGCAACTCTGCATGTCAAGAAAATGCCAAATTTTGCCGCCTTTTAAATCGTTCAGTCACAGCTTCTTCACTTTAGTTAATAAATTCGAGAAAATATTGAAATTAATCATATTTTTGTTGAAAATGTGTGAAAAAAATATTGAATGTTAAGCAGTGCTTCAAGTTTGTTTGTATTTTGTTGCAGTTGTGTTATTTTTTGTGATGATTAGATATGAAGTGCAACAACTTGTTATGTTGGGTGTCTCATGTTTGTTTGTGGCACTGATGTATTCTGTCAAGTAGTCGTTTTGTTAGTGTGCGTAATTTAAGGCATGTTTTAAAAGTGTTAGTGAATATGTATGAAAGTTTTATAAAAAAAGGAAGTAAAGGAAATAAGATGAAACCAATTGAAATGCCCTACAGATTAACGGAAATTATTAAATGTGAATGTTAAATGCAGCCCCTTAAATAAAATAAAATAAAAGAAAGTCAAAACAAAATAAAACAAAACAAAATCAAATAAAATAAAATAAAATAAAATAAAATAAAATAAAATAAAATAAAATAAAATATAACAAAATCAAATAAAATAAAATAAAACAAAAGTAAATTAAATTAAATTAAATAAAAAACAGTAAAATAAAATAAAACAAAAAAGTGAAATAAAATAAAATAAAATGAAATAAAATAAAATAAAATGAAATAAAATAAAATCAAACAAAATAAAACAACATCAAATAAAATGAAATAAAATAAAATAAATTGAAATAAAATAAAATAAAATAAAATAAAGCAAAATGAAATGAAATAAAATAAAACAAAATGAAAGAAAAAACAAAAAAATAAAATAAAACAATAAAATAAATAACATACATTAAAACCATATAAAATTGTATTGAATGCTTTTTTCTAATATTTATTGATTAACACTCATATTTTAAGCTCTGTGGCAAAACGAAAATTATATTAAATGAAAATTTTTACATTGCTTAATATAGAAAAATTGTCATTTGTTATAATTTTATATGTCACAAAGTTCAGAATAAGGGGCTAATTCATTAAAACTAATGTTTTTTGAATTTCCCAAGAGAAATTATTTATTACATTTCAAATTGCCAACAAGTTTCTATATAAAAATATATGGAGTAAATTCAAAAAGCATTGTGAAAAAAATACGGGTTTATTAAAATTATATCGAATAAAATTATTAATATGTACGAGTAACATGATCCAAATATTCAAATTTTCAACGAAAACTGGAATAAAAAACAAAGGTATGTTATATCCAACTCTTTTTTCTACTTATTTTCGCAATACATAAATTGAATATTGCTACAAATTTTAATTTTTATTAGTTCAGAAAGAAACAATTTCTGAAATATATTTTAACATAAATTTTCAAATAAAACAAAAACAAATACAGCATCGGATACTTAATTTTTTGCCATAATAGACTCTGCAATCCGGACACCATCATATTTTTCTACCTCAATAATTGTGACAGCATTTATTTCTATTGCTTGTGCACGATTATCTCAATTTATCTAATCTAATTATCTAATTTTAGTTTTATTTCTAAATAATTTGTGCAGTTAGCTTTAAATTGCATTCATTATATATTTTTTACAATTAAAAATAAAACATGCCTTCAGATTCTTATCTTGGAATTGTGAAAAGAATGAAAGTGTTTACTTTTTTAATTTTGCGCATATATCATTTAAGATTTTTTTGAGTGTTTCTACGTATGTACGTTCATTAAATTTTAGCAAAAATAAACACAATTTTTAATCATTCATGAGAAATCTTAATATTTTTTAGTAAATTTCTTGTAAATATGTACATGTAAGTTAGCTAATGATTTAAGCAGTTTTTTAAAATTTTTCTGTGGTCTCGAAAATTCGGACATTTCGATATTTCGCACTCCATATGTTAAGTTGTTCTGACTAGCGAGATTATACTGTATATATATTCACCTAGCAGTACGTCTTACACTAACTGCTAAGAGCAAAGTCACCACTTATCTTAGAACTAAACCGGTATGGTAATGGTATGTTTAGCTGCGACACACACACACATGCACTCACATGTAATAGTCTAGTCACCGCCAGTTGAAGAAATTTGTGTAGAGTTTGCGTCGTGGTGGAATTAAAAAAGTTGTTATTTTGAACCATCTGTTTCTTGCACCATTTGTTGTAATTTTTTACGTGTTTTATTCCAAACTCATATATTAATCCATAGTTGCCAGAATCGAAGATTTATTTATGGACATTTTGAAGTTTTTATTGTGCTTTAAAAAAGATGCCACATTTAATAATAATGTTCATACAATTGTTTGCTCACGGAATATTTGACATTTGTAATTTTCATCAATTTGTAATTAATTTTTAATGATTTTGTTTGTTGTAAATTCAAAAATAAATGAATTTATGTGTATGCAAACATAATTCTACACAAAAGACTACACGAATATTTTTCCGTTTAGACATAAATGTAAATTTACAAACGTGAAATTCCGTACTGGGCTTTAAATTTGAAGGTCGTGTCAGATGAAATTTTTTTGATTTAACGAAAATTATTCGTTTCAAAAAATATTTTTGGATACAAATTTCAAAGCGAAAAAATAGTTTGTATATACAAATTCTACCCCTTATAATATTTATTATGTTTATTATTATATACAATATTTTCATATATCTTTAAAGTCTTTCTGTAGTATTTAAAAAAAAATATTTCGGCTTAAGGTTGATGCTAAAAGAAAATTTCCATACAAATTGTTTTAAAGCAACTTAATTTTATTTTAAATATGGCCGTTTGTCTTAAAATATGAAACGGAACACGGATATGTTTGTATTTTTTTTTTAATTTTATTAACCATAAAATAACAGGACTTTGATAAATATATGTATGCTTATAACAAACTTACATTAAGCGATTTTCGTAAGCTGTGGTGAACGAAATTTGAAATTCTTTGAGTTGGAGTTTTACAACTTTTTATTTATTATTTTATTCTCAAAAATCATTTTTATGATCTTATTAGAATTACTTGTTGGAAAATCATAATAATCATATCATTTTATAGCTTTTTATTGATTTCTTTCTTGCTTATTATAAGAAAATTTATGCAATTTTCTTAATATCTATTTTTTATTTTTATGTAGGGATTTGTTTATGAGTAAATAAATTTTTTTATTTATTTTTAAGTACTTGTGTGTAAGGAAATACACACTTGTTTCTTTGTGTACAGTGAGTCTTTGTTTAAAGAAATCACTGAAATTTGTAAAAAAAATATTGTCCTATTAGTTCAAAAATATTCATTTAATAACAAATGAAATTGCCATAAAAATTGCGATTGCCATAAAGCAGCAAATAATTTATCTAATGATAGTGAAGGCAATGATTGTATATAATTGGCAAAAATAAAATAATGATATATACAACTTTTATAACATTTTTTTATAGAGATATATTTTATAGGTCACTAACAAGTAATACATGTATCAATAGAAATCAGCTTTGTTAACACGTTATATAAAAATAATAAATACCAATTGCTAGTGAACAGTGTAATTATTTTGGCTCATCTCTAGTTCACTAATAAAATGTTACTTTATCTTTTTCCGGCCAAATTTTCCTGAGTTTTTCTCCAAAATTTGAGTAAAATTTCCCTGTTGAATTTTAAACAATTATGTACCACTTTCACTTCACTTTATTTGGCATTACAGTCATTATTGGTTCATCTTTTCGAGCAACTCACTTTGATATACTGCAAATACTCACACATCCATACATACATACCAGCAACCAACTGTGCATGTATGTATGTATGTAGTATGTATGCTGTGATTGCATGCAAATTGATACACTTTTATTGGCAATTGTAAAGCAATTGAATATAAAATCTTTGTTCAGAATCCGAAAAGAACAAAATCCGCTTTTGAACAAAGCTGTAAGAAAATTGCAATAACAATAATGTATAAAAAATTGCATTTATTGTATTTTGTAAGATAAATTCACTTTTGTGGGCAAATCTATGCACACACAATGATCTTAATTTTATTTCGATTAATGTAGAGATTTTTGTACACAGAAAAAAACTAAAAAAACTGTCATTTATTAGTGTTGTCAATTAATTCTTGTTTCATATTTATTCGAATAAAATTTCATAATTTTTTTTTGTTCGAGTAGATAATTAATTGTAAAGTTTTGTTCGAATATCCGAACAAACCAAGAATAAAATTTTTTTTCGAATAATTTTTAAAAATTTAGCAAAAAACGGCACTCATGCTTGTTTATCAAAAAAAAAAAAAAAAAAAAATTCGAAATAAAAAATACAACAAAAATTTCATTTGAATAATTTCTAATAACATGTAACACATAAATTCAGTAAAGTGCGACTACGAGCCTATATAATGGAATAATAATGGAATATCCTAGATACCTGATGTAGATGTATACATTTAAAGAAAAAAAAGTTTAAGTACCTACTCGGTAAACTTTTTTTCGATTTTTAACGATTTTTTTTTAGTTTTTGCGGGTTTTCTTATTTTTGGCGCTTTTTTCGTTTTTTGGACTTTTTTTGTTTTTTGTGGCTTTTTTTAGTGATTTTTTTTCAGTCTTAGCGATGCATACTTTTTGGCAATTTTTTTAATTTTTGGTATTTTTTTCGGTTTTTGGGACTTTTTTTTAGTTTTGGCGATTTATTTTAGTTTGAGCGATATTTTTCTTTTTGACAATTTTTTTATTTCCGTGATTTTTTCGTTTTGGCAATTTTTTTTTCGCTTTTTGGCAATTTATTTGTTTTAGCGATTTTTTCGTTTGCCGATTTTTTTGGTTTTAGGCGATTTAGTTTTAGCCTCAATATTGTTAAAGATGTTTTACGTTGAAACAATTTCTTACTTTATTAATAGACTTCTAAAGATCAATTGATAAAACATCGTCTGTTACTGCAGAAACGTCATCTAATTATTTATTACAGTTGAGGTCATTCGCAATATTTTCATAGCAAAATAATCGTTTTTGCTTTATGATCTCGACCTCGTTATTCAGTCATATAAGTGATAAAAAAGTTATGAAATGTTAATTTATGTATTTAGATATAAAGAAGTTAAGGAAATTATTCGAATAATTTTTTATTCAAAATTCTATTAAATTAAAAAAAAAAAGTTCGAGTATTCGAATAATTTTTATTCGAATAATAACACTAATAAAAAATTATACAACCCTGCACCTTTTATCAAAATAATGAAATCAATCATCCAATGTGCAAGAATTGTAAGATGTTAATTTTTTTCGAATAAGGAGAATTTTCCTTAATTTCCAATTAAGGCGCTAATGGAATGAACTAAAGAAATATAATTGAAAATAAATTCCAATTAATATAATGATTGAATTAAACAACTCAATAATTGAAATGATGACCAGAGTAAATTAAAAATTGTATTGAAAAAATTAAGCAGGTTGGTGGCATGCAAAATAATTCTTGAAAAGGCTTATAGATTTTTTTAGAGTGTGTATCCATATACAGAAGGAAAATACACACACACACATACATACATACATACATACACATGTAAATTAGTATGTAACGCGAACGAATCAATCGACTTTAATCCAATTTGCAGCAGTCCACGTTATTTTCTTTACCTAAAGAGCTTATTAGATTTTTGATTAAAATGCATTAGTAGTTTATAATTTACTTATAAAAAACTTTTTGTCGAAAAATTTATTTTCGAAAGAACTCAAAATCTACAAAATCGAATTGTTTTATTATATTACGACATCTTATCGTAAGTTGGCCAATTTGCTTAGAATGTGTTATAAGTTGTGAGAAGTTTACGCACATACATGTGTAAATATATACACACAATCACACTCACACACATTCATATGTACATACATTGTCAAAATACTCAGAATATAATCTTATGAACTCAAAACTTTTGAGGTGTGATGAAAAATCGTTGACATTTTTATAAAGTTATAACGATTTTTTCGTATCTGTGCCATGAAAAATCTTGATGATTATTGGAATAGAATTTCACACCAAATTTCATTTTCATACAGATGCAATAAAATATTTATTTACTACCGCTACGTGTTCATGACTTCAAAGAAGGAGTGAAAAGTTTAATACAGATAACTGTATTAGCTTCTCACTTATTTACTAATACTCGTACATGAAGTTGTGTTTCAGGTGAAAATTCTTTAAATTTTGTTATGGCGAGCACAAGAAACTACAACAAATTTTATTTTGTTTTCAAAAGCAAAAAAAAAAAATAAAATAAATTGGGTTAGTGACTTTAACAAAATAATATTCCTGTCATGTGTTCTTTGGTTCTTATAGTTTTTGATATTAACTTGAATCTGTGTTAGATTCAATTTATTTTGTAATAATTCATTATAAAACAGAACATACATATTTGGCAGTGTGAAATAACTTTTATACTTGTTAATAATTTTACATTTGAGGAAGGCGTTAAGGAGTTTGGGATTATACAAATTTTATTAAATAGTATTAAGGAGTTTCTTAAGGGATTTATAAATATTAAGATTGAATATTTAGAAAATTTTAAGCAACTTGCTGTTGCCGGCTTTTATATCAGAGTATTATTTATGCAGGTATTATTATTAATTACCCCAAAAATCTACGGAGTTTGGTGCAATTATCAAAGTCATGCGTATACCATATATATTTTTTTTGCACTTCCAGCTATAGGAAGTTACTAATTTCAACCCTATTTACGAAAATCGAGTTTTCCTCATCTTTAGAGGTTTTGAGGTCCTGAGAGTCGATTCTGTGTATTCGTGATAATGATCGTATGGATGTCTCTGTGTATGTATTTGTGTGTGTATATGTGTGTTTGTGTGTGTGCATGTGCATGCATGTAAGCATCTCACAACACAATGGATCGGAAAGATGCTGCGCCACTAATGATTCAGTTCGGTAGATTTCGCAAAATTTCAAATAGTGCGCTTACATTTGAGAAGAACGTAGAACTTGAGAGATTTCGGGTAAATTCCAGAAGATTTTCCATAATAAACAAAATCTTATTCGTCACTAGTTTTTGTCAAAATCTACTTAAAATCTTGTAGAACTTAGTAACGCAACTAGGGGTTTTTTTTTTTTTTTTACAAATTTTTACTAAAAAGTCGGCCTGTGTACTTAAAAAAGGTATGTGAATTGGCTACGATGCTGTTGTTTGGTTGTAGTTTTGGAAAATTTCAGTTAATGGGTTTTGTTTTGGATAAAAAAATCTTGATATGTGTCAAAAAAATTTGAATTGATTTGAATTGAAATCTGCTAGATTTTATGTCAAGTTTTAAGCTTAAAATCTAATCTCAGCTGTTAAGCTAAAAAAGACATATCACGTTGACTGCTGCTAATTTGACTAAAATCGGTTGATTCGTTCGAGAGATAACTCTTACGAAAAATTTCGAAAAACTCGTTTTTCTGATTATTTTAAAAGTCTTTGATTTTTACAGACTTTGACCAAAATCTGTAGTTTAGGGGAAACTTCCAGGGATTTCCTGCAAGGTTAAGCAATGCTTATACTTTTTCCTAAATTATGAAACTAAAATCATGTCCTTGATTGTTTTTATAAAAAACAAAAAAATTTTTTTTTAAAGTGTTATGTTGCCAATTAATTTCGTTATTTGCTTTTTATTACTACATACTCCGTACACATTTTAAGCCCGAAAGCTTACCTGCACAATTGAATAATAATTACTCATACGTCCACAGGACTCCCTGCTTAGAGTATAATAACAATTGTGCTATTATTTTTTAATTATCTTTCAATTCTACAATTTAAACACTCGCTAGTGTTAATAGTTTTCTTAGAATTTCTAAGGAAATCTGATAAAAAAAATATTACAAAACACTTGGTTTGTTCTTCATGGCTGCCACACCAAGTTACAGGAAAAGAATCTTTACAACAGTATGCTAGAAAACAAAAACAAAAACAACAACAACAACAGCAGGGTAAAGATTGTAACAAAGCAGTATAAATTGTAAGGTAATGATTTAATTTAATATCCTGTACAGCAAAAAAAAAAAAAAAAAAAAAACAGAAAACATCATAGACACTTTTAAGAAAAAACAAATAAAAATACATACATATATAAAATAAACACAGACGCAGTTAAGAAAATTATACTCGTAGGACTACATTCTTCCCAAACAAAATAAAACAAGAGCAGCTAAGCAAAAGCTTTATAAAATTATGTAAGAATTGCCATAGAAGAATGATTATTATAAAAAAATTTTTAAGCAGCGACCATTGTCTGTAAGAATTTCTATTTTATTTTATTTTTATTTTGCCCTGGCATATCATTGTTACAGGTTTCCTTCTTTCTAACAGATTATTTCGCTTAAATTTTATTTTTATTTATTTCCTTTTCTTGCTTTCTTCCTCTTTTTCCTACTTCCATTCGTTGTAATTGTTATTTAGTTGTTGTTTTATGTGCTGCTGCCAGACTTGAAGACGATTGTATACACAAATATTTTAGTGGCCATAAGACTAATGAGTACAAAGAATAAGTTACAATTTTATATATTTTATCTGCTTCAGAGGCACTTTTATAAAGTAAATAAAATCTAATGTTGAGCTAAAAAGAAAAAGGAATATGAATTTATTTGTTGGAATGAAAACAAATGATTTGATAATAAAGCCAAGTACACTGATAAGACTATCAAAAGTAATAGAGCCAAGAGAAGTAGTTTAATGGAAACAAGTATGTACGTACTCAAACAGCAAAAATAAAAGTAAATAAGAATAATCGTAAATATTTTCTCTTTTTGCATTTTTTCGTTTGCTTAATAAATAAATATGTACATACGTGTGATTTTAAGGCAAAATACGTAAAATGAAAAAAAATTATTTATGCAACCTTTACAACTACACGAAATCCAGCAGATTTCAATCACAATTTGTATCAAAATGTATAACGTTTACATTAAGTTCTTTTGACTTTAATCAAGATTTCGCATCCAAAACAAAAACCATTGACAAAAATGTTTCCCAAGACTGCAAGCAAAAAATTGCAATAAAGCTAATTCACACACCGTTTTACTTTTTAGTACAATTAATGAATTAATTATATTAATTTTTAATTAATATTTTTAATTTATGCTTAATGTCTTGCTTTTAATTAAAATAATTTTACCATAATAGTGCGCTTTACTTTACATCTCCCATCGATATTAAGTTACTTGGAAACTCGTTTTATTTTTCAGCTTTAATACTGTGCTTAAAAATTCCTTTTTCACTTTTAAATAAATAAATAAATAAAATATTGTTGCTGTCATTCAGTCGTATATATTTACATACATCTACATATAAGAATAAATAAGCTGTCATTTAAAAAAATATAAACGAAAAGAGATAAATAATATTCCTTTGTTGCAAACAATAGCGACAATTACACACCTTTGGTGTCGCACCACAGGTGGTGGCCAAATATATGGGGATATTATTACAATCTATTTATTTTCAGATTTTTCATTAAATAATATAAAAGTTGTTAGCATTAAAAACAGTAGTATATATTTGCAATAGTACTTGGCCCGAGGAGACGTACAAATCCTTTCTGAAATCTATTATTATTATTATTATTAGCATACATACGAGGGCGGTAGCAAAACTAGTCGATCTGACGCATAGATGGCGTTAGTGTTAAACTGTGTAAAATATGTGTTTTAATTTTTAAGTTGCCACTTTGCTTGGATTTGTTTTTGCGAGCCAGCCAAAATAACCCAGCAAAAAATGAATCGGAACTAGTTCCAAAGGTTTACCACTTTAATTGCATACCAATCACTACAGGTACTGAATTTAATATTCTAAGGCTGTTGTTTATATCAAAAATTGTTCTAGACAACCTTTTAAGCACATACCATTCAGTTATTTGGATCACTTCCGTCCTATGACAAACATGTGTTCAATGTGTTCATTGAAGATTCACCAGAAATAGAACTACTTGGAACTGAGTTCATAAGTGCTGTAACTAATGATTTGTATTGTAATTTTTTGCTGGGAAGCGATCTTGTGAACTTGTAAACATGGAAAAACATTGGTTTTCGTTATATAAGTCAATAATTCCATTTGAAAAATCTCAGTCCAATCAATATTAAAAGCGTGCCAGATTCTACTCGGGAGAAGTCTAGTGGGTTTTTTTTCTAAGAGAAGTAACCCTCAGGCAATGAATTTTTACAGCTACTACTAGGTGTAACCTTCTTTAGGAAAGAAATAATGCTAGAGAAGACATGCGGTGAAGGAACTCTGGTTTTTGCACGTGTTTTATTTTTAAGACAGTGCTGCAGTGCCTCTGATGTCAATGAGGTGTATTAAATTTTCTAAGCTGTGCTAGTAAAATTTTTATTGGTTATTTTACTTCGCCAATAATTCTGCTACACAAAACCGGCGAAGGAGGGCGCTCTATTATTACACTAAGATTGATATCACCTAAAGTCGGTATAGTTCAGTGACCAGGCGCATCAGCAAAATGCCTGGGGTCTTGTTATTTAATGACTTTCTCGGTGACCAGGCTGGAACCCAGGACCTTTGGTTTTGTGGTTAACATGCCAACTACTTCAGCCAACGACTACAAAATATTGTGTGGAAGGGTTTAATTAAGGTTTCCACTCCAGAAACCACAAAATGGTATTCGATGATCATTATTGCTGCACCTAGTTAATGACATTAAGGGGAAAAGGCCGCATTTGGCAAACAATAAAAAACTTTGCTTCATCAAGACAATGCACCAGTTCACACATCCACTATTGTGACGGCCAGAATCAATGAATTCAAGTTGGAGTTGCTTCATTATGCAAATTTTTCATTGGCATTTCAGTGGCAAAATATTTGAAACAACAATAAAAAGGTGAAATCTATTGTTGATGGCAATTTCTTTTTTAATAGGACCAGCACTCAGATTATAACCCCTACTCATGCAATGCATTGTGCCAGAACTAGGAAAATAGGTTAAGGAGAGGAGGATAAACGGAGTAGTGTTTGTGGACATTTGATTTCAACTTTTTCACATTGAATGTGACAGGAAAGATTTCCGCAGTTAGTTTGTTCCACATATGAACAGTAGGGCAGGAATTATTTCTGTAATGCGTAGTGCCATTTATTGGCCTATCGACCACAGAAGGTTGTGCTCTGAATGAAGCACGTGTTGTGCGCACAAATGTGTGGGTTTAAGGAACAAGCTCCCTAATAGCATTAAAACACTTTCCATTGTAGTAACGATAGAATAAGGAAATGCACCCCACATTGCGTCGATGCTCCAATGAATCAATGAATAAGTTGGATACCGTACTGTCACCAATGAGCTTCTTCACCCTCTATTATATGCGCAGCCCATGTGCGATATATGTAAGTGGTATAAATAGTTTCAAAAATCCTAGACTTTTGACTTAAACAATGTGTTCAGTCTATCAAACATCACACTGAATTTTCATGCCAAGAAAATCAAGAGCTTCTGATTCCTTAACATTTATACTCCCTTTAGTTACAGAGGGAGCAGCATTTTCCATCATTTGTCTATGAGTAATCAAACAATATTGAGTCTTACAGTTAGAAGTTAGACAGTTCTTACTACAAACAGGCTATCGAAACTATTGAATATTGCTGGGAAAAGTGTATCAAGCTCAAGGGAGATTCTGTTAAAAAATAAAGATAATATTCTCCCAAATTTGTTACATCAGCTAATTTTTGGTACTGCCCTCGCATATAAAATTTATGAATTTATCACTAGGGAGCAAATATATTTTATTTGCAAGTACCAAGCACATCACCAGCTTCCTTCGTTTACTTTAATAAACCAAAAGCCCAGACAGAGGTAAGCAAAATAAAAAAATATGTGGGAGTTAAAATTATTTAATATACACACATACATACATACATGTATTACATTGTATGTGGGATAATTTCCTGGTAAAAGTTTTATGAGGTGTATATTGTGTTGTGTGTGATGAGGGAATTGAACAAAAATCATCATTACACACCATTATATACACTAATTACATTAAATTTTGGGCTTTTGATTTGGGTACGAATTATTAATAAATGTTAAAAAAACAAAGACGGCATAGATTTTGGTAAAGATTTCATTTGAAATCTACTAGATTTCGTGCTAGTGTAAATGATCCATAAGATCATCACAAATAATATACTATATTTTGTTACGTTTGTAACCTTTAAAAACGCTTTTATGTTTACTCGTAGACTTGCAAATAAATAGAAGACCCCATTGTGCTAATTAGGGTTAATAATTCCAGTTTTGTAAGATCTTAAATACAAACACTTAAATTGCATAAACACTTCACAACTAGATATCACGTCATCTAGTCCGTAGTCTTTGGTTGACGTGGCTGCCCACTTCTCGCAGGCATTCCAGTAGAATCTAGATGATTCCTTTTTGAAAAGACGTCTACTCTACGTCTCACAGTACTGACTGCGCTGGTCTTGAAGCAATACTCCTTCTCTGCTGTTTTTCACACAAGAAAAACTCTGTCGCTGCTCACCGTTTATACAACAATAATGACTCACTCACTTTACTTTTGCACAACTATGAACGGTGTTGTTCACTTTACTCTTCACAATAGACAACCCAAGTGTTAACTGAACTATAGACAACTCAATTATTGACTGAACTGCCAGTAGATGCGTCGCCCCTTTTTTACCCGGCTACGCGACGCAAATAAGGGTATTGTGCTTAACAGCCTATGTATGTATGCATGTACGTATGTATGCTTATATGTGTGTTCTTATGCGGCACTATATAAACCGAACGCGATTTTGATGATTCTTACATCAATCGATTTGTCTTAATCCTGACAGACGCCATTTTGTAAATGCGAAAAAAAAATAAAAAGTCGGCGAACTATTTGATATTTCATTTCGAATGACCATTTAAGATATTTAACGGTTTAAATTTGGTCGTAGTCGGGCTTTTGATTTTTTTAATTACTACTTGTATACTTCAACACAAAGCTTCCAGAATATCTCGGCAAGGTCTAGAAAATCTCAGCAGCATCTCTTATGCTTGCTTTCGATCGCGCCATTAGTTCATGTATTAAATCTAATTGTTGTGCGTATATAAATGTGTGTAGTTAGTTCTTTAGCTAAATAACTCTTTGCTTACTAAATGTTTTTATGAAAACATTTGCAATGACAATTTCCGCAACAATTCAGATGCGGTATTTTGAGAATGCCTGATTATAATATTTTTATTTTATTTATTTATTAATACATATTACACAAAGTAAATTTGCATAATATGGTTACGCAAATATGGGCGGAGTAACTAGACCATATGCCCAAGATATTATTAACAGTATTTTAAAAAAGTTTTGTCACTGACCGTGTATACGAACTATGCATTCACATAGGAAGTAGCAACGTGTTTGTTAAGTAAATTCCACCAAAAAACCGCAAGATTATACGGTTATCTGTGGCAGATCAGTCAACCAGTGCGAGTGAGACGAAAACCTCTCGAAGGCCAAACAACACACACAAGCCTGACCGCACTTAAATGCTCAGTTAACCGACTGTAATGGAATGTAACTGCAACAGTAGGAAACACTATGTGAAAAGTAATGAAAATGGTTATAAAGATGTAATGTAACGTAACCTACTTTTCACATAAAAATATAGATCAGATGTTTCCTATGTTGCTGTTACATTACATTACAGTCGGCTAACTGAGCCTTAATACATAATTACGATGACGCGAGAGCTGTTCTTCAATCCAGAGCTCCTTAACGACTGACGATTTTAATATATTTTAGCCAAGCCAAGACAGACTCATTATTTTTAATGCCCATCAGCTGATTTTGTGTATCATAATAATTTTCTAAATAGTGGTGCTAAACAGTGCAGTGTTGATTTTTTTAACTTCTAATAATTCTATGCTTTCAACATTAAAAGATATACATACATTTAGTTTCTTTTTTACTCGTGAAAACCATAAAATTCTATAAATGTGCCAAACGTGCCATCCCTGGTCGGTAATATTTTGTCTCATGACAGAATGTTTGTTAATATTGGTATTATATCATATTTATTGACACCTCAAATAACGGTTTATACAGCACACGCACACACACATCTGTACATACATGTGTACTTGTATTTATTTATTATTTTTCTCATACATACTCGTACATCATTCGCTTACCCATTCCTCGTTCTGCACTAATGTTGGTTGGCATCAACCAAATAAATATTCGGTAAAATTTTTATGTCTGTTAAGCCTTTGAAAATAAGCAAAAGGCACAAAGGAGACGAATGCAAAAAAGAAAATGGATTAACTGCAGATGAGGTATGTTATTAAGATATTGTATGATTGAAAGCACGTACAAGAGTAGTATTCAGTCAAATATTTTTTAAGCTGTATTAAAATTATTTTAACCTGAAGTATGTTAAAGAAAACTCTTTGTTATTACTTTTAAGAAGAAATTTTTAGGTGCTTAAAATTGTATGGATTTTTTGTAGTTTTCACTGTAACAGGACAGACAGGATTTCATTTAAAGGAACTTTTGTATGCACAAAAAATATATTCAGTTAAATATGCCTCGATATAAAATAATTTATTTGTCCTGGCATATTCAAATTAAACTTAGATAATGTTTCTTATAAAATACAAAAGCAAGACGTGAAATATTATAGGAATTTTTGCAAAACTTCACCTTTAGTCCTATATAAAGGCTCAGTTAGCCGACTGTAATGTAATGTAACTGTAATGTAGGAAACAGCTGATCGATATTTTTATATGAAAAGTAGGTTACGTTACATTACATCTCTATAACCATTTCCATTACTTTTCACATAACAATAACGAACAGCTGTGTTCTACTGTTGCAGTTACATTACATTACAGTCGGCTAACTGAGCCTCAACACATAATTTTTATATTATGGCCTCGAAACATTGGTCCCATATCAATTTTTCTTTAACGTATGATTTCTTTTTTAAGAAACTCTATAAATATATAAAAGTTTGTATTCAATTGATACTAACTGAGCAGTATGTGCTTAGTTTTTGTAAAAATCCATTTCTTCTACTTTAGAATTTCAGGCCAATTGGTTTTAGCCTTTCACTTTGCTTTATTTACTTACTTAAGCCCTTAGTCGTCAGTCATACTGGTGGATTGTTTACTTACTTGCATTTCCTCTTATTTTATTGTTGTTTTGATTTATTTATTTTATTTCAATGATGATGCCTTCATGGTGTCAAGCAACATGTTGCAAAAAATCTGCCTTATGTTTCATTTCTTGCAGTTCTCCTTCATTGAAAAGTAAATAAATAAAGTGAGCTGAATGAAGTTCACAAAACTGATGGCTGCTGCAGGAGTTGGACGCTTGCAATATAAACAGAAAGAGTCTTCATTTAAGTGGCAGCTTGTCCCATTGAGAATTTTGTTTCTCTATTTTCATACATTCATACGACTTTGAGATTTTGGCATTTTATTATTATTGTTTTGAACTATTTTCCTCTGCCCCTTTAGATCCCATTGTAACTAGCAGAAATGCAATAAATTTTTGTGCACATTTTTTTTTGTTTTTTTTTCATTTTATGTAAAATTTGTTTACTTTAGAAAATAATATTTTTTTACTACTTTTATTATGGTCCAAATTTATTCACTTGCCAGCTTATACTAGTGTTTTTTAATGCATACAATTTTCGCATTTATTTCCTCTCAGGAAGAACAAAATTGCTCACTTAGATGTATTTTTGGGTAAATGTAAGAGTTAATATGTGTGTGTATTCTAGCATACACATTTTACAACAAAAGAATAGTACAACCGGTAACACAAGAATTATGTCTTTCTTTGTGAAATTTATAATAAAGCGATAACATTTGAGCAAAATCTCGTACTTATGAAATTTCGGACTAAATCTAGCAGATTTCCCATACAAAACAATAGCTACTTCGTCACTAGTCGAGTACATTGTCTCGAAATCTAGTAAAGGTTCCGCCATCTAACGTTTTTTTTCAACTAGTGCTTATTTCGTGAATGGTAACACTTAGCTCATGTCTGATTTGACAGATAATTAGTTTTATCCTTCCGCTGAACGAATATGTTGTGTTGTCGCTTCGCTAAGATGGGCACAGAAAACCCTCACGCATACATTGAAAAGCCGACGCACCCAAAACGAGTCACTGTTTGGTGCGGATTTTGGTCCAGAGACATAATTGGGCCATTTTTCGAAAATGAGCAAGGAGTGGCCGTTACAGTCAATGGCGATCGTTATCGGGCCATGTTGAACGAATTGTTGTTCACAAAAATTGAAGAGGAGGATATTGGCAACATTTGGTTTCAACAGGACGGCGCTACGTGCCACACAGCCGAAGCTACACTTGATGTTTTGCGCCCTGTTTTCAAAAAAAAAAAAAAGTTTTCTGGCGGACCCTTTACTTAAGATAATTACAGCTAAATCAAGTTGCTTTTTAATAGATTCTCCATACAAAACGAAATCCAATTTGTCAGTAGATTTGTTTTTACTACCTGTACAACATATTTATATAAAAGGTGAGTGAATTAGCTACGCTCTACAAAATGTTCTATTGAAGGTGTCTGAATGAGCTAATTGCGCACTTTCTTTTCTTTCTTTGTCAAAACAGCTTAGTGTAAACGATATAGATTTCGATAAAGATAATGTAAATGTAGCATTAGTGATACAGCTATGGTTGTTTTAAATTTGTACTAAAAAGTCAGCTTGTTTAGTTAAAATTGGTCTATGAATTGGCAATATTGCAGTTGTTCGGTTTTAGTTTTGGAAAATGTTCAGTTAATGGGTTTTGTTTTGGATAAAAAAGTCTTGATAACTGTTAAAAAACTTGGTGTAAACGTTATAGATTTTCATAAAGATTTTAATTAAAATCTGCTAGATCTTGTTTAAGTATACAAGTAAATGCGTTATAAAACAGTTTTAAATGTTGTTAATTTCATAAAATTTCATTCCAAGAAGTCCAACAACAAGCTGATTATATAACTAAAAAATATATTTAGATCTTAAGTCTGAGCAGCAAATAAAATCAAAGCCAATCTTGCTAGGATCCAAACCAATTTCTTGTAATTCATAATCATATCAAAATTTCTTTTGTAGCCTTGTGACATCAGCAACAACAAAACAGCCACAGTTGGATACATTAAGTTGAGTGATTTATGTTGCACAAATACAATGAATATGCATGAATTCAAAAATGTAAAATTGCACCTAAAAATTATGAAATGATTGATTGACCGACTGTACGAGTTCGACCAAAGTCTAGTATGGTGCTTATAGTGATAATGCTTCCCAATTATATGATATAAATACAGCATCGAGAATGTATACAAACTTTATATATTATCAATCAATTTATAATTTTTTATACTTGGATCGAGCTCGTTCAGTCAGACATTTTAGACCCAAACCTATCATCAAACCCAAATAATTTAAATGGTTTTGACTAGACTTGGGTGGAACTCGTTCACTAGTTTATTTTTGACACAAACCTATCATCAAACTCATTCAATTTAAAATGGATTTGATTATTGGTTTGTGTCAAATATGAACTAGTGAACGAGTTCGACCAAAGTCTATAATTATAATTTTAAATTATATTTTTTTTTCCTTTTTTGCATTTGGCCTAATTTTTTAGCGTTCACGCACTCTTGAAAACATCAAATAAATACTTTTGTTTATTGAGTATCCAAATACTCGTTATGCCATTTTCCTTAATCAATATTTTGCCAGCACTGCTGTACATAATTGTTTTAACTTTATTTCCACTGCCTTTTCTTTGCCAATTATTCCGCTATTTGTTTTTCTACATCAGGTGGTAAAACACTTTTGTTATCTCTTAGACTTTAACACAAATATGTACTTGAACTAAAATATAACTTTTACTTTTACTTCTTATTTTATTTTATATTAAGATCAATCCTTAAACATATAAAACTTAAAAGCAGCAGCAGCAGCATCATCATCAAATACGTTTCCTCTTTTTATAAATATTTTTCAAATTTTATATATTTGTGTGTGTTGTAGCTGTTGGCAATTCAAATAAAACGCTTGAATCCATTTAACTTAAAATAAATCATTTCATTGCAAACAGCTCTTCAAATAAAACTCTCCTTAGAAAACACTTTTCCTTACAAAAAGAAAAAAACAAGAATGTGCAAAGAGAATTTGTAGATGTATTGAAACTGATATTAAATAAAAATAAATAAATTATGCACAAATTTTAAATAGAAATACAAGCACACAAAAATATAATAATTTAAGTTCCTTAAAAACTTGTAAGATATTCAAGCTTCGGTACAAGTACCAATTGATTTACAAAAAAAAAAAACTAAAAATTTATAAAAATTTTTCAATTTTTCAGCAAACAAGAACGAGCACAAAATTCATATCTTATAATTCCCTGAACAATAAAATCTCTGTCCTTTTGTTGTTTTGAAAACCACAATCTGCTTAAAAATGAAATTCTCTTGTTTTGATTTCTATTGCCTTTCGATTACTTTGCCACTTGTAAGTCCAGAAACTTATGCTTTCATGTATCATGACAACTAAAAAGACGACACATGAGGGTATTACACTTGTCCACATGTTGTGGCTTGTATGCAAAATTGTTTCACTTTAGTCCTTTTTGTGTCAAGAGTTCTAAGTCCAGTCGTTGTTATAATAATTGCACGTAAACAATTTTTTTCTTGCTTTTATTTATTAAAGCAAAACAAGAGAACAACTTGGCAAATTTTGTAAGTTATAGCATCTTGTTGGATAAACTGACTTAAAGTTGATTTCTTATGCCATAGAAAACAAACAAAGAGACAAAAAATTTTCCAATTTTTCCATTACCATTAGCAAAGAGCCAACGCAACAAACCACTTACCTAAAATGCAAATTTTGTACAAGAAATGAAAAAACGATATGAGCAGATGTTGTTTTGCATGTAAAGTGCATTATTGAGAAAGAACCACACACATAATTTCTTATACGAGTAAAACTTTACACAGAAACATGTTAAAGTTTTGTTTATAATACAAACTAGATTTGATTTGAACTCGTTCATTAGTTCATTTAAGACACAAACCTGTGATCAAACTTATGCAATTTAAATTGGTTTCAGACTTGTATCGAACTCATTCAGTAGTAGAGCTGGGTCCAACTCGTTCATTCGTTCATTTTTGCCACAAACCTTTGATCAAATCCATGTAATTTGAATGGTGTTGATCATAAGTTTGTGGCAAAAATTAACGAATGAACTAGTTGGGCCCAGCTCTATTCAGTAGCTAATTTTTGACACAAATCAATCAACTGTATGAGTTCGATACAAGTCTATTTTAGACGCAAACCTATAATCAAACCCATTTGAAGCACATGGGTTTGATAATAGGTTTGTGTCTTAAATGAACTTGTTAACGCGTTCGATCCTAGTCTATCTTAGACATCAACATATGATCAAGCCCATTTAATTTTAATTATAGGTTTGTGTCTAAAACGATCTAATGAAAGAATTTGATAGAAAAAGACTTGTACTCAATTCTTTCAATAGGTCGTCTTAGACACAAACCGATGATCACAATAGACTTGTATCGAACTATTTTCGAAGCTCGTTTTAAGTAGACTTGGCTCGAATGCATTCAGTCGGTAATTTTTGACACAAACCAATGATTAAACTCATTTAAATTATGTACATGGTTTTGATCACAGGTTTGTGTCAAAAATTACTCACTGATGAGTTCGACCCAAGTCTTGTTTTAAGCACAACCCGATGAACATACCCATGCAATTTAAATAGGTTTGAACATCGGTTTGTGTCAAATAGACTTGTATCGAACTCTTTCAGTAGCTCGTTTTTGGCACAAACCTCTCATCAAACCCATTTAAATTACATGGATTTGATCATTGGTTTGTGTCAAAAACGAGCTACTGAAAGAGTTCGATACAAGTCTAGTCAAACGAATTCAAGTTACATGAGGTTCGATCATAAGTCTGTGTAGGGGTTGTGTCAAACTCTTTCAGTGGGTTGTCTTAGACACAAACCTATAATCCAAACCCATTTAAATGACAATCCCATGTAATTTAAATGGGTTTGATCTTAGATTAATGGCAAAAACGAGCTACTGAATGAGTTCCATGCAAGTCTTGTATGCTCATCGGTTTGTTTTTAAAACGAGCTACTAAAAGAGTTACAAAATACACACTTTTAACTATCTTGTACATGAGTATTCTAGTGTGTTTACGATTGTCTAAACAAATTCAATGATGCTAGAGATGTGAGAAGCAACCACCGAACCAGACACGGCACATCCGTAAATAACGACAAAAAAAAAAACATTTTTAAATGTTGCAGCCTTAAAAAACAACTGTGAAAAAATAAAATAGTCAAAATTCCTGTAGTATGTATCGTACGAACAAAATCAAGAAAAGCCCATGGTCTTATCAGAAATAAAACAAAAAAAAAAAAAAATAAAATAAAAATCATGAAATGAAATATAAACATTTTGTATAAACTGCACTTGAACTGTAGTGACGCTTGTCAACGCATAAATACCATACCAAATTGTTTGAGGGCACTTGGTTGTATATACATACATACATACATACATACATGGAGCCATAACCGCTAAAAATGCTTAAGTGACAATTTTTTTTTTTTTTTTTGATGAAAATCGACTATTTTCAATCTCAAATAATCAATTTTGATTAAAAACTTGAATTAAAACTTTATGTCGCTTAAGCTTATTTGGCGATTATGGCACGATGTGTTGTTTTTTGCGCCATCTTCAATTTATTTATTTTTTTTATTTTTTTTGCACAAGCGATTGTATCTTTTGGCCAAATCTAATGTATATACTCCTATGTATCCTTTTGCAAGTGTATTAGAATTGTTTTAAAAAAACGTGACAAAATGTGATTGGAACAGAATAAAAAGTTTCGCAGTAGTAAAGATAAACATTTGTATTTCCATTTTCAAATTCCAATACAGTGTCTACTGTTTAAAGAATCGAATGATTTGTTGATAACTATATTGACAGATTTGTATATTAAATAGTATTAAGGTAAAGAATAGTATAGTATAGAATAGAATAGGAATAGTATTAAAGTAAAGAATGTAATAAGTCCAACAACAAGATTGACAAGAATAGCATATTGTGTTACCAGATTTTGCACAATCAATTTCAAAGCCACTACAATTGCATTGATCTAAATCATAGATAAAGCCATAAACAAAACTAATTTCATAATGATACCTAACAGATATTTTTTCTGTTAACTCAATTTCATTGCAAAATTAATTTGTTGAACTTACAGACAATCTGGTTTTGTGTCGTCCATAGATTTATGGAAGTAGTTATGCTGAAGCTTATATTTCTATACAAAATGTATTTATACTAAAAGTTATTTTGTAACAAAGCCAATTATCTTTGCTGTGCTGCGAAAATTGCTTTTACAGTAAACGCCAAAAGAACGGGACAAAAGTAATTTTTTTTTTTTTTTTTTTTTAAGAGAAGTAACACTCAGGCAATGAATGCCTACTAGACAGGTGGTGAAAGAAGAAATAGAAGACAGCTTCATTCTTTTTACAGCTCTGTTTTTTGCACGTTTTTCTTAATAATGCAGTGTTGCAGCGCCTCTGGTGTTAAATGAGGCGTATTAAATTTTTTGAAGCTGTCATTAGTAGCCAATTTATTAGTTATTTTACTTCGCCGATGATTCTGCTACACAACGATATATATATTTTTTTCTGATATATATATATTTTTCTCAAATTGTTGTACACAAGTTTTTTAAATGTTCTTATGTGAGGAATATTTTCTTTCTTAGTCAATTTCTTTTAAAGAGAACTCACTGTTCATATCGAAAAATCTTTTAAAGTCTGTTTAAATTTCTTTTTACTTTAACTGGAAATTCTATGTTATAATACGAGTATGTATTTATTTCTTTATTGTATGACTGCTGCTTCCCCTTTTTCAAATTTTATTACTTACCAATCTTGATATTTGCCTTTTGCCAGTAGTGATTTGAATTGAAATTTATGCAAGTCTTTGTCATTTTATCTGTAAAAGTATTATGTACATATTTGTATCTGTGTGCTGGTAAATTCTTATTTTTACTAAGTATACAATTTTGTTTCCCTTCATTTCTTCTAAAGTAATTAAAGCTCAAGAATAAATAATGATTTGATTTTGAGATATTTTTATGCAGACTATTTCTTTTGTTTTCGAAAAGATTGTGGGTAAGATAAAGAAATAATTTACATTGATTTGCAATGATTTCATTGAAAGTAAATATTTGCAAAGATCCAGCATATGATGCTGCAAAATAATTATAATCAAAATAAGTGGCAATTACAGTAGGGTATAAAAGGAATTAGTATATTAAAAGTAATTTCTTTTAAATATTAATTCAATTATTGAATCTAGAATAGTTGCTTCAATATTCAATATCAAATACATATTAAGAGCCTATTTCAATAAAAATTCATATTTAAAAGTCTGCGGACCCCAACAATTACAAATTACTTCTCACAGTGGTCACTTGTTGGGTCAAAAACAAAACAAAATCCTGCCGAGTATTAACCCGAACTTGTGTTGAAAATTCCAGCTCCCCAGCTCTTATAGTTCCAGAGTTCATGCTAGTAGGCTATTACATGTGAATTGGCTTACAAAAACTGTTAAATACTTGGAAACATTTGAACCTTTACTGTATGACTTGACCGAAGCATTGAACGGAAAACTTCAAGAGCTTTTACTGAATTAAGGCTTCATTGGTCTTTGCGTTCCGTTTGCTGTTCTGCCTTTATTTGTTCAGCTGAATATTCTTAAGAAGAGCCAACTTATGACAATATATTAAAAACAAGTGCAAGTGCGAGCTGACCTTTATTTGAAATTGACGTAATGGACTTTGGAAAATGTATTTTTTTTCTTGGGAAGATCGTTTTGTTTAAATATGGAAATGCATACGTACTACATGATATATGCAGGGAAGTGTCAAGGGTAATAAATTTGAACCAATCGGTCAGTTTTCTTAACATATTTTGAGAATTGATTCAATCGATTTTGCATAATTTGATATTTTTTACTTGCAAATGAAGTTATTATGCATTAAACACATTCACCACAGCAGGCTTCCGACTACAAAATGTCAAGGATAGAATACACATGTTTATATGGGAGTGATTCTTTTCAAGACAGCAAGGCAACATGGCGGCAGGTTGTTGTCTATGCTGATTTTGTCGTTGTAGTCCAATTAAACTAATTTCTATTTCTTTGGCTACAATGAGAAAATTCAGTATTGCAAGTATAATACAAAATGTTGAATGAGTGTTATCGTACAATTATTTCATATTATTTAACAGAAACAATATCCAAAAATTGATGTGAAGCATAAATTGATTCATTTTTATACTCTTACGTCATATAAGTACATTTTGAAAGCGTAATTTAATTTTTATAAATACGAAATGTTTGAAGGTGGCAATACCGAACTATGCATTTATACTTAAATATGAGGTGCAGATGGTGCTGTTGCCGTCTCCAAAATAATTAAGTAGCTGGCTACGAGGCGACAAATGCTGCTAGCGGCATTTGAAGTCGTGCGTTCGTGTAGCCTGCTGTGGTGAATGTGTTTAATGCATTATGCGTAATTAATTTCAATTTGGCCTAAAAACTCTTTGACACAAAGTTGGTTTTAAAATTTTTAAAACACAATACGTATAGGTAAACATACGAGTATGTAAGTGTAAGCTAAAAGAGCTCTTCTGCAACACAGAAAAATATGACTTAAGCACTTTTTCATGATTGTCACAGGTATTATGTTCTGTTCGCAAACGATTTTTCCGCTCCATCCATTTCTGAATAAAAATGGTGGTGGCTTGCTTTGCTTTAAGTAACACCAGAACAATCACCAACAAAAAATGTGGGTTACAGCACTTTTGCGCTGTGTAAACATATGCAAATATTTTAAAATTTCGAAATTTATGGAACGCTGTAATTTGCTTTCAGATATTATCACCTATATATATATATAATATTACAAAATTATTGCAAGCAATCGTATCATTAGCTAGTTGTTTTATTTGGACCCAGTTTGCTTTCAGTCGCCCTGACTTCATTCTCAAGCTGCCTGCTCCATGTGTGCGCAAGTCTGCCAACGCATTCTTGACCTTGAGGTTTCCAGTCTAAGGCCGTTCTGCTCATATATCTCGATGATTTCCTAAGTACGAGTATGGATTTCGGCCATTAGTATCCCAGAGCTCTTGGTTACCTTTGGTGCGGCGTTCCATGATTCGCAGCCTTAAATTGGTATAGACTTAATATTACTGTTAAAGACTCTGATTTAAGTGACTATGGAGAGTTAGCAGGAATTCCATACCGCGTTTAGTAAGCCATACGCAAGTTTTATATTTCCAGGTTTATTCTTTATGTCTTTTCAAAATGATACAACCTAAATATACAAAAGATACAGTCCTATACTGAATAACAATTCACTGGCAGTTTTTTCTGAAACTGAAGAACTTCCAAACAAGTTTTCTTAAAAGCGTATAGAAAGTTGGAAAATAAGAAAACAAATTCAATGAAAAATAAGCAGTCACTGCTTATTGGTCTTTATAGCAGCTCCAAAAACAAAATATCAAAAAGTTCTTTTTGAGCCACATTCATTTCTTTCCTTAAAAGTTTTGGAATACAAAACACAATGAATTCAAAATTTAAAATAAATTTTCTTCCATTACCTGTTACGGTAAACATGCTGCGTAGTCACCCGCGATAGAGCTGAGACAGATTTTCGCATTTGAACGTGCAAAAATCTTCATTCGACATAAAAAATATCGTGTCAATTTCATCGTGAGATTTTCTAAAAAAAAAAAAATAAAATTAATGCCAATCTTAGTTAATTTTAATTATTACTGTTCGAACTTTATTTGTTTCTATATTTATGATTTGATCAGGCTAAAGTTCGCATCGCTTTGTAAGCCACTCTATTTGTACGCATTAGTTACTTAAATGTTCTTAAGATATTTTCTGCATATATGTACATATGTGACGCGCAAAATAGAAAGGGATCTAAGGGTAAAAACCGGTTTTGTTCAGGAGAGCCATTTTAAAGATTTAAATACGTGTATCTTTGGTGTACCATCACTGAATAAAACGCGCATATCTCTGGGAAGGAACACTTTTGGGGCATGGGATCGGTCTCATTCGATGCTCAGATGTTGTCCACATCAAAAAAAAAGTGAAAATGGATTTATATATATATATATATTTATATATATTATATAATTTTGTAATCCCATGCCGATTCACCGGAAACGTTCGTTGGCATCTTGTTAATTTCTTTTTTTTTATAGTCTAATTATCGTGTGTTTGTATGCGATCAAGTGAAAATTTGTTGAATTAATTAATTTTAAAGGGATTTTAATTTTGCTTAAAATAATTAAATTTCTAAAACTAGAAGAAATACTTGGAACTTGAAAAGAATTCACCTGATGCAGTTTAACACGAAATGGCTTTAATTGCTGCTTCAGTTTTAAGTCGTATGCACACACACGCACACAAATACACACACATACACACACACACACATACTCCCTTTAACCGAAAACAAACTTTTAACAACTTAATGATTTCTCCCTATAATTATTTGAACTATTCTCCAGTAGTTGTTGCTGGTTGCTGTTGCTATTGCCTTTAACAGCGCGGCAGTTGTAAGCAACACTTTTTTTATTTTTTTTTCTACATTTTTGTTAAATGTACCGGAGATAGAATTTTCATAAGAGAGTTTGCTTGATGTGGTAGCGATGGGGTTAATGTTGTGTTGCTGCTGTAAAAGTTGTAATTGTTGTTTGAAAAACATTACGATAATTGAGCTCTTACGCAAATAAACGCTGATTGGTAATTGATATGCTTCGTCTAACCTGGCGCATGGGCCATTATTGGGCGGTAATTATTACACAGATTTAGCAAAAAAAAAAAAAAAAGAGATTACCTTTAAAGAGTTCACCGCAATTAGTAAAATAAAGTAAACAAATTTTAAGTTATTTCACAAAAAAGAGCACAAAAGTGAAACAATTTAATTTAAAGTAGAATCTTAGTTACAGCGCTCATTTAAGTCTTTAACAGATTATGTGTATAAATAAACAAAATTTGCTTGTTATTGCAAAAATAATGTGCAAATAAAAAAGTTTTCCATAAAGTGCCTGCTAACGGAAATTGCTTGTCCTGTCGAAAAGTTCCTGCACGTTGCATGTTGTTATGTTGCAAATTGAAAAGGAAATGAAAACGGCTGCTACTTTATATTGGACGCTGTAGCAAAGACTGTTGTACATAATGGCATTGGCAGCCTGCTTTCTAAAGGATAAATAGCCCTGACATTTATATTAAGCTGCTTGCTGTGACAACTTCCCGTTATCCGCCCAAAGGTCAATTGTTTGCAGAACGCATCATGTGCTGCTCTGGCCAAAAAAAAATTTTTGTTTGTTATTTCTAAAACTAAGCAGCATTTATCGATTATACGGCTTTAGAAGCTAAAACCATGTTGCATTTTTTAATAGCAGTAAACGTATTAACAGTAAACGTATTAACAAGTTTTGTTATTCTGCAGCCTAAGACTATGCAGCATTTTTAGAATAAATGACTTTAGCAGGAAACGTATTAATAAGCTTTGATGCTCAGTTAACCGACTGTAATGGAATGTAAATGCAACGTAGGAAACAGTTATTTTTATGTGAAAAGTCTCTCTATAAACATTTTCATTACTTTTCACATAACAATATCGATCAGCTGTTTCCTACTGTTGCAGTTACATTCCGTTACAGTCGGCTAACTGAACCTTTAGGGCTTGTCACACGATGTCCACACTTACATTATTTGAAGCAAAAATTATATACATCTATTAAAATTTATTTTTGTGCGACAAATGGAACGTTGTCGAAGTAGGCGGACAGGCTCTTCATGTTTGAAAGCCTGCATATATTAAGCAATTTTGTACAAATGTTTTTAGAAGTAAATAGGTTAAAAGGCCATACTATTTTTCAGCCTGAAAATAAATAGCAATTTCTAATATAAGATCTTGAAAGTAAACGTACAAGGGCGGGTCACTAATTCCGACACTTTTGCCCGCCACTTCACCGAAAGAGACGAAAATGTTTAAAAAATAATTAGTAAAATATTTTATAAAAACCAAATTTTAAGCACATATACATACGTAGTCAGTGTAAAGTATACTTTAGGAATTTAAAGCCAGTATTTTGTATGGTAATACTCGTCTTAAATGTTTAAATTATACTTTGTTTTGACTATGAATATGCGCCATGGTTTTTAAAACACCAAACT
The DNA here is from genome assembly GCA_936439885.1 of Nowickia ferox. NCBI lineage: Eukaryota > Metazoa > Arthropoda > Insecta > Diptera > Tachinidae > Nowickia > Nowickia ferox. Next base: position 5,714,868 of record OW387026.1, read on the forward strand.
ATGGTTTTGCTACTAAAATTTGCAAAGTTTTTCATGTTTTTTTTTTTTTAATTCACTGATTCGAATAAACATTTAAAAGGACTTCAATTTCATCATTGTAATTAATAATATGACGAGTAGTTCATACATACTTTTTCACTTAAACTAAATGAAATTTTTCAACAAAATTTAATTAATTTCAAAATGTCTCACATTATCACCTTTTTATAAAAGCAAAAACAAAAACAAAAACGAAAACAACAACAACTCATTACAAAAGTGTAAACAAATAAATAAATTCATGTGCAAAATTATTAAAAAGATAAAGTAAAATTACAAAGCGCAACAAAAGTTCACATGTAAAAACTTTTGCTGAGTTGCTATTTTCCAGGAAGCGTTTGCTGGCACAGTAAAAAAGAATCAGAGAGCAAAAAACAATAAAAATATCTGGGGCTGAAGTGGCATCCAAAAGCAAAACAACAGTACAATTGGTTTGTTGAACTGCCACCTCAACTCAACTCACATCACCTCACCTCACTCAAGCCATTCAGCTGCGCAATGTTGTGGGTTAAGTTGTTGTTTTATTTTCTTGCTTGTTATGACTGCAGGATGGAAACCAAAAACCATGTTGCTGCCACAGCTACTTATAACTTCTGCTTTAGTTTGTTGCATTAACTGCAAAATAATTTCATGTTGACGTCCACAACTTGGTGGGTTTTTTGTAAAAATATGAATGAAAGTACAGGATTTTTTTCTATAAAAATATTATAAGAGATGCGGGGAAAAAGAAGGAAACCGTAGAGTACCATTTTCATATAAATTGTAAAATAGAAGGCAACACCAATGATAAATTCCGGTAAAAGCAGAGAAAATGTTGGTTAGGAAACTAAATGCGCTTTATGAAACAAATGGTTGCAAGATTGCTTAAAGAATACTTACTTAAATTTAAGTTGAACAATAGCAATTCAGCAAATAATAATAATATTAATATATTCATATTTTTATTAAATATTTTCTTGGTAGCTGAGGAGCCCACAGATCATGTTATTTTATAATATTAAATTGGATTTTTATGCATATCGGCAGCTAAAATCCAAAGGGCCGTAACAACCAAAAAATTCAAAATAGACTTTTTGATTGATTATGATGTGCTTAAACAAAATAATACATATTTCCTTAAAATTTTACTCACATATCGAGCCATAACCGCTAAAATAGCTTAAGTAACACATATCATGGACTTCGTTTTTTTGACGAAAATCGACTGTTTATGATCGCGAACAATCGATTTTGGTCAAAAAATGAAGATCGAAAATTATGTCACTTAAGCTTTATTGGCGGTTATGGCAAGATATGTTCAAAAATACCAATTTTATTCATTATTCAATTTGGCACTTAACAAATAAATAGTCTTAAATTTATAATTTTTTTTGCTTTTCCTGTAAAAAAGTTAAAAGTGTACTTACGGCCTTTTGGATCTTAGGTGACGATATATAAATTGAGTTAAAATAAAATCATGAAAAATATGCAGTTTGTATATACAAGGCAGGCAGTCGTCTAGAAAATTTTTATGAAAATCACTCAAAATTATGAGTGCTTGCCATATAAATTTTATACTCAAGTCGTCCGTCTCAGTTGTAGAAACAGGGGGAAAGTGTTCAAACTAAAAAATGGTTCTCTTAAAGGAGGTCAAAGCAAAACTTTGCCAGTTTCACTTTTTATTTACCAACTGTAAGAATCTACTCTCTCCCTCTTTGTTGTATACAGCCCAATTATGAATAACAATTCCCCGGGAATTTCCCCTCTTCCCATTTCTCCTATTATAAATCAGGAAAATTCCCTGAGGAAAAACTCCAGGGAAAAATACTAGCTACACTAAATATGAATTAGAGAAGAAAGTTATATTTATATTTATATGGGTTTCACGTGAGGTGGGCGTGGCCGACTTTTATTAAACTTGGTCACGTTCTTTTTTTTATTCTAGCAGCTGTTTGTAGCAAGTTTGAAGGTTTCTGCTTCGATGGGAAGCATTCAATCGCAATTAATTTTTTTTATAAAACTTGACATGTGTCTTCTGGTTTTGTGCTAGAGAGTGTATGTACTAAATTTGAAGACTTTTGTCTGGATAGGAAAAACTTTATTGCTAAGAAAGTTGGCATGTGCCTGTTATTTTTATTCTAGAATGTGCATGTAATAAATTTGAAACCTTCTGCAAAAAAAAATAAAAAATAAAAAATCGATTTGGATTGCAAGAAGGTGGGTGGTGGGCGTTTCCAATACTTATAAAAATTGGCATGTGTTTTTTGCTTTTATTCTAGAAAGTGTACGTATTAAATTTAAAGACTTCCAAAAGAAGAAAAGATAAGATAGGATTAATTTTATGTGAAAAGGGATAAGCGTGGCTGTTCTTGGAAATCGAATTTTTTCTTAATTTAGTCAAATAGTGCTTCGTGCCAACCTTTTGCACAAAAATGTACTTTTTTTTACTCAAGCAATTACAATGAAACTTTGCCCAAACCATTAATGCTTTTGATGACATGATGTTGCATTTAGATGATGTTGCTTAGAGGATGACGAGACAACCGCACACATTCTTTGCGAATGTATCGTCTTATGTAACAGTAGAAGGCGTGTTTTTCATTCTGAGTTTATTTGTTCAGGTGATATTAGGCGAGTTTCTCCAATATCAGTGCTGACTTTCATAAGGAGAGTCATGCTTAATTTACAGATCTATGGCACAAAAGATCCATCAAGTGTCGCAGTGCCTCTGTGTGAACCAGATCTTTCCCCCTATTCTATGTATGCATTTAGAAAATTAGGCGAGGACACGCCTAAACGAACAAAACTAAGTTATTTTAAACTTTTTAATGTTTACTTTAAAATTTGTTAAACTTTAGAAAAATTATAGTTTTTTTTTAACTTCTATTGTAACGCATGTTTGAGGAATAAAAACCAAAAGTAATTTTTGTTTTTTCAGCCTTTTTTTTGCACTGTTAATTTTATTTTATGGTGTTACATTTTTATATTATTATAAAGCGACAAGAAAAAAAAATAATTTATTTATGGCGGTTTTGTTTGTGCTTCACATTTTCCTCATTTCATAACTTGTTTTTATAATAGAAGCAAAATACAAACACAATAAAAAATTCATACAGACACCCAAACAGCAACACACAAAAACTCACACAAACACACACACGGGCGTACGTTTTTATTTTAATGTGAAAAAAGTGCGCAAAAATCAACTTGGTGAAAAATATTTTAATAATTAAGTTGACACACAATCCGAGTGCATATAAAAACAGAACAAACAAAAAATCTGTGCGCTAATAGTGGTTTTTTAAATTATTTAAAACAGCTGAAATATGTTGAAGTTTTGCTATATTTTTGAAGTGGTTTCTGCAGTTAAAGTTAATGGCGGTTGTTATTTAAAATTATATTTTAGTACTCTATCAAAATTTATATGTTTATGCATATGCATATCGCCCATTTATTTAAAGAATGTTATAACTCACAAAAAAAATGGAATTTTTGATTCTCATTCTTCATATTGTGTAAAAATTTCACACAAATATCTCGTTTACTCAACTCTTGCGAGAAAAATAAAATTTTCTTTTTTACCTTAAGTTGCGTGCAAATTGAAAGCTTGAAAATGTTTTTGAGTTATGACGTTATTTTAGTAAATGAGCGATATGTATGTTGCATATTTTCGTTACATATTTTGTAAAGGTTTTGTCTGAAACCTTCCATTAAAAACTTCGTTCCAATAATAAAAATTAATTGAAAAAAAAACAACTAGAAAATATAGAGTAGAATAATTTTACAGCAGCTTAAGAAAGAAATTTAAAAAAAAAGACTAAAATAACCATTCAACATTCATATTATAAAAAAAAATACACACACACACACTTATATATTTTTTTTATCAAAGAGAAGGTATGCTGTGTTTTTGCAGTGCTTATTTGTTTGTGTGCGTGTGTGTGTGCGTGTGTCCGTTATTTGCAAGCAAGATTTGCATCTTCTGCCATTTCATTATTGTGTATGTGAGTGATGGTGTGTGCCTTCATTCTCTTTTTTTGTCATGCTATATGCATGCCTTATTTGAGTGTATGTGTGTGTGTGTATGTATATATGCGAGTATAATTTTATAGTTGCTGTTATAAGTATCCCCAGCTTGATGAACGGAAATTAATTTTGGTCACCACATATCGTTTTACTGGTTCCTATTGATACAGACATTTATGTGGTTGATTTTCTTCTCGTGTTTGTGTTTGTACTTGTGCTTATGAGAATTTATGTTTGATTTTTGTGCTTGGCTTCGAGGCATGAGTGTGTTTGTGTGTGTGTGTGTGTTTAAGTAATTATATTGTGGTAAAAGTAGTTTAATTGTCAGAAATTGCCACTGGGTGCAGTTTGCAGATGCTATTGATCATTTGAATGTTGAAGGTAATAAAATTTTTCATATTAATTTTTTTTGGCCGCCAGTGCTTAAGGGAGTAAACGTTTAAATTTGTCTAATTACGTTTGTTGGTTTAACACTTCATATATAAATCTCTTGGGAAAAAGTGGGTTAGGCATAATACTTACACAGAAAAAAGTATGCACCAGTTAATATTAATAATGAATTTAATTTTTAATTTACTGTAATTAATTTAAAAGGAAAAACTTAATTGAACTATTTACTGCTGAAAATTTAATAAATTTTTAATTGATATTACAAAAATTTGAATATTAATTCTTTCTGTGTAATTACATCTGTTATAGTTAAAACAGATATCAATTGCAACTTGGAAAGCAGATACGAATTTAAATGTTATGCTAGCTTTTGTAATCGAACAACAGATAAGAATATTATTATGTGTTCTAATAGAAACTGTTATACTTGTTGAACTATGCTATAAAAAATTTTAAAATTATGTGCATTATTTCTGTGGCAATAAGGAAAAAGTGCTTAAGTCATATTTGAATGTTTTGCAGGAGAGCACTTTTAAGCTTTAAAGTCGATTTTCAGAAATTTGTTTCTTTTACAGTTAAATTGGCAAATTCGGTATTCGTTAATATTTTTTAGTAAAACATTATAAATAATGCATTAAATTAAAAAAATATACCAAAGTATAAGCTTTATTAAGTTTTTATTCCCTATGAGATTATAAGTTGAAAAACATATGCTGCCAGTCATTGCGCTATAACTTCCTAAAAAATCACCCAAAATAATTGAGATTTTGCCCAGGGATACTTTCAAATATTGAAATTACAGTGGTGCTATTAACTTAAAATCAGTTTATCTCTACTTAAGTTCTTTTTCCTTTTTGTCACAGATTTATTATTATTGAGAAAAGAAAATTATGGAAACAACTTTTAAAGTACTGCTTGGCAAGCGGTAATACAATATTTCATTTCAAGCTACTTTGTGAGAAGTATAATCGCAATATGAACAGCTCAAAATATGGAGAAAAAATTATGGTTACTAGTCGGTTCCTCTGCAAAAAAATCGTCTAAAATGTAATTTTGGTCGAAAAAATTCACTTAGTTTTAGGTTTGCGGGTTTAACACACAACAAAGACCGTATGCAGTAGAATATTCAAAGTAAGAAAATAAATAAACTTCCCTACAAACAATAAACAACAATAACATGAGTTAGTCTACTTGTTTTTCTTTTTAACAACTTACACTTGACGCAAGGTTATCATATGCAAATGGAGGAACAATAACAACTTATTCCAACAGCCGCCCATCAACGTGCAAGTGCAACACAACAAATAAAATTCAATTGTATTAAGTAAGAAAATGCAAACAAAATGTCAAAAGTACAAAACTGCTGGTTTTAGTTTTTCAAAACTTCCCAACAAGCAGCCTTAACATGCTGCACCCGCATCCAAATGCCAGAAAATGTATGGGAGAGAAAGAAAAACAACAACAGCACATAGAATAGTTGTTTTCATTTTTGAGTGCAATTTATTTTTATTTATTTCAATAATAGTACTTTAGTTTGTATAAATAACGCGAATTTTTTTCTCAAGGCACAATGGGGTGAAAGGTAACAAAATAATATGGAAAAAAATTGTTTACGTTTTTTTTTTAAACTTAAAACAATGGAAAACTATTTTCCGTTTTAAGAGTTTCCAACAGAAAAATTAAAATTATAGAACTCAAAGTTAAATCTAAAATAAAAGAAATTTTGAGATTCTGTGTGTAGTTTTGTAGATAATAAATATAACATTAAGTTTTAATGGGCATAAACCCGCCGACTTTGTTTTGAGCACAATATTAAGTCATTCCAAGAGCCCAAATTGTCTGCTTGTATAAGTAAATTTAATTTTATACCAAAATTGTATTTTGAAGTGCAGGATTGTGTGTCCTTTAGAGCACAACTTGAAAACGGGCAAAATTAAAGCTATAATCTTTCAGAAAAAACGGTCTAAAAAATTAATGGCTCAATTATGGATGACACACTAAATTCAGTTGCCTGGTCAGCTGGCAATGTAACCGAAATTAAAATAACACCCAGCACTTCACGGTTCAGAAATAATAATTCATAATTTTTTTGCACAAATTTTTATTAATTTACTTTGTTTATTTAAATTTAAAGTTTTAATATTTTAAATTGTGTAATTTCGCCGCGTTTTTGCCTTAAAAACTAGGCAGCAAACAAAAATTTGTGGTAGGCAATATTATTGGAATTTGGCAACAGTATGTTTGGCCAATGTTGTTGTTACACATAATAATATTTTGGCAACGCAAGTAATGTTCGGTTGCCATTTATAAGCGAGCCATTAGTTATGCAGTTTTCGTGATTGATTTATAAGCAAAATCGACTACAGACTACCTACCACTGTGCAACATAACTCAGGGTGTTATTTTATTTTATATTTTTTCAAGCGAGAAAACAGCTTTCTTCTTTTTTTGAACATAAACACATACTTGCACAACAAGTGTGTACATTTTAGTGGCACTAACACTATTTTCATGAGCGTGGGTGGTATGATAAAATTAAAAGGCCTGAAAAATATTATATATATATATATACATATAAAATTCTCATGAACTCCTCCAAAACGACTTGACCAATTTTTATGAAATTTTGCATACGTGTTTAGCAGGTTTGAGAAAAGGTCGTGCTAAGGCTGTGCCACGCCCATACGAACGATATATTTGATGTCTTGAAAGCTATAGGAGTCAGAGTATTCAAATTTGATACGGACTCTTTTGAGAGCAAGGTGCGAAGTAATTCAAAATATTGTCAGAGTAGGACTGGGGGAAGTTGCACTCCCCATGCAAACTTATTCACAATAAGCTTATATCTTGAAAGCTATAATAGCAAGAGTCTTCAAACTATAAATAATTTGATGGCAATTATAATAAATTATAATAAACTTAAAACAATAAATGGTTGGTGTTTTGTGATTTTTTTATATATTCCGTTATCGTTCACAGCACTCCATGCCTCTATCAGTCATATATTTTCTACCCTAGAAATTCCCAATTTATGTGGCAAAACAACGTTTGCCGGGTCAGCTGGTAAAAATATGAAAGTAGAAAGTAGTTTTTTAATAAATAATATTTTAATTTTATTTTAAATTTTATTTATAAGACTTTGTAGAAGTGTAAAAAGAAAGTTTCACATGTCTCTCAAGGCGGCATACAAAGTTACAACCTTGTTTATAAAATTTTTAAGGCTTCAAGGCTGGTACTCCGTTCACAATTTCGTGCGAAATGCTGTCAAACTCCATGTAAAAATATTTGGTATGAAATATTTGTTCTTATTGCGAAAAACACGTAAAGTCTATCTGGCAGCATGTTCTTCGATGCAAAACGACTCTGGCATCATTTTAGTTTCAGCTGCGAAACAACATGAACAGTCCTTTTTTCGCACGGAATTTTAACAATGTTGCATACTTTCAAGCAATTAAAGCGAGAACTTTATAAAAAAAACCGCGAGTTGGGCTATACTTAGTACATGTCAAATTTTTCAAATAATCCACGTCGCTGAAAATTTTTCAAAGATTCGAACAGAGTACTAGGTTTTATAAACGGCTTTTAAAACGGATTTTCATAAAAAAAATTTTTTAATAAGACTGTATAAGGCCTTAATAATTTTTGCAAATAAGGCTGTAAATGTTTATTTCTAGTTTCTAACTTAATGCTTTATATTTTGTTTAATCTTTCTGTTGATTAAATGTTAATAAAATATTTTATAAAATTTAACTTATACGATTGTTAAAGTTAAAGCATTATTTCCAGTACATTAGGCCAACATTAACTTTAATCAACGCTTGGGAATACATTTCAAAGCTTTCAAACTCTTACGTTAAATTTGCAAGTATGTTATTAAGCAAAATATCACTAACTTTAAGTATGAAAATGTCACTATATAAAGCAATAAACAAGTTTGTAAATGATTAAATACGATTTTTTACATTACGCCCTAATGTTTGTTTATTTCCCCTGCAATTGTCACGGAAACCTTTCTGATAAAAACTTATTTTTTCACTCCACTAGACCACCTTCTCTCATTCTCTCTGAGAGCGGAAAGCATTCATGCATTTAACATGTGATGGATAACGGAACAATGCGAACTTCAGGGTCTAAGCTAATTGACTTGGGAACATGAACACATGTTGCTCTGGTCTAACAATAAACAGTTAGTTGCTTTGCGTATATAAAAAGTAACTGTAGTGTTTTTTTTTATTTTGCTAAACTTTTCCCTTATACAATATTAACTGCGATACGTACATACATACATACATATGTACATAGGCTACAATTTGACCCTGACAACAACGAAAATATAGAGTAATTTTTTTTTAAAGGACTGACATTTTAGTGCAGCAGAAAAGAAATGTGTATTGTATATTCATATATCTGTATGTTTGTATATGTTTATTTTTTTAAGAAATGAGATTTGTAAAAGATATGTAATTGATACAATAAGTACATTTCAAAAATTTATTTGTTAATTAAACATTTATTTTATATAATATTTTATGTAAAAACAACTATCTTAAATCTGGCGAAAAAATAATCTAATCTTTACCAATTTAAATTTAATTAATAGTAAAGAAATATAAACAAGTAAAAGTGCTATATTCGTCTGTGCCGACTCATGTACACCCTTCGTCGACATACATACATACTTACTTACACACATATGTACATACATATTTGTTTTATGATGATGATTAATTAACTTTTTTGCTCTATTGCAATTTAATTTAATTTGACTTTTGGGCATTTTCTGACAGAACATTTTCGAAGTAAACTCTTTCTAAAAAAAAAACATTGAAAATCTATTGGTTAAGAAAAAGCACGACAAATATAAAATACAGTTTTGATGGGCATGCCTCCGCCCGTCTTTTTAAATGCAATTTTTACAACTTTAAAATTGTATAATTACCAAAACCAAAGGTGTTTGCCAGCTTTTGCAGAAATAAATTTAGTATTACTTCATAAGATCAAATAAAAAAAATTGTGGGCGGAAAAAAAATAATTTTTACAATCGGTAAAATCAATGTATAAAAAAAACAAAAATATACAGATGAATAGATAACCTCCTTTTTTTTTTCGAAGGCTTTTAAAAATTAGTTTTAATTAGTTGCTTTTATGTAAATTTTTTTTTTAACTTTCCAACCCTGGAACCATTTTTTTATTTTTTCAATATAATAATACCAATCTATTTCTTCTTAAAATATAAAATATGTTTAACTAATAAAGAAGAAGAATAAATTAGTTTTAGTCAGTTACTTCCATATACATACATACGTCAAAAAAAAAAAAACTTCAGGGCTGGAACAATCTGATTAAATTTTCCGATTTTCAATACCAATCTGTTTCTTTCTAATATATAAAATATGTTTAACTAATAAAGAAAAATATAATAATTTTAACTATTTAGTTACTTTTATATACAAAAAAAAATCTTTAATTTTCCGATCCTGGATTCTTTTTTTTTTATTTTCTGATTTTCAATACCAAAGAACAAAGTCTGACACATCAGTCCAAGATCAAAGTCTCTAGCCTTTCTGTGGACTTTGGAAAATGGATAGACAGACGGAGAGACATACATCGCTTATTCGACTTTCCTATTCATAAGAACCCAGAATACATTGACTTGCTGGGGTAGCATAAAATATTGCGGAAATTACTTATTGAATGAAAATTCTATATATACCCCTACCAATTTTGGTGAAGGGTTTGTACACTTCCACAAGTAAAAAAGAAAATATATTTTGCATATCTTTGCATATTTCCTTCCCCGCTCTCATTATTGGCTTTATTATTTTCGAATCACACACACACAAACATACATACATATATACATTCACATTACTTTTAAAAGCTCTGAGTAGTTGTCGTGATTAAAACGAAGGTAGTTTTCAAATAAAAAAGCAGTCAGTAATAAAAGCAAATCCTTGGCCTTATTATAAAGTTTCAAACTGCATGGTTAAACTATTATTTTATATTTATATCCTTATTTGCTTTATTACAACTGACCTCCGTACAAATATTGAATTGGCAACCTTAATTTATTTCAAACACCGTAAGTGGTTTCTGATGTTGTCCAAATGCGATGAAATTATAAAATCAAACATTCATGACAACACAGAGCAGTCGGTGCATTTCATAATTTTAAATTTTTGTTGTAGAAAAAAAAATTTATAAGTCAAAGGAATTACATTTTTGGCCAGATTAACTTGTAGTGGTTTAAGTAGATGGTGGTAACTTTGCTAAATAAATATTTAGTGATGAAATATTATAATTTCAAGGTTCTTTTTATATTGACTAATTTTTTTTAATTCTACTTCATTAAGTGGTAATATGCTGAAATATTTTGTTTGTTTGTTGATGAGCCAGCCAACAGTATTAAAGTGAAGGATATATTTTCGCATATTTCAATGATATTTAAAAATAAAGCAGCTAAAGTTAATATATTTTGAAGGTAAAACTTGAAGATTAGTTAAATGAAGCAACGTGGAAAAGACAAAGAGTAGTTGAACAAAAATATTTAATGAAAGCAGATGGGTAGATGGTAGGGTGTCCATATGAATTGTATGAAAAAAATTACCGAAATTCAGGTTGGTAGATTACATAAATTTTCATTTGCTTGGACTTTTCAAAGAAATTTTAAAATTTATTGCCTATCTTAGGGATGTTATTAATATAAAAGGAGACTTTTTTCAGTCAACTGAAACAAAAGCTAATGTCCATACAATTGTTTGGTCACTGAATTTTTGACATTTTGAATTTTCATTTTAAAGGCCAGTACGAAGTTCTTACGGAATTTCACGTTTGGAAATTTATATTTATTTCTACACGGAAAAATAATCGTGTAGCTTTTTGTGTAGAATTATGTTTGCATACACACAAATTCGCTTATTTTTGAATTTACAAGAAACAAAAATTAATTAAAATTTTATGGAAATTAGAAATGTCAAAAATTCCATGACCAAGCAGTTGTTTGAATATTAACGGCCTGGCCCACTATGTCGACAATAAAGTTTCTTTCGCTTACTTACACTGAAAACAAAAATAAATTCTCTTATTTTGTTTTTGTTTTCAATATAAGTAAGCGAAAGAAACTTTCTTGTCGACATCGTGGGCCAGGCCGTAAGTATAGTTTCAGTTGACTGAAAAAAGCCTCCACTTATATTTATAACATCCCTAAAGTAGGCAATATATTTAAATAATTCCGGGTACTTTTCTTTTGAAAGTCCGTACTATCAAATGGAAATTTCTTTATGAAATTTACTAACCTGGTGGCAAACTACGGCATTCGTTTTTTAAAAATATTTTAAAAGAGTTTATAAGGAAATATTTTTATTTATTTATTCAAAAACAGACTGTAAACAAGCCTACAAGGCCGAAATAAAGTATTACATCAAGGTACTAGTATACTTGAGCAAATTCAGCTACTCAAATAATTACATAATTTAAATAAAAATATATATGTAGATACAAAATTAAAAGTATTTCAAAATATAAAATTCAAATATTAAAAAAAAATAATAATACTAATTAAAAAGTACATAATATAAAAAAAATTAAAAAGTATTTCTATGGAGAAATATACTTTATCATTACGAGTTGTATTGAATGCCGTAATTTGCCCCCCGAAATTTCTGTAATTTTTTTTACATACAGTTTGTATGAGAACCTGAAATTCCGTATGAGATCCATTTTAGGCTTTACATCATTATCTCTAAAAAATAAAAATAAAACAGTTACATCCTTCTTTGTTGCATCAAAGTATATAACAAATAACCCGGGCTTTCGCACCTAATGACAATTTCTGAATTTTGAGTTGCTACACTTTAGAGGAAAAAGTGCGATGTGTATTTATATGCATTTATGTATAATTATTTAAAAATAGTTGTTTAAAAAACTTACGCAGCTATTCACATTTCAGGGAGTACATTTAAAGTCAATTGATATACAATGTACACAAAATTTCATTAAAAAAAAGTAAATAAAAATATTTATTTAAGTAGATTTTTTTTAAAACAAACTTAAAGAAAAGAAAATATGCAAAAAATTAAATTTTAAACTTTTCTTGAATAAAAAACTCCAAAATTAATTTATGAAAAGCATATGGGAAAAGTTGAAAATGACTTGCAATTTCTCACATTCTCCTTGTACACATGCTTATGACATGTCACCACAACAAAACTTAACGAATGAATAAATAAATTTTAAGATCCCCTTGCATGAAGTTTGCGAATACAATTGAAATAAAATAAATTTAAACAAAATTAAGAAAATAAACGTTTTGTTGTTGTCAAGAACTTAAACAATAGATGTTAAACAAATATTTGCATTTGTAAATATGTATACATATGTATGTATGTTTCGTTAAAAAAAGTCATAGAATATATCTTCATATTTTTTACGAAATATTTGTCATGTTCTTTAAACAAAATTTTATGCAGTATAAAAGTTTGCAAAATAAATGTCAAATGATATTAATTTTTTTAGTAATAATAAGCCGAGTATAATAGTAAGTGGAGGTTATTTTAGCAAATCATACTTCATAAGGACTAATAGTGAGCTTACATTTGAGAAAAATCTAATACATACAAGATTTCGGGCGAAATCTACATAAAATCTAGGCGAACTTAGCGATACAACTACGATTTTTTTTAATTTGTACTAACAAGTCAGTCTGTGTACTTAAAAGGTGTGTGAATTGGCTATATTGCATTTGTGTGGTTGTAGGTTTGGACAAATTTCAGTTAATGGATTTTGTTTTGTATAAACCAAATAAAGGTTTTCAAATAATTTTTATATATTTTTAACACATTATGGCTTGGTTATAATATTTAAAAGGGATATAATCAGAGCAAACATTTTAGGTATCTATTATTAAAATTTACGATGTCATTATTTTTATGAGCTTATTAACATACAGACATACGAGTATACAAAAAAAAAAAAAATATAGAAAATAGAAAGTAACACCACTCTCATAAGCATATATTAGCCAAAATCTTTTACATTTAAACAAACTGGTAAGTAGCAACAAGACTTTCAAAGTGTGCCTTCTTATATTTTCGTTTGTTTTAATTCTATTTACGTTGTCACATTTGTGGCATGTTTGTAATTTGTTGTAAATGTTTGCACGAATGATTTTTTAACATGTTAAATATGCCAAGCACGTGTCTTATATTTGCCCAGCTGATTGTAATTTTTGTTTGGTGTTGCTTTAGCTTCGCATTTTTTTCACTTGCTGTTTCCTTAGTCTTCTGTTACTGCTGCTAGATGTGACACTACCAACCGGCCTATGTGACTTAATAGAGAGCAATAGTGTCTTGATGTGATTTCTTGTTGAGCAAAAGCAGAATTTAAAGTGCAACACTTAAATAAACACAATAGTAACACGTAATTCAAATATGTATATATAATGCTCACATACTTTTGGGTACATGGAATTGGAGGGAAATATTCATCGTAGTGAAATTGTGCCATCTTGACAAAATGAGCTGGCACATTTTACTCAGAAGTACTTGTATTCATTTTATTTTATAAGCAAGTTAGATAGAAAATATTAACAAAAAAATTTTCCCTTAAAGCTCTTGAGAGAACTATTCTCTTTTCAGTTCTTTTTTCACCTGCTTAATTAAATTAAGTTGGAAAATGTGTAGGTATGACAGCGCGAATAATGTGAATGTGTTATTTTATTTTTAACATGCATGTATTTCTTAGAGTATGCAGTATTTGAATTTTGTTTTGTTTTTTTGTTCGTGTAAGGAATTAATCGAATTAAGGATTTTAATATTGCTCGATTAATCGAGTAAGGTTTTTGAATCATTCGAATAATTCAAATAATTTTATACAATCGGAAAAATTTATTACCGATTTTTATTAAATAAACATTAAAAAACTATAAAGCAACAATGTAGTTAAACAACGTAATGAATTAAAAATTCATTAATAACGTTCCATACATTTTTATGCAGACTAGACCAATAAAGACTGAATTTCTGAAAAAAAAACAAAACTAAAGGGTATTCTATCAGTTAACGTTATTTTGACTACGTAATTTTGACAATTGGAAACGCAAACTCTTCAGATTTTTAAAAACGCTAAAGTGCCTTTTCACAATGTATGATTAAGAGTTAACGTGAACGTTAACTGCAAGTTCTTCATACAAAACTTGCCGTTAAAATCCCTGTTAGCTTTTAATTGTACATTGTGAAAAGGCAGTAGGACTTAAAAGTCCCAAAATTAAAAATTCGCCAAAAACACACAAAAAAATAAAAAATCGCGAAACTCAAAAAAGCGCCAAAACTAAAAGAAAAACGCTAAAATTATAATAAAAACCGAGTAAATCGTAAAAACGGAAACAAATCACCAAAACTAACAAAACGAAAAAAAAAGAAAAATCTAAGAAAAAGCGTTTAAACTTAAAAAAAAACGCCAAAACTAAAAAAATCGCTAAAACTAAAATAAATCACCCAAAACCGAAAAAACTGTCAAAACGAAAAAGATGGCAAAACAAAACCGAAAATTCCCCAAAACGTGAAAAGCGCGAAAACTGAAAAAATCGCCAAGATTAAGAAATGGCCAAAACGAGAAAAACTCCAAAATTAATTTATGAAAGAATAAATCGCCAAAAAGCGAAAAAATCGCCAAAATGAAGAAAACGCCAACACTAAAACGAAATCTCTAAAACGAAAAAAACGCCAAAGCTAAGAAAAGTTGCCAATAACCGAAAAAAATTTATAGTGCACTTTATTTAAAAAAAATTTAAAAATCGCATTTCACTAAATTTATTTATTTAATTTTAAGCTAAAAAAAGAATGTGCTAAGAAATTAATATTATTCGAATAATCGATTAATTGACATAAACTATTCATTATATTCGTTTATCTAATTTTTTTCAATCCATCAAATAATATTAAAAAAATTCCTCGATTAATCGAACAATGCTTAACTGATTTTGGATGCTCTAATATGTGTACTTACTCGTCTCTATATCTAGACCAGAACAAAGCCTTCTTTGTCCTGCATGTTTTTGTTAATATTATTGTTCGCATTTTTACCATAAACTATGCAGTTAATGTACTCAACCATTATGAACAGCAGTGACAGGTGCAGCTGTACTAGGAACACCAGTAATAAAAATAGCAACACTAGTAGCTGTGATGCTAAAAATATCAGTCTTAAGCAGAAAAAAATAAGTATATATATATATATATATAAATAATTCTAACGAAGTATATGTTTATAAAATGGAATTTGATATAGAGAAAAGCTAAAGAAATTAACGCAAGCAGTAGATGTGCCAAAGTGCTCAAAAAAATTTAAAGCTGCTATTCTTAAGGATTTCTTAGTCCTAGTTTACACTATGCAAGTTTTATTGCTAAGCTGATTAGTTTGTTAGGAGAGAGAGACGAGAGGAGATTTTTAGTAGATTTCCTACAAATCTATTAAAAAATTAGATTTTGTTTTGTATAGGGAATCTAGTAAAAAGCAACTAGATTTACCTCGGAATCTTGTAGGTACTAGATTTTGAAACAATGTAAATGCCCTATTAAATTTATTTATTTTAAGTAGATTTTGCACAAATCTATGGAATCTAGCAACTTGACTTAGCTCGAAAAGTACTAGATTTCGAGCACTAGATTTCGAGATAATGTAAATGCTTCATAAGAATTGTTATAGCAGATTATATTCTGTGCTAATCTGTGTATAAGTGTGTTCACAAATTTATTAAACTCTGCTTAGCAGCTTATAAGGGATTTACATTGTCTTGAAATCCAGTACGTACAAGATTTCGTGCTAACTCTTGCGGCCTTTTACTAGCTTTCGCATAGAAAATAAAATCTATTTTTTCAGTAGATTTGTAGGGAATCTAGTCAAAATCTACTATCCCTTACAGCATATTTATAAAAAAGATAAGTGAATTAGCTACGGTCTGCTTAAAAAGGTATGTGAATTGGCTACATTGCAGTTGTTTGGTTGTAAGTTTGGGCATTTTTCAGTTAATGGGTTTTGTTTTGGATAAAAAAAATCTTGATAAATTAAAAAAAAACTTTGTGTAAACGGTATAGATTTTTATAAAGATTTTAAGTTAAATCTACTTAATTTTGTGCAGGTGTAAATTTTCTATAAAGAAATGTTGTTTAAATTTGTATAGAAATTTTTGTAATACCTTTTACTGAGCAAAATATTTTCTACAAAAACAGAGATAAGTATAAAAAAAATTAGGCATGGAAATAAAAAAAAATCAGTTATAACAGTTAATTATAGATTTGACATGAATATACAAAACAAAGTTATTTTATCTTAGTTCACTGCTCACGAGTTTATAACTGTGTTGTCTTTCCATTTTTATATATTTTTTATTTGTTGCACATTGTCAGCACGTAGTAAAATTATACGAGTACTAATACTCGTATTGCCATTGCACTGCTTGTTGCCAGTATATATATTTTTTTTGCGAAATGATATTAAAACCTAATGCTGAAAAAAAGTTAAAAATTTAACTATAATTTTTACAGGAAAAGGAAGCCTTTGGCTTTTGGCTGCTGATTTGTTTTCATGTGTTTATTGTAGTTTTTGGAAAAACTTTTTTGTTCACCAAAGTGCGAGGGTAAACACAATGTAAGGCAGATATAAAATTCTGTTGCCAAAAGCTCACCACTTATTCTTGAACATGATACTGAAAAGAGGAATCTGGCTGCTGCTGACATGAAGGTCAATTGGCACTTAAAAAAGTCAAGACAACAACCAATAGCCGCTAATTTGTTCACAGCCTTTTTGTGGCTCTCGATCAAACATCAGTCCATTAAATTCCAAATTATCTCCAATTCTTAGAGTTCACTAAGCGATTTTTTATAAAGAATTTAATGATTCCCTCTCGTAGAAAAATAAAAGCTCAAACTTTTTGATTGTGTTTATTATTTATGTGATTCTCTTACTCTGTTGCTGCTGCTGTTGTTTGTTTGTTTGTTGTTTGTCTTAAGTTTGATTGCTGAAATGAATCAGTTTCAAAGCCTGCTCGAACATTCTCTTGCCGCCTGTTGTGAACTGTTTATTTGGAGCGTTTGCTGTTGCTGTTGTGTTCATTTTATTTGACTTTACGAGTTTTAAATATTTATTGTACGTAGTCGTGTTTGTACATATTTGTTGGTTTGACTTTTAAATTTAATTTCAATGCAGATTTTTTGTTGATCTCTTGCATGAATAAAAAAAAAGTTTTTTTATTGTTTTTGTTGCTGAATTAAGAGAAGACGAAAAAACGGAAATGCCAACAAACTTCAAACTTTTTTTTGCATTGAAATTATAAGGCAGATGTTCACAACGCCCTCAAACACTTTTGCAGTCATAAACAGACAAGTGTGTGTATTTTTTTGTTTTTCGTAAAATCTCGTTCAATTAAGTAAAGGAACGTACAAGAATCGCGGTAGAAAATTTTTACTTATGTATGTCGGCATTAAAATGGTTTTGAAGGTTTATTTGTTATTTGCCGTTGCTTTTTTTTTTTACAAAGTTTAATTATTTTAATTTTGTTATTTTTATGCTTGATTTATTTTTCATTTACCAATGTCAATGTAAATGGAAGGCTTTTTGTAGCAGTGAAACTTATTGAATAATTCTTTATATTGAAATAAAAATATAAAATAAATTTAAGTCAAAACGACTAAAGTAATGACGCTTTTTAATGTTTGTTTAGTTCTGCCAATGGTTTTCTTTTAAAGTACACACTCTTATTATTTAAATCACATTCCTGCTCAAAGTGACAATCACTTTAAAATATGTCCATCTATTTCAGCATTAAACTCTATTATTATCTGAGTAAACTTTGCCAAATTTAAATTTATTCCAAGCCATTAAGTATATTGGTGCCGTCTTTTGCAATTGTCGCAAATAATGAAAAAAATAGAAATAAAAAAATACTTTGATTTACACCCCACAGTTCTGAAAAAGAGATTTTCGAGCTTTTATTTACATTCAGTGACTAGACCAGTTATTTTTTATTTTTTTGATTTCCACACATTTTTAGATGGCAAAAAGACATTTTGTTTCCTGCAAAAATATTTCTTATAAATGAAAAAAAATACAATTAAGTCACAACAAAACTTTCTTATAGAAAAAATTAGTGTGTCAGAGGTATTTTTCTTAAAGAAAAGACAAATTTATCACAGCAGCAATCTTTTTTTTTTATAAAAAACATGACTGCCGCGCAGCACACTTTTCTTAGAAAGATGTTGACTGTTTTACAGTAGAAAAGTCAGCTCTATAGTAGCACAAGTTTCTTAAAGAAGAGAGAGACAGGTGTTGCTCAGTACACTTTTCTCAGGGAAATCGTATGTGCCACAGCATACTTTTTTTTTTATAGAAAAGTCGACTATGTGAAAGCTCATTTTTCTTATAGAAAAGTTGCCTGTACCACAGCAAACTTTTCTTATAGAAAAGTCGGCTATCTCACGGCACGCTTGTCTTATAGAAAAATTCACTATGTGACATCATTCTTTTCTCATAGAAAATTTTACTGTAAGACAGCACATTTTTATAGAAAAGTCATGTGTGCCACAGCAACCTCTTTTATAGAAAACTCGATTTTTCTTAGAAAAAGTAGACCATGTCATATCACACTTGTCTTGTAGAAAAATTCACTACGTGGCAGCCTACTTTTCCTGTAGAAAAGTTGACTGTGTGACAGCTTAATTTTCTCAAAGAAAAGTTGTGTGTGCCACAGGAGACTTTTTTTAATAGAAAAGTTGACTGTAAGAACTGTTTTCTGATAGATAAATGGGATTTTCACAGTACATTTTTTTATAGAAAGGTCTTCTGTGTCATAACACACTTCTTTTGTAGAAAAGTTCACTATGCGAGAACATACTTATTTTAATAGAAAAGTTTACTCTCATAACTAGTTTCTTATAGAAAAAGTAGTTGCTTCACAGCACGTTTTTTTTATACAAGAGTCGACTGTGTTACAGCACACTTTTTTTTTAGAAAAAAGTCTACTATGCTACAGCACAGTTTTTTTTTTGTATAAAAGTCGAGTGTGCCTTATCATAGCACACTTGTCTCATAGAAAACTCGAGTGTGTATCAGCAGACTTTTCCTTTAGAGAAGTCGGCTGTATCACAGTACACTTTTCTTAGAGAATAGTTGAGTTTGTGTAAAGCACAGTTTTCTTGCAAAAAAGTTGACTGTATGACAGCTTTCTTTTCTTGTAGAAGAGTCGACTGTATCACAGCAACCTTTCTGTCTGCCACAGTTTTCTTATAGAAAATTGGCCTGTGATACAGTTTTTTTTATAGAAAATAAAAGTGTGGTATCCATAAGAAAAGTGGACTGTGCTCCAGCACACTTCTTATAGAAAAGTCATCTGTGTAGAAATTTTTTTGTCGAAAAGTTATAGTCAATCACAGTAGATTTTTCTCAGAAAAAATTCGCTCACATGTTTCTTACAGGACATTCTTATTTTCCTTTCAAATGAACTGAAATCTGATGGTATACTTTTTTACAATATGATAATTGTAAAGGTCCTTTATATTTTGAGACTTCCTGGAAACTAAAAGGTATTCAGTTACTCTTTCAAACGCATGCAAACACACCAAAAAGCATTCTTTTACAAACCAAAATATATGCGAGAACAGGAAGCAGCGAAATAAGCCAAAAGCCATGTACAATAATATACTTTCTAACTTAATTGAGTTTTAGTTTCATGGATTTTAGCGCGGTTAATGATGCTCATTTTAAATGCGCTGTGTGTATCTCTAGTTGAGTTGAAGAGCTCTTGTCGACCAGCAACTGGGACGCCAACAACAACGCGGTTATCTGGCCAACATTATTAAGTGCGCATCTAAATACGGAAAAAAAAGATTTTAGAGTAGATGGCATATTAAAATAGCTAAGGTACTCGTATCGTAAATGTTGAACAGTATGTTGCTGGTATACTTAGATTATTATCATTTTATCACTGTGTGAAAATCAATTGAAGTTTATTTAATGGCTCGACCATAAAATGGCGGAAATGGAAGAAAATAATGATGATATTTTAAGCTAATCGCAGCCATTATGGGTATTTTAATATGAGTATCAATGGCCTACTTTGCCATATAGTAAGTATGGCCATACATCATTAGTGCAGAAAATCTTTTTAAAATTTATATAAAAATGAAACTAAAGTCCTATTTATTTTGCATTCATTTATCTGCTGATTTAAATCCTTAAGCTTTCGAATTAACCAAAGTGTTTATTTCAGTATTAAGTTTGTTTTATTTTAAATTGAATATTTTTTACTATAGCGTGTGGTTGTAAAGTCACGTATCGTTTTGGTACATCATAACATATTGACATGTTGTTGTTGTTGTTGTTAATATTGCTGTCAATATTGTTTTATGACCTTAATGCACTTGCATGTAAAGTCAGAATGAAAGTCACGAAAAATAAAAATTAAATTTCAAGATTTTTACATGTTTTTAATCAGTGATAAGTGATTGAAAGTAAATCAAATGACATGAATTTATTTAAAAAAATACACCCATTTTGTATTAAATTATATTTTTTGACACTTGTTAAATAAAAATAAAATATTGAAATTAAACTTTTTTCATTAAATTTTGTACAAGAACTTTCATAATAACCTTAATAATGGTAAGAAGAGAACCTTTAAAGCATATTTAGTAACAAAACTGTCGTATTTGGAGTGATCATAGCCTTTAAGTGTATGTTGAGTCACCGTTACATCCAAAAAAACTGACCGTTTGGTGTACTTTATGGGCTGCTGGAATCATTGGTCCGTACTTCTTTAAAAACGATGCTGGTCAGAACGTTACAGTCAATGGTGACCACTATAGAGCCATGATTACTGACTTTTTTGTTCATCAATTGAGCGACCATGATGTGCAGGAGCTGTTTCAACAAGACAGCGCAATAAATCACACAGCTCGTGCCATAATTAATTTTTTGAAAGAAACCGTTGTTAACTATAGTTTCACGTTTCGGACCAGCGAATTAGTCTCCAAGATCGTGCGATTTAACGCAGCTAGACAATTTTCTGTGGGGATATTTCAAGTCGCTAGTCTACGCCGATAAGCCCGAAACGATTGACCACTTGGAGGACAACATTCGTCTCGTTATTGCCAATATACGGCCACAAATGCTAGAAAAAGTCATCGAAAGTTGTACCTTCATATTAGACTACGTCCAAGCCAGCCGTGACGGTCCTCTGCCATGTTTAAATTATAATACCAGAACATTATCTCTCGAATAAAGGAACTTTTATGTCAATTCAAAAAATTGGTCTTTGTTTTATTTCATTTAAAAGTTCTATACCTCTAAAAAAACACCCTTTATAAACAAGATTTTTAACATAAAAGATTTGAAAAAGCTGAACGTGAGCAAAATAGAATGATACCACGAAAATAGTTTTTTTGGATAACAATTTTATTTTAGAACAAATTTTTTTAGTACCAACTTTTTTTAGTACCAATTTTATTAGAACAAATCAGAACTTATGTAAAAATATGATTATTTTTTAGAACAATATTTTAATATGAGTGCAGTATAAAATTAAATTTTAGTACACAATGGGATTACATTATAAAAAATTCAGGGCCTTATTTTAAAACCACATGCTGGGCGTTGAAAAATTTTATATGGAATAAATTTAAATTACAAAAACAAAACACATAAAACTTAATACAAATAAAATATGATTAGTACAGGTTTTGACAGCAAACTAATTTTTAGCACTAAAATGAAATTAATAATAATTATATATTTGAAATGACGTTGGAAGAGGTTTTAGTACAGAAATATTTTACTATTTTAAAAGCTGAATTCTTAACGACAAATTTTATATTAAATGGAATATAAGAAAGATTTTTGATATAAAACAAGTTGAAAACAATGTATATCCAGACAAAATTACTTTTTAGTACACCACGAATTTCTATTATAGAAATAAAAAACTCATTATAAAAAATTAATTTTTTCTAATAAATTTGTTTATTTCACAGCAAACTATAATTTTATATTTAGTACAGAAAGCAATAGCGCGCTTATGCATTCAAAAAAGAGCGCTTAATGTATTGGGGAGAAATTCGGCTGTTCACATCGATAGAGATGTGTCTTTTAGTACATATGAACATTATTAGCAAAAGCAAATTTCTTCATTAAAATATTCTTAACTTGTAAAAGAAAACACAGATCGTTACGAATGAGAGTTCTAAGTTAAGAAATCATGTTTTTACTATCACGTTAATAAAATAGGAAATTTTTATATATCAAAGGCAGCAAGAATCACTGGCATAAGAAAATTTTTGTTTGGGAAAAATAATTTTTAGTACAAGAACCAGTTTTATTCGATTTTTTACAAGAAATATGTGCTGTACCATTTTCGCTTTTTCTATAATAGAAGTGTGCTGTGACACAGTCGAATTTTTTTTTATGAAAAACGTCTGCTGTGACTCGGTTGACTTTTTTAAAAGAAAAGCGTGCTGTGACACAGTCGAATTTTGTATAAAGAAAGTGCGCTGTGAAGCAATCAATTCTTTTATAAGAAAAGTTTGCTTTGACATAGTAGTTACTTTTATTAGCAAAGTGTGCTGTGATACAGTTCGCTATTCTCTAAGAAAAGTATGCTATAATTTTTTTTGTAGCTAAAGTGTTTTGTGACACAGTCAACTTTCCTATAAAAAAAGTATGGTGCATTATGTTCTTCATTTTGTAACAGAAAAGTGTGCTGTGATACAGTCGACTCTTCTTTAAGAAAACCGTGCTGTTAATTTGTCTGTAACAAAGATGTGCTGTGACATATTTGACTTCCTTATAAGAAAAGTGTGCTGTGACACACTCGCTTTTTATAAGATAAGTGTGCTATAAAACAGCAGACTTTTCTATAAGAGAAGTCTGAACTGACGCTCAAAATATTGTTAGTTGACAAGCATTCCTAATGCATTTATATGTGGATTATTTTATTAAATTACATTAGCCAAAACAAAATTCTTTTGAAATTATTTCTCTTATGTGCATAAGATTAAGTTTGCAAACAAAAAAACCCTCTAGTTCTGTTCATATGTTCAGTAGTTGCTGGCCGCATTAACAATAAATTGAAGGAAATAATATTCTTATAAAAAAAAGAATGAACATTTTATAACAGAGTCAACAAAATGAATTTTGCATCTGAAACCGTCAAAAAAAGAAAAAAAAGAAAAGATAAGTCAACGAAAGTTGTGCTTACGACGAAGATAATAACTGCAGTATAAAGAAGTATAATGTACAAGACCTTTTTTTCCTTGAAAAATGCACACATACTTATGTACATATTTACATTAACATATACATACTCGTATGTATGTAGTTGTTTTCTTATATATTGTTAAGACAACAAACAATAAATTGCTGTCATAAGAGGAAATAATTTCCAACTCCTCGATTTTAGCCAAAAGAAACTATAGCCGAGTATAAGTATGCATGAGTATGAGGCAAACTCAAGAAAAACTAGAACTAGAAAGCTGCATCTTATATACTCGTACATTATATACGATGAGGTTAAGAATGCTTATGAACAATTTGTGTGCATTATCTTACTCCATTCGTACATTCAGTCACGTTCTTTGGCTTTTTGTTATTTTCCAGTTATAAGGAAATACTCTTTTCATATATTAAATATATTAATGAGATTTATTCTGTTCCTGACATATTAACATTTCATTTCTATATAAGTTTTTTGTATAAGAAAATGAAAGTGATTTTTTTTGGTAATTCTTGACTGAAAAATAATTCTTTGTTGAGTTATTTTTAAATGATTTTTAAATCTTACAAAACGTTTAAAATTGAAAACAAACAGTAAGAAGGCATATTCGGCTGTGCCGAATTTTATGTACGACATACGTATGGAATATATACAAACATAAATAACGTTACTTTAATGTAGAAAGAAAGGCATTACTGTCGAATTGTTTGTATATTTTGAGAAAAGAACACCTAATGTATCGAAAAATGTAGACATCTCGATTTCAAAAATATAATGACTGTCGGTATTAATGCAACGATAAGTACATGCATATTTGTTATATAAAAGAACAGTTTGTACACACACTATTGTCACACACTGTATGTCTATTAGCATACAAACACTTAACAGTTAGATCAGCCCTTACCGATATCTATTTATTCACCCGCATCTAGAGTAAATTTAATGCGCATATATGTATACAGTAGACTCTAGATAATTTAAAATTCAGGGGACCAGAGATAAAGCTAAAATAAGAAAGATATTATTCCTTTGCTTTGAAGCAGATAATTTACAATCAAATAATAAATTTAACCCTTGCCAAGCCAGTTTTCATATAAAATTAAAACATTTGTTTTTTAATTTTTCTCATCAATAAAATTTGTTTTTATTTATATTCTTTTTTTTTCTTTTCAGCTGATTTTTCTTCATGTTATAATTCGTTTAATTGCAGTTTCTTCAGTTGCTTAATAAGGTAAGTTTACACAATTTTTTATTTATTTTTTTTTTAATTTTATTTTATTATTAATACTTAATTTAACTAATATTATAACTAATTTTGCTAACATATATTCATATGATTTGTTAGTTTATTTTTTCATATATTAGTTTATGTACAATACAATAATTAGCTTTGCTAATGTTTTAAGTTTCTTCTTTTGTTTTTGAGAATTAAGTTTTCGTGTGTTTATTTATCATGGAACTCAAGACAGTAAAGATTGTGTATTGAAGAAAAGAAGAGAAAAGAAAAGAAAAGATAAGAGCTATTGAATTTGTCGTTAGAAAAATTATATAATAAGACATGAAGCAAAGACACTAAAAAAAGTAAAAATATAAAAAAATCGAAGTAGTAGAGTTTTAATATAAGGCAGTAAGAAAAAAAATCTCTAATAGGGCATTTATACTTGCACAAAATTTAGCAGATTTTAATTAAAATCTTTATAAAAATCTATACCGTTTACACCAAGTTTTTTTTTCAAGAGTTCTTACCCAAGTCAAAACCAATTAACTGAATATTTGCCAAAACTACAACCAAACAACAGCCATGTAGCCAATTCACACACCTTTTTAAGTACACAGGCTGACTTTTTAGTACAAATTTGAAAAAGAAATAGTTGTATCACTAAGTTCTACAAGATTTTAATAAGATTTTGATAAAATCTAGCGTCGAGTAGATTTTTTTTTTGATATTTCCCAAAATCTCTTAAATACTAGATAAATTTTGCTCAAATGTAAGCGCACTTTCAAATTTTGACTAAACGTCTCAAATTTCTTTTTAACTACTTCTTTCAATTGTCTCTACTGAATTTTGAAAAACAGACAGTCAACATTTTTTTCCAAAACAATTTAATAGCGCAAGATTTTTTTTCAGAAAAATTTCTTACAAAGGCTGTAAAATATTGATCTTATAGTTCATTTATGAGTTCGTTTTTAATTTTATTTTTTTTAAGTTTATTTACCAGTTAGAATTCAACATGATTTTTTTTTTAATATTTAATAAGTCATTCCTGATTTAACTAACCTGTTAACTATTTACATATATTTCATTTTAATATTAATATTAATCATATATTCGTTAAATTTACTAAAGTTATTTGTTGTAACAATTAATTAATTTTTTATTAATTAATTTAATTAACAATTTTATTATGCTTAAATTAATCATTATTTAATACTTAATTTAAATTTTAACTACACTTATGTAATATTTTAAATTTATTAACTAGTTTATTTATTAAATTATTTAGTTAGTTTTTTATTTTTGGTAAAAAGTCTTTTATTTCATAGGAATTTTTTTTGTGAGTGTATGTTTTTTTTAATATACTAATTTTTTCTGGTGAAATAGTTATAAAGTTGTGTACGCTTTTATTTATGTGTGTCTGTAAATTTAAAAGAATTAAAATGTTTTTCAGGGATGTTAATAAAATGTGCGTGTTTTTCAGCAAGTTTTCGCAAGAGATATTTAGAATGCAAGTCGAAAAGGGTAATTGTTCACTTAACTAAGGAGTTAAATAAAGAAATAAGTAAAGCAAAAGCTGTCAATACAGATTTCATTACACACTACACACATTACACATTATAACGACGAAAAAACCAGCTGCCATAATTGATAAAGTTGTCTATCTTTGTGCAAAGTTTTATAAAAAAAATAAAAATATTGTGAAATGCGGTTATCTGGGGTCTAATCGTCTCTTTCGATAACGAGCTGATTCGATGACGTTTCTTTAGTTCGAGATTATGGCATACGATGTCGATCAATATTATTACATTGTTCGACAGCGAATGCAATAATCTCATACTGAAAAAACGTGGTCGAATCAGCTCGTTATCGAAAGCGACGATTAGACGCCTGATTTTCTGCGAACATTTTTTAAACTTACAGCCTGCCCCACGGTGTCGACAGAAAACGTTCGATCCACAACTTGCACTGAAAACAAGAATAAAATAATTCTGAAGAAAACATTGTTTAAAAACTTCTCATTTGTGTATTTTTTTGTAGAGATGCTGTGTGTTTTTTTCTTTCCATTTTGCAGTTAAAATTGCATATTTATTTAATGATTAAATTTTAATCGCTTGCTGAAGAAATGTTGTTGTTGTTTGTTTTACTATTATATTTTTACATACAGGAAAAATCACTCATACACACACAAAACACACATGCAAAAACATACACCCAAACATTTCTGCTTCGTTAACTTCGTATTTATTTAAAGCAGCAGTCAGTCAAACCGAAACTGTACGAACATGTCGACAGGTGGAGCTCTTCGTTGTGTATATTTGTTTGTTTATTATGTTAACTTCGACTACGACTTTTTGAATTTCAGTAGCAGAAATATGAGAAACAGGTTGTCGAAGAAATACGAGTGGCACAATTTTACGACTTTTGCTATTTTGACTGCAGTTTTTTTAACACACTGGAAAAAACCGACTTCAGTGCAAAGTTCTGATTGGGCATTTTCGAAAAAATTATGGGACCAAACTGGAACTAAACTCTTTCAAACAAAAAAAAACTAAATTTTGAAAATCTGCTTATTAAGAAGTTTGGAAACATAAGATTAAATTTTAGTGGGCGAGCTGACGTCCAAGCAAGATTTTGTGTGTTTTCAGAGCTCAGGGTGTGTGTTAAGTTTTGTAAACGTTGGTTAAAATATTAAATTTTAGTTGGCGTGACTCCGCCCATTTTTTAGAGAACAAGGTTAAGTAGAACCATGCCCATTTTTTCAACTTTAAACGTGTGAAATTACAAGAACCAAAAGTGTTTTTTAGGTTTCGCAGTAATCAAATATGTAAGTAGAAAGAAGCATTGAATAAAATAAAACAAATTGTGGGAGTGTCCTCGCCCACTTTTTTACAATGAACCCATTTGGAGACTATACCCTCTCAGACAAAGAAATCATTTTTGCGATCTGTCTAAAATTTACCGATGTAAGTGTAAAAACAATGCAGGCGAATTGACATCCTCCTCCTTTTTTCGAAGTCGGTTAATCAGTAAATTTGTTTTTGTTTTCAATATGAGTAATAAATTGAACGTTTTCTGTCGACTTCGTATGACAGGCCGTTAATAAAAATTTTTCAAGTTTGTTCGAATACACAAATATTCACCCCAAAATATTCGTCCTTCGTGCCAGTTGTGTTCCTGTCATAAATAAGTACCCATTATCTTTACAAATCCGCTTTTTATTAAATTACCCTTTTTTATTAATAATTTACTAAAATAAACAATTTTTTTTTTCAATCAATGTGCGCTTTAAAATTTTTTGTTTCTGCTTTGCATCCGCAAATACGAATAATTTCGTATTTACAGCTTTAGTTCCTTGTAGTCCTTAAATTTTGCAAGTATAAATGAAACGTTAAAAATGTTTTAGGGATATCATGGATGGCATAAATAAATAAATAAGAAGTGTATGGAAAATTGTTTAATTTTTTGTTTTTGTTTTATCGAATCTTAAAGTGCTGCCAATAGGCTTGTAGAAAATACAATAGTCATGAGAGATTTTTTAATTATTTTTGTTTGTTTGTTTGTTGTTGTTAAAACCTTGTCTTTTTTTTATAATTTAAGTGAGTTTTGTTTCCCTATATAAATTAAAATTATTTTTTTATTACTTAGTAAATGCTTTTTATTTTAGAACATTGAAATATTTATTGATCATAAACACTACGATTTATTTATTTTTGTTTTTTTTTTAAATATTTTTTTTTTTTTGGAAAAGGAGTTATAAAGCACAGAGTATAAAATAATTAAAAATATTGAAATAAAAAATTTACATTTAAAGAGAGATATTGGGTTTTAAAACAGTCAGAGCTTCCATTTTTGTAAGAATCATATTCCCAATTTAAAAATTTTAGTCTGTATCGTAATTTATTTTATTTCCACTTCTAGTACACATTGGCGGTATTCGATGTTTGATGCAAATTGTCTTGCGTAAGGGCAAATGCAAGCATAGCTTTTCTTTGGACTGTGTGAGTATTTTGGATTTGAAAGAAAAGCTATGATATTTTGCATTTGCACTTACGCAAGACAATTTGCATCAAACATCGAATACCGCCATTGTAAAACAAAAAAAATTATCCATAATTATTTAGCAAAAAAACTAAATACCTTGTCGGAAATTCCGTTAACTTTAAACTAACTTTAAGCTAACTATTTCGCAACTAGTACTGACTGGCACTTTTTTTGAACATTGCAATGTCCTAGGCGGTAGTCAATTGTCTGACTCTGCATTACTTTTCAACTAACTTAAAGTTGATTTTTTTTTAAATCAGCTGGTAGTCAGTAAATTAAAAAAAAAACTTTCTGGGCATCGAACATGTATCATCCCACCTTGTGCACTCAACGCGCTACTACCCAGCTAAGGTACCATCTAAAATAATAACAGCAAAATAATAATATAAAACTGAAATGAATTTCAAAGTAGCTGAGAATAAATTTGTTGATACCAGAACCAATTTGCTGCTTTTTGATTGCACATATTTCTGCTTGAAATATTTTGCAATTATTCGGCACCCGAAAGGGTATTTTTATCCTCAATTCTTCAGTATAGACTAGAGAGAATTTCGAAGTCAAGTATTTTATTTCTAGTTGTTTTATTTCACCCGAAACCTGGCAAATAATTTTCTAAAATAGGAAAAAAGCACCAGGGGAATTGTTATTTAGAATAGGGCCAATAAATTTTTCGAATATTTTATTACATGCTGCAAAGACCTTCAGAGATCTTAGAAATTTCCAAAAAAAAATGATGATTGTGCACGAAGCACTTTCACGACATTTGCTTATTCGTCCGTCCATTCGCCCGTGCGTCCATCAATTACAGCAATATGGAAGCATTTGAAATCTTGTGTGTGTTTTTGTGGTGCTTTACCCTGCAATTGTAGTCAAAAGTTCTGAGTTTTAATATATTAAAATAATAAACATTTGTGAATTGAACTCCTTCTCCTTGAATGTGTTTGCATTGCAGTGATTTTGCTATTCTCTCTTAAAACTAATGTATTCTAAGCCAGTACAGACCATAGTTTTTACTGACTTGCTTAATTTAATTCTTTGGCTTAAATACTTTAATTTATTTGCGTTTATTAAAGAATTTTTATTCGTTTTATTTTATGAAACTAGCGAAATTCAATTAAACATTTAATAGATTTAATTAAATATTTAGTTTAAACTACATATTTACATTTAACGTTTTGTAATTCAAGTTTTCTTTGCTAATTTAATATAATTTCTTTGCCTAAAATTTCAAAGACATTTAAAGTCATTTTGCTATTACATATTTACAATGATTGAATGATAAAATCTTAAAAATTCCTCACAACTTTAAACTAATTCTTAAATAATAATAATAGTTATTTTACTAAACAGTTAACAGACATCTTTTTAACAATTATATACATTTTTCTTTTTAAAAACTTAAAAAGGATTTTTCTTTTAAATGAAAGTAAAACTTAAGTGAAATAAGTACTTTTTTTAATTATGATTAAATAAAAAATATATTTATAAAGGTACAAAATATTTGTACAAAAGTTATGCTTTGTTTTGTCAATATCCATTTATTAATTTCTTTTATATTTTACGTAATTAATAGTTGCCTTGTAGCAAAATTGTTTAATCCCTTATCTACACTTAATTTGGTAATTTAACATTTGTTTTTCATAGTTTATTTTTTTATTGTATTATTTTAATTTTAATTTAGTTTATTTCTGAATATTTTTTTAATTATTTCGTCTAAAAACTTAAAATTGATTTAAAAATTTAACTATCACGTAAAGGAAATTGACACGTTTTTTCATGTATGATGATCGTGTGTATCTGTAAAGAAGAAGAAGAAGCATCCAGTATTAAAAATTGTTTAAAACAATATTTCATCAAATACTTATAAGTTGTTTTATTAAAAAAAAAAAATTACACCATAAAGTGTTTAAATTGTTAATAGTTGCAGTAGAGCGATCGGAAAAATTTTAAATGCTTTTATGAAGCCTCAAAAACTCATATAAAATGGTGTGCTTAGCAAGAAAAGATATTTTGGTAGCTTTCAGTTTTTATAACAAACTATATCTCTGACAACAGTCAGTTATGTTGAAATCTTTATTTATATTAATTTAATTATGAACCAAATGAGAATTATATCATATTTTATATCACACAATTTCATTAGCATGTTTTAGACACAAACCTTTAATCAAACCAATGAGACTTGTATCGAACTCTTTCAGTAGTTTAAATGGGTTGGATCATAGTTTTGTGTCAAAAGGAGTTTTTCTTTTTCAGTTGGGAGGGAAATTCAAGAAGTCACGGAATTATTAAACCGCCCTCGCAGTTACTAAACAATTTTGCTTCAAGTTTTGTGTGGCATTTGAAACCCTCTTCAATTGTCAAATTTGATATTCCTTTGAAAATTTTCCAGCTGAGCGTTTTTAAGTGCAGAGATTTTAAACACAACTTCATTTCATTTCATTTCATTTATTTCATAAATTAAATATTTAAAGGTAGAGTTTAAGTGCCGCATAAAGTGTTTGGTCCCTTTTTATTAAATTAAAAAAAAGTGTTTTGTGGTGAATTGCGTGGAAATGATTGAGTGGCATTTTCATAAACCATTCAAATGAATTAAAAAATAAATAAAAGTAAAATTAAAGCAAATGTATAAAATGTGCGCCGTTAAATTTAAATATAATTGCTGTTGTTATGTTACAAATACATATTTACAATAAAAATAATCCGACTCTGAAGCACACTTTCCATCTATCATAGTTTTTACTTTTGTATAGAATATTGATAGACAAACATTTTTGTTTAACATTTAAACCAGCTATGTCCAAGATATATGCACAATATGCGAGCTTTTACAAAAGAGCTTTAATCTTTCACATCAACGAGAGATTAAAAGCCAATCAAATCTCGGCGACAAAAATACTTGCTGCTTACTTTCCAAAGAAAGAAGAGCAAATTGTAAGAGCTTTCAAAGCTGTTTACCTCAAATGTAAATGTCAGAGTAAGTGTGTATGTACATAGACGATTTAAACCAGCTACGTCCAAACACACATACTGTGATATTTGTATTTGAGGTTAGCAGCTTTGAAAGCTCTTATATTTTCTTTGCAAAATAAGAGCAGGCGCAGGTGTTATTGTCGCAGACAATTGGTATGAAAGCACGAAAGCTCTTTTGTAAAAGTTTTAAAATTGTGCATTTTTTTTTATTTATTAATTTTTGTTTGAAAACAAATACAACCCGTGAATCGATTAGCCTGTCTGCGGAAAACACCCAGGTCTATGGCAGTAATCGAAACCACGGCCTCTGAACAGACAGGCTAGCATTGCTACCACTCAGCCAGAGGGCTGGGACGTAGCTAACAGCTATCGCTGTTACACTTTTTTGAAATCTTCTTCTAAAAAGTTGAAAAAATAGTCTCGGGGAGAAGAGACTTCACAGATTCCCGTTCTATAAGACATCAAACTTTTTTTTTAAGACCCATAAGTAAACTTTCAAAGTATCACTTCATGTCTCCTCTGCTAGAATCCGTCCATAAAAGCTTGCTTTTTTTTTCTATATATTATGTTGTACAGTATTGAAGTGCTTTAAATTTATTTGCTTGTGCATTTAACTGTGTTATTGCAAACATACTCGTATACAACGACAAAAGCTTTTTAGTTACACCAACTTAATTTGATTTGTGCTGACATCCATAAAAATTGCCTAAAATTTCCCAAATAAGCAAATAGCAATTAAAAAAGTGTATAATAAAAAAAAAAACTTTTAAGGCTTTAACTAAAACCATTCATTATAGTTTCCTTTTTGTTTTTAATTTTATTTCCCATAGGCCTCATACAGCCCACCACAACATACAACATACAATTTAGTTCACAAGCCAAAATTATAATGGAAAATAAAGTTAATTTTTTTTTTAAATAAAAATAAAAACTTTTCAAATGTTTAATGCAACTAAAAATTTTTACATAAAACTTTTGCCAATTTTAAAGCTTAAAAGCACAGAGAAAATTATTTAAAAATTCATACCCTGTAACTTTGGTGGCATAAGCAAAAAAAGGAGCAAATTCTTTTTGGTATTCTTTGTAGGCAAAGAAGAAATTTTTATGCCAATTGTTGTAAACAAAGCTGTTGTGCTTTTTTGTTTTGTTTGTTCGTCGATAAAACCAACATGAACATGATGTGTAACGTGTAACGTGCTTAAATGCAAACATACTCGTACATATATATTTGATGCCAACAGCAAGAACAACAACAACAAATGTTTGCCTGCATCAAGCATGTGTGGAGCGGTTAATCCTTTTTCATTTGCTTCACTTGCCGAATGCCTTGCTCATAGATAATCATCTGAAAATTCAAATGTTGATGATTGACTGGCAGCTCGCGAGCGCATTGACGATGATGCTGTTGTTGCTGCTGTTGTTGTGGTTAATTGTGAATAGCCGCCTCCACTGCCAGTGGCACTATCGAAATCCGATAAAGAGATCATTGTCATGTGTGCAGTTTGTATAAGCGGCAGTAATGCTGAATCATATTTGTTATTCTTACGACTTGTTGTAGAACAAACTGGTACAGCTGCAGATGATGTTGTGTTTTTTTTTTAATTGAATTGAATTTAAAAAAAAGATTGTAGTTGTAACAAATTTCTCATTAATATGGATGTTGCAATTGCAGAGTTATTGCAACAAATATTTGTTGAACAATTTTTTTTTTGGCTATTAATGTAATTGATGTATGTTTGTATGTATCGTATGTATGTTAGTGTTGATGTTGTTGATTTGGCGGTTGCTATGATGAAGTGTTAGCTTTTAGTGTGTAACTAGTGTAACTTGTTTTTGAGGTTTAAGTTAAAAAAAAGAGCAGAAAATAGAAAACAAAATATGCAACAGCATCATGTTGATGTGAAGGCAGTGTGGCAAATAATAATTTTGTAGCTCTTGTCGCATATATTTTGAGTAGAGCAGATTCTTACCTTGTTGTTAGCTTTTATTATTAGCAACTATAGGCTGACTTACCTTGTGTTATTGCTAGTGTTGCGGCGGGTGTTAGATGTGAGGACGTTGCAGTAGTATGTACCGATAATGAGGTACTAGTGGCTGCTGTGGCGGCGGGTATTTGCTGTTGCATGTATGCATTACTACTTCCTGCGGCTGTCATGCCACAGCCATTGGCTTCTGAGGTTTTCATTTGTGATTCTCGTTCCACTAAGCGTTGACGCAATAAGCGGATTTTTTCTTCTTTCTGCAAAAGCATAAGTAAATACAAGGAAAAAAATATTAAAGTAGTTGCAATTAATAAAATGTTCAAAGATGCCAAGATACTTATATTTAAAGTTAGAGAAAATTTCATTATAATTTTAATATGATTCATGATGACTCAAAAAGTTTTTTTGCTGTAACATCTGGATATTTGGCATAACTATATTTATGGTAGATTAATTCTTACCTGTGCTATCAGTCGTTGTAATTCTTCATTTTCCGTTACCAGTTTTTGATAACGTTCTTCATCTTCCTTCGATATGCCTGAATCAGGATTATACTTGGATTCAGCCTTATCCTTCGGATGTCGTATAACTTCAATAACCTTTAAAAATTAATTAAGAAGAGAAAAAAATGTTATAATACAATTCAATTTACTAACGACTTTTACATGCTCTCTGATTACAAATGAAAAATTTAATTTTATATACACTTACCTTTGGCACAAAAATCAACAGCATGCTTAAGAAGCAACAAAATATCACAGCCAATGCCACAAATGCGAATGAAGCATCCTGTTGCGAGGCGATTACCATGCCAACCGGTGCCGTAATCAAACACAAGACCACCACATTATAAATACTCATGCCCACATAACGTGAATCGTTTATTTGCTTAACTTTTATTGAACGCGTTTCATAAGCCAGAAAAAGACCAAAGACCAATATTAAGCCCTTGTAGCCATAAACAAGACCTGCAAAAAAATAATAGTAATAATTGAAAAAAAAGAAAATACATAATAAATAAATAACTTTTAAATAAAAAAAAACTTACCCAACCACATGGAATTCTTTTCACTCTCACAATGTTCCAACTCTGGACGTATTTTTATATCATCAGTCGTTAGTGTGGGATCCTCGAGGGGAAATGTTTCCAGGATTCTTTGCAAAGGATCGAATATTTGCCAGGCTATTAATATAATTAAATCTACGGAAAGTAGACCCGTAACCATGGTATACAGTTTCCAAGGTTCAACTTTTTTCTGCAGGAGGAAAGAAAGATAAGTAAAATAAACTTCTTTAGATACTAAGAAAATAGTTAATGACATTAAATTATTTGTGAACGTTAAAAGCAGTTACGGTGTAAATTGTTTTTTAAAAGTTTAAATCTCTCCAATTATATTTGGTGTCACCGAAAAATAAGCTTTTGAAGGAAATGAAAACTAAAAGAAAACGCCAAACGAGGTTAATTTTTTGGTTCGTTTTGAGGGCATATCTTTCTTTTTCTGCCCTGTGTCAACAAATACAGAAAACAAAAGCCCAAAGGCAAAGGTAGCAAAAGCTACCAGGGAAAAAAGAGAGAAAGCTCGCACGAGCAATATATTTGTAGATCAGCCAAACGTCCAAAACATACATGTATGTATGTATATACTGAAATTTTTTTCTGTATACAAAAGTATATCTATCTATTTTAAGCTTTTCTCTTCATAAAACTAAAGCTCTTTTGGGCCACCTAATTTTTCTATGGCTAAAATAAAACTCAATTCCTTTTGTTTTTTGCCCCCAACATAAAACTTAGTTTCTTCAGAGCGGCTATATCCAAACACACATACTCTTGCATTTGCATTTGAGGTAAACAGCTTTGAAAGCTCCCACAATTTGTTCTTGTTTCTTTGAAAAAGTAAGCACAAGCACTGTTTTTGTCCAGATCGGACTGGCTGTTGTGCTCTCGTAGGTGTGAAAGCACAAAGCTCTTTTGTAAAAGCTTGCATATTTTTTGTTTTAGATGTATAAAGGGCAACAATTAAAGATTTACCGGCGCATTCAGAAAAAATAATGTTGGTTTGCAAAAGGTTTACAAAACAAATTTTGTATGGAAATTTTGTTTGTTAAGCGTTTTGAAAACCTGAATTCATTTTTTTTTCAATAAGGCCTTTAATATTAAGTGCCAGTATATAGAACACAAGTAAAAATTCTCGTCTGCCTATTGATATTGAAAACAAAAACAAAGCACTCAAAATTTGTTTTTGTTTTCAATATATAAATAGACAGGCGAGAACTTTTACTCGTCTTCTATAAACTGGCAGTAAGAGAATACTAAGGATGGCTCAAAAACGAAACTAATATGTTTATCAAGCAAATTTGACGTGAAATCATAGAAAGCCATTCCAATTTAAAGCAAACCCCGTCGGAAGAAAAAATACATCACTCAACAGTTCAGGTATTTTTTGCTAAGAGCTTTTTTATTTTTGGAACTTCTGCACTGCAAGCTGCGCTTCAAAACAAAAAAAAAACAAATCAAAATTGTTTTTTGTTTCCAATATTAGCATTTGATCGAAACGTGCGTTGGCATTTAGAGGAGATCGTACAGACTTTTGTGAAAATACAACCCTGCTATGATGAAATTTATGGTAATTCCATTTCATTCAAAACGCATGTTAAATAGCTGATGATGATGACCAAATAAAATACTTAAAGTTTAGGGAAATTTTCAAAAGACAACACTGTCAACAAGATCAGGGTTGTATTTTTTTTTAATCAAAAGTCGTGCGATTGTGCATGATAGTGAGTCCAAGATTTAAAAATTTTCTCAGGTAACTCGTTAAATAATAATTTATATAGCATACAATATGCTTTTGATCAATTTATTACAAACAATTATAAGCAAATTAAATTTATGACCTCAAACGAAAAAAAACTGTTACTCTTTTAATTGTTTTTAATTGTAAACAGCATTTTATATTTTTGACAGATTGATTAATGCTTTTAGATAATTAATTTTCTTCAGCACAGGCGAAGAATAATTGCTAAAAAAAATAGCGCCTGACCACCACCTCCTGTAAACTAAAAGCTCTCTTTTGACCAAGCCTCTTCCCACAGAAAACAAATTCTTATTACGCTAATGACTTGTAAGCATTAATCATTTGAAAAAAAAGAGAGAAGAGTACTGCTGTACTTTAGCTATTTAAACCAGCTGTCATAAATGTTGAAACGAACAACTTTTTAATCGATTTTGTTTCTTCATTTTAAAATTTATATCTTTTCACTCTGTTTTTGCTATTTATTTTACTCATTTCTCTTGTTATCTGTCATGATAAAAATACCTCATGTTTGTTTTTTTTTTTTTTGCTTATTATGAAAAGAAAAATATACAATTTTCTGTTTTCATTACACACGCACTATTTTACAAACGCTCACGCACACGGACACCAGAGCCAGACACAGACACAATCACACACGCACAGTTATTTATGTACAAACTGTCCCAACTATCATGTCCATGTATCAACTCATCATTATTATTCCTTGGAACATATTGTACATTATCAGTTCATTTATAACATGTCATTGTCAGTGTGTGTGTGTGTGTACGCATGTAGGTGTGCGTGTATGTATTGGTTGCTTAATTATGTTGTTGTAGCATTTAAAAACATTTTTGTAAAACAAAAGTGAAAATAATCCAGGAGGTTATTTTTGATGAAAAATATTTCTTTAAATGGAATTTAAATAAAATTTTATATTAAATACTTTTAATTTAAAAATCAGAGACTGCTTTATGAGAGTGAGCTCCAGACTTACAACAAAAAAAAAATGCATTTAAGTCGCTTAAATTTTAAACTCTCTGGAGTTTTTTTAAAGCCCCTTGATTTTTAAAGTATCTTCCGAAATTTTGTGCCTGATCAGTTGATCAATCTGTAAACAGTAAGTGCAAGTGCTGCTTTAAAAAATTGCTTTGCCAACAAATGTGCGCAGTATATATTTTTTTTGTTTTCTTAAAACTGTTATAGAAAAACATTTGCACTTACTTGTGGTTTCTTAAAATTCTTACTCACTTTGGGATCTCGTTTCGCTTTGGTAGTAAATCGATGTACACGCCATACTTTACTAAACATGGCACCATAAGCCAACGTAAAACCGGTGGACAGCAGCCAAGCTCTGGCCTGACATACCTAAAACAAACAATAGAAAAATTAAAAAATAAAAATAGTTGAACATTTTTATTATTAATATAGAGCTTATACTAATTGCCTAAAAGTATGCTTTGTATTTCATATATTGATATTCAAACCAGAGAATGACAATGAATACTAAAAAAAAATATATACTATAGACATAAGTAAATATTCTAAATTTTAGTAAGTGCATAAAATCATAATTGTAACGCAAACAATTCATACGCTTGTATATTTTCTCTCAAGCAACTATGACTATAACCTATTTCAACATACAAGAGCATTTCTACTTCTTTTATGCGAAAAACTAAAATACGCTCCAACTAAAAATAAAAATGCTCAAGCGTGTCAAGCATACTGCCTCTCTCTCTCTCTC
Source organism: Nowickia ferox (assembly GCA_936439885.1). Taxonomy (NCBI): domain Eukaryota; kingdom Metazoa; phylum Arthropoda; class Insecta; order Diptera; family Tachinidae; genus Nowickia; species Nowickia ferox. The sequence goes on from OW387026.1 coordinate 5,753,320, forward strand.
TTATACTTATAGTCGGTGTATGGTTACACTGAGACGATGGATATTTATACGTACCAAAAAAAATATACGCATGTTACTTGGCATATTTATTCATCACTCGCCACAGTATACATACATTTGTGTATATAAAAAAGGAGTGGAAAATGTGTGGGTGTGTGTGCGGCTGTTTGAAAACATGTTTTATGTGGGTGTATAAATAAAATAGCCCTGTGTACTCGTATATGCATGTGTGGCCGATTAATAGCCAGAGTATTTTTATACTCATGCCTATGATTGTATCTCATAAGGTCTATAAATTTTAGTCATAGTTGTTTGTGCTGCGTAATTTAAAAAATATGCATAAACGTTATTGTTGGATGTTTATAGTTATACCTATTCAGTTTAAGATTAATGCGTGGCAATACTCAAACAGTACTTAAAACTGTAGCTTTGTCATTCTCTGATTCAAATATATTTAAGAGAAGAAAATGATGAAATGATGTGCGAGCAGGTGAGAGCTTCACTTCGTTTTTCTAATGACATCAAAAGTAAGCATTCAGAACGCTGAAATATGTTTATAATTTTTTTAACTTCTATGCTAGAGTTTATATTATTGACCTCATAGTTTTTGTTTGTTGTAGAGTGTAATTTTAGTCTGCAAAGCATAATTTTAAATTGCAAAGCATGCTTTAGGGTCTAATTTTTAATCTTAAGTTTTTATATTTTAAAAGTGTTTCACTTACTTTGGGATATATATCAGGTTCCACAAAACGTCCATCTATACCCAATAGTATGATTGATGTTAGACAAATAATAACACCAAATAACATGATTGTATTACATACAGGATGTGATGATTGTATAACTCTAAAAATAAAAATGAAAGAAAACAAATTAATACATTTTTAAATAAACGTATACACGTGTAAGAAGCTCGGATACTGTTTAATGCAAACGCTGTATTTTTCAAATATTTCCTTAGTACGAGCCAGTATTCCGAAAATACTAATTTAAAAAAATGCGATGAAAATACAACAACTAAAATCGGAACAAACATTTTTATATGACATTTTAATTCATTTAATAAAGTTGGTGATAAATAAAAGTTCCATAAAAATTTTAAACTTTAATCTAAAAATTCCCCTCAATAAATATAAAAATTAATATTTTAAAATTTAGTTAATAAATTTTACCCAAAATTTTTGTATCTATTATATGGAATTTTAATTAAAAATATACCCAAAAACTTTTTATTCAACAGATTATATTTTGTCACTTAAACAATTGGTTTCCTTTTTTCTTTTTATATTCAAATTAATATTTTGTGGTTTCAAGGATTATTATGAATAAATCTTATATTGTGTTTTAAAAATACACCAACTTGTTACACAATATTTCACAAAACATTTGTTAGGGATAACAAGTCTTTACCGAAAACTATAAATAAATCTTGTGTGACTTGCTTTCAAATAGAGAGAACACTTAACTTTACGAGGGTGGCAGAGAATGAGTGGTATAAATAAAAAATAGTATTTGCTTTTTCAAATATTCAAAATTATTAGCTTTATATTCTAAAGTTTCCAGAATTTTGTGTTTTAAAACAAAAAGCAAATACTTTTTTTATTGATACAATCGAATGTAGTGACTTTAATTTTTGGCCAAAAATTATTTTTTATTCATCTGTAAATCTTCTATACCATAGTTATATATCGTAATACCATGGATATTTTCATTATGAGAACAAAAATTAGTGCAAATGTTTGGCTTATGCCTCTAAACTAAAAAAGCAATATTGTTCCTGTCCTGTTCCTATTGAAACTGTCAGCTGACTTCTGTCAGCTGCATCATTAATTTTGTCTTTGGCAGGCATACCGCGTGATTTGAGAAAATAAATTCAGTAAAGTGCGTCTTTGAGTCGCATACGAAAGTTTCATACGCACACTAAATGTGTAATACTATACAACTTTAGCCTTTATAATCAAACAGCTCACCTGATGTAGATATATTTAAAAAAAAAATTTAAATACCCCGTAAACTTTTTCGGTTTTTGGCGATTTTTTTTGGTTGTGGTGTTTTTCTTCGTTTCTGGTGATTTATTCGGTTTTGTCGATTTTTTTTAGTTTCAGCGTTTTTTAGCTATTGGGCTTTTTTTCTCTTTCTGACGTTTTTTTTCGGTTTTCGTTTTATTGGATTTTTGGCGTTTTTGCCAATTTATTCGGTTTTAATCCATTTTATTAAGTTTTTGCGCTTTATCTTAGGTTGGCCTTATTTTGGGTTTTTTCCGGATTTTTGACGATTTTTTTGGGTTTTAAAATTTTGCTATTTATTCGATTTTTGGCGATTTAGTTAAGTTTTACCGCTTCTTCTTAGTTTTGGCTTTTGTGGATTTTCTTCGGTTTGTGGTGTTTTTTTTTGTTTTGGCGTTTGTTCTTAATTTTTTGCGATTTGTTTAACTTTTTTCCCGTTTCGGCGATTTATTCGGTTTTTGGTGATTTAGCTTAGGCTTAAGCGATTTTTTTAAGTTCTGGCGTTTTTTTTCGTTTTGCTGCTTTTTTTCATATATTGGATTTTTTTCGGTTTCTGGCGTTTTTTATTTTTGGCGATTTTTGTTCGTTTATGGTGATTTAAATCTGGTGCTTCTTTTCTTTTTAACGTTTTTCCGGGTTTTTGACTTTTTTTTAGTTTTGAAGCTTTTTTTCGTTTTTTGAAATTACTTCGGTTTTTGCAAATATTTTTTGGTTTTTTTCATATTCTGGATTTTTTTTTCGGTTCTTGGCGCTTTGGCGATTTTGTACGGTTTCGGCGGTTTATTTAGTTTTGGTGCTTTTTTGTTTTTTTTTTGATTTTTTTGGTTTTCGGAATTTTTTTGTTGTGGCGTTTTTTCCTCTTTGGGTTTTTTTTTGGTTTTTTGCGATTTGGATCTGGTGCTTCTTTTCATTTTAGCGTTTTTATTTCGGTTTTTATATTTTTTTAGTTTTCTTTTTTTGGAATAAATTCGAGTTTTGGCTATTTTTTTGTTCTGGCGCTTTTTCGTTTTAGCGCTTTTTCGCTTCTTGGGAAATATTTTCGTTTTGACGATTTTTTATTTTGGGATTTTTTTGGGTGTAGCGGCCAAAGCTTTACATATGCGTGAAACCAATCTATGAAGGACAGACAGAAAGACTGACAAACGGATATCGTAGCGAAAACAATAGGACTTCTTTTCTCCTTTGGTGTACGGAACCTAAAAAAACATCAAGTGTTCAAGAACTCTCTACTTTCTTATACGAGCCTCGCATATTGTACTTGTAAGACATTTTGTCAAGAATGTTTTTTTGGGGAGAATTAATCTTGTAGATGTCCATCTTTTTGTCTTGTTGTACTCTTCAAATACAGCTCAAGATGTAGAACACAGAATAATGTTTGCAAAAAAAAAAACATAAAATGTTTTAAAATATTTATGTTGTCTTGTGGCTTGAATTTTTCACTCCAGAAGGAAACTGGCAGGCAGAAAGCTAAGACATTTGAATTTATGAGACAAAATGTTTGCATTTGCATTTACTCATTTGCAAATTGCAGTATGCTAAGGGTGAAAATAACCACACTCTGTGTTCTATGCAATGACAATAGATTTAATATTCCGGTGTAAATCTGTCGCAACTAACGTCTGGTCATTTATATGTACTTTTCTTTTTTGGCAAATAATGCAATTCTTCTTGCATTTGCAGCCAGGGAAATTGTATTGTACAGGCATTAAGGGAATGAAAATGTTGTTGCAGCTTTTTAAAATTAATTTTTTAGTTTCTTTATTGAGAGAGATTTTAGTACGGCCTGCAGGATGCTTAACTTCCTTTTGACTTAAAAATGTTTGTTCTTGTGCTTTTTTCTTTCAAAATTCTTAAGCATAAAATTTTGTGCTAGATATTTTTGCTTTTTTTGCACTTTGTAGTTTTATTCAGAAGTCTGGCCATTTGTGTGTGAGTCTGCTTCTGTTTAGTTTTTAAGTTTTATGGCCATGTTGTTGGCTTTTTGTTATTAAAGCGAAAAAAGAACCAGCTAAGAAGAGTTTAAAAATTCCCAGGATGTCTAAGGAAATGGGAAAGTTAATCTATTCTTAGCCCATTGTTGGGCTTATTTCTTTACACTTTCCTCTGCTTTATTTACACACTTTGCTTCCTTTTAACTTTGTTATTTTTTAATTTCTTGCTCGTACTAAGCATTATTTAGTTTTCCATTATTATTAACACAATAAGATCGGTTACTAGTGTTTTACTTATTGTTAACTTTAACGGACATAAAACTATATTGTTGCAGAAATGCATCTTAAGAACAAAGATTTTCACTTGTTTAGAAGAAAAAAGTTTATAATTAAAATTTAAGAACTAAATTCTTAAGAAAATTCTAAAAATAGTTATACAAATTTTCTAATATTTTTGTTTAACAAGTTTTTTTTGCTGCTTTAACAAATTTTAAAATTAGCTCGACTCGCAAATTGCCAAGTTGACAAAAATGCTTCATAGTGATAAAAGTGTTTTCGTTAAATATTTATGTATGTATATGCAAAGATAAATTGCCAACTTTAGTTAAATAAAAAGTTTTCATCTTAAAATTGTATACACTTTTGCCCTAAAGTCAGCTTTTAAATTTTCTCAAATACATAAATTTCCATCAAATGTCAGCTTGTTTTCATCTTCCATAGCACTACGTATAAATTATTTGAAAATCAATTATTTCTTTTGACGTTTCAACCAAAATTACTGCATATAATTTTTCGAATGATTAATAGCTTTGTGTGCAGTGAAAACTTTTGTGCACTTGATGACATCAGTCAAAGAGTTTTAATGCATACTTTTAGGTTGCATAAAAAAATCCAGTATGTTGCATGATTTTAGTTGCCAGATATGTACTTAAGGGATTTGGTTTAAGGTTAAAATATCAAAGCAGATTGAAATTAAAAAATGAGCATAATTAAAGGTAGAAAAGATAGAAAATAATTTTTAAAAATTATGTGGATATTTCACATTAAACAAAAAAAAAAGAAATCTAGCAGCGTTAAAAACATTTATTTTTTAAAGGGGATTTCATGCAGAGCTTTCTCTGTTTAAATTAAAATAATATCAAAATTATATATTCGCTTCGAAGGTCTATTGATGATATTATGTATGGAATACATTATCGTAGAGATGAAATGTCAAATTTTCCTTGACTCCGACTTACAAATCGGGCTAAATTCAACCTTTTGGTTTATATATTCAGGCTTATCATAAATGAAATTTCACATGGAAATTTCCGAACGTGTGAACAATAGGCTTCAAAAAACTTCATACGATTGCGAAATATTTTGGCAATTTATGAAGAAAGTTATTCACAAGGGTTTGCCTGTTGAAAAAAGTGGAAATATGTAAATTTTTAATTTTATTGGAATTGACGATACGAAATTAAAATCCAAGTGAACGAAAAATTTGATTTGGAAATTTTTACATGTGGAATTCATGATAAGGTTGATTGTTACGTTTTTACTGTTGTATATAAACGTTTCACAATATTGACTGCCCTTACCTTGAAGCAATACTCCCTCTCTACTGTTCTTCACACAAGACTTACTCTGCCGACGCGGGCTTACTTTACATTTGCACAATAATCAATTCAATTGTATTCAATTATTATAAATATATACGCAAATATAGACTGACTGAAAGGCTAGCAGATTCGACCCCTTTTTACACTTCACACCAAGATTCTAGAATATGTCAGCAATGTCTATAAAATATCGGCAGAATCTCCAATGCTCCAATCTCCAAATGTTTTTTTGAAAACAGCATTGAGTTTGTTCGCCGCAATTTCTGTAACAATATTATACAGAGCATCTATTTTGATAAGATAATTTTATCATAAGGCTAGAGCAATATGCCAGCGTTCGTACAGTGCTGTCCAAGTTCTCAAGTCCCTATTGAAAGATTCTTTATTATACATCTAACAATTTTATACAATTCTACCAAGTGCCCATAAAAATCAGTACAAAAACAATGTACGTAGAATTTCACAACACCAAAAAAATTTATTTTCTATCTTTATTCTATGACATAAAGCCTTCAAAAATATGCGTATTTGTTTCAAAATATTTATGTTATGTAACCATATTTTTTTTTTCATACCTTTTGTGCTACTTCTATTGTTCTGTTTTTGACTAAGTTTTTTCCTTTTTAAATGTTTTTCGTTTATTTTTCTATGCACCAAAGCGTAAAACCAAACAACCATTTGTTCCCTGAATGAATGAATTTTCAGCAGTAAACAGTCAGTCACCAGTCGTCATTTAACGTAGATTTATATGTTTGTCTGTCTGTATATTCAGTCACCCAAATACATACTCGCACATTCATTCGTACAGGAAATTTTCTATTTTTTTTTTAATCAACCTAAAGAACATGAAACAATGGAGGCTGGAGGCTGCAGAAAAAAACTTACTCTTTTGTCTGCTGTTAATTTGCGAAAAAAGCGAGGGTTGTTCAAAAAAGCTTAAACAAAGAAATTTCTAACAATTTCCTGTTACTTTGAAATGCTTAATTATTAGGTTTACCTCAAAATAATTGCCATTTAGTGTCTGATTTTTGTTTAAATTCTTAACCAAACACCAGTGCCCTCATATGGGGCATGCTGTTTATTTTGTTTGGTTTTTTATTAATTTCTTTTTACTTTTTATTCAGTTCACTGATGATGTCTTCCCTTAAATCACAGTAGATAAAATCTATTTGAATAGTATCTTAAATGAGAATGAAGAATTGTGTATACTTGACGTATTTGGCCAAAGTCAGTTGTTTTTTAAATTTTCCAATAAGCTAATTAGGCTTAACTTCTTCAATGTAAATAAAAGAAATTTAAAGTAAAAAATTATTTTAAAAATTTGTTTCATTTACATTGAAGAAGTTAAGCCTAATGAGCTTATTTGCAAATTTAAAAAAAGAGAATGAAAAAAAAGAAAATTTTCTAGTAGCTAAAACATTATAAAATAATTTTTTTTGTGGTAATTAAATTTAAAATAAAATTAGTTACTTTACAAAACGATAATTAAAAGAAATACGAGTTGTCATTTCAATAAGCATGTAAGCAGAACAGCATTACAATTATCAAGAAGCAGCTTTGGAAAAATTACCTTTCAATAAGTGTCTTTTGAAAGAGTAACTTAAAAAGCATTTTTTTAAAGTACCTTATGGAAAGGTGTCTTTTTCTTCTTCATTTAAAAGCACATACAATTTTTTTAAGCATCTTTTTAAAACGTACCGATTCAGAAAAGTACCACTTCCTAAAAGGAGATCTTTTAAAAATTAACTATAAAAATACTTTTTAAATAAGAACCTTTTAAAATAGTAAGTAAAAAAGTACCTTTTTTAAAGTGGTTGTTAAAAAAGTACATTTAAAAAAAATTTTTTACACTAAAAAAAACAACCTTTGTAATAGTAAGTACCTTTGCAAAAAATATTTATCAAAAATTACCTGTTAATCTAAAAGTTTTGTTTTTTGCAAAATTAAGTTCGTAAAAAATATTTTGCTGAAAGAAAATTATTAGCATAGAAAAAAAAAATATTTAAAAAAGTACCTTTGAAACAGTACAATTTGAAAAAACTACTGTTTAATAAAAAAAACTGTCTTTTAAGAAAGTACTTTTTGAAAGAATACTTTTAGAAAAAGTTTTTTAAAGAGTTTTTTTTTGTAAAAGTACTTTTTGAAGAAGTACCATGTGAAATAAATAAACCGTAGCTATTGCAAAGGTGCCATTTGAAAAAGTACCTTTTGAAAAAGTACCTTCTGCAAGAGTACCTTTTGAAAAAGTAAATTTTGAAAAAGCAGTATTTGAGAAAGTATTATTTGAAAAAGTACCATTGAAAAAAGTACTTTTTAATAAACAAACACAACCCGCGAAGCGATTAGCTTGTCTAAGGAAAACAACCAGGGTCTATGGTGGGAATCGAACCCGCGACCTCTGGACTGAGAGGCTAGCATCGCTACCACCCTAAAAAAAGTACCATTTCAAAAAGTATCATTTGAAAAAGAATCATTTGGAAAAGTACCATTTGAAAACGTACCTAAATAAAAAGTACCTATTGAAAAAGTGACTTTTGTAAAAGTACCTTCTGAAAAAGTTTCTTTTGGAAAAGTAAATTTTTGAAAAAGTACCATTTAAATAAGTATTATTTGAAAAAGTACCATTTCAAAAAGTATCATTTGAAAAAGAATCATCTGAAAAAGTACCATTTAAAAACGTAACTAAATAAAAAGTACCTATTGAAAAAGTGCCTTTTGAAAAAGTACCTTCTAAAAAAGTTTCTTTTGGAAAAGTAAATTTTGAAAAAGTACCATTTGAATAAGTATTATTTGAAAAAGTACCATTTGAAAAAGTACCTAAGGAAAAATTACCTTTTGTAAAACTACCTTATGAAAAAGTACCTTTTGTACCACTTGAAAGAGTACCTTCTGGAAAAGTACCTTTTGAAAAAGTGCTTTTTGAATAAGTACTCTTTAAAAAATTCATGTATTTTTTTAGAACTACCTTGCAAAAAAATTGGTGAGAAATGAGAGTATTACCAAAAGTATGGTAATGTAGTGTATGGTGAAAAAAAGACATATCGTGTAAATGGTAACATATTCACCATTTTCGTGATTAAGTATCTTACTGCCGTATTCAGAAAAAATAATTTTGGTTTACCAAAGGATTACAAAATAAATTTTTTAAACCAAAATTATTTTTTTTTAAATTTAATAAGGCTTTTAATCTGGGACTCGGTCCAATATTGTAGTAAACGTCAATAAAATAGTAATACAAACGCCAAGTCACTCTGGAACCAGTTCCGTAACTATGCTTAGATGTTAATGTAAGCTTATTGGTATTTATTTCTATGCCCTGTGGTCGAGTGCTTAGTGTGCAAGCCTGCCATTCCAAAAAAATAGTTCGTATTTTCAAAATCTGCCATTAAATAGCTTAAAAAAATTTTTTTTTAAACACTACCTTGATACAAAAGGAACTTTTTAGTTTATAAATTTTTTTGAATTGGTGTCTTATTCAAAAAGTAGCTTTTGTAAAATATCTTTTAAAAAACTGTCTTAGAAAAGAATGTTTTTAAACAAATTATCTTTCCAAAAAGTTGCTCTTGAAAACGATATTCTCTAAAGGAAATTTAAAATAAATTTTAGAAGTACTTTTTGCAAAAATTTTACTATTTTAGAAACTACCTTTAAAAAAATGTTCCTTTAAAAAAAACATCGTCTACTTTTTACTCTGTCACTATGCAAATACTCTTTAAGCCACCCCAACACCTGCCTTGATTGTCATGCCCAGGGGAAGGTTTTCTATATAAAACCCTCATGTGTCATGTGCCGTATGGCATATATTAGCAAATTTGCCATAGAAACTAAATTGTTGTTGAAAAAAAAAAAATAAAAATATGTATTTTACCCAGGCATAGAGTAATTTTTTCGTTGCTCTATTGTATATTGTATTTCTACCTGCATTTATGTTGTGGTACACATCTGACCAAAGTTGCCATATTACATTACATTACATTTTTTTCTTCTTCTTATTACCTACATAAGTGATTTACGATGTAGAATAATTTTTTAAAGAACTTTGGGAGCAAATAAGATATTCACCCGTATTCCGTATGGCGAATCAAATATTTGTCTACGAGAATTTTGTTTTAGATTAAAGGAAATGTCTACAAGTTTTCTTTAGTTTAGTACAAAATACTCCGAGACGAATAATGGTACCGACATACACAAGACGGGTGATTATTACCAGGTTCAGTTTTTCAAAAAAAATTAAAAGACATTGGAATAGATAATTACAAATACCGCCAATTTTGTATTTTCTTTTTTTTGTTACTTGCAAGGAGATATTTTATTTGATCTATAAAATCCATCAAAACATTTTTAACCTCTGACCAAAAAGGGGTGTCATAAGTTTGTAGTATGTGTCTGTATGTCTGTACAAGTCCACGTACAGACCAAACGGGTGGACTGATTTTGATTTATGATATGTTTGATAAAAACTTCTTAGATATGTTTGAAGAAAATAGGTAAAGTCGTTAAGAAGATATCACATATTTTCTTGATATATTGGGGGATTTTAACACTTTTAATTTTCTTATTTATCATTTGTTTTTGAGTGATAAGTTTTAACTTTTTTTTTAAACATACTGGCAGCATCACATCTGATTCTTAATGTAAATCTATTTGTGCCAGATTTTTTTGTTGTTGTTGCAAATTTCTGCTCATTAAACAACCTTAATGTGCGACAGAATATGCGTTGTATGGAAGTATGTATGGGTTGAAGTGTATGCACAAGGTAAAACATGTTTGCTACATTTATATCTCACAACATTAATTGGATAAAGCGTTAGAAACTAGGACATCCTCACGTCACTATAGGATTTTTTTAATGCCAACTTTTAGATTCGTTAATCCGAAAAGGCACGATTCAAGTCCTTTTAAGGCTAGGACCTTTGGAGATTTACAAGCCTGACCTGGGGGCAAATTGCGGCATTCGATATAAAAAAAAAAATTTTTTTTCAAACAATTTTAATTGTGCTTATAGGAAAATTTCGATGGATATCTAAAGCCTTAATTTGCCTCTAGGTGAATTTTTATTGTGTTTTAAGAATTTTCTGGAACTCCGTCACACCAGAGTTATATGTTCTTAAAAGTCCTTCGATAGTAAGTCCTAGCCTTTAATAACATCAGACTTATGCATTTCATTTTGTAGTGCAGTATTTATATATTAATTAATTATGCTTAGTTTTGAAGGGTATACGAAGTTCGGCCTTACCGTAGTTGCACGCAAACATCATGTATTTTAATATGCAACAATTAATATGTGTATATATGCACATACATTTTATTTTTATTTTCAAAAGTAAAAAACCTTCTTAACACATTCTCATACTGATTTAAATAGAAAATAAAAATTCTATTTCCTACGCAGAAAAAATTCTTTTGTTTTACAAAAACAAAAAAGAAATTAATAGCTTTTGTGTCTGAAAAATAAAATGCTTTAAAAGTTTTATTTTTTTTTCCTTCTCACATTTACTATTTTTTAAATCTTAAAAAGCTATAAAAAAAAGAAACCTTTTGAGTTTTAAGTTTAACTTACCTTCTATGTTTATTCCATATATTAAATATAATAAGAACTAAAGCTACTATAATGCCACAACAAGAAATTGTACACATACAGATAAATAATGGCAGCGATACGGTGCGTAAGACACGTCGAACTATAGTACGATCTTGAGGAACCTGCAATTATTTTACATATTCATTTTTGTTTTTTTGTTTTAAATTTAAAAGACCTTTATTTCTATTATTTTTTTCCACTCACCTTTCCACCTATCCACTGCTCCATATTCAGCCAGGTTAGGTTATCCAATTGGGTGTCATAGTAACCCAGTTTTTCATATTTTCCATTTATCATTTGTTCAATTTGTGTTAAAGCAATACGATCTCCCTGAGAGCTGAACGCCACAACGCCCTGTGCACAGAAAATAGAAATCACACAGAAAAAGAAAATACACACAAATTATTTGGCTTTGAAGTTAAATTGGATTTATTACATGAAAATAAGCACAAAAAAGCAATAGAGAAAATACAAAAAAATTTAAGAAAAAAAGAAAAGAAACTGGTAAGCTTTGTAGGCAATAATGACAGGGAAATTACACTAAACCTAAAGAGCAAGAATGTGAAAACTATAAGGGTTAAAATAAAAAGGGTTAAATTAAAAATGTTTTCTTGTAAAAAAAGCACATTGCGAAACAACCCAAATGAATGTTTATAGAAAGTTCAAGTATACTTTGCCTAGAGCACATTTCAAAAAAGCACATTTTCTGAAAAGTACTTTTGTTTAAAAGATTATGTAGCAAGGTTAACTTTTGCAAAAATAACTTTCATTATTTTCTATAAATAAGGCATATAGTCTTTCTTTTCTGTAGTAAGTACATATATAGTTTTCTTAAATAACTTTTTATAAAAGATATGCAAAATTATATTTTAATAAAAAAAATATTTTATAATACAATATATTCCGTATCAGTCCGTATGTACTACTTTTTGAGAGAATGCGCTACATTATAATCTGTGCCAAAAATTTTCTATGCTTTTACACATGTTTCTTGGGAGTTTTGTGTCATAAATTTCGTAGAGTACAAAGAAAAATTATTTTTATAGTTTTGCTAATATTTCTGGCAAATTGTCATAATTTAGAGAAAACATGATGAAGCCTCTCTGCACAGACATCCAGTCGATGTATATATATGTGTGTGTGTGTGCAGTACACATTTTTTTATTATCATTCCCTGTCGGAGATTGTGTGGTTGACTACAAAAATAGTTAACTTATAGTTAACTTTTCTTAGACTGACTAAAAGCTAACTGCAATGTCATGCAGAACAAATCCAAAACTAATTCTTAATTTGGTGAGAGCCAACAAATTTATTCTCGCCTACTTTGAAACTCATTTCAGTTTTATATTAACATTTTGCTGTTATTATTATTTTAGATGGTACCTTGGCTGTGTAGTAGCGCGTTGAGTGCACAACGTGGGATGATACATGTTCGATCCCCAGAAAGTTTTTTTAAATTTACTGACTACCAGGTGATTTAAAAAAGCCAACTTTAAGTTAGCTGAAAGTAATGCAGAGTGAGACAATTGACTACAGCCTAGGACATCCCAATGTTAAAATAGTCAGTTCATTACATTGAAAAGTAATCCAAGTGCCAGTCAGTACTAGTTGCGAAATAGTTAGCTTAAAGTTAGTTTAAAGCTAACGGAATTTCCGACAGGGTTGTTTTTCTTTCTTTTTTGTGCGTATGGTTGTTAAAGAATTGAAGTAAAATTTTTTTATATTAAAAATTAAAATATTTTGGTAAAATTAAAATAATTATTTTAATATTATAGTCTTTTTTTTTAACGCATATTACCAATAATTTTTTATTTTATTTCTTTAAATTCATATTAACATAGAACATCCATCAAAAAGTTTGTTGTAAAACAAAACCCTTCCTTACTCGTATTTTGTTTTGTAACACATTAATAATAAAAAAATCAACTTACAAACTTCATACAAAATTTAAAACGAAAATTTCCTTTGCTTAATTCGTTCAGAGCCTTAAGCACTCTTAACTTACGCCGTATCTTTGAATATTTCCCTACTTGCATGTACGAGTACATACTCGTACATAGATTTATTTAAGAGATAAGCTTGTTAAATATTAATCAAGTTAACACACTTGAACATTTATAAAATCTACTTAATTCGACAGTGCTTACGCAAGTGTGAGCGTGTACACATGTTCAAGGCAAAAAGGGTTTATGTGAAGCCATAAGTCAAGTGTTTATGACAAGCGTTAACAATTAGGCCAAGTCCTTGTGGACAAACGTTGAGAGAGGACGGAGTTGAAAAAGGAAATTGTAAATAATACAGAAGGAAATTACCCAGAGAAATGCGAAGTAAAAATATAATTTGCAGTAAACTAATCCTTTTAAAATAATTGTTACAATTTAAAAGCTTGTTTTCCATCACTTTCTTTAATGGTTATCTAAATATTTTTGAAAATATTCATTTCCTTGTGTGTAAAAGTTCTTCGAGACATTGCTTGCTGCGTTGTTTAAACAAATGTTAAAGTAAATAAATTTTCCAGGGCTAATAATAAACATTATTTTCTCAAAAGTTTTTTATAGTGCAGGCAGAAATGGAAAGTCTTGCTATACTTACAGAAACTCCTAAAAATTGTGTTGAATTCATGGCGGCATAAATTTCATCAGCGATTTCCTTGTCGTTGTATGTAAATTCCTTAAGAGATTTATTTCGTTGTTTCAGTCTCTCCATAGTTTTATTAAATGCCAGCGCTACACTCCAAACAGCATCGTAGGCCAATGGTGCCTCCTGATAGCCCTCCGGATAACGATCATGATTGATGTCATAGCCTTCTTCAATGAGGGCATGATTTAAACGTTGTCTTTTGTGTAAGAATAAAGGAAATGGAAGAAGAAAAAATAAGTTATAACGGAAGGCGAAATAATAAGAAGGCTTGTACTCGTATGTAAAGTTCTCGTTAGACAAACGTTGCTGCCAGCGTGCCGTTATGTATTGTAACGTTAGAACGTTTGTGTACTTATATAAACTTTCAAAACGTGCCTTACAAAGCTTGTGCAACCTTTTCAGTTTTTTTTTATTTTGTAAAATTATATAAAAACTGAATTTTATGCAATCAGCTGTTTCGTTAGGGAACGTGAGCGTTCGGCTAATTCTGCCTTAAGTGTGGTGGATTATATGAGTGTCTGTGTGTGTGTGTGTATTTCTTGAGTTCAGCTTACCGAAATTCTTCTGCCGTCATGCCGGATATGGTGGTTTGATTGTTTTGATTCCACATTAAAGCTTCGGTTGTTAAATGGCCCTCGGCGGCCAAGCGCATTTGCTCCACTGTGCAAGTAATGCCTTCATTTTCTAAATTAACTTCGTACCAATTGTCTTCATACCAGCCTGCAAATAAAAATTGTGTAATTAAAAAGTATTTTATTCTTGAGTTAATTCGGTTTAATCGAGAGCTAAACATTTTTAAAAATAATTCTGCCGAAAAAGCGACTTCATTGCAAAGATCTGATAGAACATTTTTGAAATGAAATTTATGGGAATAAAGTGGTACTAAACTCCTCCAAACAAACAAAAATTTTGAAAACCTGTTGGTTAAGAAGAAAATACATAATTCAATTTTAATGGGCGTACCTCTGCTAGTTTTTTAAATGTAAGATTGTGTGTTTTTTTTATATTAGATTATAATGGGCGTGACTCCTTCCAATTTTAAATGGAAAATTGTGTCTATCTTAAAGCCCAAGGTGTGTGGTAAGTTTCTATAAAATCGGTCAAGTTATACCAGAAAGAAGAAATATAATAAGAAAATGGGCGTAGTTATGCCCAACAAATTCCGAGGCGCAAATTTAAGCAGCAAAATTTTTTCTTAAATAACGCTAAACATTTTAATTAATAACAGACCAAAAGAAACATTTTAATTAATAACAGAACTTGATGGTTTCATGGTTAGATTTATTATCTTTTCCAAATTACTTAAGGCGAATATTATTTATTTACAAAAAATTTTAAGCCTTTTTCTGCTAAACAACTTTCACGTGTCATTACAAAGCTGCGTTGCCTATTTGACATTTATTTCTTGCCTAGTGATGTGGAATTTTATACACTTTCAGTTTTCACGGTACTTGAATTTTTTTTAAAATTAATCCGTGAAGTGAATGCCCTCGGCCCCTATATGCGCCGCTTGTAATTTGAATATCCCACAGTTGTGAACACGAATTTTTCATAAAATTTTTTTCACAAACCAAGCGAAGTGAGGGAATCCCTGTGCCTGGATTAAGTAACTTTTATTACGGTATTCGCATCGCTTTAATAAATATAACGAAAACTTATCGACTTTGCTATTCTTTGCTTATTGAAGTAAAAAAGTAAAATCATAAGCTAACAATCACTTAGTTTTTTTTTTATTATAAAAAAGAATTTACAGAATCACATTATCATTATCGATATATATATATTACGATTTTGCAAAAAGTTACGGAATCCAGTTACTGGAGCCTGTTTTTCTTTCTTTCTTACAAATCGCTTTTCAAAATTTTAAATCAGATGTGCATGTTTGCTGGGAAATTTTATTTTGGCAGAACGAGAGAGAGGATAAGAAGCCATCAACATAGATACGCCGTTGAAAAAGTTAAGTCAAGCTGTATATTATCGCCAAGGACCTTTAAAGTTTTCTAATGAAATTTTTAGTATTCAATTTTATGTTTTTAAAACAAAAAATTTATTTTATTTGCATTTTTCATTTTCGAGTAAGTAAAATCATGGTTGCAAACCCTTTACTTCTACTTCGTATTTGTTAGGGATGAAAAAGCAGCCCTTTGAATTACCCGCAATTAAAAGTTTCAAATCTTTGATAGTATTTATTTGCATAAGCTTTGACCACAAAGCCAGCAGAGTGCTGCTAAGTAAAGAAGAGAATAATTTTGTATACTTTTAGGGAAAAAAGAACCCTCTAGGCTATTTAGGCTAAATGCTTAAGCTATGCATAACTTTTAAAGCCACAAAGAAACGGAGTAGTTACTAGATTGAAATTGTATAAAAAGTTTCCATCCCTACTGAGTTGAGGTAAAATAATATTTAATTAAAATTATATTAAAATTTGTTATTTAATTTATTTTTTATTCATTTAATTTCTTTTATTCCCAGTTTACTTTTATTTAGTTTGTTTAATTTTATTGCTTTTTAATTTCATTAAAATAACTTTTTCCTTAACACAATTTTATGCTTAATACCGCCCTTTAGTTTTACTTTGTAGACTTTTTTCAATCTCATCCTTTTTGCTACCAGCAATTAGTACAAATTAATGTTTAAGAAAAGAATGACAAAACACACAAAGGAAAAAGATTTTATTGCTAGAAAAAGTGTATATAAGAAGTGAAATAATAAAAATTAAGCAAATTAAAAAACACTTTGCGACAAAATAACAAACTTTGAGAAAATGGACTCAAAAGCAAGAAGAGAGCCAATCAAAAAATAAAAACTTCTTTTAGTGCAGTAATTATTGCAAATGATATGAAAATAATGGAGTTCATAAGGGTAAGACACACTCTAGGAGAAGCGAAAAATTTGTCGTTACGACTTGTAATGATTAAAGACTTTTCTCGCTTACCTTTTCTGTCCGATAAGGGAGAGCGGTTTAATTGTTTAATGAAATTTCAGAAATACTAATAGGGAATTTACATTGTCTGCAAATCTAGTACTTACGACCTTTCAACCTAAATCTAGTTGCTTTTTGGGGAATCTACCCCATACAAAATGATATCTAAATCCGTCAAAAGATTTGTAGGAAATTTACTTAGAATTTAATATTTTTATTATTTTTTTATACTACCCTGTACAATATTTTTATATAATACTGTATTTACATTGTCTCGAAATCTAGTATATTTGATTAGAAATCTTTAACGAAATCTATATCGTTTACATTAAGGTTTTTTGACATTTTTCAAGATTTTGTATCCGAGACAAAATCCTTTGTCTGAAATTTAGTCTTAAGTTTTAACGAAAAAAATGCCGACTTAGCTCATTCACACACCTTCAATAGAAAATTGTGCAGAGCATAGCATATTCACTCAGGGTACTTATTGTACAGGGTAGTAAAAAATAAATAAAAATATTAGATCTTTAGTAGATCTCCTACAAAATTCATTGAAAAATTTGATTTTGTTTTGTATGGGGAATCTAGTAGAAAGCAACTAGATTTAGCTTGGAATCTCGAAAGTATTTGATTTTGAGACAATGTAAATGCCCTATAAGAGGTGAGTGCATTAGCTACGCTCTGCAAAATGTTCTA
Organism: Nowickia ferox; assembly: GCA_936439885.1. Taxonomy (NCBI): domain Eukaryota; kingdom Metazoa; phylum Arthropoda; class Insecta; order Diptera; family Tachinidae; genus Nowickia; species Nowickia ferox. The sequence continues at coordinate 5,770,698 of OW387026.1, forward strand.
TTGAAGGTGTTTGAATGAGCTAAGTTGTCGCTCTTTGGGTTACAGTTTAGGATAAAATTTTAGGTAAAGGATTTTGTATTTGATACAAAATCTTGAAAAATTTAAAAAAAAACTTAGTGTAAACGATATGGATTTCGATAAATTTTTCAAATCAAATCTACCAAATTTCGATACAATGTAAATACAGTATAAGGAAAAAATATTTTTGATTTGCAATGATTTTCTATCTCTGAGTGCCCCTGTGGCTGAGTGGTAGCGATGCCAGCCTGTTAGTCCAAAAGTAATGGGTTCGATTCCCGCCATAGATTCTGGCTGTCTTCGATTAGCTTAATCGCTTCGCGGGTTGTGTTTGTTGAAAGAAATCTGTTTTATTCTGACAAAACTCTTAACTATTTTATTTCATACGTGTATGTGTCTTATATTAATAATACTTCTATTTTTCCCTTTACAAGTTTTCAAAACACTTCAGCTATCAAACTTTATTGCTTTTAAGTTAAACAATTCTTGTCAGTTGGAAAATTTTTTCATTTAATAATAAAAGTTTCACTTTTATTCCTTGAATAATTAATGCAATAAAAAAATGTTTCTCACTCACTAACCTTTAAATGGCGTGCAAGAGAATTATATTAAAAACTATTTTTATTGTTTCCAAGTGTTTCACAGTAACACTTTCTTTAAGGCAAAATGTTGTTAAATTTGTTCAATGAACAGTAATTAATATTGATGGATATTTGCAAAGTGAAACTTATCTCAAAGTTTGAAAACAACAAGATTATAAAAGGAAATGTTAAACGTAAATAACAATTTGTATCTATATGTTTTCGATCGGTGAGCAGTAATTAGGCGAGTTAATCAGTTATTCATAACAAAAGAAAGAATGATTATGAAACTTATTTTTGATTAAAAGAAAACTTAATAAAAATTGTTTCTGCAGAAGATAATTTCATTAAATTTAGTAAAGTGCGACCTTAACTCGCACACAAAGGGTTGCGTATGGATACTACATACATATGTACTGCTTTACGAACTTTAGCCTAGAATATCTTATAATTTTTTTTTTTAGATTTTTGGAGATGTTTTTAGTTTTGGCGTTTATTTTTTGTTTTGGCGATTTTTTTCATTTTGGCTATTTTTTCGTTTTCGCGATTTTTTTAATTTTGGAATTTTTTAACTTTAGCGTTTTTGCAAATTTTAAGAGTTTCCTCTAACGGTCACCAAGATTCAGCAAGTTTCTATATATAATTGTTGTTAGAACGTTGAGGATTTCACAATTTTTCGTTGCTCGCTTTGGAACCCCCATAAAATTTTTACTCTCATATATTTGCTGTTGTAGCGGAAAAAAAGTTTTACATACTCTGTGAAAATTTCAGACCCGTAACTCTTACGGTTCTAGAGAAAATAACCGGTGACAGACAGACAGACAGACAGACGGACAATGTAGCGAAAGCAATAGAGTTCCTTTTCATCTTTTTAATAAAGTAATCTTATCAGCTTGTATTACAATTTATTACGGAAAGCTAGAACTAGCAAAAACTTTTGTTTTAAAAAAGCTGTAAGCAAATGTTTACTGGGTTATTTGCATGACTGCACATTGTACATTATGTGTATATCTCAGTTCTAGCACCAGAAAATGAAACAATGAAAGATTTTAGAACTCGTAATTTTTTATTTTTTTTATTGCGAACAAACATTGCTTTCTACTCGCTAAATTATAAAAGTTGTGAACATTTAAACCTTAAAGTTTTTAAACCTTGCGAAATGTTTTTACAATGGCAACAACCAGTTTTGTTGCTGCTTGTTTTTCCCAATATAAACATGTCTTAGAAGAAAATTGTACAAGTGTCGCAGAGGCTGCTGCAAACAAGTGCAAACTTAAATGAAACTCTTTTACAAACTTTTTAATAAACGCGCACAAGCTACAAACAAATAAACAGTATAAATTCTTGAATATTTTGCTAACGTTTAAATGTGTTTTACCCAGCTAAGAATTTAAACAGAGAAATTCTTTACCTTTCTATATCATACATATACTTGTTAAACTAAAATCCAAATTAAAATTATTTTCTACTTCTTTGCAAACAAAAAAAATAACTTTCTTCATAAATTTCTAACTTCCCCGTGACTGTAGTTCACTTTTCTGCCAAAACTATTTGTGTTCATTCTTTCTTTTTGGAAAACTTTTGGTCTCCCCACTGCAACCTCAATTTCTTGTAGAATTCCAACGCTGCTTTTATTTCTTCTTTATTACTTTACCTTTTGTGGCTTTTAATTTAAAACATATTTTATTTCCCTTTAACTGTAAAACTCTATTCTGGCTCCTGAGCCATATCCCTCACACGAATATAGTGTTAAAACAATAACAATTGTAAACTCATTCGTTGTTAATGGAGTCCCATAAATTCTCAAAAAAGTCTATTCGTTAAATATGTGTGTGTGTATTTCCCAGGTGAAATGGGATTGAAAGTATACGAGTTACTATGTTGTTGTTAGAACGTTGAATTTAAACATGTAAAAAGCGGTGTGGTTAACTTTTTTTGATGTTGTTGGTTGGTTTTATATAAAAACTATTAAATTTGGCACTAAAAGCCTGCTATTAAGCAATTGAGTCAGTTTACTCACTTTTTTTTAAAAATATAATTGAAAGTGATAAATTGACTACTTTGTTTCAAATAAAGTACAACGATTATAGAAAGAGCTTAAATAAAAATGTTGTATTGGTATAAGCAAAATATCAATATTCTTTTGTAAATATTTGCAAATATTCCATACACATGTTAAATATGTATGGCTAGTCCATGCCTTGTATATATGAAGTCTATGTCTAGTCTACATCTAGTCTATGTCTGGTCTATGTCTAGTCTATGTTTGGTCTATGTCTAGTCTATGTCTAGTCTATGTATAGTCTATGTCGAGTCTATATCTAGTCTATATCTAGTCTATGTGTAGTCTATGTCTAGTCTATGTGTAGTCTATGTCTAGTATATGTCTAGTCTATGTTTGGTCTATGTCTAGTCTATGTCGAGTCTATGTGTAGTCTATGTCTAGTATATGTCAAGTCTATGTCTAGTCTATGTGTACTCTATGTCTAGTCTATGTCTAGTCTATGTTTGATCTAAATTGGGAAGCTCGGAGACATAGACTAGAGATAGATTAGACGTAGACCAGACATAGACTTGACATAGACTACACATATACTAGACATAGACTAGATATAGATTAGATATAGACTAGATATAGACTCGACATAGATTATACATAGACTATATAATCTATGTCGAGTCTATATCTAGTCTATATCTAATCTATATCTAGTCTATGTCTAGTATATGTGTAGTCTATGTCAAGTCCATGTCTAGTTTCTGGCTAGTCTTATTCTTATTTCCTTATTAATTTTTTCCTAATTTCTGGTGTGGGAAATATGTGAAGAAAAATAATTTCTCTTGCTTAAGAAAAAAAAATAAAAAAATATGCTTAAAATAAATAAAAGAACATCCAGCTACTCAAGTATTCAGCCATGCTGTGCCATACTAAATCATTTGCTGACTTGCATATTTAATGGCTGTAACTTCTATTAGTCAACTTATATATTTACACATATTAAAGGCAAACAGTCTGTCAGTCGTTTCGTCTTTGCACTCATGTTTAGCAAACTAATCGTGGCAAAAATGGCACAACTACGCGTCTTGGACTTTAGAATTTAGCTTGGGGTTTACTTATGTTACTTTTACAAATGCATGACGGGCTTAACTTAGAATTGCAGAACGATGCAAATATAGAGAAAACGAATAATTTTTGTTGTTGTTTTGCTTGTGAATTTATAAAATAAGAGCCACTTGTGCTGCGGCAAACAGATTTAAGAAAAATTAATGCACAGTGGAGGTCAAGTGAATAGAAATGCATGTGGCAAAATATTTGTAAACTTCTTTGGGGTATTATTTCTTTGCAATAGGGATTTTAATTTTTAAAATTAATTATCCAATTTCATTCTTATTTATACAATTGCTCACAATAAAAATGGGACAACATATAAAAGTTTTTTTAGTGTGAAACGATTGGAATACAAAACTTTTTAAAATTTAAATAATAAAACCCCTTTTTAAATTTAGAATAGTTGATACAATTTTCTTCAATGTAAAATTTTCTTTATATATGCCAAATATATATTTTGAGCAACTGTATGTTTAAATAGTCATATGCATTAGTGCATGCACATGAATGCTGATATATGCTGGCCATGCATTAAGTATTCTTTCCTCAGTGGTGTGAGTAAATTTCCATGTGAAGAACGTGGAAACGAAACGTGACCAATTCAAAAACTACATCACAATAAACAAATCCAAATTAATAATCCACAAGCTAAAAATCTTATACTAACAGACTTACAAACATATGCATATATATGAATATTAAATGCGAACTTATTTATGTACATTTAAATGCAAATGAACATCATCAGGGCAACATTTGGCTAAAATATTGAATAAATTGTTTCCTATATCGTTCTTTTTTCCTGGGCAAAAAATTGTTTGTTTGTATTCACTTTTTATCAATATATTCCACTTGAGGCTGTCAACGAAAGCTCCAAGCTTCTCAAATTATTTTGATATTAGTGTGATAGTTTCCACTTAACAAAAATATTATAACATAATTATTGTAATTGTTTAAGATGGGACATAAGAAAGTACCAATAGCTTGTCCAAGTAGCTGAAGAAAATTTTGAATCTTTGTAGATGACGAACAAAAGTAAATTTCCTTTTCAAAATTACTTTTGCTCATGTGCCCAAAATTTCTAATTTCAAAAGAAAACTCAAAAAAGACCTTCGCTTATTTATTTAAATAACATTCCCAAGAATAACACAAATATCATTGAATGTCCTTAAAAGATGGTAAATGGCAAAAGAAAAAAATAAACTTAAAGATACTAAGCAAAAAACCTTTCTAACATTGGGGATAACAAAGTTCTATTCGCCTATTTGTTTTATGCAATAAAAAATTACAATGTAGAATGTCTAGAGAAAGAAGACCACATATTGAATTAGTGAAAACATTTACATTGCCAATCCAAATCATTTAAAACTCTCTTGTATCTTCTATGATTTTCATAAAGCTTTAAAAGCATATTTCTTGTGTGCATGTTAAATTAAGAGATTTCCCTTACCTATGAAAAACCAAACGTATGCTCGGCCATACAGCTGCAGCTTGTACATTTCACACAGCACTCGACGTGCTGCCACCACGTAAAATAGTCCCACAATGATGCGGGCATCTTGACGCCTTAAATTACGCACGGCATCGGCTGGATCGGATAAAAATGATTGTCTTGTTACGATTTCAATACCTGCTTCCATGCAGCGATTTTCTAAGTCTTCAACGGTCTAAAAATGAGAATATAAATACATTTATTAGATAGATAAAAGTTACTAAATGATAATTATAAGATAATTATAAATTTTTATGTATAAGGAAATTTCAGTGGCAAAAAGAAAAAAGGCCTTAAGTCACGTTTTACTGTTTTGTGAGAGAGCACTTTTAAGCTTTCAATTCGATTTTCAGAAATATATTTATTTTACAATTAAATTGGGAAGCTCGGAGACATAGACTAGAGATAGATTAGACGTAGACCAGACATAGACGAGACATAGACTAGACATAGACTAGACATAGACTAGACATAGACTAGACATAGACTAGACATAGACTAGACATAGACTAGACATAGACTAGACATAGACTAGACATAGATTAGACATAGACTAGAGATAGACTAGACATAGACTAGACATAGACTAGAGATAGACTAGACATAGACTAGACATAGACAAGACATAGACTAGACATAGACTAGACATAGCCTAGATATAGACAAGACAAAGACTAGACATAGACTAGACATAGACTAGACATAGACTAGATATAGACTAGACATAGACTAGACATAGACTAGAGATAGACTAGACGTAGACTAGACATAGACTAGACATAGACTAGACATAGACTAGACATAGACTAGACATAGATTAGACATAGACTAGAGATAGACTAGACATAGATCAGACATAGACTAGACATAGACTAGACATAGCCTAGATATAGACAAGACATAGACTAGACATAAACTAGACATAGACTAGACATAGACTAGAGATAGACTAGACATAGACTAGACATAGCCTAGATATAGACAAGACAAAGACTAGACATAGACTAGACATAGACTAGACATAGACTAGACATAGACTAGACATAGACTAGACATAGACTAGACATAGATTAGACATAGACTAGAGATAGACTAGACATAGACTATACATAGACTAGAGATAGACTAGACATAGACTAGATATAGACAAGACATAGACTAGACATAGACTAGACATAGCCTAGATATAGACAAGACAAAGACTAGACATAGACTAGACATAGACTAGACATAGACTAGATATAGACTAGACATAGACTAGACATAGACTAGAGATAGACTAGACGTAGACTAGACATAGACTAGACATAGACTAGACATAGACTAGACATAGATTAGACATAGACTAGAGATAGACTAGACATAGATCAGACATAGACTAGACATAGACTAGACATAGCCTAGATATAGACAAGACATAGACTAGACATAAACTAGACATAGACTAGACATAGACTAGAGATAGACTAGACATAGACTAGACATAGACTAGACATAGATTAGACATTAGCCATATACTAGATATAATTTTTAAAACGAATTTTTATTTTTGTTGTTATAGTCGTCTGCTGCTTTGTTTTAAATTTTTTCTTTTTTAAACCACAGACAGAGTCAGATATTCCCTTAATTTTGCTCTTCAACCTGTGGGCGAATTTGTTATAAGTTTTACTTTTTTTGATTTCTTCTTTGTTATGCTACTATTGCTTTGGTCACTTGTATAGATTGCGGTTTGTCGCTTTTAATTGCATGTGGTTAAGTACGTGAGCATTTGATTGATTTGGAAATGAAGTGCAGTAAATGAAATTAAAATTGTAAATTTTTCCGGCTTTTGTTGTAATTTTCGTTGAGTAATTTTAGCACTTTATTTGTCTTGGGCTATTTGCTAAATTGATTGATTGCCCCATTGTAATATATATGCATACTTTTAAGTTTAACTGAATGCTGAATTACTGATTTTGTTGATTATGAGTGTAGATTTTACTTTTTATAAGTCTTTGAAATACAAAAACAGTGAACAGCAGTTTGCTCTATTTTTTCACTTTAACTGCTCTGGGGAGACGTTATCAGCAAATTTATGCAATTTATTTCTTTTTTGTGTCTAATTTTCTTTCTTATATTTTTGCATTTTACTACGTTACTACGGTAGACACATACATGTATGTAATTTCTAACACAAAAATACGAAATTTCTCCAAAGAATTTTAACGATGCTTAATGCATATGAATAAGCCAGAAAAGAGTTGAAGCCAAAAATTTTCTGATATTGTATGTATGGTGGAAGGATTTTTCCTGGCACTATTGATGCACGTATGTGTGTGATAAGTGTGTGCTTGTGTGTGTATTGAAAAGTAAGTATGGGTTAGTTTTTATTTGTGTGAGACAGATATGTTTTAGGGAATATGAAAATTGTTAGATTTCATTTACATATGAGCTTAAACGTATTTTTAAACACAATGCGTTTTCATATTTTTATCAGCTTTTGGCTGTAAATCCCCAATTCAATTGTTTTTGAGATATATTAAAGAAAGGAAATAAAAGCTTAAATGGATGTTCGTTTATGAAATCAACGTATGAATTTTTTATTTTAACTTATTTCTTATTTTTCTTTTATGTTATTAATGCAATGCTCAAGTTATCTGTTCGAGCAAAATGTAAATTGCATTTGCATACTCTCATATAATATTTTTTTTTTTGCTTGCCTTATTTTGACAAAATAATTTCGAAGTTAAGATTCCAATTTCATTGAATATTTGAAGCTGAATAAGCAAAATTATTTAAGTGAGGGGTGTATACTAAAAAAAATATTTACAAAACTGTATAGCACTTGTTCCTGCAAAGGAGTAAAATGAAAAGTTGACTATTTTTTTTTTTTTTGGAAGAGATACATTGTGCAGTTATCGACCTGCTGTGAAAGTTATACACACTTTTCTCTACTTTTTGGCAAAAAATCCATTTCTACACTGAAAAAAAATATTTCTGCAATAAACAACTTTAATTAAAAATAAAACCAAAAATCAATTAAAAATGTAACTGAGTCAATTAAAGTTTGTTTTTGTTTAAAAATTTAATAAAACAAAAATTCGATTGACTTAAATACATTTTTAATAGATTTTTGATTTCATTTTCATTCCTTGTTGCAGGAATATTTTTTTCTGTGTATGCATGTTTGTAATATAATAATAGTACATTAGAAAAATAGGAAAAAAAAATTTTAACAGAGGCAAAAACTCCTCTCTAATAAAATTTTATAAGTTTTGAGTTCACTCCTTTTTAGAGGAACGTTTCTAAACAAATTACATAATTTTATATAATCAGTAAAGCATACTGAGCTAATAAATTATCTTCAGAAATTTATAATTTTAATATAATGCACATTTTGCTAAATTTTATGATTGCATAGAATTATTTTATATTATAATGATGTTGTGCAATCTGTTGCGTAAAATTCATTTATGAAATTAAATGAAATTAAATTGCTCTCTTTGTTGTGTTGAAAACAGACAAATGAGCTGTCAAATGCATTAAAAGTAATAAAAGCAAAAGGCAGCCACATAATTGAAATTAAAGTCTTAAAGACTAACAAACAAAATTGGTAAAGACAATCAATGAAATATAATTAGACCAGAAAATTAAACAACATTATTTAAAGTATTTTAAGGCACAAAACCTAATAGTAGTAGAACGAATTTGGTCCAAACTTTTCGTAAGCGTTTTTCAAAACTTTACATAATAATTATAACTAATATTATTTTTCTGCAAAGTCATTTAAAAAAGAACACACAAGTTGAATTGAGACCTTTAAACGGGAACGGATATAAAACAAAATAAACTTTTTTCAAACCAAACCAGGAAATATAAGAAACGGCAAAAACGCTATTTAACAGCCAAACAAACAGCTATTAAATAAAAACAAAAACTTTTTCCGTAAAAATGGCATAAAGGTGAGAAAAATTTTAATGGCCAGCCAGGGAATAATAGATAAAACTACAATAATGGCATAAGATAACCTCAAATATGTTTTACACTCGTTTGTGTTAGAAATAATAATAAACATCATAATTTTGTTGTTATGTGAAAAATTAATCTTTTTGGAATGCGTGAGAATAGAACAAATGAAATTTTTTATAGCCAGGAAAATAGAGACCTATTAGTCTCCTGGGAACTTACTTACCCACTTCCTAATGCGGCCTAGAAGTTTTAATTGCGCTCCGACAAAAAAAAAAGCTTTAAGCCTTGAGTTTTAATAACATAAAATAAGGTTCTTTGACGTTTATGTGGGTCATTTGTTTTGTTTATAAGCATTTGTAGGCGTCTCATTCTTAAACATAATTTTATTTCCTTTTTTATGTTTTATTTCTTATTCATTGCTTGTTTAAAAACAGAGAGCAAGTGAAATCAGTTTCTTTGTCATTTATTTTTGTTTGTCTCCAAAAGTCTCAGGGGTAAGATGTTGTATTCATTTTTCTTTTTATTATTTTAATATATCTTTTTTTGCAGTAGTTTATGTTGTTGTAATGCTGTAGCCTGAGTGCCATAGTTCGCTTTTTATGCTTTTAGATGTTTTCCGAACTGTTTTTCACTATTAGTTTGTACAAGAGGATGTGCGTGTATTTTGCCAAAATATTGTGTAAAATACCAAAACGTACACGAAGCTTAAGAGAGTAGGACGGAAGGAGAGCGAGGTAGGAAAGGAAACAAATTTTATTACTTTAAGCACAAGACTGCTCTCAAGCATCAAATCGTATGGAAAAAGGGCCTCATTTAGAATATCAAACATAAGCGGTCTCAAAATTACTAAAATCTCATCTGTTTTATGAAGCAAGTAAAAATCAATCAACCTTTTCCACTTTACTTTTCAAGAAATAAAGACGGTCTCCTTAGTTCTCTTTTAAAAAGTACGTTTTGTTCAGTAGATACTCATTTTAACAGATATTTTTTTTTCGAAAATTTCTATTTTAAAAGTTACTTATTTCCAAAGTACTTTTTCCAAAAGTACTTTTTTAAAAAGTACTTTTTGTTCATGAAACCATATTCTAAAATAAGTATTTGTATTATTAAAAGTACTTTTTCCAAAAGTACTTTTTTCAAAGGTACTTTCTGTTCATAAAAACATATTCTAGCATATTCAATTAAACTATTTTTTTGAGCTTTAGGTCTATTTATATTATAATTTTATTAGTACGATATTTCGTTAACCTTTGGTTAACTTCTTCAGGATATTTTTTATTTTTGTTTCTTTGAAATTACATTTTTCTTTATCTTTTTTTCTGTTCTCCTTTCAATTACAAAATGTTTTTATATTTTATATTTGATAATATTCTAGCATATATTTTTTTTCGAATGGTTCTATTAAAGTACGATTCGTAAGAGAATTTTTTTAAGATACCAGAAGATACTTTTTCCAAGGCTACTTTTTCCAAAGCAAATTTTTTCAAAACTTTTTTAAATACATTTTAAATGTACTTTTTCAAAAACACTTTTACAAAAGTAATTTTTTCAAATAACAATTTAAAAAAAAAAAATACTTTTGTTCGAAATTTCAACAGGAAGTATTTATAAAAGCGACTTTTTGTAAAAACTATTTTGTGGAAAGTTACTTTTTGCAGAAACTAATTTTTTTTAAGTATTTATTTTAAAATGTCCATTTTATAGCTATGCTATTTATTGCGCGATACAAGAGTTAAAACGTGATTTTTGTAGCAAAAAAAAATTGAAACTATTACAGTTATAAATTTATTTTTGTTTTGAGTTCTTTGTACTTAAAAGCAGAAATTGTCTGATTTTGTTTGGTTTAGTTTTTTGAAGTGAGAACAATGAGAACAATTGCTCAATTTGTTTTTGTTTTGTTCTTCCACATGATTACAAACCAGAGAACACAGCCGGTATTGTTTTCAAAAGCATTTTTTTAAGGTATATTTTTTTTGAAAATTAAATTTTTTCAAAGAGTACTCACTCACATTTATTGATGTTCATTCTTTAAAAGAAATTTGTCCAAAGAGTTTTTGTATTTATTGATTTACATACTTGAAAAAATTTTTTTCCAAAGAGTTTTCGAATTTATTGATGTTCATACTTCATAAGGAAATTTTGCCAAAACGATAATTTTTTCAAAAGAATTTTTTAAAAATTCTTTTTCCTTGTAGCCTTCGCAGGAAGGTATTTAAGCAGTTTAGCGATAACAAGGGTTAAATGCTTAAGCGCAAGGAATAAACAAAAGGAACCCCATAAATACAGCCTGTTTTTTTAAGAAAATTTTTTTAAGGACTGCTTTTTATTTACAGATCAACTTAAAAATGTAGAAACGTAGAAATGTAGAACTTAGAAATGTAGATGTTTTAGCCAGTTGTAGTCCAGAAAGAATTAAACTTAGGACAGATGGATGGAATAAATGACATCCATCCCAAGAAACAGGATATTAAAACTAAAGTGAGATGATGCAAAAAGTCCTCCTTTCAATCAGAGTTGTTTTTCGAATTTTTTTGGCTTTATTCTTTTGCTTTAGCTATTATCACAATTTAAACGTACTTTTCTTTAGTAAATTTATTGCAGTGGAGATTATCATAAGGCCCTTCCAAAGAATGTGAATGACCCTTTTTTCGTTAGTTAGCTGCAAGTAAATACCTTTAAACATTTATAAATTTACCAAGGGAATGAATGCTTGTATTAGTTGCCCTTAATTTCTCTAGAGTCTGTTACAAGCTTGTTTTGTTGTCAATTTCAACTTTGAATAATCTGTTTAATAATGTTTTGAGTTGTCATTGTCATTGTTGTTACTGTTGCTGTTGATGCTGCACTTGTCATTCTCAAATTCTTACTTAGAAGATGCCAATGAGTCTTGTGTATGAGTAAGAAGAGAACATTTTAACAAGCAAAAGCATTCCCTTGCTATCATAAGGATTCAGTTTTGGCAAGGGATTTTTTGAATATTTCTTTAATTAAAAAAAAAAAATTAAACAAACAAATTAATGGTGAAATTAGAAACGGAAAGCAGTTTTGTTTTAAAATTTTTTTGGTGGATGAGTTATTAACTAAATAACAGAAAATAAAAATAATTTTTATATATATGATTTGATCAGGCTAAAGTTCGTATCGCTTTGTAAGCCAAATTACATGTGATAATTATTAATGAACAAATAACACCAAAGAAAGTTGTAAATATTCTGACAATCATGTGCATAGTTAGTAAAGAACAAACGACAATGGCAAGACTGTTGTAAATTTAGAGATGGTAAAAATGAGCTTTCATTACAAAAAAGCTTTCAGCAAAATGTAATACGATGAATCAAAACAATTCACATATTCCATTTGCAATAATGGCTGAGTATATAAAGCAGAAATCTACATCAACTGACACCACACACAGTGGACCAAACACAAAAGAACGCAACTAGTTGTTCCGTTCTACTACGTGTTTGTCAAAATATTTACAACTAACTTTGGTGTTATTTGTTCATTAATAATTATCACATGTAATTTGGCTTACAAAGCGATACGAACTTTAGCCTGATCAAATCATAAATATAGAAACTTCATTTGTTTGTCGAAAAACAATAATTAAAATTAACTAAAAATAATTTTTGTTTCACTATTTGTTGTTAATAAAAACTTTTCTACAACTGAGCCTTGCTAGTGAGATTTTCTCTTTACCTCGGCACGCTTCACTAGCATTGTTTTTTCGCAGCACCTAGAAGTTAATTCTTCGAAGAGTATCCATAGTTCTCCTGATACAGCAGTGTCATACTGGTACTATGAATGGAAAAATTATGAAGAGTGTTTAAGAGACAAGGAAAGGTCTGTACGTAAGACAGTTTGAAGGAGTTCAACATTTTGAAATTGCGTGATATCATACGCATGACACTGATTGATGCCATAGGAAGAAAAACTCTTCAAAAACGTTCACTCATTGTTCAATTCTTATAATTCTCTTTCTGTTAGATGGCTAAATATTTCCTTCGGGTATAGTTTTACACACTTTAAATCATTTATTCAATAATGCAGTATTTGATTTTTTTGAAATCGAATGCCTTGACATCACAAGCATTTAATTTCAAACTTTGAATGCAAAGCAAGTTTCTACTTCGATGAAAATAACATGAAGTCATAATAAAACACAAAAGTTGTTCGATTTTACTTCGAAGTTTCAATTACTTTAAGCCATAAATATTGAGGCACGTTTGTATAAAATATTCTGTTAATCTTGAATTTATACAACAAACTCTATAATAACAAAGTTATTTTTTTTGGTCTTAATGTTAATAAATGATGCAGTATAAAATGTGATTTATACACTAAATTTGAGAAGAAAACTAAAGAAAGGAATCCATTAATGATGATTGGCTACGTGTATTAATTAAATATGGGCATATTAAAACAAATCGTAGAGCAACATTATCATCTTTTCATCCAACTAAATGTCTAACAATAAATAAAAGTAAAATATATTTGTAAGAACGCAAAAATATGAATGTCATGCTCCAACATAAATTATTAATAAGTTTCGTTTTAATGTTAGTAACGTGGATTAAAGCTTTATTAGAAACATTTGTGTAACATTAGATATTGTGGCAGCTGAAATGTTTTTTTATGGTGCTGCAGGTGGTGAATTGGAGGACCAGAAAACTCATAACGAAACTTAACATATACCCCAAATCCAACTGAAACACATTTAAAAAAACTTGGGGTGGTGCAAGAGGCGTTCAAGAGAAACAACAACATCTTTATAATAATAATAATTATAGCATTTTAGCTCAAATAACGAAAGAGGGGTGAAAATGTTTGAAAGAAAACAAGAAGAAACACAAATGGTCAAACGGTATAATGTATAAAAAAATTATTTATTTCAAGCATCAGCAGAAAACAAACACCTCCTTTTCTACATAAAAAAATAATTTTAATAAAGCATTTAGCAGCACCTTAAGCAATGCCTTTATTAATTCACTAAAAACAACCGCTTTGTAATAAGAAAAAAATTCTTAAATTTTGTGTACGTAATATGAGCAAGCGCTGTTTGAATAAAATATAGCAGACTTTAAATGAAATCTTTATGAAAATCTATACCGTTTACACTAAGTTCTTTTTTGACATTTATCACGATGTCTTATCTAAGACAAAACCCATTAATTGAAAATGCTCCTAAACTACAAGCAAAGCACTGCAATGTAGCTAATTCACACACCTTTTTAGCTACACAGGTTTATTTTTTAGTACAAATTTTCAGAAGAAAAAAACAAAACAGTTGCATCAATAAACTTTAGTGTGGAAGTAGAATTTGTTTTGTTTGCGAAATCTATTAGATTGTAGATTGTAAGTGCTAAATTTTGCTCAAATGTAAACGTACTTCAAAATAAGTTTTATTTAAAAGATGCTTTTTTATTGGATACTTATAGTAGTTTCTTATATTTTTTTAATGCCTGAGCAACGTAATGCATCTATGTAGACGTGCCTAACCATTAAAAAACAAAAATTAAAAAAAAGTAGACTAAAATATAAGATAAACTAGATGAGCCCGGCAAACGTTGTCTTACCCTCAATAAATTTTTTTTAACTACAAATTACTCCATACAGTAGTCATTTGTTGGTTAAAACACAAAACGAAAACCTACCCGGCATTGACCCGAATCTGTGTTGAAAATTTCAGCTTCACAGGTCTTATAGTTATACAAATCATGCGTTAATAACAAACACACACTGCGATTTTATATATATAGGAGATATATAATCTAGCGCCTTAAAATATGCAACATAGTTGAATTTTTGTATTACAAACTGTCAAACAATGTATCACGCACCTTTTTTTTACTTAAAATGAAAAAAATGAAACGTACTTATTTTCGTGAAGTATACTCACACACCACGTACTTGCGCCGTTGAAGTACATGCTATAAATCAGAGATGGCGCTGTATGTAAAAAATGATTTTCCCTGTTTTCCTGCTTTTCTCTTGAAATTTTCCCTGAATTTTCTTTGCTATAAACCTCACGGAGCCCGATACCTTTCCAACGAATGCAAAACCGTGGAAATAGGTTCGTGCGTAATGGAGTTATAGCGTCAGGAAGGAAAACCCGACTTATTTTTATAAGATAAATAAAGTCTTTATTTTACTTTAAAGTTTAGCTTGTTCTTTTTAGTAATGCAACGTCTTTATTCATTTCGTTCTTGCTCACGGAAGTCGTCAGTAGACTTCGAACTAAAAGATTTTGAAATTATCTAAACAACTTCGTTTGTAGAAAATAAAATATATGCAAAACCGATTAAAGTTGCTTGTTTTTTAAAGATTTTTGTTTGAGGCTTTAGAACTTCTTATGTTTGTATTGTATGATTCTCAATGACGTTTTAAGAGTTTAACTATAAGCATGCAAAGTTCCTTAGCTAATTTAAAACTTGTTGGTTTGTATTCTACTGATGGTTTCCATGAGCAGGAGGGAAATACATATCCATACCTCAATATAGAAAACCCCTAACTCCTTTTTTTGATTTAAATCTTAGCTTCTTGAATTTTTCGATACATTAGAAATATAAAAAAAAATGTATTTAATAAAAAGTAATGAGTTAGGGCCTTTCTTGATTAAGGTAATGACATAGACGTTGCTTAACCCAAACAATTTGAAAGTAGAGTAAAATATTTTATTTTTTTGTTCCAAAATATTTACTGGACTAACATTACAATCAACTTTTCTATTTATAAAAAAAATGTGCTGTGACAGGCACAGTCAACTTTTGTATAAACTAAGGTGTGATGTGAAAGGCACAGTAAATGGACTATTTACGATTGCAAATAATCGATTTTAGTCAAAAAAATAAGTTGGAAAATTATGTCGCCTTAGCTTTTTTTTTTGCGGTTACGACACGATGATCAGGACAGCGTGTAGATAGTATACATAGAAAAATTTCATAATGAAATCTACGAAAATAAGATTTTTTTTTAACTTTTTATCAACAGACTGATTAAAACTAATTTTCAAAGAAAAGTTTTCCATTTGAAATAACTTTATTTCGTGTTGATTTAACATTCCACTAGATCACAATGGACCCAATTGGGTCTCCGAGTGGAGATGCGGTATAGCACCACCCTTCCTAACCTAAAATTCCACTACTTTTAAATGAAAATGAAGAATTATGTATTCAAGTTGATACAGTGTGAGTTTAATACTAAAATGATATGAAATACCTTATTGAATCCAAGTTACTTCAAGTTAAAACAACATGAATTTAGTTTAAAGTATTAAGTCATTTATAAAGTTATAATTGTCCGAATTGTTTTTTTTAGAGGTGCCAACACTTTAACAAAATTAACATTTAAACCACCTTTAAAGTTTTTGGTTGTTTCTGGTATTAAAGTTGAATTTTCAACTTAAGTGTCTTCTGAGATGTACAGTAAAATCTCAGGACAAATATTTTTTAAAGGTGAGTTTTGCGTTTTTTTTTTCTTAAATTGCAAAGAAGATTAATTTTGAGAGGAGTAATACCTAATTTGCATGAAGCATATTTTTCATGAAAGTAGTTGCATGAAAATTTTTCATTTTTCAATAGGAGGCCTGAAGGAGCAACTCATATGAAAAAAATTACCAAAAATGAATCAGAGATTCATTCTACGTCCATTTTGATAAAAAATTTTCTTCTACAGCGTTGCAATTTGCAAATAGAAAAAGTTTCGTGCAACAAAATTCATGATATTTCATGAAAAATGCTTCATGCAAATTAGGTATTAGAGGGTTAATGTATAACAAAAAAATTTTGGTTGTAATGTTGGGAATAAGTGTTCTGAAGGCACTTTATAACAAAAACCTAAGTACCACACGATTTTTTTAAATTTTTAGCATATTTAATTTTTTTTTTAACAAACACAACCCTTGAAGCGATTAGCTTATCTGCAGAAAACAACCAGGGTCTATGGCGGGAATCGAACCCACGAACTCTAAACTGAGAGGATGGCATCGCTACCACTCAGCCACAAGGGCACAGGCCGTAAAATGAGTTTCAGATGTAAACGTTTATCTTCTTTTAGTTCCCTCTACAAGAAAAAGTTCTCAGCTGTGTGTTGGAAAGTGTAATTTAACCAAAAATATAATGAAGTTATAGTCAGAAGTAAAAATTTCTCATCAAACAAGTAAAGCAAAATTAATATTACTTAATTTAATAAAGTGGAAATGTGATATTTTGCAATCATTCAAATAGAAGAAGCATACTTGTAGCTGCAGAAATTAAATACTTGCCTCTCTTACTCAGTGTCTTGAAAGATTTATGCGAAAATAGCTCCATATTTCATTAATTAATTTTATTTAATTATTAATTTTTAAAAACTCCCCCTTAAAACCTCTTAATGATCTTTATTTTGTCTTTATTATAAAGTAAAGACCAAGACACTGAATATTAAAAACAAAATTCTTAAAAATCAGACTGAGCTAAAGTGCAATTTAATATTTTTCCTAAAAAAGCTTTAATAAAACTCTTGAAACCCCTAATGATAATCTTTAAAGTATGTTTGTTTCATAGAAAATGCTTTTTTTTTCTAATATTCCTTTCATTGCCTTGCGTAGTTATCAGTCATTTCAGTTGACTGTAGTCAACAAGTAGACTATGGCTATGGAGTATGTATCAAATACACTATAATCAACGAGCAGACTACCATCAAACAAAAGACATTGTTTATTTATAAGCTTCTAAGAATTATCTTTGTACGTATAAAGCATAAATGCAAAATGAAAATTATAAAAATAAAAGCACTCACCGATATAAAAACCTCTTCGGCCTGCTGCAAAATGGCCACTCGCGACCAGCCGAATTTTTTCATTAACTTAATTCTAGTGGGATTATGAACTGTAGCCGAAGGATGAGTACGAAATAAAGTAGGAAAACGGCTACGATCGGACAATGCAGGTGATGAGGCGCCATAGCAAAGCTGCAAAAAAGAAAAAGAGAGAAAATATGATAAAAACATTTATTTATTTTCTTAAATTTATTCCAACATAAATTGTAAGTTTATTGTTTTACAAAAAGTTTTCAACACAAATAGAAAAATAAATTTTCATATTTTCTTTGTTGAAAGCAAACAAAATAATTGAAAAGTAAGAGAAAAACAACTCTTTGCATGTACAGAGAGTATGGAATATACTTAAGGTGCGCCACAAGTCACAATAACAGTGGCAAATTTATTTATAGAAAACAAAAAATTGCGACATTTTAATAGACAGTGAGCAAAATATTTTTTTAATTTTTGGATAACATTTAGCATGATAGTATTTTTTTATTTTATTTTTTGTAATTCATTTTAGCAAAGTGATTTATAATTTGAAACGATTTTCCGTCATTTCACAATAATTATTTCTAATGAAAGCAAAATAATAAAAATCTACTTGAGTAATTTAGTTCTCTTCGGATTTTTTTTTATTTGAATCGATTTCTGCCAATACGCTTTAAATTTGGTTTATAATCATACCAATTTTCTAAAAGCTCATTTTTTGAGTTGCGATACTATTGAAATAAAAGCGAAAAAACACGTTTTACTGTTATTTTTTATATTGTTCCTTTCTCCTCTTTTAAATTAATCAACTTTATAGACAGTTTTATTTTTATGGCCAAATCGCCTCGAGTGTTTCTCCCTTTTTTGGTGCACTTGTTGTTTCTGTTGTCTACCCAATGTGCGCCTGGAGCTTTTAAATTTATATATATTATGTTTTTTATATTTTCGTTTTATTTTTTTAATGTCAGTTTAGGGTACAGCAAAAAACTCATTTACACTTGTCTCAAGAAAAACATACTTTATTTTCTTACAAAAGCAAAAGTAAAACAACAAACTCATACTTAAAATCTGAAAAGGTAACTACGCACACAAAAAAGGAAAAAATGTATTATACCAGCAGCATTTGAAAAAAAAACACTTGAACGTTTTTGAGTTGTTGTTTTTGCAGCAGACTTTGCAATGTTTAAAACAAAATGCCAACAGCCATAAAGTCGGTGTGTTCGCACCCCCCACCCCTCCCTCCCTCCTTCTTTGTCTCTCATTTGTATTGAATCTTAGCAGAGATTAAAGTATTTAAGAATTTAATTTTAAGAATAAGAATTCTTTGTCGTAACTTTTTCTTAATAAATAAAATAAATTTGTTTGTGACTTGAAAATGTTTTGCAACAAACTACTTTTGCTTAACTTACCACTATGAGATTCCACATTTTTGCGGCTTCAGCCACTGTTGTACAGACTGTACTGCAACCGGCCAACAACATCAACTTTTGTGGTTTATTGTAGAGAAGATTGTACATAACGCTGGCCCCCAAGCCGGGTTCACACTGTAATTAGATAAAGGGTAGAAGAAAATAAGTTAGGGAAACTAAATAAAAGTTTTAAAATTATAAGAAGGTTTTTATTTTACTAAATTATTATCTAACGCAGTTGCAGCAAGTTACTTTTGTTGTATAAGTTTATCTACACAAAAAAAAAACATATTTCTTATACTTTTTAAAATTGCAATAATTTTTGCTTGCAGGCCTGGAGAAGTAAATCATACCAAAAAAAAAGTGGCCCAAAATGCTTCAAAGATTCATGTTTCAATAATTTTTTTATATATCACTCTCTTTTATATATCTAGAATTTGGCAAATAGAAAAGATTTTCGTGCATTTAATTTTATGAAAAATGCTTAACCTAAATTAGGTTTAAGAGTTACTAAATTGGATTTTTTTTTTATCAAAATAACTTAATTGTGCACAAGACAAATATATGAAATTAATAATATTAATGTAATATAGTTAGGACGATTCCGAATGTCTTTATTCGCAAAATAGTGAATCATACCTGGATGGGAGTATGTATAGGTTTTCAAATGCATGTAACTGCATGCATATTAGAAAGAGTATATTAAAATACCCATCCCTGTCCTCATCTGCTACTTGATATGATACTTAAGAGCTAATCTAATATCTGATCTGACAGCTACTTTGATAGTTGATTTGGTACTTGATACAGTTATGATCGATCATTTGTACTGAAAAAGTGATACCGAACCGCCATACTTACACTACTGTAGTATGTTACAAACAAAAAGAGATCAAAGAGTTTAACTCAATTTCTGCTATATTTGGCAAGAAAAAACAAGAAAAATATTTTATAGAAAAGTAAAACCTTTAGAAAATCGATTAAAAATAAAATTATGGTAGAAGGCCTGAAATAAATTTGAATGAAAAAATTAAGTGAAATCCTCACAACTCTATTTTCACCTAAAAATATTTGTAAAATTTCCAAACGTGCACTCACAAAGCCTTAAGTTTAGTAAAAATTTGGTTAAAATTGCCATTAAGAACAAATATCTCAAATATGAAATAGAATTAGATACTCCGAATTAACACACACTCCGAAAAACTCCGAAACTGCAAAAAAAGTTCCAGATTTACACAAAATAAACAGTTAAAAGTAAATTCAAAATTACTCTTACTACTTGGTAAAAAATGCTTAAGTTTCGGATAAATTTTTTTTATCAGAATATATTAGAAAATTGGATAATATTATAGTTGTCATAAAAATAAGACTAAGAAATTTGGCTTACAAAGTGATACGATTTTTAGCCTGATTAAATCATATATATATAAAAACAAATGAAGTTCGAACAATAATAATTCAAATAAACGAAAAAGTCTCTTACTTGGCAAAAGAGGCAAATAAATTTTCATATCCAGAAGAACTCCGAAATTGTTTAACGTTCTTATTTGGTCCAAAAATCTTTCTGAGGGACAACTAGAGATATTTTATCATTCTAATATATATGAATAAAAACAACTCGCATGAAGTAATATTAAAATATAATCAAATACTTTAACAAAAATTCCCCAAATTCGGTAATACTTGCAACAGCTATGCAATCAAAAAATGATTTTCAAAATTTTTTTTAACAAAGCGAACTCCGAATTTAATTAAGGCACTTATTTTAAGAAAAAAAAATTTAAAGAGTATGCGGAATGAAAACTCCGAAAAACAAATTTTCAAAGTAAACTCCGAAAATTTTATTTAAGTTCCAAGTTAAAATATGCCGAAAGTTTTTCGCAGCAAAAATAACTCCGAAATTTTCTGAAAATTTTATTTGCTGAAATAAGTCTTTATGAAGGATCGTTGCAAAAACACTTTTTCCGACTAAAATATTCATACGTATGTGCTTTATAAACTGAAAAAGCTATTTTACTTGTAAATTATAACATGAGTAATTAGAAATTATGAATGTGAATTCTATAGGAATTTTTTGTGTTGTAGAAAGTGTACTAAAACGTCGTTGTTATCTCCAGTGCCAAAATCTCCGACAAATATAATCATTAAAATATAAAAGCTTAACTGGAAACGTGAAACTATACTTTTCGGACTAAAAGCTCTGACTTTTTTCAATTAACGCCATTATTTTCTTTGCTCACTTAAAATTCCTTTTTGGCTCCTCGTGGTAATCAATTTGTCCGAAAGCTCTAATTTTTATATTCATTAAAAGAAATAATATGTAATTGAAATCTATTTTAAGAAAATTTTGTATGAATTGTTCATACAAATTCATTTTAAAGCTTATGAATACTAATTCTAATATAAATATTTATAATTTAAATTATTTTGTAGGAATTTTAATATAAGAATTTCAATATTTAATAAATTAAAATTTTGTTGAAAATTTATTTATATTAACCGAAAATCTACGTGGAAGTCATTAGCGGTGTGGGGTTATGACTGTTGGTGTGAGGAGACCCACCAACAGTCATAATTTTTTTTTGGGAATTATGTTTATATACAAAAATTTGTTTTTTTTTGTAGTTTATTGTGTTTACAAAAAATAAAATAAAAATAAGCGCATGCAAAAATCCTTTGAGTTTCCGTAAAAGTTAAAGCCATTAATAACAGCGAAAGAATTAAAAAGAATTCTTGGGTCACAGGCATTAACAGGGTCAAGGTGAAACAAGGACACACGCGAACTAGAACTATTAAAATACTGTTTACGAAAACGGCCTCATATTTTTGTTTTTTGTCTTGAAGGAAAATTAAAAGCAAGGCAGACAAAAAGTTCAAATAAAAAGTTAAACATGCAAGTAAACACAAACACAAATGAGGAAATAAGGAAACATAGTCTACTTTTAGGCAATGTTTTTAGTGTAAAACAAGGGGCGGCATTACAATATTTTAAATTTATTTAAGGAAATTAAAGAATTAAAAAGATAGCCAGCGTAAAGTGGCGCATAATGGAAAATATCTTCATCTTCTTCTCAGTTACTTAATCAATTAGGATTTATTTAATTTAAATTTATTTGACATATTCGTTTTCTAAATGGTACTCTTGAAATCTTAATAATAAAATACTACTGCCAAAAGAAAAAACTCTTTAATCGCTTAAAGCCTTTCTTGCTTTAGTTATTTCAAATGCCTACTGACAGCCAATCTTTCATTTTATAATCTTCAAACTATTTCTCTTCCATATGTTGCGCATATTCGTGTTATATTAATTCCTCGTTATAGAAGGATTGCATGTTTATTTTACTTTATGTTGTGTTTAGTTTTTTATTTCTAGTATATTTTTATAATCATTAGTAACATTCTTCACCAGGGAATATGATTTTAATATTTTCCATTCTCCCTTTTCCTTCTTCACTTTTCTTTATTGTTTTATTGTAACAATATCCCGCATGTTTTATGTAGTATTTGAAATGATTATAGTGTGTATGAGTATTTGTTTGGTACGTCCTTTTAAAAATGTAAAGAATTAATTTGGTGTTGGCTGGTTGTACAACTGTTGCTGCTTAATTTTTGTTTTAAATGAAATTTCTTAATTTTGGTTTACAAGCCAAGTGTCCTTTAATAATTGTTAATGCTGGAGAAAAATTGTAAACCAACCTCATCTGTTCTGTTACAACTAAATGCACAGCATGAGACTTTAGTGGTTTGATTTAATAAATCAAATCTGTGCAAGAATGCTGAGGGTTCACATTTTTAATATATAGAATTTTTTTTTAATTTCATTTTTCTTCGAAATAAAGCTGTGGTACGAAAATTGTTTTGCCATATTTATTTTTTAATTTTCAATTACTTTAAGAACCAGCGCACAGTGGTTCAAAAGCAAAACAAAAGTGCTAATAAATATTTATCTTCTGAACTAATGTTATTTATACAAACAAGGAAGAGAAGAAAATGATAAAAAATTTTTCAAAATATATTTTTTGACATCCTGTTTTAATGTAATTTGAAGTTCAAGGTGTCAAACTTATAAAAAATTTTCTAAATACAACAAAAATTAAAAAAATAAAAAATAAAAATAAAATGCACTTAATTACCTGCTAAATGATAAATAACATGTCCATATCGCTACTTTAATACAGAAAAACCCTAACTCATTAATTTTTTGATATCAATTTTTTTGTATATTTCGATAGAAAAACATCAAATTTAACGAAAAATGCAAAAATTACGATTTCCAAAAAAATGAGTTAGGGCATTTCTTCATTAAGGTAACGATATGTATTGTTTTAAATAGTAAGAAAGAGGCCTCTGATTTACTTAGAGAATGTCAAAACTCAAAAAATCGAATTTTTGAGTTAATGATGCAGAATTAATCTTCATATCGCTATTCATATTGTGTAAAAATTTCATTTCAATATCTTGTTCACTCGACTCTTGCTTGAAAGCAGAATAAAATTTTATTTTTCCATCAAGTGATGGGTAAATAAAAAGCTTTAAACTCGTTTTCTCGCACACAATTTTTTGTTTAATTTGACGTTGATTTAGTAAATGAGCGATATTTTCGTTATGTCAAATTTTGAATACAAGTACGTATGAGTAATAATAATGAAGAATACTGTATTACTCATACGTACTTGTTTTCAAAAGAGTAAATGGTGACTAAATTTTGATATAAGGAATATATTTGAGGTTTTTTTCTTATTACATATTTAGAACAATACATATTGACATGTTGTACATCATTTAACAAGTAATTAAGTGCATTTAAATTTCTTATTTATGCTAATTGTGATGCCCATTGAGATCTGTTTGATCTTTCACATGTTTCTTAGCTCACGGTAAACTTGGTTAGCTTCATTTATACGGTTCCTCAAATCCCTTTTTGAACTTTTACTGGTGATTACGATAGTTTCCGAATAACAGAAATATTCAATATCTTCAATATGTTCATAAATTAAGTTTTTGCCACGTTGATTTCTAGGCCGGCCACATTTCGCCGATTCTGATGCAATGTCGTCCAATTTAGATTTCATTTCATAAAAAATCAGTGTGTTAGCAGTGGCATAGTCCAGGCTCTCCAGCCGGTCGATCACTTTGCACTTTTAAGAACACTGACTCAGCCTTCATGCAAGATCCAACATTTTGCGTTGTCGTATAATGATTTGGAAAAATCCTTGAATCTTGTAAAGCATTCCATATCGTATGAGGATGTAAGGCATTAATGCATGATACAGTATTCATTTCAAGATACAAAAGTGAAATTCACCCTATCAACAGTTCAGTAATTATCTTCAAGCTATTGATTGACATGGTCTATACATGACTTCTTTGGCCTGAGTGCTGCTGGCTCATTTTGAATATCTCTTTGAAACCCTGTGCATAATTTACTGTCAAACATTAAGTCTGCTTAAATTCTAATGAAAATAAATTTATTGTTTGTCCATTTAACATACACAAGCTTAGCTTACAATGACTTTTTTAGAATTTGTAATTACGACGTATAGGAACAGACAACTAAAAGCATATGCTTAGTAACGGTGCCAATTTCGGAGACTTAATAAAACAATTTTTTGTTCCAATTAAAAGGAGTTTTAACTCAAATCGATTAAATAAGTTAGGATAGGTTAGCAGGCTGCTGGTAAGAAAGGGTGAAATTTAGAGTTCAGCTTACTTGAGACCAATACAATGATTCCTTTATGCTAACTGTAAGTTATAGAGAAGATAGTGATGGGAAAGGGAAGGGAAGGGGAAGGGATAGTGATAGAGAAAACAGGTGTTGAAGGAGCAGATAGAGAAAAGATTCGTTCTTTTACAACTCTGCTTTTTTGCACGTTTTTAATAATGCAGTGTTGCAGCGCCTCTGGTGTCAATGAGGAGTATTAAATTTTTCGAAGCTGTGTTTAGTAGCAATTTTATTGGTTATTTTACTTCGACTATGATTTAGCTGCACAATAGCCTCCGCTGAAGCCGGGGTAGCTTAGTGACCAGTATCTATGTCTTCATCACTAGAATTTTTCTTACAAACAACTGATACAAAGCGACATTAATGTACATCAGAAACATGCGTGTTGTTGTTATTTAATGAGTGTTGGAGACCGGGTTCTAACCCAAGACCTTCTGTTTTGTACTTAACGTGCTAAAATTTATTTAATAACCTTAATCTGGTTTTGATTGCAAAAAAGAAAAACAAAAAGATGTTGCTCATAAAGTAAAGTGTTAAAAAAAAGTCACCAAAGTTGTTAATATTTCTTTTTCAAAGGATTTTGTGTATTCATATATTTCTTTAGCATTTCAGAAGTCTTTTGTATGCTATTGAATTGTTGAAATCTATGGCTAAAATAGTTTAATTAAAAATATATTTTTTTGCAAACTCCCACCATAGAGTTTCCAAACATTACAAGATATTTAAATCCACTATGCCAATATGTACGATATGCCACACCATCAATATGTCTTTAACCATCATTTTGTTTAACTTTCAAAACGAATTTCTTTCCCAGAAATTGTACACAAAATATTCTCAATTTGCATATTTCGATTGACTAATTTCATTTTGAGTTGTCTGAAGAG
This sequence comes from Nowickia ferox, assembly GCA_936439885.1. Taxonomy (NCBI): domain Eukaryota; kingdom Metazoa; phylum Arthropoda; class Insecta; order Diptera; family Tachinidae; genus Nowickia; species Nowickia ferox. The sequence continues at coordinate 5,796,654 of OW387026.1, forward strand.
AAACACTGTTTAAAATATTATATTTACATGTTTTTACTTTAATATTTAAAAGTTCTCTTAGAAACATTGAAAAGCTTTTGTGACAGAGGGAATTACGAATATATTGGAATATAATTATAAAAAATTAAAACAATTTATTTGCACATAATAATAATATTGTTATTTCTAAGAAAAGCAAAAGGACTCAGAATAAAAATACAGAAAAAGTTAAAATAAATATAACAACATATTGAATAAATTTTAGACATAAGCTAAAAAGATTCCTTCAGGACAATTGAAAAGTTCAAGGTTGCCTAATTAAGCCAAATAATCCTTCTAGGAAGTCAAAAGAAAAGAAAGAATGTTAAAATTACAAAAAAATAAATATATTATCATATTAAGAACTTTTTGAATTCAGGATTGTTTCGAAGAAATTAAAGTTTTTATTTTAATTTTTATATAAAAGGTGTTTTTATTTTAAAAATTTTGCTATTCCTTTGAAAATAAATGATATAATATCGTAGAAATATTAGTTGCAGTTTGATACAATGTCAAATCAACACAAGGCCTTATTAATAAAAAACTAAAAAAAGCTTTATAAAGGCTTAGAAAGAAATTTTTTAAAGAAAATCCTCTATAAAGCCTTAATAGTTTTTAGAAATAAGGCTGATAGTATTCAGAGCGTATTAGCCCCTTTCTTATTTTATCTGTTTATATCTAATTTATTAAAGAAGGTAACAGTACCGACTCGTAACTGAAACACTGAACTACTCACTGGAGCTTATTTATAACATACACAGTAAAAAGTTTTAATTTAATTCTTAATTTAAACTTAAGATATATATATTTATATGTAAGATCAAAATTCATTAATATTCATATTATAATGGAATAAATTTAATTATTTTTTGGCTTTGTTATATAAATATATACATACACTGGCTTGATATTAAAACTAATCCAAAATTGCTTACAGTGTAATAACAGAGTGAAAGTGTGCACGACTTTAATAAGCATGTGTGCGCTGTAAAATGTGTACTTAAAAAAATATTTATGTTTTATTAAAGAGTTTTAAGTGTAGTTGATGGCATCTGTTCGTTTCTTTTATTTAAATGGAAACTTTCATTAACGCACCCTTCATTTTTAATTTCACAAACAGCCCCAGCCACCATTATTCACTCACTTTGTAATCAAGACTGTAATTTAATACAATATTTTTCCCTTAAGCACTCGGAAATGGTATATTTAGTAAAACATTTACACAACAGGAATGCGAATTAGCGTGCTGAAAAGTTATTAAAAAAAAGGAAACCACAAATGAAACATAAATCCATTTAATAAGCTCGTCAAAACTTTAAAACGAAGCACCGCTTCCATTCGCAGACAATTCAGCGTAACTTGAAAATTTTGAATGTGCAAGAGTTGTTGTGCATATGCATGTCAGTGTTAAATAAATTCAGTAAAGTGCGACTTTGGCTGTCACACGAAGGGCTCTGTACGGATACAACATATGCGTACCAACTCTAGCCAATATAATCGAAAGTCTAACTTGATGTGGACATTTAGAAATAAGATTTTTTAGCGTTTTTCTTTTCGTTTTGCCGATTTTTTTCGTTTTTAAAAGATTTTTGTTTATTTTTAGCAATTTTGTAAGTTTTTGGCATTTTTGTGTTTTGGTTATTTTTTCGCTTTTGGGGATCTTTTTTTTTTGTTTTTGTAGTTTTGCCTTTTCTTAAGTTTTAGTGTTTTTTTATGAGGTTTTTGGAAAAATTTTTTGATTCTTTTTAGCTTTAGCATTTTTTTTAGTTTTTGTTTTGGCGATTTTTTCGGTTTTATGTTATCTTTATCGGTTGACTTTTAGCTGTAGCGATATTTTTAGTTTTAGCGATTTTTTTTATTTTTTTGTGATTTATTTCTTTTGCGTTTTTTTGTCGTTTTGCCGATTTTATCGGTTTGGCGATTTTTTATTATTTTTTAGATTAACGTTTTCTTAAATTTTGGTGGTTTTTTTTCTTTAAGGCGATTTAATTGTTTTAAGATATTTTTTGTTCTCTTTTTAGCTTTAGCGTTTTTTAGTTTTGGCGATATTTTTTGCTATGACAATTTTTTTCGTTTTGCCGATTTTTTAATTTTAAAATTTTTTTCTGTTTTTAGCTAGCTTTGGAGCTTTTTTGTCGGTTTTGGGCGACCCTTTTTCGGTTTACTTTTAGTTGTAACAATATTTTTAGTTTTGGAATTTTTTGCGTTTTTTTTAAACTATTTTCTCAGATTTTAGCGCTTTTTACGTTTAGGCGATTTTTTCGACTTTTAACGATTCTTTTTAGTTTTAAAGCTGTTTTCGTTTAGGCAATTCTTTTGATTCTGTAGGCGATTTTTTTCGGTTGTTTTTTAGTTTTAGAGTTTGTTTTTGTTTCGGCGCTTGTTTTCGTTTTGGCGCTTATTTTTTAGTTTTTTGGAAACCTATTTACTTGTGGCGATTGTGGCATTATAACGATTTATTTTATTTTTGCTTAAATTTTTCATTTAAGAGTTTTTTTTCGTTTTGGCGATTTTTTTCGGTTTTTGTTTATTTTTTAATTCTTTGACCTTTTCACTTTTGGTGGTTTTTTTTTACATTGTAACGATTTATTTAATTTTTTGGTGATGTTTTCCATTTAAGCGCTTTTTTATTTTTGGCGATATTTCGTATCGGCATTATTTTATTTTTGCAATTTTTTAGTTGTAGCGTTTTTGAAAATTTGAAGAGTTTGCCTCTTACGGTTGCCAAGATACAGCAAGTTGACAAATTAACATATTAAAAATTACATTAACTGATGGAATACCCTTTAATTTTGGCTTTGTAAATTTCAGTATAAATTAGTGCAGTCTGCATAAAAATAATATAATTGTCGGTATATTACATTAGGATTTCAAAATTTTTCGCTGGTCGCAGTAGAACACTCTTTAATATTTAACCGAATGTTGCTGAAACGCCCAAAGTTCAGGTTCGTAGCTCTTACAGCACTCAGCTTGTGACAGACAGACAGACCGAAGGTTATCGTAGGGAAAATAATGGGATCCTTTTCACCTTTGCGTGCGAGTTAAAGGCGCACTTTACTGAATTTATTTTAAGTTACTTACAATAGATATTTTTTTTTCACTTCTCAGGTTTTTGTTCTAAAAAGCTTTTTTTACCGGCACAGGTGTAAATAAATAAATTGAAATTATTTTAGAAGAACAAAAGCATTCGCAGCACATTTTTTTACAAAGTTCTGCTAGAAAGCATATTCGTGCACAAGTTGGGGTAATTCTCATTTAATAAAATATGGTCACGCACACTTTGAACAAAATGATGAAGAGGTACCCGGTAGTACCAACGATAGACTACGTTATAAATATACATTTAGCATATCATAGTCGAATTAATCATGACTAAAGGTTTTTTAAATCAATTTTTTTTGCTAGATTAAATCATATCTTTAGCTCACAGTTAAAGTGATATAATTTTGTATGCACAAAACCTATTAAGTTTTGCTCTACAGGGACATCTTGAAGTTTGTGATCACACACACACACACCCATACACCCATACACAATATGTAAGTAATTGTGCCTAATTGGTGGTTTGTGTGCGTCATAGCGGTTGGTGTCTTTTACAATTCGTGTGCATTAATTGTCGCATGTGTGTACTCGTATATTTTCGTACTTAGTGAGCGTGCCACTTTTCCTCTTTTTTTTATTACAATTACACCTTCATAAGCAATTAATATTATTTTCCTCTTGTTTTTTAATAAATTATCATGTTATGAGGACGGCCAAATTACAACAAAGGACTTGACAATTAATTTATGGCTTTTGCTTTTGTGAATGAAAAATGTAGCAAAAACCAAGAGACACTTGTTAATATTAAAGCATTTAGGGACATGGTATTTAAGCTAATTTTGTTGTATAAAATATCTGTAAGAGGGGTATAAAGAATCAAAAAATAAGAAAATAATAACAAACATAAGAAAGTAAACATTAGAGTAATTAAGTAAATATTTAAGCCGAAATATATAGAAAGTGTTCAGTTGCTTGTTAATAAAGGGTCTCACATTAAGCGCTTTCTATATTTAAATTTAATAAAAATAAGAAGGGCGAAATTTGTATTCGTTTCAATAAATCAGCCTGCAAATGAATACTGCGAGTGGTACGCATCACCGCCGTACAGAGCATTCGTTTCTAGCCAAAAGAAGTTTGTATTCATAAGTCTCTAGCGCTCGCCATTTGAGCTGATGGTGATTGTTAATCTTTGATAGTTTTTTATGTTAAATCCTTCTTTTATTTCTGGCAATTTTTTGTTTTGTGGTATTAATTTTAAGCGCCATTTTTCACTTCGGAAATTTCTGTTCTTAATTGAATTTTTTTTCTCTTAACTATTTTTCCTCTAGAACGTTTTGTCTTGTTTTTAAAATTTTTTTTTATTTGAGAAAATTCTTTATTTGCCTTTTTTGGGTTTTAGTAAAATTTTCTGTATTTTCCATTTTTTTTAATCATCAAGGACTCTTTTATTTAAGCGTTTTTTATACTCAACCATTTTTTAATTTCGGATGTTTTTCTTGTAGAGAGTTTTATCAGGTTCTGTTTATTTTTTATTTGTTTTTTAAGTTTTCTTTTGGTTTTTACTGATATGTTAAATTTTTATTTCGTTTGACATTTTTTTAGTTTTAGCGTTTTCAATTTTTTTTTAAATTTATTTAATGTTAAGGATTTTTTTTATATTGAAAAGTTTTTAATTAAAAGAGTTTTTTAACACTATAATGCGTTTGCACATGCGAAAAAGGTGGTACTTACGAGATTTCAAGCAAAATCTAGAACATTTCGAGTAGATTTCCCATACATAACAAAAACTACTTCTTCACTAGATTTTGTAGAAATGTACTTAAAGTCGAATTGAACTTAGTGATGATGAAAATTGTACAAAAACCGGAACCGAAGTACTTAAAAAGTTGTGTGAATTAGCTTTATTGCAGTAGTTTGGTTGAAGTTTAGGAAAACTTTCAGTTAATGGGTTTTGTTTGAGATAAAAAAACTTGACAAGTGTCAAAAAAACTTGGTGTAAACGGTTTAGAATTTCATCAGGATTTTATGTCTTATAATAAAATTTAAAAAAAATACTTCATAAGATATAAATATTTATGAAAAAATTTTGTAACACTCCGTCTTGTTCACACAAAAAATTATTATGCGGTTTGTGACTGTTCAAAATGTGTGGTTGAAGTATACTGACGATTTGTTAAAGCAACAATGAAATGCATATAGGCATCGCTTAACCACCAGCAGATAAATTTCACTTATAGTATTATGAGTAGTTTTGTAATATCAATTAAAAAATTAATTCAATTTTCACCTATAAACAATTTGATAATATCAATTAACTTTTGCCAGTCAAATTAATTAATACAATTAAAAATTTAATTGAATCAATTAAATTCTTAATTGAAAACTTTAATTGGTGAATACTTTTTTCTGTGTTGGTACATTCAGTTAAATCTTTTGAATTTTTTTTTATACTAAATTTATAATCAAAGGATTTTTGGCTTAAAGCAAAGTAATGAAAATTTTATTTCAATGAATTGTCTTAAAAGGACTCACCCTCGCTGCCACTTCAATTTCAATTATATTTCCCAATGCCTGCGCAATAATTTCTTTAATTCCATTGTATTCATTAATAAATAACTTTCTTAAAACGAATTTTGAACTTGAATTTATTACTACAATAGACATTCTCTCTAGCACATTTCGTGTTGTTTTGATTTCTTGAAAAAAAAAAGTTTCCTTGTTGCTATTGCCTTTCACTCACCTCAAACTTGAACTTCGCATGTTTCATTTGGATTCCATAACAACAATGTGAAAAAAAAACAACAGAAAGTAAAATATGTATATTCCTTGTAGTTAAGTTCATATTTGTGTTGCTTGCATTGGCCCCCAACGCGAAAGTGATTTCATTAACTTTAGTTAAAGTATTTATTTTTCTGTTACCTTGGTGCTGCTAAAGAAAAATACTTTAATGACCCTGCCGGAAGGTCTTGAAAAGGAAACTTAAACATGCAATTATTCAAATACATAAACAGCCACGAAAGAATAGAAATGAAATGAGTGTGTGTGTGTGTACATATATACATATATACACACATACTACTGTGTCAATTTACGAGACCTTTAATCGATGTGTATTTATTTATCATAAATATTTAACATGAATTGTTATTGAATAAAACTAAATACATTGCATGCTCATTTATGGTAACAGCTATTGGCATTTGTATTGTGTGCGAGTGCATGTGTGTGCCTACGTGTGTGTTTGCGTGAGGGAGAAAGTTGACACATACTCGTATACGTTTACATTGCCTATTCAATATAAACATGTACTTGGCGGTATATTATGTGAACGGGCTTTTTGTCATAGAATTTTCTTTTATTTGAATAAAATTGTATTCAATGAAATAAATTAACCTTCAAACCTTTCAAGTGACAAATAGCGCAAGTCTCATTTAAATGCAGAGAATTAATATTATTTTAATGGAATTGCTAAGCATTTATACCATTAAATAATTTGCAGCAGAGTTTTTAATTTACCACTCATTGCCTTAATAAAAATTAAAAACTAAGAATACTAAATGAAATATTCACCACAAAATTAAAAAAATAAAAATTAAATTTCTAAATGCTTAAAGCGGAAACTATTAAAAAAATTGTTCAGGCAGAAAATGACCTATAAAAGCAGTTAAAAGAAAAATTATTTTCAATTTAATAATCATTAAATAAACGTATATGAATGTTAAAAAATAAAACTTATTTTGAGCCGATACTCTACAGTGTTTGGGACTTCGAGAATTCACACAAGTCTCTTGGCCGTCTTTATCTAACTTCACGAAAAAAAAATAAATAAATAAATAAATATTCTGCTTATTATACTCCTGACAATAATGAACATTTTTGCGCATTTAATTTCTTTTTCCATCTTAATGCCTGCTTTCATACACCTTCTAAGTAAAGTTTTCTCCTCACAGCAGCTCAGTTTGACTTGCCAACCAACCAGAAAGAATAAGCCAAGGAATTCTCTGCATAACACTGCACGACAAATAATGCTGATGGTGATGGAAACATAGAATCAGCAGCAATAGGGAACTATTACATGATTATTCGACCATAAAAACGACAATAATGGCGATATGACATTTTATAAGCAGATGGTGTAGAGAGCAGATAAGAAAATAAAATAAAAAATATATGGAACAAAATAAAAGCCAATAGTTGTTTGTTGGCTCACTGGCCTTTAGACACAACCATGTAGCCTTAATACGAGGCTGTTAACTTTATTGTTATAACTGTTTGCTGCTTGGTTGGTACTCGTAGTTTTCATATGCAAATTGCACACAAAAGAGAAAACAGAGTAGCACAGAGAGTGTATGTATGCAGCAGGAAAAATGCTTTGTCGGCCACATACACAATGCTAAAGATAATAAACAATGAGAACATTAGCAAACAGTGCCAAGAACATGGCCGCGATTAGCATGATTTTGTTTTGACATTAAACAGGTAACTTTCGTTATGCAACTTTACTTCAAGGCACTCGCTCAGAATTTCAAAACAAAAACAAACAAAAAAAGAACACATTTTTCGCCATTTGAGTGCATGAGATGGAGAGAAGGAAATAAGGGTGGGGTAGCGTTCATTGTAGCGCATTGTACAGGAACTTTTACGGACAACTTGATGTGATTTTCTTTTACAATCGTGTACAATTTTTTCACTTGACCCATATTTTTGTTATTTATTTTTTAAGTGTACAGCTTACAAGACATAAAAACTTTGTGTACTAGTTTCGAAACGAATCAAAAAGGTTGTTTACAACTGTCAACTTTATTGTTAATGTTTGGCAACAGCAAATTACGGCAAATTTCTTTGCAGCGCTAAGAAAATAGTTCAAATAGAGAAATAGTTCACTGCGGTTGGTTGTTCTGCCTGGACTAGTTATAAAGACATGAGACAATTTTTTTTCATCATGCTATTTCCTCGGTACCAAAATACTCTGAGTTTTATACAAATCAATTTATTCTTCTTATGTAAAATTTAAATATTTTTGCTAAAGCCAGCAGAAATGGAAAGCCTATGAAAAATGCTTTTTTATCAGCAAGAGCGAGGCAGTGACAGAGTTCGACCTCTTCCCCCTCCTCTACATCAGTACAATTTCTACAGAAATTAGCATACATTAGATTTAATCCTTTGGGATGTATATATATGCGGTAGTGTCCTGTTAGTACCGCCGCTAGTGTACAAAACTGTTTTGTCCGAACATCAGGGAATGTATTGTGATTGAGTTAATTTTGAGGTACAATAGGTAATCTTGTTTAATAACTTAGTGTGTTAAGTTGTGAAGAGCTTCTGCTCTATTTTTGATCTACATTTTTTTAACTGACAATATTTTAATTTTTTTAAACAAAAAACGAACCCATGTAAAATCAACATGCACAAATTTTGGTTGGAAATCATAGTAAATTTATGAGAAACAATATGTTGTTTAAGTGTGTTCATAGCTGCAATGCACTGTGGTGCTCAGCCGACAAAACTCGCATTACGAGCGAAAGCTTCCTTCTTAAGTTACTTCGCAGATTGGGTGGGTTTAATTATAATTTTACTTTCAAATAAATAATATCGAACCATAATCGCAAAAAAGCTTAAGCAACATAATTTTCACACTTACAATTTTGGGCAAAAGCGATCGTAAATAATTGATTTATGTCAAAAAGAAAAACTTTTTTAGCTTTTTTTTGCGGTTCTGGCTCGTTTTGTTAAATCATCAACTAAATCATGTTGAATTAAAATTTAATTCATGTTATTTAGTGTGAATCTAAAGAATATTTAAAGTTCTTGTGGCTGCAGCGGTAAGTGCGAGTTCAAATTTTGGCCAGGGAAGCCAACTACACATACAAATAATTTTCTGATGCCTGTGGCAATTTTACATACAATTAAGTATGTTAAATAATTAATAAAAAATTACTAGAGTAAATTAAATTCATGTTGTTGCAATGTGAAATAACTTCAATTCAATATGGCTCATCGTGCTATTTCAGCATCAAATTCGCTTTGCTTCATTTTAAAATAAATTTGATTCAACACAATTCTTCATTTTGATTTAAAAGTATTTGAATGTTAAATCAACATGAAATATTATTTTAGTTATTTCAAAAGGTACAATTCTCTAACTTTAACACTTGATAACGCACTAATAATCCTAAATTATTATTTTACTTATACAGAAAAATATGTTTTTTTATGAACAATACATTGAAATTGATTATTTAGGGGAATAAGAAACAATTTTCTTTGAAGATTATTGTAAATTATGTTGCATTAACATAAAACACATACGAAGCGATTGCCGAAAAATTTTTAATTAACCTTGTTTTTGTAGATTTTAATTTAAAATTTACTCAATGCTTTAAGCATAAATATTTTTTTATTTTTTATTTTCAATCTAATCTTTATTTATTCGAGCGAACCCTATCCTAAATTTTTATTTTATTGATTTTGCATAAAAAAATCTTTACTGCAATAAAAATTTTATAAATAATATATTTTTGTAAAGGACTTTAAACCCCATATTAAATATTCATAAGGCCGTTTGTTACCTTTAAAAACAATAAAGACTGCGTAAGGCAATCTCTTTTTGAGCTTGCATTAGTGTAACAGAAAAATAAAAATACTAAAAAATATATATGTATAAAAATATGTTAATGTTGTTTATTTTTCATAAAGTTTTATTCGTTCTTTAGATATTACAAAACACAAAAATATATTTTTTTTATCACACTTAAGGCGAACTTATAATGGACTCTTAAATGTCAGTATAAAAAAGATTAATATCATATCACAAGGGTTAACTTATTCAAAGATGTTACAAGCTAAAGATTTGTGCTGTTTTCTAAATTCTTATTTTATAAATTTATCTTATCTAAAGAAAATTTCTGTGAAGAAATGAAACCATTATTTACATGCATATAGGGATTTATGAAAGGCTAAACGAAATTTTCCCATCATGATTGATTTTTTTTTTATTTAATCAGTTATTAAAATTATTTGAATGTATAAATACAAACTAAGCCCTTCTATGAATTTATTACAGGATAGAAAGTGTTACGGCAACATGATTGTTTTAAAAATGGGACAAATTGTCAAGGGGCCACGATAAATGAATAAATGAATTCACACAGCCAAGAAATGGAGTTAAATTATGCTTCATTGAAATAACAAAATTTACCCTTACAGCCTCAAAATATGCAACATAAAATGTGTAATTTTAATAGCAATATACGAGTACACATGCATACATATCGCATGCAAAACAAATGGAAAAGTAAAGAAACTGATTATTTCACCCTTTACAAATAGTTAAACTGTTTACTTTTTTCCTTGGCTTTTTGTAAGCTTAAATGTATGTCATTTCTTCTGTTTTTTTTTTATAAATATAAGTAAAGTAAATTTAAGTAAGACTTTCACTCCCTAAACTGCATGGCATACTTTTATAAATGTTTACTTGCACTAGAAGCTGCAAAGAATTGAAGCCAAAAAAAAAAAATGAGTAGACAAAAAAAAAGACATTTATAATCACTGTGACATGAACTCAATTCTTAAAAGAAAGAAAATAAAATATAAAACAAGAATAGAATTTTATTTTATTTTCCATCCAAACAACTTAGAGAGGAAAAATAAAAGACCGACGCCCAAAAGTATGCAAATATTTTTTCTTCTAAAGCTGCTGCAGCAGCCACCAAAACACATACAAAAGTATTTGAAATAATATTTCTTTTCCTTAGAGCATTTTTTTACGACTATTTTGAAAGCATTTTTCTATTTGCCTATTTTTCTAAGGAAAGTTTTACTGATACATATATATTATGTTTTTCTTTATATCTAGTTTGTGCTAATGCTATTATCACTTCACAATGGCTATCAGCAGCCTGAACATATAATTTTTTTTGGGGTCGAGCTTGGCAGAAAAATGCTTAGCAAATAAAAGTAAAAAAAAATTAAGAAAAATTTAAGGAAAGCGGGTTTTTTAATAATCTCAGCAAAAGTCAAGAGCAATGGACTGGCCTTTTCATGTTTTCTTTTATTTTCTTATTGATTATAAAAATATAAGTAAGAAAACTTACCAAATTTAAATTTTTTTATTATAAATAGCTATGGCCACGGCTTTGCTCGGTTAATTTAAGATTAATTAGAAGTTTTTTTTTTATTTATTTAACTTGGCTATTATTACAATTAAAATTATAATAGATGCTTAACTATAAAGGGCAGCACAGGCTATCGCCTCGAGAGTAGAAGTAAAAAATTAAAACTACACCCAGAGAAAAAACAGCTTAAAATCAATAAAAACCATATTGAATTAATAAGAAACATTAACGAAAGTCTAGTCATGTTAAAATTAATTATTTCAATATGGAAAAATATTAATTTACAGTATTTATTTATTAATTTTAAAGTATTTTATTACTAGTTTCTATTATATTGAAAATGATTGAATTAATTTAACGCATTCTTAATTTTAAGAATGTACCATGTATTGTATTTAATTTTCATTTCATATCGCTTCAGAGATGTTTTAATGCATAACAAGCATCATTTATGGCGATAACCTTAAATAATAAAAAAATAGCGAAAATGGTAAAAAAAATCGTGAAAAATGGAAATTCTTAATATATGAAACCTGTAAGTGCTTTTACACTCATATCTATCTTTATTGCAAATTTCAATTAATTTAGTTGTTATAGTTTCGAAGAGACCGAAATTGCCATTCTCTCGATCCTAGTCTTGACAAAACATATAGACTATGTGTCCTTTTAGACTTTTAATTATTTAAATTTTAAATTACACTGAAATCGGTCTAATAGTTTTGTAGAAGCAGGAAAATCCCCTTGTCCCATCTTAGTCCTGTGTGTTTTTATAAGACGGAAATGCATCTGTGTATGTTTTAAAGTTCATAAAAATCAAATTCATATTTTTTCAACATAAAATCACTTTAATTCAATATGATTCACATTTCACTATCAAATTCGTAATATTTCAACTTGAAATAACTTTGATTCAACATGGTTCTTAATATTGATTTAACAGTGCTGGAGTGTTAAATCAGCATGAAATAAAGTTATTTTAAAAAGAAAAATTATCTTTGAAGATTACTGTAAATCAAGTAAAATTAACACTAAATACATATGAAGCTAAATCATTACCGAACAATTTTAAATTAATCTTGTTTTTAATAGATATTAATAGGAAATTTGTCTGCGTCTAGATCTATGCTTAAACGATAATAAGAATCATCATGTGCTTCTTCTAAGCAGTTCAATAGGGCAAAAAATACTCTCTGTGTGTTGGGAGGCTAAATTCTACATTTTGTTAAAAAAAAATTTGGGGGTTTTGGGGATTAGCTTTTAGAAAAAAAACACGCAAACACATTTTACCTCTTTTTAATATTAGTATAGAAGTTTAAAAGACACATTCACTGAGTAGTAGCTAACATGCAGCTGGTATATTTTTTTCCAATTAAAGTTGATCCGAAACTTTAAAAATTGTTTACAAAAAAGAAATAAAAAATTTTTTTTTTTTAAATTTTATTCATGAAAAATATTTATATATATAATATTAAATAATTTTTTTTAACAAATCCGAAAATATGAAAAAACTATTAAGAAATTTTGAAAGGTGCTAAGCATTACAAATTTTATTAGTGGTAGCTGCCGTGAAGAAATTTTTGCAACTTTATGTGAATAATTTTATTATTATTTTTTTGGATCAACTAAAAAAAAAGCCATGTTGTTTTTGTAATCTTAATAATACTGGGAAATGAATGCGTATTTGAAGTATATATATACCTAAACATTAATTATATTTGAAATGTATTTAAAATGTATTTTATTTAAAATGTTTCATACAAAAATTATAAATTAAAGAAATAGATTTCTTATGAATACTTAAATTTTAATGTAATAAAATGAAAATTTGTTTGCCATTGCTGAAGCTTGCCGTTGAGTTAAAGTTTTTGTCTAGTTTGCAGCATCCGATTAACTGTCTCAGTCTACAAAATTCAAGCAAGACTTGAATTGAGCTGATCAGAGCTTCAATACGATTGGACAATTGATTACAGTGTCCATATTTTCCTTTATTTTTTTTTTATTATTTTATTCTTTAAATTTAAAGGAATTTTCTAAAGTTTCGAAATAAAGCCTTAAATTATCCCAATTTTTTGTGCAACACACTAAATTCCAGCAAGCTTAATCCAAAAATTACGAAATAATAAAATAATAATACACATAATAAAAGCTTAAATCAATAGAAGATTGATGTGTTGAAACTCGATAATAAATTGTCTGTAGTGTCCACTATCACAATATAAAAGCTTTAAACTGACTGACTGTTATTGAACTTAAGTTGAATTATTACGTGAATTCACATGCTGGCTTGCTGTAATCCACAAATGAAATTAATTTTGCAACATCAATCTTTTTGTGCTTAATACTGTACTATTGGCACTAAATTTGTTCTGTCTGCCCATGATCCAATACATATAAATTTTTCACTTTCTTTTTCTTTTTCTAAAAATATGTATGTACTATTCCCAATATATAAGATATATTTCATTTGAAAGGAAATAAACACTAACAACTTGCCATTTATCTAAAGCATTTCTTTCAATCTTAAAATTAAATGAAGAGAAAAAAAGATGCATACCTTAACAAGAGAGTTAAGCGTTGCGTTAGCGGCTGGATACGTACCAGGGAATGACAAAAGTATCGTTTTAAGTACTCTTTGAGCATTGCCTTGAGTGTTGAATGCGTACAACTAAAAATAAAAATACACGCTCATATGCAAACGACAGAATGTATATAGAAGTATAAAAAAATTCGTGGAAATAGAGATATATATAGTGTTTTTCTTGTTGTAGTGTTTAACTATTTACCAATTAACACAGCTAATAAAAACTACACAAATAGAAAAATACATTTGTCTCGTAACATCTCTATAAACATTGTGATGCAAAAATACGCATTAATTTTAAACCGAAGACGTTTAACTATAAACATTCAACAAATATGTTAATACACTTTTGCACAAATAATTATAACTACAATATATGTACTGTATGAGCTAAAATCATACGCATGAATATAAGGATACTCTGACTTTTAATCGGCTACACACGCGCCCTGTATAAGGCTATTTTATTTACTTACGCAGACGCCCATTTTCCATTCCATTTTGCATACATAAATGTGTGAATACGGCGGCGCATGATGAATAAATATCCCGAGTATTATGCGTATATTTTTCTTCCCGAATATATATCCATAGTCTGAGTATAAGCACATAAGTTTAAGCATGCTAAGGCTATAAGTATGAGAGAAAGTCAATGCGCTTGACATGCATGGGATCGGCTATAATCATAGTTGGTGACGAGAAAATATGAGAGCGTACATATTATTTGCGTTACAATTATGATAATACGAAGTTACTAAAATTAAAACTATTTGCTCATTTATATTTTCGTTTGAGTAATTTTCTCTGGCATACTGCATCAAAGACAAGAAGACTGATGATGAAGGTGTGGCGGCCACTGTTAAAAAAACTGCAGTCGAAATAGCAAAAGTCATAAAATTGTGCTATTTCTTTGACTTTTTATTTTTTTTTACTGCCCAATCACAACCTGTTTGCTCATACTCTTGCTACTGAAATTCGAAAAGTTGTAGTCGAAGTTAACATAATAAACAAAAAAATACACACAACGAAGAGCTCCAGCTGTCGGCAAGTTCGTACAGTTTTCGGTTTGACTGGCTGCTGCTTTAAATAAATACGAAGTAAAGCGGCCCACCCACTTGCAATATAATTGCACAATTTTTCGTATTGTACAATAATATCGCTAATGTGTATGTCATATTCGAAGGTGGCACAATATATTGTTAAATACGCAATTCAAACTGCAAAACCAAAAGAAAAAAAAAACGCAACATCTCTACTACGTTATCATCAGAATTTATAATTTTTATTTTATAATTGATTACAATATAATTTTTCTAAAAACAAAATTACTAAGCTTGTATTGCCCGCCCCTATCTCACTCTCTCGCTCTCTCATTCTTTATAAAATGTATTTAAATATAAATTTTTCATCAATTGTTTTCCATTTGTTTATTTAATTCTTGACCCAATTAAATATTTAAAATTGCATACTCAGTTTACCGAACTAAGAAGAAAATAATTTCAGTTTTGTAATTTTTTTCTCCCTAAATAAATAAAATTCTCACAAAAAAGTGTTTTAGAAAACCATAACTAATAGTTTGCCAGATTAGTTTTAGTTGTTCTTCGTTTTCTTATTTTATATTGCTAAAATGAAAAAGCAATTTTACATGCCAATAAGCTTACAAATGAATATTTTATACAAATATTATATATATGTAAATATTTGAATAAATATTTAAATAAATGTTTATGTGTGCTTAAGCTAAAAGAAAAAAATCAAGGCAAGTGATATATAAAAATATTTTAAATTCTGTTTTGAAAAACGTGCTCACAACAGACTTAAATTGCAAAATAAACTGGCAAATGGATAATAAAATATCAAGTAAATAAGTGGAGTTGGACCCGGTTACTAAGCAAAATATAAAAAAGAAATAAATTTTTCTTTCAAAAACTACTACAGATCTTCACACAAAAAAGTAATATGAATGAGTTTGTAATATTAATTAAAATATTTGTAATATTAATTAAAAACTTAATTAAATTTTCACCTACAAACAATTTGATAATATCAATTAAATTTTTCCACTCAAATTCAATACAATCAATACAATTAAAAATTTAATTGAATCAATTAAATTATTAATTGAAAATATTAATTGGTGAATACTTTTTTCTGTGTTCATTATATTTAAGAAAATAATTCGTTATCACTGTGTGTGATCCTTCCTAATGTAAAATTTAATCCCACATACAGAAACTCCAAGGACATAGCGATAATCTTTTCTTGACTCCAAAAGTATTTTAATTGAAGAATTTTTAACTTCAAATCTTGTATATTTAGTATTTATATTTTAATATACTTTTATATAAGAAAGAGGGATGCAGCTGTGTTACTTTTTGGCAAAAGAGCATAGAAAATGGTTTAAGATTTAAGGGAGATGTGACCGCTGTACATGGTTTTCTTGCAAAATGTGAAAATTTTGTGTAGATTCGCTTTAGAGCAATTCATTATATATCACGGGAAATATTGCGGTACTCGATATCGCACGGAATTTCAATACATTTCAATGCATTTTATAGGGAAATATTTTGAGACTTTAATCGGTTTCGGAGGTCGTTATATGACCCCAGAATTTGCTTTGCCTTCCTTAAGTTTTTTTTTGTTGTTGTTCATCTAAGATTATTTTTAAGCCCAGCAAATTATTTCCCGAGAGTCATAAATATTATTCCATTAATATTCATAAATTAAGGCGTTACTTTGCCTTTGAAACTTTTTTTATTATTATATTAAAAACATCAAAGACTGCTTGATATTACTATTTTTTTTTGTGTTTGTTGTTCATCTAAAAAAGTTCACTTCAAATTAATGACCAAAAATATCATTTTCATTAAAAGTTAAAACTTTCAGGTTAATAATAGTATTAGCCCTTTTACATAGAATAATAATAAATAATACGGTTAAAGAACACCGCATTTTCCCTTGCGTGTCCCTAAACACATTTAACTAAAGTGTATAACGCAACATTTAATAGGGCAACAAGTTTATTGATTTCTTTAACTTAAGGCCAAATGAAATTAAAGCTATCACTCAATGTAATTTATATATATTTATATGCAAATGTTATAACTTTTTTTCTTTTTTGATAATTAGAAATATTTTTTTTTAGTTCAATATTTTATTTTGTTCAATAACTTTTATTTTTCAATAGTGTATGCGAGGTGTGTTAAAAAAGTATCGCGAATTTTGAATTTTCGCGCGTTACATACATTCGAATTTTGATTTTTTTGTGGCGTTATGTTGGTACTCATGTTTGTCACTTATGCCGACAATGTCGGCCATTTTGAATCTTCAGTTAATTGTTGACAGCTGCTTTGCTTGCACATGTTTTGGCTCGTCTTGGCTCGTACATGAATTCGATTTTGGTTAAGGAAGGATTTTATACAAATTTTGGTTATGAGCTTGAACTTTATAATAGCTAGAGTGTCAGAGTTACAGTATGTCAAATGAATATTTTAACACAACACATATTTTTGAAATACCGAAATATATTTATTTGACATAAAGTCTTTATTTATTTAATTTGTTAGCTAAATTCAAAAATTTTTTGGGTTGAAGTCTACTGACGACTTCCAAAAGCAGGAACGAAATGCATATAGACAATTGCGTAACCATAAAAACAAGCAAATCTTCAAATTACAACATATATTTTTTATATTTTATTTCATTTTAAAAATTTTAATTAATTTTCATCAGTAACAATTTCTTAAGCGGATTTAAGTTTAGTATTTTCAACTTCTAATAGCATTAAATTTTGTTTATTAATTAAAATGATTTTCAAAAAAAGACAAAAAAATATTTATATAAATTTTGACTTTACCTTACATTACCTTGTTGCAACAAAAAAAAAACTTATATTTGCAATTAGATTCTATTTAAAAATATAACTCGTATTATTTCGATATTTCTTTTTTTCTAAATTACTTTCAAGATCGCATGTTCCATTTGATCGCTTAAAATTTTGCAATTTTTTATTGCAACTAATTTTAGAAATTTTGTTTAAATAAAATTGTATCAAAATTATGTATTAAAATTGCAACTATATTCATCGATTGAGTCATAATAAACTTTACTTATAAATCTTTATGAACTCAAAAAAAAAACCTATTGAACTTTCAAAGCAAATTTAAATTAATATCCAGCCTATAATTATATTTTAAATTAATTAATTAATTAATTACAAATTAGCTGCTAATTAATACTCTAGTTTAAAACAACTTTGCATTTGCATACGACCACATATTAATCAAACACTGACCTTGCCACAAAAACTCTAATGAAATTTCCAACAAAATTAACAAAACTTTTAAAGCGAATTATCTCTTAAATGTTTTTCTTGCAAATAGCTTATTCATGATGATATTGGAAACTAAGCACATTAATATGAGATGTTATTAAAGCAAGAATATATATATGTAATTTCCCCTTAAAAAGATACAAGAAAGAAGTGTTCATGCAAATTTCCCTTTTGCTGTCTGGAGGGCCTAAAAGTATATGCTTAAATTTGCAAAGTGTTTAAATATGCAAATTCTCATTTCCAAGTTGATGCCGGAATTTGGGTTTGGTTATGGTTTTTGTTTTTAACTAATCATTATTTTTATGCCAGAGCACGTGTCTGATTGTGTTGGGCTTAAAGGCGTTGTTGAGGCGACAACTAACGAGGTATACATAAGTTCATATATATAATTTTTAATATGAATATTTATAAACATACATATGTAGTTTTTTATTTTTATAGAAATTTTCCTTGAGAAACTGCTACTAACTCTGGTTTTAGACTCAGCAGTTTTTCTTGATCAACTTTTGATTTTATAATGAGAAAGGAAAAGGTGTGTAGTACTTTCTCAACTTTCTCATACAAAATCAAAAGTTTAGCAACTAAAACTGCCGAGTCTAAAACCAGAGTTATAAACAAGGAGTCTGTAAGGATTAAATTTAACACACAATTAAATTTTTAGCCAAATAATTGTGTAGGAGCTCCAAGTCACTAAATCTTCCCTTATCTTTCTCTCTCCCTTTCTCTCTCTATCTTTCTTGCTATTTAGTTGTCTTCTGTTATAACAGTCTCATACATATATGCTTACTTTCCTTTTTCTTTTTATATATTTTTAACCTTCACGTTTGGCTTATTTTATAGCATTTTCCATATAATTTTCTAATTATTTTCCTCGTATATGTGTGAGGGATTAAGACTGCTGTTTTTACTTTTATGATTAAGTCTGTCTCTGAAAGCAGAAAACGTGTCGTTTGACAATGACAATAAAACAGACAATACTAATAAAAGTTAAAAACAAAAACGAGAATGTGAAACATGCGAATTTCATGTAAATTTCTGTTTTAAATTGTCTAAAATTTTTGTACTCCCACAAAAAAAAACAAATCTAAATGGAAAGTAAAATATAAAAACAAAAGACAGGCTGGTTTTATTGCTTTCACTAAAATGTATTATTACTATTATATTTTTTTTTCGCAAGGAAATGAGTATGCAGGCTTTGCTGTCATTGTCTGAATAAAATTATTTACTCCGACATTTGTATGGGTGTATACAAACACACATATATACACGTATGTATGTATGTATGTATACATATAAATATGCGTTCATAACCGGCATTTGGAGTTGTTATTTTTACTCTTGCCAATAATGCCAAGTAGGTCAGAGTAATAAAAAAATTTAATATTTATGGGTGAAGGTTAAAAAAATTATCATTATTATTAATTTCAAGAAGCGTGCAAAAACTCACAACATTTTTATAAAATATGCATTCATTGGAAGCGCTTAGCGTATGTTTCTTTTTCTCTTAACTTATTTTCAAACCATCATAATCTTAATAAGTATAACTAAGGTAATTAAAGGATTACGCAAGCTATTTATAAGCGCGTTCTATAACTATATTTAATATAATATTTCAATATTCATTTCAAATATTTAAATGTCATTCTTTTTTGCACTTTATTACAATCAAAAATATAATTTTTCTAAAAAAGGACTTTACAAAATTTTGCAAGCAAGCCTTTTTTTCGAAAAAATTACTTTTTTCGAAACGTGTTTATGTTTAAATGTATTTTTCAAAAAGGCACTTTTTTCAAAAAGGTACTTTTTTCAAAAAAGTAATTTTTTCACAAAAATTTACTTTTTTAAAAAAGGTACTTTTTAAAATGTACTTTTTCAAAAAGGTACTTTTTTCAAAAAAAGGTAGTTTTTTCAAAAAAAAGGTACTTTTTTCAAAAAAAGGTACTTTTTTAAAAGGTACTTTTTTAAAATGTACTTTTTCAAAAAGGTAGTTTTTTATAAAAATGTACTTTTTTCAACAAGGTCCTTTTTTTCAAAGAGGTACTTTTTCAATAAAAAACTTTTTTTCAAAAAGGTACTTTATTCAAAAATGTACTCTTTTTCAAAAATGTACTTTTTTTCAAAAAGTTTCTTTTTTTTGAAAAAGGTACTTTTATTCAAAAATTTACTTTTTTCAAAAAAATTACTTTTTTAAAATAGATACTTTTTTCAAAAAAAAGGTACTTTTTTAAATGTTCTTTTTCAAAAAGGTATTTTTTTTCAAAAAGGTACTTTTTTCAAAAAGGTACTTTTTTCAACAAGGTACTTTTTTGTCAAAGAGATACTTTTTCAATAAGAAACTTGTTTCAAAAAGGTACTTTATTCAAAAATGTATTTTTTTTGAAAAAAGTACTTTTTTCAAAAATGTACTGGTTTCAAAAAGGGAATTTGTTCAAAAAGGTACTTTTTAAAAAAGATGATTTTTTCAATAAGTTAATTTTTTTCCAAAAATGCTTTTTTTTTTGCAAAGAGATACTCTTTTCAAGCAAGTACATTTATCAGAAAGTCATTTTATTCAAAACATATTTTTTTAAAGTTGATTTTTTTAAAAGGTACTTCCTTAAAAAGTGTGTCCATATGCAATATGTTGTTTCTATAAAAAGTTCTTTTTCAAAAATGACTTCTTTTATAAGTTCACATTTTCAACAGCGACTGTTGTCAAAAGATTTTTCAAAGGGTACGGTACTTATTTCATTTCACAACGTACTTTCCTTCTATTACTATTTTCAAAAGATTCCTTTTTTAAAAGGTAATTATTTCGAAAGGTACTTTTTTTAAGAGTATTTGAAATAATATTTTCATAAAAAAGATTCAAAATTCAATTTCAAAATGCAGTTTCTTCAAAAAATACTTTTTGCAAAAGGTACTTTTTGCACTAGTTCTTTTTCTAAGAGCTAATGTTTCGAAATGTACTTTTTTAATGGGTGCTTCAAAAGCATTTTTATGAAAAATTCTTATATCTAAAAGTACTTCATTCCCAAATAATTTCTTTTCGAAAGCTCCTGTTTCCACAGGTAAATTTTTTATGGTACTCTTATTTGAAAAAGTGCATTTTCTTAAAGGTATTTTTTAAAAATATGCTTTGTTCAGAAAGCTCTTTTTTTAAGCCAAAAGTAAAAAAATACTTTTTTCAAAAAGTATTTCTGTCTAAAGTTGATTTTTCCAAGATCTTGCTTTCTGAAATGTACTTATTTGTAATTCCTTCCGCAAGCACTATTTTGAAAAGATCCTTTGTTCAAAGGTTCTTATTTCAAAAGTTACTTTTTAACAGGTACTTTTTTAAAAGGTACTTTTGCAAAACTTACTTTCCTCCAAGGATACTGTTTTTAAAAGAACTTATTTCAAAAGGTACTTTTTAAAAAGTATATTCTCAACTTTTACTTTCTTTCAAAAAACCTTTTTTCAAAATGTATTTTCTTAAAAAGAATTTTTTCAAAGGTATTTTTAAGGAATTATTTTCAAAAGATATTTTTCTCGAACACTTGCTTTTAAAAATACTTTTTCTAAAGGCTGTTTTTTGGCTAAAAAGAACTATTTGCTAAAGGGGACTTTTCTTCAAAGAAATATATTATTCGAAAGGTACTTTTTTTTCAAAACACTACTTTTTCCAAAAATATTTGTTTAAGTTAATTATTAATTTTTTTAAACGGTAGCTTTTTTAAGATATGATATTACGAAAGGTACTTTTTCGAAAATTACTGACTTTTTTTAAAGGTTCTTTATCCGGAAGATTCTGTTTTCAAAAGGTACTGTCTTGAAGAAACTGCTCATTTTGAGGGGTACTTTCTTCAAAGAGGCATATTTTGGAAAAGGCACATGTTAAAAAAATTTTATAGCAGTATATTTAATTTAATTTAGTAAAGTCTTATATCAATAAAAAGCATCTCTTCGCACACTGTTACTTTGACAAATTTACTCTAGCTAAACAAATACTACCATAGTGTGACAATCTTCGCGTATTTTCTTTATTACGCGCGTATTTCCGCCCTATACTTGTATGGTTCATTTATCTTGTTTATTATTGTGTTGAAACATTTTACATATATTTGCATTTAAATTTTTAGACATGTGAGTGCGATTTCTTATTAATGCTTATGTGTTATATAAACTGCCTTTGAAAGAACATTTATTTCTGTGCGTTAATAATGAACCAGCCTTCTTGTTTTTTTCCTTGTATTTTATTTTACACGCTTTAGTGTTTTATTTTTTTTTTTTGTACTATTTTTATGATTATTATATATTCCATGTCTACTCTAATTCACAGTTTAAAAAAGACGACACAGAAACTTTATTTTAATGGGTCGTCATTATTGAGAAAGAAACTTGTGTTTGTAATTTTTCTTGCTTAAATGTTGAATTAAGAAACCCACAGCCACGCATACACACACGCGCGCGATAACATAAAAGAATTTTGAATTAAATAAATCCCAATGTCAAATCATCATGTAAAAATTTTCATTGCAAATCATGTTAAATTTATAAAAAAAAAATAATACCTTAAAGGCACTAGCTCATTAGGGCCTGCAGACAAGACAAAATAGCTTCGCAGCTAGTGTTTTTTAACGTTTAATTTTATTTAATTTTACTAAGTTAATTAGTAATTAAAATAAAACGATAGCATTAAACTTGAAGCAACTTTGATTGAACATGATTTTTCATTTTGATTTAACAGTGCTGCAATGTTTAATCAACATGAAATAAAGTTATTTCAAAAGGAAAAATCTTCTTTAAGGATTACTGTGAATCATGTTGAATTAACATGAAAGATATTTGAAACAAAATCATGAACGAAATTATCAAATAACGTTCTTTTCATTAATTTTAATAGGAAATTTTTGTGAAAAAAAATTATTTACATTTGTTATTGTACAGCAGTATTCAAGCAAAAAATTTTGATAAAAGCAAGCTTAAAGTGCTTTCACATGATTTGTTGTCCGAAGTAAAATGTTTGCTGCTTTAATGTCAATAACTTCGAAAAGGTCCTAGAATTATTCTGCCGCAAGTTCTGATAAGATGGTTTCTTACAGCTAACTGACTGATATTTAATAGTTTTTTGTTATCTATACCGTAAGTAATTTGTGAGAATTTTGGTTTGCAGAAACTATTTCAGTTACTGATTAATTTGTCTGTTTTTTTAGTCTTTTTGAGTTACTAATTGTCTTTGATTTTATTGTCTTTTTTATTTGCCAAGATTTTCTCTGAGTGTGCTGTCATAATCTAATCAAAACTTCTTGTTTTTACTTTAAAGCTCATTGCAGTAATTAAATAAATCTATAACATTTTTGCAATACATACTTACTTACAAAGTGGAAGTAATTAAAATTTTGTGCTCCTATTTATTCGATATTCTTCTTGCAAATTTATATTCCGGCCTCATACTTCCATTACAAGTGCCCTCGGGGGATAAGTAAAGAAGCAAAAAAATAACAATTATTCTTAACAACTAAATAAATTAACTGTTGTAGCATAAATTTGTTACAAATACATTTTGCTTTCATTCTTCATTTTTAATTACAAAAGAAAATATATTTTCTTTTCTTTTCAATCGCTTGTCATTAACACAAAATGGCTGGAGCTAATACACAGGGCGATAATGACTAATGTTGAGGCCGTTAATGCGAAAATAGCACAGAAATAAAAAAAATATACTCGTATTATATTTTTCAAAGTAGAATGGTGGCAAAAAAAAAGACCCTGAAAAGTTTTAAGTTGTTGTTTTGGGAGGATTTTAACAAACTTTTTTTGGCTGATCATTGCGACAAATTTATGTGCCCTGAATAAAATTAACGATTTTATTGAGAGCACGAATAACATAATAATGACATTGTTGAGCTACGTTTCCATGGAATCTAAAGAACAAAATGCACAGAAAAAGTTGAAATTTATTAGTAAGAATCTTAGAGAATGAAACCTTACTGGCATAATAAACTAAAATTGCAAATTAAAAGAGTACTATTTTATTTTTTAAACTTATATTAAACCTTAAAAAATATTCTTATATTTTTTTTTTTTTGCTAGATTTTGTATTAATGAGAATTTAGAGAACTTGTAGAGAATTATTTAAAAATTTATTTTTTTTTTAATTCTGACAATAACACACTCTCGCATACATACACACGCTAAATAAACTCACTCACATAACTACAAGCACTCAAGCACACTCACGCTCAATTACGTAACAAATGCTAATACATGTTACAAGGCAAACTAACGGGATTAGTTAGATAAGAAATTATGTATGTATGTAAGTATATAAATTTGTAATTGTGCAGCGCCTAAAAGCTAGCAGTTAATCTTATTAACGAACAGTTCACCGAAGCTATGCAAGTTTAAATAGTAAAACATTAAAGCGTTTAGTGTTACAAATTGCCAACTGAAACGACACAAGAAAAGAAGTGAAAAAAAATCTTACGTAAGTTTCTACTTTAAGAGAAATTTATTATTAATTGTAATTAATTTGTTGTTATTCTGCTATACTTTGCTTTAACGCTCCTAACATACACTTGCTTATGTTTTTTTTCTTTCGTAACCACAATTGTTATAAATTGTGCTCTTATTTTTTAATTAATTGTGTATTAAGTGTGGGTGGGGAAGGGGGGGGCCTTAGGAGTAAAAATTATCCAACATTATAAATAAATTTATCAAATTTTTTCCTTCGAAAAGCAAAGTACTGACATAGTGCAAAATTTTCTATATAAAAATATATTATAGCGATAAATTTGAATAGAAAAATTATTGCTGTAATGTTTATCTTAAGAAATATTATATTGTGCTAAAACAAACGCTGTCGCTGTTATATTTATAATATGTTAAAAATTATCTTAATTTCTATTTATATTAAAATCAGAAAAGTTTTGCAACTACTTTTTTTCTAAAAAAAAACAAAAATGTTGTCTGTCCAGCATTTAAAGAAATTAAAGAAATTTAAGCTGTCTAACTTAAATAAAAAACATGCTTTTTGCGTTACTCCTGCGTATACCTTGGGAATGCTTCCTCCGCAATACATCTTCGTCGCATTGCTTATTTGTTTTACTTCATGAATTTCTTCCTAGGGGCTTTCACATATTATGTAACACTTTTTTTCGGAATTCTATTACGGAGTTCGGTTAAGCTTTTTACAAAATTTTTTTAAGCCGTAACAAATCCTTAAGACAAAAATAACAGATATTATTAAGCTTAACTTTTGAAGACAATCAGCCTTATCATGACTTCCACATGTGAAAATTTCCGACTCACATTTTTCGTTCACAGAGATTTTAATTTTGTTTAATCAATTCTAATAAAATTAAAAGCTAACATATTTTCACTTTTTCCAGCAGACAAATCTATGTTAATGATTTTTTTCATAAATTGTCGGATTATTTCGCAATCGTATGAATTTTTTTGATACCGATTTTTCACACGTTCGGTAATTTACATGTGAAATTTTATTTAGGATAAGCTTGAATGTCTCACAACGCTTCAGTAAAATTACAGAATTTTTTTTTCAATAATAAACACATATAAATTTCACTACGAAAAACGAATGACCGAAACTAACACAAACAACATTTTGTACTAACTTAAACAATTACAACAATTTTATATTGGATTGAACAGTGACAGTCAATTGACTAGTCATTTGATCGGTAGTAATGAGGAACTTATTCATCAATTATAGTTGGTCCCCTCTGACATTAATGTTGTATTATAGTAAAATGTATTATAGCAAATTTTATTATAGTAGATATAACCCTCATCTTTGATCCGGTATGATCAGTCAAATATGACTAAAAACGTTAAAAAATCATACGTACACGTAGTATTGGTATTAGGAGATGCCGATCAAAGTGTTCTAGCAAGCTTCTTTAAGCAGGGATAACTATCGTATGTTCAAATAGTGTAGACTGCATAGACCTTGCAAGTAACATAGCGCTGTACTGGTGCTCTTGAAAGCGATTGAGAAGGCCTAAGTTCAACCAGTACTAACAACAGAGTGCAATAAGGCCATTATGGCAGGTAGCCACATATATCTTAAACGCATATTTCACTTTCACAATGCGGTCGATTGGAAACTAGTGGCAATACATCTTTATATTTGAAATAATGGCATATAAAATTTGGCATAGGAAAATTAGTTTATCTGCTCTAATGAAAGAGAGCATCATTAGTAACAGATATGCAAGAAAGATTAACTGACTGTATGCTCGGCCTATATTGACAACACAGTAAATATGTAATCCAAGTCCACAATGAGTCTGGCATGTGCATTATGGATTTTATTAGCTTGCTGCGAAGATTTTTTGTTTCTATATTAATTTTCTTTTTATATTCTCTCACAAACTGATTTATATGCAAAGCATATACCGTGTCAAAGTACGGTATACTGTATTCATTTATGGTCTACAACACTACCATTTTACAAATAATGCAGGTATACAAAATGCAGCCTTTGAGGCAGTTATACCTAGAAAAGTGTGCACAAATTTCTAAACAAAATTGTATTAAATTATTCAAAATTATTAGTTGACTTGCTTACGTTTCAGAACACATTGCACAAAGCCAATCTCACAAATATTTATAAGGCTGCTAACGTGTTCTACTGCTCTGCCCTTTTCTATTTTGATTCACACACATTCCAGCGCATTTACACAAACACACATTCACAAAAGCTTAATTGAATTATTGACTAGAAACTTCCATGAGCTCGATTGAATTTGTTGTCTGTGTGTGTGTGTGTGTGTGTGTGTGTGTAAGTAAATGAGTCTTGATGTTAAAGATACAAGTTTTTCATTTTATGGCTTTAAAAACTGTCGTTTTATTTTGGGCAGGCTTGTGATACCATGTGATGGTTGGTTGTGCTGCGATTAAAATTGTCAATAACTTGGTTATTATACGCCAATCAAATGCCAATTAAAATATCAAGCATAAAGATTTAGTCTAACTAAAATATTTGTTAGCTGAAGTGTAAAAGAACAAAATGTTAAATTTTTAATTTAGTAAGAGATTTCTTCCCAATATACACAGAAACAAATTTTCCTCCAATTACTACTTTAACTGAAAAAAAAGCAAACAAAACAAAATTATTTAAAAATTTAAATTTATGTTTAACAATTTACTTGATTATAAGTTTAACTAAAAATTTAATTAAGTCAATTAAACATATGCTTAGAAATTTAATTGGTTATGGGAGTAATTAAACATTTAATTGTGTGAATTAAACTTTTGTTTGAAAACTTTATTAATTAAAAAGTTTAATTTGGGAAAAACTAAATTTTTAACTGATTTTTAGTTTTTTTTTCCTAGTCAAAAGTTTTAATTGCAGAAATATTTTTTTGTGTGTAGCAACAAATCAAAGATTGCACATGATATTGATCTAATGTATCCTTATCACTTTATTTTGTTTGGCAGTTTGCGTAAAGAATTTTAGCTTTTTTTCCTAATGCCACAATGAATCTTAAAAAATGTTTTTAGACAGTTTTACTCATTGTTAATTTATAGAACAGCATTTGTAATACTTTGTACAAAATATTTAAGCACATTTTGTATCTTCTAAATGAATGTATAGCTTGCTTTATTTCTAAACGTTTTATAACTTATTAGTTAGACACTAATAAATAAAATGATTGTAATACAGGATGTGTAGGGCAGGACTTTTCTTATTAATTTCTATTGAGACTAAAAACGAGCAAATTTAATCATAAAATATTCCTTGGATAATAAGAAAACAACAAACTATAACAACCAGTTTTTTCCTTATGAGAAAATAACCAGGTCAGCAGTTTTTATTTTTGCATGACTTACTCTTTTATAAATTCTCTATTTACTATTTGCAATATTCTTTCTTCTTTCCTTGCTCTGTTCATGAATGAAGCTGGTGGCTGCTATAAAGTTGTATTTCAGTTATTTCAGAAAAAATCGCTACTGCGTTGTATCATGTGCTTGCATGTGATATTCGGGGGTTTTTGTTAGAAGTTTTAATACTTCGTACCAGAACTTTTTGCACTTTCTGCTTTAGAAATTGAAAACCAATAAGGATTTCTTAACAAAACCAAAAAAAATAAAACTTTCTTTAAAATTGTTATAATTTTGTATTGAATTCTCGAACAAATGCTGTTACTGCTCCAATTCACCCTCCCGCAACACATGTTCTGCGTTAAGTGCGTCTTTTTGGAACAATTGTTGGTATTTTAAAACTTTGCAAGAATTTGGGGAATGAAACTGTTTGCTTTTATACAAAAATACATACATACTCGTACATATTGTATTTATGGCAGTTTCTTTCTTTTGCAAAATATTTATGTAACCAGTTTCACTTGGCTGTTTGTATCATTTATTTAAAGTAAATATATTTCAAGTTTTGCTTTTGAAAGAATTTTTGCAGGTAACTTTAATGGGTAAACTTTACTATATACACATAAACTAATATAATTTGTGTTTTTCGATTTCATATTTCTTAACCAAGTTGAAAACTTTTTTGAAAAAAAAGAAAACACAAACAATTAAAACTTTGTTGAACAAAACAAAAAAATCAAAAAAATCTGCAAGCAGCAGCAGTCAGAAATGATGTTATTTGTTGTTGTTGTTGTTGTAGTTCATTGAATTTGTAAAAGAGAAACATTTTGTTTCAAGTATATATACTTAAATATCGATAAGGAGAAGCAACTTCTTTTTCTTGTCATTTATATGTTTATCAAGCTTTTGCTGGAAGATAGCGATAATCCAAAATGAGAATATATTTTACAAAACAGAAATTATACTCTTGAATTAACTGACAAATTAATGGTTAAAATAAACTATAATTTTCTTCTAATGCGATGAATATACAAAAGAAATATAATTTTTGCTTTGTGACTGTCTTGCAGCAAAGGATCAATGTTGTTAAAATTGTCTTATTAAATTGAAATATTTATTCTAATACATTAAAGCTTTTTTTTCAACAAAATAACAATTTTTCCCCTAAAAGATCAATAACTAGAATTATTTTCAAATACTGGGAAAAAAAGGTTTTAGTGGAAGTCGAACTTACACGCAGCTGGCGATGTCCCACAAACAAAATAAAAATAAAGGGTCCGCCATCTAACGTTTTTTTTCAACTAGTGCTTATTTTGTGAATGGTAACACTTAGCTCATGTCTGATTTGACAGATAATTAGTTTTATCCTTCCGCTGAACGAATATGGTTGTGTATACGCTTGAACAACGCTGGGAAATATTGCCTGCGATCGACTTACAGAAGATGCCGATTTTGCCAAAAAAATCATCTTTTCAGATGAAGCTCATTTTGATCTTGGCGGGTATGTAAACAAGCAAAATTGTCGCATTTGGGGCACAGAAAACCCGCACGCATACATTGAAAAGCCGATGCACCCAAAACGAGTCACTGTTTGGTGCGATTTTGGTCCAGAGGCATAATTCGAAAATGAGCAAGGAGTGGCCGTCGATGTCAATGGCGATCGTTATCGGCCCATGTTGAACGAATTTTTGTTCACAAAACATGAAGAGGAGGATATTGGCAAAATTTGGTTTCAACAGGACGGCGCTACGTGCCACACAGCCGAAGCTACACTCGATGTTTTGCGCCCTGTTTTCAAAAAAAAAAAAAAAGTTATCTGGCGGACCCTTTATTACTTCAAAGTCTTAATTATAGCATTCGGTGCTGGCTGCGATTACTTTGAACATAGCGTTACGAATATATTAACACAAAGTTACATACCTCACAATTGATAAGAACATATCACCTTATATGTATAAGTTGCGGTGGTATTAATGCATGCAAATTTTATTACTACACACTCGGTTGTAGTTCTCATTTAATCGATGGAAATCGATGGGAGAAAATCAGAAAACCTTAAGAGCGGTAGTTACCAGAAGGTCACTTGAACTATTGTCCGAGAGTTTTGCAAGCAAGAGCTTTTGCTTCTTCGACTATGACTGTTTGGTACTTACAAAAGCATACAGACTGCTTATGCTTTTACTACAAAAACTAACAAAAACCACCAGCAAATCAAACTCAAACTTTTGAAATCAGCGACTGTTGAAAGTACTGCGCAAGTGTTCATAAATCGTTTCTGCTTCTGCTTTGACTGCGACTGTTGTTGATTTTCACAAGCACAAGCAAAAGCATTGCTTGATGTTAAGCAATTCGGAAAAGTAAAAGCAGCGAAAAGAAAAAATTTTACGACTTTTGTTACTTCGAATTAAGTTTTTTAAGCACTGAGTCTATGAGCAAAACATATTTTAGAAATTTACCTAGCAAATCCACTTCAACTGAAGTTCAAAGCTAAATGTTTACTGGGTTTTTGTTGTACTCTATAGAAGATTAAAATAATAAACCTGATTATAGTTGACACAGCAAATATCATAATTTGTAATGGTCGTAAAATAACTTGAAACCATTGGCTTAAAAAATTAAGTTTATTGCTTCTTATTAGTCTATAAAAATGAAAGACAGATATCAAGATAGTGTAAGTATATAAACACTTAATTTCTTTTTATTCATATCCCAAAGTTTATTTATTTAAACTAAGTATTTGCTACAGATATTAAATCAAAATGCCTTAAGTGTTTCACATAAATAAATACCAAATTTTAGAAAATTTTCGAAAGTGATACAATCTGAGTGACCTTAAAGGTATAATCAAATAAAGCAGGTATTTAATTAAGCAAGCTTACAGGATATATTTCAAAGTATCTTAACAAGTACATTATAAAGTGAATTATGAGCAAATTAAAATTAGTTTCAAGTTGTCAATTATTTATAAAGTCTGCACACAGACAATTAATTAAAAGTTGCTTGAAAATTTCCGCAAGCCATGCAATTAATACTCAATGACATAAATTATGTAACGTAACGCGTCAAAACAAAAAATCATTTTTATTTTTCATATAACATAAATATTTCCAGCTATTCATCAAATCGCTCAAAATTTTAATACAACATGCAGCTTGATTCCCAAGAATTTTCATTGTTTTTTTAAGCTTTAACTACTGACGGCTACTGTCAATTAAGCTTCGAAAACAGACAAACAACAACAACACTACTAACAAAAGAAATAAAAATAATTATGACTGACTAGAGCAACAGCAAGCAGCCCGTGGTAGCAAAAACATCAATTTAACTGGAAGTAATTAAATTAAGATTTTATTTCAGACATCTATGTTTTTGTTTTATTTCTATTTAAAGAATGAGAGCGTGCCAGTGCATCAGTGTAGGGGAAGGAGGGCATACAAGTAACAGGCTGTCGAGTGAACAATTTTTTTCATCTTGTAATTTATTACTTTCGCCATTTTCATGGAAAAAAATATGAAGGAATTTTAAACATAATTGTTGCAGGAAGAAAGGGAAACTATACAGGTAAATAGATAAATTTTGTTGTGCTTCTCGTTATATGTTTTGGATCGCTTAAAAGCTTTAATAACAAATTTGAATGTAATATATATTTAAACACATATTTGGCACTAAAAGCAATAATGGTTTCGCGTAAAAGCAATAAATAATAATAATCTACATATAGAACAACGTCTTAACTGAAAAAAACGAAGTTTTGGAGTTAGTGATGCTGAATTAATCCTCATATTGTTGTTCATATTGAGTAAAAATTTCATACAAATATCATATTTACTTAACTCTCAAATATAGAGCATTCTCTGCCTAATCGGACGGTTTGAATTTTTTTTACATCCGCCATTTTGACTTATGAAATATTTTTTCTGAAAATAAAAATTTAAATGGTCCTTTAAGAAAGTTATGGATAAAAAACTTAGAAGTGATTTTTTCTGTACACCAGAGACGAGCATAGTGTCTGTCTGTCTCTCTGTCACAGGCTGTTTTCTCGAGAATCGTAAGAGCTACGAACCTGAAGTTCTCACAGAATATGTAAAACTTTAATCGCTACAGCAACAAGTAAATGACAGTTAACCATTAAAGGGTGCCCTAAAGCGAGCAACGAAACATATGGCAATCGTAATGTAATATACAGAAAATTATATGTAGACACTTGAAATTTTCAAAGTTAATGTATTTTTATGCAGACTACACCTATAAGCACTGAAATTAAATTAAATTAAAGGGTATTCTATCAGTTAGTGTTATTTTGAGTATGTAATTTTGACAACTTGCTGAAATTTTCAAAAACACTCAAACTAAAAAATTTTATATTTAAAAAAAATCGCCAATAACCGAAAAAATCTCCAAAACTAAAAAAACGCTAAAACTAAAAAATCGCCAAAAAAAAAAAACGAAAATAATTGAAAAATCGCCAAAAAAAAAGCGTTAAACTAAAAAAATTATAAAACTAAAATAAATCGCCAAAACTGAAAAAACGCCAAAAAAAAATTTAAAAAGCGCCAAAACTAAAAAATCGCCATAAACCGAAAAAAGTATACTTTATACTTAAAATTTAAAAAAAAATGTCTGCATCAAAGATATTTGATTATACAGGCTAAAGTTCGTAAAGCATTATATACTCGTATGTATGTAGTGTCCGCACGGAATCTTTCGTGCGTCCTACTTTACTGAGCTTATTTAAATTTTATAGGAGAGAGAAAAATTTAAACGCTTACTTGTATAGAAAACAAAAACAAATTTTCTGATTTAATTGATGGTTTGTTTTTTTTACGACATTGTAGGCCAAAAGTCTAAATAATTTACAGTACAGTCGAGTGACTTAAGTAACTTTTCCTTACTTTTTATTATTATTTTAATTATTTATTTACTTGATATTAAAATTATATAAAATATAACAATAATATATACACTGAAAGCACTGGCTGCCAAGGCCATCGGCTTTTTTTTTAATTCGACTGATTATTATCATTTAGGTTTTAAAATTTTTAGGAACATGTGTTTCGATATAATACTTAATAATTAATTAAAAATGCGATTATGAATTTTTTATTCGTTACGCGGTTTTTGCATTTCAGGTGACGATATGCAACTTTTGAGGGAAAAATTTAAATTTCTGCTTTTATTTAGTTGTGTTTTTCTATTTAAACTGTTTGTGGTAAAACTGCCTTTCTGAGTTATGACGTTCTGCTAGTAAATGAGTGTTATGCGCATGATTTTTAATTCTACTGTCTAATTTGATTTAATATTTTAACGGAATCCTCTGCCTGGCCATGAGTGCACGACTACTCCCATCTCTGTCTACATTTTAAGCGCCTTAAAACATTGACGTCTAGAGTGTTTAATAACAAATGTAATGAAAAAGCCAAAATTGAACAAAAACACTTAAATACACGTAAATACTTGCACGTCTGCTTACCCAGGATGATAAATAGAATTAAAGTAATGTTAAGAATAAAAAAAACTTTATAACTTTATATATAACTTCTGTTTTCAATGTAGGCTTTTAAAGAAAGAAAATTCAACAAGAGAAATAAATCTAAAGCTCAGGAGTTTAAAAACAAAATTTCCTATGTTACGAGTACATAAGCAACACTTGTTTGAAATTCAAATGTTGTTTTTATATTTGAATGATTTCATTACCAGTGTCGTGCAAATCAAAAAAGGGAGCCACAAATATGATAAATATTTCGTAAGTATAAAAACAAAATGCAAATTTTGCTTCTTTTGAGAGAAGAAATAAAGATGTTTAGCTGGTCTAGCTAGTGATTCATGCCTGCTGGCTAAAGAAGGTATTTGAAACACTCTTTGATATATATGTATAATACCTTTAATAGAATTTCTTACAAAAGCTATGAGCTAAATATAAATTGCCGAATTTTAAAGCTTATTATAAAATCACAGAATTTGGTGGATTTTTAGTGTGCTTTCGATTTCCTTTCTTCTGGTAATTTCTTGAAATAAATAGGCAATATATATTCCATATTCCCCTTACAACTTTAATATTGTTACATTGGAAATACTTTGTTTTGTTTTACACAGAGTTTTACCCAACTTTATAATAGCTTGAATTAAATTCAGCAATTTGGTAATTTAAACTGTTCTCTATGAAAAACATGTACACAGCAATAAAAATCTAGTCATAACTTTTAATAGCATTTAAATGTCAATTCAAAATTATGGCCGAATAAAAATATATTGCACTGATTTTTTACCGCAAGTATATAAAAATAATCAAAGAATCAGTTTTTAGATATTCCAGTAGACACAACATTTTCTAGTTTTGTAAGTCCTTACAGTAAGCAGCTGTTTAATGTTTTTATTGCTTGTGAATATGAGTTAGAAAAATAAAATGCTTTCAAGCGCTTTTATTTTTATCTAGTGATGCATAACCAGGTTGTGAAATAGAAAAAAACATTTTAAATATTATTAAAATCAATTAGCTTGAATTTATGCCATAATTTTATTGTAGATAAAAAAATAATAGTGCCTTTTTATTGCCTTTTACGAAATGGTAGTATTATATTAGTTATATTTATAATTCCATTTTAGCCCCATTTAAAATTCTAAGCATTTCTATAATCAATAATGTAATCAATATCAGTTTTAATTACAAGCATTTAAAAGCCCATAGCATTTTAAATTGAATGCCATAAGTAACACCAAAGGTTTATGTAGATATAAAATTGTTTTAATTTAAATTAATTCAATACAATTCAAAATAACAATTTGCTTAAATATTTAATTAAATTATATTTGATGACTATTCATATCTCAAATTAGAGCAACTGAAATATCATATTGCTACTAATAAGTTTATTACAATAATAAACACAGTTATACACACACTCACATGAGCACAAATACAAAATACTCTAACAACATATAAGTAGCAGAAATAAATACAAGATAAAATTGAAGCATATCTAAAGGCGGTTTAGTTAAAATTGACTTGATTAATATTCAAAATAACGCTTTAGCAATATATTATTTTTATGTACAATTTTCTAAATACAACAACAACAACAACAAAATATTTAAATCGAAATATTTGTTAAAACACAGCAACAACAAAAATATTAACCGCAAAAACTTTTACCAATAACACTGTGTACGAATACAAATTTTTCACATTATTTTACGCTTCAACAATTTTTATGTCGGTCTTATACACATTCTGTGAAATGTGTTTATATTTCTGTGTAGTAAAATTTTACCTTTAATATATATATATATATATATATATATATATATATACATTATATATATATATATATATATATATATAATGTTGTTTGAAATGAAAAATATTAAGTTTCAATATTTATTTACTGTAAAAACGAGCAGAGCAATAAATTAGTGTTTTCTTTAAAGAAAAATACCATCCAGGCGTATTAATACGTCTACCAATATATCACCAAATTTTAGAAATTAATTTTTTTTGAAGAAAATCGATTATTTGGGATATTAAAAAAGCGATTTTCGTCAAAAGAAATAACGGCGACTTACAGTCATATTTCTAAAGAAAAAATCAATCGCATCATCACGAGAGCAAGCAAGCAAGCCAAAGGAACCAATGAATATATAAGCAACACCAGCTTAAAAAAAATTCGGTGTTGCGCAAGCAATACAAATTGTATTAATAAAAACGTATTTTATTTTTGAATATATATAAATTTTTTTTTGTTTTTATATAAAACTTGTAAATTGAGTAATGGAATCTGATGCCCTAAATATTAAATAAATGAAAGTTTTTCTTTGTATCTTTGATATATTACAGCTTTTCATATAAAACACTTGCAAATGCATTGAATATATAAGTAATCATATCCAGTCATACACGTGCACATACAAATGTACATATCATTACCTTAATATAAAAAGGCCCTAACTCATTATTTTTTTTAATCAAGATTTTTGCATTTTTCGATACCTTAGATGTTCTTCTATCGAAATATACAAAAAAAATGTGATCAAAAAAAATATGCGTTAGGTCGTTTTTAAATTAAGGCAACGATATGTACATATGTATATGTGTAACAATATATACAATCAAAATTATTTCTAAATAATTTAGTTACACGTGCTTCACTCTCAATTTATAAAAATTGAATGACAAACAAAAAATAATAATAATAATAAATATAAAATTATAAAAGAATATTCTAACAAAATGTAGCACAAGTGAGTATGTTCATGTGTTAAATAAGCACGAATTGTTGTTAAGCAAATCCCCAAAGATTTTTATTACACTTCCATTGGTTTCCACGCATTTGTACTCGTATTTAATGGTGAAAATAACAATAGCAGGTAAATTTACGTATGTATGGCCTTAATTGTGCACGTACTACCTTAACCATTGCGTGCTAAAGTGTATGAACTTGAAAGTTTCAAAATATTTGTTTGAACTATCAAACCAAATTATATGTTTAAACAAACTGCCTTATATAAAAAAATTATTTAGGATTTACAAAGGAATTTAAAAACAGATTTTCATTAAACTTTTTTTCCTTTAAGCCTTTATAAAGACTTATTAATCGAGACATAAATATAATTGAACTAAAATTAATTTTATTCAGCAATAATTTCTTAATCGGGCGTAATAAAAATATACCATTCAATAAGAATTGAAAATACTTAACTTAAGCAAGATTAAGAATTTTAATCAGAGATAATTTCTCAATAATTTTTATAAATAAGGCTGAAAAAATAACTGCTTAAACTGGTGAGGTATGTTTAATACTTGATACTTGGGTATTATATATTACCAATGTTACCAGATTTCAATAAAAATAATTATCCCTGAAGATGTTGGAAAATCCCAACGAAACGTCGAATACATTAAAAATGAAATAAAAAAGCGTCGTTTATTTACATTTGAAAGAATTTGAATGACCTTGAAAGCCTAAATAGATACAATATCTAATAAACCACACTAATTCTAGAGATTTTAGTTAAAACCAATCATCGATTCAGACATTTTCTGTAAATCGAATCCTCCAAATGTTTTCGCCTATTGAATACGTTTAGGGATTCTAATAAACTTATTAAATCAGAAAAGTGATTAGCAAATTAGCCTGAATTACTCGTAAGCCTTGCAAGTAGTTTAAAAAATGTGATTTTGAAAAAGTACCATGTGATAAAAAACAAATAAGATATATTTTCTCTGTGCTGAATCTTATATACCGATCACCGAAGTACGTGTGGAGTATAGACATGATTTTTTTCCTCTAGTTCAATTTAAATTAAGGTAAGTGACTTATGGGTATTTTTAGACGTAAGAATTTAATTCGAAAATTTTATTCACGACATTTTTTTTAAGCAAACACAACACGCGAAGCGATTAGCTTGTCTGCAGAAAACAGCCAGGGCCTATGGTGGGAATCGAACCCACAATCTCTGGACTGAGAAAATAGCATCGCTACCACTCAGCCACATTGGCTTCCTGTTGCATATTTTATTCTGCACTTTGTATTTAATATTTTTTTACATTATCAATATTTCTATTTTTTAAAATGCATGAGCACATACTGAAAACTGAATTAATTAACTATTCATGGTACAAAAAAATTTATATTTTAAAACATCTGCAAGCAACCTAACTAATTACACACTTTTATTTGTGCATAAAATGCAACATATCACAAAGCTTTGTAAGATTAATGAGTGCCAATGTTTACGGTTAAATTAGATTTTCATATAAAAATTTAGTAAAGACCTTTATAATATATAAAATATATTTAAATAAAAAGAAAAAAAAAAGTTTTATTTAGTGTCTTTTATATATAAAAAAATAAATAAATAAATTTTCCAACCCTGCGACTAAATTTTTTTTTAAGTTTTCTGATATTTAATACTAATGTCTTTATTTCTTTAATATAGAAAATATGTATTTAATTAACAAAGAAAAAATTAGTTTTATTTAGTAAGTTTAAGTTTTCCAGCTCTGGAGATTTTAATATATTTTAATTTTTTTTTTCTAAAACATCAATTATTTTTAATTTCTAAAGAAAAATAAAATGTTAAATTGAGCTGGTTACTTTTATATACAAAAATAAATACATTTTCCAACCCTGGAATTATCTTTTTTTTCTGATTTCTTTTAGCAAAATTTTTCTCTCTTATTACAATATATATTTAATTTATAGAGAAAAGGAATAAATTAGTTTTAGTCGGTTACTGTTATAGACCAAAAAATATTAAATTTTCCAACCCTGGAATCGTGTTTTTTATGATTTATCTTGATTTTTAATACCAATTTAATGCTAACTGAAATATAAAATAGGCTTCAATTACAAAAAAAAAAAAAAAAACGAAAATTAGTTTTAGCTAGTTACTTTTATATGGAAAAAAAAAAGTTTAAACTTTCCAGCCCTGAAACCATATTTTCGATTTGCTGATTTTCGAAACCATTTCTGCTACATCAGTTCAGGGCCGCAGTCCTTAGCTTTTTTAAAAGTTTCGGAAAACCGAATTCACGTACAGACGAACGGACGGACAGACGGACATCGCTTATTCCTCTTTTCTATTCATAAGGACCAAGAATAAATGTAAATACTTTATATGTCGTTTTTTATATTATAGAAATATCACACGGAATGACAAACCTGTGTACACTCTTTATCATTTTTGGTGAAGGGTATAAAAATATAAAATATAATTTTTAATCCAAGGAATAAAATATGGAGACAATTTAAGCGAGAAAATTTCATTAGTTTAAAAGCATTTTATTAATATTCCAAGAAATTATTTTATAATCGTACATACATACATGCATTTATATGTGTGTATGTATTTACGTATTTATAAATATATGTATGTATATGTATTGAAAAAATTGTCCTCAATTAAAATAGATATTACAAAAAGCAAAAAGTGACTGAAGTTAAATAGTTGTTTAGCGTATGTTGTACATAAAACTGAGAAATAAGTACTTTTTATAATTCCTACATCCTCGAAATACAAATTGTACATAAGGACTCTATTATCATGAATGTTGATTGGTGTGCTGGTAAACATTTGAAGGTTTAATTTATTTCATTACGCTCTATATAATTCTTTGGCCGAAAATTTTAAAACAAAAATTATAAAACGATTCAACGTAATGTGTACAATGTACATAAATTCTACAAAATTTCATAAAAATCGGTTATAAAAATATGACCCACTCTAGTGTACATATACTTAACTTGTCCTTAATTAATTAATTTCTTTTTTCTGTGTATTTTTTATTTTTATTTTTTAATACTTTTATTTTCATTTCACTGCAAATGTTAAAAATAGTTTTTACTAACCAATAATAGCAGCCATTTTTTGTGGTCGCATTAAGGCGTAAATGTATTAAGCGACAGACGTGCACACATTTCTATTTTAGTGTAATAACAAATTTAAATGAAAAAAACGACGTTTTTTTCCCCGGTTTTAAATTAAACCATAAATGAAATAACTGTTGAAAACAGTGTTATCTTGTATGTGCGTTTGTGTGTGTGTGCGTGTGCGTTTACATGCGTTGTATCTGTGTATTGGAGGCAAGAGGATGAACCCCTTTTGAATGTGATAATATTTAGTTTCCTGAAATTGCACATAAATTGAGTTAAATTAATACGTTTAGGCTACAACAAACTGCGGTTGAAAACATTAGAGTTTAAATAAATATCTATAATGGCATTTGCTGATTCTTTTATATTATATTTGTGGCACAAAAATATGTACATACATATAAATGTAAAGCTAAAGAAGAGAATTTTAGAGCATTTTAGAATTTTAGAATTTTTATGTTGTAGTATGAAAAAAATTTTTAATTTTTGAGGGAGACTTGTTAATTTCATTATTTTTTTTCAGCCTTGAAGAACTTTCAGTTTTATGCATAACTATGTAGAGTCTTTAAGGGCGTTCTGCTTGTCTTTTTATTTGCTCAATGCTTACATTGTAAAATTTTAATTCTACCCATTCGCATACTGTATTCTTTACTAAACTGAAATATGTTTTCCTTAAATTTTTTAAATAACGTACACAGAAAAGTACAAGAAGTAATTTAAAGCTGATGTATTTAAATGTAAGTTTAATTTTTTTTTTTCTTGTTAACGCACTAATAATCCCAAATTATTATTTTACTTATTTTAGTAAAATATTTTTTATTAAAAATACATTGAAATTGATTATTGGGGGGCTTAGCTGGATCCTATGTGAATTTCACTGCTGCTAATTTAGATTATTAGGGAACCTTTATCCAAAAATTTCTTAGAACAACTTTTATTTAAACAAATGAGAAGCTCAAGAAAGTTGAAACAAAAACTTAATAATCAACATGTTTTTTTATTTTCTTATTTTATCATTGCTACATTGGCTGACCTTTTTTCAGCTTCAAATTGTAGTTGTAAGAGTATGTTAAGAAAATAAATGTATGTAAATAACAAAAACAGCTATTCAAGAATAGAGTGTTGCCACACAAGTATTTTTTTTTTGACCGGGTGCAGTCAAGTTAATTCTTAGTGTTTTTTATGGGAATTAATACAATTTAAGTTTAAAAATTTGTTAACGCACTAATAATCCCAAATTATTATTTTACTTATTTGAGTAAAATATTTTTTATTAAAAATACATTGAAATTGATTATTATGATTGTAATTAAATCTGTTTAAAAGAACAATGCTTTATAAATCACGTTCACAAGGAACAACCTTACTAAGACAATCACTGAATCGCTCAGGTCGCTCCTTTATTGAAACCAAGTTCGCCAGAAAATGAGATTAAAGTTTTCAATTTACACACAACTTAATGGAAAATGAAAATTTTATTTATCTCTCAAGAGCTGAGTAAACAAGATATTTGTATGAAATTTTTACATAGTCAGGTCAAGCCTGAATAAAATTCCGCGTGAAATTTCTCCCTTTTCCAATTAGAATTTTTTTTGTTTTCCCTATTACTTGCTATTAGTTGGAATTGTGCCCCGGGAAAAATTTCAAGCGGAATGTTATTCATGATTGCCTTGAATATGAAAAACGATATGAGGATTAACTCTGCATCATTAACTCGAAAAATTAATTTTTTGAGATATGACTATGTTGCAATAAAGGAGCGATATATACATAAATATATATATCCTGCATAACTGGTTGGCTTTGTAATAATTAACGCCCTAATGTAGATGACCTTGGGCGTATGATGAATATTTATTCAACTTGTTGGAAATAAAAATGTTGCTCATACGTCATAGGAAACCCAATTATGAGTTCTGCATGGTTTTAAACTAAAGATTAACTTGGCAAATATTAATTTAAACAAAGAACTTATTAGAAGGCAAAGTTTAAGAAAGTAAATGCTTTTGTTCAATATAATTTCTAGAAACTTAATGTGTTGTGTAGCAGCTTACAACCATAATCAACAGAACGATATATTTATACATAAAAGAGAGGATGAAGCTTTTAATGAGATTAAAATCAAACGTTTAATTATACACCGACCTAAAGTGATGTGTATTAAGTTACCAAAAGGTTTTAAAAATGGCTTAAAATTTAAAGGGAGAGAAACATGTCTAAAAACTTGCAAGCATAGTTTTTAAAAAACACATACTTACATATGACCACATATACAAAAAAAAAACATTACAATGGCTCAACACATGATTTTTGTTTCTAAGAATTAGTTGTTAAGTCTTAGAAATATCACAATATTTATTTACATTTGCTTACATTTAGAGGAATGTTGTGAAAACAGTTTGAGTATCTTTGCTATTTTCTGTCCTTCCTTTTTCTTTTACCACAACTTGAGCCTCCTTATTGTGAACTAAGTAACATCTTAAGTATATGTGCTTTCTGTTCTATAAGCTTAAGCAAAGTTGTAATACTATGACTTTTCTCTTCCTTTATATGCTTTGGTAAACATTAACACTCGCACAGCACTCAATTTACTTTGCAGGAAGTCCGATTTCGTAGGACCAACTGGCAGTCATTCAAACACGCACAAATGCGAGTACATTATACACCAGCATATATATTTGCTTGATGCCAATATAATAATACAAAGGAAGAGGTTCAAGCAAATTGCCTGAACAGTTTGTGTTTGGGGTTTTCTTTTTAATATCTGTCAAGTTTTGTGTAAATGTGAGAGTATGAACAAAAGCTCATTTGCTTGCTTATGTGAAAATGAGTTTGACGAAATTTCTGTTATGGCTTCAATTCATTAGGGAGTTTTATTTGGGACATTGCTGTTTGCCATATTTACTTTGGTTCGAATGGCTATGGGAAATATTAAACAAAGTTTTATTGTTTGTAAAGCGTATAGCAGACAGATAAAGTTCAAAGTTTAACAAAAACATACATTTAAAATTTAAGATAATTCCAGTAACAGACATTATTTCGTTCTCAAATATGGTCTTTATTGTTCTTAAGGCAGTACTAAAACCATCGACTTTTACCGTCTTTATACAATATTATTTTAGTAATAAAACTGCTAATTTATATTCTTGTTTTTCTTTTCCAAAAAATATCAAACATTTCACTGATTTTATTATTGTTCTTTATAGTTTTGTTGCTACTCGTAGCTTTTTGATAATAATTGTGGACTTTAGATCCAGAAAAAGTATTGAGATTAATTTAATGGGTGTCATCTTGTTTATTCTGTTTGGAGTATTTTGTTGTTTTCTATTTGCAGCATAAATAGCAGAGCTACTTTAGTTTATTCAGCTTAATCTCAATTGTTTTAATAATAATTATTCAGATGTTATAAGACAAGACCAAATGGCTGAAATGGAAATATAGCCCGTCTTTGTTAAATTGTAGTGCAAGTTCTAAAACTTTTTATTATGACTCAATGCTTTTAGGGGCTTTTTTAAATTTACACGAAGTAATTTTTTTAATTCAAGGAAAACATTTCCTTATTAAAATGTTTTTGGTTCAGTATTTTCAATTGTTTTCTTCATTAAAAATGGTACTCTGTTCGAAGTTGTGAAAAACCTTCAGCAACATTGATTATTTCGCGTGAAAAATTTGACATGTAGCCCAACCTACGGTTTTTTTTTTATAAATTTCTCGCTTTTATTGCTTGAAAGTATGCAACATTGTCGAAATTCCGTGCAAAAAAATTACTGCTCATGTTGTTTTGCAGCGAAACTAAAATGATGCCAGAGTCATTTTGCATGGAAAAACATGCTGCCAGATAGATTTTACGTGTTTTTCGCAATAAGAACAGAGTACTATTTTTGCAAATTTATTTCGCAAATATTTCATACCAAATATTTTTACATGTACTCGTAGTTTGACAGCATTTTGCACGAAATTGGGAGCAGAGTACCAGTCCTTAGAAACGAACATATGTTTATTAATTAATTATATTTTCTTTATGAAACCCAGAACAATTAATTCAGATAGACTGAAGAAATGTGTCTTTTTTTGTGCCACCAGTCACTCCATCAGCTTCCAGGTGCTTCTACTAAAGTGAAAATCTCTTAATAACTTTTCGAAAATGTAATTGTAATTGATAATTTT
The DNA here is from genome assembly GCA_936439885.1 of Nowickia ferox. NCBI lineage: Eukaryota > Metazoa > Arthropoda > Insecta > Diptera > Tachinidae > Nowickia > Nowickia ferox. Next base: position 5,840,088 of record OW387026.1, read on the forward strand.
TTAACAACAGTTACAAATTGCAATTGAAAATATTGAATTAAAATTACTGGCAATGGTAATTGGATTTGTTTCAATTACAAATTACATTTGATTGTAGTTGTTGTAATTAAGAAAATAATGATTACTTTTAGTTCAATTGCATTTTTGTGAAGACAAGTTTTTTAACTAACTTTTCTAAATGTTTAATTGACCAAAAATTATTTATATATAATCCCCCATATTCATAAAATTTAAAATGAATTTGAAATGTATTTTATTTAAAATTTTTCATACAAAATTTTCCTATAATGGATTTCAAATTCATTTTATTTTTTTATGAATATGAGGGAATGCATGTACAATGAACATAATTGAAATGCCAGCCGTTCAATATTAAACATGAAATATTACGTGAGCTATTGTGAAATTGGAACATTTAGAGTTTCTATTTTAACAAACGATTTTGTATGCATGTACGAGTATATACCAGAGAACGACAGAAGTATGATTTTAAGTACTTTACCAATACTCAGGTCGTCAAGCAACTATGAATGCGTACAGCTTAACGTTTAGTTTCCGCAATGCAAGCAAGCGACTTGTCTAAGAAAAATGTATGAAAAACACTCAAATTTTTTAATGATTTAAATTTTAATTTTTTCTTGACACTTCGACCGCTAAGAAAATGTGGCTGACTTCTTCTGGTTTAAGGCCAGCCAAAGCATTGATGCAGCCATTTACATACAATGGCATCCTGAACATTATCAACAGGAATAATTAACGGCTGGTTACTGGTTTTCTTTCTGGTCACTTCGAACTGAACTATTCTCTGTGGACAAGTAAAGTAAGTAAAAAGGTGGAGTTGGCTGAAGTAGTTAGCACGTTGACTACAAAAACGAAGATGCTGGGTTCGAATCCGGTATCAGACAGTCATCAAATAACAACACCACGCATTTTTCTGATGTACATTAGTGTCCCTTTGCATAAGCTGTTGTAGGAAAGTTCATGTGATGAAGGCAGGCATAGTCACTGGTCACTGAATTATACCGACTTCAGCAGATACTAATCCCAATGTAACATCAGAGTGCCCTCCTTCGTTGTGTAGCAGAATCATCGGCGAAGTAAAATAACCAATAAAACGGCTACTAACCACAGCTTCAAAAATTTAATACGCCTCATTTAACACCAGAGGCGCTGCAACACTGCATTATTAAAAAAACGTGCAAAAGGCAGAGTTGTAAAAGAATGAAGCTTTCCTCTATTTCTTCCTTCACCATCTGTCTTTTCTGTCACTATCCCTCTCCTAAAGAAGGTAACACCTAGTAATAGTAGTAGGCATTCATTGAATGAGTGTTACTTCTCTTAAAAAAAAAAAAAACCAAGTTCGTTCACCCTTGCGTCGTTTATGCCTTGAAGATGACGAGACGACGGCACACATTCTTTGTGAGTGTATCGTTTTATGTAACAGTAGAAGGCGTGTGTTTCATTTTGAGTTTCTATGTTTAGATGATATTAGGCGGGTTTCTACAATATCAGTGCTGAGTTTCATAAGGAGAGTCATACAGAGATTGATTTAATTTAATTTACAGATCTATGGCACAAAAAATCCACCAGGTATCGCAGTGCCGGTCTTTGGACCCGATCTTCCCCCTTTTCTAATAAATAACATACAAATTTTCTACACAAGTCGCTCGCTTGCATTGTGGAAACTACACATTAAATAAAACACAAGCTCATATATAGGGTGTTTTTATAGAGGTATAGAACTTTGAAATAGAATAAAACTAAGACGAATTTTTTTAATTGACATGAAATTTACTTCATTCGAAAGATTGAATCATTGGCCACGTCTAGCTCGGATGTAGTCTAATATGGAGGTAAAATATTCGATGACTTTTTTAACATTTGTGGCCGTATATTGGCAAACTCGCGGTGAATGTTCTCCTACAAATAGGCAATCGTTTTGAGCTTATCGGCGTAGACTAGCGAATTCACATGACCCTCACAGAAAATAGTCTAGCGGCGTTACATCGACTTATCTTGGAGGTATATTTAGGGGTTCAAAACGTGAAACTATGCGAATACTAAATGTTTCCTTCTACAAATTATTTGCGGCACAAGCTATGTATTTTATAAGCACACAAAACACGATATTTCCGCAAAATTTTCCATAAAGTGGACACATATCCAATTCTTGTGCACGAAGGTGGATATACTGATTCGAGTCTTCCTCTACGCTACGCTCTACAGCAGCAATGACTTCTTCTGTACGCACTGTATGAAGTCTCTGTGGATGCGTATTATCATTTAGAGTAACCGTGGTGCAAAAACGTTCGATAATTAATCGAATTAATTGATCTGATGGAGGATTATGTTGTCCGTAAAATGGGCGTAGTGCGTATTTAGAACAGAACCATGATTTTCAAACTAAATTTGCACAATTTGGAAGCCTTATTCAGCAGTCAGTCTATGTTGAAATATCAAACTAAACTACACATAAATCACAAGCCAGCTGATAAAATGACCGCCAGTTAAAAAAGTGTTGCCAACTTAAAGTTGTATACCTCTATAAAAATACCTCTTACTTCACACGTACGTCGGTGCAGGGTAAAGAAGATGCAGCACAGCCGAATATAACACTCTTACTTATTAATTAATAATTTTAGTAATTGATTTGCAATTGGATATTATTTTAATACAGCTTTTCTTCCATATTTATTCCAATCATTCACAATATTTATTTTGCATGTTTTTAAATATGTCCGGCACTACCGGTGATTAATTAATTTTTTCGTGTAGTTGTCATGAGGACTTCAAATCTTCCCTCTGCTCGTTATCTTGTATTTTATGCGTGATTGATTGGTTTTATAAATCTTAGATTATTATAAAGTTTATTTACCAGTATTATAGAGGCTTTTAAGGTTTATGAAGTGTTCACAATACAATTTTTCTTGTTTGTATGTAAATTGATGTTGTTTGTTCCCTGGGTGTGTTATGAAGTGTATATTGTTGTTTATATTGTTGTTATATTTGTTTTAAATAAACAGTTGTTGCTTGTGTTGTTGATGTTGATGTTGTTATAGTTGCTATTGTTATTGTTATTGCTTCGTGGTCTGAGCTATTGTTTTCATCGATAACGTTGCTTGTTAGATAGTTTTCATCATTGTGTTGTCTGTGTTGTTAATGAGTTGTAGTTGTTGATAAGGTCATTCTTCGTATCATGTGTGGAATGGGCGTGTTGATTGTTCACATTGACGACGTTTAACTTGTGGTTAGTATATTTTTGGTTATTTGTGTCATAATTTGTGTCGATGTGTAAGAGTTGTTCACACCTATTTAAATTAAATTGTTGTTCCATTTTTTATGTTCGCATGTTTTATTTGTTATTTTATTTGTTTTTTAGTAATAATTTCAATGTTTGATAAAATTTATTTTACAGTGATCTGCTATAAATTGAGTTTATCCGCGCTGTGATCCCATGTTTGATATGGATTTTGGCTAAGGAAAGCTATGCGTTCTTAAATATTTCAAAAGTTGTACAACTGTTGAAATAATACAGGCTGTAGGCAGCTTTAGGAAGTAAAAATGATAAAAGTAGTAACAGCAATTGTACTTGTTCTCTGGCTACCTTAATATGGCGGATGTGGTCCGAATGATCTTGTCCAAGTAAAAGATTTCCTTCCTATTCTATTTCAATCCAATTAGAAAAATAGTAATAAAAACAGCAACAATACTTTTGAATAATGTATGCAGCCGTACTAAAAATTGCTTATGCTTCTAGTGGAGAATGAATAGTAAAAAAAAAAAACAAGTAAATTAAATTTTAATTTTTAACTTGCTGACGCTCCGGGTAGATTAACTTTTATTTTGTTTCTACTTAATCATCTTTCTACCTTTTTTTCTCACTCAAAAATCAACATTCAATTTGTTACAAATTTCGTTTATATGTATGTGTATTTGTATGCGTGCGAAAAATAAGCCTACTTATCTTTTAACGGAAACGGAAGTTTATACAGGCCATAAGAGCAAGTGATTACGGGTAGATAATATATTTCTGAATTGCTTTTTGTATTTACTGTAGGCGCAAGTTAACTTGTTTAACATTTGACCTTACATTTGTTGTACTGACAAATAATACCTTGTCTCATACTTGTTCACATTACTGTATGCGTTAAAGAAAAAAACAAACTAAATGATTTTCTGTTTCACTTGCTTAACACAAGTTTTCTTTAATAAATGTTTTCTTCATAAGAATTGTTAAGAGTGGATATACTTGTATAAGCATTACAACTTTTATTCAATATTCCCAATGCTAAAATTTTCATTTAATGTCTACTCATCATGATATTTTCTTTTGCCAGTTACAGTTTTGTTTGTTTTGCTTTTTCCTATTCTGCCTCATTAAGTCTCAGCCAGTAAGAGGAAAGCAAAGCTAAAGAATGCTGGATTAAGTGTCTATTTCTTAGACTTGAGAACAATTTCTCCTGCTACATTGAAAAGCAAACACTATTGGAAATTTTCTTTTCCATCTTCAATACTCATATGTGTATGAAAATCATCATTATTTCGCTTGCCTTTCAAAAAAATTTGTGGCCTAAATTGTTGTTGCCTACTTTTAGTCACTCATTTATTAGACTGAAAATGTGTTTAGATGTTTTTTTGGTTTTGATGTTTTAGAAAATTGTTATTAAGTATTGAGGCTGATCTTGAGCCTAATCTGGAAACTTATTTGATAGCAACATTATGGTGTTTATGGCCTGATGCTTTAAAGTATGTACATGTGATGGCTTTTTGGCTGCCTGGCACGACTTGAGATGTTTACCAAAATAAAAGAAAAGCAATTTTCTAATATGGTTATTTTTTTATGCTGGACTCGCTGCTTACTAATTACATGTTTTATTACTTTTATTTATTTATTGTTTTACTAATATCATGCTAAGATAAAGGTGAAAAGAGGAAAATATATATACGTAAATATGAGTACGCTAATAAAGGTCGTGTAAAAAAAATTGACACATATTAACGCAAACATGAGCAAGAAGTTTGCTTCGCCTAAAGCATGCAAAGAATACATAATAAATTGCATAAATTAAAGTAAAATAGATTCATTGGAGTTGTATCTTGTAGGAGAAATCGGTTATTTATTTAAAATTAATAGCAGGGATAACAGAAAGGTGGAAAGTGCCCTATTGTTTTCGATACGATGTCCGTCCGTCCATCTGCTTGCCTGTCTATGTGTCTGTCAGTCACAGGCTATTTCCTCGAGAACCGTTAGAGATACGGACTTGAAATTTTCACAGCGTATATATACAAACAATTATATATAAACACTTGAAATTTTCAAAGCTAGTGTATTTTTATGCAGACTACGCCAATTAACATTAGTTAATGAAATTTTGACTAATTGCTGTATGTTGGATACCGTAGGAGGCAAACTATTGAAATTTTCAAAAACGCTAAAACTAAAAAAAATCCCAAAATTAAAATAAACGCCGAAACAAAAAATCGGCGAAATGAAAAAAAGCTTAAATGAAAAATATCACCAACCAAAAAAAATTAGTTGCTAAACTTGAAAAAAATCAAGAAGTAAAAAGGTCGCCAAAAATTAAGAAAATTGCCACAAAAAAAACGAAAAAATCGCCAAAACGAAAAAAGCATTAAAATTAAAAAATCGTTTAAACTAAAAAACAGACGAGAAAAAATCGCCATAAAGCCAAAAAATAGTTAAAACGAAAAACCGAAAAAAATCATCAAAACTAAATAAATCGGCAAAAAGAAAAGAGCGCCAAAAAATAAAAAAACGCTAAAACTAAAAAAAGAAATCAATGAAACTAAAAAAGTCACCAAAAGGAAAAAAAACCAAAACTAAAAAATTGCTCAAACTAAAAAGCAGCCGGAAAACACTATCAAGAAAAATGCACCATAAAAATCGCTAAAACTAAAAAACAGACAGAAAAAACGCCTAGAACCTCACAAAAATCGCCAAAACGAAAAAATGGCTAAACGAAAAAAAATCATTATAAAGAAAAAATAGCTAAAGCTAAAAAGCAGAAGGAAAATTGCAAAAAACACCAAAAAATAAAAAAATTAAAAAAACACCTAAGCTAAAAAATCACCAAAACCGAATAAAATCTCTAAAACTAAAAAAAGCGGCATACAAAAAAATCGCTAAACAAAAAAATCGCTCAAAATAAAAAAACAGCAGTTATACTGCGGGCGAAAAATCCTCAAAACAAAAAAAGCGTGAAAACGAAAAAAATCGTTAAAACAGTAAAAAGCTGAAAGAATCGACAAGACGAAACAAAGCGCTTAAAATAAAAAACGCCAAGGTTTTTAAATGTCTACAAATTGCATTACATATATAGTGTCCGTACGGAATCCTGCGTGTGCGAGTCAAAGTCGCACTTTACTGAATTTATTATTTTTTTAGGTTTGTTAGCCAAAGCAAAGGCGTAAAGCTTGCAAATTGAATTAAGCCAGAATATTATTTACAATAACAACGAAAATAATTGTAATATATTGTTCACAAAACAGTTTTGTTCTATAGACTATGGCAAAAAAAAATTTTTGACGTTTCACATATCGAAAATAAGTTTCAAATTACCATATTCAGATTACCATGCCCTGCTTGATTATATTTTTGTAGGTATAATATTTTACCTTAAAGTTCGATTCATCCAGGCCGTCATTTTCTTATGTTTAAATACATATATTAAATCGTTGTGTGTGTTTTGTTTTTGTAACGCAAGATCTCTGGAACTATAAAAGGTGTGGAGCTGAAACTTTCAACACAGGTTTAGTTACCGCTTGGTAAGTTTTTGTGTCGTTTTTGACCGAACAAGTGACAAATGGAGTTATTTGTAGTTACAAAAAATGATTAAGGGTAAGACTAATTTTGTCGGGCTCAGTTAGTTTTTATATAAATTTAGCAAATTTTTAAGATTAAAAAAGATTGTAATACCACAAATTATTTTTGGTATGCTGCTATTAAAGTTTGTTTAACGCTGCGTTTTGCTTACTTATCTAATCAATTGTAAAAACAGACAAAATATAGTCAAAGCAGAAATTGAAGCAGACTAAAATTAATTAAAATCCAAATGGTTTGTCTAGCATTAACTCTACAGATTCTTATATACTCGCATGCGTGTGGCAAGACTTTACAAAAAATTCAATTATTCTATGAAATATTTGCTAAGAAAATACTAAATTTTTTTTTTAGAGCCAGACTAAAATATCATGATGACCTTTGCACTTATTTATTAATGAATAATTTAATCTAGAGAAATGGCCTTGTGAATGTTTTTGAAAAATAATAAATGGAAAAGAAAACAAGTTAGCTGCTAGCAATAAAATGGAATAAAAATATAAAATTATACGCAGACGAACATCTTATGCAACCACTACTTTTTTATATTTCAAGGCTCGGGCTTATGTCTTCTAACTCCTTACACTTTTTCTTGTGTTTTTTTTTTGCTTCTTTATTTATTTATATTTTGCATAGTCATTGTATTGTAGCAATAAATGGGAACAAAAATGTAAATTCATTCAACTTACCTCACTATCGTTACTGTGCAGAATGAGACGAAAACTAGGCAACAAATTGGGCTCTTTGTTAACATCATCCAATGCCAATCTTGCGGCTGGCATACACGCCTGCCCACCCTGCCATCCTCCTTTGCCAGCAATGGGAAATATGCCGCCTATGTGCAACTCATCGGCGCGTCCAGCATTTGTTAAAAGTATATTTGTGTAAAAAATCAAAGACAAAAACAAAAATATCCAAAATGTTAAAACACCATCACATGTCATATCCTGAAATGACAAGAACACATAGAATTTTTGTTTAATATACAAATGTATATTATATGGCACTATGTTTTAATTTACAAGTGATTTCTATATTAAAATAATAGTGGATAACTTAACAAATACTTAAAGTACAATTAAAAAATGTTTGTCTTAAGCGGAGAACTCACTATCGGCACAGTGTACCGATTTTCGTTGACTCACTGCAACAAAGCGATAAGTAATAAGACAAACCGTTATGTTTGTCACCCAATTTAACGTGGGATGGCGAAAAATAGTTTGAAATCATTCCTAATCGCTTTACACAGCACCGCAAATGGATAACTGGTGCAAAACTGTTGCCTACATTGAGGCTGAATTTTTACAATAATTGTTTGTTTATATTTTGTCACAAAAATTTACTGCTTTTTTCTGCAATTAAATTATATTTTTCGTTATTAATTGTCAAATAAGCATTTTTTGCATTTAATATATTTACTGACATACAAGTCATTTAATTAGAATAAGCAAAATAATAAATTATTGGCAATTTTATTTTAAGTAGCGTAAAAATTTTAGTGTTTGAACAATTTATTATTTTTACAGCATTGATATTTTCCATTTTTTTTTTCATTTTACTGGGTGCTATTAATTAATATTTAAAATGTATTTAATTTCTTTTTTTTATCTACTCTTTTTCAATTGATATTGTAGGTTCTGTATAAAAAAGCTTAAAATCCTTTTTATACATCTATAAATTTTTATTTGTTTATTAAAAGTTAATTAATATAAAAATTATTAATAAAGCTTTAACACACATAAACCTAGTGTGTATTATGAAAATGTTAAATAAATAAAAATCCCACAGGCATTAACTACGAAGGTTGCTTAATAAATTATTGGCAGGAATTTGCTATATAACAACGTTTGACTGCTAAGTTGAGATCTAAATACCAATCAAATGTATCATAAAACTAGCGGATCACGACAAATGTCGTCTTACCCTCAATTATTATATTTTTTGCTACAAGTTATTTCACTTGTTGGATCAAAGATAAAACAAGAACCTGCCAGGTATTGACATGAATCTGTGTTGTGAATTCCACACAGTGCTTATAGTTCCAGAGATCATGCGTTACTAAGAAGCACACACAACGGTTATATATGTTAATATAGATATTAAAGACTTCAAAAGAAAATTTTTCATCAAACGTTGTCAGGGATATATGGAAAGGCTTTTCAGCAAGTTTATATTTCTTGGTTGCTATTTGGGTAAAGACTTTTTTAAACTTGTAACTGCCAACTACATTCCGCGTACTTTTGTTTTTAATCATATTTTGGACAAAATATTTACTTGTAACACAATCTAGTTAATCTATTATTGATATTGTTTATTTTTTATAGTAAAAAATATATATTTAATGCATATTTTACGCTCATCAATTAATTATTCGAATTTTTTTTTTTGAAAACACTAAACGAAAAAAATTAAATAAAAACAAATAAATTTTTATATGTTTGTTTAATAAATAAATTTCATAAGCGAGCAAAATTTAATTTATTTACAAAAAAAAAGAACAATTTAAGCACCAGTGAGTTTGTTTTTATTGTTATTCATTATTTTGTAAAGCCCAAGTATGAAGGGGCAGGCCCTCTAATTTTTTTTACTTAATTGTATGATATTTTACCGATTCGGTATCATTTTTTATAATATCATTTTATGATATTTCACCCAACATAATGGGCTCTGGTAGCGACTCAATTTCGATGTTGAAGAAATGGGTGGAGCTACGCCCAATAAAACTTAATACTATATTTTACCTGCCACCTGGCACATACCCTTAGCCTAAAAAACACAATCTTGCATTCAAAAAAGTGAACGACGCCACGCCTATTAAATTAGAAAAATACCACAATTTTTCCGCAACTTGGCTTACGCTTTGACCTTTTAAATAAACACAATCTTTCATTCAAAAAAGTGGGCGAAGCCTCACTCATTATAATTAAATATATATATATATATATATATATATATATATATATATATAATATTAAATTATACTTCTACTTTGTAAATTTTTACGAAACTTGACACACACCTTCAAAAATACATACTCTTATGTTCAAACAAGTGGGTGGGGATACGCCCATTAAATTTTAATATTGCATTTCTTGTGCTTGAGCTCAGCCAACTTTTACGAAACTTGGCACACACCTCGAGCTCTTAAAAACATAAAATTTTGCATGAAAAAATGTGTGCTCGTACTCAACCAATTTTTACGAAACCTGGCAAACACTTTGAAATCTCAAATTGACATAATCTTGCATTAAAAAAGTGGGCGGCGGCATGCCTATTAAAATTGAATATTTTATTTCCGCTGCTTCTAATTTATCGATTTTTACGAAACTTTGCACACATCTTGACCTCTAAAAAAATATTTAATCTCATTTTCCGATAAGTGGGTGGGGCCACGCCTATTAAGTTTTAATATCATATTTCATCTGCTCGTACTTAACCAATTTTTACTAAACTTGGCATACACCCTTAGCTCAACAAAGAGACACTATCTAGTACTCAAAAAAATGGGCGCAGGCACGACCTTTTAAGTTTAAAATTATATTTCACACATTTCTACTCTACTAATTGATTGAGAAATTTGGCACACATCTTAAGCTCTAAGCAATACTTAATTTTGTTTAAAAAAAACTAGGGCTACGCCCGTGAAAGGTTATCATTAAATTATATGTACTTCTGCTTATCCGATTCCCAAAAAAATTGGCCCAGAATTTAGGTTCTTGGAATGACATAATTCCGTGCTTAACGAATTGGGCGGGACCAGACGAACACTAATAGTTCACAAAGTGGGAGTGACCATGCTCCTAAAAATATATACTTGCAGTAAAAAGTTCCAAATAAAACATAAAAAAATTAAGCCGACTACAAAAATAATCTAAAAATAAAAAATAAAAATAATTTATATATATTTATATGTTTATATATATATATTGGTTACTTTGGCTCCTTATAAGGAGCATACTTGAGGTTTCGTTAATTTTTGCTTAATTTAAGATGAATAGCTGATTGGGCTTCTGCATCCGATCCTGGATCTGGGACTGGCAATACGTCTCCAAAATGAAATTTGACAGTGGAGATTTATCCGCCACCGTGTGTGAGTGTTATAGCGCCCATGATCGGTCGTCAGAGCCCTGTCATGGAGAAGGTCGTGTAGTGGAGGTTGGCAGTTGTGCTGGAGAGGCTGTGGGGGCGCATCACTATACTATTAGTGCTCCCAAAAATAATTAAGATTCAATAAAATAAAATATTTTAATGATGTGTATTATCTACAATGATATTCAGAGTAAAAAAACTAAAAAAATGTTACGTGACAAAGTAAAGTTATAAAAGAAAAGATTGCGTTAATGTTTATTAAGAAAGTTAGTAATTTTTTCCAGTTCGCACTATTTAAAAAAAAACTAATGACATTTAGATTATTTTAAGTTTTAACTGCAGCAAGTTTTTATTTTATTCCACCTCAACAAATTTGGCATTGCTTTAGAAAATTTTTTTGTCTTACTAATGGAACTATAAGATAGAAAATTGCAGCATTCTGGCTTATTGCCTCGCAATAATATTATAATTTCTTTGTTCTTGCACCCAAATGTAGTTGCTCAATATTTTCACTATGACTGCATTTCAAGCAACTAAAACAGAAAACGTTTGTTTTAACAAAACAAAAAAAGTCCTTTAAAATATCATTAACTTAAAAAAATCTATTTATGTATATTTTAGCTTAAAACTTTTGCTGTCTCTCTTTGAATATTTGTTAAATTTTGTTTTTCATTTTACAGCAGACAAATGATGCGGCAAAATTTGTTTTAAGCAAGACAACCAGATAATACTTGTAGTAATACCAAGAAATAAAGACTACAAGAATATTAAAAGTTATTTACGAATAACTGAGTATATTTTTGCTTCTTGATTTAACAAACTAACTAAACAAATTATTTTAAATTGAAAATAATTATTTAGCAGCTAAAATTTTATTATCTCTCTGTTATATCCTTTTGTTCATTCTACTTTAATTTAACAATAACAATAACAACAACAACAACAAATGTATGTAAGCTAATATTTATACACATCGGACGAAAGCTTAGGGAACTTGCCTGGTGACTTTAAGTGTCTTGCCATTTATTGGTATTTATACGTATTAGTAGAAGCTTTGTTTAGAAAGGATATAAAAGAAATTAATTGATTGGAAAGATAAGTTTTGGAAGAAAAAAATTACAATTTTATTTTATTACAAAAACTCAAATGTACTATGTGGTATTTTCTATTTCCAAACTTTTATGTAATTTTCAAAAACAAAATTTTAAATAACCATAAAATTTTAAAGGTTTCTTGAACTTCATTTACTGTTGTTTAGTTTAAGCTTAAAAATTAAAAGATTATGGCGCTTATTCAAAGTCGAAGCATATTATACCTTAAGAGTTTAGAACCAGCATTTTGAAGGGCAATACTGGTTTTAAATTTTTAAAGTATAGTTTGTTTTCACTATGAATATGTGCCATTGTTTGCAGCTAGAAAATGTTTTAAGATTAGCAGTTTCTTTAGAAACTCACATTAATTAATAAAAATATTTCATTCAACAAGAATTGAAATTAATGAACTTAAGCCTGACTAAGAAATTATTTCTGATTAGCAGTTAAATTATAAAAAGTTTGCATCCATATAATTTTTAACAGACTTCAAAGGAGCAGCAAGTGTTTAATTCTATTGAGCATTTTTATGTTTATTAATAATTCGATGTTATATAATCGATTTATAATTTGCATTTATTACTATTTTTATTTCCTTCTGTTAATTGACTTGTACACTCCTGGATTTGCTATAGAGACACTATATAAAGTTTCCGAAAATGAGCAGCGCCACGCCCATTAAAACTTTTTAAATTATTTCATACACATCTGGCCAGTTATATCTTACTAAGCATTGCATACACCTTCAAATAAAATAAACTCATAAGTATGCTCTTCAAAAATGTGGGCGGTGCTACGCCCATTTAACCAAGTTCATGCCCACCATGACGCAGTCATCCGTAAAAATTTGCTGTGTAAATTCGCCGTATGTTAAATTTTTTTACTGTTTGTGCAAAGAAAGAAAAATTATTTCGCCGTTCGCCGGGGTAAGAAATAGAAATAAATCTATTGCATAGTTTGCGGCGTATGGCGAATATCGACCAATGTTTTATTTTTAGCGACAAATATTCGCAGCAAAAATTCATCGTTCATCCCAGTTATGTTCCAAGCATTATTGTTCAAAGTCGGTGCCAAAAACTGGTTAACATAATATAAACAGTGGAGTTTGCTTACAACGAACTTCAAGGAACCATAGAATTTTGCTTCACTACAGAAGAAGTTCGTTATATTATATATTTTATATAAATATTTTTTACGGCTTGAAGATAACAATTAAGCAAAAAAAAAAGTAAATAATTTCAAAACATACTTCTATTAAGCTTAAGAAAGTCTTTAAGAAAAATGAGGCCTTTAATTACTTTTAATATAAGAAAATACTTGTCTTGAAAAACACCAGATCGTAATTTGCAATTATTTGGTCCATTATAAGCGTAAACATTTTAAGGCAATTTTATTTACAGCACTTAAAAAAAAAGAAATAAATATAAGCGAAAATTCGTTATAGCCATATTTCGCTGTATGCGTACTTGAGTAAAATTTACTCGTTGATAAAACTGCAAATACAATTTGAAATTCTTTCAATTTAACTAGTTTAACCCACCAGCAACTGAACTGAACTTTACTGAGCATGATGCATTTTAAAAAAATTTTATTTTACCAACTTAAAAAAGGAATCATAAGGCATAAAAGTCTTTTTAAAAAATCATAATATGTTTTTCCTTTTTATTATTATTGTCTATTCATTCATCGGCCAGTCTGCTGGTACTCTCAGTTTTCTCTACAGCCAAGTATCGCCACAGTCAACTCAACTCATTTGGCAGACGTTCAACTGTGTCAAATACAAAGCGGCCAGCCAGGCAGGAAAACTACAAGACCAACTCATTAAAGAAAATTTTGCTATGCCAGGCAAAAACTTAAAATAAAATATGTACACATGCATATTAAGATAAAAAGTTATATAACAAACTTGAAACTTCAAAGGATATAATTTAACTAGAATATACTTATTATTAAAGACATGTGTTGATTTTACTAAGTTGTGAGTAAATGTGCAGATTTTTTCTTATATATTTTGTTCTATTGATTTCAGTAAAACGCCTTTAATTTAACTATTTTTTTTATAAAAATTCTGCAGACAATTTTTAGTCAGTTTTAAGTGAAACAGAAAGTCAAATTAATTTTAGCAATTTTGCTGGGAACTAATGACAATTTTATATTTAAGAGAGAAAAAATATATTAACCGTATAAATATTTTTATATGTATTCCTTTATGTTATTTTATTTATTACAAAAGTTTTTTATTTGTATGAATGGGAAAAACTTTTAAATAAGACAACTGAAACTTTTTTTATTTTAATTCTAGTTTTAATATTCATATAATAAAGATAAAAGAAGAAATCACATGCAGGGGAAAAATAAGGCAAAATTATTCCAGAAATGTCTGACTTGTTTCTTTTTATTGTTTCACTTTATGGCTCTTGTCTCAGTGAAGGCTCAAGCAGCTGTAAGTTAAGTACACATTTTAAGAAATTGTTTTTTTTCAATAATATTTTATATGAATACTTACTGGAGTGGAGAAAAAAATCAATACTTAAATAGGTTACAAGTTAAGAATTTTAACAAATTGGGTTAAGCACGATATTATGGATTTAATTAGTTAATTATGGCAAATATGAATCATGTATGGGAATTTTCTGAAAGCTTGAACTATTATTTTTAATCGTTATGGGCAGCAGTATAAGAAAATGAAATGTTTAACAAATGTTAGCAAATTTATAAGAAAAAGTTAAACGGATTCGAAGGATGAAAGACCACCAAGAGCATGGCTGAGACTATCCCAGCTGCAAGTCCAGAGTAACCGGAAATCTGTTAAAATATACTTAATACATAAACTTCTTCTATTTATTTATGTCAAAATAAGTGTGGCTCTTAGTCGGTCAAATATTTCTTTGCGTGCTTGCATTGTTTACAATCAGAAATGAAACACAACAAATTTTTACTACAAAATCACAAAATTTACCCTTGAAGGGAAAAACGAAGCTAATAAAAATACAATGAATAGCAAAAGAAATCTGAAAAAAAAAATTATTATTATTACCGGGAGAAGCAAACGAAACAAAGAAAAGGCGAAAGAAATTAAACTAATTGAAATGTGGCTGCCTTTGAATTACGTGTTAATTTACTGTTCAGACTTTTTTATCACTTCTTTATGTTGTTTATTTTCGGAAATAGGAAAATACACAAATTTTTGCCCCATCATAATTTATAAATTTTGGCAAATATTTACATGGCAACATTAAGGAATAATAGTTAGCGATAGACATTGTAAAAAAGCACAAATAAATATAACGAATTATAGCAGTTCTCAGGCAGCAAAAAATAAAAAAAAATAAACAAATAAAACTGTAACAGAATTGATTTTTTTATTTGTTCTGTGGCTATAAAACGCGTAAAAACAATAGAAACAAGCAACACTAAAGCTTGTATATTGAAAATATTACTACAAGTTAAATGGAAAAAAACACTTGACCTCTTACTCCAGATCCAACAAAGTCATTAAGTGTTCATAAAAGCAAGGGAAGTTTAATGTTTTCAGAAAATTACAAGGCTGTTGACACAAACATGAATCTGTTTTTTTTTTTTGTTTTTTGTTTTTTTTTTATTCAGTAAAACGTGTCTACTAAATATATAAAAAAAAATAAAGAAAATCAAATTATATATACCATTTGCTTGATTTAATTCAATTTTATTGTTACATAATGAAAAAAAAAAATATTACTTATTTCCCATTTATTGGATTAAAATTTAAAATAAAAAACTCCGAATATAATACAGATAAATAATGTTTTCGAAACAATAAAAACAAAAAGCGATACAGCAACATTTTATATGTACGAGTAAATGAATGATGAACCTGTGTTGTTTCCATAAAATTGTACCATAAAATTTTATACCCCTCGTTCGATTGCTTTAGCACATTAAAGTATGCAATAAAAAATGTTTTGTAATTTTTTAATGGCATTTTTTTCACAGCCATCGTTACAGTTACTCTCTCCATCTCTCTCTCTCTCTCTCACTCACTCACTCGCACAGACTATAGCCTAAATGTAGAATGTAACATACCGTTACATTCTGAGCAGAGTCTCTGGCAACAACAACAACAACAATTGAGTTTTGCCTTTTTTTATCTACACTCACTGGCAACTGTAATTTCCGGTAGAATATAAAAGCAACTCACTTTAAAATCACTCTCAGTAAAAATACAAAACTGGAAGTGAAATTTGTGTTCATGTTTTTTTCGTTTTCTAAGTCTCTGGTCAACATGATGTTTTCGTTTTTATAAAAGTATCAAAAGAAACAAAACCAGCAAACTGTACTAACCAATTGAACAAACAAATCTTATAATACACTTTACGAACGTACATACATTTAAGGAAATTTTATTTTTGCACTTGATTCCTTTTTATTTTAAATCAAATTTATTTTAAACCAATTGAACAAACATAAGAAAGTGATATGAAAGTGGCTATGCTAAATCTTATGTACTTTTTACCCGCATATAACTTTGATCTTTTTTTAAATTAAAACAAATTTAAAAAATTTAATTTTTAAATCTTGTAGCATGAAATATATTTATTAATGTAATTTTCTTAGTAAGACAAGAAATTGGAAACTAGTTTTTATTCAAGGGAAATGGCGGCATTTTTCTGTGCCGCCACCCACTTCGTGGCAGTCGGAATTTTTGATTTTTTAAATCTTTACTTCTTGTAAATCCTCATTAAATTTATCCAACATGTTGGCATAATATTTGCCATTGATGTTTCTATTTATTGGCTAACAAGTCCACCTTGGATTTCTTTGGCGCCGACTCACCTCGAGAAACTCAATGTTTTGACTGCGGTTTTTATCTGATACATTGTGATAGATCTGCGTTTCGTCTACGATTACGAAACTGCACAAAAAGTTGTTTATACTAAGGTTGAGTGGCGTTAAACTTATGCTTGCGTTTGTGAAAGATTGTGAGCAAGTACTTTACCCATTTTGAGATTCAAGTGACCATTCAAAATTTGAATCAATTAGCTTTGGGAGATGTCTATGCCCTGCAGAATGTTTTTGAATTTTAATCTCCGCTCGACCACCACCTTGTCGTAAGTTCTTTCAATTGTTTTTGGTGTCGTCCAGAACTGCACGAAATCTTGTAAAACAGTTTTTTTACCATTGCAATTGAAGGTGAAGAATGCCCATTGTTCTTACCAAACTTAGCCTTGGCTATTTAATTTTCTTCTCAAATCAGGCAGTAGTTTGCTTTCAATGACTATCAAATGCAAACTAAATGACGCAGGTTGTTCAAATTTTGAGATTGGTCAATTTATTGGTGTCTATTAGCACAAGCAGTGTTGGTTTTTTAATTGAAAGGCGGGAAGTTCAAACAGTCACAGATTTATTAAGAACTTATCTGCATGCTTTCAAATGTCTCGTTTCTTTAAAGTCATCTTGCTTTTGTTGACTTCTAGATACTGATTTGCTTCAGCTAGAGCATGATAACCTCAAGCTTTTATTAAAAAATAGCTTGCTTGCTAAGCAATAAACATATCAGCTAAATTTTAAATACAACATAAAATATTTAGCTTCTCTCTTGCCCACAATACATTTTCCAATTAAAACTGATTGTAGTTTAAAATATCCTTTAATAATATTTGCTTTTTCTCAGTAGTGTAATTAAGGGGGTTCGAGATCAATTTTTCAGTAAAAATGGAGCAGATGGCATGAATAATTTTTTGACTTAAAATATATTTTGGATTGCACGATTTTCACACATGCACACATAATCTGTATTATTTACATACAATTAAATTGTAATCAATTATTTACTATTTCGTAGTATTTTAAGTTACTTCTTTGGTAAAGCAGTAAATTCATGTAGAACAAAATTAATTATTTCAATTGAAATATTAATCAAAAATATAATTTTATTCTGTACACTTTTTACAAAATGCATTAAAATATCTAGTGAACGTTTATTTAAATAAATGCTTTGCAAAATTAAACAAAAATTTACAAAATCTTATTGTGTAACTAATTTTTCAAAAGGCTTTAGATTTCATTGGCTGTTTTGTCATTGTATGCCTCAGCATTTGCAAACATACCCCCTTGCTAGGCAAAAATAAACTTAAAGTTTTTCTAGCATTAAAAATATTCCATTTGACAACATGCCAACATAATTTCCTTCCGGTCTTTGGCGCGCATTTATTTGATACCAAACAGCACACAAGTTCAGTTATAGAAAATAATAATAAAAAACACATACTTGTTTATCTATATATGTAGACATTAACATTGACAAAAGTGTGTAAGGCATTTTCTTTTATATGTAAAAAATAAAATAAAATAAAATAGAAACCAAACTGAAATGCAATCAATGTTAGAATAAGTATGATTTGTGAATGTACGAATGTTTACACACTTATGTACATATAAATGTATGTATACTCGTATATGTATGTATTTCTGTTTGTCATGTAATATTTTTTTTTTTTTGTTTTGTTAAAGAACTGGTTACCGTCCTATATTACTGTCATCATATTTGTATTCAAAACATTCACTGAATCTTCAATTTCATTTTTAATTTCCATATCAAGACATACACAGGCAGCCGCTTAACAAATAGTGTACGTATGTATGTATGTATTAATAAATGTATGGATGTGTGTATTTGTGATTTTATTTGTATTTGAATATGCAATTTGTATGCCATTTCTGCTGATGCTATTTGTTCTTCCTCCTTGTCATCATCATCATGAGCACGTTGACTTTTTTTCATGCACGTAAATGTTCTTCTTAATAAACGTTTCTTTTTTGCTTTTGTTACAGTCGCTGGCAGCTCATCAGCAAAATAGTTATGGCACACACTCTCTTAACAACTTTTATATCATTATACCGCTCGTTTTGTGTGCAAGGAGTGTTATACATACATATACTCGTATATAGCAGGTAATGGAATTTTTTAAAACTATAATGAATTTTCGAAGAGCATATCATTTTACAACAGTAGTTATTTCCTTAAAGGAATTTTGTTTATAAAATATTTCTTGAAAACGCTTTTTTTACAAGGTAATTATTTACAAGGTGCTCTTTTTAAAAGATATTAATTTTCTTTTAAAAGGCAGTTTTTTAAATATAAATATAAATTTATTTAATATTTTTAATATGACTCAGACCACTTTCATAATTAAGGATACAAATATTACTTTTTTAATTTTAATAATTTAAAAAGTTTTTTTGAAAAACGTTTTTTTGAAAAAGGTACTTGTAAAAATAGTACTTTTAAAATGTTACTTGTAAAAAAAGGACTTATTTAAATAGTATATTTTTAAAAGGTATTTTGTAAGAAGTTTTTTTTAAATAACTTTTTAAATTAATCTTTTTAAAGGTACTTTAGAAAATACACTTTCAAAGAATTTATTTACATGTTGCCTTCTACAAGGCACTTTTCTGAAAGATACTGTTTTTAAAAGATAATTACTTAAAAGTAATTCTTTTAAACGGCTTTTTTTTAATGCAATTTAAAAAAATTTTACTTATATAAGGGGAACTTTCTTAAAGGAACTTTTTAAAAAGGTACCTCTTCAAACGTACTTTTTTAAAAAGAACTTTTTCAAAAAATACTTTTTAAAAGGTACTTTTAAAAAAATTATTTTTAAAAATTCTTTAAAAGGTACTTTTTAAAAAGCACTTTTCTAAAAGGTACTTTTTTAAAATGTACTTTTTCCAAAGGTGCTTTCTTAAATGGTACTTTTTTAAAAGGTACTTTTTTATATTGTACTTTTTAAATTGTACTTTTTTAGAAGGTAATTTTATAAAGGGATTTTTTAAAAGGTACTTTTTCAAATGGTACTTTTTTAAAAGGTACTTTTTTAAAAAGTACTTTTATTAACGGTACTTTTTTAAATTGTACTTTTTTAAAAGGTACTGTTCTAAAAAATACTTTTTTAAAAGGTACTTTATTATAAGATACTATTTTAAAAGGTACTTATTTAAAGGGTAATCTTTTAAAAGGTGTTTTTTTGAGTTGTACTTTAAAAAAAAATACTTTTTTTGAATGTCCTTTTTAAAGGTACTTTTTTAAAAAGTACTTTTTAAAATAAACTTTTTTTAAACATACTTTTTTGAAGTACTTTTTTAAAGAAACTTTTTACGATATACTATTTTAAAAGGTACTTTAAAAAAAATTTAGTAGGAACTTTTAAAAAAACGTTTCTTAAACTTTTTTATGAAAATACTTTTTCAAAAAGATTTTTTCAAAAATACTCTTTGAAAAGGAAGATCTGTAGGATATACTTTTTTAATTGAACTTTTTTTTAATATATTTTAAAGGGGACTTCTTAAGGTAATTTTTCATAAGGTACTTTTTAAAACATACTTTTTTATAGTTACTTGAAAAAAATACTTTTCTAAAAAGTCCGTTTTTAAAAAGACATTAGTTATTAGATTTGTTACTTTTTAAGGGATAATTTTTTAAAAAAGAACTTTCTTATAAGGTAATTATGGGAAACTATTTTCCAAAATTGTTTTTCGTCATTGAGGATTTTTTTTATGAAAATAACTAATATAGTATACAAATGGTACGTTTAGTTTCCAAATAAATATTCCAAAAGCATTTCATCATTACCCTATAATTTGTCCTGTAACAACTCATCTATGATAAAAATGCCTAAATTTGTATCCCTTTTTTGGGTTTTGTCTCATTAAATATTTTCTTATTTGATTTATTTTCATCACTCTTTCACTCCGTTGCATATTTCCCTATTGATGATAATTGGCAGGTTCTTTTATTTATAAAAATATACGTGTGTTATACCTGCAGATGTTAAAGGATTGATGTGAATGTACAATCAGCAATGTCTAAATTAATCTGTAACATTTGATTTTAAAAATGTTGCTTGTAAAAGTCATATGTCATATGTCGTCATCTATCTGATATTAAGTTTTATATGTCTTTCATATGAGTGTGATATCCAATTCCTGGAAGCTTCCGTTTTACTTTGCTTGCCGCTGTATTAAATATTTCTATGACTTTTTTTTCTTAGTTATCATTTTTAACAAGCATATAAAATAAGATTTCTGCTGACACAAATTTATACATTTGTTACATATTTTATGATAATATCTGCGTATACATAAATATTATTGAAATGGAAGATGAATAAATTGTCATAAGGACACGCCACAGAGGCATATGTATATAAATATAAGAATTAACACAAAGGAAGTACCAAAATGTCAACGAAACAAGAAATAAAAGAAATTTCGTGTCTTAAGATTCTCCACTGTAGGCAGTTGTTTGGTATATTAAAAATGTATGGCATATATTAAGGCGTAAAATAAACAGAATTGTAGATGTCGCACGTGTTCCGCTCAAGAAGATCAACTCAAAATTAAGAAATTCTCCGTAGAGGCAAAAAAGTGTGGCTTTTTTTAGTGTACCCTTATATCAAAAAGAGGGAGACAATTGTATCTTTGTTTTATTTCTTTTTGGCGAAAGAGAAGAGAAAATTTGGTAAGACTTTTATAATGGCAAGTAATAGTAAAAGGCATTCACTGCCTGAGTGTTACTTCTCTCTAGAAGAAAATAAAAATAATAATAAAAAAACTCTTCTTACAAATATTTTTTTTCCATTAAAACCCCTGTTAAGGTTATTTTAACTAATGTTGCTTAGTTTCAGTTAATAAGGTGTATCGAAGGTACAGTTCATAAAATAATAAATTGACAACAAACTTTTTAATTAGAATATCATATCAAAGAAACAGGCCCCAAAAAAAAGATTTACATCCAATTAATAACTTTTACTTAATTACGTTTCTAAAAAATACTAAGGCTTAGGAAAAATGTATACTCTATTCACAATTTTGTGGTTTTTGCATTCTCTGGGTATTTAAAAAAAGGCTTGCTCTGCTCAAAGTATTTCATTTCAAATTGAAAGCCAGCAGATCTAAAACAAACTTATGCAATAGATGTGGCTGTTTAGAAAAACACAATTTGTTTAATAACACAATCCCACAAAAACACATTAAAGGTGAATAATATAAAAAGGTATGAAAGAGAAAAAATAAATTTATAACTGCGGTCATAAGTGATAAGCTCCTAAGTCAACTTAAAAAAAAGGAGTTATAGACAACGCAGTTTTCTATGTGATTAAAACAAAAATAAAAAGGGTGAAATAAACATTTCTCTAAGATGTCGGCTAAAAAGATATTAGTAAAATCAAATTGTTTTAAGTGGTTATAAAAGTTCCCTTAAAATTACTATAAGAGCCAAAACTTGATTGCCATAACTTTTTTTTTTTTTTTTTTTTTTTTGCTAAACACAATATTTATTTTGTGACAAAATTCTTTTCTAAACAAACATTTTGATTTCTTAGCAAAAATGTTTGCAGATTAAAAATGCTTTTTCTTGTAACTTACTATTTATACTTAGGCTGTTATTGTAGAAGTTGTTATATTATTTATCTTTTTTACAAACAATACCGGAAAAATGAGAGTTGGGCAGTAAAAGAAAAAAAAAATTACAACACTGATTGAGGGCAAGGGATAAGTAGAATTAGGAGCTAAGATTTTGTAATAAGCCTTTAAGTATGCTTTACTTTAAAAATGTATGCGCATCCCAAAAGTATGCTTTGGCTTGTGTTTTACACAACATATGAGCCCAAAAGTCATAAAAAATTAGTTTACAAAAAAATTTTGTTATCAAATTAAAAAGCACAAATATTATGTCCAAGAAAATAACCAAGACCAAAATAATAAATATATCGTTACCTTAATATAGAAAGGCCCTAACTCACTATTTTCTTTTTTAAAACAAGATTATTGCAGTTTTCGATACATTACAGAAATATACAAAAAACTTGATGTAAAAAAAATGAGCAAGGGCCTTTCTGTATTAAGGTAAGCCATATTAAAACAAGCTCTTAATAATGTATAACTTCTATAACACAAAAAAATTAATTACACCACATTTTTATATTAAAAAATTATGCAAGGTCCTTGTGCTATTTTTTTTCAACGATCTTTTAAGTACAGCACATACACTGAAATGTTTCATTAAAGTGCTTAAGAGCCAATTAAGGCATTTTATTTTTAAAGTTTTTTTTATGATATAAACTGTGAAACGAGTAGAGATAAAAATACACAGGCCGTTAATGTTTTTAATATTTGCGCAGGCCATGTTTGATTAAGTTATTACAATCTTAGAGGTTTTAAGTCTTAACTTCAGATTAAATACAGACCTTTCCGAGTGCCGTAATTTCTTGTCTACTTAAAAATCTGTACAAACAGCCACGTTGCATTTTATGGCCAACATAAATAAAAGATTTATTTCAGTTTTCTTGCGAATTATCCTTAATGTTTTTTTTTATATTATGTTACTGCTTACATCAGCTTTTCTGGGTCAAAATATATACATGTTTTTCAGCTCTCTTAAGTCCTTTTTATAACCATCATTTAAGGCAAGAAAAACAAAGCAGAAAAGGCCTGCAAATTGGTTTGGTGCAGGCCATAAAAAAACATAAAGCAAAACATTGAAAAATAAACCAAATAAAAAAAAGGTTCAAATTTTAAAAGAAACAAGAACTTCCAGTTTAGTATTGAATCCAAAAAAAAAAATAAATAAATTAACGAAAAATATGTGCATACAATAAAAACTTTATTTCAGTGGAAATAATTAACACGCTTTGGGAAATTCCTTATTTGCTTAAGGATTACTCTAAATAATTAAAATAAGTTATTGAAAAAAAAGAAAAGATTTTCACAAAGCAAAATAAATAATCATGATAGCGACATTAATTAGTTAAACATTTGAAGCGTAACAAAATGGCCTTAAAGAAAGTCTCATGAAAAATTTATGATCTCGCTACATAAATTTTATATTGAGAATGGTAAATGTAATTTTTATTATTTCTGCTCCCTAAAGTAGGCAATAAATTATATTGAATTTCTTAAAAAGCAAAAGTGTGCAATTAAATTTATTTAGGATTATTGCAGATTATTTGCAATTATATTTGAAGTGTTAATCAAACAAATTTTCATTAAATAAAATTTAAAGAAAAAATGCAAAAAAGGAAAGAAAAACTTGCAGCTTGCTTAAGTAATGCATAATAATGTATTTAGAGAAAACCAACAGGTATAAAAATTCTAGTCTGTGTAACAAAATTTCAGTCTGTCTGTGTGCAACAACTTTAATTTCATTTTAATTTAATTTTTTGTAAAGCTTTATAGTAAATTGTTTTAACTTAAATTAGTGTAACGAAGGGCTTTCAAATAAAATATAAGTTTAAGTTAGCTGATAAAATATTTTTCAAATAAAAGTTTGCATTTGAAACTTTTTTGACGTAAACGTGCTGATAGCCTTTTCATATCTCAATTTAAAACAGCCTTTTGCCTTTCAAATAGGTCATAAATTATTACTTGCGAATTTCCCCCCTTAAACTATGCAACAAATTTATATTTTAATTTCCTCCTTCGAATAGCCTGCACAGTTTTAATATAAAATAAATTGAATTTCACTGTAAAAAGGAAAAAGTCAAATTCTTATCTTTTTGCCATTTACTTCTTTACAGCTGTCTCTGCCTTCTCTTCTTTTTTTCTCTCTTTTTTATTGCTGCTTCAAAAATAATCTAAAAGACATTAATAATACCTGCAAATAGTTAGTTCAAATCGTCTTAGCAAAAAACAACATTTAACGCGTCATTTGTTGTCTACATTTGGCTTACCAGCTTTTTGACATTTTTTACACTTCTTTTAAGGCGAAAAGCACTTAAAGGATCCAACATCTTTCTTTGCAATGATATTTTTATAATTTTTTGTTTAATGTTACTGGAAGAGTGAGCAATTTAAATCCAACCACTTGCCTTTGAAGTAAATCTTATGGAATAATTTTTAAAAGCATTACTTGAAATAAAGTTTTATCCTTATTGCGGTGGTGTTAAATGTTAAAACATCACAGAAACGGAAATGGAGCCAGCTGCTGGAGATAAATTGCGCTTAAAAAAAGTTTGAAAAGAGGAAAAACTTTGATTGAAATTTTCCACGGTCTTAGTTTTGACACTTCTAGTCAATGTGTTATTAAATTGGATATTTTCAATAAAACACAATTATTGAAAAAAGATCTTACTTACAAAAACAAATGTAATATTCATACATATAAATATATATGTTCTCTTTAGTAAAATTTATAACGCAGGACCTTTTAACCCTTAAAACTATTAAAATTTCTCATGATTTTCTTCAGGGGCAATAAAACTGAGGCGACATGAGCAAATGGCTCCTTAAGGTATGCAATAAAAATATTTTTATTAGCCTATCAAACACTTGCGCAAATAGACTCTGAAATTTTAGTGGTAAAAGGTGTCGCTAAATCATTGCTTATCATTTATTTCTTTCACACTTTCTTTCGCAATGCTATAATCGGAAAACCATTCTCTGTTATATATTTTTTTTTCACATGAAAGGTACAATAAAACTTTTTAGAATTATTGATTCATATTGACAAGATAACAGCAGCCCATTCAGACTTTTTAAATATTTCTGAATCAAATTTAAATTTGTTAAAATATTTAAAGCCATAATCTCAATAAAAACTTTACTAAATACATATGTATGTGTATTTTGCGTAAGTCTTTGAATTTTGGAAATGTTAGTGCAAAGAATTTAGTTCGAAAAAAAAATTCATTTCATTCATTCTATAACTTATATGTATAAATTATTAGAACAACAGCCACCAAGATGTCGTCGACTGCATTTCATTTAAAAATATCAGCATGACAAAATGAAATTTATTTTTTATTTTATCTTCCCCCCCAAAAAAAAAAGAAATACACATTTATATTTCTAAAAGAACTTGGTAGATGACACTTAAAATTTTATCTGTGATTTTAATAGTTGTTCGTTCGCTTTTTAATGCTTAAACAGCAGGAAGCATAGAAGACAAAATTAACCATTCTCAAAGGGAAACAGCAAAGTCGTGAGTGAGGAAGGTTTGCGCTGTTTAATTTGATGCTTGCACATTATTATGCCAAATGGCAAATAGTGAAAAGATTTTAGTTTTTGGTGTTGCTTCGCAATGAATTAGCAAATTAAATGCATTTGTAAAGGTACTGAGAAAGAAAATGAGCTTTTGTGGTTTCACTGCAGGTAAATGCAGAAAATTAATATTTAATAAAACTTTTGAAAGGGATTTGAAAGTTAAAACACGTAGAAATAAAGGAGCTGTTACCAAAAAAGGATATAATATGCTTGCGCTTTATTAATGACTTTGTGGTGAATGTTTAATATGAAATAGAAATATTGTGAAAAGAAATCATATACTTTTAATTTAAAGAATTATAAAGAAGCTTTGCCACCAAACAGTTATATTACATACATAAACATATTATTTTTAATATTCATATTATGCAATAAATTAAGTTCAGTTTGATTTTAAAACTCTCAAAAAAAAATAATTACAAATTAACAGCCATTCAAACCGATACCTGTTCGAACGTGGCGACTGCTGAAGTTCTTTGTTTTGTATAATTTTTCGTTTATTGCGTTCACTTTTACTGCGACTGTTTACATTTTCAGAAGTTTTTAAAAGCTGCTTTTATTCTAAAGCTCAATCCCACGATGTCGAAAACGTTCGATTTGTCGCACACTTACGGCCTGTCCCACGATGTCACTAGAAATCGTTTAATCGAATAGTTATATTGAAAACAACAACAAATTTTCTAATATTATTGTTGTTTACAATATAAGTTGTCGTTTGAACGATTTCGAGTGACATCGTGGGGCAGACCGTTACATTTGAAACAACAACAAATTTTAATCACTTTGACATTTCGTTATTGTTTTAAATGTAAGTGTGCGACAAGTCGAACTTTGTTGACATCGTGGGATTGGCCCAAAATATTTTTTTTTTCAAATTGCTTAAACCATCAAAAATTTATATTTATTATCGTATATTTGAGACAGAAACTTTTTGAAAGTTTTCATAATAAATCCCCAAGTGCCTCATTAATAATAAACCTTTCCAAAAAATAATTTTTTTTTTCATAACAAAATACAGAACAATTTTTATTTAAAGTAATTTTTCATATTGCTTTTACTAATGCAACTGTTATATTAAAATTTATACTGTGTATGCCTGCAAATTACAAACATTTGTTATCAACAAACTCCTGGTAAAATATTATAAAAACTTAACATTACTTACTACTTTACCACACCATATCTAAGCATTTGCGTATTATATTTGACAGCTCAGTTTTAGTCCATCAGTTACAAAAATAAAAATATCAAGCAAACTAATTTTTCTTAAAAAAAAACTTACAAGATTATTTTTACACTGAAATTAGTTTTTGTAATTTATTACAAAACAAACCTTAAAAGGAAGTTTCGTACATATTTCCTCTAGATATACGTCAAGTTTTAGATGGAACTCAAGGCTCCGTATATGGACTGGGCTGAGTTCGTAATCCAGAGTTAAGTTTTTTTTTTTGTACACAAAACGTTCGTACTTGTGCAGTAAGAAAATATATCGTAATATCTACGAAAAATTTTGTATACACATTAGGGAACTACGAAAGTATTGGTTTAAGTACTCATTGAGTATTGGCCGCCAAAAAGCTATGCACGCCATTAATTTTAATCCGAATACGTGTAACTATAAACATTCAACAAATATATTTATACACATGTTTTAAATTACGCGGCACAAACAATTATAACTAAAATTGTTTGACTATATGAGCTACAATCACACGCATGAGTATATAAATACTCTGACTATTAATCGGCTACACATGCGTATAAACAGGGATATTTTATTTACATTCACACACAGAAAGCATGTTTTTAAACTACCATACATACGCCCACACATAATCCATTCCATTTTATATACAAAAATGTGTGCATACAGTGGCAAATGATGAATAAATATCCCGAGTAACATGCGTATATTTTTTTTGTCTAATAAAACATTCTTAGCCTGAGTATAAACATACTCAGACTATAAGTATGAGAGATAGACAATGCCCTTTTATTTTTAGTTGTAGCGTATTTTAGTTTTTCGCATAAATGAAGTAAAGATGCTCTTATATGTTGGAATCGGCTAAAGTCATAGTTGCTTGAGAGAAAATATATGAGCATACGAGCAACGCATATACTAAAATTAAGAATATTCACTTATGTATATATATTTGTTAAAGTACTCATTGTCATAATCTGATGCTTATATAAACATTTGTTGCATGGTTTTTTTTCAGTGTAGGCATACATGCAAATTATTCTTGAAACTAAAATATTAACAATATAATCTAAATGTTATGAAAGCCATAACAAAATAATAAAACATACAACAAAAACTTTTTGGTACAACTGATATTTTTCACTCTCACTGAAATGTCAGGAAAATGTGATAAAAAAAATATTTTTCTTCTGCTTAAAAAAAGCTGTATGTCAACTCCATCTGTACAACAGAAAAAAACAAATAGTAGTTATAAAACAAACAACAATAACAAATTGCAAAGCCCTCACAGTGAAAGGAATGCCCAGGACATGATAAAAAAAACATACGTACACACTGACACTCAGACACAAACTCCCTCTTCGATAGAAATAGGAAAATGTGTATTTGGCAAGAAAACAAATCGAGCTGTAATAGGAAAATTGCTTGCAAGAGTATGAAAAACGTGCAAATAAAAATTTTTACGGCCGTGTAAGGCCTATGTTGTGGGAAGAGAGAGAGAGAGATAGAGAAAGAGAGACAGACGATGTGTGAGGATAGAGAATGTATACATACGAGTATTTGTGTGCATGTGTGAGCTTAAAGATTTATCAGAAACTTGCCCATTGCCGGTTGCTCTAGTAACCGACAAATTTGTGACGCCAGCAAATAAATTTATAAAAAAAACAGCATCAGACAAACACTTATAAGTATACATATGTACATATGTATATGAATAGCGAAAACAAATTGAATATTTTTGTTATTTAAGCAGTAACAATGACTATGACAACAAATAAGAGGGCGACTCAATAAGTCCGTGACTTTTGTAATGAAATACAGATTTTGGATTAAAAAATTATATTATTTTTGAAAGTAGTCTGCTTTCAGTCCTAAAGACTTTGTCCAAGGTTTCTTAAATTTTTTATCTCTTCCAGAAAAATAAAACAGGTATTTGTTTATGAGATGATTTCATTGTTGCAGTCAAATCTCTTTCTACGCTGCCATTTTTACAGTTTTGGGAACAATAAAGAGCGGCTGGGGGCTACATGAGAAGAAAAGGGCGGATGACGAAGCAATTCGTAGCCCGATTCATGGAGTTTTGCCATGAAACCTACAAAATAATTGCGCCTTGGGCTGTCCTGGTTGAAAAGAATTTTTTTTTTGCCAGATGTGTTTGTCTTTTTCATTAATATTGTGGGTTTTCTTTTTTAGGAACAAATTTTACATTAATTGCACTTTTCAATGAAAATTTCGAACTAGCGATTTTATTATAAATTTTTGTACCACCCTTTAGACGGCTTTTTCATACGCAAAGTTTACTTTGCAAAATCTTTAGCTAATTGGAGAAAAGGGAGAAAAGAACTGGAGCTTTTCCCTTCCCCAGCAAAAAAAAAAAAAAATCGGATTTGGAAGCACTAACAACTAAGGGAAGCAATGCATTGCTTAATTGAAAACAAAAGCTTCGAAAAACGCTTTTGAAAAGCACTAACGTAAAGTGAGGTCTCTAATAAAGTAGAAAATTATGCATCTGATTATTGCTTCTATGAAGCACTTTAGTAAGGCGAAAAATTCATGGCTTTTTGTAAGTTAAATGTATCGTTACTAGCTGGCTCATCTCGAACAAAAAAAAAACTTCTTATTCATGCGCAACAGCAACTGATTTTGTAACATTGTCGTTCTTATAAAAACGCTTCTGGGAAGCAGTAATTTTTGCTGCCTCTTTTCAACAAACTGAAGACTTTGCAAAGTAAATTTTGCGTGTGAAAAAGCCGTCTTACGAGCGTAAGTTTTTTACTTGAAAGGAACGCTTAATTTTATTTTTATCAACAAAAAGTTGAAAAGAAGAGTTCTATGTATGTTTTAAAAGTGAACAAAATCTAGTGATTATAAATTTTATAAAATTTAACCAAAATTGAGACAAAACTCATCAAAAAAGCTCGCCTTTTTCACTGCAAGAACTGGCCCTTATTTTAGATCACAAGATAATTTGCTGTTTTAATCTTTAAGTCTAATAAAGCCTTATCAATCTCCAGCTTTCAAATACTCGAGTCTTAAAAAAATTTAATCTCAAGTGTAAAGAATATAAAACTTTTGGTATTTTCAGCTATTGACAATTCGTGAAATATTAAGCATAAGTTTTAACTTACATCTATAAATAATATACCTCTTAAAAAAGTTCTAATATCTATCTGTCATTTATTCCATATAAAGTTTTTCCTTTTAAGCATTTTGAAAATTGTTTGCTGTCGTCTTACCTTGAAAATATCGGCCTGGCTCAGGATGTCGACAAGAAAGTTTCTTTCGCTTACTTATATTGAAAACAAAAACAAAATAAGACAATTTGTTTTTGTTTTCAATGTAAGTAAGCGAAAGAAACTTTCTTGTCGATAGGCCGTATGTTATTTTCTTTTTAGGTTTCTTAAGTGAAATTATTTGCTTTGTTTTTAAATGTTTGTATTTCCTTAATGATGTTCAATGTTCGCTTTTTAAAATTTATTGTCAATAGCCGCTATACACACAAGCAAACACACACAAACACACACACACACCCACTTATAGTTCACTCATCCAAGGAGAAACCCAATTCTATTGTGCATACAAAGCAGCGCCAACGATGTCACTGACACAAACAGCAAAAGGAACCAAAAAGTTTTTGCTCTAAAAGCATGTTTAAAAGCAAGCGCAAGATAAACAAAAAGTTTTCCCTTTTTTTCAAGAGAAGACAAAAAAAAATAAACAAGGGAAACAAAAAAGAACTTTAAGAAAAAATTATAACACGGTAAAAGGACTCATTCATCATTTTAATGTGCGGTGAGACGTTTTCCCTTTTGTTCTTGCTTCATCATTTTTTTTATAGCTTTGCTATTTATGGGGCGATACAGGAGTTAGGACGTGATTTTCGTCACAAAAATAATCCACACTAGTACAGTTATAAATTTATTTTTGTTTTGATTTCTTTGTATTTAAAAGCAAAGTACGAAAATAAAGTAAAAAAATTGTTTGATTTTGTTTTGTTTAGTTCTTTGAAGTGAGAGAAACAAAACCAATGAGAAGGATTGCTTAATTTGTTTTTGTTTTGTTTTTACACATGAGCACAAACCAGAGAACACGGCCGATAGGCTGTAAACTGGCAAACAGCCGCCGCCGGTCACAAACAATACATTAATTTAATCGTACGCCGCTAGAAAAGAAAATAATGGGAAATAAATGGAAACGTTTTGAAATATTTGCAGAGAATTTGACATCATCATATAATATAATTTTATTGCATTGTTATTGCACACATGAAATTCGTTTTATACAACTAAGCAGCAAAGCTATAACCGGGTGTCCTTTTTTTAAATCATGAATGTTTTGAAAAATTTTAAGAACAAAAAAATTCAGGCATTTAGATAATCTGTAAAAATTATTTATTATACTTATATATCAACCTATCAGCAGATTTTTTTCCACCAATTTTTTTAAAGTTTTTGAACAAATTTTTTTTACCAAAAATGTATCTTATAAATGCAGCATTTCTAAAATGCAACTACAATGTTCATAAAAAGTGTTCGGGAAATATTTATTTCGCAACAACTTCCAGTACGAATATTATTTAGCATTTAACATTTAAGTGAAATACGAGTATAAACGAGAAGATACAATTATGTCCCCAGTAATTGATTTCTGAATCTCTAAAATCATTTTCCCCCATATCCCAGCACTGAATTTAATATTCTAAGCCTGTTGTTTATACCAAAAATGGTTCTACAGACAACCTTTTAAGCGCATACCATTCAGTTATTTAAATCACTTCCGTCCTATGACGACCATGTGTTAAATTCATTGATGTTAGAGCTCAGTTCATCGAATTTAGATGGGCATTCATTGGTGTAATATTAAATTATTTTTGCATATGGAACAATAGTTTTTATTAATTCATAAATCTTAACATTTAGTAGTATATTTATACTATACTATATTTTTATTTTAAAGAGAAGTAACACTAAGGCAATGAATGCCTACTACTATTGCTAGGTGTTACCATCTTGAGAAAAGAGAGAGGATAGTGATAGAGACGACAGGTGGTGAAGGAAAAGATAGAGGAAAGCTTCATTCTTTTACAACTCTGCTTTTTTGTACGTTTCGTTTTTAATAATGTAGTGTTGTAGTGCCCCTGGTGTCAATGAGGCGTATTAAATTTCGGAAGCTGTGTTTAGTTAGTAGCCATTTTATTGATTATTTTACTTCGCCGATTCTGATTGCGTGGTGTTGTTATTTTTTAACGACTGTCGGAGACCGGGCTCGAACCCAGTACATTCGGTTTTGTAGTCAACGTGCTAACTACTTCAGCCAACGCCACCCTCTATTACTATTAGTATCTATTTGATTTAAACTCACATTTAGTGCCCTTAATTAGTTTTTTGGTGTTTGCCGTCAGGACGCGGTAATTGACTGCAGCAGGGTCTAATTCTTGGTACATAAAGCGTGGCATTTTATCAGATATGACCCATATGTTGCCATTTGCATCAATTTTCAAGTCGTTGGGAAATTCCAAAGTATTTGGATTTCTAGCGAGGTTGCCCTGATTTCTGACTGTGTAGTTTTGTTTTGTATTCCAACAGGAAATGGCGTTCTTATTAACTTCGGCATAGAAAATGACACCCGTATTTTCGTCATAAATCTCAGCGGTTGATTGACCGTTCTTGCCACGATCGCCAACGTATTTGAAGTCGTAATATGAACTGGGACTTGAGGCAAGAGTTTTGTTTTGTAAAACACGATTTGATACCTTGAACTCCTTGGTACTGGATAAGGGATGGAAATATATATCTTTGGAGTCATCTTCTTTCTTGGGTCCAACAGTCATAGCAAAGACACCATCGGTCCATTGGAAGTTGACGCCACCTACATTGAAATCTCCTTGCATAGGATCCATGTGGAAGTAGTGGTGCTCGACACGGTGAGACTCATCATCGCGTAGTGAATACACGATAACACCATAGCTGCCCAAGTCTGGCACATACGCATAAGCGTTTGAACATTCCAAACGATCGGTATCTACAATCTAAAAGTTAAATGCAATCAGTGATCATTAATATGCAGATTTATTTTGTAGTACTTACAATATTGGCCAAAACTGAACCTTCTTTAATTTGGTCTTTGGGTATGGTAAAACGACGAATCAGTTTATCTGTTTTCAAATCGAAAATCACTATAGCATTTCCGGCCATTTGCTTGGCTTCGCCCAAAATATCTGCCAGACCGGTATCCAAAACCCACAAACGGTCACAATTATCAACGTGTACGCGAAATGTGGAAATTATAGTTTCGTTTCTCTTTGGTTTACAGTTTTCATTTGATATGTAATTTGCTTCCCAACTGGGATAGGGAATTAGCTTGGGACTTTCATCCCTAGAGTTAAGATCCACATAATTTAGTGAGGAGGCAACGCCAGATTTCCATCTAAATATATAAAAATTTATTAATCTATGTACATATTGCTGCCTTAATATAGAAAGGCCCTAACTCGTAGTTTTTTTGAATACGAATTTTTTACATATTTTGATAGAAGGACATCTAATGTATCGAAAAATGCAAAAATCTCGATTTCAATAAAATAAATTTCTATATTAAGGTAACGATATGTTAGTTGATAAATATGTATATTGTATATTATAAAATAAGTTCGAACAGAAATTAAAAATCAACTAAAACTAATAAAATTAATTGGCAAGTAACTGTGGAATGTATGTGCATTGTACATGTGTACGAGTGTGTGTGTATGTATTACTTTCTCACGATATTTTTTTGAAATATATAAAATTTACTCCAAAAGGCATAAGATTAAGAAGTTAAGCTGAAGAAGTTTTTGGGGAGCGAAGAAATAAAAAAATATAGAAAATAATTGTTAGAATATGAAGAATGTGAAACAATAATAGTAATTAGACTTGTGCCATTTAGTTCATTTCAGTGACCGGTCATTTTAGTTCATTATTTATAAATCAACTAGCCGTTCATTTAGTTTAATCGCTCTTTTTAACTCAATGAACTAGTTAGGTGCCATGAATTATTAAAATATGTTCATTTAGTTCAATCATCCTTCAATAATTTGACATCGTCATACATACAAATGTATGTATGTGTGTATGTATACATGAAGATATTAAAAACACAGATCTGTGATTAAAAAGCTTTACGAAAATTAATTCCCTTATTCATAAGAAATAACTTTGCTTAATAAAACAAATTTAGTATGAAAATCTGCTTTAAGAATAGATGAAAAATATTTTTTTGAAGGAAACGTTGGGGTTAAGTGTCCCCAAGCCACCACTTTTGTCGACAATTTTAGTAACATTGTCAATGGAGCGTCTACAATTTAATATTGCTTTTGATGCGTAGAAAACATTTTTTCAGATACACAAAACTATTCTTCTTCTTAATGTTTTATTAGGTTAGGTTAGGTTAGCTTAGCAGGCTGCTGGTAAGAAAGGAGTGAAATTTAGAGTCCAGCTTACTTGGGTCCAATACAATGATCACAATAAAAAATGAAATAAAGTTTATAAAAGCCTTTTTTAATTTTTATAAATAAGGCTGTTGCAATTTAATTTTTTAAAGAAAAATAATTGTAGTTTTCTAATTTTTATTTTTTTCAAGCAAACAAAAATATAAATTTTTGAGTTCTACTTTTTCAAAGTTATATTTGCGGTATAAAAAATATAACAATATTAAAAAATATTTTATCTGCTCATTAATCATTATTTTTGCCGAAAAACAGCACTTGATAAATACTAAGGGGACTCAGCACCATCAATTTCAATGGCAAAAAAAACGTTTTACAGAAAGAATACACCCGGAAAATTTTTAACAAATTCAATCGAAAATTTTTTCCCCACCAGAACAATTTAAGAGTGCGCACATGAGCGTTTTCCATAGAAAAAGCAAAAATCCCTGACTTAAGCTATAAGTTACCATCTCCACCATCCTAATGCTAAAATTGCTTGGCGGAAAGGGATTGGAAGCTACAAACAAATATCTAAATTTTTTGGTGACCTTGACAGATCTTATTTATTTGGAAGGTAATAAAAAAAAATTAGAGAAACTTTGAACAAAATGTATAAAGCTTAAAACAGACTATGTAAAAAAATTTAATGATTAATTTTTTATATCCAAAAAGCAGTCCTTCATTCAAAAAGTTAACATAAAATATTGACTTACCTTGGCACTGTTACAAATAGTTTATTGTTCCATACGCCCAACCCCAATGGCAAATTGTTTTTCGGTATGTAAGCTCCAGATTTAATAGCAGCCTGTTCCGCTTCCTCGCTCTTCCAAAGGTAGGACATCTCATTCCAACTGAACTTTACTTTCAGGTTCGCTCTGACTACGACTGCCAAGCTTGCCAGCAAAAATATCAACAACAATTTCATGCTTTTATTTTCAGAAAATACACCCAAATTTATCTTGTTAATTTCACTTTTAAATATGAAGTGTAATAAACTAGTTGATACTTTTAAGTTGGTCTTGTTAGAACTAAATGTTCAGTTAAGAGCGGCGAAGTATTTATACTATTCGGGTCCAAAATAAATTTAAGTAAAAGAGAACAAAAGCGTACCTGTGAGGCAGTGATGGAACAATTACGATATTTTTGGTACTATTTTATTTTTTATATTTCTGTCACATGCAATCACTCTTGGGCCTTTTTTTAAGATATTAAGTTTAAAAAGAGGCAAAAAACAGAGAATAGGAGATAAAAGAATATAGAAAGCTAAACTGTCCATTCCTAAATCATTTTCATAATATCACTGAGCATTGCGTTACTAATTTTGTAAGCTCAGGCTTAGGAAATTTCCGTGTGGAATATAACATTTTCGAATTGATTCTGGACTGAGCGCTACAATTAAACATCTATAAAACGGTGAAACTCCAAAGTTTTATTCTACTAGATTTAATTGCGCAGTATATTTTACGTTTAAAAATTTATACTCGTATTCTCTCCAATGAAAACTGAAAAACAATTTTGATATTTGCTTATTTTTTGTTTGTTTATTTCTCATCTGCGTGATAGCTGAAAGAAAGCAATTTTGTTTCTATAAAATTTTCTGCTCTTTTATTCAGATTCACAAGCCATTGATATACTACGCAACTATAAGATCTGTTGACTGCTCTTCACCTTCCCTTTTAGCACATTTTTAAGTATTTGTATAATTAACTTTTAATTGCACACGCAAATGAACTAAATTTTGCCTAAAGAAAGAAGTTAACCTGAAAATAAATAATTTACTTTATCATGTGATAAACCGAAGAAATGCGTAAGCAACTTTGTTAAATTTAAAGAATAAGAAAGCAAAATTATTATGGGAAATGTGGCACAAATTCTCTATATCCATTTTTGCGCTACGTTAGATTACTTTTTTTCAAATGAGTGAATTGCAGAAAAACACAAACGCCACATATTTTTTTAAAAACTAGGACCACGAAGAGGGTCACTTTCTGTCTCTCTGAAAATATCTAACCAATTTTTTTTAAATAATAAACGGGCACATACGCTTTCACTCTTTCAAAAATAGGACCATGGAGGGGTGTAGGGGGGAAGTTTAGCTCTTCGAAAATATATAACTTATTTTAATGATATTTAAATCAGCGTTTTCTTCAAATCAACTAAAAAAAAGTCACTTTTACACTTTTGTATATTTGGTGACGAAACGACAGCCATCACAGAGTCTTACTGCTCAGCCATTATAAGAAATCCAACTACGTACTTAGTTAAATGAGTGCCACCAACGCTGAGATTTACATATGGACAATACTATTTTTAAGATATAAATTCTCCCATTGTGTACTTAAAGAACTACGAGTATTAAACATTGCTTCGTCTGCTTCTGAAGATTCTCCGTAACTACATTTTCTTTTTGTCTCTTAAAGTTTTCAATAGCCGAAACAAAGTATATTTATATTCTCATTAAAACACAAGAAAAGCAAAAAGGTCAAATTCATATACCAAATTTCGGACGTCAAAAGTGCTGCGATAAAAATTTCGATCAAGTTTCTGCTTTCAAGTCTTGTAATCATTTTATTTTGTCATCGCCAAGATGACATCTCATTCCTGGGCAACCTGCTAATTCAGCACATTTTTTCCCATATTAAGAAGTCCATACATGTGCCTAATTCTTTTCTATATTATACTCGTACATAGAAAGCAAAAATATTGCCAAGTTGGCCAGAATGTATTAAATCTACAATAATTGAAAAATCAGCATTTTGTTGTTTAAAATATTTTAATACTTATTAAAAAATGGGCATAAGAAATATAAAGAAAAATTAGTGGAAAGAAGAATTATGAAAAATTTCACAAGTATCACTTGAAAAATAACTAAATATGTATATTTTCTATGAATTTGTCTACGCAGTTTAAAAAGCATAAAATGAAAACATACATATGTATGTATGAAGATAGTTATAACAAGGAAAACAATAGAAGAAAGAGTACAAACTCAATATTTTTTCAGTTGTGTCTATCAGATGATTGAACAATTGAATAACAAATAAAAAACAAGTATGAGTGCATTATTCGGCTGTGACGAGTCTTATATACCCTTCATTAAATTTACTGTTAAGGTGAACATTTTCCAAGCAATTTGAAACATATTTATAACGACACCGAAAACTGAATTAAATTAGTAATTAATAAGTAAAAGTGAAATATCTGCAAGCAACCTCAAATGAGAGCATACATGCATAAATACGAGTACATATGTATGGATGCATGTCATGCGTCTTGTATTTGAATATCGCTCTCTATGGCTTGGCCGCACAATTTTCGAAAACGGCTCATAGTGCGCTGTTTAACATGCGTGCATTTTTCATGCTCAAACTTTTATTTTGTGTATGGGTGTGTGTGAGAGAGAGAGAGACAGACAGAGAGAGCGAAAGATAGAGAGAGTAATATATGCATTTAAAAATTGTTAAAACCAGTCAGTGTTGTCAGATTAGGGGATTTATCCCCAAATCGGGGATTTATTTTTCGGAATGGGGATAAGAATTTTGGATTGGGGATTGAGGATTTAATTGGGTATAACTTTTATGTTTTGGGGATTTTATGAGATTTTTTGGGGATTTGTATTTTACTTAATATTTTTTTTATTTATTTCTCGGAATATTTTAATATCAATACATATTCCAGTTGCTCTTTTTTAATTCAAAAATAACATAAAATGATAAATGGCAACAATGAACTCGTCTTTAAAATTTGTTGTTAGCAAGATTTAAATAAGGTTTATTGCAAGACAAACAATTACTCGCATTGGACAGATTGCTCATCAGCTAATTTTATTGTTTACACGTACTTACTATATAATTTACAAATTATTTGACAATTAGTTATTTACCTTATTTTATGCTTACAATTTTATATACAAATAAAAAACAACTTAAATATGTTTTGGGCAGCAGCTTGTTCATATCAAGATGCCGCTGGATCACGGCCGTTTAAAGAACTGGTAGAGTATTGTATATATTAAATTTACTTTGTGTATCAACGAGCAACGCTTGCGTTGAACGAGTTTTTTCGGGAATGGAGTCAATAAAAAATTAAATTAGAAACAAAATTCAGTGCTAAAATCTCTGTTACGAATTAATATACATTTTAAAAATAATTGAATTTGTTGTGACACTTCTGATCCATCTCCAGAAGTGGTAAAATTAGTACAAATTGCCTTTTGGGGAATTTTGGGGATAAAAATTTTGAAATTGGGGATGTCAGTCGAAAGAAATCTGGGAACCCTGAAATCAGTGGTAGGTGCTGTGAATATATTAGTTAACTGTCAATGTATTGAGGTTGCGAGCTACACACCAAACACAAAGTTAAATATTAATTGAAAATAAAACATTTTCTAGGCAAACGGTCAATTGAAAAAAGACTTTTTCAAACTTTACTTTGGTATGGTCCACTGATAGCAACCATTTTTTTGTTTTTGCCAAATAAATGTTTTTATTTTTATTTAAATTGTTTTCTCTTTTTCAAACTTTACTTTGGTATGGTCCACTGATAGCAACCATTTTTTTGTTTTTTCCAAATAAATGTTTTTATTTTTATTTAAATTGTTTTCTCTTTCCCTACCCACCTGCAAAATCTCTTTGATTTTGCTCATTTTCAATACCAATATATTTTTTTTTTTTCTGAAATATCCCATTTGTTTAAGGAATAAAGAAACAAATTCTAGGTATATACGAGTTTGTAATTTTATGAAAAAGTTTAAATTTTCCAACCGTGGAATCGTTTTTTAAATTTTGCTGATTTTTAATACCAATGTATTTAGACCCAAGTCTCTAGTTTTTCTGGGGACTTCGGAAAATCAATTTCACATACAGACATACGGACATTGCTTATTCGACTTCTCTATTCATAAAGACCCAGAATATACAAACATACTCGTACATACTTTATAGAATCGCATATGAATATTGTGGAAATTACGTATGGTTTGACAAACCTATATGCATATAAACTTATCATTTTTGCTGAAGGGTATAATAATAAAATTTATTTTCAGTTTTCATTTGAGAGAATATTAATTTTTAAAAGTAGAACACATTTTTTTCATCTTTCTTTTCATGTCAAATTCTTCATAATTCTTCGTTCCATCAAATTTCTTTTATATAATTATTTTTAGTATGTAGTAAAATGGAACTATAGAGTTTCATTATTTTGTAGTTTTAATTTTTTAATATTGTAGCGATCGGTAAGGAATAATTTTCGCTATAATTTTCTTAAAATCTATCATATAAAAAACTTACAAACTTCAAAAGGTTCCATATGGTAGTTTTCTGTATACGAGGTGTGTTCAAAAAGTATCGCGAATTTTGTGTTTTTTTTTTCAAAAACTATTTATTTATTCATGAATATCCATTTTGTCCCCTTCAAAATAATCCCTCTCAGATATAATGCACTTATGCACTTCAAAAAATCAATTTTTTTGTATCTTGTTCAGCCCCTCCTTTGATGCCGTCTTTATATCGTCAATCGTAGCGTAGCGTCTTCATTTCAAGGGCCTCTTCAGTTTCAGAAACAAGAAAAAGTCACAGGGGGGGTGGGGGGAGGCAGAAATGGGAAATACGCTGGCTGAGGCATCATTAGTGTGTTGTTTTTGGCCAAAAAGTCGCGTACAAGCAACGATGTGTGAGCAGGGATGTTATCGTGCTGCAAAAGCCAATTTCTGTTCTTCCAAAAATCCGGGCGTTTTTGGCGGATTGCTTCGCGCAGATTGCGCATAACTTGCAGCTAATATACCTTATTGACCGATTTACCCTGTGGCAAGAAGTCATGATGCACCACACCCCTGCAATCGAAGAAAATTGTAAGCAAAACTTTCACATGCGACCGAACTTGGCGTACTTTTATCGGTTTTTGTTCGTGTGGCAGCTTCCATTGAGGTGATTGAGCTTTGGTTTCCACGTCATAACCATAATCCTACGATTCGTCACCAGTTATGACCATCTGGAGCAAATTTGGGTCGTCGCGGACAGAGTCCAACAGCTCACTAGCAATGTTCATGCGATGCTGTTTTTGGTGGAAATTAAGTAATTTTGGTACGAATTTCGCGGCGACCCGTCTCATGCCCAAATCATTGATAAAAATTAAGCGGCACGAGCCAATCGATATGTCTAGGTGCTCAGCAACTTATCTAATGGTGATTCGACGATTGACCAATACCATTTTCTTCACTTCATCAATTTTTTCGTCTGTTATTGAATTGCTCGCTCGTCCAGCACGCTCTTCGTCGTTCACATCTTTTCGGCCTTCTGAGAACATTTTGTACCACCGATAAACGTTGCTTCGCTCCAAGGTAGCTCCTCTGTATGCCACAATCAACATTTGGAATGCATACGCGCACTTAATTTCATTTTTCATACAAAATTTGATACACGTGCAAGCAAAGCAGCTGTCAACAATTAACTTAACATTAAAAATAGCTGAAATTGTCGGCATAAGTGAGAGACATGAATACCAACATAACGCCACAAAAAAAATCAAAATTCGAATATAATTAACCCGTGAAAATTCAAAATTCGCCATACTTTTTGAACACACCTAGTATACACCCACGTTGGTTTTTGTAATTTTGTAAATTAATTTTTTTCATCTTTAGTGCTCGATTATAAATATATTGTTTACCTTCATTTCAACTCTTAAAGAATTTTCATTTCATTTAACAGACATGTATACGTACGTAGTGTTACGCAAATAAACGCGAACAGACCTAATACGAATGCTTTTATGGAATATGGAAAACAATAAGAATGATGCAGTTATTTATAGCTTAGGAACATAATACACACGCACACAAATATAAAAGACAATGTTGAAGTTAACATTCAAAGTATTACAATATATTTTTATTTTTTTAATATTCTTTATAGCCCGTTCAGCGCGCCACGAAATCAAGTAATTTCATTATTTCGGCAAAATCAAGTTGAAATTAAATAATTTTCCAAGCATTTTCACATACATCCCAAAGACCACAGCCTAAAGTTCTGCTTAGACTCGCTATTCCAGCCTTGGGAATACCAATTACCGTAATTCCATACAATTTTATTATAATCTTGACTGCTCTGGAGCAAAGGGAATTTACATACATATTTATAGCCTAATATGCCTAATTGATTGAAATATGATTGCTAAGTGGATATTTTTAATAATTTCAGTCGTTAGCCTGCTTAAGACAATTTTCTTAATACGATTGATTCTCTTCTGGAGTTTATTAAAACTTGTTTTCCGCAATTATGGTACATCTTATGTGCCATCCGCATGCAATCGACTTGTAAAATGTTGTATTTAAGCAAAACATTAAACTAGAAAACTCACAGCAGTAAACATTTTTATGACCACATGAATTACGTTTGCTGTTGCATTTTTAATGATCAAAGACATAAAATTTATTTGATCGTTTTTTGTGTTCTTTTTTTTAATAAAAAATTTGCATGGAGGGAATTTTTGTGGCAATAATATTTATAATTACAATATAATCGAATGGAAGGACAGCTAAATTGAGGGTTACAGAAAATAAATATAGTAAATATATTTTGGTTAGACGTTTTTTTCCCTTTTGTTTTTGCTTCATTATTATTTTTTTTTGTTTTGCTGTAACTTTTCGTCCATTTGCTTAAATAATATTTTTATTTTTTATTGTCTAAAGATAATTTTTGTTTTATTTGGATTTCGTTGTTGGGTGTTTGGAAGAAAAAATAATTGTAAAGCTGTTAGCAAAATGTTTTTTAAAGACACTTCAGTTATAGTACTTATAAAAGGGCATTTTTGTATGAATACACAGACTTATTTATAAATTGTATTTTAAGCTTATTTATATTGAAGGTTTTATTTTTGCAAAAACAAATGCCAGTCTCTTTTAATACTCTTAGTTACTTTTTATGGATTGCGAATGTAGTGAAATACTCTTAAAGTACAAAGTCAGATTAATCAATGCAAAGCGAATGTATTAGTGAGATTTCAATGCTTCCATAAACTAATGTTCAAAGAAAAAAATTATAATAACTTCCAACATTTTACTAAAATTTTCTTTATTATTTATTTATATACATATCATTTTTTATTTTATATGATTTTTTGGTAATAAATTATTTTTTTTTCAATTATTTCATTTTTTAAAACGGAGTTCTTACGGAATTTCACATTTGTAAATTTACATTTATTTCTACACGAAAAAAATTAATCGTGTAGCCGTGTGTGTAGACTTATGTTTGCATACACAAAAATTCATTTATTTTTGAATTTACAACACACAAAAACATACAAATTATTATAAAATATGATGAAAATTAGAAATGTCAAAAAATCCGTGACCAAATAATTGTTTGATTTTAATTAATTTTGGTTTCAGTTGACTGAAAAAAGTATCCACTTATATTTATAACATCCCTAAGATAGGCAGTAAATTTCAAAAATTCCGTGTACTTTTCATTTGAAAGTCCGTACTAGCAAATGAAAATTTCTTTATGAAATTTACCAACCTGAATTTTAGTAATTTTTTTAACATACAGTTTTGTGTATGCAAAATTTTGTGCATATCTTTTTTATGAATTTTATAATTTTCTTGCTGAAAAATAGTAACCAACAAATCTAAATTAAAAATTTTGTATTATATTAGCCGCCTTATGTTTGCTTAATATCGCTTAAAAAATATAAATTAATTTTTAATTTGGCAACAGCAATAAAAGTGAAAATAAAGCCGTTTTGCTGTGATTGTATTTCAATCGTTTTGGTTTAAGTCTCCGTCTATATGATGCAAAATTTGCCAAGAAAGTTTTGAAAGGGAAAAAACTGATGAAAAGGGGTACTTTGTTTTCATGAGAAAAATATGAGAAAATATATAGAAATGTAAAAAGATATCCCACTGTGTGGCGCTTTGAAATTTAAAACAAAAGCAAACAACTTTTTTTTTCAAACTACTGCTGCCATATATACGTCAGTTTTGGTAGTTTTAGGACCGCCCACGTATAAGTTCAGCAAGTTAATACATATTTTATACCACTTTATGACCAATTTTATCTCTAACGAAATGTAGGTTGAGGCTCATAATTTATATGAGTGTTTGCGCTGAAGTATGGAGTGCATACTTGATATACAGAGTTAACACTTGTATTACTCTTTCTTATTATCTATATTTTTTCTTTTCTTTCAATTTTGCTAGTGATACTATCTTTTTTATTTCATCTAAGACTGTATGTAAGGAAAAGTAGAAGTAGGAGTAGCATCCCCACTTAGTTGCATGTGGTAAATAGGAAGAGAAACTCATAAAAGGTTTTGTAGCATTAGCAACAAAATATGCAAATTGCAACATACATACATTCGTATATTAGTTGAAGGTTTTTGCTGAGACTTCAATACCCAATACATGTACAGGAATGCATTGTGCCCACTTTAATGCTTTTGCCGCGCAGAGACCCGTAAAAGTGTTGCAGACACTTTCTTAATTATGTTTTTTTTTTAATAAAATTTTTTCATTTGTTTAAAATTACAGCACTACAAAAAAACTCAGAAAAAGTTTGCCTTCTTCCATTCTGAATTTCGCACCTTTATTTATTTAAGCTGCTCGAGTATGTTTTATACAGTCAAGTGTCGTTTGATATATAT
This sequence comes from Nowickia ferox, assembly GCA_936439885.1. Lineage (NCBI taxonomy): Eukaryota > Metazoa > Arthropoda > Insecta > Diptera > Tachinidae > Nowickia > Nowickia ferox. The sequence continues at coordinate 5,884,436 of OW387026.1, forward strand.
GAAACTCTGATGAATCAATCTCACTCCTTATAATAGTTTCTTTGCATTAAAAGCTCCATACAAAAGACTTCTTTTTTTTGCTTCTGTGTGCAAACTACTTTCATGTTTCATCTTTCACTTTAAATATACCCATATTCATGTTGAGGAATTTTTGTTTGTGGGTTTTTTATTTAGCTTGGTTTTCTATAAATCTGCCTGGAAGAAGCAGCAGAAGAAGTACCTTCTGCTCGTAGACAAGTGTTGAATAATAAAATCCTTTTATATGAGTTTTAAGCGTGCAGTTGTTTATTCTTAAGTTATTTCTTTAAGTTAATTTATTACTTAACACATCTAAAGCAAATGCATTTTAACTTTTATGGCAATAGATAACCTTAGTGTTTCACACACACACATACACACACACACACACTCACCCTTACCTACCAATACACTATCCCCAAGTCACGAATTTTATGAAGAGTAGAGAAGAAAAAATCAACTACAGACATGTGACCAAATAAACGCAAATTTGTTTAATAAACAGTTTATTTTGCAATATTCTAAAAACAAACAAAGTAACTGGCTGAGTGAGTGAGGGAGTGAGTAAAGGAATTAAGGTGGAAATGTGTACATTAAATGTACACTGAACAGGTGCTGGTTATGGTCCGATGATGGTCTGGTGCTGGCAGTAGGGGTTTTTTGGGCTATATTTGTATTATTTTTGCCTTGCCAAGCCATTGTGTTGTGTGCTCAATGTAAATGGTTTATAGAGGTTTTAACTGTGAATAACTTTGAGTTCATATAAACGTTTGTGTGTGTGTGTGTGTGTTTGTGTGGGTGTGTGTGTGCGCGCTATTTCCTCTCACTATGAGTATTACATGGTGTTAGTGGCAAGTAGGAGGTTGTGTTGTTAAAACACAATCTTTCTCGTTCAAGATGAATGACTTTTTAAGTATTGCAAATGTTTCTGCAAATGTCTACTACACAACAACAAGAACAGCAAAACACAGTAGGTTGCATTTCTTACCTATAAATGTATAAACACAAATGCATAGTTATGTACATTTATATGTACTCGTATGTTCATATGTAAGTCTGGTGGCTTCCACTCACACAGTTACAAGTTTAGAAAAGATTTTGGCTTATGGAGGCAACTTTAGTAAATTGTCTTATTTAATGGTAAATGTTGTACAAGTATAAACTTTTGAAGTAATTTTATCTTGATTAAATAATAGTTTGCAAAAAAGAAATATACAGTTTTCTTTTTTTTTGTTCATAATAAATTCTAAGGGTTGGAAAAGTAGACGTGTGTATAAGATTGATGGGAGCAAGTAGACAATCTACTGAAATAAACAGGTTGAAAGATAAACACAGACAAACGAACGGATCAGACAGACAAATTGCTAGATAAAAGTAAGTCTTATTAACAGATGTGAAAGTAGAGTGGCAAATAGCCATAGAACAGGTCACACACATGTGAAATTGACAGTCAGACACAGCGAAACTTCTAAGGGAGAGAATAACTTGGATTAAGATATGATGCAATTAATAATCATACAGCAAATCACTCATGATTGTCAGAAAAGAAAAACTTTATTTTCTATGAGAAATATTGCAACATTTACTGGCAAGATACAGTTAGCACAATATTTTTTTGGCCCACCCTATAAAAAAAAACATATAATAAAGATTACCTAAAAATTACGGGCACAGCAAATGCTTTCCCATTGCCCAAGTGTCTGTTAAATGATGGATGAATGAATGACATGAGCAAATATATTGTTTGTATAATTAGAATAAGAGATTATGATTAAGTTAGTACAGTTAAGACGGAAAACATTACAACTCGTTCTCTTTAAAAGTTTCTCAATTTGAGACTACTTTCTATTATCTTAAATCATTTAACTTATAACTGTGGGCTGTAAAATGTCTCTTTCACTTGGAGAATTTATCTTACATTTGCCACAGTGTTTAAAGAAAAAGTCATATTTCCCCATCACTTGTGCTACCAAGCTGCCAAGTCATTTTAAATAGGGGTTGCATGCGGCCACTTAAACCCAGCAATAAAGTTACACTCTCGGCCTATTTTGCATGCAGGACATGTCAGAAAACAACTCAAAGAGAATTAAATGTAAAAAAAAGAAAGCTTTCCTTATTTTTGTTAAAGCATAGAAAATATAAAAAATTATTTGCGCCAGAAACAGTTATTAATGGATAAGTGTGGCAATAATAATAATGTAGTAGGAGGAGCAGGAGGAGGAGGACTGTTTTCAGTCAAATATTGTTCAATATTAAAATATTATTTAATATTTAGAAGCTTAGCAGGTATTAAATTCGATTGAAGTACATAATATTTCAGAAATAAGAGGAAAAATATTAAATGATATAGCGCCCCAAATATGTTCTTAGAATATTTTAATCCATCAAGGGTAATAATATACACACTATTACCATTATGGCTTATTTTTACTGAGAAGTGAACGCCTATAAGCTTAGCAAAAATCAAGAGAATAGAAGAGAGAGCTGAAAAAACCAGCAGAAGGATTTCAAGGATTCAATAAATAAATAAATAAAATAAAACACTTTAGCGTGATAAGTTTTTGTCTTGATACAAAGCTAAGTCAAGCGTTATAAGCAAGGTTAATTGTTTCTTTTTAATAAGGGATCTTCCAATAAAAGGTTTAATTTTAATAAATAAAATAACGAGTTTTTTCCAGTGAAATTATCGCATGTGTATTTATCGAAAACAATATCAATATCAATATCATTTTCATATTATTATTTTCATAACTTCACGATTGTGAGCTGTTGACATAGAATTTCTCTTTCACGGTAGCTTCCTAAGCCTAAAAGTGTTAAATCACAAGATCTTGGTGGCCAATTGTGAAAGTTTCTCAACAATGATTCCTTACCGAGTTCTAAATGCAAGATCTCTACTTATTAAGCTTATTAAGTTTGGTTTATTTTAAGGAACCAATCACCACAGATACAACGTTGTTTATGGTCGGTAAGCGTGATACCAATGTAAAATCACTATGCAAAAATTTTGATTACAAATCATATCAAATTTATTGGAAATAATATGTTGTTTAAGTTTGTTGGTTTTTCTTTTCTTTGTTCATAGCAACAATGCACTCTTGTATTCAGTTGTGTGACTTGGTTTTGTTTTGTTGTTTGTTCCTTCCGCTGGCTAGTAGATAGTGTATTAGTCTTGTAGTCAGAGAGTCGTAAGTTCAAATTCTGCAGGCAAACCAAAGTTGACTACCTCGCCATGAGTTTCCTTATGCACGTTAGTTAAATAATTTAAAAAAATTAAATGACTGCCTTACATTATTTTGACTTCACACTACTAAAATATTAATCAACGTGAAATAAAGTTATTTCAAAATACTGTTAATCATGTTGAATTAACATGAAACACATGTAAAGCAAAATCATTGCCGCAAAATGTTAAATGAACCTTGTTCTCGCAGATATTGATGTGAAAATTTTCTGTGTGTATTACCTAAACTTTAAAAGCCTTCAGATTTTAATTTTTATGCAAAATAAGGTGTAGTGCTTAATTTTAAAGATCGGTTAGAGGTGGACAAGCCGGGGTTTACCTCAACACTATAATAATAAAATTCTCAGTTGCATTTTAATTGATACTGGTGGATATTGAACCTGATGTATGGAAGCAAAATTTTATGACCCATGAGGCCCATTTAGCACACGGTGGCATGGCTAACAAGAAAAATTTTTACGCCGGAAGAAAAAAGAGTGCACAAAAAATTTATTTAAAAAAACTACATGACCATAAAAATATAGTTGAGTTCGGAAATTGTGCCAAAACAATCATAAGGAATTTTTGGTCTCAGACACTACAGCTTTTGCAACAAAAAATTCTGTAGAGGTTAATTGAAAAAAGGGTGCATCTTCAGATATTATCCAACAGGCTCCAGTCTACTGAGGAGCAACTAGCAAAGATTTGTACCGAAATCATCGCTATAGCACCAAGATGCTCCAAAAGGTTATGGAAAATTCAGTCGATAGGGGCATGTGTATACTTTTTTTTTGGGTCAAAATAATTTACTTTTTCTATATTTATGATTTGATCAGGCTAAAGTTCGTATGGCTTTGCATGCCAAATTACATGTGATAATTATTAATGAACAAATAACACCAAAGTTAGTTGTAAATATAGTATCAAATCAAAAAAGTTTGTCTTAAGTAGAACAAAAATAAGCAAATTAACTAACTTGTGCATAAACGACAATGGCAAGACTGAGCTTTAATTACATAAAAGCTTTCACCAAATTGTAATACGATGAATCAACACAATTCACATATTTCACTTGCAATAAAAGTTGCTTATATAAAGCAAAACATCTACATCAACTGACACCACATACAGTGGCCCAAACACAAAGAACGCTGATGATGAAGGTGTAGTTGCCTTCGAAAACACCTAGTTGTTCCGTTCTACTACGTGTTTGTCAGAATATTTACAACTAACTTTGGTGTTATTTGTTCATTAATAATTATCACATGTAATTTGGCTTACAAAGCGATCAAATCATAAATATAGAAACAAATGAACAATAATAATTAAATTACTTTTTGTTAAATATTGTATTCAAAAAGGAGTTCTTCCAATAAATTTAAAATATCGCACATGTGAAATCGGCTGTTTTTTTATTAATTTAAAACTCACATTGAGATATAAAAGTTGGATCAGTTGCTCTGACTCAGTCAACAAAGTTATTTCTAAAATCCAAATTTAACTTTCCTCCAAAAATTTTTCTATTAACAGCAGAATATCTGTAGCAAAAAAGAAAAAGTGCATAAGTAAGATAATGGCTTAATAATTATTTCCCAGCTTAAAACTACACCCGTGTCAAATTTCAAATTAAAAATTATTAATTTAAAAATATTTATGTGATTTTTAAGAAAGTTACAATGAAGTTACTTTTTGCTTATTTTATTTAAATATCTTTAGAAATCAGATTATAACTCGACTTTCGATGTAAAAGTATATTCAAAATTTTTACAGAATACATTTCAATTAATATGATCCACCAAGAAAGTAATATCTCTTAAAGTTTAAAAGTGCTCTCTTAAAAAAACTGCTGCATTAGACTTAAGTACTTTTTCCTTATTGCCAAGGCATAATATAATACCAACGCCAATTAATTTTTTTTTAACTAATAAGGGCAAGTTTTCACTTCTTTTACTTAGAGTAGAAAAAACGTCGACCCATAAAATGTTCTCATCTAGACGTAGTTATACTTTTATGAATTCTTTAATATAATTTTTTTTATTGACAATACCATTATTCTCTTTTAGTAATACATGGTAAAATGGAACATTGTTTGCAAGAATAAATTACGTTTAAAAGAAAATTTTATTAAACTACTGCGTCCATATCATAAAATAATCCCATTTACTTGCAGGAATTTTCATTTATTTATTCATTTAGTTGATTCAACATTTTTATTGCTCAATTATACATATTATGTGGCACAAAATTGTTTCATTTACATATATAGGGCATAGAAATGGTCTATGACAATGGTCCCAGTCAAACAAAAGTCATTATTTTGCGTCATTATTATTAAGAGACCCTTTATTATATTTCACACATCAAGCAAACAACAAAAATAAGAGATTCTTATTTGAAATATACTGCTTATCGCATGCTGCAAATTAATCTGTTGCCGCTCATGACCAGAATATTCTTTAAAATCTCTTTCGTTCCTTTGTGCTCTTTAATTGTTTATTATAGTATGCATGTTGACCTTATGACCCCTAAAAAATTAAAATTCCTCAAGTTGCCTTTGTTGCCATTTTTTCACAATATTTGTTTTGTATAATTTTGTTTATACATGTTATAACATGACCCTTTAGCAAATAACAGTAATAAAAATACTGGTTAGTTCAAATAACTCATACATTTAATCTGTGTTATTATAGAAATACACACACATGTGATCGCATTTGCTTAAAAGAGAGTCTGGGCTGCAAAATAACCAACTGTCATAATAAAAAAAAAATTGTTATACCAACATAAACTTGAAATTGTATTAAGATTTTCTTTTACAAAAATAGTTTTACAGACCGCCTTCGTATATCTATACCGAGGTCATGTTGCATACCCTTGGTAATCATCAATTAAGGCATACAAAACACATACAAACATTAAATCTTATCTATCACAGACATGCAACATGTATTAACACTATCAAACTAACTCTTACATATCCACACGTACATACAATAAGTTGTACAGCACAAAATATAATGTTGCCATTGGTGCTAAAGCAAGAACAAGCAAGTGTTGTTTACGGAAATAATGTGAATATGTGCATATGTATGTAAATTACATAATGCAATCAACAACACAGAAACGTGTTTGTTTAAAAAAAAAATAATTAAAAAAATGATTTAAAAAAATAAATAAGCCAGAATTGCTGTGTTGTCTTTTGCAGTTGATGAACAACAAACATTAATTCAGCAGCGCTACTCATTTTAAAAAATACAAGTCTAACATGTGTGCATGTTAAAAAAAATTTATTTCAGTTTTTTTTTTATTTAATTTTTTTGCTGTTTATTTTTTCCATTATTGTCACATTAAATACAACAGGAATTTCAAATATTAACACTAAGTATTTCATGTCCGCCTGTGTTAATTTTGCCGCAATGGCAAACAAGGTTCAGCAAACATCCGCATTTTCATGTCATCTGCATAGTTTTTTAATGTTAAACTGTTGCAATGTTATATACACAGTATGATGATAGAGAGAGCTGAAATGAACTTACATATATGCAATTCATAAACATTTTTAATCGCTTGCTCACACGTGTCAAAAAATTAGCCATTTTCAGGTACAGTCACGCTCACGGAAAAATTTGCTCACGCTTACTTTAACATTACGCAAAAAAAAATTATCTAAGCAAACATTGTCGACATCGTGGGACAGTCTCTATATTTTTCCAAAGTAAACAATCTTGTGCTTTTTGACAAAGTTATGAAGAAAACACAAAAAACGTCTGGCAAACTCAGCTTTTTGCCAAAAATTCCAATTGTGTGATGTTTAAACCTTTTCCGGAAAATCTGAAAAAAATCTCAAAAATACTTGACTCTATGACTTTTGAAATAGTGCCTGAGCATCCTAATATACACATAAAAACAGCAAGTCCTTAATGTAAATCCTTAGCTAGTAAAATGAAATCGCAGCTTTTTTTGTATTCATTGCCCAAACGACATAATATTGGGACTAGTTCAATTCAATTTTAATAACCTTAATGGCGAAATTTATAAGCTGTAATTGTTAGAAGCTGAATTTCCAAAAAAAAATTATTTTAACATTGCAAGAAATATAATTCGAAGTCTTTCCCTGCCTACAATCGGTTTAATTTAAATTATTATCTGGCCAATAGTTTCAACAATTTCATATGACATACACTCACTATTCTGTACACTCCGTATTCTGTCCAAACTTGAACAACAACAAAATTAAAGTGTTATATTACATAAAATGTTAACCAAATGTAATGTATATGTAAGCATATAAATTCAGCATGAAAGTAGACATGTGTGTATGTGTAACTCTACATGAGGCTGTTAATGTGTGTATAAATGTTTTGCATTGTAGTTGTGCTCATTATCGATATACATATTTAAAATGAGAGAAGAAACAAAAATCATAAACCTGCTGTTAAAATACAAACAACATTTTTATATTTAAATAATTTTTGTGTGTTCGTGTGCATGAGTATGTCTGTATGATTGTGTATATAACTGGTGTTTTGTTGTTGCTTTTATTTCCATGATATTTTTTTCTACTTTTCATATACATTTTTGGCATCCCTTAGTGCCTTGTCGTCAAGAGATAAGAATTTTTTAAATAAAAACTGCTGCTTATTTTACTCAGGGGGTACTGGTTCAACAATTTTTATGAGTATGCGTGTATTTTTTTTTTTTTGTAACTTAGCAAATGTATGTCAGTGCTTGCTGCTGTTGTTCCTTTTTGTTTATAGAACTTTGTAGCACATATAAACACTCTTTTCGCATTTTCGTTCTCTGTTGTATTTTCATTATATTCTTTCATTATATGCTTTCACTTAGTTTATATAGCTGAGGAGTTATATTCCCTTTGATTGTTTGGAAAAGCGTTTAATATCTTAAGCCCCAAAATGAAATAGAATAGAAAAATCTATGCTTTTATATTTGTTATATTTTTTTTTTTATATAAACTCAACATGCGTTAAACTTTTTTGCAAGCGAGAGCTTGTGTTGTACTTTAATTGCTTAAGCTCAGATTTAATACTTTTAAATATTTATTTTCAATGTACGAGTAGTGTAGTGTTAAATTTTTAATATAATAACAGCTCGCAGAAAACAATTTTACTTAAAAGTGCTTAATAAAACGACCAAATTTGTGGGTTTCTTATCTCATAAGCTTAGCAGTGATGTTTCGTTTTAAGGTAAATGACTTCTCAGCAGTATTTAAAAGTTATTTAGTTATTATAAAATGTACAAAAGTAAATGATGAGAAAGTATCAATGCAAAATATGAATGAATATTTTTAGCTCTTAAAGTAGGCGTCACTTGTTATGTTGATAAAAAAAACACTATAATCCCTTTTTGCTTATCAATAAAATAAATTAACATATAAACAAAATTTGAGTACTTTTTTTTTGTTGTCAATATAAATTGACAGAGGAGAAGTTTTTCATTGTATTCAAAAAACAGATAGCAAAAAGTTATCTACAAACAAGTAATATATTGTCCTATCAGTTTGAATGAATTTTTCACTTTAAAATTAAGCTTTTTTATATAAAGCCTTTAAATTTATATATCGTCACCTATAAAATCCAAAAGATCGTAACATCGTAACTCTAACAAATAAATAGTCTTAAATTTACTAGTACAAAGTTATTTGCTTGTTTTGTAAAAAAGTAAAAAGTGTTCTTACGGCCTTTTGGGTTTAAGGTGACTATATGTCCACATTTGTCTATTCTTACTTGATTTCGAACTTGTTTATGTGCTTTCAAACATATTCGGCCGTATCCAAAGATATAAATTTGAACTTCAAGTGTTCTTTAGTCAAAATTTGTATGGAAATTTTGTTCTAACGTACACTTCAAGCTCAAATTATTATTTTTAGATACGGCAGATTATGTTTCGCATTTGGCAATGGCCAAGACTATACCAAATGAAGGCCCAGAATTCATACGAGTTTCAGCCTCAACCCCCTAATGCTGTTGGATGGATTTCTTAACACACAAAGCTAAGAGAAAAATAATTTATTTTGAAGCCTAAAAGTATGCTTTAGTATCAAGCTTTCATACTTAACCGGCATCTGTGCTCATTCAAAGTGACAATTTTTATATATATTTTTTTAACTCACTTATCCCCTGCAAATTTTGCCGCCCTTAAAACCTTCTTTCTTTCTTTCTTTCTTCACTTCAATAGCCTGAAAAATTTTGTCTGTTTTTCTTTTATTATCGTGCATAATTGTTTTCGTAAACTCTGACATTAAGAAAGAAAAGGAAACAAACCATTAACACCTTGTTGCTCTTGTTGCACACAAACATAACAGTCTTAGTAATAAAAATATGTGTTTGTATACCCACACCGGAGAAATATATGACAGCAGCAATAAGAAAGGGAAATTTATATGCAATATACATATATAAGATTCGTGTACTTATGAATCCTCATGCTAGCATAATTGTAGCACGTATAAAAGCGCCTACTTAAGGTAGTCGTGGGAGAGAATACTATTTTTACACTTAAAAGGGAGAGAGAGAAAGAGGTTTGAATTTTAAATGATTTAACATCATAAGACCGATTTTCGGCCGGTCTTAAATATTTTCTCCTCTGAGGTATGTCCAAGATCAGCTTCGTTTTCCAAAGAAATCCTGTACTGCCGGGATTTGGCCTGTATCACGAAATTTTGCTTCAAATGTTTATGCATTTGGAACTTATTTGTTTTGACTATATAATTTTTTTCCATGGCAATTATTTTATTATAAAGTGAGTTACAATATTTATTATTTATTTCTTTTTAATTTTTGGACCATTAGCCAGGACAAGTGTTTAAAGCAAAACCAGTGGTCTCACATGCTAACAGGTGAAGATGAACCACATGTCAGGATACAATGACAGGTATTATTGAAGATCTTAGAATATCTAAAACTAAAGGCCCCAGATAAAGTGAGCTGATGAAACCTTTGGAAAGTAGTTTAATTTTTAAGTTGGGAAAATTCTACATTAGGGCCATTTTTTATGAAGCCATTAAATATCACAAAATTATTTATCGTTCCGAAAAGTATGCAAAAGATATTATTTTTTATGTCCTTCATTGGTATAATTCAAAATATTTACGGTCTAATTCATAAAAAATATTTTAAGTTTATTACAGGTTTATTTGACAAATTTCCCATAGAAATATGTCAAATAAGCGCTTAATAAACCTGAAATATTTTTTATGAATAAATCAGTTATTATATACGAGTATACACGCAACAAGAAATAACAATGAGTACTCAAACAAAATATACCTGAGTACATAGTCTTAATTTTAGTAACTGCGTATACTCACAATTATAGCTCAAACAAAACTTACGCTCATATATTTCCTATCAAGCAACTATGACTATAGCCGTTTCCAAACCAAACAAGGGCATCTATATTTCGTTTATGTGAAAAACTAAACTACGTTACAACTCCAAATAAAAAGACATATGCGTATCAAGCGTCTTGACTCTCTGTCATAATTATAGTCGGAGTATGCTTATAGTTAGAGTATGGATATTTACTCGGACAAAAAAATATACGCATGATACTTGCGATATTCATTCATCATTCGCCACCGTATTCAATCATATATAAAATGGAATGGAAAATGTATAGGTGAGTGTGTGGATGTTTAAGAACATGCTTTATGCGTGTGTGTAAATAAATAAGCCATGTAGATACGCATGTGTAGGCGATTAATAGTCAGAGTATTTGTATATTCCTGCATATTATTTTATATCAAAAAGCTTATAAGTTTTAGTTGTTGTCGTTTGTAATACGTTATTAAAAAAATGTGTTGTTGGATGTTTATAGTTATACGTATTCGGTATGTTTCTATATAAGCGTGTTTTTAGGTGTACACAATTATTGTTGTCTTTTTCCCTTGATTGGCTGATATTAACCGGCAAAACTAGACAAACCAAAGCTGATATGAAAGCAATATCTCTTCTCAGTATAACCCTATGAGCTTAAAATTGTCTTAAACAAATTTCTTTTGATTGAAAGGATATTTATCATACCATCATATTTTTATCACAAAAATTCTGATAAACATTTTATTCAACCAAACTATACAACTAAGCAAATTATTTAAATTATTTTTCTACTTACTTTCTGTAAAACGTTGAAACGTATGCTGAAAACTTTTACAAAAGATGCGTTGCAAAATATGATGTTAAACTATGAGATAACTTGTAGTAGTATGATCGGCTGCTGTGCACAAAGATTCCGTTTCTACTTAATAATATTTTATTTTAATATGTAAGAGCAATGAGTTTTTTAACTGCACAACACAGTTTTAAACTATTAACTTTTATATAGACATAAATTTCTTCTTGAAGAAACTTTTTAAACAGAATTTTTTAATAGCAGGATATATATCTTTCCTCCCTTTTCTTGCTGGCGCTTTATTAATATATTTTTTATAATTTTTTTTTTTTAATTTCTTCAAGCAGTTATTTACTCAGTTTAATAAAACTAATGAGTCATAACAGTTTTGCATTTCCGCTTTTAGCACACAATAAGCAACTTCCGGTTTCATTTTGGAGGTATGAGCGAAATTGCATATGCATTTCATTGTTAAATGCAAACTTTTCAAACTAATATTTGCATAGAAGTTGTTCTTGTTGTTGTTATTATTGCTGTTGCTAAATTGTTGGTCTAATGATTATGAAACGGAAACGTTTTGCTGCAAACACTGACGGGTAAATAAAACTTTTAGTTTTTTCAACAGCAAACGAGCGAGCACTAGCAGAACAATAAGGTTTTATTTTTTTACTTTAATTTCTCAATTAAGTCATTAAAATATTTTCTAATTCGCAACAAAATTTTGTGCTCTATTTTTAAACTCTTTTAATTTAGTTGGACTATATGCAGCAAAATAACTATTTTATAATTTTTAAATAATTTTTCTGGCATTCTTATATGGTGGTCTGTTGATATTTCATTTCACTGTTACACAATTTTATTTTTATATTATATTTTTCGACCTTTCATTTCTAATTATGCTTGTTGAGCGCTGCATTTAACACTTCCGTTTCCGCTCATTATATGTACACTTTTGCATGAGAAAAGCCTCAGACTGTTGCTGAATTTTAACATGTTTTTAATATTTTAACGTATTATATCGTTTTACATAATAAACTATTTTTTTTTTAATTTAAATTTCCGTTTCATTTTGTTAATTGCATTTCATACATTCATTAACTCTGGCGGTTTTGTTGTGCGTTAAGCTGCTGTGGTTTTCTATTTAACAATAAACATTTATTTAAACAAATGGTTGTGGGTAAATATAAAATTTTAAAATGCAAAAATGTAATTAAACATAAAACTTTATACCATCAGTAACAAATTTAAATAATTTTGCCAAGTCTTAAGTAACATTTTTTGGTAGTGATTTTTTTTTAAACTGTAAAGATTTTTGTAAAATTTTTTTTTTGTGATATTAAAATTTTTATTTTTTTTTGCCAAGAAAAACATTTTTTAATATAATGTCAAGCATTAGTGTTTATGAGCTTTAAAACTTATAGTTGATTACTTTTTGGACGAGCCTTATAATGTTATGAATAGCCTGAAACGCTTAGATTTTGTAATGAAAAATAATGTTATTTTTATTTTTAGTCACTAGATTCGTAATAGATTCGTAATAGATTTAAAGAAATAGTTATTGGTTTTCTCTGCTTAAGTAAAGTTTATATTGTGATAAGTTATTAGAATTATTATTTAATTAGACCTTGGTATTACAATGAACCTTTAAGCATTTTGTTTGTAGATTTCATATAACATTTTCATGAACGTATTACGTCAAGGATTACATGGCGGGTCCGTACTTTCTAACCGAATGTGCGTTTATACTCGTACTTCTAAGCAGCATAATGTAAGTGAAATTTATTTGCTGGTGGTTAAGTGATGTCTATATGCATTTCATTGTTGCTTTAACAAATCGTCAGTAGACTTCAACCACACATTTTGAACAGTCACAAACCTCTTATCTTATACACAAACTTCCAAAACCTATTTGAGAATTCACAATTAATAATATTTTTGAAAATCACAAAAGCAAAACAAGCGTAGTAGGTTTAGAACTCATACAAAACCCAGCAAATAATTTTTATTCCATATGAAAACAGAAAAAAATAAAAAAAATTCCATAAAATGCGACTTTGACTCGCACACGAAGGGTTCCGTAAGGCGCTTGTTTCTTTTTGGAAACTTTTTTAGATTTTTTGCTTTTTTAGATTTGGAGATTTTTATAAATTTTTAGTGATTTTTTGTTGTTTTCTACAATACATATTTTTAAATTTAACGATTTATTAAGTTTGTAGGTTTTGTCGTTTTCCGTTTTTGACAATTCTTTTAGTTTTTAGTGATCTTTTTACTTTTGGTGATTTCTTTTTCATAATTTAGGGACTTATTTTATTTCTGATGATATTATTCACTAAGAACTTTTTTCATTTGAGCGATAGGCTTACTTTTTAAAAAATAATCAAAATTAAAAGGTATTGTATCAGTTAATGTTATTTTAAATATGTAATCTCGGAAACCGTAAGAGACAAACTCTTTAAATTTTAAAAAACGATAAAACAAAAAAATCCCAAATTACAAAAAAAATCGCCAAAATCCAAAAAAAATCGCTAAATCGGAAAAAATTTCGAACAAACAAAAATCTCTTAGCCAAAATAAATTCCCAAAAACCGAAAAAATCGCCAAAATTAAAAAAACGTAAAAACTAAAAAAATCGCCAAAAGCCGAAAAAATCTAAAAAACGAAAAAAAGCGACAAAACTAAAAAAAATCGTCAAAAACGAAAAAAAATCTAAAAAAAAACCGAAAAATAGTTTTTCCGGGTACTTAGGGCCAATTTCACCAACTTGTTTCAATAGCAATTCATATTTAAAAGTAATTTATCCATACAAAAATCAATGAAAATCGACATTTAAATATCAATTGATATTTAAATAGAGTTGGTGAAATTGGCCCTTAATTTTTTTTTTTTTAATGTCTACATCAGGTAAAGTAATCGATTATATAGGCTAAAGTTCGTATAGTATTACATATGTACTATTCGTACGGAAGCCTTCGTGTGCGAGTCAAAGTCGCACTTTACTGACTTTTTTACAATTCAAGGTTCTATCAATTATGAAATTAGAATTTGTAGACACCTCTAGCCAAATTTTTTGGAAAGCTTTAAAGGTCATGTACTGGTATTTATACAAAAGCTTCCAAGAAACAATTGAGAAATAATAAATACACAAATGTAACAAATTAGAAAATTTTTAATAAAAATATTGACTAATTTTGCATTAAATAATATTTTAATAAAAATATCGACTAAAAATCAAGCCAAAGGAATGTTGAAAAAAAATTTAATTTTTTTTAATTTTTCAACAAAATATTACAATCAATCAAAAACTTAATTGAAGTTTAGCAACGGCTTAAAGTGAAAATATAAATATGATAAATTTTACTTGGAAAAGATACATTATATATAATATTTGGCTTCCATTTTGGAGAGGGATATGCAAATATCATGCTTGATGCTAGAGATCTTTGTATGGTCTGAGGATATTATTTCCCATTTTCACTTAGATTTTATTTGTTTTAGAAGCAAGGGTTCATTTTAACCCATTTTTCTCACTCGCATATTTAGTGACATTAAGTTAAGCCTAAAGAAAACAACGATACACAAAAGATAGGAAGAGTTGCTGGATCACTGAACAATCTACTTGATTTCACTGATATGTGGGAAGTTAGCCTTTGAAGTATGGGTTCGAAAAATGATCCTTAGAACTAGACAACAATCTTGCTTTATGGCCAAAAAAAATGTGTTTGTCTCACAATAGTGTTTTATATTAATTAAATTTATGTGCAGTATTCGTACTTAGTCTGCCATATAGATTAATGTTGTGACGGATTATTGGTGAAGTCACTTTTGATAGTACGCTTGGAGGCCAACTTGACATCAGCTATTTAACATGAATTTTTTAATGAAATGGAATACGAGAAATAATTATAATGTGCTTACAATTCTTGATTTAGCACCGGTAAATACATTTTTCTTTCTGTTTTTCCGTGTTAATAAGAATCTCTACCAAAGTAGATACATGGGTGCTGATGAAGTGCGTGGCTGCACAGAAAAATGTCGGCATTTCCCTCCACCCGCTTAATATTAGTTTTTTGTTTCTTCTCTTCTTTAAAAATTCACATTAATTAATGCAAATATTTCATTTAATAAGAATGGAAAAATACTGAACTTAAGCCTGATTAAGCAATTATACTTGATTAAAAAAGATTAAAAATAAAATAAACAAACAATATTCACAAGGTCTAGTAATTTTTGTATAAGTTATTATAAGCCGCCAAGGCTTGTGTGAACTTCTAATTAACAGAGTAAAGCTTTCTACAACGACCAAGTTTTTAAATAAAACGCAATTACAGTCTATGAAAGTCTTGAACTAATTACACAATATAATTTTCTGAATAAGAGTTTGAGCTTGCTGGATCTTTATATTTTAACTGGCATCTATATCCTCCAACAGCATTTCATTAAAATTTGCCAATGAAAGTTGTTTTACTAAGGCCAATAATACCTAATTTACATTAAGCATTTTCTTTTTCATGAAATTAGTTAAATGGAATTTTTTATTTGTCAATAGGATACCTGGAGGAGGAAAAGATATCAAAAAACAAGTCAAAAATGCATCAGAGATTCATTCTACGTCTTTTTTGTATAAAATTCTCTTCTATAGCGCTGAAATGAGCAAATAGAAGAAGTTTCGTGCAACAAAATTCATTAAATTTCATGAAAAAATGCTCAATGTCTGTTAGGTATAATTGCAGAAAAAATAATTGTCATATAAATCTTATTACGACTATTAAGCTTTGATATGAAATTTAACTCAAAATTTACTGTTTTTCATGGTTTTTTCATTAAATAGTTACAATCTATTCAAAATCCCTTTTATATTCCTGAAACCTGTGGTTTCGTATAATTTCATGGGTTTTTGCCATTAAATTTCATATTGAAAAGAAAGAAAGAAAAATACACTAAGATTCGAGCGGCAAAAAGCAACAACATTAAATTATTCTTATACTCAAAGCTTATTGTAGCTGCTGCTGGTAATGATGGCGTTGTTGTTATTGCTGCTGTTGTCGTGGCTCTCATTTTATTTCACGCACACTACTGTCACCAGAATTAGAGTGAATTTGTTTTATCCACCTACAGCCAACTTTTCCGACAAACACAACCAGAAAATGTTACTTAAAAAGGCACCAATAAAAGAAAATACAATAAAAACTCAGCAAAACTTTTTATTTATATTCTTTTTTTTTAATTTAATTTTAAAAAAAGTTTTGTTCTCACTTTTTATTTTTGAGTTTTTTTTTTAATTTTTTCATTTATTGTGTTTTTTTCTGCTTCTTAATTTTCTTTTTATATTAAAGAATTTTAAATTGCTTTTCTTTTCTATTTATTTAGCTTTAAAGAAAATTAAAGAATTTTCTTATAATTTTTACACATTTTCTTTTTTTTCTTTTTGGTTACAATATTTTTGCGAACACACGCGTTCAGTTTATTACGTTCCAAATTGACCCGACGACTGGAACTCCATGACTGAATTTCAATAAAGATTACATTTTTGCTTCAACCACCTTCTTGTCGACATCGTTATTGTCCTTATAGACGATTGTGTGTGTGCGTGTGTGCTACCAGCTAAAGCCTTGTGTATGTAAAACTGTCAGAGAAATAACCTTTTTCACTTTGCCTGTACCTCCCATTAGAGGGATGTAAAATGTAGTACAATTTCGCTCAAGTTGGTACAATTAAAGCTTAAAAATGCTAAAAGTACGTCAGAAGTCAATCAAGAAGCTTTTATTTCCCTTAGATAATAATTTAAATAATTTTTAACCTCTCGCTATCAAGAATAGGAAGTTAATAATTTCACCACGGATTATTATGAAAATCCCTCCTGTGTGTAGATTTGTGTGTGTAAGTGTATTTATCATAACTTAAGAATGCTTTAACCGATCGGAACCAAATTTGCTGCATTCTAAAGACATTGGCGTCACTCAGATTTCGCGATATAACGAACCGATTCGATTTCGTAAATTTTAAGAATTTTCAAAATCAAAGAATTCGTGAGTAATAATTCACCAGAAGCTTATTTGTCTTTTCCTTGTTTCCCTATTTGAAAAAAAAAAATATTTAAACATTTTCCGGTTAAATAAGTCACTTGGAAATAAAGTTGCTGACTTCGAAAATTTGAAATTATCTCTCACTTTTAATTTCTCTTGCCATATGCTTAAAATAAATAATTTAATAAATAATTGCAGACTAAAATGTGTCAATGGTCCTTCAAACCTCATTTTTATGAAACGACATTAAAAATAAATAAACATGTTAAGTGACTTTTTTAATAGAAACAAATTTTCCTCAACATATTCCTCGACTACTTACTTCTAATTAAAGTCCTGCAGCAGCAATTGCCCACTACAATGTCCCACTGGTCCTTCAAACCTCGTTTTGTAAGACACTATTAAATCAAAAGAAACATGTTAGGTGAATTATTATTAAAATTAATATCTGTGGTAGTAACAAAAATTAATTATCTTATAACCTAAATATAGTCCATTATAGTTCTATACGCAAACAGCAGCAATGGTTCTTCAAGCCTCATTTCTATGAGAAGACATTAAATCAAAGAAAACTAGTTAAAGAAATTATTATTAAAATTGTAATTGAAATTTATTTGCGGATGGTTAAGCAATGTCTATATATTTCATTAAAATCGTTTTTTTCATTTAGCCAAAAAATAATTTCCCCATTAATGCAGAAAAAGTACTAGTTTTATATCTCATTATTGCTAACATTTATAATTTTCCTAGAGCATCCTTGGTGCTGTGTTAAAAAGTTCTCCTAAAACACTTTAAGCTTGTTTAAAAAAAAGAGAGCTTAACCAGCTGTACAAAAAGCTTTTAGCAATACAAAATTTTATTTTGGTGTTTTAGTTTTATCCTTCGTTTGTGTTTTTTTTACATCTACATGTGATTAAATTTACGCACATTTCCAAAGTTCCATATTCCAGCAGGTGTTTTGAACGCCTTACAGCCAACAAACACATACGAGTATAGAAATTGAAATTTGAAACAAAATACACAAGAAAAATACTAATTAAAAATTATAATAATTTCAGTTCATGTTTTACATGCATTATACAAAAATTCTTATTAAAACTTATGATAATTGTATTTTATGTATAATATTTATTATACATTTGGCCATGTTTTCTAATTTTCTCTTTACTTGGCACCATTATGATAAATTTATTTTAATGTATTTTTTTTCCTTTCGTAATAATTTATCACGTTGTTTTGTTTCTGTGGCTTCAATAAATGAAAAAAAGAAACCAGATAAAGCCTTTCAAAATGTGGGTGAAAGCTTTCGCTTTATATTTCCTGCGCAAATTTAGCTCATTTGTAAACAAACTCTCCTAACAGTTCTATTTTTATAGAGCTCTCACACATACACACTCTTACTTTCTCTCTCTCTCTCTCTCTCACTCTCCCTTTAATTTCTTATATTTGCTGTGCTCATGTCCTTGGTTTAAAACAAAACATTACAAACAATGCTTAATGGAAAAAAAAATTTCAATATGGCAATGCCTCTCAAGACAACGTGTGCCGGTATTTACAAGTTGTTATTTTTTTATTGTTGCTGTATTTGATACTGATACTGTGATAAGTATATCAGGCCTGGAAAATTGTATAGTAAAATATTTAATATTTGTAGGGTAAAATACAAGATAATCATGAAAAAGGCGAGTTGAGTTGCATATAGTAAAAATTTAAACTGTTTTCTATTTGCTGGTACTAATGCCAAGTTTTTGAACTACAGCTAAGCAACAAATACGTGTAATACGTGTTTGCTATAGCACATCGTCATTGTAAAGCATAAATAGGCTGAATTTCAAGATTACTGTAACTTGGCATTATCATCGTCTAAGGTAGCTTAGCGCTGCTAATTTCTATTTACAGATCCATAAACCTTAAGTAATAATTCTTTCTATTTGACCTATACAAGGAATTAAATAAAGTTTATTTTTATTTACAACTAGCATATTCCTGTGACTTCTTACGCATCTAGAAAGAAATTTAAATTGTCTTGACAAGATCTTATAAAGCTCTTTTTCTTTATTATATTATCGGCCAGTAATGGGTTAATTTATGTCAAAAATCTTAGATATTTACATATTCTCAAGAATCTTTTTGTTCTTTATCAAAAATATGGTTTTGATTGGAATTTTTAAAAATTTTAAAAAATAACCAGGCCCATAATAATTAAAGCTTGTCATTTTACTCTGCAGTAATTTTAAGCTCAGTTAATTGTTATTTCCCACCAAACAATTTATCTTATGTTCTCCATCATTATTCTATGTCTGAGCATCCATTGGTACTTTGCTTCCTTCAATCTCTATCAAGATGTCTCATACCATGGGTACATTTTTCAGTATGCTAGAACTAGTCAATGTATATTCGCGTGTCAAACTCCGGCGGATGCTGTCTCCGAATTTCATCTTCACTCATCTTAACCTATCTCGCATCAGTCAGATTTATATAAGCTATATCGTAAATTAAAATAAATTAACAAGCTAAAATATATTGAATTATCCATCTCTGCCCGGATGTTGCTTATCTAAGTCTTCTATTGTGTGTGAGCATTTATACTTAAAAAATCCTATTCAATTTAAGAACATTCTCTAGCATATACCAGTATACATATTTATGTGAGTGAGTACAAGAATAATAGAATAGAATGTGTGTGTACATATATAACTTTGACTGCTGGATGAAGTTTCTCTGTATACTGTTTCCATCAATTTGTATACAAAATCGTTACGGCCACCTGTCAATTTTTATTTTTTATTTTATTTTATTTTTTTTGTTATCAAAACATATTCTTCTTGACAAAAACGACAACACTTTCGCAAACATTTATTCTCTTTTGTAG
Source organism: Nowickia ferox (assembly GCA_936439885.1). Taxonomy (NCBI): domain Eukaryota; kingdom Metazoa; phylum Arthropoda; class Insecta; order Diptera; family Tachinidae; genus Nowickia; species Nowickia ferox. Next base: position 5,904,702 of record OW387026.1, read on the forward strand.
TTATTTCTATTCATAAAACGCAACAATAAGAAATTAGTTTTGTAAGTTGACGACCCTTCAAACACTTCTGGTATTTATGACATTTTTCTTGTATGATGATATAACGGTAATTAGAAGAAGCAACTTAAAATGTTTAGAAAATAAATATAAAATCCACTTGATATTTGATAAAAAAACTTCAATAAATTTACAATGTAAAAGAATAATATGAAATGATTAGTTTTTATTTTTAAGTGGCTTGTAATGTTGTTCTAGCAACAAAAAAGTATAATTAGCTAATCTACATTAAATTCAAAGATATAGAAATCTATGAAAACTGAGTAAAATTTTTAAACTATTTCAATTTAATTCAATTATAGTATTTGGTAGGATATTTTACGTTCCCTGACCGAACTTCATCTATCATTTTCCATAGATACTAGATAATAGATACGAGATACTAGATACTATTTACTAGATACTAGATACTAGATACTAGATACTAGATAATAGATACTAGATACTAGATACTAGATACTGGATACTAGATACTGGATACTAGATACTGGATACTAGATACTAGATACTATATACTATATACTAGATACTATATACTAGATAATAGATACTAGATAATAGATACTAGATACTAGATAATAGATACTAGATACTAGATACTGGATACTAGATAATGGATACTAGATACTAGATATTATATACTAAATACTAGATACTAGAGTATCAATTCTCTCAATCTTTCTTCGATTAATCCAGAAGTTTTTGACTATAAATTGATTGTATATATAAATATAAAACGTCTTCAAACTTCTTGAGTTATAATTCTGATATACATATCGATCATTTTCTAAAACTCTTTTGCTTACAACTTAATGGAAAAAGAAATTTTTATTTATATCTCAAGAGTTGGGTAAACAAGATATTTGTGTGTAAATTTTTACACAATAATTCTGCATTCATTAACTCAAAGATTTAATTTTTTGAATTATGACGTTGCTTTAAGCGGCCCATCCATTATACAATATTATTGCATATGTTGCTATACATATTATTGTCGTTTCGAGCTATACTATGCAATAAATGGCACAATATTTTCAAAGAAAATATTGCCAAATTTTCCTGACAGTGAAAAAGTAAACAACATTGAACAATGTTGCCACCACATTATATGTACAATTGTCTTGATTGTACAATAAAAATCAAAAGTCTTTTGATATTTGCCAATATATTGTGCCACCTTCGGAAATGACATACACATTGGCGATATTATTGTACAATACGAAAAATTGCACAATTATATTGCAAGTGAGTGGGCCGAGCCGCTTTAGTGAATTAGCGATATCTAATGTAAATAGAATTCTTGCGTTGTGCGTATACTTAATGTGCAATAAATATTTTGTGTCAAGAATATGATGAGTGCGTATACGTTACATAGAAGTTTGTTTAATTAAATATTAAGTATACGCCTGTAATAATCCTTTACTTTGTCATAATAAATTACACTGTGTGACAAATTTTACTGAACTCGTGATACCTGGAACGTGTTAGTATTTTTTGGTAGGCATTGTGGAGCGTAATAACAATCTGTATTTGAAATTTTCCCAAACACCTCCAAAATCTTGAGTTACGGATAAAAACCGTTTTTTTATACCCGTATGCAATTATCAGTTAATTATCAAGCGATTTCAAATATATAAAGGGATTTAGAAAGAAGACACTAAACCTGGATTCACCCATTGTTTCAGAACAAAATTTTTGTCCAGACAAAAATTAAGCAGCCTGCATAAATTAATTCGATTTTACCCTTAAGGAAATAATTTAACCACTTATTTTATACTTTTATACTCATAAGATAGCAAGAGTTTCTTATTGCTGAACTACTTGGTCACATTTGTTAAAGTTATCTATAAATAATAGCCAGACACAAATACACTCACTTATACCCACTCACTTATTTACACATTGTTAAATGCATTTAAAAATTGCTGCAAGTTTTCCCAACTCTTCTTCTCTCATTATGTTTTAAAATACACATAATTATAGCAACAAAAGATAATTAAAACCTGAAAAGAAAAAAAGAAGAGAAAGGACGTGGCACAAAATATTAAGTTAGCAAGACGAGATATGAAGGAATAAAAAGTATACCAGAGATACAAAAAATATGAACTCTTTATTGTTTAATATTCGTTATAGATTACAGGGTCTTAATGTGCTAAGAGATCCTTCTCTATCTCAAAAAAAACCATCGAAACTACTCAAGTTTAAAGTTTTTAGATGAATAAGTGTAAGGACCTCAAACAAAGTATTTAAAAATAAAAACAAACCACACACATTTTGACACATTTTGTAATAGTGTAAGTCTAGTGCGTTTTTAAAATTCATGTTTAGTTTAAATGCTTCATTTATATTCTTGATTTTAAGTAACAAACAGTTTTTCAACCCTTTCGTGTCCACTGTGTGCGATATTAATGCCATTTTGAAGGCTATTGTCCTGAAAATGAGCTTGTTTGCAAACGGTGCTTACTTGTGTTTTAACTTTTTATTATGTTTATTTTCATAAAGTCTTGTTACTTGCTGATCTGTATTGTGTGTGTGTGTGTGTGTTTATTTTCTTACATTTTCCCTCGTTTCATTTTAAACTGAATTAAAATCACCTGAGACTTAAAGCTGGCAGGGATATAATGTTGAATGCGTATGGTAAATATTGAATTATGCTTAAGCATATGCGCAAGCAAATGGACATACACAACATCCATATTTATACACATCTTTAATTTTATCCTCAATTTAGCTGCTATTATCTCCGTCTGTGTATAATCGTTCATTTATTTTTCTTTTTGCTGGAAAAAAATTTTGCTCTCAGCCTTGCAATAATGAACCATACTTTAGTTATCATAATAAAAATTGCTTAAATATTGTATAATTAAATGCGAAATTGCTTCGAGGTTATTTATTTTACTTGTTTACCCTCGAATTTATCCTTTTATGATAAATAAAAGGATACAAAGCGTATGCAATTTACTGCTGCTGTTGCATTTTAATATGATGCATTTCATAAATGATAAATTACTTTATAATCGTTGAATGAATTAAAAATGTTATAATTCAACTCATTTAAATTGCAAACGCCTTAATGATAGGCAACAGTAAAATGAGTAAAATGACATCTTCGTTCTTATTATTATTAAGCGATTTCAATGAAAGGAGGAGTTTCTCAATTCGATTAATTTTTGTTTCTCTTTAATTTCGAAAGATGTTGTTGCTTTTAAAGGCATAAATCTCTTTATAACAAAAAAAATTAAATAGAACTAAATTATACATGCAAATAAATGGTTTATTAATGAAATTAATGAAAACTTAATTATCTGTTTTAATAAATGAGGCCAGTAATTTCAATATTTTCATGGTTAATGAAGAAATTATAAATTCTATTCACTCTACCATAAGCCTAAAAGGCGATATTAGTTCTTCACACCTTAAGCATTTTTGGCTTAAATATGAGATGCCTTTTGGAAAAATTAAATGAAACTGTTCTAGCCCAATTTTCTTACAATGCTGGCGACAATGTAAAGGACCATCTTAACATTTCCAGCGTACACAAAAAAAAATTCTTTAAGAAAATATTTTTGTGTGTGAGAACGAACACAAGTTTATATAAAATAAAAGATATATTAATGCATTATTTCATTGTCTAAAGCCTGGTACGTAATTCTTACGGAAATTCAGGTTCTCATATGAACTTTATGAAAAACAATTACATAAATTCAGGTTGGTAAATTTCATAAGGAAATTATCATTTGATAGTATGGACTTTCAATAGAAAAGTACACGAAATTTTTTAAATTTATTGCCTATCTTAGGGATGTTATAAATATAAGTGGATAATTTTTTCAGTCAACTGAAACAAAAATTAATGTTCATACAATTTTCATCAACTCGTAAATAATTTTTGTGTTTTTGTGTGTTGTAAATTCAAAAATAAATGAATTTGTCTGTATGCAAGCATAATTCTACATAAAAGGCTACATGAACATTTTTTGGTCCTGAAATATATGTTAATTTACAAACGTGAAATTTCATAAGAACTCCTTACTGGGTTTACCTCTACTATACTTCTATTAGAATTATTAAATAATTAAAGCTTTACTACTGCAAACAAAAACATAAATACCTGAAGTAACTGCATGATGTTCTCCTTAAGATATGCAACACAAAATATGCAATAGCATCATTTACCTCCACACAACTGAAGCATTTATGTTAACAAAACTCATTTGCTGTAAAAACTATTTAGCATCCTTTTTTATATAATTTTACTCATGAGCTTTAAAAAATTTAACATTTAAGAGTTTCAAGTATTTCAACACATATTTCATAAAACATAAAAATCGAACTAAAAACTTAAAATTTAACTTGGAAAAGGGTTTGGGCAAAAATGCATATCCGCAGTGTTATTACTGTTTATTTTTTTTTTGCTTTTTTTTTGTAAAACTCTCACACATTAAAGTGAAAATGGAAATAAAATTGTTATATACTTAAGAGCACTCGACAAAAATCAAATTGTACATGTTACGGAAATATGACACATTTCTACAAGTTTTAACAAACACACTCTTACAAACACATCCTGTATGTTTGCTTGTCGTTGTATATTTTTCATAACATTTTTTGTTTATCCAATTGTTCAATTATCGTCCAATGTTAATGGACAGTTGGCATAAGACAGTGTTGGCCAAAACATTGACAACTGAAGTCATATCTTGCGGATATTTCTGGAATATTAATTTTTGCAATGTCTTCTTCGAAAAATTTTCACTTGTAAGGAATAATGGAAAATTAGATAAAACGCCACCTTTTTGAAGAAAAAAACCTTTAAAAATTATTTAGTTAGTTTTAATTATTATTATTCGGACTTTATTTGTTTCTATTTTAAGGATTTGATTAGGCTAAAGTTCGTATCGCTCTGTAAACCAAATTACATGTGATAATTATTAATGAACAAATAACACCAAAGTTAAGTGTAAATATTCTGACAAACACTATCAGAACGGAACAACTAGCTGTTTTCGAAGGTCGCTGCACCTTCATCAACAGCGTTTCTTTGTTTGAAGTCAGTTAATGTAGATTTCTGCTTTGTATACTTAACTTTTCAGTGCAAATGGAAAATGTGAAATGTTTTGATTCGTCAAACAAACGCTGATGTATTTCTTTTTTTTTTTTGCCTTGCAAGTTTTGACAGCCACTGTTCCTTTAGAGAAATAAACAAATGATTTTATGAAAATGAAAAGTCATAACGATTTTTTTTTACTGTAAGTATGGTTGGTCATGGCTGTACTGGGAAAATGTCGTTAATATCAATGCTACTTTTACATAAACCAGCAGTAGTGCTCCATGACCATACACAATTTTTTTTTCCAACAAAATAAATATAAATAAACACTCCAAGTTACAATTGTAAAACAAACAAAAAATCAACAACAACCACTAAAACTCCCATAATAATTACAACAGCAAAAACAAAATATGAAATCCATAAAAGCAAAAAAAAAGCAACTAAATTGCAAATAAGCTGAAGTGGCACACTGGATCCATAAAATGTATTTGAAAAGCTGGTAATTTTATAGTTTTAAGTCGAGTTGCTGCTACAAAAGGTGTGAAAAGCAATTTTATGGAGTTTAATTTAATTGAAAAACGAGCGTATGAATGCAAGTATGAAAAAACAGCAGGAAAATTAAATGCAATTTTCAAGAGAGTAATAGAAATGAAAGTGTAAAGTTGTTAGTTACTTTTTAAGTATTTGTGTTGAGATTTTTAGTATTCTGTGCTTTAAAAGATACTGAATAAAAGACAAACAGACGTTGTTATGGAATCTCACGTTTGTAAATTTACATGTATTTCTACACGGAAAAATAATCCTGTAGCATTTTGTGTAGAATTATGTTTGCATACACACAAATTCATTTATTTTTAAATTTACAACACACGAAAACACAAAAATTAATTAAAATTTTATCAAAATTTCGCACCAAAACAATTATTTGAACATTAATTTTTGTTCCAGTTGACTGAAAAAAGTCTTCACTTATATTCATAACATCCGTAAGATAAGCAATAAGTTTCAAAAATTCCGACTACTTTTCTTTTGGAAGTCCGTACTAGCAAACGCAAATTTCTTTATGAAATTTAACAACCTGTCTTTCTGTAAATTTTTTTTTCATACAGTTCATATGGGAACTTGAATTTCCATAAGAACTCCGTACCAGGCTTTACAAATTAATTTTATATAAAAACCATTATGGGACATATACACCTGTACAAAATCTAGCAGATTTTACGTAAAATCTTTATGAAAATCTACACCGTTTACACCAAGTTTTTTTTTTTGATATTTATCAGACCTTTTTTTTATCAAAAACAAAACCCATTAACTGAAAAATTTCCAAAACTACAACCGAACAACTGCAATGTAGCCAATTCACACACCTTTTTAAGCAGACCGTAGCTAATTCACTCATCTTTTTTATAAATATATTGTACAGGGTAGTAAAAAATAAATAAATATATTAAATTGTGATTAGATTTCCTACAAATCTACTGACAAAATACATTTTGTATAGATTTCTCGTAAGTACTAGATCTCGAGACAGTGTAAGCGCCCTGTTAGGCTGTTTTGCCTTGTTTTCAGCACATAAAAATATTTTGCAGCCCAAAAATATGCTTCATTTTTTTAATTTTAGCCCGTTTTGTTTAATAAAATCACTTCATTTAATCAAAATAGCTATTATTATTTCTAAATAAAACCCTTGTAAGCAAAATTAAAAAAAAAAATTATATTATAAATGCACAAATTTCCTCGTAAGGCCGACCGATAGATAAGTGAACTAAAATAAATAATTTAAAACACAATATCAACATGTTGTATATATATAGACTTGTCAAAAACAATTTCCATTATATAACAGCAAGTCTCCAGTGATCTGCCCATTTTAGTTTCATACTTCTTACTTGTGCAAAAATATATCAAATTGTTAGTGGCTTTGAAAAAGGAAAAAACTTTTGCTTATGGAAAACTTTGCTACAATCAAAAGTCACAGAAGGTGGTTAGAGGTAAGGGGAAATAAAAATAAAAGATTGATATAAAACCATATCAAACGTGATGCTGAAATATTTTTTTTTTCTTTTTGTTCTTACTTTTGCAATTGTAATTTTTTTAATAAATTCTTAAAGAGGGATGGATACATATATACGAGTATACACCAAATGAAAACAACAACATATAACAAAGGTGATAAATAGCAAAGCATATTTTAGGGGTTGCTGTTAGTTAGATACTGCCATTGTTGTTGTTGCCAGAAGATTCAGGAATATCAAAAGCATGTGTTTGTCATTACTCAAGCTCCTGCAGTTTAGGTGTAAATTATTTATAGCACACTTATAGGTGTTGAAATGAATTTTATAAATATAGATTGAAATGAACTTTACCGCAGAGAAAATGTATTTTTAAGCATTCTCTCTCTCCCCAAAAAAATAACTCGCACTGAATATTTAACTGATTAAACAAAGGAAAATCAGAATTATTTTGATATACACATTTGGTAGCATATTTTAAGGAGGTTGCTACTAAGCTTGCGTTAAGCTTTGTGTTTGAAAGTTACTAAGTAAATATAAATAAAAAAAATTCACATTTACATATTTCAAAGGAATTCTTATTTTTAACGGTAAGACTAAGATCTGTTAAGAGCAAAAATATTTTCAAGATTTTGTATTCTAAGCTTGCAAGCTTTATTTTCTTGTAAAAGTAAAATAATCCATAAATAAATTTTTTTTACTCCTTGCCATTAATAGCCATCAATAATTTGTATACTTTTTTAATTAATTCTGCTATATATTTCGCATGAATACACGAATGAAAACTAAAAGAAAAAGAACTCTTTTAGCAGCCTTAAACAATAGAATTCCAAACTCTTAAATTATATACTTCAGTTATTATACTTCTTTTGCTTTAATTTTTTTTAACATCTTCCCTGTTCTTTAAAGTTTTCAAAACGTCGTTTGTTGAAAAAAAAATTATTCGTGCATGCTTACACATATAAGTAACAATGAGAATAATTTTCACTTAAGTAAAATATTTAATAAAAAATGTATTTGTTGCTGTTAAGCACATCTAGATGTGTTTCGTTGCTGCTTAAAGCCCTCATCAGTTTTTTTCAACCATCATTAAAAAATCCTCATAAGTTTTAATTTCTGAGCTGAAGATGAAACCGAAATAAATGCTTATGAATGCTTGTATTGAGACAGGTGTGACCATGATACTTAAATTTTTTGATATACGTAACTCAAAATTATAAGGCTAATAGTTTAAGAACACGGTAAGATTCCCTAGCTAATAGGTAGACCCTGAAAAAATATGACTTCTACATATAATTGTTATCAGATATCTGTGACGGGTGTGACCTCACAAAGCTCTTGTGGACATCAGTTGAACGATTTTCATTCAAAATATATTTTTCCTTTGTATAGTAATTTAATTTAAATTTCCCTTATTTACCGCAGACGATAAAATTTTTCATCAACAAAATTGTACTTCATTTAGTCTATCAATTTAAATAATTTAAAAAACAAATCAATTGTTTCAACTTTACAGCTTACTGAAATGAAAACAAATATGCAAAACGTGACAACACACTTTTAGGTTTATCGAAAAGTTCATAACTGCATTTAATCTCTAAAGCAAATATTTTATAATAAATTTTTTTCTAGATAACTAAAAAGCTATATTAGTTTTATTTTACATAAATAATAAAAAACTATAATCCTTAGAACAAATAAAACGCATTCTCAAACAAATAACCCATATACGAATACTTATAAAAATAATAGAGAAAATTAAATTAAAAATGAAATAAAAAAATAAAACAAAGCAAATCATGCATGACATTGTTAAGTAAACAAAAACACACTTCAATGCGAGTATCCCTGCAGAAATCAATTGGCCAAATGATATATTCGAATTTTAAGTGAATGGCAAAATAAATTGATTTTATTCTGCATTTCAACTTAAGGCGACGTAATTGGATTTATTGCTAAATAGTAGAGAATAAGCTACAAATTCCAAGACTACTGGGCATTTTTGATAGCTGATACAGCATGTGGTAATAAAACTAATAGAGAATGTGAGTGTTCTAATGAACAAAAACTTTCTAATTGTAGATACGAGTGCGTTGCATGTGAGTTTGTGTGTATGTATATATTTCTAATTGCTTCGAAAATTTATGAATACTGACAGATTAAACCACATATAAATTGTCATTTTCATTTGTCAATATTTAAAAATAAAAATTATTACTCTACGTAAAATATTAAGGGGTTTCATGAGAACTCTTAAAATTGTCATTTGTGCAATAGGGAAAATATGCGACACTTGCTTCATGAAGCCCTTTTTCAACTTTTGCGCAATCAGTTAAATAATAAGTTTGATCATTGGGTTTGATCAAAAACGAGCTACTGAAAGAGTTCAATACAAGTCTACATGGGTTTGATCATAGGGTTGTGGCAAAAATGAACGAGAACGACCCAGCTCTAGTTGACTGAAAAAAGTCTCCACTTATATTTATAACATCCCTAAGATAGGCAATAAATTTAAAAAAGTGCATGTACTTTTGAAAGTCAAAGGGAAATTTCTTTATGAAATTTACTAACCCTGAATTTCCGTGAGTTTTTTTATATACAGTTCTTATGAGAACCTGAATTTCCGTGAGAAGTTCGTTCCAGCCTTAATGGGCCTAATTACGAGTGTCGTATTTCGACTACGACTACCACGATTTTGTACTAGATTAATTAAAAAATGTTGCAATGTTCTTTAGTCTATTACAAAATCGTCGTTGTCGAAGTCGTCAGACGACACTCCTAATAAGGATTAATATGTTAAGTTAAATTTCAAAAACAAAATATTTTTCAATAATAATAACAGAAAGAATAGCAAATAATGACAACTTTAAATTATCATTAGTATCAATGAACAGGTAGTTTAATATGACTCAATTCATCATTAGATGTACATACATACATATGTTTGTACATACATTCGTAAATGTAATTGTGAGTATGTATATTAAAACCAAAATATAACCCAAAAAAATTCAATAAAATTATTGATGTAAATGAATGTTGTAATTCTATTTTATTGCAATGTTGACTTATTCATAAAGTTACTTGCATATCAGTTATTTGATATATATATGTTTTCATACATGTGCACTCATATACATACATATGTACATAAATTATATACATATGTCAGCTTGTTTGAAAAAAAACGGCTGCCAAGAAAAACAATAATAACTTCCTATGTAAATTGTTATAAACTTGTCATATTTATTTTTAATATGTACATACATATGTATATATTTTGTTTATTTTACTGCAAAATTAAATTTTTTGTACTGAATTTTTTAATAAAACACATTGGTTAAAGGCAAAAGTTATTTCTGATGCATTTATTATTCATTATTTTATTATTATATTTTCTGGAATATAAATTTTTTTGTACTGAATATTTTAATAAAACTCATTGGTTAAGGGTACAAGTAGTTTTTCTTTTCCCGTACTTTTTCATTTCCCGGGAAAGCGGGAACGACTTTTCAGTTTCCCGGGAATTCCCCCCAGTGCAAAACTATACAAAATATTTTTTAATTTAATTTATTTCGACAAAAAGCAAATAACAATTCATGAGATCGATTAAATAATAACGTTTTATAAACACATTAGTCGAAAAACAAAATATAATTTCAGTTCTTTATATAATAGTAATGCATAAATACCAATATTATATGTAAATGGAAAGTCAAGTGCATTGATATAACGCAAACAAAACAAAAAACAAATTACATTATTAAAAAAATATTAGAAAATCTTGCTTTGAAAATAGGACTTTAGTACAGAATAAGCATTAATAGAATCGTTCGACAGTCTATTTCTAATTTTATTTAAAAAAAAAGCTCCTGTTAATGAAAAAATACGTTCACTTTCTACGGATGTTGGCCTTATAGTCAGAAGAGCATTATATAATCTCTGGACACTTTCAGTTTTTTCACCACTTCCTTCCAAAAATTGCAATTCCTTTTTTAATGAAAATGATTTTTTTTTAATCAAAACAGCGTTTTCTTTACTACAAAATCAACACAATATAAGTTGTTGTTGTAAAATTTTAGCTATTGTTCTAGTACCATCTAAACTAAACTTGCCATAATAAAATCAAAACAAAAAAAATCCCGGGAATTCCCGCAAATATATCCCGGGATTTCTTTCCCGGAAATTGTGCGGAATCCCGGGAAATTTTTTCCTTGAAATCCCGTATGAAAAACACTAGGTACAAGTCACTTCTAATGCATTTACTATTCAAAACAAATGTGTTACTAAAGCTAAATAATTTTTCTCTTAACTAATTTTTAAACAAATTATATTTCTGCTCTTCGTTTTATTATATATGCAGCTTCATTTCCAAAAAAAAAAAAATTTTTAAATGGTATTGAATTTTTTAATAGCAATAACAACAATTCACATGTTGCTAACAATCGCATTTGTAATAAAACATAACAAAAATTTGCTGTCCAGTTGCCTTTAATAAATATTATATAAATAATAATAGTTTCATTTGAGTAAAAACCAATATAATTTTCAAATTGCTTTAAGGGCCAACAGATGAGTATCATGCAGAATGACACAAAAATTTTATTAAATTTTGTTTGCTGTTGTTATGCGCTCTATTGAGTTGGAGAAGAAAAAAATTTACATTATATTTGCATTAAATTTAAATTAAATAGTTAAAGGTATATTTGAAAATTTAAGGTTACAATTATAAAAGTAAATTTACCAAAATCATTACAGGCTTGGGGAGGAATTCACACCATATAAATATTAAATTTTATATCATTTCATATTAGTTTTTGTTTTTTTTTTGTCGTTTTCATTTTCAATTATAGTGCTTATAAAATTGTTTGTTACCCAAACCATTTGCAATACAATCGAACACTTTGTGTTGAGCAAACACAAACACCCAAAAACATAATAAAATACAATTTTTTTCTTGCTTGGTATTTGAGGAAAATTAGGTTTTATTTTCACTATTTTTTTTCTTACGTAGCATTTGATAAGAATCATTTTGATGGTAGATATACACATGTATTCATATGTATACATATACACATATATATACATATATAATGAAATTTCTACAAACAATAGTAACACTACTGTTAAGGCTGAATGTCAAAACCAAATTGTATCAATACTCGAGAGCACCACAGGCACATTCGTGTACGAGTATGTATGTATGTATATGCAAGTTTGTAAATTTTGTGAGCAGCTCTGTGTGTTACTTAACTGTGCGTATTTACATATGTGTGTGTTTGACTGTGCTTGTGTGTCTTTTAGGCTCAATTGAAGTTCAAATGAACATGAAAATTGTTGTAGTGTTTTTTTCTTCTTTTGTTTGAAACTTTTGTTTAACACGTAACCTAAAATTCAATACTCACTCGTCGTCTACTGCAAATATTTGCAACATTCCTCTAACACATTCTTATGAATTATTCCTGCAACAACATACTCCGTCTGTTGGGCCTACTTTGATGGAAGCCACAATATACTTTTGTTTCCATGGCACAATGGTAACAATTTGAACACTAGTGCGTAACTGAGATAAAGTGTGTATATACTTGTAATTGTTTGATAGAATTTGAATGCAGCAAATTCTATTAATTGCAACAAAAAAATGTTTAAGTACCTTGCACTTTAAAATATTTCGAGAGATAAAATTAGTACTTCTAGGAAAGTGCAGGTAAGAGTACGAGTATGAATATATACATATTTCAGGTTTATTATAGTATAGTCATGCTAATCTCCCCCCTTCTCCTTTTCATCATGGAGTTAATTGAGCAGGAAAATTCCTCGTGTCATATATTATAAGAATTTCATATACGTTTCAATAAGTAGGTGATTTTTTTAATGAAACACAGGTCGTTGGATAAAAAATCATTTTATTCTTTACTTTCTTTACTGCATTGACATTGTCTCGAAATCTAGTTTATTTGATTAGAAATCTTTAACGAAATCTATATCGTTTACACTAAGCTTTTTTGAAATTTTTTCGCAAGAAAATTTAAATTTTTAGTTGAACTATAGTGAATTTTAATCAGAAATAATTTCTTAGTCGGGCTTAAGTTCAGTAATTTCAATCCTTTTTGAATGAAATATTTTTATTAATTAATGTGAGTTTCTAAAGAAGAGAAGAAAAATTAAATTAGACTTTATTAGCTGGGGGAAATACCGATATTTTTCTGTGCAGCCACGCACTTCATCAGCACCCAAGTCTATCTACTGGGGTAGAGATTGTTATTAACATCAGCTATTTAACGCAAACTTTCAACGAAATGGAATATGAGAAATTTCTGATTAAAGGTTCTAATTTTCAACAAATTGTAATAAATTTTTGTATTTTTGTGTGTTGTGAATTCGAAAATAGATGAATTTGTGTTTGTGTGTGTATGCAAACACAATTCTACACAAAAGGCTACACGATTATTATTCCGTGTAAAAATAAATGTAAATTTACAAACGTGAAATTTCGTAAGAACTACGTACCGAGCTTTAAGTTTCAATTTCATATATTCATGTGATTACATCCCAAAAGTATGATTTGTTGAAATTTAATATTTTAAAATGCCTTCCAGACTTTCAGTTAAAATAGATATGTTTGGCTTTTAAAAAATATTTTTTTCATACCATGAATATTTTCCAAAACAAAACAAAAATAAAATGCTATTTTTTCACACATTTAAAATTTCAATAAACGGAAATACTTGTTCACACAACATGTTTTCATTTTGTTTCAAATACATTTTATATTTTGGCACAATCATTAATCATTTGCTTTGTTACCTATGCTGCCTCTTCCACACTGCAAGTGTTAACGCGCTTTTAAAAATGTTCCAAAAAATAAAAGGAAAGAAAACAAATAAAATAGAGGGAGTGAGGTGAAAAGATCTCTACTGTATAATGTACTAAATTTGCGTATGGTTGCCAGATTAGATTGTCGTAAAATTGCTACATTTTTAGGGAATACCGTCAAAGTATGATTCCGCTATTTGTGACGGGCTACGAAAAGCAAAAGGTATGTATCAGACAGACTTAAAAATAATTTGTATCTGAGTTGACTTTAAAATTATTAGAAGAAAAAAATGCTAAAAACTAAATTTAGTGTATGTTAATGCACTAATAAGCCCAAATTATTATTTTAGCTATTCAGTAAAATATTTTTAATGAAGAATATATTGGAATCGTGAAAATACTCTTTCAACAAAATAATTCTTCTGAATTATAAAAATTTTCAAGTTCAATTTACAAAAAAAAGCCACAAAAATCAGAAATTTAGCCGCTAACGCCCTGTCGCACGATGTCACCATAAATCGTACTTACTGATATTGAAAACAACAACAAATTTTCCAATGTTATAGTTGTTTGCAATACAAGTTGTCGATCGAACGATTTCTGGTGATATCGTGGGACAGGCGGTAAATCTCCACCTTTGGCGAAAAATCACCACATTTGACAGTCCTGGAATTTAGAAGTGAAACCTTCCGATATTGTCTCTCAAAAAATTATAGTCTGGCAACCGTGTTTCCAAACCATCCATTGAACTATCTAAAGCTTATAACGTATTATATATGTCGAAGATACAATGTATGTTTTCAAAATAGAAAATTTTGCATAAAATCTAATAAAACGTACATAAATCCACACCCACACGTACATGATTCTTACAAAGCAACATAATACATTAATGAAACAGCAAGCGATGTGCGGAAAATGTAACAATTCGAATGTGCAATACCAGCTTGTGTTTGTATGTACATGAAAATGAAATAGATTTAAATTTTTTTTGTACAATATATTTTGAAAAATATAATTCTGAATGCGAAATTTTTGTAAATAGAAAAATTTATTTTATAAACATTTTTGTTCTGAAAGAAATTAATTTGTTAAACTGGTGGGTTTTTTTGGGAGAAGAAAATATAACAAATTTGAAGAGATTAAATCCTTTTATTGGACGAGGCACTCAACAGCACCCTTTCAATTGAAGCAAAACAGCGACCACAAATGAGGCCATCAGCACAAAAGTGGTGTAACTCATATTTTAAAACTACCAACTAGTGTTGAGCGATATTGTGATTTTTTAATAATGTTGCTCCTTGTGAATGTGATTTCTAAATTACTGTTCTTTTAAACTGTGACTGTGATCACAGTTTAGCAGTATTTTGTTTGTAGCAGTTCTGTTATTTTGACAAAATCTAATAAGAAGAGCAGGAGTGATATTAAACAGTGACTGTGATCACGGTTTAACACATTTCAGCTCTTCTGCTTTAAAAGTATGTATTAGTATTGGTATTTTGATAAATACTAATAAGAATTAGCAGTCAAACCCCATCCAAATATTGAGAATTGTGGTATAAGAGGCATAGAGACAGTAAAATTTCAAATACAAATATGTGAGAGCTATACGTAGTTAGTTGCCAGAAAAGACGATTTGACACGATTTGACGACTTTTTCTCGACAAACGGTGAAGGTATAAAAAAATGCATGTGGTAGCTTTATTTGCTGTAAAGTAAGCATACAAGAACATTCACAGTTTGTATCAAAGAACTATATTTCTAAAGAACTATATTTCTAAAAAATGTTACTTGATAGATTCAGTCACAGTTGTGATATATGATTTTTCAATCGCTGTGAAAAAGTAACAGGTTTCGTAAAATCGCTCATCTCTACTACCAACTATCAACACAAAAGTAGAGTAATAAGCCACTTTTTGGTATTTAAAAGAAGATGTAGCTGAAAAATCATTTTTGCACAGAACATAGTAATACAAAGTAATAGAGAGCAATTAAATAGAGCAATTCGATAATTAAATAGTTTGGGGTTGCACCACTTTTAAGCTGATAGCCGCAATTATTTTTCTTATATTTCGTTTTCATCTTAAAAGACATGGAAAAAAATCAAACTCTAATTGCTCAATCCATAGTAATTCAGTGCTCCGATACGCTCTAATGGATAGCACTATTGCTTGTTTTAAACATTATATATATTTATGTATGTAAAGGGTGTTTTTTTAGAGGTATAGAACTTCGAATTGAAATAAAACACAAGAAAATCGTTTTAATGTCCATCAATTTGGCTTTATTGGAAGGATAATTTTATGCCATTAACGTTTAAATATGATTTCGGGCATGTGGCTGCGCGGCTGTCTCGAATAAAGCCAATTCTACAGGTCCAATTTTCAACCACTTTTTCGAGCATATGGGGCCGTATGTTGGCAATAACGCCACGAATGTTGGCTTCCAAGTCCCCTAACGTTTCTGGTTTGTTGGCGTAGACGAGCGACTTCACATATCCCCAAAGAAAATAATCCAATGGTGTCAAATCACACGATCTTGGTGGCCAATTGACAGGTTAACCGAATTAATTGCTCTGATGGACGATTATGTCGACCATAAAATGGACGGAGCTTGCGGTAAACTTCGCGAACTGAACCATTATTTTCGAAATAAATTTGCACGATTTGCAAGCGTTGTTCTTTTGTCAACCTGTTCATGATGAAATGGCAAACCAAACTAAATATTAATCACTTGACAGCTGACAAAATGGCCGCCAGTTAAAAAAGTAATGCCAACTTAAAGTTCTATACCTCAATAAAAAACACCCTTTATATGTATGTATGTACTCAAACATGATGCTTTTATTGCTTAAAATGCTTTTGACAAATTTGAGAGAGCAAAATTCCAGCGAAAAGGAAAATCGATAAGAAATCAAAGATACAATAAACTGGCAGAGAACAAAAATTAGTTGTGAAACAATGTGACATTTACATATACGAGTAAAAAGTTGTGAAAAGCAATAAAATTTATGCAAATCACTTCAAGGGAAAACAAACAAAACATTTTTTGTAACAAAGAAAATTTATTTTTGCCGCAAATCTTTTGAAATAACATTCATTCTTAACAAAGAAAAAGTATAAAAATGGACATTATATTTTCTCTTGTAAATGTTGCTAATTTTTTCGCAAATTTTTATTTTATTTTTTTTTTTTTGCTGTAAAATGCAAACAGCAAGGAATGCATGGGAGGGTGTTAACTTTCTTACACAAAAATAAAGTTGAAGGTTAAATGCAAAATTCACAAGAGATGAACAACTGTAGATAAAAAGAAATAAACTTTGAAATGAGCAGTAGTTAAACAAACTTAACAAACGCATACTGGCAAAATTTATGTGAAATGTTGTTAAAGAAAAATGTAACATTATTTAAGCAACATCATGAAAAAAAGACACAAGACTTGGAAGAGATTTTTTGTAAACTTAAACAGTACGAGGACGGTAGAAATGTTTTTTAAGCATATTTACATATTTGAAAAAAAAAACATTTCATATTAGTTTTGAATTGTTGCTCAACGTTTTTCACAAACTTGAACGGAATACTAGACTTTAGGGAAGCAAGCCAAATTAATTACACAAAATTATGTCTACAAAGAGAGAAGTCGACTTGATTTACAATAATTTTATAGGAAATACCAAATCGCTAATAAGCCCAATAACAACAATTTTTCCTGTACAAAAACTGGTTTTGGATTCGTAAGAGAATAGTTTTAAGAACTCTGTTCTAAGTTTTTTTAAAGCTATTCAAAACCCGGTTTTTTATCAACCGGCTTTTTATTAACAACCGAATCCCTAAAAACCGGTTTTTGTTTCAGTAAACTTTATATTTTTAATTTCGAAAAGTATATGGATGGTAGGCAAATCAGGATTCAGTTGTTTAATTTAAAACGGCTCGAACAACCGGATTTTTAATAAAAACCGTTTCAATAAAATCCGGTTTTATATGAAAATTTAAATATTTTATTTCGGAATTTATCTTACATACACATTGTAGACAATCTTATATTCAGTTATTTAATAAAAATCGTTTCAAATAACCAAATTAAAAAATATTTTCACTTTTCTTGCTATAAATCTGTGGCAGTAAGGAAAAAGTGGTTAAGTCATATTTTACTGTTTTACAGGAAAGCACTTTTAAGTGTTCAAGTCGATTATCAGAAATGTATTTCTTTTACAGCTAAGTTGGGAAATTCCTTATTAACCTATAGTATAAAATTTTTAAAATTATAAATTATTGTTGTATAAATTTATCAAAATAACTTTTGTTCTGCAAAATGAGCAAAGACAGCTAAAAATATAAATATGTTTCACCAACTACAGCTGTGCTGTATTTTATACTTTTAAATTTGGCACCTGGTAATAAATCGTGGGCTTAGAGTGTAAACCTGCTAACTCACTTCAGGCAAATTTTACCGGTGAGACAAAATACTGTTAAAGTTTTCTATACAAGGCTTAATAAATTGGCCTAATACATTAAGTTTCTTCGACATAGAGCTACAAATTAAAATAAATATTTTAGCAAGTCGATGAGGCGTCTCTTTCTCTTTCATATGTTATAAAAAGTGAATTTAGCAGGTTTACACTCTAAAGCATAGTACTCTGTTCGAAGTTGCGAAAAAATTTCAGCAACATTGATTATTTCGCATGAAAAATTTTACATATACTAAATGTAGCCCATGATACAATTATACAAGGTACTTGCACAAGCCCAGCCTGTTAATGTATACAATGCAGAAAGTTGTCAAACTTTGTTTACAAGCTGCAAAAATGTTAGTGTATGTGTGTGAATAAAATGATTACAGTGTTGCCAATGAATTTGCACATTGAAGAAAATTACACTACACATGCTTTGTGTAGATTAAAATTAAAACAAAATTAAATAAAAATAGAACCCAAAGTAGAATTACACACATATTATACATGAATCTCATTACATGGCCTACAGATGAGAGTAAAAATTACACACTCTGTATTACACACATCAATATGTCAGCATCACTGAATGACTATAATCATGCATGAATGCCGCCTCTGCAATTGTACTTTAGTTACACTGTGATTGTTATTTTTAAAAACAAAAGACATCTGCTTCTGACAATTATAGGTATGTAGTCGTGCAAGTACCTTGTAATATAATTGTATCATGATGTAGCCCAACTCGCGGTTTCTTTTTTTTATAAATTTCTTGCTTTTATTGCTTGAAAGTATGCAACATTGTTAAAATTTCGTGTGAAAAAAGTACTGCTCATGTTGTTTTGCAGCGAAACTAAAATGATGCCAGAGTTATTTTGCATGGAAAAACATGCTGCCAGATACATTTTACGTGTTTTTCGCAATAAAAACAGAGTACTACTTTCGCAAGTCTATTTCGCACATACTTCATACCAAATACTTTTATATGTAGTTTGACAGCATTTCGCATGAAATTGTGAACAGAGTACCAGGCTTAAGCCGACGAAATTTGATTTACACACAAACAAAAACAACAAACTTGCCAATCCATATTAATATATTAAAATTTAAACGTTGCAATATTAAGAAATATTTTAAAACGCTATTGTGAACTCCCCAATTGTTTTTAAGGAAATGCTTATATGAAATTACTAACAAAGTTTGTACGCATACGACTCAAACAATAGGAAAGAAACTTGTTGGGCGACTTGTCTAAATTATCTCTTTCAATGACATTTCATATGAATTCATTACACACTGATTGATAATAAAAAAAAAAATTCAGCAAATATATAAAAAAAAGATACTTAGTATTGTCAACTAGTTCTAGACAAAAAGTTCACTTTATTTTAGGGTACTAAAAGCATACATTTGCAGAAACTAGTTTAAAAAAAATACGGGGAAAAAAGTGGGAACCCGCTCTTGACAATTATCCTCACAGGTGGCAATGCCAGCGAAATAAAATCTATTTTCATATTGTTGCTGCAATTGCGAATATTTATACTTTTTGAGATAATTGTATATACTTTTATGGAACTATATATTAGTTAATGTGGTTTGTCGTTGGTCGTCGCAATTTAAATTGTACTGTAGGAATGACTAGATTTTCATGTCTAATTCTTGTTTTTATTAAAATTTTATATAAAAAAATCACATCTTCTAAATTAATAATAATAATAACAAAATCCTTTTTTTATATCTAATAAATAAATAAAATATACATATAAATCTATTTAATCGATTTACTTAAATTTAATTTAAAATTCAATCTAACCAAATATTTTATTACCTTAAACCATTAATTTTGAGAAATCCAACAATAATCAAATCCTATAATAATAAAAATAATAAAGACCTTTTAAATTTACCTTTTCTTAGCTACAAAATTTTATTTTATTATAAAACATCGCTATAAAGTCTTTTCATAAATGTAAAAGCAGAAAATATTGTGGCCCAAATATGTATACAAAAAAATACAATACCAAAAATTATAGTATATAGACACAAAGTTATTTGCATACGACATGTCATGACCATAAAACTTGAAAATGCTAAAATGTCTAAGAAATATTTAACACCAGAAATGACTTTTTTTTTTTTTTTTGTAACAATAAGGAAAAATACAATTACAAGGAAATAGAATAATAAAAAGTTTTTCATACAACATACAAACATGGTCAAAAAACTGAGTTAAGTTCACAGCACAGTCCTTCACTTCCAATTTATTGTTAGTTTGCCATTTCTTTCTCCGTCTCAGCTCTCAAAGTCAATGAAATGTCCAAGGCAATGTTTTTTAAGGAAAGTGCAAGAAAAACATTTATGAACTCCAAGACTTACTGCAATAGACTTGCAATATATAAGTGTGTGTGTGTGTGTGTAGAAGAAAATCTACTGTTAAATCATGTATAAAATAATTTGCATTATAATCACATTTTTTTTATATATGAGCGAGCACAATTTGCTTTAAGTTACCTTGACAAGCATTGAGTTGAGCTTGCTATGAAAATATTTCAGTTAAATTGTGTATATTAAAATTTTTTTGATTGCACAACTCCCCTTTTAGCAAGTATGTAGGAAAATTTGTTTGAAACATTTTCATAAAATGCAAAACTTGTTGCAACTTTATTCAGCTACTCGTAACAACTCCTTTTATTATTCTATCTTTCATTGCAGGGGAAAAAGGTATGCATGTATAAGTTTATCAGGCGATTTGTTATTTATGCAAATTTTCTTGCGAACTCTTAAAATTATGTATACGAGTACTGATATAAAATTATTTTAATAAATATGTGACCTGCTCCATGAAAAGGGACCTCTGCGCCGAAAAACTTTTTTTTACTTTTTGAGTGATTCTTATAGGAAAAAATGCCGCAAACCGCAAGTTTCTATGTCTTTTAGTTTTTTTACAAATCACCTGGAAAGATGAACATAATTAATGAAAAAATTTAAAAATGTGATATAAACAGTTAATATATATAATATTTGAAATTTAAAAAAAGTTCAATATCAAAGGTACAAAATTTCCCTTTTAGTGGAGCAGGTCACATATTTTATAACATTTTATATTTTTGCGAACGCATAAAATTATATTGAAATACAATTATTTAAATGATTATTTAATTTATAAACTATTTTTTATAAGCACAAAAAATTATTTACCAATGAGATTTATTCGAGTAAAATTTATTCGAATAATTTTCCTGCTAAATATTTTGGAATATTTTTTACTTAATTAGCACTTATTTGAACAAATTATAATCGGACATATTTTATTCGAATAATTTTTAATCGAATAATTTTCATAAGTATACATTTTAGAGTAATTTATAATAATTTACTCTTGTTATTAATAAGTTTATTTGTTCGAAAAGGTTTTAGTCAAATATTTTTTTCGATAAGATTTTGTTCGAAGGATTTGAAAGCTAGATGGTTGAAAATTATTAACATGCCAGCAAAAAAAAAATCGGAACTAGTTCTAAAGGTTTTTTCACTTTCGTTGCATACAAATCACTAGAGGTACTAAATTCAATATTCGTCCTATGACAGCCATGTATTGAAATTATTATTTTATTTATTTTTTATTTTTTGTAAACAAACACAATCCGCGAAGCTATTAGATTACCTATGCATTGAGAGGCTAGCATCGCTAGCCTTAGGGGCACCCATTGATGTTTCACCAGAAATAGAACTACTTGGAGCTGAGTTCATCAATGCTGTAACTAATGATTTGTATCTTCATTTTTTGTTGGGATT
Source organism: Nowickia ferox (assembly GCA_936439885.1). NCBI lineage: Eukaryota > Metazoa > Arthropoda > Insecta > Diptera > Tachinidae > Nowickia > Nowickia ferox. The sequence goes on from OW387026.1 coordinate 5,926,885, forward strand.
AAATACTTATTACCTTGTCTAGAGCAAATTTAACTAAGCAAAAGAAAATGTAAGTTACCCAAAAAATTCAAACTATGCCAACAAAAATTATTCTCAGTTCTTACAAAATTTATTAAATTTTCTTTAAATTACCCACAAAAAATTAATATGAATAATTTTGTAATATCAATTAAAAAATTAATTAAATTTTCACCTATAAACAATTTGATAATATTAATTAAGTTTTTCCACTCAAATTAATTAATACAATTAAAAATTTAATGGAATCAATTAAGTTCTTAATTGAAAACATTGATTGGTGAATACTTTTTTCTGTGTACGATTTTTCAGCCATATAAATATTTCTGATTTGCTTTTGAAAAACTAGAAACTATAATTAGAAAAATAATATTCTTTCAACATCAAAGGCTCTTATTATTTACGAAACTTGACATCTCTACTATGGCGAAGGGCATATAAGTGTCGCTACAACCGAATATAACATTTTAGTTTATTTTATTTCTCGTCATTGCAAACTGTTTCCCTGTCATAACTGTCTTCAGTAGCACCTGCATAAATATTAAAAAAAGTATGCAATTAATTTATTATGTTTAAGTTTGCAAAGTTAATGTGCGTGCTCATGCATGCACTGGTAGTTGCTCAAAATCTCAAAGCGTAAGATGAGTTTTAAGTATCACAACAATGAAAAAGTGTTATGTGATACTTTTAACATGATATCACACATGTGCTTTAATTATATATAAATATTAAAATACTTTTTCTTCAGATATAAATTGCTATCTACATCTCATACAGTGATACCTGCCGGCAATTCTTAACTCTTGCAAAAGTTTTCTTTCCTGAAATTTAAATGTAAATAATTTGTATAGATGTTTTGCATTAAATTTGATTATATTATAAAGCTCTAAATGGTTTTATATACATATGTCCATATGTATATATGAAACCATACAATAGTTAAAATTTTGTACAATATAAACCTTAATTAACAACAATCATACGCTGTAGAACACAGACTTCATTTTATTTTTAATTCGATTTCAAGGTTTATTGTAAATTTAAGTAACAGTATAGACATTTTTTAGCCACAATTATAACCACTGTTTGTATATTGAAATTTGCTTTAGCCAAGTAAATACTTTGTATCAAAAGTTTTTGTTTGTCAACAAGGAAAATTTTATTTGCTTTCAATAGCAAATTAAAGTATATATACAAGATTATTTCAATTCAAAGTATTGGTCTTTAAATAAAGACAAATAGGTTTCATTCTTTTGATGTAATATTCTATTCATCATAATTAAATTCAATATTTAAATCACGTAAACTTTTTTAAAGGCATACTCTTCAAATCGCAGGTACACTTATGAAATTTTCCAACAAGGATTTGCAATTTTTTTAATACCATTTGGGGGGGGGCTATTAAATAAAACTCTAAGCTTTTGCGTTTTATTTCCTTTTATTAAAAATTAGCCTCAACTACTGTTTGTTTCAATTTGCCACAAACTGCAAGCATTTATGGTCTTTGATGACGTCATGTGCAGTAAAAAAAATAATTTGAAAGCGGAATTCGCCATGTGTTAATTTGCTTCATATTGACCCAGTTGGCCATGTCTTTCAGACATCTGAAACGATGGCTACAAGACAATAGAAAATCGTGGAAGACATATTGATGACAGCTCAAATAAATCTTTTACGAAATTTTCGAACAAATGGCCACGAAATCATGCACGATCACACACATGACAATTTCCAACACCGTATCGCCGATGATTATACATACATATGACAATTTGCCGCCGACGACTAAACAAGCGAAAATTTCTCAAACTTTACATACTGTTGTTTGTTTTTTGATACCCCGTTGTTTTTTGTACAAGTGCTTACCTGACGATTTGAAGACTTTGTCGCTCATTTATCACCTACAGATAAGCAATTGGATTGAAGACATTGTCGCTCATCGTGTTGCCCACCTTCCCTTAAAATATCTTTAGAAAACGTAATCTAAGGGACGAATCGTCAACTTCACTCAGCAGAACAGACTTTAATTAATATTTTTAACACACACATTTAATTTTTTACTGACTGATTTATCTGGGATTCGAACTGGGGCTGCATGTTTATAAGCTCTCGCGCTTACCACCAGACTACAGAGGCCAACATGTTGATGTGTTTGATTGAAGAGTTGTAGCTCAGATTATCGTTAACAAAGTCAAAAGTGTTTAACTGAGGACAACATGCAAGACATTGTCACTCAGATTGTCGTGAATGACTCACATAGGGGCCAAAGGCGGTGAGTTCGCGGATTAATTTAATTAATACCGTGAAAACTGAAAGTACTCGCTTAAAATGCACACAATTCTACATCACTGTGCCAAAAATAAATGTCATATAGGTAACGCATTAAAATTGAAAATTGTGAGCAAAAAAAAATTAAATTTTGCGTAATTAAATCCTATTTAATTCAAGTAATTAATATAACCAGGCAACCTTTCAAGTTTAGGTATTTTTTCAAATGTTTTGCTTAAATTTGTAACATAAATTATTTGTGAAAGTGCTTTTGTTTTCAATATTTATATTGGAAGTTCAATAAAATAAATGGATTTTCTCAGTTTAGGTTGACACAAAGTTATAAATTAGGCTCAATTAGGCAGAGATTTTAACTTTGTCTTAAGGACTGAACAAATCTGCGTTATTTAAGAAAAATTTATGCTGCGCATCGGTGAGCCCCAGAAGTTAAGCACGAATTCGTGACAGCCTCACACGTTGAGTTTACCAACAGTAGCTCTCAGCTACTTCTGCCAACACTTTTATTGTAGTTGTTGTTGTTGCCATGGCTTTATGTATTTTTATTAGAGATGTGCAAGTGCTGTAATTTGCTATGCGTGAGTCACACATGAGTCACTTGAGATCGTTGTTGTATTTATATATAATAATGATTTAAAAAAATAACGTGTGTGAGATTAGTTAACTTTCTTAGGCTTGTTAACTAATCTATTTTTGTTTAATTCGTATTCAAAGTCAGTCAATAACAGGCAATTCATTACGAAGGTGTGTGAATGAAAAAATAAAAAAATTAATTTTTGCTTGTTTTGTTGGTAAAAGACCATTTTGATATAAAAAACAATCATTAACATTAATTAATTAATAATCACCTTGTATGGGGGAGCCTGATTCCCCTTCCTATACCACCAAGATTTCGTTAGAAAATGTAGTTTGTTCTAAGATTTATCCACATCAAATTTTGTGCGCCTTACTCATGTTATTCGGCAGATCTAACAAAAATAATAATTACTTTATGTCGGGGATAAAAGACTCCCCCCTTCTATACCACCAAGATTTTGTCAAAATATGTACTTTGCTCTAAGAGTTCTCCAAATCAAATTTAGTGACCCTTATTATTATAGTTGTGGAGATATGAACTACTCCGCGAAAAAATGAGCTTTGGCCTCACTGTGCGATGATACCCTTTAAATTGTCCAGTAGAAAACTAAATAACAGAGAATAACTATACAAGAATCACAGATGACAATGTCGTACAAGGTAATCGGGCAAACTGGGTCTTTCATAACACAAATACAAACATTCATGACAGTGCATATCAAAAAAAAATAATGTTTCTTGCGTATACAAAGAAAAAGATCTGGAAACCCCTTTCTTTTCTTTGTCTTGTATTACAAATATATTTTAATCTTTCAATGATATCAAGTACATATCAAGGCGAATTGATACCAGGTGGTCTTAATTTGCAACTCTACGTATTCGCCTTGTATAATTGTTAGTGTAAAATTTCCTGCTGTCAGAATTTTTTCTAGCGTTTTGCATTGATTGACATCAGTGAAATTATGTCAGCTGGCGAATTAGGATCACCTGATGTCAATTCGCCTTGGTACATATTTAACTTCTCTTTTTGTCATGAGCATAGTGTGAGAGTGGAAACAAACGCATGCAACATTCGTTACAGATTATCTCTCATTTCCCTTCTTCTTGCAATTACTTTTTTTTTATTGTCTACTCTTGCACATGTTTAATTCTATATGCATAAGTATGGGGAAAAAAGTAAAAGTAAACATTTCATAGAAGTACCTCAGAATTATATTTAAGTCAATTTAATTTTATTATCATTTGCATAAATAAATACAAGTAAATACTGCAGTCTTAACATCAGCTTAACTAAGCTTTTAATTAAATTTAAAAATAAATTCTTTCTATCTTGTTTGCACTCAAATGCTTATTTACACACAGATAAAATGAAAATAATTTTAAAATATATTTGGAATTAAAACTAAAAAGATTTACTGAAATGTAAACATGGCTGACCCAAGTTGAGATTGAAATTTTCACTTAATATATAAATCCTTTTTGTGGCTTTTTTTTGGTTGCTTTCGTTATAAAATTGCAGTGCATATAGACAAGAGTTCTAATAAAAAAACGTTAAATGCATATCGCACACTAAATCATAAACAGTCACAACTCAAAATAATCAAAGTGGTTTTGTTTTTTTTATAAACCAGTTAATTGAACAAAATCTCTAACAAATCTCTTTTGCAATGCAGTCTTCTTGAAGAATATAAAATACCTTTAAGCTTGTTTTTATGTTACAGTATTAACTTAACGGTTGTTTGCAACTACTCAGCATTAGAAATTTTTTGAGTTGTGACTGTTTATGATTTAGTGTGCGATATGTATGTACATAGTAATGACTTTTAGTTAGCACCTTGCAGAGGCAGACACATACATACATACATACATAAATATGAATGCAGTTATTACTGCTTTTACGTGGTGACTAGTTGAGAACTTAAAATACATACATGTGGCTTAAAAGCCATTAAAATGCGGCTCTCTTATGCATTCAGGTATGCTCCATATTATTGTTGACTTTGTTTGTTTGATTTAAGTTTACAACAATATCCTTCAAAAAGTTAAATTTTATTTAATAAATTAAAAGTAAAATTTTTGTTAACAAAAGTAACTTGATTTTTCATAAAGAATTAAAATATGTCATTTGTGTTCATGGCCAGTAATTTTGAAACCATGTTACGGATGTTAGACAAAAATAAGGTCTGGAAAGAGGTGCCAGGTGGATAAGGTGATTTAGCCACAATGTTTAACGTCATGGCATGTAATGAATTACTATTTTGCCTAAAACACACAACTGAGGGAAGCAATGCATTGCATACTTGATAACAAAAGCTTCGAAAATTGCTTCTGAAAACCACTAACGTAAGACGGGCTCTCTAACATAGCAGTAAATTTTGCATCTGAAGCACTTTAGTAAGAAGAAAAATACATGGCTTTTTAGATGCTGAATGTATTGCTTCTAGCTGGTTCATCTCGAACAAAAAAAATGCTTTTTTAATGCGCAACAGCAAATGATTCTGTAACATTGTCTCCCTTACAAAAACGCTTCTGGGAAGCAGTAATTTTTGCTGGGGTAGTGAATTAGTATTTTGCATATTCGTGTAAACATTATTTTATACAAACCAAATATTGTCCAAATGACACTTATTTAATTTTTTGTTTCGCATAAAAGCTATTGGTAAAGAAACTATTATAATAATAAAAATCATTACTAATAAAGGCTGGGTTAGCCGAACGTTGCTGTTGCCGTATTGTACCGCACCGTACTGTTAGCACGTCTGTGCACTTATAGAACATTTAAAAACGTGCGTAGCTCTACTTTACTTTGTTGTTTTAATATGAAAAAGAAACAGCTGTTCACAAAACAATGATGGGATTAAACAAGTTAAATCAGTGACTGTAGCGAAGAAAAAGTACCTAAAATATGTAATGCTCCTTGAACGGTATTTGTGTATGTACATAAAAATAAATCTATGTATGTTATACATACATATCTGTATATATTTATGTCCGTAAGTATGTGTATAGATATGCAAATATTTATGCTTTAATTTAAGTTATTTTTCACACAGATATTATTATTAACAAAAGTACGGAAAAAAAGAGCCAGAATATCCCGATTCCATTAACATACAATAGTGCCATCACTGGTTTGCAAACCTGACTTAACAACGTTAGGAAATTCTATTTTATGCAGGTTAAGACATTCCGTCAAGGTTACAGTAAATTTCGGTAAGAATTTGCATTGTTTTAAATCAACAAAAACGATCAGCTGTTTCGTTAGGTAACGGACACGTTCGGCTAATTCTGCCTTAAATGTTATGCTACATTTTATACCGATTGTAATTTTTTTTATCTGGAAGGGTATAGATTTCATTTAGTCTCATAACAAAAAAGTGGGCGGGGACACGATTGCTACGAAACTTATCCACCACATTAGGCACTTGTGACGACACAATCTCTTGATTGTGATAAATGGACAGAGCCACGTCCAATAAAACTTAATATTATATTTCACATGCTTCTATTTCACCAATTTTTACGAAACTTGGCACAAACCCTGAACTTAAACAGAGACACAATTTTGATTTCAAAAAAGTGGGCGGGTTCACGTCATATAGTTCTATTTATCTAATTCCCACGAAAATTACCAAAAATACTAAAATTTTTAAAATACAACTTTTCAAAAAAGAATTAAAACAACTTCAAAAAAATAAGCACTTTGCTCGAAAAAAAATTTTCGAATAATTGGCAAAATTTTATATTAGAGAAACTATCAAGAACAAATAGTTAATATAATTAATCGAATACTACTATTTTAAAAAAATTTATCCATATTTCTGTGTTCTATCGAATTATTATTGATTGTTCTCTAACAATATATAAATAACATATTTTGAAAGCAGATATTTATTTACACATTTAAGTTGATCTGTTGCTTGTCAACTTATTTGTTAAAGAAGTGCTGCTCATTTTTTTATGTTTCTTTGAACAACTTCTTGCTTATTAAGAAGAAACTGTAAATAAAACCAGTTCTTTTCCGAAACAAATTCTTGCACTAACAACAGTTATTGCATAACTTTGAAAACCGGACAAGTCTAGTTGTATAAATAATGTAAAGAATTTTTTTTATGTCTCAGTAGATTTATGTGTTAATAGTTCAGTGCAGAACAGTGACACAGATAATAAATATCTGTATAATTTTTTTAAAGCGAATTTCCAGTTTCCATCCAGCATCCTTCTGGAAGCACTTCAAAACAGTGCACTTAGAAGGTGTAGAATTTTTTATTGCTACTAGGGAATGCTTATGAGAGACTGAATTATTTTCTTCCGTACGTATTAAAATAACAAAATTTTTTAAATTATAAATTATTGTTGGATAAATTTTTCAAAATAACTTTTGTTCTGCGGAAAATACAAATATTTTTTCATCAACTACAGCTATGCTGACCGTTTTAGTTTTTTATACTTTTAAATTTGCCACCTGGTAATAAATTTGGTTTACATACAAACAAAAACAACAAACTTGCCAGACCATATTAAAGTATTAACGTTGAAACGTTGCAATATTAAGACACATTTTAAAATGCTATTGTGAACTCCCTAAATATTTTTTTTATGTGGTAAGTAAGCAGCACTATTTGTAAATCAAGGCGAATTCAATAAGGTGAACTAATTTTGAGATATCAAATGCAACATTTTGCTTGATTTTGCCACCACAGAAACTATCAGCTGATCATCGTCTACTGTGTAATAAGGTCACCTGATTGAACTCACCTTGTTACAACTTTTGTAAAAAAAAAAAACTTTCTTTATATAAAAATTAACTATTATTTACTCTATGAATAGTTAAGTTATTGTTCCTCTCAAATATTCAATAATACGCTAGCTGAAAAACAAGCCGACACAGGATTATAAATAATTCAACAAATACAGACAATTTAACATCTTTGTAGTTTACTTTCCTTTGTTTCCTACTCTTAGCAGTAGTTTTTTCATCTCATCATAAAATCAATCACGGCAGAAAATGTAATTAAGCATAAAATCGTAGTCAGTAACGTAGAACTCAACAACATTTCGCTATTAAATTCAAAAACACTTCATGCTTCAACAGCAATGATTTATTAATTATGTGTGTGCTAAAAAGATTTCTTATTCGTATCTGCTACAAGTGAACTGGAACAAGTCACGTTTTGCCTGTCTCAATTAACTGTGTGTTAAAAGTTGTTTAGAAATTTCTAATTTCAATGAACTGCTGCCACACGATCACGCCGCCATTGGCATAAGAACACGAACTTCAGGTTTCAGTATCCTGCTATTGCTGCCACTAGAGAAAATTTTATAGTTTACATGTAAATTATTACTTTTTTTTAATATTTCAAAAAAAAAATCACTTGCTCATCTCTCTTAAAAAAAAACTATTTATGTACGAGTGTCTCTATCGCACATTACACTTGCATTCCCAAATTACAAAATCAAACCAACAAACAAATAAACAGAAATAAATTATGATTCTCCCTGAGTGCTATTGGCAAACGTTATGTAGTTGTCAACACAGCTGAAGTTATATTTGTCAGAATTCATTTTCAAAGTTATATTAATTTTAAAATCATGATCAACATGTCATACCGTCCATCGTATCTTTTAATTTTTGTTTGTAAAACAAGTGTCATTCCAACAGCATTCATTAAACTATTTAGTCAGCATCTTAAAACTTGTTTGTGAATTATTTGTGTTAAGAACGGCGTTCTCAAAGATTTTAATAATTTGTTATTTCTTGGTATTTGCTACTTGGTTTTCAGGTTTAATTCGTGTTAATGTCTTTTCTTTTTCATAGATACGAGTACATGGGAGAAATCTTGATTAGCATAGCACCGTTCTGTTAATCGAGTATATTTATGACAAATGAATTTTACTCAGCTGGCTTTATTGATTTTTATGCTTAAATCTTTAAATAACTTTAGTTTAATAAAAACTCCAATACATTGAGTCAAGAAACTCACTCTTCAAATTTCAAAACCAACCAATTTGTAGAATAAAGAAGAAAGAAATTATGCCCTACAAAAAATATACTTTTAGTATCTTTAACTTATTTATTTTGAAATGAGAAGATGCAAAACAAAAGGATGCTTTTTCCGCATTTTTCGACAAATTGAGTTTTTGGTGTTTCATTTTCCCGAAAATTTTAAATGACAAAAAAAATAAATAAATAAAACAAATAGTGTTTAAAAAACTGTAATGAAAAATAAAACAGTTTCAGTCAAAGCAAAATCACACAACGATTTATGACAAATTGCGCAGTACTTTCAGCAGTCGACGATTTGAAAAGTTTTAATTTGATTTGCTTTTGCTTTTGGTTCGAATCGCAAGTAAAAGCAGAAGCAGTCTATATGATTGTGGAAGTTGGAAACAGTCACAGTCGAATAAGCAAAAACTCTTGCTTTTTTTCTTAACAATATTTGAATAATATTACTTATTATTTAAGAAATGTATTATTCGACGTATTGTCATAAGTTTATTTTAATTGATTAGAGGTTTGTGACTGTTCAAAATGTGGTTGAGGTCTACTGATGATTTGACTGAGCACCAATTAAATATATATGTAGACAATGCTTAACCACCAGCAAATATATTTCAATTAAAATTACTTATTATTATCGCATTATTTTTAACCAAATAATTTTTTCGTATAATTTTGCTCAATAAATTAAATTAAATTGAAAAAGATCGAAAAATTAGATAAAAGAATTTGCTTAATAAAATTTAAATGCAAGAATATTTGTTTTGATAAATTGTATTCGAATAATGTTATTCGAATGACTTTATTTACATAATTTATATTCAAATAATTTCTATTATAAAAATATTTTTACAATATTTATTTTCTGTAACCCTTAATTTAGCTGTCTTTCCATTCAATTATATTGTAATTATAAATATTATTTTTTGCTAAATGGGTTTCCACAAAAATTGCCTCCATGCAAATTTTTTATTCTAAAAAAATAAAAAACGATTAAATAAATTTTATGTCTTTGATCATTAAAAATGCAACAGCAAACGTAATTCATGTGGTCATAAAAATGTTTACTGCTGTGAGTTTTCTAGTTTAATGTTTTGCTTAAATACAACATTTTACAAGTCCATTGCATGCGGATGGCACATAAGATGTACCATAATTGCGGAAAACAAGTTTTAATAAACTCCAGAAGAGAATCGTATTAAGAAAATTTTTTATTGGTATTAAAAAGCGTTTAAAATTTGTTTTTTGTTACCAATTTTTTAACAATTGTTACTGAAAAGTATTTATTAACCCAAAAAGTTTGCAAGTATGCTCTATACTCAAAGGAGAGTAAAAAAATGAGAGACAAAAAAATTCTTGCAAATTCTTACTGGTAATAAAATTTTTACTTGTAATAATTATGCAAACATCTGTTCTGTATTTTGTTTACAAATTATTTAATTATTTATTCATTTTCAAAAAATAATAATTATAACTACAATTATAAAAATTAATTAAAACGAAAAGGAGTACTAGTGAGCGTCATAGGACGGAAGTGATTTAAATAACTGAATGGCATGCGCTTAAAAGGTTGTCTATAACCATTTTTGGTATAAACAACAGCCTTAGAATATTAAATTCAGTGCTGGGATATTGGGTAAAATGGTTTTAGAGATTCAAAAATCAATTAATGGGGACATAATTCCATCTTCCCGTTTATACTCGTATTTCACTTAAATGTTAAATGCTAAATAATATTCGTACTGGAAGTTGTTGCGAAATAAATATTTGCCGAACACTTTTTATGAACATTGTAGTTGCATTTTAGAGGCAAATAATTCTAAAAATGCTGTATTTATAAAATACATATTTGCAAAAAAAAAATTTTTTTTCAAAAACTTTCAATAAATTGGTGGAAAAAATCTGCTGATGGGTTGATATATAAGTATAATAAATAATTTTTACAGATTGGGTTGTACATTATCTATATGCCTGAACTTTTTTGTTGCAGCCGAAAATATTTATGCTTGATAATTCATTTATTTTTTCAAAACATTCATGATTTAAAAAAAAATCCATGCCCATAGTAATTATAAATAATTATAAAGAAAATGGCTCATTTACCGCGCACCTGATATAAATTCAACATATTTAAAGCAGCTGCTGTAAATTTGAAAACTTTAAGAGATGGGAATTGCTTCTTTGAAAATTACTAAATGTCTTATCTTGCAAATGACTCGCTTTTCTTTCCTTTGTTTGTATAAGGGAAATACTTCTTCTCACCACTTCTTATTATTTATTTGAGTCTTTAAGTATTCGGTGTGGCAAAAACGCTGTTGTTGTTGTTGTTGCTGTTGTTGTTGTTGGGCTATGGCTGCTGAATACATTTAAGTGACGTGGTGTTGACAAGATTTAAATACATACTATCATTATTATTATTCTTGTTATAACTATTATTAATATTATTCATATTGTTCCTGCTGCACAATGGGACACATAACACTAAATTTTGGGGAAGCAGTATACACATGCATGCATACATATATACATATATATATATATATATATATGTGTGCGTATGTCTATACGTGTTTGTGTATATGGGTGTGTATGTGTGTGTGTGTGCCTGTTCTTATTTACAGATTATATCTGTTTACCAAGCTGACAGCAATAAATAGTTTTGCATTTGTCTGTGCTTTAGTAAATAATTCCCTAAATGTACCAAGATGAGCACAAAACCCACCCGTCATTTCATTACATGGGATTAGCAGCCAAAAACTAATTCATGCTTGAATACCTACTTACTAATAAAACATTGTTATGTAAACCATTATTCACACTTAAATACAAGTAAATTTGCACGAATTTAGCATAAATTTCCTTGGAAAATAAAACACGGTTATAGATTTGTATATTTATTTGCTACAGGCTTCTTAGCTTATTATATTTATGTGCAAACATAATTCTAAATACAATTTTGAGAGTTTTTTTAGGTTTAAGAATTTTTTGGTTAAAATCTATTGATGAGGGCTTAACAAAACAACAAACAAAAATTATTTTCTTGGAAATTGTATTTAATATGTATGACCCTATATAGACATTTTTCCTATAGAGAAACCGGCGATATTTTTGAAGCTACAACTATCGAATTCTATTTCATTTATTCAATCTGTTTTGGCAAATCACCATAGATGGGTATGGGGTTCAACAACGCTTTCGTTGAATAGACCATGGAATAGTTTGAAACTAATTCTTATTTTCATTGAACAATTACATTTAGTAATGAGGTTATTTTTCAGCAAAAGATCCATCCATAAGCGTTCAATGCAGCCAAAAAAAGTCACTATTGTGGGTGTGGCTTTTTGGTACATATTTCGTTGAAAACGACGTTGCCAAGGCCATCACCATCAAGGTCCAGCACTATAGGCCGGTGATTACGAACTTCTTTTGGCCAGAATTGAATGAGATGGACACCAACGACATGTATTTTCAATAGGATGGCACTACATGCCACACAGCTCATGCCACATTGCATATATTGCACGAGTGAATTGAGAGCCTGGTCATCTCACGTGGAGGTTATGTGAAGTGGCCACTGAGATCATGCGATTTGACGCCGTTAGACTATTTTGTGGGTTTTCTCAGGTCGCAGATCTACCTGAATAAACCACATAACATATCGGCCCTCATAGCCAATATATGTAACTATTGACATTGGTCAAATGCAGCCCCAGTCATGAAAACTGGGGCGGCCATCACGATGTTATATTTCATACAAATAAAAATTTCAATGATAGTTATCTCACACAAACTTTGTTTGCTTAATGCAAACTAAATATATATAATACAAAATCCACTTCGTCACTAGATTTGGTCAAAATTTACTTTAAACGAGATTTTGAGCTAAGTCTAGTTGCTTTTTACTAGATTGCCCACACAAAACGAAATCTATTCTTTAAGTAAATTTTTATTGTTTACTATCCTGTACCAAAAATGTATATAAAAGGTTAGTGAATTAGCTAAGCTCTATAAAAATTTTCTATTGAAGGTGTGTGAATGCGTTAAGTCAGTACTTTTTGGGTTACAGTTTAATAGGGCATTTTCACCTGCTCAAAATCTAGCAGACCTTTATTAAAATCTTTATGAAAATCTATACCGTTTACACCAACTTATTTTGACATTTATCAAGATTTTTATCCAAGACAAAACCCATTAACTGAAAAACTTCCAAAACTACAACCATACAACTGAAATTCAGTCAATTCACACACCTTTTAAAGCAGATCGTAACTAATTCACTCATCGATTTTATAAAATGTACAGATAGTAAAAATTTAATAAAAATATTAGATTTTTATTAGATTTCCTACAAATCTACTGACAAAATAGATTTCGTTTTGTATGGGAAATCTAGTAAAAAGCAGGTAGATTTAGCTCGAAATCTCTAAGTATTAGATTTCGAGACATTGTGAATGCCCTATAAGAGAAAATTTTAGACAAACGATTTTGTCTTGGATGTGAAATCTTGAAAAATTTCAACAAAAAAAATAAGCTTGTGTGTAAACGATTTAAATTTTGATAAAGATTTCAAATCAAATTTACTAGGTTTCGAGACAATGTAAATGCCCCATAAAATATAAGTCTCTGTAATTAAAAAAAAGGTGTGTGAATTAGCTGCATTGAAGTTGTTTGGTTGAAATTTAGGAAAATTTTCGCTTAATGGGTTTTGTCTTGGATAAGAATTCGTGATAAATGTCAACAACAAAAACTTTTGGTGTAAACGGTATGGCTTTTTATTTTAATTGAAATCTGCTAGACGTCGTGCAGGTGCAAATACCTTATTAAGAAACTAACTACAGCAAAGACAATTATAATTTTTCCGCCAAAAACACTAGCAGAACGGAACAACATACTATTTCTCAAGATCCACTGTGTGGTGCCAGTTAATACAAACCTTAGCCTTATACTTCTTTTTAATTATTTTTCTTCCGATTCGGTATTTGATTTTTTTTTATAATTTTATTATGCAAATAAATTAAACATTTGTAATAATTCTTTATTATTGACATTAAACCATATTTCCGGTCATCAGACACCAGCTGGCAAATTAAATTTCCAGCTTCTCTGGCAAGTAATTGATATGATATTATGGCTAATTTAAGCCTTTTCATATCTTGCTTTTGGCAAGAAAACCTTCAACTGGATTTATGTAAATATTCAGATTTTTTTCGCATAGACTTAAAACTTTTCTCTTTTCAATATTATGTAACAATTGTTAATAATTGTCTAATTTAAACAGGAAGTTGTTAATAAATTCTAAAATAAATTTATGCTTGAAACTAACAAACGATTGTTACAAATTATTTAATTGTTTGCAAAATTATGAATGATCTAATAAAATATGCAATAAAAGAACCATTTTATTAATACTTGAAACATTAAGAGTTGTATAATTTTTGCTGTTTTCTTTTTTTTTTTGTGTACATTTGGAAAGTGAAATTCTAAAATAAGTCTAGCGTAAAATAACATTTATTCATTTGAAACAAATGGCTTAAATTGATTGTATTCAAGAGATTAATAAGCTCGTATTGCTGGGTACACATTTGGCATTTATGTTGTTGTTATTAAGGGATGTAACAAATGTTCGCATTCGCTTTCGCATTCGCAAATTATTCGCTTACTCTTGCTATTTGCATTCGCTAAAATGTATGCGAATATTTCAAGCGAATGCTTAAGACAAAAAAATTTTGTACTTCATTTACGAAAACAGTTTACGATTAACAAACGTCAAAAAGGCGAACATTCTTTTAAGGCAGCACGAAAAAGATACATACTCGTATACTTACAGCGGTGTTTGGAAATATTTATCGGTTTTTGAAAATATTTTCTACTTAAGACAAGTCTGCTCAAACTTTTGACAAATATTGAGCAGCATTCATTCCACTCATATTGTTTCGCATGAAAATTTAAAATGTTGAAGATATATTTCATATGCTTTTTCCATATGAAATATATTCGGATTTTTTCCGGAAATAACACATTTTTGGGCTGGATAGGGTAATTTTCGTTTCGGTTTTGATTCTTTAACCAGTTTGAAGCCGGTTCTTGTGTATTTTTTATACAAATGAACGCGAACGGAGCCGCGTTTATTTTATATGTACTTATTTATTTTATATTAGATTTAACCCGCGGCTCCATTCACATTCATCTGTTTAAAAAATACATCCCAACCGGTTCTACAACTAGCTAAACAATCAAACCCAAAACGAAAATCGGAAAAATAAATCCGTACCAAATATAAAAAACCGGTTCCGAACCGTATAAAAATAGCTTATATTTGACACTGTCATATAGCTTTCCATTGGTGAAAGAATTTTCAAAATCGGCTGAGCGGGTTGGGGTGACACTCACTTTCACATTTATAATATTAGTAAGGATGTTCATTTTATAAAAAAAAATTTTGTATCGAGTACCAATAAGAAAAAGAGTTGAATAGTTTAAAGTGTATATATTTTTCAGCACTATACACATATTTTCGCAGTGAGCTGTTTCCTGAGAGTAAATTTAAAACAAAAGCTGCTGAATAGCTGCTCAACTAAAATTTCTGCGTGTAAACCCAGTCCAACAACACTGGCTTACGGGCATTAAACTTAAAATAAGTTAAATTAAAGCACCCATTATTCTCAACCGTATGTTTAGATCATAGTCTGCCAAAGTGGCACCAGAGTGCCTAACTTCAATTTACATACACGAATACTTTTCTTTGGAATTCCAGCACTGATTTAGATGCATGTGTATATCCACCAGCAATATAATCTTGAGTTCATGTTTGGATTTATAAATAAATTTATTGATTTTATAACAATAATGATAACAAGAAGCAAAATTGTATGTAGCATTTGCATTAAATGTTTAAAAATGCGCATAAAAAAAGAGTTAATGTTTCAGCTGATGTTTGAATATATATTTTAGAATATAAAAATATATAATGAATACGTATGTATGTATTTTTATTTGAGCGCGAGTCTGTATGAATACGAATTGAATAATTTTATTTATTACAGTTAAGCAGGAGTGAAATGCATCTAAACGTGCTTAGTGAGCCCGCAACACATAAATTTTTGGAATTTATAATGAACACGTTTAAAAATATAATTAGTGTATTTACGATTGTTAAATGGTCGTTTGTAGGCATAAAATTTTAATTTATTGTTATTTATAATGACCACACATATAATTTTCTAAATAAGTTGTTAATTATTTTAATTTGAAGCAACACAAAAACATATAAATTAATATAAGTACACAGAAAAAAGTCTTCACAAATTAAAGTTTTCAATTAAAAATTAATTTATTTATTATTTAAGCTATATAGTTGCCAGAAAAGACGATTTGACAAGATTTGACGATTTTTTCTCGACAAACGGTGATGGTATAAAAAAAATTAATGTGGTAGCTTTATTTACTGTAAAATAAGCATACAAGAACATTCACAGTTTGTATGAAATAACTATATTTCCAAAACCTGTTACTTGATAAATTCAGTCACAGTTGTGATTAGTGATTTTTCCATCGCTGTGAAAAAGTAACAGGTTTCGAAAAACAGCTCATCTCTAGTTCGAACAGCTGTTTTGTATGGTTATGGTTATGGCACGTCTAATATAAGATTAACCCTCATCATCTCCATCCTCGTTATTCATATTATCTTGAGAGAAAAATAAAAACTTCTGTGAAACCAGCTTTGTTTTTGTGTTATGACGTTGTTGAAGTAAATGAGCAATATGTATGCACATATGTATGTATGTATATACATATGTATGTATATTTGGAATAAGAACTTTTATAAACAATATTATAATGAGAATTCTTATTATTGTATATTGCAAATTTTTCATTATAAAAATGTCATAATTAAAATAATTTCCTTATTTTAAAAATAACAACATTAAAAATGAATTCACATTATTTTAATATACAAAAGTATTGGCATACCATATTCAGGCGCTGTTTGAAATTTCGAAAAGAACAATAACAATAACAAGATTATTTTGATTGCAAAGGTTGATTGGCGTAAAAATCGTTTAACTTGCTTTGGTGTACAATATTAGGTCAACTGCAGATAAATTGCCAAGCAGAATACTTCCTGCTTCGTTAAAAATCTCCTGGAATGCAAATTGTGTTGAAAATATTGGCGATCCGATTAACTTCAGATCTTGTAGTATACCATAATAATGCCAATGACGAGCTGTGAATTTTTTTTTTGAAGATGACGAAACCTACCCTCCACTATGGAACCTTTGCAATCAAATACTTTTTACCAGACAATTTTTTATATGAAGGTTGTGAATTTATGAAAGAGTTCCGCAGGTTTCCGTAAGAATTTTTCAATGTTCAGTTATTCTTCCAAATCACTTCAAAGACACGACACTTGACTCGTATATGACAAAAATAATTGAATTGAAAGAATCGCCGAATCGGCCACAAATCGAGAAAACATGTAATACCTTTTTGGCTATGTGCCTTAAAATATAAATTTTTTGTGTCCTTTTGGACGCATATCTACTTTTGTTTGAAGTTCCATCAAAATCGGTTGAATAATTACCGAGAGGGAGAAATTATTGGCCTCTACCATTCTCTAGATCCTACTTTTGAAAAATTATATATACATTTGTGTCGTTTATAAAGGTTTTATCAAATAAATTTTGTATCAAAAGCTGTTTAATAAACCCCTTATAAATCAAAAATATTTTTAATGAATAAATTCTCTAAAGTTCATCAATATTGGTTTGATGGTTTTAGAGAGACAGACATTTCCTCTTGCACTCTTCTTGGTCCTAGTTTCAAAAATATACAACACATGTGTTTCTGTTTAGACACAGATGTATTAATTTATCGGATTTCTTAAAAGGCGCTTGGAAAGTTTCGGAGAGACAAAATTTCCTATTTGCCCTCCTCTTGAACCAACTTAAAAAAAAGAGTTAATAAATAGCAACAAATAAAGTTACTTTTGCATTCGGCCAGGGTACGGGCGGGCGGTCGAACAGACAAACCTTAATAGGGTTCAGTTTTTTTTTTGGGTATGGAAACCTAAAAAGTCTTGTTTTAATAGATCTCTACTAAGACGATAATAAATATTTGTTAGGAATGGAAAGCTTACACGCTCACCCACCCCTATCCCGTTCCGACCGTATCTTAAGCATATGTAGATAGAACTAAGACTTTATTTAAGTGATAGTATGATTTATTTTAATGAATTTATGGCACATAGCTTTTCCTTTTTTTTAATATGTTGAAAGTTTTTATTACCAAAATTTTCTTTAGAGTAATGACGAATAAAATTGCACATCGCTCTGGTCTATTAATAAGTAAAAAATTATGTGTCTCTGCACATCCTACTGGTTTAAATTGAACGTTTTTCGTCGACAGCAAAATAATTTAGTAAATATGAACTTTTGAGTTATTTAAGAGGCACATACATATATACTTAAGTTCAACATATCTTGCCATCTCAAAGAAAATGAAAATACACACTATGAATTGAAAACTTATTAGGAAGAAGTAGTGAAGAATATTATAATATAAAAGATCTCGTTAAAGAGGTCTTTTTTTATATAAAAAAGAACACAAATTTTGCCTTTTTCATGAAAGAAAACGGTATCATTTTTGCGTTCGGTCAGCCAGCAGCAGCTTACAAATGAATACTACTGAATCAATCACATGTACACATTAATGTTGCAGCAACATGTTTATAGTGACCGTGTTTAACAGACACAGTTTGCTGTTATTGATTTCAAACAAATTCTCTCTCATTGCTCTCTTTTGTTGTGATTTAATTAGCAAAACAAAGCTTGGATTTCTTTTTGGCCAGATTCGTTTAAAATAAAAAGCTTATCAGCTTCAAACTGATTTGTTAGTATTACCAAGACGGGCTTAGAAGTAACAACCATTTCATAAGCGTATTAGTTATTGAAAGAGCTTGCTAGTTGCTATTAAATACGAATTTTGAATACAAAAATTCAAAGTGAAATTAATAAAAAAAATAGTGTTCTTAGCACTAACAAAATTTTTTTTGTGTGGATTTCCTAAATATAAATAAAAAAAAATGAAATTGTTATTGATATTTTTTCTAACAAGTTTGGCAGTCGCAGTCAGAGCGAAACTAGAAGAAAAATTCCACTGGAAGCAGTTGTCCTTTAAATGGCCCAACAAAGATGCAGAAGAAGCTGCCATTAAATCAGGAGCTTATGTGGCGGAAAACAATTTGCCCTTGGGCTTGGAAAGATGGAATAATAAGCTGTTTATAACGGTGCCAAGGTAAATGAAAACTTTATTTTAACAAAAGAGATACACCCATAACAAGCAATCTTTAGATACTCGTACTTTTGAAGTTTTCCGTTCTTTTAATTTGTATTTATGTATGTCGTCTCTTTTTTGCTTTAAGTATTAACACTTGTTTATTGTCTGTAGACAATGCTGGTACAAATTAAAAAATCTTCTTCATTTCTTATTATTAATTGATGTTTGGTTATACATACATACGTACATATTCGTGTTATGAGTTCTTTATATCGATATAGAGTTTTTACGTCATAATATCAGGTATTGGTTAAGTTTCTAATTCGGGGAATTTTCTTGTTTATGTAAATCGTTAGAATTCTAAATCATTAAAGCTGTCATCAACCGGTATTTTATTAACTAACTATTCGTACAAATTATTAATAGATTTAACTTAACCCAAAGTCTCTTCTATTCGTGTGATTTTATTTTTGCAATTTTTCATGTTCACGACTTTTATTGGTTATATGGGAATTGGGCAATATTTATTGAGTTTGAACATTTATCGAAACAAAACACAATACTTAACCAACAGTGGAGCAAAGTTCAAAGATTTTTTTGTGCAATCTGTAATTCTATGAATTTTTTTTAATAATTTCTTAAACGGCCATTTGGGTAATAGATAAATCAATTTTGTGTAAAAATTTCAAATGAAATTCTTAATGAGAATTGCTCAATTTGCAACTGATTACCGGAGTCGTAGGTCATACATGAATTGTTGGTAGTTTCAATAAAAACATTGTTTATAAAAAAATGTTTATATAGTAATTACCGAGAACGTTTTACGACCTAAGACTCCGGCGGTAGCAATTGCTTATAAACAAATGTTTATTTAGAAATTATAAACAACGTTTGTATGACTCCGACAAGAAGTTGTGAATTGAGCACATTACCAAAAGTCTTCAAGGTTTTACTGTGGCGTTATTACTGTCAAAAAAAAGTTTTAACAAATGCAAAAATTTAAGTTATTCGCCAAAACTTTTATATCTACGTAAAGAATATTCGAAATAAAATGTTTTGGCATCAATTACTCAAAACCGGTAATACAACAAAAAAAAAACGACAACTCAAAATACACAAATCAAATATGTATTTACCTGAAATTTGTAAAAATCAATGTTAAACTAACTCAAGTCGACGGCACTAAAATTGACTTTTGCTCAGCCATTGCCCACAATTTACTATTACTAACAAATTCCTATTGATGATACAATAATTATACATTGGCGGTATTCGGTTTTTGATGCAAATGATCTTGCGTAAGTGTAAAATCCAACAACAAAATACACACACTATCCAAAGAAAAGCTACGACATTCTGCATTTGCACTGACGCAAGAACATTTTCAACAAACAACAAATAACGCCATCATATCCATGATGGCCAAATGAATGACAGTGGCAGCATGTGATTGCCAAGAATGGGAACGCCATTGTCACGACCTGACCTAGTTCGCCCATTAGAGTAGGAATTTCAGAATATCAAATAATGGAAAAAAATTCTAAATTTTTGCATCATCGATAATAAGCTGTTTTTCACAAGAAACGATTATTTTTGCCAAAAATAAATGGGAAAAAACAACTTTTCTCTGCTTGCTTAAAATGCATTATAAATGCACTGCCGCGCATTTATGTTATTCCAACAAGCATTAAGTTATTTATCAAAAAGGTTTTTAAAACCTTAAATAGAAACGTAAATGCATGCATTTTAAAATTAAAATTACGTTTAACATTTAAATAACTCGACTACACACAGAATTTTATAAAAGCAGCTGCATTGGCTTAAAATTGAAATTCAGCACACAATCAACTCTCAAAAGTCACATAATGATGACCGTAAAAGGAAACTTGAAAAAATAAAATAAAAGAAAACAACTTAAGGAGAGGAGTTGTTAATTGAAACAACCACATGGAAAACCTCAAAATTTTATAAATAAAGAAATAAAATCACTTGGTTTAATTTAAGCAATTGTGGTTGCCAATACCGAAAAAGAAGCGTTAAGCTTCAATAGTAGTGACGATGCCACACTTTATTGCACAAAATTTAAAACAGTTCAAGCTGCACTTTATCTACGAAAAAGTGTGTATATGTATATACAATCGTACATATCGTTACCTTAATATGGAAAGGCCCTAACTCATAACATCTAATGTATCGAAAAATTTAAAAATCTCGATTTTATAACAATAATGAGTTAGGGCCTTTCTATATTAAGGTAATGATATGTACATCCATATGTATATGCAAGTAAACTACTGGAAAAAAACTTGAAATTCGAATAGAACTTAAACAACTAGTAACTGCTTTGCTTTGTGGTGCATACGATAAAAAAATAACCGTTAAACGTCACTTGCTATTGGCAACATTGTTTCAGTGCGTGTAAGTGTGTGAGCTTACGCTCTAAGAAAAAGAACATAGTATTTGAAGTCAGGTCAGTTGATTGCTGTGGCAAAAAGCAGAAAGTGCTTAAGTCCAGATAAGCTGATTTTGAGTTAATGGCACCCCTGTATTTTTTATATTCAAAAGTAGAGGTGGTAATTCTATATGATTTGCAGTTGATAACTTTTAGGCAACTGTAGCAAATTGCCACACTTAAGACTAATTTTAATTTCGAGTTGCCAGTTGACAAGGCAACTGAAGTTCAGTTGCCATGCATAATCTAGCCATAAAGAATAGAATTGAATTTGGTGAAAAGTGAATTTTAGATAAAAATCTGTTTTATTTCTATTTCCTAAAAACATACTCTTGAAAAAGATGTGACTTTCTTTGAAGAAAAGTGACTTCTTAAACAATTTAATTTTGAAGGATAATTGGATTTTTGGACAAAATCTGGAATACCCCGAAAACTTTAAATATTAGGGAGAAACTAACCTATTAACTTTATTATGAGGGAGGGCAATTATGGAACAATTCCAACTAATAGCAAGTAATAGAGAAAACAAAAAATTCTCATTGGAAAAGGGAGAAATTTCTCGCGGAATTTTATTCATAATTACCCTGTATATGTACATTTTTAAAACAAAAGTTGTTATGTTTGTATTTCTACACATATGTATGTATATATGTATATTAATAAATTTCTATGCAGATGGAAATCTGGCGTTGCCTCATCATTAAATTATGTGGACCTCAACTCTAGGGATAAAAGTCCCAAGCTAATGCCCTATCCCAGTTGGGAAGCAAATCACATATCAATGGAAAACTGTGCAGATGAATGCAAACTGAAAGATAATGCCACTATAGTTTCCACATTTCGCATACAAGCGGACAACTGTGATCGTTTGTGGGTTTTGGATACCGGTCTGGCAGATATTTTGGGCGAAGCCAAGCAAGTGACTGGAAACGCTATAGTGATATTCGATTTAAAAACAGATAAATTGATTCGTCGTTTTACCATACCCAAAACCCAAACTAAAGAAGATTCATTTTTTGCCAATATTGTAAGTATTACAAAATAAAATTGTATGTATGTATGTACATACATATAGTAATGACCACTTAACTTTCCAATTCATCTTTTTAGATTGTAGATTCCAATCGTTCGGAATGTTCAAACGCTTATGCTTATGTGCCAGACTTGGGCGCTTATGCTGTTATCGTCTATTCCTTACGCGATGATGAGTCTTACCGTGTCAAGCATAATTTCTTCCACTTTGATCCCTTGCAAGGAGATTTCAATGTGGGTGGCGTCAACTTCCAATGGACTGATGGTGTATTTGGCATGGCAGTTGGACCCATGAATCCCGATCATTCGAAAGATATTTATTTCCATGCTTTGGCCAGTACCAAGGAGTTCAAGGTATCAAATAGTGTTTTACAAAACAAAACTCTTGCCACAAGTCCCAGTTCATATTACGACTTCAAATACGTTGGCGATCGTGGCATGAACGGCCAATCCACCGCTGAAGTTTATGACAAAGAGACAGGTGTCATTTTCTATACCCAAGTAAATAAGGATGCCATTGCTTGTTGGAATATTAAGAAATCATACGTATCCGACAATCAGGGACTCATCGACTCCGACTCTCATGCTTTGGTGTTTCCCAACGATTTGAAGATTGATGCAGAAGGTACCATTTGGGTGTTATCCGATAAAATGCCCACCTATCTGTATAAAGAATTAGATCCCGCTGCCATCAATTACCGAGTGCTGATGGGAAAGAATAAAGAACTAATTAAGGGCACTCCATGTGAGAAGTAAACCTAATAAAGATTAAGATTTTTCCTTAATAAAAACTAAAGTAATATACATACATATATAATTTGTAGTTTTAATTAAAACTCAATTGTAATTTTTATTAATATTAATTATCCAAAGTATTACCCAATATAATAGTGCTTTTTGTGTGTATGTAGTTTTATGTATGTAGTTTTACTTCAAAGGTCAGAATTCAAAAGATTCCCTGCCAATTGTACTTTTTCGCCCGGTTTAAAGGCTGGCATGCCTAGGTAAGGACAAGTAGAACAACGAAAAGCATCACCCAAATAGCACTAAAATGAAAAAAGAGAACATTTTAGAAGAAACATTATACATTTTCAACAGTTCTAAAACTTACGCTGCCACAACTAGACTTGGCATTTTGTGTTTGTATAATAGAGTTAGATTTTTCAGCCTCCAATTCTTCAGCCAAACCACATGAACAATCTTTGCAGGCTTTACGTTTGCCGGTAGTTCCACACACTTTAAGTAATTGTATATATTATTAAATATTATGGGAAAATTATTTATTATTTATTTATTTGTTTCTTTAATCTTAGGAATAAATTCTAAGACTAAAAATATACAAGCACTAGCTACAGAGGCTTTAAAAAAGTTACATTTGCTTTTTAAAGGGTTCTTAAAGTTCAATTTAGACCCAAAACCCGGTATTCTTTGAAATTCGTTTAAAAAGAATTGATTTTATGGACATATACGGATACAAATCTAGTCGGTAGATTACATCAAAATCAATGAAAAAGACGATTTTGAATTTTTTGTTACTCTTTTTGGACTATTTCAATATGTAGCTTACCTCTGAGCGACTCGGGATCTGGTTTCTTTTTATCTTCTTCATCTAATAAATCATCTTCATTTATTAGATCCTCCGCTTCTTCATCTCCATCAATTTTCCATACTGCCGCTGGTTTTGTAATGTTTTTAGCAAATGATAGCTTTACCGCAGAACCCGTTTCATAGCCAGGTTTTTCACTAACTAAGCTGGAATCTATCAATTGAACGTTAATAAATCCTGATAGCTTCAACTCTTGTATTAAACTTTCTGGCGAGCCGACGAAATCTGAGATGTGTAACTTCCCTTTGGGTTTTAATAATTGTAACAATTTACCGAACGCATCAGTCAGTTGAGCATTTTCCAAAACAATCAAATCAAAAGATGCATTATCATAAGAAGCTGTTCGAGAGCCATTTAAATCAATTTTAATAAAATATTCTGGATGTTTTCTTTCATAAGGAATTTACTCACCAAGTGTCAGCCGATTTATATTTTCTACTACAACGTCACCACCTGTTTGTAATTTAAGATTGTTCACTTCTTTTTCCAAATTTTCTCCATGGGACCAGATGTATAAACTCTTCTTTAAACCTTTAAATTGTTCCATTTTATTTGAACTTTTCAATCAATTTCAACATATCATGCAAATTTGCACAGAATTTTTAAATAAGTATGTTTGGGTAATTGGTTGACAGAACACGAATGCGTCAAGACAAAAAGAATTGAGTATCAGTGTTGCCAGCGTGAAATAATATTAGTGCTTTCAGAGATAAGCATAAGTGATTATTTCCACGCTTACTTTCAAGGTAAAAGCCAAATTCCAAATTTTGTAGAATTTCACTCTTAAGGATACAGAAATATAAGTTATGTGTAACAAAAAACGTTATTAATTTACAAATTCAAATTAATCTAAAGTTAAAATTATTAGGGGAAATAAACAATATATCGAATTCAGTTTAAATAAAATATGTGATTTGAAGTTAAAGATTTTATGAAAAGCGTTCAAGTATATATAACTTTGCATATTGTTTAAGCATATGACGATTTATAACGGTACGTTATCGCAAGTTTCTGAACTTGTGTCTGTAGCTTCTTAGAATTCTTTTACAGAAAGAGATCCTACTTTTCACGTCCACTTATATAATGATTTCATATTTAAATTTGTCATTTTTTGTATTTTGTTATTTTTAAGTACATTGTACTGTAAGTTACTTAACCCATTTTCAAGACAAGAAAAACGGCTATGCCTATTAAGGCCGTGATATACTAGCCTACACGATCGTGAGATTTTTGAGAAAATACAGCCCTGGTATGATGGAATCTATGAAAATTTTCAAAAGACAAAAACAATTCATCAGATCAGGGTTGTATTTTTTCGTATATCGCGCGATTGTGTAGGATAGTGAATCATGGCCTTTAGACTGATTTTCGGGGTACGAACTTTTGAAAAATCACACATGACAATTTTCCTTTGTGATTTCTACCATCTCACTGACAAATTTCAAACTTACCTCTTAAATGGGTGTCATTTTTGGTTTATGTATGTACATGCATGTGTAAGCTATAATATTAGGACCACTTTCACTTTTGTGCTTAATTTGCAAAGTCTTGAGTTTGTTGAAGAAAAGGGAAAGAAAAACGTGTACAGACTGTTTGTACTCGCAAATTTACTTGCCCCTTTGTTTACACATATCTGATGAGCTCATTGAAATATATATTTTTGAGTACCACTTGATATATTTATTGCTAAATTCAAACAATCAAGGAGGTCTACTCTGTATGTCGAAACGAATGAAAATATTTTCGAATTCTTTAAGTTATTAACATACAAATTCGAAATGAGTTTCTTTCGTTTCGAATCACAGTTTATTGGTTTGCTGCAGTGATAATGTATTTTGAATATACTGTGCCGCAAACCAATAACCAACCAACGTTTTGCTAATGTAACATTGTTTGCTTTAAAACATGTACGAACGTATTGTTTCAAAGTCAGTATACATATTAGTTGGGCATCAGCTGCTAAAGTGGAGTCACCTGATACACCCAAGAAGATCTGGCAACACTCTTTTATTAAATTGATTTGCATCATCCTGTGGTTCATTTTTCTCAATTAATGAAATTAGAAAGAGATAGCTATTGTAACTTTTTCACGCCTTCCCTCTTAACATCCATTTTCTTGCAATAATTTGTGAATTTTTTTTAGTACATTTGAGTAATTCACAGCGACAAGACAAGTTTGGAATATATGTTTGGAATATAATAACGTCACCTGAAAACAGTATATACTTGGCGAAAAAAGCAAATTTAATTCTTAAAAATTCATAGCAAAAAGTTTTGTGCTTAAATAATAAATTATACACGAATTAAACCAGTGAATTTTCGGGGTTCTCTTATCACTTTTTCAATACAAGTGCAAAAATCCTTTACTCCTTTAAAAAGTGAGGTTATACTTCACAAGAAAAGAAAATTGAAAATAAAGATTGAAAGAAAACTAGCAGAAATTTTTACTGTCTTGAAATTCAAGGGAAATTCCTATAAAAATATTTAGTTAAAGTAATTTAACAAAGTCTGCTGAGTTATAAACATATTGTGCAACATTTTTGTAAGTCTATGAACCCATAAAGAGTGCTTAAAGAAATTTGAACAAATTCATTAAATTGTAATTATTGTTGGCTGGCTTTTTTCTTTGGATTGAAGGATTTTCACAACGCCCAACTTGTTTTAGTTAGTCTCAAATGTGTATGGCTATTGTGGTAAGTTTTTAAACCTTTAGCTTTAGTTTCTTTTGATAAGTACATTTTGTTTTACAGCTTTCGAATATAATTTATGATACTATTTATTACAATTATCTAAGAAAAATTGCCATAAATAAAATATGTATTGTATGGAATGGAATTTGCTTATTAATTTTTGTTTTACATACATACATATGTGGTGTTCTTTGTGTGCTTGGTCTTTTTAACTTTTTGTTGTTGCATTTCTTTTTTAGTAGAGTTTTGTAAACAGTGATGCCAGCTGAATTTATGATAATATCTTGAAATTCCCCATCTTTTTGGCGACTCAAAGGATTACATGTGACTTTAGTCGGTTGGGCCTTTGTTTATCATAATTTAAGGTTCCTAAATAAGAGTTAGTTACATCATGATAAATTGTATACAGATTTGTATTGAGCAAAGTGAATAGCCTACAGTAAACTGCATATTTATGTGAAATGCCCTTACACATTTCAGGTATGAAAGGATAAATCGTTTGTGGGTTTCACAAATACATACTACCTAGTAGAGCAATGCACTGAATACTCGAGCAATATTCATGAGTAGATAATCTACTCTCAGTAATTTTCTCTTTTGCCTAGGTATATGATGTTTACTAAACTGAACATCTTTCAGGATATGCTAAAATGTATCAAATCTCTTGTAACTTGCGCCTTTTTGCTATGGAATAATCAATATTTTTTCGATAGCGTCAGAGTAGCATAACACGGAACCTATATTTTTAATGGCGATAACATTAGATAAAGAATATCGTTATAACTGCTGATTGTTTTAGTGGTCAACACGAAAAATCGCTTCGATACTAATTACAAAATAGCTCCGATAGCAATTACTAATTTTGTAAAAATTTAACGCAATCGAACTGGCAGCTTATTGCTATACGTGCCTGTTCTGCAAATCAGTACATGTCCAATCAACGTGATTTTTAGAACGGCATCAATAATCATAAAGCACATTTGACCATTGCGCTAAAATATGTTGCCACATGGAGGTCCCATTAAAGAAGAAAAGTTCAAATTAATATTTTACTGAACAAAAATATTAATTTTCAACCGTTCCTTTATATTGAGGAAAAAATATTATACACAAAAATGAGAAATACTTAATCGTAAAGTATTTAGTAACCAGTGGCTCTTTCCTTAACTGCACTTTTCCCAAAAAAGTAAAAAAAAAAACTACAAATTCATCTAAGCGGACAAGATCGCATTGCAAATAAGCCGCTGACGTTCCGAGCGTTTCGTGGAAACCGCGAATACGAAAAATGCTCTTTAATATTTTATATAGTTTTTTTTTCCAAATTTGTATCAAAACTTTATTTAAATAACCACATTCACTTCACATTTCAAAATAGTATTGAAAAGGTTTTAATGACGCAGTTTTAATAATTAAGTACACAATTCAAACCTAATACATTCATACATACATATGTACTAGGTATACATATTTATATGCATGTATATATATTTTTTTTCATTTAATTTTCTATTTTCTAACAATATAAGCAATTGCAGTCAAATACATGTTCATATTACTTCAATATATGTATGTATGCACATATTCATGTACATTTACTTGTTGTTTTGTTTGCTATTTCTCTATAGTCACAACCATATGACGTCATTTGTTTTAACATGAGTGTGCAAATAAGTTGTTTCCTATGCCATTGATTTCATATCGTAATTTCAGCACGAATTTCCTGGAATTACTATTGGGAGTGCTAATTTCTAAACTACATCTGCTTGTGATTTTGAATATAGAAAACAAGTCATCCATATCTTTTTATATTATATTTACTAATTATAATTAAAAAATAACGTATTGAAGTTGTTAAAAAAACATATGTACATATCTTAATATGTACATATTTACATAGATACACGTATGTACATATGTGTGTATAATACCACCGCGAATTTTTGTTGACTTTCCACAATTTCAATATTCATTCTTATTCTAATTGGTCAGTTTGTATATCCACATGAAATTTACCATATTCTGATAAATTTTTATTAAAAAAAAAAAAATTAATTTAAAAATAAAATTTTTCTTATGTACTTTGTATATACCCAAAATACTTTTTATGAATAAGATATCTACTCGTAAATAAAAGTAAGGGGTCTACTCTCTAATTCGAAACGAAAGGAAATGCTTTCGAATTGTAATGTTAATAACATACAAATTCGAATAATTTACTTCTGTTTTGAAACACAGGGTAGACTCCCAGAGGCTTAAATAACTTTTTCCATTTATACAACTCTGCTCTTGTGCTTTTTGTTAAGTTTTATAGCATCTTTGCAGCGTATCTGGTGTTAAGTAGACTACAGTTGTGTCCAACAGCTCTTTTTGAACTAGTTTGAGAGCGTTCGAATCAAAAGTTGTTTCAAACCCATTTAATTTACATTGATGTTTTTGACCGGACTTGTGTCCAACAGAACGAACTAGTTCAAAAAGAGCTGTTGGACACAAGTCTAAAGTAGACGTATTAATTGCCTCTAGGCCGAATGCATACAAGAAAAATATATCATATCGATATGACTGGGTATGGACAGGGTTTGAACTCGGGCTCTCGAACACCGTCATTTGCTGTGTAGTTGACGCACAAACTACTTCAGTCAACAGCACCCTTTTTTAGATTCTTGCTATGAAATATTGCTTTACGTGGCTGCGTAGAATCTAAATGATTCCTTTTTGAAATGAAAGATTAATGCTATGAAACATATTTAGAATAGGGAAAAAGGCCAGTAACGCCATGTTGGCATCTCAGCTTTTTTTTTTACCATATTCTGGGAAAATTAATAAACATTTAATAAAAGTTTGATGAGAACAAAATTTCATCTAGAAATATATGAAATGAATTGACAATATAATAGTTTCAAAAAATATGAGAACTTCCCGATAATTTCCAAATCAAGACGCAAAAATTCATAGACTTATGCATAAATTAAACTAAAAGTTCAATACTTTCGACAACGATAACTTTATTTTTCGAAAATTCTGAAAATATACCAAAACCAACTAATAAAAATAAAAAATAAAAAATATATGGAAAATAAAATTATTACAGCAGGTAGAGACCAAAAACTAATGTGGAAATACTTAAAAGAAGCGGTTAATATGACACAAATAAATCAATCCATAAAGAAAATAAAGATAAATGATAAGTGGATAGAAAATGAACTCGAACTAGCAGAGTCACTAAATAACTTTTTCGTGGACAGCATCAATAAAATCAACAACGAAATTGAGAAGATAGATTTTGATTTCTCGAGAAATATGAACTTAAATTATGAATTTGAATTCAAAGAAGTGGATACATTAAGTATACTTAATATTGTAAAAAATTTAAAAAATAAAATTGGTGGAAAGAAACTTCTGTCTGAAGGTGTTATTAAAGATTCAATGGAATACATGGCATATTTTTTCTCTGGCATTGTAAACGACTGCTTAAGACTTGCTTACGTTCCTGAAAAATGGAAGGTTTCTACAGTGGTACCAATAGAAAAGATTAAAAACACAACACGTCCAGAAGAACTGCGACCAGTAAAT
Source organism: Nowickia ferox (assembly GCA_936439885.1). NCBI lineage: Eukaryota > Metazoa > Arthropoda > Insecta > Diptera > Tachinidae > Nowickia > Nowickia ferox. Next base: position 5,957,391 of record OW387026.1, read on the forward strand.
ACATTACCATCGGATGAAAAAATTATGGAGAGTGTGGTTAAAGAACAGTTGCTAAGCTATTTAAATCAACATGATATCATTGTCTCTCAACAGTCTGGGTTTCGAGCTAATCATTCATGTGAAACAGCGTTGAATATGGTGCTAGCTGACTGGAAAGATATGATGGCGGAGAAACAAGCTGTGGTAGGTGTATTTTTAGACTTAAAACGAGCGTTTGAAACGGTAGATAGGCAGATATTGCTGATGAAGATGAATCGGATCGGTATAAGAGGACAAGCATTGAAATGGTTTGAGAACTATTTGACAAACAGAAAACAAAGAACAGTGGTTGGAAATATAACTTCATCAGACCGGAGAGTAGATATTGGTCTGCCACAGGGGTCGGTGCTCGCACCATTACTTTTTTTAATTTATATTAATGATATACCAAACTGTTTAAAATTTTGTAAAATAGTTTTATTTGCTGATGATGCTCTTTTGTATTGTAATCACTTATATTTGAATGATGCAATGAATGCTGTTCAGACAGACATGGACGAGTTATATGTATGGTTATGCGGGAATAAGTTAAAACTGAATTGTGAAAAAACTAAATACATGATATTAAATCGAAATTCTGAGAACTGTGATAGTGTGAAGCTGAAAATCAAGGATTACGAAATTGAAAATGTTATGCATATAAAATATCTGGGTATAATTATTGATAATAAACTGAAGTGGGAGGAACATGTAAATTATATTGAGAATAAAATAGCAAAGAAAATAGGTTTTATGTACCGAACCTGCAAATATATTGATAAGCAGTACAAACTAACGATATATAAGTCAACAATAGAACCTTATTTTACCTATAACCCCACAATAATTTTTATGTTAAATAATATGCAAATTAGAAGATTACAAATACAGCAAAATAAAGTAATGAGGTTTATTCTAAACAAAAGGTACGATACATCAATTTCTGAAATGATACGAAGCTTAGATTGGCTTAATATAAAACAATTAATAGCATACCACACTCTAAAATTTGTACATAAGTTAAGATTAGGGCAATTACCAAATTATCTTTATGAGAGAATGCAATATAATTTTGAAATACATAGTTATAATACGAGACATAGAAATAATATAAGACTGCCTAAAATTAAGACTGATCTTCAAAAGAAAAGTGTATTTTTTGAGGGATTCAGAATGTATAACGAATTGCCAACAGAAATTAAAGACTGTCAGAATGAGTATATATACAATAGATTAATAAAAACATATTGTAAAACATTATTTGTTATAGAATAATGAAAAATAATTGTAAAATTTACATTAAGACTGATATTGTATCTAGGTCATAGAGACCGTAATAATAATAATAATAATAATAATAATAATAATAACCAATCGGTTGATTATATCACGAAATCGCAGTGGGTCAATGTTTTTATAACTTATGAGAGGTTTACATACACACACTCATACATAGAGATGAATCGAACTGTTTCAGTAGCTCGTTTTTGACAAACCGATGATCAAATCCGTTTAAATTATATAATAAATACATAATTGTAAATTTCTAAAATGAAATGGTTAATTTAAAAACTTGGTAGCGTTTCATTACAAAAATATCTTCGCTAATCTCTTCTTTCCATATAATTTAAATAACTTCTCAATTTTTTTTAACTGCATTTTATTTTTTGAACTGCATGTTGGAATAATTCACAACTAAGTCTTTTGTTCGCCATTTTTGTGTTAATCATTTGAAATTGCATTTTTCATTTATATATGAAACTGCTCAAATGTACTTTCATGTATTTTAAGTAACGAAGCTTTAACTCTAACAAGTCTTGCTTTATTTTGTGAAATTTTAAGCTAACTGCAAGAAAATTGCAAATATGTATTTCTCTGAAAGCTATAATAGCTTTTTTTTATTATGAAGGATTTATAACTGAATGAATAGATAGATGCATGACGGTTTTCACTATTTGAAAATATACATGAACTTACGTATGTTATAACCTGGTTTCATAGCCTCGTTTTTTCCTTTTTATAAATTCTATTTTTATTTAAATTTTGTATTGTTTTTCTTGTCTACATGTTTGTAAATGCACTTCTTGTACTGTCATTACTCTATTGTATTCATGACGACGTATGTATGTACAGACGTATGTACAGATGTATGTACATACGTATATATGCACGTCTGCTTATAATGCATGTGTCCAAAGAGGCGTGTTTAATATTAATTTATTGGCTTTGTGCTTTTAAGCTTTTATTGTTATTTTTTTGCAGGCACTACCCAACAAACGAAAGGTTATAATCATTTAAAATAGTCTTACGATGGCTTTGTTATTTGAGTTCAAAATTATTATTGTTATTTGACGTGCTATGAATTATTTTAAATCAGAATCCAATTATTTTCAAATCTCTAAATGCAATGACTCACTATCCTACACAATCGCACGATCTGCGAAAAAATACAAAACTTATCTGATGAATTGATGAAATTTTTGAAAATTTTCATAAACTCCACCACACAAGGGTTGTATTTTCTCAAAAATCGCACCACTGTGTATGATAGTGTATCACGACCTTAAGATAAACTGGAAAAAAGTTTTACGGCCTATATAGTTCATGTCAGCCGACTTTATTTTTTTTAATTCTGTGTAAATGTTTAAAAACTATTTGCACACATTCCAACATACTGCAAATAATTGAAAAGGGTGTTTTAATATCTAATTACAGTTTACAGTATTTTAATCCATTAGAGCTGTTTTTATTTTATGCCACATTTTTCTATTGTCAATACGCCAGCAATGTGCATTTGTGGTTCCGCAATTAAATATTTAGCACAAAACCTACAAACGTTCACTTTGAAATGCTCGTTTTCATTACATTTGCATTATGCAATTCTATATAAGACTTACTTTTTTATTCGAAATAACTATTAGCAAAACGAACTTGTTTTTCCTCAATATATACTTACACACCAGCACTTAAACAATATTCGTGCTGTCAGATGAGGCAAAAAATTGTGCAACAACAAAACGAGTTCATTACATATACATATGATTATATGCAAGGCGAATTGATACCAGGTGGCCCTAATTTGCTGTCAGAATATTTCCTAACGTTTTGCATTGATTGAGAGCAGAGAATTTATGTCAGCTGGTGAATTAAGATCACCTGATGTCAATTCGCCTTGATTATATGTCTGCAAGTGGTAATTCGATTATGATTTCACCGCAAAGTAGTGATTCAACGCATAAACGGAAGGACGCTAAAGCGCACAAACCATCTCTTGCACTTTGAGCTCGAAGGATACTGTTTTAGCCATTGATGTGCTGTAGGTGAACTTGTCTTCAAACTTAAGAAGCAAAGAAGCAAATAAACTATTATTAACAAAAAATTTTGCTCCGTCTGACCGTAATTTAACACAATTTCAGCCATTTACGTGCAAAAACAAAAACCATTATACATATTGAGAAAATCTTGTTATTTGATATTTGAAGTGAACATTAGAATTTCAAAACTTTTAGAGGAAAATTATTGCAGCTTTTTTAGCGATTACAACTACAAACAGCAGTTGGGTTGAAAAGGAGGTTTTTATGCCAAGGCAAACCACCAGTTGGTGGAATTGTGTTATTGGCTGTTTTGTTTGCTTTTTTGTGTGCAAATATTATTTCTATGCACTCGAAAAAATATTATATAAATTGAGTTAATTTTTGTGATTTTGTATTGAATAGCTGGCTGGCTAAGTTAGATTACATATTGTTGATTTTGTATTTAAGTTAATTAAAAAATGTGATTAGGAAATTACAAGTGTGAATAAAGTAGTAGCAAATGCTTAATTTCTTTGTTGTTCATTATACACAAAACATGCAAATGACATGAAATTTTTACTCGGCTTACAAAATTGTTATTTATGATTATGAATACATATATTACATTCAGTTCAATACTGGTAAAGAATTTTCAATTAATGGTGCATTCACATTTGAGCAAAATCTAGTACATACTTAGGAGATTTTGGGCCAAATATAGCAGATTTCGAGTATATTTCCCATACAAAACAAAATTTACTTCGTCACTCGATTTTGTTAAAATCTACTCTAAATCTAGTAGAACTTAGTGATGCAATTATGGTGTTTTTTTTTTAATTGTACGAGTACTAAAAAGTAAGCCTCTGTACTTTAAAAGGTGTGTGAATTAGCTACATTGCAGTTGTTTGGATGTAGTTTAGGAAAAATTTCAGTCAATGGTTTTTGTTTTGGATACGAAATCACAATAAATGCCAAAAGAACTTGGTGTAAACGATATAGATTTTGATTTTGATTTTTGATTTTAATTAAAATCTACTAGATTTTGTGCAGGTGTAAAATGTCTTATAAATGAAATTTTATTTCTTATTTAGAAATGCTTAGAAAATTTGCTTCGTGTAAGTACATATTCGATTCTGTTAGTTGAGAAAATCTCAATATATAAAATTTATGATGGTTATACTTGTCTACATGCATTTCGCTGCTTAAACCACTTATCCTTCCTTTTCTTAATTAAATCTATTTAACTCATCAGTAGAATTTACTAAACAAAATATCTACATTGGTTTGTAAAATGAAACTTTCTTCATATTAACTTATTTGAAAGAAAAAAATCGAAGGATAAAAACATTGAAGTTTGAACACTTCTAGGCAAATACTCGTACATACATACATATAGTAAAAATTAAATTAAAATTAAATAATATAAGTGGTAAAGCTCTGTACAACGGTTGTCAGATTTTACAACATTTTCAGTAAAATTTTCGAAAAATTTCTTACAAACGTGTGAAATGGCCATTTTTGTCTGACAACTTTGCCAGAAGAAGCACTGTCAGTCATCTGACAATCTGACAAACACATTCCTTGCCATTGTCAGCTAATTATCAGACCTTTATTTTTTGTCAAATGCGCGAAGTTTATGCGTCATCGTCAGACAATCTTCTGGCAATCATTTGAATGTTTCTCTAATAAATGTGATGCAAAGCTATTCCCACTGTAATTCAGCCGAGGAAAAAATAAATTTGTTTCCACCAAAAATAAATAAATTTTTCTTATTTGTTCAATATACACACATGTTAAGTCATATTATTTTTGTCTTAAATAAAACCTTTGCCAAGTATTTTTTTTAATTTTTTCTTTACTTTCCTTAAAATCCTTGCACTTCAAAACAAAATCAAGTATTATATAATATGACCTTGTACATTAGTTGCTATTGCATGAGGTGAACCATGAACAAAATACTCATTTTGCTCGTACATCCTTGTGATGGTTTTTATAATAAAAGTTAATGAAGAAAGAAGCACAGACAAACCAACCTTCTAGATTGTAAATTAAAATCTATAAATATTCCGTTGTTTGTAAATAAAATATTAACTAAGTTATAATTTACGAATTATCAAACTCATTCAGCTGTTGTAGTTTAAAATGCCAATGTAATTTGTGTGAGCTTTTTGAATTACCTTGACAGAGCCACATGGAAATCAAATATAAATTCATTTTTGTATATACATATGTATACATATATGTATGTTCATAAGTACATCTTTATAAAGCGTGTTGGTTTCTTTTAATTTTTTTTTAAAGATATTTTGCGTTCGATGTACATACGTGTATGATAAAGGAATAGCTTTTTTTCACTTATCTTGTGTAATGCTGATTTCATAGATGAATATTCCCAGTAAGAAAGGGAAGTCACTTTTAAAGAACTACATTTTCATTGCTTTCAAAGAATCTACATATATTAGGAAATAAGCAGATAAATAGTAGAAAAGCGAATAAAAATTTGTACAAGTCGTAAAAAATTTATTTTATATATTTAATTATTTTTTTTTATTATACGAGGGTGGGTCCTTAACTCAGTGTCTCTTTGAATTTCCCGCCTCCTAATTGAAATGGAAAAACTACTCCTGTCAACTGTCACTTGATTCCTGTCTAAATTTGAGCCAGCTGCGTCATTTAGTTTGTGTTTGGCTGCCGTTGACAGCAGACTCTACAGCGCGTTTTGCGAAGAAATTCGAAAAAAGTGAATTTCGTGTGCTCCTTAAGGATTATTTTTTGCGAAAAAAAAACATTAACTCAATCCAAGACTAAGCCTGATAAATACGAGTACTATGAGGACTCTTCACCATACATTTCAACGGTAAAAAGTGGTTTACTGAATTTCGTTGTGGCCGTACAAACCGAACGTTCTGGATGCCCAGTTGAGGTCTCTACATCCGAAACAATTAAAAAACTCACGATATGGTTTTAGCCGATCTGAGATTGGTTCTTATCCGCCCTATTCTCCATATTTAGACCCGAGTGACTATTTCTTATACCTAAACTTGAAGAAATGGCAGGGCTACAATTCAGCAAATTTTATGACAAAATTCTCTAAAATTGTTTTTTTTGGATTCAGCCGTTTAAGCACTAAACACATTCACCACAGCAAGCGACCGACTTCAAAATGTCAAGGATAGATACAAATGTTTACCTGAGAATGAATTTTTATTTAACGGCAGCAAGGCAACACGATGGCAGGTTGTTGTCCAAGCTGGTTTTGTCGTTGTAGTCCAATTAAATTAATTTCTTTTTTTTCCCGACAATGAGCAAATATGTATAGTGTTGCCAGTATAATACAAAATATTGAATAAATGACACCTTACCTGGTCACACTTTTTCCGAAATTTTTCGCCAAATTGATTTTAAAAATCGCCAAAAGTCGCTAAAATCAATTTCATGTAGTTTTTGATAATAAATTTGTTTTTGTATAACACTTTCTAATATAAATTTTTATAAAATAATCGTGTAAAAGTTTAGCAGAAAATCGCCAAAAATAAAAAATAAAATCGTCAAAAATTATTTGTTGTATCAAATTGTTTTAATTTGCTGCAGACGAGTTTTAGTAGGATTTATTTTTGAAACTACTCCTTCAACAAACTAATTTTGCTGAATTACAAAAATCTTGAAGTTCAATTTTGTTAAAAAACTAGCCATTAAAATGTATAAAAAAAACTTTTTTTATCATCGTTACGAAAATTGCCGTGTCGCCAAATCAAAAATTTAGAGGCCAAACAAGTAGAAAATCGTCACGTCATATCTGACAACCCTGGATGGCACCACTGAAAAGAATTAAGAAGCTGGCTGCAAGGCGACAAATGCAGCTCGCGGCATTTGAAGTCTTGTGTTCGTTTAATCTGCTCGTGGGGAATGTGTTTAATGCATTAAAAACTAAATTCAGCAAAAGCTTTATTTTTAGTTCAGCTAAAGAAATATCAATTCAGCTCGTTAAATAAAATGCAATTAAGCAACGTTTTAAATTAGTTTTTTAATACAGCCTCTTAAATCATAAATTTAGAATTTTTCTTCTCAATTATAGTATTAATTATGTACATGCATGGAGTAGTTGAATCGAAATTCGCTATCCAGCGTAGATAATTTAAATTTGTACGTGCACATTGCCAGCCACAAAAGTTTTGTTTGTCACAAATAAAGTTATAAAATTTATTTAAATGTTGAAAATTGCCATATACTCGTATGTATGTATATGTACTCGAATCAAGCAATAAATACATCAACTTTTGATTTAATTTTATGCCCTTGTTTTCATCAGCAGTAAAGTTTGCATATGTCGCCGCATGGACTTGAAATGAAAATAAACAAAAATTAAAGTAGTTGTCGTGAAATGAATATGTTCCTTCCTCTTCCCCCCTCTAGTGTAAAAGTATTATCAGACAAGTGAAGAACAAATAAACGATTATACTACTACTCTTTTGGAAAAGTGAGCAGAAATTGTTGTTGAGATATGAGTGCAAATTTTAATGTTTGCATGCAAAACTGAATTGGCGCCTGGTATTCCAAGTAAAGTTTATTTTTTTTTTAATTTCAAACTTAAATGAAAATAAACTATTCAAAAGATACAAATACTTAAAGACTTCAAAGATGGCGCAGCAGCAGTTTTAATGCAAAAGTAATCAATTTTGTTTGTTTCCCCTTTAAAAATTCACAATTTTCAAAGTTTTATTTTCTTCAGGGGTTTTTTTTTGATATTTAATATTCATTTGTTTAGTCTGGCGTCGTGTGTCAATTATTTTGTGGAAGTGTTAAAAAGTATCAACATTTTAATAAACAAATGAAACCTAAATGTAATAGCGAGCCACCAGTAAGAATGGCTGACTGACTGTCTTTGAGAGTTTTTTTTAAGATAACAGCTTTAAATTCAATTTATTCTTATTTAAAATTGAAAGTTTTCACTTTTTTGGCAAACAGACACTATTTATAAAAAATCTTCTCCAATTACTGGCACGTTTTGCATGTACTATGTACATGCTAAAGGGTTTTGCAAAAAGAGCCATTAATGTTGAGATGAAATAAAAAAGTTTTTTGTGAGTACTGGTAAACTACTTATTTGTTAGAATTTTGAGTCATCCATGTCAACTCTCCACAATGTTTGCATTAAAACTTAATCATTTTTCAAATAAACTCTTATCAATTGTCACCAATCCATTTATTTAAACGAGTTACGTTATTGAGTGACTGACTGACTGACTGATTCATCATCGCCCAGCCCAAACGATTATAGCTAGAGAGCTGAATTTTAGTGTGTTGGTTCCCCTTCCGATGTATACATCCACTAAGAAGGGATTTTTGGAAATTCGAAAAAAGGAGCAAAAGGGGATAAAATCGGAATCTTTATGTCTCGGAAACTACAACTTATAAACTCCAAATTACAAAAAAAAAGCTTAGCAATGCTGCTTAAAAATAAGCCTACACATGTGTGGTACTTTTTCTCGATAAGTGTGCTTTTAGAGGCAAAAAGGGGGTTAAAAACTGAAGTTTTGTACACTCGACACATTTTCTAAAGTATTGAACATAGCAGAAAGCTTTTTTTGAAAATGCAATTTTTGAAAATATAATTTTTGAAAATGTACTTTTTGGATATGACAACTTTTGGATAAGGTACTTTTTGAGAGATGTATATTTTGAGAATGGTATTTTATAAAAAGAGTACTCGTTCAAAAAAAGTACTTTTCAGAAAAGGTATTTTCTTAAAAATGTGTTTTAAGAAAGAGCCACTTTGTTTAAAAGGTACTTTTTGGGAAGACTGCTCTTATATAAGAAAAGTACTTTTAAGCAAAAAAAATTTTTTTTTAAAAAAAAAAAAAGTGAGACACTTTTTCGAAACACTACTTTATAGAAAAAGGTACTTTCTTTAAAAAGTGGTTTTGAAAATGGTCCTTCTTGGGAAAAGTACTTTTTGGAAAAGGTACTTTTTGAATAAGGTCCTTTTTGGGAAGAGTACTTTTTGAAAAAAGTACATCACACAATTACGGTTTTCATTGGGATTTGTTCCAACATTATTTTTGCAAAACTTTTGATGATTTATGTACATAGCATGTTAATATGTATGTACGTACCTATTAATTTAATTGGTAAAAGATGAACTACATAAATTTAATAATATCGTGCATGCAGTGGTGAGTGCTTACCAAGTACGGCATAAAACCGATGTAAAAGCCATAAAATAAAAGAAAGAAATCCAGATTTTTTATTTAAACGACACAATCAAATAATATTTAAAGAAAACAAAATGAAATTCATGAATATCAAAAGTTAAAGTTAAGATTGAGTCCATTTTGTGAAAAAAGTCTATGTATCCATTTTTGCACGCTTCCAAGTATACCTTGGTGCATTAAAAGCGTAATTAAATCAAAGGACAGTTAGAAAAAGAACTAAAAAATATGAATTAAATAAATTCTTTTGAAGCGTGCAAAAGTAGAGACATAGATAGACTTTTTTCACAAAATTGACTCAATCTTAAATTTAACTTTTGATATTCATAAATTTCATTTTGTTTTCTTTAATTATTATTTTATTTTATCATTTGAAGAAAAAAAAACTGGATGTATTCATTTAATTTTTTGGGGTTTACTTTGGTTTTATGTGGTATTTGGTAAGTATGTATCCAAAAATGTTCGCCACTGCATGTAGCAGTGAAAACAAAAATCGATTCTAAAATTTGTAAAACCACCTGCATTTTTCAACTGAAGTGTCACCATAAAAATAAAGCTCGCTTTTTCATTTTCATTTGTTTTGAAATTGTTGTGTTTCGGACTAAAACCTGAAGAAATGACCTTCAGTTAAAAGAGATTAATTTGTTTTTTAAATGTCATTACGACTTTACAATGTTTTTTATTTTTTAAACTGTTTTAATTCTCACACAAAAGTTCCAAGTGACCAATAAATCAATAGAAATTTAAAGAAAGATCTAATAAATTCAAATGTAATAAATATGTAAATACCTGCATGAAAGGCCAACACCTTCATAGGCAGATGGAAACCGACTATAACACTCCAAAACTATATATGTATGTAAGTATGTATGTATACTATATACATATGTATATATATATATGTATGTGCATATGTATGTATATTTAGGCATACGAATGAATAATACAAGATATACTGCAAAAAAAAAATGTATACAAATCGAACGCCAAAATAACAAAAAACTTAAGTACAATTCGCATAGCAACAAGTAGTTTTATTTTTCGTAGATAATGAATACTTGTTTTTTCTCTCGTTGGTTACTCACTTCTTCTTACCGCAGGTGGCGAAGATATACAAACATAAAAAAACAAAACATTAGAAACGAAAAAAATTAATTTGAAATTTTAATGAAAGCCATGCAAATATTGTGATTACAATTGGTTCAGATGTATTAAAAATTTGAAACTAAGCATTGCCATACGCTTAAACTAGAGTTGCCATATGTACTCAAGCAAGTTATCAAATAATTTTTTTTAGTTTGACTCTTCTTTATTCTTGAGTCCGGATTACATTGAATTGGATTTATTTTATAATTTCTTGGGAGCATAAAGTATATATACATATATACATATATGTATATACATCTCTACGGGAGTATATTCCTTATTCACTGTTCCCCCATTTTAAAAAATTATTTGCAAGCTTTCAGTTGAAATAAAACATTTGGAAACAAAATAGCTGACTTCGAAAATTCGAGGTTCTTCCTCAAATTTAAATTTTTAGCTCAATCTGTTTAGGAAAGGTGGATTTTATTTTTAGGAAAAATATTTAGAATTCGGCTTGCATAATTTTTAGAATTTGCAAGAAAAACCTAAACTAATTTTGAAAATATTGTTTTTTGTTTTCATGTAAATATCACTATGGGTGGCGTGATTTGGAACAATTATGCTCTTAGTATATTTTTTTTGTACTTTCTATGTCACTGAAATCCGATTTCGGTATATTCATTTTCACTCACCTAGAACACACATAAAGTAACTCTGTGAGGAGATTAAGAAGGATCAGGTAAAATGTGAGTGACATGCTTAAATGCAGAATACTTAAAGAAGGTTTTGTATTAAAAGAATCCATAATTGAACGGGTTTCATTGTTTTGTATGCCGATTCACGATAACAATGATCCAAAGTAGTGAACTTCAAACCTTTTTTTTTAATAATGTAGTCTTTTCTGGTAGAATTAGTTGAGAGAAAACTTTGTTATTTTCGAAAAATTTTCAGCTGTTTGAAGAAAATTTCAAAGCATTATTTTTTTGTTAAAGCAAATTTTTCTTCTTAAAATTTTGATTTTTTTTATGGATTCACTTTCTGTCAGTTGGAAGAATTATACAACACTTAAATTTATTTCTTGCTACTTGGCAATCATGGCATACATTCACAGCATACGTCATCAACACAAAAAATATAAAATAATTTATTCCCCCCTTCACTCTTTATAAAATGTCGTTCTAGAAAATAAATTAGAATGAGACCAAGCAGAAGAAAAAAAATCTTAAAATAGATAAAAGCAATAGAATGGCAGGCAGACAGAGTGTTGGTGAAAGAAGGTTCTTGCGAAATAACCTACTTTAGTCTGATTGTTTCGAAAAACATCGAATCCTTGGTATTCACTGGTAGATACTCGTACATTATAATTTAGAAACTAAAAATATATGTAAAAGTAAATTAGGGTGTCAGGTTAGTGTGTTAAGGTTACTAACGAGTTAGTACATGTATATATGTATGCACTTTACGTAGAACAAAATTTTTGCTTGTTTGTGCAAAAAAAACTAAAAATGGAAACCAGGTCAATTCATTATTTTAAAAGTATTTTATACAAGTTTTATTAAGGAAGTATGTATGCTTGGGTATCCTACAATTTAAATATGAGTGAAAGCTGCTTACAAACCAAGTCATTGCAAGGACATTAATAATAACAAATAAATTAAAAAAATCCTATAATTTACTTGATTACGATTATTCTGGACTTTGAATATTTGGCTGCTTGCTGCCTACCAGCAATTAAATTTTTATAGATACCACTCTACTCGCCCGAGTCCTGGTCTGGAACCAATGCTAGATCCAGTGATTAGTGATTAGCTACTGCATGAGGTTCCCTAACCCAATCTTCTAGTATGTGGTTTCCTAGAAAGTTGCAATTAATTTTCAAACAAAGGAATAGGGAAAAACTTCCAGAGTAATTTTTATTCACAATAGATCTATTTACTAAGGGCCTAATTCATAAAAAATATTTTTTTTATAACAGTTTTATTAATAAAATTTCCATAGAAAATTTGTTTCATAAACCTCTTAATAAGCAGACATATTTTATTATGAATAGTCCTAGTTTACACTATGTAAGTCTTATTGCTAAGCTGATTAGTTTGTTAGGAGAGAGAGACGAGGGGAAAAGAAACGTTACTGTTCCCCTCGTTTTTCTCTCCTTCAAACTAATCAGCTTAGCAATAAGACTTGCATAATGTAAATAAGGACATAAGGCAGTAAATATCTGATTTAAATTTATAACTCAAATAGCATTTATGTTAGTCATAGTCAACTAATTCAAAATTATATTAAATTGTTTTATTCGTTTGCATGCTCTTACAAATGTGCCATTTCATTCGCAAGCTTCATTAATTTGTAAATTCTAAAAGTAGAACTTTGTTACAAATTTACATACACATACATATGTACATAATATGTGTGTATACATACATAAGTATGTACATATGTACATGCAAGACGTTTTATTATTTCATGTCCTAGTTTTGTTAATGAATAATATAGAATATATGAGCGGTTTATTTTGCAATGCAAGTTTCAAAAGTCACTTCATTAAAAATATTTATTCATCCGCTTAGATTATTAAACTTTTTAAGTAATATTCCCTAAAGTTAAAAATTTATATTCAATACTGATTATATGGTTCTTCAGCATTATACATTACAAATTATAATAATGAAATAAATTATATGTATACATATATGTATGGGGGACTCAAACGTTAGTATTAAATGTCATAGTGTCATAACATTTTAAAATTTTGATTTGAAAGAAAATATAACACTTAAGACTACCGTTTGAATCCCCGATTTATTTCTAGCATTATAAATTTATACATATCCTCGTATGTAAGTATATTGTTGTTGCCGTGATAAAATTCCATTTAATTTTTCCTAATTCAGTCAATATAATGCTGGGTGTGTTACAATAATATTGGACTACTACTTATAGTTTTTGCACAAAATTATTTATGAAGCCAACCCACTGTGCAACACATCAAAAAAGTTTCATTATGGTCTATGTTCTTTCTGGTTTCCGAGTTTGGATGTTAAAATACATGCTACACTTGTCTAAGTTGTAATTTAAGAAAATACAATCCGAATTTAGAATAAGAAAACTTTGATATGGACGATTTACAAATTTTTAATTTTCTTGTTTTCACTTTTGAGCAAACTAACACCCATTTTGGACACGCAGCTTGCTTAATTCAGCTGGGAGAAAGACAGAAAGAGAAAGTATTCTTAGCTCTGTGTTTCACCTAAGTTAATTAAGACTGTGCGAAGTAAACTTTGCGTGTCTAAAAGGGGTGTACGTCCTATTTATCTCAAAATTAGCAACCCGTGAGAAAACGCAGAAGACCTTTTTATCTAAAAGGGTACTTTTTATAGAGATATAAAACTTTAAGTTGGCAACACTTTTTTTATCTGGCGGCCATTTTGTGAGCTGTCAAGCGACTTATGTTCAGTTTGGTTTGGCATTTCAACATGAATAGACTGACGCCTAAAAAACGCTTCCAAATTGTGCAAATTTATTTTGAAAATCATGGTTCTGTTCGAAATACGTATTGCGCACTACGTCCATTAATCCCATTAACTATGGAACGTTTACTTACCACGTTAACTCTAAATGATAAGACGCATTCACAGAGGCGTCGTAAAGTGCGTGCAGAAGAAGTCATTGCTGCTGTAGAGGGTAGCGTAGAGGAAGACCCGAATCAGTCTATCCGCCATGATTACTGACATCTTCGTTCATCAATTGAACAACTATGATGTGCAGGAGCTGAGGTTACAACAAGACCACAATTGATTTATTGAAGAAATTGTTTGGTAACCGCATAGTTTCACGTTTCGGGCCCGTGAATTGGCCTCCAAGAAAGTGCGATTTAACGCCGCAAGACGAAACTATTGATCACTTGGAGGACAACCTTCGTCGAGTTATTGTCAATATATGGCCACAAATGTTGGAAGAAGTCATCGAAAATTTGACCTCCAGATTAGACTACGTTTGAGCCAGACGTGTGGCGGTCATATGATGAAAGGAGTGATATTTAAATTATAATGCCAGAAGATTATCTTTTGAATAAAGTAAATTTCATGTCAATTTAAAAAAGTTCATCTTTATTTTATTACATTTCAGAGTTCTATACCTCTATAAAAACACTCTATAACTGCTAAAGAATGCCTTATAGAAGGCCTCAACTCTTTCGCATAAAAGATAAGATACACATTACACACTCCGTTCTTGTTTTGTTTATTTAATAAAGCAATAGCAAAATCACTTAATTTGAAAGCCTTTCAGAATCGCTGGTGAAAGCACCGTAATGACAACGCGTGGAAAAAGATATTAGTTTAGCACGAAGCGAGCAGGGCTTTTACATCCAAAGGAAGGAGTATAGATATGTTACATATATATATACAGATATATTACATATGTATGTAAGTAAGGATGAAAGTGTGCTAATGCGTTATCAACTTTCCATTTTGTTAGAATTTAAAATGTACAGCCATTTAATACGAGTATTATCGGAAGAGCGACAAACCTGCTTGCGAGTTAAATACTCGTATGTATGTATATGTGTTCGGTCCTTTGAGTTCTTGAAGTAAATACCTCATCTCATGTTGAAGCATTAAATTTTGATCGCAAGTTTTCATTTAATTGGTTACAAATAAATAACAATACTAAGCTGGCAATTATTTAAATTTCTGGTATCAACTTTCGATTTAGAAGTTCTCTATATAGTCTTCTTTGAATGTTCTTTCTTTGCTGACTTTGACGGTACCTGGTTATGAATTTTTTATAAAGTGCTAATATTTGGCTCTTAATCTACCTTTTTTTCTTTTACTAAAACTAATTATTTCAGTTTTTGATTTTTAATGTCATAATCTAGAAAAAAATCAAATTATTTTTATTTTTAATCTTTACTTACGTCATTCACCGCTCTAGATATACAATATGTTTTTCTTACACTCAGTTTGATTTACTTTATCTACTCTGTCATAACGAATATTTCTTTTCTTTCTAAGAAGGAGAAAATTATCTAATCTACTAAATTTATTTGCGTTTATTATTTGTTTTCGTCTAAAGTTGATTTGTGTACACATACATTTTAATAAAAGCTTTACTGAAAATATATCTAAAGACTACAAGAAAAGAAAAATATGTACGAGTATGTACATACATAAATAAAAGAATTCTTAAAATCCCATAATTTTTAAAATACATACAAACATACTTATTAAAGCGGCATAAGAAAATAGAAAAAATTGTATAAAAGATTTAAAAATTCCACAAATTTCAATGAATGAAGACTAAAAGATTGTGATTATGATTAGTTTCCAAGTTGACAATGTTCTAAAACTTCAGAATGTCAAAGTCAGACAAAGCTTCAAAACAAAAAAATTTACAAATTTAAGCAAAATTCGTTGCTGGAAAACAACTTTTTTGCAAACACTTATCGGATAGGCTGATAAAAAGAATGACGTTTTTTATCGTTTTTTTTTTTTGATAAAAAAAAACCAAAACAAAACAACAATAATCTTAAACTGGGAAGAATTAAGAGAATCTGTTCAGTTTTTGTTAAGACACGTTAAGCGAAAGAACGACGTTTTTGATTAAGATAAAAAAATAACTAAAATAATTTTAATTGGATTACATCAACGAATTCTACATACATTCGCTTTTAAACATATTTATACATATTTATTTATGTTTATAATGATCATCAAAGCAATGTAGTAAAAGTAAAAAAGTACTCGTATTGTTCTACTGATTGATAATTATTATTTGACAAATTAATCGTACCTGCTATTTTTGAAAAACAATTTCTATTCAGTCGTTTATAATATATTCCTCCTTATTGTGAACGTCGTCGTCGACGTCACATCAAGACGGCAGTAAAAATTGTCACTTGTCTGCTCTTTGTTGACAATAATTGACTACTACTAACATGTTCTATTAATTTACAAAGCCTTAGAGATTAGTAAGAGAATGTCAATAAGAGACAATTGTTGCTGATAAAGAGTAGACAAGAGACAATATTTACTGTCGGCTTGATGTGACGTCGACGACGCCATTCACAATAAGGGAAATTTTTTTGTATTATACTCATGGGAATTGGTGGTTATGCTGTTTTCATCAAATTCCCACAAGTAATTATCATTAAAAAAAAATAAATTTAGCCAAATGGAAAGCATTAACATTTTAAGGTAATTTAAATACAATAAAATTTTTTATTGCAAACATAGACTAGACTAGTTTGTGTCAGTTCCATTTCCTGCAGGGTCACTATAAAGGAAATGGGAAAAAGGGCAAACATCCCTGAGGAATTGTTGTTCATTGTGCTGGATTATACATTTAAAAATAAATTGCTTTTAAACGTACTTTAAAAAGCACTTTTCTACAGGTACTTTCAAGAAATATAATTTTAAGAAACAGTCGCTAAGCAGCTCTGGGTTGAAAAACAACTCTCGCGTCATCGAAATTATTTCTATTAGTTGTTTGGCCTTCGAGAGTTTTTCGTTTCGCTCGCACTGGTTGACTGATCTGCCACGGATAACCGTATATTTTTGCGGTTCTTTTGTGGAATTTCTTTAACAACCACATTGCTACTTCCTATGTGAAGGCATAGGTCGTGTACAGTCAGCCACAAAACCTTTATAAAATACTGTTAATAATATCTTGGGCATATGGTCTAGTTACTCCGCCCATTTTTGTGCAACCACAAATAAATAAATAAATAATTTTAAGAAAGATACTTTAAAAAAATGGGAGAATGAGTTGCTTTCGAAGTGATGTTCACTTTGTTGTTGACCCTTTAATTGTTCAATCAAGAGTCAACTTTTTAAAAAGTTGAATGTTGTGTATGCTACGTGAAATTAAATCGTTTGGAATTGTACATACATATTTCTAACAACAATTTCATGGCAATCCGCACGTTTTAATTTCACGTGGAATACAGAACAAAACCGATTGAAGGAAATATTTACTTAAAGTCAAATGTTATTTTTTTTTTTTTTTTATGAAAAGAGAAGTAACACTCAGGCAATGAATGCCTACTACTATTAATAGGTGTTACCTTCTTTAGGAAAGGGATAGTGAAGTGAGAATACAGGTGGTGAAGGAAGAGACAGAGAAAAGCTTCATGATTTTTGAACTCTGCTTTTTGCACGTTTTTAATAATGCAGTGTTGCAGCGCCTCTGGTGTTAAATGAGGCGTATTAAATTTTTGAAGCTGTGATTAGTAGCCATTTTATTGATTATTTTACTTCGCCGATAATACTGCTACATAACGAAGGAGGGCGCTCTGATATTACATTAGGATTAGTATCTGCTGAAGTCGGTATAATTCAGTGACCAGTGACTATGCATGAACTTTCCTACAACAACAGATACAAAGGGACACTAATGTACATCAGAAAAATGCGTGGTGTTGTTATTTGATGACTGTCTGATACCGGGCTCGAACCCATGACCTTCGTTTTCAGCCAACGCCACCTTCTGACGTGTCAGCTGTATTCCACACGTGAAGTGATTGAGTCAAATGATATTATAAGACTTGTTTTCTAGGGAAAAGTAACTTTCCATATTGTAAATACGCGCCATGTGAATGCACTTGTTGGAATGTTTTTGTCAGTTTAAAAATTAATGTCAAGTGCTGTTCTCAAAAATATCTGGTTTGCTTTTGACTGCATTCGCAATATATAGGGTGTTTTTTATTGAGGTATAGAACTTTAAGTTGGCATCACTTTTTTAACTGGCGGCCATTTTGTCAGCTGTCAAGTGATTAATATTTAGTTTGGTTTGCCATTTCATCATGAACAGGTTGACAAAAGAACAACGCTTGCAAATCGTGCAAATTTATTTCGAAAATAATGGTTCAGTTCGCGAAGTTTACCGCAAGCTCCGTCCATTTTATGGTCGACATAATCGTCCATCAGAGCAATTAATTCGGTTAACCGGTCAATTGGCCACCAAGATCGTGTGATTTGACACCATTGGATTATTTTCTTTGGGGATATGGGAAGTCGCTCGTCTACGCCAACAAACCAGAAACGTTAGGGGACTTGGAAGCCAACATTCGTGGCGTTATTGCCAACATACGGCCCCATATGCTCGAAAAAGTGGTTGAAAATTGGACCTGTAGAATTGGCTTTATTCGAGCCAGCCGCGGCGGCCACATGCCCGAAATCATATTTAAACGTTAATGGCATAAAATTATCCTTCCAATAAAGCCAAATTGATGGACATTAAAACGATTTTCTTGTGTTTTATTTCAATTCGAAGTTCTATACCTCTAAAAAAACACCCTATACTATACATACATACGTATGTATGTACATATGTACATTTGTATTCATTCCTTAATGCAATTTTATTTTTAAATAATTTATATTTTTTTTGTTATTGTCAGTTTTATCTCGTAAATTTTTTTTTTCATATTTTCTGTTTTGTGTTATGTTTTCTTTATTTAATTTTTTGTAAACACTTATATTTATTTTCTACTAAAACCCCCACAGTGTTTGTAAAACAGTTTGCGTCAATGCTTGCTTTTCAAACAAAACATGACGCGTTTACTTGACATTTTTTAAAATTTGTTTTAAACTTTTTTTTGCTACTTTATTTACTTTTATTAAATGTTCTCTCTACTCATTACATAAGTACACACTACACTTCGTGTATATTTATGAATATTTATTTTTCAATGATAAATTTTGGAATACATATATTTTTAAATAATTATCAAAAAATATCTTGTCTTCTTATTAATAAAATAAATAAGTTTTCGTCAGGTTCAAGTATGTTCTTATGCTCCAATTATTTAAGTATATTTAAAAAAAATGCAAGTGTTATCAATTGAGGAGATAAGATTTTTGTGTCGCCACACATGTCACATTTCCTTGAGCAATGTCGATTGCCAAAAGTATCTACTTAACAAACAGTTGATTGAAATATAATTTCTTATCATTCATTCGATTCGATCCTGCTGAAAACGAAGTCTACTTCACTGACTTTTCGTATACATATCGTAAATTACATTTTTCGATTAATTTTAATTTGTATTAAATAAATATAAATAAATAGAAATATAAATAAATATATTTCCTACAAAATTATAAAAAATTCTAATGAATTCGCTTAAGATCTCTTAATTTTTGTGTGTTCGTGTAAAATAAAAATCATAATACATACATACGAGTATTTCTAAAGGTGACCTCGCCCATGTTGTCTGGACAAACATTTTTTTTATATCGACCCATAACCGCCTACAAAGCTTAATTGACACATTTTTTGGACCTCGTTTTTTTTTCACGTAAATTGATTATTTGCGATAGCAAATTTATGTCGCTTAAGCTTTTTTTGGCGGTTATGGCACGATATGTAGTTTGACGGCTCTTTTTTTAAGAGAGATTTGATTTCGTTCGGACAACCGTTTGAAAAAATTGATTTAATTTTATATTTTTAATTTTTTCATACAAAATTGAACTGAGCTGCAAAATAATATAACAATAGTTGTCTAAATAAGCGTTTAAATAATATTTTGGGATTATGGCAGGTTTCCGAAACTCTACCAATGTTCCAAACACTTTTCGGGGATAATATGTAGTCGATTTCCCTCTTATATTTTTTATGTTTTATTGAAAGGTACTCGTATGTTATTTATTTATTGGGAGGTATACAGAGGGAGATAGAGTGATGGAGTGATAGATAGAGGAAGATAGTGAGATGGAGAGATAGAGGGTTAGAGAGAGAGATATAGAGACATAGAGAGAGATAGAGGGATAGAGAGATATAATGAGAGATTGAGAGATAACAGATAAAGATAGGGATATATAGAGAGAAATAACAACAGATAGATAGAGATTAAGAGAGGGGGAGAGATACAGAGACAGGTAGAGAAAGGTAAAGAGAGTGAGAGAAAAATTGAGATAGCTAGTTCAAGATAGATACAGCTACAGAGGGTAAGAAAGATATATAGAGGGACGTATAGGAGTTAGAGGGTGATGGAGACAACTAGAAAGACACAGAGAGATATAGTGAGATGCAAATAGATGGAGCGGATAGAAAAAGTAAGAGTGATAATTAGAGATATAGAAAAGTAGAATGAAAAAAAGCTATATAGAGATATTTAGTGGGAGATAGAGACAGATATAGAGGGATACAGATATATGTAGACAGTCATAAAGGTACAGATAAGGAGGGAGAGGTTAGAAAAAGTCTTCAGAACCTTTAAAAAAAAACAATTTTTTTAAATTAGTTTTGATTAAATATATGTATTTTTAAATAAAAATTTTAAACAATTATTAATTAACTTTTTTTTCTTGTTTTTTAGGTAAGTGTCTTGTTTATATCCTGCATAACATCTCGCTAATATACGGTAACTTGAAGAAAGCTTAAGATAAGTACTTAAACCACCTAAAACTTAAAAAATTAGCCGATTTTTAAAAATATTTCAGGCAGCGCATATTAGTTTTTTATTACATATACATAAAAGCATTTTATAGAGTTTGTAGATAAAGGAAAATCAAATGTAACTTGAGAATCGCACTTATCTCCGTGTGCATTTTCGAAACGATATTAATCTGCGACAAGCCATATGCAGTTATATCTTTTGGTTTGATCCGTATTGTCCATACCTTAAGGTTCAATCAGACGTGCCATAAACATAACCATAGAAAACAGCTGTTCCAACCAAACTAATTGGCAACACTGTATTTAATTATACGTGACTTAGCATATCGCCAGAGCCATAACCATATAAACCAATTAAATTTTGGTTTGGTTATGGCTATGGCGCGTCTAATTTAAGATTTACTGCTGTTCACCCATATCGGTAATTAAAGTTCACGTGAAATGAGTTCCCTTTCATTAAAATTGTGATCGCCAATGTTTGGCGTTGTTGTTGTGTCAGCATTACGTTTCAGTTATAATTTAAGCCATTAATTGTTTTCATTTTAAAACTAGATTGCAATAAAAATTATATTCATGTCATGCATTTATTACTCAAATAAATTATACTTAAAATTGCTTTTGAATATTAATTTTTATCTAGTTATCTACTTCGCAAATTACACAAATTTCAAAATAAAAAAAAGCATTTGTTCATTGATGTTTTTAATGGTAATAATAAAAGTAAATTTAAAACAAAAGGGAAAACAAAAAAGAAATACAGTGGCAAAAAATGTAGATTAATCCAAAATACAGACTTTCCCAGCCCAGAAAAATTCGGGCTATCGAACCGTTTCTAGTTCTACTAAGATAATTATTGTAATTATTGCGCTGTCAATAAAAACTTCTGGCTACTGTACAATTTCCCAAAAATGGCGTCATTTGTGATGTTACAAACAATTGAGAGAGATCCAATTTTTAGTAATCGACTAGTTTTTTTGGCCACTGTATAAACATACATACATACATATATACTCTTACTACATAAAAAATCCACAATTTATTGGCAAATACAAAAATTCGACAAATGTTCGTCAAGGTTAAGGTGACAAAGTGCTGCGAGTTAAAGTCTCTTCTCTTTTATTTGTCTACAACAGGGAAAAATATATTCAAAAAAAGGAGAAAGCTGGCTAAATTTTGAATATATTGTTGTTTTTTTTTTCAAATTATGTAACAAACTAATCGTTCATTTAATTAATTTTATTTTTGTGTATTTATTAAGCAAAATATTTAATTATATCTTATATTTTTTTAATATATCCCGCCGCATCCACATACATACCTACATATGTAATTGTTTTAAAAGCAAATGTTGTCGGTATATATAAAAGTATTTATTATTTTTCTTTTCGTTCTCATGTATGTTTAATGGGATGTAAATTTTTAATTGCTTCACTTAGTGTTTGTTTAATTATAGTTATAGTCTGACAAATAAGATATATGTACATGTAATTATTTCTGGGTAAGAAATGTTTGGAAAAAAAATTAAAAAAAATGGGTATGAAATGCGCCATCATTTTATTGTTAAATCTAATATAATTAAATGCCTAAAAGTACTCACCTTCCTTCCTTAAACTATGAAGACTAAGAACTAAAATAACAGATGAGATTTTTCATATTTCAATGAACATCTTCGCTCGCCTTGAGCAAAAAAATTGGTATGGACATTAAATTATTAATGCAGCCAACTTGACAAAACGAATGATACGAAAGTTCTTATTTTTGGGAGTACTTTCAAGTGCAATTCTCAGAATTGAGTCCCAAAATCATGTGTTAGGACCTTTCTATATTAAGGTAACGATATGTAACTTAGCGATAGAAAGTTTCTTGTCGTCATCGTGACCCAGACTGTTAATTAATATTTTTAATAAAATGAGATTTGAATTGCATTTTTTATTAGCGGGTATGATCTGTATTCCACGTGAAGTTATAAAGTGCATAATTGCCATAGGACTGTCGCAGAGATTAGTATTTGAGCCAAAAAGCTGGCCATTTTTTTATTTTTTTTAGTTTATATTGCTTGTGAAAAGTTGTTGAGTGCCCTTAGATCAATGAAACTTGGCAGAAGAAGTATGTCTTATAGTCCTAGGCTGTTAAAATTCGAAAATAAGAAAAATCGGACAAAGGGGGAAAAAGATCCCCTCAAAGGAACTAATCTTGCCTCTAAAAAATAAAATTTTTTTCTTAACTTTTCCCATACTTTTGTTTAGCACATGCAACTTTTAACGTCGGCGAAGGTTCAAAACCTTAAACGTGGACTTAGTAGACCGTAAGATACCATTTTCGTCCCCACTTCCTTTTGTGACTGGCGACAAAAATATTATTAGTAAAAATAATATAAATATTAAAGAAAATGTACTACTTATGTCTTAATATCATAATGATTTTAAGCAGTTGGAAAAAGCCAAAGCAGCGAAAAGTAAAAATTTTACGACTTTAGCTACTTCGACTTAAGTTTTTTAAACACTGGTTTTAATACTAAAAATAGCTATTGATCAAATATTTCAGCAAAAAAAAAAAAAAAAAAAAATCAACGTAATACCTTTATTCGTTTAGCCACAAAAAATATCATATAAACATTTTGAAACCGAAAAAACATTAAAAACTCATGTAATTTTCTTCACTTTCCTGACTTTAGCAGTATCTCACAGCTACAAATCACAATTTAAAGTCTTCGAAATTTACAATATGATGTAAAATTTCGTTGTTTATCGAGCTGTGTACTTAGTTCTTAAGATTTCTTTAAATTCATTTTTGCCTTTTTGGCCAGCGTTTTGGCTTTTTTTGGTTTATTTATTTTTGGGTCGTTTTATACGACAACTCCAGCATCAACATCATTGATTATAATCAAATGTTGTAGGTAACGTTAAGTTCATGCTCATTTCATACGTCATGCATACATACATATGTACGTCATTCACTTAGTTATAACTATATCAACCATAACAAATCTGTAAAAGGTTTCTTGTTTTTTTTACGACTATTGCATTTGAATGAAAACCATATGCTGTATTACGTCATTAAAAGTAGTTATTGCGTCCTACATACGAGTACAAACATGACTTTCATATTGCCCTCTTATCCACATGTTTGCTTGTACGTCAAGTCAATATTCTAAGTTATGACGTATTTATGTGGAATTGTTGCTTTCTTGATAATTTATTGTCCCAGTGGATGTTATTAGAAGCAAATTAAAATTTATTTACTACATACATATATTTTTTCTCAGATAATAGTTGTTAAGTTTATACATATTGTGGGAGGAATGAAGCTCAAGCAAAGTTGTGTGGAAAAGTTGCTTTTCATTCCAAGAATCTCTTATAAAAAAGAACTAAGTGAATGTACGGCCACATATGGCAAACATATGTCCAGAGAAGCGTGACTAATAACAAACCTTTTGCTGCAGACACATGTTTATCTTTATGGAACAACTCTCACAATTTTATTGAGAATTACGTACTGATGAGTTTCTTAAGCAGAAACGAAATGCATATAGACATTGCTTAACCAAAAAAAAAAAAAAAAACAAAAATTGTTCATGTTAATACATTACAGACTTAATGTCAAATAAATACACGGCAGTATTTTTAGAAGCAGTTTTTATTAATAAAAAATTTTGTACACATCTACAGGAATTTTCTGAAATTTTTTATTTAATTATATGACGCAGAATGTCCCCTTCTTGTTAAATTATTGTTATGTGTTATTTATGTATGTACTCGTACTTTAAAAGCAAATCCCATGAAATTGTCTGTATATATTTTGCGTTTTAAAAACAATGTCAACAAATTTGTTTACGCTCATTGTTTGTGTGTGTTGTTGTATGCGATTTGTCGTCCCTCATTAACGGCTAAAAATCTTGCAAACATTTTTAATTATATTTTTACGTTTCCGATCTTTTGTTTTTAAAATAGATGAGACTTTTAAAGAAATTTTATTGTTTTTAATAGATTTTTCCCATCAGCCAAATGTGAAAATAAATGTGTGAAAAAGTGTCATCATATTTAAAATTATGATGTTTTGTTACAAATTCATTGTTTTCTATGCAGTACTCGTATGTAATAAAAAAGTGAAAATAATTTTAATTTTGTGTGATTTTTTTTGTGGAATTATCAAAATGATTTTGTTTTCTTCATAAACCAGTTAAATGAACAAATCTCTAACGGCCGCCAAAAATTTATTTTCTTACAAACTGGCGTAATTTTTACAGTATCAAGAATATTTTTATGTAATAATAATAATTCACTGCTGGTTAGTGTCGCTAAAACTCAACCGATTTCAATACTTATTTTTTTATTTTTGTTTGATACAGGATTGGTCTAAAAAGAAAAATAATAGAGAAGGAATTAAAAAATTCAGTAAAATGCGATTTGACTCGCACACGAAGGGTTCCGCACAACACTTCTTTCTCTTTGACGAATTTTTTCGGTTTTAGGCGAATTTTTAAAATTTTTGACGATATTTTTAGTATTGACGCTGTTTTTAGTTTTGGCTTTTTTTCGGTTTTTGGTGATTTTTTTTAATTATTTGGTGATTTTTTTTTTGGCATTTTAGCGATTTATTTTATATGTGATGATATATTTCATTTGAGAGCTTTTTTCCTTTCGGGGATTTTTCGTTTCAGCATTATTTAATTTTAGGATTTTTTAGTTTAAGCGTTATTGAAAATTTCAAAGCTTGCATCTCTTAACCCTTTCGCGGACACGTCAATATATGCCGACACTACGAAACGCTTAAATTGGACACGTCGGTATATGCCGACATAGAAAAAAATACGTATATAAACACGTCGGGCATAGGCGACGTCAACTGTATTGGTTTTTTATGTAGTAACATATTGTGTGCCACTACAGAAGCAATCAGATTTAACTAGTGCCCCAATTCGATTTTTTTTGATCTCTTTTGTTTAACTATAACGGAAATTTTCGTGAGTGGGAGAAAAATATCACGTCGGCTATAGCCTCTGTTTTATAAGCCAAATAAATGCATGTGTCATTCTGCTAACATTTTCTAAATTGTGTGTGTGTCTGTGAAAATTTCAGGTCCGTAGCTTTTACGGTTCCCTAGAAAACAGCCGGTGACAGGCAGACAGACAGGCAGACGGGCATCGTAGCGAAAACAATAGGGTTCCTTTTCACCTTGGGTGTACGGAGCCCTAAAAATGATATAAAATGGTTATAGTAATTTTATATCCTTTCAGTTCCTGATGCATCGATTTTGCCGGTCAAATATCAAATGTGAAAAAAATGGCATGCATCGAATGCTCTGATTGTTCTCTATGTTTGTGCCTGAGGTTATTCTGCTGTTTGCTTTACCGTTATTTTTTATCTTTAGCCAATAGTGAAGTGGGCATATTTGAACTATAAAAAATGTTTCAAACCAATGAGGGCATATGATGCAATAAAAATGCCTTTTAGCTAAGAATTTCAACGAGTGCTTCAATTATGAGTGTCCTGAAAATGCTGGAAGGATACAAAAATGCTAAAATCTAAACCTTGATTATAGTTTCATATGATATCGAGACCATATGTGCATATATTACAAATATTATGAAAAAATTGCCACTAGTTTAGCGCCCGGTCTGAAAGGGGTATCGAAAATGTCGGTACATTTCTTTATTTTCATGGAGCGGTAATGGAAGTGTCTGCCTCTCCGAAACTAGCCAAACGATTTTTATGTAATTCACATACATCATGTATACATCTAAGTCAAAAATTGATTCCGAGCAGACAATGCGGCGTGCATAGCTATAAAATACATTTTTGTAATTAGTAATGAAATTTGAAGTACAACAGATAATTTAAAATTTCTTCGTATACGATCATCTGGTGCTACATTTAATTTTTTGTTTTTTTTTTTAGTATATTAGAATTTGTTTTCAGCTTAAATTGGTTTTATTATGTTATTTATTGTTGTTTACGAGAGAAATTGTTCTATATCATGTGAGATAGTATAACATTTTGTTTGTTTGTTTGTTAGTAAGTTCAAATAACCTTATTGCATTTGATTCTAGGCGTTTTTGCAACATACTCGTACATACATATTACATCTGTTTACATATTTTTGTTTGTTTGTTTACTGGGTTTGTTATTTATTTTGCATTCTTCTTATTTCTCGTACAAATTGTTGAACCACGTTGTCTGAATGATATTTTCTTTATACTCGTATATTGGCTTTTCTGTTTGTATATTTACTTGTCAGGACGTTGACCGGGAAAAGTGAAGACTTGTCATTCGGCTCTTTAGCAGTAGACTTCTATTTCTTTAATGGTTTTGTGTGTGTGAGTGTTTTTTAAATATTGCATGCAAGTCGTCGGCTGAAATGCAAAACCGCGTAACTAACAAAACAAATTAAAAATCGCAGTTTAAATTAATTATTGGCTATTACATCGAAATGCAGGTTCCCACAAATTTTCAAACATTTATCATGACAATCAGCCAAATTAAAAATGATAATAAGAAACTTTACTTCAGTGGCTTGAGCAATCATGAATGAAATTCCGCGTGAAATTTCTCGCTTTTCCAATTAGAATTTTTTATTTTCCTTATTACTTGCTATTAGTTGGAATTGTTCCCAGGGAAAAATTTCACGCGGAATTTTATTCATGATTGCCCTGAATATGTGAGCGTATGAATTGTTTGCGCTGCAATTATGACTATAAGCAGTAACTAAAATTAAGAATATTTACTTAAGTATATATTTTTTTTGATTTGCTTCCAATCCTTTGACTCGTTCTTATGTTATGAGATGTTTGCATATACACACACACACACACACACACACACACACTTACACATACATGCATACATATGTACACACATCCATACGGACTTCATTGCGATAATAGTCAGAATCGACCGGACCTTAAAACCTCGAAATTTAATGAAAACTCGATTTGCGAAAATTGGAGAAGTTAAAAAAAATTAAACATTTAGCTTTAAAGTTGGCAAGTTATACAATAAAAAATTACTGGGAATATGTAAATTATTTTTTATATTTATATTATTAATACTTAACAATTTTCTTTAGGAAAAGTTATTCAATCACATAAATTATATATTTTTAATAGACCATTAACTTTTACTCTCTTTAAAGATTATTTAAAAATGTCTGTACTACAGTTGAATAATATATTTTGCATAGACATAGTCGGACAGACAGACAGACAGACGGGCAGGTTGCCGCCCTTATTTAGCTGTGTATTTGCAAAAACTCCCACCACAGCCATATGAAGTAAAATATGCTCTTTATTGACTTAACAGACAACAAAGATAAATAATAAAGAAAAAAACCGCATTGAGATTCATGTTCACAGACAACATAAAATACATTGTCAGACCATGTGACATTTTAAGGGTTTTGCGGAAAATCTACCACGTCATCCTGAAAGTGTGTTGAAAGAGAAATAAAGTACATATTTTTTTAGAATTCCAAAAATGGAGAGTCCAGATTTGAGTAACTAATTCCCAAACAAAACATCTGGTTTTAAGTTCTCTTAAGCAAGTTTGGTGTACAAGTAAAAATAATCAATATTTTGGAGTACAATTTGTTAAAAGTTAAAAGTAAATTGTAAATGTTTGCACTTTGATACAAAAAATACAACTCTACAAAGTTTGCTGTTGCTCTGGAAGTGATGGCTCTTTCCTCCTTTCTTTTTCATGAAAATTAAACCACGATGTTTCCCTACAAACACTTGCTTTGTTCTCTTTTAGTGGCACATGGCTTTTGTAAATTAATGAATTTTTTTTTCATATTTATCACACTTTTAGGAATTACTGCTGCTGTATGTATCTAAATAAGTTATACATACATACATATCTCAGCTTCAAACCAACAGCAGAACCAAGGACATTTTATTTACTTTCTCATTAACTTTTTTTTTTTACATATACTACATACATATGTATATGTATGTACATAAATTATGACTTATCACTGGTTAAGTTTTAATTATAATTCCAGAATATAAATAAATTGTAAGTTTATTACATTAATTGAAAAATTGCCATTTAAATTTACATTAAACCATTAAAAAAGTTTTTTTTTAAGTTTCCATGACAATTCTTTTTTGCGTTAAAAACAAACAATCAAACAAAACGGAATTTTGATTTATAAAAAAGATTTCGATACAAAATTTGTTTTACAAATCCCTTATATTCGAAAACGCCGGCGTGCTTTAAAGTATCGAACTAGGAAGAAAGAATTTTTTTCACTCCTAAAAGTATGCACTGGAATTTTAGTATTTTCCTTTATTTTTTGACTTTTGTGATCAAAATGGAACCAAAAATGGCAGAGACACAGATTCAGAGACCCGGCGTAGGAGCTTAATTTGGTGCTGCAAAGATCCACTTCTAGCATTTTGTTTGGCTCAATACTTGAGCAATTATTTTCAGCCTAAAGCCCAGTACGGAGTTTTTACGGAATTTCACGTTTGTAAATTTATATTTATTTATACACGGAAAAATAATCGTGTAGTCTTTTGTGTAGAATTATGTTTGCATACACACAAATTCGTTTATTTTTTAATTTACAACACACAAAACACTAAAAATTAATTTCAATTTAATGAAAATTAGAAATGTCAAAAATTCCGTGACCAAACAATTGTCTGAACATTAATTTTTGTTTCAGTTGACTGGAAAAAGTTTCTACTTTTATCTATAACATCCCTAAAATAGGCAATAATTTTCATAAAATCCGTATACTTTTCTTTTAAAAGTCCGTACTAGCAAATGGAAATTTCTTTGTGAAATTTACCAACCTGAATTTCCGTAAGTTTTTTTTTTTAACAGTTGATACGGAAACCTGTATTTCTGTAAAAACTCCATACCAGGCTTTAAAATTTATTAGTTTTATACTCATTATACTCATTTATTAGTTTTATACTCATCACTTAAACTATACCAATAATTTTATTATCAAACCTATAAATTTAACAAACATTTAAACATTTTTATTATGTATGAATTCGAGCAAAATGCGGTAATTATCAACAAATAAAAGATGTAGGACACAATTAAACAATTAAAGAAATAAAATTTAAAACATGAAACAAATTAATTTAAGCATAAATAAGTATTGTAGCAAGACCTTGAAGCAACAGAATTGTGTCATTGAACTTTTACGGGGAAAAAAATCATGCTGAGTCATCCCTAATTGTAGGCCTCAATATTGTGGCATAAACATTTTTATGTGTATGTACTATAATTCACACATAGAAGATGTAATTTTGCTTTATATATACAACATTTAGTTATGCCTCCCAGCAACAGCTCTTTCTTATTTTTTGGGCAAATACTCAAAGTATTATTTTATTATAAAGCATTTCTCTTTTGGTGAAATAATAAGAGACACACAAAAAAGAAGAAGAAGAACGCTAGTGAAGCTGAAAATCTACACAATATTTTCGTTTAATAAAACGTATGTAAATATGTACATATGTACATATGTATGTAAATAATTTAATGAATTGACTTTTAAAAGATTTTGAGAAAACTAAGCAATGAAAGCCTTTAAGTATGCTATATTTTTCATTATTAAAGTGTAAGTAAGCAATGAAAGCCGCCTTAAAATATACTGCAAAGTATATGTTAGGGGTAATAAAAAAACCTAATAAAGTAAAGTACATATAGAAAGGCCCTAACTCATAATTTGTTTGAAGTCGAGATTTTTGTATATTTCGATAGAAGAACATCTAATGTATCAAAAAATGATAAAATCTCGATTGAAAAAATATTATCTTAGGGCCTTCCCATATTAAGGTAACTAACGATATTCTTCTCAAAATTTTTTTTTTTTAGTTTAAGCTAGTATTCTGCTCAAATTTATGAAAAATGTTGAGCAACATTGTTCGCAAGAAAAATTTTACATGTAAACAATATTAACTTGCCCATGAAAGTATGCTACAATTTCTTACGGTAAAAACACCTCATTTGTTTGTTGTAAATTCCATGCGATCCAAATGCCACTCATATTATTTCGAGTGAAAACTTGAAGCTACATTTCATGTGTACATATCGCTCATTTAATCAAACAACGTCATAACTCCAAAAAATTGATTTTTTGAGTTAATGATGCAGAATTAATCCTCATATCGTTATTCATATTGTGTGAAAATTTCATACAAATATCTTGTTTACTCAACTGTTGAAAGCAGAATAAAATTTTATTTTATTTTTTAAAAACTTTAAACTCGATATGTGTTTTCCCAAGATGAACATATTACTACTTTTGCAAAAATTTTTTCATTACCAATTCATACCAATTTTGTATATGTATTTTGACAGGATTTCACGTGATTGTTAAACAGGCGGCTTAAATGACGAAAACGGTGAAAATGCACTAAAAACCAATAAAATATGCAATTTTTTAATTTTATTTAAATTCATTATTCAGCCGTGTCACAGATTCCGTTCGGAATGGTTTTGATTCCGTATTAACCATTCTTCGGGTGCTTCAGATCCGGTCGTTTTCATCAATCCGAAAAAAAGGTTAAATCGTTTTTATGTTACAAGTGTGGCAATATAATTTTGTAGTAAAGCATAATGTTGCATATTTTTAGGCGTTTTAAATTTTCTTTGTATGCATATTTTGATTCTGCCTTGTATTTTTTTGTTTTGTGTGCTGCCAATATAAAGATTTTGATAGAGTACATACAGACATGGTATGGTAATACTAAAGAAACCAATTCCGTAATGAAAAATAGTATTCTTTATTGAAAAAAATTAAAAAATTTTTTTTTTACTTTAACATGCAGAAAATGTCAATTGCGTCCATGAAATTAAAAGTGATATTTTTTTTCGTTTTCCAAAGCACCGAAATACGGATTGAATTCCGTTTCCGAACGGAATTGAGCTCTGTGACATGGCTGATTAAAAACTTTTTATTTGCAAAATTTGATTTGTTGCACAATGCTATTAACAAATCATAACTTAAATTTATAATTTGTAATTGAAACTGCTTGGCGTCTGGAGTTCAAGCTTTAGTTTGCTTAAATACGGCATATCTTGTGTATATTCCATGTTTGTTTCTCATTGGTTTTTATTATTATTATTTATTTTTTGTTCAACATAAAAACTCAAAATTCCCAGCAGTCGCAAGGTTTAGCTTAGGACAAATTTAAAATTCAAGTTCAAGGACAGCAGCATACAAACAATAGATCAAATATCCAACTGTTCCATGAATAAATTTAACAAACACACACACAAAAAAAAAACAATAAAACTTAAAAAGCCCCTACAAAATACATGATTTGATAATATTATAATATTATTTCAATGCTAAGAAATGAATGCGGTTTTGTTATATTTTTCCAACTTCACACACTTATAAGTTTAATTTTAAATTTTGTATGTGTGTTTAAATCTGTTTGTATGCGCGGCTTTTAATCTTAGAAACGCTTTGGAATTTCAATGAATTGTACATAATATACAACATAGCGTCACTATTTTTATTTAGGTATGACTACAAGCCCTCTGTATTGGGTATTGAGAAATTGTTGGGCTTGTTTTCTATTTTATTCATTTACAAATAGTGCAGGATTTTAATTGCAAATAACTGATAAATTTTTTTTTATTTTTAAGTTCTAGCAGGTTTTTGAACTTTAATTTTAAAGCTTAAAAATCGCTTTATTTTTAGACAACTAAAAACAGAAAACTATGTATTCTGAGCAAAAAAAAAACTAACAGTAGGATAAAAAATATTTACTTGCATTTAATATTAAGCCTGTATTCTCTCTTTTTTACGTTAAAAAAATTTGCCATTTAGAGTTTATCAACCCTTTTCTTCTGCACAAAATACATACATACATACATATGCACATGTTTGCAATACAATTGCATGAACCAGTTCTTTAATGCAATTTTATGCAACATAATCGATTCTTGTTTTCTCCTAAGGCAAAATACTCACACGACCTCGGTCAATGTAATGCATGCTGATGCAGTTTTATTGTTGTTCACACACATATAAATATAAAAAAAGATTACAAACAGGCCTCGAAAGTAAAGAACACAATAAACTTTAACACAACAAGTATCTGGTGTGCACTCTTAAACAAGCAACTATAACGTCATAATTATTATCAACATCATCATCATCATCGTAATCGCACTCCATGTCCTCGACAGTAGGCCTTTGACAAAAAAGTTATTTTTTAAATAAATTCTGTACATACAGGCCTTACTTACAGTGTTGTGCAAAACAAAAGCAATAAAATCTCTATTTGACTTGAATTAGGTAACAATTTTTGCAGACAGTCATACTAAAAAACGAATTTGCATTTCCATTTTTCAATATTGATATTTTAGAAGAATAAAATAACTAATATTGCATTGACATCTTAGCAAAATCTAGTACTTAGGATATTTCGAGCTAATTCGAGTAGATTTCCCATACAAAATAAAATCTACTTCATCACTAGATTTGGTCAAAATCTACATAAAATGTAGTAGAACTTATAACTATAACAACTATATCCTTATTCAAAATTGTACTAAAAAAATAAAAGGATGTTAAGGGTGGGCCAATTTGAGGTGAGGAAGTAAATTGGCTGCCAAATGATGAAATGCCAAGAATGGAGTTGTTAACCATGGAACGCTACACTCTTGAATAAAGAATTTTAATTGTAAAAATTGGCTGTTTGAAACTGAACGGAAACAAGACATTTTTCAACAAAATCATCTTTAGTGATGGGACCCATTTTCAATTAGGCGGTTATGTAAACAAACAAAAGTGTCGCATATGTGGCTCACAAAATCGAGAAATACGAGTAAGTGACGCTCTGAAAGAGTCATATCAAGTTAAGCGCTACTGCCAAGTCTGAATTAGCTGTTGGCCTAAACCTGAAGACACTAGTTTTTGATGAAATCTTAAGAGGCCCATAAAAGCAATTGGTCACCAAAATCACCAAACTAAGTATAGACTTTTACTACCCTTTGGTAGTATTATCGAACCTCTAGTTTCAAAACCATATGGATTTTTTACTGTTGCATTATGTACGATGGCGGATCAATAAGTCCGTGACTTTTCGGACTTCCCTCGTAGTTATATGAAATGCAACACTGTTCCCGGGTGAACCTGCTCCAAACCAAGGTATGGGATAAAAAAACTATAGAAACGTTGGACTAAGTGTATTGAGTTAAAAGGAGATTATGTTAAAAAATAAATTTTTGTTTTGCAAAAAAAAAATGTGTTTTATTCAAAAAGTCACGGACTTGTTGATCCGTCCTCGTATATTCTTTTGCTTTTCTTTTGCACAATACTATTAAACAAATTTTGTAAGAAATATTTTTTTAAACTAATTTTTTAAAACCAAACGTATTCTTTATGCAGGTATTTAAAAAAAAAATAATTACTTTATATTTACTTCCCCAAATTTTGGAAATTACTATTGATTATATGAATCACGTTTTATTATTTATTTAATAAAATTTATTATTACTTATATTTTTTGTTCTAAATTTTCTTTCTTTCTGTGTATAATGGACCTTATTCAAAGCAATAAATTTATACATTGTGTATACATATACATACATACACTTTTTTCTTTTTTTTAAATAATCTTAAGCATAAAAGTCAATGACGTTTGTAAATACATTCGACATGCATGTTGCATATGCATGGGCAGCATATGTTGCCTACAATTCCTAAAAGTGCATTGACTTTATCAATACACACACAAAGAGAGAAGGGCTGCTTGCTTGCTTGCAAAATTAACGAGCAAGCGAACAAAACACAACAAAAGTAAAAACCTTTAAAGACATTAAGAAGGTATTTAGTTTTATGTTCCAAGTACGTTATTTGCAGTGATGATGACAAAGAGTTCCTTTCTTTGACTGCATTGCGACATGCAAATTAGAATAATATTTATCTTGCTTCATACAATAGATATGGACTTCAAAGCAAATAAATTTTATGAAGTAGTTTTCTAACGTTTAAAGGTATTGTCAGACTTGGCGAATATTTGCATAAATTTTATGGCAATGGCAGTTACTCAATGGCCGATCAGATGTTCCTTAATATCTGAAGAAAATTTTAAATTCTTGCACAACAATGTTTTCTTCAAAGCAAGCATTAAAACAAGAAATCTCACTCTTACGAAAATAAATTTTAATTGCCCAAACAAAGAAAGGCCATTTTGAACACTATAAAAAAATGGTTCCGACAGAGGAAACCATATAAGTACAGACTTTAAAAGCTTAGATTTAAGTTCGCTGTCTCTTGCACATTATTTTGTTAAATTGGCATAGAAAACCATGAAATCCTTTCATTTTAGCCATAAGGTGTGTTCAGTACTTTTATGTGAAGTCTTGCCAAGAACGCTTTGTGGAACATTTTAACCTCTAACTTTCGTCCGTAAGGGTCATTTTGGCCCCACTCTTACAAAAATATTTGCTATATTTGAATAAAAAAGCGCGAAATTTATGTTAAAAATCAGAAATTAGTCAAAACAAGAAGTGCGTTTAAGGCTTAATTTCGTATTTGCTCACAGTTGCATTTTAGCTGTGGGATGTGTTCAGCAGTTTTGTGTAAAATCATTTTTGAAGAACATGTTAACCCTTTAACTCTTCGTCGTAAGGGCCGTTTGAGTTGAAATAGACTCAAATAATAACTCTTATTCCTTGTTTATACAACACAGACAGCCTATTCAATCGTCTAGAAAATGTTTATGGAAATGGATTTCTTTTCGTACCAATTTTCTTCTCAAGTTGTATAAAAATTGGGTATATAGAGGTAAAAGCTTAAAACTTGCAAATAAATGTTTGCAATAAAATTTTATATGAAGTCTCCGAATACACCATAGGCAGAAGTTAAACCTAAATTGTGGAAATAAGTCAAAATTTTCAATGCATACTAGGGTTGATTTAAGTTTTGATTTATTTTTGATGTTTGCCTTGTCTTGTCTTGCCATTTAAACTCGCCTGTTTTGACTTTTTTATTTGCTTCCCTGAGCAGTACCTGTGCCTATGTTCTGTAACTTTGGTGAGACGAAAAGTTTGTTATCATTCTGTGAAACACAGGATGAGTAACAAAAAACTTAGTTCCCTGCTCATGTTTCTTGTATGCTTGTTTCAGGTTTTATATGAATCGGCCTGTGGAAAACAGGACAACCATTATAATTGTTGGTACTGGATTCAGTAACTTTTATTACAATAATCGTATCTCTACATATAATAAACATATCGAAAATTTATTGACTTTGCTATTCAGTAACATATTTGAACGATATTCGCTGTCGGTTGAATTAAAAAAAGGAAAATAACGAGCTCAAATTCATTTAGTTTTTCTTTAATTCTTCTTTGTGCTTTTCGCTTATTTTGCCAATTTGGTATGCAGGGATGCCACATGATAAACAATTAAATGGCCCGTAAAAACAGAGATGTACACTATCGTAAAAAAGAAATTACGGAATCACATTATCATTACTGCAAATGAATAAATATATCGATAAATATTACGATTTTCGGTTCGCAAAAAGTTACTGGTACAGGTTTGTCAGATATGGCGTTTTTTCACCAAACGCGGCGATTCTTCAACTTGTTTGGCGTTAAAATTTTTGATATGGCGACTTGGCGATTTGTTGGTGATTTTTATGCCTATTTTTTTTAAAAACAAAATTGAGCTTCAAAATTTTTGTTATTCAGTAGTAGTTTCAAAAATAAATCATAACAAAACTCGTCTGCAAGAAATTAAAACAATTTGATTTTGAAGATTTTTCTAATATTAATTATAGTAATAAATGCGTTTTGAATTTGGATGCGAAAAATTTACAAGAAATAATTTTGGCGATTTTATTTATACTTTTTGGTGATTTTCTGCTAAATTTAAATACGATTATTTTATAAAAATTTATATTAAAAAAAGTGTTATATAAAAAGAAATTTACTATCAAATATATATTAAGAAAACTTACATGAAATTGATTTTGGCGACTTTTAGCAATTTTTAATATCAATTTGTCGAAATGGTCGGAAAAAATCTAACTATCCTGTCTTTGTGTTGAAAATGATCAGGAGTATTGCTTTGTATTTTCATTGCTTCCCCACTATAAATAGAGATCATATTGAAAATGTTCAAATAACCAAAGAAAAAATGCTTGTCGCGTATTACACACAATGTGTGTAATAATGCGTGAAGGAATTCTCATATAGTTCATGTTAAAAATAACAATATTTATTACATATTTAAATAGCGACCAAATGTCAATAACTTCATACATCAAATCATCAGGTGGAGCTTTGTGGTTTCTACAACTAACAGCAGCCGCTTAAGTAATTCACGAATTTGTATGCCCATTTGCTTGTAGGTACGAAATAAATTCATTTATAAAATCAAAAACCCTCGGTTGGCGGTGCTCTCTGGTAGATTCTGTAATGGATGACATTTCCAGGCGGACATTTTCTCTTAAAATAGTCGGTTTATTGGTGCAATTATTGTCCATTCCATCCATTTCAAATTTGAACCGCCTTCATTACAAAGTATGTACTGACTCTCCTTGAAATAAATGTTGCTGTGTTTTATTAATATTTATTATAAGTTTCTGTAAAATATTTTTTAATCTTATTATTCCAATGAGCTTAAATTGCTGTTTAATAGTGCGCTGAAGTTTTCAAAGGTCCTTAAACTTTATCACGAACTCTAATGAGATCGATAACCTTCATATTAATTTTAAAGCAAAACTTCAAAGTAAAAAAAAAAGATACACTAAAAAGAAATTAACAGAAGCTTGAACTTAAAACGTTAATTTTGCAGTTGAACACGGTATTTCTCAGATATTTTGCCAGCATGTGCGTGTGAGTGTGTTTTTTTCTTTTAAATTTCAAAATAATAAAGTCTTATAGAGTTTCAGACTTCCTTTGTCTGGATCAAGTAAATATAACAAAATATATGTATGTACTCGTATAACAGACGGTGGTTCATTATTGAATTTTTTTTGGTTATGCTGTTTATGCTGCTTTAAAACTTCCTTC
This sequence comes from Nowickia ferox, assembly GCA_936439885.1. Taxonomy (NCBI): domain Eukaryota; kingdom Metazoa; phylum Arthropoda; class Insecta; order Diptera; family Tachinidae; genus Nowickia; species Nowickia ferox. The sequence goes on from OW387026.1 coordinate 5,995,404, forward strand.
CCTCTTTGAAATAAATACAAAGACAATGGCTGGCTGGCTGGTTGTCTGTCTGGTCGATTGGTTCGTTTTATGTTGCGATTGTATGACTCTGGCTGGTTGGTTGGTTGGTTGGTTTCTTGGGCTGTTTTGCGAATTTTATACTTCATACCCGTACGTGAGACTGTTACAAAAGGAATTCAATGACCTTTTCGATACAAACGAAATAACATAATTATTTAAGAGAAAATGTTTGTGCTTTTTCTACAATAAAAAAAGAATAAAAATTAGGTGGTTTCTCTTAAAAATAAATTCAGCAAAAGTTCAAGTACGTTCAAATTTCAAATTTCAGGTTTTTGCTTTCTACAGAAATACCAAAAAAAAAACAACCCAGACAAAATTTAAAAAAAAATCTAGATATTTTTTTTGGAATGGATTTCACATTTTAAAGAAGACTTTTTTAAACATTTTGTGTACATGCCATTTTGTACCAATTCTTCTAAATTGCTTAATTCTTATAGTTATAAATTTTTTTTATTTATTTCTTTTTGTTATCTTGAATCTAAAATACGACTGAATTAATGTCTGTCCTTGTGTCTCAGACTTGCAAAAAAAGATCTAAAAAACAAATTATGCTGTATTTATTTTTTGTCTTCTTAATTTTTGTGTGGCATTGACTTGTCTGCTCATGTCTGCTGGAGGACAATAAACTTTTTCTCCTTCTTTGAGGCAAAAAGAAAAAGAACTGCTTTGTCTGAGATACAAGAACCCATTGTGGTGGTATTTTTATATGTTGGGAAAAATTTCTTAAGGGGGAATTTTTCCCATGACTTGTATGTTTTATTTAATTAATGTCAGCACTTAAAAAAATCTTAATATAATTTTGGGATAATTAGAAAAAAAACATGTTTATTTTTCGTTTTCTGCTTTAATTTTTTACCGAAATTGGCTGGTAATGATAATTCTAAAGCAGATAAATCAAGTATGCCCAGGCTGCAATAACAAAAACCACATTAATTTTGTTGGTATAAATTACTTATTCAGCTGTAAAAAATCATCTGGGAACGTAAATTTGCAAGAATTTAAAGTTGAGTGGCATCGCCAACAAGCGGGTGTCTGGGAAGAGATGTCAAACGAAAAAATTAAATGACATCGATCAAACAAAAAATTAAGTGGGCTGTACATCGTACATTTTTCATACAAAAAATTAAATATATATATACGACAGTTAGAAATTAAAAGGTGTTGCCAAGCGAGCAACGAAAAATGCTAAAATCCTTATATAATATACGGACAATTATATATACACACTTGCAATTTTCAAAGTTAGTGTACCTATTTTTGTGCAGATTAAATCAACTAAAACTTCAATATTAAAAATTTAAATTAAAGAGTATTCTAACAGATAATGTAATTTAGACAACTTGCTGTATCTGGGAAAACGTAAGAGACAAACTCTAGAAACAAGTAAAATAAAAAATCCCAAATTAAAAAAGCGCCGCACGCAAACTTTCGTGTGCGAGCCAAAGTCGCAACAAGAAGTAGGGAAGAAACTCCCGGGGAGTAGTTATTTATAAAAAAGGCTGTACCTATAAGATGGAAATTTAAACATTTCTCTTGAAGGAGGTCTAAAGTAAGCTATGTACTACATATGTATGTACATAGGTTTTCGTTTTGTTATTGATCTAACAAGTGACCAATGTGTGAAGTAATTTGCAGTTAAAAAAATAATTGAGGGTAAGACAACGTTTGCCGGGCACAGCTGGTATTTAATAAAATCGCTTTAAATTGAAATTTATTTGTCAAATAATAAATATCTTAAATTGCTCTTCTTTGCATAAATAACTTCGATTTTTTGTTGGAAATTAATTGCGCGTGTGGTCAATTGAAAATAAAATTTAAAATTTGTCAGCAATTTTTTAAAGGCTTTATTTTTTTATTTTATTTTGTAAACTAAATTTTCATCAATTGTCCCTTATAAATTTCTTTTTAATGAATTTATTTTTGTATATGCAATAATTTTTTTTGCGAATAAATAATGTACATATGTACATATGTATGTATGTATACATTTATACAAATGTATGTATAATAGCTGCTGACACGAGCGCCATAAAATTATACTGTTCAAGCTGATTTCTATAAATTTTTTATTTTTTATGTTTATTATATCACAATCATTAAACACGAAATACACATATGCCAATGTACATATCTATGTATGTATGTATGTACATATTTTTCAATTATTTGAAGACAAATTAAGACTAAGCAAATTGAGAAGCATCTAGCATGAACTGAAAGTGTGCTTTACTTTTGCCGCAAGTGAGGGAGAAGGAGTGGTATACACATTATATCAATTGGAATTGGAATTAATTATTATGTTTACTAATTCTTGCTCATTTGTAGTAATGAGTTGGAAAACAAGCACAATAAACGTCGATGACCAAAAAAACAACATCTCAAAGAAACCATTTTCAACATCTCTGCACGTATGTTTATTTATAATGATATACTTACTACACAAATGTGGTAACTGTCAAGGTTATATACTGCAACATTTTGTGACAGCTATAGTTGAAGTAACTTGACCTGTTCTATTTTATTAGAATTACATATTTTTATAAATAAATTTTGTTATTCAATGAAGTTGTAAAAACTTTCGGAAAATCTTCTATGAAAAACTCTCTGTTGAATATTCATTCGCCCCTTATTCTGTAAACCTAGAATTAGTAATATCATATCGTTATGTTGCGTGTTAGCTGGCAAATGTAATTCACAATGCTGCTTATAAAATAAGTCGTCCTTGTCATCTAGAAATCTACATGAAAACAGATCTTTCTGTTGTAAATGTCAAAAAAGCCGCATAAAAATACAAACGGCAATACTGTGCTACTGAAAATGTGCGTGGTGTTACGTTTTCTATAACTTGTACACAAAGTTCAACGATACGGCAAGCTGTGTTAAGTAGAACGATACGATTTTGGAATTATACCGAATTTCTATAAATAACTTATCAATTATGTATTAGCAAAAAATTTTCTTTAAAAAACTTGTTGATAACAAACAATTTTCTGTAGAAAATTTGTTGAAAACAAAAAGTTTTTTATAGAAAATTTGTTGCTAGCAAAAAGTTTTCTATAGAAAATTTGCTGCTAGCAAAAAGTTTTCTATAGGAAATTTGTTGCTAGCAAAAAGTTTTCTATAGGAAATTTGTTGCTAGCAAAAAGTTTTCTATAGAAAATTTGTCGCTAGCAAAAAGTTTTCTATGGAAAATTTGTTGCTAGCAAAAAGTTTTCTATGGAAAATTTGTCGCTAGCAAAAAGTTTTCTATAGAAAATTTGTTGCTAGCAAAAAGTTTTCTATAGAAAATTTGTTGCTAGCAAAAAGTTTTCTATAGGAAATTTGTCGCTAGCAAAAAGTTTTCTATGGAAAATTTGTCGCTAGAAAAAAGTTTTCTGTAGAAAATTGCTGTAGATTTTTTTTTGAAAGCAAACGTTTTCAAGAGAAAATTTTTAAATAGCAAATTTTTCGATATCCAAAGTTTCCTATAACAGATTTTTATAAAGCAAAACTTCTCTATAAAAAATGTTTAATGGAAAAATGTTCAATAGCAAAAATTTTCTATAGAAATTTCAAACATATTACATTACGAATTACATATGTATAAAGTGTATATATTCAGCCCAAAAAACTAATTGCCTGGAAATAGTTCCTTTAGACTTAAAATTTTCCGAGAATGTTATTATTTTATTTCTAACAAACCGTAACAACACTGGAAGTTTTACTAACATTTTTTACAATATGATACTCAATTAGTTTCTTTTACAATTTTAAGTTACACGTGCCACCTTTACTTCTATGTCAATATCTCCACAACTACAAGTAGAGAGCCATGAAAACTATTACGTAGTATTATTTCTAGTTAAATACACGTGTCAGAGTACAACCTCTGACCTTTTCGATTCATTTTACAATACTCGTACATCAAGTTGCCTACACACAACTTTAGTTTTCATATTTCCACAGAAGTGCACGTCAGGAAGGCAAAATATAAAATGCAAACATATGAACATACATACATACATTAAATATGTAAAATTGTTGTAGACTTGTCGAAATATTTGCACGATATTTTAATTTTATTGTAATAAGAGTATTTTGCTGCAAGTGGGAAAATTTTAAAATTTATTTACTTTATGTAGGAGGCTACAATAATAAATAATAATACAATAAATGCCACCGCCATAAATAATTTATAATTCTTTTTTTTTTTTTTTTAAATAACAAACACAATCCGCAAAGCGATTAGCTTGTCTGCAGAAAACACCCAGGGTCTATGGTGGGAATCGAACCCACGGCCTCTGGACTGAGAGGCTAGCATCGCTATCGCTACCACTCAGCCACAGGGACACCCCTGTGCCATAACCATAAACATATGAGCTGCACCTATTAGTGGTGCCATAACCATAAACAGCTGTTTATGTTTTCATTTGCTCAATCATTTCAAAAGTGCAACAAAAAATGCGTCTAACCAAAAAACAGCTGTTTATGTTTATTACGGCGAAAAACCAAAGTTCTATTAGTTTCTGTGGTTATGGTTATAGCTAAAGCGTTATGGCGAGTCACCTATAACCAAAAAAAGTGCTGTCTATACGTTTGGTTCGAACAGCCGTTTTCTATTGTTGTGGTTATGGCATGTTTAACTGAATCTGTAGGATTAAAAATGAGAAAAATAATTTAATATTTGAGTATTCCCAATTATCTGTTTTCAAAAGGCAACACGCTTAGTGTATAACTTTATCTGTCTCTCATAATTCGGCATTAGATTTTGGCTGATTTCCAAAACGTCAATGACTTTGTATTCGAACAAAGTGTAGTGTTTCATAACGCCGCAGAACAAAACATTGACAATGCACACCCTTTCAAGTATTAAGAAGGTTGCAATGAGCGCATCTGTTTCAAAAGTTGATGCTCATGGTTACAATGTTTCACAATTTTGTATCTGTGCACGTTATATATACCACATCCGAAAGGTATACAAACTTTGTATTGATACATTTTGCAAGTCAGTCTTCCACTTTGAATCAGAAAGTAAGTACATTCGATTCTATCTATTAAATATTACTTCTTGGCGAAAAGTTGAATCTTACAATTATTTATTCGGCCACGGTCCTGTCGCGTATAACAAATTAACTCTTTTGTTTTTTTCAATATCAACACAATTGAGGCTTAAATGATTTGCTGTAATATGTATGTTTTATGGATTATATGTATAAACAGTTTATTTTTTTTATTGATTTATTTTCTTCCTTTCATTTCTTTAACTTCAATATGTTGGCGTTTAGTAAATAAATATTTACAATACATAGGCTTGCATCCATACTTGCTTATGTGTAATATTACCCTTTGCTTTCTTTATATATGTACATATTTTATCTATTTTTCATTATTGCCAATGCAAATTTAATTTTTTTTCTCCTTCCTGTCTGCCCACTTTAGCAACACGCGACAACTGTTGCTGTGTTTGTGTACGTAATATAAAATTTTCCAGGGATTTTATGCAACTTATACATTTTAATTTTAAAGCGTGGGAATCGAAACACTTAAAGTGCAAGCAAAACTTTGACATACTTGTAATTTAATAAATAAAAACTACTTTTATAAATGCTTTTTCGACTCCATGGGTTGCACCATGGTGCTAGGTGGGAAAATCTATAATTGTCGATACATCCCAGAAAACATATTTAATTAAAAAAAAAAAAATATTTTCGGTTCTAAATTTTTTTTTGTAGTTTTACTCCATGTTTATTTGATTTCTTACTTTATACTTTATTTTTAACCCCCGACCAAAAAAGGGGTGTTATAAGTTCGTAGTGTGTGTCTATGTGTCTGTGTGTCTATTCGTGTCCACGTACAGACCAAACGGCTGGACGGATTTTGATTTAGTTTTTTCTGTTTGAAAGGTGACTTGATCGAGAGGTCTAGCCGTTTATAAAATATCACTTCTTTTCTAGATATATCGGTGGTTTTAAAATTTTTAATTTTTATTTTGTGTAACACTTATTATACGGAATTTAAATATTAATTGTTATCTTACCATTATTCACTGCTAATATTTTTTTTTTTAAATAAAGAGAAGTAACAGTCAGGCCTAATAGTATTACTAGGTGTTACCTTCTTAGGTAAGGGATAGTGATAGAGAAGACTCGTGGTAAAGGAAGAGATAGAGGAAAGCTTCATTCTTTTACAATTCTGCTTTTTTGCACGATTTTTTTGCAGTGTTGTAGCGCCTCTGGTGTTATATGAGGCTTATTAATTTTTTTTTGAAGCTGTGCTTTAGTAGCCATTTTATTAGCTATTTTACTTCGCCGATGATTCTGCTACACAACGAAGGAGGGCGCTCTGATGTTACATTGGGATTAGCATCTGCTGAAGCCGGTATAGTTCAGTGACCAGTGAGACTATGCCTTCATCACTTGAAGTTTCCTACAACAACTGATACAAAGGGACACTAATGCACATCAGAAAAATGCGCGGTGTTGTTATTTAATGACTGTTGGATGCCGGGATCGAACCCAGGCTTTTTGGTTTTGTAGTCAACGTGCTAACAACTTCAGCCAACGCCACCCTTTTCCCTTCTAGGTATAATATAGGGAAACAATTTCCAGTACCTACTTGGAATGAAATTATGTTTGCACAATTTCACAAGTTTGTGCAATTATTTGTTACTGCTTTTGGCTTGTATGTCCTTTACCTCCCCGTATGGCAAGTTATTGTTATTGTTGAATTTTCCTTATTGCAATTTTTTTCTTTGCCGCATATTGTTTGTTTTTATTGCTTTGCTCAATGACGTACATAAATGAGAAGAGAATAGAGATAGATACATATGTATAAAATATATACATATAAATGTAATTCAAAGAGATTTCTCTTTTATATTATATGAATAAATGTCTACACAAGTTTATAAAAAAAGATACTTATGCAGTGTTGCCAGAAAATGATGATGGGAGGGAATGTTAAATCGGTTGGAAATTTCTGTTAAAATTTTCTGCCGAAGGAAAATAAAATGTTTAATTTTAAATTTAAATGTAAATACATTTAATATGGTAAAGCTAGCATCCAAATTAAATGAATTTGATCAAAGGTTTGTGTCTTAAACGAGCTAATAACAAGTCTACATAGGTTTGATCATAGGTTTGTGTCTAAAATGAACGAGTGAACGAGCTCTACTTAATAGTGTTTAAATGTCAAATTTTTCTTTAAAAAATAATCAATGTTGCTTAAAATTTTTAAAAAATTTTGAGCACAGTAGTAGATTTTAAAATACAAAGTACACGGGTTTCACGTCACTAGATCGTGATAGGCAAGAATCCGTGTGCGGCGGGTGATAGTCATGAAACGACTTGTTATAACGTCTTCTCCAAGGGGGACTGAGAAAACATACCATACCTAATCATCATTAATTATTAAAATTTACTATGTATTCAATATTAATAATATAAAACAGTTTACTTCATTTAACAATTGAATCAATTGTTATTGGAATGGATTTATTGAAAATGTAATAAATACAATTAGATAAGGCATATTATTTATGACTTTTTAAATTATCTCTACGTGTGTATGTATTTCTTTTGCAAATGTGTGCAGTCTGGAAAAACTTGCTAAAAGTGCAAGTAAATAGTAAAAACTCAATAAATAACAAATTTGAAAAAAAAGAAATCACACAGTGTAGACTTCTACATATAATATTAAGTGCAAATAAAAGAGAAATCGTGTGAAAAACTAATAGAAAAATGAGCTTTTGAGGTTTTGTTTATATAGGAGAAATATGTAGTATATGTTCTCTTTATATAAAACAAAAGCTATTATATACTATAAACTTTGTGCTCTTTTTTTCTTCGAGTGTGCTAAAAGTTATTGTATTTGTGGGGTTTTTCTTGTTGTTTTTGTTGTTGGTTATTTAACTTATGGGCTTGTTGAAAGCTATTTGCTTAATGTGTTGAAAATTTTTGTATCAGTCTACATCAAATGATGAAACTGTGCTCATCTAGGCGAAGCTCTACTCTTCTAAATATTGTTATTGATCAACGTCTTAGAATTGACACCTGTCGATATCTAATCGAGATATTATCGCGACGCATAACGGGTGTATAAAACGCTTAAAACAAAAATCTAAAATAAAGCTTCAGAAAAAAATCTCGAGAATTCCATATAATAAAGTTTTTAAAAAAGAGTCATTGTAAAGTGTTAAATTGTAAAGCATATTAATTTTTTTTTTTGAAACGAAGCTGAAAGAATATCACCAAGTTTTAAAATTTAAAGTCGACAAAGTTTAGAATTGTGGCAAACACAATTGTAAAAATCAGTAAAAGAACAAAAGAGCTAAACAACAACAAAAAAAAAACAAGTTAAAGAAATAAATAAAAATTTTCATTAAGTTGAAAAATTTTATTAGAAACAAAAGAATTTAAATTTTTTTTAACGAAATTTAAACAGCCAAAATTTCAAAAATAAACATAATTTACATAATTAATTTTTTTTTGCAAAAAAAAGGGAAAACAAAAAAATACATATATTAAATCGTACATACTTAAAATATCTTTTCATAATATATGCGTATATAAATACAAATACATATTAATAAAAAGGTAATTTTAATTGTGTTAACAAAGAAGAAAAAAAAAAATAATAACAACAAATCATGAACTTACTAACACGAAATTTTCGAGGGTGCACCCACAACTATCAGCAAATGAAAATATTTGAAATTTTTGGTTTCATAAACTAAAAAATTTTTGATTTTGTTTTTTATGTTAATGCACTATGGCTCAGGCGGCTATTTTCTTTGGCCAAAGCTTTTTTTTGGATGTTCCCTTTCGATGCGCATTTGTTATACAGGGTTGAGGAAAATACTATCCTCAGCCTGATTGCTCTGATTGGGCGTGACACTACCCATTTATCTAATCATAACATTGCATTTAAAACGGATTTTAATTTTTGCGCCATGTTTCATAAGATTCGTTTAAGTAGAAGTAGTTTAAAAAGAATTCTTACTTTGAATGGACGTGGCACTGCCCACTTTTCTAGACATTATATTAAACTAGCGCAAGTAGCTAATGTTTCTAAAAAGTTCCATAAAAATCGTTAAAGAACTTCGCCTTAAAATAGTTTTGGCCAAAGAAAGTGGTCGTTTGAACCAGCGGAGACAAATCTTACAAGCATTTTGGGCAGCCAGAAAACAGGTGTTTTTCGTGAAATTGATCATTTGTCAAATATTTGCTTCATTGAATCATCTATATCGCCGGTTGTACGCTTGCATTATTAATAGCTTCAAATTTAGGCCAAAATACTTTTAAGTCCTTATCGCGATTAAAAAAAGTTTTGCCATGTTCTTTAATCTCGTACAAAAACGCCGCAGTGGGAGTCGAAATACGCCAACCACGATAAGGGGGATAATCATGTCTCCGTACCGCTACAAATTCCTCTAGAGATGTTCTAAAGGCTAAACTAAATGAAAATAGCGCCGTGGACGTCAGATCAAGCCGACAGTAAAAATTGTCGCTTGTCTACTCTTTGTCGACAACAATTGACTTCTATTAATATGCTCTCTTAATTTACAATGGCTTAGAGATTAGTAGCAGATTGTCAAGAAGAGCCAATTGTTGCCGATAAAGAGAAGACAAGCGACAATATTTACTGTCGTCTTGATGTGACGTCGACGACGCCATTCACAATAACGGTGATTATAATATCTACGTTCCAGGCTGGCAGTTTTGGGATTGCCCTCGTAAAAACAGGCCAAATCCATAAAAATATTCAACAATTTTAAAAACAGAAAAAGAGAAAAAGAAAATCGTGAATTAAAAAAAAGTTTGTTTGTGGAAATAAAAATATCACCACAGCCATCACTCATTCACTGCCTCTAATTTTAAAGTGAAAGTTTTTTGTTGTTGTTCAGTTTTTCTCATTTTCTTTGCACCATTTTCTGTTAAATGTACTTGTATTCATTTGGTATTTAGTTTTTATCTACGTTATTTTTTTAATTTTCTTGTTTTGCTTTAATTGAATAAATAAAATGTTTTTAGTTTTGAACTTTTTAATTTCCGCTAATGGATCTTTTTTTTAAATCTAGATGTAGTAATAAATACAAATTATTTTTTATCAGTGTATAATATAAAGGGAACAAACTGACAAATGACGACTTTTAAAAGCATAATTAACCTCTTTCACCCTAAAAAAGTGTACTTATTTTTTTTTAATATAAATAGACATATCGTGCCATAACCGCCAAAAAAGCTTAAGCGACATAATTTTCGAACTTAATTTTTTGAACAAAATCGATTATTTGCGACCGTAAATAGTAGATTTTCGTCAAAAAAGCGAAGTCCAAATAATGTGTCGCTTAAGCTATTTTAGCGGTTATGGCTCGATATGCATACATACATACGTATATATGTATCTTTCTTCAAATTACTGTTACAGTTGAGGAAAATCTTTGCTAAAGTAATTGTCAAACAACAACTATTGAATTACTACATACAAGAAACGTGCACAGAATTTAAATAACTTTTGTCTTTTGTAAGATTTTCTAAAGAAAAATACTGATAAATTAAATTTGTTTTAATACAATTTCGGATATTAATAATATTCTTTAGAAATGTCTTGTTATCATATCAATAAATAAACTTTCTGTAGAAATTTTTTTGTGAAATTTTTTCCGACAAGTTTCCAAGGTAACACTTTTGTGTGAGTAATATTTCTATAGAAAATTATTATATAGGAATTACGAGTATCTATAGAAAACATTTTATTGATAAATTTTGCTTCGCAGCTCTCTGATTTAAACATTTTTCTATCGATAATTTTCTGTAAAAACCATGTTATAGAAAAATACATATGGAGACTTATTTTCGATTTAATCGTAAGCGAAAAAAATAAAATTTTTCAGGAGAAGTTTTTTTTTTTAAATATTCAAATATGTTTTTGTACGTAAATTGTCGCCTTTTTTCGACTTTATCGTAAGCGACATGCTATCGAAAGTAGACTTTTTTTATTGAAATTATAATTTTATGGGCCTACCCAAAGTTTAGAATTGTCAAACTGCCAAAATTGTTGATAACTTTTAAGGTACGGGCTGCAAAATTTTATCGTAAGCGACAATTTACATACAAAAACAGATTTGAATATTAAAAAAAAACCTTCTCCTGAAAAATTTTACTTTTGTCGCTTACAATTAAATCGAAAATAAGGCTCGATATGTATGTCTGTATTATTGCTATTGGCAAATTTTCTATAGAACATTTTTGCTATTGAAAAATGTTTATAGAATAATTTTGCTATTAACAAATTTTATATGAAATAAAAAGTTTTTGCTATCGGCAAATCATTTGTAGAAATTTTTTTTTACATATTATTTTATTCTATTAATAACTTTTAATATAGAACATTTTTGCTATTGACAATTTTTCTATACAAAATGGTTGCTATCAATGAATTTTCAATAGCAAATTGTTGCTATCGACAAATTTTCTAAAGCAAAATTATTGCTATCAACAAATTTTCCATACATTAATTTTTTTTCTGTACAAAATGGTTGCTATCAACAAATTTTCAATAGAAAATTGTTGCTATCAACAAATTTTCAAGAAAAAATTTTTTGCTACCAACAAATTTTCAATAGAAAATTATTGCTATCGATAGTAAATAAATTTCAAACTGGAATTTTTTTGCTATTGAAATATTTATTAAGCAAAATATTTTGCTATTCACGAATTTGTCATATCAATCGAAATAACCTTTTGTAGAAAATTTGTTGCATTTGGCAATTATTAAAAAAAACAATATCGATAAATTTTCTTTCGAACATTTTTGCTACAAAAAATATTAAAAATATTGGTTTTGCTATCGAAAAATAGCATTCACATTTACTACTTTACTTTACAAATTTTCATTATAAAATTTTTTTTCTATTGACAAATTTTCTATAGAAACTTTTTTTTATCAAGAAACTTGTTATAGAAAATTTTAACTAACGAAAAATTTTATGTAGAATATTTTAGCTATCGAAATTTTTTTTTTTTTTTAAATTTAACTAATGAAAGTTTTGTTGTCTGTTCGCTAACGAAAACAATGACTTATTTGTTCTTACTTTGCTTGTTGAATCATATGATTTTTAATGCATAAAAATATAGGAAAAGAACTTTACATACTCGTATTTGTTTACTTGACAACAGTCGACGGCGCGCATATCATCAGCTTCGCAAACCACTCAAACAAACGAAATCGTTCGTTATCAATTAAATTTTTATAAATATTTTTTTTCGCATCAAAGCGAACATTAATTGTATTGTTTGTTTAGTTTCTCTTTGTATTTTTTTATATACTTGGGAATAGTATATATGTACATACTATGTATGTATGTATTAATTTTGTTAATCAAGTTATTGTTTATTTAATTATTTATTTTTTGGTTTAGTTTTGTGCTTTTTAATGTGGTTGTTCTAATGATTTACAACGTTCTTTACAAATCACTTGTTACATTGTCAAGTTCAAGAGAAAAAAGAACACTTTTTATTTCTTTAGTTTGCTTGCATTTTGTGTTAAAAGAGAAAAATAGAATTTAATTTAATTGCTTAGAATTTTATTGAGTTATTTGGGGGGAACCCTGTGGCAGCGATAAGTTTTTTTGTTTAAATAATTCGTGTTTTGTCAGCTGGTCATATTAAACAAAAACCAATAGCTTGACATCTCTTTGCTGGCATCGAAATACAATTATAATATATTTGACTAGCTCCACTTGCTGCCATTCCGGTACTTCAAGGTATTTGATGACCTTCAGTTTGCTTTGTTATAGACGAAAGTCTGTTGACGTCTTAGCGGCATTATGTTGCCGGATGGCTAAAAATTTAAATCTAAATCAGTCTACAAAGTTTAGTCATTCATTCTTTTTGTTAATTTGTTTTGTTTTTTTTTTTGTTCTTTGCTGGTTTGTTAATTATTTTGTTTTTTCATTAAAAATTTTATTTCTTTAGAAATTCATTTATTTAACAATAACTTGTTTTCTTATTTATTACTTTTTGTAGTTTTTTGGAAATTCACAATTTATTTCGACAATTAACTTCAGTAATTTTTGATTGTTCTTAATTCCTTTTCAGCTTTTGCAACAAAATAAGTTTATATAAAATTTGCTTTAAAATATAATAAACTAAAAATTACAATTACTAAAAAAGCAACATCTTTGCTCCAAAATTTGTTTGTCATAGTGGGAGAGATATTAACAAAAGTCTGATTTGTATGTTTTTAAAAACTAAAATGGAACAAATTTTCGCTGAAATATAAAAAAGTATAAAATATTAAATAAATGCTTTTCGCGAACAAAAAATATTTCATTAGTTCCTGCAACACTTGTAATATATAACAATTTTATATTTGATGATAAATATTATTTTTGTAAAAAAATATATTCATATACACACTTATACGAAAATATTAAATTGAAGGTAAGATTTATTAAAATTATAGTTTTATCTAAACTATTGCATGTTTAAAATCTATTTTCAAAACATTTTCTTTGAAGCAAAGCTGAAATTAACGTAATAAATCTTAAATAATAAATATTCAGTAAGTTTATATTAAACGAAACTAGTACAACTCTAAACTAAAATGTTGCAAACATTTAAAATATTATTGGTTGCTTAGAATCCCAGCAACTGTTTTACAAAAAATTTAAGGATATAAATTATAGCAACATGTTGCGCGAAACCATTCTAACAATTCTGTTGCAAAAAATAAAAAGCGCTTAATTCGTTATAAGCTGATTTTGAGTTTACGGTACCTCCGTAATCTGCATATTTGAAAGTACCCCTGGGCAAAATCTCAATTAATTTGTGCGATTTTTCAAGAAGTTATAGCACAATGACTTGCTGCTTATCCTTTTTAGACTTCTAATCTCATTTGGAATAATAGCTTAAGTTAGTTTATATTTTGGTATATTTCAACTTGAATGTTTTATTTCCAGTGTGTAGAACGATGTTTGCTTAAAAAAATATCACTTAAGCACTTTTCACGTATTGCCACAGAATTAATAAAATTTAAAAAAAAAAACATTATATATTCTAAATTTTCATTTTCATTTTGGATTATTGTCCGTCATTATCACGGTTTTTAGAAAATATTGAATATTTTTTTTGTGTACATATTTTTTTTTTATTGTATCTTCAAATATGAACTAATAATAAGTGTTCAAATCTTAAATCTAAATATAATTAATTAGGCCCGACCAATGTCGGACATAAACTTAGTGATAGTAAATTAATGATACATTAGAGTCGTGCTAAGCGAAGAAAAAATAAAAATATAAAAAATATTGAATATAAAAAAAATCCTATTGTGTATTAACAAATTTAAAATGTTGCAAGAATAATTGTGTTCATTTAAATTCTTAATGTGTTTTTGCTACAGAAGCTATTAATAAAAATTGTGTATTTATCGTAATATACTCTAAATACACAACCCAGCAAAGTGTTTGAAAAATTAAAAAAATTTTTTTTTTAAAGATTTTCCCTGGGAAATAATTAATCAAATTGCAACATATTGTTGGAGTCGTAGGTCGTACATTTCTTAACATAATATTCTTTTAGCTCAATACAATTTTCCCAGCGATATTCAATAGCTTCGATACCCTATTTATAGTAAGAACTGCCTAGCTCCTTAAGATATCGATAGCAGATTTTTTTAATGATAATCACATCGTTAAAGTATGTAATTATAACGAAAATTTATCCAATTTGCTATTCATTAACATTTTTAACGATATTCGCTGTAGGTTAATGTCAGCTGTGTCGCTATTTAAACGACAATAATTTATGTGCTGTTAATTTTAACGACAAAAATTAACAGAAAATATCAGTTGCGTCCTATCGTTAAAAGGAAGTTACAGAATCACACAATCGTTATTGCAAGCGACAAAATGTATAGACAAAATTACGATTGTCGGCTCGTTAAAAGTTACTGAATCGCCCTGCAGATCTTCATTGTTGGCAAACCTTTAACCACCGAGCCGTTTTCTCAATTCGTAAGGTCAACTAGTTTTGAGACTAACCTCGTAGTATATATTAAAAAGTTACAGTTTTTTTTTTAATATTACAGTTTTGGTTGCTCTGTTACTAAACATTTTGCTGGGTTATGGCATCAATCATTTGTGTCTGCTACGTCTGGGACTCTCACATAATTTGTTATTTTAATTTTTCCTAATAAAAACCAATAAATTTCATTGTTTTTGGTAATTTTTTTTTGCATTCCTTGCGAAGTAGACAAATAAATTATTTGTTAAATTATTTATGTACATGTTTTAAAAAATCATTTAAATACATTTTTGAAGCAATAATTTTGAACTGTCTTTAAGTAAATTTTCTTTTAATGTCTGTTTTCCTAGTTTGCTTTCATCTATTAATGAAGATGTCTATAAAAAGCCAATGTTTCTTTATTTTAATTATTCGTTTGTGTAAAATGGTTGCTTCTTCTGGTCAGAAAACATATTTTAAAATTACCATTTATTTTTATTAAAATGTCATACAAACAATTTGCATCTTTTCTTAGTTGCTTGCAACGTTTTTATTTGCCATTTTCCTTTTTGTCATGTCAAAATATTTGTTGTTTTTATCGAAGATGTAAGTGGGCTGGCTGGATTTCTTTCAGAAAGTGAAAATAAAAGTATTTCTCTATGACCTAAAATCTTTGATAATTTATTTCTCCTTGTTGTTTATATTTAAATTAATTTCATCCATATCTGTTTTTGCATTTAGTGCAACAAATTTTTAACATATACTATATACTCGTATGTATGTAATTTTTTTATCTATGAATTGCGTGTTGGTTTGAAGGTTAAAAATAGATTTCTTTATACATACATATGTACGTACATATAAATATTTCTGATAAATTTATGCTTGTGCAATTTTCTTAGAAAAAAAAATGATTATTTACCTTATTTAATTTATTTAAATAATTAAAAATTAAATTTTTAATTAGTGTAAAATTTTAATTAAAATTGTTATAATTTTTTTAATTTTATTTTAGCTGGTTAGACTTGTTCCTACATCTATGGAGTTTAAACTAGACAGCGCGGAATACTGCCAGGCACAGCACAAATAAAAAGTAAGTTAAGCAATTTAATATAATATGTAATATAATATATAATATAATAAATATATAATATAATATATAATATAATATAATTAATAATAATAAATTCTTGCTATCGATATATTTTTCTTAGAAAATATTAGCTATTGATACATTTTCTTGTTGTTGCTATTCAAAAAAATTTCGTTTTTTATATAAAATTATTGCTGTCAATTTTTTTAATTGGTTTTTTTGTTTTGCTATTATTAAATGTTTTTCTATCAATTAATGTTTTTTAAAAAAATTTTTGGCCATCGAGAAATTTTCAACAAAAAGTGTTTACCATAAAAATTGTTCTTTGTAGAAAATGTTTGCTATCTACAAAATTTCCTAAAGGAAAATGTTGCTTTGCCAAAATTTTCTATAGAAAATTATTATTATTATAGAAAATTATCATTTTTTTAATAAGAAATTTTTTTTACTATTAATAAATTTTTTTAAGAAATTTTTTCTGTTGCTAAATATTTCGTAGAAAATTTTTGTTGTCGGCAAATTTTCAATAGGAAAGTTTTGCTATCGATTTTCTTCGATAGAATTTTTTTTTCAAATTAACAAATTTTCTATAGAAAATTTTTGCTATCGACAATTTTTTTACAGATCATTTTTGCTATTGTGAGAAAGTTTTTATAGCAATATTGTGTTATTAGCAAATATAAAGGAAATTTTTGCTTTCTATAGAAAATTTTTATGTAAAAAATTCTTTCTATCGGAAAAAAGCAAAGCAAAGCAAATTTTTGCTATCGACGAATTTTTTATAAGTAATTTTTTTCTATCAATAAATTTTGTTGAAAACATTTGTTATCGAAAAATTTTCTATAGCAAATTTTTACTATCCTTCAACTTATCGAGCTTCAACTTCAACATTATTTAGAATACCGTCAAATAAAAGAAAATTTTTTTACAAACTTCATGCTGTTAACGGGTTAAATATTTATGTATGTTAAAAATGTCTGGACAGCCTGTCCCACGATTCGATAGAAAAATGAATAAAAATAAATTTTCGTATTTTACTATTGTTTTCAATACAAGTTGTTGTCGATAGAACGTTTTCTGCCGACATCGTGGGACAGGCCGTAAATGTTACATGGAAAGGCATTAGGTTTGATTTTTTTAATGCTTAAAGTCTATTTGCATACATATATTTTTTCTCCATCAATAAAGGTGTTACACTGTACATTGTATGGCTTGTCTGTGATTTTTTTTGTTTCAAGAAAAAATTTAAGTAACTTTATAAATTTTGTTTTCTTGTAAAAACAATTCATATGAAAATTTTAAATAAGATAGGAGGAAAAAAATAAAATAAAAAGGAGGAAATTTTATATGCTCGGTTGCCCTCAATTTCTGATTAAACCAGGCGCAAATCACACAGACAAAAACTGAACATAATACTACAACAAAATAAATATTAAAACAAAATTTAAACAAAAGTATATACCATGAATATCAGCACATAATATTAAATACAAATATACACATGTATGTATTCATGTATGTGTGTACACATGTATACAGAAGAGTACAGTACTGCTCAGATAAAGGTTGCCAGAATTATTTTTAATTTAGAGTTTATACAAAAGAAAAAAAAAATTGTTTTGTTTAAATATTAAATATTAGCGAAAACAAAAAATCTGCATGTTTGATTATTAGTGAAACAAAAAATTATTAAGAAACGAAAAGTTGTCTGCTGATATAAAAATAATGGTTCTGTATTTTAAACCCATCTAAGTAAAACTAGAATAAAAAAACGTAACGTTGATAGAAAAAAACGTTGTAGTATCTCTGCTGTATTCACCTTCATTCCAGTTGTCAACATCGAGGTCACGTCAATATATAAATTAGCATGAGCCTATCAAAAACAGTCAGTTGTTTTAGACAACGCATGCACAAGCCCCATTTTTTGGTATTGTATTGAAGTGACGTTGATGTTGGCAACTGGAATAAGGATGAATGTTTTTATAGAGGACTTTTCAAAAATGCTTAACGAATATAATACAACCACAAGCATTTGGCTACTACTACTACTAGTACTACTATTAATTCATCTCACAAGAACCCAAAGTTGTTGTGCTTCCCTAGACCATATGAACTCGCGGAAATTCGGCTCGGGTGAAAATTATGTTATACGAGTAGTGGAAACTCATGAGACACAAACAGATGCACTTAAATTTAATTATGACTCGTCTATAATAATTTTGAGTGAATTTTTTGGCTAAGAAATTATTGCTCATTGCTTTTGAACTTATTGTATTTCTTACATGTTATTTCCATTTTTCAATTACACTATTTCGAATACCTGGGCATTTGAAAAGGGAAAATTATGAGGGAGCTTTCAAACCCCGTAAAGATGGCGGCAGTAGTGTGAAAATCAGTTTGCTGAAGAGTGGCAACCTTATAAATCATATATTTTTAGTTCACCACACTGATTAATATTTTTTTTGAGACATCAAAAGTAAAGGATCGTTATTAAATTCAATACTTTTATTTCAGTCAAATCAATATTAAAGCCCAAGTAGATTTTGAAATGTAGAATCCCAGCTTCCGTATCCCATGATTTTTGTTCGTGATGTCCCACTGGGTAAGTCTCCAGTTATGGGCTTCTTTCTGCAGTTAGTATACTTAAATTTGATCTTTATTTTTGAATCAGTGCTTGATCCAACGATCTCCGCATAGGCTAGAACACTACCCACTGACCTACCGAAGCACATAAACAATTAAATTAACCAATAAAAAAAATCAAATAACGAAGTAAAAATCTCATTGGCATCCAAATTTGTACCCAAGTAAGCGAGAGGGGATGCACTATAAAAAAATTTGAATATAAACAGCCGACCAACTTCGTAACGTTTGTGTCGCTCACTTATTGTATCTTCGTAAGGCAGAGGGGATGCAATTTTTGTCTTACTGTTTACTTCTACCAAATTTATTTTTATAACTTTGGCAGAGATAGCGACAAAACCACACTATACGCATTAGTAATCATATAACGCTGAATATTCCTGAAAAAGTAACGCGAATTTTATATATATTTCATGGTAGCCTTAATCAAGCCTCTACTGTATCTAAAGCAATAAAGTTTAATACAACGTGTATGTATGCACCCAAAAGATAAAAGAAACGAAAGCAAAACCACTTATTAAACAAAATTAAAGTGCAAAGTTCGTTTCAAAACATGCTTAATTGAAAAAAAAATTCAATTTATTTTAAAACTGAAAAAGAAAAAATTTATGTACAATTAAACCTTTTTTCCCTCTCTTCGGTTTAGTGAATTTCGAGAAGCGCACATGTTCATATTTGTGTTCTTTTTTTTTAATGAAAATCTTTTATTGACGCCTGTCGAATTTTAAGTTATTTAAAGAAAAATTTTAATTTGTTTTTGTGTTTTCTTCCCACTATGATTTTTGTTTTGTTGTTTTTTTTTTTTTTGAATACCCATTTGCCAACAGCGGTCACTTAAGGTTATTACACGACGCAAATTTGCGGTTTTATTGTAAATTGCTAATCAATGTTAATTATAGATAATCAAATTCACTTGCTTAGTTTATTTCTTCCTTATATTTGTTATAAAGTCGTTGAAAAAAAAAATATTGTTGTGAATAACACAACTTAGAAGAGTTTTTGATTGGGCAATTATATTCTCTTTAAAGCTAAAACTAAAATCGAAAGTAATTCTATAAAAATTATATTATATATTATTGTATATTATCAAAAAAAAAAAAAAAATATATATAAACCAATCTAAATTTTCATTGACTTGGTCACTCATACAGTCGTGGATTCATTTTTGGAAGTTTAAAAAAATTACAGTTATAATTGAAAGTATCTAGTATAGACTAGAGATGGTCGCGTGTTGTTTTTTTAACACGACCCGAACACGCGTACCAAATCGTCGAACACGTATGAAACACGTCATCGAAAAATGTTCCCAACACGAAACCATAACACGCACAAAATCAAATTTAACATCAAAAAATAATTTTGTTTACATTCAAATACATAAATACATATTTTTGTTTAATTTAAGAACTTTAAGGATTAAGTGACACTGCTGGGTGTTGCATGTTTAAAGATACAAAATGTTAAATTTGTTTCTTTATTGGAAATTCATGCATACAATTTACAAATGTCAATTTAGCTCAACACGACCACTCACGCAATCAGATATTCTGTCACGAACCCTTCGTGTTGAGTCGTGCGTTTTCGTGTCACGAAAAACACAACACGCGCTCATCTCTACTGTACACCCTTCTTTATTTGCTGTTGTATATCTTGCTCTTAGAGAATATATAATAAATCTGTTAACTAAAACAATTTAAGTACGAATTTCCTCCACTCTTTTTCGCCGGATGTGTGTAATTTTAATTAATTTTACTACAAACGCATGTGTACTATTTCCGTCAGCGCTGCTTAGTTTTGCTCTCCTCTGATTGTTGGCGTTTTTACTGCTGCAATAATAATGACGACAATTTAATTTAAACGGCAAATAACACCCACATATTCCTTTTTATTTTATTCATATCTACATATCGTTACCTTAATATAGAAGGGACATAACCCATTATTTTTTTGATATCGAGATTTTAGCATTTTCGACATATTAGATGTTCTTCTATGAAATTTACAAAAAACTCAATTTTCAAAAAATAATGAGTTAGGGCCTTTTTATATTAATGTATGCGATATGTTTGTGTATACATAAATTTTTTCTGTTTTCATCTTTTTATTTAAATTGTTTATATTAATAATAATGCGTATGTATCGCGACTTATATGACTTTGTTAATTTACTTGTGAATAACAAAACACGCAATCAACTAATCGCTCTTGCTTATTGTTATAATTACGATTTGCAGCATCAGTATAACGAAATTTTACGTACTTATGTACGTGTTTTTTTTTTTTTTTTTTTTTTTGAAGGCTGTAGAGGTTTCTTTTGGCATTCTACCAAATAATTATAGATGATAATAATAAAAATTTGTACATGTCTTGAAATGTACAAATTGAAAAACTAAAAAAAAATAAATAATAATAATAATAATAAATAAGCAGATATTTATGTGGTTTATTAGAAAATCACAACGTACTTGTATATTAGATAAATTCGCAGGAGCTTAGTTTTGGAAGGCCTGAAATCAAAAAGTCTATCATGGTGATCGTGATATTTGAGTCATTAAGTCAGCTGTTTGATAAAATTTTAAATAAATTAGACTGCATCAATCCAATCATATAATACTCCTTTGGAATTTATGCAATATACCAGTGTTGCCATTTTGTGGGTAATTACACGAATTGGGTGTAATTCATACTGTCGTGGTTGAAACGTGGGTCATTTATTTTAGGTGCAGATCAGTGTAGCAATTGAGAATTCTTTCGTTTTAAAAATCTTTCCTTACATTTGCAATTTTTCCTTGTGTTTTGGCAAACACTTTAGATATTCTATTATTACATATGTACGTACGTTTTTTCTAGCTATATAAATTATGTATAACTAAGAATTATTTTGTTTTTCCTATTTATTTACGATAAATAGGCCGTGCATCAATTTCTTAAAATTATATAAAATGCGATGTTCTAAAACCTCAAAACTTATGAGAAATTGCTAATGCAGCTGAAAATTTATTCGTAAACGTAAAGGGAAGACATTGATATTTCGGCATATGAGTGTTTGTTATTTTGATATAGAAAGTATAGGGTGTTTTTTTTATAGAGGCATAGAACTTTGAAATGGAATACAACAAAGATGAATTTTTTAAATTGACATGAAATTTACTTTATTCGAAAGATAATCTTCTGGCATTATAATTTAAATATGACTTCTGGCACGGCTGGTTCGGACGTATTTTGGCAATAACGCGGCGAATGTTGTCCTCCAAGTGGTCAATCGTTTTACGCTTATCGGCGTAGACTAACGACTTCACATGTCTCCACAGAAAATAGTACAGCGGCTATCTTGAAGGCCAATTCACGGGTCCGAAACGTGAAACTATGCGGTTACCAAACGTTTCCTTCAATAAATCAATTGTGGCACAAGCTCCTGCGCATTAGGGTTGCTTAATTGATGAACGAAGAAGTCAGTAATCATGGCGGATAGACTGATTCGGGTCTTCCTCTACGCTACGCTCTACAGCAGCAATGACTTCTTCTATACGCACTGTACAACAGCTCTGTGGAAGCGTATTATCATTTAGAGTAAACGTGGTGGGAAAACGTTCCATACTTAATCGAATTAATTTGTCTGATGGACGATTATGTTGACCGTAAAATGGACGTAGTGCGCTATAAGTATTTTGAACAGAACCATTCATCACCATTTTCCAAAGCGTTGTTCAGGCGTCAGTCTATTCATGTTGAAATGCCAAACCAAACTAAACATAAATCATTTGACAGCTGACAAAATGGCAGCCAGTTAAAAAGTGTTGCCAACTTAAAGTTTTGTACCTCTATAAGAAATAATTGTAAAGGACAATTATACTTGAAAATTTTGGAGAATTTTACATCGATTTTTTTATTTAAAAATATATACATATAAATGTGCCCTTAATTATGAAAGTGTCATAAGTCATATATTTCTTTGGTTGAGATATTTAGTACATTGCATTTGAATAAATCCAGAATTATTTCTATATTATGCAATATTTTAATTCAGAGTTATACTAGAGTCGGGATTAATATAAATTTATTTAATTTTTATAGAATTATTGTTAAGATTTATTTAATACTTCTAAGCAAAAATGCAATATGACTTAGACCACTTTCAAAATAAAGGTATATAGTTTATAAACGTATTTATATTAAAAGGAACGGCAATGTCTAGGACTCATTATTTTAAATTTTCCTTTTGTTAATTCATTTTAAGCTCTGTTACCCTTGTTAAATAAATTTTTTATGTTTTACTTTTTTGTAAACGTTTTTATAAAATAAAACATAAAATTGTGATCAGGTGTAATTTTGGTTAAATTGGGTAATTTTTCTACATCTCAAGTGTAATTTTGAATTATGCTGGTGGTAACACTGCAATATACCTAAGTCACACTTCATACTCCCAATCACGCTCTCACAACACACAAACGCCAAATACTTGTCTTGTTTGAATCGAACCGATTGCCTCCAAACTTCGCATACTCGTACTTGTATAAATAATATTTTAAACTAAATGAGAGTTATATGATTGTGGTACTGTGAAATTACTTATAGCCATTGCATACATTAATGACACAGAAGACAAAATTAATTGTTTTACTCTCTTTTTCTTTTTCAGGGGGAAAAAGTTTGCATTGAAGGAAGCAATAAAAAATCTAAACGATCGCGAAGACGTTTAAAAGTCAGACGAAGAAACTGCAAGTTTAAGACTAGAAAGGAAGTTATCGAACAGCAAGAGAGTGATAGAAAAAAAGAGCTACAACATCATCTACAGAAGAGAAAACGTTAAAAGGAGGATCATATTAACAAGCGATCATATCAAGCAGACATCAATCAAGTGGAATAGGAGAAAAAATACCATAAAAATCATAAAATTATATAAAACAAACCACAAAATTAAAACAGTTCAACGAATTCAGTTTAAACAATATAAAATCTAAATTGGAAAAACATCATCATCTACTAAACCCCTTCAACCAGGCTTAAGAAAACTACAAAAAGGATATTGAATATTAAAAAAAGAAAACCATAAAAACTATAGCAAGAACAGGGATAAGCAGGTTTATTACAAAACAAAAAAGTATATATACAGAGAAAAGAAAATATTTTTTGAAAAACTTTTTTTCCTTTTTAACTAAAACCAAAAAAAAAACAGTTAAAAGGACAAAACAGATTTTATTTTATTTTGTGATAATTTTTAAGCTTAAAGTAAAACTTGTAAGAAAAAAGCAAAAGTTAAGAAAAAATTAAGTACTTAAAAAATTAAACTGCTTAAAATTTGATTTATATTTTAAAATTTTCAACAAATTACTTAATTATAAAATTAATTAAAACATCTTCCGTTAGTAATTAAAAACAGTCTTAATAGCAAGAGAGAGATAAATAATAACAATTTCCGTTCATATTGTTGTTTTAAACGCAGACTTTAAATTACTATTAAACAACAAGTTTTCAAACAACGTCTAATTAAAAAAAAGACAAAAAACTCAAACGCTACAAACCTCTTTTTGAATACACATTTTTTTTTTAATAAAAGAAAAACTTAAAATTTTTGCTAAAAAATTTCTTAAATAGTTTGTAAATATTTAAATTAAGAAATATTTACTTAATTAAATCCATAAAATTGTTTTATATAAATATTTACTATAACTGAAAGAAGAAGAAGAAAAAGAAACAACAACATCAACAACAACTACAAAAAGAAAACACAAACATATTTTGTTTAAACGTAAAATAAGTTTGTAAAAGTTTTAAATTTTTAAATTATTTGTATTATTCGATATTAATGAGCAACATGCGTCAAAAGGATTTACGCCCCGCACCTGCTCTTATTGAGTTTAAGGGAATGAAGTTCCTAATCACCGATCGGCCATCAGATATAACCATACAGCATTATATAATGGTAAGTAAGGCGTAGAGAGAAATATTTATTTCATTTGAAGAAAAAAAAACGCGTTAAATAACTATGAAATTTAAAATTTCATTTTTAAATACAGGGTCTTCCAATAAGATGTTTTATTTTTTATATGTACAAAAAGGAGTATTTTTAAGCGAAATCATCGGATATTTATCAGTCAATTGGCCGCCACGTTTACGATAGCACGACCACATCCTTTTCTTGAAATTCGTCATCACCAATTCGCACATTTGCGGATAAATGTCCTCGATAACTTCATTACCTGGATTCAGTAACTTTTTGCGAACCGAAAATCGTAATTGTAGAAATAGTAATTCAAGAAAAATTTAACGAATTTGTGATTTTACTTTTTTTACTTCCACTGACAGCGAATATCCTTAAAATATGTTACTGGATATCAAAGTCGATAAATTTTTGTTTATACATGTATTATAGCGATACGATTATTGCAATAAAAGTTACTGAATCCAGGTACAGGAATTCCATCTTGAATCGATGGCTCCAAAGGAAAAAGTCTTAAGTTGTTAAATCACAACATCTCGGGTGCCAATTATGATCACCTGTTCGATCACGCAAAAGTAAAGCACTCACATGTGGCACGCAGCGCCGTCTTGTTGAACTGAAAACGCTCTATGCAAAGTACGTTTTAATGTCGTTCGACGAGAAATGGACATAACATGGTTTTTCTCAGCACTATGGGCTGCAACCGCACTATTCTCAGTTGTTCTTGAGTCACGTGCACGAGTTCGATTCTTCACATCACTAATTTGGCCCAACAGCTTAATCTTGTTCACCAGTTTTAAAACTGTTGGAGGATAAGTCCCTTCACGACATCCCAACATACTTTAATTTTGCGAACTGTGACCGCAAAATTTTCACCATTTTTAACCGACTTCAAAAAAAGAAGCAGGTTATCAATTCGTCTCTATATTGTTTTTTGCGGCAGTGTTACTTCATAATTCGAAACTCAAAATTCTTTTATTTTCTGAGAGGGTATAAGTTCCAATTTGTCCCATTGTAAAAAATTAAGCGGGGACACGCCCACAAATTTTTTATTTGATTTTATGGTATTCTACTTATTTGATTGCTGCGAAACCTAGCAAACACCTTTGATTCTTGTAATTACAAAATTTTTAACTTGAAAAAAATGGGCGGGGCTGCGCACATTAAAATGTATTATTATATTTCACGTGGTTCTACTTAACCAATTTTTACGAAACTTAACACACACCCTGAGCTCTGAAATAGACACAATCTTCCATTTAAAAAATATGCAGAGTTAGGCCCATTAAATTTTAATATTTTATTTTAAGTGGTTCTACTTTAACGATTTTTACAAAACTTAACACACACCCTGAGCTCTGAAAAACATAAAATCTTGCATTTAAAAAATGGCGGAGTCTCGCCCATTAAAATTTAATATATCCCATAATTCTTTTTCGAAAATGTTCTATCAGATCTTTGTATTGAAGTCGGTTTTTTTTTGCAGAATTATTTGTAGTGAATTTTAGTAATTTCAATTCGCTGCTCCTTTTTTTTATAAATGCTGTAATTTTTACTTGTTATCTGTCAAGTAGCTACAAGCCATGAGTCATGCCATGGGAACACCCTGTATATGAACATAAAATTTCGTTCGAGAATTTGCATTTGCGACATTTATTACTTTGCTCATACAATTTTCTTAAATTTCTTTTATTATTATTATTGATTTCCCTCTTTTTTTCAGGAATTAAAGAAAAACAATGTGAATACTGTGGTACGCGTGTGCGAACCCAGTTATAATACCGAAGAATTAGAAGCACAAGGCATCACTGTTAAAGATTTGGCATTCGAAGATGGTACTTTCCCGCCGCAGAATGTTGTCGACGAATGGTTTGAGATTTTGAAGGAAAAGTAAGTGCAACAAATTTTTTTTTCTTTTTCATTTCTTATTCAAAAATACTAAAAATAGCGTGTGCGCGTGTGTGTGATAAAGTCTTCGTTATCTCTTTTTTATGAATTTCAAGCTTATCTTTTTTAAATTTTTATTTGTTGTTAAAATCGTTTTTTTAAATCTATTTTTATGGTACTATCATTTTGTCGGAAAATCCTTAACTTCAAGTGGGTTTTTCCCCTTTGTTTTAACAAACTCATATGATCATTTTTTTTATAATTATCATTAAAAAAATTTAACTAAAACTGGAACTTTTCTTAACCGCTTAACCATCTACAACAACAACATTAAATAAATCGCTAAATATGAGAAAGAAATTTACATAAAACTATTTCAAGCTTTAGGAATATTTTGATCAGCTTCTTTAATTAAAGCAAATGCAAAATATATACGAAACTGTGTATCTCATCAAATGCAAAATACATACATATGTACATACATACATACATACATACTCGCATATACCAAACTCTCTCCTCTACTTTGTTGACTTTGTTTGTTTGACTTGCTGTTTTACCTTCCTTATCTATTACATATTTAACAAATAATTTTTGTTCTAAAAATAAAACTAAAAAAATGGGAATATTTATGCATGTTAGCCCGCTTATCTAATTTTTTGTTAAGCTGTTTTTTATTACCTTAAGTATTTTTTGTTCGTTGAAAGGTAGTTTCTTTAAAGCGTTTGGTTTTTCCATTTAAAAATAGTAAAAATTTAATAGCGTATGCAATCGCTCATTTACTCAAACAACATCATAACTAAAAAAAAAACTAGTTGCCAAAAAACGCGCTTAAAGTTTTAATTAAATTTACACACACAACTGAATGGAAAAAGAAAATTTTATTTTGTTTTAAAGAGTTGAGTAAACAAGATATTTTACTCGTGCAATATGAACAACTACATGAAAATGAATTCTGCTTCATTAACTCAAATATTCCACTTTTTGAGTTATGACGTTGTTTGTGTAAATGAACGATATATCGAATCGAATTTGTTGTTTTAAAGGTGTCCGTCCAACTTGTGGAATAATATACTGATGTTAGATATTTTTTTTGTTGGAAATAAAGGGTCTCATTATTAATTCCGTTCCGCAATTGCGGAAAACATTTTTTATATGGAAGCAAAATTTTAAATGATTGATTCCACTGTATAGAAATTTTTCTCTATTTTGCTTATGCTCAAATTTTATAATAGACAGCTTTCGAAAAGAACAAAAATTTAGGAAAAAGATACAGTCCAGATAACCATTTTGTGCCTTAAATATGTATTAAAATTTCGTTATGCTAATTTACTCGATATCATTCACCTGAAATACATTTTTAGATTTATAGCGCAAAACTGCACTTTCTAACCGAATTTCCAAGCAATCATCGTCATTACTCTCCCCAAAAAAAAACTATTGTATCTTACAAATAAATATTTTCCACGAGTAGATATTTTATATACTCGTAGATTTCCTTTATAAGAGCGCTTTTACCAGGAAATATAATTGAAAGTAATATAAACAAAGCTTCAAAATATAAAAAAATAAGTTCTAAAAAAGAAGTAGTTTATTTGATTTAATTCTATGGCTCGATTATAGATGGCAACCGCACTATGGTAGCGTTGCCAACATGTTATTACGTACAACCATAACGATTTTTTTTATGTCTGGCAAGTCAACAAGATTTTATATTATGTTGGATAAATCAATATTCTTCATGGGAAAACCAAACAGCACGACTGCAAGCATTTTACTTGTTTTTTATACTAAAAAATTTTTGAAGCATGTTAACCACTTTTTTATGGCTTTTTTCCTAACTTGTTATTTCTCCGATCCCCTTCTTGCTTTTAACATTAAAATTTACCTTAATGTACAGTTTTCTTTAAATGCACAAAATGTTTGCATTCACTTATCATTTCTTTTTATCCTGTTTTTTCTTCTTTTTTTCTATTTCCCCCACCTTTTTCTTTGATTTCTTTTTTATAGTTTTAGTAACAAAAGCCCCCCTTCCTCTCGAGCATCCTTTATGCGAAGCAAACGTTTCTCGTTTAGACATAACAAATCTCACAAAACAGCAGATACAATCGACAACACCAACACTTGTACTGCAATTGGTAACAATAACAATTCTACCAACAACACTCACACTATTCTCTCTTCTACTCCTTCTACCAACACTTTACAAAGTAGAAATCAAATAATTTGCAGTACTAGAGTTACTGATGACGATGATGTTAATAGAAATACCACTTGTAGGTAAGGTTCTTTTTTGTCTATGTTGTGCGGCGGTACCTTTTCCGATTTTTGGTACATTTTGTTTGCTCTACATAGTGTTATTGAAATGTTTTTGGTTTTAGTTTTTCAGACAATGTGTTGTAATATCCATTGTGGTGATTTTATTTTTGTAAATAACATACTACTGTGATTATTAATTCATGCTTGAGATGAACTTTTCTAAATAATTTATTTATTTATTGAATCAATCATTATATAAAAAAACTTATGCTGAGTACACATAATGGGAATTTTTGACATCTCAATAGTGTGTATTAGCTAGTGGCAACGTTTGTTATTTACGATATTTTTCGTTGTGGCGTTGCAAAGAAAACAAGTAAAATATAACGTTAACGGCATTGCACACATTTCGGAAATGTCTCCACGAAACGACCACAAAATAAATGCCAAATGTGTACTCAGCATTAGTCTTATAACTATCTTGCAGGGTTGTATTGTGCACAATAAATACGCCATGTAAATTTAAGAATTAATAATGGAATATGATGTCGGGCAAATGTCCAACTCTAGCACGTCGACAGACGTCCGCTCTTCTCACAAAACTAAGGGACAATCTCACGATGTCGGCAACGTTCGACTTGTCGCACACTTACATTTGAAACAACAACAAAATATTAAATTTTTTGTTCTTTTGAATATAAATGTGCAACAAGTGGAACGTTGTCCACATGGTGGGATTGGCTCTAAACTAAATATTTCAGAACGTCAGTTGTTTCTGTTAAATTCACAATTTTAATAATTAAAATTCTTTGTCAAAGAGTTTCATGGTTAAAATTTCCCAACTTTTACTAAATGAATGTCAAAGGATTGACAGCTCAATTCTTGACATTTCATCATTTGACAGTCATTTACATACTTCCTAACCTCAAATTTGCCCACCTTTTATATCAAATCGGTTTGTTTTGTCAGACAAACAAACAGTATACTCGTAGTGAACAAAAAATAATCTCCTTTAAGTTACCACAAAAAAAATATATATATATATAAAAATTTTCTTCTAAGCAAAAAGAAAAAAGAAAAAATTATGTTTATGTAAAAATTATAATTATTATGTATCCTCATTTATTTTTGTCTCGACAGATACCAGCAAAATCCCGAAGCTTGTGTTGCTGTGCACTGTGTCGCTGGTCTCGGCCGTGCACCCGTTTTGGTAGCCTTGGCTTTAATTGAATTGGGTTTAAAATACGAGGCAGCTGTAGAAATGATAAGAGAGTAAGTAGATCATAAACATTTGGTTAATTTTTATTTTTATGTTTATTTTAATTTTTTTAAATTTCTTTTCCAATTGCAGCAAACGACGGGGAGCCATTAATGCCAAACAATTATCATTTTTGGAACGTTACAAGCCAAAAGCCCGGCTAAAGCACAAAAATGGCCATAAAAATTCATGTTGCGTGCAATAGATTTCCAAAAACCATATAAATTCCCACCAGTTGAAAAGTGTTCATTTTTTAATTTAAAAAAAAAGGAAAAAAGATGCAAGAACTTAATTGATGCTGATTGATGATTGATTAAATAATTAATTATATAGACAAAAAAAAAACACGCAATTGTAATATGATGTAAACAACAACAACAACAACAACAACAATAACAACAAACAACCAAGAAAACTTTTAAAGCTAAAACAATTATAAATATAACAAAATATTTGTAAATTTTTATTTTCTAAAATGCAAAACACACACAACTTTACCCCTCCTCTTCCTCTCTCTTACATTAAATCGTTTTAATCAAATTGAAAAAGAGAATAACAAAAATTTTCTTACAAAAGTTTCTCTGGTTCTTTGACCACAAAAAAAACCTTTAAAGGAGTTTTATTAATAAAAAATGCAACACTATATTTAATTGATATATTGATTATATTTAAATATTTCATTATTATTTTTGCAATTAAAATATACTTATGGTAGTTTTTAAATAACAAAACTATGATGTCAATTTTAATTTTGTTAAATGCTTTGTTTATTTTAAAAAAATTATTATTTACAATTTATTTGCAATAGTTAAAGTAATAATCAAGATTAATTAAAGATAAAACAACAAGAAAAACTAAAAACAAAACAAAAATTATTAAAAGCTTTTATTTATATAATTCGATGATTTGGGAAATTATTTAGTTGCTTTTTGGTGGCATCAAAGTAGGGAATTATTTAGGCTTTGTTGGTAGCTAAGCTTAGAGTCCCATCGTCGTAACGAACCATTCGATCGTAATGTTCGAAAAAAAAAAATTTATAAAACGGTATCGCAATTTATTTTACATGTGACCATTCTGAGGTGTCCATTTAGGAAAAATATTCCTACAATCAAGCCATTATTTTATGTTTGTATGTATGTATATTTTTCCTGATATTGTTTCTTGAGAAATAATCAGAACTTTACGTTTAGCAGTAGTAGTGTTGATGGAACGGCAGACTTTGATTATTAATGAATTTGTGAAATTTTAAAATATGAAATATGATAATTTTTTTTTTTAAATTAGTTTCGAAAAGCTGTATTTTTAATAGCTTTCTTACATTAATAATTTTTCTAAAGTTCGAAACTAATTTCTAATTTTCGATCATGCTCAGAAATGATCAATTTATGTTATTATTTATAACAATGAACATTGTCCTGCGTTAGTTGAATGTGCTTTTTTAATATATTTTATTGTCTTATACGCAAACACACAAGTTATTTGAAATTAATGTCTAATAGATGTGAAATAAATCTTTAATTGTATAAAAAATAGTCTCTTGTCAAATTTTAGTAATGTTTTGAATTTTCGAAATTAATTTCGAATTTTCGAACATGCACAAAATTGTCAATTTGCATATAAAGTTTTTCATAAATTTTGACTACGTAATGGTTTAAGCTTAAATCTAACGAAAATTCACATTCACATCTAATATAATGTGATTTCGAAACTCTATTCACACACGTATTTCATGAAAAAGAGTACTGTTGGAGATCAAATTAAAATTTAATTTTATTCAGTTAATTAAAATTTTTGGCGAGAATTTGTGCTAAAAAAATCTCATGGTCCATAAAATTAATAAAAAAGCGATGATATTTTTTGTAGATCCCAGCAAAAAATGAACATTCAAATAATCATTTGTTACAGCAAGTATGTAGTTCTTTAAAAAAAAAAATGTCTAGAACAATTTTTGATAGAAACAACAGCCTTAGAATAATAAATTCAATACCTGTATTGATTGGTATGCAGTTAAAGTGGTAAACCTTTGGAACTATTCAGGGTTTACTCTCTAATACGAAATAAATGCAAATGTTTTCGAATTTAAAAGTTTGATACACGATTCGAATTACAAATTAAAGCCCTGGGGCTTATGTAGTTCGTTTGGAAAGAAAACGCTTTCGAATCTCGTATTTTAAAATCATAGAAATTCGACCAGTTTTGCTTTCGAATCGAATAACACAACAACCGCCCTGCATCGTAAATTTTAATTTCCTGTCAATATAAGCTTTTAATAATTTTGTATATGTATGGTTTTATCTGCTTTAATTTTTTTTAATTCTATTTAACAAAAAGAAAGCTATACACTGTTTTATAAATGTTTCTTTTATTTTTGTTAGCGATAAAAAATAGTATTATACAATACATAAATTTCTAAATTTCTTGTTTATGACAAAAAACTAAAAACAAAAATTCATGAAAATTTTCAAAATATGTATAATCCTTTTCTTTACTATTAATTTTATATACAATCAACTGGTTTTTGAGCAATATTTCCTACCTTCGCTCCCTTTTAGAACACAAAGCAAAAAAAAAAAAAAATAAAGATCCTACATTATGATTCTTCATTCATTAAATTCATCCATTTATGTTAGTTTCTAACATGGTTAAATAATCACTTGTAATAATATTTAAGCGATAAAAAATTGAAAACAAAATATATATATAAATATATAAAATGTAAGAAGGTCCTAGATCTTCTCATAAATGAAAGCTGATATAATTAATAAATTGAATGTAAGAAAATTAAAAGGAGAAGGAATTAAAAAAATAATAAAATTAATTGTGTATGTTTTAGTATCATACCAAATAACAACAAAAAAAAGTGAAAATACAACATGTAGTTTTATAATAAAAATAAATAAATTATAAAAAAATACATAAAAAAATCATGTGTTCTTATTTATACGTCAGGCAGAAATTTAATGCAACTCGCTTTTCTGAAAGCAATTTTTTTTAGATATGGGGCAAAGCGCTTCAACATAGAAAAATATAATTTACTTATTTTTAATAAAAATTCTTTAACTGGGACTGACAATTATGAACAGTTTGGAAACGCCTTGGAATGAGCACTCTGCTCTTTTATTCCCTTTCTCATCCTTAATTAAAACTGGTTTCTCTGAAAAGATTCGAAGATTCGAAGATGTTGAAGATTCGATTTTGTGTGTCTCATAAGCAATTGAAAATGTGCATAATAAAAGCTTGTGAGTCTACATATTAATATTAAATAGTTATAATAAATATTCGGTTACACCCGGCACACCAGCGCTGAAGTTACAATAAAGGCGTTATACGACGTTATACGTCGCCTTTTTCAACTGACATTAACGGAGCTCCGTGGAGTAGGTTGACACAATGAATACTTTGTTGACGGAATTATTTGAACAGCGTCAATAGGGTTTTCCCCATTTTATTAATTAAGCTTAAGTTTTTTTATTTTCTTAATTTATTTTTTATTTAATTAAATTTTTGCTGCCACAAAAAAAACAGAAAATTTAGTCAAAACATGCAAAAAAAAAAACTAAAAAGTAGACCAACTTTTTTACTTGGCGTTGACGGAGACGTACATACATATGTACATACTGAATGTGACAGAGCTCATAAGAAACCCACTGGTCTACTCTGTATTTCAACTTTGCTGTCACTTGATTCTATGTGACACGTCCTTAAATGAGCGATATGTAGATGAGAAATAAATTCCGCCTACCTGTTGCATTAAGCTTTTACTTCTTCTTAGCATTAGGTTTCGGAAAAGCTTATGATTTTAAATACCCTTATGTTCAAAGTTCATGATATTGAAGTTGCTTAACAATGCTTTTTATACAAACATTTTGCGTTCGTTTGCTAAATATTTTAGTTAATTTCCCACTGTATGGTTTTGTAAGTCACCAAATCTCGTACTAGTGCAGCCAAACACCATACGCATAAAGTTAAAAAGCTTTAGGAAAAAATATTGTGCACTGCAAAAAAAAAAAAAAAAAACATTTTACAAAACGTTTCCTTATTTTGCATTATCAAATTATTTCGGAGAGTGCGAGGAATAAAAGAAAGTCCTGTGAACAAAAAATACAAAAAAACTTTTCGTTACTTTCACAATTATAAAAAAAATTAATTATAAACTAAAATTTGTTTCATAGTATCTACATATCGTCAGCCCATTATTGGTTTGACCGACCGACCACTTACAAAAAAAAATTAGTTAACTATGGGGTATATATATTTCGAATATCTCCTTTCTGAATTCAAAACGCGCTTCGCGAAATTAATTATGGTTTCTGAGATATTTAGCTCCATTTCAACCATTTTAAGGTTTAATAAGTATTGTTTTGCTGTACATGCCACAGTTTGGCGTTTGCGTCAAATTCTTCATAATTACAACAACATGCGAAGTAAAGTTAACTTTGGTTTGCTTCATTTCTATAAGACATTAATAATAAAAAAGAAGGTGCCGCAAGAAAAATTCAACGCGACTGTTAAGCAAAAACATCATCACCAAGACGCAGCCGCCGATTAAATGTTTTAATATAAACTTATTAAATGCTAAAATAAAATAAAAGAAACCTTAATTATGCATGTTATACTCAACAGAAATCATTTAACTTTATTCTCTATATTAAATATACTTCAATTACTTGTTTTTCTTGTGTAAGTGTGTAAGCGGATCGATAGTTAAAAATATTACGGCGGCGACTTCTTGGTCAGCGTTAAACGATCTACTTATTTCCCTAGACAGCAAGAAAATGTGGTGTATGCGGCACAAAACGTATTTTTAATTTTACAATGCCCACACTTAGCCAACAATGTTACCGAAAACAGCAACAAACTATAGCAGCACAATAGTATGATACAATAAAAAAACAACACGTCATCCAAAACAAGTTTCCTTAAAAAAATAACACTTCTGTACAAAAGCAGAATACATTCACGGAAGTGTAAGAGATATTATGAATGCACATGCACACATACATTAGTATGTACATAAATATCCACAAAGTGCAGCATCTATTTATTTGCATTTGCGTGTGTGTGTATGTATGGGTGTGTACCCAAGAGACTTTTAGACTAATTGCAAATTATGCTCGCCTGGTATACGATATGAAAGAAATCCCACACATGCACAAGGCGCGTGCTGTTTGGTTTTGTTATGAAATAAATACGTGAGAAGCGAACTAACACACGCTCAAAGTCGCTTCATAACGAGTTCACAGGTGTAATAAATAGTTCTGCACTGAAAAAAATACATATGCAAAGTCCTAATAAAAAAATGTTTTGACGAAGAGAGAATTGCGGATTCTGCTAAAGTTTTTTGTTTCATAAAATTACTATTGTGCACAAAAGGGAATGATTAAAACACAACAGCCTGCTCCCCGATGTCGAAAGAAAGAGTTTTTGTTTAGAATTTATATTAAAAACAACAATAAAATAAAAAAAAACTGCTTTTGTTTTTAATCAATTAATTTTAATTTTTCCCCAAATTACAATCGTGAATAATTTTTTCCCATAAATCTCTTTATATATCGGGCAATTTCTATATTATACTTCCAATTATATATTAAAAGTTATAAATAATTATTTTCAGGACAAGACCAGTTAAAAATTTCCACTACTAATAACAATAATTCCTTGCAACATTTTTTTCATTGAACATGAAAGAAACTCTTTGGTTCACATGCAGAAAATTTTACGGCACCTAAAATATTTAAAAGCACAACTTTACACTTAAACGCAACATTTGTGTAATTCTTACTATTAAACTTAAATTTGTGTGGATTTGATAGCGGGAACAAACGTGCCCATGAAATTCGCCATAGAAATATTTCCGTAATGGGAAATGAAAAATGGGGATAAAAATTTCATATTTTATTCACGTTAGCGGTGAATATAAATTGTCTTACGAATATTTATGTTCTTGCGATGTTGAGAGATAGGCTGTAATATATGTAAGTATATTATCTGAGTTTTTTTTTTAATTTTCCATAAGAGACACAAAAGACATTAAGAATAAAAACTTCTTGAAAGAGATTAGATATCATAGAAAACCGTTTCTTAAAAGTTTATCAAGGACTTTGTGTTCAGCTCACGTAGTTAAAGTACAGATTCGATTTCTGTCCAGACGCAGTCACATCTACATCATAGATTTTGCTGACATGCAAAAGTCTGTATGCTAATGTGTCCTTCGTCAATAAGCAAAATAACTACTAAAACAGCTACATAACTTAAAGAAATGCGCCTACTTAACACCAGAGGCGCTGCAAAGAGGTCATACAAATTTGCAAAAGCGCGCAATAGAAGAGATAATAAAAATGAAGGGTATAAAAAAGAATTATTTTCGATAAAAATTCATAAATTTAAAGTTTTCTATAAAATGTTCCATTTATTTTACAAAAGGTAAAAAAATAAAAAAATTTGAGAGCATTCAAAAACGAAAAATAAAATTTAAAAATAATTATTAAATCAATTTTAATTATTAAATTATATACATATATTATTAATTTAAATAATTAAATTTTTTTTATGCATTTCCTTAACTTAGTTTTGAATGTTAATTACATTATTCGGTATAGTGTACTTACTTATGTTAATATAAAGCAAGTACGCAGTATATTTGTATACGCTTACACAAATTGTTTGCAGGTGAGGCCGCATGCATGCATGTGTGTGATCTATATATGGTAGGGTGTGTATGTGTTTATTTTAAAACACACACTTCGTACTCGTGGGGACATAATGTGTTTGTACAAGTGTAAATGGGATAACAAAAACAACAAAAAAAATTTAAAATTTAACGGGAGCATGAGTATAGTGCAATTACATTATACTCTTTGCTCTCATACTCTCAACAAGAATACTTAAAAACTAACAAAGAACTCATGTTCATATTCATTTGACTTTGTTGTAAAAAAAAAAAATAAATGTAATTTTTACTTGCATGTGTGTACATGAGTATGTACATACGAGTATGTATATGTTTGTGGGCTGTTGTTTGTTTATAGAATTCTTTGCTCGGTTTTTGATATTTTTAATTTATTTGCAATGCCATTGCTCATTTGTATGCATGTGTTTGTGTGCTTTTGAGAGCCACTAAGCATATATTAAAATATATTTTCACCATGATTACACACACTTTGGGGACATTAAGCATTATTATGAGTGTGCATATACACACATACAAACATACATACATATATATACTTAAACTTACAGGTAAAAAGATAAACGTACATACATACATACATACGTATATATTTAAGAGCGCATTTTTACAGTTTGCATTTGTATGTCAAAGTGTTATTAAAATTTTCCAAATAAATACATTTTCATGTCAGTGCATTAGATGCTTAAAAAAAGAGGTCTCTATTAAAGTGCCTAAATATTAAATTTTGCTTGAAGACCTAAATAAATTTTAACATTTATATTAGTCATTTGAAAAACAAAAGAGTAATTATCTTGAAAACTTTTATATTCAAAATAAACTAGATTGTTGTAATTAAATACAAATCATTTCAATCAGAGGAATATATTATTATTTTTGATTTAACAAAAGTTAAAGATTAACAAAGATGATTTTATATATTTGCGTATGCAGCAGTTGCCGCATACGCTACAGGAAATTTCCATTAGGAAATAATATATACTGCTATATAGTGAAAAAATGTGGTTTAATTTTTAAACTCGGTGGTTTTAGTTATAGACTACTATTTGAAATTTAATTTGAAGTAAGTTCCAAAGTTGTTTATATGTAAAATAAAATAAAATAAAATAATTAAAAATCTTTTACTTTGTAGTTTCTTACTTAGAGGTGTTCCGCAATTGCGGAAAGCATTTTTTGTGTGTGCGAAAGTAAAGGCTACAATTACTCAATCCGTTGTTGCGGTATTTTTCCGCAGTTATGGTATTCCCATATTATTGATTCCGTAGTATAGATATTTTGCTTAATTTTATAACGAAACATTTTTAAGATTTGCCAAAACATAATTAATTTAAATTTATTTGGAATGTTTTATGTTTGGAAAAGATTTATTTAATGATAAAAAGGAGAAATATGCCACTTAATTACAAAAAACTAATGATTAATATATTGAAAACAAAAATAAAACTTTCTTGCGGCTTTGGCTAACGCGTTTGATTAACAGAGATGTTAAATCTGTTTCGCGAAAGCTTATACCGGAGAATTATTAATAACAATTTGAGTATCGATCGATTTACATTTTCATTGAATTTTTTCTTCCTTGCGGAAGAAGAAAACCAATTGCTTCTGTGGTATTTCATATTTAAAACAAAATCAAATTAATTGCTAAATGCCGTTTAAGAAATCTTTATTTAGACAATTTAGAGAGAAATTAATTTAGGGCCGCTTAATCCGATAGATATCAAATGTTCGCTCTTTTCACTATTGAACGTAAGAAAAACAATTTTTTTATTGTCTGCTCGCAGCATTACTAATATTCAAAAATATCAATGTGTTGGAAAAATTATTTGTATAATTAAATTAAAAAAAAATTAATTTTTGTTAAAAAAACAATTACCAAATGGTAAATAAATAAACTTTTGCACCAATCTTCAAAGTATTCATTTAACATGGAAAAGCTTTGACTCAAAGTGTAAAAAAGATTTTACATTTTATGTTATGACAAATTAGAATTTTTAAGCTTTTTCAATTTTAACATTTATAAACAACTCATGTTTAAGTAACATAAGTGTTTATTTAACAGTCGTTATTTAGTTTATATTTGCCGTTATTTGTAGCAAAAGTTCAGCCGTTATATGATTTTCAGCTAATAACAAGACAGTGTTATACAACATTAAGCTTCTTAACATTGTTCTTCTGTTTCCAGTACATTTTTATAAAAAAAATTAAAAGGAGCAATAAGGGGAACACATTAACATAACATTTATTCAGCGAGTTTTCATGACCATGTAATGTAAAGTGCTAAAATATAAAATATATGTAAATGCATTTTGCAAAGCTTGTTGATATACGTATACTTGATATACAATGCATATATGTAATAATAATATGCACATAACGCTCATATTATCAATATACATACATACTCGTATATATCCTTTAGTTATAAAATGTACTTACCTTTTTTATTCTGCTCTAATTGTTTTTATATGAACCGGTAGATCAATGATTCCTTTAGATTCTACAGTGTAGAAATATCAATTATTTGCTTCCTTCAATTAATTATATCTGTAGGCACAATTAATTTTCAATAACTATTTCATTCATTTCATTTAAGTTTTCAATCTTAATTATTTTTTAAACAAGAGCTAACCTACAAAAATGGTAAGCACCATTGGATTCAGCGTACTCGAATTAGGATTACCCACCAGGTTCCCAGCTTGTAACAAAAAAAAAACTTTAGAATTCGAGCACAGTGTAATTAATATTATGATTCCTTTTACTTCAATATAAAAAAATTTCCCATACGTATACTTAATATTAACTCGAATCGATCACATAAGGATATTCAGTGCGTATACGTAATACTGAAATATTTATTGCTCATTCTCCTGAATTTATGTAAATCCCTAATATGAATGAAGAATGCATATAAAAATCTTGAAAATTGCAAAAAACCCTTTTAATAGTTATTTAAGTCTGGGCGATTCTTTAAATACATAAATAACATCTGCACAGACTGATGACCATTTACTTTGCAGACTATAATTTCAGGTTTCCTTCGAATCAAATATATGAAATACATACAACCAAACCATATTAACATATATATACAAATTTTTGTCTTATCTATTTTTCTTTCGCAGTTCTTTTTTACGCTTTTCTGTTGTTTTTTTTTGTTGCCGGCCTGTTTCGTGGTGGAAATATATTTGCATAAGCTTAATAATTTACACTTCCTCCATGCATTTGACACGTTTTTACCAGGCCAACCAACCAGCCAGTTGAAACTTTAATACATACCAAAATATCTACATACAAAAGCGAAACGAACAGCAAACTGTCCACACACGTTAGTTGTATTTTGTAGCCATATGCAATATTGCCAATATTACTTACTATCAAAATATGCAAATAGCAGTTACAATAAAAAAAATCACTCGGTGTAAAAAATATCATATAAAAAAAAATTAAAAGTACATAATATTTATTGACCACAAGGACCCACTGCACTGTTTCAATGGACAACCAGATCAGACCAGTCAACAGCTAAGAGCCAGCCAATTCAAATAAATATGTGCAACGAAACCTAAAAAGATAGCGAAGAAAAAAAGGGAGCAAGAAATTAAAGTTGAAACGTTAATGCAAACTGACAACCCAACGAACTGATCTCATGCTGCCAAAAACATATGCAATTTGTGTTTTTTTTTTGGTCAATAAAATTTATTTTTATTGTTTTAAAATAAATCTTTACAAATACTTTCCACTTAAAGGAATCATAGATTTTATTTTATTTTATTTTTGACATCTCTTTTGTTTTATTACAGCCACTGTTTGTTGGTTAAATTTAGCATGTGTAATTTTTAACACATTGAAAATTACCATATTTTGATTTAAGGCCAATACAAAAAAGAGGAGAAGAAAATAAAGAAAAATATGCATTTAACTGCTTACACCTGAATGCCTTCAAATTTTGTTTTTTGTATATTCAAGCATGACTTTATTGATACTTTTATGTATGGCAGCTAGTGCTTCTTGTTATCTTTGTTGAGTAACATACGAGTGCAATTTGCCATCGA
The DNA here is from genome assembly GCA_936439885.1 of Nowickia ferox. NCBI lineage: Eukaryota > Metazoa > Arthropoda > Insecta > Diptera > Tachinidae > Nowickia > Nowickia ferox. Next base: position 6,036,271 of record OW387026.1, read on the forward strand.
CTAGTCTAGAGTGGAATTAGTTGCTTTTGTGCTATGGTAGCCATAGCCAGTCAATGTGTTATAAGTTGTGGTATTTGTGGTTCAACAAATATCTTTTGAAAATATTTATGATGCCCGGGCACACTGGTGTGGAAAGTTAATTGAAACAATTAAGCGCTAAATTGGTTAAATTAATTGGAATTTCCACAGGAATATCAACTTTTTGTAGCGCGCGACAGCAAACACGCGAAAAACAGTGAACTTTCTCGTGGAAATGCCCATATGTATATGTTCTTTATTTATCTAAAAATAATAGTATTTCAAAAACGAATGTTAAACGTAACCAATCAGCAAAAATCCAATTTTGCCTGCAAGAGTACATAGATAAAATTATTCCTGTAATAAACAACTTTAATTGAAAAAAGAACCAAATATCAATTAAAAAATGCAATTGAATCAATTAAACTTTATACAGAATTAAATTTTTAAATAAAAGTTTAATTGACTTAGATACATTTTTAATTGATTTTGGTTTTATTTTAAAATAAAGTTGTTTATTGCAGGAATATTTTTTCTGTGTATGTTTGATGCAACAATATTGGTTGAAGGATATGATTGGTTTTTGTCTTGAATATTGATGTGCAAAAATCAAAATTTTTGAAGTGGACAAAAATAACGCAATAGGGAAACTAAAGCGGCATTATTTTTAATTTAATATTTCTAATTAAAATTAATAAACAAAAAAATAGGAAGCTAGTTTAAGGGCCACTACCATGATGTGGACAATTTGAAAAAAAAAATATTAAAATTGGTTTTGTTTTGAATGTAAGTGTGCGACAAGTCGAACGTTGTCGACATCCTGGAGTTGGCCCTAATTCTTTTTTTCAAGTAGTATCTGTTTTTTTTTAGATATTTTTATAAGGAAGTCAGATAAAATCTTCTTGCTAAACCACTGTTTTCCAAAGTTCCTCCAACCAATGAGAACAGGCAAAACGAAGTTATTGAATAAATATATGAATTAGAAAGGAAATGCATAATGAAGCACGTATAACAGATGTATTGAGGTAAGAATTTATGAGGTTTAGTTTTGCTCAATTTGTGTATTGTTCACGTTAGTAAAATATTAAAAGAGAAGTTTAGCAAAAAAAAAAAAATAAAAAATATATATTGAGCTTGCACAACATTTATGAATTATTGAATAGTTGGCAAAAGCAAATTGTTAAAAGAATTGAAAATAATCATCATAAACAACTAACATTTGTAACTTGACACAAGCACTAGCAAAGGAAATTCATATTAATTTGTACTCTTTTGGTTTATTTTTTTTTTGATTTTTCTTAAACCATTTCAATGGTTTCTGTGCACGCAAACATTTAATACAGTTTCATTTTAATCAAACATGAAAAAAGCCTGCAACTAGTTTGCCTTTTAAATACAGCAAAAATTTGTTGGCAAAGAAGAAGAAACGGACTAATTACTTTGTTATGGGTTAGTGTTTTGTAACTGATAGCAATAGTAATTTGAAAAATGTTTTGGTATTGGGTAATTTTCTTTCGAAAGCATGTGCATGTGTTTGAATAAATACCAAAATGATGCAGCCTACGGGATAGACAATTTTTGCTGATGTGCTTTTGGAAATAGAAAATAAAGAAACCACTAAAGTCAGCACAAAGTGGCTGCCCAAGTTATTTGCTCTTAGTCTCATGCACATACACAAGATAGACATACATTTATGTAAGTAGAAAAGAAAATGTTTACTAATTTATGAGGTTGTAAATTTTCAGCTTCAGGTTAAAAATAAACAGAAAAAAAATCTCTTATTAACTGTACACATGCACTAAAAGACCACTGACCAAGAAGTTGAGTTAAATTGTTGAGCACGTTCAAATAAATTTATTTAATATTTTTTTTTGTTTCAGTTGGTTGCTGCAATAAGAACCTTTAACTAAATTCACTGATTATCCTTATGTGCTGTGTAAATATTGGGGAATGTGTGAACTTCTGTTTGTTCAAGTTTATTAAACCATATTGTCCCGTTTTGTGGGAATGACAAAGAAAAGAAAAACATTTTTGTCCATTTGTTCAAGCCTGTCAAATATGTTTATATATGTACGTTCTCTTAAGCCTTTTGGCTAAATAATATATTCCCCAATTGGTAGTTTATTTAGGCTTCCTAAGCCAAGCCCTTTTTGCATTTTGTTTTTTTCTTATACTTTTTTTTTTGTTATAGTTGGGACACAGTTTATTTGTGAGTTGTCATTTGTTGTAAGTTTTGTCACTGCTCTCGTCCATTAGAAAAAGTAATTGAGACACTGCAATGGGACTTTGGAGAATATAAAAAAAAACAGTCAATAATGTTGTAATTTGTAGAATTAAATGAAAACTTTACTTGAACACAAATTAAGGGAAAACCTTTTAGTTGCTGTAATAAATGTGTGGTATAGTTCGAAGAATATTTCAAACATGTGTGATAAATAGGCAATGTTCATCTATCTATGGTTGCATTAGAAAAACCTTCGAGTTATCACCACAGCTTTACAGTGGTGTCTGTAGGAATATATTATAAATATTATCTTAGCAACAAGACAAATATCTTGAAAACTTATGTTAACTGCAAAACAGAATTTTATATATGAACTCTGTAAAATTAAAACAAAAATAAGTTTCTGTAATATCGAGGCATATTCATATAACGCAGACTCACCTCAATTTGTTTAAAAAAATTCATACATATTTTGGAATACTTTAGATGCCAAAAAAATTAATTAAAAAATGTCTGTTGACATCTTAGAGATATTCAAATTGCTGTGGCAATATGGAATAATAACTTTAGACGACTTGAGAGAATTTCGTATATTGTTCCAGTTGATATTGACATTGATATTGACATTGAACTTAAAATTGATATTGAGATTCTTATTGTTATTGGACACCACACTTCTATGATGAAAATGTTCACCATTTTCTGCACATTATATCGTTTTGTAGAAACAAATTTTTTTGTTCAATGCAGTAGCATTTTTTCACCACACTAACTTTCTGCCTTTCACTTTCGTTTGAAAATAAAACTTGTTGCTTGAAATTCGGAAGCCTTTTTTTGTACTCAATTGCAAGCTTAAATGTTTTTTTCTTTTGATGCCATATAAACACACTTTTCTACGCTCTACAGGGCAGGGCCGTCAACATCAGTACGCCTTTTTTAATTTTAGGATTCCTTTTTATAGAACCAGCAAAAGTTACTGCTTACCAGAAGCCTTTTTGTAAGAGCGACAATGTTACAGAATATGAACATTTTGTTTATTGTTTTTTTTTCTCTGCGTGTACTATCGTCATAAACGTTTTTATTTACTAAAACTTATTTAAATTAACATTGCGTGTTAAAGTTCTAAATATCATTGCACTTTTACTGCAACTTCTGGATGATAAAATTTAACTAGTCTCATTAAATTAAATTTTTTTATAATCCAAATAAAATTTAAACAATTTATGAAAGTGTGAAGTTATAACAAAAATAGTTACTGTTATTTAAAAGGCCTATAAAATAATTTACATCATAATAAAACTTATAAAAATAAATGTTTCATTCAAAAAAGTCAATACTTTTGGCAGTTTTCTAAGCTATAAACCAAAAATTATATATAAATATTTTTTATTTTCATTAAATATATAAAACCCAAGATAAGTTGAAGTTTTCCTACCATTTGCAATTGCATTCATACATATGTACGTTTAGATTTTTCTTTATGTAAGTATTTTATAAGGCAATTATCAATAGTTTTTGTTGTTTGTTAAGGAATGAAGAGCATTTTATTAGCAACTTACCAAGCAACCAACAAAACAAACAAACGAACAAATAGCTATAAATTTAAATAGTTTTGCCTTTGTTTTCCCAAAAACAAAAGTCATACTTTCAAATAAATTGAAGAAAAAGAAAATAACACAACGTGGAATTCAACTTTTTGCAAGTCTTTTCAATGCTTTAACATTCTTGTGATTATTTTCCAATTGATTTCAAATAGTTGAACAGTAAGTTTCTTGCAACAATTGTTGATATTTTTATGGTGCAAAAAGGATCAAGGCAGGAAAAATGAAAAAGGACTTTTTTCTTTGTGCCTGTGTGTGTGTAAGATTTGTTTTTGGAAATACAGTAGAAGAATTAATTATAAGAAAAATATTTCATTACAAGAGAGGTTTAAAAGGGATTTTGGTTTTGGTGTGGACAATTGATAGCTGTAATAAGAAAAAGGAGTTAGTCATAATTCATGTCAGAGCGTACACCTATTTACGTTTGCATAAAGTACTGCTGACTTAATTTTTGTAATTAAAAAAAAATTAAAAATTTTACATCCGAGTTCCCAGTGTTGGTATAACAACTAAAGATGGCCGAGCGGTTGGGGTTGTGAAAACAAATAGTCTGACACCACTGTTAGAATAAGAACCAAACATTTGTCAAAGCTGTTTACACTATATAAATTCATTTGAGAACAAAAATTTTCCTGTTGTCATATCAATGACTAATGCAGACATCAATTGTTCACTCATATAAAATCATTTACATTAAATATCAAATAAATATTCGCACTTAGGTGTTCTCTTACATTATACATTGCTCTTATAACTATTTTCCCCAGTGCACTTGTTTGCCAATACTAATTTGAAATGGCAGGTGAACTGAGATAAAGTTTGCTTGTGTTTCATTTGGAAAGAGCAAAAAACTACTGAAACTTTCGCAAACAAATACTGACAAATAAATTTAAATTTATTAGTTATATTTGTTTTATTTAAGAGAAAAAATTTGCTGCTACTCGCACACAAAATGAAGGCTTGCTTGCCAATGAAATTATTCTTACGTTTTGATAAAATTTGTGAAAGAAAATATTAAATTTTTTCATAAAATTTTTTTCTTTAGAAAATTTAAATAAATATATGAAGCATATTAACAAAAGATTTTTCAATTTGTTGATGGTGTTGTAGACCATATTTTTGCCTTTCTCACTCGTATGTATATTAAACTTTGTTGATTAAACTCAGAGAGTGGGTTTTAAAAGATCCTCTTGGATATTTTTGATTTTGTTAAAATATATTTCAACTCATCTATGAACACGCTGATGGAAAATTTTATACTTAGCGCAATGCAGTACAGGAACAGCAAGCATGTCGAGCCTTATTTTCGATTTTATCGTAAGCGACAAAAATCAAAGTTTTCAGGAGAAGTCTTTGTTTGTAAATTGTCGCTTGCGATACATTTTTACAGCCAGTATCTTAAAAGTTATCAACAATTTTGGCATTTGGGTAGGCCCATAAAATTTTAATTTCAATAAAAAAGTCTCGATATATTCTCATTTATAATTTGACCAATTTTGTCTTATATGAAATCAAAAATTTTAAACAGTCAATGCAAAGGAGTTTAAATGCTCTAAAATACGGCAGGGGTCAAAGTTTGGATCAGATCATATATATTCTGTGATTTCGCTCTTCACAGTGCGATTTTGGTGTCTAATAAGCACTGAAATTTTTCGCTGGTTAATGATTTCATTATTACTTTTTAAAAAAATCTCAAGACATGAGCTATACGAAACGGATTCGAAATGTGACGATGTAATCAAAGTAAAGTGAAGTTTTCTGTCAAATAATAAACAAAATATTGAAACAAGATCTTGTCTATGTTTTGTATGAGTTTTATGGGCGGTGGGCATGGCCACTTTATATGAAATTTCTTCGAGCGTCTTATTTTTCAAGGAAGTGTATGTAACAAACTTGAATATATTTTTTAAACAAAAAATAAATTTGGTTTTCATGGGCGGTGTACGCGACTTATATAATTTTTTTTCCTAGCTTAGCCAATATAATGTTCTGTGCCAATTTTCAGTGATCCTGCTTATAGGTGTTGCACAAAAATGTACGAAACCATCCCAGTGTGCGGTTGTGTGCTTTTATGTTACTAAGCTAAAAAAAACTACCTTAATGTTAAATATTCTACAGATATGTAATAAAAGTTAAAAAAAAAAAAAAATATATAAGGGTTTGTGTACGACTGATAAATCGTACTCAGCTTCGGTACTGGGCAAAAATAGTTAACCAGCCAACAATCGGCGCTTGGCATTAATGTCTCTGGATTTTACTGAAACCCGATAAAGGCTATTGTAAACTGAAATTTAACTTTTAAATTTTTCCAAGTTGGTATTAAGTCCCATAAAAATTATATGTAAAAGAACGTGCGGAAATGCCGAATGGTAAATTGCTCAAATAACTTTTAGTATTGACTTCAAATATAAAGTACATGCAATTTCTTGTACTTTTCTTGATGTTATACTAAATAATTTTCCCAAAAAAAACGACTTCAATGCGAAGATCTGGTAGAACATTTTCGAAAGAAAGAAAGTAAACTCTTAAAAAAATAATTAAAATCTGTTGGTTCAAAAGAAATATAGAAATATAAATAAAATAAAATAGAAAATGAAATAAAGAATTAAATTTTAATGGGCGTGCCTTCGCCCATAATTTTTAAATGTAAGATTGGGTGTTTTTCAGAGCACAGGCTGTGTGTTAAGTTTTGTAAAAATTGCTAAAGTAGAACCAAGTAAAATAAAATGGTAAATTTTAATGGGAGTGACTCAACTCATTTTTGTAAACGGAAGACTGTCTAATTTGGAACTCAAGGTATGTGGTAAGTTAAACAAAAATCAGTTTAATAAAATCACGTGAAATATTCTAATACATGTTAATGGTCGTAGCCCCGCCCATTTTTCAACTTTAAAATTGTGTAGTTACAAGAAATAAATGTGTTTGGTACCGCAGTATTTGATGCTTCAATTTCTCACTTGCATAAAAGTTACCGAATCATAGAAGATTGGCAACTAATAATAATTTAAATGAAGCTTCGAAATAAAACAAGTATAAGTGCTAAAAAATTTGTAAAACTAAAACTTAAAAAATGAAAATGAAACCATCTAGAGAAATTTAATAAAACAAAAATATTAAAACATCAAGACGCTGCTGCAAGACAAGTTGTCATATATGGAAGACAAGTTGTCATATATGGAGTAAAATTACTGAAAAATTTCGCGTATTTTTAAAAGAAAAAATTTAACTGAAAGAAGAACACGATTTTATTAAAATCAAAAATTTATACAAAAAAGCCTGGCAACAACAGTTTTTCTCTCTTATCAAAAAATTATGCGCATGTCCTTTGGCTCCTGTTTCATGGGAATTCTATAACAATAACTGTTGAGGCGATTGCAAGAAAAAAAATTCTGACAGTTGCTGAAAAATTCTGGACAAAGCGTGAAGTGCAACAAAAGAAATTAGCTTGAAAATAATTTAGATAACAATTAAAAAAATTAATAAAGAACTTAAACAAATCCTTGACAAAGTTAAGCAAAAGCAACCATTCAACACAAAATTAAATTTTAAATAACTTTCAATGAGTGTGAAAAAAGTGTTAATGGAAAGAAGAATTTGTGGAAATTAAGGCAACAATATTTAAAGAATTTTTTAAGCTTTAAAGTTTCAACGCAAGTTTTTTGCTAATAAAAGAAATATCTAAAGTCAAGTGCTTTTATTTAGAATTTACTAAGAATGTTTAAAATATTTTAAGTAAAACCTGTGAATAGGAAATAGAAAAATTTTATATCCATTAGGCACCATAATAAGGCTGTTATTGATTTTTCATTTGATGTTTTATTTTTTTGCTGTGGCAGCAAGCTGTTACTCCTGTGGCTTTGGACTGAAGGAGCGCGTGTGAGAGTTGCTGAGAGTAACTAAGCAAAATTGTGTTTTGCTTTTTACACTCTCTCCCCACTTAACCGGCAATAAGAATTTGAAGCCAACTGTTGCTGAGTTTTGTTGTGTTTTGCACAATTTTGTCAACAAGAGTAACGACAGCACAACAACAAAAAAGCACTAGTGTTTACAAACAAAAGAATAACAAGCAGGAAGTTGTTTACAAAACAAACATCCTTGCTTAAGTACCCAACCCAAATTTACTCTTGTTTTACATTTTGAATTAAAAAAAAAAAAAAAAGAAAAACACTCTTCACCATAGACGTCAACAAAATTTTGTTTTTTGCAACATTTTAAAATTTCCTACATTGCAACGTTTTTCTGGGAGCCCCCCTTTCAAAGTATAACTTCATACGCTTTGATTACCAAACTGGGGGGCTCCAACAGCAAACATACTGCAGACTTTTGGAAATATAATCATCATATTTAAATTGAACAACTTGTTTTTGTGTACTAGAAAAAAAGAAGAGGAAAACCAAAATGAAATACAGCAAATTCCATTCAGATTCTCATCATCATCACCATCATTATGGTGGGAGTGCCGGCAGCAGTAGCAATAGCGGCTCCCTTAGCGGTGCTGGCAGCAGTGGAAGTGGTATGGGCTTAAGCAGTGGTCGCATATCAATGTCGTTGTCTGCATCAGGGAAACGTCATCACAAAAAACACAACTGGGGCACCAGAGAGCGTACTGGCATGAGCTTTTTAATTGTGATTGCTTTCTTTGCTGTTTTTGGTTTAATCATTTTAACCGAGGTAAGTTTATGGTTTTCATTTTCCTCACTTTTTATTAATTTAATTGCTTTCGCATTTGGCTCTAAGAGCAAATATTTAATGAATGTACTTAAATATTATTCTAAGAGATGGAAAAGCAAAGCATGTTAGAATTTAATGTTTTTTATTTATTTGAACAACAAACAAGGACTACAAGGCTTAAAAGGACATATAAGGTAGTTTCACCTCAATTCGCTTTGAAAATGTTACAGAAAAAAAATACTGAACAATTGCTTTTGAGATCAAAGCGCTCTTTAACTTACAAGCGCCTAAAATAGTCTGCTTGGAAGTTGAGACCTTGAGAGAGTCTTTCCGGCTCTAAGAATTTTGAAAAGGATTGAAAACACCATATTAAGAAACGTGTTGGTATAACACATATATAACGGTATAACGCATATTTTGTAGATCTTTCTAACGAATGTACTGCTTTGTAAATCGGTTTAATGGTGCCCCTATGGCTGAGTAGTAGCGATGCTAGCCTCTCAGTTCAGAGGTCGTTGGTTCGATTCCCACCATAGACCCTGGGTGTTTTCTGCAGACAAGTTAATCGCTTTGCGGATGTGTTTGTTTAAAAAAAAAAAATTGTATAAAAAAGTTTCCTCTCGTCAGTTGAGAGGCCAAAACACGTAACTACACTTTTTCAGATTTTATAGGAGAAACAGAAATCTAAACAAAATTACTTAAGTTCTTAATTCGGTTGATTATTATGATAAAGCTTTAAGTTATAGGGACATGTGTTTCGAATTTTTTGAATTTTTTGCGATTTTGAATTTTTTTGTTAGTTACTTGGTTTTGCATTTTACCTGACAATATATAGAATTAATTTCTTAAAAGCAAAATCCTCCAAATGTTAATTGTCGTAATGGCGGATTATTTTCGTTTCGAAGCGCCAAGGAAGTCGTAAATTTGTGTCACATACCGAATGTTATAATAGAAATACCATATTTTATCAAATAAATAACAAAACTTTGTCAAGGTTAGAATGAAATTTATCAATACAGACACAAATGTTCTCAAAACAAGAGCGTTCTTTTTTTAAATAAGAAACGTAGAAATTGAACTATGAAGGATTACTGTTGAAATAAGAACGATTCGTGGTGAGAATGCTTTAGGAAAATTTCTAGTGATGAAGGCATAGACACTGGTCTATGTCTACGCCCTCCTTTTTTCGGCTTTATGTAGCAGAATCATCGACGAAGTAAGATAACCAATAAAATGGCTACCAAGCACAGCTTCGAAAATTTAATACGCCTCATTGACACCAGAGGCGCTGCAACACTGCATGATTAAAAAAAGCGTGCAAAAAACAGAGTTGTAAAGGAACGCAGCTTTCCTATATCTCTTCCTTTACCACCTGTGTGCTCTATCACTATAATTTTCCAATCACGCCCTTTCACTACCTTCTCTTCAAATCATAGGTAGCACAAAGGGATCGTTTTATTGGACCCCAGTGAGCTGAACTCTAAATTTCAACCTTCCTTTTTTTTAAGAGAAGGAAGAGTTAGAAGAAAGCTTCATTCTCTTACAACTCAGCTTTTTTCTGCCCGTTTTTAATAATGCAGTATTGCAGCACCTCTGGTGTTATATGAGGCTTATTAAAATTTTTTGAAGCTGTGCTTAGTATCCATTTTATTGGTTATTTTACTTCGTCGATGATTCTGCTACACAATGAGGGAGAATGCTCTGATGTTACATGGTGGTTAGTATCGGTATAGTTCAGTGATCAGTGACTATGCCTTCACCACTTGAACTTTTCTACAACAACTTATACAAATTAGTCTGCTAACCTAACATAAGTTGGAACCTCTCGGTGTTAGTTTTTCCTGATTTAAGAGCAAACAGTCTGTCTGATATCAACTCCAAAGAGCGTAGAAAGAGGATGCTATACCGCACTTCCACTCGCAGACCCAATTGGGTCCATTGTGATTCCCTTCTGTTGACCAAAAAAGTAGTATTGACCCCCCATTTGTAGCCAGAAGTAACCATATTTTCCGTCCTTGAGCCACCGAATTCCCATGATGAATCCCTTGATGTCCTCTAGTTTAGACATCCCGATATGAGTAATGCTTTCGTGGAAACGTCTGCTCAGCCATGTAATCCTATGACGTTGCAGCTTCGGGCAGTGACAGATAACATGTTCAATGGTTTCTGGTTCTTCTTCATCCCCGCACATCCTGCAAAAACCTGGAGGCTTAGATTTTCCATATTTTTTTGTTTAATTTGAACGCTTCAGGTATTCAAGTGAACACTGAAGAAACCGGTATGTTTATAAACCAAAACTTTATACGGTATGACGGAAAATCATACCAGATATCTCAATAGTGTCCGACTAACCAACTTTACTTTTACAAAGAATATGGGAGGTACTAGGTAATATTTAGTAGATCTTAGCTTTTAAATGTTATAGGAATCACTGGTGTTAATTGTTCCTTGTATACATTACTATCAGCGATCTTTTTTTATATGCTGCCGAGGAGACTATTTATTTTAACATTTACATAACTTTGCAGTCTAATATATTATTTTTTGCAGCTCTTTATGATCGATGAACGAGCTCATGGTGGCATGATGACTTTAAGAAGTGGCAGTAGTTATGGCCGTTTGGGTGACTCAATGCCAGATTATGATAATGTCAAGGTAAGTAATGTTAAAATTGACTGCATGAAATAACTCCTGCAATAAAATACTCCAAAGAAAAGGGATATTATTCTCAAAATTTCTCATACATTGCGCATGTGATTGTATTATGAAATAAATCCCAAAACTTTGGAATTTATTTCATTTCATTTATTTTTGCATTTATTGTATTACACCAATAAACTGAAAATGAAATACTTGCCAAACAATTTTTTTAGGAAGTTGATTCATCATTTTCTTTTTTTGGACTTATTTCGTTCTCCAAAAATTTGGTAGGTTTTAATAACGAAACGATTTCAAAAGTAATTCTGCACTCCTGGCCTCAAGCAATTTCTACTCTGCGATACAATGTGCAAAACCGGTTTCGCCTTCCAAAGTATTTCTGAATTGATGGCCTTCGGGCGGGCTCAATAATATTCTCCACCATTGTATTTATCGAGACGTTGCTTTACTTCCATAAAATGTGAAGTCTCAAGCTGCATTACTTCCATAAATATCATAAAATAAAAATGTTCTCTTTATGAGAAGTGACACGCCCACCTAAAATATTAAAAATATATATAGCCTATTGCTCCTTTCAGACCATCAGGAATGTATGTTTACTGGGTTAACAGTCCTTAGCCTTCAAACATTCACTTTTCTATATAAATACATATGTCTTGTGCTTAAAAGTGATAACACTATAAGTTGACTTAAGATCAAATCGAGTTAAATATGCAACAAAATACTACAATCGAGACTTCTTATTTATGTGAAATTCCCATGTTAACTAGCCAAGTTTATTTTAAAGATATAAACACAACAATACTAAAAACTACTTTTTGAATAAAGTCTTGGGTGCATTCGTTAAAACTGCATTTAAAAAAAAAAATCAGTTGCGTTTCACGTTTCTTCTGCTTAACAATTTTATTTCTTAATCAAATTCATTTTGTTATAGAATGGGTTTTCTCTTTTTATTTGATGATTGAAAAATCCAAATTAAATTTCAAATCAAATTAATTTTATTACATCCACAATAAAAAGATTTTTTCTTGTATTTATTTTCTTCTTGGTTATTTTCCAGGATGATTATGATCTTCTCGATGCGGGCTTATTAAATGATAACAAACTTGGTTTTGTGCAGTTTCATGACAATAAATTTAAAATTCAAGGTAAGTAAAATATTAAAATATCATCACTTCAAAACTGGCGGTTGAATAAAAAAAGAAAAAAAGATATTCAGACATTTGTACGATTACGAGTAGTATGTACTCATACCAAATACTGGCACTACAAACACACTAACACACGTTTAGGCATTGGCAAGGACCTTCAATGGTGCTTATGCTTATGGAGCAAAAAAAAAAACAAAAGCACACAAGTAGAAAAAGAGGTAAAAAGGATAAATAGCAAAAAATAATAATGAAAAATTCAATTGAAAGTCTGCCAACATGGACGGACGGACGGATGGATGGACGGACTATGATGGCAATGACGTCGACGACCATTCATGTAACTAAAACTGCTAGAGATTGTTGGGAAATAAAAACCCAGAACTTAAGTGAACAGTAAAGAACTTTTAAGTAAATATTTTTTTGCTAATGAAAACTTACGTTAACATTTCATTCTTTTTTGCTTTATGTTTTATTTAAATATGAACACTTCATACATTCATTCTGTTGATTTTTGTGATTACAGATGCTGAAAGCAATAATCAGGGTGGTGGAATTGCTGGCGCAGGCGGTGGTGGCGGTACTGGCCGATTGGCTGGTGTCTTGTTAAATTCACAAAGTGCTGGCAATGGTTATATGGGTGCTGGTATTGGCGGTGGCACTGGCTTCGGTGCCTCATCGCTGATGAGTGCTGGTGGGGGCAATGGCCCACTCATACCATGGGGCAAAATTCTGCCCACTGAAATAGAAAACTCTTTGCCACGTTTACCAATTGGCTCACTGCCAACGGATGGCTCATGGCAAATTGTAAATGGTACACGTTTTAAATTTTTTGTCTTCTCTGCTTACTACGATCGTCGTAATGGTTCGAAGCTGGTACGTGTTATTGGCGCTACAAAAACACGCGGTCCGGAAAGAGTTTGGTGCAGGTTCTGGTATGTGGCTAGAAATGTTACTTATGCCGGCAAGGCGGGTAGATCAAACATTAAGGAGAAATACAAATCAGTATCAGTGATGGCGAGAGTGAAGGTAAGTAAGAACATACCCTTCTTTTTTTGTAACTTTTATGGTCAGTAAAATTTGATAAATCTAAAATGGATGTAACCATGATACTAAATTTTTTTTTTATAATTCAAAAATATAGAATTTATATGTTAAAAAATAGTGTGGCTCCCAAGGATTTTAGTCTTGGAAACATGTAAAAACATATAAACACTAAAAGATAATTATTTTTGCTTAGATTGGTTATCAAACAACTGTGACGGGTGTGACATTAAAAATCTAGATTTGCACAGAATTGTTACTTTGAGGATAAATTTTATAAAATTTTTGTTAGAACGCACACACTAATTTTGGTGTAGTAAATTGTTTCCAGTCTGGAAAAACTAATTTCTCTTAAATTTTTTTTTTAAAATGTGACATGTCCTGATTTTCTTGAATAAAAGTTATTGTTTTGTTTGTTTTCTCTCCTTTTGCTTGAAAAACAACTATTTTGCACTGCATCATATTTCTGTTAGTGGTGTCACGGGCCTGACCAAATGTTTTTATTGTATAATTATTTGCACTTACTTGGTTTTTTTTTGTTAGAAAGTATCAATTATTCATTATTAACAAAATTATTAAATTTTTTCTGTGCTTAATGTGACGGACGTGACCAAATGTTTCCTATACTAACTAGAAGATTATATAATATTTTTAATTGCACTTGCTTTGTTTTTCGTGGCAAGCACTTGCATTATTACTGTGACGGGTGTGACCGTTAATTTTAGTATATCAATTAATCTACAAAACTCTCATTATAAGACATACAAAGGTGAGACTTCAACAAAATAATAAATAAAAATAAAAGAATAGAATAACATACGAAGAGCGAGACATTTTAAATTCAAAACGCTTCCAAATGGGTAAAAAAAATTATTTTGTTTTTAGTTTGTCCATAATTGTCGTTCTCTCGTAGGCAGAAGTTGAATAAGTTTTAATATAAAAAGAAGTAAATTATTTTGGTCTGTGCAGAGTGATTTTACGTGGAGTTGCCCATAAACAGGATGTCTTTTAATTATCACCTACAAAATTTAATAATGTCCAGCTTACAACCCAAAGTTTTCATGAATGCTACTTTCCACACTTTTAATTTCCAGGTAATACGTGAAAATTGGAATCTTAAATATAGTGCATGCTTCATTTTATGTCCCGTGCGTCCGCCCGAGTATGATGTTCCTGATTATATTAGTATTGTGGCACGCTTACGCACGCCACCTGGCAATATTCTGCAACTGAGAAACACTGACTGGGATGCAGATTTTCTGAGAGCTCCCAAAGTAAACAAATCTAAACAGGCAACTGAAACGCCCTCAAATTCTGGTAGATTGCCTGCCGCTGAAGAAATGAAAGATGAAATTGCCATTTGTGTGAAACCATTTCATTTCGATTATGATCAGTCCTTATTTTTAATGGAATTTCTGGAATTTTATGCCCTCTTGGGTGTGCGACATTTCACATTTTATAATCACACAATAGGAGAGCATGCCTCCTGTATACTCAATCATTATATAAAAGGAGATATACCGGATAATTCAACGGCCCAGGATGTATTTGATGTAAATGAAAATGTTAAAAAATATGCAGGTGAGTGAAATATATGAATGCTTAACTTTCTTTGCTTTACTTTAACTTCAAAATATTTTTAGAAACGTCTTCTAGTTCTACCTTGCCGCCAGCTAAGCTGCTAAAAAGTGCAAATTATCAATTACCTTCAGTACAAATTTTACCCTGGAACTTGCGCATGCGCTCACAAAAAGAGATACGTACCGAAGGCCTGTTTGCCGCTTTAAATGATTGCCTTTATCGCACCATGTATCGTTATAAGTACTTGTCATTGGTGGACTTGGATGAATTTATAGTGCCACGTCTAAACGATACCTTGCAGGAGCTACTAGAGTAAGTTTATTGCTGCAAGTTTTAATGGTTATAAGATAATAATATAATGTTAATATTTTTGTAGATCCTTGAACTCCCGCTTTCGTAATCGTAATTTGGGTGCTTATTCCTTTCAAAATGCTTTCTTTTATTTACAATTCGCCGATGACCCTTTAATATCTCAAGTTGCTGATGGCGATAATGTGGAAATGGCTAAACTAAAAGCGGCCTTAGTTACACAGAGAAAGACAAGAAGGTATATTGGCTGATAAGTTGTAAGGCGATTGGTTATTTTATGGCATAAAAAAAGTTATGAAAATAGAAATCATTTTCGATGAACATGTACCTGTTTAGAATAAAGTTTTGAAATTTTTGTTACGGACTCTTAAAGCATAATATAATTCTCCTTCTAGGCGTTTCAAACTGCATCCCCAAAAGCAGCGTTCCAAATATATTTGTAAGCCTGAAGATGTGATTGAAGCGGGCAACCATTTTGTTTGGGAATATTCGCCGGGCAAGGGATCACTAAATGTGCCGCCTACTGATGCTATTTTACAGCACTATAGAGTAAGTAGAACTATCAGTTAATGGTTTAATTGTTTGAAAAAAAACTTAATTTTTTTTTATTTAATTTAATTTAGGTTTGTGAGTTCGGAGGCAATGATTGCATTAAGGCTCCCTCTATGGTCGATCGTACTGCCACCAAATATGTTAATCGTTTAGTGGAACGTGTCTATAGCGTATATCGACATTTGAAAAATAAATGCAACTTACCAGCCCTGCCTGGCATTCCTAAGCCAGCAGCAGTACCTCTGCTTCAAAAACTTGATATGAAACCAATCATACGCAAGGTAACAAATGATAAGAGTGTAAATAAAAATTATGAAATAATTAAACGTACGTCAGATAAGAAAATTAATAAATTGGTAAAATACAACGAAAGCTTGAATGTCAAGAGGGGGCAAATAAAAGCAGCAAATACAACAACGATGCTAAAGCAAGGTCATTTAGCTTATGCAACAGCCAGTGCGGGTCGACCTTTGAAAGCTAACAAGACAACGATTTTAAATAGAGTTAATGGCAGCAGCAGCAGTAGCAGTAGTATTAGTAGCATAACAACTACTGCTACCACAACTCTTTTAACTACCCCACTTACCAGTACGGCAACAACAACAACAACGAAAGAATCAACTACTTTAGCAACAGCGAATCAAGTGCTTATGAAGAAACTTCATAAGGTGGTGGTATTTTTCATTGACGAACAGGGCCAGTCGAGGGCACGTTTGGAATATCATTGAAGTGTAAGGCAATAAGAAAAGAAGAATAAAGTTTAACTGCTCAAATATTACTCGTAAGTAATTAAAAAAAGTATTTTGATAGAAAAAAGATAATTATTTTTAAAAGCTTAAAATAATTTAAATAATCTGGAACTCAACTGAAACAGCCTAAACTTTGCTTCTCATAAGGAAAATTTAAATTTTTTTTTATATTACAAAAACTAAAACTGAGTTGTTCGGATAGTGGAAGGGAAAGTTAAAAACTTGTTTCGAGATCTCAGATCGTTGATGCTTAACATTGGTCAGTATTTTGCTCTAAGTCCACAGAAAAATATTTTCTGTAATATTTTATTAATAAAAAATTTAATTGTTACAATTGAATTTTTAATTGACACAATAAAATTTTTAATTGACACAATTAAACTTTTAATTGATAATAGGTATTTTAGTAATTTTTTTCTGTGTGGCGTATTATCTGCTCATTTTAAATTTTCTAAAAGATTTTGAAATTTTCAGACAAAATTTTTGTATTTTAAGGACTAAATGAACTTAAATCGATTTTCATAAATAACGATTTTTTTTAGCAGGGCTTTAACTTTTCTTGAGATTTTAAAGATTTTTCATACTTTTTTCATAGCAATATAGCTATATTGCGATTTTTAACTATATGTACATATATAAAGGATGTGGTACCACTACCCAAATGCAATTTTTACTTACTGAGTACTGCAAGAAAACATCTAGCACTTTAAACAAATTAAAGATCTTACTTCTGTTTTCTCTACTAACGGTGCCCTCTCTGCAACTGAGCTTAAATTTACTCATCGATCAACTCAAAATAATAGCCTAACATATCAAAATACAAATATTTAATAGCTTAAATAAAAACTATAGCTAAGCTAAAATCTATAAAAATATAATAAACACTTTATTACTAAACAGCCAACCATAGATAAATATAATTTTTAGTTAACAAAGCTTTTTTAGCCAAAAATTTAAAATAAAATAAAAAAGCAAATCCCAACTTTTATTTAAATCCTGTATAATAATTATATTTAACCTCATTAGAAAACCATTTACTTTTAAAACATAAAACACTATTTAAAAATAAATAAATTTCCTAAACATTTTGTTACGAAAAAAATTCATCGAAATTCATAACTCCACCTCGTAACATTTGTGTTAATTTTTATTCCTTCATTATAACTATTTTGACATGAAAATCATCCTAAAAATTATTCTAAATTATAAATGTAACTATTTAAGGCTTCTTAAGGTTAGTTATTACTTATGTAAACTATTAATTAATTTAGTTATTTATACTCGTCAATTTAGATTTAAAATGAAAATAAAACTACAAACAAAATTTTGTTCCAATTACACAAAATTTTTTTTAATAAAAACGTCTTAATATTTATGTTTAGGGAAAAAATTTATATTTCCAAGAAGTATATGCATTAAGACTAAGAATTTCCTTTGAAAATTTATGTATTGTGAAAATACAAAAAATAGTTTTTAAATAATTTATTTTTCTATATTTTGTAAATATAAAATTACTTAAATTTTAATTGTGCTTTTCAGTAGCTCCTAGTTAATAAACAAATGAATATTTAACAAATATAAATTACAAATTATAAATTATATAAAAAAACTGAAAATAAATAAATGTCTATAAAACCGCATTCACCGGATATGGATACAAATACAAGTGGAGGTTTATTTTTTCAGTACAGCTTAGTGTCATTGGTGGAAAACTGTTTATAAGTAGTACATCTAAAAGTAAAAATCTGATTTATTTTCAATTACTTCAAGGAGAAGTTTCTGTAAGTTTGTGCTGCTTAACTCTACACGATGCCAGTAAGTTAGATTGGCTTCTAATAGCCTTCGTATCAAATGACTATGAATTTCAAGTCTATCTAAATGCATCTAAGCTTTTTAAGCGGCATATACATTTCTCAAAACAGAAGCAATATATAAAGCTTTTGAGAACTTTTGCAAAGTATAACAGTTATAGTATAACAGTTTTCGTATTACAGTTTTGGTATAACAGTTATATTAAAACAGTTATAGTATAACAGTTGCATAAGGTATAAGAGTTATAGCTATTAAGGAAGTTCTAAAACGTATAACAGTTACGTATGCCAGTTATAGCAAATACATATAAGAGTTTTATAAATTTAAACTGTTATAAATGAATTAAAGTTAGTGTAATAAAGGGCGCACAGAGCATTACTATTGATTGCCTTTTCGATATGCCAACGAATGAACGGCCTGTCCCACGATGTCACTAGAATTCGTTCCATCGAATACTTATATTGAAAACAACAACAAATTTTCTAATGTTATTGTTGTTTGCAATACAAGCTGTGGATCGAACGATTTCGAGTGACATCGTGGGACAGGCAGGAAATGTTTTACCCATTTCACCCTATAACTAAAACTGATAGTTGACAACAAGTTTTTTGTTCACAGCAGAGATGGAAATCCTTAACGAAATTGGCATAGATAATATTTCCTTTCTCAGACTTGCAAAAAAAAAAAAAATATTAGGCAGGAGCTATCTAAGCAAATGATATCTAATTACAAATATATTGCTGATTTTTTTACAACACATTTTTAAAATACAATAATGTCTTGGTTTTTTTTTGGTACCAAAAGAAATGCTGATTTATTTGCTGCTTTCAATATATTCATAAACATATAACAGCATTAAGAAAGTTACTTGCAAGATTTCCAACAAATAACTGCAAAGCTTTCAAATGTAATTTTAATTATCTTGAAAGTTTTCACCATCTCGGAAATTCTTTTTTATGGTTGTAGGCCAGCTGCAGCCAAGTAATATGCATAATGTGCAAACTTTTGCAAAAGAGCTTTTGCGCTGCTTCTTTGAAATTTCAAAAGTTCAAAGTTTCGTTGAGATTTTCCTACATCTTCAGGGATTACTATTTTTTATTGAATTATGGTAACATTGGGTATTGGATGTTTTCCTTTTGATATTATCAATGTTAACATATTTCAAAAACAAATAATTATTTGTGAAGATGTAAGGAAACGGCTACAAAAAGTTAGATACATTAAAAATTAAATAAAGAAAAGCATTTTATTTATATTTTAAAGAAATTTAATGATCTCGAAAGCCTGAATAGAGAAATATAATACCTATAATATATTAATTAATTTTAAATATATATTTTGGTAAAATTTTTTAGAATCTGGTAAATATAATTTATTTTAAAATAAATAAACTCAGTAAAAATAAAAGAATATTAAAAAAATAATTCCATATAATTTTTTTCTTTTAAGATTTCTTTCCATAAAGAAATAAATAAGTTTTTATATAACCAAAGTTACTGAAGTATTAATTTAAAATAATCAAAGAATTTTTTTTTTGCACTACGACTGTACATATTTTCACATTTATACACATTCAATTCAAATTTTCAATGCATGAAATAGTTTACCAAAATAAAAAATTTCTTATTTTTTTTTGAAGGAAACAAGAAACATTTTAACACTATGACTGACATACACTAACTAAACTGTTCAGATGTTTTTACATCCTTTAAGTTACTTGTATTTTCGATTTTTATTTCATTCATGCAGAAAAGATTCTTATATTTGCTGTTGTTACATTTTGCTTCAATTCATTCTATTCATTCCTTGTGTTGTACTTAAAGATTACGTCCTTCAAAATGCATTCTTTGCATGTTAAGCCAGCAGCTGCTATTGCTCTTGCTGCTGCTTCTTTCTGCCGCCTCATGTCCTTGTCGTTGTAACAGTTTTGTATTTTGCATGTGCCTCATGCTTAGCACATTTCCTATTATATCCTGAAACCTGCCAGCACACTTCTTTAATGCAAAAGGCCAATGTAGAGCAAAAAAAAAAAAAAGAAAATTAAAAAACTTATAGAAAGAGAAAAATCAAATGTATTAAATCTATAGAAGATGTTTTTTCTTTCTAAAGGAATTTTCGTTAAGGATTTTTATCTAATTTTTTGAATTGGTTTTCTCTCAATAACTGGCTGCTGTTAAGCTAAAAGTACACGTTTTAACAAATTTTTAGTGAAATTTTTGCTCGAAGCTTTTTCTATTTACTAAGAGCAGCTCTAGAGAGGAAGTTGAAGCAGAGAAGTCGGGTAGCATCTATTTTTGGTTACTATTGCTATATAAATAAAAGAAGTTTCAGGCAACCAATGTCATATAATTTTTTTTTTATATAAATTATTTAAAGGAAAGTAATTAAATAAAAACTTGTAGATATGAACAATACTTAACTCGAATTTCGGTCTTTGAAAACTTATTTTTGTTTGTCTTATGTCTACTTTGCTTTAAGGCTTTTTCAGCGGCCTTCAAATGATTCATCGTATAAAAGGGGGCTTAAAAAAGTATTTTTAATTTTTTTTATAAGTATTTCGGCTTTCTAAGCCTTTTGTGAGTTGTAGTGAAAGTGTTTTGGCGAGTTTCGTAAAACTTTTTTTTAAATTAATTATTTAGAGAGTTTTGTTAGTCCCTTTAACTATAACGATGAAATGAAATATGTTTTAAATTGTTAAATTGGGTTGAAGTTTTGTTTTTTATGAGTTTTTGCTTCTCTTTTGTAAGCATTTCTTGCATTCGTGCCATTCAAATGCAAAGTAGTTCAAAATATTTGTTGGCCAAAGCAGAAAGAAATATAAAATTAAAATTTTCTTTTTGCATAAAATTAATACTCTTATATCAGCATCATCATCATCAGTATCATCACCATCATTACAATTGCAGTCATTATTATTAACATCAGATTTGCATATTTTAAATTTCATTTCGTTTTAACAAGTCTTAAAACCAAAATAAAATGGGCTGCAGTCAAATCAACTGACTGACACATGAACACAGACAAATAATAAAATGGAAATGAATGTTTCCTGCTCCTTTATTTTTGCTCTTTTTCATACTCATTTACATTTCAAGTCCAATAAACAGCAAATAAAAAAAATTATATTTAATCTGTTTAAGAGATCATGTTGCAGTTTGGTTCAAATGTGTTTTTCTCCATCGTGTTTTTATTTAATTCTTTCGTAAAAACAACTGTGACACATTTGTATCGGCTGATTGCACAGCCGTTGTTGCTGGTCAAATGAAAATAAGAGAAAAAGTAACAGTGTGTCACTCAATTTGGGAAATTTAGTTCAATTATTTGTGTATGTGTGTGTGTGAGACAAAGTGTGTTCCTGTTGATGAAAACTGCTCCTTAGGGAGACAATTTAGCAAATGTTTATGCAAAATATTGCCACTGTTCAAGGAAGAGTGTTACTAAAGTTAATGGGAACTCTGCTGTTGCTAAGCTTGTGCCCAGCTGAAGTCTAAAATAAAAAAAATTTGAGTTTAAAGTTTGAATAATTAGTTGATAATAGCCTAATAGAATCTTAGATTGTATGACAAATATACTTTTATAAATGTTTATTTAAAAGCTTTTATTTAAACAAGAGTTCACAATTTGTTTTTACTGACTGATTAAAAGAGAATGGAAAATAAATAGTCGTAAAAAAGTTTTTTACGGCAGAAGTAATAAGCTTAGTAAAATTTTTCAGAAAAAATTTCATAAAAAGAATTTTGCATTAGCTTTTTTTTTATATTTTTTTTTTAAATGCTTGCTTTTATTAACTTTTTTGAATTTGCTTATTGAAATCTTGCAATTTTGCTTATTATTTTTATAAAGTTGAATTCCTTTTGAAAACAATATCACATTTGACTTGTAAATTAAAAGGTGGGAAAGGTTTAAATAAAATATATTTATATACTCCATTTTTCCGCGTACCATTTCAACCATATAATTTCCTCTTGTCTTACAAGGTCCTTCAAGTACGATAATCTTGACCAATAAAAATTAAAAAAAAATATTCTCGCATCCACTTATCATCACATAAGTACATATATTTTTAAATATTTTCAATATTTTACATTCCAACATATTCCCATATCTTCATTTAAAATGCAAAAGGGTGTAACATAATTTTTTTTAAGTTTGATAGGAATGGAAAACATATTAATAAAAAATAAATTATTGTGCTAATGAAATCAGAGTTTTAGAATATTAACAGTACTTCATTCTTTATAATTGATACTAGCAAAAGAATATCATGTTTGTATTCACATTTTATAAAGCTTTTAATTTTTCCTGAATATTTTTTAAAACTAAGTTAGGCCCCTTTGCACTTCCAATGACGCTATACACGTTCATATTGTATGTATAGGCACACATACATACTTACATTATATATTTAACCACCAACCATAAAATACATGCAAATCAGCTTAAGAACTACAACTGGTTACAAAAGTAATTGTAAGTCTAGCAAATGAAACAATGATAAGAGAGAAAAAAAGCGAAATAAAAGTACATAAACTTTAACACTTCCACTTTCTATGGATGTCATGAAAAGAAAAACTATTTTAACTCACTTGTATTCTCTACTCTAGCTGGGACTACTTACTTCCATTCATTGGACGCAGCATTGTACTGTATTTATACTTACAGCAACAACAATGAATTAATTTTATGTAAGTACGTTTATGTGTTTGTGCGTGTGTGTATGTGTGTATGGATATCCGGTGGACAGCTTTTGTTGTTGACCACTACCACAAAACAATATCAACAACGAACGCTCATGCTGTACAGTGGTTTTCTTCATCATGCACTTTTTTCATTTTGTTTTTGATTACAGAAGATGTCAGTAACGTGACCAACATTAAACATTTCTTGCATATTTCGTCAATATAAAATATACTTCTATCGAACTTCTTCAGTAGCTCGTGTTGGACACAACTATATGATCAAGCCCCACTTTAATGAAATGTGTGGATATTGGATGAGAACTTATGGCGTATGAGTAATACGGCATATTTCTCATATGACATATTACTCATACGCCATTATTGTAATTCAAAATTGAAGCATACTTTTAAGAGCACTATGGGGTGTGCTGTTATTAAAATATATTTAACAGGTTTTCATATACAAATAAGTAGATAATCAAATGGAATAGATTATTGTTTTGGAATAGATTATTTTTGGCGTTCTTAATCCTAAACCTTCGCTCCAGCAAAGCGTTCAAAATTTGTATGACATCTTAGTTCTCTATTTGGTCACATTCAGCCACTAACACATTCCAACAACTATTAAAATATTAAGCGACAAATTAATTCATTGTTATATATCATGTTCATGCACATTTATCATTTTTCTTTACAAATTTTATTTAAATCTTTTTTGTTGTTTTGTCTGATTTCCTTATTCATATGAGAGTATAAATACCAAAAGTTAATTTTTCACTCTTTTGTTTTAAATTTTATTGTATTTTTTCCCACCGATTTTTCATTTCATTTGTATGGATTTTCTGCAATCTCAACAATTTAAATTGTAATAATCCTTATATACAAATTAAAAAAAAAGGTTGAAGAAACAAAGGAAGGAAAACTGGGAAAATACTATAGTATATCAGTTTTATGCAAATGTAAGTATAAATATAATGATGAATATGCAAATATATATGAGCAAGTTATCAGAATAATTGAAAATATACTTACGTTCATGTATTCGTATTAAATAATATACAGTTTTTATAGAAGTTGACATAAAATTTGAACTAAATTGAAACAATTAAAGCAGTTTCCAGGACAAATTATAGTGCTGTTCTTAAACTAACTCCATCTTCAAGAAATAAAACTTTAGTTAGTAATAAACATTTGATATTTTGAAAATACTGAAACAATTTTATATGACATTCAATCTCTAACGTATTAGGAAGTTTAGCTTGTTTATTTTGGCTAAGCGCCTTCTATATTCATTTCGTTCCTGCTTGAATCACACATTATTTGGTATGAAGTCAGTTGATGAATTTCTTAAGCTGAACCAAAAACACAAGCGAAAATTCTCAATACATTTGAAATGTTTTAAATAATTTGTATTTATTTAATTTCCTGAGATTAAACTGCCTGGTTTTGCTGCGAGCTTTTCTTTATTAAAGTCTACTATTCGAATTTTTCAAATTTATGCCTGAAAGCTTTTAATTTATTATTTGTTTATTCATTGGTGTAATTGCTTACATCTGTCTAAGTATTTACATACATTTATGTACCCTTGTGTAACCATATAGTCATTATTTTAATGCTTATAAACTTCATGTCATTTGCCTTTAACTGTTGAAACTATTACTCTGCTTAACAACTTCTATTTACTTACTAGCAATGTTAACCAGTAACAACAACAACAATTAAACACTAACACTAACAGCATTCCCTACTGCTGTTTCAGTGTTTATATGTATGTATGTATATTGAAAGTTTTTTTCTTTCAATTACCATTTCCCTTGTTAACCATGATTTCTAACATGATTAATGCTCTGTTGTTTTGAAAATATTTACATACACTTGAATGTAATTGTTTTTGTCGGTTTTTATTTTTGTTAAGGGGAACAAAATACGAAAAGAAAATAGAAAAAAAACTTTACCTCATAAACGACTATTTTAGTGGCAATAGAAAATCTGCTTGTATACACTAAATAAGCTGGTATGTTATTCAAAACTTCTTTACGTCAATGAAATAAATTAATGGTCATTGCATTCTGTTTGTGTGTCAAAAGTAATTAAATTGTCCTGTTTGACCTTCTTGGTAAAAATTATAATAAATAGTACGTAAAAACATTTTCCTTCTTAAGAAATAATTCATTTAGCTTCATACAACAACTAGAACTGTTCATTAGTTAATATTTATATAATTTTTTTTGTCATATATTGAGAGCTGTAAACAATGTACATTAATATTTTATTTTAAATTAAAATTTAACATTTTTAATTTTAAATAATAAGACTTCAACGTGAATGAGACATGGGTACAAAACTTGAGACAAAAACAGTCAAAGCAGAGGACTGAATACGTTGAGTAAATTATATGCAATATTTTGTAGACAAGTTGATTGCTTACAGTTTTAAAACTGCAACTTAATTTTTTTTTATAGCTAATCCTTATTAATTAAATAAGTGCTTAACTTTGCAAAATGAAAAAAAAAATTAAAATGAATTTGAAATGTATTTTATTTAAAATTTTGCATACAACATTTTCCTAAAATGGATTTCAAATTCATTTTATTTTTTTTATAAATATGGGGGTAAGTGTTGATAAATTTTGTTTTTGTAATTTATATTTTTCCGTATAAAATTGGTCAATGCTTAACGTTTTAGTTTTACAAAATTTGGCCCTAACTACTTTAATTATTTTTGTCCAAGAAAAACATTTCAGTGATATAACTTACGGCTTCTTGTGTCATGTATTTCTACAAATTATAGCAAATATATTGGGTTATTTACATAATTCTTCAAATTAGAGTATATTAAAAAAGGTATAATTAAAGCACTCTTATTATATTAAATAAAGCTTGAGAACAAAAACTAATTACCCTGTGCTAAATTGTAAAAACTTGCTTCAAAGCTTAGTTTACTTTTGCTTTTTCATTTGCTTGAAAGAATTTTTTTCTATGACTTTTTATACAAAGAAATTTTTGTATAAATAGATAAAAGCTGTTAGCTCGTTATGGCAAAATATTTGAATGTGGAATTTATTATATCGTCACTTCAATATTATAGCAAATACTGTGACAGTTTTACATTAAACTTATAACGTTAAGATTGCGGTAGAAAAGCTTTGGTGTTGAAATAATATGATTGCATTTTTTCTTAGGGGTCATAACATCATCGAAAGTTAGCAAAAGCTCCTTTTAGTGTTAATAAATTTGTTCAAGAAAATACATAGTAATTTCTCCTCTTTTAATCAAGCTTTTTGTTTTCTTTTAAATAATGGGTATTCTTTTTAAAAGAAAATAAATTCAGCTGAGTATTATATTCGTCTTTGAATTGAGTCTGTTACATTTTTTTTTTTAGAAGAATCATAAAAATTTTGTAATGTCTTTCTTTTGTAAAACGCAACGCTAAGTGTTCACAAATTTTGTATGTATGTATTTTGTTTTTGTACTTTTAAGGTTTTTCATATAAAATTTGTCATCGCTTAGCGTTGAATTTTACAAAATAATGCCTTTAGATGCATTATACTAAATTTACATTCATCATTTTTTTAATGAAATTAGTTGCATGAAAAAATTTTCATTTGTCAATAGCAGGCCTGGAGAAGCGAATCAGTTTAAAAAATGTACAAAAATAATTTAGAGATTTGTGCTTCATAATTTTTAATACACTTTTATTCTCTGCTGTAACGCTTCTATTAGAAAATAGAAAAAGCTTCGTGCAATAAATTTCATGGAAAAATGTTTAATGTAAATTAAGTATTAGTAAAAAAGAAGATTTGTATATAAAAAAAAGAATCAATAGGGGATTGATACTCTTCTACTTCTTATTAAATTTAAAGCTTTTTGTAAGTTTGCTGTAAAAACTATGTGATGACTCTGAATTTCATATTTACTGCTGGCTTGTTGAAAACAATAATAACTTCATGGGCCATAATTCCCCACTAGAGCAATTGTCTTGCTAGTCTTATATGTCCTTAAGCATTTAAATATTCTTTTAATTCATTTTATGTACTTCCAGCATTAGCGTTGCGAAATTTAAATTGTAGTTCATGTTTTTTTAACTTATTAAACAATCAATAAGAATTATTCCACTTCCATTAAAATAATGAGTTTTGAGCATTCTTATTCATCACATCAAAAACTTCTATTCAAATATAATTTTTATTGCCTCAACTTACATATGTGCATATGTATATACACACATATATGAAAATAATTCCTTTCATGTTATAGACAAAAATAATGCCTTGCTGATTAATACAAATAACTTTAGTAAGCTAATATAAAATTGCTATCAAATAATATCTTAAAAATACTCGTTCTTGTTTGCCCCAAAAAAAAAAGTAGAACTAGAAACTAGAAATGTTTTGCATAAATCAACAGTGCACACATATTGCTCTACGAGCAAAGAAAAACTAACAAAATTGCAAAAAAGCGAAAAAAATTAGCATTATTAAAAAATACTTAAAATGCAAATCTTATCTTGACATTTTAACTCTGTGCGCTGGCACAACAGTAAAAAAAATTTATATTGTAAACAACGCGCACTCACACGGCAACAGTTGCACTCATATGATACTCATATGATTTATTTACATTAAATCCCAGATAAAAGAACAATTCCAACAGAAGCCACACTTATGCACACACCAGCATAAAGAGTGGGAGAGTTAGCTGCAAACAGCGTTGCCAGTATTGTTTTATAATAAATTTGATGATTTTTCAGTGTAAATATAAACTCGATGATTTTTTCTTGAAAATATATTTTTTTCTTTTACGTCGACTTTTAAACTTTTATACTAGATTTTATGGTGAACGCTCTCATAAAAAATGTAAGTAATAGAAACACAAATAAAAAAATTCACATTGCCAAATTTCTCAAGCCCCTATCTTTGCTTTTATAGAATTCAAAAAAGAAAAGTGCCCGGAATTTTTAATATTTTGTTCTGGTCCTGAATTGAAATTGTTGTTGCAGCCCCTTCTTATTTTTTAGTGAGAAAGAACTACAAAATGTATATATTTGTATTTCAGCACTCTCCCACATATTCAGAAATTGCGGCAACAAAAATTGGAAGTCTGGACCGGGACTTAGATAATTAAAAAAAATCAAAATTTAGACAGCCTTATTTACAAAAATTATTAAGGCTTTAGAAAGGCTTTATAAGAAAAATGTTGTATCTGTTTTATAAACCCTCTATAAAATAAATGCAAACCCTCATACTTTAAATTCAGACAAAAATCAGGCTTATAAGATCAAGCTCATTAATCCTGGACAAAAATATCGAAGTTCAAATTGAGGAATAATTTTGTAAAACGTGACGTTAATTATAATAATAATTTTGTCCACATAAAAGTTGTCAACGTTCAGCGTTGCGTTGTACAACATAAAACCTTAAAATCAATACTTATAATGAGTGTGATAATATTTTTTAATATAACAGAAATTATATAATAATAATTTTTTAAGCATGAGGTCCTAGTTTATATAAAATTAATAATGTGTGTATATTTATAAAATAATTAATTTAATAATTTTCACCAAAAATAGACACACACAGAGGCATGCTCAAATATTGCTTTATAAATAAATATTGTTAATTTTATTTATAAAAATATACCCTAAGCTTTATAAAATATTTGCTATATAATAAAAAAATTTAAAAAAAGCTTCAGAACTACAACAGCACTACAACAGAAAATATAATAAGCCCAATTCTCAATATTCGACGAGGAATAAGTCCCAGGATATACAAAAAACAAAAAACATATAACATAGTATATAATTGAATACATAAAAATTAAGTTTTAAGCAAGGCGAATTCATATAGCCGTTTGTACCTTGAATATCCTTTACATATCAACACCTTTTTCAGTACTGTTTTTGAAATCAAAATTGTAAATTTTTCAAAGTAAATTGATCTGAATAAAATAAATTTTTTGGCATCCCAAGTATGAATTTTTCAAGGTGAATTAATTCACTTCTATCTTATATGAATATGCGCTGATTTCAGCTGTGTTATCGATACCTTCTGTAAGTAAATTTGCCTTGGTTTTAATATTTAAAAAAAAACTTTGTTGAATTATTTTTTCTTTCAAAAAATGCTGATTTCTTTTCTTAAAATTTTTAGCAACACTGGCAGCGAAATTAAATTACAATAGCAAAAATAGGACTCCATAATGTAAATAGCATGAATGCAAATATAAAAGAAGAAATATTTGAAATGTGCATACGTACAAGCAGACACACGCACATGTTGTAACAAACTATTTCAGTACTTTTAATATGCACACTTAAGGACTGATATTAGTTTTAAGCATATAATTTTTAATAAAATAATAATATGAAAAGAATAAAAATTTAGAACTGAATTAAAAATGGTTTTAGATAAATTTAAATCATGACAAATTCATAGCAGGTGGGCTCAACTGCTCAAGTAACTATTTTCGCCGCTTATAAATTTAATACGAGTATGTCTAAAGCGGCCCACCCACTTGCAATATAATTGTGCAATTTTTCGTATTGTACAATAATATCGCCAATGTGTGTGTCATATTTGAAGGTGGCACAATAAATTGGCAAATATCAAAAGACTTTTGATTTTTATTGTACAATCAAGACAATTGTATAATGTGGTGGCAACATTGTTCAATATTGTTTACAAGGCGAATTCACATCAGGTGATCCTAATTCACCAGCTGACATAATTTCTCTGCTGTCAATCAATGCAAAACGCTAGGAAATATTCTGACAGCAGAAAATTTTACACTAACAAATATATAAAACGAATACGCAGAGTTGCAAATTAAGACCACCTGGTATCAATTCGCCTTTTCACTGTCAGGAAAATTTGGCAATATTTCCACGCAAATCTTTGCTTACTTGAGGCACATTTAGAGCACATCTGCCTTTTCTCAGCGCATGAAGTGAATGTTCAATATAAAGGTGAATTAGCACTTCAAGTTTTTTCATTGGGATTACGTGAAAGAAAAAGTTTATAGCAATAGCTCACAATCTATTCAAGACCTGAACAATGGAATTCGTGAAGTTATCGAAGATATATGGCCACAAATTTTGCGAAAAATTTATGAAAAATTTCAGGAAAAGAACACTATTCTGCAATCGTAACCGTGACAGTAATTTGGCTGATATTATTTTCCATTATTAAAACTGCAACTTCCTCTTTAGAATTTTATAGACATCTGATTAGTTTGCTTAAAAATACTCTTATGTTTTCATATAATAATGAAACCTGTTATTGGAAGTCGCTTTAAAAAGGCAAAAACGGAACTATGTTGACCACATCCTTACAGGGACGCGTACTATTATCGTAGCCAATGCTTAAGAATGGAACCCTCAAAGTATCAGAAGATAAAGGCACATGAAATAAATATGTTTTACCAAATTATTGAGGTCCTGCGCTCCTTAAAAAGAATTCCACTTAATCAAGCCCTTACGCACACTAAATTAATTTTCCTCTTATATCCACCATATGAAAGTTGAGGTAAGTGTGTAATAATATGCTCGACGTACTTACTCACAGACAAGACAAGCATAAAGTTCGCCCAGCTTATTTCTAAAACAGATGAAATCATTCATGTATGTGTATATGTTTGTATATGTGCACACAAATACAAGTGTATATGAAAATGCAATCAACTACTCAACTACTTTACAATGTTGTTAGAAAAAGAGAATGTTAAAATATATAAACTACAACATTCACACTCAACATTATGCATCGTAATGCGAGTATGTTTGCATGTATGTGCGTATTTATGTTTGTTTGGCTGGCGCACTTTTCACACATGTGTTAAATCATGTATGTATATCATTGCTGCTCGTGCGATTACTATGAGGCATTTTCATAATGAAATAGAGTTAAATTCAAGTGGCATCAGTGGTATATTCGCCATCGTCAACATTAACGTCGCCACTTTTACCAACAGCAGCAGTGTGGCTGTGGATAATGAGCTGCAAGTATTAAGTTGGCTTTTTTACTGTATATATTGTGCGAAGCTTTATAGAAATTTTATAGGCAGCTATATAAAAGAATTATAAGAAGATGATTTTGTCACTGTTCTTGCAATTAAAAGTTTAGCTTTGATTTTGTTTGGCTAAGACACAAGCACATGTTAAAGTAAATAAGGCTGCTGGCAATCAGATTAGCACAAGATTACAGGAATGTTAAAAAATACACACAATTCTAAAGCAGCATAAATTTGTCTAAAAAAATCTGCATTTTTGATTTAATGGTAAATTTTTAGGTCAAAAGCTCCACACACACAAGAATTCATTCTTTGCAAAGAAGTCTTTGGTTGAGCAAGCGAAATTTTGCATTAACATTAGTCTCGTTCCAACAGATTTCAAATACAGCAATAACAACCACAACAACGACAACGTATGTAAGTATATTATTGCATTTTAGGGCTTTTAATACAAATGCTTCAAAATTATACTACTCATCATCATAATTTGGAATGTAGAAATTCCGTGAAACAAATACACGAAGTATAAATACATGCATAAGGACAAAAACAATTTTCTATCGCTAAACCCAAGAACTAGTTCAGTGATTGTCTACGTGGTATGTTTGCTTCTGCCTTGTTATAACAATTGTTGTAGAATGCGACACAGCTGGCATTTTCCTATTTGAAATCCTTTTATTAATCTTCTCAACAACTAGGCATAATCCTTGTACACGCTGATGCTATCGCACTTAACTATTCCCACATCAGCAGCTTTGCTTTTACTATTTTATTACGAGTATAAAAATATTCTTATTGGTTTTTGTTGGTTTTGGCATTGTGCCGCTCACCAAGTTGGTGGTTGTACTTGATACTCTAGCAAATTGTATATGGGGGAAATGAGAAAAAAATTTATAATATGTAATTTTTTTGATAAAAAAGAAGAAATTATTAAATAACTGTTATGGAATATTTCAAGTATATAAATCAAATACATTTTACAATGCTTCATAGTTGTGCCTTGCTTGTTTCTAGAAGAATGTACTAAGAAACGTGTGTTGTGATTTGAGAGGTTTTCAAATTACATGCAGGGAAATTACCAGCTGAGCTGTTGAGACCACCTGATATGGACTCGCCTTGAACAAAAAACTCAGAATCCTTGTTTGCTTACAATATAAATTGCCAAGGCAAATTCATATCTGCTCAGTTGACTATTTGAGCAAAAACTATTGAATATATAATAGAATCGATGGGTTGAAATCGAAGCTTTGAATGTCTCAAGCCTCTACTAATGTTGCAGTAGATAATATTCGCTATATTATCACTGAGATATGGCCTACAGTGTAGCAAATAGTATTCTTTTCAACTTCCTCCGATGCGATCGTGATGGAAAAGTGCCTGAGATCACTTTCAATCAAATAATAAGAAAGGTCTTATATCTGAAATAACTAACAGCGTTTTCTCTAAGTGTAATTTAAATGTAACTTTCCAAACGACTACCTGGTGTTTCTTTTATACGTACATTTATTTAATAATTTCCTTTTAAATTGTGGAAGCATATCTGCCCACTTGGTGGCATTTTTATTAGAGGTTTCAGTAGTTTTATAGTTTTTCGCACTATTTTTAAATACTGTTGTGATCTAGAGAATGATTTATGTGACACTAATATGTTTAACACACATCTGTTTTAAGGAGCATATTCTTAAATTTTATTAGCAGTTTTTGAATTTTTGATGCTATTCTAGCTGCCGTATTCTGTAAAAATAAATTTTGTTTAACAAAATTTTTACAAAACATTTGTTTGTTAAAGGTTTTGTAGACCAAAATTCGAAAAAGTTTTTCTATAGGATTTTGCGACACACTCGCATCTGATATCCAAAAATTTAAAAAATTTTAGTGTTATAGAGTGGAATCCGCTGAAGTAAACTTGTTTGCTGGGTTACACATAAACTATTAAGCATAAACTTGCATACGAAGTAAGTTAGTCTACTCTATTGGGTATCATGCACATCAATATTTTTCTGTGCTTTTATGCACATTTTGAAAAGAGTCAACAAAAAGAATTGCAACTTTTGCCAACTAGAAAAAAACGGCCAATTCGCTGAAATAACAAGAGCTCAGAGTAGCAAACAAGTTCACACACACAAGCACACGCACATACACAGACACACATACAAAAGAAAAAGTAATAAAGAGAAAAACAAACAATGGCAGCAAATGTAGCTGACAAACCTGTCACGTGGCTACAAAAGTGACAGACAGTAGACAAGTCCGATTCAAGTTACTCTCTATCTATCTTTTTTTAGTTCATCTTGTTTTTTTTTCGTTCTAAACTTTGCGTTCAATATTTTTTTACTTGGCTTTTTTTCTTGTGATTTTTGTTTTTTTGTTATCAACTGGTTGAGCATAGAATTTTAATTGAATTTTCCTAGTTTTCTTTAGTAATGTTTTTTTCTTGCTCAACTAGGCTGCTAGAAGTTAAAAAAGGTACGCAACCTTATTGGAGATATTGAAATAATAGTGACATTTGTGAAGTCAGCAAAAGTAAAAGCAAAAGAAAAAAAAGTATTTTGACATTTTAGTCAAATGAGCAGATACATTTCCTACTTGTTTTTTTTGCGAATACAAAAACAAATAACAGAAATTAAATTACACAATAAAAAGTTTTAAACTGAGTATTATTTTCAAATTAATATGGGATAGAAGAAAATGAATGGAAAAACATACATCTGAAATTTGGATACAAAGGATTGATGTACAAATTAGATTGTAAGAATCAATGACAGTTGAAATTCATGCCCGAGTGGAAATAAAGGGAGCATGAGGAATAGCAAAATGGTTATTTTTTCAGGTTTAAAAATCGAAAACTTTTCAAATTTAATTTGTTTGCTTTTTTTGAAAGTGAGAATTAATTATTTAGTCAATTGTACAAAGAATTTGCAGGCAAAAAATTTTTTTTTCGGAAACAAATACTTTATTTGATCTTGCCTATTTTCAGAGCGTTAATATAAATATGAAACAGTATTGACTTTGTGTTATAGTATAAAATATTTTATTAATTAAAAAAATACATTTGAGGGCGTCAAACGGTAGTTTTAAGTGTCATAGTGTCATAATGTTTTAAAGCTTTTGTTTAAAAGAAGAAAACAAAAGCAAAAACAATTACATTAAAATAATTTAAAGTACTTTGACTCTGAAGACTACGATTTGAATCTCAAAATTAGTTAATAAAATATTTTATTCTATAATTATTAATTCAATAACAACGGGTGTGACAAATATGCCTACATTCTCTGTTATAATACAAAAATATACAATTTGTAGCTTAAAAAATAATGCGGCTCTTAAGGATGTTAATTTTAAATGCACTTAATAATAAATAGATACTAAAAGACTACAATTTCTACTCAAAACAGCCATCAGAATACTGTGACGGGTGTGACCTGTTAAATTTAAGCTTACTTTATATCATTTTCCGTAGAAAGCACACAATAGTTTTGGTACAGTCAATTGTTCAAAGTATTTTTGATCGTGTAAATATTTATATAATATGGAATAACATTTTTTTGTTGATAAAAACACTTTTTTGAAAAGGTGATAGATATGTGTGACCTCTTTATATCACGGGTTCCTCCTAGAATGAATGCTCGAAAACAGTTTGATTTTGTCCACATCAGAACTGAGATTAATTATCTTGTTAGGTGCACCAGAGATTCGGGAGGAATGTCTTTAAAGAGTTTCTTGGTCACAGCAAGGAAGGTTACGTTTAACTTTAGTCACTAGTCATTATTTGCTCTTATAATTTGTTTTACCCAAGTTTCCTTATATTTCGTTTATTGTTTTTTGTTTAATTTGTAAAAATAAAAAGGGACATTTAAAGCTTCAAAGCCTAGCAACTTCTTTTCTTATTAAATTTTATTTTTTTGGAGAATATGGTGTCCTTTAAAACAAATATTTCAAAAGATTTTTTTTATTACATAAATTTGATATACTGTACAATGAAACTAAAAAAAATTGGGTTTGATTTGTTTAGTACAGTCAACTTTATATTGTTTGACACTTGATATTTCACTTGAAATTTTAGAAAGACTTTGTTTTTTAATACCAAAAGTGTGACAAGTAGGGTGGGCAAATAGACTGATTTTCTACTAATAAACAAAAGAAACATAATATAGTATACGAGAATATGAGAATAAAAGTAATTTGAAAGTAAAGTACTTCAAAGTAGATGAATATTATCAAAAGGTCAATGGATATACTATACAAAATTTTTCCTTTTATCAGGGCTAAAATTACAATTTCATTAAAAAAGATTTATAACAAAGTGAAAATAAAAATAAATAAAATATTAACCCAAATATTTTTTGTTTGTAAAAAATAAAACTTTTAGATTTACTTAATTGATACATGAGCACACCCAAATAAGGATCTGTTGTATTGCCATTGAAGCGATAATAATCCTCTGTTGCCACAGCACGGGAAGTGTGTGCTGTGACACAGTCAGCTTTTCTATAAGAAGAGTGTGCTGTGCTACAAACAACTTTTCTATTAGAAAAGTGTGCTGTGACATTTGTCAACTATTCTATATGAAAAATGTGTTGTGACATAGTAAATTTTTGTACGAGAAAAATTCGCTGTGATGTAGACATATTTTCTTTGAAAAAAGTGTGCTGTAACACAGCGAGTTTTTCTATAAGGAATATGTGCTGTGATAAAGCCAACTTTTCTATATGACAGTTGTGCTGTGATACAATAAACTTTTATTTAAAAAAATTATGCTGTGACATAGAAAATTTTTCCATAAGAAAAGTGTGCTGTCAATGTCAACTTTTCGGTATAAAAATGTGCTGTAGTACAGTCAACTCTTTTTTTCAATAGTTTTCCGATTTGATTTATCAAAAAATACACAAACAGTATAGAGAAATGTTTGAAATTTTTATCTGAGTCGGTAGAACCATCGATATTCAATATTTAAAAATTACTTCATGTAAATGTTGAGAGAGGCTATGCCTGAAATGATTCATAAGCTGGGTCCAATTTTGGCATACTCTCTCCAACATATCGCCTGGTGTCTCACAAATAAATTCTTCAATATTGTCTTCCAGTGCGTCGATCGTTGCGGACTTGCCCCTATATACATGAGCCTTAAGATAGTCTCACAAAATATAGTCTAAATGTGTTAAATCGCACGATCTATGCGGACAATTGACTGGCCCCAAACATGAAATAAACTATTCACCGAACTTGCCTCTCAATTGGGTCATTGTTTCGAGTGCTGTGTGACATGTGGCACCGTTTTGCTGTAGCCACATGTCAGCCAAGTCCAGCTATTCTATTTTGCATAAAAAGAGTAACAGTGGTCCAATTGCTGCGAATGGCGCCGAATCGATAAATTACGATCATCAGCACACTGACGCCATACAGCTGAGATATTTTCCTCTGTCCACACTCTAGGTATGCGCGTTGGTGGTTTGGTGTTATATAATGTAATTTTAGTGCGAAATTCAGTCACAAGATTCCAAATATCCGTCTCAGAAGGTCGCTCAAACTCACCATAAAATGGAAGAAGGGCACAATGCACTTTCTTAACCGAGCATGAATTTCATAATAATAAAATTTAATAATCTGCAAGCATTGTTCATTTGCAAGTCGATTTTCGGTTAAATTATAGACCAAACTGAATATGATTAACAGTTAAGAGTGTTGCCAAAAGAAAGTTGCTGAAAAATCATTCTTTATAAGAAAAGTACTGCCAGATGCATAAACTTGGCACATCTCATAATAATAAGATGTCTGATTAATATCTGACAATGTTTGGACAATAGCAACGAAATGAATTCACCCGATTTTCAGATGTCTGGCAATTTGTTGTCAGCTGCTTGTCTTAAAATGGACTGACAATGCTTTTTCTGGCTGGCAACATTGTCAGACAAAAATTTATAGTTCTAACGATTGCTAGAAATATTTAACACAGTTTACTGACAACAACAGAGCTTAAGCCTGTAACTGAAAAATTCTCTTTTCAGTTAAAAGTTTAGCTTTGAAAAACCTAAATGAACTATTGTACATGAAGTTATGGCTTCCTTTTTTTACTTCGACACCAACAAATTATACATTTTATTACACGCAGCGGAAAATATTACACTTATGATTGCTACGTAAACAGCAATCCATATATGTATGGTTATGTAAGTACATACAGGTATGTATGTATGTCAGAGTGTAAATAAGGAAACAATAGCCTGAAAGTATACACTAGTTTTAAAAATAACAAATGTAATAAATGAAAAGGAAAAGCAAACCTATAACTGAGGTTGTGATTTGAAAAGAAGGAAGTGTGAACAAATGTTTTCTTTTTGAAAAGGGCAGCAACATATATATCGAGTGTTTGCTGCAAAAGAGTCTCAACTGAAAAAACTGCATTTGTTAGTTAATGTTAAACAATTAATTATATAAGGATATTTTTTAAAGTCTGTATAAAAATATCACACAAGTATTTTTGACAATCACCTCTTGAGAGATAAATTACTTAATATTACTTATTATTTTATTTTTATTTATTTAAGTGCTACATATTAAATTTAATTGAACTAGAATGAATTTTAATCAGGAATAATTTCTTAACCGGGCTCAAGTTCAGAATTTTCAATCAGTTTTAAAAAAGCTGCAGTCGAAATTAGCAAAAGTCGTAAAATTGTGTTACTTTTTCGACTTAATTTAAGGCAGCAGTCAGAAAATTTTTCGAACATGTCGACAACTGAAGCTCTTTGTTGTGTATTGCTGTGCATTTATTGTGTTAACTTCGATTGCAACTCTTTCAATTTTCAGCAGCAGAAGTATGAACAGAAGTAAAAGAAAATACACAAATGAGACGCTTTAAACACTGTTCTTTCAAATCTTTTCAATGAAATACTTAACTGATGCTAAACTTAAGCCCGATTAATAAATTATTCCTGTTTAAAATTTATTTATTTATATTTTTTTTAGCAGTATCTAATAGATGAGGACCTTAAAACTATAATAAAATATTACAAGCATTTATTATAATAATAATAATTCTATTACTTTATTATTATTAAAATTTGAGATCAATAGCTTCTAGTAAATTGAAAACTTTAAATTCACTTTCTTTCAAATAAGTTTTTTCTGTTATGACTCTTTTGCAAACAAGGGCTTGACACATACATGTATCTCTAACCCTCTTTAGGTTTCCTACTATTTGCTGTAAAGTTTTCAATTCCGGTTTTTTATTTCAGCCACCGGCCTTTATTTTCGTATCACAAATAAATCATAAACATAAAAAATGTTTTCCTCTTTTTAAGCATAAGTGTGAGCGTATTTGTATGTGTATGTGTAATTTGCCAACACCTCTGCTATAAAAGTATGTGTGGTTGTTTAACTATTAAAATTCTTATTTGATTTCTTTCAAAGTTTGTTTTTTGTGGCATAATAAAGGAAACATTTTGTTTGTTTAAGTTATGCTAAGACCATCTTGACCCCTTTTGTACTATTTGCCAAAGTAGGTGTGAAGCTTTTTAAAGGAAATAAAATCTAAAACTATTGCTTAACAAAAAAAAAAAAATTCCCCAAATGACTACATTCACAAAATATACTTTGGAAAGTGCTCTAAAATTGCTAACAGTGAATGAAAGCAAAAATGCTCATATGCCACAAAATTGTGTCATTACTTTTTAGTTAAAAAGAAACTTTAAAGTTTGCTTGATGACGAGCTTAAGCTAAAGTTTGTTAGAAACAAACTTTTATTGCTTGTTAATTAATGTTATTAATAAAATTTAAAATTTTATATGACATATTAAAATTGTTTGGTTAGACAATATTTCTTGGTTTTTAGTTGGAAAATAAATTTAGTTTTCCTTTGAAAAGCTATTTTCACACAAAACACATTTACTTCATTTCGCCCCACTGTAGCAATTTTTGTTGAAAATTTATTTTGTAATTTTCATTTAATAACACCCTCTTATTATTTCTTGCTTAATAATTTTGATTACAAGTTTTACACTGTTGCTTGTAAACGAAAAATAAAAGTGTAAATTGCATGTTATTGCAAAAGTTAGTTTGGTTCGTTTTCTTATCCCTTTTTTTGTAGCAGGTACTTAACTGGTTTTTCTTCTCATTTAGTTGTTTTTGTTATTGTTTTTTTTATAGAAAAGTTAAGAAAAGAAATTAAAGTAAAACTAACGTGTGTTAAAAACGTCAGCAAATATTTATAAAAACATTTATAATTTTTTTTCTTAATGCTTTCTTTGTCTTGCTAAAACAAACAACAATTTGCATATTTTATAAGCTTGAGTACGATATGAATACACTATCATATGCATAGAGTATATCTTTTAGGTTTTCATTAAAAAAGTAAGCAAAAGTTTTTCAATTAAACCAATTAAATATTTATGAAAAATTGCTAAAAATTTTGTTAATGAAGCATATAAATACTCGTGAGGTGCTTCTTGAAAGAAAATATACGTGCTAACTTTTAATTAAAAATGTTTGAAGAATATTTAAAAAAATTACGTAGACATAAAAACTAAGAAAACAACTTATAATAAAATTTAAAATTTATTTCAAAATAATATTAATTAGGAAGTCAGCCTACCTTTTCTACGGCTAATATGAGTCATAATATATTAGTGGTATTGGCAGAGAACCCAATTTTATCTCTCTCTTTTTTTAATTGTCCCACAAGGGAATTTGTAAGAACAAAAATGGGCAGTCTTGAGTTTAACTGATTTTTGATATTTTTATTAAGTTGTGAACTTTGTTGCGTTCTGAAGTACATAGTAGAGTTTTATGGCCAACATTTTTGTAGAATATCTTATCCCCATTATCGTCTTTTTAAGAGGTGAAAAGTGAAAATGGTGGAAATGTGGGCGATTTACAAGATTAATATCTATATTTCAGAAAAAATATTTATCCTAATATTTTCTATAAAGTAGCTGAACATACTCTACATCCCGGAGGTAAAGAGCCCATAGCTTCATATACCAATATGTTGCATGAACACGCTAATAATAATGTTTTTAATCTCCTCTACCAGAATCCATTGTAAGAACTCTGTCATTGTGGAAAGAGTTCGGAATTGTTGTACAGTGTTCTAATTATTATTTACAAATACTGCTAATATTAATACCAGCGATGCTATTAATGCTGCAATTACCATTAGTACCACTCGTAATAATCTTAATTTGCTAGCACTACTAATTTTGCTAATATTGTTTATATTGCTAGTAATAATAATTATTGCTAATACTTTTACTACCATGAATATTGTAAACATTACTAGTTCTTATGATTTAATATATCCTAATACTGGATATTAATAGTGCCAGTAAAACTGATATTTTGAACTGATATTTTTAACTATATTAGCAGTAGTATTGCTACTACTGCTAATATAGTTAAAAGTTGCTAATACTATTAAAATTTTTCATACTTATGCTAAAAATGCTAATAATGCTTATAATACTAATAGTGCCAATAATGCTAATAATGCTTT
The DNA here is from genome assembly GCA_936439885.1 of Nowickia ferox. Taxonomy (NCBI): domain Eukaryota; kingdom Metazoa; phylum Arthropoda; class Insecta; order Diptera; family Tachinidae; genus Nowickia; species Nowickia ferox. Next base: position 6,076,816 of record OW387026.1, read on the forward strand.
TAATGTTAATATTGCTGATAATGCTAATAATGCTAACAATGCTAATGATGGTAATAATGCAAATAATGTTAATACTGCGAATATTGCTAATAATATTAATAATGCAAATAATGTTAATAATGCCAAAAATGCTAATATTGCTAAAAGTGCTGAAAATATTAATAATGCTAATAATACTAATAGTACCAATAATGCTAATAATGCTGATAATGCTAATATTGTTAAAAATGTTAATAATGATAGTAATGCTAATAATGCTCATAATGCTAATAATGCTAATAGTACTAATAATGCTAATAATGCCTAATATGCTAATAATGCTAATAGTGCTAATAATGCCATTAATGCTAATAATGATAATAATGCTAAAAATTCTAATAATGCTAATAATGATAATAGTACTAATAATGCTAATAGTTGCTAATACTGTTAATACTATTTATATTGCAAATAAAAATAATTCTTATGATATAGAGATAACTGCTAATACTGCTAATATATTTAAAACTGGCAACATTACTAAACTAGTGTTGAAATTCTTGAGCATACTACCAGAAATACATATATAACTGGTACTGCTAATAATGATATTACTACAAATATTACTAATGATTTTAGTTCTGCTAAGGTTAGTTGTAATTCTAAAGCTGCTAATTCTGGTAATATTTCTAGTACTTTTAATATTTCTTATACCATTAATTTTGCTAAGATTGCTAATAAATTTTAATGTTAATGGAACAAATACTGCCAATACTTATGCTACTGCTAATTAAAATGAAAGTAAGTGTAAGCTACAAAAGTATGTAATATTGAGTTCAAGTCCCTTCTTCTACTTGCTATTACTCAAGTCATAAATAAAAATCCCTTCTGTTTACTTATGTAAGCGTCACATTTATTTAACCGAACTCAGAAAACATATCAAGCGAATAACTTACTTTATACTTCTATTATGTTTGTAGGCATCTAAATTAACTAAAATCAAAATCACAAAATAACATGTATTAATATGACCACGAGCTGTGTGTAATACATATGTATGTGGTTATTAGTGAAAACTACCTGTCAATATACATACAAATAGTGCCATTACATTACATTATGTATGAACGCAGATCAGATACTATATTTATGATAAACATTGTAACTCTTCGCCCCGAGGTTTAATTAAATATTTTGACTGATTTAAACAGAACTAATCATAACAGAATCGCAATGGTGTCGATTTTACAAAACATCAATTTAACAAGTGTCAATCAAAATGATTTTTCAAACCTGTTGCTTGAAATATTTCCTTTTTTACAGTAAATTTTCACAACAGTGTAAGTATGTAAATCTTAACGGAGTTAAATGGAGCTCTGTAATGTGCTTGCATACATTGAAAGAGTAAGTGTGGTAACTTACAAACATTTCTAAGTAATATGTATTATTTAGTGGTGGGTTGCTGACATACAGTTTCGTTAACATTTTACTATTAATGGATAACAGTTTTGATAATTATGACCTTAACAGTACTTTTAAGTTTCTTTTATATGTAAAAGTTGTAACACTGAGAGAGAATTCATTGCAATATAATATTGCAGGCATTTTATAAAGTCTTATGTCACAGAACTTAAGATTGACGAACAAAATTTGTGTTGTATTGTTTTTATTTATTTATTTATTTTTTATTTATACAAATTCTGTGTCGTGAAGTCCAGTTTTTGTATTTTTAATTAATAAGTGATAATTTTTGATAATGTAAAGCAAATATTTATTTTATGAATAAAAAAATATAACCTTGAAGAAGTTTGAAAAAAAAAACAAACGAAACGTTGGGTGTTTGAAAATAAAAGAAATTTGTTTTATTTACATTTTGGCTTGACCATAATTAGCCCGAAGGTAACCCCTGCTACAACGAGTTAAAATGGTTTCATTTTGATATAAATAACAGCCACTTAGCGCCTAAATCTTCTTAAGGTAATGCAAATGAACAATATATTTAAAAGGTAAAAAGAAAAACAATTTTGTTTTTCTTAACATATAAAGAAACTGTCGCACTTATAACACAAATATAAATAAGATGAGAAAAATAGTAACTACCCTTCAAACTATTGCAAACAATTGACAACATAAATATTTTTATACAAACGAACTAATATTCTACTTGCTCAGATAACTTTAAGTGATGCATTTCCAAGTATATGTTTGTTTGGTTTTAAAATTCATAACCATTACACAAGCACATAAGTCAGTCACTTACAAATAAGAGAAATAATAATCAATGTCAAAAACTTTGTTATTATAATTGTCACTTGTATATAAGTGGAGGCTATAAAGGAGTTAAAGTTAACAATAGCTGAGACAAAAAATTGCACGTATATTGCTACTATATAACTAATATATGAATTATTTCAATGGTTGTTGCTTTCAGTTACGTGTATAAAACCGAAGAACTCTAACTTGGCACATACAATATTTGTGCTGTCTCTGACAATAATATTCAAGTTTATTTGCACAACAATCGTCATATTAAACAATATAAACTCAACAATCAATATAAAAAACAAAGCATACTTTCACGGATATGTATATCTTGTATTGTCTGATAAGGGGTGTAAGCAGCCTGTGTGCAAGCATGTACATAAGTAAAAATAAAAGTTTGTTTATAAACAACTTTTTGTATTATTTTTCATTTCCTATGAATATATGTATAAAAACTAATTAGATATTTATTTATTATTATCAGAAAAATGTTACACACACAGTCCACTGTGATGCCTGCAATCAGTCACTTAGTGACACCAAATACTTGAGAAAACAACTACAACTGAACTGTTTTGTTAACCCACAACTGTAGTGTTGCCTTACTACGTTGATACGTTGTAGCTGTTGATATTTTTAATTTAAAACACATCTCTTGTTGAGTGCTGTTGACAGACGGTAAAAAGCAGAACTTGAAGCTTGATGCTGCAAGTAAAATATTTTTTTTTTCAAATTAGAAAATTAGGTGATTGAAATGGTAGCCTCAAATGTTATAGTGTCATGATGTTTTAAAATTTTTGTTCGAAGTATTCTTATTATTATTGATTTTATTATTGTTATTATTAAAGTTGGCTAAAAATAGGATTTTATTGGACATATAAAAAGTTTTTCATTATTACAATTTTAGTTTAAATTAAAGTGAACGACGACGTAAACTCAAAACCCAAACTACCTTTTTAGTTCCCCAAGTATTTTAAAACTATTTAGAATCCAGCAGCCTTGTAGCTTTATTTATAAAAACAAATTTTCTTATTTAAAAGGTCCATGTAAAAATATTGTTAAGCAAATGAGATCAAGAAAGTCGACAAAAGGGCTTCAGAGACTTGTTTTTTTTATATACCACTCTCTTCTATAGCGCTGCTATTGGCAAATAGAACAAAGTTTTGTGCAACAAATTTCGTGAAATTTTCTGTAAAAATATTACAAAAAAATCATTTTAAAATCATTAAATTTTTAATATTTCTTTGCGAGTATCAACTTTTGCTTGGAGGTAAAAATTACCATTAAAAATATTTATTTCTCTATTAATTTAATTTTTTAACTTCCTTGGAATAAACCTTTTAATACTGCTAACATCTAATAATTATGTACAAACATTTACTCATTTAATAATTTTGTCTTTAATGAGAATATTTTTTTTTAACTTTTATCTTCAAACCGTTAGTTTTTTTATTGTAATAAAAATGAATTAATGAGTCAAAGGCGTTTAGAAAAGAAAAACTGACAGTTAAAGTTTAAGCATCCTTTTCAAGAAATTTTTTAATAAAGCTTTTTTTACAAAGCTTAATGAATGTGTCAATAGAGAAGATTAATTTAATGCAACTAATTTCTTTGACTTAAAATGAAAAGTTTAGGAACTTAATTAAGTTTATATGAAAGCTCAATTAGCGTTATTTATAATTGAGGTAGAGGTGAAAAAAATTGAGCCAGAGCTAAATCAAAACACAACTAGAACTGTATTAGAAGTAAAGTTAAATCATACTCGAAATAATTTAGACTTGAACCAAAAATTAACTTGAAGCAAGAGGAAATTGAACAAAGTCAAAATAAAAGCAGACTTAGAGCTGAAAAAAAACTGAACTGAAGCTGAACTAAAAATAAGCTACAAATGAACTAGAACTAAATTAAAACAGAGCTAGAAATGAACTAGTATTAAACTAAAACTGTATTTGAGCTGCACTAAAATTAGACTATGTTTGAACTAGAGATGAGCTTAAGAACTAGAAGAGAATCAGAACTGAGCTAGAAGTGAATAAGAAGTGCAATTCTTTACAACTTTACAACTAAACTATAACTCAACTAGAATGGAACTAGAACTGAATGAAAACAGAACTAGTGTTGAACTAAAACTGAATTTAAAACTGAAATAAAAATTATCTGAAACCGAACAAGAACTTATGTGCAACTGAAATAGAACTGAGTTAGAACTTAAATATATTTTTTAACCAAACCTGAGTTAGAAGTGAGCAAGAACCAAACTAGAACTAGAAGCAAATTATGGACTACTGTAAGGAAATTTCAAAATATTTCAACAGATTTCAAATCAAGGCAAAAATTTTTAATGAGTACAACTAGAAAACTCAAAACGGTTTTACTTTACAACCACCCTTATTCCAGTTGTCAACATGGACGTCACATCAATAAAATGCCTAAAAATTGGGGCTTGTTTACTCTCTAAAAGAGTGTTGTGTTATTGACAGACTATTTGTGTTTTCGACAACGTGTAGACACGCTCCAATTTTTGGTATTGTATTAACGTGACGTCCATGTTGACAACTTGAATAAGGCTGAATATTTTTTGCCGAAGCGAATTCATACTAGGAACTCTCAACTGCTCAGGTGATTGTTTTTGCAGCTTGTAATGTAAATATCTCTTTTATTTCAACACACATTTTCAATTCGCCCTGAAAAATTTATACATTTGATCAAGAAAATTTGTTATAAGGTATACTCAGCTAAATTTGCTTTGAGAAGTTTATACTTAAAATGTCAAAAAAATTTATTGAAAAATATGTATTGACATCCAACGTATATTAAAATTGCAAGCGGCGAAAAAAGTCACCTGATCCCTTGCGACCACCTGGTATGGATTCGCCTTGCATTTGATTGTATTTAAGCAAGGCGAATCCAAATTAAATGATGACAACCGATAAGGTGACTATTTTTGCCACTTGTAATTTGAATATACGTTGACGGTCAAACCAAATTTTTGTAGTAAGTTTTTTGACATTAACATATAAATTTCCCAATTCGCTTTGAAAAATTTATAGTTACAGAATAATTTTTTTATAGTGGGTATACACGTTTATATTATATGTTGCATATTTTGATACAGATACTGCAACCTACAACGCAACCGTCAATGCAACCTATACACATCAAAACATTTTGATATTTTCGAAACTCCGAATGCAACCATAAACAAGAACACACACTATTCGACAGACAATGAAACCTGCTCTGTTGCATAAACACGTTGCTAAGTCTGTACGTACCATTATTTATTTATTTATTTAAGAATGTGTCAATAGAGAAGTAAATTATATAAAATTAAAATGAATTGAAACTTCAAGAAATTCAGTTGTTTTTAGAATTCTGTTACTTTCACATTTTATTTTTGAGAACATGTACAAAATTTACTTAAGAAAAAAATCTTTAAGCTCATGAGCTACCTTAATTTTATTTTTACTAAAAGATTTTGTTATTTCGGTACTATCACTTTTGTCTACTAAATACACTTTCAAGCCCAAATTGGTGGGATTTTTTATAATGTTTGCTCGTGACGTTTCGGGAGTTAAGGTCTCCGTACTTGCAGATCTACCCAATTCAATATGATCAGAAAAATTCTCTAAATTACTTTCAAGGTTTTCCGTGCTTGTAGTTTTGGGAAATAATAATTGTTTTGATTGAAACTTGGCCAAAACGGTATCAGATTCCTTTGGAACGGCTATGACATAATACATTTTATTAGGATCTAGAATTATTCTTTTCTGGGTTTGTGGTTCGTCTTGCGAGGGTGCTGACTTGGATGCCCGTACTTTATTTTTATTCCACATCGGTTTTTTAACTGCAGGTTTGTTGATGCTGGCGGAGTTGGAAATTTTCTTAACAAAATTATTGATGGAAGATGTTATAACAGGCTCATATACTTCTTTTTTCAAACATTTTCTCTCCAAAGGATCTATTATGGTTACATCAACATAGTGCAGGGTAAATTTAGTTTGAGTTGTGTAATTTATGGTTACAATAAGACAGTAAAGTAAAATCTGCAAATGAGAAGTTCTTAAAATGTACGAATTGGCTTGCTCATTGGGAAACATGGGGTAGCCACGGCTTTGGCAATCATACATAAAGAAGCCATAATTGGTATCCAGAGTTAAGCCAAAGACCAGTGTACGATTATTGCATTGCATCAAACCAAACTGATATTGGCTAAGGAACCAAGAAAGTGCTCTAGCCAAATTGAATTGTTTTAAGCCATAACGAAGATACAAATGTCCAGTGGTCGCTTCTTGTATTTGTACCTTATATACATCACCATTAAAGTTGTATAACTGATTTAAATGGCTAATTTTTAGGTTTTTATCCGTAACTGCAAGCTTTTTCAATAACTCCTGATACTTATTGACTGCATTTGAAGTAATTGTGTCTAATAAATCTGGAGACCATGCCTCAAAATCGGTCTTAAGAGCGGCGCACAAAGCAAAAATACAGCTCAATAGCTGATATCCTTCCATGTCTTTTATATTATTCCTATAATAATCCGTTTGAAAGGATGTGGATCCAAAGAGCGATAAAAGACAGTCTGGTATTTCAATTTCGTAGTTATTTTGCTTGCCCCTAGTCTGATTTATGCAATGGGTAAATATCAGCCGACTCCACAAGGGAATTTTTTTTTGGCCTTTGACCCAATCAGCATTTTCGTCGCATGTGACTTGATTATCCTTCTTGTCTAGGTTCTTATATTGACATACCATGGGAAGGTCAGTCAATTCTGTTTTAAGTTGGCTTATAATATCCGTCATTTTTTAAGTTAATATATTTTTTTTAATTTTTTTTAAATTTTTTTAAATTAAAATGGTAAAAAAACGAATAATTTGAATTATAATTTTTTTATTATGAAATTGTCAAATACAAATATGAATTTTGAGAGAAAAAAAAACAAAGAAATATATACCGTTTATATATCTGTCCTTTTTCTCATTATAAAATCTGTAAGTCAGGTTTATACGGAGCAAAAAGTTGCAAGGAGAGTTGCTAGCTTTGCGTTTACACATGCAGATGCAAGTTCGAAAAGCTCATTACACTCAAACTTTTTTACCAATCGAGATTTCTATTTTGAAATTTTTGTTGAGATGTCGTCTAAACGCAAACATATCCAGCCATAACCGCCAAAAACTTAACGGACATAAATTTTTTACCTCGTTTTTTAATGAAATGCCATAATTGCCAAAAAAGCTTAAACGACATAAATTCCGAATTTAATTTTTGAACCAAAATCGATTATTTGCGTTGCGTTTGTTCAAAAAAAAAAAAAAAAACGATGTCCAAAAATGTATCAGCTAATCTTTTTTTTTGGCATTTATGGCTCGATATGAACAAGTGAAGTAAATGAAAATTACACATTTTCAAGGCCCATGTATGAAAAATTTCTTTAAAGTTGTACTGACATAAAAAAATTAAAAATTTCGTATATAGAAATTATGTTCGAAATTTCGAACATACTTAAAAACCTATACAGTTCAGTGTACTGAATGCAATTTTTTAACAAAAACGAAATTAAATTATTTTTAGTAAAATTTTTCATACATCGATGATGTAAGCTATTTTCGAAATTTCGAATAAATGCAATTTTGTATTTTTATATCAATCTTTTCTGGATATACCAAAATAATACACAATAGCTAAATTGAATAATTTTTTAAGAAGAATTTCAAATTTTGCGCATATATTCGAAATTTCGAACATTCTCTAAAATTCAAGCTCTTAGGTATTTTAAGTAGTATTTTTCAACAAAACCAAAATTTAAGTATTTTTAGTGAAAGTTTCCTAGAATTAATGGTGCAAAATATCTTCGAAATTTCGAATTTGCGAAAAAAAACATACGAAAATGATGTTCAATTAAATGAGATATATGTAGAATTTCGAACGTAACTTAGTATTTGAATTAAACAAAGTCAAAATATTTTTAGTGCCTTCCCCTACTGATGTAAAATATCTTCGAAATTTCGAATTTGTTAATGTATTTCTTATTAATATTTGCTTAATATTTAAAACTAATAAGCGAAAGCAAACGAAAATCATGTTTAATATAATAATATATATGTATATGGAATTTGTAAGTTATTTTCGAATGTGAGCATAATTTTAAATACGATTTTAGTATAAGAATATTTTTATTTCGAAGATATAAGTTACTTTTGAAGTTTCGATTTCCTTTTCAGTTTTTGATTTTAAATGTTTAGGGTATTATTTTCAAAGAGAAACTAATAACGAACAGATGTTTTACGAAAACGTTTTTGTATATAATGCAAATATATAAAAATTTCGAAATTTCGAACACCTGATGAACTCTGAAATTTTAAGTTTTATGCGCTTATTCAAATACGCTACTGATTTTCGAGTTCCAATGATTCTAATAAATCTGGAATTAGAAATTTCGAGCTTAATTTCGAATTTATTAATAAAAGCTGAATATTATATTTAAATAAGATTTTATTATGAGATTTCAAACAAAAAGTTTTTATTTTTAAAACATGTATATAAGGTGTGTTCAAAGTTTCGATTTTGCTTTTTAGTTTTTTATTTAATGTGTGGCAGGAATTATTTAAAAAAAAACTATTTAAAACTGGGGGCAAATTACGGCACTCATTATCGAACAAAATTACGAAATATTTCAATAGAGTTTATATGGAAATATTTTTAAATTTCGAATCGTATCCAATGCCGTAATTTGCCCACTTTTTTCGTGCATTGCTATTAATAAAAATCTTCGAACTTTCAAACAGTTAATGAATCCAGGGGGTCTACTCTGTAACTCGAAACGAAAGAAAATATATTCGAATTTTCGTTTCGAATTACAGAGTAGACCCCTGAAATCAAAAGTTTTATTCGTAATTTCGAACATGCTTAGTGCCGGTTCACTTGTAATTTTTGTTGCAGCAACTTTTAATTTTTTAGTGCAAAAGAGCGAGAAAGGAATATAAAACAAAACAGGAATATGCAACAAAAATTGCAAGTCGGGACCGGGGCTTACTGATTCTTAAATTTCAAAGATTACTTTTAAGGCAAGAATTATTTAAATAAAACAGTTATAAGTTTCGAACTAAATTTCGAATGTAGTAATTAAAGCTTTTGGATTGTGATTTATTAATATTTAATAAATTTAATATAATTTTTTATATCTGTACGAGTATAATTTAGCAACTTAGTTTTCCAAAAATTCTGACAGCAGACGAGTTGTTGGACGCATTAGAAGCAAATCGAACAAGTCGCCATAAAATTCCTTTCCTGAACTTTTTTGCAAGTCTTCTTGCATCATGGCAACTTCAGTTGCAGAACAAATCTTGCGAACAAAGTCTTTTTTCACTTGAATATCTTCATCACTTTTGCGATCGGGATCAACTAAAGGCTTAATAGGGCTTTTTTGCACTTGCTCCTTTGTAATGTTGTGAAGTTTGCGTCGATATTTTTTGCTGTTCTTTTTACTCTCAATTGAAGTTGTACAAATAAGATGTTTAGATTTGAAAAATTTCATGTTCGTAATTCCTGCTGTTATTGGTGTTTTTGCAATCAGTATTGAAGTAGTTTGTGAAATTTTTCTATGAGCAGCTTGTTCACATTGCAAAACACAGCTATCTATAGACTTAAGTTTGAATTTTGTTTGACTCGGTTGAATTAGTTTTATGTGGACATTCCAAAGGGTAAATGCAGCAGGATGGGTTACATTTAATGTAACAATGAGGCAATAGAGTAAAACCTGAAAGTGATTCGTTCTTAGCAGGTAAGGAGCTGAAACATTGTTAGGAAATAAAGGATAATTTGAGGTTTGGGCATCATACATAAAGTAGCCGCTTTTGGTACCATCTATAAAACCAAAACCTAAAATGCGCTCGCAACATTCCAGTACACCGAATTGATAAGAAGTAAAGAAACGTTTTAAAGCTAAAGCCAAGTTTGGCTTATGTTCAAGGTTTAAGCTATATAATTCCCCTTGCTGCACATTTTTTAGGGAAATTTTAAAACGAATGCCTTCTAAGCTGCATTTTGAGTCAAGGTTTTCCAGCCGAAAGTCTTTGTAATAACAATCCAGTTTCTGCAAGCTTTGTTTATAGAACTTTCGGCCATTGTCTCTAATACAATCCATTAAATTAGTGTTCCATATATTTAATCTCATAACGCGAGCCGCACATAAAGCCATAATCGTTTTTGCCATATACGATTTTGAAAGATTGTGTGGTTTTCGGTGTTTTCGTTTGTGTGCCCACAGAGACCACAAACGCCCATTTATTTCAATGTTATAGTTTTTAGTCATGGACATGGGCAACTTGCGCTTAAAGCCGCTTGTATTGATTTCATTAAGCCGACTCCATACGGGTGTTTTGTCTTTTAGATCTAGCAGCCATTCAATGCTTTCCGAACTTGTGCCATCTTTGTTATTGAGTTGGCTGTCTTGACAAGGTAGCGGTATCATTGACATCTTTAGATAGTCATTAAAGGATATGAATTTTTTAATAACTGAGCCAGACATTACTTAAAGGAACTATCTACCGAGAATTTTTATTGTTACAGTTTTTCTTTTAACTAAATTTAGCAAACAATATTTTTTCTCTAAAAATGTATTGACAGTTAAGTGAAAATGATGTCAACAAACTAAAACTTTTTGTCAGCTTAAATTAAAAAGATATATGCTTACGAGGGTAGTTTTTAAATTAAGTTAATATCATGTTTAAACAAAACAAATTATAGTGTCTATTAGTAAAGGCCGTGATACACTAGCCTACACGATCGTGCGATTTTTTTTAAGAAAATACAGCCCTGGTATGATGGAGTTTATGAACATTTTCAAAAGACAAAAACAATTCATCAGATCAGGGTTGTATTTTTTCGTAGATCGCTCGATTGTGTAGGCTAGTGAATCATGGCCTTAATGCCCATCAATATTTATACACTTGCAGTTTGGAAAGATTTGTTCAAATAAATGACAAGAAATCTTTTAATTTTAAGTGTAACGTACTCAGTTGTTGCAAAAGGATGTACTCAGCTGTTAGCTTCCAGAAAACGTTAAAACCGCGATTTCAAAAAAATTAAGATGGGTTCTATTTAGATTAGACATCGATATGTAATGGCTTCATTTTTCTCGGTACTAAGACTAACAGAACACAGGCTTTGCAATGGAACCAGTAGACAGATCTAAAAATGCTCTAGAATATCTGCGCACTATAAAAGTTTTCGCTCAAGATTAACAGCCTGTTTGTGTAATACGCTGTCGATGGATATCTTGACGTTTCTGTAAAAGATTAAAGAGAAGTTGAACAAGTTTCCTTTAAAATATTACAAAAACGCCAAGATTTCTAACGCCAACGTCTTACACAAACAGGGGGTAACACTTCGCCTCAACATCTTTCAAAAAGCAAAACTAACAATAAAATAAAACACACATTCATCCTAATCAAATGCAACACTTGTGCTTAATATTAATTTTGCAAGCAAAACGCAAAAAGAAACAAACGCTACAATCATCTAACCTTTGTGTTAAATGGCAATTAAACACCTGAGTAAACTGTGTTTTCATTTTATTGCGAGTTACTTTTTAAAATGTAAACTCTGTTTAAGCCACATGCTGCATTCGCAATTTTCCATTTTCAGTTTAGCGTTGAAAGCAACAGCATTTAACCGGCATAATGGTTAAACTACAAATATTTCTAACACTTGCATTTTGGTTGAACATTTTAGCATCGACATCACCGACATCAGCCGCAGCTGTTAGCGATTCTAATGAAATCAAATTGCTGGATTTGTTGGCGCAACAGGACTTGGAGTTGTGTTAGTTACTTTGCCGAAAATGAATGAACTGGCTCAATCAGTTTGTGGTTCACTATATAATATAATGAGACACGATGATGGTTAGTGTAGCTGTAGCCAAAAAACTGAACGTTTGTATAGAAATTCTGGTTAGAGCTTTAGTTAACAATGATTTTTAGAAAGTCTGATGTATTTTAAAATAAATTTAAATGAAATATTTAAAATGATTTTGGTTCTTTTTTATATTTTATAGCACTTAAGTGTTAGAAATTATTCGCAGTTTTCGTTTGCTCAATAAAGTAAATATTCATTACTGTGCGAATAAAAATTAAAAACTTTTCCTGTAAGATGTAAATCACATAACATTAAAATAGCACAAGTGTTTGCCCTTAACCCTTAAGGATGCATAAAAAACTAGTAACTCCTTTTTCTTAGAAAGTATAAAGCCTGAAAGGCACAAATTAAGAAAATATATATTATTTAAGTTATAATTTTTAGGACTCTACGTCTGCAACTAAAAATTAAAAATGATATTTTTATACAAAAGAATAAGGGCCAATCCCATGTTGTCGGAAACGTTCGACTTGTCGTTGTCGTTGTTGTTGCATCAAATATAAGTGTGCGAAGAGTGGAATGTTGTAGACATCGTAGAGCTGTCTCTGAGATAATTTTAAATATATTCTTAACATACTTTTAGGAGCTATTTAATAATATTTGCCTTGAAGCTTGTTAGTGTTTTGAACAGCTTAAAGTGCACAAGTGTACTCTTTTTTTTTATAAAAACAGCTGAAAACTGATGAACCAAAATAGTGAAAATATTGTGAACTAGAAAATGTGTAATTTCAATTTCATAAAAAATGTCGAACAAGTCTGATACTCGTATTTAAATTATTATTATTTTTTAACCAAAGTGGAAGTTTAATGCTGGAGTTACATTTCTTTTTTAATACGATAATAAGCAAAATATGCTTATAATTATTTTTTAGATTTCTTTTAAATTTAGTTTAGTTAGCTTCTTGCTATTGAACATTTACCATGATTTGCTGAAATAAAATCTTAAAGAAAGAAATAAAATTGTCTCACTAAAATCTTAAAGTTTAACAAATTCTCTCTCTTCTTAAATCTATATTAAAATAATATAATAAATACTAAGAAATTAATTGAAGTTACACGGATTTGCGTGACAAAACGAATAAACGCATAAGAAAACAAAAAGAGAATCTATTATATTTTACCATCAGTAAGATAACTTTTTTGCTTGCTAGTTTTTTTCACAATAAATTATATACGACTTTTTCTTGCGAATTTTTGCTTTTTTAATATAAATCAGTATTGTTCCTTAAGGTATTCCTTATTCTCTTAATGAAGAAAAAGTAGACTGTAAGTAAAGAAAACAAATAAAGAAGCTACGGAATATAGAAATATGCAGCTATTTAACTAATTGTAATAATTTTTTTTTTAATTTTCTAAAATGCTTCCAGTCAAATGGTAAAAAGAAGAGAGTAACGACAACAAGTGAATACACTCGAACAGTTTTTTAATAGAAACATGTTAAGAATTTATTGTTGATTTCTATAACTTTAAGTCATATTTCTCTGCCTTCCTCACCATCACCTTTTCTCTCAATTTGACTCTCAGTCATCCTCTTCCACCTTCAACACGGCTACATTTCTCTCAGTAATTTCATTATTTATTAGGTAACTAAGAGTTTGATTTTGTTACTGAACTGAGTAATGTTTCCCAAGGATTGTTGGTGTGAGTTGCCTTAGGAAGTATCAAGGTGAACTCTCCAGCTTTATGATGGTGAACATTTTCATTTGCGGCATACTTTTTATTCGAACTTTTCTTTAGACTTGACAAGCTGCTATTAAACTCTAGCAGAATATTTTGCCTGATATTTTTCTCCTGGCAATGAAATAATATAATATTGATAAAATAAAATAACATTGATTTGTAGCACAAAATTTTTAATGGAAATTTGCTTAGGGGGTATTTACAACTGCACGGAATCTAGCAGATTTCAAGTTTGTTGTTTGGTAAGACGTCGCATCCAAAATAAAAATCATTGACTGAAATTTTTTCTAATCTTCAACTATACAATTGCAATATAGCTAATTCACACATATTTTTAAAAATATCGGTTTATTTTTTAGTACAATTTTACATCTGCAACTTCTACTGGACTTTAAGTAGATTTCAGCAAAAAAAAGTGATGTAGCAGATTTTGTTTTATATGAGACACCTACTCGAAGTCTACTAGATTTTGCTCGAAATCTCGTAAGTAGTAGATTTTTCTCAGATGTAAACGCACTATTAATACACCTTTTGCAAAGACAAGTATTTTTTTGGGAAGTGCACTGCCTTTGAAGCGAAATTTATAAAAAAAATTAAATATATTTTATACAAAATTTTTCATACAAAATTTTCTAAAACTAGATTTCAAATTCATTTTATTTTTTATAAATATGGGGGTTAATTTATTGAATTTAAGTCTTCTTTAAAAATTTAATTATATAAAAGTTTAACGAAAAATTTAATTGATTCGATTGAACTTTTGTTATATGTTAATTAATTAAAAAGTTTAATTGCCACAATTAAAATTTTTAATTGATAAATGTTATTTATTAATACACGATTTTTCTTGGAGAAATATTTTGTTCTGTGTACGATTTGATAGCAGCAGAGCCTCGAATTTTCGCCTTTTAGCCGGCCTTCAAGTCGTATATTTTTGGTGTGCGTAAAAGACTCATCAGTTCGTTTTTCTTAATGTGTCCTAGAAGCAAAAAATATTGTTGGAAATATTTTTTTTTTCTCTCTTAACCAAGTGATTTTTGTGAGTCTTTTGACTTGAAGTTGCATAACAGCGGGAATAATTCTTGAAAATATTTAATTTACCTTAATCAGTTATTTTATTTTTATAATCACATTATGAATATAAAAAAAATTTAATATTTAAGTCGATTAAATTTTATTTAAGTTTTTTTTAATGAAGTAGATAAATCATTCTCAGAATTTGATGAATTGATTTCTTAACGAATATTAAAAGCTTGTGTTGGTTTTTAAAAATGAATGTTGCCTTAAAAGCCAAAGTTGAAATAATTCTTAAGAAATTACACTTTATTTTCTTTATAATGTGGGAAGCATTCCTACAGCATTTGCTAAAATAAAACTTACTTAGTTAAAAAAATAATAGAAAGTAAGACAAAGTTTCCCAAAAAGTATACGGTAACCAAGTTTGTTAATGGTCAAATGTGTTCACAGTAGCAAATGCCAAGAACGAATTGGAATACATTAAAATGCATTAAAGTAAAAAATCATACAGCTTTAAACTGTCATTCAAATCGTAAAAGGATATTTAACTCGTTTGCTTAATTATTTAATATGTACATTTATAAATATTAAGTTATTTTTTTAATTATGAATAATCAGCTGCAAATACATTTTAAATATCATCCTTATTTATTATGTCAATAACAAGCGCTTACCTGTTTCATCGTAAGCTTTGGCTTGAGCTTATGGCTAGAAAGGAGACATTATATTTGTGCAACAACTGCTTTATGGCCAAGTTATGCATTTATATAGAGAAGAGGAAAAGTAATTAAAAAAAGACAAAAAACTCTTTTTTACTGCTCTGTGACATAAGTAAAATAAGCCATCAGCAAAAAACAAAGACGCACCAGAAGAAACTAAAGTTATTATACAATTTTCTCATTACACATAATTTTAGCTAAACAAAATAAATCTTTTATTAATTTAATGCTTTAAGCACACATAAAGAAACATGAAAACATTTAATAGGGAAGTGTGTTGGCTGACTTTTAAAGTGTATATGCATGTGTGTGTGTGTGCTCTCTAATAAACGTTAATTTTATTAGTCTGAAAATATTCAAGCACATCAAAAAACATTCACATTTTTGTTGTCTTATACTTTTTGCTAAAATATTGCTAGTTTGGTTTGTTATTGTTGCGGTTGTTGCTCTCACTTATTCAAAAAACATTTTTTACTACAATTGCAAAGTTTTTTTTTTAAATATAATTTTAAAATAAGAAAATCAGATGTAAATAAATTTGGAAGGATATTGTAGTGCAGCAAGAAAAAGAGCAAATAAAATGTTGTCATTTATCAAATTCTTTTTAGTTTGGTCATATCAAATGGTTTACAGTGGTCGAATTTAGTTTATGGTAGATATGACCGACATATCTTAAATAAAAAATTATTAATTTTAATATTATGTTTTTTTCCTATAAATATGCTCCAATTAAGGTAAAAACTATAGTTAATTTTTTTTTAAATTATTTAATGAACAACATTTTTTATTTTTGCTAACAATTATTTTTACAAAATTAAAAAAAAAATGTTTTGCAGACAGAAAAAAATCTCACAATACTACAGACATTAATTCACTGTGATTACATATAATTAAATTGCTTCTCTCCTTTTTTATTTTAATTTGAGACACACATATTTTACTTCTACCACAGTAAATCAACATCATTGTACATTAATTATTCTTACTTCAAGAATCCTCCCATAAATTAAAAAAAAACGACAAACATGTTGCAAAAATTGTGCCAAAAGGCAAATTTATTGCTCGCTCTTAATATAGAATGACTGAAAATGTCAACATTTGTTGAAAAGTTAGAAAAATAAATTTGTCGTTATTTTTGTAAACAATATTATTTTTGTTCTTTGGCATATTTCCACTTTTCTCCAAAAATTAATGGAATGTATTAAGTTACATTTATTGCGGCAAAAAACACAATTATTGATATGGGGTTTTTTTTAAAGAATATTGTCAATTATTTTTTTTTATAACTATATTAGTCTGTGAAATATAACAATAGCTGCAGGCAATTGGTAGACATTTGTTAAAATTGCAGTAGATAACAATATTGTATTTGGTAAGAAAATGAAAGATATATAATTAAGTAAACACATTTTTGTATTAATTGCTTGTTGGAATTTTAGTTAAAATTAAACATGAACAAAGTTTTTTAAAGCAATTTCTAAACATTTTGTAAAGTTTTTGTTGTAAGCACATGTGTTAAAGACATTTCTAACTTCAGTTTGTTTTTAAACATTATTTTTTGGTATTAAAGCCAACCATCTGTGTTCTACAACGATGAGAAAACTTTTTATGTTGCTTAAATGTTCATGTTTTGAAAATTTCAATTGAATACTTAAATCGAACTTATCTATAATAAAATTTTAGATCCTTTTGTAACATGATTTGAAACATCATTCTTATAGAGAATCTTACATTATCAAAATTTTTTGCAAATGTTGAAGGAAATAAAAATAATATTCAACGTTAACTTACTATGATGCAATTTGATAGCTGTTAAACTATTTTTGCCACACTTGAACAAAAATTTCATTTAAAGTTAACAGAGAGATACGAAATTGTAAATTGAAGCAATAAAGCAGTCAGTTATAAAAAAAACATTAATATGAATATGGGCTTTAAATCATTGATGTGAGTTTCATAACACAATTGTGCTAGCCAAAATCACACACATTCTTATTTTCTGTCATTTAGTTGTCAATGAGACAGCTACCAACACAAATGCGTAGCGGGTGTATTAAATTCTTTATAGATACAGTGAAAGAAAATTAATGGTATGCGAAAAATATTCTATGATCACCAGTGCTTTTCGCGATATTCAATGTGTGTGCGATATTTGATGTTACAAAACTTTTAAGGATATATGTATTTAAAAGATATTTTCACTTTTTTTTGGAGCATCTTCACTTTCTATTTAATCTTTAAAGACCAATAAATCGGGCAATCTGGGCCTCAGCCAATTTTTTTCATTAAGTTTTCTTTTCTTAATTTTCACATTTTTTTAAGATTTTTCACAGTTTCCTTTGAAAAGTTGAAAGCCCCATAACTCGGAAAATATGGGTCTCTGCTAACTTTTTTATATAGTTTTATTTTATTTTTTTTTGTTTCCTATCACATATGCTCCTTTTAATTTATTTTGAACTGCTTTATTAAACTGCATTTTTTCCAAATATTTTTTTTTTTATGTACTTCAGAGACGAATGAGGCAATTTTTCTCACATACATAACTATAGTTTTATTTTTGACATCACTGCTTTAAATCTATTGGGATCTAGTACTAAAAAGCTTGAGACCATTTAATTTCTTAAATTTATCCCCTAAATTAATTTTTTTAAGAGATAATATTGCTGCAATTTTTTCAGACATGGAAACGGCAGTACTATATTACTATGACCTTGGTCAGACAAGTATGAGCAATATCTCAAATTTAGGATAATTAATATTAATCATACGTCCTAGGCTCTATTCAATTAAAGTAAATGGCTGCGTACTATTAATATTTATTTCAGAGGGATGATGGATGTGTTTGTTACATTGGTAATACAAGTCTAAATAAGGGGCGTGTCCCAATAATTTGTATTGAAAACAACAATAAAATAAGTGAAATCTTGGAACAGGCCGAAAATTTCTAAAATTTTTTCTCAAACAATTATGCTAACCAAGACTTTTTTAAATTTTATAAAATAAATTTTCAAATATAAGTTTTTTATAAATTTTTTATAAACCAAACATATTGGGCCTTATTGCGAGTGTCGTATTATGACTTCGACTGCGACGATTTCTTACTAGACTAAAGAACATTACAGCACTTTTTCTTTAACCTAGTACAAAATTGTCGTAGTCCTTATACTTGTAATTAAGCCCGTTTTTAATTAATAATGCAAGTGAACTTAAGTGGAATATTTTTAAATTTCGTTGGATATTGAAGTAAGTAAGTAATTTGTAACCAATATGTCTATTACAAATATGTGGCATATATTTTTATACCTTCCGATATCAAGTCAAAGAAACTATACTAAGTGTGTTTATCATGCAATAAAAATTGCAGGATTCTCTTTTCTTTCTTTTTCTTCTGGCATCTGTTTTCGTACTCATCACAATTATTCATTTAATTTTGTATTTTTAGCTGTGAAACTTTTGTTGAAAAATTTCCTTTAACTTTGCAATTACGATTAAATACTTTTATAAATAAAGTTTTCACATTGAAGCTCTGCTGCTGTTTTTAAACGTTTAATTATATTTTATGGGAAAAATGAGAGTTATAAAATTCAAAAAATATATTGCAGAAATAAAATTACCATAAAACCTTAATTTTATATGCATCAATAGTTTAAGCACTAAAAGTTCCGTGGGAAAAATAGCGAATGAGTATGAGATAATAAATAATAAAAGCTTGTCAAAGGTGCAAGTATAAAAATGAATAAAAGATATTTTGAGATTTTGTTTATTTGGCATTTTTACTTCCAAAAATCTCAAAAAAAAAACAATTTGATACAAGCCATACTGCTGAAACAAAATCTGTCAAATTAAATGTGATAAGCGTTTAGTGAAAGCCCATTTATGACATATATTTTAAATTTTTAGTTTCATTTGTATTTCAGACACAATAAATTTTATTTACAACCTTACAAAACAAAATTGAACAAGGAAATTGTTATGGAAGTTGATTTTAAAATTATTGTACTCTCTCTTACTTCCAAGTTATAAACAATCAACTTTATTTCAGACATCTTTTAAGAAGTTATACTTTGAGTAAATAAATTTAAGTTTATTGTTTATTTTAAAATTCAGTACAACTCACTGAAACTTCAATATGTGGGATGAAAGCAACAAGCACAGCACGCAAAATACTATAATGTTTTTCTTGTCTTCGCCACTTCAGTCTTGTAGAGTCTTGAGTGGTTTATAATGATACCCAACAAACAAATGATATTAATGTTAAAGCTAAAACAGACTTGATCTCAAATGAACAGCAAATAATTGATAACATATTTTTAACTCTAATCTTTCGTTATTTGCCTTCAATTAATTAATTTGCGGTTTTATAATTTTGAAAATATAACAGCTAACATACTCATAGTATTTAATATTTGTAATGTGTTAGTGTTTATTGGGTAAACATTATTGCATATTTTTGTGTATATTTGAGTCTTATTTTCTGCAACTTCTGTTATAGAAATATTCATAACATTTTTCCAACCGCAATATTATCAAAGTTAAGCTTATTTGCAAATAACTTGAAAATTTAACATAAAGATAAAGATATAAAAAATTATATCTTATACACTCAGAGAAAAATTAAGTAATATTTTGGTTAAAAAAACAAACATGGCAAAAAATTATAAGAAAATATGTAACAAGACACGGTACGATCGAAAGGGTCCGTCATCTAACGTTTTTTTTTCAACTAGTGCTTATTTCGTGAATGGTAACACTTAGCTCATGTCTGATTTGACAGATAATTAGTGTTATCCTTCCGCTGAACGAATATGGTTGTGTATACGCTTGAACAACGCTTCGCTAAGTGAGCCTGCGATCGACTTACAGAAGATGCCGATTTTGCCAAAAAAATCATCTTTTAAGATGAAGCTCATTTTGATCTTGGCGGGTATGTAAACAAGCAAAATTGTTGCATTTGGGGCACAAAAAACCTGCACGCATACATTGAAAAGCCGACGCACCCAAAACGAGTCACTGTTTGGTGCGGATTTTGGTCCAGAGGCATAATTGGGGCAATGAGCAAGGAGTAGCCGTTACAGTCAATGGCGATCGTTATCGGGCCATGTTGAACGAATTTTTGTTCACAAAAATTGAAGAGGAGGATATTGGCAACATTTGGTTTCAACAGGACTGCGCTACATGCCACACGGCCAAAGCTACACTCGATGTTTTGCGCCCTGTTTTCAAAAATAAAAGTTATCTGGCGGACCCTTTATGAATATTGTTATTAGAAGAATATATTTTTTCAAAAATCATTTAAATACAAATAAAAAAATTAAATCAAACATTCGGCAATATTGATAAAAAAAACTTAAGGCATGGTCATAGTTGGCAAAAGTTTGCCAAAATAAGCGTAACCACTAAATATTAAGCAGGAACGAAATACTACATGTATGGTACTTAACCAACAAAACAAGCGAAAATGTCTTTCAAGACACCCATACATTTAAGCATATTTTCTCTCTCTTTTGCCATAATAAGTCGTTAGAGCCTTGATTTTCTTGTGATGAATGATAAAAAAAATAAAACAAAAAAAGGAAAAGTTTTAAGTTTTTTTAATTAAACTCAATGTTTGTGAGAGTCTTTAAACTTTATGTAAATTTCGATACGATGTTCGTCTATCCATCTCTCTGTCACAAATTGCTTTCTCGAGAAAATTAATATCTTACTGCGGACCTGAAATTTTCACAGAATATGTAAAACTTTGGCCGCTTCAATAACGAATACAAGGTGGGCCAAAAGAAGTCATGCGGTGTTGCTTGGCTCTCATTTTTTTTCTATGTAAATCAAAAACTTCAATTCCAGGGTCTCGGCCTTGTTCACGTAAACACGGGACTTCAAAAACCCCACAAAAAAAAGTCTGGAACGGTTAAATCGATATTTTTGGCTCTCCTTGTATATGACAGTTAAAAATTCAAGGATATTCTAAAGCGAGCAACGATAACTGTTGAATTCATAATGTAATATACAGACAATTATAAATAGAAAAGCAATAAAACTAAAAACCTCTCGAAATAAGGAAAATCTCAAAAAAAAAATTCCCAAAAATCGAAAAAAATCGCCAAACAGAAAAAAAGTGCCAAAACTAAAAAAGTTGCCAAAACTAAGAAAAAAGCGCCAAATCTAAGAAAAATCAAATTAGTCAAACAAGTTTTCCATATTCAGCCTTATTCCATTTGTGAACCTTGACATCACTTCAATACAATAATAAAAAAATATTTCTATGCCCTCAGGTCTATAAAATATCAAGAGGCCTTCAATAGCATTCAGTTGCTTTCGACAACGAGTAGACAGGCCCCAATAAGTTTGGTATTGTATTAACGTGACGTCGACGCTTACAATTACAATAACAGTGATTATTTTATTTTATTTATCAAATATACTTCAGTATAGTTAATTTGAAAACTTGTTGTCATACTTATCTTAATTTTCTTTTAATCATACCTTAAAATAGTCTGCCAGCATTGCAACTAACAGTCTGCCAGCTTGCAACTAAAATTTTCTGTGAGTGTATTCACTTAACTCTTAAACATTTTCTTGGAAGAAAAAAAAAATTCAAATAATTTTATTTATAAAATGAGTTTTATTGAAATTTAGCTTATTGTGTTAGCTTTGTCAAAAATGTTTACTGTATGCAAACAGAGAAAATGTGTGTGTTCATATTTTGTTTAATCTAGATGTGTTGTGTTGTTTATTATTTAGTTACAGTATATAAAGTTTGTTAGTATATTAAAGACCTTAGAAATTGTGTTAAATGAAGTGTTTAATATTTTTAATATGAGTACACATGTTATTTTTGTTATTAATCTTGCACTTGAACTTAATCTGGCTGAAAATTTCAAAATAACAAGCGAAGAAAATTTAAATTTAAATTAATATCATAAAAATAGCCTTGGTTGTATTTCAAAAGTAAAAAATAAAAGCTACAGCCATAAAATTAAAGAAATAGTTTGATAATTTTAATTTGACATGAGAAGAAGGAAAAATTAAAGAACCTTACACAAAAAAATACTGCAAAATTATAATAAAAGTTGCTACGTGTAATGAAGCCTCTAAAAATATTTTACAAGTAATATTGCTGATTTTGGTCTAGAAGTATATGTATAATAAAATGCTTCTATGCTATGTTGATATAAAAGAAACTTCAGCTACGTATAAATATATTAAATATAATGCTGTATTCGCTTTCTCACTTGAATTCCATCAAGAAGTGTGTGGCTAAACCTTTTTCTCCAAAAAAAAAATAATTCAATTCTAACAATATACAAATTAAATAATACTAAAAAGTATATTAAAAATACATTTAAGAAATCTCTTATCGCTATTTGTATTGAGTTTAAAAATGATTTTATTTATAAATATATATTTTGTGTGTATGTCTGTTACTTCGATTTGGTCGTCTGGTCTTATAGTTAAACTATAAAAGTTTACTGCTACATTTATTCTTTTGTTTTTATAGTATTCCCCCCCCCCCCCCCCTTTTTAGCCAAGTACGAGACGTATAATAGGAAGCATGTGTTTGTTTATTAAACCATGAAAAATAAAAGTTTACATTACAACACTTTTGAAGAAATATTCACACAAGTAAGCAAATTCATGCCCATACCCAGTTGGCCACTTAGTCACAGATGATATTTAAAGTGAAATTTTATTGTCCTTAAAATACAAAAGAGGATTAAATTTACTATGCTTGACATAAGAATAGTAATGATCTTAATGAAAATATGTTCAACTTGTCTTTAAAAAACTTCTATTGCAGACAAAAGTGAAAATATATGCATGTAATAGATCATGCATTATTCCGTATTGATGGCGTAAAGAGCGAAAATATATCAATCAAGTCCCTGAAGCCAATATGCATAAGAATTGCATGCAAGCAGTCACGCTTAAAGTTTGACTGGTGCAATGATAAGTAGCATTGCCCTACTTTAAATGAAATTTGTTTCAGTATAATTTAAGCACAAGTAATAATCATAATTTTTTTTCCTTTGATGTATTAGTTGTAATCAGCTGATGGACAGAAGGTTATCATGCCAATCAAAAAGTTGCTGGTTTGGCTTCCTACGATATGTTCAGGATTTTTATTCAAATTTTAATTTTTCTCAGTACAGAGTATGTCTTCACAATATGAATATAAGACCAGTTATATAGCATTATATATTGATACCCAAAAATTAAAAAAAATATATTTTATAGTTCAAAATTTAAATTTTGTGACACAGTTAACATTGTTATAAGAAAAGTGTGCTGTGAAATAGTCAAATTTTCTATTAAAAAACTTGTGCTGTGATACTGTCACCATTTTTCATAGGAAAAGTGTGTTGTGAGACATTCAAGAATGCTGTGAAAAGGAAGTCCAGTTTCTGATAAAAGTGTGCTGTAATGCAGTGAACTTTTCTGTAAACAAATGGGCTGGTGAAACAGTGAACTTTTTTTTATAAGAAAAGTGTGTTATTTTTCCTATTAGAAGAGTGTGCTGTGACACACACATTTTTTTTTTCTAAGGAAAGTATGATATAAGACTGTCAACTTGATGTCTCAGGTAACTTGATTGTATTGCCATCAATGCATTCTCGAGCTGATGCATCTTGTATGATGTCCTGCTGATATGACCAATAGTGTACACATATAAACACTCTAACACTCTTACACATCAACAAATAAACAGAAGTATACAAAAGAACTGGCACCATTGCATGTGTATAAGTGAGCATGAATGTTTAATAAAATATAAAAAATGCGAGGGCCAATCAAAAAAGGAATTTTTAAACGTTTTTTTTAGTTAAATTTTTAAATGAAGTCGATTTTGAAAATTAAGATTTTAAAATAAAAGTGAACAATTTTCAGACTTTTCTAAAGCGACTGTGCCGAAATCATTCATACATAAACATTAACAATTTGTAACACACAAACTCACCAACTCGTACACTTATATTAATGCCACTTTTAAACACACACACCGATAACTTTTTTCTTCCAAAAAAAAGGGAGAAAAAGTTTTAAACTGCAGGATGAAAACCTTGGTAGCTTTAAGCAAAACTATGCTTGTTTAATTTTTCCACTAGATTTGTGTTTAAATGGCTGCAAATAAACCCACAAAAACAAATATATAAAAAATTTTTTGTTAACTACAAAATGCAACAATATTGTGCAGAAGAACTTGAATAAAAAAAAGTAAATTATTTTCATTTCCATTAATTTATATTATTTATTTAAAAGTTTTTGTGTAAATGAAACCACTTTTGATTTCCTTCCATTACTTCCTTAATCTATGACTTTAGTGCTTCATGAACAATTTTCCAAACAATTTCACTAAATTACCTGGCGAAGCAAAATAACTATTCGATTTTACATTGATTATGACTCTGTTAAATGAAAGTTTTTATATTCCGTTCTAAGCACAACTTCTTGACTAATGTTTAAAGTTTGTTATAAAATAAAAAATAAAAGCAGTAATTAAGGATGGAAATGCATTAGCAAGCAAAATGATTTAAAGAAATTATGTATGTTGTTTTATTTTACAGAAAATTAAAATGTATTCAAGAAATTATAATTTTCTTAGTCAATGAAGGATTTATAAATTAGCAAGAAAAACATTTTAGCTGTTATCTGTAAATATCACTCAGCAAGGCTTTTTTGAGTTATATTATTCCAAAAATATGTTAAAAATATTTTATAAAGAAAAGTAAAATGCAATCAAACTGATGTAGTGTATTGCCTTCTTTGGGAAGGGGCAACAAATTTCAAAGTAAGAAAACTTAATGATTTTAGAGATCTGCAATTGGGCGTATTTGCAGCGCCTTCAATGTAAAGTAGCTGCATTAGCTTCTTAGGCTTCTTTTGCATCTAATACACTGCATCAATGATTCTGCTAGAATACCGATGATGAAAATGTTGTACGATGTCTGCCTTATGCCTTATGCTTTCAATATGGTATTAAAGTAGATTCTTTTCTAATAATAGCATTATGCCATTACATTTAAAATTACTGTGGTAGTGCAGAAAAACTATGTATTTTATACTTAATAAAAATATATATTTATATATTTAATTCCATAGAACAGCAGCTTTTAATAATTATAAAGTATGCAGCTAATTCGCAACAAATTCAATTGTATTACTTTTTGTCTTGATTCTCTTTTAAAACTGTTCAAAGTCATAATCATTAAAATAAAGTTTAACTGCACCTGGCTTTTAGTTATGATAATTTATATTAGAAATTGTGGCTGCAGATAATTTTTTAAGCGTATTTAAATATGCAGTGGAAATGCAATTAAGAGTATTATAAATGTCTAGAATTTGTTGTAGAAGACGATCTGGAAAAGTGCTTAATGCCAAAGTAGCTAAGATACCTTTTTCTAATTAACTTAGAATACTCAAAGTTAACATGGAAAGCCTTAATTTTTGTAGCATATAAGTATGGCCACATGCATATCATATGAAAGTAAATCATGAAAGGAGTAAAAGCTCCTACAGACTATTTTTTTTAAGAATCTTTGAAAATAATAATCAGACTCTTAAAACGTTATTGAGAATCACAATATATAAACATAATAAGCTTAAAAGCCTCTAGCTTATTTTGTAAAGATTTTTGTTTGAAGCTTTTAAACTCACTAGGTTTGTATATTGCAATTCTCAACAACGTTGTAAGACTCTTGCTGTAAACATACCAAGTTTGTGAGCTAAACTCAAAATGTTTTGGGTTAAAATCTTTTAAATCAAAAGATATTTTTTTCAATCGTTTGCTATTTAATAAGAATATTAAGCAAACTTGTATGCTTTTGTTTTTGAAACGCATATAGAAGATAATAAACATAAAAATTAATAGCATTGTCATATCGGTTGACTTAGCGAAGGATTAAGCTTAAGTACTTAAACTGATATTAAACAACATGCTGTTATATTACGTGCAGGCAAGCACACATACATATATATCCATATATACATACATATGTACATATATTGTGTATGTTTGTATGTTTTATTTCTGCTTGTTAACTTTGTTTTTCATGCAGATTGTATAATTTTCATTTTTCTCTTTTCTTTTTTTTTTCTTGGTTCAACTCCAACAATTCAGTTTTCTAAATAAAATAAAAGATAAACAAGCAAGTGTTTTTTTGATGCCATACACTGCATATTACGAGTATAATGGCAACAATCATACTTAAGGATGCCAGGATGTGGTGATGAATATTTAATTTTATCTTGTTTTTTTTTGTTTATTGAGTTCAATTATTTGATAATGTCAACAAGCATATAAACAGAAATTAAAATGAATTTACAAATCAGAGTATAAACTGCACAAATTTACAAACAGATAATAACTGTTTACAAATAATTGACATTTTATAGATAAAAAGAAAAAAAGTTTATATAGGAATCCCTCAAAAGTTAGAATGTTTTTCATGTATTTTTTCTACAGAAGTCACTTGTATCAAATGTAAAAGCTGTACCTTGATATTTTTTATGAAATGTAAAAATCGCAGTTTAAGATTCGGAGAACAATTTCTAGGAAATTACCAAATATTTATGATGCTTATAAAAATTATTTTATTTTCTTATACCAATATTCTTTGATTAGTTTCTACAATAAAATTTATTGTTTGTTATCTTCTTGTATGTATGCAAAAATTTATAAATTTCTTTAATAATCAATATTTAAAAATTTAAGAAATTAATTTGCAAATTTGGCACAATGCTGGCCCTCTTTTTATTTTAAGGCAAACATAAAGCCAACATGCTGTTCAAATGTCTACAAAGTTCATTAACTGTTTTAGTTTTTTTTTCATTTTTGGCAACGGTGTGTATAATTGTGGTCAAAGTGTTGTTTGTTTTGTGAAGCTGTTTCTTATCCTGGCACTTTGCCTGATGAATTAATACCTGGACGTAAAGTGTCGGCTGTGTGCGCAAGGATGTACTGTTTCTCCAATATTAGATGAGGGATTTTTGAGAAATAAATCTACACTTATTTCAAGTAAAGCTGTTGAAAATTTTTCAAAATTTTCGAAATATTTTTTTGTTGAAAGAATTTTTTTCGAGTCATATTTTTGTTTTTTGAGAAAGATAATAGAAATACTTGAAACCTTGATGAATAAATAAATTCCAATAAAATGTTTTTATTAGCTGCCTTTTTGTAGAAGATAAGTAAAAACACTCGCCTCCCTATTTTTATTGAAAACAAGAACAAATTTGAGTGCTTTGACAAACAGACGAGAATTTTTGCTTGCCTTCTACTAGCTGTAATTTTTTTTTTACACAAATGTGCAGTTTTTACAAGCCAGTCAGATGACTAGTCTATTAAAATTTTTATTAAAATCACTAAAAATAAAAAGGAGTGCTTTATATATAAATTTAACACTCCAATCGAACGTCTTCAGTCACAAAAAAAAATTTTACACTCCAGTCGAACGTCTGAAGTCACAAAAAAAAACGAAACAATTACTGACAAACACGAGTAAAACGGAACAACCGGCTATTTTTGAAGGTCACTACATCTTCATGATCAGCGTTCTTTGTTTGTGTTTGGTCCACTGTGTGTGGTGTCAGTTGATGTAAATTTCTGCTTTATATACGCAACTTTTATTGCAAATGGAATATGTGAATAAAATAATAAATATAGAAACAAATGAAGTTCAAATAATAATAATAAAAAATAACTAAAAGTAATAGCTAAGGGCCTGTGAAAAAAAACTAAATAGAAATATATTTAATAGTAGCAAACCAAAAAAGTTTGTCTTAAGTTGAACAAAAATTAGCAAATTAACTAACATGTGCATAATTAGTAAAGAACAAACGACAATGGCAAGACTGTTTTAAACTTAGAGATGGTAAAAATGAGCTTTCATTACAAAAAAATCTTTCAGCAAATCAATTCACATATTCCATTTCCACTGAAGACTTGAATATATAAAGCAGAAATCTACATCAACTGACACCACACACAGTGGACCAAACACAAAAGAACGCTGATGATGAAGCTTTAGTGACCTTCGAAAATAGCCGGTTGTTCCGTTTTACTCGTGTTTGTCAGAATATTTACAATTAACTTGGGTGTTATTTGTTCATTAATAATTATCACATGTAATTTGGCTTAAAAAGCGATACGAACAATAATAATAAGAACGAACTAAAAATAGAGACAATTACTGTTGTTGTCAAAATCACCAACGCGCGAATTCGTTTGAAGCTTTGAAAACAGATGTAGCTCTGAAGCTTTTCGCTGTGTAATCGGTTTATAGTTCTACACCCTGAAGTCCTAGATCCTCTAGTAACATACATTGAAGAAAAAGCTGCATAGATATATATATTTTAAATTTGGACTGACCTTTCGCTTAGGTGCATTAATAAACCTTCTGCTCTACATTACTGAACGTAATTATGAATGTGTATCACAATCTACTGAAGCAAGAACTTTACTTTTGCCTCTACCTCATAACACTATTTCAAAAATGTTCTTCCAAAGCCGTTTAGAACTCAAACTCCAAGCGTATTTAGGTGCCAACCAGTACGCGGGACAATTAAGTGTTCTGTATGGATGGCTTTTGGTTAAATCATTCAAATGCAATTATGAAGTTTGTATTCACTGGCATGAAACACGATGGTGTGGTAGTTAAGATAGTTGATTACCATGGATAGCCAGCGTTAGGCTAAATATTCTGCAGGCCAGGCTTGTTTATTATTCATACATAGACATAAAATGCCATGGTAGGCCACAAACAATAGAGTTTAAGTAAAATGCAGGTTAATAATTTAACAATAGTTTGAGCATTTTTTCCATTGATTTAATAAAAGATGTTAAAATCTTAGGAGGTAATTAGTTAATATTTGGTTTTTCTTTTAGAAATTGTTGATGTCTCTAAGTTACCAGTTAAAATCTGATAGTAAAATATATATTAAAAATATGGCATAACATTGTTTTTCAAATACTTTTTTACAAGTTTTAAGACAAGGTCTCAGTTGTCAAATTGGCCTGATGTGAATACTTGCATAGAACATATTACGAACTAATTATATATTTTTCTCTTCTAAGTAGAATTTTGTAAATTTTATTTCAACAAAAATTGCAATTAATCTCATTTGTGCGTTCGGAAGAAAATGCATTACTTTCTAATTAATTCACCATTTTCCAAAAAAATTATATTATGAATTTTCACTGCAAATGAAAAAATTTATACTCTTATGTTTGTAATAATTTTGTATGAAAGGTAAATAATATTAATTTCATAAATTTTGTGCTTGAGATATAACAAAAATTTTTGTTATTTACTAATAACTATTTTAATTATTATTAATTTTTCTTTATTGATTTATTTTGCCATTAAAATTTGTTATAAAAACGAGCCACTGGGGCTTGCTCGCTTTCCTCATAATCCTCATAGTTTGCATCGCTGCTACTCTCATCGGTCATCTCTTGAGAATTGTCACCTTCTATTTAAATCATTGTTATAGTTTTTATATACATCCTTCCCTTCCTTGGAATTTGGTTCATTTTTCGAATTTGTTTTTTGTAGCATTTTGGTGATATTGCCGATCTTTTGAATGGAAAGGAGAATTGTTTTGCAAACTACTGGCATTGGAGTGATGGTAATGATGGTCCGTGCAGTTAGAACGGGGACGCTGCCATTTGGACCACTGCTATTAGCAATGCTGAAACTTCCACTGCGTCCACCACCGCCAGCAGTTGCTCCTCCACTACTGCTGCCACCACCAGGTACGACAATTATAGGTCCTTAAGAAGGCGGATAGATGGGGGCTGGCTTATAATGATGATGACGATTTCCATTACCGGAATATGGAGGAAGTGGATAAACCGGTCCAGAAGCGCTTACTACAACTGGTAGTATTGGATAGTGGACATCATAATGTTGACTGGGAGGGCGAATAGGACCCTGTATACCCAGACGACCTTGTCGTCCCGGCTCACTAGGAGCACCAGACCTGCCATTTTTGCCCGGTCTACCAGGATGCCCCGGATAGCCAATGTTACCACAGTTACCTTTGGCTCCTGGACTTCCAGATGATCCAGCAGGGACTCTTAAATTTTTACTGAACAACTTTTGTAAAAATATCAATATAATCTGAACGGAAAAAGGGACTCCTTTAAATTGATCTTAAAAAGTGAAAAATTAAATTATTGAAAAACATATTTTAATTTAAAACAAATTCATAAGCATCAAATGACAAATAAGAGCAAGAAAATAAAAATATTTTTTTTTTACAAGACTCAGCTTAATTTTGCGGTAAAACACAGGAAAAAATAATAATGTTCTAAAGACTTTTATAGGAAACCAAAAATTATACATATATTATGAAAATTTTCAGCGTCATTTTTCTTAAAAAAAAAATGGTACAGCTTGTTAGCAAATAACACGGGAAGAGTAAGAGCATAAAAAATATATTTAAAATAAGAGTAGTTTTATAGCAAAAAAAAAAAGAAAAAATCTTAAAGGAGGCAATGCAAATAAAAATAGAATTTTTTAGCAAATAAAAATTTCCAAGCTGTTCAGGCTCGCCTGCACGCACAAAAATTTAGATTTTCTGGCAGGAATCGAAACCAGTGCCTTTCGCCTACCCACAAGGACACTCAAACGCATTTCGTGGTAGGAAACATTTCTACTCTCACTGCTTTCAATAAAACAGAAATTTTTATAATGTAAAAACTTTGCATTTTCATATTTCGTGCCATAACCGCCAAAAAAGTTTAGGCGACATATATTTTGAACTTCGTTTTTTTGGACGAAAACCGATTAGTTATGATTGCTAATAACTGATTTTCGTCGAAAAACATAAGTTAAATTACGTCGCTTGAGCTTTTTTTTGGCGGTTATGGCACGATTTAGAAAAACTGTAAACAAGCTTAGACTTTTGCGGCGGGGGCCCCTTACCAACTATAGTTTTTATTACTAAAGCTCTAACGAAGCGTATACAGCTAAATATTTTCTCTAAACTTTATTCAATTGTTGCTTATTTGCTGCTTATCTTTCAACAAAAGTTACTTATAGTTAAAAATTCGTATAAAACTTTACATTTCATTGTCATTGTCCAAATGACTGCTTTAGAAACATACAAAGCCAAACTACTTATTTTAAACTCAACAACTAAATGTTCATTTCTACAAAACAAATAGAAGTAATTAAACAGAAACACTTCAAATATATACAAACAGCAATTAAAATAAACTAGTAAAATGAAAAAAGAAAACAAAAACGAAAACCAACACAAAAAGCAACTATTGAAAACAAAACGAAAGAAATCCCAATAAAAGAGACAATTGAAACTTATTCTCCCCAATTACTGCTGAAGCTTCAAATGGCATTTAAAACGATTAAGAAAGAAAATACTAGTGAAATCACTAGTGCAAACTTAAAATTAAATACAATAGATTGCAAAAATTATAGATAAAATAATACTTGTTGTTTTAAACAACTTGTAAAGCTTTTGCACAATTAATCATTTTTTGCTGTCAATGTGATTAACTGGTGTATGGAAAATTATCAGCAGATAGCGTAAATCTCTCATTAAACTACATTTACGAGTGACTAGTGTTAATGGGGCTTAAAATGTTTCTTTTTTTTTTAATTTGTACATGTATATATATTGAACATTTTTGTTGTATAGGCAAATTATATGATTGGGATGTTTAAGAGCATGAACAGAAGTGGGGAAATATATTTGTGCTTATAATCAAATAAAATTTCAGCTAAGGTTAGCTATTTGTATAAACTATAGTTCAACTATTTAGAATTTCTAGTTCCGCATATAAGATTCCTTAATCAGGGTTTAGTGAATTTTTTTAAATTTGTTTTTATATACATACATATATATTTAGTTAATGCAATTGTATTAGAATTTTATCATCGGCATTTATCACCCCTAATGTATACAAACTAGGCCAGAATTATTCAACTTTCACAGCTATTTTTTCAACCACAACTTTTTTCATAAATTATCCCTAATTTGCACACTAATAGTGTTGTTACAATGAACTGTATATACTATCGGTAAAATAGAAAAATATGATTGTATGAAAAATTTTCATACAGTTACAACGTTGCTTCACTTCATTTATCAGATCAGTAGGCCAAAGAACTTTTATGGTAATAATTAATTGTAATGCATATTCATGTTAAATGCCTGAAAAATACATAACTTTGTTACAGATTTATTTTCCAATTAACAAGTGTTTAATTCAGCAAAATAATGTATTTGCTTTTATCTTTGCTTTGCAGGCGTGAAAGTTTATTAGCCATAGCTGTGTACTTAAATGATATTTAGCCTTAAAAATAATGACAGAGGTATGTTAAGTAGACTAGTAGCTTTATTTAACTAAGTAGCTCATATTTTTTTAACGAAAATTTGACGCACTGTCACTTTTGATAGCACTTTCACACACGAGAACAATTGTGCTGGCAGAACATGCCAGTTTGTAGGTGAGAGGGGCAAGGACAGTGTTTTTGTGGTTGGCATAATTTTTCAACCAGATACAACCCCACATCAGCAGCCCAAAACTAATGCACATACAACTTAAAAAACAGTAAATGTTAAATGAATACAAAAAACCTAATACACACAAAGCTGTGAGCACGTTTTTATATTTATGCTAGATGAATTAGTCTCATGTGTTCTAAAAAGAACAACAATTGTGCCGCATAAAAATTAGTCTCGTGTGTGAAAGGCCATACAGAATACGACAAGTTTGCTGCCACATGGTTAATCATCTTTTTTACATGTATATGTGCAGTAGGCTATCACAAAGTCAGCAACTTTTTTATAAAAATAATTTGTAGCCATAAACTCAAACATCTTTTCTTTTAGCCAGATTCTACAGAAACAGTTCGCTGGCATATAATCAAGCATCTCTTCTAGTTTTCTATAAGAACATTGTGCTGTCATTTAGTTAACTATCCTTGCTATAAGAACAGTGTGTTGCAATTTTCTTAAAAAATATTTTCTGTAAGAACACTTTGCTTCCATATTGTCAAAACATTTTTTCTATAACAATAGTGTGCTGACATATTGTCAACCATGTTTTCTATAAGAACACTGTGCTTCCATATCGTCAGTTATCTTTCTATAAAACTACGTGCTGTAATCAATCAATCATATTTTCTATTAGAAAACTGTGCTGTCATATAAAAAGTTGACCATTCTTTCATTACAAGCAGTGCGCTGTTATATAGTCAACCATTTTTCTTATAAGAATACTGTGCTGCCATACAGTCAACTATATTTTTTATGCAAACAGTGTGCTACCATATTTTCTATAAGAATAGTGCGCTGCCATGTTGTTAGTAATATTTCCTATTAGCATAGAGTACTGGCTATAATCATTTATAAGCAAAGTATTCTCTAATATAGCCAACTATCATTTCTATACGAACACAGTGTTGTGATATAGTGAACCGCAGTTATTTAAAAACACTGTGCTGTTAGATAGACAACGATGTTTTTTTTTTAAATTTTGTGTTGCAATTTTTTTTTAAGGACATTGAGCTGATATATAGTCAATCATATTGTCTATAGTATACTATAGTCATACAACTATGCTGTCATATAACGAGCAATATTTTCCATAAACACACTGTACTGTCATATAATCAAACATATTTTTCTTTTTAAACACTGTTCTGTCATATAGTTATCCATCTTTTATATAAGTGCAGCGTGCTGTCTTTTCAAAATGAATATGTGACAGCATAGTGTTTATAAAGAATATACGGTTGATTATATGACAGCATAGTTTTCTTATATTAAAGAAGGCTGACAGCACAGTATTCTTCTAGAAAAACAGTTGACCATGAGATAGCAAAGTGTTCTTATGGAAAAGGTTGTTGTTGTATACTTGACAGCATATAACTGTTATAGTAAAGCTGATGGACTACATCACAGCGCAATTTTCTAATAAAAAATTCGACTGTTTCACAACACATTTTCTTTATAAGAAAGTCGGCTGTATCACAGCATATTTTTTCATAGTAAATGTTCAAGTGTGCCCTCACAGCACACTTTTCTTATAGAAAACTTGGCAATTCTACAGCACTCTTTTGTCATAGAAAAGTCGACAAAAATTATGCCGGCATTTTTGGTGAGTTGGCAGGTATAAAAAGCTTTAATAGTACTGCTTTATAAAGGGTCTGTAAGGAAAATTTTATAATATATCCTATAAACCTTTAAATAAAGTATTAATAAGCTCTTAGTATTATTAGATTTTGCTGTACTTTAAAAACTTAAAATGCTCTTTGAAGATCGCTAAAGCAAAACTCAAAACTTAAAATGGCCCAGCTGCTAGTAATTTTAATAAATTCCTGCTTAATAATTTCCAACTTAAAATGTTCTATTTTTGAAAAAAAAAGAATATATAAAAAATATGTTATAAAACTACAAAAACACATCTTTTACTTAGTGTAATCGGTGCAGCTTTATCAAACAAACACCAGTAACGTGCCTGTTTTCACACCAGACACAGTCGGTGTAATCGCAAGAAAACCATTGCATAACTAAAGGCGTTACAATTCATGTATGTGTTAACAATACTAGTATTACAACACACATGCCACTTTTTCTCACACAACAAGCCCAATTAAACTCTTACACACAACACACACACATTCGTATATAAAAGTGTTGCCGTAATAAATGGCAATTAAAATTGTAGCAACAGTAACAACAGCCGGCAAAAAACGAAACAAATAAGAACTCTTTTGTAAAAATTGTGGAAACAATAAAAGTAACAACAACAACAACAAAAAAACTCTTTATACTTGTTTATAATTGTTGTTATTTAGTGTAGTGCTTTTTCTATTTACTTTTTTCCTCTCGCTGAGTAAAAACAATAGTTTATTGGATTCCTTTTTACTGCAGTTTCTATACTGAAGCAAATGAGTAGATATTGTGCCCTTAAACAGGACTCTAACAATTATTGTTTTTTCTTACTGGCACCCTTTTTATTTTGCAAGTCTTTTTTTTCAGTTTATATTATAGTCAATGAGTTAAAAATATTTGTATACATAAATTGACTCTAGGACCATTGTTTTGATTGCTGTTTTCATTTTAAATTTTACCTGGAATAGAATTTCTTCTCTTCTTTTGCTCTGTGCTTATAAATTGTTCTGTATAAAATTCTGTTACTTTTATCAAAGAATACATTTATTGTTGTTGGAACTTTTGACCATGTAGTTCTTAAGATTTGAAGTAGACAATATTCTTGAAAGGGGAAGCAATAAGGCTGGTATATTGAAAACATCGTGCATTAGAACTGCTCGTTAGGACAAAAAAAAATTATTCTAGAATATGATCGGGATTTTCCGAAAAAAAATTACAGGTTGAAGATCATTAGACCAGCGGGGGAACAATATTTTTAATATACATACTTGCTTACAAGTTGTTTGTTTATCATAATTACCTCCAGTGCTACAGGGTTCCTAGCACATTAACATGCACATACAGATATAAAAGTTTTCTTCACAAGGTTTACACATTTCTGTGTGTATGTGTTTGTGCAAGTTAAAATGTATTTGTGTGGTATACACAAGCTTAGTAATTAATGGGTTTCTCAGTTAACAAATTGCCAGTTATACATATTTGTAATTGAAATCTAATTTGCCCATTTAATAGACCAATTGTTTTATCAATATCAATTGAATAGTAATGACTATATGAATTAAGATGTAATTAAGCTAATCGATAATATAAGTGTCAGTATGCATTGATTTTAAATGTGGCAAATATATTTATATTGAAAGGGATTTATTGAAAAAGAAATATAGGGGAAAATATTATTGATAACATTATTGATAACTCTAAAAGAAGGTGCTGTCGGCTGAAGTAATTAATATGTCAACTATGAAGCAAATGACGGTGTTTGAGAGCCTGAGTTAAAATCCTGACCAGACCCAGTCATATCAACATCATAGATTTTTCTGGTATACTTTAGTTTCTATGCCAATGAATATCGCAGCATGCTCCTTCGTCAATCTTAATAGTCGGCGATACAAGGTAACTAACAAAATGGCTACAAAGCTTAAAATAATATGCCAACTTAGCTACTACAAGAGGCGCTGCCACGATGCCATAAAAATTAACAAAACACAAAATCGCAGAGTACAAAAAAAAAATATATGAAGCTTCTCATCTCTCTATCTATTTGTCACTTCATCATCTATACTTCCACTATCCTGTTCCTGCACTCACGTGACACAAAGGAACTGTTCTTTGAACACAAGTGAGCTGAAAACTTGTTTTTTCTTCTCCGCAAACTGCCAACCAAATGCAACCAACAGCACCAATTTAGTCTTGCTTTAAAAGTATTCTATTTTAAAATGTATGCCTCAAAAATTTTGAAAATGACTCAAAGTATATGTCAAAATTTTTTAAAATTCGTTTAAAAAGATATTTTTCCATACAAATTTCAAAATGAAAAATTCGTTTCTACTTAATTATAGAAAACTGTAATATTATTTATTTTTAATAAGCACACTTTATTATCATTTCCTTGGTTTACGCATTTTTAAAACATTCAATATATGTAACCATAATCGTAATAATCTTCATAACATGGCTCTACATAATCATAATAACTGGGATAATAGTCATAATAGACGGGATAGCTGTATGAGAAGCTATGAGATTGCGCCTGAGCATGGCTGTGCGATCCTGGACGTGGCGCGGCAGCAGACAACCAAATAATTGACAAAATTAATGTGACGGCAAATAAATATTTCATCTTCTTAGTTTCACTTATAATGACAGCAAACTATCGAATTAAAATACTAGACTTAACTGAAGGTTTTAGCTTGTGCAGCTAGAATATAAATGGGACATATTGCTTTAGATTCTAATGTCAATGATCAAAATGCGTCAATACTTGTAAGCTAAGCAGCTGTTTAAATAGTATACATGTTAGGAAAAAATTTTAAATACACAATAAATTGATAAATAAATTGTAACTAAAACAATTAAAAATACAACTTAATAATATTAAAAACAATAAAAAAACAGAAATTCAGTAAACATAAATAAATACATATGTGTGTACCTTGCAATCAATTATCTAGCAAATTACTTCGTCCGTTACGCCCGCTCTAGGGCACAAAAATATCAGTTTATCACAGACTTTGTATTCCTAGCATTTAAAATAATTAAAGTTGAAAAATAACACTGTGCTCGAATTCGAAACTTTTTTTTTTTAGTAACAAGCCGGGGACCCAGCGGGTAAACCCAATTCAAGTACGCTGAATTCAATGGTGCTCACCATTTTTTCAGGTGTTAGCTTTTGTTTAAAAAATAACTAAGATTAAAAAACTTGGCTGAAAGCACCTAAAAATTAAAAATTTTTTTAGTTTTCTGCAATTTATTCACCTTCATGTCTATATATATTGCATGAAAAGACATGTATTGATGAACTTGTGTCCTAAGAAAACTTTTTGGAAAAAATTAAAAAAAATTTTTCGATTTTTTTGGGGCAATTTTTTTTTCAATTGGGGCAATTTATTATTTTTTTAAAATTTTTTTTTCCAAAAATTTCTTTAGGACGCATGTTTAATCCATAATATGTTCTTTTAACCAATAAAAAAATTAATAAATAGTAGAAAACTGGGAAAAATTTAGATTTTTAGGTTGTTTGAACCAAGTTTTCAATCTTAATTATTTTTTAGACAAGAGCTAACACCTAAAAAAATGGTCAGCACCATTGGATTCAGCATACTTGAATTGGGTTTACACACCAGCAGCCCCGCTTGTTACATTTTTGAACTAGCACAGTGTTATTAAAAATAAAACAAAAATGATAATGAAAAGGTCTCTTAAAAACGAACAGTCTTATTTATAAAAAGTATGAAGGCTTTTTAAACGGGTTTTAAAACAGATTTCCAAAAACTTTTTTCATATTAAGCCTTTTTAAAGCCTTAATAGTTTTTTTTTATTATAAATAAGAATGTAATATTCTAACAGAATATATAATAAACTTTTCTGAAATTATTGTGAATTCTTAACGAAGATATTGAGCCTTTTCTGCAAGACAATCAAAACAAATAAAAAACGAAGTGATAATTAATTATTTTTTTTTTAGTTATGGCACTATTGCAGCAAATTCGGATATTTGTTGCTTCATTTGAATACTTAAAAAAAGACCGCATAAGTGGCATCAGTGGCATCAAATAAAGCTCTCTTTGTGGTTGCTGTTCCAGCTATTTTGGTTTAAGTCCATTAGTTAATATGTGCATATATTCTATAAAAAAAAGTGTAGAGAAGTTCTTGTCCAAAAAGTCTTTATATATTTTACATTTAAGTGTATTTACATTGTTAAAATATTCTATATAATATAAGCTATCAAAAGCTGTTTTTTACTATAAAATGTTAGCGAAAAGTTCGCAAAGCAGTAGGGTGTATAAGACAGTTCTGGAAACAGAGCAGGGAGCAAAAAATTTATACTAATTTTGTATGGCATGAACGATGAAAATCTGTGTAATGCATACTTGGCAACACTGGTCAGTTGAATGTGTGTTTAAAATAGGGTGGTACTTACTGGAAGTTTTTGAAATTGTGTGTGAGTAATGGGTTGGTACGACTTGGTTTGGCTTGGTTGAGTTTGGTCGGGGTTTGAGCGGGAGTTGGTCGGGATTTGGTCGGGGTTTGGGCGGGATTTGGTCGGGTTTTGGGTGGGGTTGGTTAGGATTTGTATACTAATTTTGTATGAGAAAACTAACAACGATTACTTTTGTACAGTGCCACCCTACTGTATTGTTCTTCTGTTGTGGGTTTTTTTTTTATTTTTGATATGAATGAATGAATGTGTTTGAAGCAGTTGCTATAATTAGGCTGTTTGAGTTTGTTAAAAATTCTGTTGTGGTTTTTTCATTGATATGTACGAATGTGTTTGCAACAGTTGATATAACTAAGCTGTTTGAATACAAAAGCTTGATACTGACCATACACAACAAAGTTGATTAGAAATAAAAATCAAAGCAATACTATTTATTCACATACATATATTTTATTTATTAATTTGTTTTAAAATTTTATAATATAATAAAAAAAGTAAAAAAGAATAAATCTCATATTGAAGTACATATAAAATATTATTGAAGTTCATCTTTATTGATCCAAGAATTATGTTGATTGGAAAAACCCAACCATTTTACGTATGCCTGGTGTCCCTTAGTTTTAATAACCTTTTCAATCAAGTATGTATTTGGAAAATGTGTCTTTAATAGTTCATGTTCATAGAATCCACCAACAATTGGATTATTTTGATAGTCTTCCAATAAATATGTAATGGGGTTTGTGTTCCGTAAAGTACGAATTTTAAAAATTTCAGTTGTCCAGTTTGGAGTATATCCTTTTGAAAAAATATGTTTATATTTGCTAATTCGAACGTGATCTCCAACTTTTAGTTTGCCAAATTTAAATATTTTGGGATGATTATAGGCTTGTTTTAGTAAAGAACTTTCATTTTTTGTGTTAACAGACTTTGGTGTCATTCCAATTGTTCTATGCTTTTTATTATTATATTGATTAATTAAATCCTTGTATATATGTATCCATCGATAATTTCCTTGTAGACTAAAATTTTTCCACATCATTCCTTTCAGAGTTCTATTAAATCGTTCTACAATAGATGCTTTCATGATACTATATGTAGAATAGTGATTGACATTATGTTTTTTCATCAGGTTTTGAAATATTTTATTATAGAACTCTTTACCATTATCTGTTTGCAAGTTTTTTGGAATTCTCTTTAGCGAAAAAATAGATTGCATAGCATTGGTTATATCTTCACTACTTTTAGATTTTACGGGTACAGCCCAAGCAAACTTTGAAAATGTATCTATAACTGTTAAAATAAATCTATAGCCTTTGTTATATTTTGAGTAAACACCCATTTCAACAAGATCTGCTTGCCAAAGATCATCAATTCCCTTGTGTACCACTCGACGTCGAATGAAATTTCTGCGTGCTTGTTTATGAAGCTCCTTAACCACTTCTTGTCGCTCCATTTCTAACATCTGTCTTAGATTACATCAATTTAAATGCTGTTGACGTAGGATTTAAATCAAAACGATTTATATTTCAATTTTTAAATGTTTTGTAATGAGCTTAAGACGTTCTTCAACTGAATCAATTTTGTAATTAAATAATGATCTCATTTCTTTTAGTGATTGATCGAGATTATTTTGTATTATACTTTGATCATGTATTAATTTACTTAAACGTGTTTCTACATTTTCAAATTTTTCTGTAATCGACACGTTTTGTTGTTGTATTATTTCGTTAAAACGATCCTCCATTCCCTTAATTCTCTCCATATACATTGTATCCAGCTGTTTCTTTATTTCACTTAAATAGCTTTTCATGTAAATTTTGTTTACAGCATCGTTTTCCAATACAGGACTAGCAATATTTTTTATTCTCCGCAAGTTAAAGTTGAAATTACGATCACTATCCAAATGAATCTTGAAATGTTGATTTTGATATCTTGCAGATTTTTCAATATAATGTCCAAACTTATCGATAGGCATTTTATGAATATGAATCGTTAAACATTTTTAAGTCTATTTATATAATAATTTTTGCTTCTCTCAATTCCTCAATAATTGATACAATTTCATTATTATGATTTGAGTGACCAGCTGTTGTTGATGAAATCAAAAGACGTAATCTATCAACCAATTCATTAGGATCATCCCAATAAACATAATTAGGCTTTTCTCTATTCAATTTCATTAAACCTTTTCCCTTATGAATTTTCTGTTGTTTAAATAGGTTTTTAATAATGGTTGTATATTTAATTGAACGATTTCCTTTAATTTGACCATTAATACTGTTATTTCGTTTATGGACATTAGTCATCTCCAATATTTGTTTATAATTATTTAAATCTGTTTTATTATAACTGATTGGTTTCTTATAAACTAACAATTCATATAAGCCTGATGTGAAGGGCCATTTTAAATTACCTACAGTAATATTGGTTGAATCGAAAGCGATGGGTTCATTACCCAGTCTCCATATTTGATTTTTATCCTTATGTGGACCATAGGTTTTATCATATATATTTAAGTTAACTTTTGATAAATTATATTGAATACTTTGATTGGGATGTACTGCAATGGTGTTATCATCATCATTATCATCATTCTCATTATCAACATTATCATTATTATCATCATCATCATCATCATCATCATAGTCATCATGATCATTTTCATCATCATCAAATGATTGAAACGTGTTTGAACTTTTCTCGATTTTCTTGTTATTAAAGCTTGAAGAAAACGTGTTATAATCAAGCTTACTCTTTTTATATGGTGTACTGAAGGCAACTTTATTATCCTCAAGATCATGTTTAAAAGAGTTATCCGGATATTTTTCATGTTTTATAATGTTATTATTATTAGTTGATTGAACTAATTCTTTTAATGGTTTTGATATTGGTTTAAATGTCTTTTCCAACAATTCATCATTTGCAACTTCTCCAAGCAAAATATTCTTATATTTCTTTTTTAAAATATTTCGAGTTTTAATAAGATTATTTACTAGATTTGTATTCATATTTAAAGATTGAATTAGAAACAGATTCAAAACAGATCAGTTTAGCAGTTAGCAGTTTAATAGTTGAGAAGCTGTTAGTTTAATAATTAATCTTGTACTGATTTAAAAATATCTGTAATATTTCTTTTATAGATTTATAAATATATCGAAGCCTTTTCTATATCGACCATTATTCATAGGATCATCTTTGTTAATAACTAGAAAACCATATTTTTCTTTCCAACACTCGGCACATAACTCATGAAATGTTTTTAAAGTCATATCAGAACCAACATGATCATTGTAAATATGCTTAATATTCATTTCATCCTGTTTAAAAATTATAATCATATTTGCATTATCGCGAATCAAGTGTTTTGGTATTCGTGTATAAGTTTGACATAAATAAAAACTATCAATATCTTTATGACGACCCATACAGAAGTAAGAACGTACATGATTTTGTTTCTCACAAGCTATGTCGTCGAATATAAATACTGAATTTGGCTTAACTTCGTCTGGGGATATAACATCATCATTATTGGAAAATGATGAAAAATGTATCTCCTTGATAGGTTTAATTAGGTTTTCTAAGTACTTATATTTCGGTTGTTGTGTTGACTTTGAATATAAGTAAATATTTTTAAATTTCAATCCATGTGGACTTTCAATAAGACTGATCATCACATTTGTTTTTCCACAATTTGATGGACCCACAATAAGGGCTCGAATAGAATTCGGTAGTAATGAACTATGACGAATTTTATTTGATGATGATGAATCGAACTTTGATTCGATATTCTTTACATCAATCCTTTTATGTTGTTTAAAAAAACGCATTCTGAAATCTAATGATAACATAATATATAAACCAGTCTCTTTTATTTGTTTTCAATCAATTTGGTTTTAAACTTTAATCGATAAAGTGTCA
Organism: Nowickia ferox; assembly: GCA_936439885.1. Taxonomy (NCBI): domain Eukaryota; kingdom Metazoa; phylum Arthropoda; class Insecta; order Diptera; family Tachinidae; genus Nowickia; species Nowickia ferox. Next base: position 6,119,884 of record OW387026.1, read on the forward strand.
ATAGATATGACAATCATTTATAAAAAGATATTCAGTCGTCATCCATACTTCATCGGTAAAGGTTTTCTGAATAAAATTATTAATAAACTTCCTTTTGAACTTCATTTACCCGGTTATCAATTTTGTGGACCTGGAACAAAATTAAAGAAACGTTTAGAAAGAGGTGATCAAGGAATCAATCCATTGGATACTGCTTGCAGAGAGCACGATATAGCATACTCAAACAATAAAGATTTAGAGAAAAGACATATTGCTGATAGAATCTTAGCTGAAAAGGCTTGGCAGAGGGTTAATGCTAGCGATAGTAGTTTCGGTGAAAAATCAAACGCTTGGTTTGTTACTACTGCAATGAAAGCAAAAACAAAATTCGGTATGGGTAACGTTATTAGTAAAACTAAAAAGTCGTCTCCAGTAAATACCCACAAACTATTTACACATGCATTGAAAAGTGCAAGAAAGAATATAAAGAAAAGTGAAAACTTGAAAGATGCTATAAAGATTTCACGAAAAGTTGTAAACAATATTTTCAAGGGGAAGAAAAAATCATTAATAAAAACACCTCGAATAATACCGCTACCAAAATCTGGAGGTTTTCTTCCACTTGCCCCTATATTTGCTGCACTGGGTGCACTTGGTGGTTTAGCTGGTGGTGTATCTGGTATTACAAAAGCAATCAATGCAGTTAAAAATGGAAAGGAACAGCTGACTGAAGCAAAACGACACAATAATACAATGGAAGCCATTGCGATGGGAAAAGGCATGTTCTTAAAACCATATAAAAAAGGTTTTGGGTTATATTTGAAGCCTTATCAACAAAATTTTTAATGAAGCTACCTAAAAGAGCCCTTTCTGATGTAGACTTGAGAAAATATGCAAAACATATTCCAAATTTTAGAGGTGTGTTTATGTGTAACACTCTTCCAAGCAAACCATTTAAAAAAGAATGTGGAATAATTAATCTGGATACTTCAAAGGGATCTGGCACACATTGGGTAGCGTACTGGAAAAACAACAATCAAATTGAATATTTTGATAGCTTTGGTAATTTGCAACCGCCGAAACAATTAATAAAATATTTAGGAGAAAACATAAGTTATAATTATGATAGATATCAAAATTTTAATACAATAAATTGTGGTCATTTATGTTTAAAGTTTTTGTTTTCGAAACTAAACTAAAAAGAGAAACTATAATTGTTTTAATAAAATACATTGATTAAGAATTTGTTTTATTTATAAATAAACATATTATTTCATTTATTAAAAAAATTTCAAAATAAATATAATTAAATAATTTTTCTAATTTCGCTTGTTAGAGGTGAGTATTCGATTAAACGATCATGAATAACTAAACAGTATGCTGATGTATTATCTGGAATTAGTTTGTTTGCTTCAGTATCAAATTCAATTCGTACATCAATAGGTCCTATTTTAACAGCCTCATTTTGATGTGAAACATCAACAACAATAAGCGGCGCATAAGTCTTATATTCATCAACATTTAATAATGGTTCAGGTTCTCGCATGTAAAAGCTTTGTTGAAATTTTGCATACATATTATATAGAATCGAATACTGACCCATTTCGAAACGATTATTTAAATCATCATATGGATATGACTCTGAGTTTAGATAAACTTTTAAATTAGAGATATTGCAATGATCAAATACATTTCCTTCTTCTTTAGTTTTCTCTTTTTGCAAACCAATTATAAGAAATCGTGGTCTTTCGTTTTGGGGAGAAAGCTTTACATTCCATAAAACCTTTGTACTCTTTGGTAAAACAGGATTTACATGACAGTCCCAACTTCTAAACGCAATTGGTATAGAATGTTTGCTGTTGATTATCTTAAACATTTCCAATTTTGCAAAGTCCGATAGTTGAATGTGTGGCATTTTCCATGTTATATCCAGAATTGTTAATTTCAACTGATCAGTTGCATTTGTAGAATAATATGATCTCTCATCGGATGTAGAACGTTGAAGGATAAGCTCATGTTTCGAATTTAATAGTATTTTGTTATAATCTTCAGCAAAACCCAACAACATTTTCAGAGGTATACAACAACTAAAATGACTTTTTACTAAAGCGCAAGTTTCAGTAAGAGACCAACCAGCATTTTTTAATACATCACTTTCAGCCTTATTCAACGATACAAAATTTTTCATGGTGGATGAAATTCCAAGTTTACGTGTACGATCAACTTCAAAACCATTAATTTCGTAACGAATTTCATCAAACAAATATGAAGCAAAGTTGTTTTTTAATTTCACATCTATAGCTGGAACCTCTTTGGTTGCTTCCTTCTTTACTATAAAACCATGAATGTAAATCATACTCTCACTTGGTAGGACGAAGAGATCCTGATTTTGAATTGGTATACGAATCTCATCGTTGTTGTTAAATGATTTTAGATATGGAGAGTAACTATGATATTCCCTTTTTACAATACTCTCATCATACATAGGTTTTTGAAGAACATTTAGTATTTCATTCATTGTTGAAGATTAAATCCCAGCGATTTTAAGTATTCTGTATTAGATGGGGACAACAGTTTTTTATTTTTTATACTTTCTCGATTGTGAGTTGATGCGGTATTGAATGAAAATCCTCTTTGCACTATGTTTTTATTGTAAATGATCATTATTCTGGTTTGAAGTGGAGTCTAAGAGTGATTTTTTCTCCTCTAAAATTTATAAGTTCACCGTCTTGATTTAAGATTCTAATCGTTATGTTGTTTATTTGCTGACAGTTGACGGGAAAATAAATAACATTTCGAGGTTTTTCGCTTATTTTATATCCTGGAGGAACATCAAGAGGAAATTCATGAATAGCATGATTCGAAGTATTATTAATAAATGATCCGGTTGTTAAGTTGCTTTCAATGCGTATTGTATTAACATTCGTAATATGTGCAGGTAAGTCAGATTCAAATAACCTTGTAGTATTCAATTGATTAATATCTACAATCATCACTTCCACAGATTTATCATTTTGAAGATTTTGATCAGTGTTATAATATTCAGTTGAATTTACTTCTAATTTACTTTTGCTAAATCCGAGCAACTTTCCTATACTGTTTGGTTGTGAAAAATCTATATCCATTGATGAGGTTATTTCAGTTTTAAGTGTGTTATTGTTAGCTTCAATTACTAGATAAATTGATTCATCAATATCTTTTAAGCTTGAGTTTAAGAAAAAATCAATATCCTCAAGTTCATATGAACCAACCGGAATAGTAATAATATGATTTCCTATATGAAACAAATTGTTGTGAACATCTACATTAGGTATGGAGTTGAATGTTACAAAATCAATAAGTCCACAAACATATTTTGTAGGGAGTTCAATTGGAGGAAAATATTCTTCAACCAGAGTTGATTTGTTTCCGTTTAAAGATATTGTTATTGACATTTCAAGTATTCAGAATGAACTGATGATGTTTGATGATTATTCTATCTGATTTAAGTGTTAAATAATAAATCCAAAAAAAGAAAAAATGTCTTTTATAATTTTATGTTTTCTTTATTAATATTTGATTTAATAAACTTTCTTAAGAGTATTACATTTTTTTGAGCACATATACAATATTTTCTATGATAACAACAAACATTTACAGATTCATCATTTTGATATAATGTTTTTAAATTTGGACAATTTAAATCATCCAGGTTATAAAAATTAATTTTATCCTTAAAAATATTTTGAATCCACTTAATTTTTTCTAATCCTTTAGCATAATAAATATAATTTTTATCTTTAACATGCGCAATATAATATTTCACAATATTTGTTAAGGATGAATCACCATCTTTCCATTTTAATCCATGATGATGATTATAAAGCCAATTAATTGAATATTTTTCTTTTGTTGTCAACGATGAATATGGAAAAGGTGGTTTAATAATAAATGTTTGAACTTGTGAGTCGTCAATTGAAATACTCAGTTCTTTTACAATGAATTTATTGTTGAGATAAAAACCTTGTACGTCTACAACTAATATTCTCTCCTCCGACATTGTTTAGTACTAATCAAGTCACAACGACGACTGTAGAACTGTTTATAAAGTTTATGTTTTTAAATTATTATAAAAATTCATTATATATAATGCTTGATCCCAACTGTTATCGATAAGGGAACATTTACAGGTATCAGGTCCACAAGTTGTTTCATCGTTGGACCACACACAATTGTTATAATGATATCCAAATTTTGATTTACTTTTCTTATAAAATGCATATTCATCGAATTGAGCTTTTAATTTCTTCAAAATAATCTCATGTTCATACCACAAAAACCTTTCTTCATTCAAGAAGTCATGTACAATTTTCGAATAAAACTGATTATTCATTATTTTTCTTATTTTTTATGTTAAATAAATCTTCTTAACACATCAACAACAAAGTTTATATTAAGTGGTAGTAGTAAATGTATTTCATCATATCAGCTAATTTATATTATTTCCATATCCAAATCATGTGTGTAATCTTGAATGTTGATTAGTGTAACATCAGATCGGTATGTTGTATCATCCTCAGAAGCCACCTCAATTTCACCATTACTTAAAATTCTCTCGTATTCAACTTGACGGTATTCGAAGCATGAAATATTTAATCGACGTTTCAAGTAATTGCTGTCATATGTACAACGGATTCTCAATTTTATATTATCTTTATATTGAAGTTGAAAATGTCTATAAAATGGAGCCGAACTTTCAATTATTCCTGCAATATTTTTTTCTTTTTTTACTAAATCTTGCCTAAATGTTTCAATAGCTTGTTCAACAGTAAAAGATTGATTTATAGGCGGTGGGGAGTCTTCTTGTTCTTCGTTTGATTTATTTTCTGCTTTTGTTGTTGTTAACTCGATGTTTTTATTTAAATCAGTACTGTACTTTAAAAGTTTGAAATTTAGTTGTATGCTCACAGTATCATTATTCGGTAATTTTATAGCAAATTCTGTATTTTTAAGTTCATTTTCACTCAAATCAATAGGTAATGAAGCTGAAAACACTTGTAGGATATAAATATATGAAAACAATATGATAAAAATATTTTTCATTTTAGTTTTTCTTTTTTAATAGACGTGTTCTTAAGTTAGCGATATATTTTAAATGAGATGATAAGAATTGTTTCTCATATTTATATACTAATTTAATAATCGTCGTCGTCGTATTCAATAGATTTATCAACTGAGTCGCCACCAACGTTATTGCCATCTTTCTTAACTTTACTATCATTAACCCTTTTTTGAAGGAGAAAAGGTTTTTGTTGATTTTTTTTATTTAATGAGTGGATATCAGCCTTACTATTATATAGTTTATTTGTATCTCTGAAAACAATAGTCTCTATTTCACTATAAACGCACGATGGTTTGTATGAGTGTACATTTATATCTTTAAAACCACCTTCATAGACTGTTCCAACTAGTGATATCATACCACCGATAACCTCAATTTTTATATGTTGATTGTGACTAAAATGAAATATTGGAATATTTGTTGGCATTTGCTGTCCTCTATTAAGAGAAAAAATTTGTGTTCTTGTTCCTCCTTCTGCGGTTAGGAACACCTGCATTATAATATCCAAAACTATTGCATTTATTATTTGAAAAGTTTTCCACTGTGCATGACAAGTACAATATTTATCACCAGTTTTTAAAAATTGACCCCAATACATGTTTATGAAAGGTTTTAATATAACTGAATCTCTCTCTATATATATATATATATATATATATATATATATATATATATGCTTAACCGCAATTGATAAGAAGTTATTGAAATATCTAAAAACGTCTTATGCTATCAATTATTCAATATAAAGAATCAGTTTGAAAGTTCGTTTTACGGTGAAAAGTTGAAAGCAAAAAAAAAAAAAAAAAAAAAAAAAAAAAAAAAAAAAAAAAAAAATGAGAGCAAGCTTAAGAAAATTGTTTCAAAATCCTAATATTACATACTTACCTTTAAAGGATATGGAAGAAAATACTATATATGAAATCAACAAAATAGATCGAGTAGATACAAAATATGGTGAAAGTATAAGATGTCTTCTAAATAATGAATATTACATTTATTTACCTAAACGATTTCTGATTATTACTAAAAATCAAATGGATTACCTAAACACAACTCCACACATTTTAAAGAAAGTTAAAGAAGTGAAAGGATTATATACTCTAATCGTTAAAAAGAAGAAGCAATTTGTATTCTACAACAACTTGCATGACAGTACCGAAGAAGAAGATGATGATGATGATGACGATCATAATGATGAAATAGAAAACACATTTTAAATAACCTCGAAACAGAAACTTTTTTAAAATTATAAAAAATATTAATAATAAAGAAAAACCCACAAACTCTAAACTTTCTCACGTATTTAATAAATTAGGAACTTTATAAAAATGAAAAAACCGCAACGCAAGCATTTTAAAATTAAAATCCAATAGCATTAAAATATTTACCACATTTTTCCTGTTTAGAAGAAAAATTACATTTCTGAATTTTGTATAAAAACCCCCCGCTAGTTTTACTTTAAGTGTCATTCAAGTTAAGTAAATCACAATGGAAGCACAATTAAAATCCATTTTCAAAAAAACCCAAACTAAGAGCATTCTCCCCATAAAGGAGATGGTGTTTGGGTATAAATACATCATAACAAAAATGGAGCGTGTTCAGACGCCCTATGGTAAAAAAGTTCGTTGTTTGGTGGAAAACACCAAATACATATACCTACCTGGTATATTCAACGACACTTTAGACGATAAGTGTATAGAGGAATTTACCCGCAATACCTACTATCTTACTAAAGATAGAAAAGGTAGCAACAGCAGTGCATATTACGAGCTAAATATACATGCAGCTGCAACAGGTAATTTTTGGTAAACAGTTTTTTTTTATTTATTTTATTATTATTAAATCTAAATATTATTTTTTTTTTTTTGTTATCGTTCTAGCTCAAGATACACTAAGGAGATAATGTGAATCTTTAACATTGATGAACTTCAATAATATTTTTTTTTTTTTTTTTTATGTACTTGAATATTAGATTTATTTTTCTGTTGTATTAGAAAATTTTAAAGCAAATTAATAAATAAAATATACATATGTATATACATAAATAGTATAGTTTTGATTTTTATTTCTAATCAACTTTGTTGTGTATGGTCAGTATCCAGCTTTTGTATTCAAACAGCTTAATTATTGAAGCCCCAACAAATGGAAGCAGAAATTATTTACATACATACTTTGAATAATAATATGTTAATAACAAAAATGTAGTATAACATATTTACTTAATTAAAAATGTGGTTACAATTAAAATATAAGCATTTGTTTGTTAATTTTTTTTTTTAACATTTGACCACAACTTTTTTATCAAAGCTTTATTTTAGTAAGAATAAAAAGTATATAAAAAACATTTGGTAATGAGTTTTAATGCAACAATTAATTTTGATCATTCTTAGAAAGCGCGTCTCACGTAATAAAAAGAAAACTAAAAAAAAAAAAAAAAAAAAAAAAAAACGATTTCAGTGATTGAAGTGCTAAGTGTTAAATTTTTAACAGTGAATTGTGAAATTAATTAATTTTCAAATTTGAAAATTTTATAACACAACACAAAATATTTCCTGAAGAAGATATCCAAAGGAAATCGAAAATTGAAAATATACAAATTCATTTTTATAAAACCATAAGTGACCTTAAGCTCGAGCAATTATTGAAGAGAAATTAATTAATTAATTTATACAAACATCTTCACCAAGTCCAGGTATGTTGTGCTAAAAAAACAAATCTATAACTTGTTAATTTGTGCTAATTTAAATTTCAATTTAAATTTCAGCACATTACTTTCATTTCTGCTGTTTATTTTAAACTGAAATTGTGAAATCATAAAATTTCTATAAACATCTTTACTATCTTTACTAAGTCCAGGTATTTTGTAGATATGAATAGCAAATCTATAATTTCTGTTTATTTAAATTTCAATTTAAATTTCAGCACATTACTTTCATTTTCTGCCTAATCATGTTCATCTGTGAAATTTGTGGAACGTCTTTCGTATCCAAATTTAATTTCAAGAGGCATTTTAGTAATAAGCATACTAACCTAAAATATAACAAAACAAAACTAAATTTAAAAAGTGAAAATATTGAAGAAAGTCCATCGTGTAGCTATATACGATGTGATAGTTGCAAATTAAATATAAGTAAAGGTTCTTGGTCTCATCATTTGAGAACTAATGAACATAAAAAAAATAATAATCGTATATTTATAAACAATGATATATATATAAGTAAAAATTTATTTTCTAAGCGTATTCAAACTTTTGTATACGAAAATAAAAAGGTAGATGAGCTTTCATTAAACATTTTATTTTCGAATGCAAAAGAAAGTATTATAAATATTTTAAAAAATACTTTATTAGAACATAAAAATATAAAATTTAATATAGAACTTTTTGCAGAATATATAAAATTCTCAAAAAATAATGAAACAGTAGATGATGATAGCACACTAATTAGTATTAAATCTTTTCAAACGAAAATGGTAATAGCACAATTAGAACAAGATCTATCTGACATTTACGATAATCATTGTATAGAAATAGCAAGCAAAATGGATGAGTTTCAAGAGAGAGATAGTGGTTGGTCTCTAGTTTGTATCAATAAAATTGAAATTAATATCAACAAGTATTGTCCTATAAAAGGATCTAAATATTTAGAACTACCGGCATTTATCAGAAATAAAAAAGCGTGCATCAATATTAAAAATAATGATAATTATTGTTTTAAATGGGCTCTTATAGCTGCATTAGAAAACCATCATTTAAATCCAAAATATTCACATTATAGTAACGTTATCACACAGAGCCTAATAACACTAACAAATGGAATAACCATTGATTTCAACAACTTAACCTTTCCTCTATCTATTGGTGATATTAAGATATTTGAGAAAAACAATTTAAATATAAGCGTGAATGTTTTTGGATGTGATGTGATAAAAAAAGAAATCGTTGGACCATATTATAAGACAGCTGATGAAAAAATTAATCATATAAATTTACTATACATTCAAGATGATAAAAACGATGAATCACATTATGTTTGGATAAAAAACATAAGTCGTTTATTGAGCACACAAGTTTCAAAACATGACGGTGCTAAATATTTTTGTAATTTTTGCTTACACTATTCAAGCAGTGAACTCTTGTTGTTAAAACATAAACAAGAATGCAATAAAATTGTCACCAAAATGCCATCGGGTGTTAAGGATGATAATATATCGCAGTTCAAAAATTTTAAAAATCAATTAGATGTACCATTTGTTATCTATGCGGATTTTGAATGTATATTAAGTAAAATTAACAACGAAAATTCTAATAATGTCACAAGCATTCAAAAACATATACCTATAGCTTACAGCTACTACATAAAATCATCTTTTGATTCTAAACTGAATAAGCTTAGAACGTATACGGGTAACGATGTTGTTAAAGATTTTGTACAAAATTTGATTGAGGATGCACGTTTTTTGTGTACAAACTTTCTAATGAAAGTAGTGCCAATGAATTCTCTATTACTCCATGAAGTTGAAAAACATTATAATACTAATGAGTGTCATATATGTAAACAAATTCTAGATGATGATAGATGTGCTGATCATTGTCATTTAACTGGTCAATATCGCGGGCCAGCTCATTGGAAATGTAATATTAATTATCAATTACCTAACTTTATTCCAATAATTTTTCATAACTTTTCAGGTTATGATTGTCATTTGTTTGTAAAGGCTCTAGCAGATTATCCAGGTGATATAGATGTTATACCACTTAATAAAGAATTGTATATATCTGTTAGAAAAAGAATTCAAATAACCGACAAATATAATTTAGAATTACGTTTTCTTGATTCTTTTAAATTTATGTCGTCTAGTTTAGATAAATTATCTAATTATTTGCATGATGATAACTTTAAAACACTGCAATCAATATATCCAAATCATTTAGAATTTAATCTTTTGAAAAGAAAAGGTATATTTCCTTATGATTATATCGATTCAGTTGAAAAATTAAATGAAAATGTCTTGCCTTCTCGTGAACAGTTTTTCTCTACTTTAAATAATAAAGAATGTACTATTGCTGATTATGAGCACGCGTTAAGTGTTTGGTCTGCATTTAACTGTCAATCTCTGAATGAGTATATGCTTTTATATCTAAAAACTGATGTGCTTCTTTTAACTGATGTATTTGAAAATTTTCGTTCTGTTTGTAAATCAATATATCATCTTGATCCATGTCATTACTATACAACACCTGGTTTATCGTGGGATGCCATGTTAAAAATAACAAAAATTAAATTGGAATTATTCACCGATATAAATATGTATAATTTCATTAAAAAAGGAATAAGAGGTGGTATTGTTCAATGCACAACACGTCGAACAGTTGCAAATCATAAATATATGAAAACATATGATTGCTCTAAACCCTCACAATATCTTATGTATTTAGATGCGAACAACTTGTATGGTTGGGCAATGTCTGAATATTTACCAGAAGGTAAATTTGAATGGATTGAAGATATAGATAATTTTGATATTTCAAAAGTATCTGAAAACTCTGATTTTGGTTACATTTTAGAAGTTGATTTAGACTATCCTGAAGAACTACATGATAGTCATAATGATTTACCGTTTTGTGCTGAACTTAAAAGTTCACCAATACAACATCATAATATAAAGAAACTAATTCCCGATTTAACTAACAAAAAATCATATGTAATTCACTATCGAAATCTTCAACAGTGTATTAGAAATGGTTTAAAATTAGTTAAAATTCACAGAATATTAAGATTTAAACAATCAACTTGGTTGAAACAGTATATCGATTTAAATACCTTTCATCGAACCAATGCCAAAAATGAGTTTGAAAAAAATTTTTTTAAACTTTTAAATAATGCGGTATACGGTAAAACTATGGAAAATGTTGAAAAACGTAAAAATGTAAAAATCGTTAATGCTTGGGAGAGTCAACACAAGCGTTTGGGCGCACGAGCTCTTATAGCAAAACCTAATTTTCATAGTTCAACACATTTTACCGATAATATGATTGCAATTCAAATGAGTGTGGATAGCGTAACATTTAATAAACCTATATATTTAGGGTTTTCAGTTCTAGAACTATCTAAATATAAAATGTATGACTTTCACTATCAGTATATGCAGGCAAAGTTTAATGAAAATTTAAAACTAAATTATATGGATACTGATTCTTTAATTTACACAATAAGAACAAATGATTTTTATAAAGATATTTACAATGATCTTCATCTAAACTTTGATACATCAGACTATTCAATTAATAATGTTTTCAATTTCCCCTTGCAAAACAAAAAAGTCTTGGGAATGATGAAAGATGAGAATAATGGCCATGTAATGTTAGAATTTATTGGACTTCGATCAAAAGTATATTCAATAGCTGTTGACGATAAACAAGAAATCAAAAAAGCTAAAGGTGTAAAAAACTCTGCTTTAAAAAAACTAACTATAAATGATTATCGTAACTGTTTGATAGATAAAACCATATATCACGATAAAATGTATATATTTAAATCTATCCTACATGAAATTTATACACAACAAATATCAAAAGTTGTATTAAGTTATGATGATGATAAACGTTATATAAGAGAAGATGATATTAATACCTATGCTTGGGGACATTTCAAAATAAACAAAAATTGAAATTTTAATAAAGTCTAATTCATATAAAACAAAAATACATACTTCAATATGAGATTTATTCTTTTTAAACTAGATATTTTTTATTATATTATAAAATGTTCAAACAAATTAATAAATAAAATATATATGTACATAAATACAAAAAGAGTATTGTTTTTGGTTTTTTTATTTCTTATCAACTTTGTTGTGTATGGTTAGTATCAAGCTTTTGTATTCAAACAACTTAATTAAATCAACTGTTTCAAACGCACATTCATTCATATCAGCGAAAAAAAAAAAACCACAACAGAACTTTTAAAAACAGAACAACAAAATAGGGTGGTACTTACATCATCGTTGTTAGTTTTCTCATACAAAATTAGTATACAAATCCTAACCAACCCCACCCAAAACCCGACCAAATCCCGCCCAAACCCCGACCAAATCCCGACCAACTCCCGCTCAAACCCCGACCAAACTCAACCAAGCCAAACCAAGTCGTACCAACCCATTACTCACACACAATTTCAAAAACTTCCAGTAAGTACCACCCTATTTTAAACACACATTCAACTGACCAGTGTTGCCAAGTATGCATTACACAGATTTTCATCGTTCATGCCATACAAAATTAGTATAAATTTTTTGCTCCCTGCTCTGTTTCCAGAACTGTCTTATACACCCTACTCAAAGCTTTTGTTACTAGTGTAATAGGTAAAATGTTTTTAAATATATTAGCAACACCCTGTGCTCTATTATTTTGAATGAACTGAAGCAGTTTTGTAACGACAATTTGTTTAATTGAATTTAATATTTAACGCCCCTATCTATGCTCCCTGTAGGAGTTAAAAGGAACAAATATATGTATGTTTATATATAATTTAATATTTATGACAGAAGGAATTATTTATTGACAAATTTTCTGGCTCAATATAAGAAAAGTTTCTTAAAATAAAGTTGAATGCCCTAATTCTGTTCGACGATTGTATCGTCTTATTTATTGTCCATGCTAGAAGGTTTGTGTATTGGCTTTATGATTTTGTTCTAAACATTATATCCAACACATATTTTTTTCAAATATTTTTCAAAAGGGCCTTTCTATATTACTATTATTAATATTAAAGACAACATAACATAAATTTTTATAAAAAAAAATTAAATGTGTTTGAAATCTATTTTAAGAAAAATTTTTAATGAAAAATTTGCAAGAAAATACATTTCAAACTCATTTTAAATTTTATGAATGTGGGGGTTTCAAATTTGTAATTCATGGTAAACAATAAAATAATTAAAAAATATTATTTCAAGGCTAATTGGGCCTCTTGTTTTGGCCGAAATGCAAGAGCTGGACTTGGCTGACATGTGGTTTCAGCAAAACGGTGCCACATGTCACACAGCATGCGAAACATTGTCCCAATTCAGAGGCGAGTTCAGTAAACAGTTTATTTCACGTTTAGGGCCGGTCATTGTGTCGCCTAGACCTTGCGACTTAAAGCCTTTAGACTATTTTGTGTGGGGCTATGTTAAGGCTCATGTCTATAGGGACAAGCTCTCAACGGTTGACGCACTGGAAGACAATACTGAAGAATTAATTCGTGAGATACCGGGCATTCTGTTTGAGAGAGTATGGCAAAATTGCAGCCAGTGTATGAACCATTTCAGACCCATCTGCGTTTAACATTTACATGAAATCATTTTTAGTTATTGATCTATATAGAGCGATCTACCGACTCAAATAAGGATTTCAAACATTTCTCTTAATTTTATGTGTTGTTTTTAAAATAAATCTGAAAACTCTTAAAAAATCACCCTATATAAGCAAATATCATAATTTTTAAATGTTTTAAAATCAATACTGAAAATATATTTCAAAGTAGTAGTACATATCTATGCTGAATCTTTTATTCTATTAGAAAATTCATTAAAACATAATGAAGAGGGAAGGGATCACTGCAATCTTTCAGCTTATATAAAATATTTTCTTTTCAACTGCAAAAATGCTTCAGGCACAGATTTATATATAAAAGTATTATATTACTTTATGATGGCATTTGCTACCAGTTGCAGCATGTTGTTGCGCCTTTTTAATAAGAGAAACACAAAATGCTCTCTTCGCTTTATTTTGAAAGAAGAGAAAAATAATGGGATTTTAGGGAATACTAAACGTTTTATATTTTCCACATTTGTATTCACTAACAAAGGTAAAGAAAGTAAAAGTTTTTTTTCATTCCTTTTTAAGGGAAAAAATAAATTGTTGTACACTAATTATGAAAACAAGGACATTGTCAATTTGTAGCAGTAGTTGAGAATTAAAGCAGCACAAGTGGGGTATATTTAATAGTTTTTTCCTTCATGTTTTGAATGCAAATGATGAGTGCAGAAAAGAAGAATTAGTAAATATCCATTAAAATTAAGCTAATTAATTTTTTTATTGCCATTTTTGAATTTTATTTTTAATATAATGTATTTATTTTATTTATTTTAGAAAACAATTTTATGCAATTATAATTATATTTTAAGTCAACAGAAATTTAAAAACTTATATAAAATTATTAGATTAAGCAGTATTTTAATTGAAAGCAAAATAATAAATTAACCATATAGTAAAGGGAGAATTTTTTGCCAAGTTAATTTTAGGCTATTTCACAAATGCTCTGTCTGAGTTCTGGTCGAACTTCAGTAGCTAACTCTAAGTATAAAAGAGTTAAAATAAACTATCCCGCGTTGAGAACAATGTACAACTTGTTGTACACTTATATTGAAAATTTTACAATTTTATTTTGTTTTGAATATAACGGCCTGATGCACGATGTTGACTAAAAACTTTCGATTGCTAACGTGTATTTAAAATAACAATAAATTGAGAAAAATTATATTATTTTTCAATATAAGTAATCGATATAATGTTTTTGTTTTGACATGGTGGGCCAGGACGTATGTAAGTGTGCGACAAGTCGAACGTGCTTGACATCGCGGAGCAGGTTCGAAATTAATATGTTCCATCAGCTCAAAGTAGAATAGTTCTTGTTTTCTTAAAGGACAGAAAATTGCCTTTTTGTTATAAAAAGGTATTGCAAAAACTTAAGAAATAATAGTGGAGAAATTAAAAAATGTTCATGCCTTTTAGAAGCCAAGTAGATGACTTGAAATTCATCCAATTGCTTTTAAAACTATCATTAACATGCTCATCTGTTTTATATCCGCAAACCAAAAAAACTCATTAGCACTTTTCTATATCAAAAGCCTTAAGGGAGCCTTCAGTGGAAGTGAATATATTTCCTAGTAATTACAAAAACAACAATAAAACTGCAGAACCGGCCACTAAAACATCTAATGCTAATTTGTAGCACGTTAAATTGATGATAGATAAGCGCAAAGCATGTAAAACTACCAATCCAAAAACAAGAGAGCGACAGTAACAATCCGTGCAGTTAAAAACAATAGTAACAATGACAACAGCGACAACAATAAATACAAAATGCGACATCAGTTCAATCTAAAGCGTCATATTCAGCTTGCTGTCAACAACACCATCATCAGCAGCAGCATCATCATCATAAACATTGTGATCAACATTGCAAACTTGTCTAAGCATTTTGGTTACATGAGTTGCATTGAATGAAAAACTGTTAAAACACAAACAAACGAACTCACACACACACGCACACACACACACTTTCGTGTGTATGCATGCAAGGGTTTAATACTGTCCTTATGGATTGTTAACAAGTTCGTAGTGAATGTTTCCAGTAAGATTGTTTCACTGATTGTGGTTTTGTAAGGCCTGGGGAAAGCAAAATGAATGTTTAGTATATTACAATTTCTGTGATATCGCAACTTAAAGCAGTTTTCACAAAACTCTAATTTGGGGGAAATGAAAATTGTAGACTTTTAACAGATAATTTATTTCAAAGATAATTAATTTCATAGTGATCACACTTTTTGTTTTTACTGAGAACAATAAGTTTTTCGATGAATTAACTGCGAGTATATTGTTTACATCCAAGGAAATGCATCGCATTTTTCAAGATGGCATGTAACTCCATCCTGTTGAATACACATCTCGCCCATGTCATTTATATTTTTAAACATTCAGCGTAACGTGTGCTACGAAAGAAATAAGGTTCAATGATGCCAAACATTTCTTCGATCGTAATGTAGAGTAAATATTATGCTGGCTGGTTAAAAAAATATTTTTCATAAAATGTATAAAATAAGTTTATTGATTTAAATCCAAGCCTTTAATCATATTTTGGCTTAACCCAGTTTATCCTCTACTCCATTTATTATAGAAAGTAATATCTTTTTTTTTACTTTATATTTTTGTTTCGGTTTCTCTTAAATCAAGCAAATTGTGCTACTTTCATTTGTTTTTTTTTTAAATTAAAAAAAATTACTAATATCAAAAAAATTGAACGAATAAATACAAAAAGTAAAAGCAAACAAGTAAACAAATGATTTACCCATAAAAAGCACTTAAATACTTTTAAATCCGCTTTAACAAACTATTATTGTTTAGCAAATACTGTGTTTAAATGCACTTCTCTTTCTGCCACTCTCTCTCTCTCACTCCCTCAGCATCATCATCCGCTAATACAGAGTCAATAATTTAAGGCACCCTTGTGCGATGTTAACCAGCAGACACAATAGTTTTAACATTAAACTTGTTTGTGAAAATCATTTGTTCAAAACATTTATTTAAATATAACAAAATAAAGTTGTGGGTTAAAAATTTTTACTCTAGACTGGCTTTAAAAAAATTTTCACGTGACATATAGGAAGCCGCTTTAGTAGTGCAATATTTCATTTTAATATTAAAAAAAAAAATATATATCTTTTTTTCATTAACAAAAAATTCCGCGATTCAATAATATTTTTTTTTAAATATCCTGTGACAACCATTTTTGAAAAACCAACAACCAAAACCACGCAAAATGTTCTAACTTTTCACTTACTCGGACCTGTTCTGTAAACCAAAATGATCTAAAATCGTACAATTTCCAAACGTGATGATAGTCCTGCCGATGTGTTTGAAATCATTTGCGATAACTTTCTTGCGGATATGAAAAAATATTTCTTTTATCAGAGTTAATTTTCTAAGGTATGTGAGACGTCAGTCGGAACTTTTTGAAGCAGTTCTAAGACTTCGGTCGGAGCACTGTATAATAAATGATAACTATCATTATTATAAAACGATTCGTTATAAAATAAATAATAGAATTGCAATAATGGAAGCTCACGATCATTGCGATTCTATTATTTATTTTATAACGAATCATTTTATAATAAGGTTCAATTTAAATAACTTAATAATAAAGGTTTTATAACACAGATTTCAATACAAACTTTTTCTTATTAACCCCCTGTTTCTGCAACCCAGACGTTAGCTTGGAGTATACAATTTATATGGAAAAATGTCTGCCTGGCTTGTGGAAACTGCATATAAGCCTTTATAAAGTTGTAATATTTATTTATAAGCAAGGCAATTAAATATTAAATTCCTTTAATGATTTTACTTATAACACTAGCACTTGTGTTTGTTGGGTTAGTTTAAGCATACTATTGAAGCTGCAGCGCTTCTAAGGAATTAGTTTTTAACCAATTTTAACGTAGAAAAGTGATTTTTTAAGCGTTATACATAAAAAATTCAATTGACAAACCAATTTTTATGTAGCCTGGCCAGAAAGTTAAAGCAGGCAATACTTTTTCCGGACTGCACTTGTTAAGCTTGAAAAGCATACATTTTTATGACAAAGGAAACCAGCGAAAATTTCACCCTTTATAAGGATTCCAAAAAAAATAAAAAGTTGTGTATTTTAAAATGAGTTTAAACTCGTTTTTGTTTTCTTCATTTACCCTTTTTTTCGCAGCTAAGTTTGTACTCTGGCGATTATGGGGTCATTTATTGAACGTTTTGTTTGCAAAAAAAATTAATATTTGAACTTTATTGAAATAAAAAATCGTTTTTTTTTTTAGAAAAATATATGATTAATTTTAGATTGGCTTAAAACAATACAAATAACTCAATAAACATTTATAAAAGAGATTAATGGGGATTAAATAATTGTTGGCAATATTGAGTTATTCTACTTTTCTAACTTTTTATAACGAAACAAAAGCTGGTATTATGAGTGCAGCTTTAATAAGATTAATTATGGAGTAATTGATATAACTTTAAGTGAAAGCAATATAAAAATTATGATTAATATTAAAAAAATAATTGGACATAAACTTTTCTAAAGAGTATTTTTCTGTAATTTTAAAGAATGACCTATTTAACTTTTCTTTAATTTGAGGTAAATAAAATTTTAAGCAATTTTTATGCAAATTTATATTTTTTTATCTTTCAAAAGAAAAAGTACATTTGTAAAAAAGGATTTGAGGTAATTTAGATTTGAAATTCATGCAAAATAAAAATTGTGTGTAATTGCTCTCTTTTGGTTATCTAAAATAGTGCAGAACACTAAAAGAAATAAAAAATAATAGAAACAATTGAACTTTTTAGCACTAAAAAACAGTAAAAGAAGTATTTAAATCTATTTTAAAATGAATAAATAAATAAATAAATAAATAAATAAAAGGTTGGTAAATTTGAGGCAAATTGTTTCAAGTCGTTGCTAAGATTTATGAAAATATTAATATTCATAATAGAAAGTGATGTCAGGCATATTACTTTGCAAGATATTAATTTTTTTTCTTCAAATATTTGAACCTTATTTTGAGAAAGTGCTTCACTTATTGGCGTTTTGTTGAAACTAAATCCTACTAAAAATGTAATTCTTTAAAAAGCATCAATTAAATAAATTTTCATTACTTAATCACATGTAGATCTCATCTCTTACAGTAGTTGTTGCTAATTTTCGTAAAAAATATGATTCATATGATTCCATGATACGGGCTAATCGCTTTGGTTAAATCTAATGGTTTCTTAGAACAGTTTTTCAAAATTAAGATTAATGTCTATAATTTTTATTTAGTGATAACAAATAAATGTAGAAATTTGCTCCATTGCTGATCCATTTTTCTCTATAATTTTAAATATTTTCAAACTTTATCTTGTTTAAGTAAACAAGTAAGGTGCCCCTGTGGCTGAGTTATAGTGATGCTATTCTCTCCATCCAAAAGTCATGGATTCAATTTCCAATATATGCCCTGGGTGTTTTCTGCAGACAAAGCTAATCACTTCGCTGGTTGTGTTTGTTATAAAATAAATAAAATAGTTCAATTAAGGCAAAATGATTTTAAATTACTTATAAGTACTTTAGAGTATTTCTCATCTTTTTTTGCCATTTTAGTAGCCTCCTCTTAAACATTTTGTTTGCAGGTCTCTTACAGTATGGAAATCCTCTTTATTATTAAACTTTATGCAAACAAATTATTTGCATACATATACGAGTATGTACCTGCATTTGATTTAAAACAAAAGATGAACATGCACAATAAATACAATAGAATCGAGAGAAAGTAAACAATTTATTTATTTTATTCACAAATGCTTAAAATAAAATGAAAGAAACAAGACAGACCAAAAAATAAAAAAGAAATAAGAATAACCTTGTTGTGGTTTTAGATTAGATTATTTATATATTTTATTTGCTTAACCTTACAGAGTTTTGTATTTCTTGCCTTGTGTATTGTGCACTGAGTTGAAAGGAAACTTAAAAAAAATCATAAAATTTAAAATAGTTTGAAGGTTGAATTTTAAAGGATAAAATTCAAAAGGAAAATGTTGTTGCTATAAATAAATAATTTAATATTATCAGGGCGTATACTTAATATTTAATTATTAAAAGCAATTATTACGAATAAGGATTTATGGCCATGGGACCACTCACAATAAAGCAACCTTTCTTGTGTCACAGGTATGTGGAGTACGATTGTCAAAACAGTTGCTTCAAATACACTTGTAATACTTTTTTAACCACCTTTCCAAACTTTGGGATTCGTCTTACAATATGATTTTTTTTATGAGTTTGTTATATATAGATTTTATTTCAGCTTGAAGTTTTTCTTTTTTAAAGAGTTAACAAATTTATTTAATTATCAATATCCAGCAAAATTAAGCGACACAATGTTGCTCAAAATATGAACGAAAAATAAAACTAAATAATTTGCGCGGAACAAAATATAATACGTGAAGAATTAGTGCTGTTTTTATTTTGTCTGTTTTTGATAAAATTGGTATAAAAACAGTTTAAAGTCCACTCAGTTTATATTTGGATGCTAACGAAGTTGCAAGAAAATGCTAGTATAATATATTAGAAGGTCGAATAAATTACTATTATATTTAATATTTTGTGTTATGATTTTTTTTTTTATTTAGAAATTTCGGGATGAAAAATACAATAATTGGGGAATTTTCTATAAATTTTCATACACAATTTGCTTCTTAAATCTTATTGTCAGTAAATTAACAAGAGAAAGCTAAAATTCCTGCTTCAAAGTCATAACAAAAACCCAATTTATAAATGCTAAAGGCATTATGGGAAATTAAGGTAGCTCATACTCAAAAAATTTAGCAAGTGAATTCTTTTAAGAAAGCACTAACGCCTAGAAAAATTTTAATTATTCTCATAAAGGCTATCAGTAGGGAACAACACGTTATTTTATTGATTAAACAATAGGAAAAAAACTGCAGGAAGCAAGTCTTTGACTGTCTGCCTTTATCTTGGTGATTCCAATTCTAGCTGACTCTTTAAACAGAATCTAAAATCAGGAAGCCAAACCAATAGCCAAAGAACCTCTTTAGGCCAAATCATCGATTCAAACTGACAAGCAATGAACAGCAGCAATAACGCAAGAACATGATTAAGCCATATCGTCGAGTTGGACGAACCTGTTTAAACCAAATTTTCAATTTAAAGTGACAACTAAGTCCTAGTCCAGACTTGCAAATTTTTGTTGCTCCAACTTTTTAATATTCTGCTCTGAAATTGCATTAGTATCCACATTATGAAAGTCTAGTTTTGCAATTGTGTATTATAAAAAAATTCCAAGACTAAACAGGGACTAACAAGCCTGCTTACGCAAATTCGTAGATCCGAACAGAAAATCAGCGAACCGATCCATCGAGCCAAACTAAAAGCCAACAAACCTGTGTAAGCAGAATTATCGATTTGAACCAACAATCAAAGAGCTGAACGAACCAGCTTTAGCCGAATTTCAACTATAACCGATAATAAATGAACCTGCTTAGGCCGAATCAGGCAACCAACGAGACTGTGTCAGCAAAAAGTTAATATGCTTATAAATCACGGAGACAAATGTATTATCAAAAGCAAATACATAATTTGGAGCTATTTTGTATCTTTAATAGGTAATCAATAGAAGTCTTCTTATCACTAAAAATTGTTGTATCCGCAAGTAGTCCCTGGACACAGATAATTTACCCCAATCAAAGCTGAAATCACGTTACAAATTCCTCAAAAATATGTATAAAAAATATCTTTCCTTGTATATGAAACAATACCCTGATTCTAAAACTTTCAAATACTTGGCAAAAATTATTACAATAATTTCTGTCCACAACAAGATAAAGTTCTTAGTCATTGGTACAACATTAAAACATACATAAGTATTTTGATATTAATATTAAAAACAAGAGCAGCAAACTTATTTCATTGCCCTGAACTAAATAAAGCTTCAGGTATAAAACAACAAATAGTTTGCATCTCTACGCAATGAAATATAAAACATACCCACATGCATCCATTCATACATAACACATTTTCGTATGTATTATAAATGTTTCTAACACAAATAGAATTGTCGTTTTATTGGACAAAATAAATGTCATTGAGTTTTATTTAAAATATTTCAAATATTCGACTTTTGCTTTCTATACATTTTGCTGGCACAAAACTTTTCCACTGTTAAAGAACACTTGCACACCAACACACAGCCAAAAATGTTTATGAATACAATACAAATTTACATATTTATATATTTTTATTATTGTCACTGTGTAACATTTTGCAAAATAAAATCAAATCTAAAACTCACATAGCACTACAACAACAAATAGCTACTGACACTTCAATATGTTGCAGGAAATCCAGAGTGCTGGTGTTTGTCACTGGCAACTCGTTGTGGCTCTGTTTAAGATATTTATGATGCAAATTTTTTGATTTACAAAAATAAAATCTAGAATGTGCAGGTTTATATAGGAATACAAAGCTCTTGGAAATTATTTCGATGTATCTGATATTATGAAACTAAATTTTTTCTATTAAGTCTGATAGATTTTGAGGATTTAACTTCAGCTAAAAGTAAGAGCAATGTTTTTATATTAAAGTGAATTTTTAGTGGCTTTTACAATTTAAATCAGGCATGATTAAAATTTCCGAATAATTTTTTTTGCAAACTTTATGTTTTAGTTGTGGTGGAGCAATTAAAAATAATTTGCGCCGTAAATTTCTTTTGGAATTTTTTATTGATTCACGTTCAAAAATGTTTGCATTTCAAGCATGATTTTTAATACAAAACTTTAAAATTAGTGCAGTAAACTAAATTAAAAATAAGTTTTGGACCTATTGAAATAAAATCTTTTTTTATAATTTTTTTAAAAGGTCAAACGGCCGTAAGTGGATTTCAATTTATTTTAGAAAAAATGTTTTTAAAATTTTTATTTGCTAAAATTCTTGAAATCTATAAATTCCAATAGAATAATTATATCACAAGATCTTATTAGTATACTACGAATCTATAAATTATGAGACTTGTACACTCCCACACAGACACACAAACACATACACAATAGCTTCCGAAGCCGTCAAATTTAAATTTTCAAAAATCAGGGCAAAATCAGTTAAGTTCCTTTTTTATACTGAATTTATGAGACAGAAAGGTCTACGCTTAATTAATTATAATTATATTAAAAATAAATACTGAGCATTTTTCATTTAACAAGTAGTTAATATTAAGATAATTTCTTTAGAACTTAATTTTATGAAATTTGCTATAAGATTGTTTTTCTATTTAATATGAATCTCCGCAGCTTATTCTGCTTCTTCAGGCCTCTCAGGCCTCTTTTTATTAAATGAAAAATTTAATACAACGAATTGCATTCAAAAATGCTTACTTGCAGTTTAAAAAAGACATGGAAAAATTATTCTCTGTCAAATTACTAAAATTTGTTTTGGTTTTCAATATAAAAAGGCAGACGAGGAGAATTTGTTCTTGTCTTCTATAAACTGGCAGTTAATGCTCATTAGGTTTAATTCAACAAATGTGTGTTTAGCAGGTTGACTACTTTTAATATATTTTATAGATTTCCCAAATTTGTTTAACCAATTTTTTTTTTAAATTCGTAATACCTTATTTAGTAGGTTGCTTGAAAACACAATTCGATAAAATGCTCTTCAGTTAACTTGCTTGTAGCCCTGCAAAGATTAGTTCGTCTCAAGACCCAGCAAAAAATAAACCATTATTTTAACTGTATTATAATGTCTCTATTTTATATTTTAGAACCCTAAACTTTTATAGCTGAAAGCACTTTCAATATTTAACAAAAGCATATCTGAAAATAAAATATGTTTGGAGCATTTTGTTGAACTTCAATTTTATGCTCTTTTATTTATGTGTATAAAGCTTCTTTTTTAGAAAACTTTTTATTAAGTTTAAAAAAGTTTACTTCACAGTCTTGTTAAAAATAAATTTTGGTTAAGCTTGATTATTAAGAATTGGCATATTTGTGGATTTAATCTCAAAACCGACAACTTTTTGTGACTATTCTGTTCACAAACCATTGCCTTGCACGATAAAACTTTTTAAGCTTTTGGATATAAATAAGTTGTTGTTAAATTTAATTTAACATTATTCAGCACATATAGGGGAAACTGAAAAGTTAAACTTTAACTAAAAAAAAATATACATCTGATAGATTTCTAATTGTAGAAAACTAAAGTATATTAATATCGAATAAAAATTATTTGCTTGGTTTTATATAAGTTTCTAAGCCTACTGCGCTTATTTTATTATTTTTTGATTTTCAAAAATATTATTATTTCTGAATTCTCAAGTGGTTCCTGAAAATATGTGCATAATATAAGGGAATTTTAGTTCAAAATGTGTGGTTGAAGTCTAAAGTTAAAGCAACAATGAAATTTATATAGATAATTTTTAACCACCACCCAAATAAATTTCACTTCTAAAAATATATATTTATGTTGTTTTCTTTTTAGAAAAAGCACAATTTAAATTTACTTTTTATTCAGAAAATTTAAATTTAGCATTCATTCGAAGTAAGAACTTACACTCTCAAAGAGTCTTTAAATCCTTTCTAATTAAAAAAATTTATTTCAAAAAGTCATTTTATTTTGAAAGTTTCATTGAAAAGTGCAATAAATGTAAAATTTTTTGTAGTACAGAAATGCCATTAAAAAATTGCCTTTAAAAACCCGGAACAATATTTAAGCTTGTGTCTCAAACGAAATTTTATAATTGATTAGCTTAGAGCCAATTTCACAAAATTATTTAACAGGCTGTCCCACGATGTCACTAGAAATCGTTCGATCGAATACTTATATTGAAAACAACAACAAATTTTCTAATGTTATTGTTGTTTACAATACAAGTTATCGATCGAACGATTTCTAGTGACATCGTAGAAGTCATTTTTCCATACAAAAATTAATGAAAATCGACATTTAAATACGAAGTGATATTTAAATAGAAATGGTGAAATTGGCCCTTAGTGTGCCAACGCAACGAATCTGAAGGAAGTGCGATCTATGTCAAACCACAACTTTGCTTTCGAAAATTCAGTCATGATGTGAAAACGAGAGCTATAGAGAAATTGTAGTTCAGCAACTTTAGCATAATACAAAGAAGTTTTCATGATGCTGCTCGAAATATACCTTTCACTCAAAAATTGATCACATAATTTAAAAAGATCGGTACAACGTTAATAAAGCCAAAATAGTGTCCACAAAAACCATCTTAAAGCGTATAAAGCGTAAAAAGTTCTAGAAAGTTTCTTCATGATTATCCTTAGCTTTTAGTTAAGAAGCGCAAAAGTGATTTAAATGCGTAAAAATCATCATTATGCTGTATTTAATTAATAGATCTATAGCTATACTATAAAAAAATGCAAATGGTGTAATGACTTAAACATCTAGATGCCAATCACGGTCTTGTCTTCGCTGTTTGTCATTTATCTTAGTCCTGACTCGTAGAATAGTTAGGCAAATGATGTGTTTTAGTGTGATAACGCACTTTTCCAAGAGGGAACAGCTGCTATATAACATTTTTTTTATCGAAATGGAATACGAGAATTATTATAATTGCATACGAAGTTATTACTTTATCGCTGGTAAATAAATTTTGAAGTATAATATTTCATTTCTGCTTACATTTTCATTTATTTAGAAATTGGCATGATTGTATGGGTATTGTTATAAATCAAAAAGGTACATAAAAAACTTTACTTATAAACGCACTTACCTACGGTAAAACCATAATTATGTACACAATAAAAATCATTTCTCATATTCCAATTCTTTAAAAAACTTATGTAAATAGACTTTTCTTGCATCCTTTACTAACTCACATCAACTAATAAATTAATTCCTAATAAAAAAATTTAAAAAAATGAACTTGGGCGTTATCTAGAAATTATTCCTTGAATAAAAATTAATTATAGTTCAAGTAATATATGTATGTATGTATCACATAAAAAAATTAATAAAACAAATCTCTAATGGCCGAAAGTTATATATTGTTATTATAATTTTTTGTATATTGAAGACTTTTTCATTACCAGCGGCTTCTCATGAACGTTTGAAACTCAAAATTATTTTCATATTCACATATTTGATTTAAAACACCTGTGATGGCAAAAAACTAAACTAATTATATTCAACAGCATACACCGAGACCAACTAAACAAATGAGTAACAACATCTGTGGCCGAATAGACAAACAAACGAACAACAAATTGTGTTATCTAGTTTAAACAACTTGTCAAAATATTACAAAATAAACATTCATATATATATATATACATAAACATGCATATACACATTGTATATCTCTACTGCCAAACATATTAAGGCAATTATTTGTTTGAATACGCATTCGACGCACAGCACACAATTTTTGCATTCCAATGAAATAGACGTGAAAAATGCATCACAAAGCATATTCCAATTCAGTTTGTAACTGCACCTCTAGTAACGAAAACCGTACAGACAAAGAAGAAAAAAAAGATATTTTATCAAAAACAAATATTATTGCATTACAATTAAACATGATAAAAGCATTTGGCAACAAATGACAAAAAAAAATAACTTCATTAGAATCTGATATTTAGAATATGTGTGAGAGATGGAGAGATATAGAGAGACAGCAATGAAGGGTAGAATAAAAGCATAAGGAGCAAATTTTATAAACTCTGTAGTCAACAGTTGGCTATTCAATTGTTTCGATAATTCGAATTTGCTCTATTAGAAGTCACTACTATTGTGTTACTAAATGTATTTCTTCTACTATTAAAAATTATAAATTAATTTCTTAAACAGTTTCAAGTTCAATACTCTTCAATTATTTCTTAAAGAATTAAATACTTCATTTCGTAAGAAGGCAAAATATGTTAAAATCGACTTAGGTTTGGGAGATGTTGGATTTTTCTTCACCAGCTCTTATGTCTATCTACTTAACATGAGTTTTTAATGAAATAAAATATGAGAATTGTATAAACAATTATTGGATTTACCAATTTACAAGCTACACTATTCTTGCTTATCTTTCTTGATCATCACATAAATCATTTCAGTTTATTTGCTGTCTAATGTTACTTTCTTATTGCTTTCAACAATTTTTTTTCTAAAATTTTTTGCAGTTATTTCAAAATCTACTGAATATATCTTGTCTTGTATTAAAGTATTTGCCAAACATTTTGTCTTACGGGTACATTTTGTAAATACAAACGTTTTCTTCGTTTTGAAATTTGTATGGAAAAAATATTTTTTAAACGATTTTGCGTTATTTTTCATACAAATTTGAAACATTTAGAAACGAAATTTTTTACAAAATCCGCTTACTAATTTATTTGTTTAAATTTTAAGTAATTTCCCCATAAAATACTGCTATAATTATCATCCATTTCTGTTATCATTTTCTAATTCGTAGATATGTTTGTTTATCCAAAGTCGAGTTTATTGAGTTTGTGTTAGGAAATTTTCGACATAACTTTGTTAACCAATACAGCAAAACCAATTGTCAGTCCCATCAGATATTTGTAACGCTGAAGGCAATATGATGGTTTTGTTGTCAATGTTGCTTTTTGAAAGCATGTTATAAATATATGAAAGTTTATATGTTTAGACATATACAATAGTATTTTGGAATATGGTCAATGTTATTTGGTGTTTTGTTTGTAAACCGTGAGAATTAATTTAAAATTTTTAACTATAACAATAAATTACTTTTGAGTTGAAGTATGATTGTGTTCAGCATTATAAGTATTATTTATTTATAAAAAAAAGAACTACTTTTTGATAGAAATCAGAAAATGTTTAAACAATTTGTATATTTGAAATCAACCAAACGAAGTTTTAATCAACTAAATAAATAACTCGTGAAATGTTTATTTACTGCCTGTTATTATATAACTTAAATTAATTTCCGATCTACAACTTTAAAGCAACAATAAGGTTTAAATATTTATGTTTGTTTCAATAATAAATTGTGCTTTCTATTGTTTAGTTTGGCCCAAGGAAAATCATACAAAAAGTGTTAAAAAAGCATCATAAAAATATAATAAATAAAATTCTTTTATAAAATTCTTCAGCACATAATAATATTTCTTTAATGCTTTTATTGTTTTGGAAAATCTTATTCCCAAAACTATCAAAAAATTATTTCAAGCAGTGAAAAACAAAAGGAAAGATAACAATAATAAGAGAGAAACATTTTCTAAAATGGCACTTTAGAGATTATTATTTAAGGAGTAAAGCAATTTTTTGTAAGAGTTTTGGAAATCTAAGGACACAAACAAACAGTTTATTTTATAAAATTTTTTTAAATAATACTTACACTTATTATTTGCTTAAATTGAAACTGCAACAAAGTTATACTTAAGGAATAAGTTCGTAGTCTGCACGAAGTTCGCTAAATTAAAGCATAAAGAATCAAGAAGCAATTATCTTTTATGAAATAAATATCACTCATACGTATCTAAATTAATAAAAACTGGTGCATACTTTATTGCTCTCAAATAAAAATCGTAGTTCAGTGCGAGTCAGCAATATGTATGTAAATAATAATAACGGTATATCAGTGTTGCCAGTAATTGTTTTTAAGAATTTGGGATTTTTTTTCAGCCAAGTAAATTTTTTTCAAATAGAGTCATATTTTGAGATTTTCTTCATATAAAAAAAATTGTATTACTGCGTTTTTTGTGTAAATAAATTAAATATTTCCTTGTGGGAATTTATCTTAAAACAACAATTTAAGAACTGAAAATTATTTTAGTTCTTAATGTAATTTTCTAATACAAAAATTGTTGATCTATTTACAAAAACATTCCAACAAACAAACAAATGAAGCAAATAAATTCATTCAATGAAAAAAAACAGCTAAATTTATAATCAAAGTTAGCTTAATATTCTCTCGATTTATCCTAGAAAAGATGTTGGAAATAGTTTTTCAAGAGTGTTTTTTTTTACTTTTACATAAGTCATAGCTAGACGTAGTATTTTTTAAGGCTTATGTTATACACTTTGACCAAGTTTTTAAATTTTTTGTATCCCATCCAAAAAAAGACGCAATTTGTCGAGGACATCAATATGAAATGAAATAATATTATAGTTGGAGTATAATTGAAGAACAAAAAAGTAGTCACTCGGGAAAAAATTCTTAGTGAATGTCGTTGGTTTCCTTTATTCACCTGATAAGTTGATATAATATTTCTTATTGATAATTTTAAATTTTTTAATCAATGTCCATTATGCGGTTTGCATTCCAAAAAATGGTTACTGTATTGGCTTTTAAGCCCACGTTTGACTTTTTTGGAACAGATTCACTCAGAGAAGTTTTTTATTTTGCCTGCTGTCTGGTTTCTGGTATATTTTTTTGGATCCATGTTCGCGGTTAAAAAGTATGCCAAACATACCTGTGAAGCTGTTACAATTTTTGCGGAAAACTTTCTCATGTCCAAGTGATTATTGAAAATTTAAACCACTGAGCCTTATAGGATACCTAGGAATACCATAGGAATAAACTTGTTCTATTTAAAAAGAATTATCAAAATATTGCAATGACTACATTTCTGCTTTTCCTATAGTATAGTTAGATATATAAATTTATACACAAATATTTTTCCCTGCTGTTTTTCTTCCTCACTAACAATTCAAGCCTTAATAATCTTTCTTTCAAAACCATTAACAAGTAATAAATGTTTTATCCCATCTTTTGCGTTATTAAATAATAAAATGATACAAAAAAAAATCAAAATTTTCTTAGAAATTAAATTTACTTTTACTTTCTTGTCTTTATGTTATTAATTTAATAATAAAAAAGAAAACTTTTTAATCAAACAACAGAGGAAATGAGAGATGAGGGTCATACAATGAAAAATCTTTAAAGCCACAACCATAAAAAAACAAAAGGAAATTGCTTTTATGATGACATATTAAATAACTTTAAGCCCACACATGTTTATATTCGGTTAAGATTATGATCTGAAGGCCCACAAGCCAACACATGCTCACATGGACATAAATTTTGTATTGAAAAAAGAGCAGTCAGTAAAATAAAATAAGGGTAGTACAACACAATCGAAATTATGCTACACTTGATGAAAATAAAGAAGATTGAATGTTTTTGGTTATAAGGGTTCAGCTCAAAATTATAAGGACTTACAAAACTTTTCTTATAATAACATACTACAAAATTTTGTTTAATATGAATATGATAAGTTCATTGTTAAGGCCTTAATTTTTTGCCAATACAGAGAGCTACTAGTTCTGCTTGTTTCTAATTTTTTTTAGAACAAAAATGTCATCAAGTACAAGATATATAAGTTTAAAAACTGTGTACAGAACTCACCAGTGATAGGTTTTTTAATACTAAAGCATTCAAAACATTAAGTGACCTTAAACTTATGAAGCACGCCTTAGCTGCAATACATAAATATGAAAATAATCGAACAAGTGTGTGGGTACTTAAAAAACACAGCCTTACACACACACTGTAGCTTTACATGCTGGCGTTTTGTTTTTAAGAAATTTTTTCTACATCCATATATTTTATATTTTATATCCCTTTTAAAAGCTCGTATTCTTAAAAGAAAGTTAATTTATAATACAAAAAGCAACATACTCATTTTAAAATGTGTACAAAGATTTATATCTACTTGATACTTCTAAGTAATAAGCATAAAAGCATATTATAAAATTTTCGGTTATTTAGTTGACTTCTAAAGAGTTCTTATATGGTTTTATTTGCGTTTATGGATACAAAGAATTTGTGCAATTTTTAAATGGTAATATTTTGTTTAAGTGCTAATAAATTTTAATAATTTTTAGGCCAGGAATAAAATCTCTTATTCATAATGTTTAGTTCAATATTTAATTAAAAGTGAAAACGTTTTTATAAGCTAATGTGATTTTGTTTTGGAGCACAAGACAAATGAATTTCGTTTGGCTGGGGAAATGCAGCATATCCAATGTTCATCTACTTGAGCGGCCCAGTAGCCTGTCAATACCGCAACAAACTGCGAGATACTGTTCCTATTTTTGCTTACAATTTCTTCGGAGAATTTATCGCGAAGGCATGGTTACCTACTTTTTGCAACTAACAATGCATTAAAGGCATCTGAAGCTGATTTAAGATCATCCGGATGCTCATTGCTCTTGAAAACTCTATGCAATATTTAAACACTGATGTTTCCTAGCCTTGATAAGGACTAATACTAAATTTGAAATATTTTAACTATTTTTGTGCAAACTTTATTTGTTTTTCTGATTTACGATTCAATTAGAGTAAAAGTTTGTATCGTTCTAGCGGAAAAATACATATGATACAAAATTTGTGAATGTAGCAGAGGCACGACAGTGAATAGATTTCGTTAATGGAAGTTGCTTGCTGGAATTTATAAAGATGCACCAGCACTAAAAACTTTTTGGTTGAAAAAAGCTTTTCTATGCGTTGTAAATCTGATCACATATACTGGCCATTAATTTATTGAAAGAACCTCTTCTTAATATGTAGTAAAAAAAAAAAGATTCTCATTTGATGGTTTATTTTCAAGTATCTTAGGTGTAGAAAGATTTAGTTCTTACACTGCAAGATAAAGTGCTAACGTTTGTTTAGTATAAAATAACCAAAATCTCTTGGAACGAAGCTTATTAGGTGAAATTTATTCTAATGTCAACAATTTGACTACCTGTTCTGCTCCGAGAATGATAACGTGGGCCTTCTGTTTTGGAAATATTTTGTGAAAAATGGTTTGAGATGGCATTAGTTTTTAAACTCCTGCTTTTTGTGTCACAAGAGTCGTTAGAACAGTACCGAGTGTATGTGATGTTAAGATCAACGTGTTATTTACTCACGGGGATACAATCTGCTACTTTCATTGCATAGAAAATTTAATTTAAATATGCACAAACACTAACAGCCTTATGTATTACTAAAAACTGGCATGAAGTTGGCAGAAGTAACGAAATATAACTTTTTTACTATACAAATCGGTGCATGATGTGGTTCAACTCTCTCTTAAATGCCTGCGTTATTTTTAAGCTATAGTGAAATTCGCAAAGATCATGTTCAATTTTGCAACTTATGTTAACTTTATGCCAATTATTTTGTTATGCATAAGGTAGCAATTTCTTTCATCTTTATATGATATTTTTTTCTCAACTTTTGGGAAAGTCATCGAATGTGTGTGAAAACTTCCTTAGAGCTAAATATGAACCAAAAATGTTAAAGAAATAACAAAAATACTGGAAACTGTTAATTGACTACTGTTAATGTAATTCAACATAAATCCAAATTCTCTTAATTATCTTACAGTATAACAGTTAAAAATTGAAAAAAAACTTTCACTGTAACATTTAAATGTTAAAATTGAATAACATGCTAACAAATGTTTGTAACATCCCTTGCTGTTAGCCCACAGGCTGAAAAGTAGAATTTTTAATGTTAATTGGTACTCTTCAAGTTATTAAACAATTTTGTGCTAAAAAATATTCTCTTAAGCTTTAATGGTTTTCTCTGCCTTGTGTTAGGTTTTGTACCCCCATATATATTTTGGGACAATTTTTTTTCAGGTGCAAGAGTACATCTAACACCTGCAGGTGCATACCAGTTTTAAGTATTTTTGTCTTTTTTTCTTGTTGTTGTTGTAATTTTATGTTTGGTCAAGAAATTGAAAGTTGTCATGTAGGCAGGATATGTGCCGTGTAAAGACCATAATGCTTCTTTATGCAACTACTTAGTGGCCTGGTTTGGTATTCCCTTCAGTTTGCATTAATAATGATAATTGAAAAATATATTTATGTATGTGTGTAGGTATGCTTATGTAAGACAAAGCACGAAAGTGAAAAATATAGTATATTGAAGTATATTTGTTTGTATATATTGATATAAAAACAAATTTTATTTTAAGGAATTTAAAAGTAAAGAAAAATATTTCAACTGAGTTAGTTCAATATTTATTTTAGAACTTTTTTTTATAAAATCTAAAGCTTCCAACTTAAAAGAATAAGTTTTGACCTGTTATTATATCATTGGGTTGAGTAACTGTCCGTATATTAATTCAATACTTGAAAGCATAGACACTAAAATGGAAGAGAAATTTCTAAGTTTAATATTTTTTTCGCACTGTTTTCCAACATAAATCTCTTAATTGCTCAACAAAATACTAATTGTTTATCAAATATATTGAAACGGATTATTGTATTGTATGAAAAAAAATTGTCCAACCTAAGATATGAGATAAAAATATGAAACTTATCTATTTCTTAAATAAGCTCTTTTCTTCTTGTGTAAAATTTAAAAAACGTTTAATAATTATCAAATATTATTTAGAGTTATCAAACATTAATAGCTGCACAAAATCTAGCAGATTTCAATTAAAATCTTTATGACAACCTATACCGTTTACACCAATTTTATGTTGTTGATATTTATCAAGATTTTTTTATCCAAAACAGAACCCACTAACTGAAATTTTTCCAAAACTTCAATCAAACAACTGCACTGTAGCCAATTCGCACACCTTTTTATATACACAGGCTGACTTTTTAGTACAAATGTAAAAAAAAAATATATAGATGTATCACTAAGTTCTAATAGATTTAAAGTAGATTTTGATAAAATCTAGTGACGTAGTAGATCTACTAGAAAAAATCTCGTAAGTAATTTTTCAAATGAAGATGCACTATTTAGAATTTTTGTTGAAATAAATTTTTTTAACTTATTCGTTAAATATTTAGTTTAGATAAAATTCTAATTCAAAAATTTTTTGTTTTCTTCACATCCATTATAATAAAGTTAAAGAGTTTTTTTATTGTTTAGTTTTACTTAAGACCTCATTTAAATTCGTAATTCAAATTTCATATTTAAGTTTAAGTATTGATATTCCCATAATCATTGGCAAACTTTTCCTAAACCCCCTGATTTCCCAAGTTCTTAACAATCATTCATCTTAATATTGCATGTAGCTTGTAAGCAGCCAATAATAACGACAACGAGAGCATTAAGAAAAAGTTTACTTATTTTATATAATATTTTGTTGTTCTTTCTTGTGTTTTGATGCAAATTAAGAACAACAACAAAACACTTGTGGCTCAAAGTACCAAGACAAACAACCAGCAAACAACAAACATCCCAAATGAAGGAGAACAAGTGACAAAGTTTTCTTAAAAAAAACAAAAAATTAGAACATAAAATAACCTGCAGATTATAAAGAAGAAAAAAAACACAGGAAGCGATAAGATTTTCTTTAAAAAAAAATATTAAAGAAAATTTAAAGAATTGCAAAAAAAAATTATATTTTATTTAAAACAAACCAGGATGTACGAGTATTATAAATGATTTTGTTAAGTAAAGTAAGAGGTAACAAATTAAAAAAAATCTTTATGAAAGCATATGGGGAAAATGTTTAATATTCTGTTACTTTAAATTATATTAGATTATTTAAGTGATTTCGACTGAAGTTTGTATGTTTTATATGATTGCATATAAGCTTTATGGAAAGAATTATAAAGAAAATATTATAATAAATTAGAATAAAGTTGTATATATTTAATTTGATATTAAAACACAAATACAAGTTAGAATTATGTATGTCAGCTTCAAACTATTAGAGCAAGAATTTGTTATTGCAGCAGAAGCCTTACTTGCAGCTTGTATATGCATACTAAATATTATCCAAGAACATGCATATACTCTCTGCTGCCAAGATATGTACATACTTAATTTTCGACCCAGAGGTTTAAATTCAAATAATCCCTTTACTCACTAATAATTTTTTGGGATAAAAGACTTCCCTGCCAAACTTCTTAGGATTCATTTAAAACTTTCACTTCCAGTTATCACTTCAGCTAATCAAAGATACAAGTACGAGAAATGTAAAGTACCTGAAGATATTGAAGTACAAGAATCACATAAATGTCAGGAAAAAGCAAAACTCCCAACTGCAAAACTTTAAACACTAAAACAAACCGTTAGGCAGTCAAGAAGTTAAAAAACTAAACAGCCATAACAACACTCCAGCATCAGGACTGCAAGTGTTTGAGACAATTTCAATGCAAGGGAAAGAAATAACAATAATAATAAAGGTCTTGATAAGAAAGAAAAGAATTTGAAAACTTTGATGGCCATTCAAGGTAACAAACAGTGTGATTTTATTGTTGGAAATAAACAAAGCGCTGGAGAAAAAAAAGGACTATAGTTTTGTTTTCGTTAAAAAATTGTCAGTCAACTTTTTCTTTTAAACATTTTCTTTGGTCACTGGGGAAAATGTAAGATTTAATGGGACAGGTACAATGCAAGTAGAAAAATAGGAAAAGAAAAATGAAGAAGGAATAACAAAGACTGAATTGTTAAGTGTCTAGAGTGGTTAAGATGATTTGGGTTGTTGCTTCGTTTTTTCCCCTCTCTCTCTATTTCTTCTTTTTTTTTGGAACTTTTACCATGAATGCTTAGAGAAATTTAAAAAACAAAAGCTGATTGTATTTTAGATTTGAAAAATAAACACTTTGAGTTGTTTGGCAATGAGTATCAGGAAAAAAATGTAAAGTTTTAAATTTTTTTTTGCCAGTTTAAAGGATATAAATAAAAATCGTTTCCAGCTTAGACAATTATGTGAAAGAAAAACACATTTTTACAACAATGAAAATTTAAAATATTTTTATGCTTGTCTTCTAATTTTAAGTTTTCTTATAATAAAAGGACAAAAATATTGAAAGGATTCAAAGCCTATACTCATATGTGCTAGTTTGAAAAATTTTGTCTCTTATTATGAGAATTTTTCGATCAAAAGTGCACTTGAACGCGTGTTTAGTAAAACATATTACTGTTGTCAATTAATCTTATTGTTATTGTTCGAAATAAAGCATCAGCTAAGACTAAAAGTAAAATAAGAACAAATAATTTTAAATACAGGGTGGAGAAAAAATAATGTCATTATTTGAATGGGTTGCCGTCTTTGTAGATGGCACCAAATATTACTGAGCATTATCATTTATGATGCAAATATATAGTTATAAACAAGCCATGAAACGATACACACTTCAAGAACGACGTAAAATTGTCGTTACTGTTTATTTGATACATTTTTGTATGAATATTTCTCGTCGTCGTGTTTAATGTACTTGAACAATTAAGTATTGGTGTAAGCACCTTCTTTAAATTGGGTCTCCTTTAGATGTTTGAAGAAGTGACCGGCTTTTTATTAGATGAGAACATCACTGCTGTTGCAGATGACATTGGAAACAATTACCAAACATCAACGATTTGACAAGGCGCAGAGTTAGTCAGTCATCAACTGAAGTTCGTTGCAACAAATTTAATCAATATACTTTTATACGAAGTCAAACTGTTTTGACATTTCTTTCAGTTCAGTAAGGTTTTGACAAAATATCACAAAACTTTCCTTTAAATTTCATACCATTATACACATTAAATTTTTTCTTCCACAGATTCCACAGAAGACAGCTAAGAAGAAAAAATCTTCAATTTTCTTTGTGAATGTTCAGCTTTGCATCTCTCAAGATACAAATTTTTAGGCAGCCATGTATTAGACGATCTTTCAGATTTATCTGAGATTGGGTTGAATGACCTTGTCAGATATCTCAAAGCGACAGGTTGGATCTAGTAATGACCACCGTATCAGAATACTTAGATACGGTTCTACATAGGTTGACACCGATTAGTGTAGTGGTTCTTTAAAAAAGGAATCATCTAGATTCTACTTGAATGCCTGCGTGTAGTAGCCAGCCACGTAAACCAACCAACCAACCAATCACAGGCCTTTTAACACCAGAACAACGTTTCCTATTTATGAAAATTTACTTTGAAAAGAAAAAATAAATCTCTTCGCGAAGTTCATAGATAATTTCGTTCATAATACGGTTAGTATAGTCGGCCTAGTGAGCAAGCAATTTGTGCAGTTATTTATCGTTTTCGCACTTATTTTATTCTTCCCTTCTTAGCCCTCTTGGCTGGTAGTAGTCGGAAGGGCAAATTTGGTTCCTGTCGAAGACTCTGAGTGTTTTGGCAGACAACACTAAGTAGATTCACGGTTTGTGTTTCTTATGTTTATTAAAAAAAACCTTCAAGCAGACAAAGAAACTTGTGTACCAAAGATATAAATGCTGCTTTTTCGAAATAAGCACAGAGTATCCATTACGATGAACGGCGTGTGCTATCGAGCCATGGTGACAGAATTTTTGTTTTAAAAAATGAATAAGGAAAACATCAACAATATTTATAATCCAATAAGACTTACCTACAGTGCACTTAACAATAGATTTATTTGCAAAATGAATTTGCTGACAATTTTATTTCCAGAAAATGTTCTGTTCACGGGACTCCTCGTTTGTACGATTAAATGCCTTTAGATTACTTTTATGGTGCAATTTTTGAATTATTGGAAGCCAACATTCAAGCCATAATTAACACTATTCGTTCATATCTATTGGAAAAAGTTCTCAGATCGAATGGACTGATCAAATGGAAATGAAGTTTAGAATATAAAAATAAAAATGGTAATAATTTAGAATAAAAAAAATTGACAATGCATGATTGAAAAATTTTTATTTTTTGTTTTACTTTTACTTTTGAGCAAAACAATCCTGTGAGAGCAAAACGAAAACATAAATTAAAATGAAATTTATTTGCTGGAGGTCAAGCATTGTCTATATATTTCATTGGTGCTTAGCCAAATCATCAGTAGACTTTAACCACATTTTGAACAGTCACAAACCTCTTATCTTATGCACAGACTTTCAAAAACTATTTGATTAAAATGTTTTTGTTTTAAATTTTAATGCTAGAGCATACATTTTTTGTTTGTATTTTTTAAATTTCAATTTAAACAGTTGTAGCATCTGTTTCATTATCAAAATTCACAAGAAAACACGTGAAAAGGCCAGACCAGTTTTCATTTTTTTTTTATGAAAGCCAGGCTCTTTTAATTTAATTAATAACAATAAATCAACCAGTTCAAATTATGACATTGCTTTTGCGCCACCTTGTAAAAGGAAGCTAACTAGCGGTCTCCACTAGCCATGAACTTGGTATGGGCATCACGTCGGACATCGCAAATGGCTAATGGAGACCGCTCATGTCCATGTTTCGTCCATGCTCCGACATGTATGCCCGAAGATATGTCTGAGCAACGATGTTCGCCATGAGCTTCATCGCCCGCAACCATGTGCCATAGAAAGGAAAGAGACAGAACAAAATTAGTATATATTCCTTTTTGATTGAACTAACGCAAAATACTTTGATATGCCTGAACATGGACATCGCACATATTTACCACAACCAAGTAATTGATGAATTATTCACAGTTGCTCTGCCGGCGTCATGTTCATGTCATGTCCAAGTCGATTGCTAGTAGAGACGTAGGGTAAGAAAAATCAGAAAATTTATTTCACTTATAAATTCATAATTTTGTCACATTTATTATGACTGACATTAATTATTTATTGTAAGGATAATAATAAAAATATAAATACATGCAACGTATGCAAATTAATAATAAATTATTTGATTTAATGGTGTTATAATTACAATGACTGTCTTTGAACCAAAAAAGCAAATAAAAATACACAACAGATAATTAATTGGGTTTTAAAATGGTTTAAGACAGAAGTGATGCAATCAGTTATTAATATTGATTTCTTATGAAATAAGCTAAAAATATATTATTTTTATATTAAAGGAAAAGTATGATAAATTGGGTCATATTTTGATGCTGTTATTACTAAATGGGAAATAAATATATATAGAAAACAATCATGAAAATAAGCCTAACAAAATTAGTTAATAAACTGCTTATTATTATTTAATTATTTTCTTAAAATAATAAATAAATAATAAAGAAATTTTATTTTTGAGACTACGGTTTTGCCCCTCAAAAAGTATACAGAAAAAAAAGACTTTCTAATGGGCAGGCAAAAATTTTATTAATTTTACAAGAAAATAATCGTCTAGAATTTGTTTTTTTTTTTTTTTTGAAGAAACAAACACAACCCGCGAAGCGATTAGCCTGTCTGCAGAAACATCCAGGGTCTATGGCGGGAATCGAACCCACAACCTCTGAGCTGAGAGGATAGCATCAATACCACTCAGACACAGGGGCATCCTAATGTATTTCGAAAGCTAATAAAAGTGTGTATTTTATCTAAAATGAACAATTGAAAGATATTTGTAACATCAAGCAACGTACTGACTGAAAATAGCACCAATTTTTGGATCGCAGTCATATAAGAAAAATATAATACTTCTAGTTTTTCTCGGAAATTTTTGCTTAAAGCTTTTGCGGCGATATGCATTAGCGAAAGTAAAATGCGTATGGGATCAAGCTAACCACTAAGTAATCAATTTCAATGTAATTTTAATAAAAAAATATTTTAGCTAATAAGTACAACAATAAGTTATTATTTCATTTTTATAAATAGTATAGTTTAAGTTGTCATCTACCAAGTAGTTAAAGCTTGAGTCATGATAACTGTTAAAATTCCGGGCTATTCAATATCCTGTATTTCATAACTGCTATCAACGCAATCGCAATAATAAATAAGTGATTTGAAATTCCTTATCATTACGCAAACTCATACATCAGTCACTGCTCAATGTTAATTTAAACGTTTTTTAAATTCTCCAAAAAATAACAAAAAATTATCAAATATAACTTGCCAACCATTAGTTAATTTGGTTGTTCACCTTTTTTTTTTAGAAATTTTCAATCACCAACAGCTTAAAGCAAAAAAAAAAAAAAAAGAAGGAAAATCAAAGTCTTTTCCTTCCAAAAACATCTGTCACTCTTAAATTCAATGACAAATTATACGAATTTTACAGTCACCACCTGGACCACAGAAAAGGAACACTTGAGGGAAAAAAGTATTGCACAACGTTATACTCGTAGTTACTATGAGAAAATAAAAATGTGATAAATCATGCTGCTAGTTCATCATCATGCCCCACATGCACTGCACCACTAGTCAAAAGCTTTCCCACAGCAGTTATGCAGAACCGAAAAAAAAACACAAAACAACCAAGAAACAATTAATTAAATTTTTAGTCAAATTATATGAAAATTAGTAAAAACCACAAAATGGATTAACACAGACACAGACACACACACATGTACATAGTACAAAAGCAACTCGTGTGTAAAAAGTAGCAGGGGGCTTTGGGCGCATATACAGCACGTGTGTTCAAGTTTGTTCGTTCAGCTTGACATCTAACCCACTAAAGTCTCAGGTCATGCTAAAGAATGATAATGATGATGCATTAAAAATCATGATAAATGTTTTTAATACTCTTACCCGCGATTTATTTTGTAAAGGTATTAATGTAAATTAAACGTTTTAAAATTATACAAACAATAACTACGGAGGCCTTATTTAAGGATGATAGTTTAGAGAATAAGAAACTTTTATAAGCCTTTAATTTTAAGAAAGAAAGCTAAGATATTAGTATTCATAGATTTAATTTGTTGTGGTAAGTTGCTGGCAAGCAATTTGATTTTAATTGGTTGCGGCTCTCAAGGAAAAATATGTGCCATAAAAATCATTTTTATGACATATGGAAACAAACAAATCAA
Source organism: Nowickia ferox (assembly GCA_936439885.1). Lineage (NCBI taxonomy): Eukaryota > Metazoa > Arthropoda > Insecta > Diptera > Tachinidae > Nowickia > Nowickia ferox. The sequence continues at coordinate 6,159,894 of OW387026.1, forward strand.
TAGATCTAAATCGTCCGTCTCAAAAATTTTTTTTTCTAAATTCGGACACTAGAACACAAGCCATTAGTTTGTAATTTCCAAATTTTAACTTTAAAAGCTTGCAAGCAAATTTGTGAAAAGGTTTCCGAAGCTGCAAAATAGATGTATATTTCATCCATTATATTTATTAATAACAAAATAAAAAAAAAATCGATTTAGAAACGTTTCTCCGTCAATGTTTATTTACTTAAAAGATTTAACTCCTTCATCTGCTTTACTTTGCTGTAAAATATTTCTTTAGCACACAATGAACTAAAAAATCTTTTCCTTTCTTACCCCCTGCTCTTTTATTTATACACAAAAAAAGAAATAATTTTTAGTTGCATTTATCTTTCGAAAATTTCTCTAATTTTGATGAGATGAAAAATAGGATAAAACTGCATTTAAATGTTTAAATAGTTCGTCCGTGACAGGTGAGTTCTTGTTCATTGCTAAATCTTACATTTCATGAAATGAGTTGATGAGTTAGTTGAGCGCCAAGTGTCTGGGAGGTATTTAAAAGAAACAAAAAAAAAAATAAATAAACTTCATTAAAATGAAAGACGAGAAAAGTTTTCTTAAAAAAATAAAAATAAAAAATTAATGAATATCAAATTAATTTTTTGGCTAAATTAAGTAGTCAAACGAAGGTCCTTGGGGATGAATTACTTTTTAAGAGAGTATGGTAAAGGTTAGCAAGTTTTCGTTACAGACATATAATGGAAATCGAATGATTGTAGAATTAATTATATTATTGTAATTAATTGAAATTGAAGAAGCTAAACAACAGGCAAAATAGATAAATTATGAAAAGAAATCTTTTAAGAATTGTTGAAAAATTTTTTAAAAATCTACTTGTATAAAATTTAAAAAGCCTTAAACAAAAGCTTCAAGATTTTTTTTTTGAAGACTACTGATGAGCTTCTGAAGCTGAAAACAAATGCTTAAAGAAGTGGCTTAACCAACTCCGAGCAAAAATTTTTCATATTAAAACATTACAGACTTCAAGTCAGATAAATATACTTCGATATTTTTAAACATGTCACATTTTTTGTATTTCAAATTGATTTATTTTTAAAACCCAGACTGCGTAAAGGCCTATTTAGTCAAGTCTTCTAGAGATAAATTATTTAGAAAATTCAAATCTGAGACTCAACGTCTGGACTGAATGTCAACCTGTAAAAAGAAAATTTCTTGTTCACAAGAAACCAGAAGATTTCTTTATATGAATCTTTCAAACCAGCGACCTAAAACCACCAAAAAAGCTCAAGCGACAACTTTTTTAACTTAGTTTTTTGACTAAAATCATTTCACACTTCAGCCCCAAAAATGGCTTTACAAATTTCTTGCGTGTACGCAGTAAACTAATAAATACAAGTTTTCCTTTCCCAGGTATTAACCTTCTTTCTTGCTTCGTAGATTTTAATAAGCAAATTTTGTTTCAATATTAATATGTCGTGGTTAACCTTTTAACTTTTATTTAACTTTTATATCACAAAATAACAAACATTGCAATGAATTTACTAAAATTCTTCACAATATATTTCATTCTGCCACCGTTTCAATATTTAAAGCAGGAATTTTTCAGTTTTTTTTTCATTCCTTAGCGGATTTATTGAGAAAAAAATGTTCTTAATTCCTTTTAACCATAGTTATGCAAATGTAATTAGTTGAATATTCATGGGAAAGCATTTGTCTTGGTAGTTGTAGCCATGCTTTCCTCCACTATTGTCAGACTGGGCTAAATATACATTTTTACTATTTCCATTTTAGTTTTATTTTTTTTTTACTTGATTTTGTATATTTTATACACACGTATGCAACTAAAAAAAACATTTCTTTCACATTTTTAAGACCATAAAAAAATAACACTAAAAACGGAAAAACTAACATCCACCTAAGAGAACAACCGGAAATAGTGTAAGAATATAAAATAATAAAAAACACAGTATGAAGGGAAAACACAAACCAACTCAACTCGATTATAAAAATGTTACAAGAACAAAACAATTTATTGCGGAAATAGAAATTAAAACCTATTCTCGTTACTTGTTACTTGGCCAGAGTCATATAAGTAGTGAATTGCTGGCACAAAAAAATATCCGAGCATAAGAATACAAATATTTATATAGAAAAAGGAGGTAAAAAAAAAACATAAAACAAATATTAAAATATGCAAAAGAAAGCAGAAAAACTAAACTTTATATATATATTTACATATTTGCATTTTGCTTGTCTGGTCTGGAGTTTTATTCAACTTGGTTAACATGGCCTAATAAAAGGAATATATAAGGAATATGTTCTGCTCCTGGTACTTGCAGTCGTATATTAAAAATATATAAAATATAAAAAAGCATAAAGTGCTCTTATTAAGCAGTTATTAAGAAAATAATCAGGATTTATTTTCGTTCTGCTTCTGAAGTCCATGCAGCTGCATCAATTCACTAAAACCTGGAAAACCTCTAACAATTGAGTTAAACAGGCTTCTCTATTAAATGGAATTTACGATATTAAAATGCAGCTGTATTTAAGTGAATTTCTAATAAATTATTGAAATAAGTTTATGCTATTAAGTTCATATTTTGTGGTTGAGAAAAAAGTTCATGTATTTGCCTTTTATGAAAAAGAAAATTAGAAAATGGATTCCTAAAACTAAGTTATTAAGATCAATATAAGTCTTGTTTGCAGGGCTAGATGACAAACGAGTAATGAGGTTGTTTTTTTAGTTTGAAACTCACTTCTGGAAAAAGTGTAACATTTTTTAACTTTTTATTAAAAAAATACAATTTAGCGTTCGTTTGAAGAAAAAATTTAAGCTTGTAAGGCATTATACAATAATTTTAAATAAAATGTTAATTTAATAAAATCATTTTATTGCCAATTTTCATTGCAAAGTTTAATAAATCTAATATTTTTTTCTAGAAAAAAAACGCCATAAGTTTTACAATAGTAAGTGAAGCTTTAAGTAGACTCTTAATACTGATGAGTTCCAATAGCGAGAACGAAATGCATATTGACAATTGCTTAACCATAAAAACAAGCCAAATTTTCAAATCCTTCAAGACTTTATATAAAATTTTTTTGCAAATATTAATTTTATGGTAAAAGCAATTTTAAATTCTTCTATACCCTCTGCCGTCATAAAAATCAACTTTAACTAATTTCCTAGTAAAAAAAAAAAAAAGTTCAAATAAACAGCAACACATATGCGCAAACACAAAGCAAACATTGACACCAAATCACACAAAATCAAGAACTACAACATCCAACCACACATATGACTCTAGAAACTCAAGTGGTAAATGCCCCTGTCTTTCCTCACATACAAAAAAAAGAGAGAAAATCTAAAAGCCGTGCTTTAGTGTGCAAAACCACACACAGTTACCGATGCCAATAATTCATCAATCATATATTTATAGTCAGTGAACACTTACGATTGACTGAAGCTGAGGAAGTAAATGAATCAGTAAATGAATGAATTTTATAAACGCAAACGCAAAATGCAAGCGAAAAGCTAAGATGCCGGAGTAGCAACCATAATTTTGCACAAGGCAAAACAGAGGAAATCAAAGAGTGATGTATGAGATGAAATGGAAGACATGCCTTAACATTTCCACACACACACACACACACACTGTCACACACACAATCACAAAAGCACTCACTTAGTTGTAAATGCTAACAATACTTGTTGTTATCGTTGTTGTACAGATTGCAGCAAATAAGTAAAAATGTGTGATTGTATGCATGCCTGAGTATGACTTCCGGTGTAATTGACACTTTTGTTGAAAGCCAAATACATTGAAAATTGCACTTGTTGTTAGTGGTATGTTGTAAACATAGAAGAGTGTGTGATTACCTGTGTGTAAGTGTGTGTGTGTGTGCGTCTCTTTGTTTTGCAAATGATGTATGATGCGTATACAGTTTATAAGTGTATGTGTTATGAAAGTCATAAAGCACTTGGTGTTATTTTGTAAGTGGTGTGGCGCCAGTGTTTGGTTATGAAGGTGATATTAAAATTTAACAGCAAGATTTTGTAAAATTGTGTGAACAATAAACAAGCAATAAAAAGCAGTGTTATTTCAAGCAATTTTATTGCTTTATAAAGCAATTATTTATTTTATATTGAGCACGGAAATGGCAGAGTTGATTATGTTTTAGCCATAAACTGGTTAACGAATATCATTAAGTGCAGCCTAATTTAAAATACGCATAACAAAAATTTAATAACATAAAACACATTTTTTTTTAATTTTTTAGTTTGCTTTTTTATATAAAAATTTTCCTTTAACTTTAGCAACATCATTAATCATGTGTGAAAAATCCTCAAACATTCTGTTTTTCACTTTTGCAAAAAAAAAAAAATTCAACGCAAAACTTTTGTTTGCAAAATTTTTATGCGTAAAGTTGAGTTCGCATAAAAAACATTATTGCTTGCCAGCAAAATATCAAGAGAAAACAAAGTACAGAATTAATTTTTTTTGTCCTTTTAAATATATTTCACTTGATTTTATGCTGACTGCTTACCAAATTATCTGTTTATAGAGGGGCTTAACATAAATTCTGTAAATACTGAGCTTTTATGATAAACAGTAGAAAAAGTGAAAGCAGACATAAACATAGTTTAATCCAAGCTGAAGTTTTGGTGTAAAGCAAAGTAGTTTTAATACATCTGCTTTAGTGTTAGAAAAATTATTAATATCTTTTATTATCTAACCAAAAAAGAAATTTTAACGGCCTTTAGCATCCTTGATTAATACTTTAGTTTTGCTAAAATAGATATATATAATATATATATTTATAAAGTCCATATCGCTCTATAAGCCAAATTACATGTGACAATTTTTAAGGAAGACCAAAGTTAATTATAAATATTCTGACAAACACTTGCAGAACGGAACCACTTCATCATCAGCGTTCTGGTGTTTGGTTCTTTGTATGTGGTATCAGTTGCTGCAAATTTTTAGTTTTATAGACAATGGAATATTTTAATTGCTTTGTCGCAATCTTTGCAATCTCATTAGTCCCAGATTTTTCTTGAAAGTCTTAATGCACCGACATCCATATCATTTTAATATTTAAACGCTTTGTCATCTAGTTTAGAGAAACTAACCAGTTCTCAGCTAATGCTGGTTTTAGAAGGAAGAATTCTAGAATCATCAGAGTGACTCAATTATGAGTGTGAATAATATAATTTTATTTAAATAACTTTTTTGACTTTTTAATAAATTACGATAAACAAATAATCAAGTTTAAGGTCTTTGCTTTTTATAAAAAATTATATTGGAATTATTTTCAATATTTCCCTGATGAAGCTGCACGAAGAAGTAGCGAAATATTGGAATTAATGCTATATAATTTTTTATAAAAAATAAAGACCTTAAGCTTGATTATTTAAATATTGAAGTGTAATAAATGATAATTACGACTCTTGAAGTAACATTAACTCTCAACCAAACCTCAACTTTTTGGAACTTTCTAAGGGAACGTATAAAATGAAAGAGGTCTTATAGTGATTAAAACTTTCATCGACTTAATAAAAAATATTTTAAAGAACACTAATCTTTGACTTCGTTTATATTTCCTACAGGGTAAACAAAAAATAATTTAAAAAATCTCAAAAACGCAGACACACTGGCAGACAATACAATGGATTAAAATATAGAAACAAAGAGGCACAAAGAGAGAGACAGAGAGAGAAAAAGGGAAAGTCTCCTGGAGAGTTGTTGTTGCCTTTGAAAAAAATTAATGATACTTATGTACACAAATAAATGAATTTTTTAAATGCCACCCACCCATGGCTTTCAATAAATATAACGACTTTAATCTAAAAAGATATCTAATGAATGTTTAGAACTGCATGAACTGCATTTAATACGCTTAAGAATAATATTTTGTTATTGAAATCGTGGCAACAATGTGCTTGTCTGTCAAAGCAAATGAATGAATGGCTGAAAAGGAGATTGAAAGAAAGAATAAATGACACAAGATATGATAACTAAAGAAATCACTGAAAGTATACATCTGTAAATGTGTATATATATTGAGCGATGTCTATACATATATATATTTCAATTTATTAGCAGCTTTCTAAAACAGTTTTTTTTTTGAAATATGTGGAGTTTAAAAAGTTTTTAAAATTAAAATAAATAAATTTGTAAATCTCTAAAAGGGCAGCATCGGGAGATATCTGGACTGTGAAACTAATTTCTTTGTTTTTTAATGAATTAAGTATATTGCTATTGCTAGTTTGAGTATAAATTTTTCGTAACTAACAGCCTGCTTAATTAAGACGTTGACGTTAGTAGTCTTTGCATTTTGGTAATAGATTTTGATCGTCAACCTCTGTTACAAATAAGCTGTAACTCACTTATATGTTCTTATCTTATATTAAAAATGATTTAGAGCTTCATGCTACTTCAGTTTTTATATATCACATTCTTCTTTACCGAAGCAATCGTCAAATAGAAAAAATTTCGTGTAGTAAAATTCATGGAATTTCACAAAAAATGCATAATGTAATATATACCAAGTTGCTACTCCTTGCGCTGAAGGTCAGTAAAATTAATTGTTGACTTCTTTTTTGCTTCAGCAATCATTCAAACTGAGCTGCAGAGTCTTTGGTATTGAAGTAAAAAAAAATATTTCATTTGCTTATTTTGCAAATAATGTTAGTTTTATGAATTTAACTAAATTTTTGTCTCCATCTACATTCTACATTATTTGTATAAGCGTATGAGTAATTTTGAATAGTAAATAAAATATTAATCATACGTATGAAGAACACCCCAGCAAAAATTAAAATTTAAAGAATTTAGTTCTAATCTTATGTCAAAAGTGATATTACGTAAATCGTAATTCACCTATTTTATTATTATTATTCTTTAAAATAAAAAAGCCAGTAAAAAAGTGATGAAAAAGAAGTAGAAAAAGCACAACAACTACTGATAAGTACCACTTCAATTTCCGAGCAAGCCCGTAAGCTAATAAAATTGACTGATTGATTTAAATGCTTAAAAGAACAAATTCTTCAACTTTAAAAATGAACGGAAACTAGAACAGTTTTTCCTTCCTTTTTCTTGTGAGACAATTATTTTAATGAGTAGAGTACTTTGAGGAATTAACAGGCTTTCCAAGTGGGTTAATATGCCAGTGAATAAGCACCACTTCCTAAATCATATATTTAAGTGCTTTGGAAAAGTAAAATTATTTCACCATTAAAAAATCACACTTTACTTTAGAGTTTTTTATAGCAAATAAAAAGTAAATTTTATTAGCTTACAGGCAAAAAGAAAACACTTCGCTCTAATGACGCGCTAATGTCAAATTCACTACTTTTTGCTCGGAGTTTGAAGTGCTTCGCATCGGTAGTTGTGGTGCTTTTTCTACTTCTATTTCATCACATTTTTTGCTAAGACATTATGATACAAGAGCCTGTTTTTGAAAATGAATGAGTGTATAAGTTCTTAAAAATAACGAACGAAATCATTTCATGAAGCCCCTTCTATATTTAAATCAACTAAAAATTTAAAATTGTCTTAATAATAATAATTATGTTTTTTTTAACGCACTAGTAATCCCAAATTATTATTTTACTTATTAAGTAAAATATTTTTTTAATAAAAATACATTGAAATTGATTAGCTGGATTCTATGCGAATTTCACTGTTGCTAATGCAGATCATCAGGGAACCTTTATCCAAAAATTTCTTAGAACAACTTTCATTTAAGCAAATGAGAAGCTCAACAAATAACAAAGTTGAAACAAGAACTCAATAATCAACATGTTTTTTATTTTCTTACTTTATCATTACTACATTGGCTGACTTTTTCAGCTTCAAATTGTAGTTGTAAGAGTATGTAAAGAAAATAAATGTAAATAACAACAACAGCTATTCAAGAATAGAGTGTTGCCACACAAGTTTTTTTTTTTGACCAGGTGCTGTCAAGTTAATAATTAGTATTTTTTGTGGGAATTTTTACAATTTAAGTTTAAGTTTTTTTTTAACGCACTAGTAATCCCAAATTATTATTTTACTTATTAAGTAAAATATTTTTTAATAAAAATACATAAAAATAAATTGTAACAATTGTAACACTAATAATAATTATCTATTATTAAATTTTTGTCAACTCTCAATTGACCATGAAACATTCATAACATGTTACTACATTCTTTTTTTAACTTTATTTAGCTACAAAAATAGTTACTAAGAAAAGGATACTTTTAAGGGAAATATTACACATACGTATGAATACACACACACAAATATATGTATGTATATACACAAAGCTACCTGCATTCACATTTATATAGAATTTATTTATGTTTGTACACACACAATAGCACCTATACAGGCACACATACACATACATACGTATTGCTCATTACTATAGAAATATCTATTTTCTGTTTGAATAGTAAAAGCGAGGGTGGTTTAAGTTTGCTTACTTCATCTTGCATATGATTGTAGTACTTAAAATACTGCAGGCCTAAGAAGCTAGCGAGAATAGGACAAAGTGTTCTATGATGTGCATAAAAACATCAGGCATATCAATCATTATATATTAAATGAAGAGTACATTTTTGTAAACGTAACACTCCATGAAAAATTTTTTAGATTTAAAAGCTATCAGCTCAGCAAAAAGAGTACTAACGAAATTTAAGCTAAGCAAAAAAAACTTGAAAATGAAGAAAAATTTAACTATTTCTGAATCAGAAAATTGTATAAAAATTTATGAATGAAATAAATCTATTTCTAATTTCATTACTCTGCTCTCAGTAGTCTTCTACTTTTCCCTAAATTTTTCCCCATCAAGCGCCTTACGTAGTTAATAAATTTTATTTATCAAATGCTTGTTTTAAAAGTGGATTTCAGTCCGATTTTCATGTTTAGTTTAGTTTCTTACGCAGCATAATATTAATTTAAGTAAGGAAAAGCTTTTTCTTAAATTAATGGATTAAACAAATACAAACGGGTAGTTTTCATATCTCAAACATTCCAATTGTCTACAAATTTTGTATTGAAGACACTAAAAAAAAAGTTAAAACGTTTCATATAATTTCTTAAGAGATTTTGAGTAGTTGTTATATGGAGACTTAAAACCTTATTAAAATATATTTTTGATTTAATAACAAATCAGTTTATCATACAAAATTTGTTTCATGAAAAATAGTTTCTTATCAATCAGTCAGTAAACCTAAAATAGCCCTCGTTTCTGTGTATTGAAGCATTTGCTGTGGAAATTATGTGGAAATGCAACATCTCTTTTTTTCTCTTCAATGAACGTACATGTTGGCACCTTGTGTAACACATGCTTACAGGCAGGTGTTGTCCAAATCCTTTGGGTTACCTTGTATGTGAAAGGAATACCAAACTGCAACAATTGTATACAACAATCAGTAAATTGACTGTTAATATTGTGGTTAAGCTACATTTGCAATTATTATTATTATTATTATGTGTTATTTCTGACAAAAAATGTGTTAAATAGTTCATAAGGGAAATAACAATTGGACAGCATTTTTTTTTTATTTTTTTTTTGGGAACAGAAAATTCTTTAAATTGATAAATTTTATACATATTTATTAAGACAATTTATTTAAAGAAGTGAAAGTGCCAACAGAAGTTTTAATAAAGAAAATGGCAATTTTTCACTTACATTTGTGCAAATATTTCATATCTAAATTTAACACTTTAATAAGTTTTTTTTTTTGTTCTTTTTATTAGCAAAGATAGAGAGAAAGTTTTATGTAAGAACAAAAAAAAAAGAACTTTGCTGAGAAAAAAGAAATTTATTTTAAATGTTTATGACTTTGTGCGAGAATTTTCTTTTAATATTAAACTTAGCAACATAATTTTTTTTAGCGATCCATCAGGTAGTTTTTCAAATGTGCAGCAAAATTTTCATTCAAATAAAATATAAAATATATGAGTAAAGCACGAAAAACATTTTACTATAAGGTCTTTTCCAAGAGATATGGGGCTAATAACGAGTGTTGTTTTTTGAACAGGAGGGCTTTGTGTTAGATTAAGGAAAAAATGTTGCAATGTTCTTTGGTCTAGTACAAAATCGTCGTAGTCGATTTCGAAATACTGCAATCGTAAGTAGGCCCTTTATTTTGATATGCAAGAAAGGGAGTATTTTTAATAAATATCCTTGAATACATTTTTAATTGTAAGGAACAGAATATGCCTTTTGTTATGAAAGGAAGGTCAGGCAAACAGTATACACACTATTTTCATAAAATTTTCCTTCACCAATTTGAACATTCGAATCGATTATTTATGAAAGGGCTTATATCACTTTTTTTTAGCAAAAACCTTTTATTATTTTTATTTTTGCTTATTTCCTTAACAGAATTTTGCCACTAATGATTTCTGTTTAATTATGAAAGGTCTAATGTCATTGACAAGAGGTTTTCCATAAACAATAACAACATTCTCTACAAAAAAAAAACTTATGAAGCAAAAGTACCAATATGTACCAAAAAAATAAATGACTTGAAAAAACTTGTTCAGTACGTTCTAGAAAAACATTTGTGGATCTACAATGAAATTATTAAATGGCCTGCAGTAAAAAGAAATGAAAGTAACAGAAGTTGCTAAATTTTAATAAACTTTTACTAAATCCTTTGTGTAAAAACAAATTTCAATCAAATGATACAAATAATGTCCACAAACCAAAATTTATTTATTTAGTAAAAATTATTTTTTTTTGTGATGGCAAATTATTTACTTTTTTTGACTTTCTAAAGCAGGTAAGAAATTTGAAGTATCAACTAAAATAAAAAAGATACCCAGCATGTGAGTTTATTATTATTTTTAATCATTTAATTATAGAGAGGGTTTTTTAATAGAAAATATCTTAATTGAAAAGATCTGGTTGAAGCCCTCACAGAGACTATAAGAAAACTCTTAATATTATTTAAATACCAAAGTTCATAAATAAGAAGAATTCATGATGAATGTGTGCATTTTTTTACATTCCTTCCAGCAGAGACAATACATAGTTGAAGAAACTAGGAAACTTAATATGAGAGAATTTTTTTATATAAAATAACCAGAGTTAAAAGCCAAAAATCAGTCGTTAGCCATTTTTTTTTGAAAGCAGGCCATCCATTCTTTAGCCAAATCAACTATCACTATTGTATTTTTTTCCCTATACGATATAAACGTTCATCTATTGACACCACAGAAAGGTCCTAATACCATCAGTGGGGTAGCAACAGCCCTCATGACTTTGTTGCTCTGATGCATTGATTAGAATCTCAAAATATATAGAACATGTTTTATTTATTGATAGATTTTATAGGGTGTCATGTTAATACAAAAACAAGCTTTAACTTAAACTTGAAAGAAACGAGAAACCTCAGAAGTGTTCAAAACGTTTGCCTTTACGACCGTTAACGTAAATGATGTGAACTTTTACAATGTCTTTCCGAAATTCTTTGGAAATTTCGTTGGTCAAATATTGCCGGAAATCGTTTTATTAAGAAGCTATAATACACAGTCTATGAGGTTTTTTTATTACCTGGCAGTAATAATATTATGAGCGACTACTCTGTTTCTATGAAGGCCCGTGTTCAAATAAAAAACAACATGTACTGCATAGGCCAACGTATGCTTCATTCAAAGAGCGCCCATATTTACAAAAAAATATTTTACAAAAAATATTTTATATAAATCTCTCTCTTCATTAAATTCTTGTAAGTCAATATATTTTTAATAAGTAACATCGATTGCAGCTGCCTTAAAAAAATCAAATCAAAAATCTAAATTAATTGTTTAGATTTTTTTATTTATCACTTGCTAAAAAATCAAAACTATAGAATTAAAAACATTTGGGAAGTACAGAAAATGCAAATCCTAAATAACTTCTTCCAATTTCTTTTACTGCCACGCTAATGAAAATTACCCTTTACACTTAATTTTACTCTTCAACAGCTGCGTTTTGTTTCAAGGTTCTTTCGTGCTATAAGAAAAGAAAAACTTCTATTCTTTTGGCCTCATGCAAGTTTTTGAGAGTCTCTCGGTTGTTAATTATAGTTTTATATAAATATTTTTTTTTTTGTGACTTTTTTCATAACTTTTCTGCTCTGTTATTTAAAGGAAAAAATGGAAACAACTGTTGATAGTTACATGATTTTATATTAAAACAAGCCTTGTAGTGCACAAGTTCATAGAAAATATTTAACATATAACAATTATATTTTAGTAAAAACAAACCATCACTGACTGCTGTCAAAAGCCGAGCAAAATTAAATACTTGAGCATAATTTTAATAATATTATCAACTTTAAATACTCTAATCTTTTAATTTTATTTAAAACATAATGAAATAAATACAAAATTCAAAACGTATGATTGTTTTTTTTTTATAAAACAACAACATACAATTTTATTAAATTGTAAATGATTTTTGATACTTTGACTTTTACTAAACACATTTTCTTTAATTCGCTTTTAAAATTTCTATTGCACTTAAGAAAACATAAATGCTCCTTAAAGCTTTAAAAACGTATTTACTACAGCTTTTCCCAAATCCCTAATGCATTAGCATATTCCCTCCAACCAAAAAGCAAAAGCTTTACCGACTTTTCAGCAGATATAAAGAATGCTTAAAGAATTAAAACGTTTATATAAATGGGTTACTAAATATTTTTTATTCTCTTCAGCTTTTAAGCGAAACAAAAGAAGTCTAAGGATAAAATCAACACAACTATTGTGGCAGCAGCAACAATAATCAACAGCGACAATATGACACTGAAACATTAACAAAAAAACATTGTATTCCACACACACACAAACATTTATGCACGGTAAACAACAACAATAATACTTTGACAATAACCAAATAAAAGCGTTTGTTTAGCAAGAGAAAAATAACAATAAAACAACACAGCACAGGCAAAACATTAAAAGGTACGAGTTTAACTGTATGTGGGAAAAAGTTCAGCACATGTGAAAATTACACTCTGTATTTACTCATACATACATGCATGCAAGCATATACATGCAAAGAAAGTATGGGAGGATAAATAAAACCACCTGGCGTAACAGAGTGAATGATATTCAAAGAAACAGAGAATTTTAATTTTACTAATTTCGATTCTGCAAACTTTTGTTTATTAGAGCAAAATTAATATTTAAAAAAATTATACTAATGCTAGAACGCATTTTACCTAACATGGCGAATTTTTATGAAGCATAATAACAACAGCTATTAAAATAGATGAAAACAAAAGTTTTCTGTACTTCTCTTTCGCCAGTCTGCACAACGAGACTTTCTAGGACCCAAGTCATTCAGACGCTATGAAATAAGGCCCAAGGAAATATCGCCAAAATAAGAAAGTGAAATAATTCCCAATACAATGAAGGACTTTTTATTTGGGCTCTATTATCTATTAATTTTTTGGGGCTTTATTTCATCTTGAGTATAGTTTCTGGAATTTATTTCATTGTAATATCTAGCCTTAACTAATTTCTCAGCAGTTCTTTTTTTCAATGAAACGCTTTTGATTCTAAAGTCCAAGAGGACTTTAGAGTGCTCTTGCAGATATTTTCAACGGTTTAGCATGCCTCCAGCGCACGGCTGTCCAAACTGGCACCAGAGTGCCGAGCATCAATCAGCTTCTTATACAAATGAAAACACATACTTGAATATATTTCTCGGTGTTCTCTCGGTGGCCAACATTGCTCTAGCATCACAAGGTTGTGTTAAAAAGCTTGAAGATATGTGTATTTGTGCATGTGTGTCTTTGTTGAGTGTATGAGTTTCCTATCTGTGTAGACATCTGGGCATTGGTATTTCAACTTAATTTTCATTGTTGAATACACAAAAGTAACGCAAGATGTACACTAACAACAATTGTACATTTTTATAGACATTTTTGTTTCATTTCCTGAACAAACATAACAAATAATTACCTCTACATAAAAGCCAATTTATAAATACATTTATGTGTGTATGCGTTCTAAGCCAGTGTGAATATAAGAATTTATTGTTTTATTATACAGACAGCTGGTAAATCTATTAAGATAATTTTAAGAAATGATATAACATAAGAAATTTCCAAAGTTAACTAGCCATAATTAATAATTTTTTATTTTTTTGCTTTATGAGGTTGCATGTTACATAAATATGTAATTAAAGCCCAATGAAAGTATTTTTTAAAGTAATAATAACGACAAGGCAATCCTGAACTTCAACAGGAATAATTTACGGCTTGTTACTGGTTTTCTGTCTGGTCACTTTGGACTGAACTATCCTCTGTGGAAAAGTAACCAAGTTCGTTCACCTTTGTGTCGCGTGTGCTTGGAAGATGACGAGGCGACGACACACATTCTTTGTGATTGTATCGTATTACGTGACAGTAGAAGGCGTGTTTTTCATTCTGAGTTTCTGTGTTCAGATGATATAAGGCGGGCTTCTCCAATATCTGTACTGACCTTCATAAGGAAAGTCATACATAGATTGAATTAAATAAACTCATAGATCTATGGTACAAAAGATCTATCAGGTGTCGCAGTGCCAGTCTTTGGACCAGATCTTTCCCCCTATTCTATTCTATTCTAACGACAAGGCAAACAGCGGTTAGGCGAATCGTGGATCGTTTCACTCTTTCCCTTTTCAATATTTTAAAAATTGTATAAAAGAATTATCGTCATAAGAATTTAGAAATATATGAATAATTTAAATTACTGTATTGTAAAAAACTAATTTTTCCTTTTATTCAGCACTTGATAAAAACCAATAATTTATATGTATCTTCTTTCATATATCCAACATATATTTCAACTATGCACCACACTTGCATATGACTTCCTTTTAGTATTCTCTGCCTTCTTTTTTCATTTTACACTATCTCTATCAAATGACCAATTTGCTGTGATTTCTGTAAACCATTTGTTGTATATTTAATAAAAGGTGCTGGAGCAAATGTGCTGGTTATATGAAGCGAAAATTTGAAAGGAAGGATGTGCTTAGACAAGATGGTACAAAATAAATAATAAATGTGTTGCGGATATAAAAGTGAATAATATATAGTTTTAAATAACAAAATTATGGTAATAACTTGCATTGAAAGGATTTTCTTGTATAATTGGTTCTTTAACATATAGCATATGAGTACATATAACATTTTTTTATATGTTTTTTAGAACAAAGGAACATCTATAACTATATAATATATTTTTATCAATAAAATTCTTAATTAAAGTTGCTATTAAACTTTTGTCAGTCTTTAAAAACCATTTAAATAAAATCAATTTTTAATTAGAGAAAACAATTTTAGCTTAAAAATATTTCAATGGTGAATTTTTAACTCAAAGCAATATTAAATAATGATTTCTCTTATTTTGTTCTTGATTCAAGAACTACCAAAAAGCTTTTATTCTTGTAAGAATAAATTTAACCATAAGTAATTTCTACAATCGTTGCTTTATAGCAACAGAATTTTGTTTTATTAAACTCTCCAAACACACCATAGCATTGTCACAAAAGCTTCATGTTAGTAAGAGAAATGCTTTTACGAAAATGTAAAGAAGGAGCTTTTTCGGCACAGTAGAGCTTTATTACTTAGCTATAAAAAGTTTTGATAACTTAAATGTTAAGAGTCATTCTGTTATGTTGCTTTATAACAGAAAAACTTATTAAATTACTAAACATTTCATTTTACGTGGCAAAAAGTATTTATTGCTAAAAATTTATTTCGTTTCATTTAAAACAATAATTTTTTACTTTGATAAGAGTCACAATTATCACATAATCATCCACGACGATCTACATAATAGATTCAGCATTTTAGCAAAAAATTTTTTAACATTTTTCACTCAAGATCAAGGATAGCAAATCTTCTATTTTTCAAAAACATTTTGTTCTATCAATAAAAAAATTTTCTATAGAAAACTTGTTGTAGAAAACTTTCCAATATCAAAAATTTATCGATAGAGAATTTCTTTTCTTCAAAATTTGTCCATATCAAAAATTTTTTTGTAGAAAATTTGTTAAAAAAGCAAAAATTTTTTATAGAAAATTTGTTGATATCAAAACATTTTCTATAGAAAATTTGTTGATATCAAAACATTTTCTATAGAAAATTTGTTGATATCAAAACATTTTCTATAGAAAATTTGTTGATATCAAAACATTTTCTATAGAAAATTTGTTGATATCAAAACATTTTCTATAGAAAATTTGTTGACATCAAAACATTTTCTATAGAAAATTTGTTGATATCAAACTTTTTTCTATAAAAAATTTGTTGATAGCAAAATTTTTTCTATAAAAAATTTGTTGATAGCAAAATTTTTTCTATAGAAAATTTGTTGATATCAACAAATTTTCTATAGAAAATGTTTTGATATCAACAAATTTTCTATAGAAAATGTTTTGATATCAACAAATTTTTTATAGAAAAAAGTTTGATATCAACAAATTTTCTATAGAAAATGTTTTGATGTCAACAAATTTTCTATAGAAAATGTTTTGATATCAACAAATTTTCTATAGAAATGTTTGATGTCTATAGAAAATTTGTTGATATCAAAACATTTTCTATAGAAAATTTGTTGATATCAAAACATTTTCTATAGAAAATTTGTTGATATCAAAACATTTTCTATAGAAAATTTGTTGATATCAAACTTTTTTCTATAGAAAATTTGTTGATAGCAAAATTTTTTCTATAGAAAATTTGTTGATAGCAAAAATTTTTCTATAGAAAATTTGTTGATTGCAAAAATTTTTTTATAGAAATTTGTTAAAAGCAAAAATTTTTCTATAGAAAATTTGTTGATATCCAAAATTTTTCTATAGCAAAAATTATTCTATAGAAAATTTGTTGAACTTTTCTATAGAAAACTTGTCGATAGCAAAAATTTTCGTATTAAAATTTGTCGATAGCAAAAATTTTTCTACAGAAAATTTGTCGATATCAAAAATTTTTCTATAGAAAATTTTTCGATTGCAAAAATTTCGCATTAGAAAATTTGTCGATGGCAAAAATTTTTCTATTGAAAATTTGTCGATTTGCAAAAATATTTCTATAGAAAATTTTTTGATAGCAATAGAAATAGAAAATTTTTGAATAGCAAAATTTTGCAATAGAAAATTTAAAGATAGCAAAAATTTTTATGTACAAACTCTCTCGATAATATATATGTTTCTATAAAAAATTTGTGGATAAGAAAATTAGGAATGCAAAAATTTTTCTATAGAAAATTTGTCGATATCAAAAATTTCTAAAATTTGTCAATAGCAAAAACTAAAGAAACTCTTGAAAAAGCTTAATGATAGGACAAAAAAGTATATTTTATAGACAAATACTTTTTGGTTTTCTTCAATAGTACACCTCAATGACACACTGTACCTTAGTAGTAAAATATCTTTAGAGAAGAATTCGCTTCTGCATTTATTTAAAAATTTTAACTCCGAAACATTTTTTATTCACATTCTATACCAATGCTGGCAAACTGTTGCTGGGTGAATTGGATTTAAGCTCAAAATTAATTATGCTTTGCATCAGTTTGGTGAAAAAATTTAATTAAGTATTTATGTCAAAGCTATCTTGGCACAAAAATCGATTTCTTTCAGCTAGTTAAAAAAAGATGACGGCACTGTTATACATCAGCATATTTATTTATATGTTTTTATATGGAAAATTTGGTGTATATTTAAATTTAAATTAATTAGACTTACCACGCTGTCCAGCTTGTCTGCAGGTAATAATCGTTTACAAATGTGATGGGCATGTTAAAATAAATTAGCGTATGCTTTAGCGTCTCTTACTAAAATAAATTTATAAAAAACAGTTCCATTACTGTTTTACAGCTATCTGTCATGTTAATTTTTTACCCCTCAATTACTCGAAAATGTAGTTTCACATACTGATTGTTATTGTATAGTCATAGATGGCTCAATTTATTTAAAATCACTTTGTCACTTTTTAAGCATCATTTGCAACACGTGAATGATGAGCTTTCCATAGATTTATATTTGCCTGATTTTTCAGTGCTTTTCTTGTAAATTTTTTTTCTTGCATTTGTCTTTTCTGCCTGGCGTACATACGTACATGGATTCGTTTATTCTGAGTATTTCTTTCTTTATATTTGTTTTTTTTTGTAGTTATTTGTCGGTCTCTATGAATACATTGGCATGTATATGAGAGTATTCGTATAAAAGGATTATATTTCACTAGTGCAATTTAACATTTTTTATTAACATGTCTATATATGACATTTGTAGAAGCAAATTTATGTACGAGCTGGGGTTAGCGTATCAAATTAAAAAAAAAATTATTGACAATGCTTTTTATATTGAAAAGTTGAAAGCAAATATTTTACAAAATTAAGTGAATTCGAATTTCCTTAAGAATTGTATATGTGTGCATATTGTATGTTTGCCACTATATTTCTGTTGCACTAAAAAAATCAATTTGGGTGTACAAAAAACACTTCAGCTACAAAAGATTTATATAAAAAAGTTTTATCAAGGGTCACACGATTTTAAAAGTAAGACAAAATTTTTGCTAATTAAATAAAATTTATTATTATAAGTGTTTTTTCGAGAAAAAGAGGAAATATGTGATAAATTTTTAAATCTAATTGATTTAAAATCAATTTTAACCAGATATAATTTCTTGGTCGGTCTTGAGTTTAGTATTTTCAACTCTTAGAGAATGAATAATTTTTATTAATTATGGCCTGTTTCAATATATCGAAAGAAAACTTTCCACTAAATATTTACATTGAAAACAACAATAAAATATGCAAATTTGTTTTTGTTTTTAATGTACATTATAAATCGAATTTTTTTTTTCGTTGTAGTTAAACAGACACTTAATGTTATTTTCTTAGGAAGAGAATAAAAATGAAATTATACCTTAGCTGGGGGAAATATCAGTTAAGGCTTATTTTTGGCTTAATGGGCTTATTGATAATTAAAATTGCCGCAATCAATATCAGAACCTGCACACTCCATAACATGCGGTCATCTTAAGTGGTTTATATGCTTGTGGCCTCATTAGTTTTTATTTTTTCAAACACGAAGCCAGTGTACGCGTTGCGGTCAATGATTATCGTTACTGAACCTTGATCAATAATTTGTTGATTTGAAATATGTGCCTCTATGGTTGAGTGGTAGCGATGATATCGTCTCAGTCCAGAGGTTGTGGGTTCGATTCCTGCCATAGACCCTGGGTGTTTTCTGCAGACAAGCTAATCGCTTTGCGAGTTGTGGATTAAACTGGTTGGCGCTATGTTTCATACGGAGACTGGAAGCATCGACTTGTTGAAATCAAAACTTAGCGTTAAGTTTATTTCCATAAATTTATCTGCACCTTTATTTGATTTGTCACCCCTCTATTAATTTTTGTGTGTCAACGTTAAATCACTAATAAGCCAGTAAAAATTACACGTTCGCTTTTCATATCTGTAGCATAATCAATAGTTTTACTTTTATGAACCTTTTAATATATAAATAACTGAAATAATAAAACACAATGCTCAATAGCGACAACAAAAATCCTTCCAATAGCACCGTGTTAATTTGCCACCGCATATTATAGCTGAAAGCTGATAATAGACCCTGATGTGCAGGAGTAATTGACTGAAAAAGGAAATAGGAAATTCAGTTTGCATAAAATAATATAAAATTTATAATAAACTATAAAATATTACCCTGATAGACAAGCATATTTGTATGAATATATATAATATATTGCATAATTTAAAAATACACTTCAAAGGTTGCAATTTGTTGTTCTCAAATGTGCTATCAATAAGTTTGTAAGCATGAAAGCTGAATTTAATAAAAACTGATATAAATGTAGAGGATTATTGTATAAGAAAAAGGCAAAAAAAAGGAACGTATACATACATAAACTTGCAATCACTCTCACTGCTGCGGAGTCAAATGCCCGAGAAAAAAATCAAGAGTCAAACACAAAATTATTAGTGCTACGTTTGCCTTGTTGCTGTTTAAAAACTTTATTTTTCTCTTTTTACTCTTTAAGTTTAATTTCTTTCTTTTGCTTTCATACTTGTCACTAGAAACTCATCCGAAATGTATACAACTTTATTAACCCATTGGACCATTGACGCAATATGGTAAACAGTAAAAACTATAAATTTCCAGTTGATTTTAAAAATTTTTTTGCAAAAAATTATTGCATACTTTTAGGACTGCAATTTATTGCATATACAATTTAACAACAATATTTTGACGTAAAAGTTCAAAAAATTATTAAATGCTACAAAATTAATAATATTAAAATTAGAAACGTAAGATCAGAAATCTGTTCGCTGGTATTTCTTGCCGGTCACCCGTCCACAAAAACATGATGATTTCAGCAATTCTTCTTATTGCTATGATAATTGAAAAACGCGAAGAAGTAACAAAAAAGGATTACAGGCAGTATAGTTTATTTTTTTATCGTAAGAAAGGCAAAAGAGCTTTAACGAACACTGAAATTTTTCATGGCGAATTGGTGTTATCACACCCTTCTATAACCAGCTTCACATATGAGCCATCCAGACAGAATTTACATTGCCTCGAAGATTTCAAATCAAACATATTATATTTCGAGACAATGTTAGTTCAGTGTTATTTTCATTGTTTCACTTTACTTCACTTTCGTTTTTTTTTAAAATAATATTTACTATATATTAAGCAACATAAAAATGCATAATTCAAAATCTCTATTTTGCTTAAAAATATTTTAACTTTAAACGTTTTAACTACGAAAAAACCTTAAAACAATTTTTTTTACTGATACCTTGCAGCTATTGCAACATTTTGCAGTCGTTAGCATCACCTATCGTAGTTGTGGGATTTGTAATAATAGTCTGTTAAAAGTTTTTGGTATGCCTCAATGCCGATGCTGCTAATACAACCACATTTCAATTTATTCAATTATTGAACATTTGTAAAACAATTTGAAGCTGCATCTCGCAATATGCTTTGTACACGTATTGTGCTTTTGCTGTTATTGTTCAGAATCCAAAAGAAACAAACCATTTGAAAATAATTTCCATTAAACCTATTAACTTTTGTGTAATCAAAAGCTAAACGTTAAAAAAAATATACAGACATCATCTGCAGTGGCTTAAAAAAGGAAAAATTTTTGTATTTTCAAGCTAAAAGTATAAATAAAACAAAAAGGGAAATTGGCAAAGGCAATGGTCGACTAAATAAATAGCAGTAAGCATTCTTTTTTAACTTAAAAAAAAACAAACTTTAGAGGACTTGTACTTAATAATTTAAATATATTTTTTGAATTCACTAGCTCAGTCGTATTTTCGGTCTATGGTTTCAAAATAAACCACATTTTGATTTTTCCTCATTTTATTTTATTTTCAAAAGACTGAAAAAGAAATTGACATTTAGGCCCTAATTTTGTAAAACGCAACGCTAAGCATTGACAAATTTTATATGGGAAAAATTTTAATTACAAAAACCAAATATCTACATACAAAATTTGTAATCGCTTGGCGTTGCGTTTTACAAAATAAGGCCCTCATTTCTTTTAAAAGCATGAAATTTATACTGGTCCTTAATTTGACGCAAAATGGTAATAAGTTTTTTACTATAAGCAGTTTTGATTAAAAAAGTTTGAAAATTTGACTGAAATGAATTAAATACATATTTTTATGACTAAGATTAATTTGTTTTCTGGTGAAAGCTATATTACATAAATCAAAGATCTTAAAAAAAATTAATATGACACATAGAAGACTCCCAGGCCTGGCCTCAATGCAACTATTTGAAAAACATTAAAAACTCAATCGTATAAATCGAACACACTTTTGGTATGAAAATCATTAACAAATAAATACAATATTATACAATATTAGATGATAAGTTAACATACACAATAATAATTTGAGCTTGAACAAGTATTTATTTGTTTTTTTTATAATATATTTTATTTATAATAGTTTTGAAATTTTAAAGATAGAATTAAAAAAACTTTTGTTGGCTTCTGCCTGTTGATTCTATTAAACATCCTTGAAATAATTGTAGGGTAAAAGGAGCTCAAATATTATTTGTTCTTTTCGAAACATTAGTGCTAAAAATATTCAACAGTAGAAACAATAAAAATTTAGCATTTTAGTTGTTCGAAATTGAAAAATGGAAAACTTTTTCATTTTAATGGCCAACAAATTGGATTATTTTTTAGAGATAAAACTTCAATTGCTTAAACATACGAAACAAATAAATGCATAAATAGATGAAGGCGCACATTGGGATGAATGGCTTTAAATATTTTAATGCAAAACCTATAAAAAAAGATGATAGATCATTGAAAGCTGGCGCGGAGACTATATTGGCAATATAAAAATCAAAATCAATTGAAATAAATTCCCATCCAAGTACACGTCTCCAAATTTGATACCTCTATCCATTAGAATTGTAAATTTTAAACCTTTTCCCTCCAGGCTGCATTACTCAAATTTATAAATTGTATGTTAAAAAAAAAATTATTTTTGATACCAAAATCCCATTGTGCGTCATTGTGACAAAATAAAATAAAAAACTCTCAACAAACAAATGAAAGCAAAAATTGTTAAAGCTTGTTAAATAAAATATCAATTCAATATTTTTTAGGAATATGTTGCCTTTTATGTTTTATTAGAATTCTTATTTTGCTCAAAATTATGAGTTATAAAATAATTGAACGAAAAAAAATTCTCAACAAATTATTTGATTTATTTAACACAGGATTTAATCACGATTTTCTCTTAGTATTGATATTATATTTTTCAAATATCTCTACTTCATTCAAGCGGTCAAAAGTTAAACTACAACAGAGCATAAGGCCCAAAATATGTCTGTATGTGTATTTGGACTTTCAAAAAAAAAATTTAAATTAAAAATAAGAAAACAGTTCTATACTCCAAGAATACTGTATATTAAATATTTTTTTTTATGTTTCATTCATATGATTTTTTTCCTTATTAACCTACATTTCATTTTGTGTGCAAGGACAGTTGCATGCATATTAAAATATGTACAATGCATATATGTACATAAATACAGACACATACATACATGCATATAAACATTGATTAGTTTCAAACGCACACATACACTCCAACACACACACACACACTCATGAACTCATATGTATTTGCATGCTTTCCACTATATTTGGCAAGAAAAACTGTTTCATTGGCAATAACGTACATATTCACATTTGTCCATATGTATGTGTATGTATGTAAGCATGCATGTATGTTCATGTGTACGAGTATGAACTTTTTTAAATTTTGTTGGTTTCTGAATTTCCTTTTACTTTAATGTATTGTTGTGTTCTATACGTTTTCCCAACAAATTTAGCAGCCTTTAAATTTCTTCACCGAAAACAAAAACTATGAGATTTTATTTCAACACAAACAGATTTTTAAAAAGATTCTTCGATTTAGTAATAACTATATTTAAAAGTCTTATTTTTTTACTAAGAAGTTAAAGCATTAGTCGTTAAATGCATACTGAACGAAATTTTAAAATATTTTTTATTGAACTTCTGAAAAAACGTTTTAGCCTTCTTTTTGTAAAGCTTTGTAATACTCAATACTTTATTGATAGTTTGTCTATAGGCATTAGGGTTTGGTAAGTTTTTTAAATTGTGATGAAAGTCCACTTAGTTTTCCCCAAGCAGCAATGCAGCAAAGATTTCTAGGCTTGCTCAGTCAACGACATATAAACTTTAAAGAATTTTTTTCTGCAAAATAAAAATTGTAAAAAGTTTTGTCTGAATCTAAAGCTCAATGCCTACTAAGTATGCCTAAATTCCACAAAAAGGAATTGAGGAGAGGTAATCTTCTACGTTGTTAGCCAGGCAGCGCTAAAAGCTTTGAGGAAACACAAATCAAATCGGAATTTGTTAGGGATTGTAAGAGAGCCCTCAACCTGCTTATGGACTATGTTGGCTTCCTGGCCACAGCAGTGTTCAGAGGGTGAGTAAGTCTCCGAGTGGAGGTGCGTTATAAATCTAAATCTAAACCTAAATCTGCAATTTTTTTTCACAAAATAAAATTTATTTTTTCCGTCTTTTGATAAAGATATTTTTCCAATGTTTTAAAAAAAATATAAATAAAATACATTTTAATTTTTGTGTACCAAAGCTAAATACTCCTTTCTGCCGTAATACATGTTTGTATGTGGAAAATTTAAAAGAAAATATTAAATATACAAAAATATCTTACCATGAATCTCCGAAACATTTCCAGCAATTTTTTCTTTTATGATTTGCTGTTCTAGGCTTCATATTGACAAAAAATTTTGTTCAACTAATTTCATGAAAATCTTTATAATGTAAATGAATTCCTAATAATAATTTTAGATTTTTTTCCAATTTTATTAAAATTTTTTCATTGCCACACAAGTTGAACATATGAATCTTAAAACAAAAATAAAATGGCATATTTTCATACTTAAAACAAAAATATTGCTGGGTTGCTTTCAATTTAAAAATATCCCTAAAATGTACTTCTTAAGTTTATTTCAATTTTACTTGCTGCAAATACCGACATTCATACAAATAAAGACTTTTTTTTCTTTTCTACTGCAATACAATTGATGCATTGAAATGATGTTGTCCTGTCATAAAAGTAAAAATAATTTTACCCAAGATTACTTATTTGCAAGATGTTTATAGAAAATAACGAAGTAACATAAGAGTATTTATTGCTTATTTCTTTGTAAGTGATTTTTAAAAAGTAAAAAATTAAATTATTTTTTTGGAGTAAATGTTATTAAGTGAGATATTATGAATTCAAAGAGATTCATAAGGTTTCTTTTTACTAAGCACATATTACTCTTTATAAAATTTTTTCTTTAGCTTAAATGAAAATTACATTTTAAATTAAGATTATATAAATTTTATTTAAACATATACTTTTTGTTTTCCATGTAGTTTTCTTTTCTGCTGCAAAATTTTACTTATAAGTTTGTTTTACTATTGCTAATCTTATTGCAAGTTAGAGTCTTTTCTTTTTCTATTTTCAATCTAGTTGTATCTAATCATTTCGTAACATAATTTGTTGTATATTATTACTCCATATTTGGCCAGTATATTTTCATTTGTGTTGTAAACTTTTTATTTCTCTTCCACATAATTCAATTGTCTTGGAAAATAAACATTGTTTCTGCTGTTTTTTCTTGTTATTATTCGTACTTGACAATGTTATTTTTATATCCCTCTGTTTATTTTGGTTGCTTATTTTTCCCCTCATAATCTCTTAGGGAAAAAGTTTTGGAATATATTTTCAACTTCGTTGTGAATTAAAGCACGTTGTAAGGAAAGAACTAAAAATCATGAAACTAAAGAAACCAAAAGTTTTATGACATTCTGTACGTATGAGTGATATTTGGTAAGTGAAAAGTTTATATTACACATTAATCATACGCAATGTGTTTTCATTAAATAGGAGTATGTATTAGTGTTGAGGTAAACTGTGATTTTTTAATAATGTTACTCCATGTGAAGGTGATTTCTAATCGCTGTTCTGTGATTGTGATCACAGTTTAGCAGTATTTTGTTTGTAGCAGTTCTGTCATTTTGACAAAATCTAATAAGAAGAGCCGTTGTGAAATTAAACAGTGACTGTGATCACGGTTTAACACATTTCAGCTCTTCTGCTTTAAAAGTGTGTATTAGTATTGGTATTTTGATAAATGCTAATAAAAAGAGCGACAAGAACAAACAATTAGCATCAACCCCAACCAAATATTGATAATTGTCGTTTGAGAGTCATTGAGACAGTAAAATTGCAAATAGAAAAATGTGAGAGCTATACATAGTTGCCACAGAAGACGATTTGACACGATTAGATGATGTTTTCCCAAAAAACTACATTTGCAAAACCTGCTACTTGATAAATTCAGTCACAGTTGTGATTAGTGATTTTTCAATCGCTGTGAAAAAGTAACAGGTTTCGAAAAATAGCTCATCACTAGTATGTATGTATGTGATTTATCGCTCTTTATGCCTATGTAGCAATAAAAGAGTGATAATTTTCTTTGCCAAAACAGCCAATGGTGGTCGATATCCCACAAGAACTTTCAAATGTTTGCTAGCTAAGGTTAGGTTAGATTGTTCGATAGCTGAGAAGAGGATGTACATTTTTAGCTCACTTGGGTACAAAAAACAGGTCCCTTTGTGTTACTTAAGAGTAGGAAAAGGATAGGGAAGTACAGATGGTGAAGTAACAGATAGATAGAGAAAAGAGCAGCTTAATATTATTTTCACAACTGTGCTATTGTGCGTTTTGTTAATTTTTATAGCATCGTTGCATCGCCTTTGGTGTTAACTAGGCGTATTACTTTGAGCTATGGGAGCATTTTATTAGTTATTTTACTTTTCCATTGAATAATTGCTCCAAGTATGCTGAGATATATATTAGTATAAACACTTATGCATACCAGAAAAATCTATGATATTAATATGATTGGGTCTGGCCAGGGTTTGAACTCAGGTTGTGGAACCTCGCCATTTGCTAATGAATAACCATCTCTCTGTTTCCATAATCCAGACAGTCAAATTGTGTAGAAAATTTATATGGAAAGCACAATTTTTATGCACTGATTTTGATTAGAATTTTCAAACGAATCAACTTTCTGGCTCGCAGAAACTAGCTGCCTTGCTCAGGATGTCGACAAGAAATTTTCTTTCGCTTATTTATATTGAAAATAAAAATAAAATAAGAAAATTTGTTTTTGTTTTCAATATAAATAAGCGAAAGAAAATTTTTTGTCGACATCGTGAGCCAGGCCGTAGGTGTCAAATAAGTACCGGGTGTCTCAAAAGAAATTTTATACTTTTTCAATTGACTAATTTTACTATTTATTGAAACAGTTAAGGTGGAAATTTTATTCTTAAAAATTTTAAAAACTTATTATTTGACACACTCGTATTGTCAAAACAGTCACAAACCTCTTATCTTATGCACAGACCATTTAAGAATTCATAAATAATAATATTTTTGAAAATCACAAAGAAAAATAAGTATAGTTAAAATAGCAATGAAATGCGTATAGATAATGCTTAACCACTAGCAAATAAATTTTAATTATTTTAAATACTATTGTCCAAACGTAAGCCTTCACCTTGGCGTTACTTATTTAATTGAATAGTAAACTCTTTGATAACAGTTCGTCAGTGAACTCAGTGACGAATATTTGCATATGAAAGCGCCAGAGACGTTGGTTTTTTTGGCAATCAATTTTGACACAGTGTTGGTTGATCTCTTTAAGGTGTTATTGAATATTATTTTGTAATTAAATGCTTATTTGCAGATCCAATATATAAGAGCGTAGGCGGTGATAGCACCTCATATGGCTGTGTCTGTAAATTCAAAAGACCGTGCTAAATTTTTTGGCAATAATGACTGATAATAATGACTCAAGCTGCTTATAAGGTCTTTAATAATTTTCAATTTATCAAAATGAATACATATGCGAAACAAAAAAATCTTTATCATTTAAATATAAATGACCTAGAATATCATTTCGAGTTTTTAACTCATAAATTATTATACCTAGTTTAAGGTTATTCTTTTAGTTTTTTACTCATGTATCAGCTTAAAGATGCATGTTAATGTATTATATGCAGTATAGAAAGCATTTCAACATACTTCAACATTCATCTGATCGCTTTTTCTAAAAAAGAGCATCTAAATAAATAAATAAATAAAAACATTTTTACCATTTATACATTATTACACTGGCTGGCAACAATGTGTAGCTGAAAGTAAAAGTCATCTGGTGAATGAATATGAAAAGGCTATAAAAAAAATTGCATTATGGGATGTGTGATAAAAAAACTGAGGGAAAAGAATGGTCTAAATAAATGTATGCATACGAGGTTATAAATCTCTTTCTTACCTGCAGGTGTAGCTTTCTATATTTTATATGTGTTTGCTTATCTTTGTATTTCTATATCCCGTTGTTGTGTACTCGCAAACCATTTTATTTTGCATACCGTTGTGTGTATGTTTGAGTTAATGGTTTTGCATATATTGTGTGCATATATGTGTGTATGTGTGTGTGTGTATGTGCTATAATATGGATGGTAATAAAACACTTTATTTAACACTTTTATATAAACATTTTTAATGTATGCAAGCATGTATTGGCATGCATGTTTATTGAAAGTCAGTGTTAATTGAAGGTTTTCAGGGCCCAGTTTAATAGATCACTTTTAATATATGTTTTTTTTAAACTTATGTGGTTATTGCATGGAGTGCCCCACAATTTTATTATGTATTATTATTTTTTGTGAGCTTTTTTGAACCTCTAGTCCGTTCCTTTATTGTGCAAATTTAACCACTTAACTTGCACATACTGCACCCGTATATGCATTACAAAAATAAATGCATCAGCTTTCAACTGAATTTATTCATTTACCTGCACACAGCAAGAACAGCCATTGCGAAAAAAACAAATAAATAATGTGAAATATTTACAAGTATTTACAGTCAAAGTGTGAACTGAACTTTCACTTCTTGTATAAATTGTTCATTTTCCTCCCACCGCTACTCTTTTTTTTTTGTTTGTTTGCACCCCCACAACAGATTAAGCGAATATTAACTGTGTTAAATATCTACTTTGCCAACGAATGAGTATCATTTAAATCAAATCTAGTGAGTGTGTGCGTGCGCTCAATTGCTTACAAAAACATACATACATGAATCACTGAATGTGTGTGTTTTTGTGTGAAAGTGAAATATACTGGCAACAGATCAGTCGTTATTTACTTTAAGCCAGCAGTTGCGTAGGTCATGTTTATTCAACAGCAACATCATCAACCGCAAAAAGGTGAGAAAATTAATATTTATGCCTTTTCAATATGTTTTGCGAGGCTCTTTTGCCACTTAATGCAAAGAATTTAAAATATAGCAAAAAAAAAAAGGAAGCATGGAACTTACAGCAAGAATTTTTAAGCTCTTTTTTATAATAGGAAAAAATAATTAGTATTTGTAAAATATTGCAAAAATAGCTGGCTGAGTTATTAAAATAAAGTACTCATATTAAATATATCAAAATACAAAGCTTTTAAAATGAAAGGAAAATCAATACTTCCATGAAATCAATGAAGTTTTAGAGCAGAATCATGGAATTTCCTGCAGATAGATTTTTTAATACTTAAAATATATTCTTGAAAATGGCCAATTTTCAATTTTTTTTTAACAACAAAAAATAAATTTTTTGAAGCAATGAAAGCCAGGAGCATGTTGTTAGAAATTGAAGCCTAAAACCCCTTAAGATGAATTATTATCAAAAGAAAGTTACGTTAATGATTCACTATAAGACTTTAAAATTGCGATTCTTTTGTACAAATATAAAATGAAGTAAGGGAAATATGCAATGTATTTGTTTATCCTGATATAAACACAAACAAATTTTTATTAGGAACAAAAAAATATCGCGAACTCTAATATAAAAAGGATATTTTTATAAGCCCCATGAAACTTTAAAAAAATTTTAATATTACATACTTCAGTATTTATAATTGATTTTTGGAAATAGTCACCGCTGGTGTTCTTAATGCAGCTCATTGTGGTCGTTGTGTTTGGAGCCTTTTTTTCGAGCATTTGATGGCCATATATCGCGAATAGAAAGGACATTAATTGTTGCTGGCTTATTAGCATAAGCTATCGACTTCTCGTGGTCTTACAGCAAATAATTGAGAAGGGTCAAACCGAATGAACTGGGAGGAAACTTTTTATCAACAAGTCGATGCTTTCATGTGCCAACAAGTCCATGGTTTCATGTGCTTCATCTTGGCGGAAACACTACCATTAATATTCTCAAACCAAGAGATCATTTATCATGATGCGCCAAGGATCTTCACCTTACGCTAGCTCTGGCTTCAGTTTTAAAAAAACAAGGTTCATTGATGTCACCAGCGTATAAACAACATCAAATTCATTATGTGATTCTTTTATGAATTGGTTTTAATTGTATTTATTAAAAAACCCGCTAAATTTTAAAAATTGATGACAGATTTTCAAAATAAGTCTGGATAATTTGGTAAAGTTGTTCAAGCATGAGTCTTTTCATTATACTGATCATAAATATGACAATTAATCCTTGTGTAAATTCTAGCGATCTTAAGAAAACCGATATATGTATACACCTTCCCCTCTGGAGAAATTTTGCCAATAATAAAAAATGTTATAAAATATGAAAAATAAAAAATAAATTTTTCTACCAACTGCGATGTGATGGAAAAAATTATAATAACGCATTATTATTATCCTTGAAGTGGTAAGGCAAAGTTTTTGACTAAACTTTGTTGCATATTGTGATGGAAAACTGTCAAAAAACAACCAAAATCCTAAAAAATTGCAAAATAAAACATATTTTTTTGTCACAAATCTTTTTTAAATGTTCTAAGTTTCAAGTATAGCCCACGATGTTGACAGCAAAACATTCGGTGGACTATTTGCATTAAAAATAAAAACAGTTGGCGATTGAACTTTCCTGGCCAGTAACATGGGCCAGGCCATTAATATTCTTAAAAACTGTAACATATAGATATATTTACTTTGTTTTACAAAATAAAACGTGAGCTTTTCTTAATTGAAGCAATATCTCCCAAGTTAATTTTTGGTATACAACCATTTGCCTTTTTATATAAAAATAAACAAACTCAACTCTGTAATACATTCAAACTAACCCATAGTTTCTTTTTATTTTAAACCACTATCATATATGCAACTCATGCAATTCATGCTGATGTCCGTTAATAATTTTATTATCAAAAATAACCTACTTTCTTTGTAACAAATATTTTTTTTTTGCGAAGTTCATTTTTTCATTTTATTTTCGGTAAGACCACCCAACGTTTCCTTCATCCGCTCACTTTGTATCCACCGGAAGCTGGTTGCATAAATACACACACACACACACATACACTCACACAAATTCATACTTTGTTTTTTAGCGGCTAGAAAAATGTATTCAAAGCATTTACTTCAGCAAAAAGCAATTTGTGTATAAAAGCAAAAATAAATCCATGTTAATGAAAGTATATAGGAATTGCTTGTTCTCCCAGAAAGCAATTAAAATAGTTAACGATAGATAACGGAAGGGGGCGCTGTATGCAGTAAAGGTTTGTGTCTTTGCTAAATACTGGTATTAGAGTTGCCATATGGTGGTGAAAAAGGGTAAAAGGAGTGTGTATTTGCTAAATAATGGCTTGAGCGTTGCCATAGTGAGATGAAAAAAGGGTAAAAAGGATAGTGAATTGGCTAAATGAAGCATGTTGATGCCAGATGGCAACGCCGTAAATAGGTGAAATGTGTGTGAGTTGGCTAAGTCTTGATCAATGTATCTGAGTTTACCCCAAAAGTGATTAAATTTATCTTAATGGGTTTTGGGTAAGCAGCTGTGTGCTAGATAAGTGTAGATGACAGGGTGGAGAAAGGAGAGATAATAGCGGGTTGTGAGTTTGCTAAGTCTGGATCATGTTGGCTTACCCAAAAGTAATTAAATTTATTTAAATTGGTTTTGGATGAGCTAAAAAAGTTTTGGTGTGCTAAAGAAGTCTAGATGGCAGTAGTGGAGAAAGGAGATAAAATAACGGATTGTGAATTGTTAAGTGCCAATCGATGAGGCTTGGCTTATGGTGCTAAGTAGTAAATGGAGTTGGGATTTGTATTTAACGCCTAATAGTATGCACCCATGAATTGTAGTTGGAATTGATAAAGTTATTTTGTGTTGTTATACACGCGAACCGCAGCAAAAAAAAGTTAAGATTTTTTTCATACTTTTTTTTTCGAATGCTTTGAGAATGGTAACGGTTAACAATAGGTTCTTTTGTATACAGGTATGATGATGATGATGATGATGAGCCAGCCAAGGCATTAGTGGGAGTATTGGTGTATGAGTTTGTTTTATCGAATTGAAAAGAAAGTATTTGATGATTTAGGGAAAATATGTTGTACATATGTATGGTATTTAGTAAAGGCACATGCCATGTGTTCGTATACAATTTCTAATTGATATTTTTGTTTAATTATTTCCATATGTAAATTATATTATTTTTTCTTTTTTTTTTATTGTTAATTTTGTTAGAAAAAAAAATGTGTGAGCGGAGATTCATAGTAAAAAGGAGACGAATTCCTAGATTTGTGAGTGCATGTGTGAATAGAAAATATGTTAATTAGGGTTAGGATTTTATATGTAAGTAAACGGGATGTAATAATTTGTGTGGGTTTGATCGGCCGGTGTTCGTATAAAAACTGTAGTTGATATTTTTGTTTAATAATTTGCATATGTTAATTCTATTATTTATTATATTTTTTTAATTTTGTTAGACATTTTAGTGCGGATATACATAAAAAGGAGACGAATTCCTAGATTTCACAAATCTTGCATGTGCGAATAGAAAATATGTTAATTAGGGTTAGGATTTTATAAGTAAACGATCGTGAGTGGAATAGGAAAGGGTTTAAAATGTAGTGAATTTGGTCAGCGTTACACGTGTATGTATGTATGTATGTATGTATGTATGTATGTATGTATGTATGTATGTATGTATGTATGGATAGGAGTGAATGTGTGTATGGATATGAGTGTGGAGTGAGGGAACAAATGCAATGTTTATGTGCATTAGCTTATCTATTGATATTTTGTTAGTATTATGTTGTTGTTGTTGTTGTTGTTGATTTTGAGTATAAAGGTCCAATCGTGGAACATTTTAAACTTAGTCAGTCAAGTTTCATTCGTCTTGAGCGTGGTTATTAAATTGAAAAGAAGGAGTGTTTCAAAATCAATATATAAATAAGTGGGAAATAATAATATTATAAACAGATTTAATATACTAAACAAAGTAAAAAAAAAATAAACAAAAATTTAACTTGAATATACTAAAGAAGGAACAAAGGTTTGAATATACTAAATAAAAAACAAAGGTTTGAATATACTAAATAAAGGACAAAATAAGTGGAAATATAATTAAAAAAAAAAAAATGAGTTTCAAGTGTAGTGTTTGCTCAAATGCATACTCACGTATGCAAAAATTAAATAACCATTTACTGGTACATAGGCCGTGTACATATTGCGGCCATGAGTAGGGTGTATAAGACAGTTCTGGAAACAGAGCAGGGAGCAAAAAATTTATACTAATTTTGTATGGCATGAACGATGAAAATCTGTGTAATGCATACTTGGCAACACTGGTCAGTTGAATGTGTGTTTAAAATAGGGTGGTACTTACTGGAAGTTTTTGAAATTGTGTGTGAGTAATGGGTTGGTACGACTTGGTTTGGCTTGGTTGAGTTTGGTCGGGGTTTGAGCGGGAGTTGGTCGGGATTTGGTCGGGGTTTGGGCGGGATTTGGTCGGGTTTTGGGTGGGGTTGGTTAGGATTTGTATACTAATTTTGTATGAGAAAACTAACAACGATGATGTAAGTACCACCCTATTTTGTTGTTCTGTTTTTAAAAGTTCTGTTGTGGTTTTTTTTTTTTCGCTGATATGAATGAATGTGCGTTTGAAACAGTTGATTTAATTAAGTTATTTGAATACAAAAGCTTGATACTAACCATACACAACAAAGTTGATAAGAAATAAAAAAACCAAAAACAATACTCTTTTTGTATTTATGTACATATATATTTTATTTATTAATTTGTTTGAACATTTTATAATATAATAAAAAATATCTAGTTTAAAAAGAATAAATCTCATATTGAAGTATGTATTTTTGTTTTATATGAATTAGACTTTATTAAAATTTCAATTTTTGTTTATTTTGAAATGTCCCCAAGCATAGGTATTAATATCATCTTCTCTTATATAACGTTTATCATCATCATAACTTAATACAACTTTTGATATTTGTTGTGTATAAATTTCATGTAGGATAGATTTAAATATATACATTTTATCGTGATATATGGTTTTATCTATCAAACAGTTACGATAATCATTTATAGTTAGTTTTTTTAAAGCAGAGTTTTTTACACCTTTAGCTTTTTTGATTTCTTGTTTATCGTCAACAGCTATTGAATATACTTTTGATCGAAGTCCAATAAATTCTAACATTACATGGCCATTATTCTCATCTTTCATCATTCCCAAGACTTTTTTGTTTTGCAAGGGGAAATTGAAAACATTATTAATTGAATAGTCTGATGTATCAAAGTTTAGATGAAGATCATTGTAAATATCTTTATAAAAATCATTTGTTCTTATTGTGTAAATTAAAGAATCAGTATCCATATAATTTAGTTTTAAATTTTCATTAAACTTTGCCTGCATATACTGATAGTGAAAGTCATACATTTTATATTTAGATAGTTCTAGAACTGAAAACCCTAAATATATAGGTTTATTAAATGTTACGCTATCCACACTCATTTGAATTGCAATCATATTATCGGTAAAATGTGTTGAACTATGAAAATTAGGTTTTGCTATAAGAGCTCGTGCGCCCAAACGCTTGTGTTGACTCTCCCAAGCATTAACGATTTTTACATTTTTACGTTTTTCAACATTTTCCATAGTTTTACCGTATACCGCATTATTTAAAAGTTTAAAAAAATTTTTTTCAAACTCATTTTTGGCATTGGTTCGATGAAAGGTATTTAAATCGATATACTGTTTCAACCAAGTTGATTGTTTAAATCTTAATATTCTGTGAATTTTAACTAATTTTAAACCATTTCTAATACACTGTTGAAGATTTCGATAGTGAATTACATATGATTTTTTGTTAGTTAAATCGGGAATTAGTTTCTTTATATTATGATGTTGTATTGGTGAACTTTTAAGTTCAGCACAAAACGGTAAATCATTATGACTATCATGTAGTTCTTCAGGATAGTCTAAATCAACTTCTAAAATGTAACCAAAATCAGAGTTTTCAGATACTTTTGAAATATCAAAATTATCTATATCTTCAATCCATTCAAATTTACCTTCTGGTAAATATTCAGACATTGCCCAACCATACAAGTTGTTCGCATCTAAATACATAAGATATTGTGAGGGTTTAGAGCAATCATATGTTTTCATATATTTATGATTTGCAACTGTTCGACGTGTTGTGCATTGAACAATACCACCTCTTATTCCTTTTTTAATGAAATTATACATATTTATATCGGTGAATAATTCCAATTTAATTTTTGTTATTTTTAACATGGCATCCCACGATAAACCAGGTGTTGTATAGTAATGACATGGATCAAGATGATATATTGATTTACAAACAGAACGAAAATTTTCAAATACATCAGTTAAAAGAAGCACATCAGTTTTTAGATATAAAAGCATATACTCATTCAGAGATTGACAGTTAAATGCAGACCAAACACTTAACGCGTGCTCATAATCAGCAATAGTACATTCTTTATTATTTAAAGTAGAGAAAAACTGTTCACGAGAAGGCAAGACATTTTCATTTAATTTTTCAACTGAATCGATATAATCATAAGGAAATATACCTTTTCTTTTCAAAAGATTAAATTCTAAATGATTTGGATATATTGATTGCAGTGTTTTAAAGTTATCATCATGCAAATAATTAGATAATTTATCTAAACTAGACGACATAAATTTAAAAGAATCAAGAAAACGTAATTCTAAATTATATTTGTCGGTTATTTGAATTCTTTTTCTAACAGATATATACAATTCTTTATTAAGTGGTATAACATCTATATCACCTGGATAATCTGCTAGAGCCTTTACAAACAAATGACAATCATAACCTGAAAAGTTATGAAAAATTATTGGAATAAAGTTAGGTAATTGATAATTAATATTACATTTCCAATGAGCTGGCCCGCGATATTGACCAGTTAAATGACAATGATCAGCACATCTATCATCATCTAGAATTTGTTTACATATATGACACTCATTAGTATTATAATGTTTTTCAACTTCATGGGGTAATAGAGAATTCATTGGCACTACTTTCATTAGAAAGTTTGTACACAAAAAACGTGCATCCTCAATCAAATTTTGTACAAAATCTTTAACAACATCGTTACCCGTATACGTTCTAAGCTTATTCAGTTTAGAATCAAAAGATGATTTTATGTAGTAGCTGTAAGCTATAGGTATATGTTTTTGAATGCTTGTGACATTATTAGAATTTTCGTTGTTAATTTTACTTAATATACATTCAAAATCCGCATAGATAACAAATGGTACATCTAATTGATTTTTAAAATTTTTGAACTGCGATATATTATCATCCTTAACACCCGATGGCATTTTGGTGACAATTTTATTGCATTCTTGTTTATGTTTTAACAACAAGAGTTCACTGCTTGAATAGTGTAAGCAAAAATTACAAAAATATTTAGCACCGTCATGTTTTGAAACTTGTGTGCTCAATAAACGACTTATGTTTTTTATCCAAACATAATGTGATTCATCGTTTTTATCATCTTGAATGTATAGTAAATTTATATGATTAATTTTTTCATCAGCTGTCTTATAATATGGTCCAACGATTTCTTTTTTTATCACATCACATCCAAAAACATTCACGCTTATATTTAAATTGTTTTTCTCAAATATCTTAATATCACCAATAGATAGAGGAAAGGTTAAGTTGTTGAAATCAATGGTTATTCCATTTGTTAGTGTTATTAGGCTCTGTGTGATAACGTTACTATAATGTGAATATTTTGGATTTAAATGATGGTTTTCTAATGCAGCTATAAGAGCCCATTTAAAACAATAATTATCATTATTTTTAATATTGATGCACGCTTTTTTATTTCTGATAAATGCCGGTAGTTCTAAATATTTAGATCCTTTTATAGGACAATACTTGTTGATATTAATTTCAATTTTATTGCTACAAACTAGAGACCAACCACTATCTCTCTCTTGAAACTCATCCATTTTGCTTGCTATTTCTATACAATGATTATCGTAAATGTCAGATAGATCTTGTTCTAATTGTGCTATTACCATTTTCGTTTGAAAAGATTTAATACTAATTAGTGTGCTATCATCATCTACTGTTTCATTATTTTTTGAGAATTTTATATATTCTGCAAAAAGTTCTATATTAAATTTTATATTTTTATGTTCTAATAACGTATTTTTTAAAATATTTATAATACTTTCTTTTGCATTCGAAAATAAAATGTTTAATGAAAGCTCATCTACCTTTTTATTTTCGTATACAAAAGTTTGAATACGCTTAGAAAATAAATTTTTACTTATATATATATCATTGTTTATAAATATACGATTATTATTTTTTTTATGTTCATTAGTTCTCAAATGATGAGACCAAGAACCTTTACTTATATTTAATTTGCAACTATCACATCGTATATAGCTACACGATGGACTTTCTTCAATATTTTCACTTTTTAAATTTAGTTTTGTTTTGTTATATTTTAGGTTAGTATGCTTATTACTAAAATGCCTCTTGAAATTAAATTTGGATACGAAAGACGTTCCACAAATTTCACA
This sequence comes from Nowickia ferox, assembly GCA_936439885.1. Classification (NCBI taxonomy): domain Eukaryota; kingdom Metazoa; phylum Arthropoda; class Insecta; order Diptera; family Tachinidae; genus Nowickia; species Nowickia ferox. Next base: position 6,197,374 of record OW387026.1, read on the forward strand.
GATGAACATGATTAGGCAGAAAATGAAAGTAATGTGCTGAAATTTAAATTGAAATTTAAATAAACAGAAATTATAGATTTGCTATTCATATCTACAAAATACCTGGACTTAGTAAAGATAGTAAAGATGTTTATAGAAATTTTATGATTTCACAATTTCAGTTTAAAATAAACAGCAGAAATGAAAGTAATGTGCTGAAATTTAAATTGAAATTTAAATTAGCACAAATTAACAAGTTATAGATTTGTTTTTTTAGCACAACATACCTGGACTTGGTGAAGATGTTTGTATAAATTAATTAATTAATTTCTCTTCAATAATTGCTCGAGCTTAAGGTCACTTATGGTTTTATAAAAATGAATTTGTATATTTTCAATTTTCGATTTCCTTTGGATATCTTCTTCAGGAAATATTTTGTGTTGTGTTATAAAATTTTCAAATTTGAAAATTAATTAATTTCACAATTCACTGTTAAAAATTTAACACTTAGCACTTCAATCACTGAAATCGTTTTTTTTTTTTTTTTTTTTTTTTTTTTTTTTAGTTTTCTTTTTATTACGTGAGACGCGCTTTCTAAGAATGATCAAAATTAATTGTTGCATTAAAACTCATTACCAAATGTTTTTATATACTTTTTATTCTTACTAAAATAAAGCTTTGATAAAAAAGTTGTGGTCAAATGTTAAAAAAAAAATTAACAAACAAATGCTTATATTTTAATTGTAACCACATTTTTAATTAAGTAAATATGTTATACTACATTTTTGTTATTAACATATTATTATTCAAAGTATGTATGTAAATAATTTCTGCTTCCATTTGTTGGGGCTTCAATAATTAAGCTGTTTGAATACAAAAGCTGGATACTGACCATACACAACAAAGTTGATTAGAAATAAAAATCAAAACTATACTATTTATGTATATACATATGTATATTTTATTTATTAATTTGCTTTAAAATTTTCTAATACAACAGAAAAATAAATCTAATATTCAAGTACATAAAAAAAAAAAAAAAATATTATTGAAGTTCATCAATGTTAAAGATTCACATTATCTCCTTAGTGTATCTTGAGCTAGAACGATAACAAAAAAAAAAAATAATATTTAGATTTAATAATAATAAAATAAATAAAAAAAACTGTTTACCAAAAATTACCTGTTGCAGCTGCATGTATATTTAGCTCGTAATATGCACTGCTGTTGCTACCTTTTCTATCTTTAGTAAGATAGTAGGTATTGCGGGTAAATTCCTCTATACACTTATCGTCTAAAGTGTCGTTGAATATACCAGGTAGGTATATGTATTTGGTGTTTTCCACCAAACAACGAACTTTTTTACCATAGGGCGTCTGAACACGCTCCATTTTTGTTATGATGTATTTATACCCAAACACCATCTCCTTTATGGGGAGAATGCTCTTAGTTTGGGTTTTTTTGAAAATGGATTTTAATTGTGCTTCCATTGTGATTTACTTAACTTGAATGACACTTAAAGTAAAACTAGCGGGGGGTTTTTATACAAAATTCAGAAATGTAATTTTTCTTCTAAACAGGAAAAATGTGGTAAATATTTTAATGCTATTGGATTTTAATTTTAAAATGCTTGCGTTGCGGTTTTTTCATTTTTATAAAGTTCCTAATTTATTAAATACGTGAGAAAGTTTAGAGTTTGTGGGTTTTTCTTTATTATTAATATTTTTTATAATTTTAAAAAAGTTTCTGTTTCGAGGTTATTTAAAATGTGTTTTCTATTTCATCATTATGATCGTCATCATCATCATCATCTTCTTCTTCGGTACTGTCATGCAAGTTGTTGTAGAATACAAATTGCTTCTTCTTTTTAACGATTAGAGTATATAATCCTTTCACTTCTTTAACTTTCTTTAAAATGTGTGGAGTTGTGTTTAGGTAATCCATTTGATTTTTAGTAATAATCAGAAATCGTTTAGGTAAATAAATGTAATATTCATTATTTAGAAGACATCTTATACTTTCACCATATTTTGTATCTACTCGATCTATTTTGTTGATTTCATATATAGTATTTTCTTCCATATCCTTTAAAGGTAAGTATGTAATATTAGGATTTTGAAACAATTTTCTTAAGCTTGCCCTCATTTTTTTTTTTTTTTTTTTTTGCTTTCAACTTTTCACCGTAAGACGAACTTTCAAACTGATTCTTTATATTCAATAATTGATAGTATAAGACGTTTTTAGATATTTCAATAACTTCTTATCAGTTGCGGTTAAGTATACGTGTATGCATACATATATATATATATATATATATATATATATATATATATATATATATATACATATATATATATATATATATATATATATATGCATATATAAAAAGAGATTCAGTTAAATTAAAACTTTGATAAATATGTATTGGGGTCAATTTTTAAAAACTGGTGATAAATATTGTACTTGTCATGCACAGTGGAAAACTTTTCAAATAATAAATGCAATAGTTTTGGATATTATAATGCAGGTGTTCCTAACCGCAGAAGGAGGAACAAGAACACAAATTTTTTCTCTTAATAGAGGACAGCAAATGCCAACAAATATTCCAATATTTCATTTTAGTCACAATCAACATATAAAAATTGAGGTTATCGGTGGTATGATATCACTAGTTGGAACAGTCTATGAAGGTGGTTTTAAAGATATAAATGTACACTCATACAAACCATCGTGCGTTTATAGTGAAATAGAGACTATTGTTTTCAGAGATACAAATAAACTATATAATAGTAAGGCTGATATCCACTCATTAAATAAAAAAAATCAACAAAAACCTTTTCTCCTTCAAAAAAGGGTTAATGATAGTAAAGTTAAGAAAGATGGCAATAACGTTGGTGGCGACTCAGTTGATAAATCTATTGAATACGACGACGACGATTATTAAATTAGTATATAAATATGAGAAACAATTCTTATCATCTCATTTAAAATATATCGCTAACTTAAGAACACGTCTATTAAAAAAGAAAAACTAAAATGAAAAATATTTTTATCATATTGTTTTCATATATTTATATCCTACAAGTGTTTTCAGCTTCATTACCTATTGATTTGAGTGAAAATGAACTTAAAAATACAGAATTTGCTATAAAATTACCGAATAATGATACTGTGAGCATACAACTAAATTTCAAACTTTTAAAGTACAGTACTGATTTAAATAAAAACATCGAGTTAACAACAACAAAAGCAGAAAATAAATCAAACGAAGAACAAGAAGACTCCCCACCGCCTATAAATCAATCTTTTACTGTTGAACAAGCTATTGAAACATTTAGGCAAGATTTAGTAAAAAAAGAAAAAAATATTGCAGGAATAATTGAAAGTTCGGCTCCATTTTATAGACATTTTCAACTTCAATATAAAGATAATATAAAATTGAGAATCCGTTGTACATATGACAGCAATTACTTGAAACGTCGATTAAATATTTCATGCTTCGAATACCGTCAAGTTGAATACGAGAGAATTTTAAGTAATGGTGAAATTGAGGTGGCTTCTGAGGATGATACAACATACCGATCTGATGTTACACTAATCAACATTCAAGATTACACACATGATTTGGATATGGAAATAATATAAATTAGCTGATATGATGAAATACATTTACTACTACCACTTAATATAAACTTTGTTGTTGATGTGTTAAGAAGATTTATTTAACATAAAAAATAAGAAAAATAATGAATAATCAGTTTTATTCGAAAATTGTACATGACTTCTTGAATGAAGAAAGGTTTTTGTGGTATGAACATGAGATTATTTTGAAGAAATTAAAAGCTCAATTCGATGAATATGCATTTTATAAGAAAAGTAAATCAAAATTTGGATATCATTATAACAATTGTGTGTGGTCCAACGATGAAACAACTTGTGGACCTGATACCTGTAAATGTTCCCTTATCGATAACAGTTAGGATCAAGCATTATATATAATGAATTTTTATAATAATTTAAAAACATAAACTTTATAAACAGTTCTACAGTCGTCGTTGTGACTTGATTAGTACTAAACAATGTCGGAGGAGAGAATATTAGTTGTAGACGTACAAGGTTTTTATCTCAACAATAAATTCATTGTAAAAGAACTGAGTATTTCAATTGACGACTCACAAGTTCAAACATTTATTATTAAACCACCTTTTCCATATTCATCGTTGACAACAAAAGAAAAATATTCAATTAATTGGCTTTATAATCATCATCATGGATTAAAATGGAAAGATGGTGATTCATCCTTAACAAATATTGTGGAATATTATATTGCGCATGTTAAAGATAAAAATTATATTTATTATGCTAAAGGATTAGAAAAAATTAAGTGGATTCAAAATATTTTTAAGGATAAAATTAATTTTTATAACCTGGATGATTTAAATTGTCCAAATTTAAAAACATTATATCAAAATGATGAATCTGTAAATGTTTGTTGTTATCATAGAAAATATTGTATATGTGCTCAAAAAAATGTAATACTCTTAAGAAAGTTTATTAAATCAAATATTAATAAAGAAAACATAAAATTATAAAAGACATTTTTTCTTTTTTTGGATTTATTATTTAACACTTAAATCAGATAGAATAATCATCAAACATCATCAGTTCATTCTGAATACTTGAAATGTCAATAACAATATCTTTAAACGGAAACAAATCAACTCTGGTTGAAGAATATTTTCCTCCAATTGAACTCCCTACAAAATATGTTTGTGGACTTATTGATTTTGTAACATTCAACTCCATACCTAATGTAGATGTTCACAACAATTTGTTTCATATAGGAAATCATATTATTACTATTCCGGTTGGTTCATATGAACTTGAGGATATTGATTTTTTCTTAAACTCAAGCTTAAAAGATATTGATGAATCAATTTATCTAGTAATTGAAGCTAACAATAACACACTTAAAACTGAAATAACCTCATCAATGGATATAGATTTTTCACAACCAAACAGTATAGGAAAGTTGCTCGGATTTAGCAAAAGTAAATTAGAAGTAAATTCAACTGAATATTATAACACTGATCAAAATCTTCAAAATGATAAATCTGTGGAAGTGATGATTGTAGATATTAATCAATTGAATACTACAAGGTTATTTGAATCTGACTTACCTGCACATATTACGAATGTTAATACAATACGCATTGAAAGCAACTTAACAACCGGATCATTTATTAATAATACTTCGAATCATGCTATTCATGAATTTCCTCTTGATGTTCCTCCAGGATATAAAATAAGCGAAAAACCTCGAAATGTTATTTATTTTCCCGTCAACTGTCAGCAAATAAACAACATAACGATTAGAATCTTAAATCAAGACGGTGAACTTATAAATTTTAGAGGAGAAAAAATCACTCTTAGACTCCACTTCAAACCAGAATAATGATCATTTACAATAAAAACATAGTGCAAAGAGGATTTTCATTCAATACCGCATCAACTCACAATCGAGAAAGTATAAAAAATAAAAAACTGTTGTCCCCATCTAATACAGAATACTTAAAATCGCTGGGATTTAATCTTCAACAATGAATGAAATACTAAATGTTCTTCAAAAACCTATGTATGATGAGAGTATTGTAAAAAGGGAATATCATAGTTACTCTCCATATCTAAAATCATTTAACAACAACGATGAGATTCGTATACCAATTCAAAATCAGGATCTCTTCGTCCTACCAAGTGAGAGTATGATTTACATTCATGGTTTTATAGTAAAGAAGGAAGCAACCAAAGAGGTTCCAGCTATAGATGTGAAATTAAAAAACAACTTTGCTTCATATTTGTTTGATGAAATTCGTTACGAAATTAATGGTTTTGAAGTTGATCGTACACGTAAACTTGGAATTTCATCCACCATGAAAAATTTTGTATCGTTGAATAAGGCTGAAAGTGATGTATTAAAAAATGCTGGTTGGTCTCTTACTGAAACTTGCGCTTTAGTAAAAAGTCATTTTAGTTGTTGTATACCTCTGAAAATGTTGTTGGGTTTTGCTGAAGATTATAACAAAATACTATTAAATTCGAAACATGAGCTTATCCTTCAACGTTCTACATCCGATGAGAGATCATATTATTCTACAAATGCAACTGATCAGTTGAAATTAACAATTCTGGATATAACATGGAAAATGCCACACATTCAACTATCGGACTTTGCAAAATTGGAAATGTTTAAGATAATCAACAGCAAACATTCTATACCAATTGCGTTTAGAAGTTGGGACTGTCATGTAAATCCTGTTTTACCAAAGAGTACAAAGGTTTTATGGAATGTAAAGCTTTCTCCCCAAAACGAAAGACCACGATTTCTTATAATTGGTTTGCAAAAAGAGAAAACTAAAGAAGAAGGAAATGTATTTGATCATTGCAATATCTCTAATTTAAAAGTTTATCTAAACTCAGAGTCATATCCATATGATGATTTAAATAATCGTTTCGAAATGGGTCAGTATTCGATTCTATATAATATGTATGCAAAATTTCAACAAAGCTTTTACATGCGAGAACCTGAACCATTATTAAATGTTGATGAATATAAGACTTATGCGCCGCTTATTGTTGTTGATGTTTCACATCAAAATGAGGCTGTTAAAATAGGACCTATTGATGTACGAATTGAATTTGATACTGAAGCAAACAAACTAATTCCAGATAATACATCAGCATACTGTTTAGTTATTCATGATCGTTTAATCGAATACTCACCTCTAACAAGCGAAATTAGAAAAATTATTTAATTATATTTATTTTGAAATTTTTTTAATAAATGAAATAATATGTTTATTTATAAATAAAACAAATTCTTAATCAATGTATTTTATTAAAACAATTATAGTTTCTCTTTTTAGTTTAGTTTCGAAAACAAAAACTTTAAACATAAATGACCACAATTTATTGTATTAAAATTTTGATATCTATCATAATTATAACTTATGTTTTCTCCTAAATATTTTATTAATTGTTTCGGCGGTTGCAAATTACCAAAGCTATCAAAATATTCAATTTGATTGTTGTTTTTCCAGTACGCTACCCAATGTGTGCCAGATCCCTTTGAAGTATCCAGATTAATTATTCCACATTCTTTTTTAAATGGTTTGCTTGGAAGAGTGTTACACATAAACACACCTCTAAAATTTGGAATATGTTTTGCATATTTTCTCAAGTCTACATCAGAAAGGGCTCTTTTAGGTAGCTTCATTAAAAATTTTGTTGATAAGGCTTCAAATATAATCCAAAACCTTTTTTATATGGTTTTAAGAACATGCCTTTTCCCATCGCAATGGCTTCCATTGTATTATTGTGTCGTTTTGCTTCAGTCAGCTGTTCCTTTCCATTTTTAACTGCATTGATTGCTTTTGTAATACCAGATACACCACCAGCTAAACCACCAAGTGCACCCAGTGCAGCAAATATAGGGGCAAGTGGAAGAAAACCTCCAGATTTTGGTAGCGGTATTATTCGAGGTGTTTTTATTAATGATTTTTTCTTCCCCTTGAAAATATTGTTTACAACTTTTCGTGAAATCTTTATAGCATCTTTCAAGTTTTCACTTTTCTTTATATTCTTTCTTGCACTTTTCAATGCATGTGTAAATAGTTTGTGGGTATTTACTGGAGACGACTTTTTAGTTTTACTAATAACGTTACCCATACCGAATTTTGTTTTTGCTTTCATTGCAGTAGTAACAAACCAAGCGTTTGATTTTTCACCGAAACTACTATCGCTAGCATTAACCCTCTGCCAAGCCTTTTCAGCTAAGATTCTATCAGCAATATGTCTTTTCTCTAAATCTTTATTGTTTGAGTATGCTATATCGTGCTCTCTGCAAGCAGTATCCAATGGATTGATTCCTTGATCACCTCTTTCTAAACGTTTCTTTAATTTTGTTCCAGGTCCACAAAATTGATAACCGGGTAAATGAAGTTCAAAAGGAAGTTTATTAATAATTTTATTCAGAAAACCTTTACCGATGAAGTATGGATGACGACTGAATATCTTTTTATAAATGATTGTCATATCTATTGACACTTTATCGATTAAAGTTTAAAACCAAATTGATTGAAAACAAATAAAAGAGACTGGTTTATATATTATGTTATCATTAGATTTCAGAATGCGTTTTTTTAAACAACATAAAAGGATTGATGTAAAGAATATCGAATCAAAGTTCGATTCATCATCATCAAATAAAATTCGTCATAGTTCATTACTACCGAATTCTATTCGAGCCCTTATTGTGGGTCCATCAAATTGTGGAAAAACAAATGTGATGATCAGTCTTATTGAAAGTCCACATGGATTGAAATTTAAAAATATTTACTTATATTCAAAGTCAACACAACAACCGAAATATAAGTACTTAGAAAACCTAATTAAACCTATCAAGGAGATACATTTTTCATCATTTTCCAATAATGATGATGTTATATCCCCAGACGAAGTTAAGCCAAATTCAGTATTTATATTCGACGACATAGCTTGTGAGAAACAAAATCATGTACGTTCTTACTTCTGTATGGGTCGTCATAAAGATATTGATAGTTTTTATTTATGTCAAACTTATACACGAATACCAAAACACTTGATTCGCGATAATGCAAATATGATTATAATTTTTAAACAGGATGAAATGAATATTAAGCATATTTACAATGATCATGTTGGTTCTGATATGACTTTAAAAACATTTCATGAGTTATGTGCCGAGTGTTGGAAAGAAAAATATGGTTTTCTAGTTATTAACAAAGATGATCCTATGAATAATGGTCGATATAGAAAAGGCTTCGATATATTTATAAATCTATAAAAGAAATATTACAGATATTTTTAAATCAGTACAAGATTAATTATTAAACTAACAGCTTCTCAACTATTAAACTGCTAACTGCTAAACTGATCTGTTTTGAATCTGTTTCTAATTCAATCTTTAAATATGAATACAAATCTAGTAAATAATCTTATTAAAACTCGAAATATTTTAAAAAAGAAATATAAGAATATTTTGCTTGGAGAAGTTGCAAATGATGAATTGTTGGAAAAGACATTTAAACCAATATCAAAACCATTAAAAGAATTAGTTCAATCAACTAATAATAATAACATTATAAAACATGAAAAATATCCGGATAACTCTTTTAAACATGATCTTGAGGATAATAAAGTTGCCTTCAGTACACCATATAAAAAGAGTAAGCTTGATTATAACACGTTTTCTTCAAGCTTTAATAACAAGAAAATCGAGAAAAGTTCAAACACGTTTCAATCATTTGATGATGATGAAAATGATCATGATGACTATGATGATGATGATGATGATGATAATAATGATAATGTTGATAATGAGAATGATGATAATGATGATGATAACACCATTGCAGTACATCCCAATCAAAGTATTCAATATAATTTATCAAAAGTTAACTTAAATATATATGATAAAACCTATGGTCCACATAAGGATAAAAATCAAATATGGAGACTGGGTAATGAACCCATCGCTTTCGATTCAACCAATATTACTGTAGGTAATTTAAAATGGCCCTTCACATCAGGCTTATATGAATTGTTAGTTTATAAGAAACCAATCAGTTATAATAAAACAGATTTAAATAATTATAAACAAATATTGGAGATGACTAATGTCCATAAACGAAATAACAGTATTAATGGTCAAATTAAAGGAAATCGTTCAATTAAATATACAACCATTATTAAAAACCTATTTAAACAACAGAAAATTCATAAGGGAAAAGGTTTAATGAAATTGAATAGAGAAAAGCCTAATTATGTTTATTGGGATGATCCTAATGAATTGGTTGATAGATTACGTCTTTTGATTTCATCAACAACAGCTGGTCACTCAAATCATAATAATGAAATTGTATCAATTATTGAGGAATTGAGAGAAGCAAAAATTATTATATAAATAGACTTAAAAATGTTTAACGATTCATATTCATAAAATGCCTATCGATAAGTTTGGACATTATATTGAAAAATCTGCAAGATATCAAAATCAACATTTCAAGATTCATTTGGATAGTGATCGTAATTTCAACTTTAACTTGCGGAGAATAAAAAATATTGCTAGTCCTGTATTGGAAAACGATGCTGTAAACAAAATTTACATGAAAAGCTATTTAAGTGAAATAAAGAAACAGCTGGATACAATGTATATGGAGAGAATTAAGGGAATGGAGGATCGTTTTAACGAAATAATACAACAACAAAACGTGTCGATTACAGAAAAATTTGAAAATGTAGAAACACGTTTAAGTAAATTAATACATGATCAAAGTATAATACAAAATAATCTCGATCAATCACTAAAAGAAATGAGATCATTATTTAATTACAAAATTGATTCAGTTGAAGAACGTCTTAAGCTCATTACAAAACATTTAAAAATTGAAATATAAATCGTTTTGATTTAAATCCTACGTCAACAGCATTTAAATTGATGTAATCTAAGACAGATGTTAGAAATGGAGCGACAAGAAGTGGTTAAGGAGCTTCATAAACAAGCACGCAGAAATTTCATTCGACGTCGAGTGGTACACAAGGGAATTGATGATCTTTGGCAAGCAGATCTTGTTGAAATGGGTGTTTACTCAAAATATAACAAAGGCTATAGATTTATTTTAACAGTTATAGATACATTTTCAAAGTTTGCTTGGGCTGTACCCGTAAAATCTAAAAGTAGTGAAGATATAACCAATGCTATGCAATCTATTTTTTCGCTAAAGAGAATTCCAAAAAACTTGCAAACAGATAATGGTAAAGAGTTCTATAATAAAATATTTCAAAACCTGATGAAAAAACATAATGTCAATCACTATTCTACATATAGTATCATGAAAGCATCTATTGTAGAACGATTTAATAGAACTCTGAAAGGAATGATGTGGAAAAATTTTAGTCTACAAGGAAATTATCGATGGATACATATATACAAGGATTTAATTAATCAATATAATAATAAAAAGCATAGAACAATTGGAATGACACCAAAGTCTGTTAACACAAAAAATGAAAGTTCTTTACTAAAACAAGCCTATAATCATCCCAAAATATTTAAATTTGGCAAACTAAAAGTTGGAGATCACGTTCGAATTAGCAAATATAAACATATTTTTTCAAAAGGATATACTCCAAACTGGACAACTGAAATTTTTAAAATTCGTACTTTACGGAACACAAACCCCATTACATATTTATTGGAAGACTATCAAAATAATCTAATTGTTGGTGGATTCTATGAACATGAACTATTAAAGACACATTTTCCAAATACATACTTGATTGAAAAGGTTATTAAAACTAAGGGACACCAGGCATACGTAAAATGGTTGGGTTTTTCCAATCAACATAATTCTTGGATCAATAAAGATGAACTTCAATAATATTTTATATGTACTTCAATATGAGATTTATTCTTTTTTACTTTTTTTATTATATTATAAAATTTTAAAACAAATTAATAAATAAAATATATGTATGTGAATAAATAGTATTGCTTTGATTTTTATTTCTAATCAACTTTGTTGTGTATGGTCAGTATCAAGCTTTTGTATTCAAACAGCTTAGTTATATCAACTGTTGCAAACACATTCGTACATATCAATGAAAAAACCACAACAGAATTTTTAACAAACTCAAACAGCCTAATTATAGCAACTGCTTCAAACACATTCATTCATTCATATCAAAAATAAAAAAAAAACCCACAACAGAAGAACAATACAGTAGGGTGGCACTGTACAAAAGTAATCGTTGTTAGTTTTCTCATACAAAATTAGTATACAAATCCTAACCAACCCCACCCAAAACCCGACCAAATCCCGCCCAAACCCCGACCAAATCCCGACCAACTCCCGCTCAAACCCCGACCAAACTCAACCAAGCCAAACCAAGTCGTACCAACCCATTACTCACACACAATTTCAAAAACTTCCAGTAAGTACCACCCTATTTTAAACACACATTCAACTGACCAGTGTTGCCAAGTATGCATTACACAGATTTTCATCGTTCATGCCATACAAAATTAGTATAAATTTTTTGCTCCCTGCTCTGTTTCCAGAACTGTCTTATACACCCTACTGCCATGTATCTCTAACCACATTTGAGAACAAGGAACATGCTAAGCTCCATGAGTGCCAACATGAAGAGCAGGAACCACCATCCACATCAACAGAAGCAGCGAAACGAAAGATTGTTGCAGATTATAAAACATCAAAAATACAGCGGCTTGAAGAGGGATCCCTACTAAAATGCGAGGCTTGTAATGTGGAAATAAGTTCTAGGAAATGGTTCAACCACTGCGGAAAAGATTATCATAAGAATAATCTAAATAAATTTTTTGGAAACAAGATTATGCTGATTAAAAGTGCGTTTAAATGTCGCATTCAATCCTACCGCTTCCCAAAAGGCGACAATGAGTTAAATATCGAAAACTACTTAAGAGATGGAAGCGTAATGTTTGAGAAATTGCTAAACTGTAGCTTAGCTGAACACTTTTTAGTGAAATTCAATTTGGAATTGACAGCTCGCTACAAATTACCTGCGAATCCTACAATGCCAGAGAACGATATGTTCCATATAACGGAAATGGTTCGTTTGACAAGAGCGGATGACATAGGTGATACGCTAGGGGCTCAGATAGAATCTATAAAAACAAAGATGTCTGAGTTCCAAGAGAGAGATTCTGGATGGACTTTAATCCAAATAAAATGGTTGGATTTAAACATTAGTAAAGCATCACCGATTCCAGGATCTCTGCACGTAAAAACACCTGTGGAGCTAGATCAGAAGAAAGCTTGCATCAACATAAAAAATAATGACATATATTGTTTTAAATGGTGTGTGATAGCAGCTTTCTATACTGCAGACAACATGCACCTGCCATCAACGTATAGAATTAGAAACATATCTGCTACAAACATTACGCTGGAATGCGGTAGGATTTTGAATTTCGAGGGAATGACATTTCCAAACGATGTCAAGGATATAAAAGTTTTTGAGAGAAAAAATCCTGACATTAGCATAAATGTTTTCGGTTATGACAACAAGCTGAAAAAAGTGGTTGGACCATATTACATTACAAAATCAGAAAAAGAGTTCCACATAAATTTGATGTTATTGGAAAGCCCGTGTGGTGAAAATTATCACTATATTCTAATAAAAAATATTTCAAGGTATTTATTTATAATTTTTATTACTATTATTATGATTACTATTATTATTACTATTATTATTATTATTATTATTATTATTATTATTATTATTATTATTATTATTATTATTATTATTATTATTATTATTATTATTATTATTATTATTATTATTATTATTATTATTATTATTATTATTATTATTATTATTATTATTATTATTATTATTATTATTATTATTATTATTATTATTATTATTATTATTATTATTATTAGTATTATTATTATTATTATTATTATTATTATTATTATTATTATTATTATTATTATTATTATTATTATTACATATGCATGAATTATTAATTTATTATAATTACAACTGTTAATTACTTAATATGTTTCTCTTTTAGATTACTATCAGCACAAATTTCATGTCATAATAGCATAAGCACCCTTATTTGCAATGCGTGCCTATTCCACACAAATTCAGCGGAGGTAATGGTAGTGCATCGAAGCAAGGAGTGTGGCAAATGTGTTGTGAGGATGCCAGAAACACACAAGGCGACGTTAAAATTCACCAACTTCCGAAACCAGATGGATGTTCCGTTCATAATCTATGCAGACTTTGAATGCATATTGGAAAATGTAAGTGATAATGAACATACGTTTATTAAGAAGCACATACCATGTGCTTATGCATTTTATATTAAGTGTAGTTTTAATGATAGTTTAGATAGGTTTAAAATTTTTGTGAATAGGGATAGTAACGTAAATGTAGGTGCACATTTTGTGAATAGTGTAATTATCGAATGTAGAGATATTTACAAAAAACATTTTGAAAATATTTTACCAATGTCCCCCTTAACTCCTTTAGAAGAAGAACTTTTTGAAAGTGCTAGAGATTGCCATATTTGCGGTAAGACATTAGGCAATGAATTGACAGTAAAAGATCACTGTCATTTTTCAGGGAAATATAGAGGGGCAGCACACAACTCGTGCAATTTAAATTATAAAGTGTCAAAGTTTATACCAATTTTATTTCACAACTTCTCCTCGTACGATTGTCACTTATTCGTAAAAGAATTGCTAAATGTTAAAGGAAATACAAACGTAATACCTTTGACTAAGGAACGTTATATTTCTTTATCTCATACGATTGAGGTATATAGCTCCGAAGAAATTGATAATGGAAAGAAGCAGAAACATGTTGAGTTAAGGTTTCTAGATTCTTTCAGATTTATGGCATCTAGTTTAGATACCTTAGCTGGAAATTTATCTGATGAAGATTTAAAATCAGTTAAAAGGTTTTTCCCACAACTAGATGAGTTTAATCTCATGAAGCGAAAAGGTACTTTTCCATATGAGTATGTTAATACATATTCCAAATTGGATGATGACAAACTCCCTGGAATTAATGAATTTTTTTCTAAGCTGAATAATAAAAAATGTTCAGAAGAAGACTATTCACATGCACAAAAAGTATGGGAAACATTTAGTTGTAGAACCATACGTGACTATATGAGTTTATATCTTAAAACTGATGTTCTTTTGCTGACAGATATTTTTGAAAACTTTCGAAAAGTTTGCAAAAGAATACATTGCCTTGATCCACCTCATTATTATACACTCCCAGGTCTGTCTTGGGATGCAATGTTGAAGCATACCAAAATTGAGTTAGAGCTTCTGACAGATCTGGAAATGTATAATTTCATCAAACGTGGCATTCGAGGTGGTCTTACACAGTGCTGTAAAAGACATAGTAAGGCAAATCATAAGTATCTGAGTACTTATGATAAAACGAAACCCTCTGAGTATATTTTATACTTAGATGCAAATAACCTTTACGGTTGGGCTATGTCTGAATATCTTCCGTCGGGTGGTTTTTCATGGACAAATGAGTTTATTCACCCAAATGACATTCCATCTAATTCGGAAATAGGTTATATATATGAAGTTGACCTAGTTTATCCTTCTGATTGTCATGATCGCCACAATGACTTGCCATTTTGTGCTGAAAACAAAATAATTGGCGGAAGTAAGCATGAAAAATTAGTAGCCGATCTTTCAAATAAAAAGAGGTATATAATACATTATAAAACCTTGGAACAATGTTTGGGTAATGGTTTAGTTTTGGAGAAAGTTTACCGCATTCTTCAATTCAAACAAAGACCATGGATGAAATCATATATTGATTTAAATACACAGTATAGAGCTAGAGCTAGTAATTCATTCGAAAAAGACTTTTTCAAATTATTAAATAATGCTGTGTATGGCAAAACCATGGAAAATGTTGACAAGCGGAAAGATGTACACTTACGTAGTGAATGGAGTCGTACTAACCGCAACCATTTAGGTATAGGAGAATTGATATCCAAACCGAATTTTCATAGCATATCACAATTTACGGACTCAATGTGGGCTATACAAATGAATAAAACTTTAACATATTATAGTAAGCCCATTTATTTAGGTTTCTGTATATTAGAACTATCAAAGTGGAAAATGTATGATTTCCACTATAGTTACATGAAACCAAAATATGAAGAGAAAGTAAATTTGAACTATATGGATACAGACTCCTTTATCTATTCTGTTCAAACAGATGCTTTCTATAGTGACATAAGGGATGACTTGAAAGATCGGTTTGACACTTCGTCATACGCAGAAAATAACCCTTTTTATTTCCCGCTCTTAAATAAGAAGGTATTGGGTATGATGAAGGATGAAACAGAGGGGAAGTTTATAACCGAATTTGTTGGACTAGCACCAAAAGTTTATTCATACACCACTGAAGGCGGTGAAAATGTTAATAAAGCAAAGGGGGTTAAGAGGTGCATTGTAAATAATTATACTCTAGATGTATATAAAAATGTTTTATTCACTAAACAAAAAATTACAACATGTATGCAAACATTTACATCAAAATTGCATACTGTTTTAACTAAAGAAATAAATAAAGTAGCCTTAAGTTGTACAGATACAAAACGTAGAATAAGTAATAATAATATTAATACATATGCGTGGCACCATTACCAATTAGAAAGCGGTAATGGAGACGTAGATTTAGATTTGTTAATAAAAGAAATAGAAAGTAGTAACGCAAATTCAAATGCTTTGAATTTATTAATTAATCAAATAGAAAATTTAGAATAATAAGTGATTATATATAAATACAGTAATGTTTTATAGCAAATATTTCAAAATTTTTAAAAGTATTTGTAAATATAAAATAAGAAAAAATTTTGAAATAAATATTTGTAAATATTAAATAAGAAAATTTTATATTTATCTGCAAACGCTGTACAATTTTGAAATATTTTTAAAGTTAAATAAGAAAACTGTTTGTAAATAAAAAAAAAAATAAATGTTATATTAGTTTTGAAAATTTCTTTTTCTTAATAAACGTATGTTCATTATCACTTACATTTTCCAATATGCATTCATTAAAATAATTTGTAAATATAAAATAAAAAAAATTTTTTAAATAAATATTTGTAAATATATATTAAATAAGAAAATTTTATTGTAAATATTATATTTATCTGCAAACGTTATACAATTTTTAAATATTTTTAAATTTAAATAAGAAAAGCTGTTTGTAAATAAAAAAAAATTGTTATATTGTTTTTTGAAAATTTCTTTATTATTTATTTATTTCATTTAGTACATGGGAATGTGTAAGTATTACTATAAATTGTTTAAATAATTTTTTGAACAATTCCAGTTAGTGGTGTATACTCCATCAATCGATCATAAAGAATCAAACAGTAGGCATTTGTATTTTGTGGTACCGGTTTACTAGTTTCGAACTCTATTTTAACATCAATAGGCCCGCTCTTTATCATTTCATTTTGATAGCTCACATCAATTACAATGATTGGTTTGTTTTTGAACTCTTCGCAGGTGAGAAGTGGTTGAGCTTCCCTCATATAGTAATTTTGTTGAAATTTTGCATACATATCATATAAAATTGCATAACGATTCTCATCAAATTTAAGGTTTAAGTCATCATATGGATAAGAGTCTGAATTTAAGTGTACTTTAATATTCTTTAAGTCTGAATGAATATATTTATTGTCATTTTCCAAAACTAATATTATAAATCTGGGCCGCTCTCTATTCAGTGATAATTTTACATTCCAATTGTGATTCCTTCCACCAGCAAAAGTGGGATTGAAATAACAATCCCAGCTGCGAAATGCAATAGGTAAAGAAGAGCCACCTTTAATAACCTTCATTATTTGTAGTTTCTTAGAATCTGAAAGTTGAACGTGTGGAATTCTCCATGTTATGTTTGTAATAGATAAACTGAGAACTGCATTTGCATCTGTTGAATAATATGCATTTGTGTCACTTGAACTTCGTAGTAGAATAAGTTCATGTTTACTATTCAATATAATTTTATTGAAATCTTCAGCAAATCCCATTAGTAATTTTAAAGGTACGCAAAAGTTGAATTTAGATATAGCTAGTTCCTCAGAAACACACCATCCAGCATTTCTCATCATATTGCTTTCAAATTGGTTTAATGAAACATAATTCTTGATTGTACTACATGTTCCCAAGTATCGGGTTCGATCAATTTCAACTCCATTAATTTCATAACGTATTTCATCAAACAAATATGCAACACAATTATTCTTCAGCCTTATATTTGACGGTTCTTCACCTTTACTATTCTTTATACTTCCCTCTATAAATAAAAAGCTTTCCGAAGGTAGAACATATAAGTCTTGATTTTGTAGGGTAATTCGAATTTCATCATTGTTTTTAAATGACTGAATATATGGTACATAACTATGAAAGTCTTTTTTTGTTATACTCTCGTCCGAAAGCGGTTGCTCCAATACGTTAAGTATATCAGACATTTTTGTTTACTTTAAATTTAAGTAGCTTTAAGAATCTTTTATTTTCTTCTGTTAACTTCGGTCTTATAGCTTTAACGGTATCTGCAGGAATGTTCAGATTGATATTTCTTCTTGTGGTTTTATTATAAATTATCATTTTTGCCTTGGCCTTAAATGCAACCTTAGCGTTATCTCTTCACCTCTAAAGTTTATTAAACGTCCTTCTTGATCAACAATCCAAATTTTAAGATATGTTATTTCCTTAACGTTTACTGGTAGATAAACTAAATTATTAGGGTTCACGTCTAATTTATAACCTGGAGGAACGTCTAAAGCAAACTCGTGAAGTATATGTGCTGGAGAGTCATTCATGTAGGCTCCTTGTATTATATTACATTGAATTTGTATAGCATTAACTTTCAGAATATTTACAACTTGATTAGATAAATGTACTACTCCTGCCTTTAAAGATTTTTCCGCAAAACCAAGCAATTTACCAATTGATCGCGTTCGATTAAAATAAATTATATCATGTGAAGAACTAACTTCTATTTGTAAAGTATTATTATTCGGTTCAATTATTATGGTTTTATTAAAATTAGTTTTTTTATATTGTGTAGTTATGTAATCGACAATGTCTTGCAACTCATAAGACCCTATGGGAATTTCAATAACTGCATCTCCAATATGGAAAAGATTATTATCGTAGTCTACATTCGGAATAGAATTATATGAATGGAAGTCGATTAGGGAGCATTCATACTCATCCGTTAAAATTATAGGTGGAAAATAATTTGCTTTTAAAATTGAAGAGTTTCCGCTTAATGCTAATGTTATTGACATGGTGAATGCTCAATTGTAAGTGAAATAATAATGCTTTAAAGTAGTTGTTTAGTTTATTTCTAGTTTATTTGCTTATTTTATAATATTTCAGTTTTATTTATCCATGAATTATGTTGACTTGGAAAACCTAACCATTTAACATATGCCTTATTTCCTCTAGTTCTCAATACTTTTTCAACCAGAAACGTGTTCGGAAAACGTGTGCTATGTATTTCCTCCTTATAGAAACCTCCTTTAATTTCATGTCCTTGATAGTCTTCCAACAAAAATGTTATAGGATAAGTGTTCTGTATCGATCTTATTTTAAATATTTCCGTTGTCCAGTTTGGAGTGTATCCCTTCTCAAAAACGTTTTTGTATTTACTAATGCGGACGTAATCTCCAACTTTATATCGTGAAGGTTTGAAAATTTTCAAATTACTATATACAGTATTCAAGAGATGCTTCTCATTGTTATGAGTTACGTCATTTGGTGCCATTTTTATTTTTCCATGTTTTTTCTTATTATACTTTTTAATCAAACCTTTATAAAAATCAATCCATTTATAAGTTCCGTTGTTACTAAACTCTTTCCACATCATCTCTTTCAAGGTTCTATTGAAGCGTTCAACAATTGAAGCTTTCATTACACTATATGTAGAGTAGTGATTAATTGAATATTTTTGCATCAACCCTCCAAAATCTTTATTGAAAAACTCTCTACCATCATCTGTCTGTAAATTTTTAGGAACACGCCTCATACCAAGTATTTTCTTGAATGCATTACAAACTTCTGAGGCAGTTTTAGATTTAATTGCTTCAGCCCACGCATATTTTGAAAATGTATCTATGACAGTTAACATATATTTATAACCATTATTATATGCTGAATAATTTCCCATTTCTACCAAGTCGGCTTGCCAGAGATCATCAATTCCTTTCATAATAACTCTGCGTCGTAAGAAGTTCTTCCGCGCTCGTGAATGAAGCTCATTAACTACTGCTCTTTTTTCCATTGTATGGTGATATTGTTGTCATTACGTTATATATATCTATTATTTTCTTATTTAAATCTTTTATTTCATTTCTTAGCAGTACAATTTCTTCACTTATTCCCCTTTTTAAATTGTCTTTCATGTGTCTTATTTGTAAAATCAAATAAGCTTTGTTAACAGCATCAAGTCCATCCAAAGGTGAAGCTACGTTTATAATCCTTTTATTATCAATGTTTATTTTATTTCCATCCAGTGTAAAACCAAAATGCTTCAAGAGATACTTTCTTCTTCCTTCGTTACTAGACCTTTGATTAAAATAATGACCGAATTTGTCGACAGTCATACTCTTTGTTTTATCACCTCTACACAATTATATTTGCTTCTCTCAATTCTTCAATTATTGATACTATTTCATTAGAATGATTATTATTTCCAGCTTGTTGTGATGCTATTAATAGTCTCAACCGATCTACAATTTCATTAGGATTGTCCCAGTATATATAGTTTGGTTTATTAAGATTTACTCTCATTAAACCTTCACCAATGTGAGTAGTAGCAAATAATTTATTAATTATTTCTTTATATTTGAAACCTCTATTTCCTTTAAGTCGGTTACTGGGATCGTAGTTTACTCTATGTGCATTTGTATCAATCAAAATTCGTTTATATATATCTAGTTCAGTTGAGTCATACTGTTCCGGCCTTTTGTGAAATAGTAATGAATAAAGGCCTGGAGTTAATGCCCAAGATTTATTTCCTATGGTTATTTTGTCATCACTTAGCTTAAGATATGAATTTCCAAATTTCCAATCACCATCTTTATCCTTATAAGGCCCAAATATGGTATCGAGATTTTTGTTTTCAAACAAATCTGTTAAATTAAATTTCCAATCATCAGGTTGGGAATAAAATGATTCATTCAAGTGTGAATCTTCTCTATTTTCACTTTTCCCTGGTAAAGGACTAAAACACTCTTTTTTAGTGGGAGTACTGGCAATAATCTTTTTCTGATGTCCTTTAAATTTACTATAATTTTCAGATTTAATTCTTTCATCAGAAAATTTCATTGGATCGAATGAATTTTCATCAGATAATTTTACAAGTTTTTTAAGTGGTTCTGTTATAGGTTTAAATGTATGTTCTAATTTATTAAACGATTCTGCTTCACCTTGTTTGATACTGTCGAATTTTTTTTTTAGAATTTTTCTTGATTTCACTAATTCTTTTAATATACTTTCTTCCATGTTGGCTTGCTGGAGAATAGCTCAGTTAGTAACAAACAGCTTTTTTAAACAGTTAAACAACTTTTTTAAACAGCAAAACAGCCTTTTGAAACTGCTAAACAGCTTTTTTAAACAGCAAAACAGCTTTTTGAAACAGCTAAACAGCTTTTTTAAACAGTTAAACAGCCTTTTGAAACTGCTAAACAGCTTTTTTAAACAGCTAAACAGCTTTTTTAAACAGCAAACAGCTTTTTTTTAAACAGCTAAACAGCTTTTTTAAACAGCTAAATAGCTTTTAATTAGAAAATGTCCGCAGCAGTTGAATGAATATTTATAACTAAGGTTGAATGAAAACATCAAAGCCTTTTCTATAGCGTCCATTCCATACATCATCATCCTTGCTGATCACAAGAAATCCATATTTGTCCTTCCAACATTCATTGCATATATTATGAAACATTTTGAGACTCATATCACTTCCAACATGATCACTATAAATATGTTTTAAATTTAAGTCGTCTTGTTTAAATATTATGATAAAGTTTGCATTATCTCGTACTAAATGTTTAGGAATACGTGTATACGTTTGACACAAATAAAATGAATCAATGTCTCTATGACGACCCATACAAAAATATGATCTAATATTATTCTGCTTTTCGCATGCAACATCATCAAATATCATTACAGAGTTTGCCTTTGCTTTATCAGGTGATATGACATCTTCATTCTCTGTAAATGTGTAAAGACCTATTCCCTTTACTGATGAAATTAGTCTTTCTAGATACTTATATTTTGGCTGTTGTAATGACTTGGAATACAAGTAAATATTTTTAAACTTTAATCCATTTGGGCTTTCAATTAAACTGAGCATTACATTTGTTTTCCCGCAATTAGATGGGCCTACTAGTAATGCTCTTATAGAGTTTGGTAATAGGCAACTGTGTTTAGTTCGACTATTGAATTCAATGAAATCGAAATTTCTTACTAAGATATTTGAATGTTGCTTAATCAAATGCATCTTTACAACTGAAAGTTATATTAAACAAGTTTGAATTTATTTACAGAAATAATTAAAAGTATAAATGATTGTGTATTCAAATAAAAAATTTAATGCGAAACAGACAGTTCAAGGAAAAGGACTGGTAAACAGTTTGATTAATTCACTACCAGTTGAACTTCATTTGCCTGGATATCAATTTTGTGGACCTGGAACAAAATTAGAAAAACGGTTGAAGAGAGGAGATAGAGGAATTAATCCATTGGATGCTGCTTGTCGAGTTCATGATATTGCTTATTCTCAGAGTACTGATATTAAAAAACGTCATCAGGCGGATAGAGAACTAGTTAATAAAGCTTGGGAGAGGGTAACAGCTAAAGACAGCACACTCGGAGAAAAAATAAATTCGTACCTTGTAACAAACGCAATGAAATCTAAAGTAAAATTTGGTTTGGGTGTTAAATCCAAAGACTTTAAGAAAACTTGTAAGCAAAACCATTTTCGTAATGCGATTAAAGCAGCTACAACTATCTTAAGAAAAAATAAGCCTACAGATACAAAAGATGGTATAAAAACTGCGCGAAATGTTATTAAACGTTCTTTTCTTGGAAAAAAATCGGAAGTAAAAATTCCAAGAATTATCAGAGTTCCTAAAATTGGCGGCTTATTACCTTTGATACCGATATTTACAGCACTTGGAGCATTAGGTGCAATGGCTTCTGGAGGTTCACAAATTGCTAAAGCCATTACTATAGCTAAAAATGGTAGAGAACAGTTGGAAGAAAATAAACGTCATAACAGAGCATTAGAGGCAATAGCAATAGGAAAAGGTCTCTATCTGAAACCTTATAAAAAGGGATATGGAATATTTTATACAAAAACTACATCAAAAAACTATTAAATCAGCTACCCAACAGACCATTAACAGATATGGATTTAAGAATTTTTGGAAAGAAGCATATTCTTCACTTTAGAGGAGTTTATATGAGAGATGAACTTCCTAATATTCCACGGAGGATAGAATGTGGAATTATCAACTTAGACTCTAATACCGGAAATGGTACACATTGGGTAGCATATTATAAAAATAATAATAATGTGGAATATTTTGATAGTTTTGGTAATCTTCAACCACCCTTAGAAGTTTTAAGATATTTGGGAAACAATATAAAGTATAACTATAAGAGATATCAGAAATTGAATGGATTTAATTGTGGACATTTATGTTTAAACTTTTTAATAAAATCCCAAATAAAAAACAATGTGGAATAAAAAAATAAAAAAACAGAAAAAATTAAATTTGTTTAATTAATTTATTTATAGTTTTTATTTCATTTATTATCCATTCTTAGCAATAGTCTGTGTATTTTTACGTCTGTTACAATTTTGTTTTGCATTTTTTTCCCTATTTCGTAACAAAGACGTGTCAGATCAACTTCAATATCTTTTTCATTAATTCCTTTTATTTCACTCAGTTGTATACTAGTTTTTCTTAACATAGAACACGTTGGAATATAAAAATCATAATAAAAATGTAGAATTTGTTTCCTGAGGATGCCGTTCCAACATAAAATTGAAGTTAGAAATATTCCAATACCAAGTAGAGACTTCCACGTATCTGGTTCTATTTTAATTTTGTAGTTGTCCTGCTGAATAATTAAACGATAGCTACCGTTTTTATATTGAAATATATAGGCTGTATTCCTTTCAGTAGTGTCATCTATCAAATTTACTGAATTTAAAAATTCTTTCTGCGATAGGACACTGCTAATATAGGTTTTATAGTGCATTAAACGTAGCCACTCTTCCCGATCCAATCCAATAAAATGTTTATTTTTATAATGTAGCCATATCATTGGTTTAAATCCATTTAGAGTTGAAAACCCACAAGAAATTTTTAATTTTAAATTCAGGAAGTACTCCAGCTCAAAAACCACATCCTGTATTTGAGGTTTCCTTGATTGTTGGAAAAAGTTTGTCATTTTATTTTCCATTTTCAAAAGAGAATTTTAATTTTTTTTACTATACACCTCGGAAGTAAATTTTAAACTGATGATGACTTCGCTCTAAAAAATCCCTTTATATTGGAAATATCTTGAATACTATGCTCTATCTATCTGTCATTGTGTAAATAAGTTGACGTATACAATGACATACATGCATACATACATACATACATACATACATACATACATACATACATACATACATATATGTTGTATAAGAAAAATAAAAAAATATTTAAATTATGTTTCCTTTCAAACATTTTGTTTATTTTTTATTTATTTTTTAATGTAAATTATAAAATTTAATTAAAAATTTTGTTTAAAAATGTTTATTAATTCGTCTCAATCTTCCTTTCGGTTAGCGGTGGCAGTCGATAAAAAGTGATGAAATAAGCTTCTATATGTATCAATAATCTTCTTCACCCTTAGTTTTTTCATATGAAAAAAGTAACACGTACACATACCAACAACGTCTTCATTTGAATTTTCGTCATGAGAGCAAGGTATTCTATCATCAAAATTCTCAT
Organism: Nowickia ferox; assembly: GCA_936439885.1. Lineage (NCBI taxonomy): Eukaryota > Metazoa > Arthropoda > Insecta > Diptera > Tachinidae > Nowickia > Nowickia ferox. The sequence continues at coordinate 6,222,020 of OW387026.1, forward strand.
AATCAGTTTTGAATGCCCGAAGAAAAGACAGATGTTCTTCGAAAATTATATTTCCGAACTCTTGTAAAAAATCGTTTATAAAATCCATCGTTCTAGTTTAAAATCTTAATGAAAACTACTCATTGATTTATCAAATCCTCGTGTTATATACTTACGTATGTATATTTTTATATGGTTGAATTCGTATAAATTAAACAAATATTCATGCAATTTAATTTTTTTTCTTCTTGTTTTATTTAAAATATTTCCTTAAACACTTTTTAAATAGTTTCTATTTAAATGTAGCAAAAGGATAATAATCTCTTACAGGAGGAACTGGCTTCAACTCCAATCTGTATAAATCACTATTATTGCTATCATTTATAGGATATTTAGAAATAAGATAAGCGCCCGTAGATAAATTTTCAATATCCTTATCACTTAGTGAATTAAACCTCTTTGGTAAATATAAAATGTTCGTTCCCAGTTCTAAGACAATAGTTTCCCCATACTTGGTAGTAATACGATCAGCTCCAGTTATATGATACTCCTCTAGAGATAGCATATCCTTCACACTAAGTCTCTGCCTGGCGTTCAATTTATTGAAGGTAGAAATTAACTCCTCGTTGGTGCTCATTGTTTTGTAACTTATATTAAACTGTGAACTTTTATACACCAGTACAAATTATTTATACATTTTTCATATGCAAGATATATACATATCTCTCTCTCTCTCTCTCTCTATTTATTAATTAAGTTTTCTCTTTTCACTAGTTATTATTGAAATTTTATTAACGGTTGTATTTTATTTTATCTCTTTATTATTATTTTTTTTTTATTTTTTATATAATGTTAAATAGATTCTACTTATATAATTTCAATCTAATGATTTTATTTAAAGTTTACATCTAATATTATTTTATCCCCAACTTCGTCACACCAAAATTCTTCATTAAATGTTGATAGCAGCTTATCCCCTTCATCATCGTACAAGAATTCGTATACCTCATCCTCAAAAAAATTTTTATGATATCCCATCTGGTTGTTGGGAATTTCCTGTTCCTTCCAATTCTGAGGAGACTTGATGTAGTGGAAGATTACTTCTTCCACCGAATCATTAAGACTGAATTCTGTCAACGTACCAATGGAAAGTGGGCTAACCGAAGGGTGTACCTTGCCAAAGTCATCCTCCAAAGATATTATCAGCGGACTGGATTGCATTTTTAATTTAATTTTTTTTTTTTACTTTTTTATTTATTTAGTTGAAGCACTTGAAGTTGAATTTCACTAACTAAGTTTAAAATGTTCCACGATTGGACCTTTATACTCAAAATCAACAACAACAACAACAACAACAACAACATAATACTAACAAAATATCAATAGATAAGCTAATGCACATAAACATTGCATTTGTTCCCTCACTCCACACTCATATCCATACACACATTCACTCCTATCCATACATACATACATACATACATACATACATACATACATACATACATACATACATACATACACGTGTAACGCTGACCAAATTCACTACATTTTAAACCCTTTCCTATTCCACTCACGATCGTTTACTTATAAAATCCTAACCCTAATTAACATATTTTCTATTCGCACATGCAAGATTTGTGAAATCTAGGAATTCGTCTCCTTTTTATGTATATCCGCACTAAAATGTCTAACAAAATTAAAAAAATATAATAAATAATAGAATTAACATATGCAAATTATTAAACAAAAATATCAACTACAGTTTTTATACGAACACCGGCCGATCAAACCCACACAAATTATTACATCCCGTTTACTTACATATAAAATCCTAACCCTAATTAACATATTTTCTATTCACACATGCACTCACAAATCTAGGAATTCGTCTCCTTTTTACTATGAATCTCCGCTCACACATTTTTTTTTTCTAACAAAATTAACAATAAAAAAAAAAAAAAAAAAAAAAAAAAAAAAAAAAAAATAATATAATTTACATATGGAAATAATTAAACAAAAATATCAATTAGAAATTGTATACGAACACATGGCATGTGCCTTTACTAAATACCATACATATGTACAACATATTTTCCCTAAATCATCAAATACTTTCTTTTCAATTCGATAAAACAAACTCATACACCAATACTCCCACTAATGCCTTGGCTGGCTCATCATCATCATCATCATCATACCTGTATACAAAAGAACCTATTGTTAACCGTTACCATTCTCAAAGCATTCGAAAAAAAAAGTATGAAAAAAATCTTAACTTTTTTTTGCTGCGGTTCGCGTGTATAACAACACAAAATAACTTTATCAATTCCAACTACAATTCATGGGTGCATACTATTAGGCGTTAAATACAAATCCCAACTCCATTTACTACTTAGCACCATAAGCCAAGCCTCATCGATTGGCACTTAACAATTCACAATCCGTTATTTTATCTCCTTTCTCCACTACTGCCATCTAGACTTCTTTAGCACACCAAAACTTTTTTAGCTCATCCAAAACCAATTTAAATAAATTTAATTACTTTTGGGTAAGCCAACATGATCCAGACTTAGCAAACTCACAACCCGCTATTATCTCTCCTTTCTCCACCCTGTCATCTACACTTATCTAGCACACAGCTGCTTACCCAAAACCCATTAAGATAAATTTAATCACTTTTGGGGTAAACTCAGATACATTGATCAAGACTTAGCCAACTCACACACATTTCACCTATTTACGGCGTTGCCATCTGGCATCAACATGCTTCATTTAGCCAATTCACTATCCTTTTTACCCTTTTTTCATCTCACTATGGCAACGCTCAAGCCATTATTTAGCAAATACACACTCCTTTTACCCTTTTTCACCACCATATGGCAACTCTAATACCAGTATTTAGCAAAGACACAAACCTTTACTGCATACAGCGCCCCCTTCCGTTATCTATCGTTAACTATTTTAATTGCTTTCTGGGAGAACAAGCAATTCCTATATACTAATGAAAATGAAAAACTAAAATAAAAGCATGAAATAAATTTATTTAATAAAACTAAAAAAGCTGCAGCAGCAGCAAAAGCAGTGCTCCGTTAAATAATAGTCTATGGAAAAATTTCATTTTTATTAAAGCTTTTTGTTTTCGCATATTTTTTGTTTGTGTATTTAATGGTTCTATTGTAAAATTCAGTTGAAGTTTTTTTAATTATTATTTGTTTTTTTAATATAAAAATCATAACTGAATTAATTATGATACACACATAATAAACACAAAACTTTTATATTAATTGAATATTATTTGAGTGCGGTTTCATAATATGTCTATGAGAAATTCGTGCACGTTTACTTGAATGTATGCACTCGTCATATGAATTAGAGAAAATAGGACAAGTGACCAAATTTAATAAATTAAAATAAAGGAAAATTTTAGTTGTCAAGACTTACTATCAAAATTAGATGCACATAAATTCTCCACAGACTTTGAGCGTTCACAGAACTTCCCATTTGGCATGAGCTGTGTGGCAAGTGCTATTGAGATCGCATGTGTATTCGTTAGGTTAAGATCCAAACTTATAATAAAACCCATGTAATTTAAATTGGTGTGATCACAGGTTTTTTCCAAAACAACCGACTGACTGGGTTAATCCCAGCTGTAATGGGCAGTAATTAAACCTCTGCAATGAATGTTATGGTAATATTTAGAAAATATACTGGGTAAACTAAGTTCTTCACCTGACTCTGGTTGGTAAATTTTTATGGTTCTTTATAGAGTACTTAGTAGCGCACAATATGCTTTAAAAACATAAGTGTATTCCGAAAAGGTTTGGAACAATATAGATTGCTCCTCCTTTAAACTTTATATATTTAAGTCTCCTGTTAATATTAAGTCTGTTTTCTAAGAGTGTTATTTCTCTCAGGAAAGACTATTTGAGTACAAGTATAAATGTAATTAAGTAAGTTTGGTCTTATCATTTTTAGAACAAGAATAATGCAAAGAGAAAACATCAAAGTAAACGATTTTGAGAATTCTCCTATTGTGCTTTCTGAGTAACTCTTTACATAATCCAGCCATTATGCCATTATTTTTGAATTTGTGTTATAAAAACAAAGCAAGAGCTACACAAAAAGAAAGAAGTATTAAATCGAGCCAAACTAAATTTAAAAACAGCTAAGTAAACCACACATCCATACATGCATGTTTTAAAGAAAATTAACCTAAAACTAACTTAATACAAATGTGTTCCTTAAAAACATTTGGTAAGCAAGAATAATCCAGAAAGCTTAAGAACATAAATATACAAGCACACAAACTCCCAAGATGATGTTGAGGTAAAAATTAACAATTAAAAAAAAAATTAATCTAATATCTATTGCTTGTAAAAAAAATATACAACCACACAAACACATAAGCCGATGCAGATGAAACACACATGCTATAACAATTGTAATTATTTATTTATTCATTTATTTACTTGATAGTAAAATTATATAAAATATAACATTAATATATACATTGATAGCACTGGTTGCCAAAGCCATCGGCTTAAATGTAATTAGTTCTGCAATTATGTTCTATTGTCTAAGTATACATATACACAAGCCCACGGAGATACGAACTAGTGACGAGATTGAAAGCTGGTATTGAGTGAATATGCGAAGATTTTCTCAACGTTATTGACATTCTTGTGGAAGATTTGAGTCAACTATAAAAAGGGCGATGCATCTGTCAAAATGAATTCAGTCAGACTACGTCGAGCATTGTTGTGCAAGAAGTCAGTCAGAGTCAGCGAAGTAAGAATTGAGTAAAAATAGTGAAGTTAACATTTTAGTGTTGAACTAATTTCACATTGTGTTCTTAAAAGCATTTAATATAACTCTAAGATAATTAAGTTCTCTAATTTGATAATAAGTGTACAATCACTTGAGACTTCTTATATAATTGCAGATATTTTTAAGAAAAAATAATGTTTTTGAAAGGTTAAAACGTAAAACTTGCTGTTGATTTTGGTTTCTTTTTTTCCAAAAATATATGAGATAAAACTTGTGCTTATCTTCTCTATATAAATATATACAATTCTCATGTCAAGGTATTTGTAATTGCAGTCCTCCGAAAAGGCTTGAACGATTTTTATGAAATATTGTACGTGTATTCGATTAGTCTGAGAATAGATCGTTAATTATTTTTCACATCCCTAAGTGGGATGTGCCACACTCATTCGAATGAAATATCGGATATCTTGAAAGCTATAGGAGTCAAAGTATTCAAATTTGGTGTGGACTATTTTGAGAGCAAGGTGCGAAAAAATTCAAAATATTGATATAATACAACCAAGAGAAGGGACTATTTCCATACAAAGTAATTAATAATAATCTTATATCTTGAAAGCTTTAACAAGTCTGCAAATTTGATAGGGACTCTTTACAGAGCAAAATGTGAATTGATTCAAAATATTGGTAGAATAGAACCTTGTGAAGGGGCATCCCCAGTCAAAGTAATTAATAAGAATCTTATAAATTAAAAGCTAAACTAGCAAGAGTCTTCAATTTTACTTTTAAATTGACTTAATTACTCAAATTTAAAACTATTAAATAAAAATCTTTGCTGGATTATTTTCGCTTGCTAAATTCCAAACTTTAAGTGAAGGTAAGCGTATGTATACGCCGATTAAAGTAGATTTGTAATTTAACTATAAAGTTTTCTGTCTGATTATAGACTTAAAAAAAGTGTTTATACATAAATGCATATATAAAACTTAACCTATATTTTTATATATGCTTAAACAGGATAAAACACATAAAATAGAAATAAACGTTTTTCAAACTCTTGAATAAATTTCAGGCTCTTTCTTTTACCATAACACTGCTCTTTATATACAAAAGTATTAAAAATTTCCCAGTATTTATTTTTAAGGATATCTATGAGAAACCATTGACTGATACAAAAATATTTCAGTTCAGTAACAGACTTGCGTACTACAAGTAGCCACCAAACTTTTGGATGACGGATGAAAATCAAATGGCTGGATTCGTTAAAATCAAACAAATAATCAAAATAAAAACATGTGTTTAACAGAAATAACATTTAATAAAGTATTTAATTAAATCAAACTTAACAGCTGGCAATCAAAATAAAATCCAAATAAATTCTAAATAAGAAATTTAAAATAAAGTTTGACAAAAATAATAAAACAAAAATAATAAAACTAAATTCCGCCTAAAATTTTTTCAAGCCACTAAAGTGCTTATTTTATTTTAAAAAAATAACAAGTGAAACATCTTTTAAAATTTACTAAATTTGAATTAAATCATTTAATTCAACTAAATGTATAAATTAATTTTTTGTTATACAAATTAATAAAAAAATATTTCATCTACAAAATCAAAATCAATTTAATCAAAAAAGGCCTTTGAGGCTTTTTCCTAAATATAAAGTAAATCAGTTTAATAAAATAACAAACAAAGATTTTCTGTACAGAAAAATATTTCTCAAAAAAAAAAGGAAAAATAATAGAGTTAAATAAAGTTATAAGCTTATCCAAGTTATATTTGAATAAAATATTTATTGTGCAAAATTATTAGTGTCTGAAATATCAAAATAAAGTGCTAATCTTATCAATATCAAAGCAATTAATTATTATTAAAATAATCAATTTTACATTTGTAGAATTAATATTTGCTTATAAATCTATACGTTAAAGGAATAAATTTGGATTAATTATTACACTTTTAAAAAGGTTGGTATTTATTTTTAGTATTCAAAAAATAGTAATGAGAAAGTCTAAAATACAAACAAAGAATATCGTTACCTTAATATAGAAATTCCCTAACTCATTATATTTTGAAATCCAGATTTTTCACATTTTTTCATACATTAGATGTTCTTCTATAGGAATATACAAAAAATTCGATTTAAAAAAAAATGAGTTAGGGCCTTTCTATATCAAGGTAACGATAAGATTAAGATTAACATGCCGTTTACAGAAGATTATACATTTCATAGCAATTTACTTACAAACATTATAACTAAGTCGACAAAATTTATGAAATACCGTACGAGCTCGATTTGCGCAACCGAAAGGAAATCAAGGTTGAAGCTTTTACCGAAAAGTTGCAATAATCTTCCACTAAAATTTTCATATATACCAAACTATAATTTAACACAAAATAATTTATTTTTAGTAGTTAAACATAAAAATATGAACTAAAAAATATGTGATTAAAAAGGTTATAAAATAATATTTTATAGGTTACAAAAATATATTAAAACTAAAGGCGAAAAAGTTGCGCTTATCGAGACTGTTTTTTGTTTTAAGTTGCACTTATAAAGACTGTAATGTAAAAAAAATTACCTGTTGCGCTAATCGGGGTGTTGCAATAATCGGTGGTTGTGCAAATCGAGTTCGTGCTGTATTTATTTTAATATTTTTTTTTTAAACCGGTTGGAAGAAAGGAAAACCTGTTTGAAAATTAGTCATTGTTTTATACCTTCTTTTCCTTAAATTACATAAATTTGTAGTCAAATCTTAAATATTCCTTAAATTTTTGTTCAATTATTTTCACGGCTGTTGTTTCATGACAGCCCGACATAAATATGGACACTAACTAGATCCAGCAATTTTCTGTAAAAATCTAATTACTATTGTAATTCTTCAACTGCAACACAAAAACAAGTAAATTAGCACATAAATTACATTTATTATTAGTAACTTAACCTTAACTCCCACACATAAATAATAAATTTTTGACACCCCAACAAACCGTTAAGAACAACATTTAAAGAACAAACACCAAAATGTTTTATAATTTATACAAAAATACTGTTACGTAAGCTAATGTGCAGGAACTACAAGGGCAATTAATAAGAAATAAATAAGAGTAAAATATATTTTGAAAACAATGTAAGAAATAAAACAAAGCTTAAATAAATTGAACAGTTTTTATCACTCTTTAGCACGCACACGCAACTTCATTGAACAACAATAGCTGTAAAAGGAATTTGCATAAATAAGAAAGTATAAATATAACTATAGCAGCAATAAATGAGAGGGAGAGTGGGACAGAGACAAAAATTTATACAATGAAGACATTTTCATAGGTCAATGTGATTTGCTTTAACTCCCTTGCTTAAGGCTTCTAATTGGCTTGTTTTTTCTTTCTTTAATGTAAATTTAAGTTTGTAGTTATTTGAATGTAACAAACTGAAGGTTGAGCTCGTAACCTGAATTCAATTCATGTCGGGACTCTTTTAGAAAAAAAAACTTTACTATCGAATACATAATGATGTTATAGAGTCATATTTATTACATAATTCGGGTATAGCATAAAAATGCTAGATATTTGCAAATTTTGAGAGTTTATTGTTAAACATCGATCCAATGTAAGTTTACTAAAATTATTGATTATCGTTAGCTAGTTCTTATGTTGAAAAATTACCTCTTTGTGACGTTTTCTTGGGACACGGCGCCAAAAGAAATACCCTGCTTTGATGTGAAGGTGAAATTTTCAATAATCTTCTAGGTATTTTTAAATTGGTCTCTTTTATCTGGATGTTTTCCTAGATAGCACACTTTCTTGGAAAAGGAACACACAGAAAAGGCCAAAGAAAGGTCTAAATTTTTACTATGCTTGCAAAAACTTCATGGGAAGAAACGGGGATATGCAACCGAATGTAGTAAACTGGATTTACACATCGGTTGTCAGACGGTTAATTCCTATGGTTGTGTGGTATGGTGGGAAGTATTTGTATGGAGGACTTTGTGGTGAAAACGATGACTGGAAGTCTCCTTGGACTTGTAAAAGCAGGTTTGGTGAGGACAGGAATAACATATCACATATCAATCTTAAATGAGATCAGTTTTAGTGATCAGGGATCCATAACCCTTAGGTTCAGAGACTGTAAGGCTGCTGGAATTGATTTTAGTAGAATACCCTTACTGGTAATTCTGGTAAGGGAATATTACGCCAAATTCGATAAGCTATATGAGGGTAGTGTGGTCTTTACAGACGGTTCCAAAACGAGGGAAGGAACAGGAGCTGGTGTCTGTATACTGGGAGCAAACATTCGTAGTTCCTTCAGACTGCAGAATGAATGCAGCATTTTCCAAGTTGAGATCTTGGCGATTATCAGGGCCATAGAATTAATGGCAAGGAATGCAGCTGAAGGGTAGAAGGTAACTTTCTACATCAACAGCCAGGCAGCGCTAAAAGCTTTGAAGGAACACAATGTCAAATCGAAACTTGTTAGTGACTGTAGGAGAGCCCTCAACATGCGTTGACTGATCACTGCTCGTCCAGAGCAAGAACCAGCATTTGAAAAACTGGCACTCCAGATTTCTGTAAGATGTGCAGGAATGAAATGTTACCAGAAACCATTGAACATATTTACTGTCACTCCCCAAAGCTGCAACGTCAGATGGCTGAGCAGATGTTTCCATGAGAGCATTGTTAGTGTAAACTGGAGGATATCAAGACTTCATCATGGGACGGACGTCGGATAGCTGGGTTCAAATGAGGTGCAACTATTCATTTAACGGGCAATAAAAGGCAATCACAATGGACCCAAATGGAGATCTGAGTAGACGTGAGTTATAACACCACCCTTGCTTGGCTAACCTAACCTTCAAATTGGTCTTGCTAGCACAGGATTGTTGGGCCAGTGTTCACTTCAAACAAATTAATTGTGTTTGGTGCAAGATTTCTGTGAGAGTCTGGCTCAACTATTGCTGTTCATAAAAGATGAAACATTTCCAGTCGTAGCAAATACAGCAAATCACCTAGAAGTCATGAATATTCGGCTCTAGCCATGATTTGGCTGGTTGGACGGGCTTCACATAAAGATTCTTACCCTTTAGATTGTCGTAATGGATGTATGTTTCATCGCAGTTAATGATTTAGTACTGAAAAGAATTTTTACGCTATTCCAGCAGCAGGCTGAAGTAGTTAGCACGTTCACTAAGAAAACGAAGGTCCCGTTCAACATCTCGAATGTGCATTAGCGTTCTTTTGTGTGAGTTGTTAAAGGAAAGTTCAAGTGATGAAGGCATAGTCACAAGTCACTTAACTACACTTACTTCAGCCGATAAAAATCCTAATTATTATCTATTAAACTAAAAGAAACATTCTTGTCATCAATTATTAAATTTGGCAAAAAGTCATTAATTGGCAAGCAGTTCTGATGGTAACGTCAAATTGTTTGCTTGATATTGTTACTTTTTTTATAAAAAAAAAATGCAGTGTTTGAGTAAGTTTCATTGGTTTTTCAATATTTTCTTTATTTGGAAAACCATCAAAAAATAAATAACTGGAAATAGACTACCCTCAAAGATTTCATTTAAGTTAGTAAAGACACAAACCACGCGTAAAACTTTTAAATCCCACAATCAAAATATTCCTCGGCTGAATATACAAATACTTAATATACAAATATTAATAGCTAACGTGCAATTGTTGCTTCTAGAATTATAGTACTTTGTGGACAGAAAACTTTGCATTATTATTACACGGCTTCACCAAATGCAGGTTTTCTTACAGTTGGTAGCTCAATATCATTTAAAACTTTTAAACAAATTTATTAACATTTGTTTAAAAATATCAAATTTAAAACCCAAAATTTTTTTTTTAAACTATGCCCCACTTCTTTTTTTTTGTCTTCTCTTGTGGCATATAACACACATAAATGTTACATACTCGTATACTTGTCTGCAGCAATGGCCATATGATGGCAATAAATTTATCAATGATTAAATAAAAAAACATCCAAATGCGTATTTGCTTTATGAACAGATATTTAATTAACAGCGTGTTTACGTTTTTTTTTCATGCAAACTTAGCGTGACCTTAAATATTGGATTTTAATGTGAGTTTTGAACTTTGCGCTTTATGTTTAACCTCTGCGAAATGCTATAAAATAGAGTGACAATAAATAAAATCAAAATATATAAAAATGTTCATGCCAAAATTTTATAAATAGCCTTTTAGTGGAAATACTAAATCTTGCAAACATTTTTGATTAAATTTAAAGACCTGCACGTTGAAAGCGAAGTATTTTTCACAGTCGATTTAGTTTTGCTGTTTTTCGCTTAATACTATAAATTTATATTTGTTTTTGGCAACTTAAGTTATTATTAATATTTTTTTTTTGCTGGTTACAAAATTTATGGGGTTTAAATGTGAACGAAAACTTTAAGCATTTAATCCAAATGTGTAAAATGATGTAAAAATAAATACATAAATAAGAAAAGAAAGAGAAAAACAAACAAAGCAGTGTTTAGAAACTTCACGTTTATTAAAATTAAATTGCTTTCCTTAAAAAAAATTTGACCTCCGGCTGTATTCGAAAGAAAAAACTAATTTTTATTTGATATTAAGATAGGAATTGGACAATAAATTTCCTCAAAGTAGTAAACTTTTTATTTTAAACTAAAACTAAGCGCACAATCATATAAGACACCTCATGAGGCAAATTGTATATGGAACGAAACGACATATAGAAATCTAGACATATTTCTTGTCTTTGATAATCTAATATATATTAGAAAATTTTTTGTGGCATTTCCTGAAATCTGTTATATGATTTTAAAAATGATGTTAACATATGTACCCTTAATTTTAAAAGTGGTCCAAGTCATGTAATCCTTTGGTCGAATCTTTAGTATATTACATTTCCACAAATCAAAATAAAATTCATATTGTGCAACATTTTAATTAAGAGCTGTAATAGTTCGATTAATATAAATTTATTTAAGATTTATTAAATATTTATTGAAGTTTTTTTAAGCTTTATTTAAAATTTCGAAGCGAAAATGCATATGACTTCGACAACTTTCATAATTAAGGGCACATATATACAGCCAATTTTCTTTTTTATGTGTAATCATGTACCACCAATTTTGGAATTTTATTTAATTATTGCAATATTTAACCGCTAATTGTGGGCTTTTAATGCCATTATTGGCACCACATATCACCAATTTTGGTTTTTCATATGATCACATGTACGACAAATTTTGGATTTTTAATGTCTCTATTGTTACCACGTACCACCAATTTTTGATTTTGAACATCAAAGATTGAGTAACGGAACAATGAATGGTAAATAACTGGGTTTGGTACCATCTAATGCGCAGTCAAGAAGTAAATTTGTATGTGAGTTGATTTTGAATAAAATTCAAGGGTCTCAGTAGATGTTTAAAAAAATAAATAAAAATAAAATGAACTATAAAGTCCAAATAATGATAAGCGAGCCGAAAGTTTACATGGAAATGCTTATATTTTTTTATTTGGCTCTTTTGTACTGATAGTTTTAGATGTTTGCAGTCTACAAAAATTACAATATGCTGGGATAATAATTCACAAATATAATTGAAATTAAAGGCAAAGTTTTATTATTTTATTGCTGGTCAAGCCACTTATATTGTCTCATATCCAATTTTTTCAAATCTCAATTAATCTCTATATTAAATAAATTAGTATTTACACAGGATGAATGTTGTTTTTCTTAGTCTTCAGATATTTAAATCAAAGGATCCCCTAATATTGTATTATAATGCTGTTAAAACTTCATAACAGCAGCATTAAAGCCCTAATTCTGTTCGAAAATTATGTCGCCTTTTCTACGGACGATAAAAAGTCGATTTTGTGATTCTTTGATACAATTATTATTTATTATCTTTACTAGAAGGTTTGTGTATTTGCTTAACATTTTTGTTCCAAATAATTGTATCCAACACATACCTTTCCTAATATTTTTCAAACAATCGAATAATACTTTAGTTTATTTTTTTTTAAACATGATTATCAAGGACAACCACCATTTTTGAAGAAAATCATTTATAGATTATAAAATGATTATAAAATCTTTATAAAAAAATATACCGTTTACAGCAAGTTTTTTCACATTTATCAAGACTTTTTTATCCAAAACAAAACTCAAATTCCAAAACTGCAACCAAACAACTTCGATGTAGCCAATTCAGACACCTTTTTAAGCAGACCGTAGCTAATTCAATCATCTTTTATAAAAAATATGTTACACAGGATAGTAAAAATAAAATAAAAATATTAGATTTTGCGGAGATTTCACACAAATCTACTCACAAATTAGATTTAATTTTGTATGGCAAATTTAGTAAAAAGCAACTAGATTTAGCTCGGAATCACGTAAGTACTAGCTTTCGAGATAATGTAAATTCCCTATTAATGTACAATACGAGAGGTTTTTCATTAGTCAGTTTTATTTTGAAATGGTGCTTTTTAAATTATTCATTATAAATACAATTAAACTTATATGCATTATTTTTCTTCTTTTTCTTTATTTTTTTTTACAGATTATCAGCAATTTTAAATCAAATATACCAAAAGAATAAAGGGCCTATAAAATAAAAAATTTAAATATTTAAACAAGCAGAAATTTAATAAATAAAAATATATAATAAATATATAAAATAAATATTTCAATATATTTATTAAATTGTTGCATAGAAGTTTGAAATAAATACAACCACTTAAATAAAAATAAAAATTCACACTTGCAAAAAAAGTGAAAAATATAAAAACTAAAATGTTTAGTAACACTTAAATTTCTTCAATTACGACACATTTCAAATGCCATTAAAAATGTTAAATAAATATTTGTAATTGATGAGAAAAAGTTTATTAAAAATTAAAGCATATAAAAAAACAATTAAAAATATCAATAAATCCTGAGCTGTTAAGTTAAATCGAAAAAAAAGTTTAGCAGATATTAATGGAAATTTACAACGCTTTGAATAGAAAAGGTATATAAAATATTAAAACCAAATAAAATTATGAACCATACAAGTTTAGGTTAAAAGTATAAATGTTATAAACTAAATATTAAATAGTTATAGTGTAAACAAAAACAAATATAAGCCTTGCACGTTCGTAGTTGGCCTAAGCTAGAAAAAAAACCATTAGTCCATAGTGTTACACACTACGCGATACAATTTTTCTAGAAAACACAAACTAAACGAACAATCAAAAGTACCACAGATTGGCATAAGGGACCTCATGAGGTACTTCAATGCAAGGGGTTAGAAAATGAGGAGCTGGCGTACAAAGGCAGACTAGTCCCGTTAACTGTTCTTTACAGGAAAGGCAAATTACTGAACTACCCAGATAGAGGCTGGTAAGGAGAAATCGTTGAAATCATCATTGTTCTTGTTTTGAATGAAAGTATTTATTTCGTGGCTTCATAAATGTGTACTTGGAGAGCCCAAAAAAATTAAAAAATAAAACATTTACAGAGGACATGTCTAGTTTTGTTCGCCAGCTCCTCAATTGTAAGGACAATCACTGAATCTAGCATGGGACTCAAATAGAGTGTTTTATCTATTAAAAGGGAAACTCAAGCGGCCACGTAAGCCATAAAACCATTAACTATAGTATTTTAAGTGAAACCGCATTTACATATTGACTTTTTACTGCAAGAGAATCATTACACAAAAAAAAAATAATAATTTCTTGTAGTTAATAAAACAAAAAAAAAATTTTTATAAAAATATTTTAAGATTTGATTTGGCTAAGCACCAATGAAATATATAGACAATGCTTGACCTCCAGCAAATAAATTTCAAATTAAAATAAAAATATTTTGTAAATTAAATACTTCAGACTCAGTTTCTGTAAAACAATTATTTTAATGTTATGAATCTCTGGCAGCACAGACTCAAAATACTTATATTTCACTATTATCTGATACTCAAGCATCTTTACATGAAAGAATGCTCTGTAGCGCAAATCCTCTTCAAAATATAGTCAACAAAAAATTGTCTTTGCGCCAGCAGGCATTTTCCACTAGCAGGCCGAAGCCATTTACTCAAAGTAAATTGGCCAAAGCACTCTGCCTGTGAGTCTTTGGAATTAAGGGAAAATGTTGACATGTCATTTGTTCTTCAAAGTAAATTAAACAAGAATGCACATTCTCTGCAAATAAATATATTATTGTAGTCAATAAATTTTTCAAGGATAGCGTGAGTAAACATATAAAGTACAAAAGATCAATTCGAACTCCATAATATTATTTGGATTTTGCACTGTTCACAAGCAAAAAAAAGTCATCTTTACAACAACAAAAAAATATTACTTAGGGCCAATTTCACCAACTCTATTTATATATAAATCCATATTTAAATGTTGATTTTCATTAACCTTTTTATGGAAAAAATACTTTTAAATATAAATTGATATTTAAATAAGTTGGTGAAATTTGCTGTCAATTGTTCTTATCGAAGACAATCAAAAATTCTCGTCTGCCGTCTTATATTGAAATCAAACGCAAAGCACTAAATTTTTTTAATTTTCAATATAAACAGGTAAACGGGAACTTTTTACTAACTTCAACAAAATGACAATTAGTCTTTTTAAGTCAACACCATAACTGCTTTTGAAATTTTTCCGAAAAAAAAAATTTAATAATATTAGTTGAAAAATATCTTAACGAGGAAGGTAAAAATTATTATTATCACAACATAATAAAAAATATAATCAAAAATCAGTGATACTTATTTTGAAAAGAAGTTTTTTATATCGTTACCTTAATATAGAATATATATATTTTGCATTTTACATTTACATTTGAGGTTCTTCTATCGAAATATACAAAAAACTCAATTTCAAAAAAATTATGAGTTAGGGCCTTTCTATATTAAGGTAATGATACATGAAACTTATTTTCAAAATAAATTCAAATCATGTAAACATATACAGAAATATTGACCCCTTTTAGAAGTAAACTTTGCAAGTTCTTAATACAGCTGGAAGGAAAAGAGTGGGAGCCATACTTTCAGTTTATATCATTCTTCCAGCTGAACTAACCCCCTGTTTTTCTAAATGCGAACGATAGATTTGATCGAATATTAATATTGGACACAAAAATAAATTTCAGTGTTTTGTTTTAGTTTTAAATATAAATGTTCAATTGAATCTATAGCCCTAAAACTTTGTAATGTAAACTTTGAGTATCTAAAAGGGGTCATTATTAAAAAGAGTAAAAAATTTATTAAAATAAAACTATTTTGTAGAAGAATTTCAAAAATATTACCTATAAAAAATTGCAAAATAACATTAAATTAAAAATTTCAGAATAAAATACCAACAAACCCCCGCAAACCACAACTGAAAATTGTAGAAAATTATTAACTTCAAAAAGTTTTACAAATTTAAATAAATAAAAGTTCTACATATTTATCAAATTTAAAATTGCTCTAATTTAACAAAATATCTGAAGAAAATATTTACCATTTATATTAAAAATTAAAACATATTGAAATAACCAACCATAATAATGCCAAAAAAATGCAATATAAATAAACAATTATAAATAAAATTATTAAAATCAGGCAACAAAATCAACAGCAATAAGTAATAATACTAATAATTCTTAATACTCGAATGATTTTGCTTTTCCAGCAAAAGTAGCAAAAATAAAAAATTCAGCAAATATAATACAAATAATAACAGACTCTTAAAGCATACAAAAACAACAACAAAAAATAGCAGGAAATACATAAAGTTCATTCTTCTCAACCTACACACACACACACTTAAAGATTGCAAAATATACGACTGATTTGACAACAAAAGTGTTAATCTAATAACGAAAGTTTACGAAGATCTTTACGCTGACGAGTGTGGAGAACACACATGAAAGAGAAAATCAAGCATAAGCAGCTCTTTTCCAATGAATATTGTTGATTGTTGTTGGTTTATTATCATCTCTGGTGCTGTGCTTTATGTGATAAAATGTGCTGGTGTGTGTGAAGGCGTAAATGTATGAAGGGATTAAATATTATTTATATTCATGACATAAAAAATTTTTCATATTATAAATGAAACTTTTGGGTAAGTAATTTTATGTGAATACAAACACACTTATATTACATACAGGTAACCCACCTATAACGTGGGAGTTAGGTTCCTAAGAAATGCCGCGTTGAAAGAAATCGCGTGGTAGGAGATATGAACTTCATACAAAAAGCAGAGTATGGCTCCAAAGTGATAAATTGGATTTTTTTAGTATATATGTACGTATTTAATACATATACATATAATTTTTTTTTATTTATTTATTTATTTATATCAACAACTTCCCCTGTATTACGTTTGTCGAGTCGAATATTCGTCTACGAGAATTTTGTTCTAGATTAAAGGAAATGTGTACAAGTTTTCTTTAACCTAGGACAAAACTGTCGTAGACGAAAATTCCACTTGACATACGCAGTACGGGTGATTATGTAATTTGATAACAATCTATTTCTTAAAAAAAAAATAAAACAAAACTAAAAGGCCTTATTTTGTAAAACACAATGCTTAATGTTGTTTAGTATTGTATTTATGTATTTTGTTTTTGTAAGTTAAATTTATTTCTTGATCGTACTTGTTCAATCAAACGCGTATTAGGGGGGTTACACCTCATTTTGGGAACCGCATTGGAATGAAAGCGCGTTATAGGAGGGTTACCTGCACATAAATGTGTATACAATCTGGGCGTAAAAGGTTTAAAAACTAACATAAGCATATTACAGATTAAATTTATTAAGAATTGTAATAAAATATTTCTAAATTTAATAAATTTTTAGCAGTGGAAGTATGATGGTATATTTAAGATGCCATTTAAGAGATTCTCTTCTCTGCTGCATTTCTAGCACTAAAATGATTTGCTACTTCGATATAAATTTGTAATGAGCTAACATATGAACGAAATGGTGGTTTTTATTGTACAAAACAAATAATAATAAATATCTTATTCATAAAAATTATTTCAGATTTATGTGAGGTGTATAAAAAAGTTTTCCATCAAAAATTTGTTTGGTAAACCCTCATAAAAATGTTTTTGTTTTATAGGTATACACCTCCTTTAAATCAAAAATATTTTTATGAAGATTTACAGTTACAGTTTTTCATTCAAAATTTGTATTATAAACCCTTTATAAAACTTAATTAGTTTTTATGAATAATGAAGTTAATCAGGCTTATCATAAATAAAATTTCACATGGAAATTTCCGAAAGTGTGAACAATTGGTATCAATAAACTTCATATGATTGCAAAATACTTTGACAATTTATGAAGAAAATTATTCACAAAGATTTGTCTGTTGGAAAAAGTGGAAACATGCAAGTTTTTAATTTTATTGGAATTGATGAACGAAAAATTTGATTCGGAAATTTTTACATGTGGAATTCATGATAAGGCTGAATGCTTAAAAACAATGTAATGAATATTTGTCTCTAACAGCCTTATGATAGGAACACAACTGGGACGAACGACGAATTTCGTCCATGTCGACGAGTTCGTCGATAAGAGTTCGCTGCGTAAATTCGTCGTGTGACGCACAACAACGATGAATTTACTCAGCGAATTCCTCTCTGATATTTGATAAAGTTGGTTATTGTGTGTGCAAAGACAGAGAGAGAGAGAAAAAATTGTTTTTTCGTCGTTCGCCGGCGTAAGAAATAGAAATAAATCTATTGCTACTTTCGCCGCGTATGACGAATTTTGCCCTACACCAATGTGTTTTATTTTTGACGACGAATATTCGCGACCTAAAGTTCGTCGTTCGTCGCAGTTGTGTTCCTTGCATTATTCTGGCAATTTTGTAATAACAAATTTTAAATCGAAATGTTGTTGCCTTACTGAGCCTTTTATTTTTGTGCCGGTATTTCCGAAAATTAAAAAAAAAAATTTTAAATTATGGCGAAAAACTTTACATTTGTTTGTTGTAAAATTAAATTATTTAAATAATAGTTTTTAGGAAAAAAAATAAAAAAGATTCATATCGAATAAAAATTATTTGCTGGGTTTTGTATAAGTTGATAAGCCTACTACGCTTATTTTTCCTTTGTGATTTTCAAAAATATTATAATTTGTGAAGTCTCAAATAGTTTTTGAAAGAATGTGCCTGACTGTTCAAAATCTGTGGATGAAGTCTACTGACGATTTGTTAAAGCAATAATGAAATGCTTATAGACATCGCTTAACCTCCAGCAAATAAATTATTTCACTTATAATGTAATTATTCATATTATTTATCTTATTTTATTCTAACACATTTGCCTTTACAGACAGTGGTCAAACGTTTAATATTTTGCAGTTTTGAATTTTTTATGAGCTTTTAGAAGAAAAATATTTTTAAATTTTTATAAAAAAAACTAATTTTTCAATTATATTTTATGAATAACTAAGAAACGATAGATTTTGTTAGCTTAGTCCTAGTTTACACTCTACAAGTCTTATTGCTAAGCTGATTAGTTTGACTTGCAGAGTGTAAACTAGGACTTATTATATTATTATGATTTGTTAGTTACACGATGTTGTTTTATTGGTCGATGTCGGATATACTGCCTTCGAGTTATGGTGAATTATACCGGTATACCTTGTGAAAATATTAGGTAGGCTCATAAAAAATTGTGACGTGATAGAAAAAAAGCAATGATGTAGTTTGTTTTAATATACTTAGATATTTGAAAAAATTAGATAAATTTTTGCGTGGGGCGGTGCTATCAATTATAAAAGCTCTTATTTTTTCAACAGTCATTGTGTTGCTTCATACGTGGATTTTACTCAGCTAATTCTTAGCGACGCATTTGTAGCGACGGGCAAAATTCGGTGTTCATCATGATCATGGTAAAATAATACAGGTAACCTCGAAGCGCCAACTGATAGAGCTTTTTATTTGCTTGTTTCGTGATGTGATCTGCCAAATTTTGTTTATGTTTTACTAATACATGCGCATAATGTCTATTAAAACTGTACATATACAAACAAAGCTTTGCAAAGACAAGAGAAAACGCGAGTAAATCTCTCGTGTTTTCTCTTGGTTTTTTAACAGTTGTCATCACAATAAAAACCCCTGTTGTTTTATTTGTTGTAGATTTGTTGTAGATTCGCGGGTACCTAAATTATTGTATCACGGCATTGATAAGCATGAACCCCTTTAACAAAACAAATAGTCATTCATGTATGCGTGAGTAATGCTCCTTATACTGTTAAGATAACAAGTAATCTGTACATCCAAGCATGGTTTTTTTAATAGTATAATACGAGTAATTACAACTAATATTCTTGTGTTAGTATATAAATATGAACGTAAGGAAAGTTTTATTACAACTCATGTATTTCTACACAATTTTTGCAATGAATTTTGAACAAGGGTTCTTATTTTTCTAATAAAATTATTTTATTGAATTACAAAATACAGACTCCGGCTTACTGTAAGCCCCAAAATTATACTAAAAGAGGAACGCAAAAAATATATAATAATGCTGAAAGAAAAAATGATTATATTAATAAAAACAAGGGATTAACTTAAGGACTTGCTGTGGCAAGGAAACTACAACATCAGCATAAATAAAGAAAAATAGAACATTATAACACACTGTTTTATAACCACATTATGGTTGTGTTTGCTATTAAATTAATTTAAGGATTAAGAGTAAACGCATAGAAATATTATTTTATGAAATGCGTAACAAAACCAACAACCTCTTACAAACATCTTTTGTTGCAGAGTGACACAAATAAAACTTGTGCGAAATAAATATATTCCTCGCTGAGGTTTATGGTTTATATATTTTATATGCTTTACTTAATTAAATCAAGTTTTCATAGAAACAAAGAAGGCACTTAAAAGCTGCTTATGATAGACATACATCAGTTTTATATTTAAGTTTCTGCTCGCACTTAAAATAAAAAATTTACATTCATTTCATTTTCATTTATAATAAGAAAAAAACTATCCCCAACTGAACTTCACTAACATACCTTATAGACATCTTTTGTAAAGTGAAAACTATAAAGATTTCATACTAATTAATTTTATTTATTTTTTTTATAAAAAAAACTATTCAAACTGAGCAAAAATTCTTACATAAATTAAAAAAGGGAACTTAAAGTACTTTTTTAAGCGAACTTTGAAAGAAACAACTTCATGAAATACTATTTCAAATATAAGAAAACAAATAAAAAATATTTTAAAATATTACAAGTACTTGCTGCTTCCTTTTAAGCTCGTATTTCCTCTCAAGGATAGAAGTGAAAAAGAAACACTTTTTAGTTGGCACAAATTCCGTCTTTACTGGCGAATTAACACACACTTCGTTTAGCTTTTGCTGGCCAGGAAATAGCAAAGAAATTATCAAAAAAAAAAAAGAGAAGAAATATTTGACTAAGTTGCATTTTGTGTGATAAAAAACCTTGCAAAAGTCTGCTATAACTTACGAAAGGGTGAACTTATTTTTTGAGATTCTTCGATCTGTTTATTTGAGTAAATCATTATGAGTAGATTGATGTTCGAACAACACTATCAAAGTATCCAGACTTATTTCGAAAATCACTCATTAGTTTTAGGGGCCTTTAAGATTTTTATGGCGCTCATAGTCGTCCATCTGAGCTTCCTCTCCGTCGAGGTGTGTATAGATCAAGGGTGGGAATTTTGAAACATTAATTGCCGGCTTCCATAAGTCAAGCATTCAACTTTCCTATATATATTAATTGCTATTGTTACTGTAGGAAGCCTGGACAAATTCTTCCCCGTTTTGCCTGTTTGCTGCTATGATCTTGACTTCTTTCCAAGATTTGATGGCTCTGCCCGCTTCAATTTCTAGCTGCCTCCTCCAGGACTAGGTTGTCCCCTTCTTCGGCTGCCCTGAAGATTTCATTATATGGCGCTTTTCATAACGTCTTCCTGGGGTCTGCGCAAATCGTATCCGATCTACCTGCATTTAGATTTTTAATTTCTGTTTCTATTGACCACTGACCAGGCTCAGGCCATAGTCGGTGGTTGCTGATAACGTTTGGCCAGAAAATTTTTATAATTTTTTGTAGACTCTCGCCGGAAATTTTTATGGAAATCACTTAAAAAAAACTACTCCCTGTTTCCACAATCCAGACGGTCGACTTGACTAGAAAATTTATATGCACAGCACTAATTTTTTTAGTGATTTTCATAAAATTTTTCTAGGCGAGCCGACTAACAAGCGATTACTGCTTTTCGACTGACTGGAAAAAATATTTAGGACCGTCTTTCGATATTAAGTGCTGCAGTTAACAGTCAGACTTGATTTTATATAGAATTTTGAGGCTTAAGTATGTTTCAATACTGAATTATGAAAATTTTTTCTAATTTTTGTCATGTTAACAGAGGTGAGCTGCTTTTTATACATAAATTCATTAAAAAAAAAGAAGAGAGGTGTCTTAGGACAAACAGTTATAGCTATGCTGCTTAGTTATATAAAATAGAATTATATTATATGATGATGTTAAATTCCCTGCAAATATTTCAAAACGTTTCCATTTATTTCCTATTATTTTCTTTTCTAGCGGCGTACGATTAATTTACTGTATTGTTTGTGATCGGTGGTGGCTGTAAGTTGGCTTACAGCCAATCGGCTGTGTTCTCTGGCTTGCGTTCATGTGCGAAAACAAAACAAATTGAGCAATTGTTCTCATTGTTTTTGTTTCACTCAACTTCAAAGAACGAAAAAAAAACAAAATTAAACAATTTGTTTCGTTTATTTTCGTACTCTGCTTTTAAGTACAAAGAAATCAAAACAAGAATAAATTTATAACTGCAATAGTGTCGATTATTTTTGTTACGAAAATCATGTCCTAATTCCTGTATCGCGCAATAAATAGCATAGCTATAAAAATTTAACAACAAGTTCTAGTGAATATCACATACACCACATGTTGTAACAAAAGCTAACTTATAACATACTTCGTTAAACTATACGTTTCGTTTTAATGAAACTTTATTTATTTTTTAACACTTCTGAGGAGCAGCAAAAACTAAATATACAACTGCAAAAAATTACTTTGAAAAAGTAACATTATTTGCGTTCCAACAAATATTATATTTATAAAGGAAAGAAAGTATAATAAACATTCAAAAACTTTTAACTTGAGCAAATCTTTCGGTAAAAAGTTCTCTTCCATTTTCCTTTTTTTTTGTACTTCATTCAGTTAAAATTGTTAAAGAGGAAAATGTTGAACTGTTGTTGCAAGTTCTTTACGAACTGAGAAATGTTGAGAAAAACTAAGAGAAAATATTCTTTAGGTATTTAAATAAATAAAATCTTGTTAAAATGAGTATATTACAAGTGCCAAGATATAACAAAAGAAAAAGTAAGAAATTAATTTTTCTTTTGATATGTTAAATCACATACAATATTTAATGAAACAGTAATAAGTAATAAGAGTAATGAGGGCATTTTTGTAGCAATGGAGGTCTTTTGTTACAGCGAAAGAGGTGAGTGATAAGGTCACAGTGATATCCAGTCCCGTGATATAGTTGCTGGTACAATAAGATTAGGTTTTGGATTGCCTCAATATTAACTACCACAACAAAAACTACAAGGAAGCTGAGATTTATATTGATATCTCACAAAGAAACGTTTGCGAAATGGCAAAACAAATGTTTGCAAAATGTTTAAATTGTTTCTATATTCTGCTAAAACGACAACAATTTTTTATATTCTCAAGCTCTTTAAGACAGATTGTTGTGTGTACAATAATTTTTGAAAAAGTTTCTGTACCTTATACAATTACATACATATATATTAGATAAAAATTTTTACTAATAAAGCAGTCAGTATTTTTTTAATATATAAAACTAAATTTAACTTAATTACAAACTAATTTCAAAAGTATTAAATATTTTTAAATGCAACTTATAGAATATTTAAATCCTCTTTTATCATAGAATTTAAATTTCTAACAAAGAAATATTGCAGCGATATACATTTTAACAAAAATTGTGTTAAAAAACTAAATTTCTACAAGTTTTTTTTTAAACAAAAGCAAAAAAAAACAGTTTAAAAGTTTTTGTATTTACTTACTGTGGGGTGTCTTAATGTTGAAAAGGCATGAATGTACAGTGAAATGAAATTACTCAAAACTACAGGGGCAGAACAAGGATGCCTGTGTTTGAACAACTAAAAGTAGTTTCAAATGTTGCGAAATATTTTTTTTTATGAATATAAAAGTTTAAACAGTTAATTAATTGCAAATTAGAAATAAATTTGTGCTTAGGGCTGAAATAAAAGCAGGGTTGGAAAAGAATTTTTCTGCCACAAAGAATATCAAAAATGTTTCAAATAAATAAAAATATTATATATGTAAATTTATGTTTATTATTATATAAACATTATCATACTAAGGGCCATTATTACAATTTGCCGATTTTTACAGGCAAGATTTTGTTGGACGGATAAATGGCTTTGCATTATAAAACCTTCATTGTTTTATCGGGCAGACAAAATCCTGCCTTTAACTATCGGCAAGTTGTAATAATGGCCCTAAAGCTATTATTATTTTAAAACTAATCATTCTTCCTGGTATATCAGTCTTGATTTGCTATTACAACTAAAAATTTACTTATTGTCACAACAACCTTCAAAACATTTGATAAAACACATACACGTAAGTCGTAAGTCGTAGGAAGGTCGTTAGCACTTGGCCTCTTTTAAGTTTTAATTTTACCTCATTTCTCATCTCTGTGACATGTTTTATTACCTTTTGTGTATTTGGTTTGGGCAAAGCTTTATATTTCATTTTTAAAGCCTTATATTTAGTTTCTTTTTTATATTTGCTTGCATTCTTATCATTAAAATACTTTACAATTTTAATGGTATCTTAAATTAAATTATACTAAAAAAAAAATCACAAGTAGCAAATACTTTGATTCATTAAAAAACCTCAAAAATCCTTTTACCAACATAAATAATTTTCAGCTAAATATTTCCATTAAAAAGAAGGAAAATAAAAAAATTTTGAGTTGTGGTATGAAATGGTAAAATATTAGATAAAGGGAAAGAGTCTTGATATTTTAAGATGTAGCTAAAGTACTCGTAGTTACACAAGCTGCTCCATCGAGACTTATGTTCGGAAATAAATTGCCCTATATAATAATTGCCCACTCGTTCTCAGACATGAGCTTTTTTATGTCCACTCATTCTCAGATATAATCTGTTTAAATGTCACTCATGCCATGACATGAGGTTTCTAATAGATATTCATAACATGACATGCTGAGATATAAGTTTTCTTTTCGTACTTATCTGCAGGTTTGAGCTGTCCATTAAATACTCATACCAAGACATCAGCTAAGCCATAGACAATGCTGCCATGAGTTTATAAGTTCTCTTTGACCATTTATTCTCTCACATGAATTGTCTTACATTTGCTTACGCCAAAACATAAGCTAACCTATAGAGAACCATGGCAAGACATGAACTGTCTCATAGACAATTCTGCAATGTGCTCATAAGTTATCTTAGGACACTAATTTTCAGGCACGAACTGTCTTCTAGCTACTATATTGTCCTGTAGAAACTCATGGTAAGACACGACCTGTCCCGCAGAGAGCCATGACATAGTATAAGATGTCTTAAAGACAGCATGGACACTCTTTTTGGACCTAATCTGTCCTATGGAAAGTATGAACATTCTTTCTTGGCTATGAGATTTCTTATAAATATTCGTTTTCAGACATGAACCCTAATGCTCTCACACATGAGTTTTCCTTGGACACTCATTTTCAGATATGATATGTCTCAATTATATAAATGACAAGACATTAGCTCTATCACACACTCATGACATAACATGAGTTATTCTATATACAGCATGCTCAGCGTGACCTAATTCTCAGACATAAGCTGCCTCATAAGCACTTATGCCAAGACATGAGCTCTGTCCCATAAAAAATCATGACAATACATAAGATCTCCTATAGAAATTCATGCTAATAAAGAATTTTCCCTAGACATTAATTCTGGGACTTAAGTTGACTTATATATAGTCATGCTCAGGTATGAGCCTTTTTATAGATATGAATGCCAATACATGAATTATCCTATAAACAGTCATACTAAAGCATGAGCTGTCCTCTAGTGAGTGACGCTAAGACATGAGTTCTTTGTAGATAATCATTTTCAGTCACGGCCTTTCTAAGAGACGTTCAAGCCAAGACATAAGCTCTGTCATACACACTCGTGCCAAGACATAAGCTGTCGTATCATTTTTTTACCATTTAATCTATTTCCAAAAATCTTTACTAGAAAAAATAATATTCTAATTTAAACTCAGTGAAATATTTGGGGAATCCAAAAGGTTGTTCTAAGTGTTATAGCGACATAATATTTTAAAATATTTTTCTGAAAGAAAAAAAAAACAATTATATTAAAATAATTTAAAATATAATGACACTTAAGACTATCGTTTGAATCCCCCAATTAACTTCCAAATGTTAAATAATTTTAAGCAATCTGGCCTGTAGAAATACCTGGAATCTGGAGCAAGAATCGCAGCCACAATCCTTCTACTAATAAGCTGAGTGCAGTTCCTACCAGCCAATATTGCAATGCACAAATATAAAAAGTCGCATAGATAAACAAAACGGGTATAAGCTCCCACTCTATATTAGAGCAATTTACTGATGGGAGAAATTGCCACAAATACTACCAATCTTTTGTTTTAAATAACATTGTACTCAATTAATTTTTTTTTTTTCTCCATTTAATTTAATTTTTACGCCGTAAAAACAATAGTTAAAAAAATACCTTACATTTGGAGAAAAATTCTCAAACATAGTATTTGGTTGTAGGACTTTTTATATGTCTGCTTACAGTCTTGGTTTCTAATGCCTGCTTAGATAATAAATGCTGAAGGTGAATTCGTATTACATGCACAGCAAACGTTTATACAAGTATACTAAAATGTAGTTTGTAAGTTTCATGTAATTTTCTTTTTTGTAACTCTACTTTATGATTTCACATGTTTAAGACAACTTAATGAGCAGTAATTACTTTGAAGCACATGATTAGAGGGCGTTACAACATGTTGATAGATGGAAATTGTTCAAAGCTAGAATGGCTTTGGTGAAAGTTAAAGTAAATAAATTAGATGCCAAATGTTTTATAAAAATGCTTCATTATTTTTAATGTCTTGTAAAGGGTCTTTCATAAAGAGTTGCCTATCGTAAAAATTAAAGAAGAAAAACATTATGAGATAGAAGGTTATTCATTGAAAAGTCTTTTCGATGCCGTTATGCAAGGAAAATAACATCGTGCAAATGGCCTTCGCAAATTTTCTATGAACGCACAGCTGATAGGTTAAAATTTGCATGACCTATGACGCCGCTAGCCGAAAATCCCAAGAAAGAATTACTTATTCGGGATGCATTGAACTCTTTCTGGTCTCATGACGGATCAGAGAAAATAAGGATCAGCTGTCAACTGCTCCAGGGCCAGCAAGCGAACGACTTTTCACATACTGGTTCGGTTGAATTTTTTGAGGGAGCAAGCCCTAGTCACGACGCAAAAACTACCAAGTATTAGCCACATACGTGTATTGGTGGATTTTTTACTGCAGCAGTAAGCTCAAATTTATCTATTACACTTCGAAAAATTCGCTCACTAGGTCAATTTTAGGGTGACCGTAAAGTGGACAAAGTGTGCGTAACGTTGTCTGAACAGAATATTTATTTTGATAAAACTAGTTTATTGTTTGCACATGATGTTGAACGTTTTATTCGTTTGGTGAAACATGCTGGACAAATGATACCCAATTTTATATACATATGTATATAGCTTCATATATATGGCCGCTATTATTTGTCAAGGTTTGCAAGTAGTTACTTGAAAACCTTTTAACTGAGTGAGGGGAAGAAATTAAATTAAGAATTAATTGCTTAGAAAAGGCTTGAAGCAAATAAACTTACTAGAAGTAATGAAAAAAATTTTTCAAGTTGAATTTGCGACTTAAGTGTGTTCTGAGACCTATAGTAGAATTTTATGATAAATATTTTTGCAGAATATTTCAACTACATACATCTCTGCTTTGAAGGTAAGTTTTGCTTTTTATCAAAAAATGATTGCAAAAAATACTAATTTCCGTGAGAGTTAGAGGGTTGATGTACACCAACAAAATGTTGCTTGCAATTTTCTGATTAAATATTATAAAGACTTTATATAGCAAAAACCAAAGGATCATATGATTTTCTAAATTTTTTACTGCACAAAGGAGCAACTTTAAATAGCCCGCAAAACGAGTTTCAGATGTACACCTTTAAAACGCCGATACAGGCATATTTTTTCTACCGGAATCAGTTGGCAGAACATTGTTATTTTTTTTTTTGTCAAATGTTATTTGCTTGCTCATAACAAAAAAATATACATTTATAATTGAGAATTGCATTTTTGAGGTGTGGCTTGCGGCTGATGTTAATTTATGTTTAACGGCCCTTTTCACAATCTACAACTGAAAGCTAACAGAAACTTTAACCGCAAGTTTTGTATGAGGAACTTGCAGTTAAAGTTCATGTTAATTCTTAACTTTACATTGTGAAAAGATCCGTAAATGTTATTTTATTTTATTTTTTTTGTTACATTGTATAACATGATTAACTTGGCCGATTGTATCAAATAATCTGTATACAGCTGGGCAAAAAAAAAGTCAAGCTTTTGTGTAAATCCTTCGTTAGGTTGGGTCTTTTATTCAACCATTATTGATGTGACAAAGTTTTCCACATAAAATCAGTTTCATAAATGTTAAAAATATTTTTTCTTTTCTTAACACACATGTTAAAACTATGGCAAAACGCAATCAGGTCACATAATTGGGGGATTTTCTTTGCATTCGATAATCCCACAATAAAATCCATTAAATTGAAACTAGCAAATGCTGAAAAAATCAACATTGCACCATCATCAAAGCATTGAGCTTAGAAAAAGTATTCAAATATTTTTGACAACTTCAAACCTTTTAAGCCAAACAAAAGCATTTTGGTGCAAAAACAAACAAAAAACTGTTTCCTGACGTCAGTACGAGAAAAGGCAAAAAAAAAGTATATAGATATATATTTTTTTAATGGTCAGCATTGTGTTGTCATCATCACCATTAGTTTTTAGTACCATCCATAAATTTTTTAATGGTCTGTCTCTATTGTTTATCATATTTCGTTAGTGCAGTTGCTCATGCCCCTGCTGCTGCTCTTGCAATTGGAAGCTACAGGCGTTGCTTGATGTTCATTTTTCTATTGCTAAAGTGTTGCCAACTTTTATGTTCATTCATTGTCAACATGACAGCTAATGTCATTCCATTAGTGAAGGGATTGTTTTTTTAAGTTTTCCTTAATGTGTCTGTTTTTTTTTTTAGCAAACTCAAATTTCTTGTTGTATAATTTTAAAAAATTTTGTTTTTAGTTTTTTTAAGTTTATAGATTTTTTTTTTCTGAATAACTGATTACATGAATACAATACACATGCATCTTTCCTTCAACATTTCCAGACGAGAAATGAAAAATAAAAGTAAAAAAAATCTTTACTGAAGGTACAAAAATACTTAGTGTGTGTTTTAACATCAATGAAGTGTCATACATTTATGTCGACATGCATGCTGTTGATGTTATTGATTGGAATGGCATTGAGATTTAAAGGAATTAATTCATTTTGAGATAAGCTTAGCCTACAAGGAACGTTTTTTTAATATAGAGAAGGCCTTTTTTATGATTTTCCCAACTCTTAGATCGTAAAATAACTCTTTGCATCATTTTCGTTGCGTAGTCTTTAAAAAAGTCACTTGTGGAGTATTCTAAAGACATCAGTAGTGCTAATAGAAGCACAACTCTATACTTTATTACAGCGCCTATAGAAAACCAACCTAATACAAACAAACCAACCAGTGAATAGTTTTTTTCAGCAGTTGCCATAAATAATCAGCTTAAATTGCAACAGGACACTTAAAACAAACACTTGCAAAAGCTTATAAGCTTTTCTAAATTTTTTGCATACATAACTTTGTAATAAGCCAAGCAGCTCATAAGACATGGATTTATTTACATTATTTTGAATTCCCAGCACCACTGTATCAACGGTAAGTAACCTTTTATACGGCATTTTGTTATCCTAGTGCTATTCCAAATTAAGGAAAATTTAACTTTCTTTAAAGAAAGCAAATGTATGTCTTTGAAATTTCATCAGCATTATTGTTACGGTTTACCTTTGTAATGAATCAGTTCCAAATAATTTTAAACCATTTGTTTAGCATACAAAAACAAAAAATTTTATAGCTAAAAATTTCAAAGTATATTTTAAAAATAAAAACAAAAAGATTTTGTAAGATTTTTATATTAAAATACGAACAATAGTTAGCAAAATGAAGTAGCCATCCAGCTTTGAAGAAATCATTCCCTGTAAAATCTATTGTAAGTCTTTATGTCTGGCACAGGATATTTTCATATTCTGCCATTGTTATTCTTACAGTTTCGTGTATTGTGCTTGTTTGCATGTAGATGTTGTCATCAAAGTGTCACTGACACTTGCAGGAAGTCATATTGTATTTTCGTGCACATACAAATAAACAACACATACACACACACGAGTGTAGGCATGCATGTGAATGTGTTCATGCTCAAGCGTATGTATGTGGGAGTAAGTCGCTATTCGGTCGTTTGTATTCTTAGCATCCATCATGTAAATGTATGTTGATGTCCATGTTGTTGTCTAGTGAGTGAGTGTATGTTCAAGGGAGTGTTAATGTTTAGGTGTTGCTGTTGCTGTTTCTGTTGCTTTTGTTGTTTCCATTGTTATTCTTACGCTTCTTATATTTTTCTTTTTGCATTTCTTGTTTTTTCTTTGGCCAATGTTTGTATCCTTAGAACTGCTAATGTTTTGCTGTTTTGTTATCCTTGTTTTTTTTATTCTTTATTCTTTGTATTTCTTTTTATTGTTCAAAAATGTTGGTGCTGTTTTTTATATTACTGTCATTGTTGCTGCTGCTGCTGCTGATGATGATATTGTTGTTGTTGATTTTTGTTTTCATAACAACAGCCCATAATGGTTTTTGGCAACATCAATGGCTCTTGTATATTCAGTGACATTATATGACACATTTTATTTAGAATATCAGCAAGTATGCAGAGTATAAGTATTTTTATTCAACAGCAATAACAACAAAATTTTGCAGAATGAATTAAGACAAAATGAAGCAATCAATGGCCTTGTTGTGACAAGTTTATTAATCCCAAATTTATTTCTTAGCTTATGAGCGACGAGTAATTTGTCGTGTAGGAGTTCAATAACTTTAGATTTTTTGGAGCATACTCGTATATGACATTTTCGTAACAGATTTTATTTTAAGTATTTATGGTATTTTGCAAAATATTTTAAAAATGGCACAATAAAAGCCAATTAACATACATTTAGAAAATTTTTTATTTTTTTCTATGGCAACAGTTGTTTAAAATATTTTTCGGAACAGCAACAACACAACTTTATTACACAATTTTTGGGCAAATTTCACCAATTTTATTTACATTCAATTCATATTTAAAAGTCGTTTTTGATATGTATCTTTCTTCAAATGAAAAAGGGCTTTAAATATGAATTGATATTTAAATAGAATTGGTGAAATTGGCCCTAAGGGAGTTGCTGTTCTAAAAAAATTTATTATAAGTTTAAAATTTCATTAAAATACTTGACTTGCTTTAAACTACTTCAACTTTAAACTAATACAATTTGAGCTTATAAATGACTCCTAATGGCTGAAGCAGTTAGACTAAAAATTTAATGATGACCTTCAAGAGACCAAATTCGAACAATGATCACACCCAGTCACATTAACATCAAAGATTTTTCGTCCATATTTGTAGCAATGGATCATCAGTGAAGTAAAACCACTGAATTCTTCATCGATATGTGTAGCAATGGATCGTCAAACCTGGCGGAGTAAGCTAACTAATAAAATGGCTATATAACTTAAATTAATGCGCCTAATCACCGCCGGAGCTTAATTATTTAATACTTCGAGATACTCCCTCTCTTTAAAAAGTGCATACATTATGTCAAGAATAATTTGATAAAGTGATTAAATTATACTTTCAATATAAGAAATACCAAAGTATACTTATTTAACATAAAGTCTTTATTTATTTGAATTTCGTTTCCGCCTACGGAAATCATCAATATACTTTTTATTTAATAGCACCACCCAGCAAAAAAATTAACATACAAATCATTAGTTACATCATTGAGGAAATCAGCTCCAAGTTTTTCTATTTCTGGTGAAACAGAAAATGAATTTAACACATGGTTGTCTTAGGATAGAAGTGATCCAAATAACTCAATGGTATACCCTTAAAAGGTTGTCTTGAACATTTTTTTACATAAACAACAGCCGGTAGTGATTGGTATGCAAAGAAAGTGGTAAATCTTTGGAAGTAGTTCCAATTTTTTGCTGGGTATTATTATCTTTTTCGTTTTCTTCTTTTTACATTTATTATATTTAGCATTTAGCATAAAAGTCCAGGATTGGCAAATTATATAAAAAAAAATTGGCGAAAATACTTCAGAGATTCATATTGCGTAAGTTTTTTTTAGGGTTCCGTACTCCAGGGCTTACAAGGGCTCATTTCAGGACTTTGTGAAGGGCTGCCTATATTTTTCTTACAGTTATAAGGCACCAAAATATCAACAATATAAAAATTATGTTTATTATCGTTGTCCTAATAAAATATAAGCTGCGGCTTATGCACCCGAATTTCTTAGCGATACTTTTTATAAATATATAAATAAAGCTGTGCAAACATCGTTAAATTCATACAAATCTACCGTCCCATCACCTTTACTCGAAACTAACCCCCCACGATACTGAGGATTTCAAGTGAAGTTGAGAGATTACGTCTCACTTTGGCCTTTACCTTATTGTGGTATAGTACAATTGTCGTCTCATTGCAAAAAATTATATTATAATTAATAAAAAAAAATTATAATTAAAATTCAGTGGCAAAAAGGAAAAAGTGCTTAAGTCGAGATAAGCCGATTTTCAGAAAATGGCAACTTCATAATCTTCATATTCTAAAGTACCCCTGGTCAAAATCCCAATTAGTTTGTGTGATTTTTCAGAAAGTTATAGCACTACGACTTGCGACTTATCTTTTTTAAACTTCTAATCTTATTTGGAATAATAGCTTAGTTTAGGTTATGCTTTGGTACATTTTAACTCAAATGTATTATTTATAGAAAGCAGAACGAGTTTTGCTTAAAAAAATCAGGGTTAACAAAGAATTCACCAATTAAACTGTAAAAGAAATAAATTTCTGAAAATCGACTTTAAAGCTTAAAAGTACAATCCTACAAAACAGTAAAATATGATTTAAACACTTTTTCTTCTTGCCACAGAATTATATATCAAATATTTATAATAGTGAATCGGTTTTGTAACATTTTGAATAGTAAAAGAAACCTTGATACACATATTTTACTTCTGTAATTATCACGCATGCAAATTTAATACTTTTTTTAACAACAAAGCAGGACCTAGAACTGAATTATAAATAGACATATTTGGAAAACCTAAGAAATTCCAAATCAAACACAAAATGAAAGAAAATAAAGATTGAACATTTTATTAAACTTAAAATAATTTGAGAATAAAAAATCTCAATTTCCTTCTAAATTTTTTTAAACTTTTTCAGACATTTTTACTTAAATACTTGTTTAAACACTAAATTTATTCCACAGCAAACAACACAAGTAATCAAACTGCGTTTTGCCAAGTTAAAAAAAAAAAATACTTTTTCCATAACCATTTGGTTGGCTCCAAATGTATTCATTTGTACAATAGACGAAAAAGATCGATATTTGTAGAAAGAAAAAAAAACATGACAACTGCTGCTGCTTTTTCTAATCATAGCAGTATGCATTCTGCATATATTTTCATTATTATTTTTATGTACACAATGATGAAGCCGCCGTAGTGCTTGTGTTCTCTTAACACACTTGTACTACAATATCTGAGACCATTACCAGCATCAACAATTTCATCTTTTACTGCATTCTCATAACCAAAATCTATATACGCATAACAATGAAGTCTGCCAACACATGCGTCGTTTCAAACAAAAACGAGAGGCAGGAGTGTGAGTATAATATCAAGCCAAAAAGAAATTTTTTAAATTTAAAGCAAAAGCATGTTGATGCAGGCAAAGAAATCCCCTCCAGTCAAACCAATTGTTATGGTGCAATAGATCTAAGTCAAGTTGTTAGACTTATGCCATTTTTCTGCACAAAAACGTTCTCCTTAAAATCAAGAAAGCTTTAAAATTTCTTTTATAAGCTGCTTTAAAAATTAAACAATTCTGTTTTACTAAAGAAATTCCACCAATTGCATGAAAAAATTTTTTTGTAAAAATGTCTTCATTATTAATGCTAATACACGAAACTTCAAAA
The DNA here is from genome assembly GCA_936439885.1 of Nowickia ferox. NCBI lineage: Eukaryota > Metazoa > Arthropoda > Insecta > Diptera > Tachinidae > Nowickia > Nowickia ferox. The sequence goes on from OW387026.1 coordinate 6,256,245, forward strand.
CTGACATTTGTTCTCGCAGTACATTTATATTAATTTCCATATTTTGACTTTCTCGCATGTTATCTTAAATTTTTATGTTTTTGTAACACTTGTAATTTCTCATGCGTTTTTCTCAAATGTTGTTGCTCTATTTAAACTGAACAAAAGTTAAACAAAACAAAAGCTACACATCTAACAGCCACAGCAGCAGCAGAATTAAAATGAGAACAAAATATACACATTCACTCACATATTTATTTATTTTTTAATCAAACACAAAAAAACTTTTAAAAGTTTTACGCATTTCCAAGAACAAAAATTTTATTTTCTCTTCCATACAAAAAAAAAATAGAAAAAGAAAATCAGTAGTATGAGTAAATAACGAGACAGTATGGCAACGAAATATGAAATATTTATGTGTTTCGTTTTGTTGTTGTTTTCATGTGCCAGAAAACAAACAGGATGTTGAACTTATTGTTTTTCTTTTCTCTGCCCTAAAGTTTTAAATGATTTTAAAATGCGGGTATTCTCATGGATTATTTAAAGATAAAATAGTTTACATATTTTTAAAACATTTTAAATGCCTGAAAATTCTTTCTTAAATGTTTCGAATTAAGAATATTAAGTCAAAGTTCTGGGGGAATATAAATTGAATTTAAACGATTAGAGGAGGGCATAACAAAACAAAATAATTCCACTTTAACAAATGTTTTTAAAACTATTAAATTTAACTCAAGTCAATGGAATAGGTATAGAAAATATTGTATGTTATTATTACATTTATAAGCTCTTAGAATGTTCTTTAATCACGATTATAGAAGAACAAAAATCTTCACAAGGGGAATTATTATGTTTTGTTATGGGTCTCCACATTAATGTTTATAGTCAAAGCTTGTATAATTTGTTAGCTGACAGTATGGCATATTATTAACTTTTATCTGAAAAATTCTTATGATATCGTTTTGTTATAGATCTCCTCATTAATACGTTTTTATAATAGCGGTCATTTCTTTTTATTTAAAGCTTGTATAGTTTTTTAGCTGATAGAGCATCGATAAAAAATTATTATTATCATAAAAGTTAATTCAAACTGTTATTACCTTTTAAATTAAAAAAATTTTATTAAAATGTATATTAGCTTTTTATCACTGGTTATGTTTTATGCTTTCGTACGTGCTGCTTTATTTTTTTTTCATATCATGAATGTGAAACGAGAACATATTCATATCTTTTTTATACTTCTTGTTTTAAGGGACCTTTTGCAAACGCAATATTAACTTTGAGAAAATCTTTCAAATTTTCTTTTAATATTGCTTCCAACTCTGCACACGAAAACATAACTTTGACAAATTTTTAGTATACCACGAAGTAACTATACATAACGAAGGCAAAACTAAAAGCAAAGAACAAAGCAAATTTGCGAGTAGGTACATCAAAGTCTGTACTCACTCCTATTCTTCATTCCCGTCTCAACAGAAAACTTAAGATTTCTCAAAGTAAACTTTGAGTGTGCGAATGGGCTTTAAAGGTGGAAGTACATGACAGGCGTTCAATGCTCTAATGCGATACAAACTTCTGTAAAAAAAAGTTTAAATAGTGTGTTTTCATAAGGCAAGTTACATAGAGAAGTTTGAGACGCGCGTACCTCGCAAAAAGTTGAACATTCTTCAACTTTCACGCGTTGTATACAAATTGACAGCTAGTGTTGCCAGATTCACATTATTAATTTTTAGAAATAAATTTTTTTATTAAACAATAGATTCAAATGCATTAAATATTTAAATAAAAATAAAACGTAAATGCAACACAAAAAAATGGCCGGCGAAGGATTGAAATTTCACAAGTAAAAAAAGCCTCAAAAACGTGGTGTGTAACTTTGCATTTTTATAGCTTAACGCGTGGTATGTACCTCAACTTTAAAGGCTCAGTTAGCCGACTGTAATGTAATGTAACTGCAACGTAGGAAACAGCTGATCGATATTTTTATATAAAAAGTATGTTACGTTACATTACATCTCTATAACCATTTTCATTACTTTTCACATAACAATATCAATCAGCTGTTTCCTACTGTTGCAGTTACATTACATTACAGTCGGCTAACTGAGCCTTAAGTGTTGTGGTAAACGTGCGTATGATTAATATTGGGTATGAGAATATTAATCATACGCAATCATTGGCTGTAATATCGAGCCCTAACCACCTAAAAAAGCTTAACTGATATAAATTGAAAATGCTTTGTGGACTCCATTCTAGTAGATTGAAATTCCCATGAATACTGAAGCAAAGCTGAAGAACTTTAAACAAACTAAACTTCTTTGATAGTGATATATAAAGGGCGTTATTAACTTCCTTTATTTAAAAATTAAAGCACGTCTTAGCTGCACTGCCATATGTCTAAAGTCGCATTTAATCATTAAAAAAACGTCTTTAAAAAGGGCAATTTCACGGCTATTAAAAACATTTTCTGCTATAATTTATTTTAATTTACTTATAGCTGAGATTTTCCTAAAACGTTTTATATGTGATTACATTTCAAGATAACTTAATGGATCCATAAAAAAAGATTAACTGTTTTAGTAACATTTTAAGACATGTACGTATTTGAAAAATTATATATAAAGCCAACAAAATTTGGCCTGTGTCGACTTGTTTTCTAATGTTTCCCTCTAGTAATTTTTATAAAGAAATTTCTACATACAAACAGCATCGACCAATCAACTATTTTTCATCAAACATAATACAAAAGAAAATGCCAAGAAACCAAATAAAAAGAGTGAGGAGAAGTGGGAAAAATCATCCATGATTCAAAATATTTTTAGTTGCTTGATGTTGGCAAAATGCTTAACCTTAAGAGCAGCCCATAACAAAAGCACTTGCAACAGAAAAGAAACCTGCCACTCGAACTCTATTACAATGAAAAATAAGGAAAACTTACACTACACTACACATATAACTCCCATTCTTAAGAAAGTAGAAAATACTTTACTGTGTTTTTTTCCTCCTTTTAATCTTTTTAACTCAAAGAAAGACATTTCTAGTAGCCATAATGTAAGAAACAACACTCAACCTTAAACAAAGAAAATGAACTGAATTTAAATGACCTCTCGGGGGAGTCTAAATGAAATTCTTTTTTGCATGTTGTGTTTTACCTTTTATGTTCTGTTTTTAAAAAACACTCTGTTGTTTTTTTCTTTTTATGTTCTGTTTTTGTAAAAACACTCTGAGGAGACTTAAAGTTGGTATGTAATTGTTGTTTTGTTTCCTTTGTTATTGTTATTTTAACATAGAATTTGCTTTTATTTTGAAAGATACCCTCTTGCTTGAAATAATTTATATGAAAACAATCAAATTAAAGTTTCATAAAAGAGTAACAAACAGCATTTCTTGCCTCTTTTCATATTTTTTATGGCTTATTTTATATATTTAAGGCCTTTTCCATAATAAATATTATTTGATTTATAACAGGTTTATAAAATAAAATTTGTTCTAAAAAACCCTTTATAAAATAAACTAATTTTTATGAATAAGCCAGTTGAGGTTTTATTCACAAGAAATAATTTTTATAATTTTTATTTTTATTTTATTTTATAAAACACATTTATTTTTTATGCATACAGCTCAGAGCAATAAAATTATTGTTTTATAACTTCTGATTTTACAATAAATTTTTTAAGAAAACTTCAGTTTATTTTATTATTACTTTTCTATTTGTCTTGTCAATCATAAGTGTTAGAAGAACATTACAATGATTACAAACAAAAAACTTTTCTGGGAAATTACCCCACTTACAAACTTAGAAGAAATACCACAAGGAAATAAGTAAAAGATAAGAAAAAAAAATAAACAAAAAACATAAACGTAAAAGCAAACTTTTTAATAAAAATTCAATTGTCAACAAAATGAAAAAATCATTTAAGGGAGAAGTTTACTCATTTATTTGTTGACAGTTGCCATTCGTTATTATTTCCTTTTTCTACTTCATTTCTGTATATATTTGTTATGCTGCTGGTGGATGGAGCGGTAGTTAGAAGCAGATACAACTGCTTAAATAGAATATGTTATTTTTAAAAGGGAAAATTTCCTTTTCAATTTGAAAAATACACAGATACGCACATACATACATTTAAATGTACACACACACACATACATTAAAACACCCACATGTACAATAAGTAAGGCCAGGGTGCTCTCAAATTTGCTTATCCAAGCAAAGCCTGTGAGCGATGAGGATGGTAAGAATTACTGTTGACAATAACACACATCTGCCGTGTCAAAATCATAAAAGTCATACGTACTAATGTCACAACCTTTGTGAAGCTGACAAAGAACATTAAGAACATTTGAGCCATTAGCTGTATAAGGAAATAGTTTAAGATGCTGTCAAATGTACCTCCAGAGCTGTAAGTAATGATAAGTTGTATAGTTATTTTATATAATTAAAAAAAATCTTCCTTTAATTGTGTACATAAGCATTATTTCGCACTGGTTTTATTTCTTATTTATAACGTATGAAACTTGCTATGCGTTATAAAAAAAAATGCAAGTCCTCGATGATTAAAGCAAAATGTGTATGATATCATCGACATATTTATAAATTTTTTCAATATCTCTGGCGAAAAAATCAGGGATCTAATATTCGTTTTCGATAGCGAACTGATTAGATCGACGAAATGAGTTATTTTGGCTTTATCTACAACTAAAGAAAGCACTACTGGGTTTAAACCAAGCAAAATTTGGACCCTTTGACATCATATCTACGTGCAATGGCCGGTCAGTCAAGTCGCACCTCTACAAATATAAAAAATTATACTCATTGACATTAAATTTATTTCTTAAAAAAAAAATTAATTACAAAAATCCCCGCAGACGCATATTTTGGGAGTTGCGGATCCACAAAGGGCACTATGAAATAAGACCCAAGGAAATAACGTCCATATAAGAAATGAAATAATACTTTGGTATAATGAAATAACTTCAAAAAGTTCTGTGGCAAAAAGGAAAAAGTGCCACAAAATTTTTTGAAGTGAAAAAGTGAATGTATTCCTTACAGTGTGTAGAACAAAGTTTGCTTAAAAAAATTAAGATTAACAGATAACTTGCTTATTTAACTGCAAAAATAAATAAATTTCCGAAAATCGACTTGAAAGCTTAAAAGTGCTCTTTGCAAAACAGTAAAATATGACTTAAGCACCTTTTCTCTAATGCGACAGAATTAATCAAATTATTAAATAATTAGTTACTTCGTAATGAAATATGTTTCAAAATTTATTTTACTCTGTTTTGGCGTATTTGTTTAGGGCGCTAACCCATGACAAAAAGATATAGAAAAAGGAAATTTTATATTGAAGGAACATATTTATGGAAGAAAGCAAATGTTCACTAAGTTAAGTGGAGGGAGAAAATGTGAGGAGCAAAAATGTTTAGCGAGAAAATCCTACCCTTCAATCTTTTAAAAGGCAATTGCGGATTTTGGGCCATTTCTACCCAACCTCGACACCAAAGTTTTGTTTTGAACCTCATAAATGCTGCTGTTGTGCTATTTCGAAATCAAAAAATCACATCTCAAAAATTCACTATCTCACTGAAAACTATTATTTATAATACACAAGAAAAAACTATTTATTAAACTTAAATAATTAAAATAATTTTTTTGTATATATTTTAATAATTAAAATAACTGAAAATTCGAACTTCTACCTGTGGCTTGTTTCGCTTTGATTTGCTTTAAGAAAACATGCAAATTGGTTTTAAAATGGTTAAACAAACAATTCCGGAACGAAAATTACCCTAAACAGCCAAAAAATTAGTTTTCGGGAAAAATCCCTACAAAATACAAAACAACCGGTTCCGAACCGAATAGAAAATATCCTTTATTTGACCCTAGTAATGTAGCTTTCTAATGGTGAAAGAATTTAAAAATCGGTTCAGCGCGCAGCGGTTTTAGCGTGTAAGGACAGCAAACAAACAAACTCACTTTCACATTTATAATATTGGCAGGGATAATGCAAAAATGTCGATTAAAAATATTAAAATCAATTTTTTTTGTGGTTTAACTAAGTTTGTAATTTTACAAATCATATTTCTCTCTTTCTGTTCAATTGTTAGAAAATCAAATTAGAGTTGCTTAAAGTCAATCAGCATTATTCATAAAAAATAATTCTGTCTTATCAAGGCTTAATAAAACAAATTTTGTATGGAAATCAATTTCATAAACCTTTTATAAAGCAAAAATATCTTTAATGAATAAGGCCTAATGAAATTAATAAGTTTGATTTACAACAAAAGTATTGAGATATTTTACTCTCAATGAGGTTTTTAGTATTTTGTATTTTGATTTTCTTTAGCATTTAAAACTCTCTTGCCCTATATAAAGTTAAAGTTAGATTTTTTGTCAGATTTAATAACTTGACTTTCAATTAAACATACTTAAATCTTATTTATTTATATATTTTATTTACATTCCCCACTCATGCCAAATGAAGAATGACAAATAGAAACCAAACTATGAACGTTTAATTTCCGCTCTTTTTTTTTTTTTTTTTTTTGATGGTTGTCATGACAGTAATTGTTTTCAATGTAGTTTTGCTTTTATTGCTACTCCTGTTCGTGCTATTTTCTATTCCCTCCAACTTTTATTTAAGTAATTTATTTATTTTTCAACTGAACAAAAAAAAACAATTTAAAACTTTTTCCTTTATTTATTTTTAGTTTTCTTTGCTTCAAAGTATTTTTCCATTCAGCAATTTATTTGTTTGTCTGTTTTGTACACACGCACTTCAATACAAATACCTGTGCCCTTTGCAATACAAATATGGCAGTAGCTGTCAGGGATGGAAAGTGTCAACTTAGGTGTGATGAATCTAATGTAGTGCACTTAATCTTAGAAAACAAGCTAATAGTGGGATTTATTTTGATTTTGTTTTACGTGTTCAATATTGTATTATTAATGATATTTGTTAAGCTCAAGAATAACCCATTAAAGATGTCCTTGTCCTTTTTTAAAAGAACTTAAGCATACTTTTCTTATCATAAAGCAAAGTCTTTCAAAGTTTGATATGAATAGCTTATAAATACTTGTATCAAATAGAAAAACTTTGTTATAATTTCTGCACTATCAAAGCAATCATTGCCACTTAAATATATTTCTTGAAATTAAAGAAAAACATCTAGTCGTAAAGACAGCAATTATATAAAAACTTTATAACACAAAATTTCCCATCTCTGATTCTTGCTGTTACGACTGAGTCGTTCTTCCTTGCTGGGGCACTTTAATAAATTGCTCATGATTATATTGTAAAATGAAATTGAAATTCCAGAAATGCCTTTCCACTTTCTCAATAACACTCGCAGAGGTTACTCAATCTATTTTTGTTGTTTGTATTCCAAAAGTTTGGTTCTTAAAAGCAAGAAATTTACCTTCAGGTTGAATGTTACAAGACATGCTTTGTGAAAATACAAAGCGGCCACTGCTTTAACAGATAATGATAGAGAAATCAAACAAAACTGCAACATTTTCATTGGAAACAATTGATTGAAAAAATATTTCCCAAGAAAATATGTTTATGTATGTGCTATTGCAATACCAGCACATACGAATATATAGAAATGTTGGCATATTTGCTTCCAGGATCTTGCAGTTAAAATTTACAAGTGCAAAAACAGTTTTAGCTTTATTAGTTTAAGTTATTGATTACATCTATCAATAATAAACATCCATCGAAATATAAAATTTAAAATAAAAAAATCTTATTATGCCAAGCATTAACATTTTATATCATATATTCAATCTTTTCCCAAATATTAAAATTGTTATCCAAAAAATCAGCAACAACACGCTCAAAGCTTCAACAAAAAAGGTTTCATTATATACAAAAACTTTAACTCTATAAAGCCGGTCACTGGAGAAATTATACCCACATCCTTTGGCCGGCTGTCAAAAATATCTAAACGGTTGCCCACAATACCATCAACATCACCAACTACACCACATTCCACAAACAGTGATTGCAGCAAATGAAAAAGACCAGCAAACACTAGTGTTGATAATATACATATGTATGTGTAAATAAATATGTCCACAGATATGTATAATAACTGTTTAATAAACCAAAAAATTTGTCATCAATTTAAGTATATTTTGCAGAAATTTTTTATTCTATACTTAAAATATTTGCATTGCATTCACATTCATACATTAATCTTGCACATTTTTTCTTTTATGTGTGTAAATGTATAAATAAGGGTATATTCTTTGTGGCTGTGAAAGTTAAACTTTAACGTTAAACTGAATTTTTAATCAATTATTTCGTCGGCTTATAGTATAAACCTGTTAAATCCACTTTTTATAGCATATGACATTTTAATGCCATCCGAAAGAGACGCCTCATCGATTGGCTTAAATATTTATTTTAATTTGGAGCTCTACATGGCGAAGAAACTTAATGTATTAGGCTAATTTCTTAAGCTTTGTATAGAAACCGCTAACAGTATTTTGTCTCTCCTGTAAAATTTCCTAGAAGTGAGTTAGCAGGTTTACACTCCAAGCCGACGACTTATATTTATTGCAGAGGTGTTAATTGAAGAAAAAATTTATCGTTATTTTGTATCAAAAAAAAAAAATTTCATAAACAAAAATACTAAAAAATTTTACAAATTATTTTAAAAACTATTTTATGACGATTATTTTACAAAAATTATTTTACAAAAGTTGTATACAAAAATTATTTTACTAACACTGTACAAAAACTATTTTTCAAAAATATTTAAAGAATTTTTTTTTATATATATACTTAACAAATTTCTAAAAAATTTTTTTAATTAAGAAAATTATTTTAACAAAAATTTTTTGCAAAAATTATTTAAAAAATTTTTTTTTCCAAAGATTTTTCAAAAATTAGAAAAAAAAACTACAAAATTTAGTAATAATTTATAACAATTATTTTACAAATTTTTTTAACAAAAACTATCTTGCAAGAATTTTTAAAAATTATTTTGCAAATATGTACATAAGTATGTTTAACAAACATTTTAAACAAAAAAATATTTTACAAAAGTTCTAACCAAAAAATATATTTAACAAAAAATATTTTACAAAAATTTTTATAAAAATTATTTTACAAATATCATTGCAAAATATCGTTGCAAAATTTATAAGCAAAAAATATATTACATTTTTTTACAAAATTTATTTTCCAAAATTTTTTTTTAGAAAAATTGTTCACAAAAATAATTTTACCAAATTTTCTTACAAAAATTTAAAATAGTTTCACATACTTAAAATAAATTCAATAATGTCAATTACTTAAAATAATTCATGTCTATTCCAATTGTATTAGCAAAAATTAATTTAAAAATTTTTATTAAAAAATTATTTTTCCCTTCATTTAAAAACCTTAAGAAATGTCGTAATTTTTATCACCTTTTATTTTTTTAACCATTGTGTTTTAGTTTGTTTGAATGTTGTGCCAAATTTCATGTTAATTTTCAACTACGCCCAACTCTTTTTGCTGTCCTCCTTTCCTTTTCTTTTATATTTTTATGAACACACTTTCGAGCAAACAGTTTGTTTTTCCTATTCATGTGTTTTACCTCCCATAAATCTATTCAATTCATTGAAATTGTCAAGTGCTAAAATGTGTTTTAAAAATTATTATTTTTCTCTATTGTCTTTCCCTAAACAATAATTTTTATTGGGGTTTTATATTTTTTTTATATTTTTTCATTTCTATTTTATTTTATTACATTTTATTTTATTGCTAAAACGCTTAAAACGAAAAACTCATTGGGGTATGAAAACTGCTGTCAGTTTAATGGTGAATGTTTTGTGCAAACGTTTTAAAGCGAGTGTGGCATGTGCCAACATTAATAGGAAAATTATGTTCGCCTAATGCCCCATTTTAGTTTTTTAGTTGTGTCACATAAAAAATATTATGTAAAGCTTAAAACAAAACGAAATTCATAAAAATATTTTTTATGATTGATGTTGAACAGAAATATTAAAAATTTTTGTTAAAAAATTCAAGTGCATTAGTTTACATAAATTGACAACATCCGCTTAAAGTGACATAAGTGGATTTGGAAATTGGTTTTGTTTTTTTTTTAATAATAATAAATATTTATAAGTTTTTAAGTAAATAATATGAAAAGTTAGTTTTTTTGTGAAATGTGAAGGATATTCAATTTGGGTCATAAAGCAAAACTATTAAAAAGTTTTTGCAATAATTCAATATGAAACGTTTAAGGATAGCTCATGTTTTTGCCTTTTGTAAGTAAAAGAAATTGAAAAAATTTGATTTGTAGGATATAATAATCATATAGATAATAACGATAATAATAAAGGGTGATTTTTTAGCAAGTTTCATTTTGGCAACACTACGATTGGCAAATTGAACTGTTAAATATGTTCAATTTGGTTTATAATTTAACCATGAATTGACTTACAAATAAACACCGCTTGCAGATTAATAATTTTTATTATCAAATTTCATGCTCGGTTAATAAAGTGCATCCGTGCACTTCTTTCATTTAATGGTCAGTTTGTGCAACCTTCTGAGGCAGCTATGCGGGATCTTGTGATTAAATTTCGCACCAAAATTACATTATTGAACATTTAATCACCAACACGCATACGAAGATTGTGGACAGAAGAAAATATAGCAGCTGTATCCGACAGTGTTGTTGATGACCGTAAATTATCAATTCAGCGTCATTCGCAGCAATATGGCCTCTGTCACTTCGTTTTTGCCCAAAATGGAAGATTTTGACTTGGCTGACATGTGGTGTCAGCAAGATGGTGCCACATGCCATACATTACGGAAAATAATGGCCCAATTGAGAGACGAGCTCGGTGAACAGTTTAATTCATTTTTGGGCTATTATCAGGTTAACTGATTGTTGTTTTTGTTTAGTGGGAAGGATAATAAATTCCCGGAGAAATTCTAATGTGTAGATCAAGAGGTGTAAAGGCTTTTTTCTGCTAAGCCATTATAATTTTTTTTATATTATTTTTTGTTCCTAGATGTTTTCCAGTTCAAAATAAAATAGTACACATAACTTTAAGCTTTTTCCAGCTTTCGTTCGTTTAATGGTATTACAACTCCCTAAGTTCTCTAAAAGGCTGCCCCCTAATTAATTAAGATGAAACTATATACGAGTTTTTTAATACTCACTGGATGTAATCCAACTAATGCTGATAAAATGGTGGACTTAGTTTTACTACATGCATATAACCTCTTTGTTTACAAGCTAATAAACGAATTCTTGGGAACTAGATTCGCTGTTACATGGCTTAACAAAAAAACAATCACAGTTCTAAACATTAAAACGCAACATATGAAAAGAATTTAAAAAACCCTTAAAAACTAAAATAGACCAGCAGGAACTGAAAATTTATTTAGAATTTCGTGGCAACGAACACCAAATAAAACCAAAAATATAAAATCTAAAACCCAAAAAAAAAACGAATTTGTGTAGAAGAAGTAAATAGAATAATGAAAAAGTGTATTGAAATGACATACAAAACCATGGCCACAACCAACACGAATTTGTAGCTTTGGTTTATTTTTTTTTATAAACTCCTACGTTTACATGTGTAGGAAAAAAATTAAAAAAAATATATAAAAGTAACAGAGAAAAATTTTATAGAACTGGGAGTAGATTTTTTGTGGTAGCTTCTAATATCAGTGTTAAACAGTAACAAAGTACTGCACACACACACAGTCAGCATGTAACCGAACACTTCCCTTCCAGCTACAATAGCAACCAACAGTGCTTAATCAAAAGGAATAGGAAACCATAAATGGATGGACACTAGAGCTCTAAAAGCATAGAGAGAATGTGATTCCTAAGGGCTGAAGCAGCACTAAGAAATATGCTTGTACAAATAAGGGTTATGAATGTGTGTGTTTATGTGTGTGTGTGTTTGCTTGCTTGTGTGTGTGTTTATTTCACCAATATGTTTTTTAGATAAAGTTGTCCTGTCACTTTGAGTGGAATAAACCTTTATTGGATTGTCTTTACAGACATTTCTTTGTTTTTCCCCTTTTTATTAATACTTTTTCTATTTTTACTTTGTTGTTGTTGTTTTTTAAACGATTAATTTCATTGGAAATTTTAAACGCACCATTGCTTTGAGCATCATGCAGAAGGTGGATTTTTTCGAGATGGAAAATGTAAAATTGGAAAAAAAAATTTAAACGACTCGACTTGGAATCGTTATACTAATCGCTGGACTATGGCTGTATTTTACAATATAATCGATATATTTGCATTGAATGTTTGCATGATATTAAACGAAATCTTTCCCGATTGGATGCCATCGAGAAAACATAAAAAACCGAAAATAATTCGTACACCAGCTAACAATATAAGCAGCAACTCTCTTTGTGGTAAAATGATCAAGAAAAGAGATATCAGTGGCTCAACCTATAATGCCGCTTATTCAAGGAAAACTGAAGCTGTACGATCTGGCAAAAAAAGAAAGAAGGAAAACAAAAATAAACAGACGCCATCCTTCTGCTGTTTTTGTCAATATCCATGTCAAAAGAGTTTGCGCGGTTGACATCAATATGAAATTGAAATGTAACCTTTCAAATTATTTCCATAAATATCTCAACTAAAATAAGAATATATTAAAACTTTTGAGCAAAATGTGCTAACAAGTTAATTGTTTCCATGTATCAAAAATGATAGACGTTTAAGGTTTTTAAACGTGTGAGTTCTTTTAATTACACAAAAATACAACAACACACTACTATTTCTTTATTTCTGTACTTTCGTTTATTATTGATTACAAACAAATAAAAACTGTCTTTATTTAATTACTGACAACTTCTTCTCTTTATTATCGACTACATGTTGTCTCTACTTTCAAGGATGTTTCCTTTCACCTTGATTCGCTTCTATACATAACATAAGCTTTTATACTATTGAAAGTGCTTCTAGGATATTCACTACTGCGTTATAGATAGCGTAATGAAACGTGTGCAAACTTAGCGAAGCTAAATAAAAGAAACTGTTTCTAGAAGCTTGTGAATAATTCTTTTGACCCTTATTTTGAATTTTAGGGCTGCTATGTAACGTTATATTTGAATCAGTATTTGAATATTGTTACACTCGCTTGAATTATAGATTTTTTTAAGCTAAATCTACAGTCAATGGACTTTCGTTTACAAAATATTTCCTTCCTTAGAAAAAAATACCCTTTACCACTCCCCCTTCTAACTTTTCCTTTACCCCGGCCACAACTGTTCTGCTTAGTGTATTGTTCTGCTTTAATAGACTCCCTAAAGACTTTTGGAAACAGATACTCAAACCCTCATTTCGATATAGATGAAGCAAGGGAATGTATTATAACTAGAGATGGATTTCAAAGTGTGCGAGTGATGCAAAATATGTTGCATAAGAATTTTTTTACGCTTTTATGAATTTTGTTTATCATTTAAAGGTCTAAAACATCTATTGTGATTATCAACAATTGCTTGCGTTTTTTCTATGCTATTTTATGCCGCTTTCTTTTTGAATTTTTTCAAAGCTTTGATTGCCCTTCTGACATAAAGCTTAAGAGACACTTTAAACCTCATGTTATATTGCACAGCAGAACGAAGGTAAAATGGAATAGAATTAATTCGTAAGACTAAATAAAATAAATAAAACCAATAGTGTTGCTATAGTGAGTCAAAACTAAGCAAAGGAACAAAGTTGCTGTTAGGTGAAGTAGTTGACCAGACGTTAGCAAGAGCTCGAGTTTAGTAACTGGTCAAACTATGTCATATCTACGTCATAGATGTTTATGATATGCATTAATAATATGCCAATTCATATCACAACGCCTTCAGTAATGTGACTACTCAACACTAGAGGCGCTGCAACGCTGCTATAAAAATTAACAAAGTGCACAATAGCAGAGTTGAAAAACAAGCTAAGCTTAATACTTTCTTTCCTTCCTTCGCTAAAAAAAAGTAACACAAATATAGACGTATTGTGTGGGTGTCATATTGTGTTATTTCTCTTAATAAAAAAAAAATATAAGTTTAAATAAGCCACCAAAAAAAATCAAATTTATTTCGCAACAACTGAATTTTACGTGAATTTTAATCAGGTTTGAACCAAAGAATGAGAAAAGTATCGTTTTAAATAACTTTTGAGTACTGGCCGTCAAACAACTATGAGTGCGCATAGCTGAAAATAAAAAACAAACTCATGTACAAACACACGCATTCATTTTAAACCGCATACGTACAACTATAAACATCCAACAATTATGTTTAAAAACATTTTTTTTAATAACGCAACATTTTTTTTAACAAACGTAACCCACGAAGCGATTAACTTGTCTGCAAAAAAACACACAGTGTCTATGGTGGGCATTGAATCCACGACCTCTGGACTGAGAGGATAGCATCGCTACCACTCAGACACAGACACAGCCAAACAACTATAACTAAAATATACAGACTGTATGAGCTGCAATCGTACGCGCGAGTATAAAAATACTCTGACTATTAATCGGCTACACATGCGTATATACAGGGCTATATACGAGGGATATTTTCAAACAGCCAAAAACACATTTTCCATTCCATTTTATATACAAAAATGTATGTATCTGATGGCGAATGATCTGATCCCGATTACCATGCGCATATACTTTGTCCGGTTTAATATCCATAACCTGAGCATAAGCATACTTCAGCTATACGTATGACCGAGAGTCAGTACACTTGATACGCATGTGGCTTTTAATATACAGTTGTAGCGTATTTTAATTTTTCGTATAAGCGAAGTTGAAACGCTCTTGTATGTTGGAACAAGCTATAGTCAAGTTTGCTTGCGAGAAAATATACGATCGTAGTAGTTACTAAAATTAAAGCTAAATACTTATGTAAATTTTTCTGAGTACCCTTTGTCATTGTCTGGTTTGAATGACCATAAACAGAAGGTTATTTTGCGCTTTGTTTGCTGTGTAGAAAATTAGAAAATTATTGTGCCACTGAACTCTCTCTTTGTTTTATCTAGTATCAGTTTCAAGAAAACTAAAACACACTTCTCTCAAGTGAATTGTGTCCATGTTTCTATCTTTTTTTTTAACCATTTCTTTACTTCTCTCCCCTTTTAAAGTTCATTGCCTTTTTTTGAGTTGAGTAACTACTTGTTAATTAATTGCTGTCCATTTTTCTTCATTGCAATGGACATACACAAGAGAAAAACTTAAGACAACACTAAGTAAAATTCTTCTCATTGTTGCTTGTTTGCTTAACACTGAATTTTAAATAACATTTCAATTTATTTTAAAAATATATTGATCCTTTACTAAGATTAATTGCTAAGCTAAGAATATTAATTTCAGTCAGACCATTAATATTTATTTCTAATAAGAAATTTACTCTAATTGAGAGTTTGTCTGTTTTGACAAAATTATTACATGTGTTAAAAGATTGATGACTGCAAATTATTATTCACTTAAACTAACAAAGTGAGTTGAAAAGAAATGTTAAAAAGTAATTATTTTTTGCCTCTTGTCGAAAAATATGCTGTTGAAAATGTATCGAGAAAATGCCATAATATTATACCTCATAAGCTTATAAGACTTGCAAATGAAGAAAAAAAATTATCATTAAAAATATACATTTCAGAGTCACATTGCTGAACGACAAAGAAATACTTTTTAAAGCTTTAAATGAATTCAAGTCAAAAGTTCCTTTGTTGCACAATATTTCCACATACCACAATTATAAAATATACTACCCATACCCCTTCAAGTCATCTTAAACTTGAAGTAAATAAAATCTTCTTAATTAATATTTTGTGTGTAATGGTTACATACCTGGTTGCTAAGCACAGGCCACCGGTAATTGGCTTTAAGTAATTTTATGTGTTTGCTGTTATGCACATGCACTTGTGGCTGTGTGAGTGTGAAATTTCGACAGTATGTGTTCATGGTCTCAAATCAAAAATGGCAAAAAGCCCAGCAGGCTTTTCACTTAAACACTTTAAAAACACCCACACTAGAATAGAGAATATTTTTGTTGTTGTTGTTGTCTACTAGCGACTGTTGCTTGATGTGCAAACTTTAACAGGTACACATATGGCCACCAATATTTTAACCATAAACAGATTGACCAACAATGTTGACCAAACAATATCACTCGTTACAAATTAAATAAACAATAACACAATAGTATGGGTGTGTTTGTGTGCGAGGGTGTGCGTGTAAAGCAGAGCAAGAGGGCCCATGTGCTGGTGGTAAATGTTTTAATACACACACTCACCTGCATTTTTGAGGTTGAGTTGTGTGCAAAACCAAAACCTTTAAATTTAATCCACTGCATGCATTCATTGTCAAATCCATCGAAAATAAAAATATACACAATAAAATACGCAGCAAAGGAAACTGGAGAGATGGAAATCTCATGTGTACTCATTGATTGAAAGCAATAGCAGTAGGGCAATCGATGTGTCAGTGTGAACAGAGTGGAAGCAGAAACTTTTTGAAAAGCTTTTCAATGAATGTTTTATATACATATTTTTTCCCCAAAATAAAGGTGAAAAAAAATTATGAAGACATATTTCAGGGATTCTGAGTAAAAATATGATTTTAAATTTTTTTTATGGATACAAAAAAGAACAAAAAAATCGAATCAAGTTTGTATTCTCATTGACTATCGGTTTACGATTTCTGCGGTTTAAAAAGACATTTATTGCAAAATGAACCGACGCTCATTCGGTATAAAAAGAGCTGCAGCTTTTCTACGCTAATTTATTAATTTTAACGACATTAAGTTTTTTACTTTTTAATTAAAAAATGTGAAATTTCCCACAATTGAAGTGTAACCACTCTCATGAAGAATTATTATTTTGTCACTTTCAACGTTATTTGAGGTTATTAATTCGTCTGTATTTCTTTTTTTTTTTTGGTTATGTTACTTCATCTTTCGTTGATGGAAATTGAAGTATTTTGTTTACGCTTTTTGTTATTGGAAAGCCTTTCTAGTCTTCTGCAAAACTTTTCAAAAATTTTTAAAGTTGTATTTGCAGGAAACGTTTCCGTAACATTTTGTTTTTTTTTCAAACTCTGTCTCAACACATTCCTGATAACTCATTTCACTGGAGTTTGTCTATTATGGGCATTTAGGGACTTCTGTATTGATTGATGTCATCATTTTATCCCGTTTCAAATACTCACAACAAATACCCTGCAAAAAAAAAGCATGATGCATGTGCACAATTAAAAAAATAACCAAACACAATACGCCCCACCACATTTATCCATACACTGACACACGCAGACACTCACTCGCATGTACTCGCATATACACACACTCTCGCAAACCGTCTCATTTGCTCAGGGATTGGCTACGTAAACAGCATTGATTATCAACGCTTTAGCACAAATATGCAAACACATACGAGTACAAGATGCAGCTGCTTAAAAATCTGTTTTCCAGTTTGTGCAACACAATCAACCATTCAGACATGAAATCAGTCATTCAACCATAAAGCAGAAATGCAGCTTTAAAATCTGCGTTAGTAGTGGGGGGTAGAGGCTGGTTGATATGGATTTGTTGCTCTGAATGTTTACCCAAACAAACAGGATATTAACAGTGACTATGCCGCTGATATATAATACATTCATCCCATGGATATTTCTATAAGTTTGACCATAAAATTTCTGCTGAACACCAAAGTGGTTTGTTGAATAATTTCTGTTTTTCGTTTCGTTTTTTAATTTCCACCCAATTTTACCAACAAACTTTATGCACTGTTGTGAGCAAACTCTGGGACAGACAATGACCACACTTCGCATGATGTATAAAAGAAATGGAATTATGTTGCACAAAGACCTGGTAATATTTTTATTGTTGTGCTTAATGTTCTTAGTAGCGCTTTGGCTTCAATGCAGTGACGCAATATCTCTGGCTTGGCTTTTGTAATGATGATGTGGATGATATTGAAGTTTACGATTTTAAAATTCGTAGAAAATGCTATTATCAATTTTATTGTGTTTTACAGAGTTGAAAATATGAAAAATTAAATTTTAAGAATATTGCTCGGGCCAGATAATCATTTATTTATTACTTTGCAGTCCTAAAACGAATTGAAATTTTTTTATACTTAATAATTTGCTTATAGTTTTCATCGCGTGTCGAAATTAAATACAGCCTGTCCAAGTCATCTTATCGTGCCAAAGGCTTAAGCAACATATTTTTCAAACTAAATATTATTATGAAAATCGACTTTTTACGATCGCAAGTAATAGATTTTCGTCAAAAAATTAAGTTTGATTATTATGTCGTTAAAGTTTTTTGGCGGTTATGGCACGCTATGTCAATTCTAGTTGAGCAACATTTTAGCTCATGGACGAGAAAGGAAATTAAAATGGGTCACCTCTTCATTATTTTTTCCTCTCTCTCTCTCACATAAACTCAAAAGTTGCTCAACGAAAATTGTCGTGTGTGAATCTAGTCTTACTATAGAAATATCTTGACAAAATATGGTGAAATTCTAATACTTGAGAAAATATCAGCCTTGTTTTGAATAACATACCCCCAAGAGTTTATTCCCTATTCATTTTTCCTCTAATTTAAAAAGTAATTTGCAAGTTCTCAGTTTCTGCTGAATTCGAAAATTGGAGGTTCTCGCTCAAATTTTAATATTTAGCTCAATCTGCTTAGGATAGGGGGTTTTATTTTTAGAAAAAATATTTAAAATTGGGCTGTTTATTAAATAAAATCAATAAGAATTATTACTAAACTTTCTAGGGAACTTTTATTCTCACACCAGTTAAACTTTAAACTATTTGTTTATTGTAAAACAAACAACTCTTAAAAATTTGAGAGCACAAATTTGAGAGAGAAGAGTAATCTTGCACTACTTTCATCTCATTATAATTATTTTCTCCTTTTCACTTTTGTTCATGTTTTTCTTTCCACAATCTGCATTTAAGGCATTAGAAAAATATCAATTGACCCCAATAATTGGCTTTTAATTTGCTTTTAATTGACCGTTAATACGGACAAATTAAAAAACACTACTTTCCATTTGAAAGACTACCTGCTGCCATTTAAAAAAAATAAAAAAATAAAATGAAAAACTGGCGGCAACGCATTGCAACAATTCGAGATTTTGTTTTAATACTACAACTGAGAAAAAAAAGTATGTATGTATGTATGTTTGTACATACATTTGAAGTGGCCTGTGAGTGGCATGTCAAATTGGGGCCAGAAATCATGCAACCAACACTCAAGTATAACAAACATATCCTTGAACAAACAAGCAGCATTCAAAAGCCTGAATTGAGGCAGCATGGCAAAAAATACATACACACATGCCAATTGTGCTTGTGTTTGAGCAGTGTACTTAAATATACAAACATACAAATGTACATGTACACACGCTCACACATGCATGCCTGCTATTATTTATGTGTTGTCTATAGGAATATGTATGCTTTTGTAGCAGCAACATCTGGTTGATTAAAATTTCACTTAAATATTCTTTCACATTTGCTGATGTCGTCTCTGTGCTACTGCTACTCAGCCATTGTTGTAGTTTCAATTGTTGTTACTCGTTTACAGGCAACATTCTGGATTAATGTTGAAGCTTTCATTATTATTCTTGTTGTTTGAGGCTGGTGTTGCTGTTACTGAAATTTCGATATGTTCGGTATGGTGATGATGCCAATAAGGAGGCTGGTTGATGCTGATGCTGTTGCTGACAATCATGATGGTCATGGTAACATTGTCATCAGCATCAATAGTCAGCCGGTTGCACTTGTTCCTGTTGCCCCATAGCCATTGCTATTTGTAGGCTTAAGTGCTCATATTTCTATTGATTGCTGCCAGTATTTTTTTATTTTTCATATTGCGAATATTTTTGCTAAATATATTTTTTCAGGGCAATTTGTTACTTTTACTGTGTAAGATCAATATTAATTTTCCCCCCCAAAAACATGAAATAAAAATGTAATGATGGCATATGAGTTGTTTAATTCCCGGTGGCTAGAAAAATATCATAGATAAAAGTTATTGATATTTTTTCCATATGAAAGCTATTTGATAATAATATCGCAGAAAATTAAGATTTGCATCCTACAATGAGGGCTTTTTATAACTAAGAGAGTATATTTAGAGCTACAATGGGACCTTCAATCGAATAAAAATACTCTGTTAATATCTCAGATCCAATCTTTTATATTTAAATTTGAAGAAAAAAAGCGCCCAAAGAAGCACCCAGTATTTTAATTGCTTAAAAATTATTTTTAAGACTCCCAAAACTGTGCAACACTTTTCATAAAAAATTAGGCATCGCCATTAAGTTAAGCACCGAGCGTATGATTGATGCAAGAATATCTTTAAAAAATACTCATACGTAGGCATACGTAGGTACCTTGATCTGAAATACTAACTAACAACCACCATTTTAATTTTAAAAGTCTTGCGATAAAATTTTCAAAATAATAAAAAAAGTTTAATCAGGAATAATTTATTAATCAGGCTTAAGTTCAGTACTTTCAATTCTTATTGAATGAATCATTTTTATAATAATAAAGCAAGTTTACAAAAATAAAAATCTTTATACAATATTATCAGATTCTTTAGTGGTTTGCCAACCAACAAAAAAAAACAATTATACAATATAACTTTTATATATGTTTAATTTTACTGCGTGTAAATTTACTTAGCTGTTTGTTTAGTTTGTGTCGTGCTAAAGGTTTGTTTCAAATATATAAATTCATATTCACTCTCTAACATATAATTCAGTGTACAGATAACTATTCATGTATAATTATTGTGCGTTTAATTTAAATGGTCCAATTCAAATTATTTAACATTTTTAATATACGAAAAATAATTTTTTCATTAGTTGCATATTTTCGATAGTTTGTTTTAATAATTTTTTATATTTATAACTAGAAAAATTAAATTTATTTATTATATGGCTTCGTAAAATTTTAAATTAAAATTTCAAAAAATAATAACATTTGAAAGAAATTTTAAGAAATACATAATTTGACATATTGCCAGAAAAGTTTACAATACAATTATTGAAATTTATTTGCAGGTGGTTAAGCATGTCTATATACTCATTTAATTGCCACTTCAACTAAATCATCAGTAGACTCCAATCAATGAAATGCTTATAGATACTTGCTTAACCACCAGCAAATAAATTTCAATTATGAAAAAGAAATATTAAGAAAATACCTTGCTTAGTATTTTAAGCTACTAAAAATAGTAAAGAACCTCTAAGAATGCATATTAGCAATTTTAGTTTTTAGCCTATTGCCAAAACTCTGAAACATTTTATAGCTATGCTATTTATTGCGCGATACAGAAGTTAGGACGTGATTTTTGTAACAAAAATAATCGACACTATTACAGTTATAAATTTATTTTAGTTTTTATTTCTTTGTACGTAAAAGCAGAGTACAAATATAAACGAAACAAAATGTTTAATTTTGTTTTGTTTTGTTCTCTGAAGTGAGTGAAATAATAATAAAATAAAAACAATGATAACGATTGCTCAATTTATTTTTCTATTGTTTTTGCACATGAGCATAAATCAGAGAACTCAGTCGATCGGCTGTAAGCCGGCTAACAGCCACAAACAATACATTAATGTAGTCGTATGCCACTAGAAAGAAAATAATGGGAAATGAATGGAAACGTTTTTAAATATTTGCGGTGAATTTGATATCATCATATAAAATAATTTTATTCCATTTTTATTTCACACATAAAATTTGTTTTATATAACTAAGCAGTATAAGCTATAACCGGGTGTTCTAAGACACCTCTCCTCTTTTTTACAACTTTTTTCATCTGATTTGTTTCTACAAGACTCCTATTGAAGAAAATAAAATTAAAAAAATTTTCAAAGCATCAGAGGTAGTATTCATACTACGCCCTTTTTTTAATATATCATATCTTCTCTGAAAAAAAAATCATGCAACAAATTTCCGGAAATTACCTTAAAAATTTCATAAGAAAAATTGGTTTTAATACTTTAGCTTTAAACTACTTAATATTCAATTACTCCCTTTCTTGACAAAAAAAACTATTTAGGTAACGAGTTGCAACAACATGCAAAATACTAAATAATACATTTTAATACTTTCAGTTTAGGGAATATCAAAGTGAAAGGGAAACAAAACAGAAAAAATTACTCACCAGGAATCTTTAGACTACAATATCTGCAAAAAGTAATTTTAAAGTGAAAGTAAAGATTTGTGTTGCATTTTAAGAAGCTTTAACACTGCATTAATGTAAAACAAAACAAAAAAAAAACAAAAATTAAATTTCTCCTAAGCTTGATACTTCTTTTAAAATACGTAGCATACATTTAGGAGTGTCTAATTTTATTTTTTTATTAAAACAAAACTTTCATTGACAATTTTTCTGCACTTATGTGTGTATATGTGTGAGTGTGTTTGTGTTTTATTCAAGTGTTGCCTTAAAACCTGCCACAAGCAAGGATGCAGCATTTAATTTGTTTTTCACTTTTGTTTCTTCGCTTACGGCCCTCTTACATTATTTGCCTTAAAATTTGTGGCATCTTTTCTATGTTATGCTTAGATCGAGAGTTGCTCACCAAGAATAAGATAAAAATAGAGTAGAAACATTAAATGAAAACTTTTGATGTTTTTGTTTTCTTTGGTTTGGTTGCGGCTAAAGTTTCTCTATATAAGTTTTTAGGGTTTTTGGGTTAAAACTAAACTAGGTTAAGATGAAAAGTTTTGCGCT
Source organism: Nowickia ferox (assembly GCA_936439885.1). Classification (NCBI taxonomy): domain Eukaryota; kingdom Metazoa; phylum Arthropoda; class Insecta; order Diptera; family Tachinidae; genus Nowickia; species Nowickia ferox. The sequence continues at coordinate 6,278,969 of OW387026.1, forward strand.
AAACATAGATGCTTTGTCTTTTTTAATTAAATAAGTGTAAATATTTCGAATCTTGACATGTTTAATTCGTAATAAATGGAGTAACGAAACAAAATATTATGCAGATATCGTTACTTTAATATAGAAATGTCCTAACTTATTTTTCTAATACATCGTAAAATGCAAAAATCACGATTTCAAAATATATATATAATTTTTAAAATCAAAATATTGTGAAGAGCATACCCTTTTTGGCAAAGATGTATTTTAAGTAGCCTAGACACGATTAAAATGCTTAACAAGCGTGTTTATAGAATGAGTAAGAGTTCGTTCGTGTGAGTGATAGCGACGACGCTGGAGGAAAACAATAAAAAATTTGGTGCTTTAAAATTATCATTCTTGATGACTCAACAAACACAACATGCTATAAAAGCATCAATATAATCCGAAACGGATCTGGTCAATATTGATTGCCCCTCCTTTCAACCTATTGTCGACTATTAGTTTCAAAACAACAAACATGATTTTGTCTGGACGTATTTCTTTTTAGGGTTCCGTACTCCAAAGGTAGAAAGACCCCCTATTGTTTCCGCTACAATGTGCATCTGTCCGTCTACCTGCCCATCAGTCCGTCGCAGGCTTAAATTAAAAAAAATAAATATTGAAGTGTATTCAATCAGTCAATGTTAATTTTACTATGTAATTTTGACAACTTGCTGTATCTTGGAAACCGTAAAAGGGAAACTCTCGCAATTTTTAAAAAGCGCTAAAAGTTAAACATTTCAAAATAAAATAATCGCCAAAGCGAACCAATCGTCAAAACCCGAAGAAATCGCCAAAACCAGAAAAAGCGCCAGAACTAAAAAAAATCGCCAAAACCGAAAATATCCCAAAAACATTAAAGCCAACAAAACTAAGAAAAAGCGTAGAAAAGAAAAAAAATCGCCAAAACGAACAAATCGTCAAAGCCGGAAAAAATCGCCAAAGCGAAAAAGAGCGCCATAGCTAAAAAAAATCTCTAAAACTAAACTAAATCGCCAACAACCGAAAAAATATCCAGAAACGAATAATAACACCAAATTAAAGAAAAAAACGTCAAAAAGCGAAAAAATCCCCAAAAACTAAGAAAAAGTGGCAAAGCAAGTCGCCAATAACCGAAAAAAGTTTAACTGATACTTGAAATTTTTAAAGAAATGTCTACATCAAGTAAGATATTCGATTGTATAGCCTAGAGTTCATATAGTATTGCATATGTAGGGTCCTTACTCAACCCTTCGTGTGCAAGTCAAAGTTTACTGAATTTATTTTTCTTTTTAAGATTTCATAGAATACTCCATGCCAGTTGGTGTATTTTTACCTTAATTCTATTGTACTTGAATATAATTACAAATTAGTTTCTATTAGTTACTATTTTGTCATTTATTGTGACAGATTTTTGTTGCGCTTGTGCAACTTTTTATTAAAAACGCTGATCTAAAATTACAGCAGCTTAAATTTCATTGATTTCATTGGAGTGATTTTTGGAAAGGGGTTATAAAACGTGCCTTAAAGCCATAGAAAAAAAAATATTGTTATTATATTCAAGCAAAAAAGTGTATAATTTTCATTTCATAATTAAGTTCAATTTCACTTTACTGAGTTGTTTTTTACTTGTTTATCTGTTATTATAACTTATTTTTTTGCTCTTTATATCTTGCCTTAATGTGTTTACCCAATTTCCAGGTAATCACTGTTTGCGGTTTTGAATTTCATTTTATTATTTTCATTTGAACTTTGTGCACACTTTTCCGCACACATGTATTTTGCTTTCCTGAAGCTGAATTTGATGTGGGTTAAAAAATTTTAGATATTAAAGTTTACCTAAATTATCAGCAGTAACAGGCCAAAGAAATGATAATAATAATGAAAATATCATAAGCAAATTACCCTTAATTTGCGATATAAAAATTTATAGCAACCAAAAAGAGACTGGTCATTATAGACATCATTTTAATCCAAAGCTTTAAGGATCTTTTATAGCAATTGTAAGCGGGCACAGTCATAATCATAGATATACATAATCTACAATGTGGGTTTGTATCCATACAACCAAAGAGAAATAAATGGTCAGATAGAAGGCCAGTATGTTAAGACTTAATGAAAATAAAACCTAAATGCTCAAACCCACTTACACATACACAAGATTTTAATTTACCAAACCAATCAGTTCCACACATGCATGTTTTAAATGCGCCGCTACACCGAATGTGTTAGACTGTGTCACATGCAACGCATCAAAATAAGCAACCAAGCAAAGAACCAAATAGCCAAAAATAAAAATTTATACAAACGCACATATTTATATTTTAATACTCCTATGCACACATACACTCTACCGCTAATACTCTCGCAAACATTGAAAAGCACAAAATTATTTTCCTTTCACCCACAAACGATGTCCTTTCTCTATGTAGTCATCATCAACATCATCATCATCAAAAGCAACAGCAACAACAACAACAATATTGTCAAACAAACACACCAGTACTGTCAAAATCATACACCAATTTCTTACACACATGCAAACATCAAATAGCATAGCGAAAAAAATTAATACGCTTTACTCGGTATGACATTTGCTTATCGTCAACATCATATCAGGCATGGCGAAATGACCCACTAGTTCGTTTAGCTAAAAAATTTATCAATTGCAAAAAAAAAAATTTTTTTGGCCCCTCTTCACTTTGACCAGTAACGAAGGAAAAAATAGGATAAAACGACTACTTTTTAAGGAAAAAATTAAGCCAGAAAGCCCATCTAAGACGCTAAGACAAAGTCTTACAAAATTTGTTTGTACACTTTCGTACGCTAAATCAGATTAAGGACTGAAACTAAAAGTTTTCATAACATATAATTTCTTAGTCTACCCTTTAGCTGGAGTATGCTTATACTCAGATTATGGATATTTAGTCGGACTAAAAAAATATGCGTATGATACTCAGGATGTTCATTCATCATTTGCCACTGTATATATACATACATTTGTCTATATATAATATGGCATGGAAAATATGCGGGTGTATGTGATTGTTTGAAAACATACTTAATGTGTGTGTTAATTAAATATCTCTGTATCAAAGCATGTATAGCCGATTAATAGTCAGAGTATTCTGATACTTATGCATATGATTGTACCTCAGACAGCCTATTAATTTTAGCTGTTGTTGTTTTCGTTAGGTAATTTAAAAAATGTATATAAAACTAGTTGTTGTTATAAGTTTTTTTTTTAATTAATGCGTGTGTTTGCGTATGAGCTAAACTCAAGTAGTATTTGTAACGATACTTTTGTTATTCTCTGGTATAGACCGTTAAATCATAATAGCTTCTGGACTATGTAGGAATTCCTGCTCAAATTCAAGCACACGATTTCGTATTGATTTAGGCAGAAAACGACATTGTAGGGTCATTAGGATCTCTGAAAATTCCCAAAAGTACAGAAGATAAGACACATACAGTGAAGCTGGTATTCGATGCCATTAGGGAATTTTTTATAGGTTTCTACTTGTCACTGGCTAAAGATCCTTTAAAGAAAGGCATGGATGAATAATTCTGAGCACTAACAGACTCATTTAAAGAACTGTGAGTCCTTTCCGACAAGAGGTTTCATTTCGATATTTAAAAAAATCAAGTATTTTTATGTATGTTATTATTAAGAGACAAAAAATCTGCCAAATGGCCTCCAAAGATACGCTGGTAGGACCATATTCTTTTAATGAAATTTTCCATCAACAATTCTTACAATTGCGGCTGCATATTCTCTGGCATTGAGGCATTGAATCGATTGCAAATGCCAAAAAATCCCTATCCAAGATCTGATAGTTATGGAAATCAAATGTGTATTGAAATAATAATACAGCTTGTGACCACACAATGGGATATAAAAATAAAAATTGGTGTGCAATTTCAATAAAATTTTACTTGAGCTTTCAAGTTTAGAATTTGACCATTTACAACTCCAACTACTCGCATGCTAATCTTTTGTGTATGTTTGTTTACTATTTTCCTGCTTCTAGAACGAATTATATAATAATTATTTTCCACAGCAACTGCTCATTTATAAAACAAAATACAGTAGAACACGTTCCTATATATCCTGTCGCTTACAAGTATAGTTACAAACATAAAGTTTTTGATATGAAATAAAGCTCTTTTTCTAGTCTTTCAAAATAAATGTTTAATTTTATGGCCTACTCATTGCTTTTTTAAAAAATTACAAACATCAGAATCATGAGTACTGACATCAGTTTTATTGCTAAAATACAATCAAAATTCTTTATGTTATATTAAGCTAATTGGGCTATAACCACAAAAAAACTCTAGCGACACAATTTTTACTCAATTATTTACGGTTGCAAATAATAAATTTTTGTTTAAGAAGGAAGCTAAAAATGTATCGCTTAAGCTTTTTTGAAGGTTAAAGCTCAATAAAATATACAATATATGGCCCTGAAAAAGTGGCAACAAATCCGGAAAATAGTTCAAAGGTTTAACATATTTCCTTGCAATAAAATTTATATTTGCCTTTAGAGACTATAAATCATTTGATTAAAAAATATTTGAATTAAATATTTTTCAACTCTGGCAACGTTGTTGGCAATTAAATACTTTTGTGCAACTTTGATGGTAAAAACAATAGAGTTCTATATGCAAAAAACATAAAATCGTAAGGAAAAAGTCAATTTACTCAACTCTTGCTTCAGACTTGTTTCTGGTGAATGAGTAGCTTCTGCTTTGTTTTGTTTTTACTTTCTTCCCAGGTTATCAGTCTCATTAGCCCATAGAATCGCCCATATTCAATTAAAAATCTTAACGACTTACCATCATTTCCAGCGTCCAAGTGTAACTTTGTCAGCAACATGAGTGTTTTTAAGTATTTTTGGTGGCATTTTTGGTTTAAATGCAACTTATCTTTTTTTATTTTTTGCTTACACAATCCAATGTCGTGTTTGTTTATTTGTTTTTTTTTTGTCTGTATGTATTTGTGCTGTTGTTGGTAGGTGTTCTTCTGTTGCCACATCTTTCCAGGCATGTAATTGTAATCACCGTGTAGCTGTCACCCGTTACATGTATGTACGCACACAACACACACAAACTGTCTTGCTCTCTTCCATTATCACGCTAACATTTCACTCGGTAAAGCTTTCCTCCTCGAGTTCAAATTTCACTTAAATTAAAGGGACTTAAAGTTCGTTTTTTCCGTCTTATGTGTTGGCATGTGAAGCAGGCGAGTTTCATGTGGTGGCGATGATGATGATGTTCACGATGATGATGATAACTTTGGCGTTGCATGTAGTAGCAACAATAGCAAGAACAACATATGAAACAGCAAGGATATTCCTTGGCTTTGTTTCATAATGGATGTTATTTGATGTCTAATTTTAGGATGTTAGTTAGAGCTTATTTTGTTAGCAGAGATTAGGGAAAAAGATTGTATTAAAGGATAGAATTTTATGTTATACTCTTTTGTTCTTTTTTTTTTTTTGTAATTTGAGCAGCATTACAGGAACTTAAAGTAAAAGTGCTAAGAGAATTCAGTTTAGATAAATGATAAGCCGTTTTTTTGTAAATGCATAAGCGTTCATTGGCAGGGGAATGTATTGAAACTTAAAAATTATAAAAAGTTTTTAAGTGTTGGCTTAAAATGTTATTATTTTACACATGTTAAAAATTTATGTAAAAAGTAAAGCACTTGGCTTTAGTTTTCCTTTATTATCTTAAAATAAAAAGAAATGATTACACATGTAGACATGTGTCCTTGTAAACTTAAAGGATTTTTGGGTAAATTTCATTGAATGCTGGAAAATTTAATAATTACACAGAAGAACGCGAAAAATAATTTCAGCGTTGTTACAATGAGCCAACTTGAGTTTGTCTTTGTAGTAAATTTTTATGGCCGACATTTTTGTAAAAAAAATTTATGTGCACACCCACTCTGACCTTTTTAGGGGTTCCGTACACCAAATGTGAAAAGGAATCCTATTGTTCTCGCTTGTGTGTCCGTCTGTTCCTCACAGGCTGTTTTCTCGAGAATCGTAAGAACTACCGACCTAGAAAACTTTATTTTAAAACTAAAATAAAACGGAAAAAAACGCTAAAAACGTAAAAAAATCGTCAAAACGAACAAATTGTTGAAAACCGAAAAAATCGTCAAAACAAAAAAAAGTAAAAACAAAGTTTAGAAAATCGCTGAAACTAAAATAAATCGCCAAAACAGAAAAAACGCCAAAAAAGTAAAAAACCGCCAAAACTATAAAATTTTTAAAACGCTAAAAAAAACCCAAAAAAATTACCAAAACGAACAAAAAGTGCCAAAACTAAAAAATTGCCAATACTAAAATAAATCACCAAAACAGAAAAAATGCCAAAAACTAAAAAAAGAGATAAATCGAAAAAAAATTTAAAGAAAAAAATCTTGAAATCAAAAAAACTGCGAAAACTAAGAAAAAGCGCCAAATATAAAAAAAGAGGCAAGCTCTTGAAATTTTCAAAAACGCTAAAATTTAAAAATCCCAAAATAAAAAAATCGCCAAAACCAAAAATTAGTCAAAAACTGAAAAACATTGCCAAAACGAACAAAAAGTGCCAAAACCAAAAAAAAAATGCTCTAACTAAAATAAGTCAATAAATCCGAAAAAAGTCCCAAAATTTAAAAAAATGCCTAAACTAAAAAAAATTCCAAAAAATAAAAAAAAAGTTTACCGGGCACTTAAAATTATTTAAAAGCTTATAAATGATGTAATAAAGTATCGGCACGGAACCACTTCAATGAATTTGTAACGTTGTTTTCTATGACTTGTTAAAATAGAGCCATTTTGTGGGGCTAAAGGGTTAAAATATGTCCCTTAATATTTTTAAAAGGTTGCTGAACATTCTGTACAAATCAGATGCAAAGAGCACATGGTTTCATACATCTTTATTCTGCGTGAGCAGGCCAATTGAAGAAAACTTTAACCCCTTCTTAAATAAAACTCCAATGTGATCTTTTAAAGGGCCATCTAACGTTAACCAAAACCAAAATTTATTACAGAGCCCTGTTATTTTGAAAAAATTCAAAATTGCTGTGTAGTGTTACGTTTGCAAACAATTTCTGCAAGACAAGCACTTTTCTGATATCTAAAACATTGAAAATAACATCTTAAGCACACAAGTAAGATAAAACTTAAACTTAAACTTAGTTACTGCAAATAATAAACTAAAACGAAAGCAAATGTTTCCATCTGCTTATTTTCGTACTTTGTGTCCAAGGGATTTCGTTCAGCTTAAAAGTGTAATCACTCATGCTAATATTTGGTTACAACTGGTAAGATTTATTTACAGATTTTACTGGTAAAATCAGCTTGTCCTGGTTAAGGACTCAACTACCAAACTTGTATTAAAAATTACTGCACAATTTCAACAAGCTTTCAAAAGCTAAATTTACTTTCTATTCCTTGACCCTTCAGCATTTAAAAATTATATCTGACTTCAAGAAAACCCCAATTATCCTTGTTTACAGCACAAATATTTTTTTCTCATAATTTTTATTTCACATCCTAGTAAACTTAAATTTTCTTTTGACAATTGTTAAAATAACGCTTAACTATTTATTTAAAATGCTAAATGCTGCTTTAATTGTGTGCTTGTGCAGATGACAGCATGACAAATCTTATCATATTAATTTTAATTAATGTTAAAGTCCTTTAATTTTTCAAAAATAAGATGACGAAGAAGAAAAAAAATACATTTTATAAAAACCGACTGGAAAATTGTTAAACAAACATGACAGAAAGTTATGACAAGCAATGTTGCATGCCACAGCCAAAGCAAAACCGTAAGAAAGAGAGAGAGAGAGTATAAAAGCAACTATTAAGGCTTGCACATAGCCAGCTAAAACAACAACTCATATTTATTTTCTTATATTTTGTGGCATAAAAACTAATTAAACGACAAGCAGAAGCACAGTATGAGAGCCATTTATTTTGTTTATTTTAATTTGCATAAATTTAAGACTAAAAACCACAACAAACCCGGAGAGTAAGCAAAATTTAATATTTTTTAATTACAGGAAAAAATTAAAAGAAAACACACATGTATCACATAAATTTGATTAGTGTTTACTAAGGAATACGAAATAAGTGAAATAACAAATTTAATGAATTGGCTACAATATTTATTCAGTTATAAGTATTCTTTTTTGAAGTTTAAAAATAATCAGAATAATTACTTAAATTTCATTTCCTTACCCCTCATGTGCACATGAGATGTCAAAATTATATAATGAAAAGAAAGCAGAAAAATAAGTATTTGACGTTCACAAATACATACACCCACATACATATGAACCATTTATTTTACAAGTGTCTTAAGTCTTTTAATTCAAAATCAAAATATTGTGAGTTCTTTAGATTATTAAGATTTAAAGCAATTTCACTTTTATTTAAAAGTACATATCGCTCATTCACTCAAACAATGTCACAAGCTAAAAAAACATAAAACTTAATGGAATAAAAATTTTTCTTTTATATCAGGAGTTGAGAAAACAATATATTTGTAAGAAATTTTTACAGAATATGAAGAACGATCTCAGAATTAATTCTGCATCATTAACTCAAAAATTATAAATTTTTTAGTTATGACGTTGTTTGAGCAACTCAGTTATTGGAATATCTAGTTTTAATACATATTTATCTTTTAAAAGTGTTATTTCTTCTATTATTATTTTTGTCTTATAAGATGAGAACACTTTATTTAGCCAATGCTGATATTAAAATTTTTTATGTACACAATGTTACATTATTCACTGCTGTAATATCACTTTGTTAACTTCGCTGTTTTCAACACAAGATTAAATGCTCAGCTGTTAAATCCCCTTTCTTGTACTTAACATAAAGCTTTACAGAAAAAAGTTAGCGAACAGGCAGCAAGTCTTCAGGTAAGGTTACACTTAGCAAACATTATTATTATAAATACTAATGGAAAAACTTTTCATTCAGACACGTATTTATTAATTTAAATAGTTTTCAATAACATAAGATTCTATAACATTGTCTATAAGTTATGTATGAAAATATTTAACTAAAAATGATTTGAATCAATAGATTCTTCACTAGAATTTAGTGGTTGTGCTTTTTTGGGCAAATGTTTGACCAGTGTGATCGTACCTTGAGTACATTCATGCGATACGTTTTTGGTTTGTATTACAATTGCTTCTGTTGGTTTCAGTATATTTACATTGACAGTTATAAATGCGCGAAGGGGCATTATAGCATTGTTGTTTGTATTTGGCATCTGCATTGGCTCATGTGTTTGTGTGGTTGTATATTTCATAATAGTGTAGAAGGCATCTTGTATATTTCTAAGTCACATTCTTAGTTAATAGTACCTGAAAACTTATAATTCTTCGAAGGTAGTTTAAAACGTCTTAAGTCAGAAGCTGCAGTTTTTCGTAATGTTAAATTGAAAATTACACTGTCCAACACACAAACAAATAATAATGTTCTGTTAATTGATTCTTGTAGAGGAGACTAAAAACACATGCACGCGTGTCAGCGTTTTAAAATTTTACATCTGAAACTCATTTTACGGCCTATTTAAAGATGCACCCTTGTGCAGTAAAGAAATGTAGAAAATAGTGTGATATTTATGCTATGATATAATGTCTTCAGGATATTCATTCAGAATATTACAAGCTAAGTTTGGTTGGTAGATATTAACCCTATAACTCTTCTTGAAATTGGTCTTTTTTGAAATTATTTTTTAAAACAAAAACAACCTTTGAAATAGGGATATATGTAGTTAAAATATTCTACAAAAATATTTGTCATAATAGTCTACTATAAATCCCAGAACACACTTAAGTCGAAAATTACATAATTGTTCGAACTGTTTTTTGTCCAGACTTGCAATTTTTGTTGCAGCGGTTCTTGAATATGTGGGAGAGTGTTGTATTCCTCTCTCTCTCATTTTGACTAAAAATAAAAATTTGCTGCAACAGAAATTGCAAGTCTATACCCTTAAACCATTAAGTAAGAGAAAAAAATTAATTAATTTAATCAACAACTCAAATGGCATTTTTTTCAACTTAGTATCTTTTTTTCCTAACATCAAACAGTTATGGTAAATTTTTCTGTATTAAAAACATTTGCATAAAGTCAGTTAACGGCATCTTTGCCTGATAATATAAATTATAACCTAAAAATTTAATTATCTCAGCGGAAGACTAAAAATTTGTAACGAACAGACTTATGCCAATTTCCAAATAAACGGCTCATATGCTATGTTCATATCACTTATAAAACAAAGACAAGCAGAGACACCAATACTTGCTACTTAAAGTTTTCTTACAGCAAAAGTTTAAGCATATAAAATTCCAACGCAAAGAAAAACATACAAAAATTTATATGTATTTAAAGATTGCCTTCGTGTGACTGCAATATACGTCCAAGTCTAGGATTTTGCCAGCATCTTACACTAAATGAACTGGAAGTGTGAAAGAAAAAAATTAAAAGTACAGAGAAAAAAAAACAAACAGTTTCGTCATCTTGTATGTATACACAGAATGTAACACATGACAGCAAGGATACAATACACTAGCAGCAGACAAAAACAAATCACTCACATATGTATATGTACGTATGTACTACATCCCAGCAAACAAATATGGAAGTGATTTCTTAGGAAATCATTGCCTCAAAAGCATATCTAAATATAACATTTTGGAACTCTTAGGAGACTAGTAAAAAAAAGAAGCTCCACTATTGAATATTATTAACTTCTAGGGAATGTTGTTTTGTTTCTTTTGCTGGGATATATATTTACACATGCATAAGTGTGTATATATACTATATTCATATATACAATTGGTTACATGAAAATGCAGACGAATAATAATATAAATTGAAAATAACGCAAAATGTTAAGGGGAACGAATGCTTATTACTAAAATATAATAAAATTACATAAAAAATCTTAAATTTTGTATTGCATGACTACGTTCAAACAAAGTTTATATCACTGATTTCGTTCAATAACATTGCAAGTCGACAATAGAATTGCCTTCCTTTTATCAGATTTCCATATAAACATCTGGCAGCAACCACTTAACAATAATAAGCCCTCGACTACCCAGCATCTATTTACGAAGTGGCGGAGTATAGAGGCTTCCAGAGAAACTTTAGGGCGCAGGATGTTGTCTAATTTAATAGTATAAGGCACATTTTTCATTCTGACTTTCTTTGTTTTTGTATGATATTGGCCGGGTTTTTGCAACCTCTGTGCTAACTTCCATAAGGAAAGTAACACAAAGCTTGATTAAATTTGACACTAAAGAGCCACTATGTGTCAGTCTTTGTAACAGATATTTCTCTTATTCTATTCTGGGTGAAAGGCTTGGAAAAAGAACCTATAAAAATTGGGCCACGATAAGTGCTTGCATGATCTCTAAGCAGTTATGCACTCACATATGCAAAACACGGTTTCTTTGATTTAAATTAATAGGAAACAAATCTAAGTTTTGTTGTCCGTCTTGACTAGATGCTGTCTCAAAGAGGTTAAGAGTTGAATGCGATGACTTTTGCCGTTGTTGCCCAGATATACAGGAAGAAGGAAATCCAAAAAATTGTCAGTAATTTTTCTGAATTAGGAAGAAAGAGCATGGTCACCATAAGCGCCCTTTAGTTCAGGGAATTTTTTGACATGAGTACTATTGAACTGTAACGCATGGTGGGGACTTTGTTTAAGCAGAGTCTTCGAGACATCAAAATAAATTAGAAAGCTCTAAGTAAGGATTCTGACTTCTATCTTAACCCAACCTAACCCAACCTAACCTAACCTAACCTAACCTAACCTAACCTAACCTAACCTAACCTAACCTGACCTACCCTAACGTAATCTAACCTAACCTAACTAACCTAAAATAACCTGGCATACCCTAACCTACCCTAACGTAACCTAACCTAACATAACCTCACCTACCCTAACGTAACCTAACCTAATCTAACCTAACCTAACCTAACCTCACCTACCCTAACGCAACCTAACCTAACCTAAGCTAAGCTAACTTACTGCTTGATTCAATACTTCACATTTTTCTGTGTTACCTTTCTTAAGCAGTAAGGACTTCTATATTCTCACGACTTAGTTTATTTTTATTATTTTTTTGTTTGGAGTTAATAAAAGTCAGAGGGTCACATATAAAGAAGCCTTTCTAAAAAACCAGACAAGCAAATCTAAATAAATATGCAAAAGTTAAGGCAAAAATCATTTAAAGTTTTTTTATTCTTTCGTTAGTTAGTTTTATTATTATTGTCCAAACTTCATTTGTCACTACACCTTCATCATCAGCGTTTTTTTTTTTGTATTTGGTCCTCAAATGACAATAACAAGACTGATGTAAATTTAGAGATGGTAAAATTGAGCTCTAATTACAAAAAAAAACTTGCATTAAATTGTAATACGATGAATCAAAGCAATTCACATATTCTATTTGCAATAAAATCTGGGTAAAAAAAGCAGATATCTACATCAACTGACACCACACACAGTGAACCAAACACAAGCAAACGCTGAGGATGAAGGTGTAGTGACCTGCGAAAACAGCTAATTGTTCCGTTCTACTAAGTTTCTATCAGAATATTTACAATTAACTTTGGTGTCATTTGTTCATTAATAATTAACACATGTAATTTGGCTAACAAAGCGATGCGCACTTTAGCCTAATCACATCTTAAATCTAATGACTAATGACTCACTATGAAAGGGATCAACAGTAAAAAAGATTTTTCACGCTGGCGTTCTGCTCATAGTTAATATTAAAATAGCACGCAGCGGATGTTTTAGCCAAGCGGACAGATATTTACCTCTCGCATATACCCAGCAAGTTTCATTTATTTTTAGTACGAGTAGTTTTGAAGAGATTTAAGGAGTACACCTAAATTGCCAGTATGGACTAAAAGCGTTCTTTACTCATCTTTGCTGCTTTAAGATAAGGGACGTTATCTTGAAAAAAGAAAGTTTCTAAAAGAAGTAACAAGAATCAAAATTATTTATGCAGTAGTCACCAAACTCGATTTAAAAATTAAAAACATTTTTTTAAGCAAACTTCCCCCATATCATGTCAAATTAAAAATAAAATTTAAAAAAGAAAGTTTCATGCTTCAATTGTACTGCAGTGTAAAATAACTACTGCTGCTGCTTTTGTAGCAACTGAATAAATACTTTCGCTGTAACCAAACTTTGTCTTTGTTTTCCTGTTCCTTTTGTTATATCTTCTACACACTCTTTCTCTATCTCTCTCTTTGGCAAGCGCAAAATTAAACATACATGAAAAAGTCAAAAAGAAATTATCAAACAAGACAATAAGATTTTACAGCACAATTTTATGTACGTGATTGCGGCCAAAATAAAAAAGCATAAAGATAAAAAGTACTTTCTACGTATTTTTGTGCAGCTGCACAAACATAACAGAAGGTAAAAATTGTGTGCTTAAAATTTAAGGCAGACACTTCCACTACAGACTGTTTCAAAAACTTTTGACATACTCTTACTGGAAGCTGCAAGAGGGACAGAAACAAATGCGAGAAGTAATAAAAAAAAAGTGAAACAAAGCACTACTTCTGTAATTGCCCACTTTTACTAGCACTTCATCTTTTTTTTTTGGTGCTACAGCATGACGAACATAGTGATGACTGCAACAATAACAATGTTGGTGATGATGCTGATGCTGATGGAGATAGTAAATGGTGGCATGCAGCTGGCAGGCAGGAAATAAAGTAAATGAAAGGCTTAAGTTCTATAATATGACTTGAATAGACATGATGTTGTACGAAAATTGAAATATTCTCTCTATTTTCTTTGTGTGTGTTTTTTTATTTTTTTTTGCTCTGCTGCCGAAATTACTTGCCACCATTATATGCAAAAAGTTAAGGCAAAAATCATTTAAAGTTTTTTTTTCACTCGTTCCAAACTAGTAAAAGGTGTGCTGCATATGCAAAGTTTTAACAAACAGAAACCTTTAGATAAAATGTTGACGTAGCATTTTTTGATAAAAAAAATAGAATAAAAAGATCTTTGAACGTGTATGAGGGCAGGCAAAATAAATTTGAGATTGCAGGTAAAAAATTACCGCATCCTAAAAGAAAATAAGTTATTTTTTTAATGCAGTAAATTTATAACAAGAGACATGTACATAAATCCAATGACACTTGGAAGTGTTTTGCAAGTTTACTAAAATGCAATCTTATGGAAAATGTTAAAATATGCAGATTAAAATTATTTGGTAAAATTTTTATCGAAAATTTCAAGCAAAATAACAATAATGAATTTTAATTGACTTTTAAAAAACAATTAATAATTTATTAAAAAAGCTAAAAATTAATTTTGGAAAAGAGTTCGATAAAAATATTTAAAAACCGACTTCAATGCAAAGATCTGTTAGAACATTTTCGAAAAAAAATTTATGGCACTAAACTGGCAGTAAACTATTCAAAATAAAATTTTTTTAAATCTGTTGGTTAAGAACAAGTATGTAAAATATAAAATTAAATTTTAATGGGCGTGACTCCGCCCATTTTTTTAAATTGAAGATTGTGTCTATTTTAGAGCTCAAGCGGTGTGGTAACTAGAACCACTTAAAATAAAATATTAAATTTTAACAGGCGTGACTGCGCCCATTTTTTTTATATGGAAGATAATGAGCGTAGCCCCGCCCATTTTTTTCAACTGTAAAATTGTGTAATTACAAGAACCAAAGATCTTCGCTAGCTTTCGCGGCAAACAAATAAGTAGAATATCATAAAATCAAATCATATAAAAATTTGTGGGCGTGTCCCAGCCCATTTTTTTTTACAATGCGACAAAGTGGAAGCTATAGCCTATTAGATAAAAAGAGAATTTGTACAATCGGTCTAAAATTTACCAAGCTAGAAGTAACAATGGCAAAAAAAACTACAAACGAATTGATTACCTTCTCCTGTTTTTGAAGTCGTTTAAAAATTACATTGAGATCATTTAAAACATTATGACAATTGCACATAATAGAAGACCTTAAAAATTAGCCAATTTGTGTTATTAATATATATTTTTTAATGTATTGAGTAGTTGAAGTTAAATTTTTAATTTTTTCTCTAGTTTTATTAGAAATCCAAAAAATTTTATTTCCTAATTTAAATATTTTTCAAATGAAACTCTTAAAAACTCAAAAGAAAAACAGAAAATTAAAATGAAATTGCTTATGCTACAGAACATTTTTATGGATGCACACATTCATATACACACACATAAATCAAAAAGATTGTGCACAGGCTGTAGAGCGTAAATGTCATAAAATAATCACCAGCATAATGTGGGTTAAATACTTGACATTTGCCTTTTATTATACACAAAACTATATGGCATGTTGGCAATCGTTATATTATATATACAAATTTTGTTTAAATAAATGTTTCGCTAGAAAACTTCTATGCTCACTTTTTTGTGTGTACAAGTGTTTGAAATAGGGCCACGATAAAATATAAAATTTAATCACAATTCTTACGTGGCTGCCTTTTTTTTGCTCTAACAATACGAAAATTAGCCAACTTGAAATTAAATTCTTAATATGACTTTTTGTTCCTTTGTTTCTATGCGTACTTGTCACATTGTTACTTCCGGCACACTTGTGTGCAGCCCTCTTTACGCATACTTATGAAATAAAACCAAAATTAGCACTGAAATTTTTTAAATTAAGAAAAAAATAAATTTAAATTAAAATAAAATATTAACTAAACAAAAGCTGGCAAATACTTTTCTCTACAGTTAGAAAAAATATATATTTTATAAATAAATGTGCGAAATATCATTTCGCACACTAAATCATAAACAGTCACAACTCAAAATTATCAAAATGATTTTGTTTTTATTAAACCAATAATTTCTTTTTCAATACAGTCTTCTTGAAGAATATAAAGTACAGTCTTGCTTGTTTTACTGTTACATACGAGTACTTGCGTCATTTGTACCGAATCAACAGTTGCTTGCCACTACTCAGCATCTGAAATTTTTTGAGTTGTGACTGTTTATGATTTTGCGGTTTTCAGTTATGAGCTCATCAAGTATATATGGGCGTTTCCATATAGCAGTTGACTGCAGGCATTTCACTTTACCTTCACTGTTTTTAAAGCTTAAGCTGTGATTAATTTGATGTTAATAACCAAAAATAATATAAATTTTATTTATTTTATTTACGAAATAAATATATTTATTCCATTTTGCGTTAAGACAACTTTTTTTTTTTAAGTTTCACTTTAATTAAAAGCTGGGCCACAAGTCCATAGCTATTACTTTCGCAAATCCGGTTTTTTATACTTTTTTCACTTTAAATTAATACTATGGTCACGTTCGACATTATGAAAATGCTTACATACAAAAATAATTTTATAAAATAAATGTTTTTTTTTTTGAAAATAAATTAGGTTGAGTAAAATAAATGCTAGCTTTTAGAACCTTAGATGATTTACGATTAAATTCCATTTAAAAATTTTAAAAAATCAAAAATTATACTTGATTTTTTTACATCACTCAGTGGTTAAAAAAATTTATTATACTTCCCCTTAAACTGGGTAAGAAATGAACTTTTAAAACAAGATTTCATTTCATTTCATTTCAAAATATATTTTTACAGTTTTTATGATTTTCTTACACAACAAGAACAACAAGACCAATATGCGGTAAAAGAGGTACGAAAACAACAAATATTATGGTTTCACATCATGAAAATGCACGCTAAACTTTGCCACAAATAAATAAATAAATTGCGTTTAAAATTTTTTATGATTTCCGTTTTCCGGTCATGGTTGAGTTTTTATGCTCGCAGCAGCATTTAGCATGTGTGTTGGTGAATGAGTTTAAAATATGCTCTAAATAATACGAGTTTGTTTTAAGATTATTTCAGCATGTGAGCAGAAGGGAAATAATAAAAATAAGGTGAATTTCTAGTAGAAAGGAAAATCTTGATTTTTATGGCATTTTATATATATTTTTAAAAGTTTTATGCTTGACGCACGCAAAAATTTATTAAACCGTAAAGCTTTAAGAGATTGATATTAATTTTTTAATTATAGTTATTTCTTATTTTATTTCAGATGATTTTTTCCTTGGCCTTTTTCCTTTCGAGAACATTAAAATTTACTTTGTAATTGCAAGTTATAAAGTTCTTACTTTGTAAATTTATACTTTCTCATTTGACCTACAAACAATTGCTTTTAATTGCCTCAATAAAAACCATAAAAAAGCTGTCTCTGTTATTTCAAATGTATGTCCTTTCATTTAGTACAACATCCCTTGCCAAGTTAACAGGTCTGTCATTTCCCCAAAAAATATACTCTATTAAAACACCACACCAACACCAACCAAAAACAATTCCAACATACAAAAGAAAAAGAGTTAGACCTGTGGCGTCACCAGGGAAGGGAGCGAGTGCGACAAAGCCATAAATAAAATTCTTATTTTATTAAATTGAAAACAATTTGGTCAAAATGTTGTGTTTATTTGTATGTGGGCAAGAGCATGTGCGAGTGTATGTGTGCGCTAACAATTGGCAGTTGTTTCTGCATGTGTGAGTAAAGGTTGAGGCAATCAATAAAACTGGCATATTGCCACACATGTAAACCTCCGCAAGCAAGAAAAGAAAGAAACATAAAAGGACATGCACTGTATTATTGAGAAAATTTTTTATAGAAAAACTAAAAAATTTTCCCCAAAGACAAACAACTTAACAAACAAATTTTGATTTGATTGAATGTTTTACCTTTTTTTTTGTTTTCTTCCAAGAATTTTATATTATTAAAGGTGTATACAACAATAAATATGCTAAGAAAGATTCTTTGTAGGTTTAGCTAGAACTGTAGGTGCCACTAAGCAGAGGGAGAAGTATGCTGACTATTAAGATTAAGTTAAAACGAAAGCATAAATCAGAACTCACTTTTAAATAAAATACTTTAAGTGCTACCTAGTTGAATTTAGTTTAAATAGCATGAATTTTCATCAGAAATAATTTCTTAATACGGGCTAAGCTCAGTATTTGCAATTTTTATAAAATGAAAATCTTTAAGTTAAGAGTTTGTAATATTTGTAAGTTTAACAGGACCTGTTATAATTATTATTTGCTTTTTTTCGCTTTGAATTAAAAAAGAAATATCATATCATGAGCAAACTTCAAAAAAATAAAAATAAAATAAAAAATATATCAAAATGTTCTCATAACGCACACTTAAAATCCTTTATCGCTTAATAATCCTTACACAAATATATAAAAATTGAAATTTCATATTAAGCTCTTAGACCTTTCTTTGGCATCTTTTATTTTTATATTTCTTTAAAAATAAAAAATAAATATTTATGATAGAAATTACAGCATACCACACAAAAACTTCACGTATGTTTTCAAAGCCAACCTAATGAACAACCTTAAAAATTTTTAAAAGTAAATGGAATATATACAAACAGTTCACAAAATCCTTTGTTATTTGTTTGGCAACTTCTGTTTTTGAAAAGCATCATAAAAATAAAGCAAAATTTGTGAATTATTACCAGAGCGGCATAAAAACAAGGGAAAATTAAATGTAGCATTAAAAAAATAGTTAGTGTAAAAAATTTTAACTAAAGCACATTAAGTCCTTTGTTAACTAATGAAGATGGTGAAAACAATGAAACGGATAATAAAAATCGTTAGTTAAACCACGTGCCTTAGTTAACTATAGACTGTGAATTTGAACCTAAAGGCCGTGATACACTATCATACAAAGTCGTGCGATCTACGAAAAAATACAACCCTGGTATGATGGAGTTTATGAAAATTTTCAAAAGACAATAACAATTCATCACACCAGGGTTGTACTTTTTCGTAGATCGCACGACTTTGTATGATAGTGTATCACGGCCTTAAGTGGAGACTTTTTACCTCAACTGCAAACATAATTCTATACAAAAGCCTAAATGTAAGAACTCCATACCAAGTTTAACCCCACAAAAAACTTCCTGAATGGAAATTTATTAACTTCCAACGAATTTATATTTTTATTTTCCAAAGTGAAGAAAATTTAAGACTTTTTTCTTGAGAAGTCCTTGGTCATACCTAACTTGTACATAGTTGTTGCTATTATTGTTATTACTAGTTTTGGTAGACCTGCATTTTTTCATTAAATATTTACCTTGTTGTGGTTTTGTACTATGGCTTTAGCAAGGATATCAATAACACTCATACATACGAGTACTTCTTCGAGAAAATCGTAAGCAACACAAACATGTCCTCATGTATAAAATAACATAAGCCAACAGAATTATTATGAACACTCGAATTTATATACACACATACACATAAACATACAAACACATACACACACACACACACACATACACACACACGCATTTGTTAAGGAATACTTCACTGAAAGCCAGCAAGCAGACTTTTAAAAGCAACAACAGAGAAAGAAATTTAAGAGGTTTATGATGCAAGGGAAATTGATAGAATTATTTTAATATTTTACTTTTTTTATGGTAAAAGAGTATCATATCAGCTTAAGATTTTGTTTTCAAATTTTCAAAAAAAAAAAATTATAACCAAATAAAAAAGTACATATTTAATTTTTTGCTTTAACTGTTATCCCTGAATATTTTTTCTACGACTTTTTAATTTACGGACGAGAGAGTAAAATATGAAGGCTCTCTTCACTTCATTACATTTTCTTCTTTCTGCTATAAACTGAAAAGTTGCTGAACAAAAATTGTTGTGTGTGAAAGAAAGCAGTCTATGCAAAAAAAATTTTCCTGCCATAAACATGTTTAATTGAAAACAACAAAAATCTATTTCAAATTTTATTGAGTCAATTGAACTTTTAATAAAATTGAATTTGTAAACAAAAGTTTAATTGACTCAAATATATTTTTAATTGATTTTTTTCAATTAATTGTAATTATTGCAGGAAAATTTGTTTTCTGTGTAAGTAAAATTAATTCAGTAAATTAATACTTTGACTCGCACACGAAGCGTTCCGTATGGCACTTTTTTCTTCTTGGCGATTTTTTCGGGTTTTTGCGAATGTTTTTGGGTTTTTACGTTTTTTTTAGCGTTGACACTTTCTTAACTTGACAGAGATTTTTTCCTTTTTTATGATTTTTTTAGTTTTTCTTAGCGATTTTTTTATTTTTGATGAAATTTTTCATTTAAGCGATTTCTTTCGGTTTCGGAACTTTTTACTTTTGGTGATATTTTTTTTCATTTAAACAATTTATTTTATTTTTTCATTTTGGCGAATTTTCGTTTCATCATTTTTTAATTTTGGGTTTTTTTTAGTTTTAACGTTTTTGAAAATTTCAAGAGTTTGCTTTTTTCGAATTCCAAGATATGGCGAGTTGTCGAAATTACATAATCAACATTACATTAACTGACAATATACCCTTTAATTTTAATTTTATAAATTTCAGTGTTAATTATGTAGTCTGCAAAAAATACACTCACTTTGAAAATTTCTAGTCTACGTATAATTGTTTGTATATGAAATGAGGATTTCAATTTTTTCCGTTGCTCGCTTTAGAACACGCTTTAATTTTTTACTGTCATATATGTATGTATATATATTTTTTTAAGAGAAGTAACACTCATGCAATGAATGCCTACTGCTATTAAAAGGTGTTACCTTTTTTAGGAAAGGAATCGTACAGAGAAGAGAAAAGTTTCATTATTTTAAAACTCTGCTTTTTTGCACGTTTTTAATAATGCAGGGATGCAGCGCCTCTAGTGTCAATGAGGCGTATTAAATTTCAAAGCTGTGCTTAGTAGGCATTTATTGGTTATTTTACTTCGCCGATGATTGTGCTGCACAATAGCGACCAAGGAGGGCGCTCTGATGTTACATTAAGATTAGTATCCGCTGAAGCCGGTATAGTTCAGTAACCAACGTCTATGCCTTCATCATTGGAGCTTTTTCCTACAACAACTGATACAAATGTATGCAAATTGCACATCAGAAAAATGCGTGGTGGTATTATTTAATGACTGTCCGGCTCGAATCCAGGACCTTCGGTTTTGTAGTCAACGTGCTAACTACTTCAGCAGCGACCAAGATATTCTGTCGATATTTCAAGTCCATAGCTCTTACGTTTTTCAAGAAAGCAGACTATGACAATTACACGGACAGACGGACGGACGGACATCATAGGTGAAAAATTTGTAAATATCGTCGCTGTTTTACATTTCTCTTAAATACTTTGTTGCATGCGATAATGCTGATGGGCCTATAAAAGTCTGTAATGCCAAATAATCTTATTTATACTTGCTTCCTCCGTTTCATCTCTACTTTCAATATATATTTATTCATTATATTCTTTAAGCCACTTTGGCTTTTAAGAAAATGCTGCATATTCGTATTATTGTCAACGTGTAGCTTGAACATGGCATTATTTCTTGTTGTTTTTTTTTATATTTTTGTTGTTGCTATTTTTGCTCCTGGTGTTGAGGTCTTTCAAAAGTATGTACAAGTACATGTCAACCCAACTTGAATGCACGCTCGCATAGACACAAACACACACACGCACACAAACACAAGTAGACACATACGCACATGATTGTATGCATGTTTATTTAAGCATATTATGCATGCATTATTTTGTTGCATGCAAATAAGGTCTTAGCTAGTGTTTCTGCTTTTCATGCCCTTTTTTGTTTTTTGTTGCTTGTGCCAAGTATTTGGGGTTTTGTTTGCTTTATTTTTTGAGTACGAGTATATGTTTGCTATTTGCTTATAATTTTCCATATTTTTTGTGTTGTGGCATGTCACGTGTGTGTGTCTTATAAGTGTTAGTGTATTACTTTGGTTTGTTGCAAATGTGGTCTCCGTTAATATACGTAAAGGACGTCAAATATATCCTTGACATAATGTTTAAAGATAGTGTGGTATATTTTCATAAATTTCTGCCGCATATTTTGTTTCTTACCTTAGAAAAATGCAACAACAAAATATAATTAAAAAATTTAACTATTTCAATATTTTGAAAAGAAATGTTTGTCATGTATTTAAAGAAAAATGTTTGTGTTCAGGAATTGAAATTTTGCTAGTGTAAGATAAAAAAATTATACAGTCTTATCATTAATTAAACTTTTTTCTAAATAATAAATACACTCTTATTAACTTAGATTTTGTAAACCATATTATTTAAGGTTTTACACTGACTTCTGTGAACTCAAATTATATATAAATATATATATGTAAGATTAGTCCTCATCACTCTTAGGTACGATTTAATTTATTACAAAATTAAAAAAAAGAAGATAAGAAGTAAAATATAATTTTCAATAATTAATTCATTTAATAAAAAAAAAGACCCAAGTCTGTAAATTGTTAACCCACCCAAAACTTGTGCAAACTTCACACCAATAATTTGGTGTTAACTTGTTTGCAATTCATTAATTTTAATATTTGTCAAATAAAACATCAGATGAGAATACCAATATATTAGCTTAGTAAACATTTTTAGGGCAAACAAATGGAAGAGAAAAACATTAAACGAAGAATACTTAAAATAAAAATTTAAGTAGAGAACGTGTTCAATTGAAAATTAATTACAAAATGGCATGAGAACTTGAGACATGCACGATTATACTTTAGCACACAAAGATAAAAGATAAGCGGAACAATTTGTTGTTGTATCAATGCAAGAAGCAGAACACAAAGGCACACGTACTCGTACACAAAAACTATAATAGAAGAATAAAAGAAAATGTAGTCGGCAAAAATATGGCCTCAGTAACTGCTGTACGTATGTATATGGTTATGTTTTCTATATATCATTATTTCTTGAAGATGATCTCGTTTTCAGAACCTTATTAAGTTTTTATGCACTAGAACTTACACTATTCCATTTTTTTGTCGTATGTTTTCAAATAGTGAAAATCTTCCAGTTGAGGGAATTTAATATATTTTGTTATATTTACCTTTTGTAATATCTTTTCTTGTTATTATCAGAATTTTGTCTTCTCTTAATTAAAGAGACACCTTTTACTTCCTTTGCTTTATGACTTGAAATAAAAATCTTATACTTAAATACTTAAGAGTTTTATTCTTTTGCTACACAGCATTTGATATTCACGTATAAGTACGTATTTGACAGGAACTCTGTCATTTTATGACAGTCATGACTAGATTATATTTAATGCATTGCACATACAAACATATATAAAAACATATACATGTACATACATACATCCTGAAAGCAAAACTGTCGAACTCATAACCTGATTGCGACAAACTTGTATGTTACCTGCACCATTTAAGTTGAAAAAAATTTTTTTTTCCTATTGACATTATCCAACATGTTTGCAAGAAGGTAAATTGCTACTAGAGTATTTGATAAGCAGTTTCACAGGCATACACACTGGAATAAGCACGTACAAATAGACACACACACACACACACATAATGTGTTTGACAACACCCGCTAGTTTTTTTACAAGGCAATGCAGCTTTTCAAGTCATTTGAAAAAAAATTTATTTATAGGGCACTTACGCCTGCACGAAATCTATCTGACTTCAATTAAATTTTTTATCAAAATTTATACCGTTTACATCAAGTTTTCTTTTTTGACATTTATTAATATTTCTTATCCGAAACAAGAATCATTGACTGAAATTATTTCTCAGCTAGAGCAAAACAATTGTAATACACCGCACATTGGGTAATTTGAGCTACTTTTTAGGCCAAAATTAATTTGAGGCAAAGATTTGGACCGATATGGCAAAAATTTGGAATTTAAGGGTCTTGCATTATCTATATATATATATCTCCAAAACCAACTGATGATTTTTTTTTTAATTCGGCACAATGCAAATACACAGGAGAGTTAACAAAATGTCATATAAGACATGTGGACAAAATTTTGCTTGGAAAAGTCGTTAATTTTTCCGTGGGCCTTGTGCCACCTTAACAATATATTTTTAGTTTGAAAATTTGCTTGTTTTTATGGTTTAGCAATTGTCTATATGCATTTCGTTCCTGCTTTTGGAACTCGTCAGTAGACTTCTGAATTAAATTAAATAAATAAAGACCTTATGTCAAATAAATATACTTCGGTATTTCAAATATGAATATATTTTAAAAAAAAAAAATTTTATCTTTTGCTTCAACGAAGCCTAGTCTTGTTTTAAAACATTTTCTAAATCAATTTCACTGATAATTAAATTGTAAGCAGCATCATTTTTTCCCTTTTCATTTTATTTCTTTCACTAATCCAAACATTAAAAAGTTCATTATATTTCAAGGTGAGGCTGTTTGAAAGAAAATTATTTAAATCAAAAACCGAAAAAGCTGAAACGAAAGATTAAAAATTTAATTTAACTAAAATTATTTTTTTAACACTTTTCATCGCGGAAAAACGCTGAAATCTACGGTCAACATTGTCAAAACCTTATTTGAGGTTAAGTTAGAATTACACGTTTTGTTAACAAAAGCAATAACGTCCATTTCATTGACATCAAACTCAAACTTAAATTCATTGCGCTTGTTTTCTGGGCCACTTGTTAAATTTTCAGTTATCCTCAATATTATTAATGATTAAACTTAAGCATACACACATCCACACATATAATTTGGGTTCAATATAAATATTTATTTTGTAATAGGTTTCTGTACGCTTAATTGTTTAAGTGTATTTGTTTGCTGGTATGTATTGAAAATGCAGTAAAATTATGTATGTAACCTTCACCAACGCCCCCATTCAAGCAGTCAGACAGACAGACAACCACTGAAGGACTTGTGTGTCTCCTCGTCTCAAATTTCAACGAAAGTGATTTAATTTAACAGAAAACCAAACACTCAACACAAAAACCACAAAATTAATAGGGAGTGAAATTTATATGTGGTTGTTAGCAGATTTTCTTTAACAAACAAGTACACAACACTTATTTATTTCAAGAATGTCATAAGTTAAAATATTCGATGAATAATCGATATTCACATTTACCTAATTTACATTAAGCATTTTTTCGTGAAATTTCAAGAATTTTGATGCACAAAACTTTTTCTATTTGCTGATTGCAGAGCGTGATGTATAAAAAAATGAAGCAGCATGAATCTTTGAAGCATTTTTGGTAATTTTTTTTGTCTGAGTTGCTTTTCCAGGCCTAATTTCATGAAAAAAAATGCTTAATGTAAATTAGGTAATTGTGTAAAAATTTTATGCAAATATTTTGTTTAAACAGCACTTTAGAGAAATCTGAAATAAAATTAGTTTTATTGAGTTAAGACATTATTCAAGTAAGTGAGCGATATGTATCTACATACTCGTATATGCATCAAGCTTTAAGAGATTTTTATACTAAAATAAACTTTAATTTAAATTTAAAATAAGTACCACTACTATCATAACTAAAATCACTTAATGCACTGATATTTCCTTACCGCCTTCATCATTAACAGCAGTTATCTCATTCTCTCGCCGTTCGCCCTAAAATAAAAACAGAAGAAATAAAGAAACAGTTTGGTCACAAGTCCAACATTTCTTGGCACACAAAGACTGACCTCAACAGACAGCAAGTAAAATTGCTCACAATATTAATCTGCCATCTTTGAAACCAACAACATTAACGCTAATCTCTTGAGCAGCCATTAATGTCATTATTTTCCTCACTTACCCTTAACTTACCATCCACACACACACACACACTCAATTTCAGAGATAAAACGGGCAGGCAGCGCATGTTGATGTTGAGTAGGAAATGAAACAGCATGCAAGTGAGCTGTTGGTCAAGTAATCAGTTGGTGGTTCCAGTTCCTAGAAAGGCCCCAAGAGACACTACGTTTGTTTACTGTTTGCTTTGATTTGTATGCAAAACGACTGACTGGCAAATAACTTTAACTAGACTTTTATGTGTTTTTTATATGTTTAGCTACATGCAGGGAATTTTTTTTTTTTTGTAACATTTCTTATCTTTTGCTTTATGAGTCGTTGAACAACATTGTCTAGTTTTAGTGTAATCGTTTTAGTGAAGTCAACAACTTGGCAATGATGCCAATTTAATTAATGTTTGTTTGAATAGTTACTTTTAAGCGATTTTGTTAAGTCCTAAACATTAAGGCATAGATATTATTTATACAAATTAAAACATTCTCTAAGGAATTTAGTTTATATAAACCAAGATAGGGAATACCAGTCTTAATCTCATATTGGAAGGCTTTGAAACAAAAAAATATATATCACAAACATCTTACTACTTGATTAAATGAGTGGTGATTCATTTAATATTTTTCATTGTTAAAACAACATGACAATAACTTTGATTTTAAATAAATTGTATGTCAAACCATCAATGAAATCATGTTGAATTTAAATTCTATAAAGAATATTAAAGGCTGTTGTGGCTGCAGCGTTTATCACTCTGACTACCACGCAATGAGGTCGAGTTGAAATCTTGGGCGGGGCAGCGGCGTTTTTTCATCTTAAAATCACTTTTATTCAACATAGTTCTTCCCTTTGATTTAACTGTACTGCATATTACTTTGATTCAACATAATTCTTCCTTTTGATTTTACTGTACTGCAATATTAAATAAATACTATGTATAGCTATATCAAAAGGAAAAATTTTCTATGAAGGTTATTGTAAATCATGTTGAATTAACATGAAACACATATGAAACGAAATCATAACATAAAATTTTTAAAGCAATCTTACTTTCCCCGGTTTAATTAAGAAATTTGTGTGTGTATAGGCTTGTTGAAATAATAGCAACCATTTTGAAAATACGTTAGAGTCTCGTTTGGCGACTGATGAAAAAGAAAATACATTTTATGAAAGATCAATAGCTTTCTTTAATCATCAAAGGTCTGTAAAAGGTTTTGAAAAATTAAAGCACTAAAATCGGGCTCAAAGGACAATAAGTAAGATACAGTCGATAAAATTGATTTTAAGACTGGCCGAAATAGGATTTATAGCAAGAGTTGTTGATTCCCAGGTTAAATATTAATATTCCGTGCTCTTGCACTTTTCATTAGAAAATTCTATACATTTTCCCCTTCAACTTTATCAAAACCCTTGTTCTTTCCCTTAGAACCACATGAAATCCCAATTTGTTAAGACAATTGTATACAAACATATGATGAAGTTCATTTGTTATTTTGTCAAAGACGTGGCATCCAGTTACCTCTTGTTTTGCTTTAAAAAAAAAAAATCTGAATCTGTTTCGTCCTCTCTGTTTTATTGTTGCTGGCATACTCTAATAAAACAAACAATAAATGAAATTGTACTACACAGCAATTGCAGTTATTTGAGCAGATCTAGTTAACTTTAATAAAAATGACTTTAGTGTACGTGATTGTAGGTAGCAACGCTTAATAACGACTGACTGCACAGCACTGCACTTGCACGAGCAACAACTCCTTTATTCTTTTTCACAATTTCTCTTTCACTTTTCTTTCTTTTATATTTGCCTTATTTGCAAGCAATAGTTGTTCTTCCTAGCAGAAGAATAAAAGTATAGCATGTAAGTATATAAAATATAAAGTGAAAATATAGATTTTATAAATTTAAGGGAAGCAGCTGTTCCAAAAATCATGCAACTATTTTTTTTTATATAAGTACGTATTTTTGTTGCCAGTTCTTGTTGCTGCTTGCATGGCACTGGGATAAAAAAGAGTATACATTGCAATACATACTTTTATTTATTTACTCTTTTTTTTGTTATTTGTATACGTGCAACAATACGTTGCTGGTTGCTTTATCTGTTTATTCCTTTGCAATTTTTACAAATTTCAAGGGAGTTTAATTGTGGGTTAAATAAGTGAAGTTTAGCGTCAGGTCGACAAGTTCTTTGATATATAAATTGGAAATTCAATTAAACATGTTTTCTTTTTATGTGTTTTTCTTAATATTTCAGAAATTAAGTGATTAAAATTTTTAATTTAGTGAAGTATAATTTTTGGGGAGAGATGATATTCACTCTTCTGTCAGTTGTCTACATCAACATACAAAATAGAAAAATTTTGATTTTTCTACCAGAGAATGACAATGAGTACTCAAACCAAATATACATAAGTAAATAGTCTTAATTTTGCGACTAAGTATAATCATAATTGTAGCGCAAACAGTTCGTATGCTCACATATTTTACCTCAAGCAACTATGACTCTAGAGTCATGGTCTAGCCTATCCAAACTAGCACCAAAGTGCCGAACATCAATCGGCTTCTTATACAAATGAATACACATATGCGAACACATTTCTCTCGTTGCTCTAGAGCAAGGTTAGGCACACACATACATCTTTATATTATTTATGTATTAGTGATCAAATAAAAGAGAGTAAAATGTATGCTGTGTCGAATGCTTATGAGAGATTGAGTTGTTTTCTTCCGTACGTGTGTACGTGTACATGTAAATAAAAAATAAAAGCATAGCGAAGTGCCCACGGGCGGCCTTTTGCTTATCTCTGCTCTAGAGTCTAGAAAATTCCAACATACAAGAGCATCTCTACTTTGTTTATGCGAAAAACTAAAATATGCTACAACTTAGAACTAAAAATTAAGCGTATTGACTCTCTGGCATACTTATAGTTGGAGTATGTTTATACTCAGAGTATGGATATTTAGTCGGACAAAAAAAATACACATGATGCTTGGAATACTTATTTATCATTCACCACCGTATAAATACATTTGTGTATATTAAGTGGGATGGAAAATGTATTTTGGCTGTTTGGAAACATGCTTCATGCTTATGTGTATATAAAATTGCCCTGTATGTACGCATATGTAGCCGATTAATATTCAGAGGATTTTTACTTATACTTTTGTACGATCTATAAATTTTAGTTGTAGTCGTTTGTGCTGCGTAATTTAAGAATTGTGTATGAACATAGTTGTTGATTGTTTATAGTTATGCGTACACGGTTTAAAATTTATTTTTGGCATTCATCCAAGTTCGGTCAAAAAAGGTTGGTAATCATCGCTACCGTAAAAAGGGCGAAAGCTGTTAACTTGCATTTTGGTAAGACATTTTTATTATTTGAACGTACTGTTCAATGATATATTTATCCATGATGATTTTTTGAAATATATTGTATAGTTGTCTACCAATTTGACACGCGTAGTTTCAACAAAGCGACTGCTATCATTTGCCAAAGTTCACAAGTCCTTGCTGTGAGACACATAATATTAAACCCCAATGTATTTAAAAGCAAAATAAAGTAATTTAAATTAGAGTTGTAGCTTAAATTAACAAATTTATTTTTATCTGTATAAATAATTTCACAAAAAGCACCTCTAGTACTTTTAATCTGTAACAGTGTGCTTAAAGGATAAATGTTCTAATGAGACTTTTCCCTGTGCCTTTTGATACAAAAGAAAACTGTTACCCTTTTTTAAGACTTTATATATATATATATATTTTTTTTTTTTGTTTATATAAAAACTCATAAAAATAGGGTTATTAATTGGTGCTACAGCTCTAGCTCTTAATCTAAATATCCTTTTCATATCCTTTTGTTTAGACAAACAGTTTAGTGTAACTTCAAATGAAATTTCTTTTTGAGCAAAACTAATTTGTTATATTTCTAACAGTTTATTTTTCATTTCCCCTAAGTTTGTAGAAAAAAAAATAGGTACATACGATGTATATCAACCCTCATATGATTTTTAGTAGACTTACTTGCTGTCATAAGCATACGAGTTGTACTCAAGTGCACAGTGGCTTGTGATGCTCACTAGAGCTTCGAGGAGATATTTAAATGATAAATTGAGAATAATATGTAAAACAACTTTTCTTTTATTATATCTTTCTATTAATTTAATATTAACAATCTCTACAGTGTGCTCTTCGCAGGATATGTGAAAAAGTGGCAAAAATTAAAAAGTGTTTAAGTCGAGATAAGCTGATTTTGAGTTAATGGCACCCTTGTAATCTTGATAGTTGAAAGTACCTTCGGGTAAAATCTTAATTATTTTGTGTGATTTTTATGGAAGTTATAGCGCAACAACTTGCTGTTTCTATTTTTTCAACTTGTAATCTTTTCACCTAAAAAGAGAGACATGAAAACAACAACTTAACGATGAATAAAAAACTTAGAAAAGTCCACTAAACAATAATTGGTGGACGTTTACACTATGCGCATAAGCAGACTATTTTCGGTATATTTATAGATAAGCCAACCCACTGTGCCTTTCTTGATTGCCTCCCTTGTTCCTTAACTACTGAAAGACTACTACGGTTTTGTTTTTTTTAACAATATTTTTGAGGTCCTTCAGAAAAAGAATATTTTCCCCTTTGCTTTTTTCAAAACTTAATTGAGAACCATTTAGTTTAAAAGCTGATATTACCTTTTTAAGTGAAAGGTATGTAATTTATAATAAAACAATAAAGAGTTTAGCCAGCCAAATATGAATTTATGAAGAACTAGAACAGTTGTAAGACTTGAATAATAATCACAATAGCTTTAGCAATTGCTTGAAGCTACTGTGCAAATCTGCATTAAAAGCAATTGAAAGTTCTTATTGATATTAATAAAACTCAAGTAGTCATACCTGGTACACATTATAATTTTTTATTTTTTTTTGCAATAAATGACTTTTCTCCATTTCCTATTAGAGCAAATATTTGCATTTAAATTTATTTACAGTTTCCTTTTTTCAATTGCAATAAATTATTTCATATCTTAATACTTTAAAATATTGCAACTCTTGGCCTGTATAAATATTTCTGCTATTAAATGATAAAAATCCATAATAATTTAAAAGCAACATATAAGTAGAGGAAAGCCAGTAGAAAAAAATTGTTCTAGTCATCGTTTAAGAATGCACTACCACAAACATATGCAGCCAATAATGCACATGGAAATATTTTCATTTATAAAGCTGCAAGCATACTTTGAGATTATAAACTCCTCTATATTTTCCCATTTTATTTTTCTATATATGTTTTATATTTTTATAAAAAAGTAGAAGTATGTATGTATTTATTTTTCCACAAGGTTATAAAAATAAATTTTATGCATGTCATCTTTAAATTGCTTTTTACTTACTCCTCTTACACTTTCTTTTTTTTTCAATGGTTTTCTACCATTTACTGCACTAGATGCATGATAAATGTCCAGCTTCTCTCTCTCTATCACTCTCTTTCTATACGCTGAAGTTCTTTAACGAGATGTGATAATAAAACTTTAAACGGCAACTACTTCAATGAATATGAGTTATACATAATTTATAGAGGAAAAATTTTGTAAGCTAAAAAACAAATTGTCACCATTAATTAGATTTTACACGATAATAGAAGTAATTATTTTGTTAGTTCGTTAGTTTAAAAGTATTAAAAATGAGTTTGCAAAATTATTTTAACAAGTGGATGACTTGCTGATTATATTTTAGTGCTGCAAGTGTTTTTTAAGCGAAATAATATGGGATAACAAGCTTGACACAGAAAGTGTTGTTAAAGTTTTTTTTATAATAAAGTGCAAGAAAATATAAGTTTTTGAAAACTCAGGGGAAAGCTTCAATTTGTTTATAATGAAAATAAAGCTTAAGAGCGCAGGTTTTTTAATGGCAGTATTAGCTCGTAATTGTGCTTATAAAAGCTCTGTAAAATTCGATTAGAAAAGGTCTAAGCAGGACTTTTGGCTACTCTAAGTTCTTGATCGCTGATGTTGTAAGTGAACTGGTTTTTAACAGGAATATTTTTTGTTCAATCATTGAAAGTGGTAATGCAGAATTTTTTTTTTTTATCAGAAACTTATCATATAAGCTCCTTTTCTTTGTAAATGCAAAGCTCGTTAATTAAGATAACTACTCCGCAATTCAATACTCCATATTTATTCTATAAAAGACACGAGTTATTGCGAAATTTAAACATTAATTTAAGCATAACGAATGGTTTGAAATACAACACTGCAAAATGTAACAGCATGTAATTTAATTGAGTTTGTGTCAACAACAAACTTGCATAATTTAACTAGTAACTAAAGATAGTTGGTTTGTAAAAGCTCTAACATTATTGAGTAAATAAAGTGTTCGAATTATATTTAAACTATGTTCAAAAGTGTGACTTATATTTTGTTTGCAATTACGAACTTGGATAAATAAAAATTAATGAAATACTAAACGTATAAAAATATTAATAAAGTTTCTATTAATTAGTTTTTTTTACTAAAAGCATATGCCCCCAAAATCAAAAGCTCATTTTTTGGCTGATATGTAATTTTCAACGCTGTTTGTACTTAAATTTGCAATTTTATCTATAAAAGTAAAGCTTTGAAAGTCTCAGTGGTAAAACCTTAGAAGCTGAATTATTTTCTGTGCTACAAAAGTTCATCAAACGAGCCCATATTATTTTTAAAAGAGGAATAATGGATATCTAGCAGAGAGAGTGTGAGGTGTTTTGGAGATGCATGCCCTAAAAGCTGTTGGGAAAGGTAGAAAGATCTCAGAGAATGAATATATTTTGCAAATGGAAGTTAAACATAATAAAATAGCAACTTTATTAAGCAAAAATCAGGTAAAGTCTGTCTTGAAATTTATATAAGAAACCGATTGAAGTTCGGCACTCCAGTACCAACTTGGCCAGCAACAATTTAAAACCAAATTAGTAACGGTGAGTTATTTTTATTATTAGAGCAGCTACATACAAGCCATATGCACAATGTACAAACTTTTTCAAAAGAGCTTTTGTGCTTTTACACCGACGAGAGCACAACAGCCAATCAGATTGTAGTGACAACAGTGCTTGCGGGTTACCTTATAAAGAAGTAAGAACAAATAGTAAGATCTTTTAAAGCTGTTTACCTTAAATCCAAATGTGTGCATGTGTGTTTAGACCAGCTACGTCCAAGCCATATGCACAATGTGAAAACTTTTATAAAAGAGCTTTTGTGCTTTCTCGCCAGCGATGGCAGAAGAGAGCACAACAGCCAATCAGATTTCGGTGACAATAATGTCTGTTCTTACTTTGCAGAGAAACAAGAACAAATTTAAGAGCCTTCAAAGCTGTTACCTCAAATGCAAATGTATGGCTGCTTGGCGTGGCTTTATTAAAATTATCTAGTATATTCGCAGGCATCATTTGTTTTTTATCAATGATATTACCTATTGCTGTAATTTTTTTAGCATAAGCTTTTAAATTAAGATATTTCACTCAACACAAGCAAAGTAATCCGTTTTACGGTTTCGGATCCACACAAAGCTCGTAATAAAGCTTTTATTGCGCAATATCAAAGCTAAACAAAAGTAAACTTTAGCTACTCGTATTACTAATGCTAATTTTCCTAAACAATTATGTCTTTTTGCTCATTTTCATTCTTCTTGCATCTCCCTTTTAACAAAAACTTTACACTTTACCCAATTCGTAAAACAAGTCGTAAGCTACACATCCACCAGCTGAAATACATAAGGCGACAAAGCTGTAAAAATAATACATTTGATAGCAAAAAACTTTATAATAATCAACTGGCAAATCTGATACAGCAGAAACAAAAGCCAAAAGAAAATTGTAAACCAAAATAACCTCTAAAACCTTATTCAAAGATTTGCTGTACACACACACACACACACCCAACAAACAAAAACAAGCAGCCTCAATTGCTGCAAGGATGAGTACGTTCCAAACACATACTCGTACAAATACATTTAGAAATTCTTTAGAATCCCCTTCAATAACACCGCTTATGTGTATCATATGTGTCATTTGTCTTAAAGATGATCTTAATGGAAAATAAGCTTCTTTACGCTGTCTTGTGAATAAGATGCTTATTTTATACATCTAGAAATATGTGTGGCGAATGAATATTTGTATATTCTTATAAATATTAGAGAGATTTATAATACATTAAAGTAACTTATGCCTGCCTGCATGTTTGTTCTTACATTTTCTAGGCCACACTGTTGCATTTATTGCCTTTAGATGAAAGTTGTGTGTGTGTGGGTGTGTGTTCCCCTTTAGGTTTAATTTAAGGCCGGGGGAAATCATATAAAACTTTTATTTTACACTTCTTTTTTGCAAGGCTTTTGTTTCCTAGAGCATGTTTTTAGAATTTTTCTCTTGAATTTTTAGTGGTTTTTTATTATTATTATTCACGCCTTTTATTATCCTTGTTATCATCCTGTTGCCGGCATATTTAACATTTCTCACATAAACATATTTTATTTTTCATTTTCGTTATAAATTTTCTCTTAATTTTTCCCCCTGCCCTTTAAATAGAAATACTTAACACTACAATGGCTGGCGTATCAGTTTTATAACCTCCAACAAGTATGTGTTGTTTCTTGAAAAGAGTGCAACTAGAACAATGAAAATAAAGATATTATTTATAACAAGAAGTATAAACGTTAAAGGCGACAGCATAAACTATAAAAGAATTTATACGAAAAATTATTTATGTATGCATACATATATGCAGGAATGCATAAATACTTAAACATTTGAGAGTATACACACGAGTACATATATACATAGTTACAAGTATGTATTACATGCGTGTAAGGATATTTCCTTGTTCCTTGTATGCGGTTATGCTGATTTGCATTAAAAACAACTTCGCCTTAACTATAATACAGTAGCTTTAAATAATGTCTTCGTGTTTAAGGCAACATATAAATTCATATTTCAGATTTCCTGCAATTATGGAATGAAAGCAAATATTTCTTACTGCCTAAAATGTATGTGTGTAAGAAAAATTTGATAAAATGTCCTCTATGTGGATTTTCGATACCATTTCTCTCGGTATAATTTTCGCCTTCAATATTTATTGACTTTAGTAATTTTTGCTTAAGGTATTAGAAATTATTTAATTTAAAATCAAAAATGCTACTTTTTGACTTCAGCTTTCATGAGAACCACTGAACTTTTTGAGAAAAAAGAAAGACGTTATTCGAGCTTTATTTTCAGACAACAAGAATTGTTTTTCAACATTTGTTAACGCCCTAGTAATCCCATTTTATTATTTTAAAATATTTTTTTTATTAAAAATGCATTTATATTGATTATTGATTGGTTAGCTGGATTGTTTTTATTGTAAAATATTAACGTCTAAGCCATATAGACATTGAGCGAAGTTTTACAAAAGAGCTTTGTGCTTTCACACTGACGAGAGTACAAAAGCTTATCAGATCATGGCGGCAAGAATGATTGTAGCTTACAAGAATGAATTGTAAGAGCTTTCAAAGCTATTTACCTCAAATATGAAAAATATTAAAAATGTAATCAATGTATTTTTGCATTAGATCAACTACGTCCAAATTATATGCAAAATGTGCAATTTTTTATAAAAAAGCTTTGTGTTTTCACACCGATGGGAGCACAACAGGCAATCATATCTCGTTAGCAATAATGAGTAAAAAAACTATGCAAAATGCGCAAACTTTTACAAAAGAGCTTTTGTGCTTTCACACCTACGAAAGCACAAGAGAGCACAACAACCAATCAGACCTCGGCGACAACAATGTTTGCTCTTATTGTGCAAAAAAAAAAAACAACAGGAACAAATTTAAGAGCTTTGAAAGCTGTTTACCTCAAATGCAAATATCAAAGTATGTGTGTTTGGAAAAAAGCTGTTTTATAACAACAGAACAGAGAAATTTTGCTAAGCTTTGCTGACATCTAGAAAAAATTATTTAAATATAATAATTATGTTATTAATATAATAATTTAAATAATATAAAAGAAAAATCTGGGCAATTAATTAATATTTTGCTATTAAGAAAAGCTTTGTATATATATATAAACTTTGTTTTATTTATATTTCGGAAAGTTGAATTAATAAAAATATAATCTCTCCTCTTTTTCATCATATTTCTTGCACAAGTCTGCTATCGAAAAACATTCTTTTAAATACATTAAACGTTGCTTAGGAACATTTTAATGCCTACTACTTCCTGCCATGCATTTTTTCTTTTTTGCTACATATAAATATGTATAAATATTTATACAATAATGCATATTTTAAGTATGTATAATGTGCTGGAACTTGTGCTATTGATAAATTTTAAAGCATATTTTGATTATGAAAAGCAAGACGTGTAATTACAAACTATACATGAACATTGTGATGAAGCTTTTTATTTTTTTGTCCACAATTTTTAAAAAATATTTTTTGTATTATATATTTAAATACCATTAATTTTGTTATGTTAACAAATCTACTCATTCAGCATAAAAATGTGAGATTAACGAGCTTTTGGCAGAGCCAGAAAATTTTCAGGCGTATTTAAAAAAAAAGTTTACACAAATTTTTTTTAGTTAAATTTTGTAAAAATTAAGAAAAAATCCTAAAACAATACAAAGTTGTACAAATTATTTTATAAACAGCCTATAAGTAGGCAACATATATTATATTTAAAACTCTTAACACAACTATTTAAAAGAGAGTGCAACAGCTTTAATGACACTCTCTTAGTTCAATTTTTAATTTATTTATTAGCAAGATCTTTTGCTATTTGATTTGTAATACTGCTGCTGTGGTGGTGTGTGTTTGTTATTTGCTAAAAGCTTTTAACAAATTTAGCATGAAAAATATTAAAAATACATATGTATATTAAAAATTTTATTTTTCTCTCTTTTTACTACGATTATATTCAAGAGTATTAAAGTTTATGTTCTTGCATATGTACACACACACACACGCGCGCATACACACACCCATTTACGCTCATACCCTTATTCAAACACATTCTACATCTTAATTTTTATAAATGGCTTGGAAAGATTTATATTCCGTTTTGGCAGCTGTACACAAAAACACCAGATAACATATTTAAACAGACAAGTGAGGTAAAACCGAATGTAAAAATGGAAAATTAATTATTATATAGTAAAAGAGAAGAGAGGAATGAGATAGATACTTAGTAAATCTTATTCGTAGATAGAAATGGAAAATTTGCTGAAATTTATTGAAATTTAAATAATGAAAAATCAAGTCAAACTAATAAATAAAAGATTTAAGAGAGTTGTGATTTTAAATTTAAAAAAAAAGTGTGCACTATCCTTATCGTTTTTTTTTTCTCAAATTAGAAAACCTTTAAAAATTATGTAAGTAAATCTGAATCTCACAATTTCAAACACAATTTTATACGTACATATATCCATCGCAAATAACTTAATTACTTTTTAATTAGAAAAAATATGCTTTCTCATTAACTTAACACTAATCAATTTTAAAACCTGCCCTTAACCCTCTCCACCAGCAAGAGCTGTCAATAGATTCCTACAACTTTGTTAGCCAAAATGAATATTAAAAAAAAACATCCTACATAAATTCATTAAGAAATTCCCATAAAAATCGCACCAAATAAAAGAAGACATAAAGTGAAAAAGAAGAAAACCAAACAACATTCAACCAACCTTAAAGCGTGCCCGTCATTTCAGCCAACCAACCACACCGCCAACGAACGAACACACCAAAAGCGACAATTTTACCAGTAAAGTTATAAAAAAATATATATTGATTTTCATGTTCACGTCGCCTTGCAACGTTTTTAATTCTTATGTTCAAAATAAAGAAAAAAAAAACGAGTGTGGGAGGTATTTTTACATCAGCAAATATGTTTGGTGGAAAACAGGAAAACAAGTAAAAATAATACAGCAGCAGAAAGAAACAATACGACAACAAAAGACAGACGTGTTTGAAGAAATTATAATTTTTTTTTTTTTTTTTTTTTGCAATATGTACGTTGTAAATGAAGGCAATGGAAAAGATTTTACTTAAAAGGGAAAACCTTAAGACACTAATTTAAGGTAGACATGAATTCGGGAAAATTAAAACTTTTGTAGCATAAAACCAGGCTGTAGGGTTTGATCGCTTAGCAAAAGCTTTATTTTGTTTTGCAAGGAAAAGCTTAAGCTAGAAACAAAATTATTTAAATAAGAGAATACAGATTAGAGATCGAGCTTTCTATATGAAGAGATATTATACCATTTTCATTTTTTTTATTTTGAAGTCAACTATTTGAATTTTCCAATAGTTGCAGTTAACAATTTAAATGGCAGACAAATGTAATGTTTTAACTATTACAAGTTGTTATGAGAAATTGTTTGTAGTTGTCTGCATGCATTTCATTTCTGCTTAAGAAACTCACTATTAGACTCCATCCAAAAAATATTAAAAAAAAGCTTAAAACGCTACTTATGTTTAAGGAAAAACTCTCTAAATGTGATTGAGAATTACGTACATAAGCATTATTAATTATGAAGCTTTAAAGAAAAACTTCACAACGAACATCTCTATCCGAATTCTGAATCGTGTCTGGGAAATTTACACCCTGTTGCCACAAGTCACGCAGGTGACTCGTTTAGAAAATTAGAAAACACTCAAAAAATTATATAAATTTTCTACTCAAGTACGTGTTTTGTGGAAACAGGTGGTTACATGAAAAATATAAATTTTTTTTACTTATTTATATTAAAAAGAAACTAATGGCATGTTGAATGTTTTAAATAAGGAAACGATACCTAAGTCTTTGAGCCTTACTGCCAAATTATCGAAGACAATCAAAAATTCTCTTCTATCTAGTTCAAACCACTCAAATTTGGTTTTTTTTCAATATAAATAGGCAGAGGAGAATTTTCAAATTTCTACGATAAACCGGTAGTTAATTTCAATAATTCAACTGCACTTTTTCTTCACACAGAGAGAAAAATTAATATTGAGTTTTATTTTGCTGGTCTGCAGCTAAATAAATAATTTGCTTATTAGGAATCGTAAAAGAAAAATTCTTGCAATGACAAATAAGCTTTTGTAAAAATCATTAGAGATGATCCAAATTTGCCCTACTTCGGGGTCGCAAAGACTACATTTTCATGACTTCTTGCGAAGGTCTATTTTACTTTAAGCAACTGCCTGTTTACAGAAAACGGACAAAAACTTTTGTTCGTCTGTCTATATAAAAAAAAATCAATAAAAACACGAAATTTTTTGTTAACACTTAGAAAACAATGAAAATTCTTGCTTCTTGTTTTCTGTCAACAGACAGTAGTTTTTATTTTCTTGTACAAAAAATGTCTGTTTAGTTGCTTTGTGAATAATTAATTCAAATCGAAGACGAGCCAAAACACGTGCAATCAAAGCAGCTGTCAACAAGTAACTGAATATTCAAAATAGCCGAAATTGTCGGCATAAGTGAGAGACATGAGTACCAACATAACGCTACAAAAAAATCAAAATTCGAATATACGTAACCCGCGAAAATTCAAAATTCGCGATACTTTTTGAACACACCTCGTATCCCAGTAATACCGCCTGGGTTTTTTTTTTGTTGAGACCAAAAACTATAGCTTAATATACGATTTGCGATAATATTCAGAATGCATTCGAAGAAACAAATGCTTAAGACAGCATGAAACACTATTTCATTTTGAACGCGTTCATTTATTTTTTGCTGGGAAGTTATGGTTTTCTGCAATAAAAGAAATGTAGAAATATTTCTTTGAAGTGGAAACAGAAATAATTTAAGATCCCATGCAAGATGCAAACTTAATGCTTAATTACAACAACTTCTTCGACTCGAAAAATTCTCACATTCCTTACAGAAACGAGGCACTGAGCTTACGTTCATACACGACAAGTTTGTTTCATCAATTTACGTTTAGAGCAATACAAGTTCCCCTTTCTCTTTCTTTCCTCCCTCATTAAAACAAAATACTTGTTTAATCAAACTTGATGTATGTAAACCAGGACTTATAATACCATCGTCTGGAAAGAAATCAGTAATTAAACTTTATATTCATCTATAATATTTGCCTAGAGAATTCGAAATGACATATTATATACACACACACTTACTTATGTTAAAATACTCTATAGGATATTCAAATTACTTCTATAGCCACACATTTACACTCCATTTGACACTTCTTTCTTTTTTGGGGAAAGAATTACACCTTATGCTTTTGAGTCTTAAAGTCATTTTCTTTTTGCAGTCTTTTAAGTTGAAGCACGTTCATTATTCAGACAAATTTCTAGCGACAAAGATTTCTTCTGCTTTCTTTGTTTTCTGTAGTCCTTTTGCGTTGTCAACAGAAAAGGGAAGAAAGCCAAAAATGACGAAAATAATATAAGCTATAAACCGTATGGAAACAAAAACCTTTGGATGGCAAACAACAAGACACAGCATACCTTATACAAAATAAAATATTTTACAGGACATGATTTGTAAACTCAAAAAATTTTTGTTAAGCACATTTTCATAAAGACGGCATTGGTATATATATTCAAATGAGCTCTGAGCATTATTTATTTAAATTAAAGTTAAGTAAAAACTAAAACAGGTCTAGTAGGCTTTACAGTCATGCTTATCCATTTAATCTTCTTTAATGAGTTTAACACTAGACATTGAAACTTTTTGGCATCCAAATCTAGGTGAAGAATGTTTAAATTTAATTTGAGTTATGCTATAAATATATATGTACATGCATACATATATACGTATGTATATATGTACAAACATAACGTGTACATACATATATATGTTTATACTTATATATGTACATACATATAATTGTGTGAATTGTTTGACAAGAATCAAAAAATTTTATAATAAAAAGTCAGGCACATGTCAGCGCTGTCAATGGTATTAAAAAAATTAGTACTGTACGTTGTGGGGAGCGTGATGCGTGGAGAATCAATAAAATGAGGAAAGCAAAACATTTTCCATAATGTTTTTAGGTATTGCTTCAAAATATGTATTGTACGAGTATGTAAAGTCACACATTTGTTTTTATTAAAGTATTGTCAGCGGTTAAGGATCTTTATACAAGCAAATTCTCTGCTTTGTAGACAAAAATACTTTTCAAAAATATTGTTTCCAAAAAAAGATACAAACATGCATAAGCCCATGCATATACTTATACACGCGCACCCACCCACGCACATGCACATACACCAGCATATCAATATTCATTTCCCCCTGCTAAGCTGTTGAAAGTGTCTGTGTCTTCAATTTAACACATTGATTCATTCATTCATAAGAAACGCTTAAATCCTTAAACATAAAAAAGCGCTTAAACATTAATCGTACGCTGCTACATAAAATTTATTCATAAAATTTTTTTTAGCAAGCAAATAAACAGTGGGAAAAATAAACGAAAGAAATAGTCGTGTGTATGTATGTATGGATGAAAAAAAAGAAAATAAAATCCTTCACACTAATTGCCGTTAGGCTTTCAAACATATAAAACGGGATGAATGAAAAAAAAAACCGTCATTATGCTGTACACGCAACATTGAAGTAAGTTCGCTTGACGTATTTTTTCATTCTATGAGGGCGGTAGGACAAGTTACTAAAGGCTTGAGAATGTTGAAAAAACAAAAAAAAAACAAAAAGAAAATAGAAAGAATGATAAATGAATAAAACATCGCAATAAACTCAATAAATAAGGAGAATGTTTATGATACTGTTAATGATTCTTTTAAATTTGTTAACTTCCCGTTAATCCCAATTTTCGAAAACCATATCGCTCATTCAAAGAACGTCATAACTCAAAAAAAAAACTTGTTTGCCAGAAAACGAGTTTGAAGTTTTCAATTTACCCACAACTTAATGGAAAAAAAATATATATATATATAAAAATATATACATATATAAAAAAAAGATATTTGTATGAAATCTAGATCGATTTGAGTATTAATTCTGCACCATTAGCTCAAAAATTGCATTTTTCCCCAAATATGTACCAATGATTTATACAAATATCAGTATTCTTAAGACATGAAAAGATAAGATTCTACATTAAAAAACTTGGTTGGAACCCACTGAAAGCTCTGCTTAGTCACATTACATCTTTCTAACACCCTTTTCGTATGCTATAATCGACTGTGTCACATCACACTTTTCTTTCTCATACCAATAATAACCTTTTGTTTATAAGAAAATACAATATTTGGCATCATTGGCTCTTTCTTTTTATGCATTTTCTCTCTACACTGTTTCCCTTATATCAATTCCTTTTAGTTTCTGCTCCCAACAGAATAAGGTTTTTTACTTTTTTTTTCTTGAAGTCATCTGCTAGCTTTTTGCTGTCAATAACGATAACAAGCAAATAAAACAATCAAAAACAAAAACATCAATTTTGTCTGACTACATCATGCCCAGAGGATTTTAGTTAGTTCTTA
Source organism: Nowickia ferox (assembly GCA_936439885.1). Taxonomy (NCBI): domain Eukaryota; kingdom Metazoa; phylum Arthropoda; class Insecta; order Diptera; family Tachinidae; genus Nowickia; species Nowickia ferox. The sequence goes on from OW387026.1 coordinate 6,321,068, forward strand.
ATAAACTTATTTCATATATTTGTGTACATTTTTTTCTTATTTATTTCTCCCAGTGTCAGACATATTAATAACAGTTCAATTTCAATATTTAACTGTCAGTTTTCATTTAAGAGAACAAGGCGACTAAAGACACAAATAAACAAGAAACCTAATGCGTTTAATTTCTTATACACTTGAATGGATGTGTGTGCATGGATACACAATACATATAATACATTTATATCTATCTAATACATATGTACGTATTTTTCAAACTAAACGCTATGACAATTATCTAATAATTATATTTATCGTTTTGCTGTTTATTTTGCAGATAATATTGTTGTTCTTGCAACCACAACCAAAAACAAGCGTTATAATACAATCAAAATATAAAAAGCAGGTGAGTGAGTTGGTTATAAGTATTTAAAATTGGAATATGACAGAAAAATTCATATGAAACTTTATTGTGTTATGTTAAAGAAACCTTGATAAGAATAATTTTGCATACTAATCTTTTGATATCGAAGACAACGTCATAAGATGGGTACTGGATCTTAAATTTGATTAAACGGTAGGTTGTTGTCTAGGATTCTTAGTATTTTTAATTCGCTGAGCAAATTCATACAGGAGGCTTTTGACTTGACTAATGAATTTTACACGAAGTGTTGCCGTATTTTTATTTTATTTTTCTTAGAGGGTATTCTCATAATATATTACAAATCAGTAGTGCCTCGTTTCTGTAAAGTGGGGTACACACTATCGAACATGAGTGACAGTTTTGCTCAAGTTGTACATTGATCGATAGTGTGAACATGAATTTCGTCAGTCAACAGACAACCACAAAATTTTTGGTGATTCAGTGATAGTCAGCGGTCATATTGGTTTTTGACTGATAGTGTGTACCAATAAGCGTCAGTCAAGAGATATTTTTGTAGCATAAACAACACAAGATGGACGCGGAAAAGTATTTTTTTTTAATTGCTATATTTTTACGAAATGCAAGGATGTGTGTGATGTTAAAAAGAAAATGTTAAGACAAAATTGTACGAGGAGTTGTTAGAGATAAGAAAACATTAAAATAATTCATTATAAAAATTTTTTTTTAGCAATAATGCGCATCAAATTAGTGTTGAATGAAGGTTTGAGTGTCGAACATGATCGATAGTCTGAACAGCCAACACTATCATTCAAAACTGATGAATTTTTTACTGTCACTCATGTTCGATAATGTGTACCCCACTTAAAGAATGTGCGTAAGACATTACTAATACGCATTTAAAACCAATATTAATACCATTTTTGTTTAAAAAACAAAGTATTCTTAACTATTGCAGAGATAGACGATTTCGAAAATATGCTGGAAGAAGATAGGCAGTGAATACAATATCTACAAGATTTAGCAATGAAAAAACAATTCACTACTTTGGTGCAAGGAAAAACATTTCAGAATTAAAAGAAACGATTTCATTATTATATTTTGAATTTATGTTGTGTTTTTTAATCACCCTTATCGGTAATAACAGTTCCCGTAAGATGTGTTCCCTTTTCCTAAAATTGTGATCAGTGGTCTGACAGTGCACTAATTTTTAATTTTGTTCAGCATTTTTGTTCATGGGAAATATTTCACAATTTCGCATTTTATCGCCAGTAAATGTGTTATTTCTCTTAGTTGTTATACAAAAAAAACATTGAAAATTCAATTGGTGGTTCAACAATACTCTAAAAAGAATAAAGATGAAGACAGTAAACTATCTTCGATACCAATGCATCGGCAAACCTGGGGGCAAATTGCGGCATTCGATACGACTCATTATTTAAAAATATTTCAGTAGAGTTTATATGGAAATATTTTTAAATTATGAGTCGTATCGAAAGCCGTAATTTGCTCCCTGAAGTATGCCGATATACATATATGGGATAGGTTACATCCCGCTAAAGTTTTGTTTAATAATCTAATTAAATTTATTATAAATTTTTCTCAATTTTTTAATAAATTTATTAACTTACATTAATGCTGAATAATTTAATTGGTTATTTTTTTTAACAGAAATTTGTGTAAATTGTGTGAAAGATATGATAGAATTGCATTAAACTGTGATGGTTTTGTCTAATATGCTTATTAAATTTACTATGCTTATTTATATATTTCCTATTTTGCGTTGACAACACTAAATACAGTTTTAGAGCAACTGGTACATTAAAAAAAAACCACCACTTTTTGCATTTGTCCATTTACTTAAGTCATACCAAATTTATTTTACTATGGTTGTCTCATTTACTCTCACTGCAAAACATGCTAAAACTCAACGGCTTACTAGCCTGCAACTAAACTCTATCAGCATAAGCAAGGCATATCAAACAGGTACATGCGTCAGGCAAATTGCTCATCCGCTGATTTTTTGTTTACACGTTTATAACGAAGAATTCATTTGACAAATACTTTTGTGCCTTGTTTGATGCATACAATTTTTTGACAATTACTTTGTAAAACTATATGAGAAGCACAGAGTTGCCACAGTGTTTTCTCTAATGCGTGTACCTGTAGTAAATGTGCCTTGAGCATAAGCAAATGCAAATAAGAAAGAAATAACTAAAGAAACCCAAATAAGAAATGAAAAATATCAACATTCACACACACAAAAATAAATCAGTTTGACAGTTTTAACGCGGATAGAGAAGACGTGAATTAAAGTAAACGACATACGATCGCATAAAATTAATAATAAAAATTATAAAAAACTGAAGAAAACATTGGAGATTATCAAAGAAATGTATAATTTATGTGCAAAATAACAACATGCCGTTAATATATTTTAGCATTAAGGGTTTGAAGGGGAAATATTTCAGCACATAAAAGCGGCTGATTGGAAATCAGTTTCGTGACGGTAAAAAAATTAAAGTAGTAGAAAAAAATCCAATATATGTATACAAGCCTAGTATTACCACTAATAGTTCGTTTTACCCGCAAAGGGAGTTTTAATTATAGAGTATTTGTGCTTTTAGTTTTTTTGTGTGTGCCATGTTCGTCTGTAAGTTTTTGACATTTCGCTTTCGGTTTTAAATTCGTGACTAAAGTACTTTTTTGTTATTCGTTTTGTGTTTCTCTATTCACTCTTTAAATGCCGTTCAAATAATAACAAAAAATCGATTTGTTTACATGTGCAAAATTCAAGAAACAGGCATAAAAGGCATATAGAAAGAAAACAAAGAATATACCTACTTAAGAATTATAACAAGGCAAAAATTCCAGAAATTTATAAAAAAAAAATGTTTTAAGTGAATGTAAAATTAACAAATCATGAAAATTAATAAATTGAACAAAAGTCTTGAAAATGAAAAGTGAAAATTAGTATAACAAAAGCCGGTTTCTACGAGTTTCTTGCTGAACTTAACAACAGACAGACTGAAATGCCGCTGAGGCGCCTGTCTGCTGTTAAAATAAAAATTTTCACATTTGTTAAAAAAGTTACAAGGGTGTCATAAGCTGGTCTTAGAAAACAAGTGAAACAAATTGAATTGTGATATTTTGGTATAATTTATTTGTTATTAATAATATCGCTTGCTAATAACTTGGTGTGTATTTCTCTTTCGTAAAGTGTGGGCGTTTAATGTTTGTGTTTGGTTTCTTCACTATATACGACAACAACAACAACGACAACGAAAATAATACCAGTTCAACCACTCATAATTTAACTTAAATAAAAAAAAAGTTTTAAATTCATGTTTAATTCGAAAACTAAAAACTAGTAAAGTGCTGAAATTCCTTAAGAAAATCTGATATGAGACAATTAAAAAACAAGTGTGTGTTCTCCTCTCTGCTTCTTGTTATGTTATAAAAATTCTTAAGAAATAATTTAAAAGAACTGGAAATATTTTTCAAAAAAAATAAACAAATAATAAATTTACTTATATTCGGAAGCAACATTATAAACTACAACAACAGCACATTTTGCTTTAATTTACTTGGAGTAATTTTGGAAAAATGGATCCACAGCTTTAACAAAAAGGTATTTTTCATACTTATGTATGTACATTTACATACATACATATGTACATACAGTAATATATATTTGTAATTAATTTTTAATAGCAAATGAAATTATCTATAATTTTAAATTATATGTGTAACAATCTCAGGTGTTATTGAATGAAACATATGCATCAGACAATGACGCCGACAGAAAAAACTCGTTGGCGGCTGAGCACAAAATGCACCGTGTGTTACTATTTTTCTGTTAGATATTGTCGAGTATTACCAAAATCTGTCCTTGAAGTTTTCCAAATACCCCGAAAATCTTGAGTTATGGGTAAAACATCGGTTTTTCGTGCGTAACTTGGTAACTACACAAAAATTCGAAATAAAGTTTTTGATTGATTATGGTTCAATGTTCACGAAAATATTTAGAAAAAACGGTTAGAGATTGTCTGAGTTATTAAATATTTTACTAGAAGACCTTTTGTTAAAAAACTACCCTCATTATGTGTTTCGTCTTTTAGATTCTAGGATGTTACAAAATACAAAATTGGTACAACAATGGTGGTAACGAAACGTTTTTCCGCAAAATTATATCGTCGCCTCAGAATTGGTTTAGCCCATACGCCACAAAGTTAGAGTCGAGAAAAACTACAAAGAAGGTTTTCATAAAGTTTTCTCAAAATACACCCAAGGGAATTCATTTGTATTTGCACAACTGCTTCCGCTACATGTTTTAAAGAAAAATGTAAATTTTTTTGAACTTTCATGAATGGAGTTAGAAGTTAATATTACTTTATTGTAAACGTAAAAATGCGTTTTGTGCCACATACACCACTTTACTTAATTTATTTTCAAAAACTAGCTTTAAAGTAGTAAAGTATACTTTACAGCTGTGAATTGCGAATTTTGTTGTTTTGCTTATTTTTCTTGTTGTCCAGAGAAATAAATCGATCGTTTAACGCCGACCAAGAAGCCGCCGTAATATTTTTAACTGTCTATCCGCTTACACACTTACACAAGAAAAACAAGTAATTAAAGTGTATTTAATATAGCAAATGAAATTAAATTATTGTTATACTGTTATACTCAAACATGCATAATTAAGGTTTCTTTTATTTCATTTTAGTGTTTAATAAGTTTATATTAAAACATGTCATCGGCGGCTGCGTCTGGGTGATGATATTTTTGCTTAACCGTCGCCGTTGAATTTTTTCTTACGGCATCTTCTTTTATTATTCATATCTTATAAAACTGCAGCAGCTTACTTCGTACGTTTTTGTATGAAGAATTTGACGCAATCGCCAAACAGTGGCGTGTACAGCAAAACAATACTTATTAATAGTGGATATGGAGCAAAATGATTGCTTAATATTTCAGAAACCGATATAAATTTCGTGAAATGCGTTTTTGATTTAGAAAGAGGGCATTCAAAATATATATATTCCATACATAACAATTTTTTTTTTAGGAATTGTCGGTGGAGCAAAACTATTCTGAGGCGACGATATGTAGTCTTAGTATTTTTACATGAGCTAAGCTCTCTTTTGTTGCCACTCTAACTTATATAAAAGTGATTTGCAACTTGCGGCCGTCAGGCTGTACAAATCGTATTTGCTATAATAGGTATAGGCTATTAACTAAATATAAATATATACAGAATGCAAATAAATTATCTAATTTGGTGTAACTTCGTTGGTGTAAAATCGTTTCAAATTACAAACTAGACCCCTCTGGTTGAAGATCTTTTTAAAATTTCAAAGTTGACATAGCTGTATCGCAGAATTTCACTGAGTCGCCGCTAGGATCGGCGGCGGCTAAGATATTGGAAAATAAGTCGGCGGCGGCTTAGAGTTGAAAACTGGTGGACTTCGTTGTCTAATGTGCACATAAACCTTTTTGCTGCATCATTTGAAACGGCTTCAATAAATTAGATTTGTTCCAAATTAATTACCTGTGGACTTATACCCACCGCAATGCGACTACATATGTATATTGAAAGTTATACATTTGGAAGCAACTGATCATCAGCAGCTGCATCTTAATTATTAAGTTACACTTCACTGTGGTTGTTACACTTCATAAAAAATATATTTTTAATATGGAAGCAACACCTAGAAAAATATGTTCAACAAATCAAGGTCAGTGCTAGAATTGGCTTAAATTTATTTATTTTATTTCGAATAACATTGTCAAGCATTCGAGCATTTCGAGATTTTTGCATTTTTCGATACATTAGATGTTCTGCTATCGAAATATACAAAAAACTCGCTTTAAAATAAAAATTATGAGTTAGGGCCTTTCTATATCAAGGTAACGATATGTATCATTACATTGAATTAAAAATGTTCCAAGAAAATGCCAAAAAATCCGTAAAATTTTGAGGATCCTTAACTCACGAAATATGTAAGCGTTTTCGGGGAGTGTAGTACTCAACTTTTTTTTTTTAGAAAGATCAGCAATTTTTTTTTATTCAGAGAGTTGTCCCTAATTTGTTAAAAAATTTTTTTTATTAATTTCAAAAAGCACTTCTAGAATTTTATGCCTTTAATTGCCTGTCCTCGTCAAACTAAAGTTTCTTTTCCACAAATAATTATAATAAAATAACAAATATTACACAACTTATTTCATTTAACTAATTAAAACGGATTTATTTATCATTTCCTTCTGGCTACTTCCAATTAGAGTGGAAGTTCAAACGTATAACTTGGAGGCATATTATTAGGTACATACGAGTACATATCGCTTCTTTATTGCAACACGGACAGAATTAAAAAAATTTAGTTTTGCAGAAAATTAAATTTAAGTTCTCAAATTACAATGCAACTCAATGAAGATATAAATTAATTTCTTTGTATAGAAGATTAAATTTTATACATATTACGATTTCTTCCCGGCATACTAACATCAAAAACGCATTTTTTGGGATTGTATGTCTATGTTACAATAAAGGAGCGACATGAAGCAACTCATGTATAGTCCAAATAACGATATAATATATATATATACCACATATGTACATACATATACACATACATACACATATATATGTATGTACATATCGGTCATTTACTCAAAAAACGTCATAACTCAAAAAAAAAAATTAGTTTGTCAGCATACGAGTTTGAAGTTTTCAATTTACACACAACTTAATGGAATAAGAAAATTTTATTTTGCTTTCAGGAGTTAAGTAAACAAGATATTTATATGAAATTTTTACACAATACAAAGATCGATATGAGGATTAATTCTGCGTCATTAACTCAAAAATTCCATTTTTTGAGTTATGACGTGCTTTGAGTAAAGGAGCAATATGTAGGTATGTACATGTATAATTAAATATGTACAAATGAACAATAAAACCAAATCCTTATATCTATGGTAAAAGCATAAAAATATAATTACATTTATAGACACGTTGATGAGAATTCATTGACCCACAATCAAGTTGTAAATAAGAGAACAAAACCAGAAAAACTAAAAACAACCCTCTTCCCCTGCAGCAATGTTACAGAACAACAATGAACAATGTTGCTGTGATTATGCTTATGATGTCGATGGTTTTGCATGCCAGAACATCTATAAAAAATTTTTGCAATTAAATAAAATTAGTATGCCAAAATGCAAGCAGCAACCCTTAGGCATGAGGTTAAGTTAGTAGAATTCTAAATAAAATTTATCACTCCCTTCATAAACGTTATGCACATTCAAGTTCGCATAAATATTCATACACACACCAGAATTATCTGGGACGTCAGTTTTCAGAACATTTTAACACTCTTGTACGAAATTTACGTACCACCACTGTATGTTATCATTCCGTTAGTAAAAGTACTCGTAATAACTTCTCATATCCTTTTTAATGTAGAAAAAAAAAAAAAAAAATAAAACAGCCAATATATAAATAAAGGCGCAAATATCACGTAGAATAAGAGAAAACGCAAAATTGCAATAAAAAGACATTAAACTTTGGCAAAACTTAAACAATGTCTGTGTGTGTGTTCATTTAAAATTTTCAACACGCTCAATTAAAATAAATTTGTTAAATGCGTGTCGGTGCTAATTTTCCATTAGAGTCAGACAGACGTCCTCTTTTGGGTTCTACATAAAAGAAGTCTAAGTTGAGGAAATTGTCTGAGGCTTTTCCTCTTTTCATTTTAAAAATATGTACATATTTGAAAGTTCGTCTAACAGCAAGTTTGTATGAAGTGTAAAATGTTTAAATTATTTAAACATCTAATTTAAATGAAATTATTTGCTTAATGTTGTCATAATGTGCAATTTCGCTTAAGGGTGGGGGGGGGGTGGATTTCTAATTCCTCTTTAAGTTCTAAAGTTGGTTCTCCAGTTATATTAAATGTTTTGATGAAGTGAACTACCATAAACTCATACTTGGATAATTTAAAAGTTTGTATAAATAGACGTAAGCGAATTTTCTAAACGTGCCCTTAATTATGAAAGTGGTCTAAGTCCGTAGATTACATACGACCGAATCAAAAAATATTTGTATATTATGCAATATTTTGATTTAAAGTTGTACTAGTCTCGATTAGTATAAATTTTATTAAATATCACTGTGCTAGTTCAAAAATTTAACAAGCGGGGTACCTGGTGGGTAAACCTAATTCGAGTACGCTGAATCCAATGGTGGTAACCGTTTTTTAGGTTAGCTCTTGTTTAAAAAATAATTAAGATTGAAAACTAAAAATCGCAATTTTTCCCAGTTTTCTACTATTCATTAATTTCTATATCAATTAAAAGAACATGCGTCCTAAAGAAATTTTTGAAAAAAAATGCAATAAAAAAACTAAAAAATTTCCCCAAAAAATTTATGATTTTTTTTCCAAAAAGTTTTCTCAGGACGAAAGTTCTTCAATACATGTCTTTTCAGAGTAAGAATCATCTCTCAATTGTTCACTGAATTTGGGGCTGTAATTCGAAACGAAAGTATGTATATGTCTTCGAATTGTAGTGTTAATAACATACAAATTCGAAGGTATTTGCTTTCGTTTCGAAATACAGAGTAGACCTCTGGTGGGTTCATCTTTATTCATATTTTGATTTTATTTTAAATACTAATCAATTTTTGTGTTATCCCTTATTATGAATGCATCCGATTTTCGACCCCCGCCGGCTTTCGAATATCGAATTCATATTATGAGCATCGAAAATTTCATTAAGCAACGGAATTTTGTTTTCAATAAAGTATTTTAATATGAAAAATTATTAAAAATTGTTACAAAGTTTAAAAATCACACTGAGTCAAATTCACAAAAGTGACATTCTTTGTGGAATGCACGTCATACTACCAAATGATCAGTTGGATCAGTCGAAGATCAAAAGTTTTCATAATAAGGACCAAAGCTTCTGTATTTACATTATAGCTCTGTTAAGTAATGATTAGTAATTGTAATAATTAGTAATTTGATTACTTTTTTTGAAAGGTGAAGTAATAATTAAATTACGATTATATTGATTACGATTCCTAATAATGGAAAAGTAATCAGAATTACTTGAAATTACAATAAAATAATTAAAACTAATCAAAAGAAATCACAAAATAATCCGATTACTTTTACAGATTACTTTTAATTCTTTTTCACTATTTTTGAAGTAATCTTTGGTAGAAGTCGGTTTATTTTTGCTTACTTTTGATTCTTTTTGATTATTTTATCATAATTTCCAGTAATTCAGATTACATTTCGATTATTAGTAAACATAATCAATTAGTTATCAGAAATTGTTTAAAAGAGAATTACATATATAATCAGTACAATTCTTTTTAAAATTTAATCTAATTGATTCCTAATTGTAATGGAAATTTAAGATCTCTGATTTAAATATCTATCGGTTTACAAGTTTTCTCAAAATATATCCGATAAAATTTATTTTGTGGTTTCAGCATTGCTTTCGACATAAATATATATGTTTGGCAGAAAAATTAAAATTTTTGACAATGAATGAATGATCATGAATGAAGTTAGAAGTTGTAAGTAAGTAATGACCCACCTTATGAAATCTTTGTTATATAACTAACTAAATTTAAGTAACTCGTTTTTTAACATTTAAGAAATTTATGATACAATATGTCAATTGTCATATGTTTATTATAATTGATATTTATTTGATAGTTAAGCAAGTCCATTGGTCAGAAGACTTCAACCACACATTTTGAACAATAGCAAACCTCTCTTATCTTATGCACAGACTTTCAAAAACCATTTGAGAAATCATACGTAGTGGGACTAGAAACTTATACAACCCCATATAGGCATGCTTAACCACCGGCAAATATATTTCAATTAGAATAACTCTTTTTTTTAAATGGTCGGCAGGTCAACCCAATAATGAGCTGACGATATACATACATATGTGTATGCGTTAATTATCAAATCTCTTTGTCACCGACTTTGAATTAACAGAGTAAAAATTAAATGTATCTTCTGATTCTTATTATATTATAGAGTTTTAGTTCAATTTGCTTTGTTTAGAAAACGATTATACTCGTAATGTGGGACTCTTTATTTTTTTCTTGTTTTTTCTTTTTAATATATAAAATTTTCATTTTACTTTAAATGGAGAACTCTAAAAACTCAACAAGTCTGTCAATTAGTTAAACAACAAAAAAGTCATGTAAATCAAATAAAAATTAACCCATAAATGTACTGAATGGCATAACATCAATTAGTAAATATGTGTGAATGTATGTAATCGACAAGGTCCTTTGAAAACTCCACTGCACTCTGAAAGACTTCTTTAGTCGTAAGCGAAGTCACGCAAAAAATCCAATTAAATTTTGTTATATTTTTCAAACACAGTGTGCCAAGCAAAGAAAGCGTGAGAGAGAAACAAATAAAAAGCAACCAACAAACTAATAAACGATTTTAATAGTTACACGTGCCACATATTATGCCAGGGAAAGTATTTTTGAAATGTCACACAAATTAAAGAAATACAATGTTGCAAGTACATATACATACATACGTATATATAAATATGAGTACATATGTACTCATATGTCTACGCATATACAAACATACTCACATATCCCCGTGCGCACATTCTAACAGACAAACCTAAACAAGAGCAATAAGAGTTGTTAATGCTAAAGTGTTATAACTGAATAATGGTAGAAAACTGAAATATTATAAGAAAGCTAATTGTTTTTGTGTTATTTTGCGTTCTATGCAAACTACTGCAATTATTAATTATACACTGTCAAAATTCGATTTTCCAACATCAAATTGTTGTTGCTGATTTATAAAAAATTGTGTTGCCTGCCGGTCTTGCTTAGGCTTGTCTGTAAGTGGAAATTGTGAAAAGCGGAAATGTGTATGTGCGTGTTTTAAGAAGATTTACTGTATTTTTGATTTAAATTACATATGACAGTACTTTCATATGTATGTAAGTACTTTTATGTATGCGAGTGCTTCAATGTGTTTATATGATAAAAAAAAGTAACTGCCACTAAAATCAAAAGCAAGTGTTTTGGGCAACAGCAGCTACACAGTGCAAGCAACACAACAACAACATTGTGTACAAATAGTTTAACGAGTGTTGAACTATAAAATTTAACCACTGAGATTTTGTTGTCTAACTCCCCGTACAATAATAAAATAACACACGAAGATTATACAAACATGTTTGCAAGTGTATGGTGCAAGTGTACACAACAACAAAATTTAAAAAAAAGATGAAATAATCTCATACCGCCAAACGATGTGGAAATGAAAATCTACTCTTATCTTATGTAGTGGACATAAAATGATGGAAAAAATCCCTGCAGTTTTATCAAAAATTTCACTTAAATCTACAAAAGGTGTTTTTATATAATACTCGTAAAACTGAACGTGCCAACGCAGCAGCAGCAGTGGGAAACAGTGTGACAAGTATGATGCAATACAATTTTCACAATTTATGAACAAAGAAAATGATGACAAGATAAAATCTGTTAAAATTGGTTTCAGTGAAGATAATATACTGAATTTTGTGATAGAATAGAATGACATAATTATTGTCAAATTAGTTCATATTTAAACCGATAGATGGCCCAAACGTTATAACACTATTCTTAACATAAAGTTTTATAAAACAACCGCATAAAAATTTTGCAAAAAATCTCCAAAACTAGAAATAAATTGGCAAAAATTATTTCTGGTAAACTTTTCCTACCAAAATTTAAAATGCATTAATTATTATAATTAATACATATAAAAAAGTCTAAATCAGGAATAATTTCTTAATCAAGCTTAAGTTCAGTATTTTCAATTCTTATTGAATGAAATATTTTTATTAATTAATGTGATTTTCTAAAGAAGAGAAGAAAAATTAAACTGTTTTAGCTGAGGGAAATGCGCATTTTTCTGTGCAAGCATGCAGTTCATCATCATATTATTTTAATTTCCTGCAGACGAGTTTTGGTAGGAATTATTTTTGAAATTTACTCCTTCATCGAATTAATTTTCCTGAGTAACAATAATTTTGAAGTTGAATTTTGTTAAAAAAAATAGCCGTAAAAATCGCCAGAAAAATTAACATGTCGCCAGATCAAAAATTTATACGCCACACAATTTGAAAAACCATCACTTTTGGCGAGAAATCGCCATCTCTGACAGCGATTCTGCAATTTCTTTTTAACGATAGTGTACATGTGGCACCTCTGCATACAAAATGTCAAAATAAGCGAAGAACACAAAAGAAAAACTAAACGAATTTGAGATTCTTATTTTTTTTTTACTTCAACCGACAGCGAATATCGTTAAAATATGTTACTGGATAGCAAAGTCGATAAATTTTCGTTATATTTATTTTAGCGATATGCTTGTCGTAATAAAAAGTTACTGAATCCAGGTACTGGCATAGACATGCAATTGCATGTTTCTGGTTTCCCTGCCAAAGATGCAAGAGTTGAATTCAAAATTTGTATACTTTCGAATATATATTATATATATTTTCAAAAAATTATTACAACCAAATTATTCTCTTATAATAAAGTCTCTGTTGCATTTATTACTTTTCACTGTGCTGTCTTTGTAATCAAAAGCATCTCCTTGATTTTAATGAATATTATCACAACATTTTTATACATCTTCCGTTTTCCTCATTTTTCCATTTGAAGTTTTATGACAAGCAAAGATGTGATTTTATACAACTGCCCTATAAAACCTCTCGACATGGGTCGTGTCATTACAACTTTTATTTTTCCAGCTCGTTGTCGTAAAATTGTTCGTTCGTTTATCAGTTTGTCGTTGCGCTCTATGGTTGCTGTAACAGCCATAACTACCCCTAAAATTTCAATTTACATTTTATTTTTCTTACATGGATGGCCTTCATCTAAATACAACAAACTCATTATTATCACCTTTTATTATTATTATTATTATTACTGATTCAGTTCTGAAATGGGACCAAATATTCCTGTGCTCATACACTCATGGCATATAGTGACTACCAGCCAACAACACCTTTTCAATGGGTTTTTGCCAGTGTTTGGCAAAATGTACAATATTTATACACAAAATTATTTTGGTTTAGCAATTAAATGGAAATATGTCACGTTCAAAATAATTGTGCTTGTTCATTTTCATGTCCCTGTGTTTTTTGGAGAGTGCGTGCGTGTGTGTTCTACTTTTTGTTGTCGGTCGTTTATGTGCGAGCTTTTTTATGTTTATATATTTTTTCGTGCCACCTCCTGCGGTATCCTTGTAATAGGTTGGCTGTTAGGATTTTTGTTTACTTTGTAGCTTTGTTGTAATAACGCCGCAAATGGCTATACACAATTGTTTCCTAGCTTTTTCCTGTTTTGTGGGAGTTTGTTTTGGGTGTTTTTTTTTACATGCGAGTACGTAAATATGACTGAAATAAAAATTTATATTTATGGCTTGAATTTGTGTACATATGTATGTATGTATGTTTGTACATATCTTCATTAAATGGAATGTATTCGGATAGTATTTTCAGTTATGGAAGAATAAATTTTTCTATAGTAGAAGATTCCTCGCACATGTGAAGCTGTTACACGAACTGATTCATGTGTGAGATTCTTTTACAAAACGAAAGCGAAGAAAAACGCTTATATTAATAGTAGAGAGAAGTTTTTGCGATGCGTGTGAAGATTATCTAACAAGTCTTTCAAAAAGCATGTTAAGAATCGCATGAGCCGCATGTAGGAATTATTTTAAAATATGAGTGTGTATAAAAATTCAGTAAAGTAGCGACTTTGACTCGCATAAGAAGGCTTCCTTCCGTACGGACACTTTTTGATTTTCTTAGTTTTGGAATTTTTTTCGGTTTTCGGCGATTTTTTCAGTTGTTTTTTAGTTTTGGCGCTTTTTCTTTTTGGCGATTTTCTCGATTTAAGCTGATTTTTTTAGTTTTAGCGATTTTTTTAAATTTGGCGATTATTTGTCGGTTGTTGGCGATTTTTTCGTATGTATTTTAGTTTAACCGATTTTTTTTTAGCTTTGACGTTTTATTTCGTTTTAACTGTTTTCTCAGTTTTTGTTCGTTTTGGCGATTTTTTTCGGTTATTGGGGTTTTCTTTTGGATGCTTTTTAGCTTAAGCGATTTTTTTAGTTTTGTCCATTTTTTTTTCTGGCAAATATTTTTGGTTGTGTGATTTTTTAAAATTTCTTAGCGATAATTTTTCTTTTAGTGTTTTTTTTTTGCATTTTAGCGATTTACTTTATTTTTGTTGATATTTTCCATTTAAGACAGACGGACGGACATCGTAGCGAAAACAATATCCCTTTCACCTTTGATGTACGGAACAGTAAAAATCGACAAGTGGTCTTTTTTTATATTCAAATAGTGAAACTTTTTTTAAATAATATATGTGGCATAATCAAATCTAACTAGCTTTCCCTCTTTAATATTCGCAGACCTTTTTTCGGGATGGCAACATTATATTTATATAGCGTGAACTTTTCGTGTAATGGAATACTAGAATTTTTGCTTTTTTATAATGCATACGCAATTATTAATTAACTGTTAGTAAGTAAATTTTTGAGCCCCTATTGCGTTCTAAACTCAACTCAGTTTGGTTGTCTGAGAGTCCACCCAAGTTTCACGTTGGTATTACTATTTGCAACTTCAATAATAGTTGTGTTTGCAGTTGACCTGCGCACCATAACATTTCCAAGTAAATATTAGTTCAGATTATTAATACTAAAATATAATTGGGTTGCGCCAAAGTTGTGTTGACTCTCAGACAACCAATAACTAAATGCCACTTCAAATATGGCTTAAAAAATTTTGAATCAAAATATGATGGAAACACATCCATGCTATTTGTTTTGATTTTTGCCCGTATGTTGTGTTTGACATGCAAACGGAATGTGATTTTCAGGCATTAAAAATATCTACTTATAAAATATGTATTTTTAAAGATTCATATTTTAATATTTTATTTTGTTATTACTGTTGTTATGGCATTGATGAATTTTTCATTTTCATTAAAAATACGCAGCCAGTGGCACACTCAATCTCTAGCTTCCAGTGTCTCTGCCCGTCCTTCCTTGGTTGGTCCTACATACATACTCGTATGTATGTATGTGATGTGTCTGTATATGACTGCAAGCGTGCACATAAATATTTATTTCATCTCTTATGAATATGTTTTGCCCTTTTTTTTTGCCCGCGCACATACATAAATAAATACATATTTGTATTTAAATTTTATGTTTCTGTTGAAAGTCAATATTTTGTATTTTCATACATACGAGTACATACGGTGGACGCTTCATAACTGAAACTCGTTAAGTTGAATCTCTTCATAATTTGATGTGTTTCCCAGTACTTGTACCCGGATTCTGTAACTTTTTGCGAACAAAAATTGTAATATTTACTCACATATTTATTCGTTTGCGATAACGATAGTGTACATCTATGTTTTAGTGACTATTTTATTTTATATCATGTGGCATCTCTGCATACAAAATGTCAAAATAAGATTAAAGCACAAAAAAAATAATGAAAAAAACTAAATAAAATTGAGCTTAGGGTTTTACTTTTCTACTTCAATCGATATTCCTTATTGTTAAAATATGTTACTGGATAGCAAATTCGATAAATTATGAATCATTGGCCTTACATTACTTTACTTTTGCTCAAGATTCAACTGCGGTGTTCACAATAGACAACTCAACTATTTAACTGAACTATAAGCAACTGAACTGCCAGCAGATGCATCAGCCTTTTTATATTTCACACAAAGCTTCCAGAATGTGGCAGCAACTTCTAGATTCTAGAAAATCTCAGCAGCATCTCTAATGCTTGCTTTCGATCGCGCCATTAGTTCATTTATTAAATCCATTTGTTTGTGCGTAGGTATGTAAGTCATTATAATTCATTTATTGTGCTTGTTTTTCTATATGAACTACCATGTGTGCGTTTGTATGGATGTGTGCATTTCTTAACAGAACAGAAGCCATTTCATTATTGTTGGGGTTATAGTTTTTATTTTTACTTAATCATCTGCTTATATGATCGTACGTGTATGTACAACTCGTTACGTAAAAACACAATTTTTGGATTATGACATACGTGAACGTACTGAAATCCCATTCAGCTTATACAATTGACGTATCACTTAATTTGTTTTCGTAAAATTGTCGATACGATCACGGATGTGAAGATTTGAGCTCTGTTTATAAACCTTTGTATTGGGTTTGTTCGCGGCAATTTTCGTAAAAATATTTTTATGAAACTTTTACACAATATGGCTAAAGGCCGTGATACACTAGCCTACATGATCGTGCGATTTTTGAGAAAATACAGCCCTGGTATGATGAAGTCTATGAACATTTTCAAAAGACAAAAACAATTCATCAGATCAGGGTTGTATTTTTTCGTAGATCGCGCGATTGTGTAGGATAGTGAACCATGGCCTTAACAATATAAGAATTAATTCTGATTTTTTTTTGGGCTTTTGGGCTCTGACGTTGTTTTAGTAAATGAGCGATTTGTACATGTACGTATAACACATAAAAAGGTTCTGAATAAACAATCAAAGATTTTAATAAAATTCTTTTTAAAATTTTTCTCTGGTCCCCTGAATTTCAAATAATAGAGAGTGTACTGTATATATGTATGTGTTTTTATATTGTGCATGTATATAAATATTATTTTGTTTTCATTTCATTGACACTACTGACACATACACTTCAGCACTTGTAATACGAGCAAATACATATTTGTAGATTATTCTCTGCTTTTTTACAACAGAGTGACGTTAAATTGTGCGTGTACTCGTATTTACATATTAAAAAAGTAGTTGTTGTAATATTTATTTATTTATTTTTATTATGACCTTAAGTTAAAATAATATTTATTGATTGATATTAACAAATGGACGTGTTTGCAAAAATAAAATATTGTATGCACAAAGTGGCAAAGTTGCAGTTAATGGACTATAATGAAGTTTATTTTTATAGGCAGCCCTCCGGTCAAAATGGCAAAAGATCATTTTGAAAGAAACTTTAGTGCTGCTAACAGCAATTTGTGCAATATTAGTATTTAGTGATTACGCTTTTTTGGGCCAATGCTTGTCAAGTGTGACCGTATATGCCTTTATAAATAATTTATTTTCACAATTATTTTACTTTTACTATTACAAGACTTTGAATATTTTAAAAAACATGCCACAGGACGACGAATTGCACGCAGCATAATTTTCCTAGAAATTAATTTTTTATTTTATGTAACCGCCTGAAAAATTTGATGTGATTAGTGCGACCTAATTTCTAACAAGCAGTCAAAATGGAACTTTTAATTTGTGGTCCTTCGGACTGAGAAAAAATGCAAATGTTAATAATAATTAGAGCAGAAGTATTTAACTTTTTTTTTAAATGTCTAGTTTAGAAGAAACCAAATTTTTTTTACTATGATTTTAAAATCCTTTTATATGAATATCACAGCTTAGGCCAGCAAACACATGTTCTAGTAAAGTAAATGAATATTAATGACTTAATGTTGTACTTGGATGCTGGTAAACTTAACTGGAATGAACAAAAAATATATTTTTAATAAAAATACCTACATACTTACATACAGAATATTTTTGCTGCAAGTATGTCAACAACATAAAAATTATTGCTGGAGAAAAAAAATAAAGAAAGAAAACAAGAATTTAAATGAGGCGATGATTGTTTAAACAAATAATAAAGCATTAAGCAGCATGATGTGAATGACACTTTTTGTAAATGCAAAAAAAAAAACTGCAACTCTTAACCGAAAAGAAAGAAACAGAGCGCAACATACATATAAATTATTTCAAAAAGAACAATCATATTTACATACATATTTTAATGGATATTAAACCGTAAAACGCTGGAAACAAAAAGTGCAAAAGTTTTTATTCAAACTCGCAGCTTAAAGTAAACGAGAGGAACGATACGAAAATGACTTGTTTCAAATAAAATGCAATTGTTAGAAAAGTGTCTTTCATAAAAGATTTTATATGAGACAAAATAATAACCAGCAAAAAGTTTTTTATGATTAATAATTAAGCACAACTTACTTTAACATACAAACTACCTACCTTTAGCATTACTTGACAGCAGTTATGTAACGACTGCACAGTAAAAAAAAAACAATAAATTAGTCTCTGCCTAGTTCAGTAAAGAGCGTGTGCTTAAGGCTAAGACTCACTATCCTACACAATCGCACGACTTTTCACAAAATGCCACCCTGATCTAATGAATTATTGTCGTCTTCTGAAAATGCCCAGGGTTGTACACCGAAAAAAATATTCCTGCAATAAACAACTTTATTTGAAAATAAAGCCAAAAATCAATTAAAAATGTATTTAAGTCAATTAAATTTTAGTTAAAAATTAAATTAATTACAAAGTTTTGTTTTACTCAATGTAATTGACTTTTGGTTTTATTTTCAATTAAAGTTGTTTATTGCAGGAATATTTTGTTTGGTGTATTTTCTGAAACGTCGTACGATTGTTTAGAATTGTAAATTCTAGCCTTTAGCATGCAAGTAATTCTATGTTCAAACACTGACGAAGACATGTACTTTTTTTTAATTAAACGTGATATAAGAGGGCTACTATTTATATTTCGGGAAACATTTTTAAATGAAAATGGCTTTATTGTTTTTCCAAATATTCCCCATGGTGATCAATACACTTTTGCATTCGTTCAAACCATTTGTCATAGTAGTTTTTCCATTCCTCTTGACACATCTCCAAAACATGGGTTTTGATCGCTTCAACTGCTTTTTCGGCGTTCGTAAATCGTTAACCACTCAGTTTACCTTTGATATTCGGGAACAAGAAGAAGTCATTGGGTGCCAAGTCACAACTGTAAGGGGGATGAGTCATCAATACGATGTTTTGACTGCTCAGAAATGCACTTGTTTGACGAGATGTATGAGAGCTCGCATTGTCGTGATGAAGAATTATTGGTCTTCGGTGGTTAGTTTTACGAATTTCTTCGAAGACTTCCAGCAAAGAAATGGTCCTATACCACTCAGAATTGACAATTCTTTATTACAAATTTTTTGAAGCACCACGGTTGAGCTTTTTAATCATTTCCTTACACCACTTCACACCAGCAATTTCTTTGAGCGACTGATAAATTATGGGTTATCTAACGAGAAAAAATTTTTCTTACAACTAAGTAATCATGCAAAATCAAATGTATTGAAATGGAACTAATGTGCAAGGATGCCTCTATATCACTGCATCGATGTTTTGTGGCACAACAACCGATTTTGGACGACCTTCACGGAATTCGTCGGCGACGGAACTACGACCACAATTGAATTCACTATACCAGTGATATACTATGGTTTTTGATGGTGCTTTATCGCCATACAGAGAACTAAGTTCATCGACACATTCTTGTTGAGATAATCCACTTCCGAAAGTAATGAAAAATAATCCAACGAAAACTTTCTCTTGAAATTTCACATATTTTTGTCAAATTGATTTTCTGAACTCACTGTAAGCAAAACAAATAGCACTTGTACATCAAAGCGTTAAGAGTACATTTATGCTAAAAAAATGTCAAACTTTATTATGTTGTTGCCAGATTTTAGCTATTGACATTACTGTTGCCAGTTCCCGAATGATATTTCATATTTTATAAATATGAAATACTTGAAAGTGGCGCCAATGAAATGTGTATTACTTGAATATCAGCTTTTTGCCGTTTGCGTAATAATTAAGTCGCTGAGTACACGGCGACTATTGTTGCTAGAGGCATTTGTAGTCGTTTAGTCAGTAGCCTGCTGTCTTGAATGTGTTTAATGCATTGAGGATGTTTTTGTAATTTAAAACCAAACAAATGATTTTTTGAAACTTTAGCTTATTGCTTTTATTCCAAATTATGTCTGTGTTTACTATCATCCAAATTATGTATTTTCTATTTAAAATTTTCCTAAAGGGTTGTTCCAACACTTCACTTCCAGTTCATTGTAGTATTGTTTATAATGCAAAAAAAAAAAAAACAATTGAACATCCTCTAATAAAAGAAAAGAAACAAAGGAATATTCATTCCACTACCTCCTATAACTTCATCAAAATATTTTGCTCATTTCGCCTTAAAACAATGAATGGAAATGACATTTTTGTTTTAATGGAATGCGCTGTGCCAAGTATTAATGGTATTCGATGGAACTTTTAATTATATATCAATAGAATTTCAAATGAAAATGTACTCGTAACGCACCACATTTAGCATTATTGCTTTCTCTTGTTAATTTTACTTCAATGAAAAGGCAAAACCGCAAACGAAATTGACTTTAAAAACTTAAAGTTGTAATCGAATTAGACTAAAGCAACACCAAAAGAAAAATGTGGGTGTGGGTGTATGTGTATTTGCTTAAGAGCGCCAGGCGTTTGTCATTAGGGTGGCAACCTCATAAACCCCTCAGTTACAGTGAGCCACAGCAAGTCAAGCGAAAAACTAAAAATAAAATATGGTTGATATTTGACAATTATTATATTTTGCTAGACCTCCCTTTTTTTGTTATCTCTTGCCTCTAACATTTTTGGTGGCTTTTCATTTCCACACTCTATTCATACAAAATCAAAACCTCAACTAAAACTTTGCTATTTATATTTGAAAATATTCATAAGGTTTGTTGGAAAACGAAATAAAATAAAATAAAAAACTGGCAAGCAAATAAATGGGAGTATAGAAAGAAAACCTTCATAAAAAATACCAAAAAAAAACTGAATTGTAATTTAATACGAAACTTTTGTCGTTAATGTCATTTCGTCAATTACTCGACAACTTTCAGTAACAGAGTTGCAAAATAGGTCAAATACTTTACGCACTCAATATATTTTCATCAATGGTATTTGTCGAAGATATTTGGTAAGAACTTCACAGCAGCATGAGGTATAAAATGGTTAAGCATATTATTTGTAACTGAAAATGATTTCGACTGAGCTAAAGAAGAGTTTTACATGACCTACTTTTTTTTTGTTTGATATTGTTACGGTATATTTTCGACCGACTGTAAAAGTTCTTTTTTTGTCTGAAAAGGTATAGCTTCCACTTCGTCCTATTGTAAAAAAAGTGTAATTTTAATAATAATTAATATTTTACGGAACAAGTTAAATATTCATTAAAAAAAAACCCTAGACCCAGCTAAAGTGTATATAAAATTCGTTATAGCCGACTAAATCGTTTCTTTGTTATTGTTAAAGTTCCATTTGTAAACTTTTTGCTGCAGCTAACTTTTAATAAAAAAAAATAATAAAATGTCAAGTTTGGATAAATAATAATAATAAAAATTTAAAATATTTCTTCAGCTTCTTTAAAAAACCAATTATTGAAAAATTCTCTTTTTGCTTTTACCAAATACAAACACAAAAAAGAAAACTTTGAAAAAATTTAATTTGAAAAATAATAAAAAATAAGTATTTGCTTTTGCCAGGAAAAGTCTCTTGATTAAATTAAAGCTGGAAACAGGAAAAGAGCTGCAGAACGACGACACGATACGACACAATTGTCTGTCGTATCTCTCGTTACACCTTCAAATTTTCTTATCATTTTATTTCTGGTGTCATTTACCCAGTAATGAGTTTGAATGCCGCAAAATGGTGCAAAGAATAAAAGCCATTTGACATCCATTTTGCGCTTCTTTTGGTTGCTTGCCCCTACTTATTATGGGTTGGTTGTCTGGTGCGCGTTTTTCTTGTTAAAACGTTATTTTCCTGTTTCCGGTAAACAGTGAAAAGAATAAGGAAAAAAATAATATAAATAATATAAATAAATGCCGGCTGTTAAAGCATTGGCAGGTATGATTGAAGATGTTTAAATATTTTTTTCGCAGCAGCAGCAAAAGTAGTATACAAATTGAATGTTTTCTTGTTCAAAGGAAGCACTTTGAATGCTTTTTGCGGTTGTGTAGGTGTGGGTGTGTGTGTGTGTGTGTGTGTGTGTGTGGTATTTTATAGTTTTGTGCTGTTTTGTTAAATGCCGTTTACTGATTTTCAATTTCCTCCTAATGGCAGCACCAATTATCATTTTGTTTATGAGACTGATTGCTTTGTAAATGAAAGCTGCAAAAGAACTTGAAAGGCAGAGAACAAAAATATAAGCTGAGGTAAATTTATTTTGACTAAAAAAAAACTAAGAACAAAGAGCAAAAAGCTCTAAGTGAAAAATGTTTAGGCGTAATGATAACGGGGTTTTCAAACGGAGCATTTGATTGTGAAACTTAAAATTAAAAAATTCTTTTCATTAATAGCAACGTCTGTGATACGAGTATATTTCTCATTGCGAGTTAATGATATCAAATTATTATATCTTAAATGCTTTTTAGAAAGTTTGAAGAAATTTTTGAAAAAATATGGACGCATGTGCATTATTTTTAAGCGTCGTCTATATTTTTTCTTTGACATTGTTATTTCCTAAATCGGTACATTTTAGACCGATTGTAAAATTTTTTTTTTGTGTTCCAATTGGACCCTTAGTAAACATAAATTTGTAGGCGTCGACACGTCCACAAATTTTTTTATTTGATTTTATGATATTCTACTGATTTGGTTGCTGCAAAACCTAGCAAACACCTTTCGTTCTTTTAATTACACAATTTTAAACCTAAAAAATGGGCGGGGCAACGCCCACTAAAATTTATTATTATATTTCACGTGGTTCTACTCAACGGATTTTTACGAAACTTGCCACACATCTTGAGCTCTAAAATATACACAATCCAATCTATATAAAAAATGGGCGGAGTTACGCCCATTAAAATTTTATATATTTTTAAGTGGTTCTACTTAAATGGTTTTTACAAAACTTAACACCCACCCTGAGCTCTGAAAAACGCACAATCTTGCATTTAAAAAAATGGTGGATTTAATTTTATATATCACGTAATTCTTAATTTTTTTTTGTTTGAAAGAGTTTACCTCCAGCTTGGTTCCATAAATTTTTTTCGAAAATGTTCTATCAAATCTTTGCATCGAGGCCGGTTTCTTTTGGCAGAATTATTTTCTAAAATAACAACACAAAAGCTACCTTTTCTTAAATAGGCTTCAAAAAGAACTTTTTTTGCTCTAATGACACAATTTGATTTTTGGACATACGCTGTTATTAATGAAAACCACAGATTTTCTCTATTCTACTCATATTTGAAAGACTCGAATGCATGAATATTTAGAAAATCTCATTTAGAAAATCTCAGAAAAATAATTTTTTAATAACTATTGTATATGAGCGATGACTGATTGCCACACAAATTCATTCTTAAGAAAGTTCTATAAAACAAGTCCATTAATTCCCCATAATCAATCATTAACATGATAAACCATAATTACGCTTGTTTTCGTTTATGTTTTATTTCAGCACTTTTTAAATTATTAATACCAACCTATGACGATACTTTTCCTCTGGTTTGCCTGAAATATGTTTACTCAGCACTTTTTACTGCTGCAAATGTTTCGTATGGATTAAGATAGAAGTTCCTTTAATGTCTTTGCAAACAAACCTAAAGTAGAAAACCAGGCACAAACAACTCAAAAAAGAAAAAAATTGCAAATGTCACATAATAAATTAGTTATTTTGAAAGTTGTTTTTTTTTGGTTGCTCCCCCAAACGTTTATATAATAGACTTCCCAAGCTACTTTGTGTTCAAATCTTTGCTGCTTTTTTTGCTTATATTCTCTTTTTTTTGATATCCTGTGCTTTCCTTCTTTATTAACAAGAGTAGAGAGGTGCTGATGTCTTAAAGACACTCATAAATCACAGTCACTCATGTGTTCTGTTTTTGTTACTGTTTGTATTTCAAAAGTGTTCATTTCACATTTTTTATGTTTTTTTTTTTTGCTTGTTTACGTTCGTGTATCTTTGTTTTTCCTTGTCTGCTGATTAAGTAGCAGCAGTTTTGCACAAACACTTGCATAGACAATTTGCAAAGTTGGAATAATAGAAAATAAGCAGGCTTCTTCCTAAAATCATGGAAATTTAAAAAGTTTTCGATTTCTCTACTTACAAACGTTCCGTTAGCAAATTTCCCAATACAAAATATGTGGTCACAAATACAATAACATGTAAGTATATATCATTCCATTTAATAATACAAAATATATGCATGTATATGGGCATTTCCACAGAAAAGTCCACCTTTTGTCACTTTACGCCACCATGCAACTTAGCTTGTATTTTAAAGTTATGCTAACGTAACGTGTTAAGGTGGACTTTTCTATGCCTTGTTAATTACAAACTTATTAACCTATGGGCACCTACCACCCCAGTTAATGTAGCGTACACATGTTGATTATGAACAACAAATATAATAAGTTGATTAACGTTCAATGTTAACTAACATTAAATGCATTTGCAATTCTCACTTAGTTGATAAATGAATTGCCATAAACATCAAATTTTGTACTGAGTCTGTTTGCTTCCCCATCTCAACCAACAGTTTTGCGTCCTACAATCTTCTTCAAATTGTTATACAGGCTTCATTTTTAAACATTCACATTATTTTTAAATTTTATCTCTCCCCATTGTGGTTGCCTTTCATTAAACATCATTGTCATTGCAATGTCCTTTCATTTGCATATTTTGGTAATAAAAGAGTTTTTGAAAAAGTGAACCAAAAAAGAAAACATTGCCTTTTATTATTAGTTAAACAGAAAAGCCTTAAAGGCAACATAAATTAGCAGCAGCTTACAATAATTTCTAAACAATGTTAGTGGATTTGGTTGGAAAAAAAAATTAAAAATTTTTGAAGGGAAATACGATTTCTGTATTTACACGCCTAAAGTTGCATGTTAAAGCCACGCTAATAGCCAGTTAATGCTATTTGGTTTTACTTGTATTACATTTGGTTGAAAATGATTTTTTTTTCTGTCGGGAAAACATTAAAAAATCCATTTAGAGAGAAAATGATTATAGAAAGGCGGAACCAGAAATGAAGGGAGGAAAAACGAAAGTCATTTAGAAAAAAAAAATATAAAAAACAATTTGAATACAAACAATGCAAAGAATTAAGGTTTATATAAAAAAGTCAATCATATGGACTTGTTATGAGCCAAAGAATGTGCTAAAAGCATAAAGCGAGAAAATAAAGACAATTTATTATGCTGCTGATCGAAAGTAATAGTTTGTAATGTTTCTAATAGTAAACTTGTTTATGGTCCTTCGACCTTGCGGTAGAAGCCAATTCTTCAATTACAGTCTCTACACTTTTAGTGTGGGACAAGGAATACTAACAAAATGTGCTGGATTTGGCCGTCAAGCTGTGCGCAGTTAGAGAAACTAAATCGAATTCTGAATATCAAACGTGCTCATGGTCCTTCGAGCCTATATATAATAAGAAATGTTGACGGTGGCTTCAATTATGGCTATTACTTTTCTGAGAAACTAAAGAAAAAATCCAATTCATTTTGGAACTTATGATGCATAAACAGTGATGCTACTTATATAGACTTTTTTTCTTCCCCCAAGACGCTGTACCATAATTTGAAATAACCATTAACCAATTGTGCAAAAACAACCAAAGTCTACTAAACAAATAATAAAAAAGCACATACAAGATTTTTTTAGTATCCTCATTTCATTTCTCTAACTAAGCGGAAATTTAGCGATAACCCACACAAGGATTGGTCCTTAATGCTGAAGACAGTGCCGCTGCTGCTGGTGCAAAAGTGTTTTAAATTTTAATGTTTTAAAGAAATATACAAACTTATCACTTACATTTGCCTTAAGGATTCAATGGGTTTTGTGTAGTACAAAAAGAGAAAAGAGAAAAAAAAGAACACAACAAATAGCGCAACTTAAAGCGACAGCTAAAGCGAAGCAAACATACAAAAATTATCTCAATTCATTAATCTTAATTTAAAATGAACGCGTTGACTGAAGAAGAAAAAAAGTATTTATTGCATTTACAACTTGTTATAACCTCCCCTCCCCAAAAGAGATTGAAATAGAATTCAAAGATTCCGCGGCGTGTGTGTGTAGTTAAATTGCTTCTGCGCCGTTATTACCAAGTTGACCAGCTAGCCAAAGGCGACATTTTCATCTTTCATCAAGACTAACTACTGATTAAATAAAATAAGTAAAAATTAGCATTTGTTATTGAATTGTTTTTGGCGACACTGTCGCCTATACGGTCGCCACTGACCAGAATGGCCATACCGTTGCTGAAATTATCATGCACGAACTCCATAGAAAAATCTCGTAACTAACTAACTTGAACTTTCATCAGTATTTCGTCGAATATACACACTCGTGCCACAATCACCACAAAAGCTTAAGCGACATAATTTTCGAACTTGATTTTTTGATCAAAATCGATTTTTTTGCTATTGTAAATAATCGATTTTCGTCAAAAAACGAGTTCCCAAAAATTTGCCGCTTTACCTTTTTTAGCGGTTATGGCTCGATATGTGTCATTCACTCATCTTTCATGATGTCTGGCAGTCATGGCCAACAGGGTTTTAACCCTTTTGTCCTTGATAATATTTGATGGTTGAAAAAATTTTATTTGTTTATTTTTTGTTTTGAAAGTATAACTTGAATTTTCCATTATTTTTTAGGCTGTTTAATTCCAAAAAGCAAACAAAAATATCCCCACTATCCTTAAAACTCACATGCATACGTAAAAAGAATATATTTTGCTAAAATTTAGCACTTAAATGTGAAGTTACTTAATCAAAGATAAGTCCCTTTAAAAATTCAAATAGAAGGCGATATGAGAACAAATTGTTTTAGGCATAAAATCTTGTTTGTTCGATAAGACTTGGTTTTCTCAAATGATTTGTAAGTTAAAAAAAGGAATTTGCTAAAAAGAATAAGAAAATGTGGCTTTAGGGTTGTGCAATAAAGTTTAACATCGCTGTATGAAAACTCCGCAAAACGTTTACTGAAAATACAAACTTTTGTCTTCTTGGTTAAGCAACGTCTATATTGTTTTACGTTCCTACTTATGGAACTCAGAGCTAAAAAAACTTCACATGCTTATAGCAAGGCTCTTAATAAATCATTGAGAATCACACCATACAAACATAATAATTTGCAAAGCCTCCAACAAAAAGCTTTATAAATCAAGCAACTTAATTCGATACTGCATCAGCTTTCATTTGCTATTACCTTTTTACAATTAGTTGCCCATCGTTTAACACTAAAAGTGTTTAAAAGCGAAAATAAAAATAAAATATTTTATATAAGAAGTATATTTTTTTCTTAAATAAAAGCAATTTTTCTATAAACCACAACCGATTAAGATTTCGTTTTCACTTCATATCTAAAGCCCACTTAGCACAGTGTTAAGCAGAATATTCTAATGAACCTGCGCCAATTAGTAGCATACCTCAAAATGAAGTATGAATGAAGTGCACTGTTTTAAATTCTGCAGGAAAAAAAACAAAGAATACAATTGCACTTCTATTATACGTAAGGGACAAATTGCATATTTTTAAGCTCTTATATGCTATTTGCATTTCCAAAAGCCCTAAACAACAAGATTTCAAAAATTTAGTCGTAAAGAGAACAAAAGAACAAATAAACACACACACACAAACCAACAAAAGCTTTTTCAGCAATTGTTGCATTCTCTTCAATTGCAACAATTCTTATTGTTTTACAGAACTAGAAATCAAGCAACTGGGTTTTGCTTTATTTTAAAGTATTTTTTGCATTTAAGTTGTAATAGTTTTTAAGTTGTTCTTTTATTGTTGTTTTTTTTTCTAAGTTGGCATGAGTGTAGGTTTATTAAAATTTTAAACTTTTCTATGCAGTTGCCAGAAAGCAAACCAAAGTTTATTTTAAAAATAAATAATATTTTATAATAAAATTAAAAAGTTTTCCAGTGTCTGGTAAAAGTTTGTTTTAAATTACAAAACAATCTATGTAACGCTAAAAGTGCATATCGTCAACAAAAATGCAAAAAAGAATAAGAAAACAAAATATAAAAAAGTAAAATAAAAAAATATATAAAAAAGTAAAGCAAAAAAAAAAAACAAAACAAAATAAAAAAATAAAAAAATTAAAAAAAATATTAAACAAATAAAAAAATAAAAAAAAAAAATCATTGCCATTAAAAAAATGTGTTTATGTATTTGTTAAACTATTTTTCGCTTTAGCTGAACCCTGGGACTGCAACTGATTTAAAAAAATATTTTCCTTATTTTTCTAAAAAGCTTTTGAGTTCAGAAAAATTGCTGGCGAGTATAAAGCTCTAAAAAAATAATACTTATAAACACATTGGTTACAAAATTTTGGAGATGCCTTAAAAGTTTTGGTATTGAGCTTTAAGATTAGTTTTAAGATAACAAGCTTTTGCAACGAATCCTCACACATTTTACGTTTCACGCATTTTAAAAGGAATGGTTTTTTTCATATTTCTAATTGAGATCAATTTTCTGGGTCAGAAAATAAATTCCTATATGTTGTAAAATTAATTTAATACTTTTGGGCGGCGTTCAAATCTATTTTTAACGAGGAAGATCTCTTTAAGCTTTTTATAACGTGCAAAATTTGAGGAATAAAAAATTATTTTCCTTAAAGTTCTTGTGATGCTATGTTCCTCTATGGAACCCTAGGAGAATATATATAAAAAACTAGCATATCTTTTAGTAAAAATTAATTAAAACACCAAAACCCATCATGAATTCTATAATAAAGAGAATAAATGTTCTTCGAAAAGGAGTGGGAATCTAGGATAAGCTTTTTTGTGAGCCTTGCAAAGAAATATATACTCGTACACTAGCTACATCCTAACCATATGCACAATGTGCGAGCTTTTGCAAACGAGCTTTGCGCTTTCACACCGACGAGAGCTCAACAGCCAATCGGATCTCGGCGACAACAATGTTTGCTCTTACTAGACTTGTATCGAACTCTTCCAGTAGCTCGTTTTTGACACAAACCTCTGATCAACCCCATGTAATTAAAATGAGTTTGATCACTGGTTTGTGTCAAAAACGAGCTACTGAAAGAGTTCGATACAAGTCGAGCTCTTACTTTGTAAAGAATCAAAAACAAATTGTCAGCGCTTTCAAAGCTATTAATTCAAATGCAAATGTTAGAGTATGTGTGCTTGGACGTAGCTGTCGTAGATACATTTGTACAAAAGCACGTATAAGAGCCGTTTTCCAAAGCTTTAAGTAAGGTTCCAACGATCTGTAAAAAGTTTCCGGTTTTACAGAAATCTTTATAAATCCAAACTGTTTTATATATCTACATATATATTTTATATATTTATACTTGCTTATAGAAGCTTTTGAATTATAACAGCTTTAGTATATGCAATACTTTTAAGAAAAAAAGCTCTAAACTTAAAAGCTGCAAAACAAATGAGATTTATATATATCATAGTTGGCTAAAGTGCCACCAGAATGCTGAACTTTTATCGGCTTCTTATACAAATGAACACAAATTCACGAACGCTTCTACTACCTAAAGCTTTGAATGAAAAAGTTTAAAATTTAAATAGGTTAATTAAAAAGTGAAATCAATTTCCTTGTAAAATACAAGATAAGTTCCTTCACTTCTGTTAACAGCATATTTCCTCAATGTAAATTTGGCTACAAAGTTGGCTTAAAAGCTTTGTCAAAGTATAATAAAGCTTTTGTTGTCCAGTAAAAAAAAACTTTATTGCCTTCCAATTTTACCACTCAATCGTTCATGGTTTAAACTCTCTGAATCAAAAGTAAGAAAAAAGAACAATTTATTGATTCTGAAACATTTCCTTTGCAAATATTTGTTGCACTCACATTCGAATGACAACACCAACATACAATTTTATAGACAAAAATATTTTTAAACAAAAATACCTTTATTTCCTTTTACCAGTAAACATTGGCAACATTTGTTTTCTTTTATTTTTTTTTTAGCTTTATACATAAATGTGTATGGTACATATGTATGTATAAATGTACGTAAATAAAGCCAAAAAATAAACATTTTGTATAAATTTCCAATTTTTTTTTCCATGCTGCTCATTGTTATGAATCTGCAATTTGTTAGTTTTCGTAGCACTTCAAATTTTATTCATGTTTATAACGTTGTTATTTCATTTTTTAAATAAAAAAAGGTTATATTTCGTATTTTTTTGTTTGTTTTCTTTCAGCTTGAAGTACGTTAAAGCTGCAAATAAATAGCGTTTTTTAAGGGCTTTTAGTTACATATTTTAAAAAATGCTTGAAGCTTGCTGAATTTCAAGCACCATGCTAGAGAGACTGAAAAATTTATTTAAAATTTCTGAAATAAAAACATATTTTTTAGTTGTGTATTAACAAAAGGAAAATACACATATAAATTTTATTGTGATTTCATGTGTATGTAACCGCACGTGAAGTTATCTTCATTTCTTTGACTGTTTTCTGTTTTTGCTACATCAAAATTTAGCAAAAACAACAAAGTCAAAGTAGTTAAAAGAATTTTTTTTCATTCAAGGACCCTTTAGATATATTTGAATGTACAAAATAAAAGCAGTAATTTTTTTTGTCTCTCTCACAAACTTAAATTTTTTTCTGTTTAAAAACGGATTTCAGAATGTGAAAGGGCCTGTGCCAGGATGTCCACAACGTTCGACTTGTCGCACAACAAATTTTAAAATCTTGTTTTTGTTTCAAATGTACATCTGCGACAAGTCGAACGTTGTTCACATCAACACTCTCCCACATATTCAAGAATTGCTGCAACATGACTTGCAAGTCTAGATCGGCACTAAGGCTGATAGTTTTATTGTTTTAACAGAAGTCATTATATTTAATTTTAATTAATATATTATTTTCTTCTCTCGTTTCTTTACAGGTATGTGCATTTAATTGTTATAAACATATAGCCTGGAACATAAATCTTAAGGTATGTAATTTTTCACAGAGTCGAAATTAAATTTATTTAACCGTATCTTTGGAAAAGATCTTCGGTTATAATATTTTAATTATAATATTTTAATTTTCGAATTAAAGGAAAAGAACTAAGAGTTTTTGTGTTATGCTTATAAGAACCGTATAACCCACTCTTTGGAGATAATAACAGCATATCTCAACAACTAAAGCCAAATTCTAGTTATTATCCCCGAAGCACACAAAAAATCATTTTCAGTTGTATGACCAAAAAATGTTAACCGAAATTGTATACTACTGTTAAATTTAAAAAGTGTCCTTGAAAAATTATATGGTAACGCTGTGGGAGAAGTGTGGACAGCTACATAAATAGAAATGGAGAAAAAATAGGATAAATCTTGGCATATGCTAACATTGCATACATATAGAAGTATAGAGAGAGATATATATAGCAAGAGAGAGAGAGAGAGATTTATACAGAGATTGAAACAGAGCGATATAGACAAAGATAGAGAGGCATATATAGCAGAAAAGTTAGAGTCAAAACTATATATAGAGAGAAAAATAGAGAGATATAGTGAGAGAGCTAGAGACAAAAAAGAGCAAGGTAGTGGGAAAAAGCGAGTTAGAAATAGATAGAGAAATAGAGATATAGATAGATAGATAGAGATAGAGATAAAGATAAAGATAGATATAGAGATAGAGATAGAGATAGAGATAGAGATAGATATAGAGATATAGATAGAGATAGAGATAGAGATAGACATAGAGATAGAGATAGGGATAGAAATAGAGATAGAGATATAGATAGAGATAGAGATAGAGATAGAGATAGAGATGGAGATAGAGATAGAGATAGAGATAGAGATAGAGAGAGAGAGAAACAGTTATCGCCACACATAGATATAAAGCTTTTCTGAATCATTCCGTGTATGATTTATAAGAGGTTTTTCTTTGTTGAAATTAAAAAAAAACCTACAAACTACAATTTATTTGATTTAATTTGTATTGATTTAGCTTGCGACTTCCTTTAAAGCAATCATTTATTATTTGAAAAAAAAGAAAAAGAAATAATACATAATTAAAACGCTACCAACAATTAAAATGTGATTAAAATTAATGCATTATTTTTAGAATTTGACCACAAAATGTAATAATAATTCATTGTAATTAGCGGTAATTAATGTTGTTATTAATGGTTATATTTATGTTATATGTATGTATTTTTCTGTCTCGTATATTTTTTTATCTTGCTTGACAAATTGAATTTTATTGCATTAATTATTATTCTGAAACACATGTTTAATTATTTTTTACATTTGTTAAATCAAATATTGACTATTGATTAGCGAGGGTTGTTAGACAAAAGTAGTATAAAAAAAAATAAATTTTTAATGAAACCAAAAAAAAGCTATTAAATACATACTGCCTTATCTCTAAAAGTTATTAATGAAGGCTTAATAAAGGGTTTATAAAACAGATTTCTATATAAAGTTTTCCTTATTAAAATTTATAAAGCTGTAATATTTTTTTTTTTGTAAATAGGGTAGATAGTAAATAGTAAAATGCGTTACTAATTCTTCTACTAGTAAAGGTGTAATTATGTTTTTTTTTCACTATGTTAGATAATTCGCTGGCTCTTAATACGTAAACAACTCCTTACTTGCCAGCATCAGCAGTTTAATACTCAACTTAGGAATATTAGAGAAGGTGGCAATATTTTTGTCACAGAAGGTTCTAGAATGACCTAAATTGCGAGCGCATGACGGCAGCACATGTAATGAACAGCTGAGCAATGGGATTTTTCTTTATGCATTGTTCAGTCTTACCAACATTCTTGCAGAGTGTTTTCGAAAATTCCATTTCATTTTTCATTGCATTCGATATCATTCCAAATTCCCATTCGATATCGAATGTCGTAATTTGCCCCCAATTATTGTGCTATTGTTTTATGGTAGCAACTCCGTGCTGTAGAGTCATTATTACAATTCACAGTGTTGTATTTCTTTTAATTTCGTAAAGAAATACATAATGTACCTTCATTAATAAAAAATATTTAATATTAAAGGTTTATTAAAGCCATTTCCATATATATAATTTAAAAATTTATATCTCCCTAATGCCCCTCGTTGTTATACGTTTGCCTGTTTTTTTTTATATTCTATTAAGTAATTCAATTGGTTGATCTGATAAGTTTTTGTGTATTTTTCTCTATCTGATATTAATCGTATTTATAATACAATTAAATGAAAATGATATATAACGGTATCCCAGCAAAAGCTACAGCAGGTTTATGAAAAATTTCTACATAAATGTGGCTTTTTATGCACTGGCGTAAGACATTTCTGTGACAATAAGGAACAAGAGCTTAAATCACATTTACTGTTTTGCAGGAGAGCACTTTTAAGCGTTCAAGTGGATTTTCAGAAATTTATTTATTTCTATTACAGTTAAATTCGGATATTCTCTGATAATCTTTATTTTTTAAGCAAACATCGTTCTACACACTATAAGTAACACATTTAAGTTGAAATATACCAAAGTATGACCTAAATTAGTATTTTCTTCCAAATGAGATAAGAAGTCTAAAGTCAAAAATCTTACAAATCAATTAAGGTTTTGACCACGGGTACTTTCGAATATGCAGATTACGGAGGTACCAGTATCTCAAAATCAGCTTATCTCGACTTAAGCACTTTTTCCTCTTTAACACAGATTTAATAGTTTTTAGCGGTAGGCTGCCAGATTAAATGATTTATCCCAAAATCGGGGATTTTTTTCTCGAAATGGGCATACGAATTTTGGTGTAGGGATTGAGGGATTAAATGGGGATAACTTTTATGTTTTCGGGATTTTTTGGGGATTTGTATTTTACTTAATATTTTTTTAATTTATTTTTTGGAGTATTTTAATTTTAATACATGTTCCTATTGCCCTTTTTTAGTTCCTAAATAATTTAAAATGATAAATGGTAACAATGAACTCATCTTTAACAAATGTTGTTGGTAAGATTTAAATGAGGTTTATTACAAGACAAACAGGTACTCGCATTGGCGATATTGCTCATCAGCTGATTTTATTGTTTACTCGTATGTATATAACTTATAAATTATTTGCCTTGCTTGATGCTAACAATTTTTAGACACTTACGTTCTAAAAAGCGCAGAGTTGCATCTAATGCGAGTATCTGTAGTTAACGTTCAATGGAGCTTAATTAAACGTGCTTACCCTTAGATTCAGTGGATTTGGGTTACGATTTTGAGGAACTAAAGTCTGTAGAATCAACGTTATTACATATTAAAAGTAAAGAAGACTTGTTTTATATAACTAAAAAGCTTATTGCAGCAAATTTTGAAACGTTTTCCATCAAATCTCAAAATTTTCAAAACATATAAACAATATGCTTTGATATGGGGATAAAAATTTTAAAATTGGAGATGTCATTCGAAAGAAATCTGGGAACCCTGGTGCTAGGTAGACTTTTATAACGTTGCAAACGTAGTTGTATTTCATTTTATCTCTCTCTATCTCTCTCTGTTAGTTTTCGAATTAATTGATAATTGGGTTTTCAATTCAAGCCAGTGCAATATAAAAATGTTTTTCAGTGGAATAAAAAAATATCAAATAGTATTTCCCACCCTGCGGTATGTATGTATACATATTCATACTGGGAAAATTCTTTACATATGTATTAAAAAAATATATTCTGCTGGGATATATGCTGCATGTAAATTAATAAAAACAAATTCATTCTTGTGTATATAAATATTGTTGGTTTAATTAAACAAATGAAGTTTTGTTGAAATGCATTCATTTTTAGCAGAAACACAACAAACATACAAATCCGATTGGAAATTATTAACAACTAAATTAAACAAAAGCAGATTTAATTGTGTGAAAATTTTCATAAATATGCAGGCGTGTATCATGAAAGTTCAGTTCTTAGGAAAGTGAAAGCAAATACATATTTTATTCGTTAAAAAAATAAGAATAAATTGGAAAATTTTCGGGTTTCTTTTATCACTTTAAAATGCAAACCAATATATAAGGCAATGAACGCATTTGGGACAGCAAGCTATCGACTTCATTATGTCAAAAAAAAAATACACATGTTTATATTAGAATTATTATTTTGAGGACAGCAAGGCAACATGTTGTCCATCCTGGGTGTCTGCTCTGTAATTCGAAACGAAAGCAAATGCATGTTTATAACATGCAAATTCACCCCCCTGATTTTGTTGTTAGAGTCCACTTCAACTATTTTCTATTTCTTTTGGCGACAATGAGCAAAAATGTAGAATTAAGGAGTCGTGAGTTCGTGTAGCCTGTCGTGGTCAATGTGTTTAATAAATAAGACTATCAGTATTTAAAGAAAAGAATATACTGAATGCATACTCTTAGGAGTGATAAAAATATTTTTCTTAAGTGTGTGCAATAAAACCTTTTTACAAAATGGCGCCTTAAGGTATGCAAAATCAGCACTTTGCGTGTAAGAGAATATTGTTTGACTTTCGCACAAGTTCTGCATTAGAGCTTTTTTAATTACTCACAGTTCTGCAGAGCTCAAAATATTTATTAGTGAGTGCTTTAAATTTCTAAGAAGTTTGAGTCATAAAGTCGACGATATCTTCTTGACAAATAATATTTCAAACACTTTTCTTCTTATTATTCATCTTTGCTTAAGCGCAAAATAAAGGGAGTGTTATTTCTCAGTTCTATCTTAAATCTTACAGCTCTTCCATCTATAACTATTGTAGCAAGTTTTTTGCTCTTTACGACCGCAAAATATACTACTGGTAGTTTAATTTCTTTTCATTCCTTTCATGTTTGCACTAGCAATTATATGCAATTGCCTGTCCCCCTAAATTGAATTCAATTTTAGGGTATTGTTCTGTTTTGAACTCCACAAAAATAAAATGATAAATTCACAGTGAACAGCATGTGGTTACTATTTTTTTTCCAATTAAATAATTATTATGTAATACAATTAAATACTACAAATTATATACCACCATATAAGCCACTGCATGCATGTATGTAGGCTTTCATAAGCCACAATTAAATTTTATTAATTAAATTTTTATATTAAACTTCATTTTTTAAGCCATTTTGCAAAAATGACCTGCCTTTTATTTAACCTGTTTGTAAACATTATTGTTGGCAAAACAAAAAGAGGAAAAAATTAAATAAAACTCAAATAAAAAAGAAATATTAAAAAAAATAAAATAATTGTTTATCATGTAAATAAGGAAAATGCATGCAGACTTTCTGTCAGTTTACTTTTTGATTGAAAAATCAGTACAGGACCCGAAAATGCATGTGGTGATATCACTTGGTATGCAATTTTTTAAATTGATTAATTGATAACTTATTGACAAACAATATGGAGAATAAATCCGTAGCTTTTCTTTTAGAAAATGTAGCTTAAGTGTCTCATTTGATTACTTCAGACTAGAAAATCCTTCCATTCTTAATGAATTGTTCTTTCTTTTAGTCCTGATTCACTCACGTCAGGTCTGACTCGTCAAATCTTGAGTTTTTAAAAGAGGAAGGAAAAGAGAATGGAGAGGGGTACAGACTTGACCGTACCAGTCAAGTTTCTTTTTTCGTTTTGTTTTGTCATTCGTAATACTCTACGACAACGCAAATTAATGAAACTTAATGAAACAAACTTGACGGTGCGTATGAACGCAAATGCAGGTTCAAAAGAAAATTTAACAAAAAATTATCAGGTAAACTTGACGTTTGTGAACCGGGATTTACAAAAAAAAAACATATCTTTTTAGTAAGCATTAAAGTAGAGTCGTTTAAAATTATGTTTGAATTCATGTTTTCGAACTTTACTTTTGATTTTAAATTTATTTATTTTATTTTATTATTGATTTTATTTTTTTTCTAACTTATTTTATCTCCATTTTGTTTTAAGTTTTAACTTACTTTTGATTATATTGTTTTTACCTTTAAACATTTTTTTATTTATTCAAGTTCGCAATTGCAAACAAAAATAAAAGTCACACGTATGCAGTTTTGACACAATATCCAATGCTAAATTATTCTCTTTAAATAAATTTGAATCATTCATTTCCTTATTACAAATAGGTAAAAAAGTTCCACAAAATGTCTCTAGAATAATTTTGTATTAGTCTCCTTTCATCTAAAATACAATAGTTGTACTTGTATGAAGATAAATTTAGAAATTTATAACCCAAGACACAAACCAAGATTCACAAAAAAGCTTGACGTTTGTTGAAGGCCTGGACGAAGCCATGAACATGGCACTCAAAAATTAAAAAAAAAAATAAGAGTGTAATATTTAGTATATAGTTTTTTTTTTTAATTTTCAAGTATAATTTCAATATCCAGGAGAACATGGGGCAAATTACGGCATTCGATATCGAACGAAATTTCAATATCGATTGAAATCTAATGACGTAATTTGCCTCCAGAAATACATGGCTAAAAATTTGAGGAATTGGTGTTTTTCGTGCCTTTTTGTAAAATTCTTGTTTAATTAGTTCACGAATACACAAATTCCTAATATTTTTAGTGCTCATGTATCTGTTCCGTGAAACTCCAAGAATGAAAATTCACAAAAAAATATAATTTTTTTTTTTGAAAAGTTCATATGTAAAGCCATGTATTTCCGATTTCCTGCCTTGAAATTCCAAATTTGAAAATTCACAAAAATACGCGTATAAAATCTTTTAAATTTTATTTATAAAAGCGCAGGAAATACAAAAGATTCAAATCAAATTTTGTAGCCGCCTATGCAAATTTGTTCTTCTGGAAGTTAAAATCACGCTTAAAAAAATTTACAATTTATTTTAGATACAAAATTAGACTGAACTTTTAAAATTTTTAGTCAATTCTTTTGTTATTGCAATAATTATAAAGTATTCCGCAAGTACCACTTTGGTTATACAAAGTGGTCAGAATTTTACTTGGAATATATTCCTCTAGGACTTGCATATCGAACAGAGGTATTTTTTCTCTGCTAATAGACCTCTTTTAATGCAGTTGGTTTGTGTCTTTGGTAATAAATTTCGAAATTTATCTTCACACACATAATTGTTGCATGTGTTAGACTTGGATCGAACTCATTCAGTAGTTCGTATTTGCTACAAACAAGTGATCAAACACATGTAATTTAAATGGGTTTTTATAATCGGTTTAAGCCAAAAATGACTTAGTGAATGAGTTCGACCCAAGTCTTTTTTCACACACAGCAAAGCAATTTTCCAAAAAAGGATAAACACTGTCCATTGGATAGGGACCTTAAGATTTATTAGTTCTATCTAAAACGTATTTTATTATGTCTGCACTAAAAATAACTGAAATAAGTGAAAATGAGTTCCCATCCAAAATATATGCGAAACCACATGTTTATATCAAAATGTTGGGAATCACTGTATCATAGATAAAAATCTCTATAAGTGTGTTCGCGTTCAATTATAACAAAAAGGAAACTTATACAAAATTATATGTATAACAAACTCCCAACAATGAGCAGAACTCAAATTAATCCTTTTCAATTAAATTTCCATTTTAAATTTAATTATTTCCTGTCTCCTTTAAAAGTTTCTCTAGTCAAGTTGAATGTATGTATGTGTGCTTGTTTGCTTTGTTTGTGTACGAGTATAGTATGTGCCTGCCTACATACCTGTGTGTTCGCTTGCATATATGGATGTGTGTATGTATGTGTAACACTTGCTCTGCACTAAGCTCGTTCTCTCAACAATTTACACGTATATTATTATTATTATTATTATTGTATTAGACAGAGTTATGTTGCTTTTGTAACTCAAACACGTAAAAGTGAATTGAATTTTATTTATGAATTACTTTTTCTTCAAATATACGAAGAAAGTCTGGAATTTTCTGAAGTATTCAGGACTTAGTAAAGAAATGAAGTGACATAAAAGTGCTTAATTTCCACCGGCTGTAAATTACATAATATGAATTAATTATATAAGAATTTTGTAATTTTTTAAGCGATTAGAAAAATTTCTATTTTTTCCACCATCATTCAAAATTTAATATAATCTGTAAATCGAGTAAATTTGAAATCGTTCGATTTTAGAAAACCAACTCTGCTGATAATGGAAACATATTTCCGACTTTTTTAAAATTTTTCTATCATATGGAGCCTCAAATCTCATATCTGAAAGAAAATGACCATATACATATGATTTTAAACACGTCTAAGGGACCATTATTAATTTTTGGAAATCGTGCGATTTCAAATCGTTTCGGTTTACAGAACAGGGCCGATACTAAATGTACTTCTACACAAACGGTTCCTAAAAATGTTTGCACACACCTTGGGCTTTTATGACTCTATCTTTTCAAATTTAACTCGAGCTATTCTTGTATTTTAAAAACGCAATCTGGCATTTGAAATTATAGGCGGAGACATGCCTCATACAATTTATTATATTTATTTTATGTACTTCTTACTCAAGCAAATCCTTTTAAACTTTTTACACTTTTGTAATGATACATTTCTGCATTTAGGGAAGTGGGTGCAGCTACGCCCACTCTAATTTATCATACTATTTACAGTAGTACATCTGCTCCAGCAACTTTGTAAAAACTTGGCATTCGCCTTGGGCGCTTAAAATGAATTGTTCTCGTTTTCGAAAAAGAGTGTGAAGCCACCCACGCCTCTGAATATTTAATATCATATTTTGTACTTTTACTCACACGAATCCTGTGAAATTTTGTCAACAACTTTGAATCTTGCAGCAATAAGATCTTACATTTAAAGTAAGCAGGGACACACCTCTTGCAAATTCACTATACAGACCTGTTCAGAAACTCGCATTTTGTGAAATTGATTTGAAATTACAAAAAAATGCTAATCTAGCTGATACTAGTGGTGCCTTACACGCTTAAGTCTTACGTAACGATATAATCTGCTGTTTAGGATAGTGGGCAGCGACACACCCATTAAGTTTTATAATCTATATATGTAGTTATTTCCAAAATAACTATTTTTTGTATAAATAGTTTTTTAAATTTTGCATTAAAGTTGTGCACAGTTTCAAAGTAAAAGTTTGATAAATTTGTTCGCAGCAGGAAATTTTACACTAAAAATATTCTCTATGTGTTTTTTTGGACCGTGTTGCCTTTGAAATTAATATGAGTTAAACCTTGTTAAATTCTCCTTTTTTTATTTTTTTCATACTTTCATGCCCATTTTTACACACTCAAACATTTTTTAAAAGGCAATAAAAACAAAACAGTTTCTTACGAGTGCAAAGAAAAACATTTCCTTTGTAACTACAAATATTTTTTAATTAACTAAAAAAAAAATAAATTTTGTGACTTCAAAAAATTTATGAAAATAGAGTGAGAGTATAGAGAGAGAAATAGAGAGAGAATTACTGCACCTACACTTATTCTCTCTTTTGTACAGCTCTTAGGTGTTTCCCAGGTGCATCTGCTACAGTAGCATTTTATTGTATACTCTGGCACATGTTTAATTTACACTTCATTTCACCAAACTTTTACTCATTTTATGCAAAGTCATTCTATATTAAAGGTAATTTCTTTATAGTAATTTAAGCTCCTTTAAAATTATTGCTAAGGACCTCGTACTTAGTTGCATAGTATGTGTCTCCTTGTATTTAATGCAGAGTCTGTGTACTTATGTAGACAATATAGAGTGCGTATTTCTACATCCTTAGACTATTTATATTAAGTCCTGTCTAATCTAGATGAAAGTATGTCACACCTACAATACCTAACATCCTTTGCATGTCCGGGAAGATGCTTTGCAGACACTGTGTGGATACGTTGCAGTAATAATAGTAAAATTTTATAGATTTTTGTAGAAGTCTGTTTTTGTATGTTTCCTTTCCACATTTTTTTTTTTTTTGTAAGTATGTGTTTTTGTTTAGTAACTTGTTTGCCCACTCATATATTTTTCTTTTATTTTTTATTCTCTGTTAAGCTTCAAAAAGTTTGTGTTCCAATTAATGTTGGAAAAATCAAAGGATTTATTTTGTAACAAACAATGCTGAGCGTTGACATATTTCATATGTGTAGATGCTCTTCTAATACTGTCTAATAGGTTGCTTAATATTTATTTGTACAGGTTACATGACAGGGCTAATAGACGAGTATCAACAAAGCTCTTTGAAATTTTAAAGAGTTGACTATGGT
Organism: Nowickia ferox; assembly: GCA_936439885.1. Classification (NCBI taxonomy): domain Eukaryota; kingdom Metazoa; phylum Arthropoda; class Insecta; order Diptera; family Tachinidae; genus Nowickia; species Nowickia ferox. The sequence continues at coordinate 6,362,458 of OW387026.1, forward strand.
AATTTCTTTCAAAAACCCTTTAAATCCATTTCAAATATAATCCAGTACACTTTGCCGTGCAATTACCCAGCATCTACTGCACACACACTTCCAGTTTGTTAAAATAAATTAAGCATAAAATTTATATGTTATTTTTATTATTATTTTAAACGACAAATTAAATTAACAATTAAAATAAAGTTGTTGGGTGGAAAAACAATAAAGAATAATAACACAATTATTATCAAATTAAATTGAATAAATACTCGTATTATAACAATTAATAAAATAAATTTATATCCATTTAACAACACAAACAGGTAGAAAAATTACAAATAAACAATAATAACAGATCTGTCAATACTAACAGGGGCTTATTTGAAAAAAAGATAAATACATAAAATAAAAAATAAAACAAAATTATGCAGCCTGTATTAAGGCAATAAATTATATGATTATGCCGCTTGAAATACTAAGAATTTATACATGACATTGTTTTGCCACAAACTTTATCTATTTCTAAATGAAGAATGCAAGAAATAGTACCCAACAGCATGGAAAACTCAAAAATCAGTCCTAACTCAAATGCGAAGAGGAGCTACATACATCCTTAAATACAAAGGAAGTCGCATGGACCTAGTCTATGTAATCATATTTGGCAAAGCTTGTTTGTCGCAAATATCACAAGCATAGCTCAGGGGGCAAATTAAGGCATTCGTTATCGATCGAAATTTCTATACAAATACAATTAAAATTGTATGACATTTTCGTTCGATATCGAATGCCGCGGTTTGGCCTGAGGACCGAAAAATCTTATTAAACAGAAAAAATTTAAAAAGTAGTTTTAGTCATCAAATTCCTTGAAACGATCAAAAATTTCCCAAAATAATCACATCAATAATCAGAATTGCAAAAATTTGGCGCTATGAAATAAGGCCGAAGGAAGTCATGTCCAAATAAAAAATGAAATAATCCCCAATAAACTAAATCCCAAAAAAATAAATAATAAGGCCTGAAAGAAAATTTATGAAATAACACGAAATATAAATGAAATAAGGTCCAATTAAAAAGGCCCATTGAAACAAAACTCAAGATGAAATAAAAACCAAAAAATTAAATAAATTCCCATCAAACTCAAAAGGAACTAAAGCCCGAAACAAAAGAAATAGTATTCAATTAAAAAATTCCTTAATTCCTTATTGGGCCGTTGTTTTCCCTTGGGCCTTATTTCATAGCGCCAAAAAAATTTAAGAAGGATACATTTTTCCAATTAAAGTAATTTTTATTTTTTATAAAAAAAAATAATAATAATGAAAAAGAAAACTTTAGTCGAATAAAGTTGCTGGTTTTGTAAAAATTTTGTTTGAGGCTTCAACACCAATAATGCTTGTATTATGTGATTCTCAATGACTTATTAAGTGTCTTACTATAAATATATGAAGCTTTTTAAGCTCATTTGAAAAACTTTTCGGTTGAAGTCTACTGAAGAATTCTTTTAGCAGCAACAAATTTCATATAAACGTTGTTTAATAAAAATAAAAAATAAATAAATACAAAGGTTTTTTTAAGAGAAGTAATATTCAGACAATGAATGTCTACTACTATTAATAGGTGTACTTTATTTCGGAAAAAATGATAGAGAAGTCTGATGGTGAGAGAAGAGAAAGAGGAAAGCTTTATTCTTTTACAACTCTGCTTTTTTACATGTTTTTTTTTAAAATAATAAATACTTTTCTTAAAATCTGATCAAGTCACTTCATATATTTTTTTTATATTTATTAAGATGATATTTTGAAATTTCCGCTATTGGAAATTACTGATTTTATCTCATGTTTCGAAAATCAAATTTTCTTCATATTTCGAGGTTTTGAGGTCCTGGTAGTCGATTCTGACTATTTTCGCAATGATGTGCGTATAATTGTTTGTATGCATGTTTGCTGGCGTATGTATGTATGAGAACATCTCATGACTTAAGAACTGATTACTTGCAGTGACCTGTAAGATAATGAATCGATTCGGTTCCGTAGATTTCAAAACTTGTATAAAATAAAATTTTCACTAAACTATTTTGACTGTTTTTAAACGAATTTTAAACTTCTTTTAAGCCGATTAAGTTTAAAATATTATCAGCTCTTATGCACAAAAAAAAAAATCGTCGACTGCTTCTCTGTTAACTAAAATCAGAGAGTTGACAAAAAATTTCGAAAAAATCTTTTTTTTTCAATAACTTGAAAAACAAACTGAGCAAGGAAACGCCGTCACATTGAATTCTCTGCGCTACCAAACAATGATAACCGTTTTTTTGTGGCAAGACAGTGTCACAAGCTACACAACTGTTCAAACAATTCAGTTCAGCATGAGAAAACTCCTGGTCGCGTAATTTCTCGATTTGGCAATGTCAGCTTGCCTCGTTCTTGTGATTTAACGTCGCTGGACTATTTTCTATAGGGCAATTTCAATGACCGGGCTTACGTGAGACAACCAGAAATAACTGACGCTCTGAAAGATGAAACTTGGCGCAGCATTGACAAAATAAGCGAAGCTTTGTTGCAAAATGTGGTTCAAAGTTTTGTAAAAAAATGTGCTCTTAGGACAATTTGCTTCCTAACTTTGAATTTTTCCACCCTTTGTATTGCATTTCTCACAATTAAATTCCAATAAAATTTTTCAGAAACTACAACCAAACAACTGCCATATAGCTAATTCACACACCCTTTTAAGTACACAGGCTTATTTTTTAGTACAATTTTGAAAAATCCTACTACGTTTTACTAGATTTTGAGTAGATTTCGATAAAATTTAGTGACAAAGTAGATTTTTTTCTTCTATCTAACGGATTTTGCTCAAAATCTCGTAAGTACTACATTTTGCTCAGATGTAAACGCACTACAAATATTACTTTTTCTTGTATATGAGAGAACTTCTTTTTCTATGCACGGCACTCCTTTCTTGAAGCAGTTTTTTAATCCATGTTTCATAAATATTTTCTAGACATTGCAAATCGCGGTGGAGCCCAGTGAAGTATGGCTGTGTACTGGTGTTTTTCATTGATTTACTAAAATAAAATAAATATTCCCTTTAAAGGAGCTGCTTTATTAAACAGTCCACTAAAAATCTCACTTTTAAGGTATCTTTTATTCTTTACGTACATTTAATATGTCCGCTCTAATCTCCCATGTGGAGTGCTCGTATACTCAGCTACAAAAATAAAAATATTGCTCTAAATTACGAAAAGTACGAAAGTACGAAAAAACCCTTTTTACCACATGCAAAAACAACTTAATTTATTAAAAATACACAACTACAAACTGCAAAGAAAAAGTCTTAGCATTTAATTTAATCCTTTTTTGCATGTCTCTTAAGGGGTTATTTACAGAGGACTTACACTACTCACACTCTTCTGCTGTGCACGCACTTGTGTACAAACAAATCCAAAAATACCATTATGAAAGAAAGCAAAATTATTTCTACATACACACACACACACACACACAAAGTTATAAATGAGTAGAAAAAAATCCTAAAAAGGATTTATTTATGTAGGAATATACCTTAAAGGGGTTAAGGATATTATGAACTGATATGACACACACTTTTGCAAAGCTCTGGGGAAAATGTTTTTTGTACTTCATCTACTATCATTTTCTTTATTTTGCGAAATACGTAAAAAGGGAAAATGCTGTTGTAGTAGTAGACAGTAAATTAAGCCGATTATTATATATCTGGGATATGGCCAGAGAATAAGAAGAAAACTTCAAAACCTCCCAACTTGCACACACTTACAAATATTCTGAACAACTGATATTAAATTTACAAATGAAATGCAATAACTTTTTATTAAATAAATAGAGAAAATCTTTGTATGTTTGCAAATATTTATCTTGTCGGATTTTTCCTTTATGTGAAACAAAGAAAATATAATTGAACAGAAAAGGAAATGCAGTTTGAGCGCTTCCAAAGTAATGTATTCGGCTTCTTAAGAAGCAATTTATTCAAAATGTTAAAATTAAGATCGTCGTGTTTTCTGCTGAACTTAATAGTTTACATTAGAACTCCTTTCGCTAACTTGATATTACGAAATTCGTTTAAATTTTGAATCATAAACTGTAAAAAATCCTCAACTCAATACTGAACATTTTTTGTAAGATTCAGAAAGATTATTTAAATTCCAAGCGCTAGGGTTATATGGCCATGAGAATTAGGAAATCGTATAAGTTTGAAGAGATCGAATTTGGTGTCTGATGCACTTGCTTTATTAATTATTACTATTGGTTAAAATGCTGAAATGTAAAGGGTCTCAAATCATGGCAGCTGAAGCAGCCATTTTGTTGAAGCTACATTTCTTGAATTTTCTGTTATTTATTCAGTTTACTTTGACATTAAAAATACATGAATATAATGTTGAACAACACGTGCAAATGATATAATTATTGTATTAAAATGGGGCTTCTGTTCGGGAACCTTCCCCCATTTTATGGTCACCACAGCCGTCCTATAGCGAGAGCACAATGTTGGTTCAGTAAAAAAAAAATAAACCAACACCTGTATGCCGAAGAAACGGAAAATTTGCCAAAAACATCCTCGCTGTCCTTGAGATTGTGCTGAAGAATCCGAAGCAGGCTATTTCGAGTTGCTCACAAGAACCATTCGTTTCGCAGATCAGAACTTGGAGAATTCTGCATCGTGGCTTGGGCCTGCATCCGTAAAAAATGTAACGGACCCATGACTCATGTTCTCGCTGAAAGCTGCTGCTGGAGCAATTAAAAACAAACCTTAATTTTAATCGAAAAATCATGTTCATCTTCAGGCCCATTTCTATATAGATGAATAGATACGTCAACAGACAAAATTATTTAATTTGTGTCGTTGCCAATACATATGAAATCCAAGAGTTCAATTCATCCCCAAAAGTCACTGTTTGCTTATAAGTCTTTGAAAACATCATTGGCTACGCCATTATCGTAAACCAGCGAGTTGATGGCGCTCATTTAATCGATTAGTAAAATTTTTAATGGCGTCACGACAAGTAGACTCCGTGGGGGCTGCCATTTCGTAATGGATAGTCGTTTTTTTTTGGTGTAAATTTTAGATTTGAGATAACTCCACAGAGAAAATTTCATCGGTCTTAAATTAGGAATTATCTCTTTTCTTCTGGAAGTCAAATTCCTTAGGTTGTAAAGCCTCTGACTGGCATCATGTTGGAGCTGCATTTCGAGCCTTAGGCCTTTGTGTAATAAACATACTAGTAATGCAGTTTAATAATCTCTGCACATTTAAATTACTTACTTGTGCGCTTCCTAATTGAAAGGTTAGTTTCGGCACGAATAGACTAATGTCTTCTTCACTTTTCTTGATAATATTGGTTGCCCCGATTTTGGCTTTTCGAAAACTGTGGCGCTCTCCTCAAACTTTTTGATGCATTTTTTAATTAAAGATAGTCTTGGCGAGTTATTTAAGTGGCAAAAACCTGAATTAATACTTATATAAACCTTACACGTACAATGTGCAATGCCTTCCCTGCAAAAACTCCATAGCGACTAAACTCACAGGAGTTAATCTACGATTATACATTGACTTACTCCTTACTTTTTTGAGATTCGTTACTAAACTAGTATCAACTTGCCTTACTTGCGATACGCTGCATGATAAGTTGATGTGTACTCACATTTCCTCAAATATTTGCCTAAATTATTTCCTTCGGTTTAATTACTTGTAAAATCTTCCATCCCTAATCATAAATTCATGCTTGACTGCACTGCACAGGCAATTATGAAAGCAATGATTCGCTCAACGTTTGTCTACAGCATCTAACTCATAGATTAAGGCAAACAATTGATAACGTATTCATAATTTGGAAAAACAATTGTGCAAACAAAAATCTAAAATCTAAACACAATAACATAAACATAGAAATTTACACGCAAATATAAACCAATAAAACATACATACGTCTATAAATAAAATACACTCGTAAGCAAACACACCTTTAGAGTCGCACAAACTTGCACTTGCAAATTATTGTGTATTTGTTGTTCTTCAGTCATACATATACGAGTATAAATAAATAAATGCGTTTGAGTTTCATATCTATAAAGAATTTTCCTTTCCGGCCTTTAGCCAACACAACAGAGATAATTTCATGTTTGTATTAATTAATGTATGGGAACAACAAATGCACACATGTGTATGAATTGAATATAAACAGAGAGAGATAATTACTTACTCCGGCTCTTGGCATGTCTACACATCATACTCGTTTCTAATGAATACCAAAATACTTGTACGAAAGAACAAAAAGCATACTCAAGTGAATTTGCATAGACTTATTTATAAAGTTAGTTGTATGAATTAAATGTTTAAATATGTGCACTTACAAATGCAGACACGCACACACCTATACACACACACACACACACACACACACACACACTCGTTTCTAATATCTTCACTTGAGAACAAATACTTTGGGAAGTTTTAAATGCTTAACAAGTTTTTGCATTTGAAAGAGCTTAATATTTTTTTTTGTACGCAGATTCATATGAAGTTTCTTGAAGTTATTTTTTCTTACTGTTCGTAAAGCAGGTATCACCAAACTAACTTATACTCTCTCAATTGTAAGTATAATTTCTAGGTTGAGCATGCTTTCTCTAAAGTGTGTGATGGCAAAATTCGACGGGGTCGTTTTAGCCACAACAACATTTAATTATTTTAGTTGAGCATACTTCGAAAATTATTATTTTCCTTTATTTTTAAATCAATTTCAAAAAAAGAGTCGGTTTTCAAGTCGTCTGTATTGCATTTTATGTGTGTAAAACAACTTTAAAAATCTATTTTTTTTTAATCTTAAAAAATGTAGTTTAGATGCCAACTTGAAATTCAACTGCTGGATGAGTTTAGTTTTGTCACAAAGCAAAGTTCTTGTGAGCGACGCGATATTTTCTATATCGGATTTTCCTGAAAGCTCTCATAGACATCGGCGTTGTTTTTGACAAATCGTGCGTTTCACCTAAAAACTGGTTTTGGTTGATTTTTCTACTGAACCAGGGGACTCAAATTTATTCACCACAGTGAGAATAGTCCGCTCGCTGAAGCGATTAGAGCGAGTGTAAAATAGGTGAAGGTAGCGAAAAGTTCGTTGTGATAAAATAAATTGATCACTTGCACGTCCATAAAGACTTGGAAGACACACAGACTTAGTGAACGACGGAAAATTCAACAGGTGTAGTTTCAATAATATGGCCGCTATCAACTATCAAAGTTCGAAAGTTTCTATTGGCAGACCCGTTATTTAGTTGCCATTATTTGCCAGCATGAATATTTAATGAATATGATTATTGGTTGTAAACAAAATTGTATCTGTTCGTTGAAAATATCTTTTGTTAATCTGTCTTTGTAAATAGCATAAATATTTCCTGTTATAAGATTTTCTTAGAGATGCTTGATTGTTAAAAGGAAGCAATTCACATTATTAAGACATTGAGACTTGTGTTTAGCAGTCAGGAGTTTTGTGATTCATAAGAAAATAACATTAATACATTTCAGGAAATATTAATTCCCTTAAATGTGTGGTAAGTTGAGAATGCTTAGAATAGTTTTAGCAATAATAAATGTCTAGTAAAATATGTTGCATTTACTTTCAACCAATTTGCATTATCAGTAGACATCAATAATCCTTAGCATTATCAGATAAGAAGCAACAACAATTTAAATCAGAGTTTACTCAAAAATGTCATGATGCAATATACACACTTAACTGCCGTTTATAATGAATAAAATATTGAAAGTTCTAGTTCAGTTCTAGCTCAGTTCTAACTTAGTTCTAATTCAATTTCTGACTTAGTTCTAGTTAATTTCTATTTCACTTCCGGTTCAGTTCTAGTTGCTTTGTAGTTCAGTTCTACATGAGCTCTAGTATATTTACGAGTATGTTTCAGTGTTACTCGTATTTATTTAAAATATTTTGCTTAAAAATAGCAAATTTAGAAATTGTAAGCATTTAAATTATTTAATTCCTTTTAGTAGATAAAAAAATTATTATCAAATATTTATTTAAGTTAATGTACTCTTAGCCAATGCAAAAAAAAACTCAATAATTTAATTAAAGGAAACTTCTGCAATAAAAAGCAACATTTAAAAATATTAATATTTTACAATATTTATCAAGCAAATACTCAACGAGTATGTATATACATTTCCATTTTCAAATGATATGCATCTTTAGTTTTTAAATCTCAAAAGCGAAAGGTTAAAATTCCTTAACAAAAAACAAAAAAAAAGGAAATATATAAAATCAAGTAAAAATTTGTATTTCAAAAGTAAAAAAAGAATAATAAGAATTTCAGTTTAAGTACTAAATTTCTCTGCAGTTTTTAAGGAAATAATTTTACCAATATAAATATTTATCACAAGTGATTTTATTTGTACAGAAATGTTGTACACCTTGAGAAAACAACCACTCAATTTATATTCGGATTTCGAATTATAAAATACGAGCACTTAAAAATTTAAACTTTATAAAGAAAATAAAAATAAAAATGAACTAAGCTTATAAGCAGATTTTATAAACGTTTAAAACTTTTATGAAAAATTACGAAAATTCGTTTAAAAAAATATTTTTTCCCACACAAATTTCAAAACGAAATTTTTTTTGGTACGAGTATATAAAAAATCTACCCGTTAGTATCAATAAATGTTGCTTTATTTTAAAATATTTGTTCTCTTTGAATTTTATTTAGTGTGATAATTCCATTAGTTTCTTAAGGTACTATTCAATCTATCAATTGCAGCAAAGTACTGCAATATTCTTATATTTTCTAATGATGTAAAAATTTCATCATTACTTCCTTCTGTAGTAGGGAAGTGTAGCAATACCTCAGACTGTGAAGAGCTCAGTATTGCTGGATTTGCTTTCCGTATTTTTGAAATTAAAAGGGTTTGAAGACCTTTGTTTGAACTGGTAATTAGCTAAGGTAGTTAGTGCGTTGACTACATCGCAAATGAAAGGTTTTCGAGAGCCCGAGCTCTATACCTGGCCAATATCATAAATATTTCTGCGTCCTCCTCCTAAGTCGATATTTGTAATATATTTGTAATATATATATAAATAATTAATAAAATGAATGAAAATCTTATAGTAATGCGCTCACTTAACACCAGAGGCGCTGCAACGTTGCTATAAACAATAACAATAACAAAGCGCCTGATAGCCGAGTTGTAAAATGAGTTAAGTTTAATAATTTGATATTCCTTTCACTACCTGTGCATTTTTAATTGCTTACTGCCATATTCATCAAAAATAATTTAGCTTTACAAAACATTTATTGAACAAATTTCCATACAAAATTTGATATGCAAACCAAAAGTATTTTGCATGAATACGGCAGTAAATATTAAAAAAAGGACAATACGTTGGTAGTTAGGCCAATATATATCCTGCCATATTTATCAAAACATCAAATAATAAATAATTTACATATTCGGAAAGCTTGTTAATGCACAAAAATTATCAACTGTTATAATTCAAGAAAATTAGCAAAATACCGAAATTTCGCCATCTCAGTCACATGTATTTGTTATATTTTCATTTTCCAAAGACCTTGTATCATATAATCCCTATACAGTTGTACTAGAAAATCTCTGCAAACTGTTAGACTGTACTAAAATAATGGTAAAGCTACACAGCTTTACTCTTATACGCTCAGTGTTATCTCAAAAGATTTAGCACACTGTTAGAAAGCTGTAATATAAGCTGTTAGATTTTTTAAACTTTCTTTAATATTCGCCTCAAAAGCTTTTAAATTAAAGCTTCCTTAAGCTTTTACCTTAAAGCTTTTGCCTTAAAGCTTTTTCCATGTTTTGGATAGACGTTAATTTAAAATTCCCATAATATGGTGTTTGTTTTATAGCATGTAAAATAATAAAACGGGAAAGTGTTTGCTATAAAATAGTTAATAGGCAGATTTTATAAAAAAAATAATTTCTAAACATTTCAAATTTGTATAAAAAAAAAGCAAAAATTTGTTTCGAAAAATCTTTATTCCATACAAATTACAAAACGAAAAAATTGTTTATATTTACAAATTCTACCCTTAAGTTAATAATATAAAACATGCGGGAGGGTTGTGTGTCCCTCTCGCATGTGTAGGTTATTGCAGGATAAATAGAAAATTTTTGTATGAGAAGCCACATTTTTTATTAAACCATTCTGTAATATTCGTCCCAAAAGCTTTTTATATGCTTTGGGTATTATTATCTAAAGTCATTTTATAGCTCCCATAATTTGGTGTTTTTTATAACGTACATATAAAATAATGAGCCCTTAAAGACTTTGCTATAAAATGGCTAAGTTAATATGTAACAGAAAACACATGCATAGTGTCTTATGTCGGTATTATGCTACTGCTGAATAAATAGAAAACAGCTTAAAGCTTTTGCATAATTTTGACATTTTGTCTTAAAATAAAGTGGCGTTATGGGGATTAGCCTGTGATATAAGCTGCTACCTAGTTATTTTAATCATTCTGTAGTCTTCGCCTTAAAAGCTTTTTGTATTTTTTGGGTATTATTATCTAAGCTTAATTTAAAGTTCCAATAATACGGCGTTTTTATAGCATAAAAATAACACCAAGCCGTTAAAGTCTTCGCTATAAAATAACTAAGTTATAATAGAACACAAACCAAATGCACATTGTCGTTATTATGTTACTGCTGGAAAAATAGAAAAATATATTTGAAAGCTTTTGTAAGCTGTGAAAATTTTCGTTATATTAATTTTAACATTTTGTCTTCACATTAACTAGCGTTGTGAGGAGTTATGTTAATATAATAGATATCGTATTTTACAACAGCTTTTGCGGGGTTAGCTTTTAAATACTTTACAGCAATGTTAACAAATTAAAAAGCTCTATTGCAACATAGCGGTATTAAGAAACGGATAAATTTTCATTCCATCAAAGTATGCTTTAAGGGATGTTGTTGTTATTAAAAAAGTGGCAGCATTTTAGGCGTGAACTGTTATTTGAGGGGAAACAAGTATTCAGCTGAAATACATATAAGAAGATGTTACTGACTTGCAAGAAAAAAAGTTAAAATTTTATGGCTTCTTTAAGAAGATATTGAAAAAAAAATTATAAGGAGAATTTAAATTCCATTGGTTTATGAAAAAATTAAAAATTTTATGATTTCATTTAGAAAATATTTTAATAAAAAAATTATAAGAACGATTTTATTTTACTAAGAGCCTATTTCAACAATTATATTTAAATATCAATTCATATTTAAATAGAATTGGTAAAATAGGCTCTAACAAATATCGCATTAATTTTGAATTCAACGTATTTGTATTGGTTTTTTTTTCAAGACTCAATGGTTTATTTTTCTGATTAAGTGTTTAAAATGTAAACACACCAACCAACTTTTTTGTATAGAATGTTCGCTTTAGGCATTACTTTACTTCACATTTATGAATACCACATCATTCATTTGTATATTATCAGCATTTAATTAGATCTGTATGACCAGTGAGTGGCAGCGTTCACAACACTAAGCCTTTACAACATAAGCTCGAAAATTTCTAATTTTGTACACTCGTATATAAAAATTTTAAAGGAATTCAAATCAATTAAAACGCTTCCTTTTGAATCTTAAAAACAGAATTTTCCGCAAAGAAAAATATTAATAACATGCGCAACAATGCTGGCCACAAGATTTTCTGGTTTGTTTGTATACAAACGTATTTTTTTTTTTGGAAGTTACACGGAAAACTCTCTTTAATCCCCAAAATCGCTATGCCTGTCTACCCGTTCCCTTTTCATAATTTAATTTTGAAAGTCTTTTATGTTCCACATATAATTTCACATTTGAATGAGCATCACCAGCTGCTGCAACAAATTAGTTATTTTTAATTTATACATTTACAAAAGATACTCCAGGCTTTAATACAAACCCTTTAGGCATATAAAAAATTGTGTTTGATATTTCTTCAAATCTTCTCCAAGAACAAATGAATTACGTTTACATATGGTTTTAACATTGTGCCACACGCAACAATAATTTATTCAAAGATTTTCTTATAAGAAATAAAATAATTACTCAATGTTTCATTTAGAGAATCTACATTTGTAATTTGTTGTTTAGTTCACATGCATGCATCCTTTTGCTACTTTTCTTTAGCTCGTTTCTTTTTCTTTCTTTTTTTTTTGGTTCATAGTTCGCACGAGTATGTTGGTTGTCAGGCGTGTCTCAAAGGATATTCATTGAGTAGTGGTGTACTCTTGTTGCACTTTCATGTATTGTTTGCCTTTTCGGTGGGTAGAAGAGAGGGAAATTAAATGAAATTTTTCACCTGCTGCAGTTTCTGTTTCTGTTTCTGTTCATTTGCCACCTGAGTCGTGAGTTAGTATTTTTGCTATCTGGGGGCCTGTACATTCAAATACAAATTTTACACTGCATGTTGTGCTGCTGAGATAGAAGGCAACAGCTGCAACAAACAAACAAAAATTCATACTATGAGCGTGCTTATATTCAAGTGTGTGATGCCATTTTAATTCCCCAGATTGTAACTAATTTTTTTACATCACTGCTTCTCTAGCTAGATTTTTATGCATATTTTTTTATGCAACAAGATTTATGCTAATGCAAATTAAAAGAGTTGTATACATATAAACATACATACTTAGCTGGAGAGATAGAGGCACTCTAATGAAACTATAAGTTCTGAAAATAAACTGAAAGCCCAGGGTAGTGGTTGGTTTAAATAAATAAATAAACTTGTACATAGTGTGTCTTTTGCTAAATTACAGAAACAACACCAATTTTTTTTTAAATTCATACGAAATCTTATAACGCTTAGAATACTACAATGTACTCTTACATGACTGTAACCTATAAGCAGAAAAAGGATTTAAGTGGAAGGACATATGAGGCCATCAGCGCAGAAGTGGTGTAACCCAAATTTGTTTTTGGTTGCTGTTTTGGTGATAAATACATTCTTTGCATTACCAACTATCAAAAAAAAAAAAAAATTATGCGTTACACAACTTCTGCACTGATAGCTTCATATAGAGTCTCACTATCATTCCGAATCCCAATTTCTTTTGCTACCATATTATATAAAATTATGGTTTCTGTGGACAGACTGTTATCTTAGCTTTAGTTTTGATTAGAGAGGCTTGGGAAGCTCCGCTGAGAGATATGTATTTTAAAGACACCTCATTTTATTTATTTAAAGTACTTAAAAATATTCTATTCTATATATATTCTATATATGTGACAGCGCATAGAGAAAGGGACCTGAGGGTAAAAAAATAAATTTTAATTTTTTTTTTTTTTTGATGTGGACAACATCTGAGCATCGAATGAGACCGATCCCATGCCCCAAAAGTGTTCCCTCCCAGAGATATGCGCGTTTTATGAAATGATGGTTAGGTTAGCAGGCTGCTGGTAAGGAAGAGTGAAATTTAGAGTCCATCTCACTTGGGTCCAATACAATGATCCCTATGTGCTGCCTGTTAGTTGAAGAGATGATAGTAAGAGAGGGTGATAGGGAAGAATAGTGATAGAGTAGACAGGTGATGAAGGAAGAGATGGAGGAGGAAAGCTTTATTCTTTTACAACTCTGCTTTTTTGCACACTTTTTGATAATGCAGTGTTGCAGCGCCTTATGGTGTTAAATGATGCGTATTAAATTTTTGAAGCTGTGTTTAGTAGCCATTTTTATTTTATTGGTTATTTTACTTCGTCAATGATTCTGCTACACTACGAAGGAGGGCGCTCTGATGTTACATTAGGATTAGTATCTGATGAAGTCGGTGTAGTTTCTAGTGATGCCCTGCATCACAACAACTGATACAAAGGACAGTAATGCATATCAGAAAAATGCGTGGTGTTGTTATTTTTTTAATGACTGTCAGAGACCGGGCTCGAACCCAGGTTGGTTTTGTAGTCAACGTGCTAACTACTTTAGCCAACGCCACCCTCGTTTTTACCCTTAGGTCCCTTTCTATTTTGCGCGTCACATATATATATATATATTTTTCACCACATTCGATGTGAAGAGATTCTCCTCTTAATTTCTCATCTCAGTTTCTTTTATAAAGTCTCATAATTTGTCATGGTCTTGCGAAATGTATCTGTCGTAAGCTGCCTCACAATTTATTGAGAAAATACTTCCATCTAGTGGGCTCGTCTGATCTGATCTGATCTCTTTCAGATCACGATATGTTTTTCATGAAACTGCTGATATGCAGTGACTTACGGAGAAGTAAACTAATGCTAACAACTGATCATAATGCAAGGCATTTATTTGTTTAGGCTGTAAGATATATGCTTAGTGGCAAAAACTTAAATTAATAAGATAATTAAGACATTTCATTTGAACAGAATGGAAATTGTTTAGCCATTGAATGCTAAATGTTATATCAGCTTATGCTAAAACTGTTATAGTTCATGCTAATTAATGCTGGAACATCTAATTAATTTTTCCTTCCCATCCCAACGCACTTTGAGCGATCAGATCATGTAAAATAAGTGACTTGCTAGATAAACGCTTAGTTTATTGAACAGATTGGAAGGTGTCTAGATATTGAATGCTAAATAGTACAAGGTGGGCCAAAAGAAGTTATCCGATGTTGTTTGGATCTCATTTTTTTTTTTTTTGCTATGTGAATGAAAAACTTTGATTCTGTTTTTTGATTATGTTTATTTGAACCTTTATAATTTTATTGGTCAGATCGAAAAGATGATATCGGCCAAATGGGCGCCGTTACAATTGATTGCTATACGGGCTCGTTTTATGGCATTTTCAGCACTTCGGTGAGAACTTCTGGCGACAAATTCTCGCACTCGTGTCGAATGTTGTTCTTGATGGCTTCCAGGTTCTCGGGCTTGTTCACGTAAGCACGGAACTTAAAAAAAACCTCACAAAATAAAAAGAAGTCTGGAACGGTGAAATCAGGCGATCTTGCGGGTCAGTGTTAATCGCCAAAACGAGAGATGAAGTGACCAGGGAACGTCGCCTTCAGAATATCGGTTGTGGCTCGGGCAGTGTGCGCCGTTGCTCCGTTGGTACCACTTGTCCTCCACTTCTAATTCGTTCAATTGCGGCAGAAAAAACTCGGTTAACATGGCCCTATAGCGCGCACCGTCCACTGTTGTTGTTTGACCAGCGGCGTTCTCGAAAATAATGGCCCGATGACTCCTCCAGCGTGAACGGCGCACCATGCAGTGACTTTGAGCGTGTGTAATGGCTAATCTTGCATCACTCGTGGATTTTCAATGCCCCAGAAGCGACAGGTTTGCTTGTTTACGTACCCGTTGAGTTGCAAATGAGCCTCATCGCTCATTATGATTTTGGTCGAAAAATCGTCAACTTCGTCCTGGAGATTGAGGATGGCTTTGCCCCAAGGACGACCGGCTGATGGCTAATTGCGAGGCACGGCGTCTGGTCGATGTATCTGGCGACAGCTCGACATCCTCGGCAACAGCGGCGATATTCTCGGCAGAACGGGGGCTCTGGGGCCTTCCACTCTTGGCAGTGTCTCGCGTGGTCCCATACTCTTCCAGGTTGATGGCCAAACGGCGCAATATTTGCGCAGTCGGTGCCAGACGACCAGGGAATCGGCGACGGATTTTGCGCTGCGCCAACACCATAGCTCTTCCAGAGGTTATGCGTTACGACCAAACACACATGGCGATTTTAAATATATAGATATATATTCGAGTAAAATTCAGTATGTAGCAAAATAATAAATGAGTAAAAAGAAAATTGGCGTACATCACTTAAATTCTAACATAACTTAGGAAAATAAATTCATTTACAAATTGTTATAATTTTTGTAAGGCTAGGATGATTTGAAGAATAATGATATACCCAATTCAGAGATGGAAAAGTGACAGTTTAAAAGTGAACCAAACATATCTGCCTTAAAATAAAAATGCAGTTATACGAGTAGTTGATAACTATAAAAGTATAAATGCTTACAGCAGTAAACTTTTCTGTTAGATATATCCAAAAGTCTTGTAAATAGCTACTACATTTCCAACCCTGCCATACACTTATACATATACCAACAAAGCCTAAATATATGATTATATTTGAATTGATAGAGTAATATGTTGAACTGTTAAACATGCGAAGTATTAGCAACAGTTAAAAAGGGATGTCATATCCTTTCCTTAAAAAAATAATTCTAGTCTATGAAATTGTTTCCTCTGTTCCCAAGATTGTGGTGTGCGATAATTTATGTTAAATCGCAGGATATAATTTGTTTATGTAAAGCCCGATTCGGTATTTGAAAAATGAAATTTATTTATGTGTGTATTTTTACTAAAAGAAAATCATCTCAAACATGGAAAATAAATTATTTTTACAGTCATAGCATAAACATTCATGTATGTATATACATACATATGCATGTTTAAATGCTGTAGTTTATTTCGTTTTCTGGTTTAACATCACATGATAGATATCTTGATATCACATCACAACATATTGTAGTTGGTTTTTTGGGTTATTTGACTCGGTTGGTTATTTGCTTGGCTTTGGTTCGTTTCAGTATTGGTTTGTTTCGGTTTGGTTATGTATGTTTTGGTAATATATTTAATATAATCCTTTACATTTTTAATACCGCAAAAAATTTATGTGTGTTATATGTTTGTACATGTTTGCTTGTAACAGAGAGATATACGAGTACGGCTGTGTTTATTATTGGTCTTTTAAATCATTCTATGATGTTTTTTAAACACACACACGGATGAAACCTAAAAGGAACATATTGCTATTGCCCGTTCCTTTGAAGTGAAGGTCTTTTTAACGTATTTTGCATGCACTCGTAAATACTTATATGTATATAAAAAGTGTGAGTAATTATAAGTTATAAGTGTAAGCCGACTGAAAAAACCTCTACGATTGCTTAAAGAAGCTATTAAGAATTAAATGATATTTAACACATGTAGTCTTAAAGAAACTAACAAGGGCGCGCTGCATTTGTGATCAAACTTGCAAGTTCGAAGGACTATGAACAAGTATGTATGATCCGATTTAAATAATCATTACGATTGTTTAAAGAAATTAAAATAAATAAAAAACCATTTGTGATTATAATGGCAAGTTAGAAGGACCATCAATAAGTATATAATTGATGCAGGTATTTTTTATATCTTTTATTATAGCTCATATTGATTCTTAAAAATGTGGCTTTTATATTGCAGCAATTAAGTTAACAAATTAAGTTAACAGGCTGTTGTTTGGAAAAAGTGAGACTATTTAGGATACCTGTAATAGGGGTTATCGTGAATATACCGCTACACTAAGAGAAAAAACATTCATTCAGCTAATGAAGTAGCATCATTAATAATTCTTCATTGTATGAATGAAATAGTTCATTAAGTTATTGAAAGTTTTTATTATATGCATGAAATTCTTCATTAATACAATGAATTCTTACGTTAGATTGTTATTAATGACAAAATTCATTGATAAAACGAAGGGTTTCTTTTCAGTGTAGAGAAAAGGAAGTTAGCCTAAGAAACTGACAAACATTAGTGCTATTACAGCTAAAGCTTAAGCTCCCAACATATTTGATTTATAGCGATGTTAGAAAAACAAAGTACCAACTTCTGATTTTGGTTCCAAGTCAGTCAAACCGAAAACTGTGCGAACATATCGACTGCTAAGGTTCTTCGTTGTGTATAACTTTTCGTTTATTGCGTTTGACTTTGACTGCGACTGTATTAATTTTCAGATGAGAAGTTTTTAAACGCTGATTTATGTGCAGTTTCTATAAGTCGGGCATACTCGTCTAAAAAATTTACGAGTATATCAAAATTGCTCAAAAAAATTTGAGGTTTCCTTATAAATTTTATACTCAAGTCAACCGTCTGGGTTGTGCAAACAGAGGGTTATATTACTAAATCCGATTTCCTAACTTGCTTACATTGCTCCAGTGTAGAGGGGAACTTTTAAAGCAAAAGTAAGACAAATATTCCTGGCTCATTGCCTGTCATTATGTCTTGATGTACCAGTATACGGGCAATCATGCACACATTTTTATGTATGACATCTTTCTTTTTTTGATTTTGTCTGCTTTCCTTAAAACAATTTGACATATACGATGGCGTAAAATGAATGAGCGAAATGCATTTAACCATTTTATTTATATATTTATTTATTATATTTTTTTATATAAAATTTTTATGGTTTATCTGAGTTTGAGTACAAGTAAACCTTCTGCAGCGAATATTATTAGCAGAAACAAAAGGGATCATAAAGATTTGTCTTAATGTTTTGCATGCGTGTATATGGGAGAGTGAGAGAGACAGTGTGTGTGTGTGTGTGTGTGTGTGTGGAGAGAGCACCATTTGTTTTTAACCAATATTCCCGCTTGGATTATTTTGTTTATTGTCTGCCCGATGATATGGCATATTTGTATCCTTTCTTCAAATAATTTTATGATTATTATGACTCGTACGTTAATAAAGTCATATAAAAATATTATGGTATATAAATATTTTTGTTCCTTTTTAAACTCTCACCAAAATGTCTTTCAAAATGATGAATGCGATGAGTTTAAAAAAAAGCAGCATTAAAGTGTGTGTGTAGGAGGAATGTTGTTGGGTTACATGATGGAGCCAGTAGCTGTTGTTGTGCTTTTACTCTTCCTTTTTTTGTATTATTGCTATTATGCTATAATGCATGAGGGAGGCATGCTGTGTAAGTATGTTGCACGTATGGCGAGTAAATCAAAAGATTAGCTGATATGAGTTAATAAAAAATTATGAGATTTGCTGATGATTGACTTGTGCCATTAGCGCAGGGATCGCCAAGCTATTTTTTTTTTATATCAGAGGTTCTATTAAATTCAATTGATCTCTTATTGGAAATTTTTCATGTTAATTCAACATGCTTTATAGTAAACTTCGAAGAAAATTTTTTCTTTTGAAATAATTTTGATTGATTTTGATTTAACATTCTACTACCGTTAAATAAAAATGGGGAATCATGTTGAATCAAAGTTATTTAAAATTGCAGCAACGTAAATTCGATACTGAAATAACGCGATGAACCATATTGAATTAAGGTTATTTCAAGTTGATACAATATAAATTTAATTTAATGTAGTCATTGTATTTTTTAATTATTTAACTTAAGTGTTTGTGTGTATTGAAGTAGGCGTCATACGACAGTATGATATGGCAGTAGTCAAAACTCAATATGGCGTCCAAAAGACAGGTATTCGACAGGTATTTGAAAATAATCTTTAGGTTTCACTTATATGTTTTTATTTCCAGTGACCATTTACTTGAATTATTAAAACTTGTCTGTTCACGTGAAATTTGTTTCCTTTTCCTAAAATTGAGATCGCCAATGTTTGCGTTGTTGTTGTGTCAGTATACTATTTTCTAATTTTGTTCACGGGAAATATTTCACGTGAAAAAAATTAATGCCACCAGAACAATTTTTTAGCTCCGCCAATGGACGTCTCTGCAGTACATCAGCGATATATTCTGCTTTCTTTGCTATATTTTCCCTTGCAGCTTGCTAAATTTTTCAAACTTAAAAGATTTGCTGTTATTTACCCCCTCCCCCCCAATTTCACGGATTAAATAACAATTTTTCCTCGTAGCAAACTGATTTCATTTTGTATAAAAACCCCTTCACCCCAACCGCCAGTTGATACATTTCTTAGCTTCTTAAAAATATTCAAATCATTTCCATTGGCAGCTAAATGAATTTGCTAAATAACTCATCGCTGCCTGGCAATTTTCTTTGTTCATGTTTCAAAGTCATATTTCAGAAAATTAGTAAAAAGAAATATCACTCCTTTTTATTCTTTTAATTTAGCTTCAATTTGTTTATATCTTTGTTACAAATAAGATTTCTTTTTCTGTTTTTTTGTTTCTTTTTCAATAAAACGATAAAATTTAGCATAGTCACAAATTTGTTGGTCACAGCTGTTGCTTATGGCAAAATATGTTGAGTATTTACTACAAAATAATTTATAATACTCTCCTCTTGTGCTCTCTATCATACGCTTTAGAGCTTACACAAACACACACACATACTTACACACATATGCACAGATTTTAAATATTACAGTTTAATAAAGACTTTAACTCTAACAACATTCATATTATGAAAGGGAGCCGAACCTTTGTATATCCTTTCTTCCCTTCCAACAATTTTTACATATTCTTGCTACATACATGTGGTACATAAATTGCATGAACCAGTGTGCGTGTGTGAGTGGCCATGTGCATATGTGTGATTCTTTAAGGGGCCCCAGAGATTTTTCTTTCTATTTAA
The DNA here is from genome assembly GCA_936439885.1 of Nowickia ferox. NCBI lineage: Eukaryota > Metazoa > Arthropoda > Insecta > Diptera > Tachinidae > Nowickia > Nowickia ferox. Next base: position 6,382,739 of record OW387026.1, read on the forward strand.
AAATGATATTTTTCTTAAGATAAAATCATATTCATGTTTTTTTTTGTTGTTTAAAAGGACTCTAAGTAAAGAAAGTGTTTAATCATAAATAATTTCTAAAGTTATTAGAAAAGTTATTTTAAAAAAGCAACATAACCTTAACATTACAACAAATGCTTTGGCATTAAAAAAATCGCAAATCGAAAGGGTGGCTCAAGGAACTTAATAAAAAATAGGGAATTTCTGTTGTTAATTCAATTTATTTGAAAATTACCAAAAGTCTACTATCCTTTTTAAATAGATTCCCTGCACTAACTTTGATTATAATAAAATTTAGTCTCCAATCATCTTTCTAGCTAATTAGTAGCTTGCAAAAGGCAATGTCCCCAAAATAAAAATATGATACCAACTGTCCCTTGAAAAAGGAAATTTGTTTTTATTTATTTAAACTCTTTTGTCCCATAATGCAATTACGCTTCGTCAGCGTTTTACAATGAATCTTAAAAGATGAGCTTCTCACTCTGTCTCTTTTCACAGCAAAAGGACTTCCAAATAAGAAATATTGTTTTATATTAATTTTAAGCAAAAATTTTTCATAATCAAGTTATCTTTTAAAATGTTACAAAAAGGGTTTATTTATTAAAAAAATTTTTGGAATTTTTTCTTCTTTTGCTATTAGCAGCAAATGAATTAAATAAGAGGATTTTTGTTGAAGAATTCTTTGACACGTTTTAGTTACTGAGAATTTCTTGTTCATTTTTATTTTGAAAGCAAAAGAATATACATACATATTTATATTTTTTTATATAATTTTATAAAGAAAAATGATTGGTATTTATTAATAGATGGATGGCAGTATTTTTCAATATCATATTTTTAGCTGTAAATTCTCTGTCACTTTGGCTTTGAAATGTCGCTCGGTAGGAAATATTTAATATTAGCTGTTAACTGCTGCAATAAGGCTATAAAAGCTTGTGTTATAGTATTGCTAGAACTGCTAACATAATGCTAATATATGCTAGAGCATATTTTAAAATCTAGTTCTTCTTCCTGATACATTTTAAATGATCAAAACATTTGCAGCCCTCTGGAAGTTATAAATTGCTGCTATTTCTGCATATCATTTTTGGCAGACCTAAAGCAGTTAAATGATATGCAATGCCATGCTAAAAAACTATATACAAAGTTATTCTCACTACAGTAATGCAAGCAATATTAGTTAATGCTATTACAAGTTTCTCAGTATAATTGCAACTTCTCAACTAACTGTAAGTGGCTGCAATAAAGCAACAAAAGCTTTTGCTATAGTATTGCTAAAACGGCTATAGTGCTTGCTAATAAATGCTAGAAGACTTTTAGCGATACAGATTTAGCTTTAGCGAGTTACAGAACAAGGCTAAAGTATGCATTGCTAGGCTAGAACTTGTAATTAATCGTGCTATAGTGATACTACAACGTTAAAGGGCATGCTAATTATTTAAAGCTAATTTTAGCATATTCTTTTGCGCATCGTAGTTCAAGACAGAAATTTGTATGACCATTTTTACATCCATCTGTTTTATTATTGGCGAAACGTTCAAAGTTTTTCTACTGCTTGCCATGTATGCTAAAATTATAACAATGGATGCTAATCAATTATACAACGAATCTTACAATTTGAGGGAAGCGTCTTTTCCACTCTGATAAACTTTGAGCGATTGCATAACATTATGTGAGTTATTTCCAGCCCTGAGACTAGTCGATATTGCTGCTAATTAATGCTACAATTTTTGAGGTTAATGCTAATTATAAATATTAATTGTAGCTGCTTTTCGGCTCTAAGTGATCATATCACATGTAAACTAAGCGTCATATTGCTTGAAGGTTTACGATGTCTTCTGCAATTCAAGTTGATTATAATTTTCGCAAATAAGTGCATGCTATGCTTTAATAGGCCATGCTATAGTAATGCTACAAACATTTAAGTCAATGCTACAATTTTTTAGGTTAATGCTAATTAATGCTACAGCTATTAAGGTTAATGCTAACTAATGCTGTTAGCCACTTTAAATTTTGATTGTACCTGCCTTTCAGCTCTAAGTGATCATATCATAAAATACATATGCTTGTTGTTTTTGCTCTGACTTCAGTTCTATGAGCAGCATATATTGCTTCTTCTTGTTTCTGCATTTCACTTTGATTAGAATTTTCGTAAAAAACTGCATGTAATGCTATAAAAGCCCATGCTATAGTAATGCTACAACTAATAACGGTAATGCTAATGAATGCTACAACTATTAACGTTAATGCTAATTATTGCTAGAACATAGTGGAACACTTGTTTATTTACTCTCATTCTTGCACATCTTGATTGATCAAAAAGTATTTCGCACCAACATATCACTTAAAGCTAATATACTGCTATTAGCCTTTTTATTTCCCCTTCTTCATAAATTATTATTTTTAACAGAGCTAGAAGGTATTATGTAAGTAGTTTCGTTTTGTATTTGGAATTTGATCCAACTCTTTAATATTTTGCCTTAAAATTTAATTTTTACGAAACTGTTAAAATTTAGAGCACCAAACGTTCATCCTGACATAAATTCATATTTTTAGATACTACTGCCACTCATAATGAAATAGCAAATCAAAGTTACAACGTAATAAAATAGTTTATGTTTAATAAGTCCTTTGAACTTTGCCTTACACTTTAATAGCCCTTCAGGTAAGTATTTAAGTTCTGTATAATTCTTTTTTTTTAAGACCCAAACACGCGTTTGTAATATTTTTATTGCTAGTATTTTATGTGGCCAAAAACCCTTTGTGCCATTATTATTTTAAATGACAAGAAAAATATCTGCAAAATGAAATGAGCTTTTTGTTTTTACAACAGTATTAATTTTAATTAAAATACACACATTTTTATTATTCCACTTTCCACAGGTTTTAATAACTTTATTTTTTAAGCCATATTTTTAATCATATTTATTTGTTTTTTTCTTCTTCTCCCTTATTTTTGCAGGCACTAAAACTTTTCGTGAACAACGCAACAAATAATACATAGAAATTGAGTTTTTTGGAAACAAAACCAACAAACGTGAGTTATTTTAGTTTAAGGTTTATTTTATTTGGTTTTATAAAAAAATTACTTTAAAAAGAGTGCACAAATTTCAGCTTAAAGGATGTGTAGAGGATTGATGGTGTTTTGGACATGTTTTTTTTACAAGCCTATAATGAAAGTAATTTGAAATATGCACAATATGAATGCGTTAAATTTGCTGTCCTGCTGCATAGGCGAAAAATATTTTAAATAAATATAAAGGATTTTAAATAAATATAAAGGATTTTTTTAATATGAAATATGTTGAATGTGCAGTTGTGCAGTTCCCGAGCATTTACTGTTAGTGTAGCAGCATCTTAAGCTCTGGAATGGTATAGTATGGCTTGAAGGACCATAAAACTAAAGCAAGTGTAAACCGTAGTTTGAACATGATAGCTTTAATGCTTAATAATTATTTGCTGTTTCGTTGTATAGTTACTTCATTACTTCCTCTGAGTATATTTCATTATGCTGCTTGAAATCTAAGCTTTTAAATTAAATTGCTAATATGCAATCATGTGTACATAGTGTATTGCCCCAATTTGCAAAATTTAACTTTTTTGAAACATTCTTTGTTCCCTTAATTGACTAACAACTGTTTTATTTTTCAAACAGAAAACATTGTTCAATTTCTAACAAAAAGCCCGATGCAATAATTCTCAACAATTTTAATTCATTATCTTGTAAATATTTTCTTTTAAACTACACACATACATTAATTTTTAAATTTACATTTTAAACATGTGTAGATGCTTAGATTTTTTCTTTCAAATTATTATGGTCTTAGTGGTCCCTACTATCAGCAAAACTTCCATTGTACTGCCTTTCTTCTGTTTGAAAATTTGTTTTTAGCTGCAGATATTTTGTTGTAAATTTGTTGGTTTTTGTGATTGATATGTAGTATAAAACTACTTACTTAACATACACACAACAAGTTTGTTGACGTAACAAGGCAGTACTCAGGTAGAGGAAAATGCTTGTGTACTTGTCAAGATTTACTTAAGGAGAAGAGAAAAAAATTAGAGATACACAAGTTATAAGGTATAACAATGCTTAAATTACATACATACATACTCGTACGTACATATCAGTTTACGAGTTACAAAAGTTAAGAAACATTTTTAAATTTTTTGTTAAAAATAAAACTGTATTTTGTGAAGTGTATGATTGCAAAAGACCACCTTAACCGATTACTAAAGTCCTGAATTTTGGCCTATCTTCCTTATTGCAGTAATATATTTAAATAAAAACTAATCTTTTTAAACGACATGTAGAAAACAGCTGGAAATATATACTGCAAGTGTTTTGGATAGAAATTGCACCTTCAACACACTGTTTTGCCAAATGTTATAGAAATTCTTTGAATTTATTGAATTAAATTACTTACACGTTAGCCAAAAGGTGTCTACCATCTAAAATAACATAAATCGTAGCACATTTATTTGCTGGCATTAACATTGTTGTGGGTACAAATCTGTTGTAATTCTCATTCACTCTCTAAGTGAAATTTTATAAAGGTACAACTTTAGATTTTATACAAAAATTTCAATGTTTGTTGAAATTCGTCCTTATGGCGATTAAATATTATTTAAAGTTAAGTTAATTTTAGAAATCAGTGTATTTCAATTTTGAATTTGTTTTTTTATGTTTTTAAAATTTTGTGAAATTTATATCTTCTATCTGAGGAACAACTTACCACAAAGACAATTGTAATTGCTCTAAGCAAGACTAACAGAATACAACAAAATGTTATTACCCAAGGCTATACTTTCATCATCACCATTCACCAGCTTATGACCGACCCCTTTTTCATACGCAAAGTTTACTTTAATTTTGTAATAGTAAAACTCACCAAAAAAATTGTGTGTAAATCCTGAAGTTCATTATATTTTTTATAGCATATTTTTACTACTCTGTTGCCACTTTTAAATTAAATTACTTTTATATTAGGAAAATCAATAAAAAAAAAATTAAATAAATTTTTTTATTATATTTTTAGTTCCTTTAGTTTTTTGATTTTGTTGCCATCTCATTCCTCTCCTTTTACTTCAATATTAATAAAAATTCTTTCTATAATTTTTAATTACTTGACCATATTTGAACTTAAAGTAGCAACAACTTTAACTTTTAACATCTTGTGCGCGCTTAACATTCTGCTAAAAGCGCTTTGATTAACTTTCTCTTTATGGTTCAAAGGGATAAAACTAAGAATATTAAAGCAAATAAAAGACAGGCATAATAGCATTGCAACTACTCTACATTCTATCAACAAAAAAGTATTACAAATGTTTAATTAAAGTCTCAAGTTTAGTATTTATATTTATTTATTTAATGAAATTAAATAAATTATTAAATTATTAGCCTTATGTGAAACCATTAAGCTGAATCCAGATTCATACTAAAATTCCTTTGCTCCTTTACTCAATGACGGTAGAGTGCTTCCAGAGCAACTTGAAGGCGGTTTTTTTGGCGCTTTTTTCGATTTTGCTATTCCTTTCGGATTTTGGAGATTTTTTTTAATTTTTGGGAACAACTTTTTCCGTCTTGGCAATTTTTTTTGGTTTTTGGCGATTTTTTCGGTTGTTTTTAAGTTTTTGCAATTTTTTAGTTTTAACTCTTCTTTTTCGTTTTGACAACTTTTTTCGTTTTAGCAAATTTTTCTTTTTGGTAATTTTTGTTTTGCTTTGTTTTGTTTTTGTTTTTTTAAAGTGCATTTTTTTACATTTAGTGCTGTGTTCGTTGTTTCGATTTTTTCGGTATTTGACGATTTGTTTCAGTTTTAGCGATTTTTTTAGTTTTTGCGGTGTTTTTTCGAATTAGCAATTTTTTCGGTTTTTAATGTTTTTTTTTAATTTTTTTAATTTTTGTTATATTTTTTTCGGTTTTTTCGTGTTGGTGATTTATTCGATATTTTTTGCGATTTTTATTAATTTTTGAAATTTTTTCGTGATGACGTTTTTTTTTGGTTTTTGCAGATTTTTTCGGTTGTTTTTAAGTTTTAGCAATTTTTTTTAGTTTTGGGTCTTCTTTTTCGTTATGGCAATTTTTTTTTTTGTTTTGACCAGTTTTTTCTTTTTGATGATTTTTGTTTGTTTTTTTTACAATTCATATTTAAATTTTTTTCGTTTTTTTGACGATTTATTTTAGTCTTAGCATTTTTTTAGTTTGGTGCTTTTTTCGATTGTGCTTTATTTTGGTTTTTGGGGAATTTTTTAATTTTTTTTAAATAAATTTTTCGCTTGTATCGTGTTGGTAATTTTTTCGGTTTTTGGCTTTTTTTTAATTTTTGGGATTTTTTCGTTTATTTTCGTGCTGGCAATTAATGCGGTTTTGGGCGATTTTTATCGGCTGTTTTTGAAATTTTAACGTTTTTTTAATTTTGGCTCTTTTTTTTGTTTTGCCTTTGTTTTCGTTCTGGCAATTTTTTAGGTTTTTGGCGATTTTTTTAAATTTCTTTTGGCGATCTTTTTACTTTTGGTGATTTTTTGCGTTTTAGCGATATATTTTATTTATGGTGATATTTTGAATTTAAGCGCTTTTTTTTAATTTTTAAGTTTTAGCATTTTTGAAAATTTCAAAGTTTGCCTCTTACGGTTTCCAAGATGGATCAAGTTGTCAAAATTACACCGTCAAAACTTCATTTTCAATTTTGAATTTTTAAATTTTAGTGTTAATTGATGCAGCCTGCGTAAAAATACACTAAAAGTCTGTATATTACATTAGGATTTCAACATGTTTCGTTGCTCGCTTAAGAACACCCCTTAATTTTTAACTGTTGTAGCGACGCAAGTTATGCATATGCTGTGAAAATCTCAGCTCCGTAGCTCTGATTGTTCTAGAGACAACAGTCTGTGACAGACAGACAGGCAGACAGACAGACAGAGAGACGGACGGATGGACGGATATCGTAGTGAAAACAATAGGATTAATTTTCTCCTTTGGTATAGGGAACCCCAAAAACGGACTACATATTTGAATTAAGCGGCCCAACTAGCCTGTGATCCAAAACCGTGTGTACTTAGCCAGCAACGAAAAAATAAGAAAAACATGACAAAAAATAGGCGAACTGGTTCGAAACATGTGTTTGTGCGCGAATTTAAATAAATTGATCTTCATTAAAACGAATGCATAGAACCAAGCATATTCACTGAATCGAAAACGTTTTTTAATAGGTGATTTTAAAGCTTCTTGGATGTTAATTTTCATTACTTAAATAATGACGAATTTATTTGGATTTAGGAAAGCGTTAAACATTAATTCACTTCACGTAATGATTAAGAAGGCGTGAACTTCTTCTTGGGTACACATGTACTTAAAGAAATAATAATATTCGTCCGATTTAGGCGCTAGGTAAAAGCACGTGTGGTGACTATTTTGGCAGCAATGAGCGAGTTCAGCGCATACCAATAGGTAAGAAGAACGCTTCAGAAGTTTGCTAGGAAAAATATTATTCTGGGTCCTTAGGAGTCTGATTAAAATTTTAAAATATTTCGTAATAAGAGCAAACTGGGGCACCAACTGGTATGTATACCTGTACTTATAATTTCAGTTATATTGAGAAACTCAGTTAGCAAACCTTTTTGCTGAAAATAACAACATTTTGCTACCTTTATTTTCTCTTCTAAATGCCAAAATAAAATATTAAATTGTCTACTAAAATCTTCTTAAAGCGATAAGAAATATTTTTTATAAAAAAAAAATTAACTCATAATGCCACTTTGATTAAGTAGCGCATTAATAAAAGATAAAATGCAACGCAATATGAGCCACTACCACAACAAATACGCAGCAGCTTTTCAAATGCAGCGGTTAAAACTAAAAGCAACGAGAACGAGAGAGAACTCAAACTGTAAACGCTTTTTGCCTGGGAAAAGCATAAAACTTTAAGAAGTGTACTCGTATAATATACACACAGCTATGGAAAAATGAAACGAAACAACAATTTACGTAGCAAAAAGTAAACAACGTAGCAACCAACAACCACCTCCAAAAGCAACTAAAAATAAAAAAGCAACAACAAGAGCAACAAACAGCATTAGCGTGAAACGTTAAAAGGGTGCAAAAATAAATTCAATTAACTTGATTCGCCACTTAAGCTTTTAATAATAACAACTTAAGTACTTACGCTCGCTTTTTCAAAGCGTTTTTTTTTGATTTTAGAAAAAAAAAAGAACAGAAATTATTTATTATAAAGGGTATTTTTTCTTAGCTGAGAGCATTATGATAACAATATAAGGAGAAATAAAGGACATCAGCAGTATCCTGTTTGAAAAAAGAAACACTTGAAAATAAATTTGTTTTCTTTTATGAAATAATAAGAAACGATTTAGCAGCAGAAAAAAGAAAAAAAAGCAAAAGCTTAAAAAAACGCTGTTTAAATGAGTGTAAAAATCGAGTTGCTTAGTTTTATCTTTTTTTCTTCTACTTCTGCTTGAAGTTATGCTTGCTATTGTCCTTTTTTCGTCTTTGCCAGCATTTTTCATGTATCTATACAATTTTAATAAAATGATAATATCATTAAATTCAACTTTATTTCCAACAGCAATATTTGCCACAAAAATTAAGGGTGGCGCGCATCGGTTCGTTATTTCTTTCATAAATATTCCCTCAAAATAGAAAAACAAAAAATAAATAAAAATATTCCAGCTGTTGATGTGCTAATGATGTTGAACATGCACAAATAAATGGCAAGTTTTTGAATGAAAAAAAAAAAATAAAAATTAAATAAATAGAATAAAAAGGGTTGGTCTATGTTGTTGATGTTTGTTTGCTTGTCTTTTAATTGTTGACTTTTTCTGTGTCCCAGTGTATTTATCATTAAGTCAGCAAAAATTTATGGTGGGGGCCAGATTAAATTTCCAACTTTTTTAATGAAGTACTAGTACTTTTCATAATTTTATAAGCTGCTTAAAGAAACCCCTTGATTTTTCTTAACTTTTTCAATTAAATATTTTTCCAGCAAAATATCACACTTAAATAAAAAAAATTTGTTTTTTAATCTTGAAAAATTGTTGTTTTGGAAATGAAAATCTAACAACAATATTCAATATTTCAAACGCGTCGAACCTTATTTTTTTTTTTTTTTTTGATAGGGTGAGGTGGCCTGAAGTAACTATACACTTTTGAAAAAAAGTTGCCACTTATTAAAAAGAAAAATGAAAATAATAACTGAAACAGTTTTAACAAACAAATTTTAACTGATTTTAAAAATCGCCACTAAAAAATTAGAAATAATTTATCTTCGGAAAAATAAAAATTATTATAACAACGACTGATACTGGCAAAGGAAAATTAAAAAAAAAATATATATATATATATATATATATTTATATATAAAAATAGTTGTTTCTGCATTTTGATTCCCTGTCTGGGTGTTATTTAAAGGAGTTAGAAACTTTCCCTCTTATGCACCTTTTAATAGTTAATTTTCATAGAAACATTTTAAATCTTTGCATTTGCTGTATAGGATGTGTTCAGCATTTTTATGTATTATGTGACAAGGCATATTTTTGTGGCACATTTTAACCCTCTAACTTCGCTCAGTATGGGTCTTTTGTGGCCCTTTGGCAACACCACGTCAAATTTGGTTGATAATTAAACTTGCGATTATGTGACATCTTCAGTGTTGTCTTGAATATTAAATCCATTACTACTACGACCACTCTTTAGTTTTAAACTGTCGTATATTTGCTGTTGTAGTGGCCAAAGTTATACATATTGTGTGAAAATTTCAGGTGCGTAGCTGTTACGGTTCTCGAGAAAACAGCCGGTGACAGACAGGCAGATAGACGGACGGACATCGTAAAGAAAACAATAGGCTTCTTTTTTTCCTTTGGTGTACGGAACCCCAACTATAAGTTTATTTTCGAGCAAGCTCTTTTTTTTAACTCCAACATTTATGACTTTTGTCCAGCTAGATTCGGGATTCGTGCCAATGTGCGGGCTGATTAACAACCAAATCAAATGTGGCATAAAAGAAAATCCTTCTAAATTCAGGACAAACCTCCTTGCAAGAAAAATGCAATACTTTTATGACTTTTCGTTGTTCTCAGGTGCTAAGTAGCAAATCAATACTATTCTTACCTTTATATTAAAATATATTTGCTTAAATCCATTTATTTAAAATTATCCAATTCTTAATTTTTTTCTTATATTTAAAAAAAAAAAATTTACCCTTTTTTAGTCAGAATATTTATAGTCCTCTTCCTCTTTACTCATTTATTGAAATGGCACGACGAAAAATGGTCTTTAAATAAAGGTCAACAGATTTATTTAATCACTTACATTTTTTATTCAATTCTATTCTCTTATTACTTCCTGCTTAAGCCAAAAAACAAGAAGTAAGGAGACTTCTTGGAAGAGTTCGGTGCTCGTTATATGGTCATCACATCATGCTACTCTTTATCAAGTCATTAGAATTTATGCAACAAATTTGATCCCTTTTTTTTGTATTTACATTCTATACCAAGCACAGCAAGTGCTGTATCCCTGCCGTCTGTCCACACATTTGATCCTTTATCAATATGTATTTTTGCTTTATATTGAACACTTGAAAAGAAATGAAGCAAGATTTTTCAATTTGCACAATTTTGTGTTGTCTTCCTTTTTTTTTTTTGTATTATTTTCTTGCTAACAAATTGAGATTTACATAAAATAATAAAGTAAAATGTCAAAAATTTCACTGAGCGTGTGTGAGTTTGTTATTTGTAGTGCTAAAAGAATACGATTTATTTTTGGGGTAAGTTTTCCCAATATCAATAAGCAGGAGTTTTGTTTTAAATTTATGCACATATTTTGCTTGGGTGATATTTTGATATTTTGTTATAAAAATTCCTACGTCTCCATTATTCGGATGGCTTTAAAATTTCAGACATATTTTATTATTTGCCGGGTTTTATTGGCAATGTTATGATTGTAAGCTTTTTGCGTCAGCTAATTAAGCTGCTCTAGTACTTCGCATTGCCTTGTTTCGTAGAGGGGTACTAAGGGAAGAAATATAATCCAATAAATAAATGAAAATACTGAATTTAAATATAAGAGTAGTTTGTATTTACATGTGACCTTTATGTTTAGATTTGTACTGCAGAGCATAGTTACTTTTCCATATTAGTCTTTGTCAGCTTTACGTTTATATACAATAACTCATATATGAAGTTATTAAATATTCTACCAGAGATAAATTTGTACAGTGTTTCGCATAAGTTTACAATCGAATAAAATTTGTGTGAAAATAGTAAGAAATAGTTCTTTTCAAGTACAATTGTGAGTTAGATTTTTTAGAGGCTTCCAGCTCAAAAATAATAATAATAAAACAGTCAAGAGATTTATTATTCGACATATTGTCATAATTATACTATAGTGAAATTTATTTGCTGGTGGTTAAGCGATGTCTATATGCATTTCATTGTGTCTTTAACACATTTTGAACAGTCAAAAACCTCTTATCTTATGCACATACTTTCAAATAGGTTATGAAATAGTTTCAAATAGTTTATGAAAGTCTGTGCATAAGATAAGAGGTTTGTGACTGTTCAAAATGTTTGGTTGAGGTCTACTGACGATTTGTTAAAGAAACAATGAAATGCTTATATACATCGCTTAACCACCATCAAATAAATTTCACTTATAGTATAATAAAACAGTATCACCTGAACTACTGATCCGACTGCAAACTTTTCTAGAAAAAAAAATCATAGCATTTCAGCTACAGTGTTGCAATACCGGCTGAGCTACAGGGGGTTAAAAGTGACCACCTCGGGCTTTGAAAAAATTCCAAGCTCTCAACAGGATACGGTCAAGAAATATTTTTTCACATAGCTTAAGTCCTATTCTAAATTATTTGCTTGCATCATTTTACAATCGAATCAGTTTTTCTGAAGATAAAAACTTATTGCTATATTTTGTATTACAATCTGGTTCGAAGGACCATATTTCAATTATAACGCCATTGCTGACACAACGGAAATATATACTAAACCTTTAAACTTTTATGTATTGCAATTCGTTTTGTTCAGAATATAAAAATTTGCTGCTATTTGTTGTACTACAATCAGGTTCGAAGGACCATATTTCTATTATAATGCTATTGGTGATATAATTGAACTATGTGTTATTTTAATAATTAGCAGTTCAGAATATGGTGCCTCGGACCAGATTGCATTGCAATCTTCCATTATTGATAAAATTTAAATATATCATATAACTGATGGATTTGTGTGTGTTCCTGCTATTTTCTGTAATAAAACCTTGTTCGAAGGATCACATTTCAATTATAATAACATTGGTGATAAAATAGAAATACATTTATGCCAAGCTTTTAAAACCCACTGTCTCATATTACTTATTTATGTGTGTTGCAATTTATTTGATCAGTTTATTACAAATAATATTCCTGCTACTTAAACAAATGTTGGCCAACATGCAAGTAAGCAAAAAAGGAAAATAAAACACATGTATGCACATAAATAATAAGCAAAAATACCCAAAAAAAAAGATATTTACTTGCATGTACTTAAAAACCAATAAGTACATGCTAAAGCCTGCACAAACATGCATAAACATGCTTATGCTAGCACTACTAGTACTCCTTACCTTCTTATATTAGTTTATGCATTTTCCTTGTATCTCAGGAACATCTTTTTACAACTGACTTCCTTGCTGTTACTTCTACTATCTTTGTTCAATGTTTATTTTAGTCTTAATGTTAAATCATGTTGTTGACTTTTGTTGCCGTTGTCGTTGTTGTTGTTGTTGTGGCTTCTGCTGCTGGTGCCTTGTAAATATTGTTTAATCGACAACTCTTCTAGTTGCACACAAATTTTTGCTACTGTCCATGCCAGCCAGTCAGCAACAACATAATAATCATCGTCATCATCATTTTCAACAATAATAATATTTTCTTCATATATGATGTCTGCCAGTTATTTTGGTCCTTTACTCTTACTGATGTTGTTTAAGGATTTTCATGTTGTTTCTAGGAGTTGTTGCTGTTGATTCTACATAAACTACTTGTTAAGGAAAATCTTGTAATTATTGTTAAGTTTGTTCATCGAGAGCTAAAGATACACAGAAAATTTTATGCATGCATGTATGTATATACTCGTATATTATGTTAAAACATGTTAACTAAAGATTATGAATAAATTTTCTGTTTTCTTTTCAAAATAAACATTAACGTACATGCATATAAAATTAATATGCTTGTTATGCGTAGTAAATTTAAAAAAAAATATAAAAATATAGAAAGATGTTGTGGCTCTAGCATTAAGACAGTTCAGATATTGAAATTTAATTTTGCCTAATAATTGCTTTTAAAGTTTTTAAATTAACAAGTTATTAATTAAGTATATGGGGAATTATGAATTGAGTTAGAAAATAACAAACCACAAACTTTGCTTACAGTCAGACAATGTAATTATGAAGATTATTATTATTATTTGGTCCGTCGAATTTGCTAAAATTTGACAAAGCCAGAATTTGAGTAAAAGATGAGTGTACTCGTATTGTTAACTCTTGCAAACTTACTGTAAACTGAATATTGAGATTGTGTGATTTCTCCCTACTAGACCTTATTGTCCTCACGGCCAGTACAAGCGAGTCATTTATTCGTACATACGAAAATTCAATCTGTATAGCAAAGTTTACTAAACACTGCCCTTTTGAAGCTTATATAAAACTTTCTGAAATATACTGAACTCATAAACATCTTATTTTATCCTAGTTAGCCCATTTTTATAGTTGTATAAAACATTATTTTAGTAGTTTCGAATATCTGCAATTAAATAAAAAAGTTCCCAGTGTAAAATTGTTATTAAATTAAAACACTGTATACTGTATACATACAAAAAAGTATTATGAATGAGTTTGTAATATTAATTAAAATATTTGTAATATTAATTAAAAAATTAATTAAATTTTCACCTATAAACAATTTGATAATATCAATTAAGTTTTTCCACGCAAATTAATAAATACAATTAAAAATTTAATTGAATCAATTAAATTATTAATTGAAAACATTAATTGGTGAATACTTTTTTCTGGGTATACTGATATTGATGTCTATTCTGGACACACAGACTTGCTGAAATTTCTATGGAAATAAAAACAAAACCGTAAAAATTAAAAAAATTTATTTTTGTTTATCATACAATATTCATCGGCTTTAAAAAAGAGAGCAACTCGTTGAAATTCTCACGTTTTTTCATTCAGAACAAACAAAATCAATTTTTTAAATTTTGTTTTTGGTAAAATGGAAATTCTCACTTCGAAGAGTTTTCCAGAATCCACCATTAAGACCTTATAAACATATAATGTTAAATAATTCACTGTTGAAATACCACGATGTTAACCTCACTATTCTTTACACAAAACTGTCTGCTTAGCAGACGCATTGATTTTTTGATACTTAACATAAAGCTTCCAGAATAATGTTAGCAACATCCAGAAAGTCTCAGCACATTCAACAGCCTCTCAATTTTAGCTTTGGATCGTATTACAATTTGTTGTGTTGGCTTGTGTGTATGAACGTTGACAATGAAACATCATTGTTGTTGTGTTTTGTGTCTGGCATCTGCATCGGCTTAATAATGAGAAATGCTCTAACTCGTATTTTCACGAAATTGAGTTTTTCAGTGACTCCACTACATATCACCCAAATACACCTCGTCACAAAAATGTATTGCAATAGTTTAAAAAATAGTGAATTTTACAAACAGTTTTACAAAGCAGTTGTGCAAGCACTTGTACTGTCTATTACCATCTCCTGTAAAGTTACAGTCATTTGAGTTACCGCCTTTCTACTTGTTAACAGCGTTATGTGCTTGTATCTTGTAGTTGCTGTTATGCTTTGAACATCGTCTTGTATGTATGTATGTGCATGTCTATTTTGTTCTTTTCGCTGATAATATGTGTAGCACTCATTCATTTATTCACGTAATTTTTGTGACAATATTTAACAAATTTGCCAGGCACTATAATTTGGAATTTATGTTTTTTGCAGCCATACCCCCTGTTTCTGCAACCCGGACGATCGACTTGAGTAAAAAATTTAGAAAAGCACTAATTTTTTTTAGTGATTTTCACACTTTAATTCTAGAAGCAAAATGCTAAAATGTTTTCTTTTAAAGAAAATTTTTAATTGCCTTCAAAAAGTTTTGGCAAACACACCATTTTTATAAATATCACTGCCTTGCACTTCAATATATCGTTATCTTAATAATGAATTTCCCTGATTCATTATTTTTTTTTTGAAATCGCGATTTTGATACATTAGATCTTCTTCTATCGAAATGTACAAAAAAAAAAACAAAAGATAATGAGTTAGGGCCTTTCTATATTAAAGTAACGATATATTTTGTATATTTAATTAAACAGAAAAACAAAACATTTCATTAAAAGACAAACGGGACAAATAAGAAATCAATTATTAAGTCATAAATCATTTCAAATTATTCAATTTCTAACAAAACGAAAATAATACATCCAAAACAATTTACTATAGATAACTAAAAATCCTCACACTCTCTCAAAACACCCAACAATGGCACACATACACGCACACACACACACACACACACACACGCATACGTACCAATAAACACTATCCAATAAATAAATAAATACCTGAGTATCACTCATATACACAACATTCATACCAGGGAATAATTAGAACCATTTAATAAATTATTATTTTATTATTGTGTATTTGTACTCGTATACCAGTAAGTCTTGTGAGTGTTGTTTTGAGAATAAACACTATAATGTTACTTTTATAAGTGCATATACATAAACGAGTTAAGAAACCAACATTTACCATCATTATTTTCAACCACAATCATTTATTAATTTTCCTACTCCACATTTTTATGTTTCTACAAACAATTACCGAGTAATTTCTATATCCACAAGTTTCTTGTGTATACACAAAACTACTTCTCCGAAGAAAAAAAAAAACAAGTCCCAACTCGAATTCGAATCGTTTCAATTCAATTCAACTCAATTCCATATTAAATATTATTTTTGTGGTTTCAGTGTAAACATTATTGTTAAAATGAACGTATGCATTTAATAAGTTTTTAATTGACCTCATTTACTCAACCGCAAATTTGATTGGAAAAGGCAACCACTCTCACTCACTCTCACCCACAGGCAAACTTTCACACTTACACCAAGGCAGCAAATACGGAATAATTCTTTAGAGTTGAATGTGTAAAGTGTTGCAGAGCCAAGAGTCAATTATAGCAATTTTGGGAAATAATATTTTCGGTCTTAATTTCTTTCATTATTAGCACATTCTTTATTTTTAAAAGATGTGATTGGGTATGTAAATAATAGATGATTTTTTGTTATATATCTATATATTTAATTTGTGTACTCTGACATCGGTTTATTGGTGCTTGTTGTGTTGCACAAATTTGCTCTTCTAGGCTAGAAAATTTATTTTCCAATGATTTCTCATAGAACAATTTTTTATGAATAATTTTTGTTTACAATTTTTTTATCCATAGTTTTTGCTGAGCAACATTTTTTATCGACAGATTTTTTGTGGCAGATTTTCTAAAAAAAAAAATTTCTACGATAGTTTTTTTTTTGAAGAAATAAGTTTTTTTTATGATTAAATTATTTGTGGATAAATTTTCGTATTAAATATAGAAACGTTTAACGCTTAGTCAATAATATTTTTTATTTCAAAAATTGATATCTGCAATTTTTCTTGGTATCAAATTTTTTTGAAATTTTTTGTTTAAATTTTGTTCAAAATTTCTTTTATCGAGAACTTTTCTATAATTGTTTTTTTTTTAATCGATATCTGCGGGAGATTTTCTGTTGTCTATAGTGGCTCAATAGAAAAATTTAATAATCTTATTTTTTCGTTAGAAAAAGTATTTTTCGATAATTTTTTTTTTTAATTTCTTAATGGACATTTTTGTATAGAAAAATTTCTTATATGATTTTTTCAATTATAAGTTTTCAGTACAAAAGCTCTTTTTTGATAATGTTTGTGAAATTTTTTATGGACGCTTTTTCTCGCTGATTTTTCTATAGAAAAATTATTTCACATATAATTCTTCTATAATAAAAATTTTTAGAAAAAACATTTTCATATCATGAGTTTATTAAAAAAAATTTTGTGTTTTTTTAGCGACAGCGCTCTATCTAAAAACTTTTTACTGTGGATTTTTTTGTAATAAAAGAATTTTTAATTAAAATGGGTTACAATATTTTTTTAATTTTTGTTTTAAAAATTTTTTATCGATAATTTTTTGTTTCTATTTTTTTAATCTTAAATTTTTCATTTGATAAGTAAGGAAAAATAATTTCTAAATATAATTTTTTTTTTCAATTTATGATGGAAAAATATAAAATATTTTTAATCGGTAATTAGTTACTTTTGAGGCATTATTTTTATTGCAAACTCTTGGATTGACTTATCGAAATATAAAGCATGAAACATTTTTCTAACAAAAATAATTTTTCTGACAAAAATATTCGTTTGAAATTTTATTTTAATCTATTTACATAAATTATTTTTATCGATATCTTTTCTATATACTGAATACTTCGCTTAACAAAGATATTTTGTTTTATCACACAAAAAAGTAATATGAATGAGTTTGTAATATTAATTAATATATTTGTTATTTTAATTAAAAAATTAATTAAATTTTCACCCATAAACAATTTGATTAATTTGATTAACAATATCAATTAAGTTTTTCCACTCAAACTAATTAATACAATTAAAAATTTAATTGAATTAATTAAATTATTAATTGAAAACATTAATTGGTGAATACTTTTTTCTGTGATCGTTAGGTATTCAAATGGAATTTTGTTTTAATACATATAAATATTATAATTATTTTGTGTCGAATATCTTTGCTGCAAAATAATTATTTCGGTCTCGATATCAAAATTTAGTATCACCAATTTTGTCGATAGAACAATTTTTTATGATTTTCTATCACTAAAATTATTATAAAATGGTTTTCTTGCGATAGCTTTTTAAATAAAAGTTTTTTCGTAGATTGTTTTTCATAGGAAAGGTTTTATCGATGATACCAGGGGAACTAACTGGCAACACTAATGTCAATAGCTAGAATTTGGCAATACCATAATAAAGTTACAAATTTTAGCATAAACGTACTCGCAACACGAAGACGAATAATTCTTTATCATGACAATGCGAGCTCTCACACATCTCGTCAAACAAGTGCATTTTTGAGCAGTCAAAACATCGTATTGATGACTCATCCTCCATGTAGTCCTGACTTGGCACCCAATGACTTCTTCTTGATCCCTAATATTAAAGGTAAACTGCGTGGTTAACAATTTAATAGCGCCGAAGAAGCAGTGGAAGCGTTCAAAAACCATGTTTTGGAGATGTCTCAAGATGAATGGAACAACTGCAATGACAAATGTTTTGAACGAATACAAAAGTGTATTGATCATCAAGGGGAATATTTCGAAAAACAATAAAGACATTTTCATTTAAAAATTTTTGTAATTATTTGCTACTCCCGATATATGTGACCTGCTCCACGAAAAGGGACCTCTGCGCCGAAAAGAAGTTGTTGAGAAAAACGCGTTTAACGCGTTTTTCCTATAAGAATCACTCAAAAAGTAAAAAAAAAAATTTTCGGCGCAGAGGTCCCTTTTCGTGGAGCAGATCACATATATATTTTAGCTCTCGTAGCTCATAATTTTTATATATTTTTTTTACCCGGAAAAAACTTCTTGTCAATTGAATTTTTTTACGTGTAGAACATTTTTTCAGATATTTTCTTGCTTTTTGAAATTTTTAATCGATAATTTTTAATTGACATAAAAAGAATATTTCAGTCAGCAATCTTTTTGTAAACAATTTTTATCAAATTTAAAAAAAAAATAATTTGTTCGATAGTTTTTCTGAGAAATATTTTGCCAGCGGTATTTTTTTAAAGCACTTTTTTCTATCCATAATTATTCGATTAGAATTTGTTGCAACTTAAATAAACGATTTTTCTATATGTGAAAATTTTTCTTGTCCATTAGTTTTTAATAAAAGTTTTTTTTTTCTATTGAAAAATATTATATCATTAGTTTTTCGATAGAAATATTTTTGCGTAATAGCCCTTATAAAATATTGATTTGTTATTAAAATCTTTTTGTTCATTTTAATAATTTTTCTTATATACTCGTACATGATCAAAATCTTGTTACACTTTTGGTATAACAAAATTATTTGTTGTAAATAATTGACACAATCCATCGCCCTCAAATACATGACAATTGATGACACAATTTTTTTTACTATTATTTAACCTCCTTGTGGAAATCAATTAACATAATTTGAATTGAGCATTACGAGTACATGTACACATATAAAGTTAAGCTTCGATAAAATGAAGGTCCCCCAGGATATATAGTTAAAAAAAAAACAACAATTTTGTTTAGGCTTGGTATTTAGGACATGTGGCAAAACGTTGTAATTTATTTATTTTAGTCCTAAAGTGTTGTGGTATTATTTTTTTTTTCGATTGGTCTTTTGGTAGCATTTCAAGAGATATTTTTTGAGCACGTGTTTGTTTTGTATGTACATACATATATTATTATAAATAAGTTGGCTTTAATAATTGATTTAGCTGTTTTTATTAAATTTTATTTATTTATTAATTTTTTTTTAAATAGTGTTCTTAAATGCAATTGTTTTTAATTTTCTGCGCTCTTATAAAGTTGATTTTCTGTTTTGGCTTGTGCTGTCCATCTCTTAAGAAAACTAAAAGAAAAGCAAACTTTTGACTTCAACAGACATTTAAAGTTTCTGTTGTAAATGGTGTTTCTCTACTTAACATTGTTGGTTGTTGTTCGTTCTTACGCAGCTTCAAGGCTACTTGCAGCAATTGTTGTTGTTTATTTTGTTAAATGTCATTTCATGCAAGCGTGACATACAATAAATATTCGCACATATTAAGTATTTATAAGTTCATCGTCATGTTGGAGTTGTTGTGAACATATAGACGTAACCTTGTTAATTGCCACATTTCATTGATTCATTACTTCACTTTGTATGTATGTTTGTGTGTCTAAATGCAGATACGTGTATGTTTGTATTTATTTCTTTATACGAGGAGCACCATTTATGACACTGTGACCTTTTTTGTAGGGCATAAAATCATAATAAGTTTTGCATGCAATAATGTAAACAATCACTTGTTATAGGACTTTTTTTTTCATTATGCTTCAAAACGAAGAAAAATATTGTTTCTAAGTATTAAGTAATACTTCTGCTTAATTTTGACATTACATGTTCCATAAAATCCACTCCTCAGGCGGCCTTAGATGTCGAATGATGGATCATTTCAGGTTTATTTTAGTTAGTCTTACTGGGACTCAGTTAAACATGCACAACAAGAATTTCAAAGCAGTTTGGTCTCGAAGGACCAGCATTCACGGACTTTGTTGTTGTTGCTGATATTGACTTTTGTAGCAAATTTTTATTATTCTTAAGTAACCCTCGCAACACATACCGCACACATAATGAATTAAAGCCTGCTGTTCTATATTATTATAAAAGGGTGTAAATGTGTGCGGTAACTACTTGCACTAACACGCACAAATACACACCCATGCACACACACCCATACACTCAAATTGAAGACATGTATGTGTTCATTTATATTCATATATTCAATACATAATTAACAACATTTTCCACAGGCTTTTGCTACAACTACTGGTACTTTTGCTACATTTTCAGTTTCTTCCTTTCATGGCTTGTTGCCTTGTCGCTCAACCCAACGAGGGACATTTGCATTTGTAAGCACAGTTCTCAAACTATTTAAAAAATTCTTACACTTGCAATATCTTTGCCGCAATTGCTCTTTTAAATAATTGTACATATGTATATTTTTTAAATTTCTTTGGTTCATTTTCCAAAGATGAAAAGCTTTAATGTCTGCCCTCGTTTTAAACACGCTGGTGACTAAATGCTTAAATTCAGTTCAATAACAAAAAATAAAATAAAAAAATCACATGTCTTGTCATGTCCTTTTTACAATAATTAAATATAATATAATGTGAGTGTAAGAAATGTTCAATTGAATTAATATGTATTTTCCTCAGTGTGCGCTTGCACGTGTGTGATAAAAGGAGTATGTGTATGTGTTTGAGAGTTTTATGGGGAAACAGATGAGCTAGTGTGTATGACCTCATGTGCTTGTGTTGAACTCAATTCTTAGTAATTGATAGCATACTTAGGCAAATGGTCTTGGTGAATAATTTACAGACCCATTAGAATATTGTTAATTAGTTTTGAAGACTTTTAATAAAAGATTTATGATTATTTTAAATAAGCCTCTCTCAAAACTGGGACACTAGGAATAATTGCCATTCACACTCTCAGCTACACACGTTCATCTGCTGGAGATGATCAACTAAACTCATCAAACAGTTGTTGCGTGCAGTCGTATTTTTTCGGCTACACGCTTGCGTTGTTGGCAATGGTTGATAAAAATCCAAAAGTTTCTTTTTTTAATTATTTATTATTATTATAATATATCGGTTTCTTTGGAATTCGTGTTAATGAGAGAGAAGTGTATCGTCGAATATATTTTTGTTTGTATTGCGTGAACATGCTATCATAATATGCTTTGATACGAATGCTACGAGGTCGCAATAAAAATCACGATTGACGTGTTTATTTGTACATTTTCTATTTAACAATATTTTTGGCTCAAAATTCTTATGGAAAAAAAAAACAAATCATATTTTTTTAGTTCCCGGCAATTCCCAAAGAAATTTTACGAAATCCCCAAAAAGGGATTTTAAGTCTTTTTCAATTTTCTTGTGTATTTTAGTTATTTTTCAGATTTTTTCTGATTTCCCGGCAAATTTCCCAAAAAAATTTTGTGAAATCCCCAAAAATGGAATTTTTAATATTTTGTGTATTTTTTATTTTTCGCCGGGTGCATATAATATTTTTGTGAATGTTTAAAAACATATCACGTCCTAAGGTGGCATAATAAATGTTTTTGTTCCAGCTTTGGAATTTGAGAAAACAGGGCCTAAATTCGATATTTACATTTAGAGTAAAAATAGGTCTGGTTCCTTCAAGAACGAAAATTTTAAACTAAAAATTTCTATGTAAATTTTCTTATAGTGTTAGCTTTCCAACAAGTATAAATATGGAGCTTGCTAGCTGGCAATTTTTTTTTATAATTGTGCGCTATTAACAAAAAAAAAACGAAAAATCAATTTATTTTTTCTAAATTTTTATTTAAATGGCGTGGTACTTGTGACTAAATCGTGATTTTTATGCCAAGTATTTTATAATTTTTAAAAATTTATATTTTCAATGTAAAAAACCCTTCGTTTTGCAAATCGTACAAGATCTGAATTCTCAATTAGCAAAGCAGTGGACCAAGGTTGGTAAAAAAAGTTACAATTTGAATTTTTTCCTCAAATTATTAAACTGTAAGTGGAAACCTATAAATGTTGTACACTCTTATTTGTCTATTAGATGGGAAAAACTATTTGCAAGAAATCTTTTTTATGAGATCAAAAACATCAACTTGACATAGGTTTGAATTTTTAGTTAACCCGAGGTGGCCCATTTTGCCCCTTTTAAGTATATATGTTCGAAATTCTAAACTTAAACTCTGTAGGTCCTCTGTATAGTATTTTATAACAATTGGACGGTCCGTTTAGCAACTGCAGAATTATTTCCACTTTTGCAAAAATCTCACCCTGTGCGCTGTCTTGTTGAAAATATTTGTTTTATATTTACTGGCCGAGAAGGTGCTTCCGGGCGGGCCTAAACATGCTTTTGTTTTCCGAACTGTGACCGTGCAACTTTCACCATTTTCATAGTGAATTTTAATAATTTCACTGCGTTTTTGAAGCGTATATTGTTCCATTTAATGTCAATTAGTTACAGGTTGAGTCTGGCCAACTATTAAAATGGCGGGGTGTGGGAAAAATTTTATAGGAACACCCTGCACTTTCGTCTGGTTCATGTATTTTCTTCAATTGAAATGCCTTTGAAAACAATCTTTTATATTCCTCCTTAGCCTTAAGTTTATAATAATACTTGTCAGTCATAAATCATGCTTGAAATTTATTTATTTTTCTCTTCTACTTTCCTGTCGAGTTTGTACATATTGCATACATACATATGTACGTTTGTTTGTTGGTCTGTCTGTCTATTCACTTCAATGTATTGTTTATTTTATTGATATATTGCTCGTCGATATCTTTTGTTTTGTTAGAAACTCAAACACACACTCAGACAGACAGGACTCTCTTCGCAATTCATAATTGTAATAATTGCGCCTGTAATTGTCTTGTGTTTTCATTGTGAAACCATAATTATTTTGTCATAATTTTTCATTTAAATATCTATTGTTTATCTAGTTGCGAGTAAAATATTAATTTAATTTATTTATTGGTATTTTAGGTTTCATACATTTCTGCCATTTAATAGTTAATTTGAGGCTTAGGGTTTTTGCATAATAATAAACTAAATAAAATTAAATTAATTTGCCATGAGACGTTAAGACCCTGCAACCATAAAATTTTAAAGATTAAAGTGTTAAACTAAAACTAAACAAAATTCGCTTTTTTGAAAATATTTGTGACTGACGCTTGACTTCACTCAGTTAAAAATTTTATTTTATTTTTATAAAATTTTTTTTTATCCATTTTATTAATCACTTAAATCTCTTTTTCTCTTTTCAGCTAATACAAATAATTGTACGTAGCATGCAATTTACAAATCATATTTGAATTTGAAATTTCCTGGGAACAAAAAATCAAAATTTACAACTCTTAAATCAAAATAAACCAGCAAACAGACAAATACACACACTGTAAGTTTTTTCCCTTCATTAATTTGTTGAAATAATGTTAAGCTATAAAAGATTTTCTGTTAATATCTGTCAGTTTTTCTCATTTAACTTTAAATGAAAATTAGTTGGAATACATTTACTTACAAATTTATTTATGCCAAGAATCTTAAAAATTAAAAATAAAAAATAAAAAAAATAATTGTAAAATGTCGACATTATGTTTTTAAACATGACTTCATCAAATATTTAAAAGGTTTTATGGAAAAATATTAAAATGTAATTTAAGCAAACATGATGTATCTACATATTTGTTAAAAGTATTTTACATTAAACAATTTCGTTGGTAACATCATGGTGTTGGCTTCTAATTTTTTTTATAGAATTAGAAAACGATTTAAAGTGCAGCTAAAACATAATTGAGCTTGAAGAGAAATAAATTCAATGTAGGCACTGGGAGAAAAGCTTTAAATACAACTTATATATTTTAAATTAATAAGCAAGAGAAAAGAAGATAATGGGGACAGATAGATAGAGAGAGAGATATAGAGCCATTTCTTCTCATTATACTCCCATAGATATCAAAATTGTACAAGTAAAGCTTTAGTTAATTTTATTTATTTTTGTTTGCTTCTAAATAAACATTTGATCTACAAGGTGGGCGAAAAAGAAGTCATCCAATGTTGTGTGGCGAGTCATTCAATGTCGAGAAGATGATATCAGCCAAATAGGCGCCGTCGCACTTGATTGCTCGTTTTATGGCATTTTTCATCACTTCGGCGAGAACTTCGGGCGATAGATTCCAGCATTCGTATCGAATGTTGTCCTTAAGGGCTTCCAGTGTCTCGGGCTTGTTCACGTAAACACGAGACTTCGAAACACCGCACAAAAAAGTCTGGAACGCTTAAATGGGGCGATCTTGCGGGCCAGTGTAAATCGCCAGAACGAGAGATTAGGCGAGGGAAATGCCACGACACGATTATTCCGCGTTTTTGGGGAGTGTATCGCTCTTGTTGGGCTTGTTCACTTGTATTCTACATCTGTCTAGTTCACAAACGTCAAAACAGATTTGATATTGGCCGCCATTTGCAAAAATAAGAGCATCTTCCAAAAGGGCGATTTCTTTTCGCCCACCTTGTACTTGGAAGATGACACTGACAATGTTGACTCCTTGTTAATCGACTTCAAAAACAGGAGGAGGTTATCAATTCGTCAGTTCTATTCTTGGTTATGTTACTTCATAACTCTGTACCTTTTAGACCGATTTTAAAAATTATTTTTTTATTTGAGAATGTATAGCCTGCCATTGTCACGCCCCTTTAACTTATTTTTCTTTGATTTTATGAAGTTTTACTTATCCGATTGCTACGAAACTTACTCAACACATTGGGCTCCCACACAATCTCCCGGTTGAAAAAATAAGCTGAGCCACGCCCAATAAAACTTAAAATTATATTTCAAGTGCTTCTATATGACCGATTTTAATGAAACTTGACACATTACCTTAACTCAAAAAAATACACAATCTTGTATTCAAAAAAACCGGGGTGGGGCCACGCCTATTACCTTTCAATATAATATTTCACGCACTTGTACTTAACTGATTTTTACACAACTTGGCTCACAGCCTGAGCTCTGGAAAACGCTTTATATTGCATTGAAAAAAGTGGGCGGGGATACGCCCATTAAAATTAAATATCATACAACACTTTTTGCTGCTTAACCGATTTTTAGGATACTTCGCACATACCTTGAGCTTTTAACAATACTTTATCTTGCATTTAAAAAAGTGGGCAGAGCCGCGCCCTTTAAATATTAATGTTTTGCTATTTTTACAAAACTTACCGAACACCTTGACCCCTAAATAATACTTAATATTCTGTTCAAAAAAATGGGCGGTCCCACGCCCATGAAAGCTTAGTATTTTATGAACTTCTAATTATGCGATTTCCACGAAACTTGCCAAAGAGTTTCGCCTCTTAGAATGTCATAAGTTTGTGCTTAAAGAAGTGGGCGGCGGCATGCCTCTTGAAAAAAAAATTTAATAGACTAACACAACGCCTACTTTTGTATTCTGAAATTGTTTTCCCAAAAATTTCAAAGTTCTCCTCTAATTAGTTTTTTTTAGATATCTCAAACTAAATATTTTTTCTTTGTGGGAGTGGCCACACCTACATGTACTGGGAACTTCTTCTTTTGTAAGATACGGCACAAAATTTCAGGTTTCTTGCATCAGGTTAGCTGCAGTCACGCCTACTTATTTTATACTACATTTTTCTTTTTTAACGACTTGTAATGTTAAAGGAGTAACTCCTAATCTGAAGTGTTTTTTAATATTAATTCCCAAGATATTTCAAAATGAATATTTGCTGCATATTGAAGCTGCCACGCCCACTTTCTTACTTCCTAATACTCTTTCTTCAAATCACTAGGAATATCAAAAAAAAATTAGGCAGTTCGGTCGAGCTGTTCTGGTATTTTAGATAAACTAAAAAAAGTGGGCGTGTTAAATTTTTTTCCGTAAAAACTTAAGGTAAGTTATGAAAAAAATTTTGCGAAATCGGTGCAGCTCTTCGTGAGTGATACGATTACCAACGAACGATATTGGATTTTTATTAATATAAATTTAAATTTCTCGTTCAAGTTCATATAGTTTTTTTCTATCCGTTTCTTAAGTGATCTCCCTGATTCTCCATATAAGACGGAGTGCTTTGGCCTATAGATTAATTAAAAAAAATATATTGCTCTGCATTATATATTTTTCAATCACTAAAGGCCATGACTTCTTATCCTGCACAATCGCACGACTAACCAAAAACTACAACCCTGATCTGATGAATTGTTATTGTCTTTTTAAAATTTTCTTAGACTTCATCATAGCACGGTTGTATTTTTTCAAAAATCTCACGATTATGTAGGATAGTGATAGTGAATCTTGGCCTTAAACAAACAGAATATCTCTCCCTTCTAGCACCATGTCGAATACTTTATGTGCTGGCAAATGACATAAGAATTTATTTCATGCCCAACAAAAGGAAACGGATACAATTATCCACCCGGCATACCAAAATAAGTTAAAATCTTTTCCCTCCGCCCTAAAAAAAACACATTCTTTTGTTAATAACATATTTTGCATATAAAGACAGAATCTACTTTTTTAAGAAGCAACTCCATCAATATCTATAAATTTTAAAATAATCTAAAAGAAAGTTTGTCTAGGAAGGTAAGAGATTTGGGTGTAGGTGGGTAGAAAACCTTTAAAAATTTGCTTAATTCTCTAAAATGAAAGTGAAAAGGTATTTGTTACAAAACCAGCAATTCTGTCTATCAACAAAAGTAAGAAAAAAATCCCCATTACAAAAATTTACCTCCTTTATTCGTAACATTTAAATGCCAATAAGTCACATATAAGCCGCCTGCCAGACGAGGCATGGCAAAGATGTTGGTTTAATGTACTTGAGTACGTGTGTGGGTGTATGTGGCAGGATGCTGCCTTTATGGCTGGCTGATTTGATTGTTGGTTGTGTGCACTCGTACTGGAGGGTGATGGTGTGACGTTTATAAAATAATAGCGGAAAGTAATACTTAAGTGTCAGTGTGCGTTTATGTGTGTGTGTAAGCGTGTATGAGGAAGATGTTGAATGATTGTTGTTTGAGTTTTGAGTGATTACTTTCTTAAGATTAGGCCTACACAATGTGTTTAAGGGATGAAGTTATGTCTGGGGTTGTGGGGTTGTGGTTAAAGCCGGGAAGCTGTTTTTTTTTGTTTGGCAGCCAGTCATCGACTGACAGTTAATATAAATATATGCATAATACTCGTATATCTACAATATGTTGTTTATGCCATTTTCATAGGAATACGTGTGTTTGTGAGCTTAAATAAGCTTGTTCTATTTGCATTAGCTGCTTTTTTTAAGTCATGTGATTATTCAAATGTATTTGATAAAAGCTTGAAATTGTGGTTTGCATATTTTATAAGCAATTACATTTACCATTTTCATACAGAGGAAAATATGCCTGAGTAAATGTTTAATATTATTTTACATTCCTGTAGACACAGTATTTTAAATATGCGCCTTGATTCAAACAGCTAATCACACCTTTTTCACGCCTTTTGTTTAAGAATTCTTTTTTCCTTTCCCTGTGGATTTAAATACAAAAACTTTCTAATGTGTAGACATGTTTTGTTTATTGATAGGCCTTTTTTCTTTTTTTCTTTTGCTTTCAACATATGACATTTTTTTTATTTATTTATGTTATTCTCATATTTTGTTTTATAAAGTGCTTGTTTTTCCCCCTTTCCGTGTGGGAATAATTCAGTTAATATTTCCACTAAGATGAAATTTCTTTTTTTTTCCAGATTTTGATGAATTATTATTTCGCTCTAACGATTTTAAATTATAATTTTATACAACTCACTTGTCACTTTTGTTTTTATAAAAGAATGCGTGTCAAAAGAGTTCAGTTTTCAATAGAAAAAATAACAAATAAACCAATAAGTGTATTATAGTAATATATGAATATAATCTTTTGTGAAAAGTGTAGCCTGCTTTTAGGGGTGACTTATTTTTTTTTCCGCTAATTTGATTAATTTACTCAAAATATGCCATTAAAGCAAACTCTAGTTTCTACTTATTTTAAATACAAAATTTAATCTCAACAGTAAAACTCAAAATCTAAATAAATTGAAACGACTTAAAACTTCTCCTTTCTGTCTCCTTTGAAAAAAAAAAAAATTCTTCATCATTCATGAAACTTTTCTAATATCAACCTAATTTAGTTTAGCAAATTATAACATATATTCTCTATTACATCCTCAAACAATCGTACCTCGAAACCAACTTTATTTGCCATACTTAAATTCATCTGCCAGAAGCAACTAGAAAATTTGTTTGCCTCCCCAAAAATTTGCTCTCTGCTTAGCAGATAGTGAGTGCATGCGTATGCATGGCTGTGCATGTGTTTTAAAACTTACAGCGAAACACAGAAACTAAATTATCATACAATTACTGGAATAATGTCAATTATGTGATTTACCATAACTTTTTTTTTGTACATACTTGTGTATTTCCCTCTCATAAAAAAGGGGAAAGCATTTGCAGACATAAGAGTACCTGTAACAGGCAAACGCTCAAAAGGAGAAAAAAAAACCAAGTTGTAGAAATATTTCTAGTCATAGTATAAGTTAATTGAAGAGGCTGCTGTGGCTGTTTTATGACAAACGTAACTGTAATTAGTTAAAATGTTTTGTGTATACCTTTCGGTAAGAAAAATTCGTAATGCAAATTAAATGTTTAAAAAAGAACTTTGGTGTAACTGTGCATCTTTTGTGTTTTACTATATTTCATTATATCTTGCTTATTAAATGAATAATATTCTATGCATGTTTGTGCAAACAATTTAATAAAGATATTTTTTTTATTGTTGGTTAAACACATCTACATGCATTTCGTTGCTGCTCAATTCATCAGTAAAGTTCAACCTCAATTCATAAAAGCTTACAAAAGCTCAATGGTTGTAGACAAACTCCCAATAAATTATTGAGAATTATAAAAAGACAATGGCAGCAGGCCAAGAAAACAATAAAGGTCGCCTTACCATCAACATTCGCGTTGCTGTGTGTGGTGTCAGCTGAAGCAAATTTCAGCCTTATATACATATTTTTGAGTGCAAATGTTTGGTTATTATATGATTATGTAGACTATTGGTGCTTACAAAAGCTATATTCGTTCATTACAACAGAATTGTGTATTAGTTGTTGGAACCGACAAAGTTCGATTGGCTACAAATTCGGCTATCACAACAAATCTGTTTTCTCTGTGTAGATACGTCTGAATACACATATTCTGATATTATGAGTAAAAAGCTTTGAAAGCTTTTAAAATTTATTGTTGTTTCTTTGCAAAGTAAGCAGCAAGCATTTTTCTCATCGATATCGGTTGGCTGTTGTGCTCTCGTTGCACAGTATAATAGTAAGGGTCACTAAATTTAATGTGGATGGCTCTTAGAAAAAAGCACATGGTTGGACAAAATCTTGAAAAAAGTAAAAAACAAAATTTTTGACTTAAAAAAGTGCACGAAAAAATTATTTTTGGGCATAAAATGTTAAAAAGATTTATTTAGTAAACTCTTATAAAATTATATATTATACATTACATAAGCTATTGGCCAAAAACTGAAGACATCATTTTTTGAGGGCGCACTGATTTTCGAAATCTTTGAAGGTCCATAGAAATAAATTTTCCACCAAAATCGCCAAACTGAGTATATGGGCTTACTGCCCTTTGGTAGTATAATCCAAACTATACCGTCTAGTCCGCGTTTTTTTGTTCAAAAATTATTGTTATTTTAATTGTAGCTAACTAAAGTTACAAAATTATTTAATTTTTGTTAAAAACATGTCTTAATTAACTCTTCCCTCTAAGTAATTTTTACAACTGCTGGGAATTTTCAAATAAACGTTGCTAATTTTTTCTGACTTAAGACTAGAATTGACTTTGTAATACTTTTTGAGGAGAGGGCGTGTTTTACCATTCTGCTTAAAACAAACACAGTTTGAAGTCGCTTACATATTCATCTGATAATTGCGATTGTCATAGTTAAATCTAAGAAAGCAAAAAATTACTTACACATGCATAAACATTTTTACAACCTTAAAAAAAATAAATAAAAATGAAGGCAAACCTAAGAGTCTGTTAGTTGATTGTGATATTAAATCATACAACTTACCTGCTGAGAAACTGTTTAAAAAAGTTAAGAACTGGATTATAATCACTTATGTAATGAATTCTGATGACAGCAGTCTTGAGTAGTTAGTCCGTAATTCGAATCCAGTTGGAAGAAGTATCAGCATTCATGGAGAGCAAGTAGCAGCTGCCAGTTAATCGCACTGACAACGACTGAGTGATCTTAAACAAGAGTAACTATAAATGCTTTTCTTAGAAGCAAAACAAAACGTTAAATAAATTCGATAAGATTCGTGATTTCTGCGAACTTCATACAAGTCATTACAAAATGTTTTCCTTTAAAAAAAAAAAATCTTTTCGTTTTTCCCTCGTCTACAAACATTTGTTTGACAATTCCGTTTGTGTATGCTTTTTGCCAAGTGACTTAGTATATATGTATACTCGTACGTATACATATATAATTATGCCATGAGTGTAGTCTGTTTGTTTTTACGTTGTACTCATGCATTTAAACGTTTCAAATATGAGCATTTAATTAGCTTACATTACAAATGATTATGTTATCATAATTAAGACAATGAACAAACATACACAAAGCTTTAAGTTATTTGTTAATCCACATGTTTGAATTCTATTAAAGAACCTTTCAGAGACCTTTATCCTTAAAACAACTCTCACACACACACACACACACACACACACACATAAACATATTTACATACATGTGTGCATGCATTTGTTGATGAAAGAATATTGTATCAGGCCAAATTAATTATAGAAATACGCACTGCGAACAATTTTCTACATAAAAGTATTAAGTGTGTGGAAACTGAGCGTTGGTGGGCTTGTGTGTTTGTGTGTGTGTATTGGGATGTGACTTTGGCTGTTCTTAAACATTTAAATCATACAAATGTTAAGAATCTCGCATGGCTGATTGTTGAGACATGACTAGATATTTAAGATAATTAAACAGTTGACAGTGACAATTCTCTTTTCTTACTTAATTGCACGCTTGGAGTATGGGAATGCTAAATTTGTTGAAGGTTTTAATATGTCTCTCCAGTATATATTATACAACCTCTTTTTTATTTCAGATATTTAGTGCAACTTGAAAAAATTTTGGCTTCCATTATTATTCATAAGACAAGGTTCCAACGATTGCTTTTGTCTGCACAAACCGCAAAACAAATATAATATAATAATATCATTTAATAAGAGTTTGAAGTTCCCCTACTTTTGCTATAAATTTTTTAATGTATGTAATATGTCCAGTCCTTCATTTCTATGTAAAATCTTTGAAATCTCTAAATCTTCCCTTTAAAAGACATTTTTGTCCCTTAAAAAATAAAAATAAAAAAAGAAATAGGTGTCTTAGGACACCCGGTTATAGCTTTGCTGCTAAGTTATATAAGACAAATTTCATGTGGGAAATAATGCAATAAAATTATATTATATGATGATGTCGAATTCGCCGCAAATATTTCAAAACGTTTCCATTTATTTCCCATTATTTTCTTTTCTAGCGGCATACGATTAAATTAATATATTGTTTGTGGCGGCTGTTAGCCGGCTTACAGCCGATCTTTTTTGTGCTCATGTGCAAAAGCTTTTGTTTTGGTATTGTTTCAAAATAAAAATAAATTTATAACGTAATAGTGTCGATTATTTTTGTTACGAAAATCATGTTCAAACTCCTATATCGCGCAATAAATAGCAAAGCTATAAAAAAGAATAAAAATGGCGAAAAAGTATCCTTAACCAGTCAGATCATGGTTTAAAATGTTTGCAAGGAATTAAAATGCGTTAAGGGTTAATAAAGTACTTGGCCACTTTTCCATTTTAGATATGGGATACGTACCGATATTTTAACCCTCTAACTTTTCTCTATCTGTAATTTTTTTCGTCATTTAGTCAAGTTTCACCAACAATACACAAACTTTTTTAAACTCAATTGAAATATTTTATAATTTCGCTTGATATCGAATGCCGTAACTTTTGCTCCTTGGTGGTTAAGTTAAATGTCGAGTTTTGTGGAGAATTTTAGTGAAATTCTGTGGACAATATTTTGTTGTAGGAAAGTTCAAGTGATGAAGGCAGCAGCAGATATTAATCCTAATATAATATCAGCGCGCCCTTCTACGTCGGCATTGTGTAGCTGAATCATCGGCGAAGTAAAGTGACAAATAAAATGGCTACTAAACACAGCTTTAAAAATTTAATACGCCTGATTGACACCAGAGTCGCTGCAACACTGCATTATTCAAAAACGTGCAAAAAAGCAGAGTTGTAAAAAAAAGGAGCTTTCCTCTATCACTGCCATCAACACCAGTCTTCTCTATCACTATCCTTTTCCTAAAGAAGTAGTAGACATTTATTACTTGAGTGTTACTACTCTTTAAAGAAAAAAATAAATAAAAATAAATAAAGCTTAAGCAATTGTTCCAACAAACAACATCTGAATGCAACTGAGTCTTTCCCCTTCTCTGTCGCCCAATTAATTATGATAATTTTTTTCATTACTATGTTTATGATCTTAACTGTCTTATACAATTATATTAATTAGGCAGGCTGAGTATGCCGACGAATTATTTATCTTAACGGGGTTTGTTAAAACATTCGTAACCTCATTACCAAATGAAAGTTCTTCCGTCAATAAATTGACACTCTAACTGCTGCTGCATACCAATTCTTTTGGCAACTTCGTGCTCTAGTCGAGCAAAGACCTGTTCCCTTTTGGCAACTAAAGTGTTATTATTAGGCATATTTTTCTTCTAAAACACCTGCTTAGAATAGACAAATAGTTGCACCTCCAGCAGGCACAACAAAAACTAGTTTAGCATTCACATAATTTCTGGTGTAAATATTTTATTTATAAGAACCTAATACTTTTTGTATAGTGAAAGCAATTTAGCACTCATTCTTTAGGTTAATAATGATACAGTATATGTATGTGTGTGCGTGTGTTGGTGTTAAATCAAACTTAAAATTCAATAATATATTCTATATGTCTCAAGCATATGTTTACCTTAAGCGAAATTTGTTTGCAGCTCACACAAGCTCACTGGCAACTACTTTAGCTTTAAGAGGAAATGATAATATTTTTAGGAAAGCAATTTTTTTTGTGACATTCAATAACAAGGCATGTGTGCAAATGTTTTGCCAAAGTACTTTATACTGAACTAACAAAAAAAGAAAAAAAAAAAAATCAGAAAGATGAACGGATGAGCATTTTGAATATATAGTAGAATTTTATGTAGAGAAAACTTGGCAAATGTAATAATTTATATGCAAACATGCGTTAGATTGCTTTACAATAAACTCTTATTGCTCTGATTCGTTCAATCTTTGTTTTGCTGTTGTTGTATGCTTTTAGGCGTTACAGTGTTCTACAATGTTACTTATTGCACACAAAAGTAAAAGATGTCTGTTTGCTTACATGCGAGCATACGTTCGTTTTACTGTCTTTTTTTCGTTATGTCTGTTTGTCTGTTTGTTTGCTTGCTCGCTTGCTGGCTTCTTTCGCATGCCATTTGTGAGTAAAAATCACAAAAGAAAATAGCTTAAGGCGGGCGGGTATTTGCCGTCTAAAATCCATGCATTCATATTTTAGAAAGCGAATATTCTTTTATTTTTCCTTTAACATATGCATACGAGGGTATAAAGAATAAAATATATTTCGTGACAAAATGTGTTTTTAAATAACACACGAGTATAAAAGAAATTTATAAACAATAAGGGGAAGGTAAGCGAATGCAAGGTAATAATATAATTGTTTAAAGGATTGTCTTTTGTTTAGATTCTTCGCAATAAAAAGTATTTTGTTTAAAATATATTTCTCAAAAAAAAAACTAATTCAAAATTAGCTATCAAATTAATTGATTTGATGAAGTTATTTTGATCTAACGAGGAACTTGGCAGAATTAAATCAGTGAATAATCATCATGGCGGCGGGCGATTGCCTTTACTAACAATAGAAAAACACATATTTATTCACACTTTGGCAAAATTGAAGGCTAAAACAATAGTTGATAGCTAAAACAATAGTTCCATAGTGACGGGTGTGATCGTAATATTCACATTTTTTTACAATTCAAAAGTATAAAATTTACAATTTAAAAAAAGGGATGTTAATCATTTTATAACACATAGACACTGAAGGAACATGATTCATGATTGCCATCAAAAGCATGTGACGGGTGTGACCTAATCTAAGTGTATACAGAATTATTACTTTTAGGATATACACGGGCAAGGGGTAAAAGTATTCACCCGATGCTCTGTTGCTGTAATTATTTTTGCACTTTGTAGGGGAACATCTTCAAATCTTTTATAAAAATTCTGCGTAGAGAACGCCAGGTAATGCCCAATTGCTAGCACGTTGTCGGTGTTCCAGGCTCATCTTCGCTTCGGACATCAGTGTGTGTCCAGTTGGTGTCGGACGGCCAGGAAATCTACAACAAAATTCACGCTGTGCTGCAAAACCGACGAACTGTAGCGCAAAAAAAAAATGGAAACAATTATTCCGTGTTCTTGTGGAGTAAACCAATTGTTTAATTCACAAACGGAACTGACATTTGGCGCCATTTGCAAAAGTTATAACGTTTTCCAATTCGGTGATTTCTTTTGCCTCACTGTGTATTTTGTAAAATCTTCCGTAAAACGCACACAAACATTTTGGGTGTAGTAAATTGTTCAGTCTTTTTGATTGTGTGAAATACTTACTGCCCGAAAAATAAAATTTTTTCTGTATTTTTTTTTTTAATGTGACGAGTGCGATTTTTTAAAGTGATGGGTGTGATTTTGCTTATGTGACGGGTGTGACATACTTAAGTGATCGGTGCAATCTTTTTATGACGGGCGATCTAATATGAAAACTCAAAGAAAAGACGGGTGTGACATCTTTATGTGACCTCTTTAAGTGATCGGTGCGACCGCTTAATGTTACGGGTGAAGTAGTATGACAACTCAAGAAAAAGTTTTTTTTTTGTGAGGGATGTGACCCCGTTATGTGACGAATGTGGCCTCTTTAAGTGACCGGCACGAACTCTTTGTGTGACGGGTGAAATAGTATGAATACTCAAAGAAAGGCTTAATGTCACCAGGCAGAATTTTAATTCTTGTGTTTATTGCAGGCAACAGAGAAATTGAAGGAACCCCTTTGAGCAGTTGCTTAATAGTTCTAATTCTTTTTGATTGACTACAAGGAAGTCTACGTTCATCTTTAGTGACTGCATTTTTTATTGTACGCTGTGACTTCAAACTAGCAATTTTATACATATTGAAAACGATTAAAATTTCATTTCATTTCTTTTCCGCTGTCTGCTCTTTCATTTTCTTTTTCCATCATCTATCATAATTTTCTTTTCTTGTCCAAATACAGTTCATATATTTCTTTATTTATTTATTATTTGCTGCTTTCTTTGTTCCCGTTTTCTATGTATCTAATAAGAAAATACCACTTAAGCGTTGGTGTGACGGGTGTGACCAAATATATCCTGTAACCAATAACTCGACTATTAAATAGGAGGATTACAAAATTGTATTATATTTTATTATATTATTATATATTATTATATATAGATATATATGTATATATATTATATAAACAATCATCTTTTATATACTCAAACGGACGGCTAAAAAAGCATAAAAATATTTTTATTATTTCATGTAATTTGTGCCGCTTACCTTCCCTTCTTATCCCATTGTCACAAGTGTATTATGATTGAGGATGTTGGCAAAAACCTGAGTATATTTATTTCGTTTGCATATGCTTTTACCCCAGTTGGCAAAGTTTTTCCCCTTCAAAAGAAGTACAAAAGTAAACTAAATTGTTTATTCCAGCAAATAAACTAAATGGTATTAAAAGTGGCATATAAAAAAATATTAAAAAAAAGAAAACAAGGTGTAAATATTTGGTTGTTAATATTAAGATTAGATTTATAACAAAAAGTTAAATATAAATAAAATAAAATTTAACACAAAAAAAACTTACTAAAACGTGACGCAATCATATAAATTTTTATTACAAAAGTATATATATTTGCACAAAAATAAAAAAGGAAAAAAAAAACAAATTAAACGTTAAATTTATTAAAAAGGTTGAACATGTTATTGAAAATAATTTAAAATCTATTGCAAACAAAAATAATAACATGCGAAGAGTTCAGCAGTTTATATTAAATTGTAAAATAAGAATAATTTGTTGTGTATATGTAAGAAAATAAAAGTGTCATAATTTGTTAAAAAAAATCAATGGCCCTTTAATAAAAAACAAAAAGAAATACGTTCATGTGCCATTTACTCTGTTTTTTTTTTAAATTTTATGCTATTTACTTTTAAATATCTTGTATAAAATAACTTATTTATTTGTTCATTCAATTTATAATTGAGTTTGGGTTTGAAATTGAATCTTGTTGTTTTTTTTTTTTTGATATATTTCTTTCTGCTGCTTTCTACTTTTCTAATATTTCATACCTTATTAAAGTTTCTCATTTTTTATTTGAATTCGAAGCAAAAAAACCCTAATAATATCTGTTACTTTAATACAATAATAAAATGAAAAAAAGAAAGAAATCTAAAACAAATTTAATTTTTATTTGATATTTATTTGAAATATTTGTTATATATTTATTATTATTTTTTTTTAAGTATAAATGGAAAGTGAGTGAGTAAGTGGAGACACAGTGTGCAAAAAAATTTGTCAACAAAATTATTATAAAAAACAAATCGTTTACAAAAAATAGTATAATTAATTTTTGCTTTATAAATAAAAAAAAAATTAAAAAAAATATTGTATATTTTTTTTAATAAAAAATCGATTGTGGAGTCACAGCACACTTTACTTATAGAAAAGTGGACTGTGTTATCATAGTCCAATTTTCTTATAGAAAAGTTGATTTCGGTATCACAGCACACTTTTTTTTATAGAAAAGTCAACTGTGCTATCACAGCACACATTTTTTATAGTAAAGTCGAGTGTCCTGTTATTATTTATTATATTTTAGTTAACGGATATGAAGTATTCAAGATCCGTTACTCCATTTGGAGCTTCTAGCAAGTGTCCTATTACAGCACACTTTTCTTATGGAAAAGCCGGCTGTGGTATCACATCACACTTTTCTTATAGTAAAGTGAGTGTCCTATCACAGCACACTTTTCTTTAGAAAAGTCGACTGTGCTATCACAGCACACTTTTCTTATAGAAAAATCGACTGTGCTATCACAGCACACTTTTTTTTATAGACTGTTTATTAAAAATGGGACAGCCCGTTTAGAAATCGCAGGTATATTCCGATTTTTCTTGCTTGCAAAGCTTAAGCGACACAATCTTTAGACTTCGTTTTTTTTGGTGAAAGTCCAGTATTTACGATAGATTTTTGGCAAAAAGTAAAGTTCGAAAATTATGTCGCTTTATTTTTGTTATTTACATCACAGGTGAAATATTAGAAGTATATCGATGCCTTTTATCTAGACTTTGTTAAAGTCATAATAGACTCTTTTTTTTAATATTTGTTACAAAGCAATATACAAATATTTTATAAGTAAATCTATGAAATTGATATATAAATATTTTATTTTAAAATTAAGGTGTAGAAAAAAACTTCTGGGTGAGCTGGAAATGCATATACACGTTCAGAAATAATGTTTCGTTGACAGACCAAATACGCTACAATTTCATATCGTCCTTACCATGTCAAACTATCCAATATGCAAATTTGGAATTTTCAGAAGATCGCAAAAACACGTCAATTGTGAACTTAAAGTCGGGGTATTTCTTAAACTGCCAGGCTTAAAATATTTCTTATTGTGTTATCTATCGTCTATGAGAATCTCACCATTTTGAAATTAAATTAAATTGGGGTACCATAGTAACGAATCTGAAAAACTACTTTTGCATATTGGACAGTTTGACATGGCAGGGGCGATATGTTCTTTTAAGCCTCTGACGTATTCAATATACAGTGCTTAGTTGAATTCATTGCCTTAAAATTATTTATATATATAATTATAAATCTTTATTATAATTTCTGGTAAATTTTTTCATATATTTTATTATGTTACATTTAATCACCCATATTTAACTAAATACTTCCAATTCATAAACTCTCATGTACATTTCCAAAAATGGGACACATTAAAGTAAATGTGCGTTTCCCCTTTCACTCGTAGACTTGAAAAACAACAAAATATCAAAATATACTTTATGTTCCTAAATGTATGCTATACAAAAATAAAAGTAATATTTTAATGCGAAAAAGCAAAGCATATGTTATTAATAGCTTATGCCTCTTGTCAGGACTGAGAAACTGTGCTACAGACTTTTCTAATAAAAGTATGAAAGTATTTTTTTTCTATAAGTTTTTGTTGTTTTCATAATAATTTAAAAATAGATTTTTAGTATGAAGATCTAATAATGCTCCTTCGAACCCTTTAATTTTTGCATTTTCTTTTTAAAAGATATGTTTTACCTCATTAGTATTATTAGTAATTTTTCTTTTGCTTTTAATATTAAATCATAATTAAAAAGGTAAATGTAAGAAGTAATATTGGTCCTTCGAGTCCTTATATATTGCATTATTTCGAAAGAATATGCACTTTAAATGCTCATTTAACGCAAACTTTAAAACTCAAAAATGCAAAAATGTTTCTTCAAATCCTTCAAAGTCTATTAGTCGGTCTAGTCATTCACGCATGATGCCATGACTAATTGTATTTAATCACAATAAAAAAAACAAGATTACGGAACCTCGTTAAACTTTAAAAAGTCTCGCAAATGTGCAGCTGTAGATTTTTATACTCTGTCAAATAAACTGTGAAAAAATCTATGAAATTTGCCCAATACCTTTGACAATTTAACTCATGCTATTCCATTGTGCATTTTATAAGCAACAACTTCTTTGAATAATCTGAGTATTAATTGTGACTTTTCATATTAAAGGTACCTATTCGTTGTATAAAAATATAAGCTAGTATATACCAAACGGATGACAGAATCGTAGTTGTAATCAAGATTGATTTTTACAAAAATTTTAACCACATACTAGTCCAAAAAATATTTTTACTATCGCTGACAGCATAAGGAAAGCAAACCATATGGATCTTAAAATAGACGAATTATATATATTTCTAGTAACTCTATGCACTTTCAAAGCACTCTTTGCTTAATTTTTCTATTAGGATTTTACAATTTCAAATTTCTTCGTCCACCCTACGGCCTTTGCTATTTTTCCCAAGCAGCTTCTCAGCACTCCTTTAAACACAGCTCTTTATTTAATAAAACAATATTACAATAAAACCAAAAAAAAAATTGGTTATTTCTTTTGTGCTTGCCTTTAAGAAATTTGCATTATTTAGCATTTATTATAGTGATTTTTCGTTAGCATACTTTTAGGTGGTAAAATGCATTTTGCACAAAATTACAAAAGATTGCTTGCCTTCATTCATTCATTTATTTCATTTTGTTGCTGCTGTTGTTGTTTATCAAAAGAAGCGTTAATTTTAATTCAGCAAAACAATTTTGCAAATTTTTGTATTCTTAGCAGTTGAACAGCAAATTACTTGGAGGTTTTCCCTTTTGTGTATTCCAAAACGCAGAAGAAGGAAGAGTTTTTGCCTGGCAGAGCATGAGGTGTTGCTAAAATTTTATAATATGTATGTATGTAAAAAATATATTCCTTAAGAACATGAAATTTTAATTACAATTCACGCTAAGAATTTTGTGAAGTAATACTTTCTTTCTTTTTTTTTCTATATATTTGCTCTATTGCAAATGCTGAGTTTATTATACAGGAATAAGTTTAGTT
Organism: Nowickia ferox; assembly: GCA_936439885.1. Lineage (NCBI taxonomy): Eukaryota > Metazoa > Arthropoda > Insecta > Diptera > Tachinidae > Nowickia > Nowickia ferox. Next base: position 6,423,114 of record OW387026.1, read on the forward strand.
TTTGTGTACGAATATAGTTGTGTTGCCTGTTTTTTTTTCTTCTCTTGTGTAATACGGATTTTGCAAATTGTTTAATAAATAAAAGCAAAATGTTGTAAAACGGAATTTAAATTTAATTGTATTCACTATGTAAAGTGCAGCAAAGCTGAATAATTTTCTATGGCATACTTTAAGGCATTGTCGCTATATATATTACTGTTGCATAGTTTATGGAAGGATTTGGTTTGTGGTTTGCTAGCAAGCAAACTAACTGAGAGCTTTGTGTGCAGCATTTTCGTTACCTACGGTCCTTTTCACAAAGTACAATTAAAGCTAACTGGAACTTTAACGGCCAGTTTTGTATGAATAACTTGCTGTTAAAGTTAATGATTAAGAGTTAATCATACATTGTGAAAAGCGACGTTAATTGTATGTTCTTTGACAATTAATAGTTTAATCGTTTCAATTATGCAACAATATTGCGATTGTAATATGTTTGATGGATGCAGGTTTTGGAGTTTTTTAACAGAAAATATTAAAATATTTTTAATGAAAAAATTTCCTCAAGCTCTAGAGCAATATGTTGAAAAATTTTATAATGGTTTTATAGTTCAAAGCTTAAACTTTATTGAAAAATATATTATCTAAAATATTCAGATTTTTTAAAGTTCTCAGTGTCTTTCATAATCCTTAAGATTAACTAATTTGAATATCAAATTAAAATCCCTTTAGTTCAATTCTGCCAGCCTGTGCTTATTTGTGTCTGTGTAAGTCATTTACATGTCTTTATCTTTATTACTATTGTTATTTTTATGCATAATATGAAATGTTTTTTTTTTCTTCTTCATGCTCGTAACATTTTAACCAACTTAAGCTAATTAGTGTTAAACATGTTAATAAATATTATGAAGTATTCAGCTGGGTAAATGAATTTTATGTAGTTGAACAAATAATAATATTATTATATTGCATGTTTATATCCCGCAGGGTTCAGCGAACATATGAGCTCGTAAGTATGTAAATATTATGAAGAGACATCATAGAGTTAAATAAGTTGACATTTATTGTTGTTGCTTTTTTCCCCAGTTGTTACGCCCAACATCCTGTGTGGGTGGGTATAATATAAATCATATTATTTATTTTACTTTTTTATTTTTTTTTATTTAAACAAAAAGGAAATATTATTGTTTTAATGTTTTTTTCTTTCATGAAATAAAATTTATTTAAAAATATTAGTAAATTTTGCATTATACACCAGCGAACTTTAGTTGGTAAGGGAGAAGTTAATATTGAAAGAAAATTGTTGGAAGAGCAGAATGTTTTTGATTGCAATCAAATTTGCAATAGAACTTTTTGCCACCTTTATTATAAATCAGTTTTAGGCTGCTTCATTTGTTTCGGCTCATCTCAATCTCATAGTGCAGTCATTCAGCTTTTTTTTTTAATTATTTTGTTCTAACATTTCTCGCTTTATGGCTAAATGACGGCTCCTTAGCCCGATAAATTCGAGAAAGAGAGATAGAGAGAGAACTAAGCAAGTTGTTTTTTTTAGCAAACTTTAAAATAACTGTCAAAAGCGCCAAAGTAATGGCTGGATTATGGTTGGCAAACGAAGTTTAGTTGCGTTGCCAATTGCGTAAATCTTATAACGCATGGCAACTGACAATAAACAGCTGTTTATTTCAGTTGCTAAATTGCGGTAATATTGGCAACTATAAATTTTTTAGTTGCTGAACAGTTTTTAGTTGCAAACAGGTAATTAACAAAAATAAAATAAAATTAAATAAACTTCAATTTATTTGTGAAAGCGAAAATATTTATTGGTTGTTGTATTTCTTTGCTACTAAGGAACACTTCTGTAGCATCAAGGAAATCCATCTATAGACCTGTTAAAAAGAAACTATTCAATAATTTAATTATTGTTGGTTTGACACCTCGAGATGTATTTCATTGCTGCTAAGCAACACTTCAGTAGCAGAAACGAAATGCATCTAAACCAACAACAAATAAATTTTTTCAATTCGTATTAATTTTGACACGCTTTAAATGAAATTAATATATTTAAATAAAGCAACCGTCAGTTAAAAATTATTTTAAGCAATCACGTTTACTCACAGTAGATGCTGCTGTTCTAAAGGATTTGAATTTTTTCTTAAGTGATTTCTAATCGATGTCACATTTTAAACTTTCTACTCTTCATTGAAAAATAATTCCTATAAATTTATCATAAAAGTAATAATTTAGTACCGTTACATGAAATAAAAATCAAAAATCTCGTAACTACACTTTTTGAAATTTTACAGAAGAGAGAAAAAACTAAAAAAAAAAAAATATTGAAGTGACTGAAGTAAATTTTCCATATTTCAATTTTTCATTCGCCTGATTCTTGTGATAAAGGTGTGAAGATTTGTAGGGACATTTGTTTCCATTTACTTCACAATAATTAATTAAAATTAAAATTTAGAATTTTGTATTAAGTTATGTGATTTCGCATTTCAGCTGATTTATTTTATTTATTTTAATTTCAGCTGCGTTGCCAATCAACAACGTAACTGAAGTTAAAATTTGTGTTATGTATGTCAGCTTTCTCAAATTTGCTTAAAAATGATCGAAAATACGATTATGACAGATGATATGAAGTTCGGTTTCATAATCATAATTGTAAGCCATTATTTATTATAATTTGTTTGTGTTAAAAATTTAATCCAAGGGCCTGATTATTTTTTTTTCAATATCTTTGTTTAAATGTAATATTATGAACAACTTAACTTAAAATTTTATCTCATAAAAAATTCCATTATAAACGACACTTCAGGTCCTTTCTACCACATTAATGAATTCTTAAAAAAATGCAGAGAGAGAGAGAGAGCGAGAGGGAAATCCTATTAAAAATATTTTCTTATTTTTTTTCAGTTTGATTTAATGCCAGGTATTACCTTTAAGCCAATAAATATTAGAGTGCAAATAATTTCAAGCTTAATGTAATGCCAGAATATAAATATGAAACACGTTTATATATATGAACAAGTATAAATACTTTACAATCTTCATTTTCTTTATTTTCCCACTTGCAAGTTATAAATAACAATAAGAATCTAAAAAGAAATTGTTCAGATGAAAAATATCGAGTTACCACTTCCTTATTTATCTAACGCCCTTAAAATAAACTTGTTTCTAATACAACAGTACAGACAGTAGTACATAAGAGAACAACAGAATAAGATGATAGAAAAATATTTATATATTTATATATATAAATATACAAGGATTGAAATTAAAAAACCTTATCAAATTGATTGGATTTCGTTTAAAAAAAAAGTAAGAGATAATATTGTAATAATAGAGAGAAATGACAGGGAGTTAGTAAAAAACTGTTACTGTTGTTTGCTGCCCAAATAAATATTATTACTCTAGGGAAAACAAAAGTGAGCAGGTCGCAAAAACAAAAACTTGAATATTAAGGTTTTTGTAATAAGAGTTTTAATTTTGATGCGTAAAAAGCCAAGTATTTCTAGTAGAGAGGAGTGTATTTCATTAATAAAGGAAAACAATATCAGCCAAAATGGCCGCCTCGGCTACGCTTGCATGACCATATTATTTTTATGAAATGCCCATTCCCATCAACAATTATGTGCTCGATAGCTTCCCTAATTTTATGTTTGAGGTTTAGAATCGATTGTGGGCCATTGTTATTAGAGACGAAAGATATTTCCACACTTGTTACTTAAGCACAGTGATGGAAAAATCACCAAGCACTACTAAGATATTTAAAATAAGTTTTTTTCACACAATTAATAGTTAGTACAGTACGCGAAATAATTAAAACGGACATTGATAGTGTTCAAATTTTAATAAATAAATTTCAATAAATAGTTGGCCCAAAGGTTTTAAAATACAAGATTTTGTTGAGCAATTGTAATAGTCTCTTCGAGAAATCACAAGGTCTGGAAACTTTTCAAGCAAAGAAGCGTTGGTAGCGTTACTTGTGTGGCACGCAGCGCCGTACACTTGCAAATAACCGTCAAACTGTCAAGTAGTTGCATGTTGAGTTATGACCAAGCTAATGCCTTATGTTTATGAACTATTAGCTAAACTAGCGGAATTTGGGTATAATTCCTTGCCATCTGTTGAAACTATTAAACAAAATTTTAAGCACTCAATTTGTTTGCCTTACGTCCCACTGTATTCAATTTTGCCTGTTATTGTTTTTCAGTTATATGATCTTAATTTTATTTCACGCTTTAATGGCAAAACTCAATTGATGTGTTTCCGTTTTCATCTTGTATTTCTGCTCGTGTTTTTTAGTAGTTTTTTTTCTTTTCTTCTCTTTGCTTGTCTTTTTACGTTGGCTTTTTATAGAAATCTTATCATTATTTTTCCCCAAAGAGAAAAGCCTGTGTCGTCCATCCTTGTCCCTTCACGCGATGAAGCGTAAAAAAAGAAAGTAAGATAATTTCGCTTTAGTAATAGCAGAGTAGAGCAAGTAGTTATTTTTAGAGGTTTCGCTTGTACTCGTAAAACCAATTTGTGTCCTGGGCTTAAGAGTAATTTACTTAAAGAAAAACAAAATATATAAAAAAAGAATAATAAAAAAAAGTTGTGTGTAAATATGTAACTTAACACCTCCTTGTTGTATTATTGTGTATATGGGTGTCTATTCTGTTTTACATTTAATACACCTGGTATTAGTGTTTGGTAATTGTCAGGCTAATTTTATGAGCGTAACGATGATGATGCTGATGATGATGATTGTTATGGGCTTTCATACGACGTCAATGGCAGAGGAAATGATTGGATATAGAGCGTTATTGTTATTAAATATATATATATTTTTTTTTGCAAGCATCAATAAGTAGGTATTAGCTTGATGGTTATCTAAATAATTTGATCAGAAATAATATACTTGTCATAAAATAATATTTTGTCATATAAATTTAAGAAAATAATGCTGTAGTAAAAATAAAAAAGCTTAAATTTATATTATTTAAATATAAGAATAAATGCAAAATATGGAAAGAAATAAGACATCTTAATATGAAGTTTAACAAGTAAGAGTTCAATATTCGGCTGTGCCGAATAAAATAATGCATATTATATATTATTTAAAGCTTGCTCTTCATGTTTTGACCGTACTATTTACGAAAGCGGTTCATAGTGTGCCGTTTGCACACGTCTCTCTTTTTGATGCTCCAGCTTCGATTTTCTGTGAAAGAAACGAGAGACTAGCATTAACCTGTTGTATATCTACATTTCTCTTTCAGCAACAAAATTTTAGTATAGTTTTTGCTAAAAGCACAACAAACTTTGTCAGGGATGGAAAAGTTGGTACAATCGTAATTTTGTTGATAGCATATGATGTTAAAAAACCGTGTTACTCTTAAAATACTTTTAGTATTGAAGGAAATAAATTAACTTGTTTCATATTTTCCGTTATTAAATAAAATTTTATATAACGAAACTGTTTAATGTATCATTACAAACATCCACTTGCCACCATTTCACGTTCGCTTGTAACACGATACTAGATAAATAATTTATTCGATTTTGTTCAGCAGAAATATGTGTAATAAATTAAAATTAAAAAAAGATAAAATTAGTTTTACATATTTTGTTTTATATATCAAAAACAGTTTACATATTCCAATCCTGGTCTATAATAAAACATTGTGAAGAATTTTTCATAAACAAGGATCTCTCATAATAATAAAGAAGAAAAAATTACTTTTATTTATTTTGTTTTATATACCAAAAAAAGTTTATATTTTCCAGCCCTGGCTTATAATAAAAAAAATTTAAAGATCTTTATAAAACATAAAATATGTCAAGTTTAAAAAGAAGAACAAATTATTGTACAAATTTTGTTTTATATACAAAAAAAAGTTCGATTTTCCAGCCCTGATGTAAATGTAAAAGATCTTTCAAAAACAAAAAATAGATGTAATTAATAAAGAAGAAAAAAATTAGTTTTATTTATTTTATTTTATATACCAAAAAATTAAATTTTTTCCAGCCCTGGCTTATAATAAAACAATGAAAATGCCGGCAATCGTTTTTTTTTTTATATTGCTAACTTTTCAATACCAACCGATTTAAGACAAATTCTGACACATCAGTCCAACAGCGAAGTTTTTAGCATTTCGGAAAATGGAATTTTCATATGGACAGACGGAGAGATGACATCTCTCATTCGAGTGTGCTGTTCATAAGGATGTATGTGGAAATTGCAAACGGAATGACAAACTTATATATATCCTTACCATTTTTGGTGAGGGTATAACAAATTTTTGTATGACATATACTCGTACATTTTTACTAGCTTTTCCATTAATTATCTGCATATATTTTATTCAGATGCTTTGGCAGCAATGAAAATTATGTTCCTTAAAAATTACTTAAATTTTTTAATTGGGATTTTAACAATACAACAATAACATTGTCTTTCACATTAGTCTCATCTATAAAAGCAGTCTCAGTCTATAAAAGCATGTGTTCTATTTATGTATATTTTTTTTTTTGAGTTAATTTAATTTTTTAATATTCCTGTTTGTAACAGCTTCACTTTTGTTCCCCATTTTCCTTGACAAAAGGTGTCAAAAATCATGTACACAATTTTTTTATTTGTTTGCGCCAATTTGGATCATGCATTTTCGTAGTGTCAGAAACTGTTTCACTATGTAACTGGTTGGGCTTATGGTTGTTATTATTGTTTTATATTTTATATTCCAGCGTATGCATATGGTAGCCCACACCATTAACCGGGAGATGACAAACGCTATCAAACGCTTTATAACACGGCACGTTGTATTCACATTCTACACTTCAGCTGCTTAATTTTGCCATGTTGCTTAAGGTATTATTGCGTAATTTAATATATCACGTACTTATGGATGTGTGTCTGTACATGCATAAAGGCAGGCAATAGCAACAAAAACTGCGCTATAGAGAGGTAAAAATGTGAAGTGAAATTTTTTTTGCTAAAAAGTTGTTGGGAGTACTTGAAGAAGAGCTTAAAAAGTGCCAAACTAAATAAAGAAAAAATGCCACCAACAAATTAGTTGTGATAATTTGAAATTCTAACTACACAAAAATAAAAATCGGGGGAAAATTATAAAACAATTGAAACCAAAAAACGATTTACACTTCAAGATTTTTCAAAGGGTCGAAAATATGCTTGGCGACATTGCACAAATATCAGAAAATCATTCACATAAAACAGAAAAACTGGAAAAAAAGACAGAACGAAAAACAAGAACAAATCGAAAAAGAAAATAATAATTAAAAAATAAAACCAAAAAAATAATATGCTGAAAAGATCAGGAAAAGTAAGAAGCAGAAAGTGAAAAAATAAAAAAATAACATAAATAAGAAAAATAAGAAGAAGAGAAAAGGCATAAAAGATAAAATAAATAGCAAAAAGAAGGCAAATAACGAATAGCAAGAAAAACACAAAGAAAAATAGAATAAATAAAAAAGAAAATAAAAATTATATAAAGAAAAATTGCAAGAAAATGACTTAACAAAAAGAGGAACGAGAAAAATAAGAAAAATAGGAATAAAGAAATAAGAAAAATAACAAAAAGAAGAAAAAATAAAAAAATATTAAAATGAAAAAAGGAGAGCAGTACAAAAATAAGAACCAGAAGAATAAACAAGATGAAAACGAAGAAGAAAAAGAAGAAAAAAAGATGAAAACTAACAAAAATATTAAAAAGAACTGAAAACGAAGAAAAAGAATAAAAAGCGATTAAAACGAGAAGGAAATAAAAAAAAATTGCAGTAAGAAGAGCTAGAGTAAGAGTAAAAAGAAGAAGACTGACAAAACAGAAGAAAGAAAATAAGATGGAAAAAGAAAAAAGCGGAAGTAAAATAGAAGAGAAAAAATAAAAATATAAAAGAATAAATAAAAGTTAAAATAAAAATAAAAATAAAAATAAAAAATAAAAAAAAGTAAAAAAGGAAAATAAAAACTAAAAAATAAAAAACGAAGAAGAAGGAACCTAAAAAGAAGAAAACCATAAAAAACACAAGAAAAAAGAAGAAGATAAAAAATTACAATAGAAAAGAAGAAAGAATTAGAAGAAAAGTGTAAATGAGATGATTAAGAAAGAATTAAAAAAAAGAAGAGAGAAAAATGAAATATTTGACGAATAAGAACCACAAAAATAAACAAATAAAGAAAGAAACTGCAGAAGGGCATGAAAAAAAGAAAAAAGAGACAAATAAGGAAAATAGAAGAAATAGTAAAAAAATATATTCGAAGAATAAGAACAAAATAAAAATGAAAAAATATCGACGAAACAAAACAAACTGCAGGAAGGTATGAAAAAGAACAAGAATAAAAATATGAACAATGAAATGAGAGGAAAAGGTATAGGAATAACAGTAAGAGGAAAAAATAACAAAATAGAAAAAAAAACAAAGAAGAATAGTATGCAGAAAATTAAATAGAAATGATCAGAAAACAAAAAAAAAGCAAGGAAAAAGATGTAAGAAGTAGAAAAGAACACAACATATTATTTAAGAAGCAGAAAAAAAAGAAGAAACAGAAAATTAATCGAAACAAAATACGTGAGAAAAATAAAAAGCAGAAAACGAAGAAGAAGAAGAAGAAAAAGGTTAAAAGGAAGAAAAAGAAGAAGGCCAGAAGAAGAAAAAGAAGAAACAAAAGTTGCTAAAAATCGCCAAGACTAAATTTCTCTGCGAGAAGGCAAAATAAATTTCAATAGAGATTTTAATAAAATCAGAAATCATTCAGCTATGGAGCTGCCAAAATCTCATCACACAACCAAAATTTTGTGCGGGTCGTAATAGCCAAAAAAAATATATATATAATTAAATTTGCATTAAAATTTTTGGAAAATCAAATATACAAAAGCTGCAGGTGACCATTAAGAGCTGGAGAGTAGATGGGCCGAGCCGATGATATTCAACTTTCACAGACTCTTTGCGGCAATCGCGTCCGTCTTATGACAATAGCTTGCGCGTTATGATACAAGACGGATGGTTGCATTTTCTTCAGGCTCATGCATTAAAGAAAGTTCACGATGGAAGTAGAAATATTTTTTTAATAAAGAAAATATTTAATTTTTCGTTTTCTGCTCATTGAGCGTGAGTTGGCGTGAACCTCATGGATGCTTATGTAAGCTTGCATATGAGCGTGCATGATCATGAATGGAAATTAAGTCACGCTTCCATCACTTATTTGTATGTATATCATGTTTAATTTTTAATAATATGTTGTATTTGGCTCTCCCTTTATTTGCTTGTATGCTGATATTGTTTCTATTAAATGTTTTCGTTACATGCTGCTTGCATGATACTTTGTAGTGACACACGTGTATTCCTTTTTTACTTTGAAGACTTTTGTCAAAATCCAGTATGAAGACGTGGTTTCGCATGGCTTTTTAAATTTTTTTCATATAACTTTTTTTTGCTGTTTCACCATGACGTTTTCAGTTTAGAGCAGTAGCTGGTGGGGGGTTCGCTGTTATGTGCTGTGGCAGGAGCAGGAGCAGGAGGAGGAGGAGGGATTGGCGTTAAAATGGTTAGGATTGTTGGGATTTTGGGGGCTTTTGCTAATTTTTTCTAGGTTTGGGGAAAAAAGTAAAATCAAGGTTTTTTAAGCCTGTTTCGTTAAATTGTATTTACGCGGTTGAATTTATTTTTTTTTTTTGCAACAATTTCTTGTGAAGTTTTTTTTCTTTACGTGGTGCTTAGTGTTGAGCATGATATGTATCGTGCGTATTGGTAGGTTGAAAAGGAGGGGGGCGTTGAGGCAGTAGTATCTTTGCTAGCATATGTATACTTGAAATAGTGTGTTTATAGTGTCACGTGTTGTTATCATTGCTGCACGTAGTTCTGTTATATTTAGAATTTTTTTTTTGTTTCTGGCTGTTAACGTTCCCATTAAATTTGTATCTTTGCCATCATCGAGTTTGTTATTTTATTTTTTCTATGCTCAAAACATCATTCTAAAATTTTGTTGGTTTAGTGTTAAAGCAAAAGAAAATTATCAGGATCTAATTTTTTTTGCTGCTCCTCTAACTGAAGTGAGAGATGAGTTTTGATGTAGTTTGAAACTCATAATGAGAAACAAGTAACATGTTTTGTTTATTTAAATATGAGTATATCAAGAATTTTTAGCTGGAGATGTTTTTTAAAATAAGTCTTGTGTGAAAAAATGTGCAGGTATTACTTTGACTAGATTTAATGCGAAAATAAATAGTAAATCATGCATGACTTGCTGTCAAGATTTTAGTTTTTTTTAATGGTTTTTTTTTAATAGGATTTAGGATTTTTAGTTGAGTATCTCCATTAATAAATTTTTCAGGAAATAAGTTACACAACACTTATTTTATTTGACTAAAGAAGATGTTGAAAAAAAACTCCACACTACTTTTTTCGTTTATTTTTTCTTTATTCTTTTCTGCTCTTGCTTTGTCATAAGTTCATAGAAAAACTTCTAAGGTAAAAGTTTCGTTATAATTTTAAAGAGGCTTTTAACAAAATTTCTGTTGAACTTCCAATCAAACCTGACATTGGCAATATCTTTTGCTTTTATTGAAGCAAACTTTTGGCTGTAACTATTATGCTTTGCAAATAATTTTTTATATACCACAAAAAGCTTTTAATAAAACCTGCCAATATGTCACAATATGCCTACTATTTAATTATCTAGCGACGTATGTAATTAACTGCTGCTCTTAAAATATTCAACCATATTTTCTGTTTATTCTCATTGTCCTTTAACTCTTGTATTGGCCAAAAGCATTTCGCAACAAAGAAAAAGTAGAGTGAAATATGTAAATTTTTAAGTCTTAAAATACATTAAATGCTCTTAATTTTCATGAACCCAAACAATGAAAGATGTGCAACATATCCTTCTTTTGTTTTCTTACTCATGCAATTTCCTCAAAAAAAAAAAAAAAAAAAAATAGTGTAAATAAAAGTTTTATATTTCATCTAGGAGCAATGCAAATAAATTGTATACATTAAAATAAATATGTAAATATTTTACTTTGGTTTGTCACTCTTCGCATGCAGTGAGGGATAAATGTTGAAAATTACTAAAAGAAAACAAAGACTCACCATTTAAAAGTAGCGAAACGTAGTAAAGTTTTACATTGTGTTTTAGCCTAAATTCTAGACTCTCTAGCGGTCACCTCGGACAGTGTTACCGAAATTTTGTAAAAAAAAAAATACCGAGTCGTCTTTTGAAAAGTGAAGCCTCAAAACAGTTACAAAATTTATCTTAAAACTGCAAAATTTTGCAGTTTACCTTCCTTTATATTCAAGAAAATTTTGTGTATTATTTCCTTCAACTCTCCAACAAATACCTAATTTACTTTTTTATATAAAGTTCTCTTCTACAGCGCTGTAATTAGCAAATAAAAACAGCTTCGTACAACAAAATTCTTGAAATTCCATGAAAAAATGCTGATTGTAAATTAGATAAAACTCTCCTATGAAATATTGGAATTACAATATATCTAAAATTATCTTTCTGCTGAATATCAGATGTGTTGAATATGTTTCGCTCCAATGAGGCTGGCGTAGCAAATCTCTGAGTTAACAAACTGGATTATTTTTAAGATCGATACAGCTCTAAATTGTAAAAAATAATAACAAAATAATTTGATTTTATTTGTTCGAATGATAAACAAATTTGTTTCCAAGTAAATGAATCAAGGGGTATACTCTGTAATTTGAAACCAAAGGGAATAATTTCGAATTTATGCTAGGAACACAACTGGGCCGAACGACGAATTTCATCCATGTCGACGAATTCGTCGATAAGAGTTCGCTGCGTAAATTCGTCGTGTGAAGCACAACAACGACGAATTTACTCAGCGAATTCCTCTCTGATATTTGATAAAGTTGGTTATTGTGTGTGCAAAGACAGAGAGAGCGAGAAAAAATTGTTTTTTCGTCGTTCGCCGGCGTAAGAAATAGAAATAAATCTATTGCTACTTTCGCCGTGTATGACAAATTTCCCCCCTACGCCATGATTGCGTGCATTTTCATATACACCAATGTGTTTTATTTTTGACGACGAATATTCGCCACCAAAAGTTCGTCGTTCGTCGCAGTTGTGTTCCTAGCATTATATGTAACTAACGTACAAATTCGAGAGTATTTTCTTTCATTTCGAATTAGAGAGTAGATTCCCTGTTTCACCATACTCAAAATTATTTGTTCGTATGACTTACAGTCGGCCTTGTGTTCGAATATTTACTTCTATAACTTTTTCCTTCAAACGTTTTAAATGAACGCTCGCCGCCTGTATATATTTCGTTTAACCGTATTGATGACAAAGTTATGGTACTCATATGTAAATGATCATAAAATGTTCCTTTTATATTATTTTACTTAAATACCACCATCCCATAGCTTATTGATATACATATACACATTGTATTTATGTAAATAAACTTTTCTCTCCATTTTTTTTTTTATTTATTTTAATCAGCCAACACACACTGTTTAATAAACAATATGACAATGTCAGTTCATAGTTAAAAAAAAAATAGTAGGCTTATAATAGGCAGTTGTATGTTAAAATGATGGTATTTTTTCTCTTAAAAACAAAACGGCCAAAAAACATATAAGAGTATTATAAATAAGGTCAACAAAAGATAGTCAGTCGTTTCGTATTTATTTTTTAATATATTTGTTTTTATTTTTCCTATGCATATTTTTATAGGTAAGTACGAGGGTTATTATATAAATTACCAAGTAAAAGTAATTTATCAACACTGAAGAAGAAAAGAAAATAGAGAGCTGCACAAAAGCTTATATATGTATATTAAAGTTCTTTGCTATACAGTTTTTCTAATGCTGAGTACATACCTGTCATTTCTGGTGTTGTCATTTTCAAATTTTGTACAATGCCGTTCACATTATGTTTTTTCCTTGTAAGGCAATGCCAACACAACGAAAAATATCATAAATGAAAAACGTTCCCAGTACTACACACTATTTTTTTATTTTTATTTATTTCTGTTAAAAAGTAGTAACACTCAGGCAATGAATGCCTACTGCTATTACTACGTGTTACCCCTTCTTTACATAGGGTCTACACCTAACATAATATGTAAGATGAGATCGTCAAATTCAATCGCAGAGCGAGTTATGTTACGTGTAGACTTCAAATTAGTGTTATCTCAATCTTATAAGTTTTTTTATGAGAGAGTTGTTATAAGAAATCCCATAACAACAATCTTATGAGATGAATTGTCAAAAAACACACGTACATGAAAATAAATTCGTATGCATGTGTGAGTGTTTCTTAAAATAAATGAAAAACAATGTTTTGGACAATATTTCTGGGATTTTATATGTTCAAATGTGTTAAATTTAATTTGTGAATTAAAGTTTGTGCGAAAAAGTGAAAACAAAATACATAATTATACAAAAATAATACATGTTAACTCGATGAGAATTTGCATAAAATGAAATGTTATAAGAAAAGTAGAATTACGTTGTCCTGTTGTATGAGATGAAGAGAAATATCGGCATTTTATTTTTGTTATTCTGCCGACGTTCTCTCACATATTATGTCAGAGTTAATCGCAGTTGTAGACGCTATGTTAGGAAAGGGATAGTCATATAGAAGACAGGTGGTGAAAAAAGATATAAATAGAGGAAAGCTTAATTTTTTTACGAATCTGCTTTTTTGCACGCTTTTTTTTAAAAAGGCAGTGTTAAGCTTCCACAAAATGCCATAATGTGTACTCAACATAAGTACTGATCCCCTTTCGTATATAAAAAACTTCAGTAAGGTGCGACTTCGACTCGCACACGAAGTTTTCTGTACGGACACTACATATATTTAATACTATAAACACTTTAGCCTTTATAATCAAATATCACACCGGATGTAGACATTTTTTTTTAAATTAAATTTAAATTTTTAGCAAATTTCTTAGTTTTGGTGCTTTTTTTCGTTTGGGCGATTTTTGGTTATTTTTTTTTTGCTAGTTTTGTGAGTTCTTTTTTAGTTTTTAGATTTTTTCCCTTGGCGCTGTTTTTTTCGTTGCGGTTACTTTTTTCGTTTGTTGTTTTTTTTCATCCAAGCGCTTCATTTGAGTTTTAATGATATACATCGTTTAAGCGTTTTATTTTGCGATTTTAAGTTTCTTAAATTTTTTAATTTTTGGGATTTCTTAGTTTTAGCGCAACTTTTCGTTTTGGCGATTTTTTTAGTTAAAGCGCGTTTTTATTTTAGGTTTTTTTCGTTTTTTAATTTTCGCGATTTGTTTAGTTTTGGCGCTTTTTGCGGATTTGCGATTTTATTTAGTTTTTGGCGACCTTTTAACGTTACGACCGTTAGCCGATGTAATTAAATATCTTACCTGGTGTAAACATAAAAAAATCTTACGTATCCGGTAATTTTTTTTTCGGATTTTGGCGATTTATTAGTTTTCGTGCTTTTTTCCATTTAGTGGAATTTTTTTCGTTTTATTGCGATTTGGTTGTTTTTCAGTTTTCGCAATGTTTTTAGTTTTGGTGCTTTTTAGTTTCTTTGATTTTTTTATTTGTTTTCGGCGATTTCTTTAGTTCTAATGAGACCTTTTTACTTTTGGTGATTTTTTTTGCATTTTAGCGATTTTTTATGGTCACACTTTCATTTTATTTTTTATGGTCATACTTTAATTTTTCTGGGATATTTCGCTTCAGCATTTTTGTAATTTTGGGATTATGTTTTTTTTGTGTTATATTTAATTCTAGCGATTTTTTTTTCATTTTGGCGATTTTTCGCCATTTTTGAAATTTTGAAATATTTTAGGTTTAGGGTTTTTAAAAATTTCAAGATTTTGCTTCTTCCGGTTTCCAAGATACAAGCAAGTTGTTAAAATTTTATAGTCAGAATTACATGAAGTGATAGAATACCCTTTAATTTTGATATTTAAAATTTCAGTGTTAATAAGTGTAGTCTGCATAAAAATACACTAACTTTGAAAATTTCAAGTGCCTATTTAAAATTGTCCGTATATTTTAATCAGAAATAATTTCTTAGTCGGGCTTTAGTTCAGTAATTTCAATTCTTGTTGAATGAAATATTTTTATTAATTAATGTGACTTTCGAAAGAAGAGAAGGAAAATTAAATTAGGTTTTATTAGCTGGGGGAAATACCGATATTTTTCTGTGCAGCCACGCACTTCACCAGCACCCAAGTCCATCTGCTGGGGTAGAGATTGTTGTTAACATCAGCTATTTAACGCAAATTTTCAATGAAATGGAATATGAGAAGTGTTGTGTATACAATTATTGATTTGTATATTATAATAGGATTTCAAAATTTTTAATTGCTCCCTTTAGAATAACCTTTAATTTTCAACTATCAAAGTCTTAAATACTCTGTGAAAATTTCAGCTCCGTAGCTCTTGTGATTCTCGAAAAAACAACCTGTGACAGACAGAAAAACAGACATCGTAGCGTAGGGTTCCTTTTCACCTTTGCTGTACGGAACCCTAAAAACTTACCGTAAGTGGGAGAATAACAGTGAAACCAAACAGATAAACTGTGTTCACCCGAGTACTGCGCTGAGAACTTTAAACGTTCTTACAAAGTATTTTTGTTTAGGAACTTAACTTTTATGATTTCCTTTATAAAATATAATTGACTGCGAATAAAACACGGGTTGCTCTGAATGTTGTTGGTGCAGATTTTTTTAACAGCAGATTAGTATACTTTAGAAAATATGTACGTTTGTACTATTTATCCATTTACAATTTTTATAGTAGCCCTCGTATATGGATTTTTTATGCGTCATATAAATCAACTTTAATCAAGGCAGCTGGGCTTAAATGCAAATGCCTTTAATGGCGTTATTAACGGAAAAATATAAGAATAAGTTAAATATAAATCTCGAAAGAAGAAAACGTTGAAAGAGACAAACAAGCACCGTACGAAAGAGTTTTTTATTTTATAAACTAACTATAGGTAAATTATATAATTTTCACAAATTCTTCACACTTAAAAGAGGCAATTCTGTATCTTCATGTGATACTTATGGTGTGAACTTGAAATTTCTTAGACATCATGCACACACACTTTTTTTTATTTAAATCTAAAGACAGCAAACGCTTATTAAACGACCCTCAGAGAACTCAAAATATACGGAAGTGCTTAAATTTTTTTTTTTATTTTTACTGCTCACTTTGACTACAAAAGCCAATTTAAATTATACCATTTGGGCAAGAACGTTTGCAGTAGCGTACTCCTTTAAATCATGCTTGTGAGAAAATCATCTGATAAACAAAAAGTGGATTTACATTTTAATATTAAAAAAAAAAAACATTTTAATGCTGAAATATTATTTCTTTTATAACTTTCACATGCATATTTATTGGTTTGGCATGGTTGCACGATTTTAATGGCTTAAAAACTTACAGCTGCTGTTCATGTTGGCCAAAAAAAATCCTTCATGAGAAAGTTTCAAGGCAAACACATTCTACTGATCGAATTGAAATACAAATTTTAACTGAATTATTATACAAGAAATTTATTTAAAATTTTGATAAAATTTTAATTTATTATAAATTCTAAATTAGTTTTAAAATTTTAACTCAAAAATAATATATTTTTAATTTTTGATTATTGCAGATGCCGCTTTACATTCCTTATAAGTCTACTCCAAGGCTCTTCATTGCAATTGCGGTTAACTTGACTGATTAAATGCGTAAGTATTTGCATTCGTTTAATTGTATATTTACTCTCCTTGGGTTTGCCTGCAAATAAAAGAAAATAATGTTAATATCATTAAAGTGAAATTATAGAGAAAAAGGTATTGAAAAATATCAAGTGTTTGCTTTAACTTTCGTTTAAAATATAGTTATTTTTTTAAGTATATGTAAATACAAATTTAAGAGGTTTTTTTTGAATAAAATTATATAAATTTTAAAAATGGTTTATGACAATCTTTCTAAACAAGAAAAAATCGTTCGCTTTTCTTTATTTCATGTATTATTTAATTTCTTGTTAACTTGACTGCAAACTTCAATTGATGTAAATGTAAAAAATAAAATTTCATATGTGACATACGAGCGAGCAAATGGAAGTTTTTGGCTCGAAGCACCATAAGAAAAAGTTTTAGTTTGAAGTTGAATCTGTGGACTGTGTTTAGCGAATTCCCAGCAAATAACGGAATGCAGTGCAATATCCGGGCGTCTGCCAATTCCATATATGTTCAATTTTCAATTAACGAGATTATTAATGACATCCCTGGTAAATAGCTTTAATAATCTGCAGTTTTTTTCTTTTTAGCGACTTTTTGGGGTTTTTTGTTTGTTTAAGCAGCCATTTATTTTAGTTTTGGCGTTTTTTTTCGGTTTTTGGAGCTTTTCTCGGGTTTTTTTTTCAATTTGTCAATATATTCCATTTGGCGATTTTTTCGGATTTTTGCGATTTTTCTAATTTGGGCGAATTTTTTGTTTTGCCTCTTTTTAGTTTTGGCGTTTTTTTCGGTTTTTGGATTTTTTTCGAGTTTTTTTTCAATTTGTCAATATATTCCATTTGGCGATTTTTTCGGACTTTTGCGATTTTTCTAATTTGATTTTTTAATTTTGCCTCTTTTTAGTTTTGGCGTTTTTTTCGTTTTTGATTTTTTTCTTTCATTGTAGATATTTATTTTATTTTCGCTGATAGTTTTCATTTAAGCGCTTTTTCTTTTTTGTGATTTTCCGCTTTAGAATACGGTTCTCGAGAAAACAGCCTGTGACGGGCAGATAGACGGACATCGTAGCGTAAACAATAGGGTTCCTTTTCACTTTTGGTGTACGGAATCCTAAAAAGCAATTTTTGATTTTTTTTAACTGATAAATGTCAAACCATGCCTCCAACAATGAATACAAACGAAGTGAAAATCAAAGTATTTTAAAGTTTCTCTTTAACAACAACCGAAGCCAGGTGGCTGAGTGTTTATGCTTCTGGCACTACATATAATACGGCCATCATTCGTAATTCGATTTTTGTCAATTTAATTTAATTTTAATGTTAAAAATGTGCCACACTCTGAAAGGGCGATTGCCGAGCATTTCAATAAATCAATAGAAATCGGTGAGCTCGACTATCACGCCAACAATGATCTAAGAACTAAGAATAGAAACCACTCGATCACAGTTAGATACTGAAAGAAGCGCGATACTGGCAATCGCTGTTGGAGGGCCCTTCAATATTTAAAAAAAATAATGTCTGAACCTGTTGCGGAATCCTTAACTATCTCGCGGCACATACGGTTCTCCTACCCTAATATCTACAAATTGTATGCAACTTTCTACAATATAATTTTACTCTATCTCATTTCAAATAATAAAAGTTGATTTGATTTTCTAAAATATTTTTTTGGTTTTGTTTGGTTTGTTTAATTTTTAGTGAAAACATATAAAAACTTTCTTGCCCATTTAACTTTCATTTGGAAGCCACATTTGTTTTCCAGCTCTCTACTTATAGTTTCCCTTATTGCATTTTAATAGTTGTAGTACTCTTCTCTCCTCTGGCAGCATGAGTGGGAGTTTAACATACAATTTTTGTTTTATATTTCCACTTTTGCTACTTCTACAATATAAAAAAAAAACTTTTAGCAATTTTTTATATTTTTATATGCATATATTACTTCTATTGCTGCAGCAATCAAATCTAGTTGCTTCATGCTCTCTTCTAAATATAAAATAAATAAAAAACAACAAAAAAAAAATCACATAAAACTTTATTAATTAAGTATATTGCATACAACAGTTTTTACCTTTCAACTTAAAACAATAACGCAATAATGCAGGTGAAAGAAATCAAAATAGAATATATGAAATAAAAATACAAGCTTGTCAGCAGCTAAATATATATACATACATATGTATATACTCGTACATCTGTATATATATTTTTTTTAACAAAGTAAAGTTAAAATGTTGACAACGATAACAAGTCAATGGTATTACTTTTCGCCTGAAAGGATTGATAATTTCTGCTGGTATTAGAAATAATCTAATTAGTTTTGCTTCATAACAAGATGGTATTGTGTTGTCATAGTGATGAGTAAAAATTTACTAACTTGTTGAATTGTGTTTGGATATATTTATGCATGTCATTAGAAAGAAGTAAGACTGCATTTTACTTTTTATGGTACATTTGGCCACTCTGATGTACGCTACGTGAAAGAACATAGTTTTTCAATATTTCAATAGGTAGAGAGGGAGAGAGAGACAGAGAAAAAAAGATTTGAGTTGGAGAGAGAGCTTCTCAGCAGAAAAATGGGATTGACTCAAACTTATCGTTTATTTTTCTAAGAAATCCAGCAGCGGACACTTTGGCAACTACTGCGCAAAGCCGGTTTGAAAAATTCAGTTAGAAAATTGATGTAGAAAATCGTTTGAAAAACAGCTGTCTTCATATATTTCTTGTGCAACAATTATAAGGAAGGGTCTATATCATTGTATGGTTGCACCAATCATTATATTGACTAAATTTATGAAAAAATAGGATTTATCATAATTGACCCACGCCCACCGCCCAAAGCCGACGCAATCCTAATAGATTTTTTCTATCCAACAACAAGTCTTCAAATTTTGTATATACACACTACATACACTAGAATAAGAAAAAGACACATGCCGAGTTTTATTAAGATCTGCCATGCCCATAGCACATTAAACCTATACAAAATAATGATGATTTTTATTTCATATATTATATTTTAAGTCCTGGGATTCCCAGGGCCAGAGTTGGACATGCAAGGTAACGGAACTGACAGTTTTTAACTCGGTAAAGTCCAGAACCAATCCTTGCTCTTGCAACCCAATAAGAAGACTCACAACCTCCGACCTTTTGGGGCAGGTGGACACCGGGATATGGTCCGTTATGCTACTAGCTAATGCGAGCAACGCAGATGTCGGGCTGGAGGCTTTAAGTTGGCAGCCGCAACACAAGCCTTGGATGCAGAGTGTTAATCTCCCTCTTATCCGAAACCTCATCATTAAAGAAACCATTAAATTTTTATTTCATACTTTGCATATTACTTGACAAATTTGGAGCCAATTATAAATCTGATTTTCAAAAAAAAAAAAAAAAAATGTGCTACTAAACTGCAAGCAATTGCGGTTAGAGGGGGAAGAGATGTTACAATTTCCTTATCGATTTTCAAAAAAAAAATTAGGAACAAACTGCAGGCATTCCCTTTGAAATAAAAAACTAATTTTGAATATCGGTTGACAAATGACAAACATAACAAATTAAAAAAAAAATATTAGCAATTTTCTTAAATTTTTATTTTTATTATTTTTGAGTACTTTCATTAAAACAAAATAAGTGTTTTACGGGAGGGTCGCGGTAGGTAAAAAAGTATATATAAGTTTAAAAAAGACACTTATTTCTCTGGTTTCTGGATGGTTTCGTTATTTTCATTCCTTTTGATCTTCAAAACTTATACACTACTAAATTTTATAGAAAATATTGGGGTTTCAAATTTATAACATTACACCCGAACTACAATTTGTACACGCTCTGCACACACCATTTATTTAAAACAACAGTTTACCTAACATAACAAAAAAAAAGTTGCAGCCCGTTATCGCAATGGTTCTCGATGAATCACAATTTATTTCTGATTAAATATGAAACATTTTTGCTCTTATTAATTAACATACATTCTTTGCTTTTAGCAGCATGCCACGCCCACTACTGAGCTTATTTTGACCAAATTTTATGATTGCTTGGGTTTGATATATTTCCTGTTTGATGGGGCGTAAAAATTTTAAGAAATATTTAAAGAAAAAATATAAGTTTTGGCCAATAAAGATTGATTATGAACCACTGGCGCCGGTTGAAAATCGCCTTAAAAAAAACCAAGACAGTAGTATGTCAATAGTGACTGCGATTATGGGGATATTGAACCCTCGATGTGACTTGCGTTGGCATCATCATTCATAATAGAGGTGATTGTCTGTTTATTTTCCATTTTATATTATTAACCTCCGACCAAATAAAGGGGCGTTGTAGATTTTTCTCTTGAAAAGGCGACTTAATTGAGAGTGTTCTTAGCTGTGTTTGAAGAAAATCAGTGCAGCCGTTTAGAAGATATCACATATTTTCTAGATATATCGGGAGTTTTTAAAACTTTGCATTTTTGTTATTTAATTCTATAGAATGGGTCTCTTCAGCAGTTTTTCTAAGTCTTGTAAGCACTTGCATTAAAAAATATTTCGTTACCGATTTATTTTTTGGTTCTTCCAAATTTTTATTTTTCGTTTACTTTAGATAAATATTAATGCACTGGGTAGTAATTTTTTATGAATACATCTTACTCATTCTCCAATGTAGAATATATTTTTGGCCAAAGAAATATAAAATTTCTTTAGAATAATCAGCTTTTTTTATTTTTGTGGCAGCTTACAGAAAGAAATTTAATCTTTCTATACAGAAGTAAAGACCAAACATTTTGCATATAATATATGTACATGCCTGCATACAAATCGTTATAGAAAGAATTTTATGTAAAATGCTACCACGTAGTAGACCATAAACAAATTTTTGTGTCTATTTTGATTTAGATACTTCTCGTTGTTGCTGTTAAATTTTTAGTAGCAACTTTGTGGCATGAGAAAAACTTTTGGTGTATTTGTTTCTCTAAAGTAAATTAACATTACTCTGGCATGTACTTACGTACGTCCGTACATCTATAAATTTGTTTACGAACTTACACACACACACGCAATTTTATTCTTTTGCTTTCTATATTTTGGAAAGAACACACACATACATTTTTGTGCATAATAAACAAGCACATGTATGTATTTGGTTATTTATGGCAGTTTATCTAAACGTTCTCTTATTTACGTTCGTTCGTACGAGTATGTTTGTTTGTTTGTTTATACGAGAATTATTATATTTTTTTGTTGTTATTATTTGTAGCATAGCGAACAGGTGCTTTTCATAAAGCAAACACAACATGTTGTTTTAATTTTCTTTAATATTAAAATCTTATGTTTTTCTTTCTTTATGTGAAGACATTTATTACGTGCATATATTTATATATAGAACGTATGTATGTGCCTTTGTGTGCTGCTGTTAAGTAAAGGGTCTTTCAAACGTTGCCAGTTAATATCGTTCATATTGTTGATGCTACATCTGTCTAACTGGCTGGCACTTATTCATAATGTTTTGTCAAATCATAATGAACGGATATAGCATTCTACAACACGTGCCAATAAGAAAATGGTTTTTTCATAATGGGTGTTCTGTTCGGAAAAAGTTGCACGCTCTTCGTCGATGATTACGATGATGGTCAGGTCTATCATCGTAATCATCTTACGAAGAGATGCTGTGAAGAAGACATTTCAGTAAAGCATCGCACAGTAGTTGGCTTTATAAATTTTTGTGCAAAAACTATATAGTGTGGTCATAGGGCATTGAAAGTTGACACCAAGCATTATATTCACAAAATTAAAGAAGAAATGTAATTTAATAAAAATCTCCCACCGCTCATGCAGTTCAAATAGATTTTTTCGCATTAAATTTTTCCTCTTCAAGTAGAAGTATAAAAACTTAGTACACACACTATCCAGAATAAAAAACAGACGCCTGCCATAAATGCAATTTTCTTATTTTGAAATTTCACTACAAAATCGAATCATTAGATTCTCAAAACTGAGTGGCAGAAGAATGGGGGTTTGGTATCAAAATCCCTCTGTGCAACGCTAGGCATTTGCACGTTGTTATATTCTATTCTATGGATTGTCTTTCAAAGGAACTAAAAATTTCGATGATATTTGACACAAAATTTGTTTTATTTAAATTCAAAGTTACGTAGCGCCTAATGAAACACCCTGTTTGTGTAATTACATATGTACATACATACATATTTATATGATTTGTTTTTTGTTTGTTTTATTGTTTTTGTCATTAATTTCTTGTATTAGGATTTGTTTTCCTTTTATGTATTTTATATGTAAATTGTATTTTAAGAAACTTGTTTATTTATATCCTTTCGTCTCTAAATTAACTATTAACGGCTGAAAAAAGTGTTTCAAAGAAATTTAAAAATAAACAAGTTTGTTTGCCACTTGTGTTAGAGCCGAATAAATTTGCTTTAGGGAAGATTATCACAAAGGGTCTGCTATGTATTTCTCAATGAAAGAAAATGCTTTGGAATTTTTATGTTATGGACATTGCAATTGGAAAGCGTTTTCTTTCGATTCAAATTAGCGCACAGTGCACCTAACAAATTGAATCTAAGAAGCAACTCGCCAGTAATGAGGGTTTAATAACGCTTACAAAACCTTAGGGATTGTGATGCTGGAATTAGAGTTGTCAAAAGCACAGATGCTTCTTATGGGAGTCGTTTCAACTGAATATTGTGGCATCTAAAAAGAGTTGTGTGGGTAAAGCAATAATTCTGTGTCAAAGTCGAGATAAGCCGATTTTGAGTTAACAGCACCCCTGTAAATTTCATACTTAAGAGTACCTCAGGCCGAAATCCGAATTATTTTGTAAGATTTTTCATCGTAATGAATTGCACTTTAACTTTTTTCAACTAATAATCTAAAATGGAATAATGGCTTAATTAGGCTTATACGAGGGTGGGTCCTTATCTCAGTGACTTTTTGAAGTAACACAGTTACTTTATTTTTCAACATAGACCAACTTTCTCTATTATTTTATTCCTTCCAAAAAATATGATTTCTCGAGGTCATCAAAATAGGCATTTGATTGTGAGATGATTTGTCTTTGGAGTAAAATCTCTCCGCCAATCAATTGTTTTAAGTTTGGGAACAATAAATAGTCACTCAGAGCTAAATCTGGAAAATAGGGCGGATGAGAGAGAAATGCTTAGCCTAATTCATGGATTTTTGCCATGGAAACTGCACATCCGCTTGAGGTCGATTGAAAGCAAATGCGGCACCCATATTCCGGAAAGCTTTCTCATACACAAGTGATCATCCAAAAGTTAAACCACTGACGCATGTAAGATGCCTATGGCTTCCACAATCTTTCTCACCTTCAGTCTCCGAGCAGCTAAAATCATATTGTGAATTTTTTCAATTGTTTCGGATGTAGAG
Source organism: Nowickia ferox (assembly GCA_936439885.1). Lineage (NCBI taxonomy): Eukaryota > Metazoa > Arthropoda > Insecta > Diptera > Tachinidae > Nowickia > Nowickia ferox. The sequence goes on from OW387026.1 coordinate 6,447,147, forward strand.
ACCTCAACTGGACGTCCAGAACGTTTGGCATGTATGGCCACAACGAAAATCAGTAAACCACTTTTTCAACATTTAAATTGATGGTGAAGAGTCAAAGTATTTATCAATCTTAGCTTTGGTTTGAGTAATGGTTTTTTTCCGCAAAAAATAATGCTTAATGAGCACAAGAAATTTACTTTTGTCTATTTTCTTCTCAAAACGGCTGCCAAACACAAACTAAATAACGCAGCTTGTCAAAATTCAGACAGGAGTCAACTGACAGTCAACTATTTACTGTAACAGTGTTGCCATGGCAATTAAAGGCGAGAATTTCAAAAGGACTTGTGAGTTAATGATACAGAAACTAGTTTCTGAAAATTTACTTCAAAGTTTAAAGGTGCTCTCCTAAAAAACAGTATAATATGACTTAAACACTTTTTCCTAATTGCCACAGAATTATAGATTTTAGTTTAAAAAAATCCCAAAATACTCCTTTGAAGTCAATTGACCCCAATTAACTACAACAAAGTGTTCACAAACGCAATATTGGGAAATTTCTTATACATGCCAGCCAGCTTGAAAAATATATTTTTCTCTTTGATTTTTCTTCTTTGTTCTCATTTCAGCTCAACATTTTGTTGCATAATTTTGTTTTTAATTTTAAAGAATTTGCATTTTGTTTCCATACAGTCATAAATTTTGCCAAATTTTTGATACTAATTTACTTTAACATGTGTTAAGTGGGGCATGCTATGGCAATAAATTTTGTTCAACAATATAAATAAATGTCGAAAAGGCACAAGTAAAATAAATTTAATAGATTTTAACAATCACATGTAAAATCTGGATAAATATGTTTTTTAAAATACACACATATGTACACCAATTGTATTAGCAGTTCTCTTGCATTCAAAATGAAATAAGAAAAAGAGATGCAAAAGAGATTTTAGAGCACTAGGGTCTTCCAATAGGTATTCCCGAACTTTGTTTGTGAAACGTTCCGTGCGTTTCTACCATTTTACTGCCGCGAGTGCTTCTTTTGAAGAACAGAATAGAATAGTCTCATGTGAATATCAACGACATGTGGTTTCAAAAGGAAGCTTGACATTTTTTCCTTGTATTTTAGGTAAACGAACTGCTGAGATTTTTTATGTCTTTTCATACAAGGAAAATTCTTGTGGAACAATCTTACCTTTTAACTTTTCTTCAGTAAATGGAAGTTTAATGAATGAGTTCAATAAATAAACCTAAATTTTTACGAGAAACTTGAAGGCTCTTCACAAATAAGTTCAATTGTAAAAAAGTGGTTTACTAATTTTTTTTTTCGAGTTCGTACAAACACGGAAGATACCAAACGCTCTTTACTCAAAGTTGAGGTCTCTTGACGTCGTCAATGAAGTCCCTGATTTCATACTGCAACAAAATAATGGATAATACTGCAGTATTCTTTTTAATATCTATATTTTATTTAACTTAGTATAACATTTTAGTTTAGTTTTTGCAATGAAAGTAATTTTCATTTAGTTTAGTTTAGCAAAGTAATTACAACAAAAATATAATGAATCCATTTACTCTTTCTCACTCGCACACACACACGCATACGCACACGCCCATACAAACTGTTTTCAGTTACAGAGTCAACACAAAAATTGTTTCTATTATTTTTGGAATGCTTCAGAGTTGATGCAATAATTTTCGTTGCAGCAGTCCCGTACTTTCGAAATAATTTAGCGAAAGATAAAATATTACTAGAAATAGTTGAGTATATTAAAAAAACACATGAGAGTGCAAAAATATTTGGGTGCGGAATAAATCAAAGCTCCATAGAGTCGATACAATGCATGGGAAATTGTCACAACGGCAGCTAAGCAACGTTTAAATGTTATCAATTGTTGTTTAAAATGTTTCATCTTGTTGTTATTGTTGCTTTTAACGCTCATTACGCAAAATGGCAAATGAAAACATTTTTATTTTTATTACTGCAGCTATCAGCTGCACTACACACACACATACACGCACACGCACACACACACACGCACACATGTTGACAGCTTAGATCTTCTATTTCTACACTCATTAAAAATTTATTTTACACTTGATGTGTATGTGTTCTGACTTTATACATAATAAATAAAGTCATGAACATTTTCTGGAAAAGAAAAAATAAATTTACACATATTGTGGCAATACAGTTTGTAACAGAATCGGGTGCACACTGAACAAACAAATTTGGGTAATGTCAACTTTATGTAACTGTTACTGGCAACAGTTTTATTTTTCTCTACTTGATTTTCATAGTTCATTCTTTTTTTTTTAATATAAATTGTTATATATTTCTTAACATTTATTAATGTAAGCTTCCATCTATTTGCATATTGTATGAGTGTGTATAAAAAGAAAAGAAAATCACGCATCATTTAACAACATTTTAGGAAAGTGCATTTTAGCTCAGCATGTGTAGTACATTTTCTAAATCTGAACATTTAACATACGAGTACATACTTTCATAATCTTAATTAATACTTAGAGAATAAATTTCAGCTTAAATGCAAGCAATTGTAAGCTCTTAAGAAGAAAAATTTTCACGCTGATATTCTACTTTAAAAACACTTAAATTTGATGGAAAAAAGTTTAGTTATTGTAACTAATTTCTGTTTGAACTCAGCTTAGTTTCTTTAATTGGTTTAATTAGGCTAAAGTTCGTATATTAGTAAGTCAAATTCTTAGTATAAGAATAAATTGATCTTGTTCTCACACTAAGATTATTTCTGGCTTTTCTTTCGCTTAGCTCTACAGTTAGAAGCTCAAGAAAATGATTAAACCAATGGTTTATATCATCATATGTTTAAATGAAACTCCAAATTTCTTGTTGGCATATAATATTAATAGAAATGCTTAAAACAGAAATTTCCAAAGAGTTATAGGACTTTACAAAATAAAATGGCTGAAATGTCGCATGCTATAAAGCAATAGCGAGATTTAAATATGAAACCTGGAAAATGTACAAATAAGCAGAAATTATATTTTTTTTATTTAAATTCTTTTATTGTTAATTTGTAGTAAATAAATTTGTAAATTCATATGCAAATATAAGAACTAGCTGCAGTGAAAATACACTAAACAGTTTTCGCCATTTAAAATTGTTTAATTTAAATAAATTACAGGCATAACTACATGTTCGCGAATAGTAACTTTAAAAAAATGCGGTTTAAAAAACATACCTTAAAAAGAAGTATTAAAAAATAGTTCTGTTTTTGAAAAAAGAACGTTAACAAACATCTTTAGGAAAAAGTACGTTTAGAAAAAAAAACAACTAAAAAGAAGTTAATTTAAAAAAGGACTTTTATAAAATTATCTACCTTTAAGAAATTTGCCTTTAAAAAATTATCTACCTTTAAAAAATTTGCCTTTAAACAATTTACCTAAAAAATATACTTTTTGAAAAAGTACATTTTAACAAAAGAACCTTTTAAAAAAAGTACCTTTTAAAAAAGTACCTTTTGAAAAAAGTACCCTTTAAAAAAGAACCTTTTATAAAAAGTACATTTAAAAAAAATACCTTTTAAAAAGTACCTGTTTAAAAAAGTACCTTTTTAAAAAAGTACCTTTTTAAAAAGTACCTTTTTAAAAAAGTACCTTTTTAAAAAAGTACCTTTTAAAAAAATACCTTTTAAAAAGTACCTTTTAAAAAAAGTACCCTTTGTAAAAAGTTCCTTTAAAAAAAGTACCTTTTAAGAAAGGTACCTTAAAAAAGTACTTTTTGTAAAAAGTACTTATTAAAAAAAACACTTTTTAAGAAAATACTTTTTAGAAAAGTACATATAAAAGAGTACCTTTTAAAAACTATGTGTTAGTAAAATTAACTTTTGAAAAGTACTTTTGAAGAAAAGTGCATACTAAAAACAGAATTTTTTATGAAAGTACTTTTTTAAAAAGTTTCTTTTAAAAAAACTATCTTGTAAAAAATACCTATTACAGAGAGCATATTTTAAAAATTTATCTATTAAAATAAGTAATTTTTTAAAAAAAAAGTACCTTTAAGAATTGTAGCTTTAAAAAAATTATTTTCCAAAAAATACGTTTAAAAAAAATATCTTAAAAAAATTTAGCTTTTCAAAAATTTACCTTTTAAAAATTCTACTCTTCTGGAAAGGAGTACGTTTTAAAAATTTTGCTTAAATAAAGTGATTTTATAAAAAATTATTTTTTTGAAAAAAGTACATGTTAAAAAAGACCGTTTGAAAACAAAAACTTTATAAAAATTAAACTTTGGAAAAAGTACCTTTAAACAGTTCCTTTTAGAAAAAGTACCTACTGGAAAAAAAGCATTTGAAAAATGTAGTTAAAAAAAGTACTTTTAAAAAAGTAATTTTTTATAAAAAAAAAAAAATATAAATTTTTAAATAAAGCAAGTTTCCGTCAAAAATACTTTCCGATAAAAGCGGCTTTCAAAAAAGTGCCTTTTGAAAAATGCATATTTCGAGAAATATTTTTTGAAACCATATTTTGGTTCTGAATAAAGCTACTTTTGAAAAAAGGACTTAAAGAAAACACATTTTGAATAAAACTCCTTTAGAAAACAGTATCTCTTGAAAAAGTACTTTACCAGAAAATTATTTGCCAAAACACTATAAAAAAATCCCTTTCCCATTTCCCTTGGGGAAATATCTCTTACAGAAGAAGATCGTAAAAAATTGGTTTGAGAAATGATTTAGTTAACAAAAATGTGGCCTTACTGTAAATATAATTTTCGTTTCGGTCATACTTTACCGTCCCCTTATTGTTTGCATAAACGTTTTGGTACCAAAATGAATATTCATTTTGGTAATAAAATTTTTACAACATTTTAACATACTGGACATACTAAAATATGTACGAAAGGATGTGTTGGCCAGTTTTAAATGAAAATGCAGTTAGTCGTATGTATGTATGAATGCATGTATGTATGTATATTATATAATTGTATGTGCATACAAATACGTATGAGTAATTTTGTAGATGCCAACAATAATAAAGTCTGTTTTTATTTTTGTGCAAAAAACAAACAATAATAATAAGTGTATGCAAATTTTAATAGAAAAAAAAAAATAAATAAAAAAAATAAACCCATTTAATACAAAAAAATTTTATATGCATATGTGTGTGTGCGCTTGAGTGTGTGAGCAAGATTTTACTGGGAACTATTATTGTGTATTTCTGCATTCTAAATAATGAACTGTTTGTCAGGGTCCCTGATTTTGGTATGAAAATATTCTGGAAAATGTAAATAATTTTTTTTTGTATTTAAATAAATTGCAGAGGGGCAAAACTAAAGCATCAGTATCGTTATTCAGGTTTAGTTTTTTATTTGTTGTTTTTTTTTTTTGTTTTTTTTTTTGTTTTTAATTTGTTTTAAAAAGAGGTCACACCTTAGAAAATTGCTAGAATAATTTGTTGTTAAATTGCTAGTTTTGTTGCAAATAATGCAATAAATGTAACAAAATGTAAGTAATTATTTAAAGTTATTTATTTGTTGTTTTTTTTTAAATAATTTTTTATATCTTTCCCTTAAGGAGCATAAAGCTTTTTTTAATGAATATGAGTATCTTTTTTCCTTTTAAGTTTTGGGTCATTAGTAAATAAACTGTTTTAAATGTAGTAATTATCTTTGTACGAGTATATGACATTATATGTTTAGTTTATTTATCTAAAGCATTTGTTTACAAAGGTACTTTTGTTAGAGAAAAAAAAAATATTTTTAGTACTAAAGATGTGTAACAAATCTACGTTGCTTAATTATAAAATATCGTTTAAGAGTTTGAGGATTAGGTATTTACACATCGTTACCCTAATATAGAAAGGCCCTAACTCATAAATATTTTGAAATAGATTTATTTTTGTATATTTCGATAGCAGAAACTTGATTTAAAAAAATAATGAGTTAGGGCCTTTATATATTAAAGTAAAGAATGATACATGCACACAAATAAAAAATGTTGAACTTCTATATCAAAATGACGCAATTTCTCTTTAACATGCTTTTGTATAGAAGTTTTTTTTAGGAAGGAAATGCTCTTCTCACGTTATCAAAAAGCAGTTTCTTGAAAGGATTGTTTTAATTAGTGTTTTTTTTTTGTTTTGGAAATTGTTATAATTTAAGATTAAAATTTGTTAACACACTAATAATCCCAAAATTATTATTATACTTATTTAGTAAAATCTTTTTAAAAAGTGCATTGAAATTGATTATTGAGGGGTTTGAGCCTTTAGGATCGCGCATTTCACTGTTGATAATGCAGATCATAAGGAAACGTTTACCCAAACATTTCTTATAACAACTAGAGTTACTATGCTAAACTTTCATTTAAACATATAGGAAGTTCAACAAATGAAGGTGAGCTGGGAATAACGTTGTAAGTGACAAAATACTAATTTTGCAAGAGAACCAAAAAACGTATGTTAAAGCAAAATTGTGTTCTATTTTCGTTTAATATTTTTTAAGCTCATCGAAAAAAATGATAATTGGCGTTAACTTTTCTTTTTGTATCTCTGTTATATTTATCAACTATTTTCGACAATTTCGTTTGCATGATTTTGTTAGTTACTTACAAAGTTTTTCCGTTGACTTAATGTTTGTAATTGTGTTTTGATACCGATAATATGCATAATTTTGGATGGTTTGGTGTTTGAACAACGCAAGAGAGTAGTGGTAACGGTCATCTGTGGAAAAATTGTATTTGTAAAAGTTGTCATCTACAACGTTATTCGCGGCTACGCTTCAAATATCAAAGTTGAATCAAAAACTCAATAATCAAAATGTTTTTTATTAACTTACTTTACCATTTTACATTATATTTTTCAATGTACTTTTTCCAGAGGTACTTTACTTAAAAAATCTACGTGAAAAGTCTACATAAACTCTTTTCCCATCAGGTATTTTTAACAAAGTCCTTTTTTGCACAGGTACCGTTTTAAAAAGCACTTTTTAAAAATATAATTGCTTAACAAGGTCTTTTTTTAAGTGATTTTCTTCTTAAAATAGTTTTTCTAAAAGTACTTTTTTAAGAATTAATTTTTAAAATAGTTCTTTTGAAAAAAGTACTTTTAAAACTTATTTTTGAAAAAGCTAGATTTTAAAAAGCTTCCTTTTTTTTAAAAAAGTATTTTTTCCTAAAGGTATTTTTTCCTAAAGATTGTTCTCAAAAAGGTAAAACTTCTTAAGCGGACTTTTTTAAGAAGGTAGTTTTACCTAAGGGTCGTTTTGAAAAAATTCTTTTTCTAAGAAGTACTTTTTTTAAAACGTACTTTTTTAAAGATACTTTTTCCTTAATTTTTTTTTATTAAAGAGGTACTTTTTTAAGTGCTATTCTTTTAGAACGTACTTTTTTGAAAAGGTATTTTTGAAAGCTTAATTTTTAAAAGGGCACACTGTTTTTTAAAGTGCTTTTTGAAGGGCTACTTTTTCAAAATGTACTTTTTTCAGAAGGTACTTTTTGCAAAAAGCACTTTTTTCATAAAAATAGTTATATTACTTTTTCTCTAATATAGTATTTTTGGCGAAATGTGTTTGTCGGAAACGCTAATTTTTTCTTAAAATGTACTTTTTGAAAAAGTAAAACATTTCAAAAAATACTTTTGTAAAAAAAAAATTAAATAAGGTACATGTTTTATATATATATATGAATTTTTAAAGGAATTTTTTTTTAGATTTACTATCTAAAAAGATAAATTTCGGAAAAATTACTTTTTTAAAGTATTTACTGTTTTTAAAAGGAAATTTGTTTAAGGCCGTTTTTTACAAATATATTCCCTCGAAAGGTTTCGGTTTAGCAAAGAAGATGTGCGAAAACATATTTTGGGAAGGTAATCTTTGGAATAGAGGCTATTTTGAAAATGTATTATTCGAAGAAGTACTTTTTTGAAAAGGCAATTTGGTAAAACAACAACAACAAAAAAATATAGTTCGTAAAAGTACTTTTTTCAAGAGTTACTACATATTTTCAATAGGTATTTTTTTAAAAGGCCCTTTTTTTTAAAAATACTTGTTTTAAAAATATTTTTTTTAAATATTTTTTGAAAAAGTACTTTTTTGAAAAAAGTACTTATTTAAAAAGTACTTATTTTAAGAAGTCTTTTTTTGAAAATGTACTTTTTTATGAAAAGTGTCCAGTCGAAAATGGACTTTTTAAAGGAGTACTCTGGAATAAATACTTTTTTGGGTACTTTTTGGAAAGTTATTTTTTTTTTGGAGAAAGTACTTTTTATGTAAAAAAAATTATTTGAAAATGTAATATGTTGAAAAAATTTTTTTGTTAACTTTGGATTTATGTAAAATTTTTCTAGGTAAAAGCCAATTGAAAAAATTTTTTGGAAAAGTTGTTTAAGTTTTGTTAAAAGAAAAAAGCTTAAACTTATTTAAAGTCTAGGAGCATTTCGGCATTTCAAATATTTTATTGCAAACTGACGAGTACATATTTTAATGAACAAAACTCATAATAATAAATTTTAAATAAAGGATTTTAAGGATACCTTATATATTTTATATGCTATTAATTTTTTATTATATTATATGTTGCCGTAATGAAATCTGTTTCCGAACATTAAATAATCCTGCTGAAAAGTTATCATCAAAAACTATCCTTTGTTATTTAGCTTATCTATAGAGGTTTTTTTTTGATTTCCAATACGTGTTCGTGTCCCAAAAAAGAAAGGGTTCTTTTATCATCCCAACAATTGGAAAATATTGCTAATTCTTTAATCTATAAATACAATTTGAAATTGAAATCCCTTTGTTTTGCTTGTTGGGATTTATTGTGGAAAACCAGTATATAAATATTCATTTAAATTTACAGATGTATACATATCTTTTGTGTGAATGGATTTCTTTTACAGCTCTAATAAGCAGTGGCAAAAGTTGCTGTAAGAGCCGAAACAGAAGTTAGTTTTTCAAAAGTTATTCCTTTTATTTTAGCAACAAATAAAAATAAAAGAAATACAACAAGCTCATTAGTTATGCGTGTCCACACATATCCTTTTCCCTACATTCATTTCTTTGACCTCTTTTTTTTGGGGGAGGGGATTTGTCATCGTTCATCTCTTTTCCTTCAAGTGCTTTTGTTTTATAGAATAAAAATGTCTGTGTGTAATTTTTTAGCAGCACATGCTAAGCGAAAGCGGCAGTTAAAGGGTGGGGTTTGACAGTTACAAAGAAGTTTATACAGTGTTTTATTTTTTTTTTTGCAAACACGAAGTAACGAAGAAGAAATGAGAAAAAAACTCATGGAGTTATAAATTTTTTTATACAGCAAATTGCTTTGAATAAAGAACTTTGCCACAAATTTTATTCAATTGACAGTTGACCACAGAATTTGTAACACGCACGTACTTGTGCTGTAACTGCTGCTGCTGCTTCGTCTGTTAATGCTTTTGTTGTTGTAGCATCTTCATGCTTTTACTTTGTCTTTTTTTCAATTTCTTTTTGCCATTTCTAATTCTAAAGCTTGTTGTTTAAACATCCAAGTATCTTTGTAATACTTGCGTGCGTCTATCTTTAGATGTGTCGGAATGCATAAGTGTAAATGGATGTTTGTGTGTGTATGTGTCTATGTGTGTGTGCGTATGACTGTTTTAGATCTTGCTGAACTAAACAAACTACTATTTTCCTTACTCCCTTAGCCTAAAGTTTTAGCAATGATGAACACATGTTCCATGTTCCTTGTATAATATGCTACATATGAAAGAAAAATTTAAAGATTTTTTTTTTTCTAAATTTATTATCACACATTTTCATAAAGAAAGAAATTATTTACTTTCTATGTCATTCAATCTTCTTCTTTTAATCACATGCAGACACATAATTTTATAGACATAGAAAAACTGAATTACAACTCAGACCAGATTAAGTTTGAAGGCAGCTAACTAAAGACAAATGGACTAAAAGAAAACTGCAGCGGGAACCGCTAGCATTGCAATTATTGCAATACTTCAAAAAAAAAAACCTTTTAATCTAAAGAACTTATCAAATCATTTGTAACTCAGTAGAAAATGATTATTGTTGGATTTCACTTTAATGAATTTTTGATTTTTACCTTTCGCAATATGCTTTTTTTCATCTAGAAAGAGCTCTAAAATATAATCCCTATTGTAACTTTATTCAAAGGCTTTAAGCTCTTTTTCCTGCTGCTAACCATATGGCTTGTGCAGTATTTAAAATTTGCTGTTACGACTTATTTGAATTACATTCCCTTAACCTTATACGATTTTCTGTTTCTTTTTTTTTTTTTAATTAACTGCCAGCATAATACTGGAAAAACACTTCAAAGACAATGTATTACTTGCTGCCAAACTTCGAAAAGAAAATTTAAATATAAAACTCGCAGTCTGTACAATTCGAGCAAATGAAAGAAAAGTAGGAAAACAGCTAAGTTTTTGTCAAAGAAATTTATCAATACTGCTTTGATCAGTTAAAGATTCTGTCTTGTTTCTTTTTTGTTGCCTGCTTTTTATTGTTAGAAAACAAAGAACTCACTGAAAAACTATGGCACAGACAATTCAGTATCTATTTTAGCCACCAGTAGAATATCTATTTAATGAAGCGAATGTGAAAAGTTTTTACAAGACTGTTTTATAATTAGAGTAAGAGAAATTATTGAGATATGCACACAATTACATCGCAGCAGACGATTATTTGGTAGGAAAAAGGAAACAGTGTAGAAAATATTAGCATGAATGGGTTACTTGTTATCTTTAAAGTACTTTTGAAAAAAATTATCTGTCACAAAATGAAGGATTTACTTAAATAAACTTTTCAAAAAATAGAGTAATTTTTCTAAAAAGTACTTATTTGTACAAACTTTCCATCTTAAAAAGATTCGTATGTTTTTAATAAATATAATAAATAAAATGAAGAAATAAGAAAATACAAATAAATATAAAAAAATAATAATAAAATAAATAAATTATTTCTTTCGCTTTTTTATCATCTTATCTTTAAACGACCTGGTTACTCGCAGTTGGTTTTAACCGTACTCCGCTCTATTAAGAAGCAACGTATGATTAATCTTGATGGTCTATTACAATAAACATTACGTATACGTCACATGTGTGAACAGTCATGTATTAAATATTAATCATTCGCACCGGAATGAAGGCTTTAAAATCAATGTAACGAATGTCAATTTTTGATATTCGCGAAAATGAAAACGAATATTTGAAACGATATTCGCGAATACGAATATTATATGTGATATTTGTAGACATTAACTTGGGGTTCTATTTACGCCTGCAATATGAATATTACAAAATTGTTATGAAAAAGAACTTCATACTCCTGTTGGCGTACTTCAAAATTAATAAATACTACCCAAAGTTGTAATGGTCGTCATTAAATAGAAAACGATACAAAACACAATAAAAAATTAATGGATTTGTAAAAACTAATATTTTTTATCCATGTATTTAAATTTCGTATTGGATTTATGCATTTATTTAATTAATTTTTTTAGGAAAAATATTCGTATTCGTATTCGCCTGAATTTGCCAAATACGAATACAAACATCTTAAAAGGGCTGAATATTCGGCAATTCGAATACGAATACGAATATCCGTGCATCACTAGTGCATAATCTTGCAGAAGCTTATGAAAATATTTATTCCACTTTTCATTGCCAAAGTTTGTCCGTTCAATACAATATTAAATTATTCTGCCTTATCGTGGTTGGCGTATTTCAAATACGACTACGACTGTTTGGTAATAGATTAAAGAAGACCTCAACAGTTTTTCTTTAATCTATTACCAAACAGTCGTAGTCGTATTTGAAATACGCCAACCACGATAAGGCAGATTAAGTTGTAAAACTTTTGTTGGCCCATTTGTGGCTTCAACGTATGGGTTTTCAGAGATGTATTAATCAAAACTTTCATACATCGAATTATTTTCAATAGGCTATTATTTGAAAGTTTTGTATAACCGAACTTAAGAAAATATTTTTATAAAACAAAAGTGATTTTTTATTTATATGAGTCAAACCTAAATTAGAGCGTCAAGCGTTGCTCTGGCAGTAGGGTACGTATTTTCAGTGCATGCAAATGATATTAAATAATAAACCATTTCTGAGAGCATCTAACTAACAAAAAAGTGACTAGTGATCTATCCTGTAAATACGTCAAAATGACACATAAAAACGCCGAGATATCCCAACTTAATATTGGGCCGTAAAAAGCAGTGGTACTCGTATACTTCGTTTTAAAGTATTAGGTCAAAATCAAGAGATATTCCATTTTTAAGTTTGTATGCCTTTTGTTTAAAATTTGACTTTAAGACATATGCGGTTGTTTTTTTTAAATAGAAAAGCATTAAAATAAAATTATGTTGGTTTGAGTATTCCTTTTGTAAAGGAAATTGTAGCTTTTGAGTGTAAGTAACTATCATGTGTTATTTTATTTTATTTTATAGTAACTAAACACTTGTAAAGGCCAGAGTTTTGGCAAGAGGGTGTTTGGTAACATTCATGTGTTGATTTTGTTTTCCTAAAAACAAGTTGTTGGTTCCGTTCTCGCCTTCAATTTTTCCGTTCTGATACATTTTTCAACGTTGTTACGGTTTATTGTTTAGCTTAATGCCATTATTATGACATCATAATAATAAATTTAGAAAGAAAGAAGTTAGAGAAAAAAGCTTACTCGTGGCAAATATTAATGAAAACGTTTAGTTTTCATTAAACTAAAGCCAAACACAAAAAAGCAGCACAGACTGGTAACACAATGGAAATTTTTAGCTGGCAGCGAAAACCAAAAAGACAAAGAAAAAAAATAAACTATTGGAAACCAATATAATAACGTGCTCCCTCTCTCAACAGAACTCAGGGTTTTCTTAGACAAGCCAGCGAACAAAACAAAAAAAAAAAAGAAGAGAACACTTTAGAAAAGTGGTGGTGTACAAGGTTTTTGCTGGTTTTTGCTGATTATCAGCAACGTTTTATGAATTTAATTAATTTTCGTGGCAACGTGCAAAGCAAATATGTTTCGTTACTGGTTTGCTATCCTGCTGCTACTCCCGCCACTTCTTGTTTCTTAACCTCAAACCATCATAAAACGTGATAATATTTTTTATAATTATTTTACCAATAATTAAATTTAAAACTAAAACTACTTACTTGTCGTTTGTCTTTTTCTGGCTGGTGTGTTTTTCATGTTTGTTTTTTGCTTTTCTTATTTTTGGCTGCCTTGGTGGAAGTATTTATAATATGCTTTTTTTCTGTTTTATAAGCCTCATTATCCTTAATTTTGTATAGTTTTTGTGTTAAATAATTTCTCAGCTTGTTGTGCGTTTTTTCTTCAATGGTTTAATTTTATTTAATAGTTTCATTCTTCACCAGTTGTGGCCACAAAATGTTGCAATTTGTTTGTTGGTTTTTAGTTTTTTTTTTCAGACTCTTTTTTTTGGACTAAGTAGTGGTTGCTGTTAACAAGTCTATTCGGAGAGTTTCGGTTTTAGGTTGTTGTGTTTTTGGTTTAGTTCTGTAGTGTTTTTTTTTCTCTCTCTGGGTGACAAATGTCATCAGTTTCTGTGCATCATGTGGCAGAAAAGTTTTAAATGTGTGGCTTGTATTTTTTCCTTATTGTTCTGTAACGAAAAGTGTTAAAGCATATAAAAGTTAAAATTTTTTAACAACAAAGTTGTTTTATTTGTTGTTTTGCTTTAAAAGTACATTATTTGAAGTAAATTAATTGTGGCATATTTATATTTGCTTAAGCTTGATAATATACATGAAGAGAACGAATATTATTCTTTCTCAAATATAAATATCTAGATTTTTAAATAAACTTTTAAGCTAAAAATAAAATAAAATTAAATTAAATGACTCAAAAAAGACTTTTAAGCATAATAGTTAGGAAAGAACCCCTTTAAATTCAAGCACTTTCAAAATAAAAATTAGAAAGTTAGAATTTAAGGAATTTTCCTATAAAACTCAAGAATTATCAAAATAAAAACTGGAAAATCAGGAAGTACGGAAACTTTTGAACAGCTCCTCCCACGATTAAAAAAAACAAACTTTCTAAAATTTTTATTTACTTATTTTTATTTATGTATTAATCAATAGAATAATAAAAAAACAGCATGTCGTTTTATTCTGCTAGTCCTTGTCATAATAAGTGTTACAATCGTATTGAATGCAATTCGTTCCTTTAAAATGTGATACACATGTTATTTGACTTACAGACCGCCACAAACCTTGATCTAATCGAATAATAAACAGAAAAACAAATAAAGTCGAACAAAATAATCAATAAAACTGATTAAAATGCAAAATGTAGTTAAAAAAAATATACCAAAACAAAAACTTTAAATCTACGGTTTATATTAGGAATAGATTTGAGTAATTTAATTGCCCCCGGGTGTGACCATAATACTCAAATTTTTGTTTATAATTTAAAAATAAAAAATTTATAATCAGAAATAATTTCTTAATATCAGTACTATTCAATTGTTATTGAATGAAATATTTTTATTAATTAATGTGAGTTTCTAAATAGGAGAAGAAAAATTAATCTGGACTTTATTAGCTGGGGGAAAATATATTTTATAAATAAAAATAGTTTAATTTTTCTTCTCTTCTTTAGAAATTCACATTAAGTAATAAAAATATTTCATTCAATAAGAATTGAAATTTACTGAATTTAAGCCCTGTTAAGAAATTACCGGTATTGACACGAACCTGTGTTGAAAATTTCAGCTCCACAGCTCTTATAGCTCTAGAAATCATGCGTTACGAACAAACATATATACATATATAAGTATGTATATATGTATGAGCTTTTTTTTACCTGAGAAGAGTCGTTTTGCTTGGAATTGCCCATTTATTATATGATTTTTTTTTAACTATGTGTCTTAATATATATTGTCGAAAAGACGTTTTCTTTTGCCATCGTGTTAACTTTTAATTTCAAAATCAACTTTCAAAATAAATACACATAAATATAATATCATGCGCTTTCTAATTTTTTAATTTATTTCTTAATCGATTTTCTTTTCATAAACTTTTTTTTTATTTTTGCAATTTTAATTACGTGTAAAACATGTAAAACAGTAAAAAGTCTAGCGCCGTTTGCCAACATTAGTTTCGCTAGATTGTTCTCTTACTCCTAAACCAGCACACTGCCGTCATATTCTTTTTTAAATGAAAAATACAATTTAATTTTATGACAACTATTTTGACACATTCAAGTCTATAAAGAAAAAAATTCTGCCCAACAACATGCAAACACTTGCAAAACTTTCTAATATACATACGGAATAAACTAAAAATGAAGCCGACAAAAAATTATCATAGCCTTAACGCTTGTGATACCAGCAGACAGCCAGAGAGTAGGTAGATAGACACACACATACACAAATATTGTAGCAATACAAACGAACACAACTACAGCATTTAACACAACATGTTGACATTAATATAATAAACAAAACTAACAACAACCGGTCTGTTGTGTTGTTGTTGTACAAACACTTTGCACACAAAAGTGTGTAAGTTTTAGTTTTATACATTTGTGTGTGTATTGGTATGTGTGAAAATTGTATAAAGTCCCTTGAGGCTATGCGCCTAAAAAGCCTTTATAATATTGTTAGTTTGTACCAATAGTTGTATTACTTGATTGTATATGATGTTTGGTTAATCTCCCTCTCTTGTTTTGTTTGCAACTAAAGGTATAGGGTAATTTTTAGGAAGTTTTTTTTTTGTATAAAATAATATTATAAAGATCCGAATTTTTTTCGTTAAAGCCCTGTACAGAGTTCTTACGTAATTTCACATTTGTAAATTTACATTTATTTCTACACGGAATAATAATCGTGTAGCCTTTTGTGTTGAATTATGTTTGCATGCAAACAAATTCATTTATTTTTGAATTTGCAACACAATAAAATTTAATACAAATTTTATGAACATTAGAAATGTCAAAAATTTCGTGACCAAACAATTGTTTGAACATTAATTTTTGTTTCTGTTGACTAAAAAAAAATTTAAAAAATTTCTTGTACTTTTCTTTTGAAAGTCCGTACTAGCAAATGGAAATTTCTGTATGAAATTTAACAATCTGAATTTACGTAATCTTTTTACATAAAATTTTTGTATGAGAACCTGAAATTCCGTATGAACTCCGTACCAGGCTTAAACAAAAAACTCCAGTCAAACCTGATCATTCCCTGCTTTGTTCTTCGTGACTTTTTTTAAGTTTTTCTTTGTGGTGCTTTTTAGTTTTTTTTTTAATTTTTTGGGTTGAAGTCTACTTATGAATTTCTTAAGCAGAAACGAAATGCATATACACGTGCTAAGACATTAACAAACAAAAATTTTATATCCATCCTCCATAAAAAGTAACACCCTTTACTTGCATGCAGGCAATCTAGAGTTTTTTTATATAAATAAAATATTTGCAAAAATGTAATGTTTTTGCTTTTTTATATATTTCTATTTTTCTCCTGTTATTGTTATTTATTGTTTGATTTTTGTTGGCTTGTTATTTGTTTAAGTATACATTTTTAGCAAATGTTTAATGTCACTTCACTCATGTCAATGTCAATGAAACCAACTTATGCATTTTTTAAGAGGAGCTGATAGTAGAATGGGTAAAATTAAGTAAAATAAAAAAACACAAATCAATGTAATTTATTGTTAAACTACAAAAACAAGTTCAAGGAATTTAAAATTACGTGAAATATAATACAAAATGTAGCTATCAAATATGCAACAACATTATTGTTGTTAATTGCAAATAATTCTCATTATTTATTCGAATTTTTTATTTTTTTTCTATAGAAACTATAACTTCCAAGAAATAAATTTAATTATCCCTTATTGCATTGTGCCGCAGAAAAACGTTTAAAATTCGATCACCATAAATTATAATGACTTGATGGTATATGACTTATAGAAGAAGGAGCGCTCCTAAGTTCTGCCTACAGAAAAAATACTGGCAATTAATCTCGTAACTTATGAAATATTAGTCTCATGAAAAAGTACTGAAGCACAAAAGTTGGAAAAAGGCTTATATAGATACATATTTCCAGCGACATGCTGTCAAATATCATATGCATATACCGGAAAAAATATAACTTCAATCAACACTTTTGAAAGAAAAAGAAACCCCAAAATTTAATAGTGTCAATTAAAATGTTTTTAGCAAAATCTCAATTGACTCAATTATGTTTCTAATTAAACTTTTAATTCAGTTAATTTGTCAACAAAACTTTATTCAATTTTTAATTTTTTATTTAGTAAATTTTTAAGCAAAGTTTTACTTAACCCAATTTTGTTATTAATTTATTATTTGATTTTTTTATTCAATCCAAAGTGTTAATTGAAGAATTTTTGTGTACATCTGCAATAACTCTATATCGTCGGCTTGGACTGTAAATCTGCCAACCGCACTTTTTATAACAGAAGGCATTTTAATGCAGTTCGAAACAGAAAGAGATGCCGCATCCTCTACCTAAAATATTTACTTTAATTTGAAACTCTACATGTGTTAGGCTTATTTGTTAAGCTATGTATACAAAATTTAACAGTTTTAATAAGGTTAATACTCCAAGCCGACGATATAATTTTATCCATCTCTTATACGAGTACAACCATATGCATGCATGGCGGATACAACGATATGCCATGAACCTGATAAATCAGTTCAATTATCACCTAAATCATTACATTGTGCGGTCATTAGGTGAAGCGTTTTGTCACTGTAACGCAACATCATTGGCTTTAATTGAAGCCAAGTATTTATGTGTAAATTTTAGTGCCTACTTTGGGGAGCTAAACGGAATCGTGTTATTCCACTTGATTACTTGGCTGTAAGAAAAATATTTTTTGTGAAAATTAAGGCATTTGATATAAAATAAAATTACGAAATATTTATACTGAATTTGTACCATGAAACTGTATATTATAATTTCGTTTTGTTTTTCATAAATGCAATTTATTTGCTGGTGGTTAAGCGATGTTTAATATACATTTCATTGTTGTTTTAACAAATCGTCAGTAGACTTCAACCACACATTTTGAACAGTCACAAATCTCTTATCTTATGCACAGACTTCCAAAAAATATTTGAGAATTCACAAATATTATAATATTTTTGAAAATCACAAAAGCAAAATAAGCTTAAAAACTTATACAAAACCAAGCAAATAATTTTTATTCGATATGAATCTATTTTATTTTTCGAATAAATTTCTTGAATGTTTTATAATAAAAATAATTTTTGAGGCTTCTGAAAGGTCTATAAAACATATTTGTATGGAAATTTTGTTTAATAAACCTTTAATAGTTTTTAATATTTTTACTGTTTATTTTAATGAAACATATTGAACTTTTCGTTTGACAATTTAAGCCTGGTACGGAGTTCATACGTATTTTCAGGTTCTCATACAAACTTTATGCAAAAAAAAAAATTACGGAAATTCATGTTGGTAAATTTCATATAGAAATTTCCGTTTGCTAGTACGTACTTTCAAAAGAAAAGTACACGGAATTTTTTTAATTTTATTGCCTATCTTAGGGATGTTATAAATATAAGTGCAGACCTTTTTCAGTCAACTGAAACAAAAATGAATGTTCAAACAATTATTTGGTAACGGAATTTTTGACATTTCTAATTCTCATCAAATTGTAATTAATTTTTGTGTTTTAAATTCAAAAATAAATGACATTGCGTGTATGCAAACATATTTCTACACAAAAGGCTACCCTATTATTTTTGCGTGTAGAAATAAATGTAAATTTCCAAACGTGAAATTCCGTAAGAACTCCATACTGGGATTTATATTGGAAACGAAGCGATTTTTCATAAAGAAATTTTCATTTGCTACTTACGGGCTTTCAAAAGAAAAGTACACGGAATTTTTGAAATTTATTGCCTATCTTAGGGATGCTATAAATGTAAGTGTAGGCTTTTTTCAGTCAACTGAAACAAAAATGAATGTTCAAACAATTATTTGGTCACGGAATTTTTGACTTTTCAAATTTTTATCAAATTTTTATTAAGTTTTGTGTTGTAAATTCGAAAATAAATGAGATTGCGTGTATGCAAACATATTTCTACACATATTTTGTTAAAAAGACAAGGGATATATTTTTTACTGAAAAAGCAAAATATTAATTTTGAAAAAAGGGCGATAAAACTACAAGAATAATAATAATAATAACTAACATTTTATTACCCAAAAATTTTAATATTCTCCCAAAAATGTGCTCTATTTTTTGCGGAATACATATTACCGTTCTTAGTCATAATTTTGATACATTTTTTTATTTTATTTAAGATTTATAGCACGAATTTGTATAAAAATGTTGTCTTAGAAACCTTTTATAAACCAAAAATGTTTTTTTATAAGTAAGGCTGTATGTATTTTATTTGTATTATTTTATGATTTAATATGATATTTTTTAAATATAAGATAATTCTTTACGAAACTTACGTTTTAATATTTATTCTTTGCCTTCACTAATTGGCAATAGTTTAAACAAAAATATTCACATTTTCACACACTGAGTTTTTAATGAAATAGTTTCTTTAATCGTATACTACGCTTTTTCTCAAATCACATTTTAGCACCACTTCACCAACTTTTAGCACTTTTAAATGCGTTACTTTTCTGTTGCTGTTCTTCACTCGTTGCTGTACGAGTTGTAACTGATGATGATGATGATGATGGTCAAAGTCAATGTTAGAGTTTCTTTCTTTTTTTTTTTGCATTCGTGTTAATTTTATACCTACAGAAACACGTGAAAATGTTTGGTGTCTCTACTCCTGCTGTCGCTTGTAATCGTTTTTAGGAAAACCCAATGTTTGTATTTACCTCGCCAGGTTTTACTTTTAAATGTATTAATATGTTCGTTTCTTTGCCTTAAATGTGTTATAACATGAACTGTTTTGTAAAAAAGTGGTGAAAAATAAGAGAGTCTGTGGTAAAATGTTTTCGTAACTATTCGATGGGAATCACTCTTTTTCTTTTGCATATAAATTCATGTTAATGTTGGCAACATTTATTTCTATTAACATTATGTTACTCTGCAGTTTTTTTTAGCTCTTAAGTATTTAGGTATTGAATGTTACATGGATTTGCAACACATTTTAAGAGTAAATTGTATAATGAATAAATTTGGCGCCAATTTTTTTTACTATCGCAAGTTTTGTGTCAGTGAAGAATATTTTGCTTCTAAGCATGCTTACAAGTTTAAAAAGTTTTCTTACATATTTTTGTTTTGTATTATTCAGAACTAATCAGGTACAAGGTAGAAACAACGAGACAAACGAGTACTGAAAACAGCTATATAGAAAACTAAACGGGTCTCCATACATTCTTTAAGAGGGTCAAGAAAAGATTTTGCAATAAAAAATTGTTAGTTATGAGTTAAGATATACCTATTTTTAATTATGTTTAAAATACTAGAGAAAAATTTTTTCCATGAGAAACGCTTTTTTTCATCCTAAGAAACATAGTACTGCAAGATCATGAAAACTTGGTATTAAAAAACTCTGCATTAGCTGCAATTTCTAATATAATCTTAAACTCTAAAAAGTATGCTTTAAATCTTTATTGGTATCAAATAAAAAATCTGCCTTTAGTGTAAAACATTTTTTACACTTGAAAAACTTAAAAATTGCTTGTTTTCCCAATTTTTTTAAAAGATATCTTTTAATAAGACTTTCAAGCAACACTTTCCCCGAAATTTTGTTCATATTTAACTCATGTTACATTTTGCTGTAAACTAGTCTGTAAATTTATCTACATTTTCAGTATAACAGTTTAGTTACATATTTTTTATTTTTAACACTATTATCTCGCTCTTACAGATTATTTAATCAAAGAAAAACTTTCTCTTCAATGATTTTAGGACAAATTTGTTGGACACTCTGCTGTTATATTTTCTTCTTCGCCAAGTAGTTGGCGAAAATTAAAACATTTCTCTTAACAAACAACGGTGACTAAGTGCATATAAAAATTTAAATTTTTTATTTTCAAAATGTATGTAAACCTTTTTATGCACTTGTTCAGTTCTAAAGGTAAATAAAGTTCTTGCTGAGTTTGCTTACAAGTACGAAGACATCGTACTTAGTATTTGGGACATTTTTATTTGTAATATAAAAATAATTAATAAAAACTTATTTTGATTTGGACTAAAGATGTAATGTGTATATGCTATCTTTCGTGAACTGCAATCGGTACATTGTTGCTTTATTAGAAATTATTTAAAATAAAATAAAGATAAAACTCCCGTTTTATTTAAAAAGCTTTCTGGGTGGATAAATTTGCATTATTATTTTTTTAAATTTTAAAATTCTTTTTAAGAAGCGCAAATTGAATGAACTTCTACTAAAGGGAATCTTGCACCATGCCAATAAGTTTGCTAAAGTTACAGAAAATACGATGTTGTTCTCTACATCCTGGTTCTTAGGCAAAATTCGTAGCCAAACTTCTAAAAACTGTAGCCCGGCCCTTCAATTACTTTTACAAAAGCACATATTTTTTACATTTTAAGGAAAAATTTTGTCAAAAATTTCGTTTCTAAACATTTCAAATGTATATGAAAAAGTAACGAAAATTCTTTCCAATAAATATTTTTAACCACACAAAATTTCAAAACGAAAGAATCGTTTGAATTTACAAAATGTACCTTTCAATCATTTCGAAAAAAAAAATCTTTTCTAGTTAAAAAATAGTTTTTGGCCTTAATAATTAGTTTTTATTAGTGCATTATTATTCGTAGGATTTCTTACATTTTTAAAATTATGTTTTTGTGTAGGTTTGACACTCGTAATTAAGTAATGAGTTTCATGAGCACAATTTTCATATAATCAGAATACTTTTTATACTCTAAAGTATTATTAAAAGCTTTCAAAACACACAATGTTAAGTTTTTAAATGCTGGAATACCACGATGTTTACTTTACGTTTTGGTACACGTGACTGATTGCTAGTCCCTCGCCTTTTTTAAACTTAACGTAGAGATTGCAAAAGAATAATAGAAACATCCTGAAATTCACAGCACATTCAGTAGATTTTTGGTCGTTCACGTCATTAGTTATTATTACAATATGTTCCATTTGGCTGTGTGTGTCCGCTTATAAGCATTATGGATGTTGTTGTTTGTTTTCGGTGGTATATATATATTAACAAAGAGAATATATAACATGATTATTGTTGTTATGTTAATAAATTCAAGTTTATTCTTCTTGTTTACCAAATGCAGATGAAAATCAAAAACAACGATAACTTTTATGCTTCTGCACACACACAAACTAACAGAATGAATTGCAACACGAATTTATGACATTATGATCGAGAAGAAGTATTAAGAATGTGTTATTATTTTTTATTATTCTAGAGGCTTTATGTTAAGTATAAAAAGGGCAATGCATCTGACTAGAGTAAAGTCAGTGCTGTCAGTTGGGTTGAGATTAGTAGTTGTTTCTCAGAGAGTCAGTATTGTGTAAAAAATAGAATAGTTAACATCGTGGTATTCCAGCAATGAATAATTTAACATTGTGTGTTAAAAAGCTATTAATATCAGTATTGATTAAATAAATTTGTCTGATCTGATAAGAATTGTGCACTGGCACTTTTTATTTAATTCTAATTCTTAGAAACTACAACTGTAACATCTGCAAAAATATATTTTAAGTAAAGTTCAAATCAAAATATTTTTTTAGTTTAATTTTTGTTATTATTAATTTGCAAAGGTTGCGGCTAAAATACAAAATGTCTTGTGTTTATTTTTAGTTAAAATATTTAAAAAGGAGAAAGGCAAATATTGTTAATAATGTGATATTATTAAATATGCTTAAAACTCTAGAAGTTTAAGCTAGAAACTTCACATTACTCTCTAGCATGTAAAGATTCTACATTTGCTCGGTTATCACAACTTGTTTGGCCTTAACAAATGCCATTTAATTAACCGGCCTTCACGTTGAAAAAATACCTTTACACACAACTTTTGTAACTGTTAAATTTACTTGTTTATTGCTCTCTTATGCTCTAACATTCACTCTTTACCAGACAATTAACATGCGCGTGTGAGTTTTAGTACTTTTAGTTATTTCTCTAAATAAATTTCACCACTAATAATTTTGCACTCTTGGCATTAAATGAGCTCGTGTTTAATGTGACTTTAGCTGCAAACCAACTGATGAGAACCTACAATAGGAAAAAAGAAAGAAAAAAAAATAAACCCGAATGTTTAGTCCTTACAATGTATAGCCTTCGCCACATAGCTGGCATTTGGGACAAGTTAGTACAATTTCGGGATTTGCCAGGTTGTAAAGGATACTTTTGTAAGGAGAACGTAACAAACGAAAAGAAAATTAAAAAATATATATATTTAAGTTAAAAAAATATACAGCAAAATATATAATGTAACGTAAGGCGCGCTAATAAATATCAATAAATATTTTTAATGAAAATATATAAGAAAATATATAGAAAATAAAGAAGAACCTCTTCCTTTTGTTTTTTCTTTTCGATCAATCAAAGCTGTCGTTTGCTAAAGTGCGAGTTGCTTGTCGTTATAACGATTAAGTTTGCAAGTGTATAAATTAAAAGCACAACGTGTAATTTTGTGTGTGTATGTATGAGTATGAAAATTATTAAACCGGGTCAGTTTTAACTGGCCCTTTTCAGTTTTCTATATTGTCTACTGGTTTTTTTTCATGACATCCTTGCGTACGCGTTAACAACCTGGCACTTTTTTGTACCTTAAACTTCTTATTTACGGAAAGCTTCTCTTTTAATCAATTGTTCGAAAATTTAATATTTATAAAAAAAATTTTGCTATTTTAAAAGAAAATCAAATAAAAATATAAAAAATGTTTTTAAATAAATAAATAAAAAATCTGTATAAATAAAATAAAAATAAATATAATAATATAAAAGTAAATGTGTATATAGTAGTCCCCTGAGAGTGTGCGTATGTGTGTAAATTCATTCAAGAAAAATAATTCCATTATTAATAAATCAAAGCAAATTTGCTGCATAAATCAATAAATAATTGATATAAAATAATGAAAATCAGATCATTTGATTTTCCATAAATTTTTTATTACGCAAAATGAAATCATTTGCAACAAGCAGGATAATCTTCGTTCTTTGAAAAGGATTAATTGTAAAAAAAATATATGGTAAGTTTATTTTTTATAATAAATAAACTGAAAATTTCAAATGAATAGTTGAAATTTTTTTCCTAAAAAAACCAATTCAATGTGAAAACTTCTCTGGGTAATAATATTATAAAAAGTTAGTAAAAAACGTTTAAAGTATTTGATTAAACAAAAAATTTGATTAAACTTTAATGAATTATTTTTTGTGCGGAAGTTAATATTGTAAATCATTTACAAATCTGGCAGTTTTTTCAGGTCCTTAAAATACTCTTATTTTTCTTCTGGTTCGCGAATAGGCTGCTGCAATATATTGAATTATGGTTGTTGTTAAACAAATAAATAAAACAACTACATACGTATATATATTTTAAGCTTATAAGGCTCCCTACCAGGCTTTAAATTATAATCTTTTTATATATAAATATTTATTAAATTTTATAAATAGAAAATAAATAGGCCTCGATATTTTCTACAAAAAGTGTTTATACATTTTTATTTTCCTTTATTTATTTTTAATATATTTTTAGTTAGAAAATTTTTTTTATGGAGATAAATATTATTTCTTTGTTATAATTTATAATTTTCTAAAAAAAATTTGTTTTCGATATTTTTTATAAAAAGTTTTTATACATTATTATTTTCATTTATTTATTTTAAAATATATTTTTTTTGTTAAATTTTTTTTGCAGATAAATTTTATTACCTTTAATTTAAGTCATAATTTTCATATGAAACATTTTAACCGACTTCAAAAAAGGAGGAGATTATCAATACGTCTGTATTTGTCTTTATTTTTTGACTTCATAACTCGGTTCATTTTAGACCGATTCTTTGTCTGAGAGGGTATAGCTTCCAACTGGTCCTATTGTAGAGCAAGTGGGTGGGGACACGCCCACAAATGTTTATATTAGTTTTTAAGATATTCTACTTAGTTAATTGCTTCGAAACCCTGAAGAAATGGGCGGGGATACGCCCATTAAAATTTATTGTTATATTTCATGTGGTTTTACTTAACCAATTTTTACGAAACTTACTACACACCTTTAGCTCTAAAATAGACACAATCTTCCATTTAGAAAAATGGGCGGAGTCACCCCCATTAAAATTTAATATTTTATTTCAAGTGGTTCGACTTTACCGATTTAAAAAAAAATTAACACACTCCCTGGAGCTCTGAAAAACACACAATATTGCATTAAAAAAATGGGTGGAGTTACGCCCTTGAAAATTTAATTTTCTGTTTCACGTACTTTTTAACCGACAAGTTTTAATTTTTTTTAATGGGTGGAGTTACGCCCTTGAAATGTTAATTTTCTGTTTCACGTACTTTTTAACCAACAAGTTTTATTTTTTTTTTGTTTGAAAGAGTTTATTTCCAGTTTGGTCTCAAAAATTTTTTTTGAAGGTGTTCTATCAGGTCTTTGAAGTCTGTTGTTTTTGGTAGAATTATTAAAAAAAAAATTTATTTCAAAAAGTTAAAATTATCACATTTTTTTCAATAATATTCCATACAAAAAATTTATTTTTTATAGAAAAAAACTGAGAATGTTCTTAATGAAATTAGTTTGTTATCGCTAAGCATTTAACATTAATAATTTTAAATAACTTTTGTGCAGAAAATTCTTTATATGAAACTATCAGGCATGTGATTTTAAGAGTAATAAGGGTGCTTCAGACGTTTTTAAAATCATATACGATTAATTTCTTACAAAAATGATATTTGATGCTCTATGCAATAGAAAAATTAAAAATAAAGAGTGAAAAATATACACATGACCATTATTATTTTTAAAATCACATGCGATTTGATAAATGTGATTTTCACATCATGCCTGTGTATGTTATCCATCAATTTTGAAATTATGTATAAAAAAATGCCTGTCATCGCTAACAGAAGATTTACGCAATCGATAAATTAAATTATTTATTCAATATTTATCTATTATTGACAAAGTTCTATGTAAAAAAACAAATACACTTCGATAATAAGTGCCCCTTCTGCAATAACATTTTTTGTTATTAAATTGTAACTTACATAAAAAATTGTTTTTTTTTCGTAAATGTTATTTCTTAACAAATTTTTTCATCTCTGAATATTTACTTTTAAACAACTTTACCTTTTAATCTTGTAAATCAAAAGTGGTCAAATTTGTGTCTACTTTCAAATATTGTTTGCATTTTAAGCAGATTACTTTTGTCATACAATATGAATTCTTAATACCAAACATTTTTCTTACTATTTTATTTCTTAGTATTAATTTTTTTTTTCCAAAGAATATTTTCATTTAAGAGATTTGAGTAAAAGACTAACCAAGTATTTAACCAAATATCTTATTTTCATTGTCAAGTATTTATGTACTTCTTTAAAGGTTTTAAAAAGTCACTGTGTAGAAAAAAGGGGTCATTTTGTTGTAAGATTAAATATCAAATATATATTTGCAAATATTACTGGTCTTATTTGCTAGAAATTTAAGCATGTGAATGTTAAATATTTTTGTCTATGTAGTTGTTTATGTAAAGAGATTATATTTAAGTCTTTTTGTTGTTTAACTTTGTTCAAATAGTGTAAAAGCTCTAAAGCAGAATATAAAAGAATATTTAGCTTAAAAACTTAAAACCAGTAATATGGTTTCAATTACAACATCCATAACCCTTATGTGTATTTCATAATTACTTTTTTTCCATTACTAGTTTTTTTCCACTATGTTGATTTTTTATAAATGATATTTATTTTATATATTAATATGATTACGAGTGAATGTAAAACTCATACTTCGCAATGTCAGTTTCATTGAAAATTTGCATTCAATAATGGAAAATGTGAAAATATGTGTATATAACTAAAATAGAAAAGCAGTCATTTGAATTCAGGTCAACGACATAGCTTAGATTAATTAATTAAAACTTATTTTCATTATTAACTAAATACAATTAAACATAAGATTAAAAATCACATATTTTTTAATATTAAAAGAGAGTCACAAAAGTGGTATGGTAGTTAAATTTTGTAGGACAGCAATATTTTTTTTAATATAAGTCCTTGCAGACTCAAATTTTTTATAAAAAAGTGTCCCTAAAACCATGAATTTTTCTATGTCAAAAGTGACTTTAGAAAACTGCACTTTTCTGTAAAAAAAAGTGTCTGTGAGGCACTAAATTTTTCTATAGAAAAAGTGTTTTTCAGACACTGAATTTTTCTATAGAAAAAGTGTCTCTGAGATACTGAATTTTTTTATAGAAAAAGTGCCTCTGAGATACTGAATTTTTCAATAGAAAAAGTGTCTCTGAGATACTGAATTTTTCTATAGAAAAAGTGTCTCTGAGACACTGAATTTTTCTATAGAAAAAGTGTCTCTAAGACACTGAATTTTTCTATAGAAAAAGTGTCTCTGAGATACTGAATTTTTCTGTAAAAAAAGTGTCTCTGAGACAGTGAATTTTTCTATAGAAAAAGTGTCTCTGAGACACTGAATTTTTCTATAGAAAAAGTGTCTCTGAAACACTGAATTTTTCTATAGAAAAAGTGTCTCTGAGACACTGAATTTTTCTATAGAAAAAGTGTCTGAGACACTGAATTTTTCTATAGAAAAAGTGTCTCTGAGACACTGAATTTTTCTATTAAAAAAATATTTAAAAATTGTATTTGTTTATATAATGAAGAAAACAGAAATCTTCTGAAATACGAAAACATAAGAAATGTTTTGACTATTTTATTTTTTATTTTTATTATTATTTTTATCTTTTACCCAAAGTTTAAATTATATAATTTCTTGCTTCATGTGCTTTAATGTCTGGCAATCTATTTACCTAAATATTGCACTTTTAGCACACAGCTTTTGTTGGCCCCATAAATATACATTTAAAGCTTTTTACGCCTTGTTATTATATGTGCGTGCTGGTTTATTTTGTTAGGAAATTAATGTAAATTATATAAAGTTTATTCTGCTAACTTTTTTGGATATGCTGTGTGTTTTCTGTTTGTCATTTACTTTTTGTTTTTTGTTCGTGTATGTACTGTGACCTCTGAAAGTACATATTTGTATAGACAGTGTCCTTGGAAATGGGATGTTGACAAAATATTTATTTCTATCTTAAGAAAATTATTGTTTATTTTATGGCTTAAACTTTGAGTGTTAATATTTGGTCTTTAGCTCAATGTTGTTTATTTACTTTAGCATTTTGTTTTTCTTCTTGGTTTCTTATACGGATTTATGCCTTGGCCTTAGTAGTGGAGTTATTTTGTGGCAGAAATAAAGTGCATTTGTTAAAGACAAAATAGGACTAAAATGATAAATTAAAAAGTTAAATCCTTTTTAGACATACTGAATTATTTCCGTAAAGCCTTTAATTTTTTCTCTGTGTAACATGTAATAATGTTTACATCAACTAAATGCCCACTTTTAGCTCCCTTTTATTTTTCCAAAAGAAGGTGACGAATACATCTCTTGAGTTTCATAGCCTTTATAAATAATAAAATCATTAACAAACTTCTTAGCTATATTAAAAATATTTCAAATATTAACTCATACTTTCTATTTTACCTAAATTTCTGAGAAATATTTACATTGTTTTATTCCTATTGAAACTATCAACAACAGTCTAAACTAATAAAACTTTCAACAAAAATGTCAAGCTGTCTTTATAACTAGAAAACTATTTATTATACATAGAAGAAATAAAAAGAAAAAAAAAACAAACGAAACACTGCGAAGTTATTCATGAAATATTTCCATTTTTATATCCAAATGCCAACAGTGAAGAAACTTACTATACCATTATTTAACGCTTTGAGCACCAAATGCCACAATAGAAATTTCATATTTTGTAAAACTAAATATATTTTCCAAATCACTAATCACTCGTTAAAGTGTTAAAGCATAATTTAAAACATGTCAAAATAGTTTTTTAAGGAGTTCTAAATACTTAAAATTGTTATAAAAAGGGAAAATAAATAAAGCTCATACCAAAGGCTTGGCATTTAATTATAAAATATGTCTTGTGTATATAATTTATTTCTTTTATCAATAAGGGTTTTTTGCAAAAATGTTTGAAGGAAAAGTGTTTGTATAAAACACGCCTCTTCTGTATATACAATTTATAGGCATGAGATAATAATTTTGTAAAAGAAATATATTTTATATAAGAAATACCCAAGTATATTTATTTGACATGCACAGCCGGAGTCTACAAAACTTAGAAATTAATTTCAAGTGTGCTTTAGTAAAATTTTTTTAAAGAAATTTTGTTTTATCATACACTTCAAACCCAATTTATGTATGTTTTTGAATACGGCAATTAATCTTTAATGTATTAGGAACTTTTTCTTATGTTGCTAGCTATGTTTTAAAGTTTATTTTAAAAGTTTTACTTTATGTCCTTAAGCAAGGACGAAATGCGTATAGACGGTGCTTCACCAATAAAACAATAAAAATTAGAATAATTTTTTGTATATAAAATAATATATACACACGATATACTTTTGCTACAACAAAATCTCTTTCTTCTCTCTCTTTCTCTGTGTGTGTATGCCCGACACACTTTTTTCCATAGAAAAGTTAGCTGCTCCAAATTAACTTTTTCCATAGAAATAGTCCCTATTTCAAAGACACTTTTTCCGTAGAAAAAGTCCCTATGCCAAAGAAACTTTCTTCATAGAAACAGTACCTGTGGCAAAGACACTTCTTCCATAGAAAAAGTCCCCGCGCCAAAGACAGTTTTTCTATAGAAAAATTCTCTGGGCCAGAGACAGATTTTTTATAGAAAAATTTTCTGGACCAGAGACAGTTTTTCTATATAAAAGTTCTCTGGACCAGAGGCAGTTTTTCTATACAAAAATTCTCTGGGC
Organism: Nowickia ferox; assembly: GCA_936439885.1. NCBI lineage: Eukaryota > Metazoa > Arthropoda > Insecta > Diptera > Tachinidae > Nowickia > Nowickia ferox. Next base: position 6,477,104 of record OW387026.1, read on the forward strand.
CAGAGACAGTTTTTCTATAAAAAAATTCTCTAGGCCAGAGACAGTTTTTCTATAGAAAAATTCTCTGGGCCAGAGACAGTTTTTCTATAGAAAAATTCTCTGGGCCACAGAGAAAGTTTTTCTATAGAAAAATTCTCTGGGCCAGAGACAGTTTTTATATAGAAAAATTGTCTGGGCCAGAGACAGTTTTTCTATAGAAAAATTCTCTGGGCCAGAGACAGTTTTTCTATAGAAAAATTCTCTGGGCCAGAGACAGTTTTTCTATAGAAAAATTCTCTGGGCCAGAGACAGTTTTTATATAGAAAAATTCTCTGGGCCAGAGACAGTTTTTCTATAGAAAAATTCTCTAGGCCAGAGGCAGTTTTTTTATAGAAAAATTCTCTGGGACAGAGACAGTTTTTCTATAGAAAAATTCTCTGGGACAGAGACAGTTTTTCTATAGAAAAATTCTCTGGGACAGAGACAGTGCTGAGATACTTTCTATAGCGACATTCTTTGGGGCAGAGTCACTTTGCCATAGAAAAATTCTATGGAATAGAGACACGTTTTCTATTGAAAAGCTCTCTGTAGCACAGAAACTTTTTCAATAGAAAGATTATCTGTGCCAAAGACACTTTTACAATAATAAAAGTCACTGTGCCAGATATACTTTTTCCATAGAAAATGTGAGTGTGCTATAGTTACTTTTCCCATGAAAAAATTTTATTCTAGAGATACGTTTTACGTAAAAAAGTGTCCCTAGAAAAAATTTTATGTTTGCATGTTTGTTTCATACGTCTTAATTTTTTTCTGGTTTTTTTAAATGCTTTGTTATCGTTATTCAATAAACTTGCAAAGTTCTTATTTAAAATCTTTTGTTAACTAATTCTTTTCTTTACCTACAAATAGACTTACCAAGTTGTTTTACCAAAGGTATTTGCAGACAAACGTATAAAATTTGTCGATAGTAATTGCGAATTTACAATCTTAGTAAAGTTTATTTTATTTTAGAATATTACCTCAGTTAGTAAACGAAGGAAGGCAGGGAGAGTGTGAATAAAATAATATGTGTGTCCTGCATAATAGAAAGGAACATTTATTCCTGTTAAAGTTCCACAAATCTTATGCTTCAATGTCTTTTTTTGCCAATTACAAAAAAAAAATCACTGTTGGAGGATAGAAATCCCTTTGAGATAAAATTTTAAACGAAATGTTTGTTTCAGTTTCTTTTTGCTCTTTTTTTATTTTATTTAAAAAAACTTTTATTTTTGTAAATGGGAAATTACATATAAAAAGAAAATTGATTTTTTTTTATTTCAAACTCTAAAACGTACGTGTATGTATTTTATTTTATTTTTTTTTCTTAAATGACTGTGTACGTAAGAGTTTTGTGCATGTGTGTTAAAGTGTGTTATGTGTGTTATTTTAAGTAAAAGGGTTCCTTCAACTCCTGCTGCAATAGCACTTTTAAGTTGAGCAGATATTTGTCAATCAATTGTATAGCTTTTGCAATTTATGTAATCGATTCATTTCTATTCTATTCGATTGTATGATGTGTGTGTGTTTAAACTTTTGCGCACGTGTATGTGTGTGTGTGTTTCCAGTTTAGTTGATGTGTTGTATACAGTCGTCGTTTGTAGTTGTGTGCAAGTAAGTCAATACACTCAACACAAAGTACAGGTTTATATCAGCTTTAAACTGGAGGTACTTTTTTTTTTTTTGCTCTTCGGGTTATATATACATACATACATTTGGTTTATTTTGTATTTTATTTGTTCCTTTATTTCTCAAATTTTAGTTTATTTTCATGTATAAAACCACAGAAAAGTAAAGAGAACTAACAAATATTGTGCATTGTACTTAAGTTAAAGGAAAACTGCTAAAACTATATTATTACATACACACACACTTACAAGGTAAATGTTTTTCTATTTTATTAAGAAAATCCAGCATCTACTCGTATAATGCGAGGGTGGCTGTTTCATGAGTGGCAAAACTGACAAATGACTGTCTAAAAAATAAAAAAGAAGCGAAGTTTAAAATTAATATTTTTATATTATATTCATTGGGACGTGTGTGACCATGATACTGAAAATTTTTGTTATAATTTGAAAAAATTATGTAGTTCACCCGGATGTTGAACTTAAAAATATTTGGTAATAAATAGACACTAAAATCACATGGTTTCTGCTCTGAATTGCCATCAGAAATCTGTGACGGGTGTGACCTTTCAAATCTCAGTTTACATAGAACTATTAGCTGAAGAATATATTGTGTGAAATCTATCCTAGAGCGCTCACTATAATTTTGCTATAGTAAATTATTCAAAGCCTTTTTAATTGTATTAAATAATTATTAAATTTTTTTTCTTAAAAAATTTTTACTTAAAGGAGCCGGAAACTCGAAAAGTTTGAAGAAATAAAACTGTTTATTGACTTTATTCATATAACCAGTATAATATAAAGTTAAACTAATACGAACCTTTTTGATGGACTACAAGGAAAGGTACGTTCAACTTAACTGACTGCCTGTCTTAATGAACGATGTGTTTAAAACCATAAATTTTGGATTCATTCAAAGCTCTATTCATGTGGCTTTCATAACTTTTTTCCATTTGCTCTTTCGTTTTCTTTCTTCTTTTTTGCTTTCTATGATTTTTTATCCATTATAATTTTCTAAGCATTTCTTTTCCCCCCTCCTACTCCTTTTCTCCTTTATTTACTAAAGTTAGATGCAGTTCATATGTTTCTTTTTCTTCTTCTTTGGGTTTCCTTCCATCCTTCCATCGTTCAGGTTGAATTCGAGATATACATTGAAAAACTAACAATTCAGCTTTGGTGTGACGGGTGTGACCAAATATTTCCTAAAACTAATTGTTAGGATACCAAAACTTTATATTATTATTATGCGCAATAATAATTTTACTAAGTTTTTTTTTGTTTTTACTGTGACGGGTATGACCGAAAATTTTAATACGTTAGTTAATCCACAAAATTCTCATTATAAGACATTCAAAGTCGAAACTTCAACCAAGACAAGAATATAGTTTATTTTCGGCGAAATACTAGAAAATGTCAAATACAGTTCAAACTTGCAAAAAGGGTGAGCAGAGTGTGCCGTAAGTCTTCATATCAAAGCGTTTCCAAATTGATAAAAAAAATTAATATTTTAACTTGTCATTACCTCGTGTCCCTGGGTTGAACAATTTGAAAAAGCATCCTAAAATTTTTTAAAAACTTCTTGAGTAATGCTTAAGTGTTTACACTCAACAATTTTTGTGTACAACTTTTCAGTTTTCAGGCGAGAGAGCAGAAAATGATGACTTCATGCTTTAATATTTATTCCTATCTTTCGTACAAACTCAAAAGTTGCTTAACAAAACTTGTTGTGTGTGAACTCACTAAAATGCTTTGTGACAATCTCAAACTCTCCTTTAAAAGTTGCGATATTCCAGTGGCTATAATTTGTATGTCACTATATTTTTTTTTTTATACGAAAGAAAGATGTGCAATAAAAGAATTTCTTCTAGTCATTCAGAACTGCTATCATCGTAGAACACAAAAAAAAACTTATGTATACCTTAAAGTATGCTGTTTTTTTTATTGATTTAACATTCCTTTTCTTGAGCTTAAAGTAAAAACAAAATTGAGAAAATAAGAAAATTGTCTTAAAGTTAATATTTTAGGTAATAGTCTTTAAAGTTGCTTTGTCGTTTTACATTCTGTATAAAAAATATTAATTTAAAATTTTTCTTCTTGAGCTTAAAGGCATCGTAAGAGACATAGTTGAATTTGCAAATAACCTTAAAACAAATTTTTTATTCTAGATAAATCTTTAAAGTAGCTTTAATAGTATAGATAAATAATAAAAAACAACTTTGTTAAAAATATTACTACCTTTAAAAGGGTTTACAAAACAATTTTTTTATGCAAGTTTACTTTACTAACCCCTTGTGAATCAAAATACTCCTGTACAAATAATTTCTATAATGTTTGGCCTAATGTTTAATGCAATTACTGGCCTATATTTTTGTTGTTCTAATATTCCTTTAACAGTGCTCTAAAGTAATATCGAATCCAAAAAAAGCAATGAAACGACTTTATCATCATTATACCAAATACTCAAACAAAGATTTGACACCTAAAAGTAGGCTGTACTACAAAATAAACAGACGGAAAAACAAACACAGATAATTTCAGTTGGATACCAGTAAAAAAGAAATATGTAATGGAAACAAAGTAATAAACGATCTTTTAACACACCAGTCCAGAGCCAGAAAGGAAGCCCAACAAAGACACAAATGCAGGAATCACAAAATAAATATGGTAAACACAACTTTTTATAGCCTACTTTTCGGCTTGTGTTTCTAATATTAACAACATTTGTGCTAGAGAGCTAGAGAGCATTTGGCAGGCTTTTCTTAAAAACTTATTATAAAGCATTTCCTAAAGTTATGTTATTTTTTCTCTAGCATACTTTTGGGCTGCTACTGTTGTACGACCATAAAATTCACAGCCTATGTGCAGGGGCATGGTGTACTCTTAATAGCTTCTTTGTATTTTGTGTTTTTTTCTCCCTTTTTTGGTTTATTGTAACTGTTAAGCATTTTGTTGTTTGTTGCTGTTGTTTAGCAGTTTTTGGCCCTGGTCATATAAATAAATAATATAATAAGCTTTTCTAAATGTATTAATGTAAATCGTTTAACAATAATGTTGTATTTTATTGTATTTGTTATTGTTTACTTAAAGGCCTCCAGTACCTGCTATTTTTCTACTCCCTGTCATTTCAACCAAAAATTCCATTTTGGATTGATATTTTTTAATGGTTTTATATTCCAATTGTTTTTTAAATATTACGGTATTTTGCCAGCTGTTCTTTGCTATTTACTTTTTGGCACTTGTTATTTTGATTATTTTCTTTTACAATTATAATACAATTTGCATTAATTCTTATTTAAGTAATTGGTTTCGTGTATTGTTTTCTGCTTTTATTGCTACAAACATTTAGTTCTAGTTAATTAATATCGTTTTAATAGTTGCTGTTAATGAAGGCATAATGGGAAAATGACATACAGTAGTTTATTTCTTAAAAAGAATATGGGCTAAATATAAGCACTTCATTTGCATGTAGATAGTTCCAAAATTGTCGGTTTGTTGGTCTTAGCTTAAGGTTTGAGATAACCACATTAGAAAAATTCCAATTTAGATCAAGTCTTCTGGAGATCTATTTCCAGTTTGAACAGTCTCATAAGCATCAGTTGACTGGAAGAACATAAAACACAATAAATAAATTTCTGCTCTTTGACTAGGGAAGACTTTTATGAAATTTTTTTTTTGAAATTAAAAAAAAACGCCTTACAATATTAAAATATTTGCCTTAAAAGCCCTTTTTTGACTTTCCATAATCCACCCACTACAAATCATAATCGCTGCTACACATACCTTTTGTCTACCTAGTTTATGAACTTTTTGTGTGGATCGGCTGATAAAGCTTTTCCACACAGAAGACAAATTATACTTAAAAATCTCAAACCCAAAAAAAAAATAGAAATTCTCTTTAAAAAAAATTATAAACAAAATATAATTTATTAACATGCTTAAACCACATGCCAAAAGTAGAGCAACAGCGCGAGTTTTCTAAAAAATAAAATTGAAAAAAAAAAATTTGGAAAGCAAGAACTTTTGAAGACGTTGTAGTAAAACCAGAAACAACATATACAAATAAAGCAAAAAACTTTTGCCGAAGAATAATTAAGAAAATAAAAAAAAGAAGAAATAATAAAACTGCAGATATTTTATACAGTTTTGAGCAGCAGCAAAAACCAGATGAAAATTCAACAACTTTTGGTTGGAAATTTTTTTCTTTGCAGACACAGACATTTTTAACACATGCACACAGACCCACAAAAAGGTATCGGGTGAGAATTCTTATACGACACAAAAATTATTCAAAATTGCAAGGGGAAAAGGAAGCAAAACTCATGAAATTACGGAAATGAAAAAAATGTGTTTAAAGCAAAAATATTAAAATTTTACCACAAGGTTTATCTTTAAGAGAAAAATTATAAATGGATTTTATTTTATAAGGATTTAATATACATATGCTAATGTTTTGCAATTTTATTTATTTTTATTGTAATAAATTACAATTTAAAATTTAGGATTATGTATAAAATTATACTGAGAACTTTTTAAAGCTTCGCCAAATCTGGTTGGTTGTTGTGCTCTCGCCGATGTGAAAGCACAAAGCTGTTTTTTAAAAGCTTGCATATTTTGCATATGGCTGGAAGATAACTGTTTTAAAGCTATGCAATATATTTATATAACTTTACTTATTTGTCCATTAAAATAATCATTAAGTGGTCGGAGTGAAACATATGCAATCGTCTAGCTAAAATTTTTACCTTATAATAATTTCTTTTGAAAAGCTGTAAATTTGTAAAATTTTATATAAAAAAAAAATTAATTATATTAAAAATTTTAATTTCTCTTTGGTTTTCTGTAAAATACTTTTTGAAAACTTAAATTTTTTTATAAATTTCATTTGAAAGTTTTAACAACACTACCACCGCACCGCACCCTCCACAGCCGACAAATACCAATGAAATACTTGTTTCATGCAACTTGTAAAATTGTTATTTTTATTTTTGTTTCTTCTCTTATATAAATTATAAGCAGCAGCCAGTCAGAGACAAACTTTTTCCAGTTCAAGCAAAAGAAATACCAGAAAACAAAGAAAGTATTATTAATATTTTTATTTTAATGTTTGCTTGTTTGTTAAACTACAAGACCAACTTAAAAAATATTTATGTATTTGTATTTATATTTCTCTCAATGTAGATGTTATTTTGTCATTTACACAAAGTTTTGTTTGTGCTATTTTAGTTGCTCTATTTTTGTTACAAAAAAAAAAAAAAGAAATCATAATAACTGATAAAAAGCAATGAGACGACTACAAACTGCCACCCACAACTATGACAATAACTTTTCCTTTTATTATTTCATTTTGTGGTAAAATAATTTGCACAAAATTCCAATACTATGGTTTAATAATGACAAACAAATTAGTTGTAAAATTAAGGAAGTAATACGGGGTAATGAGGAATTTTAAAACTAATAAAAGAGGAAAAAAAAAGAATTAGTTTGTTAAAAACATAAGGAAAGTATTTGTCTTAATTATACCATACTTGGAAATACTTGTATGAGGAAAGAAAAAACATCACGCAAACTTTTGCTGCAAAGACAAAAACTTTTAAACTAAACTTTTTTTTTAAATATTTTTTTTTACTACGAAAAGAAGCTTAAAAAATATAATTAAATTTTCATTCATCAGGTTGATGTGGTATATTAATACAATCGTACAGTTGCCTGCAAAACAAAAGCCGAAACATATTTCTTGGAATGATGTCTGGGGCCGGATTCCGCAACGATGAGTTATGAAGTGTTTACCAATTTCAGTGTTCACAGTTCACCGCACGCAGTGAAAAATTTTTATACCAGTGTTCATTATAACTATCAAAATAATTCATCCTCAGCCTTGCGTACGCACAAATCAACAACTAAGCACTGAAATTGGTGAACACTTCAAAACTCATCATTGCGGAATCCCGCCACTGTAGTTTTTATTAAAATCTTAATACAAATAAATAAAAACTAACAATATATATCTTTTTAATATCTTTTAAAGCATAAGCTATAAATTTATATTCTGCTAGTACAATTTCTAAGCAAAATAATCAGCAAACGTTTCCGAAACGTTTTTTCTTATAAACATTTCCAATGTGCTCTCATTATTTTGTTTTTTAGTTGCGTACACTTAAAATGAAGTAAAATATATGTATGCTTTATGCCAAATAGTTCCCTTTGTTTTTTGTTTTACTTTATGCAAATAAAATAAAACGAAAACAAACGTTTTTTTTATATAGCTTGGTACGTTTGTTGTTATAAAATTTTATTATATGTTGCCTATGTTACGGCGCTAAAACCACTTTATAAGATGAAGCTTTTGAAAGCCCTCCTGTTTTGGAAAAATCTAAATGTTTTTTAAAATAATGAAGATAATAGGCCCTTTTCATAAAAAATATTTTTGCTTTATAAAAGGTTTGTTTTATTAAGCCATAATACGACATAATTATTTTTTTATCAATAAGGCTGAATGTGTATAAATGTTATTCATATCTATAATTGTTAGAAATTTAACTCTCTGCTTTCCCATTTAATTTTTTGCTGGGGTATTGGCTGCAAAACTGCTGCCTACTCTTAGGATCTTATTAAAGACATTTTATTGCCAATTTACAAACATTCTATTTTGTTTATCCCTAAATAATCTGGCAAACATAAAAGTAAGCTTACTTAAATCGTTTGGTTGAAAGCATTAGAACAACAAAACTTCTAAACACAATACTTTTTCAATACAACAGTGCAAAATTGTTCTGGACTTTATATCCTTCAGAAAAATATTATACAACAAACTTAAACAAAAAAAAAAAACTGCTTGAATATGGGTAAAACACACACAAAAAGAATTGTTACTTTTTTTTAAATGCTTGCTTTATTTGGAACGAAAATAGAAGTTTCGGTAAATACATATCAAGTTTTTTTTGTTCCTTCTTCGCTTCTGTTCTTTTGTATGCACACACAATTGTGCGTGTAACAAGTTGAGGCCGGGTTCTTAATGAATGAAATGGCAAAGCATATTTACAAAATAAAGTGGTTTGTGGAGAGATGCAAAGGAAAGAGAAAGTAGAAATTCCTCTACTTATTTGGTTAACATAAAGCAGAGTGTTTAAGAACCAAACAAAAGTTTATTCTTTGTATTTTCTTCAAAAATTTAAATTTTTTCTTGCTGTTAACGCATTTTTATCCTCTTTTGTTTGTTATACAATACAAATATTTGTCACACGTTAAACTTTTACTTCATTGTGGTTATGTGGGTGATAATCTTAATGAATATACCGAAATCTATACCATACAAAGGCATAATTTTTGTTTGTTAAAATACAAAGAAAAAAAGAATTGAATATCATTGTTGTAAAAGTACACGCATGCACGGAAGTTTCGAAGTCTATAAAGTTGAAAGATTTTTGCTTGTTTTGCTAGTACCAAGAAACTAGAGAAAATTCTAAAAATATAGTCTACTTTTAGGTGCTATAATGATTTTAAATGTTATGTAACCCAAAAGAGCATTAAATTTCTTAAATTAAAGAAAAACAAAACGTTTTGTAATATTCTAATATTTATATAATTTAATGATCCATAAATAATACAGGCTTTCTCCTTGCAGCAATATTTATACTGAGTATTCAAAAATCTCGTAAACTGTGCAAATAATGCATTTTTACACGCTCGTAAATAAAATGTTTAAAGTTTTATGGAAATTTATTTACACAAATCTTCAAGTCTGCCCAGCAATTTTGACTCGTAAACTTAAGCTGCGCAATTGTGCACAACTTCATCCTTCCTTTTTTTAGGCATTTTTAGACACCCTTTTTGATTTTTATAAAAATATATTAATATTCATTTAGATCAAAAACTTCTTGAAATGTTCTTGTTTTATTTATATTAAATTAATTTTTATTAACATTTCATTCAAATCGACTTAACTGTTTGCGCAAAAATTGCCAAGGGGCTTCATGAAACAAGTCTCGTATATTTGCCCAATTGCATAAATGGGAAAAGTTCTCTTATTATTTTTATTTTATCTTTACAGCGTTTTAAACCTGAGTTTTTGTTGTAAATTTTTTAACTGACTTCAAGAAAGAAGAAAGTTATCAATTCATTTGTATTTTAAAATGTAACTCTGTTATTCTTAGACCGGGATGTTAACTTTTTTTGGCTAAGAGCGTATAGCTTCTGTTTGGTATCGCTGCCAAAAAAGTGGGCGGGAACATTCCCATTAAATATTTTTCTATGATTTTATGTGCTTTTACTAAACTAAGCACACATCTTAGGCTCTCGTAGCGGCAAAATCTCGTACTAAAAAATGGGAGGAGCCGCGCCCATAAATAGTATATTTTATTAATAGTATATTTTATGTGTTTCGACTGAAACGATTCTTGGCAAGTAAAGCACGCATCCTGAACTCTAAAAGTAAAAGTGTCTGGCATTAAGAAAAGTTGGTGGGATTACGCCCATTAATGTTTAGTAGCAAATCATAAGTACTTCTACATATTTGATTGTTGAACTTGGAAAATGAGACTGCATTACATTTAAAAAATGGGCGTGGCCATGCCCATTGCAACTTAACATTGTATGTCAGGTGGCTATGCTTGAGCGATTCTTATGAAACCTGACACACTTCTTGAGCTCTGGAAAAGATGATATTTTGCTTTAAAAAAATGCGACGTTCTCTCCCTTGAAAATTTAAAATTGGCACAAAAAAGTAAAAAATATAAAAAAAAATATATTTAATAAGGAGCATGTATTTCTTATTCGGGCTTAAATTCAGTATTTTCAATTCTTATTGAATGAAATATTTTTATTAGTTAAAAGTGATTTTCTAAAGAAGAGAAAAAAAATTTAACTTGACTTTTTAGCCGGGGAAATGCGCATTTTTCTGTGCAGCCAAGCACTTCATCAGCACCCATGTCTATCTACTAAGGTAGATATTGTTATTAACTTCAGCTATTTAACGTGAATTGGAAATGAAATATGAGAAATGATTATATTGTGTATACAATTAGTGAGTTTCTCTTGGTAAAAACACTTGCAAGTACATAATTATAATATTTTTAATATTAATTTTTAAGGGGAAATGTAGAAATGGAAATTAGGACAATAATCTGCAAATAACAAAAATACGGTGCGAGATATGATTAATGAAATGAAAAGACTACCAAAAAAAGGAGAATTTTTCACAAATGATTGGTTGTTATTTTCAATCATCTCTTTTTTAATATTAAAACTTTAATCGATATTGTATTTATCTCTTTCTTTACAGCTTATAAAATCTACAATAAAATGTCAATACAAAAAATATTAATCAGAAAAATTTACACATAATTAAAGCAAACACTTGATAAAAAAAAAGAAATATCAATCAATACCTTTTTTTAGCTTTAATTAAGTAAACAAAAATTATTTTATCATATTTCTTATTTGCCACGCAAACCTTAAAAAAAGAGAGTATGCAAACAGGTAAAAGCTCAGCCTAACTAACGACAACAATTTCTTCTCTCCTCAAATTTTATTTTCACGCTCTGCTACCAAACCCTTTTAACAACTAACAACAACAACAACAATATCAACGACAAAACACCCACACACACCTTATGTATTGCTGATATTACGTTGACAACACATTCCATGGCTGTTACTTGCAATAAACGTCGATGAAATTTTCTTTTTGACACGTTGACAAATTGAATTTTTACTATTTCCCTTACCACACTACGTTTATTGTTGCAATCCCTATTTGTGGGCTGTACAACAAATATTATTACAACTACAATAATAATAATAATAACAACAACAACAACAATAATAATAATAATGGCTTTTATTCTATCAAATATTGCGTGACACATGTCATAAATATGTTTTACCATCACTACTTTTTTGGTTGAAACAAAAATACCATCCCTCTTCTTTTTGTTTCGATTTTTTGGAGGGAAATCTGCAACAACACAAAACCAAAAAACATACACACATTCGACAAAAATCAATCAATTTAAATCATTTAATGTTTTTGCTGCAATGCTGCTAATGATGATGATGACATCGCATCTCTTAACCCATCTTGTTATATCCGATGATTTTCGGCTTAAACATTTGAACAATCAAATAATTTTAATCAACGACTGAAATCTACTGCTACTACCCACTACGTAAAAAAAACTTTTTAAATAAAATTTACATCAAACACGCACCAAAAAAAAAAATAAAATACATATTATACAAATTGAATTTAATGCCGCTAAACTTTATTATTTATTTAACTCCGCGCTATTCATTTCATTTAAATCGAATCTTTTCTCAATGCTGCAAAACCCAAAGAAAGCTTGAAATTTTCATATACTAACGCAAAACAAAAACGATTTTCAACGATTTATTTTTATAATAAAACACTTTTTACTAGCCATAGAGTAAGTCTAGTAACTTAACGCCAATTTCGGGCAATTGTACAAACTTTTGTATATACCAGAGAAAAAAGAAACAAAATAAATAAATAATAATCTTCCATATATATAAATATATACAACTTGGCACAAGTTTTGTTGCTCTAACACGAAAAGGTTGTTTGTTGTACATATAGTTATTAAAGAGAAAACATAATTAAAATAAAACGTCTACATAGCAAAGGAAATAAGAAATTTCTGTATAACTTTGAGCCTCCCCATTTCTTCCTCACTGTGTGGGTGTGTGCGTGTGTGTATTTACGCTTAAATTTGTCTGTTGGTTGGTTGTAAATAATGGGGCTGCACATGGCAGCATTGCCAACAGCAGCCAATTTTGTTGCAGTAACTCTCCTAATATTGTTGATCTGGACACCACTTGCCATAAATGCAGTCCGTGAGTACAAAACTTTTTTTTATTTTCAATATTTTCTAATAATTTTATAACTAATTTATAGAATATAACAAAAGAAAATTTAAGTTAAGTGTTAAGGTATGTATTATATATAATTCCTTTTTCTGAAAGCTTAAAACTATGCTTCATTTTATAAAAAAAAAAGTAATTAAATGAATAAGTTACTAAATACGATTTTGTATGGGAATATGTATCAACAAAAACTGCATAAACGTAAAAAAATTTCTCGTTGTTGCTTAGCATTCAAAAGTCACCATTTTGGATAGCTAGATAAATAGAAATGGAGAATAGAGATAGAAGTATAGATAGAAGTAGAGATAGATATAGAGATAGAGATAGAGATAGAAGTATAGATAGAAGTAGAGATAGATATAGAGATAAAGATAGAGATAGATATAGAGATAGAGATAGAGATAAAGATAGAGAAAGAGATAGAGATAGAGATAGCAATAGAGATAGAGAAAGAGATAATAAAATGCTTTGACATTCTTACGTTTTTTTTAAAGAAATGTATGGTAAACAAAAACAATTTTGGAAACTTTTTTGTATTGGTTTTAATGGAAATTTTCTCTAACTTGACTCTTTTTTTGAAAATAATAATAATAATAATAATAATAATAATAATAATAATAATAATAATAATAATTTCTTAAGAAATCTCAATCTCCATTGTACTTTATTAAGGCGTTTATATATTTCCCTCAAGCTATGGTTATGGGTAATTTAAATTTTAATGTTAATTAAAGCTGTTACAAAAAAAGGCAGATAGACTAGAAACGAAATAACTGTGATTTATAGTTTTAACAAAATATATATAAGAAAATTTATTGAAATATTCAGATGGTAGTCGTAAGTGTCATAGTGGCATAATGCTTATAATTATTTTAATAAAAGTGTGCCCTTAATTATGAAAGTGGTCTAAGTCATATATTTCTTTGGTCGATATATTTAGTAGATTAAATTTAAACACAAATTCAAAAATATGTATACTATGTAGTCTCGATTAATATAAATTTATTTAATATTTATTAAATATTTATTGAAGTTTTTTAAAAATTTATTTCATATTTCGAAGCAAAAATTCATATGACTTGGACTTCTTCCTCTAATTAAGGGCTCAATTGTTTTTGCTTTTGTTTTTATTTTTCCAAAAAAAAAAAAATTAAGACATTATGACATTTAAGACTACCATTTTAATGCACCATATATTTGAATTTCAAAGCAAAAATAAAAAAAATACACATTTTCTTATATTTGTAATCTATGACTCTTAAGGTTATGCTTAATTTTTGTGGCTAATTGCAGCTTCAAGTTATACCTTAAATTTTAAATTATTTAAATTCTAATGCACGGTATGTTTCTTCACACATAAACATTTTTCCATCAAGGCCAGAATTTTTTTTTTGAGAAAGAAGAAATTCAAGAGATTTATTATTCGACATATATTATAAGTGAAATGCATATAGACATCGCTTAACCACCAGCAAATAAATTTCACTTAGAAAGAATAAATTTTTCCGAAAATATTAATTTTTTTCAAATCAACAAAAGTTCAACTTTTAAGCTTATAAGCGAAAAAGAAACATCTAATGGCTCTTTTTTTATTACCTCGTCTCTCTCTCTCTTTGCTATAAATACAAAGTACATTATTCTAGTAAATAAAACATCCAATGTCAACGACCTTTTGGGAATGATTTTTTTTATCGCTTCAATATGCTTAACTAGCTTTTACTGCTGTATTATACCTTTAATTCCGCTCACCTTAGTTATTTTTCCTTTCCTCAAACCTGCAACAAATTGCTGAGACCGTTATAAAAACTATTTTCGCATTTGTGATTATTGTCCGGCTAAATGTATGTATGTTGTCCCAGCAACAATTTATTATAAACTTGAGCCAAATATTGTTGTGTTTAAATGAGATCTCACTGAGATATTCCCCTTAGACTCATAAAACATTTAACTCAATTTTTTCTTATTTATATATACCAGTATTTTTCTTTCGTTGGTACTTTTGTTATTGGTATTTAACCATAATGCTGTTGCCGTTGTCATGGTTTTATTGTATGTTGTAAATGCTTAAGCCTAAGCTTAGGGCCATTGGTCTTCTTGCACACAACAATAATGACAACAATGTTAATTTCTTCCAAAAAAGAAAAAAAAGCAGCAATAACAATACTTGTGCCATATTAAAACATGGCCATTGTGCATTAAGTTTTTGATATTTTTTTCCTTTTTGCGAAGGATAATATATAATATATATGAGAATGTGTTATTGTATTATATTCTTTTTTTGTTGTTGTTGCTCTCTGTGCTACTCCCTTAATTCTTTTTTTCATAGCATAGCTTTAGGCTTATGGTAGTGTACTTTTTAATTTTGCTTTTGTAGGGTATTTTTCCTGTTGTTGCTTCTTTTGTAACTAGCATTTATGGTATTTTAAATGCTTCCTTGCGGCTAAACGGTTTCACAACGAAAGACATGAGCAGCAAAAAAAAAACTAAATGAAACCAGATAGAAATAATAAATGTAGGGATCAGACGGGGTTCATATAATGATTCGTTTACTTTATTTTTTTCTTTTTAATTCTGTAACTATGAAAGCAGGTTTTAAGTTTTAAAATTTCTTATCTCTCAGATAAAATTATTATGTGTTAATGTGGTATATTTTCAATTAAAATGTTTCCTTTTTTTCTGGTCTTGTTAATAATACCACAAAAAATAAATTGTAGCTAAAGGAGAAACACTTAAAAGTTTGTTTATGCAGAAGAAACAAACCAAAAGTGTAGTGGGATAACAAAATATGGCAAGTTAAATACATAAAATATACAAACTACTTTCTAAAGATATTATTGCTGCAAATTTTTCAAAAAGATACCGAAATCTTTTTCTGTCCTTTAAATATGAATTGATACACCTATAGCCTGATTTTGTAAAACGCAATAATTTTTCGCCATATGTCCTCCTCTTTCCTAAAAAAGGTAACACACTTACATACATGTGTAGGCTGGAAAGCATATTAATTGTCCGAGTGTTAGTTCTGTTTAAAAAATCGTAAAACAATATTTAAAATATTGCAATAAATGCAAATTAAATACGGGAAAATCCATTGTGACGGGTGTGACCTTACACGTCTCAAAGATGTTAATCTTAATATTATTCACTAATAAGTAGACACTGACAAAACATGATATCTGCTCAGAATGGCCGCCAGAAGTCTGTGAGGGGTGTGACCTTTCAAATCTCAGTTTTTATAGAGCTATTACTCTCAGTTTAATTCTCTACAATCTTACGTAGAAGGTACACTATGATTTTGGTGTAGTAAAGTCTTTTTGGTGGTATTAAAAACTTACTGCCTGCAAAAATCTAAATTTTCTTAAAAATAAACATTCGAAAATGCGACAGGTGTGACCTAGTATGAAACCTCGAAAACAATTGATTTTATCAATACCACCAACCGGAATTGTGATTTTTGTGCTTAAAGGAGGCTTATAGCACCTCTTTGAAGAACTTTTTAATAAAGGCAGTGAGTTTTGATAGACTGCAAGGAAATATACATTTGACTTTAGTGACTGTCTATTAATTTAAGGTGTATCCAAAACGATTAGAATTTGACGATCATCCTTTTTCCGTTGTCTGCTGTTTCATTTTCTTTCACGATAATATTTTCCAATGATACTTAATCTATCATAATATTTTTAGTATTTCTTATTTTCCTATCTTTTTCTCTCTCTTTCTCTCTCTCTGTATCTATCTATCAAGCTCTCTCTTTCTAGAGCTATACGGACTTCATATATTTTTTTATTTTCATTAAGTTTCTATTCGCGTTATTTATTTTTGAAAAAATAGCACCTTAGCGTTTGTGTGACGGGTGTGATCATATATTTCCTATAACTAGTTTCTCGAATATTAAAATAGAGGTTCACAAAAATTTATTATTTGGAAAATATACAAATCTTGTTATGTATTGGTACAGTTTTATGTAAATATTTAGATGTTTACTGTGACGGGTGTGACTGCAAGTTTTATAAAATCGATTAAAACACAATACCTTCATTATAAGACGCACAAAATTAAGACTTCAAAAAAGCAAAAAGCAAACAAGATTATACGTTTCAGATGTAACCGTTTGTTAAAGATGAAAAAAGGAATAAAAGAATACGTAAAATAAAGGCCAAACATTCAGAGAGGGGGAGCAGAATAATTAGTGTCAAAGCGTTTGTAAACTGATAAAACTTGCTTAAAATTTTTAAATATCCATAATTTGTCCATAATTGTCATTGTCTGGTAGTTATCAGTTAAACGATTTTTATTAAAAATAAATAACGGCCTTTACCATCATGTCGACAGAAAACATACGATCGACTACTTGTATTGACAACAACAAAAAATAAGAAATTTTGATTTTGATCTCGATCGAACGTTCTCTCTCGACATTGTCGGACAGACCATAAATACTTTTTTTCTGTGTAGAGCATGGCCGGCCAAAATAGCACTAGACTGCCGAACTTCAATCAGTTTCGTATACAAATGAATACACATGCAGGAATACATTCCTCTCTCGGTGGCCAGCAGTAGTGTATAGTCGTTTTGAGTGGAATTCCTATTTTCACTTTTCCTCTATTTCTTATTTATAGATAATTTAATTTTGTTCGACTTCAAGTTTGTTTTTTTTTCTACACTTGTCTTTTGTTTAATATATTAAAAAAAAATTGCTTGAATAGCTAAACTGCTTTTGTTCTATATCTATGGCCTCGCAATATTTGCATAAAAATAAATTTAATATTTATAATTTTTAATTTGCGGCTTTTTTTAAAATTATTTTAAAAGTAATAAAGTTTAGTTGAAAAAGTGTTTTTTTTATAGAACAACTAAAAAATAAATGATAAAAACTAAAGTACAGCATAGTAATTAGAAAAGTTTTGGCGCCTTGCTATCTATATGCATGTGAAAAGTGGGTTAAAAAAACACACACTTTAACAAATGCTGCTTATATTGCGTTTTTGTTTTTTCGAACTAGCAAAAGTTATTCATTAAATATCAGAAATATGCCAAAGTCTGAGTAAAAGATATACAGACATACAAAAATAAATGTAAAAAAAGTATTAAACTAGTATAATTTAAAGTTTTCATTTGCTCGCTCTAAAAGTATGCTATGGTTTTTAATTATGAGGATATGCTTAGAATTAAGCATTTAATCATAAATTTATTCTTCTATTAATATAAGCAGCTGTTCGAAATGCATTTATTTTATTCTATTACACTACTCGACACTGAAAAAAAAGAAGAGAGATGTCTGAGGACACCAGGTTATAGCTATGCTGCTTAGTTGTGTAAAACAAATTTCATGTGTGAAATAACAATGCAATAAAATTATACTATATGATGATACCAAATTCTTTGCAAATATTTCAAAACATTTCCATTTACTTTCCATTATTTTCTTTTCTAGTGGTGTACGATTAAATAAGTGATTTGTTTGCGGCCGGTGGAGGCTGTTAGCCGGCTTACAGCCGATCCGCTTTGTTATCTGGTTTTTGCTCATGTGCACAAAACAAAACAAAAGTAAATTGAGCAATCGGTCCCATTATTTTTTTTTTTTGTTTTTATTTCACTCACTGCAAGGAATGAAACCAAACAAAATAAAACAGTTTGTTTCGTTTATTTTCGTATTCTGCTTTTAAGTACAAAGAAATAAAAACAAAAATAAATTTATAACTGTAATAGGGTTGATTATGTTTGTTACGAAAATCGCATGCTAAATCCTGTATCGCGAAATAAATAGCATAGCTATATTAAATTACACTCAAAAGAAATACATTTTTTTTAATATTTTAAGGCCCATTTTTAATAAATTTACACAAAAACTACAATAATTGGTACCTTTTTTACAATTATCCAATATTTTTTCTAAAGCTCAAAATATGTGCGCTCTGGCCATTTTCTAATATCATAATCCTACTAAGGAACCTCAAGGCATTTCACACCACATAGAGCCATGCCAGTTTAATAAATTTTTCATCAATTTGTTGAGTAATAATAATTTTAGCTGTAGTTTATTTTAGCCCCCAAAATTGTGCTATTCTGCTGGCAGTTACTGTATAAGTATTTTACTATTTTTTTCTGGAAATGTTTGCTGATATATTTTATTTTCGAAATTTCTTTCTACGAATAAGATTCTTATTTCATTTTAATCTTATTACATTTTTAATGTAAACAAACTATCCAAACTTTTGATGCTCGAACTTAATAACTGACTCTCTTTAGCCTGTTAATTTTCTTTGCTTCCTATTCAAACAAAATTTCTTAATGTCATTTAAATTAAATAAATACAGAACAAGTTTATCTTTCAGTCTTCTTGAGTTCAGTTTAATAACAAACTTTCTGTATTAAATTACAATATTTGATTTCCTTTAAACGAAATGGAATGCAAACCATAGAAACCGTAGCCTATCTTAAGGGTTATAAAATTGAAAGCAATTAAATCTTGACACAAAATGTTCATTGAAGTTGTACGATAGAGTTTCTCTGTACAGCACATGCAAAGCAAGGGTGCACATTTCACATTTAAATACAATTGGAGCAAAATAGAAATAAAATGAAACGGAAATACGAGTAGGTTTGTTGTAAAAATTTTGTTGGAATGAATATATAAAACATTGAATTTATTGTTTGCTTGTATGAGTTAGTATTGCTCAAAGTATTAATTAACTATTGCAAAAATATCAATATTTCCTTATATGCCTTTTGGAACTTAATTATAGATAATAGTATTTTTGTTTGAACTAAATGAAAAAGATATTAAATTTTTATTGCTTCAGCAAAAAAGAAATGATTTATAAATGATTTTTTTTGTTCATACGAATTAAGTGAATAATGTTGAAAAGAAAAGTTTGATTGAAAGCTTTTGCTTGTGTGTGTATCAAAACATTTATACTCTTTGGTCGAGTGCCAATCATTTATTTTGTATTTCAAAGTACTTAAAAAGGCAGGCATATAGGCAACGGTGCGGTTTATGTGTACAATATATTTCTTAATGTCAGTATCCAGATATAACTACACAAAGTTGATGGCCATGAGCCTATTTTGCCTTTTGCGCTGCTTACACTTAAAGTCAGCTATCGCATGCATTTTCACAACCTTCATGATGCCTGTTACAAATACTCGTACATATGGATGTATGTCTACATTTATATACCGTATTATATATAGCAAACTTTCAATTGATTAAAACTTCAAAATCATTGGCAATCAAACAAACGATTAATACATTTGATGTTGTCTACAGCAGTCTTCTGTACAAACTGATGCAGGCACATACTCACAATATATTTATTGGCCTGAGCTTACATTTGGCACATGAAAAACTTTTATATATTAGATGGAGTAAAAAGTATTTCTTCAAACATTTCCATTTATTATTTGGCCGTGAATTTGTTAACATTATTTTACAGCATGGGCGTGGCAGTGCCTACATTTGGAACTTTTAAATTATTTAATAGTAAGAGATTATTTTATATTAAAAAATTTCATAAGAAATGATTGAGTAGAACATTAGCATGATTCCTCTACTATTGATAAGTCATTCGTTTTTTATTATTTTAAAAAAAAAATTTCTCGTTTCAAAATAATTCCCATAATTCCCATTTGTTTCGGATAAATTTTCTGTTTGTACAAAATTTTTTCTTATGTGTTTTTATTTATTTTATTGTGTACCTAAGTGAGAGAGACAGAGAAATGCATGAGACACTCAACATCTGGCATGGCCAGATCTCCTTATGTTCTCTTACTTGTTCTAATTTCTAGGGTGCCGTATACCAAAGGTAAACAGTACCCTATGTTTGCGTTAAGAATATCCGTCCGTCCGTATGACTGTCCGTCACTGGCTGATTTCTCGAGCCCGTACGAGCTAGGGACCTGAAATTATCACAAAATATGTAAAACGCTACAACAACAAATATGTATATGGTAGTTAAAAATTAAAGATTGTTCTAAAGCGCGCAACAAAAAATTTTTAAATTTTCATGTAATATACGGACAATTATATATGGACACTAGAAATTTTCAAAGTTAGTGTATTTTTATGCAAACTAAACCAATTAACATTGAAATTCCAAAAAAATGTAATTATGAGATTTCCCTGGCTACTGGAAACCTTAAGCGGCAAGCTCTTGAAATTTAAAAAAATACGCAACAGCTAAAAATCTTATAATTAACAAATCTCGAAACGAAAAATCGCTAAAATTAAAAAAGCGCTTAGATAAAAAAATATCACCAAAAAATAAAAAATAATATAAATAAAATATAAATCGCTGAAAAGTCAAAAGGTCGCCAAAAAAACTAAGAAAACCCAAAAAACCGAAAAATCGCCAAAACGAACAAAATCGCCAAAATGAAAAAATTCCACAATTCGAAAAATCGCTGAAACTAGAAACATGTATTGTAAAAAAAAACGTCAAAAACCGAACAAAATCGCCAAAACAAAAAAAAACTACAAAAGTAAAAAGGGTAAAAGGGGTAAATAGTAAAAAAAATCGCCAAAAAAACTGAAAAAAATCAACAAAGACCGAAAAAACGCTAAAATAAAATATCGCTTAAACTAAAGAAACAACCGAAAAAATCTCTTAAGACCGAAAAAAATCGCCAAACCAAAAAGGAAACCCCAATACCAAAAGATCGCCAAAATCTTAAAAAAAATAATGCGCCGTACGGAATTCTTCGTATGCTAGTCAAGGTTGAACTTTAATGAATTTATCAGATGCAAATTATATGTAAAAGTGAGAACAATTGTTAAGAGTAGTTCCCTGCTAGCGGTGTATTTTTTTGTGCCTAAAACGTAAACAAATTTTGTATGAAGCAAATGGACGAATTCAGTCAGCTTAATTTCTTTTTTTTTTAATTTCATTGCAGCAACAGAATTCATTTTCCTTTATTATTTAAAAATTTGCGAATTTATTATTCTTACCAGCTAATAATTTTCATTTACTCTATTGCGTCAGGTTTTCATGTATGTATGTATGTATATATATCTATATTCTGCGCCTGGATGTATTTATTTAACAATTTAGAAGATTGCTCTTACTTTGGCATACTTAGTTGCGTATGTGTATGAAATTGCGTAAATGTATTTGCCCGAATGTGTTGTAATCACAAAATGATTGCTTTTGAGTTGACTAAAGTGCATAAAAAAATTTAAACAAAAATTGGCATTTTAATCTTGGCAATTTAACTTGTTTTCGGTAAAACTAAGCAAAAATAATGACAGTAAGAAAGTGTTAAGCATCGAAGCTTAGTAACACTCAAATTGTGGTTTTTCGTAATGAGAACAGAAATTTTTTCAAAATAATTTTCTTAAAAGCTCATTTTGAAGTAGGTAGGAATAACACTAGTCAGTTGTATCTAATAATGAAATAAACAATTTTTAAAAAAACATCTTCTTAACGCATCATTTTGAGTTTTTAATCATAATATGGGAGTTTGTGCCTATGAAGAGATATGTGCTCTATTTGGAAAATAAAGCAAACATTCCTTGATTACAAATTGCACTATATTTAAAGGAGCTTACAAGAAATAAAGAGTGTATTAAATGCTGAATATTTTTCTGTTTTGTATTGACGTTGTTATATAAATTTTTTAATGAAATATATTTGCCTAAAAATAGGCAGCAAGTTTGGTTTTTAATAGTTAAATGCCAGCTGAAAGTGGAAGTAGATTAACGGCCTTTCCCACAATGTCAAAGGAAACGTACAATCGATTGATTATTTTTATTGAAAAAATAAATACAATTCATCTTATTTTATTGCTGTTTTCAACACAATTTGGCGATCGAATTATTTCTATCGATGTCGTGGAAGCTACACTTTTGATCTTAATTTCATTTTAAATTTAAATTTTTATAAACATTTCCTATTTACTACTTTTTTTTATTACTCTAAAATTATTAAACCATAACAAATATTTTCGTCTGCCGGCAAACTATAAAATATATTTGATTGCACGCTTTTAGGTTTTTGCCCAATATGTAGTAAACAAAAAATATTTTGTTTCACACTTCAACCATGACCTCAAATATAAATATAACAACCTCAAAGCCAATTAGTACAAAATTGTTCTGCAACTACAAACAGCAACTAACAGACACAAAAACAACATTTTATTTAAAATTTACAAATGTTTACAAACAGAATTCAAATGTCGAGAAATAAAACACAACTATAAAAGCAAAGTGGTCAAATTAGAACTAAAAATGTTTACAAAAATAAAAATTCTTAAAATATTGAGGTGTTAGATTGGAATGCCTTGAAACAAAAAATAAAATAAAAAATAAAATAGCAGTTTTTCAACTTGGTTGAACATTTTAGGCTAAATTTAATGTGGCACAAGTTGCTCTGCAGTAAGTGCCAGAAAATTAAATTAACACAAATGGGAGCTCATTATGCCTTTAATTCTTCTCCTTTTTTTTTTTGTTGTTGAAATAAAGTTTCGTTCATTTACTAGGCATAGAAACCTTTTCTAACAAATCAGCATAACCCATATATGTTTCCTCTTGTTCCCATCTTTCTTTCTGTAGGTTTTTGTTTTCAACAATTCATTTGCTACTTTTTCTTTTGTCTGCTTTGTTTTCCTTCAATATTTTTTGGTTCATATGCTGTATTTTGCGGTTTAATTTATGGTTATTTTTGATAGTGTTCTATTATTTAGATTTATTATCTACATGCTTGTTACTTTTCATGCTTGTAAATTGTTGTATACTTTTCGGGGCTGGAAAAAAATAAATACAAATTTTAGCACACATTCCTTGTTAAATGTCGTTTTCTTTTTTGCGCTCTCTCATTATTTTCGACAAATAAATATATGAGTAGATATTTATTAAAATTTGTGCCCCGTTTTTTTTTTGTCTGAAATTAAAGTGCTGAAGAAAGCAGAAATTTATTGCCAAAAAATAAAATAAAAAAAATTTAATAAATAGTTCGTTGCTGCTTAAATAAATTTTTTAACTACAATATAAATCTCTTTATAAAACATAAATTTGATAGATATTTTTGGTAGCAATTTTTATGTTTGCTTTAATAAATATTTGATTTAAAATTCTTGCCTAAAGGCTCTTAACAGCTTTGTCTTTTTTCATTAAATTGATATAAATCTATTAACTCCTTAAGTAAAGATTACATTGCGTTTTTCTGTTTCCTGCTTATAATATGTCTTACACATTTAGATATTATTTAATCTTTTATGTTTAGTCTACTGCCGCTTCTTGACTACGATATCTATGAAACAAAATTATACTCAAAGCTCAACAACATCTTTTCATCTTACCATCATCATAATTTTATATGTATTTCTTAGTTTCTTTCTGTTGCCTGCTTAATTGTAGGACATACACTTCAGAAAATGCACTCTTAAAGGTTCTTGATAGTTGTTGTTTTTTCTTATTTTTATTTTTTATTTTTTTATTTTTCAAAAGAACTGGTACGTGTAGAAAAAGCATTTTCATTTTGTATTGCCATCATTAACTTTAAAAGAAAAACAATAGCAATAGCACATTTTAACTTCAAATACAAATAGGAAACTGTAAAAGTAACACTTGACTATAAGAAGGAAAAAGCAAAACAATAAATAGGAAAATGTCAGCAAAAAAAAAACGAAAAAAAAATTAAAACAGTTGTGTAGCAACTGCGGTAAAATGCAATCTTTCTTATCACTTGAAAATCTAGAGAAAGAAACAAAATAAGGTTTTTAAATATATTGGGGCTTAAAATGTGCAGCTTGTAAGCTTTACTTAAGCAAAGCTTTACATCTTTAATGCTTATTGTGCTTTTGACACTAGAAAAATTACTCTGAAAACTTAAGAGTAAAAACCTGAAGCTCAAAAGCTTTAGTGCTTTCCATTGGAATCATAACGCATTATGCTTCTCAAATACTTTTGTCTTCACCAATAATTTGTTGTTTCTGAAAAACACTCTTAAAGCTTTTGGCCTGAAACCTAAATAAAGCTTAAAGCTTTGGTGCCTTGTATTGCAATCATAGCATATTATGCTTCTGAAATAAACTTCGGCTTCACCAGTATCTTTTTTCCGAAAAATTGCTATAAAAGCTTTAAGTTTAAAACTGGAAAGCTTTACTTAAATAATACTTTAAAACTGCTACGTCCAAGTAATAAGCACAATGCGCGAACTTTTACAAAAAAGCTTTGCGCTTTCACTCCGACGTGAGCACAACTAACAATCAGATCTCGGCGACAATAATACTTGCTGGTTACAAGAACAAATTGTAAGAGCTTTCAAAGATTTTTATCTCAAATACAAATTTCAGTGGATGTGTGTTTGGACGTACTTGTTTTAAAGCTTTAGTGATTTACATTACAATGATAGCATGTTGTGATTCTGAAATTAGTTACTTCACCAGTACATTTATTTCAGAAAAAACGATATGAAAGTTTTAGTGTTAAAACCTGCAGCTCGAAAGTTTTGTTAAAGTAAAGCTTTAATGCTTTGCAGTGCAATAATATTATATTGTGCATCTGAACTTAATTGCCGCTTTTGAAGCACATAATTCCAACTTCAGACTTAAAGCCTTGAGCTCGAAAGCTTTAATATTTATTTGTAGTTTCCATAATGCAAGCAAGCGACTTGTCTAGAAAAAATATATTCAAAACACTAAAAATTTCTATACAAGTGGCTTGCTTGTATTCTGGAAACTACACATCAGTGTTGCGGCTGAAATCAGTTACGTCTTCGCCAGTGGATTGTTTTTCTGAAAAAATTCTATAAAAGCTTAAGGAAGTTATGTTCAATAAGTTATCTTAATGATCCAAAACGCTATATAAACATAAGTTAGCAAAACAAAAACACAAAAACAGCTTTAAGCTTTTAGAAGCATTTTTTTTTTGTATTAAAGGGTAGTGTTTGAGTGTTTTTAAAGTTTAGACTTATTACAAATGGCTTGGAAATTAATAAAGCTTTCTTAGTTTGTTTGTCGCTACTCAATAAAATATTGGAACATATTGCCTATGTTCCTGTTTATCGAAGCTAATAATAAAAATACTAAAAAAAATTTAATATGATTATAATTGTGTATTTGCGGTTAATCTTTCTTAAAAGCAGCTTAAGATGGATTCAATTTCGCGCAATGCCAACAACTGTTATTGTAGGGCTCGCAGAACTAAAAATAAAATAATGAACAAGAAAATTCTCAAGTGTTTAAGGTTTTAATAAGAAAAAATAAAAAAAAGAACTAACCAGAAAATAAATCTCTGAGAATAAAAAACAAATAAAAATAAAATTTTTATCGTCAACTATAAGTGCATGTATACTGAAACATTCAAATATTAGGCTGGTTGCCTTTTGATAAATCATATTCAATTTATAAAAAAAGTAAAAGCAGTGTAGACTTCTTTCGAAGTAGTGCACACTTCTTTAGAAGTAGTGCACACTTCTTTAAAAGTAGTGCACACTTCTTTAAAAGTAGTGCACACTTCTTTAGAAATAGTGCACACTTCTTTAGAAGTAATGCACACTTCTTTAGAAATAGTGCACACTTCTTTAGAAGTAATGCACACTTCTTTAGAAGTAATGCACTCCTGGCTGACATTCTCCTAGTATGGCTTCCATGACCACATTTTTTGGTCTCAATCAATACGGTATATTTTCGTTATTGTTGACCAAAGTAAGAAGTCAAATCAGAAATTTTCTTAGAAGTTTATTTAATAAATTTTGAACAATTAAACTTTGCGATAAGCAGTAGATTTTTTTTAGATCACTTTGCATAACTATCTAAAACTTTTTTAACATTAAAAATTGTAGTCATCTTATTTTAGCGAGCATGTTTAAGTCTAAAATGGTACATATATATTCCTTAAAGTATAAATGTGTTCAGATATCGCGTGTTTGTGTGTGTATGTGTGTAAGTTTGTAATATTTGATACTCAAACTGAACATTAAGTGTCACTCTTGTATGCTTAACGCCTTAACAGTGATTATATACTCTATCTTCATACTTGTTTCTTGTATTTTTTTATTCGCTTTCTTCCTTTGCAAACACTTTGCCGTCATCGTCAACTGGATGATGGTAAGAATGACGATAACTACAACAACAATGATGGGTAAAGAGTGCAGCCGTTGTTTGCAAAGAAAGAACAACAGCAGCAATTTAAAACAAAAAACATAACACAAGAATAATTTAAAAAATTGCTCGAATTTATGTAACACAAGAATTCAATGATGTGCTTGAAACGTCATGCGATGCACAGTAACATGCACATACAAGAATTTTTATTTTATTTTTTTGCTTGATTTCGTAAAAGTCTAGAAAACGTTTAGAAAGCTGAAGAATGCATGGCTGGGAAAAATATTTCAACTGCAAATGCAAATGAAAAATAAAATTAAATTTTTAAAAATAATATTGAACATTGGGAGGATTTTTGTTGTTGTGGTT
Source organism: Nowickia ferox (assembly GCA_936439885.1). Lineage (NCBI taxonomy): Eukaryota > Metazoa > Arthropoda > Insecta > Diptera > Tachinidae > Nowickia > Nowickia ferox. Next base: position 6,504,037 of record OW387026.1, read on the forward strand.
TGATTGCAATGCAATTGTTGTGAATATATTTAAGGCATTTAAATACGTGTTCTCACTTTGCGGCTGCAGAGCGTGTGTGTGAGAGAGAGAGAGAGAGAGAGAGAAAGACGAACAGTAAAAGCCTGTTTCCTGTTAAGGCGGCATTGCAGGAGAATATGAGCATTAGAGGCGTTCTGAAAATTTGTTTCAAGTTATTTTAATTACATGTATAGGGTGTTTTTTTAGAGGTATAGAACTTCGAATTGAAATAAAACACAAGAAAATCGTTTTAATGTCCATCAATTTGGCTTTATTGGAAGGATAATTTTATGCCATTAACGTTTAAATATGATTTCGGGCATGTGGCCGCCGCGGCTGGCTCGAATAAAGCCAATTCTACATGTCCAATTTTCAACCACTTTTTCGAGCATATGGGGCCGTATGTTGGCAATAACGCCACGAATGTTGGCTTCCAAGTCCCCTAACGTTTCTGGTTTGTTGGCGTAGACGAGCGACTTCAGCGGATGCGTTTTATCACATAGAGTAAACGTAGTGCGAAAACGATCCATGGTTAACCGAATTAATTGCTCTGATGGACGATTATGTCGACCATAAAATGGACGGAGGTTGCGGTAAACTTCGCGAACTGAACCATTATTTTCGAAATAAATTTGCACGATTTGCAAGCGTTGTTCTTTTGTCAACCTGTTCATGATGAAATGGCAAACCAAACTAAATATTAATCACTTGACAGCTGACAAAACGGCCGCCAGTTAAAAAAGTGATGCCAACTTAAAGTTCTATACCTCAATAAAAAACACCCTTTATATTAATTGCTGAATTGCTTTAATATTTTGTAAAGTGAAACATATCTTAAGCTTAATTTAGTGCCAGTCCCACGATGTCACCAACGTTAGACTCGTCGCACAGTTACATTGCAAACAACAACAAATTTTTAAAATTTGTAACTGTGCGACGAGTCGAACGTTGGTGACATCGTGGGACAGGCCCTTAACCATTTGTTTTGGAACAAAATTTTTGTTGCTTGCAGTGAATACTTTTTAGGTCAAACTGCTAAATCAATGAAATTTCTAAAGCAATTTAATGAGCACAATTTTGAATTTATCACAACAAACTGATGAAATTTAACTTGCGCTATTACGTCATGGAGCTGAGTTCCCTATAAATCTGTGTTGTGCTAAAGGTTGCAGTGGCTGCAAAGAAATCAATAAGTTTCTATTTTTCATATATTTATTTATATCTAATTGTATACGTTCCTTAGAGTAGTGAGTGCTTTGAGAATTGAAAACCTTTAATACAAATGTATACATATAAATTTTTCTATTTCGAACATTCAATACGCTTGTTTGATATCGTTATTTACTTTATTTTAAAAACTTATTCATGTTTGTAACCTCCTTCATTTCGTTAAACACAAGAGCATATCGAAAACATAACCATAGAAAAGCAATACATGTAGCAGCACACACACGCACTCATAAGTACATACATACACAAATGCAACACAAGTATATTTGTTAAAGCAAAATAGTGTTTGTTGTTATTATTAGTTTGAGTGCATGTGTGTAAGCGCTGTGTGCTTCTAAAGGCAGTGGTGGTAGTAAAATAATATTTATTTTATTTGAATCCTTGAGGAAATGTACTTAAAAGCAGTTGCAGCTTGTTTTGCTACGAAGCACACTCACACACACATGCACATACAAACGCGGTTATTCCCTCTATCTCCTGTCCCAAGACTGGCTACATGTTTTACCAAATTGTTAGCTGCTTTTAAAGTTCTGCTACCAGTAATAGAAGTAAGAGAATATACGTGTATTATTGCATACAACCAGCCTTATCACATGCACTTAGTTATGCTTGAGTTACTTTTAAAGTGGTGTTTATATGATTTAGTTTAAGTGATTTTCCTTCTAGTTGTTTCTTCCCCTCTATAATTTTATTTCTTATTTTTTTGAAATGAGCTTTGCAGCTTTATTTGTGTATGTGTAGTTTTTTTTTTTGTTTATTTCTAAATCATCTACAAGGTTTTAATTTTCAAGGAAATGCATATAAAATAAAACAAATAAACACTCGTAAGCATATTCCTGCATATGCATTTCGAGTGTGTGAACAAACGAGCGAATAACTAATACAAAATAAAATTACAAACGAAAAAAAACACTGCAATAGGAGAAAATGAGAAACTTTTCTAGTTAAGTAGCAGGATATTATAAACTTAAAGTTTATTCATATCATCCTTATTTACTCTACTTAAGATAACAAATACACACATACACATACACAATTTAGTTGCATGTAAATATTAAAGTGCCAAACAAAGTTAACAACCAGAATTTGCTCTCATTACTAGTTTACTTTAATGTCGGAAGAAGCAAGTTGTTTATATTGTTTTATTAAAAAAAAACCCTAAAAACGAAGCTACAAGTTAGGTTAAGGAAATCCTCTTAAAAGTAGGCAACATTTTTTTTATTTTTATGCAATACTGTTACAAATCGTATAAAATGTTTATAGTAAGTTTACATCTGAGCCAAATCTAGTGCTTAGGAGATTTCGAGCAAAATCTGGTAGAATCTAAGTGGATTTCCCATACAAAACGAAATCTACTTCGTCACTAGATTTTTATGAAAATCTACATAAAATCTAGTAAAACTTGGTGATGCAACTCTGACTTTTTTGTTATCAAATTTGTGCTAAAAAGTCAGCCTTTGTGCTTAAAAGGGAGTATGGATTGGTGTGGTGGTTTATTGTAGCTGTTTGGCTGTAGTTTTGATTAAAAATTTTCAGTTAATGAAATTTGCCTTGAATAAAAAATCTTGATAAATGCCAAAAAAAAACTTGTGTAAACGGTATAGAATTTCATAAAGATTTTAGTTGAAATGTGCTAGATTGCGCTATTAGCATTTGTAAAATCTCGAGAAGCTTTCAATATTTTTGTAAGGCAACCATTTTTTTTTGTAGCGCTAAGCTTATTATTTTGGAAATTTTCTTCCCTATGTGTCAAATAGCCGTGATACACTATCCTACATAATCGCACGATTTACTAAAAGATAAAACAACTTTAGTATGATAAAATCTATGAAAATGCGATAACAATTCATCAGATCAGGCTTGTAGTTTTAAGTAAATCGTGCGATTGTGTAGAATAGTGAGCCATGGCCTTTAATAGAAGTAAACTAGTTATAAAATGCTTTGTTTTTCTGTTGAATAATTGAAAATTTATTTTTAAATCCCCTAAAAGTAGGCAATTTATAAAATTTTTTCATAAGCCTGCAAATAGTGTACAAGTAGATTCTGTTAAACAGTAAATAACTGTATTATTTAAATATTAGATGAAAATCTCTTCCCGACTTAAGTTCTAATTAACAATTAATATTTTATAACTACCTTGAATTATTTTCTCCTGCTTTCTTTTTGTGCTGAAATTAAACACAACAAGTGAAACCGCTAAGACTCTCTACCACAAATAATTTTTAATTAGACATTAAACATTAAGAATGACAAAAGAAAAAAACATTTCCTAGATGACTGTAAAGCGTTCACATTATTTTTAATATTCCCCAAAGTCGAGTGTCTTTTAAGTAGAATCAGTGCCTTGATTTTTGCTGGGTCTCTGTTTAGGCTTTTAAAATACTTTGCAAGTTGGCTGTGATGTGAAGCAATATTTTAAATATATTATTGTTAGCTAGTTGTTACATTGTCATTAGCGAGTGTAGCAAGCAGGGTTAGGGTAAAGCTGCCAACGCTTCTAATGGCCCAGACCTTGCCTTATCTTCAAATGGTAATAAAAATAGCAACAACGACAAGGACAACAACAGCATCGAGCACTTTTAAGTGATAAATATTGTATGTTATTATTATGGTAGAGATTTGGCCTTTTAAATTATTTTTGTTGTATTGCTGGTTCTTTATGTCCTTTCTGTGGCTTCGTTTCTTATGTACTACTCGTATATTGCAAACAAAATTTGTGTACTGTTTTATTAAGGCGGTAACTAAATTGTTCTGCAAAGCTTTTCTTATACTTCTGCTGTGAAATTCCGTTTAAATCATCTTGAATTTCTTTTTTATGTTGACTGTGTTATCTGGTGTAAATTTTTTTCTTCAAACGTTGCTGGAATTGTTGGTTTGTAAATGTGTTTTATGCTAATGACTTTATTGGCTTTGCAAATATTTGTTGACAGGAATTTCAAATGTGTTTTGAGGGTACTTAAAATAAATATATTTTTCTTAACTTTCTTTCGATACAATCGCGTCTTTTTTTAAGAGCCCTATTAAGTGTAAAAGTAATGTTTCTTTAAGTATTTGTTTGTTGTTCAACTATAATTTATGTGTCATTAAAGTTTAATTTGATTTTCTTTATTTTGCTGTTTCAAATGATTGTTAAGAAAGTGAATATTCGCTCTTAATGTTTTAATAATTAAATCTGATGTTTTGGTCAGCAATAATATCGTTGCAATTGATGTTACTCTCATCTGTTCTGCTAGAGAAGTCTGTTTTCAAATAGAGTGTGTAAGGCGATTTTCGTTTACAGCTCAGTTAAGCTCAATGTGTCTTCCTTAGAAAGTTGCCTATCGCTCTGCACTTAGGTCAGTATCAATTTAACTAGGGCACGAATACTTCGCTTCTTAGCCTGTTAATTTAAGTTCGCAATGCGACTGTCAACAAAAACTTAAAACTTATAAACTTCGTAAACAGGTTGCTTGATGACGGTTCGGAGATACCTGGTACGACATAATCCTTCGGTTATCTACGGTTCGATAATAATAACTTAACTTACGGCCTGGAACAGACGATGTTCGGTCGACAACTTGTATTTAAAACAAAACTAATTTGTAATCGACCGAAAGTTTTCTGTCGCCATCGTGAGCCAGGCTATTATATTTGTTTCTTAATGAAAAAAATTATGTACATTCACTTCGTCCAGCATCCAAGCTGTTCTTTCAACAAAATTAAAACTGGGAATGTCTTATTTCTATAAAAAAAATTATTGTTCGGAAATTTTTGGAAGTAGGGTTTAATTTTGTTCTGAAAATTCAATAGAGTTTCAACAATCACTGACATTTTTCGTCGCTTATTGGACAAACGAAGGGGACAGTCTTATTGAGGGTATTTTTCGTGGTTCCCTGTATTTGCAAATTTAAAAAAAAAATATCTTCCCGTTATTTCCCGAAAATGATTATGGTCTTAAATTGTAGATATGAATTTTGTATAACGATGCTATAAACAAATGTAGACAAACAAAGTAAGAAGAAGAACAAGTTTTAAAATATAAATATATTCTCGATAACATTTGAATGGATTTAATTCGCTGGGGGCTTGTTCAACATGCGTCTTATTTTATTCCAGAAACTGTATGTAGCGAATCTGAAGACTTTTGCTGGGATCTCGGCAAAATCTTTTTTATTGCGTGGTCGATTTTGATAAAAATTACATTTTTCTTCTTCTTAATTTAATGCTCTGTGCCAACGTTAAACGTTTAAGGACTACTCGTTAAAATTTTGCCATCTATACGTTAGATCGGCTTGTATACACTGAAATAAAACATTCGGCTTCAAAATGCACGATTATAAAGAAAGACAGTCTTGCAAAAATATTTCTCTTTATCAAATTAAAGTTTAAAGCCTTTAAAAGTTTTTTTTTCAATAGAACTATTAATACAAACAATTATTAAATAAAACGAAAAAAGAAAAAAAAAACAAAATGCTTAACTTCCTTGTTAAAACTTAAACATTTGAACACTGAAATCTTCTTGGGTCATTTTTCCCACATGGTTTTTTCTTTGCTGTCTTGTTTTTGATAATTGTTTCCCTGCTAAAGCTTTTTGTTTGCATTAAAGCAATTATATTGTTGCCTTACTCTTCATATAGCCAAAGTGTTGACCCAATTGTGGCGCCTTAAATTATGCCATACATGCATATGCAATTATAATAACGAAGACAGCAACAACAACAACAACAACAACAACAACAACAACAACCTTGCTACCACTCAACAGCACTGAACAAATAAAGGGTGAAGAAAAGAAAGAAAAAAAATGCATTCGCAATAGCAGAGCAAAAACTCTACATCTGACACACAAGAAAAATCAAGCCTCTTTGTTTCTTGTACTTTGTTTGCATTTTTAAGGATTTTGTTTAACAAAACTATTATTTAGCACCAAACATGCACACAAATGAAAATCTAAATTACATGGAAAATCCAAAAACCAACCTCAATAAAAAAATTTAAAATTGTAAATGTACTTTAGCACAAGAATGTTGTAAAAAAATATCAACACACTTACACACACACACACATATATATATATTCCTTAAATTTACAGTTTTTACTTTCTACACATTTACAAAACCCAAATTCTGTGTGTTTAATGTTTAAACATTGCATATTTTTAGGTTTATCTAGTATTTTGAGAGATTTTTTGCTGCTTTTTATTTTTTTGGCCTAGAGTTGAATTTATGAAAATGTACGCGTTAAACGTATTTAGAATTATTTGGGGAATACAGTTTTTAATTAAGACTAGGAAAGTTGTTGTTCAAAAATGGCAGAAAAATCTAAATATACTTAAATGTTTAGAGTGAGTTTGTAGTGGCTGAGAGTACGTTGATGTTAATTTGTTCAAAAGCAGAGAAATTTTGCATATATTGCTGATATTTTTTTTATTAAAGGCCGTGATACGCTATCGTACACAGTTGTCTGATTTTTTACAAAATACAACCCTGGTATGATGGAGTTTATGAAAATTTTCAAAAGACAATAACAATTCATCAGATCGGGGTTTTATTTTTTCGTAAATCGTGCGATTGTATAGGAAAGTGAGTCATAGCCCCAAGCAGCTATTTTGTAATTTTAAATTGCATTTTCATTGGCGCATTTAAATATGCATTTTAAAAAAATTGGCTTCAAATTGGTCTTACATTAGTTATATAAATAGAAAGAAAATTAATTTTTTTTAGCTTATTATGCTAAAATGTGTTTATGCATACAATAATTTCGAAAATATTTTTTTAACGTATTGTCATCTAAATGCTGCTTTTCTATATCCGTACACAATTATTTTAAAATTCATAACTTTATATTAGATTCTCTTTGCGGTTTAATAATGGACAAAAAAAAATAATAATTTGAGTTTGAAGTGTACTTTGAAACAAAATTTCGATTTAAATTTTAACTTAAGTTAAGCACACTTTAAGTGCAACTAATTTTTTATAATTTTTTTTTTTTTTTTGAAAAGGGTGTAAATCTTTAGCTGCCAAAAATCTTTACATTAAGTGCAACCACAGACTGCGTATAAACCATATTTATTCCTTCTTCCCTGCTCCTATAATTTGTTGTTCAAAAACAAAACAACACGGAGAGCTAAAGTATTTTCCTTAGGCCATGAAAAAACAGCAGGAGAGTCTCCAAAGAAAATTTCAAAATCTTGTGTTGTTGAATATGAAAAAAAAGTCAACAAAATTCATTAAATTTTTAGCTAATTTTAATTATTATCAACAACAAATAGCATAAAGAAGAAGTTGTTAAAAACGTGGCTTTATCCACAACAACAACAATTATCACTGAAAATTAAAATTTTCTCAACTACTTTTTTGTTTGATTACTTAAAATTCTTCATTGACTGAATAAAATGTAATTTGAATAAACTTGAACAAAATTTTGTTTATTATTTATGCAAAAATCGTCATCACAGAACATTCAATAAATTTTTTTTATTTAAGAATCAAAATAATTTTTTTCTGTGTACTTTTATCGGAAATTGTAAAAAGAGAACAAGTTTTGCAATTTTCTATAATCTATGTAGCACAACATTTCGTAATGGAATTTGAAACCCGACAATATATTCCAATGTGTTAAAATATTTTATAAAAAAAATTATTTTCTTCCTCAGAGACAATGTTGTCAACAAATTGAAAGATATTTGATTTAGTTTTAAATATGTTTTTCGACCTTCTTATATGGCAATTTTATTGTGCAATATAAATAATTGCGCAATAATATTGCAAATGTATGCGAACCTTGAAATTCTTCTCTGTGCCGGCCTACTGCTGCGTTGCAAATACTTTTAATTAGCTATCAAGTAACTACAATCTCCCCATCAATCACATCCTTAAATATTTGAAAAAGCTAATTTTTTATTCCTCTTTATTTTCCTTTTTTTTGCTTTAAAATAATAATTTAAATTTTACTAGCCTTCGTTCGTATTTTTCATCTTTTCTTTGAATTAATATAATAAACTCATTATTCAAATATTTATATTTTTGTTTTGGGCAATTAAATTTAATGAATACCATAATTTCATTTAACGCTTGTTTCGACAGCAGCAAAGCAAAACACACACCTTTTACTAAATACTCAGTGCTTAGAAAATGAATTTAAAGGGAAAAAAACTTTTAATACTTTTCTGAAAAATACAACAAGCAGCTCCTTAATTTTAATAACACTTTCCAGTAAAGCCTTAGAAAATATTAGGCTTATAAAACTTAAGTTATGAGCGTGTTATAAAGCTATAAAAAGTTTGTACTTATATTGAGTTAAATAAAAAAGTATATAGAAAAAAAAAACTCACACCCACCCAGCAAATGTATTATTAAAATGATAAATATTGGGCTAAAAATGCGTAGCGGTGAATGGCCAACCAAATGGTTAAATAAATTTAAAACCTTTTGGTAAAGGCAACGGGATTATTTTGGAAACCTTTAAAACCAGAAAAGGGAATTTAACTGAAGAGTCATTTAATGTGTGGGAACTTGCGCATGCGATGACGAGACCTTTAAATGTTCAATGTGACATGGACTATGTTCTATTGAAACCACATGTCGTTGGTGTATTTGTCATATAATTCTGGCCAAAAGAAGTTGACAATAGTAAATAATACTAGCGACCGTGAAATAAATGCAGCGCGCAAAGAACATCCACCTTGATGAAAAAAAAGATATAATTTGCACGTGTTGTTGATAGTGTTCACACTTCTATGGTGATTTGGCAAAACAGAGGGCAAATTACTGCACTCGATATCGAACTAAATTTGAAAACATTTCAATGGAGTTTATACGCAAATATTTTAAAATTTCGATGGAGCCAATTCGATATACTTACGGCCTGGCTCACGATGTCGACAAGAAATTTTCTCTCGCTTATTTATATTGAAAATAAAAACAAAATAAGAAAATTTGTTTTTGTTTTCAATGTAAATAAGCGAAAGAAAATTTCTTGTCGACATCGTGAGCCAGGCAGGCAGTTAGCTTCAACTTTCAAAGTATAGAAGTCCCTATTGGAAGTCCCTTTATAAATATAGAAAAGTATTCCTTTGTCTGTTTTGCATTAGAAACTAAACTTAACAGCGAGAGTAAGAAAAATGAAAAGTAATCAACACGTGCTTGAGAAAATACTTATATTAAAAAAATATTGGAATTTTATTAAAACAAATTTCGTGTTAAGGAAAAATTAAAAAAAAAAAAATTAAAAAACAAACCTCTTAAAAACAAATACAAGGGAACATTTTAAAGCCAGTTTGGGCAGCCGTCTCTTGTCCAGAGGGCCAGTAAATAAATTGGATTTGCTAAAAACGCCATAATAAATATTAATTAACAAAGACAGACGTTCCCTTTTGAGAGAGTTGAGGACAAAATGTCAAACACTCTTCTACTCCACTGGCCACACCTGTTATTAATGTTGTTAAATCATGAGGAAAAATTAGTCTCGTTAGTCTTAATTTGAAGTGTATTTTTTTTTCATCTAGAGGTGTAATACAAATTTACTACAAAAAAGAAAGAAGGAAAACATGAGTTATTCGTAAAGTTGCGAGGCTCTATACAAATATGGCTTTTTAAATATAATTGCTAAAAAACATGTGAAAAGTTTGATCGTAGATTAAAAAGGTTTTTTATTACAAAAATTAACATTTCAAAAGATTATTTTATGCTGTAATTCACAGTATTTTATATTATTAAACCACAAAAAGTGAAAAGGTAAAAAGTACCTAAAAATTAAAGCTGTATTAAATAGGAAAATTCTATTAGTTTGTTAATAGCAGAGGTTTTTACACGTAATAACAGGGAGAGGATTATTTAACCTAGCTGACCGATATATCGTGCTTGTTCCTGTAAAAAGCGTCAACTCAGACTGTAAAAATTTCAATAAAGGTTAAGCCACTCGCACAGGACTCCATTATCTGCTGTAGAAGCATATATTATTATTTTTGTATATTTTTGAATTTTCATCAATGTTTAATTATATGTAAAGCTCCAATGGCATGAAAAAGTCCATATTAATTAAGTTGTTGCCATATATATACTGTCTCATTCCCAAAAATAATTATTATAGCATTATTGCAAGAAAATGGAAATAAATTCAGTAAATTGCAATTTTGACTCGCAAATGAAGGGTTCCATACATCCACTACATACATACATATGTAACCTTTGGTATATGGAACTCTAAAAATATTCCTTTTTAAGATTTTTATCATTTAATATAAAGTTAAAAGTTGAAATATTACGAGTTCTAGTGGAGAAAACAAAGTTTTTCATATCTGTCGCCATAAACCTTGCAGGCAAGGAAACTGCAATTTTTGCCTTTCCCTGGAATATTATTAAACATTATATCGCAAAGATACTTATTGTGTTTAATGTAAAGCAAACGTTTTGTTACAATTTCTCTTTTGAAGTTCTTAATTTATTTTTCTAACACTCAGTCCCTCTTGTTTCCTTTTGCTTATTGCGATGTGAAGGAAAAGAAAACACTATTTCAATAAATCCTATTTTACATATTATTCTCTATATTTTTCTTTTGCAGCAAGACATCTATTTCAATTCATCTTGTTCGTTTTTTTTTTCTTTTTTTTTACATCATTTGCCTACTGTTAGGACAGCAGATAAAAAAGAGGAAGCGAAAACTCCTGTAAACAAGCATGCAAAAAGTAAAAATAAACCTAAGAAAATATTTATACTTCAACCGACACACACACACACAATCAGTTGACGTCGTCAGTGAGTCTGACTGCTTTGACAATGTGCAAGAAGAACTATCACAGAATCTCGTGTTCATTTCTCAACGTTTTTGTTGGCGCGTTGCTCTTCTTTTTTTCATATTATTTTATTTCGTTTTATGTTTGCTTTACACGTTGTAAGCCTTAAGAACATAAACATTTCAAAATAATGAAAAAAAAGAATTATAGTAAGAAACATTTTTTAGATAACTTTTTTTTTCGTTCTAAACATTTTTTGCTTCTTAGATATTTTGTCTTTGAGAATTACAGTGATTTCTTTTATAGTGCAGATTTTTGCTATTAACTTTTTTTCTTTTTCTTTTGCTTTTCCTTTCTATTATATTTCACGTTGAAAACAATTTGCATTTATTTTGTAGGACACTAACTCAAACACGCCAACTCAAACATAGACATACTCGTAGACATAAACTTACACACACATTGTTACGTTTAGTTGCCAGCATATAAATTTAACATTGCACAGATTTTCTGCTTTGTTTGTATGCGTGTGTTTTTCGTGTGTATGTAGCAAGTATCAGTAGATCTGTATGTATATACATACCATTTGATGTTAGACTTTTATTAATATGAAAACATTTTTCTGCAATCCTATAAAAAGTAGAGATTTTTCTTAAAAGACCAATAAAAGTATGCACGGTAGCATAATGAAAAAAAAAAATAAAAAATGCCAAAAAGAAAACCAATATTTTTGAAATTCTTTAAAATAAATTTAATGGTTTTTGTACATGTGAGATCAGTAAAATGAAAATGTAGTTAGAAAGCTGACACACACACACACACATTGATTGATGGGTAGGAAAGTTTCTCTGCATTAAATAAGTTCACCTATTTAGTGCAGAGAAACTAGTTGCACAAATAATTTAAATTTTTTACCTTTACTTTAATCAAACAAAACAAATGAAAAATCCGTAACTTCTGAAATATTCGTTTAAATGATAAAATTGTTTTATTAAAATGAGTGGTGTTCTGTTCGGCCAACCTTTCCAATCGAAAGGTCATCGTCAGCGATAAATAGGTACGTCAACAAACAAAATTGTTGAATTTTAGACGATATCAAACTACATGAGATCCAAGATTTCCCAATGCATCGAAAAAGACACTGTTTATTGTAGGATATCGGGTTTTGCGGCCAAGCCCCCACATCGTCAACAGCGTTGGCTGGTAGCTACTAGCTTCCTTTGGGTGGGGTGATGTTTACATAAAGACAAAAAGTGCTTAATGCAAGGTCCTTCATACTTAATAGCAAAAAAAAATAAAACCTTCCCTGTGTGTAAAGGCCATTACAAATTGTTATTGAAAATACATTTTGGTCGTGCTGTTAATTTCACAACAAAAAAACACAAAAATTTTCACGTGTTTAATTTTTGAAAATTATTCTCTCCTTTTCTTATATACCGGAATAAATTTGGCCAATATAAGCGTATAACAATCACTCGAAAAGAGAGACATTACCAAGTCTTTCTGCTAACGAAACTAAAAACAAACTTCAGCCAGTAGTAAAAGTAATAAAAATTAGTTACTATTTCCTTAAAGCAAGCCTACATTTCAGTTTTATAGCCGACATGAAAGTAGCCTTAAATTATGCAAAAGCCAAAACGAAACAAAAATACCGGAATGAACATGAACATGAAAATTATGAAAACGTAAACATTTTCTTAATACACAATATCTTAATATAATGCTTGAGTTTTGGCCGTATATTTTTTTGTTTATTTTTTTTGTTTTGCTTTCCATACATACAAAAGTAGATTTTAAGTATTTAAAACGAGAGAAACCAAAAAAAAAACTAAATACAAATTTAATGTTCAAGCCTGAAAGTATGCAGCAAGAAAAGATTATGTAGGTTACTTTTAATAACCTGAGAGGTACTTTAGCACGCAAATTTTTTTTTTCATTTTTTATTTATTTTATATTTTGTATTATTTATTGCTTCAAGGTGGTTATAAATATAAAAAAAGAAAGGTTGTAAAAGAAAGGGCGAGAGCAAGAGACATAAATAACCCCTTTTTGAAATTACCAACAACTTAAAGCCTTTAATAAGTTCATTAAGTGCGCAACAAAATGATATAGACGTATCATGTTTGTACAAAGAGTTTTCCATAACAAAAGTTACGCTAAAGTTTTTTTTTCGAATGGCCTTATTATATTGGCGCGTGACTTATTTGTTTTTTTTTTTATTCTCCATCAGCCTGCCATATTTTCCAATGTTGTTAATAAAAAAAAAGTGTGCATAAATTTTTATTTTTTTTCAACAAAATTGTTGATTCTTGTTGAGTTTTTATAGGTATATTTAATTTTTGTTTACTTTTTTATTTTGTTTTCACTTATTTTTGTTATTAATGTTGCTACTCTTTCGTTGAGCATTAAAAGTCAAAGTAATGAAATTTTTAATTCTTTTCACATAAAATTTACATAATATTAAATGCTTTTAATAAAATAAAATAAAAAAATTCAGCAAAAGAAAACACGTGAACATATTTTGTAGTTAATTGTTTTCTCTCTGAATATATATATATATACGCAAATTTATAGTAGAAGCACACATTTTACAGGGCAGCTAAAAGTATGCTTTGGAATTTCAAAATATTAAACGTATTTGGGTAATTAAAAGTTATGACTACATTAAAAGGCTTATTTGTTTGTTATGAAACTAATTAAAATTAATGCCCTTCAAGTAGAATTTATTAATTAAAAAAGTAAAACAAATTTCAGCTAAAGACTGTTAAAATATTAGAAAAATTAATTATATTTGCCCAACGTGTATGAGTTAAGTGTGGGTTTTGTTGGCCCATTAAGCTAATGATTCGTTTTGTTGTAGGTTTGAAATTCAACTTGGCTAATCAAATTAGCATATTCTATATCTCATAATTATTCAATACTTTTGTAGAAATTTTGGGTTAAAATGTTGTTTTTCCTTTTTCCAAAACTAGAAGTGCTTCATGGTGTTTTCTCCTGTGTCGTTTCTGCTGTTGTAGAAATATATAGTAATAAAGCGTTTGTTGGAACAGATTTTGTTAACATATTATGGTTGGCATGCAAAGAAATTAATTGAACGTTACCAATAGCTTTCCGATAATTTTTATTTATTTGATTTTTAACCGACTATTTTGGCATTGTTATTTTATAACTCCGTACATTTTTGACCGATTTTTCTGAGAGGGTATAGCTTCCATTTGGTGCCATGGTAATAAACTGGGCGGATACACGCCCACAATTTTTTATTTGATCTTAGGATGTTCTACTTAATCGATTGCTGTTAAACCTAACCAACGCAATCCTGAAGTTGAAAAAAGGGTGGCGCCACGCCCCATTAATAAACTTAATACTATATATATCTTTTTCCTTTATTTGACCGATTTGTACGAAACCACATCTTGTGTTCAAAAAAAGTAGACAATCTTGTATTCCAAAAAGTGGGGCGGAGAATCGGCTTTTAAATTTTAATATATATCCATTTTATTTCACGTTCTTGTACCCAAACAATCTTTACGGAACTTAGCACACACTTTAAACCCTTAAGCAGACACAATCTTGCATTAAAAAAAGGGCGGGGCACGCTCATTAAAATTAAATATTATATCTCATGTGCTTCTACTTTATTGATTTTTACGAAGCTTAAGACACCCCTTGAGCTTTTAAAGAGACACAATATTGCATTCAAAAAAGTGGGCGGGACTGCGCCCATGAAAATTTAATATTATATATTATGTGCTTCTGCCCTGTCGATTTTTACGAAGCTTAGTACTCACCCTGAGCTCTGGCAAATACTTAATCATGTGTTAAAAAAGTGGGCAGGGCTACGCCCTAAAAAGGTTAATATTAAATTATATGTATTTCTACTTATCCGATTCCCACGAAACTTGGCAAGGAGTTTCTGCTCTTGGTATTACAACATTTTGTGCTTCAAGAAGTGGGCGGGATCGTGAGCATTAAATATTAATTAAAACAACTTTAAATGTTTAGTTAAATATTATATTTCATATGAGCAATTTCTACGAAACTTAGCTCTGATAGTGACGCGATGTTGAATTGAGAAAAGTGGGCGCACACTTATATTTGCCAAATTAGGCGTGACCATGACCCTAAAAATATAATCTTGACACTAAAAACTTAATTAAAATAAAACACAAATCATATCTATGAATTTTTGTCAAAGTAACGTTCAACTGATATTTAATAGATGGATAATTTTAGATAAAATTTAACAAAATAAGTTTAATTATATGCAAATAATTTAAAAATCGGAAAAATATTACTAACTTTCAATACGTACATATTATTTAATCGATTATTAAAGTTCTTTCCCACAAACGCTCTGAGCATTCATCGAGCTTAAAAAAAATAAAAAAAAAAAAATAAAAAAATATTATTCATATATAAAACATCACTCAGCTCACTTGTGCCTTTAATTTTATCCTGATAATTCCAGTTGCCTCTTTAAGACAAAAGATATTGATCGAAATTCCATTTAGTTGAAACGGCTTTCAAAGAAAACAAAATCTTAGGAAAATATTCTCTTTAACAACACCCAAACCCAGTAAGAAATCATTCAACTATAAGATTTTAATGATTTGCAGCATTAAAAACAAATTCAAGTAAAATATGTATAAAGATAGAAAAGTACTTGTGCACATGCATACATACATACACACATACATATATTCTCAGCTATAAAATAGTACTTCTATTCAAAAAAAAAAAAGTAATAAAATAATAAAAAAAAATTATTGAAGTTATTCTCTCTTGTCTTCCTAAGAAATGTAAAGAATTTACTACACATATATTCAATATTAAAAAAAAGGAAAGAACTTAGAAAGTAGAATAAAGAATAGTATCCTTAGCATTAAAAATTCTTTAAGTCTTGGCGTTTAAACAAACAAGCGTCTGTCTGTACGTTTGATTATGTGATGAGGAAAACAAAAGAAAAAAAAAACAATAATGATGAAAAATTTGGGAAAGTCAAATAAAAAAATTAACAAAAATTAAAGAAAATAAATTTACCAAAGAAAAACTTAAATTCAAATAGGTTGTATAAAATTTATTATGCTGTGAATGTAGAAGTTCAAATTTAAATTAATGTGTAGCGTTTTTGTTCACCAGGGCTCTATGATTATGAAAATTTTTTCAAATAAAGTAAATTTGTTGAAAATTCTATCTCTGACAAACTGTTTTAAGGACAAACATCAAAAACTGTGCTTTTCTTTTGTTTATTCCTGACTGCGAAGTAAGGTTTTACTTCCTTATACTCCTGTAGTAACCCAAAACAAACCCATCGCCTTTAATTGAACGCCCTATAAGACTCCTTTGAAATCCGAATAAAATGCCTTCAGCATATTTTAAATGAAAGAGTTATTTTGCTAAAATATTTCCTTTTTTCTTAATAGTAAAGTATGTTACAATAAAAGAATTAATAAAGTTTACTTAAAAAAAAAAAAGAAATACAAACTACAAGCAAAATCTTTATATGTAGAAACACAAAGTGCAACTCACCTAAATACATGTATTCTATTGTAATTTTTAAAATTTTTTTATGAAACTTAACATTGCTCTAAAGCCCCAGAGCAAACGAAAACAAGAAATAACTTTTATTTTATTTTTTTGTAAGCTTTAAAGTTTTCCTTTTGTGGTTATGGCATTTACAGATTTGCAACATAAAAGAAAACAATCAGTACCAAAAATTTTTCGCATACAAGCAGTCAGGCTCACTCACTTCTGTTACCTAATAATGCATGTGTTTCCTTTAGAAAAAATTGTATTCTTTAATATTTTTGAAAAGACAAAAAAAACACACACACAGAAAACTTATGTTAATATTGTTTTTGCCAACATTTATGTATGTATTTGCAAGGGTAGACAAACATTTTTACTCGGAAGGGTTTCTGTAAAAAAAAGAACTATAACATGAGTTATAAAATGGTGAAAAACAAAACTTTTATTTTATGTAACATACATACATATTGATAGTTTACTGAAAAAAAAAAATCAAAAAAGGTGCCAGAATTTTAAGCTTCGTTTTAGCTCTTGGGCTTGATTTGATTTTTTACGCAGTTGATAGTGATAAGAACAAAAATTATTGTTTTTAATGGACTCTCAAAAAGGTACCTTGTGAAAAAATTCCTTTGCAAAAATCTTCTGTAAAAGTACCTTAAAACTACCACTTTAAAAAACTTATTTCTTAAAAAAGTACTTTTTAGCAAAGTACATTTTCAAAAAATTACGTCTTCAAAAAAGCACCAGTTCAAACAAGTATCTTTTAAAAACTTACGTTTCAAATTTAGTAACTTTTTTAAAAAGTACCTTTCCAAAAAGTATTTTTAAAGGACCTTTTTGAAAACAACCTTTCCAAAAAAAATTCATTTATAAAAGTATTTAGTTATCAGTCGTAAAGCAGCTCTGGGCGAGTCAACATCAAGCGTCGTTGGCAATTATTTCTTAAGTGCAAGCAGGCCACTGTTGTTTATTGGCCTTCGAGAGTTTTGCGTCTCACTCGCACTGGTTGACTGATCTGCCACGGATAACCGTATATTCTTGCGGTTCTTCTGTGGAATTTCTTTAACAACCACGTTGCTACTTCCGTATGTGAAGGCATAGGTCGTATACAGTCAGTCACAAAACATTTTTAAAATACTGTTAATAACAGCTTGGGCTTATGGTCTAGTTACTCCGCCCATATTTGTGCAACCATATTATGCAAATTTACTTTGTATAATATGTATAAATAAATAAATAAATAAATAAAAGTAGTTATCTAGAAAAATTATAATTTTTAACAAATACTTCAAACAAGTACCTCTCCAAAAGAGTGTATTTTAAACACCAACATTTAAAAAAACACCTTTTCCAAAAAGAACCTTTTCAAAAAGAATACTTTTCTATAATACCTTTAAAAAATCACCTTTAAAAAAATTTATTTAAAAAAAGTGGTTCTCTAGAAAATTTCTTGAAAAAATTGCAATAGCATTTAAAAAAGCACCTTTTCGTTAATGAAGTAAAATAACTAATAAAATGGATACAAAGTTTAAATGAATGCGTCTACTTAACACCAGAGGCGCTGCAACGATGTTATACAATAATTTAATACCATGTGTCTCCTATCTCTTTCTAGACAGTAAAAAAGTTGTGGTTTAATTTATTTATTTATTGCGTATTTTAGAATTAATATTAAATTAATTCCGAAATATTTTATATGTAATGCATTAAACTCATTCACTTCAACAGACTACTTGAACATACGACTTCAAATGCCGTTGGCTGCATTTGTCGCTTTGTAGCCATGTACTTAATTATTGTTTTTTTTTTGAGACATCAGCAGCATCATCAGCACTTGATATTCAAATATTTATAGATACTTGATTGGTGCCGCCTGCAAATATTTTGTATTTACAAAACTAAAATTATTTTTTTAAATTTTTCTAATATTATTATTATAAAGTATGCATTTTATTACTTACACCACTTTCGGGAAGTTCTTTCTATTATTAATTCAATATTTTGTATTATACTGGCAACACTATATTATTTACTTATTGTCGCCAACAAAAACAAAAAATGGTTTAATTAGACTACAACAACAAAATCAGCATGGACAAGAACCTGCCACCGTGTTTTACCTTGCTGTCGTTAAAATAATCATTCTCATATAATTATGTATGTATATTCCATGCTTGACATATTGAAGTCCGTAGCTTGCTGTGGTGAATGTGTTCAATACTTACAACAACAAAAAATTATCTCTCAATCATTCTCTTTGTATTCATACTATGCTGGAATAAATTTAAAGCTTTTTTGGTTTGGTTACATACTCGTATACCAAGCTGTTCGTATCGAAATATATCTAAAATTGCTTATCGTGCAAAATAAGGCAGCACAGTGTTTTTTCTCTTTAAAAAAGAAGAAGAAGGAAGCCTTTCGGGGCGGAACTTCGAAGTCTAAACAGTGGCTTAGTACTGGGGCTACGGGCGCAACAATTGTATGCGGATTTAGTAACTTTTATTTAGATAACCATATCGCTATTATAGATGATGCTCACTATTGCAAGCAAGGTTTGTAAATAACCACGCAAAAGTACGGGCGCTAAGTCCGATGATTTGTTAGATAATTTTACTAAAAAAAATATATATAAACAAATTTAAATTATTACTTAACAATTTTTTTTCATTGATACTTTAAATATCTTTATTGACTGACAAAATCTATATGTATTTTCAATAAACGGCCATCACATTTTTTTTATCAAAAAAATCTTCATCACATAAACTTCAATAATTTTTTTTTACTCATTTCATTTTTGTGTTCTAATATCAAAATAATTTTTTTCTGTATATGTGCTAATCAATAGAAGCTGCGTCTGATAGTAGTGGATGCTCCCAGCGCTGAGAGATGCCATTTTCTACAAGGCATATCTTTCGTAAGCTTTTTAAGTAGTGCGTTATTAGTTTTCACAGTCAGTGATAAATATGATCTAAAATTGCAACCTCTTTGTTTCCTGCAAATCACATAGTGCGCTTTCTTAGTATGCCTAGAGGCGGTTGCTAACGCTTAAATTAAAGCGCTGTTAGGAACACCGTGAGCTGGAGTTACTACTGCTTACTACCCCAAACAGTTTAGATTTCAAAGAAGTTTTAGTTTGTTTCTTTCTATCTAGTCCTGCAATTATGCAATAAAAAAAACTAAAGTACGAGCCACTCACATGCACATTAGAAATTAGTAAAATTTCAACTTTTTTCCAAATAATTTCAAAAATAGTACACACGATTAAACAAACACTGCTGTTCATAAAACTTAATTGTTAAACATACATATTTCTAAACATGAAATAATTAAATTTAATTTGAACACTTAATAAGCCATTTATATGCATTCATAACAATTCAATCTATGCGCATCAGTCATAAAACACCTTTCATTATAACCAAAAGACATTTCAATTTTGTCAAAGTCATTGTGATATAGACCCCCAATAGAAAACTATAAATTCAATTAAATATTGATTTGTAATAAGATTTGACGCACTTGACAGATGGTTACACTATATTGAATATAAATGACATACAGAAATATAAAGTAACACACACACACACACACACACACGTGCAAGGTGAAAGTAAATAAATTAATATATTCATAATGTATTTATTTATGTACTTATGTATGTTTGAGTGTATGTGTAGGTAAAAAGTATAGCAAGTCGAATTACATTTATGTACGTGTGTTACACCTGCAGCTATTGCATAATGGACATACGTGAGTGTTTCAAACAACACCTTAAGAGATTTATGCACATGGTAGGTGTGTGTGTGTCTGTTTGAGTGTGCGTGAGTGTGTGGATGAGATGGAAGACTTCGATAAAAAGCAACTTATGTAATACCAACAAATAAAAGCCATCAATATTCGACATTTATAATATTAATGATTACTCAATTGAAAATAAACACATTTATGTTTAGATTAGTTTTGACATCCAATGGACAAGTTAATGTATATATACATACATACACACATACATACGTACATACTTACATACATGTATATATAAATAAAAACGAAATGTACGAAAGTAAGTATGAAATATTCTTGTTATTGGTATGTAAGGAAATCCATATGCTAACACTCCAACATACATATCGTGTACAGCCAGAAGACCATTACAAATATGTACATATGTACTCGTAGGTTGTATCTGGCAAATAAATAACTTATTAAACATAGCAATTTCTATTTCAATAGCTTTTTCGTATTTTCATTTACCAACCAAGCAAACAATATACAAACATATGTACATTCATATGATGTACAAAAATTTATCCTTGTCCAACAAAGGCATTTGATGTAATAGAAAACCATTTTTCTTGTTTAACATTTCTAGTTGGAAATTAATTCACTTTCATAGTTTTATTTTATTAAACAAGAATTCCAATGAAATTTACAGGCCTTTTCTTGTAGCGGTTTGTTTACACTAAATTGGTTGTTTTATTTATGAGGATTGTCGGTGTGCATGTATGTAGTGGAGAGGGTTTTCTTAACTCTGTCTTTGATGGCATAAATCTTACGAAATAATTAACACAATACAGTCCTTTTGTTTAAACATAAATTCTTTCGTCTTTCCATACTCTTTGTTGTGAGTTATAATCCCTAATTTACCAATACAATTTGTCAATTGAATATTAAACCATTTATTTTCTTGCTTACAAACATGTACATATGTATGTATGTATGTACATGTTGGCATTTGTCCTGACAGTTGCTTTCTTAAGAAAGTTAAATTTGTAAAAAAGTTGCATTTTAATATTCATAGCAAATAATTAACATGGAATAGAAAGAAGACGTTTTATAGTTGCGGAAAGCTCCCAGTAAAAAAAAAAAATCTAATTTGGAAGCACTAAAAACTGAGGGAAGCCATGTATTGCTTATTTGATAACAAAAGCTTCGAAAAATGGTTCTGAAAAGCACTCACGTAAGGCGAGCTCTCACAAAAATTATATATTATTATTTCTGTGAAACACTTTAGTAAGGCAAAAAAATTCATGACTAAATGTATTGGTTCTAGCTGGCTTATCTCGAAGAAAAAAATTTATTATTCATGCGCAACAGTAAGTGATTCTGTGACATTGTCTCCCTTACAAAAACGCTTCTGGTAATTTTTGCTGGGCTGCTGCATTGGTTTTTAGCGGATAACATAAGATTCCTTTTATATATTATTCCAATAGCTGCGAAGCGGCTGCTTCGAGGTCATAGGGTAGATTGTAAAGGTTGTTCCAGGTCTCCTTTTTATATATAAGAATAAATATTTTTAAGCAAAATAATCAAATGTTCATTTACTTGTAAAGAGAATAGTATGTCATTAATAATGAAAATCAATATAATTTTTAAGGTCTTGTTTCGTTTGCGGGCCATTGGCATAGACGCTACCTTGCACTTAATCTCAAAGAAAAAAAAAATGAAAAGGCGTTAAATCACTGGATTTCGGTGAGCAATTGCGATCATTGCATTGGTGCCCCTATGGCTGAGTGGTAGCGATGCTAGCCTCTCAGTCCAGAGGTCGTTGGTTCGATTCCCACCATAGACCCTGGGTGTTTTCTGCAGACAAGCTAATCGCTTTGCGGGTTGTGTTTGTTTAAAAGAAGGAATCACCCGATTGGCAAATTTTTCACGCAAAAGACTGGTAGTATCGTAACTACGCGCTATGAAATAGGTCCCAAGGAAATAACTCCCATATAAGAAGTGCAATAAACCCCAATAAAATAAACCCAAAAAAAAAATAAATAAGACCTAAGAAAAATTTTGTGAAAAAACACCACACCCAATAAAAATTTAATAAATCCCAAGTTGAAAAAAGCCCAAGAAAAATGAATTAAAGCCCATTTAAACTCAACATGAAAAAAATAACAAAAGCCCAAGAGAAATTATATACAGTCCAATTAAAAATTCCTTAATTTTATTAGGTCTGGTTTTATTTATTTTTTTTTATCTGGGCTTTATTTCTTTGTGCCTTATTTCATAGCGCCTGGTTACTTGTAAAGCACGTAGAACCGTCTTGTTGAACATAAACGACGTCCACATCAATATCTTACACTTCTGACCATATTAAATCATTAGTTATCGCTCCATAGTGCAATCCAATCACTGCCTCATTTTAATGAAAGTAAATCTCAATGATCCCGCTCAATCAAAACTAGCACCAATTAATCATACATTGAGGTTTGACTTAAACTATCATTCTTATTTCAGGTGTCAAAATTGACGTCACGTCAATACAATACCGCAAAAAAAATGGGGACTGTTCGCCCGTTGTCGACAACAACTGTCTGCTATTGACAGGATGACGCTATTTTTTAGACCTAAGGGAACAGAAACATACTGTCAATATCATAAAAATGTTTTCAAGAGCGAGTAGACGACCCCAATTTTTTGGTATTTTAGTAAAGTGACGTCGGCTATGTTGACTACTGGAATAAGAGTGAATAATTCTTGGGTTTTCCCAACCCTAAATTTAACAATTCTGAATTTGAAAATAGTATCCCAAACTAAAATTGGCCTCATTACTCGGGAAGATTTTTCGATGAAATTCCGGGTACAGTTTGATGCATTTCATGGACCCAATCAGCAAAGGCACGCTCTTGTTGATAGTCGATAAACATGAGTTTTTATGTTTAATTAACTTCAAAAACCTAAACCTAATATTCTTTGTTAAATGCCTAATGCCAAGTGTGGCTGCGAAAGGGATAAACCTGGTTTATCCTTAACACTATGGGCTGCAAGCCCAATACTCTCAATTATTCTTGAGCGACTTGCACAATCTCGATTCTTCACTAAATTCTGCCAGCAGCTTAAGTTTTTCCATTAGTTCTACAATTGCTGGCAGCGGAATTGCTTCACGACGAAATTCATTAGTCTTGCGAACTGTGACCTCGAAATTTTCCTACTTTTTGTGAAATTTAATCAGTTCAATGCGTTGTTGCAGCGTACATATCGTCCCATTATCGCCAAAAAAGCTTAAGCAGCATAATTTTCGAACTTAATTTTTTGACTAAAAATTATCATTTGCGATCGTAAATAATAGATTTTCGTAAAAAAAACCATGTCCAAGAAATGTGTCCTTTAACTTTTTTGGGGGTTTTGGCTCGATATGTCGTTCCATTTTTATTATTGACTTAGCTTTTACTAGTCATCTATCAAGTAGTTACGGCTTGAATTCAGAAAACAAAGCTGATACTGATTTGTGCGGCTAAAAGTCAATTGCGGCTATTGTATCTCGGATAATTTCAACAAAATATCCTCGCTGCCATTAATGTCAGAAACGGGCACATACTTTTCCGTTGATTTACAAAAATGCGCATGTTTTGGAAAAAGGGGGTTGTTTTAAAAAAGGCAGATAAGCGGAAGCTGAAAATTAGCCACAGAAGTCGGTGGCGGCTGCAACTATTCAAAAAGTGCCAGCAGCGTCTGCCAGCCTACTCCCAGCCAATCTGCTTCGTTGACCACTTGAGTCATGACGACTGTTAAAAAGGGTGAGCGATTAAAAATTAGACGTCTTAATGGAACACCTTTTATAACTTATTTAAAGTCTAATTTACTTTTATCTATACAAATGTATAATATCTTAATATAAATAATGAACTCCGCTTTCTTGTTTTTTAAATTTAAGATTAAATTTTGTTTTACAGGAATGGAATAAATGAGTTAATTTGAAATATGAAAATACAAAACTCGCATGTAAAAATTTTTGCATATAAGGCCTGCACATGTAGACTTTGCTTCATTTTTTCATTTTGATTATCCACACCGCGTAAAGCTGTAATCTTAAATACTCGTAGTGTCCATCATGATAATATATATTTTGCCTTGTTCCATTTTGATTTGTTGCCCATAAACTTTTTATGTTTTATCCTACAACAACAAGTAGTTGCAATTTTCTCCTACAAATATTAAATATACATAAAATCATTTTTAAAATGCTTAATAAACATTGCACTGGAAGACAGATGAGGACAACTCAATTCCGAAAACAGCAAAATACAGACACAGGATTTTGCACGCAGTCATATGTTTATTGTTAACGATGTAAATGAACAACAACAACAACAGCAGTAGCAGCAGTAACAGTAACTGGCAATAACAACAACATTAAAATATGACTAGCTTTATAAATTTCCCAGTAATACGCATAACGCAGTCAATGGTCATGCAGTAATGGAGAGTATCCCTTTTGAACATATAAATTAAGTGCAGCATATATTTAGGCACATGCATAAATGTGCGTAAACAAAAAGATAAACCCGTAATCCGAATGCGTATGTACTCGTATGTGCATTTAAGGCAAAATTGTATGAGTGAAATGACTAATTTCGCTAAAAATAGCAGAATGTTTGAGTAATAAACAAAAGCAAACAAATAGTAAACGGATGCAAGGATGGTAATAAAAACACTCGCTTTACGCTGCATTGCTTGCTCAGATGTAACACAAAAAAAAAAAATAATCTGCCAGTACAAGCAGAAACATTTAATTTTTGTCATATGGCGAACATGCATAATTTAAAAAAAAAAACAAAAAATTGCTATTAAACGAAATGAAAAATATTCAGAAAGTTTTGACAACATTATGAATTTTGTATAGTTTGGGGCCCTCATTTCTGCAGCGTCGTACCAAACAATGAGCTACATTTGTCAGTATTTGCTTGAGCAGAGAAAAAAAAAACAAAACTGTCAGTGGAAGTAATGGCAGCAGTAACAATTATTTATACTGAACCTATGGCGCATATAAGAACGAGTGTGTAGCAAAGTCATGTGTGAAAGCACTTTTCCCTGATTTGCTTTTACGTTGCATTACACCACACCGCGTCACAGCAAATGTTGTGGGCGGCTGTTTTGTGCAAGAGGGCGTTATTTTCCAAATATACTAAAGGCGTTTTTGCCATACGATGGCAATCATAATAAAGTGCTTTATGGAAACTAATTCAAATATTCATTCATTTCTCAAAAAAATGCATGTACTCTATGCCTTTATAATGTCACCTAACGTAATGTGGTGCCATATTACCATTGAAAGACATTAAAAAGTAAAAACATGCATGCAAACAGAAAATGCAAAATAGGGATTTAATGCGCAGAAAAATGAAATGACGGCGAAAGAAACCTTGCCATGCACATCAATGTAACTTTTGGCATTGTCATGTGCTTAATGTCACAGAAAATGCAGTTGCTTTTGGGGAAATTGCACTTTTATGTTGATTGCTTTGTATTTGAGTTTTAGTAGTTACAATTTTTTTTAAATAAAGCTAAATGGCTTAAAAAATTCTCCTTTTGAGCGTTGCTAGGCTTACATTGCAATCTATAGCATATTTATGGGAGCTCTAATTTAATTATTTATTGATGTAGAATTTAAAAAAAACATTTTATTTTGTATATAAGGCCAACAAACCGAATTTCCATAAAGAATTGTTTTATTGTATTGCTAAATCAAAAATATCTTTAATATTTTATTATTAATTGTATTTGTTCGAACTATGTATTAAAAAAATTTATTTAGATTCCCTAACTTATAATTTAGCTAAGTCTACTGTCATTAAAATTTCTTTTCAATGAAAATTTGTATTTCGTAAAAATTTTGTATTGAAAGCTGCCGCTACACTTGCCACTACTACAACACTTCCACAAACTATAGTAATATGAAGGAAATATTTCTGTTTGCCGCCTTAAAAGAAATAAAAAGTATACTAAAGTTATAAATGGCATGTTGGTAGTTAGTATTTGCGTGTTAATATAAATGATTAACATAACATTTTCTAGTAAACTTTACCTAAAAGAAAGTATTAAAATTGAACTTATAATATAAGCAAATGGCTATCAAACTATGCTATGAAAATAGTTTGTTGTTCGAAATTAGCCTAAAGGAAAACAACAATAACAAGAATTTGTTAGCCTTAAGTTAGGCTAATTACTTTTTTATGTTAGTTAGTAACTATTACATAGTTAAAGAGTTAATACACTGAGCGAAACAGAAAACATTTTGAAAACGAATAATTTACGTTTTTGAGTTACAAATCAAAGAGCTGAGTTTAAAATTTTAAAATTTGTTAAAGCACTAGTAATCCCAAATTATTATTTTACTTATTAAGTAAAATATTTTTTATTAAAAATACATTGAAATTGATTATTGGAGGGTTTCACTGTTGCTAATGCAGCAAAATCAGGGAACCTTTACATAAAAATTTCTTACTACAACTAGAGTTATTATGTTAAACTTTCATTTAAGCAAATGAGAAGCTAAACAAATAACAAAGTTGAAACAAGAACTCAATAATCAACATGTTTTTTATTTTCTTACCTTATCATTACTACATGGGCTGACTTTTTTTCAGCTTCAAATTGTAGTTAATTGTTGTAAATAACATCAAGTATAGAGTGTTGACACACAAATATTTTTTTTGACCGGGTGCTGTCAAGTTAATAATTGTTGTTTTTTGTGGGAATTGTTTGTTACAATTTAACTATTTGGTCGGTGGTGCACTCGTCAAGTCTAAAGCCAGATTGATAAGGACCAATTATTACGTGGACCATAGTTTTAACTTTCCACAGATTATACCTGAGAGTATCTGGTATGCGCTGTGTAGGAGACTTATCCCTTTATAGCTGGCGCATATAATTTTTTGTTTCTTAAATAATATTGAATTATTTTTTATAATTTCTTTCGATGATAAAAAAAAGGTTAACAGGGAAGATACGGAGTTTATTACTAATTTCCTTTAAGTCTTTTAAAAAACCATTTGTGAATAATTTTCTTTGAATAATCTTATTTTTAATTTGCTAACTTGCCTTATATTTTTATTATATATATTATTATTATATTAGTTTTTATATATTTTATTATATCGTTCAGTTGCATTCTAAATTACATTCTTCGAACTCCCCTAAAATGTATCGTTATATCTTCATTCCAGCCCAAAGATTTTTTGCATAAATTTAACTCCTTGATATGTTAACATTACTTGTCCTATATAATTTTTATATTTTCAACTGGCTGCTTCAAGTGTCACATTCAACTGCTTCTAAAAAAAATCCTCTCCCTAAAGTATGCTACAGTTTTTATATAAAAAATTTCTTTATAATAATTCTTTGGTAATTAAAATAATTACTAAAAGAATTATAAACAAGGAAGAAAAATATATAAATACCTTGCATACTTAGAGGGATTATAGTGCCATTTAAATGTATTAAATTTCTTCTTTCTTTTTCAAGTAAATGCCTCAATTCGTTTTTTGCACGTTTTATTTTAATGAATAGTCAACAACCTGACAACCCCATCATCACAATTTTAAGCGAGATACTTGCAGAAAATAAATAAATTAAAAAGAAATAAAAGACAATCTTTTGTTTGAAGCAAAAAACCAAGAAAATAGGCGGCAATTTTAAGCCGCAAGACAAAACTTATATAACAACAAGAAGAAAAAAAAACTGTTACAAAGTCACACAAATACTTAACACAACAAACACTAAAAACTACTTAGAAAAAAGCAGTGTAAAAAGGGGAACTACAATGTATAAAAAGAAAACGAAAAAGCAAAACTAAAAGCGACAAAATGCAACAACTTGACATGAAAACGTGCCCCAACACGAATATGAAAAATAGCTGCAAGGCAAAATGGTCACAAGCAAGCAGGCAAACAAACACACGAACTAACTAACAACACAAACAAATATAATAATAAAAAAGAACACAAACTAACCCAAATTGATGACGTTTTTATAACAGAATGACAATAGCTACAACAACAACAACAAAAACACAATTGTTCTAGCACGAGGCTGAAGTTATTGTAGAATAATAAAACTAACTTGAGGTAAAAGAACCAGCTAGTGTTAGTTATTTGAAACAAATAGCAACTTTTACCACAAAAAGAGTAAAAATAAAATAAAAAAAGTGTTTGTTGTTGTATAACTAAGATTTAACTAAAGAAGAGAAAAAAGGGTGAAAGGCAAGGATCTCACAGAACCACAACAAAAAACATAACTATGGGTATAATAAAGTTTTTTTCTCTTTGTCTTTCTATATTTTCGTAAATGCCTCTTGGCCACTTCATTCATTGTATTAGTAAAATGGAAATTGTGTTGTTAAAAAAGCAGGAAAAAATTTTAAATAAGTTTTTGTTTCTCAAGGAACATAATTCGAAAAAAAAAGTATTAAAGGCATATGACAATTTAAATGCCCTACAGATTAGTGTGATCGACTTCAAAACAATATTAACAGCACAAGAAATAGGAAGTTCTAAAATCTGAAAAACTGCTGCACTATAATGGATTTCATTCATGTAGGAAATTTACTTGCATGGAATTTTAAGAGGAATAAAACTTATATTTCACTAAAATGTTTATCAACAGCTTATATACTTCAGTCTTAACTCCCAGACAGTCTACTTGAATAAAAAAAATTTATATGAAAAGCACAATTTTTTTCAGTGATTTTTTTTTTAGGGAAATCCAAAGTTCATTTTGAGAATAAAATAGTGAATAAATGATTTCATATGTAGTCATTTAAGTTAAAATTTTTACTAAATATTTTTTTGTCTGCCCTCCTTAGGGCTCAATTTTCACTTTTTTCCATAAACTCTGATGACTTACTTTTTGGCATTGTACAAATCTAAAAACAATTTTTCGCACAAACACAAAAAAAACACTTCACTTGATGCTAAGTTACAGATTTTTGTTTCTCTTTATTCATTTTCCTCTTTGTTATAAATATACAAGTACAAAGCCAAACGAAATAGTACTTATTTCCGCTCCACTCTCTCGTTGACTTTCTAATAAACAACAGGCTTTCGGAGCAACTAAACAAAAGACAAAAAAAAAAGCAAAAAAAAACAAAAAGAAAAAGGAAAAAAGGAACATGTTTTTTTCAAGCAAAAGACCAAGGTCTTTTCTCTGACATGTTTAAAAAAATCCTTTTAAAATTGGTACTGTTTGTGCATTTTATTTTTTCTTCTTTCAAATGGAGAAATTTGTTGTCAAAAAATCTAAGGCAACACAACAAGTGTTAATTTACACTTCATTTCCAGTAGTTTAATTGGTGTAAAATTGTACTTTAATAATAATGGAATCCTGTTACTGTAAATGAAGTTTCGTTGTAAAAACTGGTACGGAATTTCAGGTTCTCAAATAAACTGCATGTAAAAAATTTTACGAAAATTGAGTTTGGTAAATTTCATAAAGAACTTTTCTAGTATTTTTGCTAGTACGGAACTTTTTAAATTTATTGTCTATCTTAGGGATGTTATAACTATAGGTGGCGACTTTTTTCGGTCAACTGTTAATATTCATACAGTTGTTTGGTCACGGAATTCGTAGTGTTTCTGTGTGTTGTATATTAAAAACTGAATGAATTTGTGTGTATGCAAACAAAATTCAACACAAAATGCTACACGATTATTTTTCCGTGCATAAAATCCGCTTTACTTATTACAATTCAAATGTCTATCGTGGCTTAGAAAACACATTTTATAGCAGAATTCCGAAAGTGCACATAATTGAAAACTAATAAACGTATAACAATAGCAAACTTCAAAAATTACAAAATAAGTTTTTTTAGTTCATTAAAAAATTAATAATTCAATGAAATATTATTCAAATATCATCCAAGGAGTTGATTCAAAAGAAATCAATTTATAATTTTTTATAATGCAAGAAGCATACTTTTTGGTGCTTCAATAAAACGAACAAATGCCAGTTAATGCGTATGAGCAATATTGTAAAATAAACCAACACTCGGGTGAAACACCAACATTTCACTTAGACTTTTTTGATTTTTAAATCTATAAGTGATTTATTTAAATTTAGATCTACAGCAAAAAACTTTATTATTATTTTTATCTTAACGACGTGACAGCCTCGCAACATGTTCTTATACCAAAGACTCAGTGTTTTTCCAAAGATGTAGTTTTATTTCAAAGACTTGGTTTTTCCCCAAGGAAGTCATCTTTTTTTTAAGGACACACAACTTTTCTCTTGAGTTCCAAAGAAGTACTCTCTTTTAAAAACGTACTTTTTTCCTTAATGTTTAGTGTTTTCCGAATTATTTATTTTATTAAAAGCTTAGAATTTTTTTAACCAACTGATTCCTTTTCCAAACTTTATGTTATGATGTAGAATTTTTCCAAATACGTACGTAAGTAGACATTTGCCAGGAACGTAAAAAAGAAAAAGTCTAAATTTTCCTCACATAAGATGACCAGACCCTCAAATCGCTGATGTCCAATAAGACATGAGCTGTGTGGTACAAAGCGCCATTTTAATTAAAAAACATATGTCCATATCGTCTAGTTCTGGATAAAAAAGTTGGCAATCATAGGCTCATAGTGGTCACTTTTGACGGCGATGGACTGGTAAATGTGGACTGATGACGTTGCCAGTTTAAAATCATCACCAAACAGTGATATTGTATATTCTGGGATTTGTATTGTCCAAAATTCGACAATTTTGTTTGTGGGCATAGACAATCATCCTGAATTTCTACTCATCGCTGCAGATGATTTATCGATACAAATTAGAGTTAGTTTCCAACTGCTGTAGATTCTTTTAAGCAAAAACATGTCGTTGTCTATGTGTCTTTACCTCCAGTGCCAAAATTGGTCAAGTTGTGATCCGCGAAATCGACTACCTGGAATGATACTGCCAAGCTGTTGTCCTCGATATTTTCACAAGATTTTACCTTTCGTCGTTAGTTGATTGTTTTCTGAACCAGTGCTTATATTCTGTAACTTCGGCGAGAACTTTTCCAGACGAAAAGTTTGTTATCATTTTATGAAACACAGGATGAGTTACAAAAAATTTAGTTCCATGCTCATGTTTTTTGTAAGCTTTTTTCAAGTTTCATATGAGTCAGCCTGTGGAAAATGGACATTCAATGTAATTGTTTGAAACTTCTCGACCAAGTTACAGAACACAGGTACAAGAGACTCGAAATGATCCGACACAATGTGAATTGTAATGTCGGCAGGACGATTATGGTGACCGTAAAACGAGTGATTTGTTTGGAAGATGGGTCGAAGGAAGCAACCATTTTTATGAAACAACTTTATCATTTGCACGTGTTGCTGAATGTAACATCTGTGCATGATGATTTGCAATACAGAGCGCATCACTGCGCTGCAATTGGAAATTTAAATACCCTAAATTACTTCACTAAACTAAATAATTCACAAATAAATGTCAAATATGGGCTACAAACATGGCTACTGACAAAAAAGATTATCTGCGAACTTGTATTGCATTTTAAATAAAAATTTGCTGGTATAATGCAGAGCAGTGCTGCGTTTACAAACAGACTCTGACTGTGTTAACGACAGCCAAGTAGACAGATGTAACTTCCACCAAGATTACCGCTATCAACTGTGAAAGTTCAGTAGTCCCTCCTGAAGTATTAGCTAACAAAGAAGTGTTGTTAAAGAAAACTTGCAGTTTTTACGTGACGTCTTTCAGTAATGGCAAAATAAATATTTAACTATAAATTCTTTTATTAGCAAAATGATTTTAGAAAATGAAACTTATGTCATTGGAGAGGAAACCTTTCGGTATAATTGATTTGCGTGTTGCGATTTTTATCTGTATTTGGTAGTCTTGATATTAAGATTGAAAAATATAAAGAATTTTTAACTGAAAGTGTTTTAATTATTTGTTGCTAAAAATGTAAAATTTTGCTCTTACTGAAAATACAATAACTAAGATATGTGCGACACATTTTTTTATAACTTAGAGGCCATTCAGTGTTTGTATAAAATAACTGTCGTTTTAAACCCATTTTCCATTTGTTTCTATAAAATGCTTCTTGCTATAGCTGTTTGATTTCTTTTAAATAATACTTAAATTTTGTTGATTTTCCTTTTGGATTTGCATTACTTATATCTTTATTTTTATATGAAACTCCAAACCACTTTTTAAACAAAAACATCTGCTCATTCAAAGACTATTAATTCCTTAATACAAAACAACACAATAAAACTTTAAGCACTCATTTGCTAGTCGCAATTCCCACCCAATAAAAAAAAGAAAACAAACGGACAATTTTTGGAAAATTTCCAAAGCAAACAAAATTGTTTAAGCAGTAAGTAAAACTTAAGACTACAACAATCTTAAGACTAACTACAGCGAGTAAATTTTGTTGACAATCAAACATGAAAAGATATAATAGATATTTTCATTAGAGAACGGCTAAAATCCTTATTTAAGTGGCTTTCTAGATTGAGTATAGATTGCAAGACATTAGAGATGCCTGGTGGTGTAGTCTAAGCGCTGGGAGTAAAAGAACAAAAAAAAAAGATAAACAGGAATAAACAGTGTAACCAGGGAAATATTTAACAGGAAGTAAAACATAAGCTAAGCTTAAGTAAATATTAACAAAACATTAAGAGATTTCAGCTGCAGTTTAACTGTTACCCAAGCAAATATTTATTTATGTACCACAACTATACAGACACACATAAGATTATACAAACATATTTGTCTTAAAATTGAGCTGAAAATAAAAGAAATACTTTTCTGAAGTCTATTCCTACATTATTTGAAAAAGTTTTAATTTGAAACCTTTAATCATTTTTTTTTTGGATTTTTATGTTTTGTGACGCCATACCAAAACGGAGCGCAACATGACCTTAATGATTTTTTTGAGCAAATTTCCTTGGAAATTCTAAGGTCGAAGAAATTAAACATGATGATAATCATAATTTGTATCATTCCTTTAACCATCAGAAAAAACATGATTTAAATTAAAAAATGGTTCTCATACGCGTGTTTTTTTTTACTATAATTCGCCTAAATTTTAAATTTTTTGAATATCTATTTTTCTTATTATTGTAGATGTAATTTTACGTTCGGGCAGAACACTTTACTGTGGGAAATTTTCCCCTATTTTTGGCCAAAACTTAAAAACTTAACATTGAAAATTCGCAATTATTTTTGCACTATTTTTGGATTCAAAGTTTACACACACACACCTACACACACGCCCACTGTGTAAGGGCAACTAAGCCTTTTAATTTGTTTTTTTTTATTTTCTTTTGCTTATTCATTTCTCTTTTATTTATTTACTTGTAAGACGTCTCTTGTCTGTTTTGGTTGAAAAACAAATTAAAAATTTAGATTAAGAATTTGCAAACTTAATTTTTTTTCATCATTTCTCTGTCGTATTTTCTCTCTGTACGATAATGTTGCAAAATTTTAGTAAATTTCAAGCGTTTTATTTTGTATTCTCTTCGTTCGTTTTTTTATAGTTTATTTTCTGTAAATTTTCATTAGAGTGAGCATGAGTTTACCCAGCAAACATTTGCTTTTTTGGGAAGGAAGCATAAGGAGATTGCGCTTCCTATTCTTAAATTTAAAGAAAACGAAGTTAATGCATTTATTTGTTCTATCGGATTCATTATAGGAATAAAACATGGTATAAGTGTCAGAATCAGTTTTCGTTGGCCAAAACCTAAATATTTTTCTTGAAATGGATTCTTAAAATTTTTACGCCATCAGAAAGAAAACATATCAAAGCTCAAGTAGCCAGAAACTGAGGTCAAGCTGCTAAAAACAAAAAATTTATTTCAATAAATAAAAAAAAAAATATTATATCTTTAGGGTAAACCCAAGACATAAACGCTTCCAGGAGCGAAAGAAATTATAAAGACATGAATCTAATTCAAGACCCGATTGTTTTTTCTTGACCCTTGAAGTTGTTTACTATGTGGAATTCCCATTTATCGACTTTAAATATGGAGTTTTTGTAATAATTTAAAGAACACCGCCAACATTGATTTGTTCATTAATCTAAGACCAAAATAACGTAGTCGTATTTATTTCGCATTATTTTCTGTGCTTCTCCTCTCCATTTTATTACCAGCATATTTTTGATGAAAAAAAAAAACTAATTTCTTGCTGTAAGTAAAGTTATTTAACTTGTTGTTATTGTTATGCTATTGCTGTTCTGCTATTGTTGAATAGATTGAAAATTTTGTATTTCATTTAGATTTCCAGCAACATTTATTGCAATTATTTACAAACGGAATTTTCACTTACAGAGTATTTAAATAAGGATTTAGTTTTATTTGTAACACTCTTACGATAAATACTCGTAACGTCTTTCAATTAAATCATTGTTGAAGAAGCCAACACAAATACCGTAAAAGAAATTTTGCCAACAAGATTTTCTTGTAAACAACTTCTTCAATTTCCCTACGCTACCGTTAAACACTCATTCATTCATTCCTTCATTTAAGTATGTGTGAAATAGTAAATGGAAATAAATTTGTAAGTAAATAAAATAATTTTTGAGAAAATACCGCCATCCGTTTAATTTAAATTATAGTATTTTTGTTTAAATAAAGGAAATTTGATTACAATTAATGCAAAGGAGTGAACAGCTGGCTATTGTTTTCGGCTGTTTAAATAAAATTATTAATTGGAAATAGAGTGTGTATACATATATTAATGTTTATTTAGTACAAGAGCTCTCTGTTATTTGCTTTGTAAATTAAGAAGACTTCTGTTAATTGATTTTCGGTTTATTTGTCAGTGGAAAAGAGAAAAGAAAGTATATCGAAAAGGATGGTTGTAAATAGCAAATAATATTCTTAAGCAGTCGTTGTCAAATGTAAGACGAAAAAATGTTGTTGTAAACAGAAAATTACTTTAATAAAAAAGATTCCCTTTAAGCAGAAAAATATTCTTAAGAAAGTTACAACATGAGTCTGATCGTCTGAAAGAGATAAAATATGAAAGACATTTAACAATTTTCAAAGGACAGTAATATCAGGAAAGAATAAAACTATTGGCCCTAAAAGTATGCTATACAAATTTAACAAAAAATTTTAAACTCCTTTGCTCCCTTAAGACCATTTTTCGCGATAACATTTCTCTCAATTTTAAATCAACAACACATGAATAACCATCTGTGCATGAGCTTTCTGAAGAATCATAATATAAAGAGCGTTCAACAATTTGCAAAATACTACGAGTACAACAACACTAAAGAACAGAACTCATGGCCCTTAAAGTATGCTTCATAAAATTCAATATCAAATTTTAAACTCATTTTGCTTTCTTTAGCCCACCTTAAGCGATAATTTTAAACTGGTCTACTGCCAAATTTCAATCAACAACATGTTAATGACGATCTGCGCATGTTTTTCTTGAAGAGTAAAAATATAAACATACCTAAAAATATGCTACAAAAATTTAATATCAACTTTTATACTCTGTTTCCTTTAGGTTATCTTTAGCCAGTTGTCAATTTTAAATAAACAGCATTTAATAAATTCTAAAAATACAATAATATCATGAAAGAATAAAACTAACTCATCGTCCTAAAAATATGCTACAATTATTTTCAAAATACTACAATATCACGAAAGAGCGGAACGCTTAGCCTTAAAAATATACTACAAAAAAATAAATATGTGACCTGCTCCACGAAAAGGGACCTCTGCGCCGAAAATTTTTTTTTTTACTTTTTACCATGCGCAAAACACGGAAAACGAAACGCATTTTTAAACGCGTTTTTCTCAATAATTTTTTTCGGCGCAGAGGTCTCTTTTCGTGGAGCAGGTCACATATATTAAAATTAAACTCATCATACTTTCTTTAGTCCATCTTCTGTAATAACTAAAAACAGGCCAACTAATGATCTAACGCCTGATCGTCTTAAAAGCCAGAAATATAAATAGTACCCCTGTTAATAACATCATGGGCATATGGTCTAGTTGCTTGATTTGTGTGCAATCATATTCTACAAATTTACTTTCTAGAATATGTATTAATAGATAAATAAATAAATAATCCAAAAAAATGCTACGAAATATTCAATATAAACTTTAAAACTCTTTCTGCTTTCTTTAGCTCCTTTAGAAATCTGCCAATTTGTTACGAGTATCAACAACAAGTCAATAATTAAAAAGTCAAATACCAAAATGTTAATAAACAAAATTTAATGCAATTAAATGTTTCGCACTGCTACCAAATATGTGTTTGCCTGTGTTTATTTAATATTCAACTTTGCTTTTCGTAATCTATGGGTAAAACTATTTCACCAACTATTTCAAGCTGACTAAATAAAAGTCAATTGATATTTGTTGCTTTTTCTGTGTTTTTTTTCGGTTTTTTTTTAGTTTTTAATTAAAAACTTTGTTGGGAAAATAGTTAAACTTTTTCGTTGGTTTTAAGTGACAACTATTAAAGCAATGACAGACTTTTTTCCGTTTAAAAAAAATAAAAAATCAATAAAATCAAAATAGAATAAATAAGCAAGTTAGTTAGAGAAGAGAAAATAGCATACACGTACATAAATAGATAAAATCATTTATTAAACTTTAATTTAGGGTAAAAGTTCATTTTGTTTGAAATACAATAATAAAAGGTTAAACTGTTTTTTAAGTTGTATTGGTAGACTATCATTAGTCAGGCAAAACAAAAACTATACTTTTACAAACAACAGCTCCATTGAAATTAAACATACGAGCACTGCACTAAAAAGCCTAAAAAAGAAAAATGATGTCGCAACTTAAAAGTTTGTAATAATTCATATACCGACAATTGGTAATATAAATTACAAAAATAAGATTTGTTCTTATTTTATTACAAAAATAAATGAAAATAGATTTCTTTGCTTTTATCAATATGATTTTTTTCAGTAAATTGGAATTTGACCAGACACATAAATTGATTAGTTTACTAATTTTAATAAATTCACGAAGGCAAGTAATTCACATGAAAATAACTATCCTTTGCTGGTTGCCTTTTGTCTGCTTATTAAACGTATAAAGGTTGTAATGCAACATTTTACTTACGTGACTCTGGTCCGAAGGACCATTTACTATCCTGTAATTTATTGGTATAGAACTAGGTATGATATTGGTACTTTTTTATGTTGTTAGGACACAAAGTAATTATTATATAATCATTCGCGAACGAGATAAATACTTTTTGTACCCACAGTTTACAACTCGCAAATTTAAACGAAACTGAGGGCCGGTTCCACGCTGTCGACAACGTTCGACTTGTCGCACGTTTACATTTGAAATAAAAACAAAATCTTAAAATTTGTGTTTGCTTTGAATGTAAGTGTGCGACAAGTCGAATATTGTCGATATAATGGGACAGACCCTAAAGCTTTTGACTACCAACTTTTAACCAGCTCTCCTTTTTTTTTCTTACGATCATAAATTGATAACTTTTTCTTTGTGCATTTCCTATTTTTTTGTAATAAATATTTTTTGAGTACTGTTGTCCTATTAAACATGTAAA
Source organism: Nowickia ferox (assembly GCA_936439885.1). Lineage (NCBI taxonomy): Eukaryota > Metazoa > Arthropoda > Insecta > Diptera > Tachinidae > Nowickia > Nowickia ferox. The sequence goes on from OW387026.1 coordinate 6,541,805, forward strand.
AAATACAAATTCTTATATTCAAATAATAATTATATACTTGTGCATTTTTAACGAGACTTGAACATGTTTTTTTTTTATTGTTCAGTGTGCCACAAAGGTGTGGCACGCGCATAAAATACTATAAAAATACTGGTAATTAACTTAATTAAACACTTTACATTTTATATCTTCTGTTGCTACGCGCAATGCTTTTTGCCATTGTCCAACCATACTCTTGATTACCACAAATTCTGAATGTCTTTTCTTTTTATTGATATTTTGCTCGGCTCATAAAATATCACATCAAACTTTTGCTAGCACAACTTTAAGTATAACGAATTAAGCAAAAGTAAAATTTAATTAAAAAAAAAAACGTATAATGAATGCAATATTATGTCAAAATTGTGGAGAGATATTTTTGTGTAATTTGCTCGAGTTGAAATTGTACACGTCAAAGTAAGTTTATGAAAAAACATTTCTTCATATAATGCAAAATATTTTGGCTTTGGTATTCTGTAGTGGTTTTGTAATTAAATTTTATATGTTTTTAATACAAAAGATTAAAACTAAAATTGTAGCCATAGAAAATGTTTAAATAAGAATAATATAGGGTCCGCCAGATAATAATTTTTTTTTGAAAACAGGGCGCAAAACATCGAATGTAGCTTCGGCTGTGTGGCACGTAGCGCCGTCCTGTTTAAACTAAATGTTGCCAATATCCTCCTCTTCAATTTTTGTGATCAAAAATTCGTTCAACATGGCCCGATAACGATCGCCATTGACTGTAACTGCCACTCCTTGCTCATTGGCTTAATTATGCCTCTGGACCAAAATCCGCACCAAACAGTGACTCGTTTTGGGTTCGTCGGCTTTTCAATGTATGCGTGCGCATACATTGTGCCCCAAATGCGACAATTTTGCTTGTTTACATACCCGCCAAGATCAAAATGAGCTTCATCTGAAAATATGATTTTTTTTGGCAAAATCGGGATCTTCTGTAAGTCGATCGCAGGCAATATTTCCCAGCGTTGTTCAAGCGTATACACAACCATATTCGTTCAGCGGAAGGATAAAAGTAATTATCTGTCAAATCAGACATGAGCTAAGTGTTACCATTCACGAAATATGCATTAGTTGAAAAAAACGTTATATGGCGGACCCTATATAATGTATTGGAAACAGATTTTTATCACTTTTTCTCTACAAATAATCTTTTGCACAATCTCTTTATAAAGGCAATACGAAATACGAAATCGCTCATTGATTTTTGTTAAAATATTTACTTGATTATTGTGCTAAATTTAACAACAACATGCAGTATGCATTTGTCCCTTTTTAACAGTAAGCAAATCAGCTGATTTTAAGCTCTTTTCTTAAGTCACTTTCTGCAACTCTGGTATCCCCTGTGATACTCATTTTAATGGAACAACTTAAACATCTGCATAATTTAGCAAGTTGTGGTCTGCGAGTGTAAAAGAGTTCCTGTGAGTGACTGCCTCAAATGCTCTTGCATACTCTTACGCATATTGGCGATATTTTGGATAGATCTTGTGTTTCGTCGAAATATGGGTATTTTTCAATTGTTCACTGAATCACTGACCTCAAATTTATCCACCATACTGGGATTTGTCCTCTTGGTATAACGATAATTGTGAACGTGAAATAAGTGAAGCTGGCAGAAGATTGCCTCCAAACAATATACATTTTGTTAGAAAAATTTTATTATCTGTTGCTGAATTCTTTATCCATATATTATAATTAGCCAAAACAGACTAAATAAATAACAACCATTTCGACAGATGTAGATGTAGCAGTTTCCACAGTATGGCCATTGCGAATTGACAAATTTCGGAAGTCTCTATTGGAGGAGCCATTGAATATCAAACAATTACTGCTCTAATTCTTATATTCCGCTAAATTTGATCCCTTCTTCCCAAATAAAGCGTGTAAATCTCTTTAACTTTTCAATTACAAATTAACTAACTAACACTCTTTATTCCCATCGTATACGTTTCAAAGAAAATTATTCTTTCCTTCTTATTCCTTTCTGGTATTACCAGCATAACAAAGCTGTGTTTTTTGTTTGTTTTCCTTGTCTGCTGCTGTTGTTAAATATTGTGACTGCTAATGTCACCATTGAACTCGCACCACTCAATTGTTTGGTTGTAATTACAATTGTTTATTCTAACTCAGCAAAATGCTTGTTCATCGTACTTTATTTTTCTGCTTGCTTTTTTTTATATATTATTTTTTTTTTTATTTCATACCAACGACTTTTAATTGGCATTCTAGTAATTAACTGTGTTGTAATAGTTGTTATTGCTTGCTACTTTTGTGTTATTCTTGTTGTGCCATTGCATGTTGAAGACACAAATAATTGATGCTTTTGCCAGTGACACTCTTAAGTAAAGTTTTTATAATGAGCTAGAGCTTTTAAGGAAACTGTTTTCTAAAAAATAAAATAAAAAGAAATAAGAAATTGAAAAGAAATTAGTGGAAGCTATATATAAATGGCTGGGCCACATCCTTTATGTACATAGAATTTTAATTATTAATATTAATATTGGTTTCACTATATTAGAGCACACTTTAAACTTAACAATCTTTCATTAATACCGGCGTAAGTGTTTAAAAATTGATTCTGACTTTTCCTTGGAAATACTTTTTGGATACAAACTTTTCCAAAGCAAGTTTGTTTTGGGAAGTAAGTAATTTTCATTGCTTGCGGACTTGCAGTACTTTAGAGACTTATTCATAGTTTAAGCTATAAAAAAAATTCCCGCTCTATTTCTTTATGTGCATTATGTTTTCGTTTGAAGTCTTACTGATTTTTTTTTAAATATTCTTTAAGTTTTTCCTTCCTAGAGTTCCGTGTATTCCTTAAGATTCTTTGACAGATTTATTAATAATTAATAAACAAACTAAGAAAACTGTAAAGGGAATCATGCATGATATTTGAATAAGCAGCGCAAAAGGGTAAATTTTTAATTAAAAAGCAAGAGGGAGTCATAAAATTACTAGATTGATTATTGACTTGAAAAAATTCTAAGAAAGTAAAATGTAAAGCTCATATTTTTCTTTCTGTTACTTAAGCATACATATGCCTTTAAAGTTGCAGTCTCAGCCAGCAGTTGTTTGTTAAACATTTCATGTTTATTCATAAAGAGAAGTTTCTGTTCTTTGATTTTTTATTTTTCATATATATTTTTTGTTTTATTTTTGATGTGCTCATCACATTATTGCTTCTTCTGCCCGGCATGAATGAAAAATTCTCCTTGAAGTTTATGCTTGTTAATTATTGAAACATTTAATTTAGTTTTGTTTTCTTAGAAAGACATTTAAAAAACGCTTTTCCGCTTAATGAAATGTAAAACAAACCTAAAACTTTTCTTGAGTTTTAAGCTTTAAAAGTATCATTTCGTTTATTTATATTTTTTTGCTTTGCTAGAAAAGTCGACATTTCAATCTTTGATGTCGAATGGTGGCTTTTTAACATTATTTTTTATTTACAGAAATTAAACAAAGAACAAAAAAAAACCCTGATTAATTATTTAAATCATCAGCTTTAAGGTGGAGTATGCTTTTAGGCGGTTGTTTAAGTTACATCATAAATAAAATTATTCTGTTTTGCTATTTATATTTATATTTTTTTTTTTTTTTGCTTTATGGTGAAAAAAATATGAATATTAAATTTAATGAGAAAAAGAAGGGAATTCTTAATGTAATATTTTTTTTAATAATTAACTGAAATTATCATCAATTTTTAAACTTGAAGTTGCTTACTTGCACTCACTAACGTTTGAAGACTAGCTCGCTTCCGTAAATGTAACAACATATATAAAAAAATTAAATTGAAGAAATTTATTTATACAAATTATTTACCGCAAAAATTTAAACAAATTCAGTCTTCGCTTCTTAGCTTTACATAATGTTAAGAATTTGTATGACAAACAATTTGGTGACGAGATTTAGGCCTAATAAGGCTCTAAAATTCCGAGGCGGCTTAAAAAAAGTCAATAAAAAAATTAAAGTAAAACATTGCCACAAAAAACTTAAACTATAAAAAATAGAAATATTAAATAAGTTAATTTAAAAAATTTATATATGCGGCATGCCCCAAAATGTCGAACGATTTCTGTCGACATCGAGAGACAGTGCGTTAAGCTTTCAATGAGTTTTTTATAAAATATTTTAAATCATAAACTTGAAACAAAATAATACTTAAACAGTTTTAAATTTGCCCTTTAATTTTTTTGACATTTACTTGCTTTGCTTCCTTTTTTTCAATTTTCCTATTCATTTCATTTCATGGACGGTACCATACAGCCATTGTCTTTTGCTGCATAATTTTTCGTCTCGATTCAGTTTTTGTCTATTACAGCACAAGAAAAAAAAAAGAATAAAAAAATTTACATGATATTACTGCAGTTGTAAATGAATTGAAAGAAGACCAACCAACAATAAAACAGTTGTAGACAAGCCAGTGTGAGCATGATGAAGAGCAGAATAGAGCAACTTTCATACAAATACCACAATATACATACAAGCAGTTATTTGCTTTTCAAGCCATGTCAGCACATTACAATTTTTGCTAAACAAGATTTATGGTTTACTAACATTTTATTTGTATGCTTCTTTTAGTTGTTGTTGCTGTTGTTGTGCTATGCGAAATACGCTCACTTTAAACAGCCAACTTCAGGGTGTAGAGAAAAATGAATTGAAATACCAAAAGAAAGACAGTGAACGAGTATTTGCTAAAGCAAGTATGTGTGTGTGTGCGTGTGTGTGCGTGAATGTCAGTGTTGCAAGTGTAAGTCGTTGAGTGTGAACTGAATATCCACTCTTAAAAAAAACATGACATGGCTATGACTATCTATTTTGTGCGGTGTCGTAGTCAACGTCATACTTGACGTGCTTTTTATTCTATGCCAGTTATTTAGGCTTAGCACCTACAAATATGCAATAGATTTTCTTCTATGCTTCAAAAGGTTTTTTTATTCTAATGTTTTATATCTTTTGCTTGCACTACACTTTCGCAGCACATGTGCTCGTTAAGTGTTACAAAAAGAAAAAAAAGCTTACGTAATGCTTTAGGGAATAGTAAGCATGAGCGAAGAAAGAATTGTACAAAAAATCATTTAACACATGCGAAATGTTCGTAAATTATTTAAAATCAAAAGGGTTTGTTTCAGCAAAAAAAAAAACAGAGACAAGAAAAGGCAAACAATGTAAAGCCAAACCGGTCTTCTACTACTACTACTTTGCGTGTGTGAGTGCTGTGAAAATGCAGCATTTTAAAAAAGTGTTAAGTGTATGTTCTTTTCACTAATGCTTCAACGGTTTCTGGTTATTCCATCATTTAACCATCATTCTTTGAGTGCATAACATGTGTGTTTGGCCTGCTCTTGTTCGACTATGCCTGGCAGTAGACAGTCATTTCCTATATAGGCCTTCATGTAATTACCACTTGTTTCCCGTTTTTATAGTTTTCCGTTGGCTTCCTTATTCCTGCATATTTTTTTCATTCTCAAACATACTTTACGGCTCACTAGTACGGAAATATGTATGCTTATGTGCTAACAGCTTGTTTGTTCCCCAAGCGTGGCATACAGTTTGTTTTTTTTTGCTTTTTTTTTTTTTGCTTTCAATATATTCCTTTCAGAACACATTTCTTGTTATATTGCAAGCAAAAGTATTTAATAGTTTTTCTCACATGTGTTTTCGCTACAAATTTAAATTTATTTTGTAAGTCTTATTGGCTGGTGGGTGGGTGTGTCTTTTTCTTGTTAATTTTTTTCAATTTACTTGTTTTCTTCTTTTTCCTATCATACTTTGGAGCCCACCTTTATTTGTTTTTCCTACCTTAGACTAGAGTTTATGGTTATCGTGCCCAAGTTGTCAGCAGTCTCATGTTGTAACAACACAGTTTTTAAAAGTCGTTAGCAAAATGCTACAAAAGAAAATAACAACACACAATGGCATTCGCCATAAAGACAGCAAACACTAACTAGAGGAAAAAAAATCGCTCTAAACACTTGCATAGATTTAGGCTTACAATCTTGATAACATGCTAAAAGCTCAATAACTTGCTTCACAAAACGTTAAGTATGTAACAACATGTTTGTGTTTATAGATGTGTTTTTCTATTACAGAAAAAAGGGAATCAAACATTTCCACAATGCTTAAAAAGATTCAAACGGAAAAGCGAAAAAACTTTTTCAATTGCAACTTATCGTTTGTTATTATTTTTTGCAAAAAAAAAAAAAACGAATCAAAGTTTTTTATAAGTTTTATTAAAGCTGTTACTTTCAAAATAAAGAAAGTTATTTCAGGCATGTTTTTTTAGCTCACGAAATTTAATTAACTTTTTAAAGTTCTTGTACGAAAATTGAGCTGAAGTAGGTTGAAGGGGACCTACAAATTGCCGTTCTGATGTCTGGGAAGTATCTATGTATGAAAAAGCAGAATACTGCTAACCAACAAGACAGTTCTCAGAATGGATTTTAATAGAGGATACTAAAAAAAAACAATATATACTTAGCGGCCTTTTGAAAAATTATATAGGAATATTATTTGAGGGGTCTAAAGTTCCCCTGTATGGCCTATTTGTGCAGGCTATCGGTTTATGAGACTGCGTGTTCTTTACATCTAAGGGTTAGGGTATGTTCAGCAACTTTGCAGAGAATATTATGGAAAATATTTCTGTGGAACACATTGACTCTTTAAACCCCCTCCCTCACAACAAGAAATACCGAAGTATATTTATTTGACATAATGTCTTTATTTATATGACACTTTGCTTGTTTTTTTGGTTAAGCATTATCTATATGCATTTCGTACCATCTTATGGAACTAATCATTTGGTTCAGTGCATTGACTCAAGACTGTCATTGAGTCAACACTGTTGACCCCTGAATCTAAGGCGTATGATAAATATTTAATGAAAATAGTTTTAATTTGTCAGACATGTTGCGTATACGCAATATTTACATTGATGAAACAGTAAAATTAATCATACGTAGGCCTTTCATTAGAGGATTCTAACTTCGAAATTTAAATAATAGAAAGTATGTGTGTGTGTGTGAGATATCGATGTCTGCCGAGTTATTACCTCCTGAAGCTTTTATCTCTTAACTTCTAAATAGTGTAGCCACACTGAAAATTAGACAAAGTGTTTTCAAGCAAAGATCTAATATTTGCTTCATTCATATCACAATTCAAGCTTAAAAGTGTATAGGAATATATAGGAATGAATGATATCAAATGGGCTTTGTAGACGACAATTTCGATTTGATGCTTTTTGTCTTGGCAACTTAAAGGGTTTAAGTATTTTGCCCTTATATTTAAAGTTCATCCTCTTTAAAGACTTTTGTAGCTATTGTTTAAGTTGCCGAAGTGCGATTGAACTAATCATAAAATCAATATATTTTTTTTATATTTATACCACAGTCTTATAAATGATTTCATACGAAATATTTTTGTTAAATGTCTTTTCTCCGCCGACTATGTGGATTTGTTGCTTTTTTCAATTCAATTTTCATGGAGATTAAGTATATTGTCCTATATTTACAGTTCAGCCCCTCTAAGGACTATTTGAGGTATTTCTTAAGTTGCTTTGAATAGGTACATTGAATATTTCTGTTTTGTTTGTTTGTAATTAAATTTCTCAATATAATTCATTGAGTTTTGTTTTAAAGTCACATTTATATTATTAGTCTCAGTTTCATTTAGTTTGTTATTAAATTTCATTAAGTTTATTTAATTTAATTTATTTGTGAGTGTGTGTATGTTTTTTTTTTCATATCGCCCTTTTGTTTGCAATTATGTTTAGCAATTTAATAAAAATCATTTGGTGTTCTATTATTTTTTCTAATTGTGGTTTTTATATTAAAAATGGCAGGCTTTAATTCATATGCAAATGCATTATTTTTGTTAGTTGACTTTGAAAAGAAAAAGCATTTGTAATTTGTTAACAAAACACTGAACAAATAACGTTTTGGTTGCCACCAATTATAACTGATTATGATTAGCGACAAAACAAAAATTAAATAAATATTTAGCATAATTTAAGAGATAATGGCGGTATAATATTATAAAAAAAAATTAAGTTAATATTTAACTTGTGGTTAAATATAAATCGTTATATTGCAAAAACAAATGAATGTTATAAATGTTTACAATATGCCAGAAAACGAGGCTTGATTTTAGATTAAAGTTAAATTATTTAAAATAATTTTGTTGCAGTTATTTCGTTTAATTTATTTTTTCTGTGCTATAGAAATTTATTTTATCAGATGGTGTAAAATTTTTTTATATTTTTTATGGTCCTCGTTATGTTATTAAATTGTTCAAAGAATTTTTTTACTAACTCTCACACATACATATACACATACCAGTATGCATATATTGTTAGCTTAATAGAGAAAGGGCCTTAATCATTATTTTTCTGAAATCCAGATTTGCCTTTCTCGATGCATTATATAATCTGCTAAAGAAATTTAAAAAATAACTACATACAAAAATAATGATTTAGGGCTTTTCTACATTAAGGTAACAATATACAAGTTGACTAATGTAACGGATGTTCTAACAAGCATTCTTGACGTACTCAAACAAATAAACATATCCTCATATAAAGCAACAACAACATTTTCAACATGTCTAAAAACAAGTTAGAAACATGAGACATGATGATGAAACGAGTAGTTACATACATCAGAGCCATGGCAATATCAATTTTATGTAAAGATATACGTTACAACAAAAACAACAATAGCAATAACAATTAGAAACTTTAATAGTACAACGTTAAAATTTAAAAACCTCAATTTTAAAACATTATTTAGTATGTGTGCAGCCTTTTTTGACCAGTACAAAGGGGAAAATAAATTTTTAATAAATGAGAGATTAAAGCGATATAAAAGAAACTGCGGTGAAATTTGAGAACTGACTGACTAAAACAATAAAAACCTTAAACTAGCTTGAAAAGTGCTTTTATAATAAATATATTTAGCAAATACTTCAGCCTTAAGTTGGTAATTTAAATTAGAAATTTAAGAATGCTAAACGTAGCTGAAATCTGAGAATTTAAGTTTATAACTCAATGTAGACAATAATTTTAAGTTAAAAATTTTAGTTCAGAAAATTTTCTCTAAGTACAAAGAACGTTATTTTCTTGGCTTCATCAGTTAATTTATTCTCCTTTGAAAAACACTCTGTCAGAAAAGATCCTGATATATAATAATTATTTCATTCAAAGCTTAATAGAATGTAAACGCCTGCTGTGCTTTTTTTGTTCAAAACCAAAACTCTAATCAATTACAAATCCTTTTTAACCACACCAGATATTTATCTGTCAATATATGAATTTTTTTATAATAACATCTCCATGTATTATTTATTTTTCCCTTTATTCTATTTATTTTCATGTAAATTTGCCAAACTTTTTTATGCTTCATAAAACAATTTTCTGACCTATGTCAAAATTTGATATGTTTCCTAATTCATACAAGTTTTACTATTTTGTTGTTCAATTATTGATTCAAAGAAAAAATCCCTAAGCTTAACAGCTTATTTGCCATAAAATATTGCGTTTTTACAACTTTTGGGATTGCTTTTTTTTAAAGTTGTTGAAACGAGAAAGCAAAAATCAATAACACTACGCTAAAGATTAGAAATCGACAAGATCTAAAAGTTTATAATCTTTTAATTTATTGAAAATGCTTGCGGAAACGAAAATAAGTTTTGAATAGAAGAGGAAATTAAGCCCAGCAAAACTTTCGGGGTAAATATTGATATTGAGGAAATGGTGCATACTTTTGGGGGTAAAACTTTCTATTCCAAATAACAATAATTTAACCTTTTTTTATAAGCATTGATAAAATGCTAACTTAATAATTTATTGTATGCTTATTACTGGTTCATTTTAGGGTTTCGAGTAGTTTTTAAGTTCTGTATGCTATTGGATATTACCGCAAAATTATCAGAACACCTGTTTAGTTAGGATAGAATTTGTTTCTGATTATATTTATATTGATTTAATATTTAAAAATTCGTTAATAAAAAATATAGCTATTTGTCAATTTCATTTCTTATTAAAAATATATACTGCATGCCAGTCAAATTAACCGTTGTTGGAATTTTGGCAATAACAGAAAAAAAATTTTTTTTTTATGGTCATTATTGGGAATACAACAATTATTTATCAATCGTTTTGAATGAATTATAGTCACTGTTGTTTCTACTAAATGCAACTTTCTGAATACAGAGACAAATTGGTTACTATTTGCTGCTTTCTATTTTCTGTGGATTCTTACAAATAAAAAGTTTTATAAATTTTCCAAAAACAAATTTCTCTTTTTTTTCAATAACTCCAAAAGTATTGGTTATATTAAAAAATGATATCAGTGTAATTTAAAGTTACTATAATTTGAAATTTTTTGACATTCAAAAACGAAGACGTCATTTCAAAGTTATGACAAGATGCGTGAAGCAGCCTCTTCAAAAATCTCACACTTTAGAAACAAAAAATTCCAAAAAAAATTTTATCCCTAGAATTTGAGATCCTGATGATTTTTGAAGTAAAGCTACCAAAGCGCTTCAGAAAAAATAGCGAATATCAAAGTTATGAAATTAGTGCAATTTAAAACGATTTCGCCAAAAATGTTGCCTACTTTTATGCTGATTCACAAATGCTTCATCTTAAGTTTCATCAGTAGAGAAATACCTTTAAAAAGCCGTGTTATAATAGTCATCAGTTTTATCGCTCCCGGAGTTTTAAAACGTATTGTCTAGTTCTAGGCTTAACAGAAGAAGCATTCTAAACGTTTTACTGTCATAAAATTCAAAAACTATACTCCATTTCAGCATTTTTTAACAGTTGTCGGCAGCAAAAACTTTGTTGCTGTATAATTTTCAGTGGTTTAAAGAGTATTGCCTGCTTTTAGGGGCTGCAGAAGTATTCACTTGTTTGTTTATATACCGTTTCAGAAATGCTACGATTTCAAGCTTCATCAGCTGCGAAAACCATTAGACAGCTTTTTGTAACAGTTATCAAGAGCTGTATCATTCCCAGTGATTGAAAAAGTATAGCCTGTTTCTAGGTGTATCAGCAAAATTATGCCAAAAAATTTTTCTTGTAATCCTTTTCAAATTTGATCTGACAACAAAATCTGTGCCTTTGCGACCCTAGCAGTTTACCGCAGACAACATAATCGTTTCGCAGAAAGAGAGATTTTTTAAAGCTTAGTTTAGTATTATTATTAAGTAAAATATTAATTGTTTTTTTTAATTAAAATCAGTTAAAACAGATTATCAGATAACCTGTCTTCTTAATTTGCACTTGATTTGACAAACAAACAAACAAAATTCCTTTTTGTTTTGCGTGATAGTAAAACCAATAAGCAAGAAAAATCATTAGTGTATACTACTTGATTTCGCTACTTCATTCCATAATTTGAAGCGGTTCTAAAAAAGTATTGCCTACTTTTTAGAATCTGCATTTGTTAATGCAGTTTGTAAGCAGCCTTTATCTCTTTAAATTTGCACATAATTTAATATAAAAATGAAAGAAACTTCTTAACAAAAAGATGTGGCTATTGTTTTTCAATTTGTATTACAACTTTTTTGTAAAAAAAAAACCAAAGCGGATTCTACTTGATTCCTTTATTTCTTTAATAATTTAAAGTGATTCTTATAAATCTATTTTTTGGGTGATTCGGATTGCTAAAGGCTGCCCATTTTAGTTGCTAGCTGCATAAAAATTCATTTAACTTTTTCACCTAATATAATGCAAGCATTTGGGGCAATTTTTCAAAAAGTTTTGCCTGCTATTAGGCTCTAAATTAAGCTTCAGATTAAAAATTAAAATTGTTTAAAATGTATTAAAATAAGAACTTTCACCGAATTTTTTTTTTTTTTGTTTTTGTTAAATTTGGGCTTAGCCAGAAATATCTTAAAGAGCAGAACTTTCTCAAACATAATTTACATGTTAAGCAGATTAAACAAAAGAATAAATAAAACTCAGAGAATAAAAATAAAATATAATAAAAAGTTATTCAACCCAAATCTGTCAATTCCCATATCAACAATAACATAAAATTTAAATAAATACAACAAAACCATTTAGAAATCTTACGTTAAAGTTTTCAACATGAATTGTTATCGAATACTTTATGCTCCTGTTTTAAAAACTTCTAACTGTGTGTGTGTACTCGTATGTACGCCTCACATTTGCAAATGGACTGACAAAAAAGGCAAAAAATAAAATGAAAATAAAACATACATAAACTTTAAATCAACACTCAGGTTCCCATTATTTAAGAACACACTTATTTTAGAAAAGCCTACATGCATGCTTTGTTAAGCATACGAGTACAACACTGATACATATGTTGAGCAAAATTTTTTGGAAAACCTTTGCTCACATACGAGCACAAACAAAAAACATTCATACAAAAAGAAATAGTTTGCTAACCAGACACATGTTGGACATTTTGTAGTTGTTGTATGTTTGAGTGTTTGAATGTGTGAATGTGTTTTGAAAATTTAAAATTTGTTAAAAATATGTTGAGGAATTTATTTATACGTGGCATACAGTAAGAGTTAAACGAAATTCATTGTATGGAAAATAATCAAGAAGTTAACAAAAGTTTTTTTTTCGGCTTTTTGTTCCTTGTTGTCATCCCTGGCTCGAGCTGAAGGCAAGAATGTGAATATCTTATATAGTAATTCAATTTAAATTTCTTTCCTTTTTTTGTTGTTGTTAGTTGGTGATTTTCATTTTCTTTTCTTTTGTTGGCATTTCGTAAATATGCTTGAAACTGATTTAAATATTTTTTGTTCTATTTTTTTTTCATTTTGTGTTATAAAATGTTTAAGGCTGGCTGCTAAACTGTTAAAGTATACAAATAAGAAACTAAATTAGGAATGTCACCCGGCTTTATGGAGACTTTATGAGGGTACGGTTGTGCTTATATTCAAATGTTTTAATCTGCCAAATGTTGTGGCCTCTTGTGATTTTTTTTATTAGATCCGTTTGCTATGCAAATGTTTAATATCCTTATTGGTTTTTTTTAGCATTATTAAGTTTTTTAGGGACTTATTTACTAATCAATTTGTAGTTTCATGTGGTTTTTTTGAGTGCTAGTTTAGTTTTTGTGGTGTGTATAAGAAAGGACAAGAAATGCATGTTATCAAATTAGATATTGAGATATATTTATATACATATAGAGATATTTTAAAGCACATACAACTTACAGCTTCTAAATAATAAGTAAAATTATTTATTACTCTTCAAGAATAAATGCAAATTTGTTGTAAAAGAAAATAAGAAAAAAAGAGTTATTGCAAATTATTTTTCTGTTCGATTTCTACTGCAGAAAATTGTCAAGTGTTCATTCTACAATTTTTCTATTGTATTTACCAGTATAAAGAAACATATTTTACCAAATTTTTTATTATATTTAGAGCTCTCAACATTTTTTATTAAAATAATCTGAAATTTTTATTAAGCTAAAGGCCTCCTTTTTCGCCACTCCTTTGTTTGGCTTCTTTAAGCAAATATTTTGTTTTCGTTTTTATAGCAATAGAGCATTTACACCGGCACAAAATCTATCAGATTTTAATTAAAATCTTTATGAAAATCTATACCGTATACACCAAGTTTTTTTTACATTTATTAAAATGTTTTTATCCAACACAAAACCCATTAACTCGAAAATTTTTAAAACCACAACCAAACAACTGCAATGTAGCCAATTTACACATTTTTGAAGCAGCATATTATAATTCATGTTGAACAGTGTAGTAAAACTAAAATTAAAGTATTAATTTTGAATAGATTTCCTACAAATTTACTGACAAATCTTGTAAGTACTAGATTTCGAGAGAATTTAAGGGCCTAACCTTGTAAAACGCAACGCCAGGCCTTGACAAACTCTATATAGAAAGAAATTAAATTACAAAAACAAAATACATACAAAATTTGTCAACGCTAAGCGTTGCGTTTTACAAAATTAGGCCCTAAATATCCTATGAGAAAAAAAAATTGTAAATAATAAAAAATATTTAATAAAAATTAAAGATTATATTATTTGAAAAAAAGGTAAAAGATTAGAAATTTAATTTTTTTATTTTTTATATTGATTTATATTTTTTTTTATATTAATTTTTGTAATAATTCTAACTTGTTGACCTCTTTTTAATTAGAATAATCTCTTAATATATAAAGCTTAAAGGCTTCATTAGTCTTTACTTTCTGTTGCTGTTCTTTGCTGTGCCGTTCTGCTTCTAAATTTGAGTACTTACTTTTTCTGTAGTAACTTATCAGCTGTTTCTGACCAGAAGAGTCGCAGTTTTCCACTAAAGCGATTAGTTTTGCCTTGTCCATTGTTAAATTTCAATATAATTTTATATTTTTCTTTTAAAAATTTATTTTTTTGAAATCTAAGAGCACAATCACAATTTATTTCAAAATATTTTTATTTAATTTATGCTGTCACTTACAATGACTTAACAATTTTTTGATTTTCACAGCTTGAACCGAAACAGAACAGAACGAAACAGAAAAACTAACGACTTGTATTAGATTTCTATAAAGAAAATAGAGTCAGCTGATCCGTAACAGGACAGAAAGTAAAAACTAATTCTGGCTTAAGGTCTCTTGTTTTTCTGTTAAAAAGGTTTTCCTTGTATTTCGTTGTCTCGCCATTACTTTGTGTGGCTTAAAAAAAATGATTTTTTTTCTTGAAAATATGGTACAATCACAGGTGGCCCTTGTGGCTGGATGGTAGCGATGCTAGCCCTCAGTCCAGTGTTTTCTGCAGACACTTTAATCGTTTCGCAGATTTTGTTTGTTTATAAAAAAAGAATATTACAATAAAATATGGGGGGGTCTACTCTGTAATTGCAAGCGAAAGACAATACCTTCACATTTACATGTTATAAATATAAAGTTTCGAAAGCGTTTTCTTTCCTTTCGAATTACATGGTAGACCCCTAAAATGTGCCAGCAAAAATTTTTATAAAAACCATGTATTGAACATGAATCCGCTAACTGCGTTACTAAACAGTCACCTTCATTTCACTGCCAACTCATTAGTATTTTAAACCATCTGTCAGCTGTCACTGCAAGGTATAAAACGCACTATATTAAATTTAAAAATAAAAATTATAAGAACAGAAAAATTTATGCAAAAACATTTTCCTAACCAAAGCAAAGCAAAAAAAAAAATCCAATAATCAACATTACAATTTCTGTTTGTAAATACTACTTGTATTCCAAACACACAAGATTTGTACAGCAGAGAAAAAGAAAACACAATATGAAGCACATTTCCCAACTTTATTTGCTTAGGATAGTGTCAAATCTCAACAACAGCAATGTCAATGAGCAGCCAAGCAAAAAGATGTTTGCAGTTGGAAGAGCAAAAACACAGAAAATAGAAATAAATAAATAAACAATAAAAACGTTAAGGCAAATGACGCAAATACTTAAGACACGTAAAACAGGTTAAAAAAATAAAAGCAAAAAACAAAACCAAACCCTGTTTATTTGAACAAAAATATTAACGTCCATGTTGGAAATGAGCTGTGCATACAAATGAGCTTGATGTCCTGTAACATAATGTTACAATCTTTTAATTTTCTTCTTATATTGTTTGGATTTTTTTTTATTTTTTTTTGGATTCCTGACACACTGTATGTACGTTCAGGCTGTTGCTGTTTATAATAAATCAGTGCTAAATTTAATAAGAATAAAATAATACAGTCAATAAAACAAAATCACCATTGTTAATGATAAATCGTTATCTGCTGGTTGTTTATTTTATATTTTTTTTTTTATTTTTTCCTATTTAATATTCTATGTGGGTGTGTAAGCTTTTTTGTTATTTGAAATTTTTTGTTTGTTATATTTCTTGTTTTTGCTATTTGTATACGTACAACTCTCAGCGTTAAGCAATCTAATTAGTTAAGGGCCACGTAATGCTTAATATATAAAAATAAAGTTAAAATGTTTTAAGTGCAAGGGAAACAAAAAGCAAGAAAGCAGAGAAAAGATGAGATGTTTGCTTTTTTCTTTTTCTTTTTTCTTTTTGTTTCATTTAAATAAATAAGCAAGATATATGAAATGTTACGACGAAATGTCCATGTCCAAACTCGTTTGTTTTAATGATAAATAATTTAAATTAAAAACGTTGCGAGAAAAGAATGACATAAACGAGCAAACAAAGTAAGGGCGTATTATTAAGTTGAATTTGTGGCCAAAGTAGAATTTAAAAAAAGCTGCACAGATGAGCTATAATGGTTATGAAAATAAAAGAAACTCCTTGGGATATGCTAAAAAAAATTCAACAAAAAATGGAGATAATTAAATTAATTAATTAATTATATAAGACCAAGAAAAAAACCGTTCGAGCTTCTTTAATATCGAAAAGGTTTTTCTCTCGTCTCGAGGGTAAGGCTTTATTAGATTTAGAAATATCGTAAAAGAAAATATAAAAACAAACATTTATATCCGCCATGATTTCTGGTTTGCCTGGATTATGAAAAGTTTGCATATATTTAACAAGGCATACACAAATGTCTTAAATATTGAACAGTTTTTTTCAAGCTAAATTTCACGTGAACAAACTGTTCGAAATTTTTTCCCGATAAGGGCTATTATTTTTATCTAACACTGTACTTGCCCCACTTTTCGAAATCCCTTCAAAATAACAATCAATATAAACTAACAAAACTACCTAAAGTTCTTTTAAGTTTTCTGTTAGACCTTAAAGCAAAAGTACTAAATTTTTATAATACTAAACAAGCATTTTTGTAATTTGTTCTAATTAAGTTTTTCTTCTTGTTTATTCAACATTTAGTTTTTCCGTTTTTTCTTTTAAACACTCTAAACTAAATTAACTAAATTTCCTTACAATTCGTTTTCGCGTAAAATTAAATGATATTAAAACAATCTCTGTGTCCAACAAAAACACAAACATTTAGTTAAGCCCCTTGGCAAGGGGAGGAAGAGGGAGTCCTTTAGAACACCGATGATGAAAGTTTCACAAAGCAACGGAATGTTTGTTAATGACATTTAAATTTTAAAACATGTACTTGCAACAGGGCAAAAGAAAAGATAAGTTTTTACTTAACAAATCAGCTCAACATTAAGCACACCTATAAGGTAATGAAAACAATTAAATTAGTTAAGTAAAGCATACTTAAAGGAGAACATTTTTTTCTAAGCAAAATCGTAGTTTTTTACTGAACCAACAGAAAAAAACTTTTTTTTTTAACTAAAAACAAAACGTTGGTTTTACTTTTTGCTCATAGCTAACACAAAAACAAGCTTCATTTTAAACAAATTGAAATTTATATGCTTACATACTTTGCTAGTAAATTTCCAAATAATTTACAAAACAGTTTTACTATTTGGTTACAGCAAAAAAAAAAATAGTCATTTACGAAAATTAATTTCACAAAATCATGTCACATTTAACTATTTAAATTATGTGGTACAACATGTTTACACACTGTCAATAAAAGCATTTAGACATGACTATAAACTTGTAGTGAAATAAATGCTCAAACACAAACACAAACACACACACACAAACACACACGTACACATAATAACACCTGCATATCTACATACTTTTAAATTTAAATTAACAGAGACAAAGTGTGTCCTTCTCTTTCTCACGTCCGCATAAACAAACAACTAAAAGCTATTCGAAATTTTAATTGCAACAATTTTTATGTTGCATACTTTTTGGCGTAAGCTTAGATTTGTTTTTATTTTTATATGGTTTTGTTGTCATTGTTTTATTTGTACATGTGCAATATAACAACACTTGATTGTTGTTTATGTTTGTGTTGTTGTGTTGTGTCTCTCTCTCTCTTTCTCTGTGTCTGCACCCTAATGGCCCTTTTCGAAAGTTCTTGTAATTTTTTTTTAGCAATTCAGTAGGACCATAAATGTTTATTTGCTTGTTGTTTTGTTTCTTGCATTTATATGACAATTTTATTAAAGTGTTGGTTTGGTTTTTGTGTGTTTTATGCCATTACCGCCTTAAAGGTTTTATTTGCAAGTTTTGCTCTCCTTCCAACTGTTTATTTGGATTTTTTAGTAACATTTTCTAGCATATGCAAGATTGCGGTTGTATTGTGGTTTTAATTAAAGATATGCAAATAAAACTCCAACAACAAACGAAAATATTTCCCACTTTCTTTGTTGTATGTTGTGTGATGCCAGTCATTTGTGTTTTGTGCGTTTAGAAATTTTAATTTAATACAATTATTTTGTTTTACTTTATTTTGAAAATTTTTTATGCTGTCTTAAAATGAATCGGACATCATTTTTTACTTTTGTAGAAAAAAAACTTCGTTAATCACTTACTGGGGCCTTAATAAAATTAAAATAGTTAAAAAACATTTTTTACAACCATAATATCGATATCGTAAAAATTTTCTTACAATTTGATTTTGTGTGTTTGGAAATTTCAATCTTTATCGCGTTTCGTAATTTGCTCCCTGGTGGAAATCCTTAATAAATTTTTCTAAAATTAAATCAAGCGAAAATAATAACTTGCCCTATAATTTTTCTACAAGCAAGATAAACATAAAATTTAAGCTAAGTAGCACATCAATAATCAAAAGCCTTGAAACGAGACGAAATCATTTAAAAAAATTGTAGCATACTTTAGAGCAGCACATTTGGCTTTGTTTGATTCAAAATATTTATAAATCAACAACTTTTTCCATACATCACGACAACATGGAATATATTTATAAATTATTCAACAAACAAAAAAACTCATTTGCATACTTGTATATGCAAGCCAAGTATGCAGAAACATCTCTTCTAGTTTGAAATGTTTTCATATAGAATTTTTATAATTTTTGTTTTCCTTGAATAAAAATGGACTGACTGTATTATTTTGGACCATAAAAAAACAAACAAGTTTAAACATTTCATCACTACAGTACAACTCAGCAAAATATCTGTTTTAATTTGTTATGGTACAATTCCTATGGCCCCTAAAAATATACTCCACAAAATTCTAAAGAAAAAATCAACAGCACTAAGCAAAAATCTTTTATGTTTATTAAATGATTACAAAGTTGTTATGAACTTGCTTATACATACATACGTACGAGTATGTATGTACAAGTAAGTACTTTGCTGATTTGCCCACAAATTATATCAAATGCTAACCTAAAAGTATGCTTTACTTCTTCTTCTTCTTCCTTACATTATTTAAATATGTATGATTTTGTGTACGGTTTAAGTTTCCAATTTAACGCTAGAATAATTCTTCTATTCCTAAAATGATGGAGCTGGTCAAGTTACATGTACATACATATGTATTTATGAATGTATGTGTGTATGTATGTGTTTCAGGTAACTTAGGTGATTTCTGCCAGATTTCTTTTGTATTTATTTAAATGGTTTTAATTGTGTATGCTTAACTCTCGTAATGATATTTGTGGTTGTGGTTAAGTATGGAAATAGTACGCCAAAAGTTTATTAGAGAAATTATTTTATCAAATACTTTAAAGTAAAAATATTAGAAACATTTCATTACTGCCTGTTTTATTGTGCCAAATTAGTTGCAGGTAACCAAAAATAATCTGTGGTTAATGCTCTTGGTTTTTATAATTGCATAAAAGTTTTAATTCTTAACTATTAGCAAAAATTTTAAATTTCTCATATACGAATTTTATTAAACCCTTAAAATTTGCTGCATATTTTCTTGAGGCATACACTTGTGTACTTAAACGCAAAGTGCTAAATATAACTAGTGTTATTGTTTTGAAAAACATTTTCATGTCTTACAAGAATCTAGGAAAAAAAAAACTAAGAAGTCAAGAATCCAACTTTAATCGGAAGAGCCTGTTACAAGTATTAAGTAAGAACATGCAGAAAAGTTTTCTATCTAGTCCAGAAAATTTCATAAATTTCAAAATTTATTCTCAATATAAACACAACTCACAGCATTAAAATATGCTGCACAATCTTTGAAATAAACGGATGATAAGCTGCCTTTTAAAACTATAGATTTATCAGTTGATAACCTCGTGTAGACTTTAAATAAAATAGAGGCCGTCTAAAGTTATGCACCATATAAACATATGTAGATGCTGGAATATTTGGCTAATAACATAGGCCAACAATTCCATTAAACCCAGAAGCGAAATAGCGGATATGGTGGCCTAGTAATCGCTGACTGGCCACCACACCAATTACCGAGCAACGTTGAGGATGAAATAGGGACACTAAGACATTTAAACTCTTGCCCTTAGTATTTGCAATTATACAATATTTTATAAACCATAATTTTTTATGAGTTTTAAATTTTTTTTTTTTTTTACTTTCAAAAAAGTTTCCTTATTGATATCGGGTATTTGTGGCATCATTAACTTTTCAATTCAACCACAATTAATTATTAATAACTTTTCATTTTTATACCTTATTTCTACAAAATGTAATAAAACCTTGACTTAATATCTGCAAATTGTGAAAACTTAATTTTATTTTACATTTTCTTCTTAACATTGAGGCAAAACAAAAAAAAAACAAATATAGCCCATAAAATATTCATGGTATACTTTGTGGTACAAAACCTTTCTAAACATTTCCAGAAATGATAATGGGAAAAATAAACATGAAATATATTTTGCTCATCCCATCAAGGTCAGTTATTATCAGTAAATTTTAAGAATTCTTATGAAAGCATTGGGTTTTGTTATTGGCAACAATTTGCTTTTTGTTTCTAATTTAAATTCTTTATTTCCTAATAAGCTTGTCGAAAATAGCAGGAGAGCACTTATGTTATAAAAAATATTTGTTTTTATTAGATTTTTTATACATTTTCTAAATAGAAAAAGAAATAGAATGTCTTTTAAAAAAACGTTTAGCCAGAAAAATGCTTGCTTAATTTCTTGCGACATAAATTGCATACTTTTAGGCTTAAACCTGCTTCCACTACAAAACAACGGAACTCAGCTGTTTGCGACAAGTGCTGGGAGCAGGCACTATATTAAAAAAAAAAAAAACTGATGTTAATTTATTATGTAAATGTTAATTCCTTTTATTCAAATAAGCAAGTTGCATTATCAGAAAATGTTATTAAAATAATACATAATAGTTTTAAGTTTCCTATAAAATTATGTTGGCTAATCTTGTTACGTAGAAAAAATGAAGTCTCTCTAAAGTCTCTCTCAGCTGTTTGCTTTTATTTCTATGAGTCCCTGGAAAACACACTAATAAATTATTTAAAGGGATTTTCTGGGTTTAATTTGGCTGCTAGAATTTTTGTTAGTTTGACCATTTAATATATTTTTTTTGGTTGGCCGACCAAAAGCAGTAAAGAAGAAATATTTTGCATTTTTTTTAGTTGTTCAAGTAGAGTTTAAAATATTTTTCTTATTATATGCAAAGTTATACAGTAACATTCGTAAATGCTAAACATTTATTTTATTTATTTAAGAGTTCATAATGTAAGAAATATATAATATTAAAATTTTAAAGCAAGTTTTAATAGCAATTGTTTGGTTTTGATAAATATTTTTTTACCTTATGAAACTGTCTGGTTTAATTTAAATCTGTGGTTTTAGCAGCAACCAAGTAGGTTGACTGTTTTACCTTGCCTTACTTACAAAGCTGTAAGATAAGTATTTATTTTTTAAGTTTATATGCCATAAAATAGGCAGCGTTTTTTTGTTTTTGGTTTTTGTTGCCCATTTGCTTTACAATCCCATTGTAGTTAATCTTTTTTTAGCTGGCTGAACAAACCTCCTTCTAAAAGTAGGCCACAAAGTGACATGTCGACATACTGACAGTTGAGGCAAGCAAAGCACAAAAATAAAAGAGCAACTAACCGGCAAAAACATGCAATTTTATCATGGCTGTATTTTTTTTTCTATTAAAGATCTGACTGAAAAATAACTTTGAAACGTAATGACAGCAGCATTTGGAATAAAACTCATATATACATGGCCGAACACAAAAAGTTCGTTTTCCCCAAACAAACTGTCCTTTTTGCTGGTGTTTCAAATTACTTGGGCTTTTTTAAACTTAAATATAATTTCATTTATATGCTGCATCTTAATCTCTTAGATTAAATGTGTGAAATTTCAATTTGCTTACCAACAATATAATATAATGAATATGGCATGACAAAAAGTCCAGGAATAAAAGAACATCCCGAAAAATATTTAATGATGTCTCTATGTATAAAGCTTTCCTTTTAAAAAAAGTAAAAAAAAAAGATTTGATAATATTTTTAATAGACTCAGCAGTTCAATACAATAGCATTAGACTCAAACCGAAGCTAGAGATTATTTGCATTAGGGGGTTTGCCTGCCAGTTTGCTTTTCCTTTCTTGTTGCCTACTCTTCGGGATTTCGACATTAAATGAGGAAGATAAATGTGTTTAAATATCATTACAGACAATTCTATATATGAATCTATTAAGTATTTTTCATTGCTGTGTGGTAAACGGAAAGAAGAAGTTTCGAATAAAAATGTAATTGAATTTTTAAGTAAATATCATACAGCATTTGTTTGTTTGTTTGTTGTCTGCCTGGCGTGATTTTTGGTTATAAAAATCAATAGATTTTCAATTAAGATTTAAAACAAATGTTTGTCAAAATAGTAGCAATTCATTTTTTTTATATGCAGACTAAGTAGAAAGTATGAGTAAGAGTATTTATCTTAGTTTCTCTTCTTAAATTAAAAAAGCGTTTCACTTGTAACTTACTGAAAACCTAAAAAAAAATTTTAATGTAATTAGATTGCAAAGGGAAATAATAGAACTGAATTCTTATGTAGACATGCTTCATATGCGCTAATTCTACCGAGATAAGAAATGTAAATGCTTCTGTTTTTTTTATTCCTTTTCACCTTTGGTGTACGGAACCCTGAAAACAAATATAGAATTTTTGTTTTAACAAACATTTCAAACCCAAATTATTATTTAAGCATGGGGCAATTTTGAGCTATATCAGCACTTTACTCTGTTATTCAAAACGAAGCGAAATTATTTCCAATTTACACGTTATTAACTTGAAAATTTTAAATCTTTTTTTAAATTTTCTGAGTTTGGACACAGTGTAATTTTTTATACCAAACAACTATACAATAAATGAAAGCAAACCTGCTTTAAAAAGCAAGAATATAACTTATTTTTTTTTCTTGCTTGAAAATTCTATAATTATAGTTCGGATGTCCGTATAACAAATACAATTGATGCCTTAATACAAGTACTTCCTTTTAGTGTATTCATATTTGTGTCAATTTGCCCTGCTATCAATAACTTTTCTATAACTGAAATTGTTATTAATAATTTCTATTTAATTATATATTTGCTATACATACATACATATATAAGCAAACAATACATCATATAATTATAGCAATATTTTGTAAATAGATTTATTAAATTGTAGTATAATTGTAGGAAGCGTTGGCATTCAGGGCCACTTTACCAAAACCATTTAAATGAAATAAGATAATTATTGTTAAGACTTGTTGTCCTTATCACTAGAATATTGACAAATTATATAGAAATAAATCATTTTATTGAAGGAAATTTATATTTCCCTAAATAAGGAAAATATTACATGCCTAAAATTATACCATAATATTCCACAAGCTATAATCATTTGCCGCTCAAAGTGAATTTTTTTTTCAAGTGCAATTAAGGTCCTGCCCCACGAAGTCGACAACGTTCGACTTTTCGCACACTTACATAATAAATATAACGAAAATTTTTCGACTTTGGTATTCAGTAACATGTTTTGACGATATTCGCTGTCTGTTGGAAAAAAAATAAAATCACGAGGTCAAATTCATTGAATTTTTCTTTATGCTTTTCGCCTATTTTCACATTTTCTATACAGAGATACTGCATAATATTAAATTAAATGGTAAGTAAAATAAAGCTGGAGACTATCGTAAAAAAGAAATGACGGAATCACATTATCTTTACCGCATACGAACAAACATGTCGATAAATATTCCAAAAAAGTTACAGCAAGCTACAGGCCTTTTATAATTATAGGGCATTTACATTTTTTCGAAATCTAGTACTTACGCGATTTGTAGGAAATCTAATCAAAATCTAATATTTTTATTTAGTTTTTACTACCCTGTAGTATATATCGTGCCATAACCGCCAAAAAAGCTTAAGCGACATAATTTTCGAACTTAATTTTTTCACCAAAATCGATCATTTGCGATCGTTAGTAATCGATTTTCGTCAAATAAACGAGATCCAGAAAATGTGTCGGTTAATCTTTTTTGGCGCTTATGGCTCGATATTTATATTAAAGGTGAGTGAATTAGCTCCGGTCTGCTTAAAAAGGTTTGTAAACTGGCTGCATTGCAGGTATTTGGTTGTAGTTTTAAAAAGTTTTCAATTAATTTGTTAGTTTATTTTTTATGTGTTTTAAATTATTTTATTCAGTTAATGAGTTTTGGTTTGGATAAAAAAATTTGGTTTTAATTAAAATCTGTTTGATTTTGTGCAGGTGTAAATGCCCTATTAAATAATTAAACTCGTTATCTACTTGTAAAAGATCTAAAGATTAAATAAAATTTGTAGATAATTTTGTTTAATGATTTTTAATTGTAATAGAGAGGGATGTAGAAATTGTCAAATTTTCTGCTTAAGTTAAAGTTTTCAAACGTTTACTACGACTAGCATTTTCTCAACATTTACTCAAAATTGTATGTATGAACAAAAAATGTTGCTTGATACTACACACATTGTCGTCCTTGGCTTAGTAACCGTCGTCATCATCTTCCTATCAAAACTGTTAAATATTTCTTTGGCAACATTCCTGTATAATATTCTGTTCTGCCCTCAATATGCAAAGTGGGGTGGTGGGTGGGAAATGTGGGAAATTTGGGGAAAAAATTCAAGACTTTTGACGCTTGTGCATAGGAAAACATGTCAACTGCATTAAATTTTCGTGCTTATTCTCACGTACATGTATTTAAATACAAACACATGCCAAGCATGCTTCTCACAAAGTGTATATATTGCATAAACACGGGCGCTATAAAATAAATATTAAACAGTAATCAAAATTGTAATGCATTTAGGAAATATATATGTGAGGCTTACATACTCGTACACGTGAACATTCATTTATTTTCATTCCTGCGTCTGCAGCATGTCGAATACGTGGGGCAAACATTAAATGCAGTGTTAACGAGATCACACAGTATTTGAATAATTTCATCGTAATGATACATGTAATATGGATTAAAAAGAAAATAATACTCTTTGGAAGCAATGTATGCCAATGTATACTTACAAAAAAAAGTAAAATGATGTAATTCTTAAGTTTGGTTAAGAAAACTGAAAGTAAAAACTGTGACATCATTTCAAAAAGAGGCATAGAAATAGTACATTTATCATTGATACGAGTATGCAGAGTTTAATTTTGGTTTTGTGTAACTTTAGTTCGAAATAAGAAAAAAATTTAAAAAAATTATAAATATAATAGTGTATTGATTTTTATTCTGCTACATTTGCGCATATTGCTTGTCAGTCTAATTAACTACCTTTTTGTTTTTTTGCAAGAACCTCTAGTTTTATATCACCAAAATTAGACAAACTTTAGCTTTATATAATAATTTTTCAATACAAATAGAATACGTGAATTGTTTTGATTTATCGTATCAAAATTTGTTGATGATATTAATTTATATTTAAATTTTTGTTTTTAATGTTTTATTTATTTAGTTTTTAATTGACTTTAATTAAAAGTTAATAAATCTTAAGCCTAAATCACATTATCGGCGCGATATACCGATTTTCTTCGGTTTACTTTTTTAGATTTAAAAAAGCCTAGAAAGGCACTAAAGTTTATTTCGAGCAAATAAATAGCCCCCAGTTCTTTTCTGAAGTCGATACCTTTTACTTTTCCACTGTTTTAATGTCCTTTAATTTTTTACTACAAAAGATATCAAATATTAGCTGGACATTTTGGAAACCTTTCTTAAGTTTTGTCCAAATATTTTATGTATAGTAATGGAATTATTATGCCTGCCAAAGCAAATTTTCAAAGACATTGTGTTTTATATGTCTTTGGTTTTTTTTTTCTTGAAAAATTAGCTTTAATACAAATACCAAAGACCCATTGAAAAGGAATGACCGCAAATTGCACACAAATTTTGTTTGTGTAAGTGTTGACACAACTATTACGATAAGAAAAGCAAATAGTTAAAGATATTACATTATTTCAATATAAACCTGCCATAGCAATTTTTTTGGAATTTAAGTTTTCTCTTCCTATTAAAGTCATTCTTTGCAACCACCACAGAGACATACAAAAAATGTTAGAAAAGAGTATATAAAAGCAGATTACAATTCTTCCTTTTTTTTTTTGACTGATAATATTGCCAGCAAAATTTCCCAACCAACAGCCTGTTGTAAAAATGTTTTAAAGAAAAAAAAAAGCCAACAAACACAAAGCAGCCACAACCAAAAACAAGGAAGAAAAATTAATCTTAAGATAATAACGAATGACAACTTTATTGTTTTGTTACCAACATAAATTCTAAGCGAAATAAATGTATTTTCAAAGTAAATATTGTAAGGATACTTAGATATATGCCACACATAAAAATAAAAGCTGTTAACTTTGGGGGAGTGATATAAATTTACCAGCGGGTAAAAGAGTGCCAGATTCCTTTCACTTTATTACCAAGTGTAATTCAATACCTGGGAGCCATCTTATTACTTATGGATGACACAAATTTTAATGGAGGGAGTTCGGCTGGTTTTTCTCACTTTTCACTTTACACACTTTTTTACGGCCACAACCAGCAGAGTGTAACGCCAACCCTGCTACAATTACACCAACCCCCCACTCGTGCAACAGTGCCATCTGTTATTTTCGTATCCAATACCTTATTTTTTTTCTCTCCTTATTACTTTTATTTTCCAGGCACAATATGAGTTCACCTGGTGTTCTATGCATTTTTTCCTTAGTGAGTTTATTTTTTTTTTTATATAAACATGCCTGTTAGTTAATAATATGAAGTGAAAGTAAATAATATTTTATGATGTCGAGTCTATAGTCAACACAATTCATATATATCTATAAAGTTATGTGTGTGTGTGTGTGTTTGTATGTATGTGCATGTATATTTGTGTACCCATATACACCCTTATTTTTGGAAGGGCTTTATTTTCTTTTCCATTTAATTGAGGTCAACAAAAAGGGGTCACAAATTTGTTTTTCTTGTGGCTTGTATTCACGTGGGACAAATTTCAGTAATTTAACATTTAATGCCCATAAGCGGTGTTCAGCTGTGCGAGTGTGTATCTGTGAGTATGACAGGTTTGTGGGGGAAAATTCATTATCGAATTCCTTTATTTTGAAAATGGTTGGAGTTTTAAACAAATTTATTGCTTCAACGGAAATAACTTAATTTTAAAGTTTTAAAGCGAATGTTGCTTAATTTAAAGCAAAATAGTTTTATTATTTTATAAATTTAATTAACCAATTATTTGAGGAGGGAAATTTAAACAAAGACTGGGCTGTCCTAAACATATCAAGCCTTATTAATCAATGGTTAATATTTGATTTACTCTATATAAAAAGATATAATTGTTTTATTATTTAACCATACTTCATATTTACACTATGCAAGTCTTATTGCTAATCTGATTAGTTTATTAGGAAAGAGCGACGAGGGGAAAATAAACTTTACTGTTCGCCTCGTCTCTCCCTCCATCAAACTAATCAGCTTAGCAATAAGACTTGCATAGTGTAAATATGGACTAAGGGCTAGTAAGAAAAATTTTCTCTGAAAATTTGTTTTAAAACACTTCATAAAGCCTTTATAATTTTTGAAAATAAGGCTGTAATTATTTAATTAGACCTGTGCCAGTTAAGAAAAGTGTGACTGTTTATTCCTTAATACATCTTGAAGTAGCTTTTTTCAATAGTTTTATTGTATTAAAATTCTGAAATTGTAAAAAAAAATATTTTAAATGTTCAATTTTCTGCATTTTTCAATGAAAATTCACAATAAAATGTGTGTTAGAAATTATTAAATATTATCATCTCTTATGAGCATAATTTTTGGCTTCAAACCAACGCTAAATATAATTTTTGTTAATAAAAATCTTAAAAATTTTGTAAGTTTTCTGGAAAAAAACCGCATAAGAAACACACATATACAAATTTCATATTAAAATCTACGTCAACAAGGTTAATTTAAAATTGTTCGGCATTATTTTTTCTTCACATGTCTGTCATGATAATTAAGCATGATTTGCAGTAACTCCAAAAAAACAATTCTTAAATAAGTTTATTTAATTTTTATTGAACATTCCAATACTGTTAAATTAATATGACCAATCATGTTGAATCAAAGTGATTTCAAGTTCAAACAATTTTAATTTGATACTCAAATAGCGCGAAAAGAGCTATGTTGAATAAAAAAAGCTTTTTCAGATTGAAACAACATGAATTTAATTAAATGTAGTCATTGCATTTTATTAATAATTTAGCTTTTGATATTAGGCCTCATGAAATAAGGCTTCAGAAAATAACGTCCAAATAAAACATGAAATATAAACCCAATGAAATAAAACCCAAAAAAATTAAACAAAGTTAAAGAGAACATTTGTGAAAAAAACATTAATAAAAATTTAATAAATCCCATTTAAAAATTCCTTAGTTTTATGAGCCCTTATTTAATTTAATTTTTTGGGAGTTATTTTCTTGGTCTTTATTTCATAGCGCCGGCTATTGCGGGTATTGGCGGATGTATCAGAAAAAGGTGTGTGTTTTCTTTGTTGGCTTTGCCGGCCAATATTTGAACTCAAACTTATGGGATAGTAGTCAACGCACTTGCCGCTGCATTCACAACAAACTTAAATATTTTTTCGATACACACTAAATAAATACCATCATAAATTAAAATTTAATTTAGCATGATTTAATTGATTATTTAACATAACAAGAAAAAAATATGTTGCATTGAGATCTAAACATGCCTCTAAAATGTTAAGTTTCTTGAAATAAGTTTATTTGGAAAGTTTCTCTGCAACTTTGCCATAATGGGTCTGAATTTTTGATGCAACCACACAGATCTGTAAGTAATTTTCTAACAAATCCCAGTGGCCGCAATAGTGAGAGCGACTTCGTCAATATAGCTTAATAAAACTACAAACAATATTGTGCTTCAAGCTGAGTGCCATTTTCGCTCTTGAAAAACTTCGTTAACAAATAACGCGGTTGAAATTAAATAAAACCTTTCCAAACAGACATCCCTTCCTTAGCAGAAATATTTGAATCTTCTTTTCCAGATTTTGCAAACAGGAATCTATACGAAAAGTTAAACAAATAATTTATAAAAAGCTGCCGTATAGTTTGACGTAAAAGTATACGAGATCGCAAAAGAACTTTGCTGACTGCGTTAATTCAGTGAAATGCTTTTTTTCGATTTTTAGTCACTACACGTTAAATTTGAATTTGAATAGTATTTAAGAGAACACTGAAAATTACTCATAGCCGAAACTGGTATCCTTGTTACTGAAATATGAGATTAGATGACGGAAAACTGTTCCAAATAAAGGCAAAGCCTGAAAAAAAGAAAATTACTTCACTCCCACAGACAAGCCCTTTAGAGACATACTTCCCTTATTTGACCCCAAAATTTTAATAAGCTTTCGCTTAATTTAAAGTAATAACTTCCCTTGTTTTATATATTACTGCTTTAATTGTAAAATAAAACACTTAGAATAATTTCTTTTTTTCAAATACATTTCGGTTTGACTTAAAATTCGTGCTCTACAGTCGTATAAAACTCTTAATTTAATTTCAAGTCATATATTATTTATGAGATTTATTTGTTTCCTTTTTCCTTTCTCTTTTTTTGTGTCTGAAATTTGAAGAATTATTGTTATTGTAAAACTTCCAAAAGTATGCAATAATTATTTAACTGTTTTTAATATACCTACTTTTTTTAGCTTTTACAAAGGCTTATCGTTTTATGAATTGTTTAGCATATTTGCGTGCTGCTAACAATTCCAACATTGTTGCATACTTTTGGCTAGTTGCGGTAGGGAGGGACCCTGTATGGTTGCTTTGCCAAAAGTAAAATAAAAGAACAAATATACAAGAATTTGGTTATTACTATTATTTCTGTCTAGTGGAGTTTATAATAATATTTGCATAGTTTTTTAGCAGTTTGTTTTTTTTTCTTTAATAGGAAAGTCAAGTGGTAATAAAGCTTAGGGCCTGTCCCATGATGTCGATAACGTTCAACTTGTCGCGCACTTACATTTGAAACAACAACAAAATCTTAAAATTTGTTTTTGTTTTGAAGGTAAGTGTGCGACAAGTCGAACGTTTTCGACGTCGTGGGACATACCCTTAAAGTCTTTATGTCTATTGCCCTTTATTCACATTTTTTACTAAAGGTGCTTTATTAAAAATAAGTTTGATGTTGGCACATTATATTTTTTTTAACTCCCCTGACCAGCACTCAGGAGATAACCCCTACTCATGCAATGCATTGTGCTAGAACTAGAAAAATAGGTGATAGTGGAGGAGGATAGAGAGACACACACTAGTGTACATTTGATTTGACAGGAAAAATATCCGCAGGTGGTTGGTTCCACATACGAACAGTGCGGCTAAAAAAGGAATTCTCTCTATAATGCGTAGTGCGATTTACTGGCCAATCGACCGCAAAATTATTTGCTCTGAATGAGGCACGTGTTGTGCGTATAAATGTGCAGGTTTCAGGAACAAGTTCTCTAATTTCATTAGAACACATTCCGTTGTAGTAACGATAGAACAAAGAAATGCTCCAATGAATCATTAGAGTAGGAAACCCTATTGTCACCGATGAGTTTTTTCGCTCTCTCCTTCGAGCAGCTCCAAAATATACTTTGAAGCGGCGGCCCATACATGAGAGTTATATTCAATTTTCGTTCGGATATAAATGGTATAAATAGTAAGGAGATCAGATGGGGTGAAATATCATTAGCACCGCTTAAAAAACCCGAGGCACCTGAATGCTTCTTTTGCAACTTGAAAAGTGTGTTCAGTCCATCGTACATCACACTGTATTTTAATGGCAAGAACATCAAGAGCATCTGATTCCTTAATATTTATGCCCCCCCCCCCCCCCCGTAGTTACAATAATTAAAGTTAAAAAGAATTTTAAACTTATACCTGCAAAAAATTTATGAAAGTTTAAGTTCAACAAAAGTGAAATGCTTGTTAAAGATTTAATGAAAAAGCCACAGCTAATCTCAAGATTGGAATTTTTTTTATAACAAAGTTTATCTTAATTTAGCTTTTAAAAAACCTTTTTATTTTATCTTTGTACTCGTACTTTACAAAATGTCATATTTGTGTCTAAATTTAAGTGCAAACATTTAATTACTTTTTTTTCAAATGCACTATTTTCCTAGACCTCCATAATAAAAATTTTCTTTGGCATTTCTTTTGTTTCTAACATGACAGGCAATTTCATTAAAGTCATATATAAAACATGGCATACCATTAGGCAGCTTACAATAAAAAAAGAAAGAAAATAATGTGCATCAAAAGCAGAAATATTATGTTGATTTCTTTCTTCTTTTTTAACTGTCAGTCTTAAGTAAATATTTTTAATTATTTTTACGTAGAAGCAGCATTGGTATGCTTTTGGAGGAAGAGAGTTAATTTGTTATTTGTGTAAAATAAAATACAAATTTTAGTAAATCATAAAAATTGTATAGATTTCAAGCGTAAAGAACTGTTTAAAATACTTTTAAAATCTTTAATATGTTTGCAAAATTTAACTTAAAACTTATAACTTTAGGAGGAGAAGATAAATAGTGCTTGTTATATATTATTATTTTTTATTATTATATCTTTAATCACTAGCTATAATAGCGTAAAACGGAAAATATTGTTTTGAGAAAAAGCACTTTTGACGTGTGAACATTTTTTTTTAATAAAAATAAAATAGTTTTAGCGTATAATTGAATTTAGCCAAGATTACAAATTTCATATGTATTTTCTTTTTATAATTAAAATTTGTTTCCATAGAAAATTTGTCAACGCTTAATTTTTAGTACAATTTGGCACTTCGACTTTTATTAAGATTTCTGTCAATATATTTCTCTTTGTATATTTAAAATCAACTTCAGTAGAGACATTGAGATTTCCAGTAAATACCTAGTTTTGTTTGAAGAATAGAATATAGAATATATAATTCGATTTTGTCGCAAGTCGACTTATGCTATTAGCTTTTTCAAGCACAAATTGTATGTTATGTTTGAAAAACTAAAATGTATACCATGCTTTCTCAAATTTATCTATATATTGCCCTTGTATTTTTGTTGTCTTTATAAATTGTTAAAAATGTGCACTTAGGAGAATAAACTCAATCAAATTCTGATATATGGCTTTATTTTATATATCATCCTAAAAGCATGCTATAAATATCATTAGTATTAGACTGTATTAGTTGATTTATTAACAAACAGCATAAAGCTTTTTAGATTTTTATATATTTTTTTTACTTTGTTTTTCAAGCACCAAAAATATTCCTGTAGCAGGTGTCAAACTTTGACCCAACAATCAATCAAATTAAGTAACAACTTTCACCTACAGAAACACATATTCTTTTTTACAAAGTTGCTTGGCTTGCCAACAGAATCCCTGTTAAGTACTGATACGAATTGCTATAATGATATTTTAACTTCTTAATAGAATTTTCTGGTTTTGGTGCTACTTTTCCTTATTTTTCTTTTTTCTTCTTCTTAATTTTTTGCTTACCTGTAAGTATGCTTTAAATCTTGGCACTAGATAGCTTTCGAAAAAGGACTATAAAAAATTAGATTTTAAAGCAGCGTTTGTTGTGCGTAAAAGAATACTGAAACCTAACGAGGCATATAAATGATGTGTAATTTTTATGCTGGACACCATTAATCAAAATTAAATTCGTTTAGATAAATGAAAGCAGATAAAAGATTTGAAATTTTTTACAAAGACAATAAACCTGGCATGTTTTTTTTTGTCAGCAAATTCGCTTTAATGATAAAGATTTCATTTCTATGACATGAAAGTAATATATGTATATCTCGGATCTGTGAAAAATGTCTTCGTTATCAAATACAGCGAAGGTAAACTCAGAAAGAATTTTCCTTATGAAGCGTCTAAATATTTTTTAGCAAAACATGTATTTACCTCCTTATAAGTACATATGCAGCAAAAAAAATGTTTTATTTGTAAATGTTTTAATATAACTTTCACTTTTCTCTTTGGCAACAAAATTGTGGTGTTGTAAGAAACATTAATTGAATGGTTACATTTGTTCAGATAAATAAAATTTAATGCTGAAATACTAATGTAAGTACATATATTTTCCTTATATGGTTTTAAGCTCCTTCATTTTACTATAATAAAGACTTAAGCAGAAAAACGTGATTCGACTTTAGTCGTTTCGATTTGCGTCGCATCTGTGCGGTCCACATGTAAGAAGTAAAATGGCGTTTCAGTGTATTTTATTTCTCTAATTATGAAAATGACATCTTAATTTAGTTGCATACTTTTAGGTGGCTTTTGCATAAATAAAATAAATTGAAATTTAAAAATCAAATATAATTTGCAGATATTTTGTGCTGCTAACAAAAAATTAAACTTCCATTGTTATCTGATAAAATAACCTATTTGTGTGTGTGTATGTGTGTGTGTTAATGTCTTGTTTACAAGTTTTATAAACTTTGTTTTATTAAATATATTTTGTTTGTTTTTTGTTAAATAAATATTTGCTGTAATACAATAATGTCTTTTGCTACCAGACCAAAGGAAAAACTATCAATTTGCTTTCTCATTTGTAAAATTCCTTATAAAAATAATACAAATGCAACAACAACAGAAACATTGAGTTTAAAATGTTATCTACTTTGTGGTTTATTTTTTTCCACAGCTCTTGTTTTATTTGTAATTCTTTTGCTTTAAAACTTTATTTTGCTCTTGAAAATGCAAAATATTTTGCTGTTTGTATTTTATTAGTTTTTTTTTTTTTTGTTCTTTTTAATACACATTATGTAATGAATGATAAGACGTTCGGTACTAGTTATGACTCTCTCGCAGCAAACACTTAATATAATTCACACTTGTTAGTTGCTAATGTGATTTGAATGTTTTATATGCTATTAGCTAGAGCACATACATTTAATGTATTAGCAAAACTTTTTTATTGCTAAGTTTTGTCTGTTAATTTTTTTTTTTTTTGTTATGTGTATACTTTTTGATTAAATATTACTTTTTGGACATTGATTGCTTCAGTCATTTCAATTTACAACTTCTGATGAGTTTTTCTTTTTATTAAATGTATATTGTTATTATTGTTATTAAGGAGATGTCTATGGAAATATTAATAATAATACTAACGATGATGGGAAAAGTTTCTTACAGCTATGTTAGCTGTAAGAAACATAATAAAAGTGCTTAAAAAGTATTGCATACTTTTAGATACTTGTACAATACGTGGGCAATATCGAACATAATTTACTTATTTGGGAATGTTTAGTAAAAAAAAATTAAGTAAATAAAAATATCTATTGCGATAAGAAAAAAGTGCTTAAATTGTATTTTGCAGTTTAGTAGGAGAGCATTTTAAAACTTTCAATTTATATTCAAATATCTAACTTAAAATTGAAGCCTTGAAGATTTTTTTTTTTCTTATTTTTCCTTATATATTTCAACAGAAATAGATACTGGACAATATTTATTATTCTGTTTTATAATTCGCTTTTGCAGTAAAAAACTTTTTAATAAATGGTAATTATATAAAAACTGCTTCCATCTATTTACTTTCACTTTGCCATAAGTACTTTTGATTTTTTTTTAATGATTCGCATTTCTTCTTTTCCTTTAAATTCTATTTGTCTACGTATTTTTAATCTTTCTCAAACTGCAATATTTTTAACGAACTCTTGCTTTTGCAAAGTAATTTTTGAAAGTATTTGCTTCTTTCTTTCATAAAATATTGGTAAAAATTTCTTATTAATATTTGCCTTTTTTTACACAAAACTGTAAAGAAATTTCAGCACAAGAAATTAATGAAAAAAAATGTACCGGAAAACATGAAAAAGTAACTTTTTCTTAACAAATAATATCTTTAATTCTATTTTCTAAAGGTTTTTTTTGTCGCATTAAAAATTTTTTGTCTGCAAAATTTACATTTTATATAAACCTTTATGAAAAAGCAAGTAATAAATATGCAAAATTATTGTAGCAGACCTCAAAGATTTTTAACGTCTAATGCTGATGTTTTTTTTTAACTTTTGCCATTAAATAACATAAAATATTTACTTTTGATAATGTGTATGTAAATGTGTTTGTCTTTTTTTATAACATTCAATTACTTTTATTTCATTGACATTTAAACATCTCGTAGCTGTGAGGGCAAAGAGAGAGATGTATGTTTTTTTATTAATGTTCTTGAACTGACTTAATGCATAATTAATGCGATTGAAGAAACATAAAAATATATACTTACCTGCAGTTGCAACCAGATATAATTTCAAAAGCTTGAAATACAACACTGATTAATAGTTACGAAAAAATGTCGGGTGAAACCAGTTGAAAGGAAATGTTTTCTTCTTAAATTCTTTCTCTACTAGAT
Source organism: Nowickia ferox (assembly GCA_936439885.1). Taxonomy (NCBI): domain Eukaryota; kingdom Metazoa; phylum Arthropoda; class Insecta; order Diptera; family Tachinidae; genus Nowickia; species Nowickia ferox. The sequence continues at coordinate 6,577,440 of OW387026.1, forward strand.
CATGTCACATTTCATTATTTACATAGTTTTCTTGCTTTTGTTTCTTTGACATGACGTCTTTAGGGTGCAGTGCTTGATTTTTTATACACACTTCTACATTTTTTATAACTCAAGTATTACTTTAAGTAGCATATTTCTCAAATCAAATCATTGTCATCATATCTTCCAATGTCTCGTTAGATTTTACTTTTTTCCCCATTTTTCCCTCCTTGTTTCTGTGGCAGATGTTAAAATGTAAATTTGTCTTGGTTGCATTTTACTCTCTGAAATTATTTGATTTAGTTTTTTCTTTTATTTTTTGCTAATAATCATATTGAAATCAAATATGAAAATTGATAGATTTCTGGAATTGTTACACAAAAAAATAAAAAATTTAAATAAAATATATAGTTGCGTTTAAGTGTATGTTTGCTTTTCTAGCACTTTTTTTTACTCTTATTATGCAAAAATAATATTTTTTTTAAAGAATTTAAAATTTTATGCGATGTTTGCTGTTCTCAATAATTTCTTTTCAAACGACTGTCAAAAGTATGCTTTAAAGAAGCAATTACATATCTAACTAAAGGTATGCTTCAATATGTGTTTATATTTAGATTTGTTGAAATCCTAACAGTATACTTTCAAATATTTTTGCAACTTACAACTTACAATAAGTGCAAGGTAAATGAATATTAAAACAACAGAGAGATAAACAAAGATTTAGTGTACGAATTTTATTGCACAAACGGTTTGTGTTCACAATTGGTAATAAAACAAAAAATTAATTATTTAGTTTATATTATAAATATATAAATACTAACTTCTTTATTCATAAAAAAATAGTCTTGCTTTAATAAGGGTTTATAAAACAAATATTGTATGGAAAAGTGTTTTATCAAAAAAAAATTCAATATTTAATTCATTTAATAGAAATACTTTTAATTAAAATCATAGTGACACATAATTAACAAATTCATGGTTTTAGTTTAAACTTTAATGCAAAAACTCTTATTTTGAACCTTGTAATTTGCATAAACTCTAAGAATAAATGTAATAATTTATTACAGCGAAATTTAAATTTGCATAAAGACTTTCTGTAAAATACAAATTTGCATTTGATTATCGTTCAAGCAGAGAAAAACTAAAAATGCTAAATATTAAAGGTAAAAATAGATTAAAACCTTTTAAATAAATACCCAAAATGCTACTAGAGAAGATTTTGGAAACTCCTGGTTTCCTTCATATTTATATGTATGTTTATAAAATTAAGGCAGTGGTTTTCTTATCAAAACTTAGTAATGGCCTCAATTTGTTAGAACTCCAAACTTATTAAAAACAAAGCAGGTAATATCAATTATACGAATGAAATTTATAAGCAAAAGTATTTGTTCATACGCCCAAGGATAGGCTACGCCAAATTAATAAATTAAATTCACATGAAACTCAACCGCTTATCGCAGCCAGGAGATTGTTTCTAATGTTTGAACTAATCAAAAAGTTATATTTTATAAATGTTGAGTCATTTTAATAAATGAAAATATATACCTACTGTTTTGCTAAGTGCCACTGCCATATTTTTGTACAGATAAGCGTTAATTAAAGGCAAGTGTTTGTTATGTAATGGTAGACCTATTAAAATAAATGCTTGGAAAGTACCCTACAATCAGATAAAAAAAAAGTAAATTTATGTCTCTAAATTCAATGACGCAGTGCGTTAAACTGCTTTTAGAATTCACTCTTCAATTATAATACATTAGCGGCATTTGCATCAGGAAATGCAAATTGTACTCCTAATTTCTAACCTGAGAAACCAAACAGATAAATTTATAAATTTTGTAAAATATATAAACATGTTTTAATATTGAACCGCAAAATGCAGTGGTATACTCCGTTTTAAAAGATTAGGTCAAAATCAAAAGCAAAATTTATATTATCGCAATGTATTTTTATATTTTATACTTAAACAAATTTAAATTTTTTTTTAACTAAATTTTAAAATACGAGTATACCACTGTGCTCTACGGACCAAATCGGAATTGTCATTTTTAATTAAAAAATTTTACTTACAGTGTAATTTACATTTCTTGTAGTATATTAAAAAATTCTTCATATTTACCGCCAATTTTTAATTTTTGCGGATTTTTTTTTTATGGAGCATAGTTTTAGGTTATTAATTTATATTTTTACTACAAACTTGTTATATTTATATTTAATTCGCTTTATAAACTTTAATTTACAGTCTGTTCAACGATATGGAAGCAATTTGGTATGCAAGTGAATTTTCTTTCAGATTTTCCGTTCCTTTAAATTTTCTCTGTTGACAAACCGAAATCGACTTTTATTAACTTGGAATGCTACCAAATGTATTTTTTTTAAATCGTTGAAATTTCTGTTAAAATTATAGCGTTAAGCTAATCATTAAAGAATTTGTAGGTATAACTAAAGTGTTTAAATTTAATTGAAATCGTTTTTAAATGAAATTTCCTTGCTTCTTAAAGAAAATCACAATAACTAAAATGTTTTTATTTCTAATGAAAAGAGAATAGAAAATACTGAATTTAAGATCATTTATAAAAAAAATTATAACTTGAATAATATCTTTTTTTTATAAAATTAATCCTAAATTCATATAAAGGGTAATTTTTTAAGCCTAATAGATTTTTAAACTTTAAAAAAGAACACAAAAAATTTAATTTTAATGGAGAAAAATTTGTTATTCGAAAGATCAATACATGACAATAAACATTTGAAATTTATTTCCGGCCACTGCTGCTGTTCTTGTTGAAGTGCATTCTGCACGTGCAGTGTAGGGCTATTTTTGTTCGAGAGTTGCTGGCGAACGATACGAAATATTCAGGGCAATCATGAATAAAATTCCGCGGGAAATTTTTCCCAGGGAACATTTCCAACTAATAGCAAGTAATAGGCAAAACAAAAATTTTAATTGGAAAAGGGAGAAATTTCACGCGGAATTTTATTTATGATTGCCCTGATTATTCGCTTTCAAGACATCAATTGTTGATAGTTTATCAGCATAAACCAGTGGCTTTCACATGACCCTACAGCAAATAATCGAAAATTCTTAATTGACAGGAGTATTTCTCAAAAACGTATAACCAAATTATGATTTCCATGAGTCGATGGTTGCTGTCGCGGTATCGAACGTAGCGCCCGCATCAGTTTTACCCACATTTTCAAACAAAAAATTTGATAATCGTGCGGTAATTATTTGCTTTGACCGTAACGCGAGCTCTGCCCTCATTTTTGAAAAAATAAGGTCGAATGATTTTACTACCAAACGATGAATTAATCTGATTGTCAAGGAGTCTGCTAGGATCTTTTCTGGCTTGGTGTCACTCCATATGCGACAATTTACAAGCCTGTATAGCCAAAAACAAGCGTTATCGCTGAACACAATTTTGCGTTAAAACATCGTCTATAAGTTGAGCGAATTGATAAATTAAAAAAAAAAATTATCATTAATGTCAAAATTTGGCAGCAGTGTGGCAGTGGATTTTACACTTAAACCTTCCGCAAGCTTAGCCGGGCTTAAAAAACTCCCTTTATTAAGCTGAAATAAGTCGTTCATGAAAAAATTACGTCTTAAAGTTGAAAAATTTTATATTAGAAATTAAAAGCATTTTTTATTCATCAATGTGATTTTCTGAAGCAAACAAGTTTAGTTAACATTCACAATATAATAAGGACAATCATAACAAACATGCTTAATCATGCTTAAGAAATAATTTAGATTATTTTTATAACTAAAAAGTGAGGTATATTTTAGGGCTAGTATATGAAATTTGTTTAAAGTATGTTTAAAATATAATTAAGGTATGCATAAATATATTTATAAACCATACAAGTGTGAAATATAAAATATATAAACTGAAATGGGGACAACGTGATAATAAAAAATACAATAAACTTAAAAAATTAACGGTGATAAAGAGTAATAAATAAATAAATAAATGATAACAATAAAACTAAAATTAAAATAAAACTAAAATAGATTTAATGGTTAAAAATATCTTATTATTAATTTGTAATACTTAAATTTAAAAATTAAAATTTAAAACAAACAAAACAATAAAACTCAAATTTAATGTTCCTGAAATTGTTGCAGATGCAAATTTTTCGGATTTTCCCTATATACAATATTTGACACGTAAGTTTAAAAGGGAGAGAAGAAAATTGGCATGAATAATAAAATATAATGTTAAGAAGCGTTTTTTTTTATAACAAAATAGTGAAATTGTGAACCCGACTTTGACTACTGGACCAGACCTCACTTTAAAAATTTAAAATAACTGCAGTTCTTAAGCTTATTTTGTTTAAATTAACTAAAACTTTTCCTTAAAAATTAACTCTAGCAGATGTTTATGTTTTCACATATAAAAGAGTCCTTGACCAAAAACTATTAAGTTAAAACTTGTTACTTTGCCATTTTTTATGTTTTTTTTTCAAATACTCATCTTTATTTACTTAATATTCATAACAAAAATTACAAACCTAACATTGTGCAACGCTTAAGTTGAATATTTAAGAAAAAAATCTTTTTCAAACAAGTCCTTTGCTCTACGTGACACTTTGCTGATATATTTCCTGTACACAACAAATAGTCTGTAGACAACAAAACTGTATGCATACATTTTCCTTTATTTGTTTCATGATTTTTTAAATCGAATTTAGTAAAAAATGACAATGGGTTTTATAAAAAAAAAAAACAAGCATACAAAATACATAAAGTAAACATGCATGTTCATACGAGTACATGCTAAAAAGCATGTATGTGTACACTTCAAGCAGCTTTACAAACTCAACTACCTTTAACACAAAAGTTTAAAATAAAAATAAAAATTCAATATCAGCAGCAAAATAAAAATAAAAAATATAAATCGCAAAGATACACATAAATAAAACAGAATATGTAATTTTCAGAATTTGTCACGAATCAACAATTTATTTCCAAACAATGGCCAATACTGCAATCTAGCGTGTGTGGTAAAGGCGGACAAACGTGGCCAAGCGATGGCAGACCTTAAAACCAAAGTAATCCCCTGGGACTGTAATTTATTTTTGGTTTTTTTTTTTCAATAAATAAAATCTTACCATTGAAAAAAATATACCAAAACTTATACTTCACAAGGACATGTATGAAAAATTAATGTTTTTTTTTTTGCAAAAAAAACAATTTTCCTGGTTTTGTATAATCTGGGATTGTTTTAATTATTTAAAATGATATTTTTAATTGAATTCGTGTTTTTTTGTTTTATCTTTTATTTAGATCCACCGGAGATCATCAAGAAGCCTCAGAATCAGGGTGTTCGTGTGGGAGGAGTGGCAACATTTTATTGTGCAGCTAGAGGAGATCCACCACCATCAATAGTTTGGCGTAAAAATGGCAAAAAAGTATCTGGTATGTGTTCAGTTTGTGTCAGCTCATATTTTCAAAGCAAAGTATTATGGCAAATTACTTAATTACTTTATTCAATTTTGTAAAAAAAAGAATAAAATTCAATTAAATTTCTTAATTTAAAAATATTTTTCTGTAGCACATGTTTTAAAAATGACTGAGAATGAAATCTTTTTGTTGAATAATTTCAATTAGCATTTTAATGTATAAATTTTTATATAATTATTGTTATCAATAAATTGCTTGTGTTAAATTATTTGTAATGATGAAAAAAATTTCTTTAATGTTTTTTTTTTTTTTGTAAAAATATTTTAATTTTTTTAATGTAAACTCTTGTTGGCACTCACCAAATTTCTGCTGAAATTTGCCAAAAAAAACCCAAGCCATTGACAAATATTACGCATGATAAATGCATAAATTTTCTAAAGAAAATTTCGAAATAAATAATAATTAATAGAAGAGGTCGAAGAAACAGTAGTAATAAAAAATAATATATAAAAAAAAAAATATTTAACAGAGATTTCATGTCAACGTAAATTTTTTAAAGAATTTTATTTTATTTTACATAATTTTATTTAAATAACTTTTTTGACCTTTTATTAGATTATTTCAATATTGTCATTTACAAAATCAAGCAGTTATGTTTAAAAAATTTTAAGCCATGATAAAAAATTTTGTGTTATCAATAAACATTGTATATTTATTTTGTACCATCCATAAATTAATATATTTATATATATAAAAATTATATTAATTTTTAAAAAAATTTTAAAGTATATTAGAACAACCAAAAAATGTATGGGATGCCGAAATTATTATTTATTTTACTCGCTCCACTGGCAGTTTCTGGTAGACTGGTCCTAAAAAAAGACATGTGCGTAAAAATTAAACTGATAGCGTGCAAACCGGCCATGCGCATTGCACTTTTCATCAAAAAAAAATACTTTAAACACTTTTGGCCCCATAACTTTCAAATGCGGAGTTTTTAAAAACTTTTGGCACATTGGATGCTCTAGTATATATCGAGCCCTATTTTCGATTTTAAACTTTTATGAGGCAAATTTATTGATGAATTTTAAACTACAGGCTGTAAAAATTTATTGTATACGTTTAAATCGAAAATAAGGCTCGGTATACAAGGTGGGCCAAAAAAAGTCATCCGATGTTGTTTGGCTCTGATTTTTTTCTATGTAAATGAAGAACTTCGATTCTGTTTTTTGATTATGTTTATTTGAATCTTTAGAATTTTATTGGTCAAGTCGCGCTGTCACAATTGTTTGCTCGTTTTATGGCATTTTTCATTACTTTGGCAGATTCTCGCACTCGTGTCTAATGTTGTCCTTGAGGGCTTCCAGGGTCTCGGGCTTGTTGGCGTAAACACGGGGCTTTAAAAAATCCCACAAAAAAGTCTGGAACGCGATCTTGCGGGCCAGTGCAAATCGCCAAAACGTGAGATGAGGCGACCCGGGAACGCCACGACGCGATTATTCCGCGTTCTTGGGGAGTGTATCGCTCCATGGCTTGTTCAATTGTATTCTACATCTATCTAGTTCACAAATGTCGAAACAGATGTGACATTGGCCGCCAGTTGCAAAAATAAGAGCATCTTTCAATAGGGTGATTTCTTTTGGTCCACCTTTTATATATAAAAATTTTGAATTGAAAAAATATAAAAAATTAATAAAAAATTTAATTGTGTCAATAAAACTTTTTTTTTAGTTAAGAATAAATTTTTTTATAACAAATTGCTATAATTAAACTAAAACTAAACTAAAATATAAATTATTTAATTTTCAAGCAAAAGTTAAATTGTCTTAAAAATTTTCAAATTAAGACTTTTAATAAAAAAAATACATATAATCAATTAAAAATTGAATTGAATCAATTAAACTTTTTTTAAAAAAATTTAATTAATTTAAATTTAGACGAAAGTCTATCGTTTAAAAATTTAATCAACAAAAAAGTTTGACTGCCACCATTAAATTTTAAAATTATTTTTCATATTTTTTTAATTAAAAATGCTGACTGAAAAAATATATTTTTCTATGTATAACATTCAATTGAAAATAGCTCAAAGTTTTGCTATAAGGGATAATTCTTAAAAAATATTTGTTATTTTAGTTTTCTTTCTTATATCATTGAAAGCAGAGAAATAAATGTTAAATTGTTCATAATTTTTAAATGCAAATTTTTGGCAACATTCTGTATAAAATTTTTGCAATTCTTCATAAAATTCCATATTTATTATCTGCCTACTGAGTGTGTTGTACGAATAGTGTGTATTAGTTCATAAGCCTTAGAATATCTCTGTATGTATTTTTAGTGTGTGCATATGCTTGGAAACTATTTCTAATGATTTCTCTTCATTTTAACTCCCGTAGGTACCCAATCACGTTATACTGTGCTGGAACAACCCGGTGGTGTTTCAATATTACGCATTGAGCCTGTACGTGCTGGACGTGATGATGCTCCGTATGAGTGCGTAGCAGAGAATGGTGTAGGAGATGCTGTATCAGCAGATGCCACACTAACAGTATATGAAGGTAAGTTTATAACAAACTATTTATTTAAGTTTTTATCGTCGTATCGGTGCTACACATGTCGTTTTGTGTGCAGAAGATGTTGCGAAAAAAAAACAAGAACAATATTAATCAGTGATGTTTCTGTGCATCATAATTTTTGCCTGTCTGCCATTTCCCGCTCTCTTTGTTTTGTGTTTGTTTTTTTTTCAACTGCCATGGTCTTCTCGAGTAACTTTTATATTTAATTAAATTTTATCAAAATATTTACTAGAACTCTAAGCACTAGCAACAAGAATGAAATAAAATAGAATGATAAAAACTAATCCTTGATAAACTACTGTTAAAGCAATAACCTTCTACCGACAACAAATAAAATAAGCTGAAGTGTTGTACTTTTTTAAACTTTTTTCCTCTTGGTATCAAAAAGCTTTTCGAGTATGGCCAGAGCAACAACTAATCTATAAAAAAAATATAAAACTTTAAACATTTAACTTTTTATATAAACATTTATCATGTTAAAAGGATAAAAATTTCGTAGTAAAAATTCATATACTTTTTTTAAGGATGGCTTAGTATTTCACTTTGCTAGATGAGTATTTATGTATGCATGTATGTGTGTACATACTTGTGTATGATGGCTGTACATGTGTATAAGTGTGTGAGATTGGTTGCTAAACGTTGTTGTGGTAACATTTGATTTTGCTTTATTGATCTCTTCAACTCTTGAGACTTGTTAGAAAAAAAAAGGATTTTAAAACTCATGTGTGTGAATATAAATAACGGCAACTGGTTAAGAGAAGGACAAAGTTTTGACCCAAAAGCCTAATCAACTAACAAAGTTTAAATAAAATCTATAAAATGTAATTGCTAAAACAGTGGCTGCAGAAGTTAAACGCACGTGTTGATAAGTTCGAAAATAATTTGAAATATTCAGGCATTTCACGGACATGGATTCGGTTTCGATTGAAATAGTGAGCTCAAAATATAGAAAATGATATTGAGTGTGACAATAAACGTATGGACTTCATATTCCAACTTTGTTTCATTTTCACTTGGTTACAAAAAAAAAATTCATTTGTTTCTAGGCTGCTCAAGGATTAAATTTTTTACATGCTGCTTTTTGTTTATAATCTGCCTCTACAGGTATATACATATATTTGTTTTTATTTCATTTCATGATCTGTTGATCTGGGATGCATCGATTTACAATTGTATGGGCCGTGTGTGACTTGGTCTTCATCTTTTGCGACTGTCTTGCAGGTTTCATTCTATATCTGTAGTATTTTTTGGGTTTGATTCGGGCATAGCACATGACCTATTCACTTCCAACCATCGCTGCTTGGTTATTTTCTTGCCAAAGCCTCTTATTATTTCGTTCGTGTTCAGGCAGAAAATGCATAATATTTGATACAAATACCCATTAATGAACGTCTGCAACCGTGCATTGCAAGATTTTACGCTACGATCTGTCTCGTACTGTAAGATATCTCTTAAAAAGCTTAAAATATGTTCAAGAACACTTTCTGTTTTATTTCTTTAATTTATTGATGGTGTTGCTTTTTCCCTTAAATAAACTTCCTAAAGCATATCTCACATGTTGGGCCACACGCAGGGAAAGCATGTTAAATTGGTAAAAAATCTCGCCTTTTAGTTAATTTTAATTTTTATTGTTCGAACTTTATTTGTTTCTATATTTATGATTTGATCAGGTTAAAGTTTGTATCGTTTTGTAAGCCGAATTACATGTGATAATTATTAATGAACAAATAACACCAAAGCTAGTTGTAAATATTCTGACAAACACTAGTAGAACGGAACAACTAGGTGTTTTCGAAGGCCATTACACCTTCATCATCAGCGTTCTTTGTGTATGGTGTCAGTGGATGTAGATTTCTGCTTTATATACGCAACTTTATTGCAAATGGAATATGTGAATTGTTTTGATTCATCGTATTACAATTTGCTGAAAGCTTTTTTGTAATGAAAGCTCATTTTAACCAGCTCCAAACTAACAACAGTCTTGCCATTGTCGTTTGTTCTTTACTGATTATGCACATGTTAGTTAATTTGCTTATTTTTCTTCTTTGCTTATTTTGTTTCTATTTTATTAAATTCGATTTATACTTTAACTGCCCAAATAAGTGAGCTGTTATTTTTCTCAGAAATTAAAGCTTTTTTATTTATTTTTAGTCAAACTTCTAACACAGTATCATTAAATTTACTAAAATACAAAAATTACAAAAACGCCCTAAAAAAAAAGAAAACCAGTTTAGAAATTAAAATTCTCTTACATGCCACACAATAAGCAATAACGCCTACCCCTTGATAAATTAATATACGAGTATATGTTCATTTTTCTTTTCTCTCAAGTGAAAAGCTATTCTTCCATTGAAGAAATTTTTCAGTTTCACTTCTGCTACATCTGGTGGCTGGGAAATATTCATTGGCCGTCCCACGTTGCCGGAGTGCATCGGAGTATGAGTATTAATAACATAAATTGTAGTGTAACGCAAATTAAAAGGCGGCTGGCATATGGGATTTTCCTCTAAACGTTACGAGTAGCTGGTGATGCCTTTGCTCCTGCTGATAGTGTTGATGACAATGGAGTGTTGTAACCCTTGAAAATGTATAGAATGCGGAAAAACGAATAAAAAAAGTAAAATATGAAAAGTTTACAATTTGTTGCCAGTAGTCAGTCGCGCCCTTAACATTTGTAGGTTATTTGAAATGCATCGGTATTAGATAGTTTGTTAGTTTTTATGTGTTTAGGATATGACATTGTTGCTGTACAGTGACTCTTCTCTAATAAATGAACAACAGCCTGCGGAGCAACAATTAAAATATTTCAAAATGAGAACAAACAAACCTACGAACGGCTGTTTGGGTCGAGCGGGTCTCTAAAGAGTTCATTTACACTGTCGGACAAAATAAAGTGCGGTCCTACATCCATTAAATATTTTCAAACAAAACATACTTCATTTAAGTTACAACCACTTCCAGTTTACTATTTTCTTTTAGTTGATTCAAATTTGTCGATTGAAATTTATAAAGGAAAAAAAAAATTTAAATAAAATGTAATGCAATTAAAAATTCCTTGCGTCATTTCTGGTCGCAATACCTTAAGCTCATTCATCAAGAGGCCAGAATAAATGACTACGCAGAGAAACTCTTTCGTCAGTTAATACTTCAACTAAAAATTAATATATAATATTTTCAATTAAAGATTTAATCAGAGAAAATTTTTTGCCAACTAGTATTTACTAGTATTTTTAAATAAAAATTTAATTGATTTAATTAAATTACTGATTCCTCGAATTAATTCGACTGGAAAATCTTAATTGGTTTTACTGTATTGTTTAAAAGTGAAAACTTAAATAAATTTTTAATTGATATTAAAATTTTTTAATTTATATTACAAAATTGTTCGTGTTACTTTTGTCTGTGTAGGGAACTTAGAGATTAAATCATAAATTTTTTACTTACTTCCGCAAGTTTCGCATATTGTTATATGTACATATAGATCCAAAAATATATTCCATCAATGTCAGAAATAAAGCGATAAGTATGACGATAAACAAAAAAATTCTTAAACTCGTTCGCAAATAATTACCAACCAACTAAATATTACCTGTAAATAAATGACTGACTGCATGATTGATAGATTGATAGTCCTGCACAAGAGTATGCTTTTCGAAATGAATTTTCATAATATTCTAAAATATTCTCAGACAAAATTAAATACAAACGATAGTCGATGGCTGCTTGGAATTTGTCTTCCAATAGGAACCTCCGAGTTTTGGCAGTTGAAAGCTACTAACATCTTTTGAATTGGCTGGATAATAACGAATTTTGTTTGGCCAGACTTAGTTGATATTGACATTGTGGCGTTATGTAACACACAGCACATAATGACAAAAGTATCGTTTTAAGTACTCTCTGAGTATTGGTTGTCAAACAAATGCGCATGCGTACAGCTAAAAATAAAAATTACGGTCAAATACACGCATTCATTTTAAACTGAATACTTATAACTATAAACAACCATTAACTATGTTCATGCACCTATCTTACATTACGCAGCACAAACGACTACAACTAAACTATATAAAAATACGCAAAATTATCAAAATACTCTGACTATTAATAGACTACACATGCATACATACAGGGCTATTTTATTTACACGCACATGCAACATGTTTTCTAATAGACAAAACACATTACTCATTCCATTTTATATACACAAATGTTTTCATACGGTGGCATATAATGAATAAATATCCCGAGTAAATAAATATCATGAGTATATTTTTCTCGTATGCCTAAATATTCATATTCTGACTATAAGCATACTTCGACTAAGTTAGACAGAGAGTCAATACATATGTGTCTTTTAATTTTTATTTCTATTTTTTATATATTTATGTTCTATTTTTTTCGCATAAATAAAGCAGAGATGCTCTCGTTTGTTGGAATCGGTTATAGTCATAGTTGCTTGAGAGAAAATATGTGAGCGTACGTACTTAATTAAGACTATTTAAGTATGTAATTCTTTTTTGAGTACTCATTGTTTTTCTCTGATACTGCTCATGCCACATTGGACGTTCTGTACTACCGTTTTTTAGGGACTGGTCATCTCACGTGGATGTTTTGTGAACTGCATACTTCGGTTGCGCGCAATTCGTCTCAGCCACGTTAGATATTTGTACGTTGTTATGTGCCATACATACAAACATCGATGCGCCTTTCAAAAGAATAAAAAAAGTAACGATGTTTCAAAAACTCATGGTTTTATTAAAGTGAAAAAAATATGAAGCGCTCTTTGAAAGATCCTTTAGTTTAGTGCATTTTTCCCAAAACTTATCCTTAAAGAAATTTTTTTATATAGATAAAACTGTTATAGAATATTAAACCTACAAAGCCAATACAAAAAGTTTTAGTTTTTTATCTCATAACATTCCCGAGATATCATCAATAAACTTTGAAGGCATTTATCTCAAAACTTGCTTTTTTGACTTAGCATGTTTTAGAATGGAGCTGTCGATATATCTCCTTAGACAAGTGTATAACGTAAATTTTTCTCTACTGAAAGACTAAAGCTGCCACTCTTTTCGTGTAATAACTGTGTAGGGTATCAACACAACGTGTCTGTCTACTTACAGACAACCACATGTAAATATCTCTTATTTAGCTGTCTATTACGAGTACTACGAGTATTGAACAAACATGCTAACTTACTGCCCATATGTGTGTGTTTATTACATTGCCTTTTCAATGGAGAGGCACATAACTCGATTGGTCTTTTTTTTGTGTACTCGTATGTTTGTTTTTGCGCTCCCACACAAGTGATGTATGAGAACGTATGCTGGTGTTGCAGGCAACAATAGCTTTTAGTTTTATTATTGCATTTATGTTTTTTCTTTTTGTTGCTGCTGTTGCTGCTGCTGTTACAGCACACACAAAGTTTGCTGTGGGAGTGTAAATTTTGTTAGTTGAGTTATTGTTAAAAGCCCATAAAGTATGCTAAGTTTATTAAAATAGAGGGCAAGCAATTTGTGCAACAAAAATAAAACTTTTTGTAGCCTTTTTTTTCACTGCATTTTACGTTGAAACAAGAAGAGAAAAAATAATGGAATGCTAGAAAATAAATTTAGCCATATTTAAAATATGGAATATTAGAATAGAAATTTAAATGATTTCTTATTTTGAAAATAGTTTTTAATAAAACTTTTTTGCAAAGCTGGAGTTAAAATGAGAATATTATGGTTTGTTGTATTTCTTGGAAACTGACTTAATGCATTTCAATTTATATTGCGTTTCATAAGTTAAAGTAATTTTTATATAACTAAAAAAAATAAATTTTACTTTGCTTTATTATGTTCTGTGCAAAAACGAACCGAAAAAATTTGTAATATTAAGAATGTATTAATTACCAAAATAAAAATCTGGATTACAACTTTTTTTCGCTTATGGCTTCATTAAGTCTTCATTAAGCAACATATATAAGCAGTAACGAACTGCATATCGACATTGCTTAACAAAAACAAAAAACAAGCAAAAGTTCTCAATATTTTAAGTTTATTTTAATATTTTCATTGCCTGATTGTATGCTATAAAATTTCCACATAATTTGCTTTCCTTAACACCCTTAATAATTCTCATACAAATAATAAAACATCTTACCACAAGTTGTACCATTGTTTGAACGCTTTAGCCTTAAACAACATTTCTTAAAAATGTTTTTCTCCTATTTTTGTTTATTATAGTTGGTCTTTTTGTACTCTAAACTCTATTAGTGGTTGCTGATAAAAGCGTAAAATAATGTTAGAGCCAGCCATTAAAAATAACTTTGGCACCTCTAACTCTATGCAACAATTTTTTTCCACATTTTGTTTACGACCGTTTAGAGTTAACCTCATGAATTGAAAGGAGAAAAAAATATTGAATACATTTTAAATGTTTCAAATATGGCTGAATGCCAAACTGCTTTGCAATACACTTTAACAGTTTCAGCATGAGCCCACGCTCTCCATTAACGTATTTGCTTACAAACACTAAACAATTTTGCTGAAATATTAAGCTTGAGTCATGAAAAGGAAAATGCAAATTATCTCTTTTAAATGTAAAGAAAGGTGACTATTAGTTGGGTAATAGAACGTATGAATGCAAAATTTTAAATTGAGGATACCATAAATTTATCGTTTTAGAGCAAATGATTGTTCTCCGTATGTATGCAAAGATCTGGGGCTAAAATGTTATTAAATTGTTATATTTTTTTATGTATATAAGAGTATGTTTATTGCTCTCCTACTGTGTGCTAAGGAAGTTTAAAGCATACTTTTAGGAGTTTTATGTAACTGAGGTAAATATAATGGTTGTTTAACATAATATAAAAAAAAATCTTGGAAGAAGTCATATTATGAGGAGTAAAGATAAGGCAGCAAGTGAAGTGTTAGTATTTGCCTCTTCATTTTTTTTTTAACGAAGCGATTAGCTTGTCTGCGGAAAACATTCAGGGTCTATGGCGGTGATCGAACACAATAAATTGGTTGAATGTGTTCCAGTGTTGTGCCAGCGCTTTTTCTTCACTCAGTGGCCAAGCCACCGCCATTTATGCTTTTTATTTCAATAACCCAAATGCTGTTGGATAAAACCCTTGGCCAGAAAGTTCTAAAAGTTCTCCGGAGCGTTTCTCATCTCGCATGCACATGAAGGTATGTCACAATTTCTAAGTCATGAAAAGCTTATTTATGAACCATAATAAATTGCATTAAATTCGTTTTAGTCCTAATTTTTAGCTCAACCCACACATTTTGTGACTGCTTGTGTCTGTGAAAAGCATTTAACATTTATTTAACTATAAAGCTCTCTAACTTGATTGTTGCAGCAGCAGCAACAATAATAGAACATGCATTTCAAAATAATTAAAATTAATTATAGCAAATTGTTGTTATACACATTTTCCCACATGAGCAAGACTCTTTATATAAAGAAAAACCTTTTTTGCTTTTCTAGTTGCCATTAATAATAACCGTAATTATCACTAATATTACAGTAGTTTCTTTGTTTACGACGTTCAGATATATAAATTTTTTTACAAAATATCTACGGTTGCAACTTGAAAATATAAACAATGATACAAACATAAACGGATAATGAAACAATCAAAATAATGCCAGTTTTTAATGAAAAATAAAAACAGTAAAATTACCTTAAAACGAAATAAAATTGGTTTGTTTGAATTAAGGGAATTATTTTTAGATTAAGCAATAGTAAGTTAAAATTGTTAACAGAAGTTTGGTATACAATATAGAAATTTTAAAGATAAACTAGGAGGCGGCGAGTTAAAATATTTAGTTAATATATTAAGCATTTTATTCTTTTAAATATATGGTTTTGCTACTTTCTCGGCCTTTTTTCTCCAGCCTCTATATCTAATATTTAATAAAGCAAAAGTCCTTGTAACATGATGTTACACTCAAGGGGTGGTCTGGCTGGCTGGTGTTTTTTAAATTATTTGCTTTTTAACGTTGAAACTCATAAAATTGGTTTTCCCTCCTACAAAATGCTTCTATTGGGCCCTCGCATATAAAGTAAAGAAGAAGAAAAAACACAACAAATGAAAACATTTTAAAGGTCTAAACTTTGAGCAATATAAAATGCAAGTATTTTATAAACTTAATACCACCCATGGCTTGTGAAAATACACCATAATGATGCTGCTGCCAAAGCAAACTGCTTGGAAAACTTATGTTAAATAAATTTTCAAAAACTATCTTAGTACATACACTCAGCTAACAAATTTTTTGCATCTTTAAACAACCAAAAAAAAAGTCCTTCAAATAAACTCACACAAAACTACATGTATGCTTTTATGCATAAACTCTCTGTTTGAAATGAAAGTTTTAGCCAAAATTTTTACATAGTTGAAAGTGTTTTAAACGCATTTAGAACACAAAAAAACAAGCATCTAAGCTAACGCATAATTTTAAAACTTTAGTTAAAAGTTGGGTAAAAATGCACAAAAAAATTACAAAAATGATTAATGAATTTAACGGCCATTGAATGTAGGTTCAAGCACTTTCTAGCTAAAATAATAATAAATGCATTGAAATAGTACAATGAAATTAAAATTTAAGGCAATTATATTTGGCAATATGAACACTTAACTTTCCATAGAAATATATTGCTGAAAACTTTTTTTTTTAGTTTACAATTTTAAACACTAAATTCTCATGTTTTAGTGCAGCAGCATAAATTTATGCAATTTAATGCAAGCAGCCTAAATGTAGGCAAACATTTTTGAATTACTTATGGCTGCCATGAAGGGTAAACGGTATAAATTTTAGTAATTTTCCCATTATAAAGTTGCCTACTTTATGGCAACAATTAGATGAGCGCATACGTTCATGCGAGTATATTGTGATGTTGCTGCTTTTGTTTGCCAAATTTTGTGTTTTTTTTTTAAACAAAATTTATGTGTTTTTGCAAAAAAAACAAATTTATAAGTATGTAGTAAATTTTGTTGAAGAATGAGGGTTGCACAAGAGCAAATAATATTTAGCATATATTAACTAGATCATTAAGGCTAAATTGTAAAGGAAGATTGTACTTACAATGCAATCCTAAAAGTATGCTTTAATTTGAAAAAAGCATGCTTTACAGTTTTAAAGGACACATATAATTATATAATTGTTTGGCTAACCAGAAATAAAATCTTTTAAACACCCTGTTTACACAAGCTAGGTAGTCGACTCGTTTAGAAATATTGTCTGAAAATTTATAAAAAAAAGCTTTTTGTAATCAAGTCGAACGTGTGGGTTGTGGAAACTGGTGCTAAACTACTTTCATGGAGTAACCATTATGTGAAATACTTAATGTAAACAAAAAATGGTAAATAGTAAGTATACTGATACATTGGCGATCACAATTTTAGAGGAAGGGAACACATTTCACGTGAACTTTTACTTCCAATACGGGTGATTATGTTTTTCAAGCCCAATAGACCTTTATATTGAAAATAACTATAACACAAAAAATTTAATTTTAATCCAGATTTTTTTTTTATCGAAAGATCAATACATGGAATTAACATACAACACTCTTGACAAATGCATTCAGCACAACCAATTATGGGCCACTTTCGTATGTTTCTGGCCACGTACGTCACGAATAACACCATTAATGTTTCTCTTCAAGGCGTCAAGTGTTTGTGATTCATCAGCATAAACCATTTAATTCAAGTGACCCCAGAGAAAATAATAGACAGGACAGGACCTTTTATTGAAACTTACATATCGCCATGTTCAAAATCTTTTATGTGGTGGAAGCCCCCATTTCTGTGACCGATGACGAATTTAGTACTCACACTTCTTTGACGTGTACTTGTTATTGCACAACAAGAGACATCAGACATTCAGACGAACGATTATGAGCGCCATAAAAATCACGAAGAATTGATGAATGATTGTCAACAAGAAAACAAGATTGCGCACTCAACAGTACAAATATATTTTCTACCGCGCATCGACGTCAATATAGAATATACACGTGTTGTTGTTCTTAAAAGTGGGGAAAGCGAGAGAGAGAGAGCACTTTATACAAACAAATGTATGTATTTTGTTCATAACAAAATTTTATGTCTACTTCACAAACAGAAAATAAAATAGCGGACTTGCGCAATCTTGTTTTCTTGATTCATGTATTTTCAAAGTAAATCTGTAAAATTTTTTAGCGTTGTTCAAGTATAAATTTATAACATAAGAGTACACTGATCATAAATATAAAAAAACGACAGTTATTTTAAAGGCTAACCTTTTCGTAAGTTCCATCGGGCCTATAAAACAGAAAATGACAATGAGTATTAAAAAAATATACTTAAGTAAGAAGTCTTAATTTTAGTAACTGCGTATAATCATAATTGTAGCGCAAACTATTCGTACGCTCACATATTTTCTCTCAAGCAGTTATGACTATAGGCGATTCCTACATACAAGAGCACCTCTACTTCGTTTATGCGAAAGACTAAAATACGCTGCAACTATAAATAAAAAGGCAGATGCGTATCATGGTAAACTTATACAAGGTACTTGCACGACTACAACAAAATTACAGCACCAAAAAACACACGCATTTTGTTGGTAGAAACAAATGGATAATTGTCAGAAAAAGATGTCTTTAGTTTTTAAAACAGCAATCACAGGGTAACCAAAGTACAATTGCAGACTCGGCATTCATACATGATTATAGTCATTCAGTGTTGCCAATATGTGTGTAATATACAGTGTGTAATTTCTACTCTCATGTGTGGGCCATGTAATGAGATTCATGTATAATCTGTGTGTAATTATACTTTGGATTCTATTTTGATTTATTTTGATTTTAATTTTAACTCACACAAAAGATGTGTAGTGCAATTTTCTTCAAATTGTAATTGTAGACACAACCATGTGTAAATTCATTGGCAACACTGTAATCCTTTCATTCACACACATACACTAACATGTTTGCAGCTTGTAAACAACGTTTGACAACTTTCTGCATTGTATACATTAACAGGCTGGGCTTGTGCATGTACCTTGTATAATTTTACCATCCGAGAGATTCATGCGTATCATATGCATTGAATCTCTCTCTCACTTTCTCTCTCTCTGTCTCTCTCTCTCAAACTTACTGTCTGAGTGTGTTTATACTCACTCTAAGGATATTTAATCGGACAAAAAAAGGTGCGCTGATAATCGGGATAATTATTCATCATTCGCTATATGTGTGTGTGTCTGTAAATAAAATAGTACTGTATATATGCATGAGTATCCGTTTAATAGTCAGAGTATATTTATACTCATTGGCATGACTGTAGCTAATACAGTCACTAAATTTTAGTTATATGTTGTATAAACATAGTTTTTGGTTGTTTACAGTTAAAAGTATTCCTTTTAAAGTGATTGTGTGTATTTGCACATGAGCTTATTTTTTCTATTTTTAACTGTACGCATTCATAGTTGTTTGATGGCAAAAGCTCAAAGAGTACTTAAAACTATACATTTGTCATTCTCTGTTATAAAACACCCTTTATTTTCATAACACAGTTGACAATTTTCGTTGTAAAATTAAATTTAAAAAAAAAACTAACTGAATATTTAGCTTCTTTAATTAATTTTGAATTTTATTTTTTTCTTTTTAGTTTATTTAAATTATATTATTTTTTCAGTACATATTTCTTGCTGTCTTGTTTATCGCTGTCATGCCAATTTTTGCTTTCTTTTTTTAAGTTTTAAGCAATTTGTGTTTTATATGTTTCTCTTATTATTTTATTTATGATTCCAGTTTTGAGCTTAAGTAAGAAAGGGAACATATTATGGCTTCCAACGTAGTAATTGTTTTTTTTTAAGTATCATAAATTATAAACTACCAGCATAACACTATCACTACTGACCTTTTGTGCTGGCTGCCACGCAACAAGACCACTTTGGCCAAGGCTAACAAACGCTTAAATTTGTTTGAAAACCATTTGCCATACATTTTTTATTTTTTTGTGTTCATGTTAAATATTTCCACCTTCATGCAAAATGCATTAACTTATACACGAGTATCTCATGTAGCCATTTGCTTGATTTTCCTGATGTTCCTGTCTACTTTTCTTTGGAATTTTTTTGCTCAGCTAACATCAGTTACCATCAGCTCCATTAGCATTAAATTGTTGAGCATGCAGCAGTGCAGTCAACCAACCAAACAACTAAGCAACCAACTAACGAAAGAACAAATAAATAAATGAAAAAGGAAAAGCGTGCAAGCAGCATTAAAGCAGACGCATGGACGGATTTTCTTACAGCGGACTTTATAGACAACAAAAAGTAAAATAAAAAATAAAAAATATTTTAAAAATAAAACAAAATTCTCAACTAAACGTTTATCTCATAAATCGTTAACTGTAGCCAACAAACCATGCCACAAACAAAATACAAACGAATAGATTTAGACGGGTTTCTTTTACAAAGTATAAATGGGTTTTATACAGCGCTTACAAAAGATTATTTTTAAAGCATAAAACATAAAACTATGTAAGACTTTTTTATTTTGCTAATGGTGAATATGGCAAATAAAATATACTTTGAAAGTTTGTAAAGCACAAGTAATTTTATATGCAGTTGTCTTTAAGCCAAAACTTATTTTTAAAATATCAGCAGTTTTTTCTTCTATA
The DNA here is from genome assembly GCA_936439885.1 of Nowickia ferox. Lineage (NCBI taxonomy): Eukaryota > Metazoa > Arthropoda > Insecta > Diptera > Tachinidae > Nowickia > Nowickia ferox. The sequence continues at coordinate 6,598,057 of OW387026.1, forward strand.
TAAAAATACAAGTATATAAATAATTATGGTATCTCACTTCTATAAAGATCACTCAAACGTCCCATGGTAACTCGAAATATTTAAAAAATAGTTTTAATTGTCAAATTGTTTGAATAAATCGAAAAATCGTTGAATCTTTTATACTTTAACATTGATTTTATTTAACGAAAAAATAAGGCAAATACCCAATAAAAAATTTCTTCAAATAAAGCAGGTTTCTACTATGAGAAAGTAAAAGTAGCGCTGACAAACCTGCTGATATCGCTGCTGATTTTTAAATGGCGAGTTCCCGGTTTGGAGTACTACACTTTTTGTCCACAAAAGCGCTTTTTGGTATCTAATAGAACATGCAAATATAGCAGTTATTAAAAGTGGGTTTTAAAGGATTAATAAAATAAACGAATTTACTTATATATAAAGCACTTTACAAAATGGTTAATTGGATCATTCTAGCTTTAAAACCTTGCATTTTTGTGGCGCTATTAAATCACCTTTTTTAAAGTTTGCTTCAAATACGTTCACTGCTTCTAAATATCTCATATTTTAAAACGAATTATGATGAGCTTTATTGCCTTATTGCTTCAAAACTCTTGAAAATTTTTTAATGGGTACATATAATTTCGCATACTTTCAAAAAGTGTTGCATACTTTAAGATGCCATTTAACAATTACTAGAATTAAATTTCCTTCAAAAACACCTTACACTAGCGTTTCATTTTAACAAATAACGTCGTATATGACTTTGAGATCTGATTTGCTATATATCATAAACTGCTACTTAAAAGCAAAGAAAAAAATCACATCCTTACAATTACTCTGCATTATATGCAGGTGTTACTTAGCGAGACACCACCAGACTCTATGGGGAGCATTTCTTTGTTGTTTGTTAAACAGCGAAACAGAAATAGAAAACTTCAAAAAAAAATGTACAAACTGCATCAGTTGCTTTTAACGAAATTTACCTACACGTCTTAAGCGACAAACAAAGCTTCTTGCTTTCTTTTGCAAACAGCTTCAAATATGGCTGCTGTTATTCAACTAAATACAAAATAAATATTAAACATGATTTTTCTTCGTCATATGCATGTAACTTTAGTATAGCAAATGTATATTTATAGGAATATGTGTGTTTGTGTGTGTGGTTGTGTATGTTTATGTGTGCAAGTGCTTCTGTAAGTGTGCACTTGCATTTGTGCTGTTTATCAAACAGTTGGGAATTTTGATTAAAAATGCTTTCACGTAAAAAAGATAATACACGTGTATTTCGTACTGGCAGCAGTAGTCATAGTTCGAGTAGCTGCTGCAGCTGCAGTAGCACACTATGCTCGTATGTGTGTACGTTTACATTTCTTGTGTAAGTTGTGTTGTTGCCGCAACAACAGTCAAACTATAAAAGTTATATATAGAAGAGATATTGCTAGAGTTTTGTATTTACAGGTAACAGCAGTGGGAGTAGCATTCATTGTTTGTTATAAAAGTAAACATTTTCCATTATACGTTACGAGTTGGTATTTGTCTTAATGTTTGTCTTGTGTATTCACATTGCCAACTTAAGCACACTGACAGTCACAAAATACAACAATCCTAGTATTAATATAAAAAAGAGGCGTTTATACGAGCGTGTACATACGTTTCGTATACGAGTAGATGAACAACATACAAAAGATGTTGTCTTCAAGCCAATGCGCTTTCTTGCTTTGAAACTATTTCATAACGCCGTTAGAATGTTTGTGTTTGTCTTGATTAAAACAAAAAGCTGTAGGGTATTTATGGTTTTTTGAAATATAATATAAAAAGTGCGCTTATATTAAAGCAAAATCTAGTACTCTCAAGATTTCGAGAAAAATCGAATAAATTTCGAGTATATTTCCCATATAAAATAAAGTCTAATTCGTCACTAGATTTTGTAGACATCTACCCAAAATCTTAGTGAGTGATGGATCCTACTATGATGATATTTTTTAAAATTTATGATTTGATCAGGCTAAAGTTCCTATCGCTTTGTAAGCCATATTACATGTGATAATTATTAATGAACAAATAACACCAAAGTTGTTGTAACTTTAGCCTGATCAAAATAAATATAGAAACAAATGAAGTTCGAACAACATTTTTTAAAATTGTTTTAAAAATAAAACGAAGTAAGTAAAATGGTTGGCAGATTTGCTATGTATCAGTTGTTTGGTTTTAGTCTTGAAAAATTTTCATGTAATGGTTTTTGTTTTGGATAAAAAATCTTTATAAATGTCAAAAAAATTTGTTGTAAACAATATAGATTTTTATAAAGATTTTAAAGCGCTTAAATGAGAAATATCACCAAAAAATAAAATAAATCGTCAAAATGCAAGAAAAATCACTCAAATTAAAAAAGCCACTAAAAAACCACAAAAATGCCAAAAGGCGAAAAAATATCAAAAATGAAAAAAATCGCCAAAACTAAAAATATTGCTTAAAGTAAAAAAAAACGTAAAAATTGTCAAGAATCGGGAAAAATCGCCAAAACTAAATCAAAAAAAAAAAAAAATTGCCAAGAATTCGGAAATCGGCAAAACAAACAAAAATGCTCAAAGCAACAAAAAAATGTCTAATGTCTACATCAGCTCAAATATATTATATAGGCTTAAGTTCGTACAGTATTACATATCGTCATATACATTATAAAAAGGTGTAAGTTACATTTAAGATATTTTACAGGAGACGCAAAATACATTTTATGTTTTAGTGTATTGACTTAGTTTCAATTTCTTTCATAAATTTCATATTTTTGAGCATACTCTGATAAAAATGTTGCGTTTAGATCGACTTTCTTTAATTACATTATAATCAATCAAAAAGGCGATTTTGAACTTTTTGTAAGTTATGCCCTTTTTAGAATTGTATGACGATATGCAGTGTCCGCCCGAAACACGTCGTGTGCAAACCAAGGTCGCACCTTACTGAACTTATTATTTCGAAAATTTTACTTTCAGTCTAATTTTATATATAAAACTAATGCAAAAATTTACTTGAGAAAAGCATTATATAGAATTATCTAAAAATTATTTTAAATGAAATTTTTTCTCAGTGTTGTCTCTGACTCTTAACTTAGAATAAATTGTATGTATAATTGCATTAGCTCGCGTTTACAACTTTTGCATTCTTCTTACATTTCACTCAAACACATGAAAAGAAAATTATAAAAAAACACAATACATAATTTTTTTCACAAAGAATTAATGTAGATTCCATATGCTCAACTTGCTTTATAGAATTTCCATTACATACATATACATCCTTACATACATAGGTGTACATATGTGAAGTACGTTAAAAGTTAGACGAGCTTGCAGAAAATCATTTCAAAAGTATGTCATGTATGTATATTGTTCATGCATGCGTGTATGTGTATGTGTACTGACAGGTGATGCATGTTATGATAATAAAGATTAAAATTGTGTGTTGGCTTTTTTTTTCAATCAAATACTTGATAAACGCAGAAACATCAACTCCAAGAACAACAACAACATAGATGATAAAAAAAAATAAGTGTTTTTGTTTAACAGAGTTTTTTCCTTTAAGCGCTTGGAGATTTTATGGCATTAAAATTGTTGTTTTTTATTGTCAGGGGAAAATTAAATTTAAGTCGGCTAATGAAAGATCACTGTTAAGCCAAGATTATCTAGACAAAGCTGCTGTACTAGCTACATGTGTGAGGGTAAGAGCCAAAAAGTATGCAATAGAATTTACAATTTGTAAAAATATTAAAATTGTGATTGATGGCTTTGCAGTTCAGTTGTCAAGACATTTCTTAAAGCCAAACAAGCGAAAGAATTGTATAAGAAAATGTATGCCTGGAAGACTGGCAATTTTAAGAAATTACTCGGTTTAAGTTATCAGTAGCCTGCATTTTTAAAGGATTAACTCTTTCTAATAAAACCTACGGCAGTTTATTTTAAAATTATCTACAATTTGTAAAATCTTGGCAAGACTTTTTTGCAACCCTTTCTTGTTTTTATAACGAAAAATAATTTTAAATTATACCTTGAGGCAGCTGTTTTATAAATAATAAAAATATTTTGAGGATATAAAAAAAAAACTTGAGGATATAAAGGTTTTCAAATTTTTATAGTCCTTTTGCTTACTTTGTAAAACTGTAAAGAAAAAACTCCTCTCCTGCTGTAATAAAAACAAGGTTTAACAACAATGCAAATTGCTCATTTCCTACAGGGGGTGAAATGTATAAAAGAGAGAAATTAGTTTAGGACTTTTTCTATTAAGATATTTTATTAATGAAATTATTCAAATATCTTGGGAGGAAAACTTATGTTCGTGTTGGACTTTAGTTATACAAAATACTTAATTAAAAATTAAAGAAGTGTACGAAAATATTCTTGAAGGGTTACTTAATGCTTTCTGAGCTTGTGCAGTGAAGATAAATTATTTATTCATAGTGAGTATTTTTGTTTTGTAAAATGTTTTTGAAACAGATTTCTACACATAAATTGTTTCGTAAACTGAAAGGTTTGTTTTGCCATTCGTAGCATTATTAAAACATTTAATCTATTGCCATTTTCTATTTCGTTCTTTAACTCTGCAAAACTATAATCATATTTCTTTATTTTTGTGTGTTTGAAATTTTATTGTACCAGGAATAAAAGCATCGCTAGCATATTTTTCTCAAGAACTACAGGGTGCTCTAGCAGTTCATGTAACATTTGGTTTTTAGTGAAGAGAAACTTGCTTAAATGTTTGTAGAATATTCACAAGTGAGTTAAAACTTTTAACGCATATGGGAATCCATGTGTTTGGAAAAATCTTAGATTCACACTTGTTAATTAAAAAAAAAAAATAAATAAAATAAATAAATTTTTATATTTTATTCACAACAAAACTGGCATAATTTTTCCTTCACTCTTTTTGCACAACAGAAAAGAGAAAAAAATTGCCAGAATTTATAATATAGACAAGAATGAAGTGGTTAATAAAAAACGAAAACCTTAAGTCTTAAAAATATATAGAAGAACGTACAAAAAAAGAAATAAAATAAACACAACGAAATATATGCCTGTAACGTGCTCAGAATTTGAAGCATATTTTTAGTCTTAAGAAACTGCTGTAAACAGATAACTCATCTTTAGTTATGTTTTGCCACATTTAAACTAAAGAAAAAGTGTTAAAAATGGAAACAATAAAGCATCTGTGAACAGTAGTTGTTGGTGGCCAGGCGGGTGAACAGACAGTCGGGCCGACTTTAGGCATATGTTGGCAGTATAAAGGAGCACATTTTTAAGTACTTTTAAAAAGATTTTAGTTAAAGTTTGTCTTCATACACGACAGTTTACCACATGTTTCATATTTTATGTGTTCGTCTTTTTATATTTTATCTCATATTTTTTTTTTCATGTCGGTTTAAGAGTGTTGAATGTGTGTGTGGACTTATATTTGATTTGGCGCAATGCAGCAGTTGTATGTAAACTTTTTTTTTTCTATTTTTTTCCATAAAAATTTTACTAGTTACAACTAAACTAAACACCAACGTTTTTAGCTAAAGGCTGCTGCTGTGTTTTACTACTATGTACATATTTTAGCACTGAAGTTCTTTTTTTGTATTTTTAGTTTTTTTTTCAAATGCAACCTAACAACTAGTTTTAGCTACACTAGCAAACAATATTATTAAATTTGGTTTATAAAAAAAAATTCAACAACTAGTCAGCCAAACATCTTTAAATACTCGAGTTATTTTGTGATGCTGTTGCGTGTGTGCTTGTGTGCAGTTATTGTTGTTGATTTTCATATGGCTTTTGTGTCTGTTTGTTGTGTGTGAAGGGTGAAAATTTTTTTAGAGTAAAAAATAGTAAAGCATAGTTTTTGGCTGCAGCTTAAATAATACACACAGGCATGTAGTTTTTTAGTGAGTTGTTTTTAAAAATTGTTTGCCTTCGTTTTAGAATTTCAAGTCAAGTACGGAGTTCTTACGGAATTTCACGTTTGGAGATTTACATTTATATCTACACGGAAGAATAATCGTGTAGCTTTTTGTGTAGAATTATGTTTGCATACACATAAATTCATTTATTTTCGAATTTACAACACATAAAAACACAAAAATTTATTATAATTTATTGAAAATTAGAAATGTCAAAAATTCTGTGACCAAACAACTGTTTGAACATTAATTTTTGCTTCAGTTGACTGAAAAATGTCTCCACTTATATTTATAATATCCCTAAGATAGGCAATAAATATCAAAAATTCCGTGTAATTTTCTATTGAAAGTCTGTAAGAAGTCCGTACTGGCCTTTAGTATTGAAGATATTTTAGGATTTAATGTACTTGATTGTACTTGTTAAGAGTGGAATGTACTTGTTAATACCCCTTAACCAGTCTTGTCTTTGTAATGAAATGAAAAAGGATATTGATTAATCTAAAGATATTATTATACAAAGACTAATTTACTTAAGAGCGAAGGTAAACAAAGTGTAAAAAATACGTACCAATATGTAGTTCTGGCACCAGAAAAATTAAAATTGCTGAAGTCGTTAGGAAATAATTTTCACTAGGACAGCTTAAGATCAAGTGCGGCTTTACGCACTGTTGATATGTGTCGCAATAGTTCTTCTTCATTAAAAATAATAAATCCAAACTTAAAATAAAAAGAAAATTAACAAAGAATTTAAATATTGCCAATTTCGAAAATAAAACTCAAATTTAGGCTGCAAAAATTTCTATCAAATTCACGACACTGTTTGCTTGTGGAAATTCTTGGAAATGAAAATAAAAATCAATATCGACTATCAAAGATATACCAAAAATAAATAAAAATCATCTCTTTTTAAGCAAACAAAACGGCTTTAGAGTGAAGATTCTGAGTTATACAAAAGTTTCAGCTTTTATTTTACAATGAAAAATTTCTTTAAAGATTCGAAAATTATTTTGAATTGTTTTATTTTATTTTATTGGTAATTTATTGCTTGTGCAATTTAAAGACTTTTTTGCGGGGATGCGTAACAAATATACGATAAAAGGTATTAACGTGAATATCTAGAAGCTTCGTTATCCAGTAGTCCCGGACTAAGATGCCATCCCAAAAGCGTAGAGGATTGCTATACTCCATGAAGAAGAAGCGGTGTTGTATTTTAAACTGATGGCTTCGAAATTCTAGTAGTTTTGGGTTAGAAACATTAAGCCTTCCTATTGCAAAGCGAAGTCTTTAGGCTTACCTTCACGCTCGCATATCTTTAAAAAATAAGTTTATTTAACCTTGCAAAAATTTTCTTCTTTGCACTCAAGTTGTGCTTAATAAATAATAAAACAAATGCATTTATCTAAGCAAATTGTATTAACATAAAATTAAATATTTTTAAAATACTTTTCTGACTTAAAACTGTTTTGGCCTTGCACCGTTGGTATAGTTTTATTCTATATTCTAAATTATTTTGTATTTTAATGCAATTTTTATTTTATTTTTTCTGGTACAAAATGAAGATAAACAATGACACATTCTTGTTATCCACAAAACCATCCTAAAAGCATGCTGTAGTTTTTTCTCTTACTAAAATAAATAATATGTAGTAATTGCAGCAAAAAAAAAACATGGCGTCTCCCACTTTTTTGTTTTGGATAAGGTATTGTTTTTTATTGTTGTGTTTTCTGTATCAAAATTTTTACTTTCGCTTAGCGATTGTTACTGTTTTGGCATTTAAGGTTTTTTGTTTCTCTAAGAACATTCGCCCGACTAACAGCAGTAAAAACTTGAATATTATTTTTACTCTTTTTATAAATAAGCTTAAAAAGTGGTTTAGTTTCGTTTTGAAATGTGTGCCTTTTGACTTTGTCTTTGTTGTTGTTGGCACAAAAAAAAATAAATAAAAGATGAAGGAAAAAATCATTCATTTTAGTTTATGTAAATTTAGTAAATGTCAAAAATGTTTGTTTTCATTTGAAATTGAGAATAGTGAAAACAGTTTTGAAATATAAATTTTTATAAAAAGTAACTTATTATAAATAGGTTGCCATCGTTTCTACTTGAGCTTTCATTACTCAATGACTTTCAGATAAGCAGTTGAGTGGCCTACTGTATCCTATTCTGATGATGGGGCCGCTATCTAAGCCAACAGACTGGCTGAGTAAGTACCACATTTATATAGCGAACCGCTTATTATAAAAACAGACGTGCGCTTGCAGCCGCTCCAACTGGGAAAGCAGACGCCGCAATCGCCTCTCACGACTCGCCGATGCTTGACGGTTGTCAAGAACATCGCCTAGGGGCCACTACGAAGAGGTTCGTGAGTTGATTTGATGTAAAAATAATAAGGATCACCCTGGGTACACCAAATTCAACCGATAAGAAGTGTTGCCTTATCATTGGACCCCCTGACCCCAATAACTTGTTATTCTTTTTAGTAAATTGCAGACTAGAAAAAAATTTAACTTAAAAAATTTTTTAAAGTTGAAACATTCCTTAAATCGGTTTTCTTATATAAAATTTTTATATTACAACAGCATCAGCTTTAATAATCTCTTATTAATACCAGCCTTAGAATTTAAAGAGTACTGCACAATATCATTTTTAAAATAAGAATGGAAGACTCGCAACTATATAATTTATTAACTCAAATCTAACAAAATCCACTTGGATCAATATCAATATCCTAACTAAATATATATGTATATTTTTTTAATTCTCATACATTGTTTACGAACAAAATACAAAACATCATTTATTGCAAACAGTTTTCTGCTTTCTTCATACTACATAATTTTGTTGACTACATGTTTGCTTTCGTTTTAGGATTTCTCTTATTTTTAATTTTTTTTTTTAATTTCTATGGTAAAATATCACCACACTTGAGCTGCATAAGAAAATCATTTAATATTTTTTTGACAGCTGTACTCAAAACAGATTTAGTTCCTTTGTTTGTTATGCTCATTTATTTGTGAAAGTAGTGCACATTGTATTTGTGTTACAGATTTATAAATCTGTACTGGAAGCAAGGAAAAAATGAGCATGTGTTTGTGTATGGAAAAAAATGAAAAATGGTTTTTAAGTTAAGCTGATTTCAACTTGATTTGTTTACTTTTTCTTTCTTTTTTCTTAAAAACAAAAGCTTATGATAAAATGATTTTTGTTAGCGTCTAGTTTGTTTGTTAAATTCAAAACTACTTAAGAAAGGCTTGGGGAATAATTAAAGATATCGATAGCAATACAATAGAAAACAAGGTTCCGGCTTAATGCTTTCTAAACATTCAAAGTAACCAATTTAATTTAATTACGATTTTAAAACCTTGAAAATTGTTTAATATTTCTCGCCACTTTGTGTTCATTTAATTTTGCGCTACAAGTTTACTGACATATTTCATGTAAGCATAAATAAATAAAGATATATTAACATCTTGACAAATTACACTTTTGCAATCAGTATAGAAAGATGCAAACACTTACTTACATACCCAAGCCTACACATCTTAAAAGATACTCCACAGATTGTATTTTTTAAATTCAGTTGTTTGCATAAATTACCAATAAATTTTTTTTTATGAATCTGTAAAATGTGTGAAGAAAAATAAAATATATGTTTTATCATTTTTATACACGCTGTCTGAGTCCTCAAGTGAAACAAAAGGAAATTGAGAGAAAAACTCTTGAAGAATGTTTTAAATCAAATGCCAAAGACTTGGTGGCATTGTGAAAATGGAATAAATGAAAGCAGTAAAAAAAAACGGCTTGTCAAACTTTTACGTGTGACATATTTTGTCAACCCTGCTTGTAACATTTGACACAAAATAGCGATCTACCTGGCATGAAATGGTTTTTTTTTATTATTAAAACACACACACACACACACACACACATGCATTTTTTGTAGGGTGACTGTGGAGCATCTAGTGATGGTTACAAAATAAAAATGGGTTTTCATCCAAAAAAAAAAAAAATTTGTAACGTGTTTGTAATAGTCGTAAAAGGAAAAAAGTATGAACAAAGTTATGCATCAAAGCTGACATTTGTCACATTTTTTATATATCTGTCTTTGTGGCAGTTACATTTAGACAAGGCATTTTAATGGTTGTTATTTTTGATGTTATGATATCTCTAAAGCAAAGTCGTTCGATTAAGAGGAACATGGGGGACGTCATAATTATATAACTTTAAATTCTTAACAAGCTTTCATTTTATTAGATTTTTAAAGAAGATAGAAAACCATTTATGATTTCTGTTGGCATGAAAAAGCTTTTTATACATAATAGATAAGGTAAATCGATTATTTTTTAGCAAATATGTCAACAGTAGCCGCTATTTTTAAATATTTTTTTTGCGAAAATTTTGTCATACTCGTACATACATAATAAGTTAATAAGTTTCTCAGTTACGTATATTTAGTTTACTTCTGTAGGCAAGACAGGCTTGTCTTCCTACAGCAGCCAAGTCCAAGCCTTATGCGTGGAACACAACTGGGAAGAACGACAAATTTTTTGGTGCGAACTTTCGTCATAAAAATTAAAACACATTTGTGCATATGAAAATGAACACAGCACCGCCGTCGAACGAAATTCATCGTGCTCGACGAACTGTGAGATAGATTTATTTCGACTAAAAACTATTTTCTCTCTTTCTTTCTCTTTGCACACTCAATAGCCAACTTTATCAATTATAAACGAGGAATTCGTTGAGTAAATTCCACACCACGAGTATACGCTGCAAATTCTTATCGACGAATTCGACATGGATGGAATTCGTCGTTCATCCCAGTTGTGTTCCTAGCATTATGCACAATGTGAGAGCTTTTACAAGAGATTTGTGCTTTCACACCGACGAGAGCACACTCAAAAAAAAAGTTAACTAAATTTAAGTAAATTTAACTTAACTTAAAGAATTTCGTGAATGTTGTGCACAACAGCCAATCCGATCTCGGCGAAAACAATGCTTGTTGTTTACTTGGCAAAAAAAAAACAACAACGAATTGGAAAAGCTTTCAAAGCTCTTTACCTCAAATGCAAAAATCAGAGTACGTGGGCTTGGACTTTGCTGCCCTACAGACATACATACATACATATCGAGCCATAACCGCCAAAAAAAAGCTTAATCGACACATTTTTTGCACCTCGTTCGTTTTATGAAAATCGATTATTTACGATCGCAAATAATCGATTTTGGTCAAAAGAATTAGGTTTGAAAATTATGTCGCTTAAGCTTTTTTGCTAGTTATGGCAAGATATATGTATAGTTTTAATTGAGCTTACAGTCAGACAATAAATTTTATCAGTCGAAATTAGTGGCCCACCTAAAGGTTAAAAACAATGTCTTAAAATTGTACCAAACCCTCTTAACTACATATACATATATATATATATTTATTCTAACGCGCTGAATCCGAACCTGATCTACGTTTGGCTCATTTAAAATATATTGCGAAAAACCGTTGAAAATAGAAAAAAAATCTATAGTTTTTTGCAATTTACTCCAAACTGGCCAAAAAACACCTAAAGGTTGTTGAAACTAATTAATACTAATACTATACTCTTCATACCGCTTCATATTGGATTTTTAATCGTTTTATAGAAGACAAGCCACCGTAACCACTGCAGCGAGTGGCTGCTATTTTACTCACTTCAATTCTCAGTGATATCTAACATAAAAATTTTAGGCATATTTTGGCAATGCTTCTTATGTGTTTTATTTAATTTTTTTTTTTAATTTTAAAACCTTCTTAAAACAAAAATATAAAATTTCCTTAAAAATAAAATTGATTTTCCTTGTGTAATATAAACCGCAAACTTCATGCATTGTCTTAGTCTTAATACCCTGTCAAACAAGCTCAAAATTCTATAATCCCCAATCATCAAACTTTCTTTCTTTCTCACCACCTTGTTATTTATTGTTTTATCTGCTGACAAATCTTTAAAAAAAATCGACGCTATTGTGTTAAATTTTGTCAGATATATCAACAGAATAAAAAATATTTGTAAACTTTTTATCGAGCAGCAAATAAAGAGGCAAAATAACAACCCTAGCAAGAAAAAATTTAAAACGATAAATCCAACAAGGTTTTAAAAGAATTTGTATCAAAGAAAAGAAAAACTACCGATAAATATTAAAATTTGGCATAATAAGACAGAGATGTACTAATGTGAATGTAATACCAAGATTTAGCCAAAATTTAAAGCCTTGATAATTATATTGTGATAAGCAAAGTTTGCAAAGAAAGATCTTCTGAATACATGTGGTTAAATAATTTACTCTTCTAGGCAGATTTTGTAAAAAAAAAAATCGTTTCTAAACATTTCAAATTTGTATGAAAAATAACAAAAATTCGTTTTAAAAAATATTTTTTCCATACAAATTTCAAAACGAAAAAATCGTTTGTATGAGCAAAATCTACCCTTAAATTTCTTTAAAGATTTCAAATCAAAATCTTGAGACCATGTAAATGCACAATTTTTATAGGGCCTAAATTTAACAAATTAATATTTGATTCAGATGATTTTGTGTTTGAATTGGAAAATTAAATTTTTTTTTTCTGTGTAATACTTCCCAAATATCACTATTAAAACAAACAAAACGATTATTTAGCAGAGAAATATTTTTAACAGGTGAATAATTATGCTTTAAACATATCTTCTATTTCTACATTCTTTGCTTTTGTGTCTTCTTTGGAGAAATGTACTATTTTTATTTCAAAACGTGTAGCATACTTTTTAGCTTTTTCAATTTATTTTAATGCTTAAAATTCTTTATAAAGTTTGTTGTACATTACAAAAACAACAAAAAAATAAATAGATAATGACACAAAACATTTATCAAAAAATAGCAAAACTGTAATACATGTAGAAGAACAACAAAACACAAGAACTCGCAAATAAAATCACAATAACAAATACTTGCGACTTTTTAATACTGACATGAGTATGAAGAAAGAAATATTTCTTTCATTCAATTCTGACTACCTCTCTCTATCACTCTCATTCCCTACAAAAGACATTGACAAACTGCCTTTTGTTTCTCATAATACTGCACTGCCCCTCTGGTTATTGGAATCCTGACATCGTTGCCTTTGTTTAAATTTACAACGATGACTGTGATTATGAAGTTTGACAATTTTATTTGTAAATATGTTCGTATATGTGAAAAAAAAACAAGAGAAGTGACTGTTGCTTGTGCGGTACAAGTGGAAAATTTTGTGAAATTCATACCATTTAAGAACAAATGTCATTGTCACTGCTACATACTCACAACGAAACGAAGCAAATAAAAGAATGCTGTGTGTGCAAAATGTTACTTCATGTACAAAACAAAAAATAACCATTAATATGTTGCTGTAAATGTGGAAAATAAATGTAAATTTTGTAAAAGTGTAAAGCACGTATGTATGCTTGTGTGCTTATATACATATGCACACACATGTGAAGCATAGGGTTTTAGTTATGTGGACTTATAAGTAATTTGTTGTTGCATGTTTTTAGGGGTCTCTTTAAAAATACGCTAAAAAATAATTGACACCCATGCGTATGAGCAATATTCTAAAATTATCCACACTTGTTATTTACAAAAGGACTATTGTTTGATACTTTAGAAAACCGTTTGTTATAAGTTTTAAAAGTAATACATGATGAGTGTCATAGATTTTTATAAATATGTGTGTAAGTGTTAAGCACAATCCGTCAGCATCGAAATTAAAAAAAAATTTAAAATAACTTGAATTTGAAAAACTATCTCCAGCTCTTTATCATTCTTGGCAATAATCGGAATTTACAAATTATAAAAAAATAAATATTTAAACAATTTTAGGTTTGTCGTAGAATTATATTTTCATATTTTGCTTTATTGTGCTAAAAAAATATTTTCTGTTATCTTTCAGTTTTTTCTCAGGACTAAAATCATCATTCCCTTCAACTACTAGAGAGTAATATTTGCATACCTCTTTTTAAGAAAGACTTAGTTTTACTTTTCCGTTTGAAGTATGTGCTGTTCGTAGTGTAGTATTAAAGATCTGTCTGTTATTTAATAAAAAAAAGACATAGTATGCTGCATTAAAGTGGTATCCCTTGAGAAAGAAAATATATATACTTTATGCAATTGCTTCCAATTAGAAAGCAGATGTTTCCACTCTTGTTGAGTTGCCTTCAAAAAATACCTTGGATTTGATTTAAGCTCTTCTTCATGCGGAAGTTTTATAGGGAAATTAAGAGTGTACGTAATTTAAAATTATAACATGGGTTATGTATGGTCCTTCCAGCCGTATGACAGCTCTGAAAACACCTCTACGTAATTAATTAACTTATTCTGAACGAACATTAATTTCCTTGATTTACTTTTGCTATCTCTGTGAAAACAAATTGCTTCTCAGAAAATAGATTTTAGCAGCTCTCTTAATATTTATACAAATTTAAACGAAAATATTTTCATCTTTCTTCCATTTCTCATTCACATATGCATGTTTATTATTCTAACAAGTCACTTTTCTTGTTGTATTATTTTGCAAGTGATTTTTTTTTTTTTTGGTTGTGAAAGATTATATTGTCTAGATTTTCACTTATAATATATTGTTGTTAAATCCAATATGCCAAAAATTTTATGTACATTTATACTTCTATGATTGCGTCTATGGCTCTGTGTGTGCATATGTATATTTGAAATATTATATTTTATTATATATTTTTATTTACATATTGTGCCATAAACGTAGCTAAAGTTTATATATATATATATATTTCTGTTTTTAAATTTTATTGCAAACATTTGACTTAAGCTTACCTTTATTCATTAAATGAGTTTTTTATGGTCCTTCGAGCTGTTTGCCTTCCTGCTCTATGCTGACCTTTAAAATACAAACATTTCTATTTAATTTTTAAAATAGCGTACGAAATAATCGTTGCTGCATTTCACAACTAAGGAACTCGTTTTTTTTAAACAAAATTTCACACACAATAAAAACAAAATGTTGCAGGTTATTGCATTGACTTTTGCAGTGCCACACGATTATGTTTTGAAATTCATTTTTACTCTTTTCAAATTAAATTTAGCTTATTCATATTTAACTCATCATTGTCTTATTTTTATTTTTAAGAAAGTACTTTTTTTAACTAACACAACCTGAGAAGCGATTAGCTTGTCTGCAGAAAACACTCAGGGTCTATGGTGGGAATCGAACCTACGACCTCTGGACTGAGGGAATAGCATCGCTACCACTCATCCACAGGAGCATTCATTATTTTATAGTGGCTTCCTTAAGCACAGGAAGAAATTTACTTTAAACTGTGTGAAAAATTCCCCATTCTTGTGCACTTTATAATCATATCAACATTAAGTTTTAATTTCAAAAAAATAAAATATATTTTTGCTTTGTTTATACTATGGAGTGAAAATCTCTTGACAGCTCCTCTTACAGCTACGTCTATGCATACAAGTACCACAAAATTTTATAAATATTTGACTTCAAGAATCGTATTTTGTATTTTTTTTTTGTGGTATTAATGTATAATATCCATGTCATGTGAAGGATGTACAAACATCACATGAGCCAAGAATAACATAAGTTTAGTTTTTTTTTATCTTTTCAATGTTTATACATATTCTTAAGTCTATTTTTTAATAGCAAATTTATTTCTGTTCAGAAAATTTATTATTACTTTATGTTTTAAATCTAAAAGGAAAATTCACATATTTGTAAAGTAAATTCAATTTATATTATGACAAATTGTAGAAAATATATGAAGATAATATTTTACTATTTTACTTTAATTGTAGTACATAAAACACATACAGTTTTGATAAAAGTAAGCGATCGCTATTTTTTTATATTTGCTTTTAAAGCCTGGTACGGAGTTCATACGGAATTTCAGGTTCTCATACAAACTGTATTAAAAAAAAAAATACGGAAATTCAGGTTGGTATATTTCATAAAGAAATTTCCATTTGCCAGTACGGACTTTCAAAAGAAAACTACACGGAATTTTTGAAATTTATTGCCTATCTTAGGGATGTTATAAAATAAATAGAGACTTTTTTCAATAAGTTCAAACAAAAATTAATGTTCATACAATTGTTTGGTCACGGAACTTTTTAAATTACTAATTTTCCTCCAATTGAAAATAAATTTTTGTGTTTTTGTGTGTTGTAAATTTAAAAATATATGAATTTGCGAGTATGCCAACATAATTCTACACAAAAGTCGACACGGTTATTTTTCCGTGTATAAATATATGTAAATTTCCAAATGTGAAATTCCTTAATAACTCTATATCGGGCTTAAAATGTATTTTGATATTGTTCTTAAAATTGGTCCAATATCAAGGTTCATAATTTGCCCGCACAACAAAAAATGTTCCCTAATCTGTTTCCTACTGCAAGTAGGGGAAGTTTCACGCAACAAATTTTATTAATGCCACATTATTTGTCTAAATTATTAACTTATTCACATGTATTCCTTACAACTTTATAAATTATCACTTTGTTTTGTTTCTTTTCAGGTATGATTTTGCCATAATTTAATATTTGAATACAAAAATAAGCAATTGGTTTTTGGTAAGTTCACTCAGCCTCTACAAAAAAATTAATCCGAAAAATTTTCAATACCATAATTTTTCCATTATCACCCACACTTTTATCAAAACTTTCAACATCATTACACATATTTGGGAAAATTTACTCACTTAGAAATCTGCTTAGACGCAGTTTTCAAACCCACAAAAATTTGCCATGTCATATTTTATAGATTTGGTCAGTCTGTTGTGTAACCTTTTTGCAAGCCATTTGTTTAGCATGATTTTTGTTATTTACTTTTTATTTATACAATATTTAGAAATTCGTGTATAGATTTTCACTTAAAACACAAGATTTTTATCAATCGTGTTTTGCTGTTTGCAGAAACCGTTTTTCACTTCGATCATTCATTTGTATAACAGTGACACACATACAATGACTTTTGTTGTTTTTGTTGTTGTTGTTGTAGCAAAATGTGCTTGCATGTGCAGTTTTGCTATTTTGTGAGTGAATGTATTTGTGCAGTTGTGCGTTTAATTGTGTTTGCACAAAATAACAAAACATTGTATGTTTTGTTGCCGCATTATTGGTCTCTTGTTAAATTTGGGTCGTCGTATTTGGTTTTGGTCGTAAAATTTATTTTTTAAGCATTTTTCTCAATATTTTTTATCTGGTTTTTCATTTAGTTTTTATTTTATGAAAACACAAAACCAATCACACTTGAATGCATATACACACTTAAACACACACACACACAAATATATTCTATTCTAGGGAAAAATTGTATGTCAATGCAAAATCTATATGGCCATAAATCATAGACATATTTTGAATTTTGTATTGTCGTAAGTTCTCATATGTATGCGTAAATGCTGGTCATAAATCATGATGGGTACCTACAGAAACCGTTCGTATCAGCACAAAAACTAATAAGTCAAGGGGAGTGAGCCAGTGAGGCAGTGAGCAGGAAGGCTTCTTAATACAGCAGCAAACTCAAATGAAATTAATGATTCCCTTATGGAAAAATTGCAGGCAGAATACGACATGATATTTTTTATATGCAGAAAATGAGAAAAGAACAACAACAACAAAAACAAAAACGTTAAGTAATTGGAATTTCTAAAAGAGTAGAGTAGAGAATCAAAATTGAAATAATGTGCTTGCACGAAAGCATAAATTGCTCCTTAAATTAGGCAATAAAATTTTAGTGTACCAAGAATAATTTTGCCAAGCAACATGTTTTTAAATTTGTATAAGAAAAAATAGCAATTATGAGAAAAAAAAGAGTTTTTTCTATAAAACCTTGAAACAGTTGTGTGCTGCTCTTTTAGTTTAGGCCTAAAGAGACTTAAATGATATCAAACATTTTTCAATCAAAATTCAATCGACAGTCACTTAATATAACATACGAAACAGCAGCTTAAAAGCTTAAGCATTATTTTTTCTACAAATTCGATAGTTGCCAAAAATTTGAAAAATAAATCTTTGTATGAGTGATAATTAATATGAATGATAATTAATTGAAAACATTTCTTAGATAGAGATGAATTACACTTTCGATAATCAATCTAACGGCCCAAAATAATTTAATTATCATAAATAGTTCCTTGCAAAAAAAAAAAAATAATATTAAACATTTTTTCCTTCAAAAAGTAAGCATCGTGTGCCAATATTCTTATTACATCTGAAAGCAAGAGTTCGTCAGATACTTTACAAAATATTTTTAATGACAATGACAACGACAATGACAATGACAATGAAAAAGACACTGATAATGACAATGACAATGAAAAAGATACTGACAATGACAATGACAATGACAGTGACAATGACAATGACAATGACAATCACAATGACAATGACAATGACAATGACAATGACAATGACAATGACAATGACAATGACAATAACAATGACAATTACAATTACAATTACAATTACAATGGCAATGACAATGATAATGACAGTGACAATGACAATAACAATGACAATCATGTTGTTCAAAAGATAAGAAACTCGATTTCATCCAGTCCTCAACATCAAATTAATTTTCTATGGGTCTCAAGTCACCTGAAGAGTAAATTTCATCCATTGGGCAGTTGTGGTGAACTCCTTACTGTATCTCATATATTTGATGAATGTAGAGCTTATATGTATGTATATTAAATAAATAACCTTGAAAATCTGGTAAAAGATAGTGAAAATATTTGTTATATATGAAATGTAGCATAAAAAGGGCCTATATAAGCTTACTCTGTTTGGGGCCTTCCGAAATCTAAATTCATAAATAAATGCTCAATAACCCTAAGTGCTTATTAAATATCCTGCGAGGACAAAATATATTTTAAAGAAAACAAAATTTAAATGTTAAGTGATAACGTGCCGAGCAGAATTCATTTAACATCAAATACTTTTTACACTAACATCAACAATAATTTTGAATATTTTTTTTGTAAAAATTCATTATTTTTTTTTTATTTTAATTTAAAAATATGCATAAAAGCCACTTAAACATTGCTGAAGACACCCCCTAATATATGCTATAAATTTTAATAAACAAACAATTTTTTATTTAATAACTCGATGCCACCATATTTCGTTATTTCACTATGATACCGAGCCTTACATAATAAATAAAAATTATTACAACATATCTGCGGAATGGCCACAAAACACACACACGCAGACTAAGTGCGCACATTTATGTATGACTCCGGGCGCTCACCTAGAGCTAACACGCAAAAAGAAATACTTTATTTATGCGCTTATACGTGATAACTAACTACCTTAAGCCAAGCGTCGTCGTTCTACACA
This sequence comes from Nowickia ferox, assembly GCA_936439885.1. Taxonomy (NCBI): domain Eukaryota; kingdom Metazoa; phylum Arthropoda; class Insecta; order Diptera; family Tachinidae; genus Nowickia; species Nowickia ferox. The sequence continues at coordinate 6,617,327 of OW387026.1, forward strand.
CCATTTTGTGTTTCTGTGCGTGCATTTATGCTGGCAAAGAAAATGATGTGATCACAACTACCATTAAGGATTTCTTTCTTTGCCGTCTGTTCTGTTCGTTTCCCACTTATTTTTAATGTTTCTTTTTTTTAATTCATTTGCTAGCACTTCTCTTTATAATTGTAGAGCATGTGAATGTGTGTGCGTGCGTATGTGGGTTGGCTTTTGTTACCTTATTATATTTTAGTGTTTGCTAGATTTTAGTGCAATGTCTGCATTATTTACCAACAAGTCACTATCTCTCAAAGGAGTAGTGTGTAAATACTACGCAAAAGAGTAACATTAAATAATATGAAATGTAGTAAACATTAAGTACATAAAGTTTATATTTTTAAATGTTTTTTTTATGAACTAAAGTATACGAGGGTAATTATCGCATAACTTTAATTAAATCGTTAAGTATGTATTACATTATATAAGACGAGGAACATAACGAATGTGGCTTGTAAACAAAATATTTATTAGAAAAACAACTCGAAATTTTGTGCAAAGGTATTATTGCCCAAAGAAAAAGATATAACCAATTTTTAATACTTCGCTGGAACTACCACTAAACTATTTGCAGATTACAATTGAATAAACGTATCTGCGAATTGCGTGAATAAAGATTGGTGTTATTTTTAAGTCGGATAGAACTTTAAATTGTAAAACGTAAGTAAAAAAAAAATTCTAATCCAAGAAAAACTTATATAATCATTATTATTACTATTTATAAACTTGGCAGCACCTGGTCAGAAATACTGATTTGGCAACACGCTATTCTTTCGATAGCAATATATAGCTGTTGCTGTTTTCCTAACTTACAATACATTTTTGGCTAAAAAAAAGTTTTCCAATGTAGTAATGGCAAAGTAAGAAAATAAAATACTTGTTGATTATTAAGTTCTGCCTTCATTTTCACAGCGAAGAAAAATTTTGGCCGCTACAACAACATATTTGTATGTATATCACGGTTAAAAATTAAACGGTGTTTTTAAGCGAGCAGCGAAGCATGCTGAAATCTTAATGTAATATACAGACAATTAACACTGAAATTGAAAAAAGAAATTAAACTAAAATTAAAAAATTCACCAATTAAAAAAGGCCAAAACTAAAAGTCGCCAAAACGAAAAAAAAGCTTATCAAAAAAAATTAAAAACATTAAAAAATTAATTAAATTTTCACCTATAAACAATTTGATAATATTTTTTATTTTTCCACTCAAATTTATGAAAACAATTAAAAATTTAATTGAATCACTTAAATCTTGAAAACATTAATTGGTGAATACTTTTCACTGCGTATTGTTGTGAAAAAAAAACACATAAAACTTTTCGTTTAAATATGGAGTAGAGTACTTGAAAGTGTTGTACAGTTGTAAAATATGACTTAGAGAAGGCTTTGTGCAGCCCTTTAATACGTACAACTATTGAGTTTACCTAGCCGTCCACACGAGCAATAATCTAGGCAATTATTACCTTGGCAATTGTCAAATTCGATTGCCGACACAAGATATTAGCGTGTAGACCGTATGAATGTGTTCGAATATATATTCAGCAACAAATGTTAAAATACAGTAATCAAAAGCAATAATCTCTTAACACATGCTGTCAAATTGAAATAATGGGGGCTATTCTGGAATACGCGTCGAATTGGTGAAAGTTACATGCAAAACAAAAACAAAACTGTGTAAATGTAAAAAAAATTGTTTTTGTTTCGCATACAAAATTAACCGTTTTTAAAAAAGAGATAAACGCGTTGAAATTCTCACGTTTATTTCATTTTAGAAATGTATTACAAACAAAAACAATTTTTAAAAATTTGTTTTTATTTTAATGTAAAGTTTCACTTTTTCGACGCGTTTTCCAGAATAGCCCCCAATATTTTTTTTTTTAGCAAAACAGTAAGAAAAAATGTTTTAAATAAATAAAATAAATATAATTTCAATTTACAATTAGCAAAAGATCTAATAAAGGATAATTTATGTATGTATATGCAAAAAAAATGCAAATATATTTGAATGTACGTGTTCGCCACCTCTAGATACATTGTTGAACACAAGAAATTAGACGTCATCATTCTGCCGACGTTATTGCTTGTGTTAAGACACAACAAATTGCCCGTGTGGTCGTAGTGTACGAGGAGTGTGTCATAAAATTAAAGTCTTGTAGGTCTGCTTAAACTAATTTCAATATCAGCTACAGAAAATTATCTTAACTAAAATTGCTCGTAAGTAGTCTTTTAATCATGTTTCCTTATATCCAACAGATTGACAAATATCTCTCTCAGATCCCATAACTGCTGATATTTATCTCAAATAATATTTCAATACTTGCTTTTAATATTCGATTCTTCCTTTTTTTACTTAAAAAAATTGGATATTATTTGCTGTTCGTTATATAAAAAAAATATTTGCGTTTTGGGTAAAATTATAAAATAATCCTTAGGATTTGCCACCTTTCACCACACACACCTTCACCTGCTGGGAAGCATTGTTGTAAATTTCGTGCTGTTCGCTTCGCCTTGTATTTATGGCAACGTTTATGTATTTATTCTTATTTCTGTATTGTAGTTTTGTTATATTTTTTATTTATCTATACAATGGCCGCACTGTAGCTGTCGCAGTATCTTCTCAAACCACACTGGCATCGTTACGACTCTAAAGCACGCAGCAGCCTGTAGAGACAAACTAAAAAAGGATATTTATTCACACAAAATACACATGAACAATTCAGCATAAAACATTACTATTCCCTGTGAAAATTGTTTAAATGCAAATTTATTATAAAGATTCAATTACGCTTATTAATGGGTATTAATTTTATTTACTGCTTGGATTTTTATTTTATTTAATTTTTTCCCCCATTTTATTTTGTATAATTTTTGTCATCCATAAATATTTTTTCTCTTTTTTTTTGCGTGCGTGGTAAATACGAGTGTGTATGTGTGTGTGTGTGCGTGTGTCGCATTTGGTTGCTGGGTAGATTTTAATTATCTTTCTATAAATGGAAGTTATATATAATCTCTTTTTTCAATATTTTTTTTTATAGAAATTTATTTAAACGTCAGCTTTATGGCTGCAATGAGGGAGTAGGTAGAGGGCAGGCAGTGGCTTTATGTATGAGAGGTGTTTTAAATTATTTTAATGGTTAAATTTATACATAAAGAGAAAATATAAGCAGTGGATATTAATTATAATGTATTATAAGTCACACTGTTATGCTATAATAGCATAATTAATTATGTAATAAAATTAAGAAATAAAAACAGCAAAGTGCTTATTTTTGTAAATAAAGAGATTAATTTTAATGCTGAAAACTTGAATACTTCGCCTATAAAAAAAGAGTCTAAAAAGGCCGTATTTTAAGGAATTATGGGCTTATTTATGAAACCTTATGAAAAGAAATTGTTAGTTGTTAACACAATTTTGTAAGAATGTTACATTCAAAGCAACCGTTTTGTAATTTTTATTTCATATTTTCGTTACCAACATTCGTTCTTGCTACGCGCGTTTTGTTTATATTGAAAAAAATACGAAACTATTCTTAATGCATGGGCTTTTGCTACTCAAAGCGTAGATTTCAAATATGTATTTGTAAATATTTATATAACTAATTACCTGATTCATTTTTAATATATCCTTGTCAGGAGTTTCCTTACGATAGCCATAAATTAGATTAAAGATTAAAAGAGTTTTACAAGCAACAAAAATTTTGTTAATAAAATTGAATAATTGGTAAAACTGGCGATTTTATCTAAGCACATTTGTCATTGTTATACTCCTCTAGAACGCATGAGAAAGTACTAAAAAGTAAATAATGTAAAACCCCTTAAAACACACTACATTTTTGTGGGTAATATGCAAAAATGGCCATAAAAATTTATTTCTATGCTACTTTTGACAATATTTCTTCAATATTTCATTGCAACATTTTCATATATCATACATATAGTTTTACATGTATTTTTTATTTCATTCTGCTAATTGGATTCTTATATATATATATATATATTTTTTTTTTTTTTGGTAATTTTATTACTTATTTTATTTTTATAGCCTTTTATTTTGTTTGTTATAACTAAGTTTTTTTTTATATATTTATGGGATATATTTCTGCAAATCAATAAAATGTGCTGGTTATCATATTACTGGCGGCCATTCTAAACCATAGTAAATGTTTAATGAGCCATAAATGCGATGTGATTAAAACTACATGTAGAGTGACAGGCTACAATTTTATTGACTTTGATCGAAATTGATGTGGCATAAAGAAATTTAAGGAATACGTGTCGCTTTGTACATAAAAAAAGGGTAAACAAATTTGTTAAGGATTATTAGTGAAAGTAGGGTAGAACTAATAGTGTTGCATAATTTCAGGCATAGGTTAAAAGTTTAATTAATTCTTTTGCTGCGAATGTTTGCGCTATAAAATGAAACGTTTCGAAACTAGTCAATTTACTTCACTTTTTTCAATTTATGGTAGGTTCTTTCAAATATAAATATTTTGGATTACACTGTGCAACAAAACTAAGCTTTTTTTTAAATAATAAGGTTCTAACAACCGATTGTGGTAGAGCACAACAAAAAAAACATATGTTTATCCCCATTTTTATAGTTAACGTCTGAGTTTTACACAAAGAGGGTCAAGGTTTTTATATAAATTTTTGGTGAGAGATTGATTCTCTTTTGCCCTCCAATACGAATAATAACATATTCCTCAGTACCCCAGTAGCTTAGTGGCAGTTCACTAGGCCATCAGTCCGTGTTCGATTGCCTTTAAAGACTCTGGTATTTGTCACTACCAGGGCTGAAGGCTTTTTTTACTGTATTGGTGAAATCAAGTTACTATATTATTTGTAATTGCGTTTGTAACATTAAGTTGATAAATATAAAATATATAATATACTTCCATCGCCCCTGTGGAGAGCTTAAGCCCTCATAAAATTAGTTGAATATGCTCATGTCTTGTGCCACCACCATCTTTTCACTCCAGCTCTCACTCATGGCGTGCAATGTTTATAAGATTTCTTTGGCAGGCTCTTAGCTACATTATTCCCTTCCCTTGGGTAGTACCATCGAACCTTTACTGCCAATTATATGTGAATTTTTCACTGTTACACAGTGTTATTTATTAGTTCATAAATAAAACTAGTTCTCTGTCACAAAAGAAATAAAATAAAATCAGGTGATGGAAATCTTATTGTTTTTGTAATAGATTAAAAGAACCTTTACTATTATTTACAAAAACCACCAAGGTTTCCATCGCCAATGCCTAATTCAATCACACTAAAGAATATAAATTAAATATAATAAAAATTTTCCTTTTTAAAATAAACTAAATTTTTAGGTCATCTTCAAGCCTCAAATAACAATACATCCCCCCTAACTGTCTTATTCATTGTAATTTTTTCATAATTCCAAATAAATTATTAGCAAAGTGCAATTGTTATGGCTCGCCGCCTAAAAGAGAGCAATTGTTGCTGTTATTGTTATTATTATAAACGTCATTTATTTGATTTGGAAAATTATAATTCTGGCTTCACCGAACTGAAGGAAAAAATTATATAAAAATATCACAACAATTCAGGAAAAAAATAAAAATGTGTTTTTAATGCATCTCCAGTCAAAACATTCCTTCTAAATATTTCAATCCTCCCATCGTGCCAAAGTTGGAAGAAGTAAAATTAAAAAGCAAAAATCGAATGGGCGAAATTTATAGCCAACCATTAACACCATTTGATCATGTTATTGCTGATTTTTTTGGGTTTTCTTTTAAATAAATAACAAAATGTTTTGTTAATTTTTGTTTTATATAAATAGGGAATTTTTGCATAATTAGTTTTTCGAAACACGGTAAAAGTATATAAAAAAGGTTGACCACAATTTTAATATTGGGTTTGAATATAGTTTAATGGTATTCTTGGCTTAAATTAATGATTTTGCAGTTATTATTCTCCTTAGAGGGCGCTGCTTGCCGACTATTAATATTATTACTGCTCTCTAGGTGATAATAAATGAGGTTTATTTTCATGTAGACATGCCACATTATTCACGATTGATTTTATTGCGAACTGTAATACATTTTTTATTACAGTTTTGTCAAGGCATGTAGCTTAATCGTGTTCATAATAATCAATCAAAAACTCGATTTTGAGTTTTTATTTATTATAATTTTTTGCATTTTATCGAACGATATGTATGTTTTTTTTTTTATTTTTTTATTTTTTTTTTTGACCAAGTGACTTCCATCATATTGTCCTTTCACAACTGTAGTTTTTTTAGCGTATTTAGATCAGTAGGGCAAAACATTCCACCCTAAAACTATTGAAACTTATCAAGCAAAAAATCAAGCACTAAAAACATTACCCTCTTTGTAGCAAAATTGCCTTGAAATCAATTTAAATTTAAAAACTTGTACATTTTTATGGCCTCTTGTTTCGGTATTTCATTTTATGCTTTTTTCTGTTTTATTTTTTTGTAATAATAAAAAATTAATTTTATTGACTACATAAAAGTTTTTACCAAAAAAAATAACTTTTTTTCATAGAAGCAGCAAAAGTTTTGAATTGTTTTTTTTAATATTTAAACAACATATTAATTTGGTGTTTGTTGTTTGAAGTGCTGATATTTTTCTTTGCCTGTTTTTTTCCATCATGAAATTTGTTTTTCTTTTTATTGCTTTTAAAACAAAATTGTTGCGCTTGATTAGTTTAATTGGCTTTAATTGTTGCCATGACACTAAAATCAGTATTTATATATAAATTTTTTTTTTTTTCTGTTCAAAAATTTTTATCACTTAATTGTTCATTGTTTGGAAGCATTTTAAAAATAAATTAAAAAAATGCATTATCGCTTATTTATGTTTAAAGATGTATCAAAAATATTAGTAGTCATATAAATATTTTTGAATACTTTGAGGCTTAGGATAACAAGGTACTTAAAGCCGGGTACGGAGTTCATACAGAATTTCACGTTTGTAAATTTACATTTATTTCTATAGGGAAAAATAATCGTGTAGCCTTTTGTGTAGAAATATATTGGCATACACACAAATTCATTTATTTTTTGATATACAATACACAAAAACATTAAAATAGCTTTTGATGCAAAGAAGTGACTCATTTCAAAAAGGGTATACGAATGCATCAACCACTGTAACAAACTTTTTGGCTCTCATCATATTTAAAATCCTTCCCTAATTTATTATAGCTTGCATTAAATTTAATAAAATATTACTTTCAGCTTATCGTTCATTTCATCTTTGATACATATGTACATACATACCTTAATCCTCAAAGAAATACAATTAATTATATGTTTATTACAAGAGATTTAAAAAAATTGCTCTCAATTTAAAACAACAAATAATTACAATGCCTACTTTTAGGTAACTTAATATTAACAAGTTTCACTTTAGTGAATTATTGTAATTTAATACTGAATTAAGACCAAATTAAATATCCTTTACAACTTTAGGCCTCAAAATGATTAAATTATTTCAATAGTTTATTGTATTTGTGTGTAAGCATGCTTGCTTTTGTTTCTTTTAATTAATTAATTTAACCTTTCGTTTGAATTTAAAATATAAAACCACTAATTAACCATTAAAAACAAAATCTGTTTTATTAAATGCAAATGAATTTTTGCACTAAGAAAAAAATAATACTGCAAATAATTGCTAGAGCGTTAAAATAAATTATATTTAAATGTTTAATAAAACACAGAAAATTAATTATGCATTGAACAAAAATATTCTATATAATTTTGTTGAAAATAAATTAATATGTTAAAAAAAACGTAAAAAGAATTTAGCTGAAGAATTTAATTTATTGAGAATTAATTATATCGTTCTTCACTCAAGACATATAAAAAGCAATTAATTAGAATCAAATAGAGCGGGAAATGTGTATAATAATAGGATAACGCCCGCACTAACAACTAAACCGTATTTAGATATTGGCACATGTTCATAGTCAAAATAAAGTATACTTTAAGAGTTTAAAATCAGTATTTTGTATGCTAAAACTGGTTTTAAATTTTTAAGCTATGAATGTAGATTAGGGTTTTAAATTCATTTATAATCATAGTACATACTAATATTTGAGAGATATTTTCTGTTGCCTACTTTTAGTTGCCTTTAAAAATTTAATGCTTTTTAACTATATTAGTTGTGTGTTCGGAAAATTTATTATAATTGAAAAATGGTGTTTTACATTTCGTTTCGCTTTTAACAAAAAACTGTTTATAATTTATATAGTTTTGAAAATGTGATTATTGCCATAATACATCATTTGAAATGTTTGTTCTTTTTTTACTTTTTATTTTTGTATTGTTTTGTTGTTAAAATTCATATATATAAATATGTACGTTTATATATATATATTTGATAAATGTATATATTTTTGTTAACAATAATGTTTTTAACCTGATACATTATTGCTATTATGCTATATGTCTATACACGTCGTTGTATTTGCTGTGCCACTAAAATTTAAGTGCTCAGTTTTCACTCCATTTAGGTTTTATTTTTTAATGGATTAGCAGCTCTGACAATATGGGATATAAATACATAAAAACGTATGTATTTATATGTATATATAGTTAACTGAACTGCAAAATCACGTACCTACACTTTTGTAAATGTTAAAGGAGAGAAAAAAGTAAACAAAATTCATCAAGTGGCTGAACTAAAGTTGCTCCATTTTCATTTTTTATTCTGCTGGTTTAAAGGTATTTAGGGATATATCGACCCCTTATTGTGACTTAATCGTAAGCGACAAAAATTAAAGTTTTCAGGAGAAGGTTTTTTATAATATTTAATAATGGGCCTAATTACGAGTGTCGTATTTCGAAGATTTGTACTAGTGCGACAATTTTTTACTAGATTAAAGAAAATATGTTGCAATGGTCCTTAGACTAGTACGACATCGTCGTAGTTGTAGTCGAAATACGACGCTCGTAATTACGCCCCATGTTTTACATACGTAAATTATCGGATACCATAAAACTTAACAGCCTTTATCTTAAAATTTATCAAAAATTTTATCATTTTGATATTACGAAACAAATGGGTAAGCCCATTTAATTTTATTTGCAATACGCTTACGATTAAATCAATTGAAATTTTATATATTTTTTATCACATCAGCCGACGATATATACAACTAAGACAATGAATATGTATTTCATGAATTCATATATTATCTATGAACTGTAGAGAAAAACAAAAAGAACAATGTATTAATGTATGGAAAAAATTAAATTAAACAAAGCTGCAAACTAAAGCTGATTATAATCTGTAATAAAACAGTGGCAGCAGAACTATAAACGTTACAAATTGGCAATTAAGAGAGAAATTGGTCGACCATTAAAAGCTTTTTTCTTTACAATGGAAAACAATAGTAAAACCATAAGCCGTAATTTAAAATTTTATTAAACTCAAAAAAAAAAAAAATTCTTAACATATTTTTAATTGAAAGAAAAGAAAACACAGCACAATTTTAATCAGCGTGCTGGCGATTAGGCATACAGACTACACAAAACGCTTGTCAAATGCTTATTCACGCTACAAAAATATATTTCACCAGTAAATAAATAATTCAAGTCTTTGTGTGTATTCATTTTATTAAAAATTCTTATTTTATTAAACGAAACGCTAAGCTTTGATAAATTTTGTATGGCAAAAAATTTATATTGCAAAAACAAAATACATATAAATTTTGTCAAAAGCAAATAGTTTTATACAATAAGAAATAAATAATTTATGCTGAAAAAGTGTTGCAATATTTAACATATTTATTTGAAAGCTTAACAATGTTACGTTAAGCGTCTCAAGGAATAAATGTGATAATTTTATTTTAGCTTGTTACCATTATTTGTTGGCACCTTAAATATCACTACATATTTGGTAGCGCCTGGCATAATAGCAATAATAATGTAGCTGGATTTTAAATTTTGCGAAAATGTTTTTTATTATTACATCAAGTCTGTTTATTGTGTCAAATTATATTTCATTTAAATTAACCACTGAATATAAACAAACAAATACAACAAAAAAAAATTACACATTAAACAAAAATTTAGTAATTTAATGTTATTAAAAAATACCAATATAATAATATGGCGGTATAGGATTAATTTGAAAAAAACAACAACTAAAGCAGAGGAAAAATTTATTAACAATGATTAGCAATATAATGGTTGAAAAGGGGAAAAAATGGTTAATACATTAAAATTTATATACAAAAAATAAACAAACAAAATTAACATATGCACTAATTAGTTTCATGGCAAGGTTTTAGCTGCCTACTTTTAGGAGTACAATTTCAAATTCCACATTATTAATTGCACAGTGTTTTTTATTTCTAATTTAATAACATTATTAGAAATAATTTTATTAATTTAAGTTTATATATAAATGGTGGGTAACATTTTAAATGATAATAAAATATTTATTTTTTTTTAAATAAAATTAAAAGATACAATTGTCCCAAGTGAAATTTATACTTTAAAAATATACTTATGGCTTATAGAGCGGTACGAACTTTAGACTAGTAGAATCATAAACAGAGAACATAACGATTATTGCAAACGATAATCGGGAACTGCAAGATATTTCATCCAAATTAATCGAACAATTTAATTAATGAGTTAATATTACAGTTCAATACTATTTAAACATCAAACAAAAGTTAATAAAAATTTTTATTTTATTTTTTTTTACTAAGAAAACTATTGAATCAAGCAATTACCTAATTTAATTTAGATCAAAGTCAGGCAAGCACACGCATCTCTATATTATTTATGCATTGGTGTGTAATATTCATGTACTGTTGTCCCGCGCTCAGTGCACTGGACACAGTTTGCGGTTCTTTATTAATTTCTTTCTACATAAGTATGTGAAACGAATGTGGGGATTTTAATATACATACATAAGTAAATGGTTGTTAAAAGAATATATACAATGTATAAAGAATAAATTTCAGCAAACGAGAAATTATTAAGCATCTCTTCATCACACATTTTTTTAAGTTTGAATCCAATAAAAAACTTCAACACAATCCCGCTTTACGAATAATTATGTGGGACTCAATTGTTTTTTTTTCTGTACATGTGTTTCAGTATGTGTAAATAGGAGTATAACAAAGTGCCCACGGGCGGCATTTTGCCTGTCTGTAATTTAGATACTATATCAACCAGGGGCGCTAACTAACAAAAAGTGTAGATAATTATATCTGTGGCAAAAAGCATAAGTTGACATAAGCTGATTTTGAGTTAATGGTGCCTGCAAAATCTGCATACTTGAAGGTACTTCTCGTAAAAATCTCAATTACTTTATGTGGTTTTTCAGGAAGTTATAGCACTATGGCTTGCGACTTATCATTTAGAAAAATTGCTTAATTTAAGTTATAATTTCTACTTAAATGTATTACTTAAAATGTGTAGAACGATGTGTGTTTAAAAAAATAAATGTTAAGAGAGAGTTTCTCAATTTAACTTTAAAAGAAATAAATTTTTGAAAATCGACTTGAAAGCTTAAAATTGCTCTCCTGCAAACCAGTAAAATATGACTTTTTCCTTATTGCCACAGATATAAAGTTAATACCAAAAAATAAAATGTTCGTATTTTGGCTTAAGCGATATAAGTAAGAATGCGCTTGTTTTTATGGTTAAGCAATTGTCTATATGCATTTCGTTCCCGATTTTGGAACTCATCAGTAGACTTCAACGCAAAAAATTTTTGAATTTAGTTAACAAACTTCGTATGTTTATAGTAAGACTCCGAATACTATATATATATATCAATCATTTTATGATTGTGAAGTTATGATCTATTTACTGACTTACTCTTAATATCCTAGTATTCATTTGGTCCCCAAATACTTACTTCGTTTGTAAATAACAGCAAATAAACCTGTTAATATATTTTAAGTAACATTTTATAGGTACCTATTCAGTATTCAATTCCATGCCACTCAGCTTGTAATTGCAATTAATTCAACTATAATTGCAATGAAATTAACTTTATTATGCTTTTTCGGCATTTCTATTACTGCGAAATGTAGTAATTTGCCTGAAACTTTGCACACACAACAAAAACAATTTATTTAAAATGTAATTACTTAAATTACACACTCACACACACATATATACACACACACACAAATACACGTGTACATGTATGTATATTTCTTTGCATGTTTAAATATACACATAATGTGCTAGAAGCAGTTAAAGCGAGGGCCGTTTTCTTATTGTTTGTATGTTTTATAAAAATTTTAAACATTTGTTTTATTTTTTTGGAATTCTTAATTTTTTTCCATACTTCAAAATAAGATCAAAACTGAACTGCTTGAGAAAAGAAGTTTCGAAAAAATTTGGTGATTGATGTGCTTAGAGAATGTATTAGTATCATATAAATATAATTTATGTCTTGGACGGATATAAGACAAATTTGTCTTAGCCCGATTGATATTAAAAATCAGTAAAATTATAAAAGCGATCTGCGATATTGCCATTGTTTAATATTAAACAAAAGCTGGAAAATTCAAACGTTTTGTCAAATATTCGAGGGCTTGCGATTTGAAAAGTTTGACACAATCGACCGGCTCATTTTTCGAAACAAACTTATCGCCTAATTTCGATTTTAGTAGACGACGTTTGAGTTCGTAGTTCGCACGAAACGCCTCTCTGTTTTTTTAAGAGAAGTAACATTCAGTTAACGAAATTCTACTACTGAAACAAGTTGTTACCTCATTTAGGAAAGAGATTGACGTAGAGAAGATATGTGGTGATGGAAGAGATGGGAGAAAGATTCAGTCTTTTACTACTCTGTTTTTTGCACGTTCTTTTTAATAATGCAGTGTTGCAGCGCCTCGGGTGTCAATGAGGCGTATTAAATTTCGAAGCTGTGCTTTATTTTATTGATTTTTTTACTTCGCCGATGATTCTGCTATGCAATACCGACGAAGGAGGGCGCTCTGATATTACATTAGGATTAGTATCCGCTAAAGCTGGTGTAGCTCAGTGACCAGAGTCTACGAATTCATCACTTGTACTTTCCTACAACAACTGATACAAATGAACACTAATGCACATCAGAAAAATGCGCGGTGTTATAATTTAATGACTGTCGGAGATCAGGCTCGAACCCAGGGCCATCGTTTTTGTAGTCAACGTGCTAACTACTTCAGCCAAAGCCCTCACTGTTGAAAGTGAATCTTGCCGGATCGATGTCATGCATATTTTCAAACCAAAAATCACTGATCATTGTAACGATCTCAATTTATCATGAAGCAACCTTCGGCTTCTTGTTTTTGCAAAAATAAGTTGCAGTTCCATTTAAACGTATGAAAAACGGGCCAAAGGGTGAATTTTGATGGATGTACTGCCACATGCAGGTTGTTGTAAGGTTTGGCTACTCTAAATATGCAGCAACCTTGTTTATTAAAAAGTTCCCATCTCATGAACACAATTTTGCAATCAAATATCGTCTCTCAGATGCACGACTTGATGCCTGATATTTTAAGTAAATGTAGATAATTTGGAAGCGTTGTTCAAGCATACTCATGAAAGCTTGCCAGAATATACTGATTATGAATGTCAAGAATTGAGAACAGTATGACAATTAGTTTAACAGTTAATCCTCGAGTAAGTTCTGCCAGGTGCGTGTATGAGTATATATTTTATGATTTATATCTAATGATGTAAGTTGTCATAGTTTTAGGCTAAAGAGTATTAAAATTATATTTATATTTATTTTCACAAAATTTAAAACACTACTTCAATTCTACCCTCGTAATTAGGATGAGCGTGCCATGTGCACGCTCATCCTAATGCGAGCATGTCATAAACTATTTACTTCCATACTCACGTACATTCACACATGCACCCAGAAACAAAAAGTAGTCTCACGTTTTTAAAACATTTATTTTTGCATATAAACGCTGCACTTGCTGCCAAAAATAATAACATTTAAAGTAGCAGCAGTAGCATTAGCTGCAGCTCTGCAAAATATTAGTATTTAAAACAAAGTTTCTAATTAACTAAACATTGCTATTGTTGTATGTGATAAAAATTTACAAAATAAATTTCATTATTATTGCAAGTTAAATTTTTTCGCCCTCCTAATAAATATTCAATTAAATTACATAATTTCTGATATTTTAAAGTGAGAAAAGAAAAGGACTAACTAAAATGCAGGTGATGCTTTTAAGGGGTTAAGGGAATGAAATGGTATATAAGTTCAATTATAATATAAAATTTGATTACAATTCATATTTAAATGCAAAACATGTGCACACAATAAATAGTATAAGTTTTGCTCGTATGCAAAGAGTTGTAATATAATTGTAGCCTACTTTTGGGGGGGGTGGTGAGCAAAAATGATTGCAAGCAATTATAAATGAAAGCTTATTGGTGAAAACTATATTTCGGTCACATCTTAAATATTACCTTTAGCAGTTGAGCTGTTTTAGGTATATTTTTGCTTGTAGTCAAAATATAAAATTCGATTAAGAAGCTTAAAGACTAAAGAAAAACGGATGAAATGTATGTAATGAAATATTAGCACTAATTCGAGCCCTTTGCAAAAGAAAAACTAACTTAATGTGTGTTTGGCCATAAATTGATTTGAGTAAAAGTTTGATTGTATATAATTACTACACTTGTGCATATTATTTGTAATAGGTGTTTTTTTAAACCCCATAGAACTTAAGATCATAACATAATGCGTCCACTTTTTGGTAGAGTATATATCTGGAAAATTATAGTATATAGTATACTCTGGAAAATTATGATTAGTAAATTCACGCTTGAACAATTCTACCAAATTATCCAGATTTACTTTGAAAATCAGTCATCCAGTGGTACAACTTCAAACCCAATGCGTACTTTATACGAAATTTTGCGTTTGTAAATTTACATTTATTTCTACACAGAAAAAAAATGTTCCAAAAAATTTTGTTTTAAACTCTACTGATAAGTTTCTTAAGCATTAACGAAATGCATATAGACATTGTTTAACCAGAAGAAAACTATCTAAAATTTTTAATACAAGATTAGATATCAAATATGTACTTGTGTATTTTTAATTTATTTTTAGTTCTTTTGCACAATTTCGTTTTAATTCATTTTGCTTGCTTCGTTTCCAGTTTTTCTTTCAATAAAATTACCAAGCAAAATTTGTAAAAAAATTTTCAATTAATCTTACAGTTACATACTTTGTATTTTCTACTATTATCTTACACTATCATATGGCAGTTTATAACAATTTAACCTTTGGCATAAAAATATAACTTATTTATAACCCTACATTAAACACACACAACTGAGAGAGAGAAAGAAAAAAACAACAATGAACAGGGTGTACACTTTGGAAAGTAAAAAAGAAAGAGAGAAAGTGAAAGAAAGAACAAGCTGAATAGAAGAGAAACCAGTATAATTTATTTAGTTTTTTTATTGTTTCATTTTTTTAGTTAAAAATTCAAAGTAATTTTTCCTAAAGCTACTACACACCAAATGTGGTTTTATGCTAAATATAAATCTTGGTATGTTTGTTCAATGGTCACTATACATAGAAAACATACCAGTGTAAAAGAGAGAGAGAGAGAGAGAGAGAGAGCGAGATAGATGTAGAGCAAAAGCAAAATGAAAGCATGAACAGTATGTAAAGCCATTAGTTTTGTCTTGCAGTTTTGTTTTTGGTATCTCTAACATTTCGTTCTAATTTATTTTTTATAAATTTTTGCTGGTCATATGTATATTTTTTTAATAAAGCTATTTGTAAATTAATTAAATTATGTGCACACATACTCGAATATTTGAATTTGCTATTGCAGCTATAAATCAAATAGAAATTCGTGGACAATTAAAAAGCCAAAATGGTAAATGTGGTTACATAAAGAATATTAAGGCCCATGCAAAAATAAAACATCATTATTTATAAAAATCTTAAAGTTAGATTTTTAAATTTGTACACCTTTGCTTTTCAAGTGCTTAAAAATAAGCTGATGTTGTTAATGTTTTTATATAAATATGTAGTAGAAAATTACTCTGCTCCATAATGTGTAACTTGTAGTTCAAAAATCACTACCAACATCACTTTCATCATCATCATCATCATCATCATCATTATCATCATTGTTTTTATTCACAAAATTTTATGAACCATGAAAAAACTGATTGCAAAATGTTAAACTGTAACTTCCTCTCTATATATAGTGGCAAGGAAGTAAGAAAAAAATATGAATAAAAAGATAAAAAAAATGCGCAACACACGAAACAAAAACAAAATTCAACATGTTGAGTTTCGTGTTTTTGTAGCATATTAACAGGCTGCAACGCAAAACAATATGCTTTCATAAAAAAGTAAGCAAAAAATATTAACATACAACAAAAACCGGTTGTTAAAAAATTACAAATTCTATGAAATTGTAAAAAAAGGTAAACACTATCAAACAAACACTACATACACAAAAAAATGCACACATATGTTTGTATGTATGTATTTATCAAAAGTTTAAGGGGAAGTTTAATTTGCAGTAAAAAAAACATCCTAAAATAAATAAACAAAATCCAATTACGGTTGAAAGGTGCTGTAGAGCACAACTTTCCAGAGGCACTACAGTGATTTCTTTATTCGCTCTAAAAGCAAATAGCAAAGCCTCTACTGGACATGTTTTTTTAGGAGTGTCATACTACCTGTACAAATCAGTTATTACAAATATTTCAATGACGCATGTTTATAGTCAAAATTGATTATGCTTAAAGAATTTAACACCAGTATTTTGTATGGTAATCTATACTATGAATATGCGCCAATAGTTTTTATACTGGCTATTTGTCATATGACTGCTGCAATAAAATTCAGAACAATAGTAGTGTACAGTCTAATAAAAATATAACACATGTATGCAACAAATGCTCGATTTGATTGCATTTTACATGTTAAATTAAAACAGCAAAATGTTGTGTAAAAAAATATAACAACTATAATATAATTTTTGGTGTTTGTTTGATAAAATAAAAAAATAGACAGACACACGCAAGCTGACATAAACATAAACTGAAACGTATAAAACTCATGTTTAACAACGCGTATAATAATTTTTATTATTGCTGCAATTGTTGCATGTTGCCGTTTAAGCAAAAAAAAATAAAAAATAATAAAAATACAATATAAAATTTATAAAAATTTTTGTATACATAAATGTCGTTTAAAAAAAGATTAAACGCACATATAAAAAACAGTAAAATAATCAAATAAAAAACAGTGTCTGAACTATAAAATAAAAACTCAATGTGCGCCTAAAAGACCACCCAGAAAACTGCCAATAGCTGCTCGTCTGCACAATTAACATCAACTGATTTTTGTGTTGGAAAAAACGCAAATCAAAATACTTATCGTTTTTTTGTTTTGTTTTTAACAAAATCGGGTTAAATGCAAATACTTGACATCAAATTAAATTACAATAAAACAATAACGTGACAACAAACTACGTACATACGAGGTAAAAGTTAAGACTTATAGACAGCAGAACATGCATATAAAGCTTAAATGTTCATGTAGCATTATTTTTAACAAGAAGTACTTTTCATCACAGCATATGAAGAAAAAAAAATTTTAAAAATTATGCTCTCCACTATAGCCATATAGAAGCGAGGAGTATTCAGATATTATTTAAAAAAAGTAGTGGCAGCCACTAAGTTAATTAAACTAAAAAAAACATTTCATTCTTTAAAGAACTAAAAATATTTAAATTAAGAAATTATTCCTAATTAAAACCTAGTATGGAGTTCGTACGGAAATTCAGGTTCTCATAAAAAATTATGGAAATTTAGGTTGGTAAATTTCATAACGAAATTTCCATTTGCTAGTACGGACTATCAAAAGAAAATTACACGGAATTTTTGAAATCTATTGCCTATCTTAGGGATGTTATATCGACTGAAACAAAAATTAATGTTCATAGGATTCTTTGGGCACGGAATTCTCGAAATTTCTTATTTTTAGCGAATTGTAATTAATTTTTACTGCTTGTGTGTGTTGTAAATTCGAAAATGAATGTAATTGTGTGTATGCAAACATAATTCTTCAAGAATTTAAATTTACAAACGTGAAATTCCGTAAGAACTCCGTACCGGGATTTGTAAAAAAAAACATTTTTGTATTAAAAATTTTTATATAAAAAATGCATATATCCTTTAGATATATCGCTCATTTACTGAAATAATTTTTGAGTTAATTATGCTGAATTAATCCTCATATCGTTATTCATGTTGTGTAAAAATTTTCTTACAAATATATTGTATACTCAACTCTTGAGAGAAAAATTTAATTTTCTTTTTTCATTAATCTATACTTATCTTAAAATACTTATAACCTAACCTTGCTTTAAATAATGCAAAAAAAAAGTGTGTAAATAAATGACGATTATTATTTGTATAAAAGTGTTCGTTATATTTTGTATAATAATATTTTGCTACTCTAACAGCATAAGTTTTTTTAATATTTGTTGCAATTAAGTTCATAGAAAAAATGAGTTTCCATTAAAACTCCTCAGAGCAGTGACACAAGTTTGTAAAATAGACAACAAAAGGTTGAATGTGCGTGCGTTGGCGCTTGTTCGTGCATTCAACACATATGATTACAGTGGCCTTTTCAGCATTTTTAGATTGTTTTTTAAACTATTCTCTTTTTTTTTTTTTGTACAACAATATATTGCTTGAACGTTTGATTATAAATAAAATGTCAATATTTCTTTTAAGGTAACAAAAAACTTAAAAAAATTTTGTTAATTGTATATTTATTTTATAAAAAAAAAATAATTAAAGACTAAAGTCCATATTCATAAAAAATATTTTTCATTTATCGAACCTGTTCTGCAAATCACGATATGTCAAATCATAGTGATTTAAAAAAACTAATGAAAGCTAAATTATTGCATTTAATTTAATTTTTTTATCTTTTTAAAAAATAGTTTAGTTTTATGTTCCCACTGTTAATAACTCCCACAATTAATTACGGTTGTTGTCGTTATTGTAAAAGTAAAAATTCAGTGTCTCTGTTATCTAGTTTTGTTCACCTACTGCTGCTTTTGGTATGCGTTTGGTGGATAAAGTACTTGTGCTTGTGGTATGTTTAACTTCTATAGCTACCTGAAGGTATGCTATGTTTTTTTCCTTTTTTGTGTTATTGTTGCTTATTTGGTTGTTTATGATGGCTGCCGGCAATGAAATGGTTGGTTTGTTACATTGTCTGTTTTGTTTTGTTTGCTCTTTCCTGTTTCTTTTTTCTCTGCTGTATATTTTTGTTTAATTTTTACTTTACATCGCTTGCATGTGAGAATGATTTTATAGTTTATTTTTTCGTTTATTAAGTATAAAGTAATTTTAAAGCTTAATCTAAAACAGTTGAATGCTTATGTGTATAGGTGGATAAAGAAAAATACGCTTCCTGGACATTTTTAATTTTATATACTAAGTATGATGGAAAATCTCAAAAGTTTTTTGTTAGTTGCATTTAACTTTTGTTTCTAAATTATTTATAACGAAAAAGCAAAAGACTGCAGTAGTTATTTATTTTTGCAAGTAGTAGTAGTTCTCACATTGAGCTGTAGTTACAAGTTCATCAACGAAGAATTAATTATAATCAATCTGAAATTGAGTGTTTTTAAATTTTTTCTATACAGACTAAAATATTTTTATTAATAAATATAATTTCGTAAAGAGACTTGGAGAAAGGACGAATATTGTGGTTACTTAACTTTGAATTTTTTTTTATATTTTTCTGTTAAGTTACGATATTTGAATGCTCCGCAAATATCGAAGAAAATATTTTCTTAAAAGTAGATCTTCCATCTTTTTTTGTCCGAGGCACCTGGGCTCAAATCGTCACATCTGTGATCGTATCGACAATCGTACGAAATCAAATTAAGTGATACGTCAATCGTATAAGCTGAATGGGATTTCAGTACGTTCACAAATGTCAGAATCCGAAAATGGTGTTTTTACGAGACGAGTTGCATGTTCACGTATGTGACTATTCGACTACTGGTATGATGGAGCATTTACCCTGACACTCTTGATTTGAAGAGGAAGAAGTTTTTTTCAAATTAATATTGAAACAGTTTTCTTATCGAATCGATGTATTTATTTATTTAATGGTAAAATGAACCAAACAAATTTTCATTTGCAGAAAGTGAAACCACTTTTTACCCATGGCCATCTATTTATACAATAATTGACTTTCAAAACTTATCAATACAACGTTTTCCAAAGTTATATTGTGTACAGTTAGAATAGAATAAGGGAAAGATCTGGTCTAAACACCAGAACTGTGACACATGATGGATCTTTTATGCCATAGATCTGTAAATTTAAATCAAGCTTTCTATGACTCTCTTTATAAAAGTCAGCATAGAGATTGGATATACAAAGTTGCGAAAGATTGTAAATATGTTTGTAAATATGAGCTGATTGACTGGTTGCGGCGTTTAATACTCGTTACACTTCACCTTGGAAGTCTGTTTGAAATAGTACAGAGGAGAATTTCGGATACTGATTTAAAAAAAACCCAATTCCCCAAAAATAAATTGATTTTGTTAAGTTTATTTTTCAAAATGGTATATAGAAACAAACCGTTTAGTTGCATTTAATAGCCATTTGGCATAAATTGTCAAGCCTGGAGTAAATTAAGGCGCAAGATATCGAAAAATATTTCAAAACATTTTTTTTTTTAAATTCTGACAAAAAAATTTTTTTATTTTTTATATCAAAAGGTGCGATTTGGCTCCTCTAAAAGTTTTAATTTCATATGTAGAATACTTCATGAGTAGATCTTTTTCTGTAGGATGATCAGTTATAATTTTGTAATATCTGCCGGTTTTCTAAGAAAAATTTTTACCCATCAAAATAATCTTTAAATACTGTGAAATTGAGCATATTTTGAGGCAAAAAGACTAGACAATAATTGCACAGAAAAAATTACATGTTTTTTAAAAATTTTTTTTTTAAACTGATTTCAAATTTTATTTTTGCCTGTGTTTGGTTTGGTATGGTACAATACATATTTTAAAGAAGAAAAAATAGCATTTTTAATTTTATCAAATTTTCACAAATTTGGTATTTGATTTTACGAAATCTGTGGTACTCCCCATTTCAGTGAAAGATATTATTAAAGTTTTTGAATTTAGTAATTGAATACAAAATTTAATTTTATTCTGTATAGTTTTACACGCCATATTATCCTCCACAACGTAATTTATTTAAGCATTTTCTCTCACTATCTAAATAAATGCAGAAAATTCGTTTGTAATTTGTATACTATTTATCAACATATCACCAAAAATTTTATAAATATTAAAAATTTTATGGAAAATACTTTTAAAAATTTTATGTAAGCGACTGAGAACAAAAAAATTTATTTTACGTTTTAACAAAAACCCACTCAACAACAAATTGAAAAATAAAAAAAGTCTACATAAACAAAAATACTTGATGGAATATTCAATGAATTTTATTCAATTGTCAGTCCCTCAACGCTATCAGAAATTATCGTAGAATTTTTGGCAAAATTGTGGCAGCAAACCATAAATATTCAAGCATGAGTTTCGGGCAAAACAGGTGTGCTGTTCACAGTATTTGTGCAAAAGCATAAGTGTTATTGAAACAAGGTGTTTCTTTATCTCCCGCCAGTCGCATGCGAATATTGAGAGGAAAATAACAATATCGTCGGCTTAGAGTGTAAACCTGCTAACTCACTTCCAACAAATTTTACAGAAGAGACAAAATAGTTTTAACGGTTTCTATACAAAGCTTAAGAAATTAGCCTAATACATTAAGTTTCTTCGACAAATAGAGCTTCAAATTAAAATAAATATTTTAGCAAGTCGATAAGGCCTCTCTGTCTCTTTCAAACGGCATTAAAATGTCATATGTATATAAAAAGTGGATTTAGCAGGTTTACCCTCTAAGCCGACGATATAAAATTTGCTTGTAAAAATAAAATGAGAGTTTTATTTTAGTTGGCATTGTTTTTGTTGTATAGAGTGATGATTTTGTTATTGTATTTGTTGCTGCTACATGCATGTATAAGTACAGCGAAAATTTTAAAATTTGTTCACTAATTCCTCGAAGCAGTGTTGGACTGAGTTATCTTTCAACAGCTGTTTTAAAGTGTAAATGATCAATAGAACTGGTGCATTTTTTCTCACTTACCTTGAAATGCATTTTTATACAAGTAAAGATATGTATGTATATGTATTTAGTTTTAAAAGGAATTAAAAAGGCAAAAACAATACACAATGGTGTCTATTCTGCGATACGCGTTGACTTGGTGAAAGTAGCATGGAAAACAAAAACAAAACTGCCCAAATGTAAAAAAATTTGTTATTGTTTATCCTACAAAATTCACCGTTTTTAAATGAGAGTGAGAGAGAGAGTGAGAAACGCGTTGAATCTTTCACATTCACTTCATTTTAAAAATATGTGACATAAAAAAAACAATTTTTGAAATTTTGTTTTTTTTTTAATGGAAATTTTTACTTGTACAACGTGTTTTCCAAAATAGCCACCAATATGATAAATCTAAAGCAGATTTGTGTTAATGTTTACAATCACTTATTCCATTCAAGTCTCGAAATTATGATGCACTATTTTCGTGGGCTGCCAAAAACGGACTATAGCTTGTGAGGTATAGAAAGTGTCCTTCGCAGTCCTAATTATAGAAAAGTAAATTGTATCATCACAGCAAATGTTTCTTGTAGAACAAATGACGGTGTCATCACAGCACACTTTTCTTAAGGCAAAGTCGACTGTGTTATCACAGCACACTTTTCTTATTCAAAAACCGACTGCGTCATCACACCATATTTTTTTGGAAAAGGCGAGTGTCTTATCACACCACAATTTTCTTATTGAAAAATTTATAGTGTCTTCATAGCTTAAAGTTAAACTGAGTGTGCCCATTACAGCACACTTTCCCTATACAAAAGGCGATTGGCTCATGGCAGCACACCTTTCTTATTCAAATACCGACTGTGTCATCACAGCATATTTAATTTTAGAAAAGTCGACGTTGTCATCACAGCACACTTCTCTTAAAGAATTGTTGAGTGTATCGTTACAGCACACTTTTCTTATAGGAAAATCGAGGGTGTTATTACAGCACACTTTTCTAATAGAAAACTAGATGATATTGCTTGTTTTTTTTATATAGCAAAAAACTTATGCGGAATCCAACACTGCGTTGAATCTGCATTGAAGCCCAGAACAAAAAAACATTTGATTACAATTTTGAATGGGAGAACATTAAAAAATTTATAAATTATTAATAAATATTTCTTTTTTTTATTAAAGTAAGAAAAATAATTGAAATTGAGCAATAAAATTTAAAAAAATAAATTAAAAGTCAGTAGGTCCGTTGCAACAGCAATTTTTGTGATGAAGGGCTAATGCTTGTTTGCTCATCAAATACTGCGAAGTTGCATTTTAGAACTCAGGACATTTGCAGTGTTGCACATTGTGGATTATTTGAATGATCAGATGCAGAGCATTGATGAATTTCCTTACATGCCTAAAGTCAATTATGTTGTAACACACTTTTCTTACAGAAAAAACGATTTTGTGATCACAGCACACTTGTTATAGATAAGTCGACTGTCTCATCGCAGTACACTTGTCCTATAAAAAATAGTCAACTGTGCCATCATAGCAGACTTTTCTTATAAAAAAAATAAAGTTTGTCAGGGCACATACGTCTGTAATTTTCATAAATTTATTTAAGAACACTTATGTTCAAACTGACCATACTTATTATAACTATTGAATGTATGTGTATTTTCATTTTGGAGTTGCTGCACTTGGTTTCCTAAAAATTTATTTTATAAACAAAACAAGTTGAAAAATCATATCAACAGCATTACAAACAATCGGCCAACAAAACCCAAACAACCAGCTAGGCCACCAATTATATATAATGTGAATGTTTTATATGTATTTACACACAAATTTACGCTACAAAAGAGTACGAGCAAAGCGAAATCAATTTTCAAAAAATAGTTGCAGCAGGGCCATTAACTTTGTTAGCTGCCAAGGTTGTTCTCGCTGTTCAAACTTCACGTCGCGTTTTGTTTATGGTTTATTCTTTCCAAGTTCAAAAGAAAGTGAAATGAGTAAATTATTCAGTTGTATTCCATTTTTCATTAAACGTCAAGGTTTAAATACAATTTCAATGACAGAAAACACATTTAGGCCTAGGAAAGTGGGCGTACCTTGCTGCTTCATTAATGCATGTATGTGTGAATATAATCGTACGTATGTATGGCGATGTGCGTGCATTGTTATTGAAGTACTTCTTACCTTTTGTAATATACACATGCATATGAAACATTTTCAATAACATGAAGTGTAAGACTTGCCATTACACCCTCTCATAATGAATTCGAATACTCAGAACACACACTATTTAACCAAATTTTCCACAGTGCACCGCTTTGGAAATTGTACTTTCACTTAAAGAACAGTAACAAAATTAAAATGTTTGACATGACTGTTAATTTCATTTTATTATTTAGTCTAGTTTGTTTGGCTTGAATCTATTTAAATTGAACTAATTTGTTAGTTGTCAAAAAGAGAAAAACTCACTGTGGCTTGGTATACGTTTTTGTATGAAATAATTGAAATGTCTGCACTTATGTAAATAATCGATAAATGTATTTTATGTCTCATACCAATGAGTTCTATATTATTCTATTAAATGAAGGGGTTTTAATCTACTACTTTTTTGAATGCATGCAATTTCAAAAAATATATAATTTTTGATTTTTGAAAAATATGTTCAACTCTGCTCGCTAATTCTTTTAATAATAATGAACCAAGAAATCAGAAAGACACGTCTGAAAGAAGCAGTTAAATGATTGTTCTACTAACATTATAACGCTTAAAGTCGCCGCCCTCGTTTTAAGCTACATTCATGAATTTCCTTTGCTTAGAATAATAATATTATTTTCCTTTCCTTTGTTTTCGTATAATTATAGTTTATTTACTATACTTATTATATTAAATTCATTATATTATACTTCATTGTTTATTTTTTATTAATCTTAAGAATAGTGTTTAGTGTGACGACATCTGGTGGTGAGAAAATATATATGATCAGCTGTTGGTACCATTTAAATACAACTCTTTTCGACGACGAAACACATGTGTGCCCATAATGAGTGGCTGTGTGTGTGTACCAACTTTGTGCCTGAAAACAGGTATAAAAGAGCGAACATCACAAGCGAAGCGCCAGTTGGCGTGCAGGCGACCTGCAGGTAAGATCTTATTGTTTGGAGTTATCAATTCCTACAATTAATATTTTGCGCTGCATTTGTGCTTGTGGTGTCGTGTGGCTTAGAGAGTATTTGTTTGGAGTTATCAATTCCTGCAAATACTCCGGCTAGGTTGGTACGACCGTTGGTTCTGTTCATCAGGATACTTCTGGAGGGGTTATCAATCCCTCAAATGTACTCTACTTGGTGGCTGGGCATTTGTTTGGAGTTATCAATTCCTGCAAATACCAGTGCTAAGTTGGTACTGTTCCATCCGGACACTTCGGGAGGGGAATCAATACCTCAGAGATACTGCACTTGGTGACTGGGCATTCGTAAGGAATTTCCGATTCCTTGTAACTTTACTATTAAACCGTTCGAACCATTGTAGACGAGCAAAATAATTAATAAATAATTGGAATTCAGAATATAAGAGAGAATATATTAAATTTTTATGCAACTATACACGTTCCCTGGACTCCTCTGAAGCTATCCCGGCAACCAGCGGAAACGTGTCGTTAGAACATATATAAGCATACATACGTTTCAAAAACAAGTGCAATAAGAGATGTTTTAGCTTGAAAAAAAAATAATTGGAAGATGGTTCATTACACAAACATAATTTTTTTAATCGTTTTGCTCACGAAAAAAAGACCAAAATTCCACAAAGATGTTTATACATAAATTTTACTCTTAATCATTGACAATTATGTAAATACTGAAAATAAATTCGTTTATTTTATGCTTTGCACAGCAAACGCTAAAATATTAGTGTAGCATTAAGCAATTGCGAATACCGAGAACATATTGTCCATATCTCAATGCCAGCAGCCACTACAACGAAATTTGGTCAAAGGCAATGAAAACTTTCAATTGCTGGTCGTTGTTGTTGCTGTTAGTTGGCCATACAGACATTGATAGCAACCAGCACATACATTATCTTAAAGGTAAGGAATCACTGAGGAGAATTTCGCATTTAAAACATATAATGGCTTCTGTAAACAGCAGTTAAAATGTTTTCAGTTCTAATGATGGATGTTTAGAGTTGGTAGTTGGCTAGAAATGGCTACAACTATTTTTTCTAACATTGAATATTGCATATGATGCTGATGGCTGTGAATTAAACCGTACCGTTGAGTAAATTGTAAATATGATGGTTAAAAGGAAGAAAACCACAACCGCCAGGCAATCACCCTCTTGTCCATGTAAACAGCAACTGTACGGAAACCACAATAAGCTGCAACATAAGTTTCATATTGCAAAATGAAGCTACGCAGGAAGAAGACAAAATGAAGCAAAGCACTGAAATGGTAAGGCCTGGATTTATTTTTTAGACAAAGTAATGATGGTGTTCCAGGGCCTCTGTTTGATTTTGGAAAGTGTTTGATAATTTCGGAATATTAAATACAGCAGTTTTCTCAAAAATATCAACTTGCTAAAAAATACTGGCTTATTTATTTTTATCTTTGTAGCTGTTTAAATTATATATAAATGAAATAATTAAATATAAATAAAATAATTAAATAGAAATAAAATTTTTTAGATTATCAAGTAACATCCAGTGGCAATAAACTATAATGGCATAAGAGAACTTTAGAACATTAGAACATTAGAGGCTCTCATCTCGAAATGGTGGCATCAAAACCTTTTGCTTAAGTCGATTTAAGCGATTATTACATAAAGCCCCAGAATTATGCGGAAGAAATGTTTTCTAATTACAAATAATCAAATAAAATAAGATATTTATTCAAAAAATTATTTAGGGCATTTTGTAAAACGCGACGTTTAGCTTTGACAAATTGTTTATGCATTTTGTTTTTTGTAATTTAAATTATTTCAAGACTTGGCAGAATTACGTTTTATAAAATGAGGCCCTTAAATTTGTCAACGCTTGGTGCTGTGTTTTACAAAATTAGGCCCTTAGAGAAATATAATTTTAACTTTTCGAATAATCGCATAAAATAAGATATTTATTCGACCAAAATATTTGTTGGTTTTGAATTTTTTTTTAATAAAACACAAACTTTGAAGAAACTTTGGCTTGTCTGCAGAAATTTCAAAAATAAGTTGCAGAATTCGAACCTGCGACTCAACGAATACAACTCTAGTACACTTCATTATAGCCAAGAGGAGTCTGCGCTTTTCTTTCAATAGAACAAGCAATATACTGGAATAATAAATCGAATAATAAAAATACTCATTCAAATGGAGTTAAAGAAATATAACATTAACTTTTGGAATAATCGAATAGAATAAAGTATTTATTAGAAAAAAGAATTTACTTAAATTAAATTAAGAAGTATTATATTATCTTTTCAAATAATGGAATAAAATAAGGTATTTATTCGAATATAATAAAAGAAATAATTCGAAAGATATATTTATTACGGGGGTATTAATTCGAATAATCGAATAAAATAAGGCAAAATATTTCAAATGAAATATTTATTACTGGAGTAATGATTCGAATAATCGAATAAAATGAGATTTATATTCGACATAAGCATAATCGAATAAAATAAAATATGTATTCGAATAATATTAAATAAATATATCAAAAGAAATATTTGCCGCGCTTTTATTCAAGTAGAATAATATTTATACCGGAATAATAAATCGAATAAAATAAGACATTTATTCGACTAAAATATTTATTCTAGTTGATTTAAGGATATTTTTTCACTTTACGAATAATCGAATTAAAAAAGTTATTTATTCGACTAAAATATTTGTTCGAATAGAACTAAAGAATTATTTCAAAAGAAATAGAAAAAGATATACGTATAATGGAATAATAATTCGAATATCGAATATATAATAATCGAATAAAAAAATAAGATTATTAGATAAGATAAGATTAATATGCCAGACTATTAACTCAAATTGCATTAACGTTAACGTTATATTAATAATTAATTTTCTACTCAACGAATAAAAAAATTATTTTTAGAATGTATTAAAGATATTTATTCCACTTAAACTTATATCCGAATGGGTTTAAAAAAATAAATCGAAAGAAATATTTTCTGTGCCGTTATTTGAATAAAAGCTGATATATACTAAAACAATAATTCGAATAATCGATTCAAATTAAATATTTTTTCTTTTGGGATTAAATATATGTTTTGTATGCTGTTATATGAAAAAACACGAGATATACTCACTGGATAATAACTCCAATAATCGAATAAACGATTAATAAGATATTGATTTATGAGACAAAAATAATTATACGAATGAAATTAAAAAATATTAATTTATGATTCTTAAAAAACTTCAAATTTTTACTTTTACCAATTTATGAAATGACTATATATTTTTTATTTCAGTTTTATTCATCTATTCGAATAATCGAATAAAATTTTAAATTATTCGAAAAAGGAATTAAAAAGTGTATCATTTCATTTTTAACAAAATTTAATTATTTTACAAAATTTTAACTCTTAACAGTTTTAAATCATATGGAAAATTGTACTCATCCAGTCAATTCTTATTTTAAAATTAGACACATTTTTTGTGCCGCAAGATTTATCTATCATGAGGGCAAAATTGCAATGTTACATCAGCAATTCGTTGTACTTTAGCAATTACAAAAATTTTACATTCGTGCGTTTATTTATGGACATGAGAACCTGCGCAAAGTTGTTGGCACACACACGCACACGTAAACATACACATGAAAATACACATACATGTGTATGTACATGCATATGTATGTGAGTACATTCATTTCTAGACAATAATATTATGTTCAATACATACCAGAAATGATTGTTTTGGTATGTGCTTGTGCAAATGCATAGTAATGTGTAGCTGTGTGTGTTCGTGTGGGCTAGAGTAAATGTGTGCATTCATATGAGAAATTATAGCAGAGCCATACGACAACTTTGTTGAGGCTTTCCTTGTAAAACACATTAAAATTGTCCAATTTTAACCGCACATTTACTTGTTATTTGCCATTAACATTCTGCAGAATACCAAATCGTTGGTTTATACGAAGTAATTGGTCTTACATTGAAGTTATAAAGCCTCAAGAATTGTGTAGGTTGTAGATATTTCTATGGCTCTTAGTGGGAGTTTTATAAAGTATTCGAATCAAAATACTTTGCTGAGTTGAGATAATAGCAATTGCTTGAAAAAAAGGCACAAAATTAATCGATTTTTGAAACTCTTAAATGAAAAGTTAAAAACACCTAATTGCATTAATTAAAGATGAGGTTGCTTTTTGCAAAGACTTTTTTTTAAACTGGCAAATCAATGCTGCTGGTTGCTAAGAATGTTGTTTATGGAGAAGAAATAAGCAGATAAAGATCTGAAAATTGAGGCAAACAATATTTAATACTGAGATTTGCATTTGCGTAATTTGGGGTCAAGTAAAAAATATAACACTTTTCTGAAAAAATTTTAATATTAAAATTAGAAAAACATTTCTATGGCAATAAGGAAAAACAGCTTAAGTCATATTTTACTGTCTTGCAGGAGAGCAGTTTTAAGCTTTCAGGATGATTTTCAGAAATTTATTTCTTTTGCAGTTAAATTTGGAAATTCGGTATTCACTTGATTTTTTTTTTTTTCGAAAAACATTGTCCTACACACTATAACTAATAAGTTCAACTTGAAATAATATGAAAGTATCAGCTAAAATAAGCTTAAATCCGTATGTGATTATAAGTCGAAAAAAGATAAGCACCAATTTAAAATAGAACAAAATAATTGAAATTTTTGTCACTTACTTAAAATGTGCTTATCTTACGACTTACGCACATTTTCCTTTTTGCCACAGTTTTAATTTAATTATGTATAAACTTTTAATGATATTATTCGTAAAAAAATAAATATTAAGAAATTTATTCCTGTTAATATTTTCGCCAACCCTTACAATAATAATACCTTGAAACTCTAACCTATTAAAGCATTAATACGGGGTTATTGACACTCTTAATTGTAGTCATAAATATTTCATTTATATTTATTTAAACAAACAATCACATAGAAACATGAAACTACTTAATAAAAAAATAAAAAATAAATATAACAAGTGGAACTAATTTAACATAAAGCACGCAATAATGTTGTTACAATACTTTAATACCTAATTACAATGGCTTTGAGGAGCGTTTTGATATGTCATACCAGTCGTAACAGCTTGGCTGCCATTTTACTAAAAAATAATGCTTTAAAGAAGTCACTTTAAATATAAATAATGAATTAATATTGTAAACTGTTATTTTTCATTTACAAAGATTATAACAATTTCTCCTTCAAAACCATTTACTGCATTTAAGTTTTACCTTCTAATAATTTTTTTGTTTAGCTTTCGAAATTTTTTAATTAGAATTAAAGGATTTCCCAAAAAAAAACACACTATCACAAAAACACCTACTCCCATCCTTGCTAATTATTTTTTTAAATATTTCTGGCACTTTATGGTCTGAGACACGAGACACGCGAATGTTTAAATACATGCTTACAAAAAATGCAAATCACGCCAAGATATAAAACTTAAATAAAAATTTCTATTAAAACTCTCAAGCAAAAACAAACAAAAAACTGTTGCATACCTTGAGGGATCTTTACTGTACAAGTAGTTGTGTTTTCGTTTCATAGTCTGATGTTGATTTCTTTTCTTTCTTCTTTTCATTTATGTAAGAATAATAGAAAAAAAGCATTAAAAATGCTATTGAAAGACATGAAATGATAGAATAAAACTCATAAAAATTTATATAAAAAGCTAAATACATAGACTTTGCTGGTACCTAGAGCAGTTCCTTTACTTCTGCAACTGTACTGCATAAATAAAAATATTTATTTTCCATTGCCACTTTTATTTATTTTTGTTCTGCTCATTTTTTTTTCACTGTTGTCGTTGCACCTTAAAGTTCTTTTTATATGTTTTTTTTTTGTATATTTTTAATATTAAAATGGAAAATAGAAATATAAACACCTACTTTGATTGACATTTATTTTTTAAAACAAAAACAAATGTACCTGAAAAAACAAACGGTAACACAGAAGACGGTTTTTGTGCAGATGATGGCTTTAGTGTTGAACAAAACCAACCACTTAACATTATGTTACATTATCTTTACTGAACAGTTGTGCTATTTCTGCTGTTGTTGGCAATTATGAATAGTACGAGCTTATTTAGTAATATACGCACACTTTTGAGATTTGCTTTATTTTCCTCCAGCAACTTCACATGAAGTACAGTGGGCCCAAAAGCATATAATATGATATAGTGAAATTATTTGAATAAAACAGACAGTAATTTTATATAATCGTATACAGTCATTAATTTAGTCATAACACCGTTTTCAAAATTATAAAAATCTGAGTAAAAGATAACTTACTTTTATCTCCAAAAATAATATGAATTTTAAGAATGTCGGCTTTAAGGAAGTTTTGTAAAACATTTTAACAATTTTCTGTTAATTACTAGTCTTGTAACCACTGTAAACAACTTTATTAAAACAGAACGTGTTACGCATACAACTTGAAAAAGCATAAATAATACAACAACAAGAATGCAAAAAAGAAACATTAAATAAATATAAGCACATCAAGTCTTTCATCATTTATTAAACAACAGATTAAAATCCAACATTTCCACAAACGTGCCAACGGTTTTCACACTTTCATGTTAAATAATGCAAGTGTTGCAATTTATGACTTTTAGTTTAAGGACTATAAAACAAAAACAAAAGAGTCTAGAACACCCCTTTGGAAAACAACTTCCTTCTTTACCTTTATTATTATTATTATTATTGTTGTTGTTATTTTCGTTGTTCTTGTTGTTAATAAAGTACTGTAACGGACGGCCAGTTTGATATTCCAAAAAAAAACAGACACTAGACAATCAATGTTTCTTACGAGACGAAAGCAGGCAGCAAAATATAATAAAATGAATGAAGACATTTGCATAAAACATGTTTTTTCGTTTAAAATAAAACTTTCATTTGTGTATATGTATGTATGTATGCTACGTGCATTGCGGAAAAATAATAAAGGAGGAATTTATAATGAAGAGCTTGTTAACAACAGTCAGTATTTCCTTTTTGTTTTTAAGTAAAATTGACAAGGGAAGGAAGGTAATTTCAAAAGCTAAAAAAACAAAATAATGTGTGATTGAAGACAAGTGATAATAAAATGACATGTTGTGTGTCAGTTAATGGTCAAGAGATATTTAAGTAAATGGAAAAATAATAACTTTGTTTAAAACACAGAGCAACTAATTGATTCATTAGGGGTAGTTTTATAGTCCAACTTTTTACCAGAGCATTAGCTTTTGGAATGACGGAAAATATTTATTCAAGCAGGGCAATTAGGAAGTTTGTTTAAAAGGCATTATTATTGTTACAGTGAAGTTCGGTTATAACGAAATTTTCGAGATACATTTTTTTCTTTTAAACAATTTAAATAATGCAAAAAACATAAAATAATGCATTTTATCTTAAAACAAAAAAAAAACGAAAATTTTTCGCATAGTTTCATTTAATTCAAGAAAGCAAATACAAATTAGCAGGCCACGAAAGCAGCTAATTGGAAAAACTCCAAATAATAGCTTTCGTTTCGTCAGTTGTATATTTTGCGGTATAATTCGCTATAAACCGTGTTCGTTATATCCATTTTATTTATGCTGTTAATGATGAATTAAGCTAAACGTTCATACTATCAGTTCTATGCATTGTTGCGTTTTATGCATGTGTCAAAAAAGTAGAATTAGGTACAAGTTACTGAGGAAACCTCGTAGAATGGTTTTTATAAACAAACATAATCGGCAAAGCTATTTTGGCTTGTCTGCAAAACCTCCCAGTGTCTCTGACAGGAATCGATCCTGCGATACTTCGACTACTAGACTAGTGTGCTGCCTACTAGCCAAGAGGGCGCATAGTACGTTTAAGATGGCGCTTCTTATGCCTCTTGATCAAAGGTCAGTTGTTTTTTATAGCCACGGATGTCGCAATATATTTTATTTTTAATGATATCGCTAAATATATTTTTGAGGTGGATTTCGATTTTCTCTTTTTTTTTTTCTTTTGCAATAAAAAAGTTGTTAATAAAACCAAATGCTTGCGTAGTAAAATTTATAATTATATTCAAGATTAAAAGAAATTTTTTATAAATATCTTTTAGGTACCAAATTTGTATTCTAGTTATTGTTTACTATTATGTACCGAGAGCCACGTCTGATGTGCTTATTATTTTTTAAGCAAGTAGTAAGTGTTCTGATGGGATCTTTTATGGGCCCTTGTAGCACAAAATATTATGTACTCAAGCTAAATGACTTCCATTAATTCTTTTAGAGGCCATAAAAAAATCAAAGGTAAAACATCCTGCAAGAAAAATTGAATAAAATTAATCCAGATGAAACAATAAAATTCTTAAGTCTAAAATAATGGACCCTATAATCCTTGTAAGAGTTGAAAGAAATAAATATAAATATATAATATAAACAATAAAATTGGTAAAACCGCTAAAAGACCGCTTAAAGGAGGTTTTAGAACTTAAGGATATAGCAAAACGATTAATTTTGTATTTAATTGTTTAAAGTTTGCATTTAATAAAATTAATCCCTTTTGAGATCACGTCTTTTGTGCTGACTTTGCTCCTAACTTAGATCCTTAGCAATATATTTTCTTATGCATTTAATGAAAATCTACAGTTACAAATTTTTTATTGATGAATATATAAGACTAGTTGCACATGTCGAAGAGTTTTTTTAGTCACTGAATGTGTATACATAATTTTAAAAATATTTTCAAATATTTTTGTTTATTCTTTATTCCCTGAAAAATTCTTATAAAAATTAAAATTTATTCGAACAACAAAAATAGTTAAAGAATTTTCTACTGCTGAACAATATCTTACAATATATCCAAATAAGTATGTATAAAAATCACTCATACGCAGCAAATCCCGAAAATGTATGGTTGTGACAGAGCTGCCGTCTCTGGTTATTTCTAACCAAAGTTGGTAATACTTTTTTCGATTTTTTTTAACATTTCTTCGACCTTTTTTTCTACGAATTTTTTTTTTAAAGTCAGACTTTGATTTGATGTTTATTAATTTAACAAAAAAAGAACTAAACATACATATTTGTAAAATAACAAGTTAAAAAAACTTTATGCAAAAAGTTAACTCAAAATATATTCTCTGGGCTTCAAACAAAAATTTCTTGCAATATATTATAAATTTTATAATGTAAATTTGGTATTTTATGCATACCCCAGCAGAAAAATTGAGAAAAAGTAATCCGGTTTGGTACTAAACATTTGTGGTGGAAGCTCATCCTAATGGACTACCAACTAAATGATTATAACAAGACATGAGACTAAAGTTATTGATTCTTGAGAAGTACTTACTTTATTTGGCAGCATGTTCACTCATCAATCAACTTCTAAACATTTTTTTTAGGTTTTATTTATTGTGGGTTTTAAGAGAGTAATGAATTTTGTCATTTGAAAATTAAGTCATTATATGGCAAGTAGTTCTGATGGTAATGTCTCATTTTTTGCTGGGACGTATATATATATATATATATACATAAATATTAAAAAATATTACACTTCTATTTTAATATTTTCTATACAAAAAGAAAGAAAAATTTGTTTCAATTAAAATTACAAAAACTCTGTGGGGAAACCAAACTGTGCTGAATTTCATTACCCTCTTTAACTGTGCGCATTTAAATATATTTTGCGCTTTCTTTCCTTTGTTTGTCCATAAAAACTTTATTTTATACTGACATATAACAGCATCAATAATTTTTAAATTTGAGCACTTAAAATACTATCTTCATCAAATGCAGTATTAACATCAACAGCAACAGCATCCTTGTCTTTAACATCAACAGCTGCAAATGAAAAGAAAAAGAAAAAAACGGAACTATTTAAGAGTTAAAATCCAATAATTTTTGAAAAATCTTTAAAACTTTTCCAACAAATTAAAAAAAGTTTTCTTCGCTTGTTTGAAAAAACTTAAAAACTATTTTCTTACACTCAAAAAGTTTAAACGTTGAAGAGCTTTATTAAGACTTATTTAAATGAAGCGTTTTTCTTAGCTCAAAAATCATTATCCAGGCTCTTATTATTAGGACAGAAAAGCTTAAAGTTTTTATTTTAAAAGTTAATGATATCGTTTATTGTGGCTGGCATCAGCTTGGTCCTGTTCCGTGTAAAGTGCAAAAGTTGTTATAAATAATTGCTCCTCACCTGTAAAAAAAAAATAAATCTTAAATAGAGTAAAAACCACTAGAAAATCTGCCGATAGCGTTTTTACTTAAGAAATTGATGGCTTACTACAAAAAAAGATTTTTTTATGGAAAATAAAATAAAAAAATGGCAAATTTAAAACCAAGTTGAAATCTTCGAAGTTTTTAATATGTATGTGACCATATTTCTTTTACTTTCATTGCCTACATTTATCTTAAATCAAACCATGACTTTACTTGCATTTTAAATAGTTCCTGATATTTGTTTTATTTTTTTATACTTTTCCCGTGTTAATTAACAACTCAGTTCATTTTGGTTAAATTGTGTGGTTCACAACTTTTTAGCCCTTCTCACCAACTGTTTTCCATGGCATAAGAAAATATCAATTATATATTTTACATGCAAATACTTCAAGAGTGCTGCTGGTAGCACTCATCTAAAATTACAAACTCAAAAATAAAAACTTTTTCTGCAAAAGCTTAACTTAAGTATTGACACAAGTTTCATGTCTCGCATCATCATCATTATCATCCTTATCATCATCAAGGACGGCAGAAGCAGCAGCAATACAAACATCAACGTGGCAAATGAAGTAAGTAGAAGTTGTAAGAATATACCACAAATTACTCAAATATTATATGACTATTTAAGCAACTTTTACAACAGCAACATTTCGCAAGTAATAAAAACCCTTGCATCATATACAGGGTGTTCTTCAAGAAAGTTTATATATTTTTTTGTCAGCTAAGTGAACGTAATGAGTCTGAAGAACAAACCGATTATGGCAATTGATAAAAAGGTATTAAGAATACAATCGCTGTGGACAGCTAGAGTTACGAGCATAATAATTCGCCCGGTGTAGTGCGTGGAATACTCCGCAATATTTAAAATTCTTACTGCTTAAACAATGTGCCAGGAGTATGTTGTATTCGAAAATAAAGCAAATATTTTAAACAAACTGCGACAATATTAATAGAACCGAAATTGTGACAACCAGCATCATTAAGAATGGCAGAAAATGTTAATGAATGTGTGTGTTCCTTATGAGCCTAACCTTTTAATTAAGAAGCAAGGAAATGCTTGAGATGATCAGACATCATAATCACACTGCTCATTATACAAAGACTAAAGGCTGCATCCCTACAAAATTCAATTGGTGCAAGAATTAAAACCACAGAAAGCCATCGAGTCAGAGGCTTTACTTCCTAAACCCAGCAAGTGAAAATAGGTCACATAAATTACCCTCTTTGTAATGCATATTTACCAATTGTGATATTTTTTCTGTGCTGTTTTCTTAAATCCAAAGTTAAAGCCAATAAATGTACTTTTTTACGCACTTAAAAGAAACTATCTCTTATACAATTATAATTATCAGGGAGTTCAAAAAATGTAACTGTAAATCAGTGAAACCAAAGCAAGGATTAACATTTTGACAATATTATTTAAAAACTGCATTTTTCCAAAATTGTATAGTTAAATAATTAAACAACTTTGGTGCCATAAAGGCTTAACTTACTTTTTAAATGAACCCCTTATATATAAACTTTTTTCTGAGACACCCTTTACACATATTTCTAAATGTTTGTTGGCTTGTGTGTAGTCTTGTGTTAATGGAAATGCCACACAGAGGAAGTAAATGAGTGTGAGTAAGTGTTATGTGAGTATATTTATTTGTGTACGAGTGGTAAACTGAAAGTTTTTAAGTGCAAAAGTTTGTACAACCTCCACTCTAGAATAAATAAAATAGAAATAAATTTATAAGAAGATTTAAGTTAAATTATAAAGTAGCGTGCATTTGAGGTTTTGGGAAAATTTTTAAGAAACTCCAAAAAATGCAAGCAAAATTTGTGAAATTATGTGTAAAATAAAACAAAAATAACTGATTTTGTAAAAAAAATAGTTTTTAAACGTTTTAAATTTGTTTGGAAAATAACGAAAATTCGTTTAAAAAAATATTTTTTCCATAAAAATTTCAAAACGAAAATTTCGTTTATATTTACAAAATCTGCCCTTGAGTTAAATCAATAAAATCATATTTATATGTGAATGTGGCACTTGTACTTTTCATAAACAATGCTTCAAAGTGGAAGACAGATCCCACCTACACTAATATGGCAATGAGAGCTGATCCCTTAGAAGTTGTGAACGCTTGTGCTGAGCAACCAATGTTGGATATTTACCTATATATCAATGAACTAATATGAGAACAACTATAGTGTAGCTTAGAAAGTAATTTTCGATTATAATTATAAACTAAATATAAATTTGAAATCTTCGGTCAAATTGCGACATTCCATATCGAACGGGTCTTAAGAATAATGATATGCAAACTGCATTAAAATAACTTTAAATATCAGTGATATTCTATGCCGTGATGCAACGAATAATTTTTTTTCTTTATAAAATGTTTTCATATGAATTTTAAAAAAATCTGTAATATACTATTTTTTATTGATAAATAAATATAGCTAGTTGCACATGTCGAATAGTTTTTTAGGCCACTGTCTGTGTATGTATAATATTATAAATTTATTCGAATATTTCTTATTTCTGATTCCCTGTAAGATTATTATAAGATTTAAAATTTATGCGAACAAGAAAAATAATTGAAAAGTTTTGATCTACTGAATAGCAAAATATCCAAATAAGTATGCTTCAGTTATTTCATAAACAAAAATGTTCATATTAAAATATTAATCATACGCACCCAAACCCAAAAATGTATGAATGCGGACATTGAATGGCTTTTAAGAAATAAAATGGCTTTTAAATGATTAACTGGATATTTTTAGAAAATAAAAACAAATTCAATTAAAGTATTTTGTTTGAAATATTTACCGTATCATACAACAGTTTGGCCATTTTTACGCTGTAAATTTGAAAATGTCAGCGCCAAAATATCATTCAGAAAATGTCAATATGTTTTGGACAATTTCTTTTAAATTTATACCCATGACTTAAAGGCTGCTAAAAGCGTAAACCAGGATTATCAAAATTCACCTTCAATGCCTATTTTATTTCATTACTCTACTCTGAGCTTTTAGTCTGTGTGAACAATTGGCAAAAAAAAAATGTTAATAAATATTGCATCAGCAGCATACTTCAATTAATATATTCAGGGCCTGTTCCTTTAAATGCCAACGATAGTTTCGAATACTGGAATAATTGAAGTTCGTTGTTTATGTTTTTAATATAAATGTTCGATCGAATCTATCATTTGCAATTGAAAGCAACAGGCTTTCAAATTTTTTGCCGAGCTATAAAATAACTTTTTTTTATCATTGTGAGACTACTAGGCGGTGGTCGAATGTAGTATATTTTCTAATCTTTTTTATTTGAAACAAATTTCTTCATATCACAATACCAACATTATTACCAGTATCACGTTTATCCAGGCAAATATTCATCTACAAGAGTTTTATTATGTTTAAATATTATTTAGACTAATAAGCAGCTCAAATTATATCAAAGTTGAAACATAAACTCAATATTAAAATTTTTTTTTTTATTTGCTTACTTTAGTTTTCTTTTATTATTCGCTTATTTTAATAACAATTTATTATTTCTTAAAAATTTTTGTTATTTTATAATTCGTTTTGAGTAACTTTTCCGGTTTTGTTTTCAATCTTGCATCGGCACGGCATTGCAACACCAAAACACTCAAAGACTATGCGTGTTTCCGTTTAACATTTCCGCTTGTATTTCCTTTTACTGCAATTGCCAAAGCAATGATTGATGCTGGTTTAATGCGTGTGCAGTTGAAAGTCAGTAATAAAGTGTTAGGCTAAAACCTTTCACTTCAGAGTTTAGTAAATTGTGTTTTACGTTTCTTATTTTTTTCAACAATTATAATAAAGTGTTGCGAAAAGCATGCCATGAAAATCCGTTACAAAAATAATAAGAAAATATTTCTTTATATATAATTTAAAAAAAAATATTTTGTAATTTCTGCGAGAAAGTGCATTCCAATTTAAGATAAAATTTTATTTGCTTTAAAGAAGTATGATTCCTTACCTTGCGTTATTTTCTTTCTATTGCTTTTTTTCTCTTGCATATTTAAATACTTTTCCTTAATTTAATTCTTCTGAAAGCAAAAGAATAGTATCTCATATAGCCCTGCTTCATTTATTTTTTCTATGTTAGATGCAGCAGCAGGAACTATTTGCTTTCAATATATGTATAGAGATATATATTTATGTTTTTTTAGCTCAATATAAACTTCATCTAGTGTAACGAGTAAAAAATGCATAACAAGTATGCAACATTAGTATATACTTATGTTGCAATAGTACGGGTAGCAGCAGCAGCAGGTATCTGGTATTAATACAATATTCATGCAATTTGAAATTTAATCTACCATTCAGCATTATTTGTAACAAGATAAGATGAAATTGTCGTAAATGTAGTAAAACGTACTCGTACCTTTTACATACATACTAACAACAGCAGCTTTCTAGTTCTAGTTATTTTTGTTCCTCGTTTTTCGTATGCTTTTGTATTCCTTATTTTTTTTTCTTTAATGTAGTTTTGCTGAAGAAGAGAGAAAAAACTGAAAAACCTTATAAATAGAAAGATGCAGCTTAAATTAAGGTACAGGTACAGAAATTGTCAGGGAGAAAATCTAGATCATTTAAAATTACTTGCTTACCTTTAAGATGAGTTAAGAAGAGAAATTTTTCGTCATGTAGACATTTTTTTTACTACAGACTTTAAAGGTTTGTTTTTTGAATATTTGGCCCTTAGCCTACTCTAAGAGCTCTTACTACTTAAAGACTTTTAAGCACAAGTATAAATTGTTTTGAAGCGAAATTCTGATCAAATCGATTCAAGGCAACAGGTCAAACAGAAGCCAGATAAGCACTAACGGCCTGTTTATACTTGGAAATTGTCTTTGCTTTACAATCGCGCTTATGGGCGTTTCTCTTATGGAATAATGAAGCATATCTTTGATTGAAAAAAGCAGCAGTCTAACATATTATGAGTATCGAAAGATCTCCCTTAGGAAAAGATAAAAACTATATATGCCTGACTGATTTTGATATTTTAATTTTTATTAGTGACCTCAAGTTAATAGACATTAACAAAGAGTTTCTTTTATGTATTTTTAGAGTATTTTTAATGTATCACAATAAAAAAGCTGACCTCAGAACAGAGTCAGCGTAAAATTAGCAACTTAAGTAATCTTAATGTACCCAAATATTTTATATATTAGAAAAAGTATCTCGAAAAGCTCTTGACGTTAATATATTGAAGTAATTTTACCCGGTTCGATTTCCGTGTTTGTTAATATTCAAATTTCATTTTCACTAACTTGTATTATTTCTTTACTTTAAGTGTATCTCTAAATGGTCTTATTGCATTTATTCGTATAATATAAACATATATTAAAAATTTTACAAATTTTATTTTTAAACTTGAACAATTTACTTTCGTA
Source organism: Nowickia ferox (assembly GCA_936439885.1). Taxonomy (NCBI): domain Eukaryota; kingdom Metazoa; phylum Arthropoda; class Insecta; order Diptera; family Tachinidae; genus Nowickia; species Nowickia ferox. The sequence continues at coordinate 6,658,304 of OW387026.1, forward strand.
TTCTATAGAAACTGCATTAGAAATTCATACACATTACACTGTGCACTTAGCAAAGGTACAAGAGCAAAAATTACCTTTTATAAATTTCTAAATAACAAATTTATACCTTCATATCGTTGGTCTCAAGTAGAAAGGCCCTAACTTAAATAATTGTAACCTTACAGGAGAAGGTAAAATAATAATAGAAACCGTATTAATCAGTATGTATGTAACTTTTTTGTACAACTGCTTGTAAAAGCGTTTTTTTACACTATTGCAATAAACGTTAGTGGCGAGGTGTATTTCTGTTAAATGTATTGAAATCACTGAAAAACTAAATTTCGTAAAAGATACGAGTTAGGGCCTTTCTACTTGAGACCATCAGTATATACATCTTTATATATCTTTACAACTTGCTGATTGAACATAAAGAGCGTTAAAGCACTTTACTCAAAGTTATAGCAGAGAGCAAGTGTACAAAAAAAAAAAAGAATTAACTGCCAGATAAGAAATGCAAATTGACAGCATGAAAATCTCAATACTTCATTAATATTTGAATAGACATTATGCAGCAACAATTTGAAAAAAATTTTGCATGGAAAAGATAAAAAAAAAATAAATGAGGTCAGGCAATAAAAAAATTAAAAATAAGAACTACAAAAAAAAATACTGGTGACTATTTAAAAAATACTAAAAATTTGTGCATTTGCTAAATCGATAATAACTTTATGAAATTTTAAATGTCTTACTTAAAGGAATTCAATTTTTTTTTTTTGCATGTAAACTTGTAACTAAAACATTCAAATTAAAATCGAATCATTTGTTTTAGAGCTAAAATTTATCCACTTAAATTTGTTTATATCGTGATATAAAATCCAAAGAGACATAATTGACATAAATTATATTACAGCAGAAATAAAAATCAGTATAGTTCGATTCACAATATCGTTTATATTGTCTGGCATTGTAAAATTTGTCAAATGGTATAGTATATTTTTGCACCACACACTGATATTTGCATTTGAAGTAAACAGATTTGAAAGCACTCACAATTTGCTTTTTTTTTTCTTTGCAAAGTAGGTAGCAAGTATTGGTTTCGCAGATATTTAATTGGCTATTGAACTCTCGTTAATGTGAAAGCACAAAGGTCTTATGTAAAAGCTTGCACATTATGTATATGGCTTGGACGTATCTGCTCTACACTAATAACTTACATACAAGTGCTTTTGCTAAGTCATAAAGTTTGTGATTAAAAACGATTTCTTGCATAAAAATTCCTTATAAGCAAAAGCAGTAATACTCTCATTTATTTCAACTGAACGTAACGTAAGACTTATTTTTATTAATAAACTGAAAGGAAATATTCAAAAAAGCCCATAAAATTAGCAATAAAACGTTAAATCTTAAATCTGCACAAAAAAGAATGATCGAATAAACAAAAATAACAAAAAAGTTCAAACATGCAGGTTATATAAAATGCACGAGTAATACACACACATACACACACACACACAATCGCACACACTCCTTTGCACACATTCACATGTATTTCAACATTCTTTTGCTTACAGTTTTTGCAATTATTTATGACACTATTTTGTTGTCTATTGGCTCTCATAGAAATACGTGTGCCTGCAAAAATGCCGTGATGGCAAAACAGCTACACTGTGCTGGTATTTCAGAGAACACCCCTTTTACTAGATTGTAGATAGCAAATATCCGCAGCATTTGTTGTTGTTTACACGATTTTTAACAACTGACAATACAATTAGAAACACTTAGTATTTTATCGCATAATGCCATGTGGAAACGAATGAATGTTTTTTTGTTTTTCTAAAGAGCAAAAGGGTTTCCAATTCAAATGGGCTGATAAAGAAATGAAGGAGACGGAACTGCGAGACATTGTTAAAAAATATTAAAATTTTATTTGGCCTGATTTAAGAAAGACATGCGTTTTATGGAACTCCAAAGATTTGGCAAATCAGTGCGCCCTCAAAAAATGATGTCATGAGTTTTTAACAAAATACTAAACTAAATATTACAATACTAATAAGATTTATCAACTGGACTCTAACAGTTGATAAATCTTATTAATATTTTAGGTGAAAACAAAATATTTTTGTGCAATTTTTTTCAAAAGTAAAAGAAAACAAATTTTTCACTTTTTTTCAGAATAATTAACAGACATTCTGGCAGAGTTGTAGGTAGGGTAAAACACTGCACTTCTCCACGAGCAATAATTATTTCCGAACAAAAGCAATAACGTCAGCAAAATAACAGTACAAAAATGTAGAACTAATTTATTTATATTTTTTTTATTATACATTTAAAATTCTGTACTTTTACCCCAGCCACAAGTTTTTTATGTTTAATTCGCAAACAACAAATGTCTATGAAATTTGACAGCTTATGTTCAACATTATTTCATCGAAATAAGTTTGAACAATTATTTCTTTATTTATTTGCAAATAAATGTTTCTTCGGTCCACACGTGGACACATGGTGTTGTAAATAGAAGTTGACAGATGAGAACATAATTATTTCCAAGTTTATTCCGTGTGGAGACCCCCAGTCAAGACAACTTTTGTGAACATGTCAATATAATTTGAACGTGTCTAGGCACCCTACTACAAACTTTTCATAAAAAAGTTTTTAAGACAACACAAAAGAAAAAACACACAATCCAGCATTCCAAACTATAATGATTTAAATTTTAACAACAACAAGGTGTTATATAATACTCGTACATTCTACGTATTAAGAAATATACCACCACTCAAATACAAAACTCAATGCAGACTCCAGCCACAAACAACAACAATAACAACTATAGTGCTCCTACAACAATGTTCGCATATACACACAAACAACAGTACGAATTAATATAATACAAACTAATGACTTGATCGATAGCTTGTATTAAGAGAATGTTGAATGTGCTCACTCTCTCTGGGTAAGGCTAACATTATTCTGTAAGCTTTATGTTAAAAGGGCAATGTTTCCGCTAAACAGTTACTGTTATTATTCGTAATAAATAATTTTGTTTTATAAAGGTTTTGTAAGGAAATATATTTCATAAGCTGTTATAAATCAAAAATATATTTTATGAATACGGTAACTATTGTGTAAAGCACAGCCATTGTTTACATCAAGGTATTCTAGCTGTTAATTATTTAACATGTTTAAACGCTGTTAATATCGTTAATGAGTGAAGAAAATGCTTTGATTAAAAATAAATTGTAAACTTAAAGCCCAGATCATACTTTCGGTACAATGGTACCGATTTTCGTCGGCGCACTGAAAACAAATCATAAATAATGTAAAATTGCCTCATTTCTCAAGTACTTGAAGTATAAGGACATAATTAAACCACACTACATTGATAATAAAGCCATATTGAATTAATTGAGTAAAAGTGCAGTGTTCTGACAAAAATCGGTATATTGCAAGCCTAAGATAGACTTTTTATTTAAATCAAAGGTAACAACGTAACAATATTTTTTTAACAGCACTGTTCTTTTCTTAAAAACAAACAAACAACAGTAAGAGAAACTTCAAAAAAATGTCTTTAGATCGTAAGCATTTTTCCTACTTTTTTTCTGTCTAAGTTGTCCCACTTGTATGTTGTCATTAAGCAAAGCAAAAAACAACAAAAATAGATTTTAAGCAGCATATATTTAGAAGGCTGCAAATTATTAAAAAAACGAATAAGAAAGTAGTTGCGAAAAGTATGCAAAACAAAACAAAAAATTCAATTTAATTTAATGTTGCATTTCTGGCTGCATTTACCAATACACTCTCATTCACATATTGACATTCTTTTTTTTTAATTTTTGTTCATTATTTGCGCTGTAAGTATTCACTGTTGCAGCAATTTAATTTCATTTCTATCTTTTCCTTTAGCTCTTCAAACAACAATGGCAAGCATCATGTTGCCAGTTTATGCTTCATGATTTTCATCTTTTTTTTTATTTTTTTGTTTTTTTTATTTTTGGTTGTTTAGATGTCTGTAGAAGTTGAGTATACATTTTATCCATACTCTGTTTTGACTCTCGTCTTAGTATTTCCTTTAGTTTATTTTTTTTATTTTTAATGATTATCAAGTGCAGGATTTTGTTTAATTTTATAGAGATTCATGTTACTTAACAATTCTCTGCTTTTCGTGTATATGCTTTTTTTTAATAGTTTTGTTTCTTATATTTCTTTTGCCATTTTTTTTTTGCTTTTTATGTTTTAATATAAAGAAAAGCAAACAAAGTTGGTTAATATTTAAGTAGAGTCAAATGAGAAAATTTTATTGCTCAAATAAATTTGCTGGCACATAAGAGTAGTTTTGTTTCAATGATGTTGATAGATAATTAAAAATTATTATGTTATAAGCTATTAGCAAATCTCTTGATGATAATTTTTAGGAATAGAGTGCAAACTTTTGTAACATTAGTCTCCTTAGAAGTGGACTTCGTAAATTGAAGTGACAGTCCGAATAAAATTCAAAACTAACATGATATTTTAGCCTTCCAAATATAGTTTAAAAAAATTATTATTTAAAAAAAGTAATTAGCTTTTCTCTGTTTGGGCAAATTTAGATTTTAAGGAAATATTTAATCTTTACAGCCAACCAATTAAACCCAATAAAATTTTGTTACCTTTTTGATGCTTCGAGAACATGTTAACTTTCATTTTGATTAAAAACATAAAACAATACTTTACGGAAATTGATAACGAAACATGACACATTGTGTGTATACAGGTATAAATAAATAATGAAATCTACACGCAAACAGACATAGCTTTTAAGATACTAGAAAAATAACCAAACCTTCAGCCTTTTACACAAATAAGCACAAACAAATAATACAGTTATTTTCAATTAGTTTTGATTTTGTAGCCAAGTGAATTTGCCAAAACAACAATAACTTGCCTGCAGAAAAAAATTACTCAAATCTTTTATATGTGTGTATATGGGCTGGAGAACTCGACATTTATTTTATTGGCAATATACACTCAAAACTTGTATATTTATATAAACATATTTATAAATATATATGTACATATTTGCTATGTAGTGCTGACAATACGAATGGATTTGATTTGATTTATTATTGTATTAAAACTGAAAAAGACTTGAAAAAATAAATAAATTAAATAAATGTGTACACAAAACAAAAATTTTAAAAGAGAACTTTTACAAACAAATGCAAAAAGTCAGCAGTAATATGATTTAAATCAAACATGAGTTAAAAACACACAAAAAAAAATTTGAAATAAAAAATTATAAAACACAAAATGAAATCTATAGCAAGTGGAGGAAGTAAGTACAAATAAGCTTGATGAATGATAAAAAAAATAAAAATGTACAGACAAGTATTAGAAAAAAATTCATTCCTCAGCGGAAACGGAAATCAAAGTAAAATTTATATATTAAAATTAAATATAAAGGTAGGACAGCTTATCTTTATTATTAATTCAAAAAGAATTTATCTACAGTAAAAACAACCTTAGGTTGAGAGAGACTTTTAAGTTGAAAAAATATATTCAATAATATCAAGACTTAAGCAAACAAAATAAGTGAAATTTATTTGCTGGTGGTTAAGCGATATCTATATGCATTTCATTGTTGCTTTAACAAATCGTCAGTAGACTTCACATTTTGAACAGTCACAATGTCTCTTATCTTATGCACAGACGTTCATAAACTCTTTGAGAATTCACAAATATTATAATATTTTTGAAAATCACAAATGCAATGCATATAGACATCGCTTAACCACCTGCAAATAAATTTCACTTATAGTATAATTATGACAGTATGTCAAATAATAAATCTCTTGAATGCAAACAAAATAATTTAAAAAATTAATTGCTGCAGAACAAGTACAAACTTTCCCAATAGAAAAAATTGTTAAAAAAAATTAATTATTTTTGTAACCAAAATTTGACAAAAATATATCATTTGCGGTCACTTTGAGCTAAAAAAAAATAATAAACTTTGCGCTTTAGCAAGTTACTGATTTTATACCAATTTTTCGAAAATCGAGTTCTCATCATATTTTATCATTTTGAGGTTCTGGAAGTCGATTCTGTTTACTTTCGCGATAGATGTATAGATGTGTCAGATTACGATGTTGATTTAGATTTCGTTAGACAGTGAATTGATTTGGTTTGGCAGATTCTCGAAAATAAAATCTTTACAAAAGTGTCTTGCATAAGCAAATCTTTAACTACTAAGTTGATTAATTCAGCTGTTAAGCTCAAAAAGACATGTCAAATGCTGCCAATTTGTCTAAAATCGGGTGACTTTTTGACGAAAAGTTCTTAAAAAAAAGTCTTCATCAAATTGATTTTAGAACTCACTGCTTTTATGGCCCTGACTAAAAAACTGAATGTTATAAGTGTGTAATGTGTGTCTATGTATCTGTGAACGATTTTGATTAATTTTTTTTTTCTATTTGAAAAGTGACTTGATCGAGAGTGTTCCTAGATATGTTTGAAGAAAATCGGTTCAGCCCTTTATAAGATATCACATCCTTTCTAGATATATCGGGGGTCTTAAAATTTGTAATTTTTGTTATTATAGTCTGAAACGGTTTATTAGAGGATTCACACAGAGTTTCTATAACGTACATGTATTTGATTACATCAGCTTAATAGAAAATACTTTTGAAAATCGTAATGCGCCGTCATTGGTGTTTCTTCCTTCATGAATCGTACTAATATTAATTTTTTGTTAGTCATTCCGTTTGCAGTTCATCCCATTAATTAAATCATCAACAAAAATATGCTACATCTTTTAAGAGCTTTAATGTTTCAATAAAAATCAATCATACGCACCGTATTCAGTTTTTGAGAGGAAGTGATAAAGAGAGAGAACAGTGTTGCCATATTTCGGGACTTTTTCTGAATTTGTATTTTTTTTTTGTAAGGGGAGGAAAAATTTACTGGGGATTTCTTTAAGGACTTGAATCTGAATAAAGCGATAAAGGAATCTGTTGAGTATATTTTATCAAAATGTGGAAATTATTATAATGCATTTTTTTTATATGTATGTAAGCTTTTTAAATAATAAATTTATGTTCCAACAAGCAATGTTTGTATGAAATAAACTTAGTATAAAAACTAAATTGATAAGCAAATGTTTTATATAAATAATTCTTTATAACAATCTGTCTACCAAGAGAACAATCCACTAAGAGGATTATTTGACAAAATTTCATCACGTCTGTGTTTTGAAAAACCATTAACCGTTTTTCTAAATATTAGATTTTCTTATTGTTATAAATTTAAACAAAATCGCATGACATGGTACCTTATTAGTTTATAATCATAATAGAGCTAATTGGGTCTCCGAGTAGATGTGTGTTACAACACTAGCCTTCGCAATTTAATATAGCTTTTGCATTACACCTTCACGCGAAGCTGATGTCATAGCAAATTATTTTATAAAGAAATGTAAAAAAATATTATGGGTTGTATTGTTAAAAAAAAGTTTGTTTGAAGACCACTTTCAGGGTTCAAATTAGAACACTGGTATGATATATTTCTGGCTTGGTCGCTCTCTCTCTCCCTCTTTCGCTCTCTCTTTATGTGGTGACTTTGTACTTTCGCTCAAATATTTCAGTATTTCTGTTCAAAGTGAGCGACAACAGCTTTAATAAAGTGTACATTGTTTGCTCGACATTATTATTAACAATATTTTCCGTTGAGAGTTTTAATATATTTTTCAACGTTCATTTTTATTGAATCGCTTTCGCCTGCTGTTATATGTAGAAAATATTTTTATATGCAATCTGTAAACAAAAAAAAAAATTAAATATGAAAAAAAATAAAAAAATTAAGCTGCTATAAACTACAAATGATAAAAACAATGAAAATGCCAAGTGTCAACTTTACAATGCCAAACAATAGTGGTTGCAACAACAAAAAAAAACAAATACGAAAAATATAAAGAGAACTGCTTGAAAGCGAATAAAAAAATACAAAAACACTAAAACACATGCAGCTGCAGTAAAAACTAACAACACAACGTACAGTACAGGCAACATATTCGATGTGTGTCGGTTTTAATATCTGTTTATATGCATAAAAGTCTTTAATTCCCAAAAACTGTTGTTGATTCGTTTGTCTTTTTGTATTTTTAATTTTTTTTTTTGTTTTATTTTATTCTTTGTGAAATTTTGTTTGTGTGTGTATGTATATTATTATATGCCTTACAGAGTTTTGTTTTATTTGTATTTTTTATAATTGCTGCTATGCGCATACAAAAATTTGCATAACTAAACCTATACAAACACACATAAAGGTTCTATGTATTCATTTTTATACTTGTATTTGCTTATAACTTTTGTTTCTTTTTTTTTTAATTCTCTGTGTGTTGATAATATTATTTTAATTTCACGCCAGACATATTTAAATAAAAATATGGTATAAAACCAATAATAAAAAAATAAACAATCGAGACAAAAAAACATAACACTATTATGCAGAAAATTCTTATACAGGGTGTTTTTTAGAGGTATAGAACTTTGAATTGAAATAAAACACAAGAAAATCGTTTTAATGTCCATCAATTTGGCTTTATTGGAAGGATAATTTTATGCCATTAACGTTTAAATATGATTTCGGGCATGTGGCCGCCGCTGCTGGCTCGAATAAAGCCAATTCTACAGGTCCAATTTTCAACCACTTTTTCGAGCATATGGGGCCGTATGTTGGCAATAACGCCACGAATGTTAGCTTCCAAGTCCCCTAACGTTTCTGGTTTGTTGGCGTAGACGAGCGACTTCACATATCCCCAAAGAAAATAATCCAATGGTGTCAAATTACACGATCTTGGTGGCCAATCCATAGTTAACCGAATTAATTGCTCTGATGGACGATTATGTCGACCATAAAATGGACGGAGCTTGCGGTAAACTTCGCGAACTGAACCATTATTTTCGAAATAAATTTGCACGATTTGCAAGCGTTGTTCTTTTGTCAACCTGTTCATGATGAAATGGCAAACCAAACTAAATATTAATCACTTGACAGCTGACAAAATGGCCGCCAGTTAAAAAAGTGATGCCAACTTAAAGTTCTATACCTCAATACAAAACACCCTATACAATTATAAAATACACAAAGAGAAAACAATACAATCATGTTTTCATATCTTTTTAATACATAAAAAACGGAAATACTAACTTTCATTTGGAATCAAGCATGAATCGAATACCACATGGTTACAACTTCTTAAAGAGATCAAATATAAGGTCTATAAGTTTTTACACATACCAGGCGTGTTGTTTTGGCATACTTGCTCTGAGTTTGTTCTTTATAGAGTCCTGAAGGAGCTGTCATTAAGTCTTGTGCCAGCAGCTTCAAGTTCTACTGCAAAGTACCGGCTCTTATGTGTTAACTTTCGTTAAAGAACTCTTAATTCAGCTGTAAGAAATACGAAGAAGGAAATATCCTTTTTTTACCAGCAGAAATAAAAATTGATCAACAAATGGTGACGTATCTGAACAGAGTAATACTTAAAGATATACTTCAAGTGTTTTTATGAAAGCTTTCATTGGTGAGAGAGCGAGAGAAAGAGAGAGAGAAGTAAGAAAAAAGCACACAAAAGAATTAAAGAATAACTAAATGAACTTGAGCTTGGGTTTTAAAATTGTTTACTTCAACCAACAGTGAATATCGCTAAAATATGTCACTAGATAGCAAATTCGAAAAATTTTCGTTATATTTATTATAGCGATAAGATAAAAGTTACAGAGCCCCAGTAGAGATATTCAGATCCGAAAAGAAAGATGCCTTGAGCCACATGTCTCAAACGAGGTCAGCAGACAAATAAAAATTTGCAATAAAATCAATTTCTGGGTGAAGATATTTTGGAATTAAAAATTCACTAGTCTTTTGTAGTAATCAGAAGTTCAATTAATTCCAAGACGCGACAAATATTTAAATATTGAGAAAAAATTACCTCTAGGTTAATGACCATATTCGGCAGGTGTTAAATAAAATTTATATGTAAAGTAGACACCAATTCCATTAGTGAAGAATTTTTTTAGAATAAAACAATTCCTTTGATCATAAGGCTCTCTTCATTCGATTCGTCAAAAATTTGGCCTGTCTGACCGCGCACTTAAACACGCACGCAGTAAAAAGCTCAATAAAAATAACACACATCAAAACCGATTGTTTGTATTACCGGCATTGTTAAAGGATTCCAATGAAATGTGTAAATAAGCTTTAGTATTATTGTTTCTACATTTTAATATTTTAAATTTTATTACTCTCTTATGTTTTTGGTGAGGATTTTGGTTATGTTTGTAATAAACATAAAAATATTTACACAAGTAATTGTCTTAAATTGAAAATTTTTTATACAAATATTTGCATAAAATTTATGCTATCATTTACTTTAAAAATATGGCCGCTGGATTCTTTGCAAAATACAAAAAAAATAATAAAAATTAATTTTAATTTCCTTTTCTTTTAATTTCAGGTGATAAAACTCCTCCTGGTTTCCCTGTTATAACACAAGGTCCAAGTACGCGTGTCATTGAAGTGGGTCACACGGCCACAATGCAGTGTAAAGCAATTGGTAATCCCACACCAACTATAAATTGGATTAAGAATCAGACAAGAGTTGACATGAGTAATCCGCGGTATTCGATAAAAGATGGTAAGTGAGCAAGTGAAAAATGGCTTTTTTATTTTTTTTTATCATGTTAAAAAAAGTACAAGGAACATAAATTAAAAAAAAAAATTAAAATTTCATATGGAAATTATTATATAAACAAAACGAAGGCAATTATCTACTTGGTAAAATAAACCATGAAAAATATATTTTATAATATATTGGAAATTTTTATATTTAAATGTCGACAACTTGCAACTTAGGAAGTTGTTTTATAATGAATATTATCTGTATAAGTTTGTAATTTTTCCATAGTGAGTACTTTCGAAATTGAACAATTTCGCCATCGTAAAATTTTAATATATTTTAATTATTTTTTTATTTTTATTTTTAAGCAAAATTAACACTCAGGCAATGAATGCCTACTACTACTAGTAGTAGGTGCTACCTTCTTTAGAAATCGTTGGGAAACTAATAGTGATAGAGAAGACAGGTGGTGAAGAAAGAATTGGAGGAAATCTTCATTCTTTTACAACTCTGCCTTTTTGTATGTTTCTGATAATACATTGTTGCAGCGCCTCTGGTGTCAATGAGGCGTATTAAATTTTCAAAGCTGTGTTTACTAGCGGTTTTATTAGTTATTTCACTTCGTCAATGATTTTGGTACACAACACCGATGATGAAAGAGGTCGCTCTGATGTTACATTAGTATCCGCTGAAGTCGGTGTAAGTTAGTGACCAGTCTCTATGCCTTTATCATTACAACTTTCCTGCAACAACTGATGTAAATAGACACTAATGCACATCAGAAAAATGCATGCTGTTGTTCTTGAATAACTGTGAAAGACCGAGCTCGAACCCAGGACCTTCGGTTTTGTAGTTAACGTGCTAACTTCTTCCTATGAACTATCCTACAACAACTGATACGGAAGCATACTAATGCATATCAGAAAAATACGTGTTGGAGACCGGGCTCGAAAGCACTACCTTGATTTCGTAATCAATGTGCTAATTACTTCAGCCAACACCACTTTCAAAATTTATTTATTACGAAAATATTTTTGCTTTGAACAAAAACGAAAATCGAAAAATAATTGGAGAAAATTTTTCTATTAAATTTGTAACTTGTGTACCCGCTGTCTATTGCTTTTTTCTAGACTTTCGGTTATAAAAATAGTTTGTCAAAAGCAGCAAATTGTTTTCGATAGCGAGTAGACCAGCCCCAAGTTTTTTGTATTGCTTTGATGTTACGTTTATATTGACAATTTGAACAATAACTGACTAAGTCTAGTGGAATCTGCCACGGCAAATATTTTTCGATTTAAATAATTCTTATAAAACTTTGCATCATTTTCTTTTGCCAATAAAATGTTAAAGCTCAAAATTAAGTCACAATTTTAAACCTGAACTGTTTTTAACAATCAGTGCAATTTTTGTCTCTCTTAGGAGTTGTAATAAGTTATAAACAAAAACTGAAAACAAAAATAATTTATGCTAATAATTTTTTTTATACATAACCAATTTGTTTTCTGCAAAATTTTACTTCACTCTTGAAGAGTTTTACTACAAACAGCCAAACAAATTTCGTTTTGCTTAATATTCCAAAAAAAATGTTACTTTTATGAAACCAATTTTTCATCAAGCAATTTTTTTGTTTTGTTAAAACTTATTTTACATAAACAAACTTTACCACAACTTTTCCTCAAAAATATTTTACTTTTCAACTATTTACTGCCACATTAAACACCTTTTGACCTTTTACTCGAACGATTTGTTGCTGCTTTCAACAATGTCACCTTAATAATCAGCATCTCTTTGTAACCACCCTTCCGCTTAAATACATTTCGTCTCCTGCTGGTCACTTAGACCACAGTTTTGTTTTCGTACGAAACTTTTATATATGAACGTTGTTCATATTTTTATTTCAGACAATATTATTTGTGTATGTTTGTACGTTAGTTCGTTTTCTTATTGTCTTGCTTGGCTCAGCATGACACAACTTTCCGTTTCCTATCTCTCTCTCTCTCAAAAAAAAAAAAAAAGAGAAACACTAAATATATACATTAAATTCCCCAAATTGAGATCCTTAATCATCTCGTTTTATGCACAAACAATTTGCGCACTTTATTTATTTATTTATTTTTTTTTTTTTGTATTAGATATTAAGCAAAACAAAGTTGTTGATAATTCTGCTAAATAAATGATGGTTTAAAAGAATGAAGTTAAGTTAGCAAAAAGAAAAAAAACCAAAAAAAAATTAATGTTTGCTTTCGCAAAAAAGGAACACGTTGTACTCCTGCTGTTGCTTCTTTTCTTTTGCTACGAATCTTTTAAGTAAACTTTACAAAATTGTGGGGTATTTTCATTTAGTTTTAACTTTTATTTCATAGATTATTTAATATAATAAAGTGTATGTGACAATTATTCTAATAGATAAAAAAAATTAAAGAACCGGAAGAAAATCAGTTTAAATCATGAAAAGATGAAAAGTTATATCTGCCTTTTGCATTTGTTACATTAAAAAACTAAAAAAAATGCTTGCTAATAATTCTTAAACAAATTTTATTAGCAAAGGAAACTCTAAGAAAAGCTTGGCAAAAAATTAAAATTTGTAATAGAGATTTGAAATAAATGAAAAACTTGATTATTAACAAAAATATTTAAAAAAGCTTCGTCGTCATCATTGTTTCTCATCCAAACCTTTTTAATTATGTAATAATTATATAATAATGCAGAGTACAAATCTGGCATTTCTTGTGGTGTCATTTTCAAAAATCGAAAATAGGGCTCGATTTCTGTTGACGATAATTTTTTTTATATTAAAAAATTGTGCTAGAGAACACTTTGAATTTAGTTTTGTTACTTTTTGTTCTCTCTTTTTTTTACTCCAGCATAATTTTCGTTAAATAAAATTATTTTGTACAAAACAAAAACTTATTCAAATTTAAATATTTTCTCAAAATAAATGCTTAAAACCAAAAAGTTTCTTGTGGTTTTTCGGTTTTCCCTTGTGTTTAAAATTTTTATATTATCAGCCCTTAATTCGCACCTGATTGCTTTCAAACAAAAAAAAACTCTTAGCAGATCCTAACAAACTCCTTTCAAACTTTGTGATACTTTTATTTGCATACTTAAAATTAAGATTTAACAAATTGTTACATATCAAGGAAAATATGTTTTCCTTTTTTTATTTCCTCTCTTTCCAAATTAATTTCAAAAGCATATTTGTTCACTTTGTTATTTTTTTTAATTTTTCATATTTTAATTTTCTGCTAAGCGTTTAATTTATTGGAAAAAAAGAAACTTTAAAGTTTGGTATTAATTACTTTAACCTCCTCAAAGTATGCTACTATATATATATATACATACCATTCATTAAAATAATATTCATAGTGTTTCCGGCTGCAAAAATAATATTTTCACAAAAAAAGCTAATTGAATAAAATCAGCCAGCAGCAAAAAGAAAAAAAATCAAAAAAAGTTGTTGAGTCAAAGTAAGGAAAGAGAAGAAGAAGAAAACAAATAATAAAAAGAAAAGAAACTTTGCAAGTGTGTGTCTAGAAACCCCTTTAACATGACAAGAATTTTTAATGAAAATTATTTTTATTATTTTCTTGCTAAAGGAATTTTTTCATACTCTGCTGGTCTGAGCTGCCAATAATAAAGTCATCTTAGTAAAAACCCTTTGTTACGTTTTGCCAGGAATATTAAATATATACGTACGTTTGTATATTAAGCAGCCAAGAGAAAAGATTTCTGCTACAGCCACATCGTGCATCGTAGCCCTTTTTGCCATCTTTACTTGAGTAGAGATTCCTTTACTTTAGACAGTCTTTTTGTGCATAATTCATAAATTAAAGCTTATTTCCGTAACGGCGCTAACTTTGTTTTCATTGGTACTACGGTTTCTGGCAAACGTTTGTTATACTTCCGTTTCCGCTAGAGACTCATGTTGCCGCTGCTGTTGTTGTTTGGCTTGGCTTTGCTTGGCTTTTTGTTTTCCCTTAGGATTTGCACATTTAACACACACACAAACAGAATTTGCAAAACGAAAGAAAATATTTTCACGACTCGTTTAAGATATTACCTGGAATGCATATTAATTGCGTATGGAAATACCATAATGAGTAGATTTTAGGCGAGGGGGAAAATGTACGGAAAATATGCTTTGCAACAAATGAAAATTAGTAACATTTGTTTCATTTACAGATTCTAATGCTTAGGGATTTCGTTTCATTAAAGCAAAGTCATGGTAAAGATTACATCAAGAAAAGGTTTAAGCAATTTTTTTTACGCTTAATGTAAGTAAGCTTTTTAAAGTATTTAAATGTTTGCGCAAAAACCCCCAAAAAATATGCTAAAAATTTTGTTAGTCACATTTCCATTTTAAATAAAAATTGCATTTAATATTAATGTTTATGAGTAAAAGTATTTATTAAATTATAGATAAGCGTGAGATGATAAATAAAATAGAAAATTTTAAATTAAAATAAAAGCAAAGTGCCAGGAAAATACTATGAATTAAATATTATATTATTAACTAAAGATATTTTGGTATTCATAATTGTATTAGATAGCTCAGATAAAAGGCTCATGGAGCCATGGCACAGAATTGACGCTATCCTGCTCAAATAATGACGAGTGCCCATTATGACATTTTGTGACATCGCAATAGTCTGTACTAGTGCCAACGTTTCCCATTTCTGATAGCTTTCGTTGTGTGGCATTGCTTTCTATATGTAGAAAACATAATGTGAACGGAGTTGTACACATTTTGAAAATTACAATACAAAATGACAACATCAGAAATGCCAGATGTGTACTAAGCATAAGTGGCTTAGTAAGTTAATAATTTATATAATTTAAATTACATACTTTAGCCATGAAGCCAAAGAAGCTCGCAACAACTGGTCTTAACGACAATTTTGTCTCCAACGCACAGTGGGTCCGGGCTAATGGCCCTTTTGCCGCGTATCAATTCATATTTGCACAATTACCATAGTAAGGGTCACCAAAATTTTATATAAGTAGTTGTTAGATCAAGCTGCATGTTTACACAAAATCTAGGCGATATACGAGTATTAAAGGGGAGATGAGTACCCACCAAACAAAATAATTGTTAGTTTTCCTATAGCTTCAGAACTACAATAGTTCGGCACATTAAATTTAATGTGAATAACTGTTAAAATAAACTGGGCATAGAAGGGGGGAGGCGGGTAGAGCCCATACAAAGTAATTTTTAATTAATTAATAAGCATGACTTTTTAATAAATTTAAAAGACCGAAGCAGGAACAAAATGCATATATATGATTTGAGCTTACTTCACTTGATGCCGTCTAAGTTCAATAGTAAAAATCGATAATATATTGAGAAAAGAGGGATATCTCAGCATAATAAAAGATAATATACATGATTTTGTGGAGCAAAGTGGTTACACTGCTGAAGAAGTTGTATATCAAACATGATGGAGATCCGAATTATACGGCCAAACTCGTTAAGAAGGCTTTCAAAGCAAAAATTTCAAACAATGCAATAGCCAGCATAGACTCAGAACTCAAATCCATTGAAAATGTACGGTGTATGCCAATGCGCCAACAACATTTAATGAATTTTGGGTTCCGAGTCCAAACGGAACCACCCAGAGTTTGATCAAAAGTATGCCTAGGTGCATTAAAAGCGTAATTAAATCAAATAACCATAAGAAATTAGAAAAAGTACCAAATAATGTACTGGGTGTTTTTTTAGAGGTATAGAACTTCGAATTGAAATAAAACACAAGAAAATCGTTTTAATGTCCATCAATTTGGCTTTATTGGAAGGATAATTTTATGCCATTAACGTTTAAATATGATTTCGGGCATGTGGCCGCCGCGGCTGGCTCGAATAAAGCCAATTCTACAGGTCCAATTTTCAACCACTTTTTCGAGCATATGGGGCCGTATGTTGGCAATAACGCCACGAATGTTGGCTTCCAAGTCCCCTAACGTTTCTGGTTTGTTGGCGTAGACGAGCGACTTCAGCGGATGCGTATTATCACATAGAGCAAACGTAGTGCGAAAACGATCCATGGTTAACCGAATTAATTGCTCTGTCGACCATAAAATGGACGGAGCTTGCGGTAAACTTCGCGAACTGAACCATTATTTTCGAAATAAATTTGCACGATTTGCAAGCGTTGTTCTTTTGTCAACCTGTTCATGATGAAATGGCAAACCAAACTAAATATTAATCACTTGACAGCTGACAAAATGGCCGCCAGTTAAAAAAGTGATGCCAACTTAAAGTTCTATACCTCAATAAAAACACCCTTTATTTCTTTCAATGTATTTATTTAATATGAATTGAATAAATTTTTTGTTAAACGTGCAGAAGTGGATACATAGACTTTGTTCACAAAATTTACTCAATCTTAATTTGAACTTTTTATATTCAGGAATTTCGTTTTGTTTTCTTTACTTGTTATTTTATTACCTCGTTTAAATAAAAAACCTGGATGTTTTCTATTATATTATGGACTTTACATCGGTTTTTTGTCGTATTTGTAAAATATGTGTTCCACAAGTGCTCGCCACTGTACATGCGTCTAAATTTTTCCAAAATTTCATATAACTTTATAAAAGGAATTTAAAATATAAATGGGATACGCGTATATATATATATATATATATATATATAACAAACGTTGTTATTAATGAAAACCACAGAAATATGCAAGGCGAATATGCAGAGTTGCAAATCGGGACCAGCTGGGACGAACTCGCCTTAACCCAAACGTTGCTAAACTAAAACAGCTGTATGTGAATTAAATCTTAAAATGTTGAAATATTAAATGGCAGCAAAATTATTTGTTTAATTAAAATCCATTTAAAAAGCTTTAAAGGAATGCATGAACATTTTTTGTAGCATAACTGCGGGCTTTTAAATTATTACTTTTTGTTGCCTATTTTGGTAATGTTATGAAATTTAATTATCCACTAAAATGCTGGCAGTGGCAAATATTATACAAATTTAATTGACAATAAATAGTAAAATATTTTGCTTAAAAGTGTGTTTAAAAAAAATAATAAAATAAAATAAAATAAAATAAAATAAAATAAAGAGAAATAAATATAGAATTAGTGCATTTGAATGTTTGACACCTGTTTTAAAGACCACAAAAAAAATTATAATTACCATAAAGGATATTAATTTGTTATATTTTTGCTTTGTTCCTTTTTTCTTGCCATGAATAATAATTTTCTTTTAATGAAAAAAAAATTGCCAAATATTTTTTATTCAATTGTTTTTAAGTGACCTCTAAATGCCAAAGAATTTATGTTAAAGGTTTTTCAGTGTACTTTTATTTTCTTTTTAAGTCCTAAAGAATTGTTTTATTTTTTGCGAATAGCAAATAAAATGTAAGCAAACAATAGAATTTATAAATAAGTGACTACTTTAAGGCTTGTCAATTATTTGACATATTTTTAGGTCAAGACTACAAAACGATGTGAATTTATTTTAAAAACTTTTATTGATTGTATGTGAAATGTTTGTGTTATGGCTTTTTATAGCCTTGCACTTATTTGAAATTCAGAGCGCTTCACAAACTGGTGACAATTTCGAACAATTTTATGTATTTTACTGCCCACCGCCGTAAGGTATGCTATAATTTAAGTGTAATAAAAATGAAAGTAATGTTAGAATACATTTTATTTGTTAAGAATGTGAGATGAATCGTTTATTAAGGAAGTTTAATGTTAAACCAAATATAAGCTGCTTTGTTTCCCTCATTATACACATGCGTCGTGAAATATTTTTTGAAATACGAGTAATAAAAACAATTCCATTGCTTATTTTTCAAAACTGGTTCAATTGCTTATTTTAATTATCTTAATTGTTATCATAAATTTTACGATTTATTGTTACAGCATATATAATTTTAAATAAGATTGTCTAAAAATTCTTGAAATTTTTTTAGTTTTAATAAGCTAATTTCCCCTGAGCCATAACTCGTTTTAGGGCTATTTTTCTTTTGAAGTTTGTTTTTCTATATTAACCTTAACAACTTGCGTTTAAGTTTATTTTTACCAATAAAAGGGCTGATATAAAAAAAAATTAACTACTTGGTACTCCATTTTTTTTTAAGCCGCTGTCATGTGCTGCCCTCTAAATCCCTTGATAGCAATAGATGTTATTACTTTTCTTTTGCAAACCTTTTTTGTTACTGTTGCTGCTTATTATGGCTTGCAAGTTAAAAAGAAAATACTATACGGAAATGAAAGCATTTATGCCTTTTGGAAAATAAGCATTTGTAAAAAAAATAAATACCAATACTCCTTGGCAATTTGGTAAATAAATAAATAATTTATAAACACAGGAAAAGTTATTTAAGTTCAGTTCATTTTCTTTTTTCTTAACTGAGGAGAAATAAAAAATAAGCAAATTCTCAATAAACTTAAAACAAAATAAGTACAAAGTAAAAATACAACCCATAGAGCAATTATCGTTAAAAGAAAATTGCTACACCGTTAATATAAAAAGAAAGAGAAGATGGGAGAGGTTGTATAGTTTTGCCATCTTAGCCATAGTAAAAGAAGGCTAAAGTAATTCAGATAAAGTTTGATTTCTCAATATTTATTACATGAAAAGTTACCTGTGAAATAATAAGCCTTAAAGCACACTATAAGAAAAATCTTTAAGGTGTAAAAAGCTAAATTTTAAAAGCGACAAAAAAGGTTATTTAAAAAGGACTGATTTATAGATGAGATAAAAGGTGGCAGTATATAAAACAGTTTTTATGTGAATGTATTTGTTATTACAAACATAAAAAAGAATTGGTAAGTGCTTTAAATCTTTCAATAATGTATGGAGTTGAAGAAATATCACAGAAAATTTTAAATATGTATTTTGAAAATAAAAAGAAAAGAAAAAGTGTATGGAAAAACATTTTTCAAGACATAATAAAAACTTACAAAACTTTACAAAGAAAATTCAGTACAACTGGTCCTATTAGGATTCTGGAACTGGCAGCTTGAAAAATGTTTAATGCGTATTTTAAGTTAATTAGCGCCTGTCTTATAAAAAATTAAGAGTTTATAAACATTTAGTTATTGTTGGCCTAGCGCGACTAGATGCATTCAGTTCCCGCTAAGCAAACCTTCAGTAGTACTCAACCATAAATAGAATAAATTCAGTAAAGTGCGACTATGACTCGCATACGAAGGATACCGTACGTACAAGCCCAACGCACTGATTTCGCAGAGTAATAAAAAGAAAATTAAATTTAAAATTTAAGTGCTCCAAATTCTACATCACTATGCAAAAAATAAATGTCATATTGGTATTGCTGCTTTTGTAATGACGCGTTAAAATTAAAAACTGTGAGAGAAAACTGGTAAAATAAGCAAAAACAAAAAAAGCTAAAAACTTTACGTAATTAAATCTTTTTAAATTCGAGCAATTTTACAAAACTAATAAGTCTAGCCATGCAACCATCAAGTTCAAGTATTTCTTCACATGTTCCGATTAAATTTTTAAAAGTAACTATTTATGGAAGTGCTTTTGTTTTCAATATTGATATTGGAGGTACAATAACTAGATTTTCTCAGTTTAGGTGGTTATAAAGTTATAAATTGGGCTCAATTAAACAGAGATCTTAACTTTGTGTTAAAGATAAAACGAATCTCCGTAAGTTTGTAAAAATGTATGCTGCTCATCGGTGCGCCTAACAAGTTATGCACGAAGTGAGGCTATTACTCACGCGTTGAGCTTACCAACGACTTCTGCTAACACTTTTATTGCTCTAGTAATTGTTGTCATTCTTGTCATTATTAAATGCATTTTTATAAGAGATGTGAGTCATGAATTAGTCACATGTGAGTCACGCATTAGTCACGCATGAGTCACACGCGATCGTATTAAAAATAATAGCATGTGTGACATAAGCTATTTTTTCTTAGGCTTGTTAAATAAATAATTTTTGTATAATTCGTACTCGAAGTTGGTAAATGGCACGCAATTCATCAGGAGCGTGCGTGAATAAAAAAATCATGCATTTTTACTTGTTTTTTTTTGGCAAAGCACAGCTTATATGCATTTCGTTGATGCTTGGGCATTTCTTATGTAGAATACAATCATTAACAATAATTAACTAATAATCACTTTGAATGGGGGGTATCCGACTTCCCCCTCCCATAATGCCAATATTTTGTTGGAACATATAATTTGTTCTAAGAGTTGTCTACATCAAATTTAGTGCGCCTCACTCGTTTTGTTTGGCAGATATAGGAAAAATAATATTAAATTTATATGGGGGCTGCCCCTTTGGCCCAACTGTGGTGATTTTTCCTTTCGACATTTTTTAATTTTGTGGGATTATTTAGTTTTGGCGTTTTTTAAAATATCAAGAGTTTACCTATTTGGGTTTGCAAGATACAGCACAGTTGTCAAAGTTACATTACCTAATAAAACACCCTTTAATTTAGATTTTTTAAATTTCATTGTGAATTGGTGGAGTCTGGATAAAAATACACTAACTTTGATCATTTCAAGTGCCTATATATAATTTTCTGTATATTACAGGATTATAGGATTTCAACATCTTTCGTAATACGCTTTAGAACACTTTCATATATTTGTTATTGTGGCGGCCCATATTCTGTGTAAATTTCCGTCCGTACCTCTTACGGCTCTCGAGAACACAACCTGTGTCAGACAGACGGACATCGTAGCGAAAGCAACAGGGCTACTTTTCTCCTTTGGTGTATGGAACTTTAAAAAAAGCCGTTAATCTTTAAATTTAAAAGTTTTCAACACATTTATTAAATCATTTGAAAAATATTTAACGTCATATTATTTAAGTCAAGTTGTAACAAACCAAATACGTCTTAATAAAACCCTTCAACCTTGATGCAAATAAGCCTAAACAAATAAATATCTTTGCAAAAACTAGACAGTGCAATTTAAGCATATTCAAGTCAGACAATAAACCTTTGAACTGTTTCATGAATTTAATGCTCTGAAGTAAAATGTAATCTGACGAATATAAGGAAAAAAAATCTCATTTCAAATTGTATTTCATTTCATAAACAATATAATAACAAAAGGTTAATAATGCAAACAAATATAAAACCATTTATATATATTGAAGAAACGAACACAACTAATTGGATTATAAAACAAAACTAAGATGCTTGTAAATATAAAAAAATGAAGAAAGACATAAGACAAAAAATCTCAAAGCAGCAAGCAAAATTATTCAAAACTTAAAGAAATGGCAACTAAATAATATTGCCGAAGTACATATATCTTTGTTATAAAAGTATATTTTATGGCTTAAATACAAACAAAACTCTAACTTAAGATTTACGAGCAGAGTTATACACTTTTAGCAGCAGGCTTATGAAGGCAAAAACACATACTTGTACATACATATGTATAAAGTGTATTTGCATTTGCTTAAGTTAAAGGTGCTAATATACCTGAGAGATAAAGTTTATATATTTTTATATATTTCTATGTGTTTTATATAACCCATAAAAGAAACAATATGTTACACAAACATCGTGTCATTTATCAGACTTAAAGTTATGAAACAAATATGTGAGTATCTAATAGGCTTGCATATGGCAAATAATACATTCTTGTTTGAATGCATAAAACAAATGCTTAAGAGGAAACATAAAATTTTTTATGGAATTTATTTATTATGTTTGTTTTTCAAACTAAATATAAATTTTATAACTTTATTAACCACTAAAAAAAAAATAAGAAGAATATATCATAACTGAGGCAAAGTTAGTTTGTTAGGTAGTGAATATTTCCACCAATGTTTTCAATAGTTAAGTTCAAAATTTGTTAACGCACTAATAATCCCAAATTATTACTTTACTTATTAAGTAAAATATTTGTCAGAAATAATTTCTTAGTCGGGCTTAAGTTCAATTATTCAATTATTATTGAAATTAATGAAAATCAACTGTAGAAAGCAAAAACAATGTAAACATAATATCCACTACAATAATACTTACAGGTATGTACCGACGGTACATCGAATAATTAAAAATAATTAATGTGATGATCGTAAAAGATAAGCAAGAATAGTTAAACATACTTAGGTAGAGTGACATAACTTCGTGCTAACCTGAACATAAAAATGAAAAAAACGGATAAACAGAAAATGAATAGTGATACTTACAAATGTGTTTACCAAAGGTAAATCAATAATTGTATACACAATATTTCTCATATTCCATTTCATTAAAAATTTGCGTTAAATAGCTGATGTTAATAACAATCTCTACCCCAGTATACAGACTTGGGTGCTGATGAAGTGCCTTGCTGCACAGAAAAATATCGGTATTTCCCCCAGCTTATAGTCTAATTTAATTTTTCTTCTCTTCTTTAGAAACTCACATTAATTAATAAAAAATATTTCATTCAATAAGAATTGAAATTACTGAACTTATACCCGACTAAGAAATTATTTCTGATTAAAATTCACTATAGTTCAACTAAACATTTAAAATTGTTTCACGTAAAATATTTGTTTTATTAAAAGTACATTGAAATTGATTATTGAGGGGTTTAGCTAGTGCAGATCATCAGTTGTCAATAGTTTTTTTTCCGAAGCAAAAAAGCGAACACAGAATTAATACCAACAAAGTTATTAATTAAGTTTCGTTGCAGCCACAACTGTAAAAAAACTTTTACAAAAACGTACTATTTTTAAAAAGTACCTTTAAAATAAAGTACCTTTTAAAAAAAGTACCTTTTAAAAAAATGTATCTTTAAAGAAAAGTACGTTTTAAAAAAAAATCCTTTTAAAGTCTTTTTTTAGTTTATATGATGCAAAATATGGTCGGATTTCTATTTACAATATTAAACTCCTATTCTTTTAATTCTAACAGAGCTATGTTACCAGGTAAACATACCTCTGTAATGCACTTGAATTGTGTCTTTGGTTATAAATTTTGACATTTATCTGCACACAAGTTTAAAAAAAAGTACCGTAAATAGTAAATAGTACCATTTAAAAAAAATTGTATTAAAAAACTTTTTAAGTACATTTTTTTAAATTATCTTTGAATAAAAGATTATATATATATAATTAAAAAAAATTTTTTTTTAAAACAGCGCTTTTTTTTAACAAAATTATCTTTATTATAGTTAAAAAATATTTAAACACTTTTGACCAACACTTTGTAGACAATTTTAATAACTTTGGTGCTTAAATGCTTAGAAATATTCTTTAATATTTCTCTTCAAATATATATTTGCTGTTTATATTTCGCACAACATTCCAACAAAACCTACCAGAAAAATGGTTAATTTTAATGCTTTCGTTTTATATTTAGAAACTTTTTGCTTTTTAATTACAAATTTTAAGCCAACATTTGAGCGCTATAATAAACCTCTGGCAAAAACCACAAGAGTATATTTAAGATAAAAAATAAAAACATGAACGCAAAATCCGCAAGATAATAAAGTTAAAAAAAAACGAAGTATATGAGAAATTCTAACAAACCAAACAGCCAAAAAAAGATCTGCAGCACATACTCATGCTCGTCTATAAACAGCATAACAGATTTTAATAAATAACAAAAATAAAAATAAAAAATAGCAACAGCAACAGCAACAACAATAAAACATCAAGAAAAAAGTGCAAAGACTAAGAATAAATAACAATAGAGAAAAAAAAGTAAATAAATAAATGAACATTACACACACAATAAAACAATAAGAATTGTACCATGATCATGCTCCTGATGATGATGAAATTGTTGATGGTTAACACGCTGGTGATGGCTGCTTAAACCATGAGGATGATGATGATGACAATGAAAGTGTGCTAAACGTGTTGGAGTGTAGAAAAAAAAATATATTGTTTACCCCTAAGACAATACTGCAAATACTCGGACTACTACAACTTACCAAGAGTAACTAACACACAATGGTAGCTATGTAGCTACTGTTGTACACTGCACTTCCGTTGCGCAGTCATTTTTGTAATGTTTTTTTAAATTCACTTTCCTTTCTACTTCCGTTTTTTTTTATTTATATATTTTAGACAGTGTTTAAGTAAAAAAAATTAAAAAAAAGAACATGATATCAAAAATGAGAAAATGCATTGATATTTTCAGGGTGTTGTTGTGGTGGTGCTCGCTCACACATTAACATGGATACCCAGTGCTAAAAATATGCAATACTTCAATGATGACATGAGTGAAATATATTAGTAGTCGTTATAATATTTTCGTTTATTTTAATATGAAAAATTTTCTTGGCCCTTGCAAGTAATGCGTTCTTGCTCTTAAAGTAAACCCGATTTCAATATGTGTGAATAGCATTGCTTTAATACAAAAAACGGAAGCATGCTTTTTAATGTACCCTAAAAGTACGCCCCTAATAACTGAAGCTCCGTACATAACGTAAAGCTTTGGCTGCTTGCTTATTTACCGCTGGGTTATCATAAAGGCAATTGTTTTATCCGTATGCATATTGCTCATTTACTTGTACAACATCATAACTAAAAAAATTTGATTCTTCAGTTAATAATGCATTACGTATTTGAATTGTGTAAACATTTTTTACAAAAATATGTTTGTGTTGCCTACATGCATGTGCAAAAGTCAAAAAATTTAGATTTTGTTTCAAGCATCGTCGGTGTGACTCATACAGACACAATTTCACCAATACTACAAACATACAATGTTTACCTAGTACTTACCAGATTTCGAGCAAAATCTTGCTGTTTTTTACTGGATTTCCCATACGAAATCTATTTGGTCAGTAGATTTGTAGGAAATCAAATCAAAATCTAATATTTTTATTTATTTTTACTATCTTGTACAAAATATTTATAAAAAAAAATGAGTGAATTAGCTATGGTCTGCTTAAAAAGGTGTGTGAATTGGCTACATTGCCGTTGTTTGGTTGTAGCTTTGGAAATTTTTCAGTTAAGGGGTTTTGTTTTGGATAAAAAAATCTTGATTAAATTAATTAAAATCTATATTATAATAAAATTTAATTTAATAATCAGAAATCGATCTCAAAAATGCTCGTATTGGCAGCATTGCCTCATAGTTAACGACTTGAAGCCAAAAGTCTTCATAGCCCTGAGCACTTTGCCAACAATCTACTTTGTATACGTACTGAACACAACTATCAACAAAACTCTATAACTCAGTGTAATAGCACTAATACATCCCCAGTTTTAAACATTTTCTCTTTTTGGTGACAACTGCTTTAAGCCTCACACAAAAATCTAAGAAGTTTTATGGTTTTTGAAGAGATCTTTCTACTTTTCAATAGCAAACTTATCAGTATTGCAGGCATCTGATTGCTTTCATTTATTTCTTTTAAATCATCGAATTCAGGAAAAAGCAACAAGTAGAAACAAAAATTATAATGAAAGATCTATAGTAATAAAATTTTTATCTTAATGAGATATAATTTTGGTAAATGCTCTTGTGTAAATGTAAACGCAATTTATTGTAGCTTTTCCTTAAAATTTTACAGCAAAATAACACACAGTTTAAAGAGAAGCTCCAAAATTTGCCAATTACGCAAGACGATTTCAATCAAACATCGAATATCCTTGAAAACCCGTAATACGTGCTTATAATTCAAGTCTATTTGACAAAGTCTTACACAACCTTCCATCAATGATTTTCAACGTTATTGTTAAAAAATATCATATTATTGTTTGGTACGAGTATTTCTTTTTGCAAGAATTTTATTTCTTAAGAAAAAAAACAACCAGCAGTCACATACATATGATGTACGGTATGTAAAAAAACTTTGACTCAACTTTGTTGAACTTTTTTTTTTTCTACAAGCATACTTACTTACAATATAACTTTTTCATATTCTCTTTGCTGTTGTTTTTCTTAATAACAAAAAATCTGTAAATTACTGTTGTAAATGTCTTGCTTGCTCAATCATCTATTTTCTTCGGTTACACTTCTATAAAAATCTTTATATTCATTCACTTTTATACACGAGTAAGTGAAAAGTCTACAAGAAAATTACTCTTGTGCGACCATGTTTTGTTTAATGATTAAAATGTACCCATGTGTAGTATCCAACATAAACATTGCAAAAAGAAAACAATTATTAATGCAATTATACGTTAATTTAAAAAGGGAAAAGCGAAAGGGCCGTACACAACAAACAGAAAACACAAAAAGCAATAACTGTGTTATATTGCCATAAATGTGCTACAAAAAAATCAGAAAAGAAAGTAGAAGGAATAAATTAAAAGGAAATTGTTGGTGGAAGCACGGGTGAGGGGCTTAAAGTTTATTAAAAAAAACGAACAAAATATGAGTAAAAGTTTCATATAAAGTGAAGCAGAAAAAAACAATTAAAGAAAACAGCCTTAAAATATATATGTGACCTGCTCCACGAAAAGGGACCTCTGCGCCGAAAAGAAGTTATTGAGAAAAACGCGTTTAAAAAAAGCGCTTCGTTTTCCTATAAGAATCACTCAAAAAATAAAAAAAATTTTTTCGGCGCAGAGGTCCCTTTTCGTGGAGCAGGTCACATATACATTAATTTAAAATTTTTATAAAAAAAATAAACTTTTTATTTAATATTTTATTGATGCACCACGGCAAGGAGTAAAATGTTTTTTTGATGCAGGCTGTGATAGTTTTTTCATATATTTTCTTAAGCATCTTCTTAAAGGACTGACGCTTTTACCGCGAAATGATAAAACGGTGCTAAAGTAGTAGCACCGCCCCTATTCTCTTTTAAGTATCGTTTTAAAACGATATATTAAAGGGCCAATTTTACATTCCAAATGTACTGTATTACCCTAGTACTATTATATAATTGCTATGTAAAATTATCATTGCTATGTTTCGTTCCAAAACGGTACTTAAACGGATCAAGGCTCACCAACTCACCGTATTATCCTAGTACTGTATTATCATTTCAGTGTAATGCGATACTATAGTGTGTAACACGGTAAGTTATTAATGTAGAATTATCTTTTTTATACATGATTTTTTTTTTGAATATCTCAAACATTAATTAAATCCAAAAAGTTTTAAAAACAAAAAATTTTAAATTTTACAAAAAGAAAGGGCCTGCCCTAAGTTTTTTTTAATACTTTTAAAGAAAATAGGAAATTAAAAGATATTCAAAAGTAAGATGGTGTTAGTATTTTTTTCGTAGAGTTTTATCACAGCCCAGTGTTATTTTTCGCAAGAAACTTGAACATTTCTTAAGACTTATTTCTTAGCAAACATAAAAAACATTTTACAACTCATTTGAACGTACATCTATTCATATTGAAATAAAAAGCAAACAAAATTTGTAAGCACCGAATATAAAGCTATTAATGCTTTTTATATCTTTCGCTGTTTGAGTAAAAATAATTTAGCTGAAGCAGTACTTGAACTAAGGCAATTGCCCATAAGTATGCTACATTTTTCTATCAATTGTTTAAATAAAAAAACCTCACCCTTTTCTACTTGAAAGTTTTGTTTAATTTTTTTGATTGCATTTCAAGCAAAAATCTATTTAACTGTCACATTTTGTCTGACTACTGACAGCGATTATTTTTTGCTTGAAAATTTTCCTGCATTTTGCACTTTTCATAACTTAAACACTTCTTTGCTGCAAAAATAAAAAAAAAACAGTAGAAAATCATAAAAAATTAAAAGCTGAAAACTGTCATCATAAAATACATAAGTAAAGTGACAATTATTTGTGTTATAAAATGTGTAAAGGGGAAGAGAAGTGGAATATTTACACATTTTTAAAGCAGTTATAAGTTTGATTTCTTATTCTATTAGAGTCTTGTTGGCTCATTAAAAGTTTTTAAGGGGCAAAATGAGGAAACATTAGAAAATTCACAGAAATCTAAACTACTAGAATATTCTTTATACTTAAAGGGATAAATTTATTTAATTTTCTTTATATGCCCCTAAAGGTATGCTTAAATTAATTCAAATTCATGTTTTTGCCTCTTTTTAAGCTACTCAGCTGCAAGTGTATAATAATTATTTTTAATGGTTGAAACATTTAGTTTTTTTTTCTTTGGTATTTTTTTCATTATCATACTTCATGCTAGGAATATGATAACGTGCATTGAATACCATATAGACAATTAAAATAATAATTTGAGGCAAAAAAAACTTGAGAAGCCTGTGGCAAGCTGCATAAAATCCGTATTAAATTTTCTATTCATCTTTAACTACTTATGCACATCTGCCGTTTGTCTCACTGTCGCTCTGTTTGCTGTTACATTTTGGTTTTATTATTTTTGCCCTCAAAGTACAGAAAGAAATTCAAGTGATTTTTTTTTTCTCTCTCATGGATTTTTAAATTTTGCACATTTTTGGCGCCATTGTTTTGGCTACAATCCAGATTTTTCTTATCCCCTGGTGTTCTTTTTAACATGTCATATATTTTCTTCTTTTTATTTTATTTAATTTTATGAGACTGGAAGCGGATTTAAGCCTGATTTAATTTTGTGCATATTACAAGGTCGCTTAAAGGAAATTGTGATTTAATTTTCACATCCGCTAAAAGAAAAATAAATTTAAATTAAGGCAGCAAAAAGTGATGTTGCGTATTTGTGTGGAATGAAATCTAAAAAAAAATATTAAAACAATATATCAAATAATTAAAAAGTCCAGGCAATAAATTAATTATTTTTTGGAGATGGTTGGCTTTCATCCTAAATTAAATTTAAGACACTTGATATTGTTAAACATACTCGTATTTGTTTTAAATATGTATATTTTACTTGTTTTGAACAAAATATATGCACATTATAAATTTATATTAATTGAAGTTTAAAAAGTTCACTGTTAACACTCATGTGAGAACAATATCGTCCTGTGGATAGCACAAATGTTGGCATGTACGATTATGTAGGTATGTCTGCAATAAATATTATATTATAAACTCGTGCGAACAGGAGTGTAAAAAGAAGCACTACAAATGCATATAAAACAGGCAAGTTAAGGGCCTTTGAAAATTCAATGTACTCTGTAATGTTTAGCGGGTTTCACTTTCCAATTCAACATCTGAAAGACAGGTAAAAATAGTCCTTTAGCATATTGGACTTATTTTAATAAAAAAAATTGTAATAAAACTTCTTTAAATAAAAGTAGTGAAATCAAAATACCTTAAAAAGATTAAAAATTTAGTAAAATTAGTATGAATTAGGCAAGAAACATTTTTAATAAAAACTATCAAAATCAACATTTTTATTTAATGGTCATGAATACACTTTTCATACAAATTGACATAAAAAACCAGTACCAGAAACCAGTCGAGAGATAGAATCTATTTTATTATGAGAGCGTTTTTTCATACTTTTTCTATCAGCAATGTTGTTGCTATACTTTCAATAAATTTCATACATTTTGTAAACAAAACTACAAATAAAACAAACCTATAAGGAAATATAACAAAAATTAGAGAGCGCTTGAAGTTACTTTCGTATATATTTTTTATGGGCCTGGGTAATATGACAAAAATTTTTCCTGAAGTTGCAGACTTATTCTGTTTGATCATTAAGAATAAATATTTAAATAGCAAACACCATTTTAAATGATTTTCGAGTCTAAAAAGGCCTGTATATGATCAAAAAAACTTATAATATGTGTAAGTGTCGTATGCTTATCGCTTAACAGAAGACTTCCAAATACATACTTCACCATTTCAATTTTGACTTTAAAGCATACTTATCAAAGCACTATAAAGTGTTTTTTTAGCCCGCGCACTTCTCCACCATTAACAAGAATAACAAAGAACCTGAATCGTAATATGAAAATATTTATTTCGAAAAAAAAAAATTAATTTAAGGCTAAAAATCCCTACAAAATATCAAGAAAACTCATCAATCAGTGCATATGTAAAACTATCCAATGCTTGTTGCTTAGAAGGCGACTTGCAAAGAAATACGTCAACCACCATTTGAATTTGGCCTTTGTGCCATTCCTATCAAAGCTCTTTAAACTTTTGTTAGTCCGCGCAAGTATGCGCACGTGTTGCCAAAAAAATACGACTGCACTCACACAATTATATAATTGATGAGTTTATTTGATCGTCTCCCAAGCACTTGAGAATAAGAAACCCAAAATTTAGGTTTGAGTTTTATAATATTAAACCAAGGACTTATAAATTATTTTAATAAAACATTTTTTGCTCAAAGTCGCTTTATTTTCAATAGGAAGTATATTTATATGAGTAACTGTATATAAACTTGTTCATAGTTTTATTTGCAGATTTTGTAAAAAAAATACTTGTTTCTAAACGTTTTAAATTTGTATGAAAAATTACGTAAATTTGTTTCAAAAAATATATTTTCCACACAAAATTTCAAAACGAAAAAACAGTTTTCATTTACAGAATCTACCTAAACTATTTTGTTGACTTTTACTCTTGAAAATATGGAATTTGACCACAACTTTCAGAAAAACTTTTCCCTAATTTTGTTTTTTAAGAATTACAATTACAAACAAATTATTATGTACAGGCGGCTTACATACTATCAAAAGGCGTCTAGGAATGAAGGGGGTTATTTCCATACCTGTTACTTTTACTTTACAGCAATTAAAGCTAACACGTTAAATATTTTTATATCCTAAGGTTTTCTCCATAAAAAAAAATTTAAAAATCGTGTCAAATCGTCTTTTATGGCAACTACAGCTCACACATTTTTGCTTTGAAATGTTATTGTCTCTGTGCTGTTTGTTGTTGTTACTCTTTTTACTACGTAGTATTTCTCAAAATAACAGAACTCTGTTATAAACAAAATACTTCTTTTATATATTATTCTCTCATAAGTATTTCGCAAAATAACAGTACTGCTGCACACAACATACTGTTAAACCACTAACAGTGACTTACACTGTTCAGGTTAACTAGGAACAACATTATTAAAAAATCACGGCAACGCTCATCTCTAGTATCTGAATATAAAAGCAATGGTAAGCATTTAAAAAATTTGTATAGAAACTTATGAACAAAATAAGTTTGTAATAATCTATATATAGCGTTCGCAACGGTTTAACAGGTGAAGCCCTCGAAACGCTGCCCGAACAAAGCTCCCATTTCTAGAGAACATTTTTATTATTCGTGCATGTTGCTAAA
The DNA here is from genome assembly GCA_936439885.1 of Nowickia ferox. NCBI lineage: Eukaryota > Metazoa > Arthropoda > Insecta > Diptera > Tachinidae > Nowickia > Nowickia ferox. Next base: position 6,690,001 of record OW387026.1, read on the forward strand.
CTCTATCTGACAGCAAATAAGGCAAAGTTCGGAAGTCCCTATTGGAAAACCTTTGAATGATATACTCGTATGTATGTATTTATATACCAATTTTTGTTTAATATTTCTGTTTCACTTTTTTGCGGTTTCGTAACCGTTATTAATAAACTGCTTTTATTATAGTGGTTTGATAAATTGTTATTGTGCGTTGCCATGAAAGGTGCGGTTTATATTTTAAATTAATAGGAAATACATACATACATATATGTTTTACATATTCTAAACCGGCACACACATAAATACGATAAACACCAATTTTTCATATTGTAATATTTAGCATCAGCAAATGTGTTGTAGTTGGCCAAAAAAAACGAAAAACTTTGTTGCGGTTCAATTTGTATGAAATATAATAGTGAATGCAAAAAAAAAAATGCAAATTAATACTCCTGTAGATTTCAATTAAAACGTTAGAACTTAAATTTATATATTTCACCTAAAACTATACCTCAAACAATGTGGTTTCCTGAAAAGACTCTAATTGATTGAAGTAAACAGCATTTTAAAAATGATTTATGTTAAACAACAAACAAGCTAATTTAGAATTATAATAATGAGTTTTATTTTATGAGAAAGTTTTTATTATTCACACAATAATTTTTGTAACTAGAATTTTATTTTGCAGCCTACAATTTTTCTTTTAAAAGCTTATAAAAAATCGTATACTATGAAAGCAAAATATAATACTTATAAACTGCACATTCTTGCCTTTCTCTTACTTTCTCTCATAATACTTATTTTTGTTGCCTGCTGTTAGGCTTCATGTTTCGTTGTTTTAACCTTCTCTGAAATAGATTTTCAATGATTAAGCACCCATAAACACCAGCTGTTAAAAGTCTATTAAACACATTTATTTCTTTTTATAGTTTTTCTTGCTGTTGCTCAGCTCATTGTCACCCATTATCGTTTAACTAATATTAGCCTGGGTTTTTTTTTTAATAACCACACACTCATTTGTCAAACAATTAAAGCTGCAAAACTATTAACCCAGAAAAAAGACAACATAAAATAAACCAAAAGGATTTTTTTTCTTCTTGGAAAACCTTTTGTATTAGTTTTGTTAAAAGCAAAAGAAACACATACGCACTTACACACACATATAAATATATAAATATATACACCTATAGATGATGATTTCCCAGCAAACAAGTTTTTGCCAATTTCGCTAAGAACTCAGTCAGTAACTCTGATTAGTATACCAACATCGTATTCGAAGTCGGTGAAAACACTTAATGAAAATTACATGAAAAGTTAGCAAGAAATTGGTTTTCTTAGTTTGAAGAAAATGTGCAAAATTCTGTTTTATATATTAAATTACTATTAAAAATATCTCTGGCAACAGTGTCCGGATTTTTCAGTTAAATGTGTTAAATATATTTCATTATAATTTAAAAGTTGTGGCATAAAAATTGTATTTGTTTTAATAGAGAATGAAAGGGATAGGAAAATTACCGAAAAAGTGTCGAATGTTTCGTTAAATGTACATATAAGCGAATTAAAGAAAATTTCAGAGATTATCTGGCATCATTTGTATTGATAGAATATGTTCGCTGGATAGCTGCATTAACAAAACAGAGGCCAGTTATTTGCCCAAAAAAAAAAGTGTTTACTTACACAAGAGAATTTAGTTTTCCAAGAATTTACTAGAAATATTAATATTTTTTATTTAGAATAATAGGCCCACGTGTAGCACATGCCACGCAACCTCTTCACTAAAGCAGGCTTCACCAAAAAGAGGAGACAGAAATGTTCACAAATCTTCGTTAATATTATTGGTTTTGAGTCTTACCAATAGAGTGACCATATAAGCTACGAGTATACAATTTACTAAACTTTTAGGGTTCCGTACACCAAAGGTGAACAGAGACCCTACTGTTTCCGCTACGATGTCCCTCCGTCCGTATGTCTGTCTTTCTATCTGTGTATTACAGGCTGTTTGCTCGAAAATCGTAAGAGCTGCGGACCTTAATAATTCACAGAAATTGTAACACTTATGCCTTTAAAACAACAAATATATGACACCTTAAAATTAAAGGATATTCTAAAGCGAGCAATGAAACATTTTGAAATTCTATTGTACGAGTAATATACAAACAACAATTTGTAGACACTTGTAATTATCAAAGTTAGTGTATTTTTATGTAGACTACAACACCTTACACTAAAATGTAAATAGTAAAAATTACAGGGTGTTCTACAAGTTAATGAAATTTTGACAGCTTGATGTATCTTGAAAACCCTAATAGGCAAACCTTTCAAAAACGCCAAAACTAAAAGTTTTCAAAATTACAAAAAATTCCGAAATGAAAAATCGCCAAAATAAAAAAGCGCCTAAATGGAAAATATAACCAAAAATAAAGTAAATCACCAAAATATAAAAAAATTACCATAATCAAAAAAAAATTTGCCAAAAACCAGAAAAATCGCCAAAAAAAAAGTAAGGGTGATCTAAAGCGAGCAACGAAAAATTTGTAATGTATTTTTATGCACCAATTAACACTGAACTTTAAAGAAATCAAAATTAAATGGTATTCCGTCACTTAATGTAATTTTGAATATGTAATTTTGACAACTTGCTGTATCTTGGAAACCGTAGTTTTTGAAATTTTAAAAAACGCTAAAACTGAAAAATTTCAAATTAAAAAAAAACTCGCTAACTAAAAAAATAACCAAAATTAAAAAAAAATGCAAAAACTAAAAAAGCCGGTTAAACAAAAATTATTCGTCAAAAACAGAAAAAATCGCCAAAAATAAAAAAATCGCTTAAACTAAAATAAATCGCCAAAAACAGAAAAAATTTTAAAAACTAAAAAATAATCCAAAAAGAGGAAAAAAATTCCCAAAAACTAGTCAAACATCAAAACTAAAAAAATTGCCAAAAATAAAAAATCGCCGAAACTAAACAAAGCCGCCGAATACCGAAAAATGTTTAATTTTTTTTATATGTCTACATCAGGTAAAACATTCGATTACATGGGCTAAAGTTCGAATAGTATTACATATGTCGCACTTTCCTGAATTAATAGGTTTTATTTTCAATCTGGCTTAACGTTACATTTGGTAACACTGCTTAACAGTTTCATAAAATAGTTCGACATTCCTCGGCTGCAAATGTGCGACAAGTCGAACGTTGTCGACATTAACAAACCGGCCCTCTGTGTTTTTGTTTTTACAGTTGTGCTGTGTATGTTTAAAAAGCTGAAGATGCTTGACACTGGGTGTTTTGAGTAATGAGGCTTGCCTTAAGGCACATCCTGGTTTTGATGGCAGGACTTTAATTGCTTATAAATAATAGTCTTTATATTTATAAAATATGGTTTTGATATATACACATGTGTATTTTTAATTAAAATTAGCACAACACGTGCACCTTCTTTTTTCTTTTAGTATGTCAGGACAAAATAAAAAAGAAAACAAAAGACTTTTGCACTTTCTTGTCCATGCAATATAAAAGTTAACCTGCTTTTCAGCGCAGCCAATAACAGCATTAAAACAGCTGCTAATTATCGTCAGATATTTGCACACACACACATCCTCACTTACACACACACACACACACACACGCTACTGCATATGAGCACCCATATCCTACGAGTATATTTCATGCACACTTCTCTAGCAAATTAGAGTTTATTATTTAACCAAGTTCGAACAAGTAAAGGACTTTTGCCTTTAAGTTATATTCCATCATATTGAATACTTGTGCACCAGTTAAGAATTCTCAGTTACTAAATTGATGACCTGAAATTGAAAAAATTACCTTTTTTGCCACGATGGCATAAAATTTGATGTCGTAGCGTAGTGGAGCTGATTTGAAGCATAAATATGATGGTGGGGTTTCATTTTGATGTTACAACAAGAGTGACAGCGGTTTTTAATGATAATGGAAGTGGTTGCTGCTAGTTGTAGTGTAGTGATGGTGGTGCTGCTTATGGCAGTTCTTGTTGTTGTTGTTGGTGTTGTTCTTAGTGGTAATAGTGGCGGCTGTGATAAAGTTGTTGTTTGCTTAAATTTCGTGTTTAGCGATATTTACAATGATGATGATGATGATGATGATGATGCTGACAATCGTGGTGATAACTTTACTTAAGCAATGACTTGGTTTTTAGCAAATAATGTTCACAGTGACGATGTTTTTGTATGCTATGAGGGCGTTTAGTGAAAATCTTCCTCTAGCTATTTTTGGTTTATAGCAAAATTTTATGGCTTTTTGTCTCAGCTTATTAACGTTAAAAATCATATCCCTCTAACGTTTGTACGAATATGCTTTAAATGCTTAGAGTGAGGAGTGTGATGTATAGCGTGTTATAGTTTTCGTTGTGTTCTAAATAAATTATGATGTCTTTTTCAACCTCTAAGTGTTTTGGTTTTTGGGGGGTTAAATTTAATGGCTGAAATATAGACTGTTATAAAAAACACATTTTAGCGGCAAATTTTTGCTTTGAGGTTTGCTTAAGTCTTTTGTTCACACCTTTTTGATGATAAATATATATTTAGGGAGTAAAAATTATTAAGGGCTACATTAAGTGGCACTTATACTTTTGGTTGAAAAGCCCCACATACTTTAAAATAGGATTTAGTAAAATGTTATTGTTTGATATCATTTTGTTTGATTTATCATTATTTTGTAAATAACCCTTTCATATAAAGCATCTTCAATAAAAATACAATATTAAACATTGAAAACTCAATAAATATATGCACACACACGCACACATTTATACCGCCGAATTTCAAATCAAATTGTTGCACGCCAATAAATACTTTAGTCTCCACCATAAATACAACAGCTAAAGGATTTTATTTTAGAGATGTTTTTAAGGCAAACAAAAATAGTAAACGAAAATAAATTGTATTTTTATTTTTCCAAATGTATTTATTTCCATACACCAACATAAAAATGTTTCATTGTGTTGTTGCTGGTGATAAAATTTAAAAAATTTTATGTTGTGCCTAAAAGTATGCACTACTATTTTATGCATAAACTTTTTTCTAAACAAGAATCATTTTATTTTGGTTGCCATTTCCAAAGTTCTTTTTTTAATTTAATTTTTCTTTTTTTTTGCTGCACAATAAAATAATTTATTGTCTGATAGCATTTCATTTATAAACATTTTATTTAACACTTCTGTTGAATCATTTAAATGGTGGCAGCAGCAACAAAAGCATGAAACGTTGAGGCTGCGTTTGTTGTAGATTTAGCACTTTATACTTGCAAATGTTTTGGTTGACTGCGACACGTTTTTATGTTTTAAAGTGGTTGCAATATAATGGATGATGCTACACAATATCACACAAAATCATTTATAATTTTATTAAGGTCAGCGATCAAAAACAAAGTGCTGAACAGCAAGAGAAGAGAAACGATATATTTTTGCTTTAAATCAATATTAATATAAAATTTTATTAACGGTACGCCCGCCACTGTTTAACGAGATTAAAATTATATATGTACGAGTATGTACTGTATTTGCAAAATTCAATGAAAGTTTTTATCGCGCCTTTGCTTCAAGAGAGTCGTAACGCAAATAAAATTGTTTAACAGAAATTTTATTTAAAGTCTTAAATTTTTTAATAACTTAAAAGTTAATACATATAATTTTGCTCTCAAGAGATGCATAAACAAAAGAACGCTATTCCGACTAATAAAAAACAATTTATTAAATTTTCTTATAAGAGAGTCTTCCACCAAAGGCTCGGTAAATATAAAATGCCTTAGGAATGAATTAAAAATGTATACTTTATTTGTTTCAAATTTCCTAACATTCATTTAGCATATACAAACATTCTGATGCTTGTTAATTTTATTTTTTATGCATCTTTCAAATAAAAATTCAAATAAATTGTTGGAACCATTGATGTGTTAAGTTTTTAGTTGAATAAAATTGTAGCACAAATCTAGAGAAAAAAAAACATCAACATCATAAAACCTGCGCTTTTGATTGTTGGTTGTATGGTTTTGTGCTGTTGTTATTTGAATTTTATTTTCTTTATTTTTACTATTTTACTGATATAAACTGTTGTTATAACCTATTTTTAGGCGCTTTTGTTTTATTTTTTTTTTTTTTGTTTTCTCAAAAACTTTGTTTTTTTTGTTTTTATTAGTGTTTTGATGGCCTCAATCATGGTGTTTTCAAATATTTATATGGATGGGTTTAAATTCTGTTGACGCTTTTTAAATATTCAAGAGCAAAGAACTACAGTGGAAAATGGCTTAAAAAAACAAAAAACAAACCAAAAAATCAATTTAAATGCTAAACAGATATGCTAAAATTCTATGTATTAAAGCAACACAAACTTTGCATTTAGAACTGAAATCATTTCCAGTGGAAATATTTCCTTCTTTACTTTTCAGTCACTACTGAAAAGTAAAGAAGGAAGGCTTCAAGGTGTAAATATCTCCAAAGGGCCATATTTCTAACTTTAACTGTCGCTTGATGCAATTGCATGTAACATCGCTCTAGTTCGTTTTTATTGAGCGTCCAGAGGAGCTCGTCTTCTACAACAAAGTGTATTTCATTTTGGTGCCATTCGGCTTATATTTGTGGCTTATTTTTCAAAATGTGGCCTATTTAACTTAACTTTTTCTTTTGATTTGCTTAGCTTCCGATTGCCAAACGATTTTTAAAAAAATAAAATTTATTGTGTTCGGCAAATTATATCAAAATAGTTATCATTCCGCAGGTGTTTTAAAATATTCTTATTTCTCGTATGATTTTTCAATTCAAATGACGCATTTAGCATATTTAACGATTCAAAGTTGGTCGCAGTCGGATTTTTTGACTTTTTTATTATGCCCGTGTCAGTTTTGACATTTGTTGTCCCTCATTACCATTCCTACACATATTATTAGCAACCCTTCATTGTTAGAAATTTTCTAAGCAGCTTTCAATTAAGCTTTCACATTTATTATTATGCCAAAAAGTTTACAATTTTTATAAATTATGGTTACTTTTCTAAAATGGAAAACCTTAAAATAAAAATAAAATATTAAAATAAAATTTATATTTTTACATTTACTTGCTTTTATGTTATTTGCTTAACTCATATATTATTTTTGCTTGTTTGTTCGTTTGTTTTTATTTTTATTACTTGTATTTTTGGTCACATATTTTTGTCATAAATTTTCACATGCAGTCAGACCCTTATCCATTACTTGTTCTGGTTTATGGCTATTGCCAATATAGTGTATTGACCACATTTAATGTTATTTTGTTGTTGTAAGTAAGAATCCATATATTTTTTCATATTTACCACAAAACAGACTAGTTTTATCATAAAAAAATATTGTATAATATTTTGTTTTATTGAATTGTGTATAAAATATTGATTTCATTTCTGAACATGAGCAAATTTTAAATTCTTAATAAAAATTGCCTTAAAATATCTCATACACCACGCAATTTATGTGAATTTTTCCTTTGTTTTTTTGTTTTGTTAAACGTGTCATAAACAATATTTTTTTAATATCAATTTTACGCAAAAACAAATATGTATGTAGTTATAAATATTTATAAAATAATGCTAAAGATTACCAAAACAATTGGATGGCCTGTCGATTGCCTGCCAGACAGGCTAGGCAGGCAAAAGTTCTGCAAAAACATTAAGCTTTGACGTATTGACTAGCTTTTGTTGTTACGTATGTATGCGTAATGGACATGATCGACATGTTGGTTGTCAGTAATGTCATTATCTCTTGATGAGTTCATAAAATTCTGTATAAAATTTTAAAGTGTGAATTAATTTTGTTCAATAAAGTGGAACATTAAATTTTTATCATTGTATATAAATTAACGTTCGATTAATTTTTTTTTATTTTTAGGTGGCTTGCAAATTGAAAACAGCCGTGAAGAGGATCAGGGTAAATATGAGTGTGTGGCTGAGAATTCTGTGGGTACTGAACACTCGAAGGCCACTAATTTGTATGTTAAAGTAAGAAGGGTGCCGCCCACTTTTTCGCGTCCTCCAGAGCCCATAAATGAGGTGATGTTGGGCTCAAATCTTAATCTCTCCTGCATAGCGGTGGGTTCTCCCATGCCTCATGTTAAATGGATGAAGGGTAATAAATAACACATATTTTAATAATTATAAAATAAAATTTTTCTCAAAAATATATTCGATAGGAGCCCAAGATCTAACACCTGAAAATAATATACCCATTGGCCGCAATATTTTGGAATTGATTAATATACAGCAAAGTGCGAATTATACCTGCATAGCAGCATCTTCACTGGGCCAAATTGAAGCAACGGCGGTGGTGAAAGTACAATGTGAGTAAGATTTCTAGTTTTGTTTACTATTTGCCTTAAAAATCTTACGGAAATTGCACTTGCTCGCTGAATTTGTTAAATATAAAGCTTTTAAACTTTTAAGCTCTAAATGAAGCTTTTTTGTTTGGTTCATTTGTTCTTCCAACTAACAAAACCTTTGCTCTAGCTTAAATAATATTTTTACTTATTTTCTTTAAAGCTTTACCTACCGCACCCACAGATGTACAAATTTCGGAAGTAACAGCCACCTCTGTACGTTTAGAGTGGTCTTATAAAGGCCCTGAAGACTTACAGTATTATGTGATACAATATAAACCTAAAAATGCTAATCAGGTAAATAAAGCTTAGTTTAACTTTCCGATATTCATTCAATGCTGTCCTCACTTTCTACTTTAAAAGTATGACTAACTCAATACAAATAAATGGATAGCGAAATAATTTTTTAATGTCGCTTAAATACTTGTGATAGTGATTCCAAATTTCAACTTTTATTTGAATACAACAATTATTTTGTTTCTTTAAAATTTTTTAGGCCTTTAGCGAGATTAGCGGCATTATAACCATGTTTTATGTGGTACGAGCATTGAGTCCTTACACGGAATACGAATTTTATGTGATAGCTGTAAATAATATAGGAAGAGGACCACCATCGATACCAGCGACTTGTACCACGGGTGAGACAAGTAAGTAAACAAATTATTTGTGAATCTTAAAAAAATCTAAAATAAATTTAAGCCTAAATAGAGAAAGCCAAAAGAAAACTAAAGCTAAAGCCTTCTAAAAGCTCTTAAGCTATCTAAAAGATGTAAAGCTTTCTTACAAGTTTTAAGCTTTCTAAAAGCTGTTCCAGCTTTCCAAAAGCTGTTAAGCTTCCTAAAAACTGTTGAGCATTCTAAAAGCTGTTGAGCTTTCTAAAAGCTGTTAAGCTTTCTAAAAGCTTTTAAGCGTTTTAAAATCTTTTAAGCTTTCTCAAAGCTGTTAAGGTTTTTAAAAGCTTTTAAGCTTTCCAAAAGCTGTTTAGCTTCCCAAAAGCTGTTAAGCTTCCCAAAAACTGTTGAGCTTTCTAAAAGCTGTTGAGATTTATAAAAGCTGTTGAGCTTTCTAAAAGCTTTTTAAAATCTTTTAAGCTTTCTAATTTTAAACAAGGGAACCGGTGCGTAGTGCGCTAGGACAGCAGTATGGGTGCCGTGGGTTAGATTCCTTCCAAAGACTCTGGTCTGACAAATCCAGTTTGTATATAATTTATGCATGCATTTCATAAAACAAACAAAAAGACATTTTAAGAAAGAAATTGCAAATCTTAAAAAGAAGCTTTCTTAAAAACTTTCAAAGTATATTCCTTAAGCAAAGTTGTTTTTAATACAAAACATGAAAAACCTAAAAAAAACAATAAGCCTGTAACTACCAAATTTTTGCTGAAAGCTTTTAAGATATAAAAATTTTTAAAAGCATTACATTTACAGAAAATGTAGTTTGTTTCATATAAGAATTGTAGAAAAAAGTTCATTTACTTTATAAGAAATGCAGACAAAAAAAAGGAAAGCTTCTTAAAATATAACTTTTATAAGAATAAGTTTAAATTCTTATCTCATGTAAAAAAAATCTGTTTCGAAAATTAACTGAAGTACTAGAAGCTCATAAGACTTTCAAATGATTTTGAAATTTTTCAAACTAATAATAAAAACTTAAAGCTTTCCATGAACCATATAAGCCTTAAAAGCTTTTTATTAAGCTTGCTCTTAATAAAAAAAAGTAAAAATATATAATGTATAATAATATTGTGTATAAAATCTCATCTGTATTTCCCATATTTCTTTTTCTTTACATGCCTTACCTTTAAAAAAAAGGATTTCGTTACCATAACACTTTTTTTCTCTCTATAAAAATTTTCATATTACTTTGGTTTTTATTATTTGCTTAGAGAAAGAACTTTAGTTTTTTTACAACCCAACTCAACAAAAAAAAAACATTGTCTTGTTCTCTTTTTTTCTTAATCATATCAAAAAAATATTTTGCTAACTTAAAAATTTGGATCTACGTATAAAATCGTGCTCGTAAACCAGGCGATTTTACTTATGGTGGAGCAAGTAAGTATCCCTTTATTTCCTTTTTTTCACATGCAAATAAACTCATAAATAGCAGAAAGGGCTTTTGCTCATTGAGTAATTTTGCTGTTTTATTTAACTACCTGCCATTAAGTTAAAAGTACTTTTTCTAAAAGCTTTTGTATGTTACTAAGAGTTGTGTATATGTGTGTGGGTGTCTGTGTGTGTGTGTGAGGCAATACTACCTTCATTAAAGTGCAGAGGATATCAATGCTTGAGCTTTAAAAGACAATAAATTTTTGCAATTTAAACATAAAAATTTAAGAAAAAAAATTTAAATTATTGTATAAGTAGAAAAGGAAAACTGAGCTGATTCAAATAATAAAAATGAGAGAAAACAAAATGTTTAAACGATTGCACATACTAGTATACGTACATGCAATTGCATAATGGCAAAAGTGTATGACAGATAAATGTCTGTATGTATGTATGTGAATGTATTTATGTGAATGTATGAATGTGTTTAGCAATCGTCGGTATACGAGGATGGTGTTGAGTAAAAATTTGCTTAAGAAAACAATTTTTTGGTATCAAGCGTGCCACAATAGCATTTCCGTTTCGATTTGATTCCATAATTACCTTGCCGAATGCACTGATTTTGTTTTTTAGACTCTATTTGTTTTCATTAATTCGACAAACATTTCATTCTTTTTAAACGTCTTCAACAAAAGGAGGAGGTTATCCATTCGTCTGTGTATTCCTTTTTTTATTTGACATTGTTACTTCATAACTCAGTACATCCTGGATGGATTTTAAAAATTCTTTTTTTGTCTGAGAGCGTATAGTTTCCTATTGGTCCAATTGCAAAAAAATGTGTAGGGACATGCCCAAAAACTTGTGTATTTGATACTTAGATATTCTACTTATTTGATTAATGCGAAACCTAGCAACCACCTTTGGTTCTTGTAATTAACCAATTTTAAAGTTGAAAAAATAGGCGGGTCTACGCCCATTAAAAGTCATTATTATATTTCACGTGGATCTACTTAACCGATTTTTACCAAATTTACCACACACCTTGATTAGTCTTTTTTAGTATCTTTAAAAGGGTAAAAAATCCAAAGAGGTATTGCCAGTGTTATAATATTTTTAAGAAGAACGACTTGTAGTCAGGGACAGGTAATGTTTCTGATATACGTTCATGGCACAAGGTAGCAAACTGCATTATGTACAGGAATAATAGCAGATAAGAGCAGCAGAGTTAGCAGCAAAGGCGGTAGGTGGAAGCAGAAAAGTTGACGCATAGCAGAGCGCCCTCCTTCGTCGGTATTGTATACCAGAATCATTGACGAAGTAAAATAACCAATAAAATGGCTACTAAACACAGCTTAAAAAATTTAATACTCCTCCTTGACACCAGAAGCGCTGCATCACTGCATTATTAGAAACGTCCAAAAAAGCAGATTTGTAAAAAAATTAAGTTTTCCTCTATCCGTTCCTGCACCACCTGTCTGTGATAGATAACTATCCCTTTCCTAAAAAAAGAAGGCAAGACATAGGCATTCATTGCCTGAGAGTTACTTCTCTTTCGAAAAGAGAGAAAGAGTAAAAAATTACAGCTGATATGTAAAAACTACGTCACAAGTACATTATTTCAGTCTTGCAAGCCTTATGTTTCACAATTTCTAACCTGTTTCACATTTAATAAGTTTTTTGTAATAAACACCATAACATAACTACCCTCGTTTCAGTCATATGGATGCTGCATAGCAATACTATATTCAAAAGAAAATTGTATAAAAAATACGGCGTAATGGCGAAAATATACATAATAGTATTTAAATAACTTGAAAGCAGGACACTCTACCATAAGCAGTGTTTAAAACTGAAGTCTTATAACAGCATTAAATTGATTGAATGTCAAATGCTTCTATAACAACTTGACAAATTATAATATCCATGTATTAAAAATTAATTTAAAATAAAGCATAAAAAATCTTAAAACACATATTGAGAAAAATTTGTTTTATACGAGTATTACAAAATGTTCATGTTAGTATAAGAGGTTTTTCTTATATGAATTGTGGTGAATTTCCAAAAAAAATTTATATGGAAACCACTCAGCTTTCTTTAAAAAGATACAAAGACGAATTGACTGATTGTAATGTAGAAACCCAGCCCGTAATTCATTTAAGAAACAATTCTTATACTAATACGAAAATAATTTTGTAATGAAAATATATTCTTGTAAATATGAAACATTTATAAATCCTGAGTAGTTCGCTTATGCTAAAACTATAGTTCTATAGTTCCTTGAGTTATTGCATGCCTTTTTTGTATTTAACCACAATCTGACTTATTCTAACATTTTTATTTTAAGAATTTTAAGGAATAGAAGACTTGAGGCGTGGTATAAGTCTTCACCACTAGTATAAGACATAAAGTTTAAATTTTTTGCCCTTGATGTTATCACAAATATTTTAGAATTTTAATTATCCTGAACATTTCAAAACTACACCACTGCAAAATTAACCTCTTATTTCCACAACACAGACGATCGACTTGAGTAGAAAATTTATTAAAAAAGCACTAATTTTTTTGAGTGATTTTCATACAAATTTTCCAGACGTGTCGGGTGCTTGGCTTGTGAAAACAGCTGGTAAATGCCATATAATAAGTCAGAACCACAATTTAAAATGGATACGTGAATTCCAAGTCACTGTTTAAAAGTTATACAATTTAAAAAAAAAAACTTTAGCACTCACTTTTTTTATAATTTTTTTAATTATAACTTTGATAATATCAATATGTAATTATTTGCTCTTACCTGTATGTGTTTATTAAAATATTTTCCTTTAAATGCGAGTAAAGCATCCAAAAATCGTTTCTGTCCCTTTCCATACTTTGAACTATTTAAGTAATTTCTGCTGTTCATTTGTTTAAATGCTCATTCTCTTGTATCCTTCTTTGAAAGGCATTTAAGCATAATATATATGGGCCAAAGCAGATTATTGTATTAAAATTCCAGCTGATGATACTTTTTTCGATAAATGTGTGTGTACTCGTATGCATGTATGTATTTTTTGTGTGTATAGCGGCATTTAGCTTTGTGTGTACTTGTGTTTGTCTGGCTGCATATAGTTAAGAAATAAATAAAAGAGTATGTATGGAGTTTCATTATGTTAAGTGCTCTTTGGTCAATCAATAAGTTTATTTAAATGATACGTATTATTATTAGAATAAAAAAATTAAATAAAACGAAACAAAAGAGGAATAATAGCACTCAAAGAGATAGAAAACTTGGCTCAATTAAAATTAAACTATAAAAAATTCTTTTAAGAAAAATTATAGAATAATAAAAAAATTTTTGTATTTCCTTGCTGCTTAGACAACTCATCAGCAGACTTGAATCACAATTGAAAAAGCTCACAGAACCTCAATGTTTATAAACAAATTCCCAATAAGTTATTGAGAATTACAAAACTACAATCACAATAGGGCAAGAAGCTTAAATAAACCAACAAACATGTGTATGGTATGGCATACCACCTCTCAATAATAAATTTTACTTGCTCGCCTTACAACCTTTTGCAGAAGTTATATTTTGTATATAATTTTACAAATTTGCCCTGTATAAATGTTCTATTCAAATGCATTAGTTGATTTAAAAAAAAATTAATTTTGTTCACAGCCAAAGTAATGGACTATTTTTTAAAACTACAAGTTAACTCACTTTCTAGCCCTTTATGGCAAATATTGATAATAAAAAACTTTGTAAAGTCATTAATTCGTGTTTGCGTTTGCCAAATCCATATGCGTTTCAAATAGTTTCAAATCAGCCATTTTGCCTAAACTACTGGTCGTGTAATCCAACAGAATTTTTAATAATTTAAAGATTTTTTTTATTTTCTCTTCGAACAAAACATTTATAAATTTTTTTACTCTTCCTTTAAAAAAAATTAAAGGTAATCCTGTTAAAAATTGTTCTTCTTTATTAGCCCTTTTTATTTTTTTATTATTTTTTTTTTTGTCTTTTAGATATTTGGCCAATAGATATTTTATAGATGATTGCCAATCGTTACAATATGGCTTTATTTCGTTTTTTTTTGTGTCTGATAACTATAATTGTGGCAATAAAAAGTTGGTTTTAACTTTGCTGCACGGATACGAGGCAAAGTTTTTGTGCTTTTGTTTTAATAAAAGCTGTGTGATGTACATACGCAACAAGGATAGAAAGTGGAAGAAAGCAAAAAAGTAAAGGAAACTCTAATCACAATTACTGCAACCGGAAGTTTATGTACGCATTCAGGCATACGCATGTCACGTACATACACACACACATGCACACACACACACACTTCCTCACTCAAATATTTATATAAATTCAAAGTTTGTGGATAATTCTGTGGCCAACAAGTAAAAAGTGCTTAAGTCATATTTTATTATTTTTTTAGGGGATCTTCCGAGTCCATTTTCAGAAATTTATTAATTTTGCAGGTATGTTAAGAAATTCGGTGTACACTTATTTTATTTAGAAGAACATTGTTCCAAACACCAGGTGCTGCCTTATTCAGAAAATAATATTTTATTTTATAAAGGGGTTATAATTAATTTGAAAGTAAAAGCTTAATTAAGATATTGAGCCATAAGAAATTATAAGTCGTGGAAAGATAAGTCATTGCGCAATAACTGCCTCATGAATTGCAAAAGTATTAATAATAATTTCAATATGAATATAACATGACCTAACATTAACTTAAAACCAGTTTATCTCGTTTTAAGCACTTTTGCCTTTTAGCCACAGAATTAAAGTTTTTTTGTATTATACAAATACCTTAAAAAATTTAAGCACCAGAAGCTATAATTGTGATTGCACAATCAAGTTGTAGGGGAAAAAGGTTTCAGAGGATCTGAAACTGTAACGCACTGGTATAGTAAAAAACGTCAAATTCCCATAACAAAGCAAACTTAATGCGTTTGCTAGAATAAAAGTAAAAGAAAAAAAAATGAGAGCAAAAGTAATAAATGCATTACAAAAAAAAATGTATGCATGTGCTCGTATAGTATATTTCTAATGCCAGTTGGCTGCAATTGTGTGGCAAATTTAGAAGTTCAAACGTTTAATAAAGATAAAGTTGGCAAAGCTGCTGGTTGGTTGTCTTCCTATGCAGGCAGGTAATTTAAAAGTTACTTAAATTGACTTTTCTGTTAGGAGAATAATTTTAACAAAGTCAGTGTAATTTTGGGAAATTTATTGTTCGACATATTGTCATAATTCCAGAAGAAGTGAAATTTCTTTTGCTGGTGGTTAAGTATTGTGTATATGCATTTCATTGTTGCTTTAACAAATCGTCAGTTGACTGCAATCACATATTAAATAAAATATTTTTATATTTGTACTAATTATAATGCTATTCAAAGTCGGTTACAATTAAAATAATAACTAAAGGCATAAATAAGTAAATATTCGATTTTCTAACCTTGGAAAATAATTTTTAACTTTTTAGTGCCTATTTTTGAATTCGTTCTTTTTTTAAATTTTATTTATAAATTTACTAGCCGAGCCCGACAAACGTTGTATTATCCTAAATAATTTTTTTTTGTATCAACAAATTTCCCACACTGTAGTCACTTGTTGGGTCAAAAACAAACCGAAAACCTACCGGCTATTAACCTGAACCTGTGCTACAAGTTTCAGCCCCCAGCTCTTATAGTTCCAGCGATCATGCGTTACGAACAAATACACACTACAATTTTATATTTATATAGACATTGAATTTTTAATAAAATCTTTTGATATGCTTGTATTTTCGCTCCTTAACCATTTTTTAAAAGTCAAAATTTTGATTCGTAATATCTTACGAATGGTTTCAAAATCATTTGATTCCCACCACATCACATGCCTGCTGGGTGTTTTTTTTAGAGGTATAGAACTTCGAATTGAAATAAAACACAAGAAAATCGTTTTAATGTCCATCAATTTGGCTTTATTTTAAGGATAATTTTATGCCATTAACGTTTAAATATGATTTCGGGCATGTGGCCGCCGCGGCTGGCTCGAATAAAGCCAATTCTACAGGTCCAATTTTCAACCACTTTTTCGAGCATATGGGGCCGTATGTTGGCAATAACGCCACGAATGTTGGCTTCCAAGTCCCCTAACGTTTCTGGTTTGTTGGCGTAGACGAGCGACTTCAGCGGATGCGTATTATCACATAGAGCAAACGTAGTGCGAAAACGATCCATGGTTAACCGAATTAATTGCTCTGTCGACCATAAAATGGACGGAGCTTGCGGTAAACTTCGCGAACTGAACCATTATTTTCGAAATAAATTTGCACGATTTGCAAGCGTTGTTCTTTTGTCAACCTGTTCATGATGAAATGGCAAACCAAACTAAATATTAATCACTTGATAGCTGACAAAATGGCCGCCAGTTAAAAAAGTGATGCCAACTTAAAGTTCTATACCTCAATAAAAAACACCCTTTATATATGTATTCTTTATTTAAACTACGAGTATTTTTAAATTTCTCTACCTTCTGAACTTCCAATTTATTTAATCTAATATTTTTTTTTTATATTTCCTATTAAATGGCCTAAGCAAAACTTATTTAAATCCTTTTTAGACATTAAAATTAGCACAAAACTAAACTCTCAAAATTACTGCAACAATATTAACTAGACAAGCGTTCTTCTGGCGTTATTAGCAAATTTAGATTTTGTTTAATATTTAAACAATTTTAACAAACTAATTACTGTTTCACACTGTACTTTAACCTAAAACTTCCAATTGTAAGGGAAAAACTATTTTGCTGTTGTAGTAGACTTACAAACTTGTCTGGCAACAGCAATAAATGTTTTGTACAAGTTTAGGAAATAAATTTTAATGCTTAAACATTAAAGCCCATTAAAATGTCTTTAAATAAACTAACAAATGAGTTAGTTTTTAAATGAATGGATGCATATCTGTATGTAGTTGTATGTGACTGAGTGAGTGAGCAAGTGAGAAGCCTGAATTCCAGCATTAAAGTGTGTTTGAGTGTATATAATATTTTTTCTGTGCGGAGTAGAAGAAGAGCTTAGCTGCATTTAAAATCGAGAACAAAAACCCCATTACAAATGTCAAGCACATTTGCCAAACAGTGTCAGTATGAGGTCAAAAATATCAACGAAGCACAGTGTACAACAAATGCAACGTGTGCCAAAAAGTACAAAAGACAGCATCAGCAACAACAACAACACCAACAAAATGAATACAACAAATACACATACCCACACACACAGACAGACACACACACACGTACATGCAGGAGGCATCTCATATTGTAAACAAACAGCGTAGTGTATAAACACTTTTAAAATGTTCCAAACACACATACATATGTATAATATTCGTATAACATCCGTATACGTGTGTATGTATAACCGTTTAAATGTTTGCACTCATGCACACACACGATGTAAAACAGAACGATTGCAAGGGCCCCCATTTTTTAAGCAAATGCAGAAAAGCGGGAGGTACGGTTTTGTATTTTTTTAGTTTTTCTTATATTTGTACTTCAGAACTCCGTAATTTTTTCGGCGATTAGAAAATTATATATTTTTTTTTTGTAACAGCGAATGCTATTATTTGATGTCATTATGAAAAAAAATGGGCGTGACAGCCAATTTGCTTAAAATTTTATATTATGAGTATATATAATGCACTTCACTCCTGAGCATAATACAGAATCTTGCTGTTCGCATTCAATTTTGCAGAATTAGGAATGACATTCCAAGAATTTCTTATTAGGAAAAAATTGCACTAACGCCAGCACGATTCCCGTCAATTACGTAGGTCAGGCCCGTCTCAACGGCTAATATAAATACTTGCCAATACTAAGCTGACGACTCTAAAATACGTTCAATATTTATGTTTGTAAAACGTTTAACGCAGGAGGATTATAAAAGCCTCGCAGTTGCCAACATTTGTATGCACAAGTACACACATTTAAAATTAATTTTAGCAGCTGCATTATAAAGAAATTTAATGATTTGTTTTTATTTTCCATTAAGCAGACTATAATTTTTGCTTGTTTTCTATAAACTGGTAGTGTTTTTTTCTTTTTTAAATCAATTTCAAATTAGAACTTAAAGAAGAGCAAATGAAGTAAATTTTCAGGTGAAACTAAAACTTAAGCAACACTTTGAAATTTTTCATGAATTGAATGGCACAAAAACTTCTTTATTTGTCTGTCTATAAGAGTCGCAAATAAAATACTCCAGAACTTCAAGTATAAAATAGCAAAAGCTTTGTAGAACAAATTTAATAAAAACTTCCTGAGCTTTTAGCTCTATGGCTGCAAATACTGATGCATGCATATGTATATGTAAATCAACAATAGCTCTATTATAATCTTTTTCGAAATAGCTTTGGATAGTTGTAGAATGTTGCTTTGACATGAGTCAATTAATAATAACTAATCAAACTTATTTTGGCAAAAAAAAAAACAAATTTTGAGTTCTTCAATAGGCTTCCGCAGAGATTATTATTGCCTATTTCACGCATTGCATGTCAAAATTTGTTTTATCAATGCCAAGTGTAGGGCAATAATTGCAAAATTTATCTAACACATTGCAACATTTGTAATATTTGACTTAAAATAAACTATGGGGAAAATTGTGATGTGAACTTGCGAAATAAATTGCATTTAAAGAAGGCTTGTGAAAGGGCAGTGATATAGATTTCACTTCACATAAACGTACATACATACGAGTACATAATAGTGAATTAATTTTTATAACTCTTAAGTTCTATAATTTCTAATAAATTTTAAGCTATTAAACCAAAAAGAAATTTCCGTCACAAATAATTTTATCGATTTGGTATACCAACACTTTAACTGTATATCTTCCAACAAAAAAAAATGGAAAGAAGGTTAGAAAGTGCATAATGATGAGATGGCTCTGGGAGGTTACAGCAAATACAAAGTTAAAGAGCAAATGTACAGAAACTATATACACGTATACATATGTATATGTGGAACTACAAACACACATGTACTCTTGCATCACATTCGCCTGAACTTTTGAATTCTTTGCCATGTGTGCTTTTATTTTAGCTTAAGATAACTACACATTCACACTTGCATTAGAGCGAAGGTTGAAATACCAACATACATACATATATGCCAGATATTAATGTGTGTAGGTATGTTTATAAAACTAAATATAATAAAGAATGCTTAAGTGTGTTTGAGTTTTTACACAAGGACAAAGATTAACCAAATTATTAAGATTGAATTGATGTTACAATAAAATAAAAAATAAATATATAACATAGTCTCTTTCTAATTTTTTATTCCTTTCAAATAATAAGATGTCAAAAAATTTATTTTTTGTTGGTTTAGTCTGTCTAGATACATTTCGTTGCTGCTAAGCAACATTTCAGCGTACAGCTAAAAAATTAAAACCATGCTCATAAGCAAACACACGCATTAATTTTTAATATTAAACTGAATAATTATAACTATAAACATCCAACAACGGAGCTACAATCATGCGTATGAGTATAAAAATACTCTGAATATTAATCGGCTACACATGCGTATAAGCAGGGCTATTTTATTTGCATACACATAAAGCATGTTTTCAAATATCCAAAACGCATTTTCCAATCCATTTTATTTACACAAATGTATGTTTACAGTGTTGAATAATAAATAAATATCCCGATTGTCATCCGTATATGTATTTGCCCGGCTATCCATAATCTGAGTATAAGCTTACTCCGACTATAATTTTGATAGAAAGTCAATACGCTTGATTAGCATGTGCCCTTTCATTGATAGTTGCAGTATATTTTAGTTTTTCGAATAAAGGAAGTAGAAATGTTCTCGTATGTTGGAATCGTCTATAGTGATAATTGCTTGGAGAGAAAAACACGTTAGCGTACGAATTGTTTGCGATACAATTATGATTATACACAATTTACTTAAGTATATTTTTTTTAGTACTTATTGTCATTTTCTAAAACAAACAATGTACTGTTGTGCTCGAGTTGATGTTTATTTTTGCTGTTCCTTTTTTATACCGACAAACAACTTGGCCCATAACTACAAATCTCATGATTCTGATTTAAAGTTATTGTTGTTGAAATGCAAAAAGTTGAGGAACTATTAAAGTAACTTCGAATAAATCCATTTTGATTTTAAAAATCTTCCACGAATGATAAGGAATGTGCTCCTAAGCTGCAATCTTACATCTCTTATGGCAGTTTTCTGAGAAATTTCGGTTTAAATTTTTTTCGGTTTAATTTTAATCAAAGTGAATGCCTGAGTATATTCCTTACACATGTACAAAGCACACGTGTGCAGCTCTGTGCGTGTGTTCCTGTTCATACAATTTTATTGCACGTCCGTAAATGTAGAACTGACAAGTTATGTGTTTGAAATGCGTTTTAAATGCTGATGCTGGCTGTTAGTTTAAACTAACTTTAACACTTTATCTCGGTGTATCGGTGTCTATATTTAGCTCAAATTGTTTAAGTATGCGAGCCTAATGCATATGAATGTAATTTAAAATGTGTGTGCGTGTGTTTGAGTGTCTGTATCCAGTGTAAACTTAAATTGCATACAATCACAGTGGAGCTCGCGCTCAATATAACAACTTTAGCCTTTATGCAAATCTCAAAAGATGTTAAACTAAGGCAGCCAGCCAGCCAGTTAGGCTGTCGTTGTTGCTCATGCTACAACTCTTGCTCTGACTACTGTTCAAAAGAAGCAAAACAAAACAGGAATTAAAAAAAAAACAAAAAACTATAGAAAACATGGCAAAATAAAATTGCTAGCAGTGAGGCTATTAGCCCAATCATATTTAAATTTTTTTTTTGCCTCGTATGTAGCTGCTTTTGAAATTATATCTGCAGCATACATTTCTTTATATGTATGTATGTGTGTGTGCGTATGTTAAAGTGTTTATGTGTGTATGTGTCTATTTGTATTGCAGCAGGTAAAACCGTTGGCAAAATTTCTGCTATCATGCTCTATGATATTTCTCTCTTGGTTTTTCTTTCCTTCTGTTAATTCTTTCATGACTAAAGTATTTTTTTTTCTTTTATTTTGTATTATAGTCTAGCTTCAGTTTTATGCCACATGTGCAAAAGAAAGTGTGTTTGTTTGTCTGTCTGTCTGCATGTATGTGTGTGTATTTGACAGTGAGTGAGTGCTTAAGTGAGTGTGGCAAATGGAGCAACAGGTGGTGGTGGGGCTTAAAGAAAAAGGCTTTACAAAAAGGACAAGAAAATGTGAAAATGGGAAATTATTGATTGGCCATTAGCCAAAAACTAGTCATTGAATAATTCCATTCGATTCGCTATGAATTAATGAAAGCGATGATAGTGTTATTTTTTTTAATGTATAAGAATTTTAAAGCATGCGAAATGCCTGCATTTTATAAGAAGTTTTAAGTTTTATGGCAAATGAGAACAAACTATTGAGAAGTAAAATAGAGAAGTCTTACTTAAATTTCATTGCCTTTTTTTTATCTTTTGTGAAGTATGGCAAAAGATATGCTGTTTTCCACTTGCAAAGCTTTTAAAATAGCGATACGAACTATTATTTTAAGTTTTGCTGGCAATTGGTTTCTGTTATAAACTGTAAAGCCTTTTTCATAAAAAATTTGTTTTATCAAACCAAATTATTTTTTGTGAATAAGACAGTAAAAATGAAACTGCCATTATCTAATATCGCGTGTTTTTTCATTGATACATAACTTTAAGTTAGAATTACTGTTGAAAATAGTCGCCATTTTGACAGCTGTCACTTGTCTAATGTTTTATTTCTTTTTAACCTTTTCATCATGAATAGACTTACACTGAAATAAAGCCTGCAAATCATGCAGAAACTTTGCATTGGGCACACATATTCATGCGTCAAAGCTTTTAAGGCGAGTAATCGTGGAACGCTTTTGTTTCTTCTAAAGGACAAGAAGAAGAAGAAGCTTTATTGCTGTAGTGAGTAATATTGCGAAGACCCAAATGTGTCCTTTCGGTTATCGAATGTCTTCACTGCTGCCAATGATAATCGAAAATCAAGCTCCCGAATGAATCTACTCCATGCTCGACGATTTTTCCTTTTTCTTTGAAATCATGTTCAAAGTGATTTTCCCTTTCAAAGAAATTCACAGCATGTAAGTAGATAGGTAATGCCGATCTGAGTCCTATTTTGGGAATTCAAAAACGGTAAAATATGAAATATTTACACAATATGAACGAAGACCAATTCTAATTCAAAATCCCATTTTTTGAGTTATGACATTGTTGTAGTAAGATATCAATATGTTTAATATAGTAAGAAAGGACAGTTTGCAAAGTGTTATAATTTTACTTACATTACATTGTTGTAATACGTTCTCTGTTATGCCGAGTACACATCTGGCACAAATGTTCGTAACCACTAATTACTAATGAAAAACAGTTTGATTCAGACATGTGTTTATGGATTTAAACAATTTCCAATCATGTTGGATTCTATAAAATTGTCTATTAGTTATATATGAAACTGTCTGAATCAAACAGTTTTTCATTAGTAATAGTGTGCCAGATGTGTACTCGGCATCATACTGAGCAAATCAATCAGCAACCTTTTGAAAACGTTTGCGAAACGTTTTTTTTTTAAACAGTTGAATTTTTTTCTATTAATTTTTCTTCTAGCTGCATGCATGTAAAATAAAGCACAATTTGTGCTCAAGCATAAAAAACTAAAAAAAAAATATTTAACTCAATTCTGCTTATTGTTTTTGTTTGTAAACGTTTCGTTTTGCTTATTTTCGTACCCTTCTTTTCAATTATATTCTGAGCAATCAAAAATTTGTTTTAAAATGTCTTATGCCTTATGCCTTTTTGGATTTCGTATGACGACATGCAGTTTTACTAGAAAAATATGCGTTAAATGTTTAAAGTCAGTTCCTTTTTTTCCTTTTTTTTTATATAAAATAATTTATATGCACATAAATTCTCGAATTTTTTTTAATGTCTATATACTTAGTACAGATAATATAAATCTAAAATATAAAATCAATGATAATACATACTTCAGAAAATATAAAAATGAAAAAATTATGCACGATTATTTTTTATTTGTCCTACAGTCTTGAAGCAAAAAATTACATAGCCATTTTGTTGGCCATATTTTCACAGAACCCTTGATAATATATTCAATAAATTTGCCATAGTATGCCAATATTTTAACATACGTTTGTTTGTTTTTTTTTTTTTTTGCAAAGAAAAAAAGAATTTGCATATTGTGTTATAAAATATTTTTAGTATTTTTTTCACTCTAACTTCTTTAGCTCTGCCACTCTTTCCACCTCTGGTTACAGGCCACCAAAGCATGTTTTCATGTTTTGCAAATAAATATTTTTTTCCCTGATATTTTCATTTTACCAGAAATGCTCTTTGCAAACTTGTTTTACAAATAACCCCACACACACACAAACAGATAGATGTTGGGATAAGATAAAAGCTGTGGGGGAGAAAACTTGGAAAAAGAATTATGAAACTTGTTGTGGGAATTTGCATTAAAATAATATTTTTTTATTTAAATTTCAATAAATTTAAAAGGGAATTTTGTTAAAGCTAATGAAAAATCATTGATGTCTTAACTGGAGTGGGATAATATTTGGCTATTCGAAAAATTACCACTTTAAATGTGCATGTACGTAAGTACGACATTCAAAATTTAGGGCAGTCCTGTGTAGCAAACAAATTAGGCTGAAATAACAATGCTGTCTGGCTTATGCTGTTGACAGAAAACGTTCGAGCTAGATTAAACATCCAGCAATAGATCGAGAATGCTGTACGACCATATGCTCCTTGAAAGATTCCAAATATTTTCTTTAAGATAATTTCGTTCAAAATTATCAATATAAATTAAATAATAAGACAAACAGCCATTAAAAGTTACCACCTACTTTAGAAAACAAACTAACAACATTCATGTTGGTCAAAAGGAAAACATAAAGAAAATTTACCAGCTTAAGACACAACATTCAATAAATTGACTTTAAGTTTTAATAGGAAAAATATGTGTATGAAGAGGAGAAGAATAAGAAGAAGGAAACAAGAATATTTACACTAACAATTTCTAGTAAATATTTGGTTGGCTGAACGGTTTTGTTGGTTTAGTTGTACAAAATTAGCAAACACTTGCATGCAGAATCACTTAAACAAACACAAATTGATTTCTCTGCGTATTGTTAAAGTTTCAGGCCAAAGGGATGAGTTCGTATGTATGCCAGGATGTGTAAATGTTAGTGTGCGGTTTTGTTTGTAACATAGAAGCTTCAACAATGTATTGAAAATCAACCGCACTCAATTGATTTGATTTCCTACTCGAAGCAACGTCTTATTGTGTGTGTGAAAGCCTTTTAAACTGCAGCATACTTTATGGCTACATTTGCAAAAGCCTCTGACACTGTTTTTATGCTGGTTGGTTTATGTTTCCTCAGGCAAATATTTTAGTGTTAAACTTGATACCTAGTGGTTTCAATTAGACGCTTCAGAAGCATGTATTAGTTTCGGTTAAATGCCACCATTTATTTCTCCTTGTAGTTAGTTGTTTGTTCGTCTGCCTATTGTGGTCTATGGCTTTTGCTTTTATTGTGATATTTCCTTTTTGCATTAGCTAAGCAAAGATATGTAAATGTCATTGTAGACCGAAAAAGGAAAATGAGTAAATATCAAATTATAAATTACAAGTAAAGGTTCGTAAATAAAGTGAAAAATATATTTTATTTTAGAAATAATTCTTTCTATTGAAACATTTTCTTTATTATGAAAAAATTGCTGTGAGGTTGTGAAGGCTGAAAATTGTGAAAAATAAATAATAGTTTGGTGGTTTTTAGGATTCCATACACCAAAGGTGAAAATTAACCCTATTGTCTTCGCTACGATATCCGTCTGTCTATCTGTCTGCCTTTCTGTCACAGGAGATCCGTACGAGCTACGGAGCTGCAATTTTTACAGAATATGAAAACATTAACCGCTACAACAGCAGATATATGGCAGCTAAAAAATAAAGGGTTTTTAAAAACGAGCAACGAAACATGTTGGAAGCCTAATATAATATACAGACAATTATATAAAGACGCTTGAAATATTCAAAGTAATATTCAACTGAATATTCACTGAAATTTAAAAACATTTAAGGCTATTCTATCAGTTAATATAATTGTGACTGTATAATTTTGGCAACTTGGCAACCGTGAGAGGCAAATTCTTGAAATTTTCAAAAACGCTAACACCAAAAAATTTCAAAATTAAAAAACAAAAATGACGAAACGAAAAATTGCCAAAATAAAAAAAGCCGCTAAAAGGAAAAACATCACCAAAAATAAAAGAAGTTGACGAATGCAAAAAAAAAACACCAAAATTAAAAAAGTCGCCAAAAACCTAAAAAATCGCCAAAACTAAACTAAGCAAACGAAAAATTTCGCCAAGAACCGAAAAAATTGCCAAAACCAAAAAATCCCCAAAACTAAAAAAAATCACTTAAGCTAAAAGAGATCGCCAAATCCAAAAAAGAACGCCAAAAAGAAAAAACCCCAAAAACCGGCAAAAATCTTAAAATGGAAAAAAGCTCCAAATAAAAGCCAGAATTAAAAAAATCTCCAAAACCGGGTACTTAAAATAAAAAATGAAATAAGTCACTCATATACTAGAAAAAATCACCACAGGTAAAAGTGTCGTTTTAAATATTTCTGCATCAAATAATTTATTCGATTACATAGGCTTAAGTTCATGTAGTATTACATATTGCTCATTTACACAAAGAACGTTATAACTCAAAAAATGGAATTTTCGAGTTAATGATGCAGAATTGATTCTCATATCTTTGGTTGTATTCTGTAAAAATTTCATATCACTATCTTGCTTACTCAACGCTTGAGAGAAAAATTAACTTTTCTTTTTTCGTTAAGTTTTGTGTAAATTGAAAACTTCAAAGTCGATTTCTGGCAAACTTGTTTTCTTTGGTTATGATGATGTTTGAGTAAATGAGCGAGCGGTATGTATTGTCCATACGGAACTCTTCAAAGTCGCGTTTTAATAAATTTATATAGGAATTGTTACAATAAAGTTAATTACGAGTATATCTTAATGCACGAATAATATTTAGTGAAATATGTTTTTTATTAAAAATACATGGATTAATGAGGGCCTTACCTGCTTCGCATTTCACTGTTGCTAATGCAGATCATCAAAGAACCTTTACCCAAAAATTTCTTATAAAAACTAGAAATATTATGTGAGACTTTCATTTAAGGAATTGAGGAGCTCAACTAAAATTGTAATTGAAACAAAAACTTACTGCCAGTTTATAGAAGCCATGCAAAAATTCTCGTCTGCCTATTTATATTGAAAGCAGAAACAAATTGTGAGTGCTTTGTTTTTGTTTTCAATATAAATAGGCAGACGAGAATTTTTACATGGCTTGTTTAAACTGGCAGTTAATAATCAAAATATCTTTTTTATTTCCTTACTTTACCATTGCTACATTCGCTGACTTGTTTTCAATTCGAATTGTAGTTGAAAGAAGTTTGTAATAAAATAATAGTTTGTAATCTATCTGTTCTCTTATTTGGATGGAGTCGTTAAAAGTCACCAAATCTTTTAACAGCTTTTTTGGATTTGTAATAATAGTGTGGTTCGAAAGACTACAAAAAAAGTTTAAATTAGTTTTAAATAACCATACAAAATATTGTGGATTGAACTGAACCGAAAGGTCTAAAAAATTTATTGCCACTGGATGGATTTAATATAAATTTAAGGTTTCATTGATAAAAAGTAATTTTTGTTTAAAAATTTTCATACAAAATTTGTTCAGTTAACCTTTTGTAAACCAAAACTATTTGTTATGAAAACGTCAGCTAGTTTTTTTCAAACATTTTGATTTATATTCCTTGAGACTCATAACTTGAAGCATCACCTTGCATCACCTTTAGAGAACTCAGCAACCATCTCTTAAGAATCAACAGATCTTCCTGATTATTTGCTAAGATTTCATAATATTGGCTTACTTCAAATCCTATTAAAGAAATATTTAAATCATGAACATAACACTTTTACTTGTTGCCATTACATTTTAATTCTTACTTTTTCTTTTTATTATGCACAAATCTTCTTGGCTTTCTTTAACCAACTTTTATTAAAACCAATGAAGAAGTGAATACTTCATTTTAATTAGCAATTAATTGAAGTTGTTTTCTCTCAGTACAAGGGGAAAAAAGTTTGTATTGATTTCTGGTTGTTGCCTTCTTTCCTGCTTCTATTTCCTTTCTCTCTTCTTCTTTTTAATATACGTTTAATTTGTTCTTTTTCTTCATGAATTTGTGTTTCTGGTTGTGGCAAAGTCTTTCAGTATTATGCAGATAATTGTTCGTTAAGTTTTTTACTCATTTTCATTTTATTGTAGCATTTCTGGCCAGCAATTGTGTAAGACTTCTGTTGCTGTTTTCGTTCTTGCTGCTGTGATGTTTTAACAAATAATTATTAAAAACTTTTTCAATTGATTTTGCTGTAGGTCTCTTCACTCGCTCTCTCCCTTTCTCTTTCTCTCTATCTTTCACTCTTTTTGCTCTTACTACAGATTGTAAGAAAATTGTGGATATTCCTGAGAAAATTTGTATGTTAAACTTAAGCAATTATCGATTTTAATGAACTTTGGTTTGATTTTAAATGAAATTAAATGAGTTTAAAAAAATTTAAGCGTTTTTCTGGGAAAGATAAACTTTTCTTAATACCTGCGAAAGTAGTCTTAATCTTTCAGCAAATGCAAACTAAAATAGAAACTTTCGGCTCAAATTAAAAAGCCAGAAATTAAAGCGCTTAACATTACTCGTTCTCATTTATAAAACGTCCAGAAATTAAAGTTTTATTTTAGTGCAGCAAACTTAAGACTTTTTCAATGTCTTGTTTTAAATATCGTCTTTGTAACTTTATGTGCTACTAGTAGCGTGATCGATTATTGGACACTTCCCAAACACCCGTTTTCAAATAGTTCACATGTTTGAAATTATGAAAAACCTAGTTGCGATTCTTAAGGTTCTGGAAAAACCGGTCACTAGGGATTTTTTTAATAAGAAACTTATTAAACAAAATTTTTCATTTTAAATTGGTTTATTAAAAAAAGTTAACAGCAAGCCATACTAAAAAACTGGTTTTAAACCCGGTTTTAAAACCGATTGTAAAGCCGAGTCGATCACTCTAGCTACTATACAAATAAAAATTACACCTTTTTTGGTTTGTTGAAGAAAAGACAATTTAGCAAGGAAATTTAATCCAGGGAGCAAATTACGGCATTCGATATTGAACGAATTTTCATACAATTTTAATTGTGTTTGAATGGAAATTTCGATCGATATCGAATGCCGTAATTTGCCCCCAGGAAGCAATTTGTTTCAAAAAGTACCGCATTATACGTAATTGGCCCGTTTTCGTAAATGTTTTGTCTCTGTAGAAATAAAATAAATAAAGGGGTCTTACCATATTTTTGTAAAAAAAAGTAAAAAAAATTTTACCCCTTATACGTTTAAATTAACAAAAAAAAAATTTCCAAAAATCCATTTTTAATAATTTTGAAAGGACTGTAATTTCATTTCAATTTAATATCCGTGCTTATTGCTTTCGATGATAAACGGAATAAAAAAAGTACTAAAACTCGGTTGGCGCCCAATTTATACCCTTAAAAGTACACAATAAAAAAGTACCACACACTTTTACACCAATTTTTTATATAAATTCAGATTAAGTTGGATCTTTGGTGCGAGATAAAAGGGAGTCTAATCTAATCTAATTTTCAAATATCACTTCTTAGTGCATCTACATATCGTGCCATAACTGCCCAAAAAAGCTTAAGCGACATAATTTTCGAACCTCATTTTTTTATGAATTTCAATTATCTTCGATCGCAAATAATTGATTTTAGTCAACAAAAACGAGGCTGCAGAATTATGTCGCTTAAGGGTTGGTGGCGGTTATGGCTCGATATCAGGAGAGGTGCCTAACATGCAAAATTTCAAGATATACAAAAGTTTTAAAACTTTCAAAATTGGAAAAAAAATTTGGTATGAGAAAATTTTAAAATTGTCTTCACGATTGGAACGAATAGACTTAATACAATGTTTTAGGTATCTGAAGCCATACTTACAAAATTCCATTTCTAATGAAACCGGCTTCAGAGTTTATAGCATTTTTTGTGTTTTATATATATGTAGATTAATAATTAATAACGATTTTATAATTATTTTTTTTTTAACAATAATTTTGCTCACATATAAATTTTATTTTCAGAAATGGAAAGTGCTCCCCGTAATGTACAAGTACGTCCCTTATCATCGTCTACCATGGTTATAACCTGGGAACCACCAGAAACTCCCAATGGACTATTGACCGTAAGTAAAATTTTGTTTATTTGCACATTTGCTCTAATTGTATTTGCTTACCCACACCTCAAAAAAAAATTGTTTAGTTTTCCTCAAGCAAATATTATTTTCTATGAGTTTTAAAATACATATTGCTGCCTTATTGCAATAAAATCATAACTCAAAAAATGTGTTTTGGAGTTAATATATCAAGTCTAATCTTGTGTAAAAATTTTATACAAAACGACTCTACACTTTAACTCTTGAGAAAAAAATATTTTTATGTCTTCATTGAATTGTATGTTAATTTAAATCGTTAAACTCATTTTCTGCAAAACTATCATTCTTGCGTTATAACTATGTTGCCATAAAGGAAAGATATGTACATACTGTAAGCAGAAACAATTTCTAATTCATTGCTGGTGTTCGAGTGTGATTTAAATAAATATTTTCTATAACTCAATAGAAAGAAAGTTGAACAAGATTTAATTTTTCTGTTTATTTAAAACTTCAATTTGCTTAGTTTGTCTGTAAAAAATAGAAGAGAGTTGGACTACAACATGAAAAGCATAAGAAAGCCATCAAAAGCCAAATGCAATTGTTGCAATATTGAAATTTTTAAAATGCAATTAAAGTTTGGTATGGAATAATTAAATAACATCAAACCAAAATCAGTACCTTGATTCAGTAACTTTTAATAAATACAAAGAAAATTTATCGACTTTGCTATCTAGTAACATATTTTAACGATACTCACTGTCGGTTGCAGTAAAAAAAAGTAAAATCAGAAAATCAAATTCATTTAGTTTTTTTTTATTTCTTCTTTGAGCTTTTCGCTTATTTTGACATTTTACATGCAGAAATGCCACAACATAAACAATATATTCGTGAGAAAAACACAGATGTACTCTATCGTAAAAATATGACAGAATCGCATTATCATTACCGCAACGAATAAATATAACAATAAATATAACGATTACTGAAAAAAGGACATTTGAGGGCAATTGTTTGAGTTCAAATTTATTATAGAGAAGCTTATACAATTTGCTGTATAGAATATAGTTCTACAAAATGGATTTTAATGATCGGCATTCATGATGAGCCATCAGAGCTGGTGCGACCCCGTGACACTGATAAATTTAAGAATTTTTATATTGTGGTAAAACTGCTGCTGCTGAAGTTGCCATAAGATGTTTGGCAAATATGGCAGCTTCAAATGATTTAAGACTAAAGCTTAATCATCGCTTTCGATATCAAAAAATATTGTTGCGCAGCGGAGCTTTTAGTTCTTAGAAAATGATTCGTGCAATTAATTTAAAAAAATTTTTACCAAAATTTCAATGCTTAAACTCCATATAAGTAGATTTTAAGCTTTACTGGCAAGCATTTATCTGTGCGATAACATGCTAACTTTTAGCTTTTGGAAAATAATAATAATCAGCTTAAAGCTGTGATCCAGACAATCGGCAATTTTCGACGGTTCACTGCAAGCTAAGATGACATTATTACTCAATTGACTCTGGAATATATCTACATGGCTTTATTACCAATACAGTGTGGTTCAGTTATGTCCTTATATTTTAAATAGTTGAGAAATAAAACAAATTTAGGTAATTACTTATACCTTTGTTTCATTGCGCCGACGACATTGTGCTAAAAGTGTGATCTAGAATTTAAAGCTCAAAAGCTCGAAGTGTTTGATATTTATAATAATCGTCTTTAAAGCTCTTAATGATGTAAGCTTTAATAAAGGCAGTGCAACAAAAATTTTTAAACCCATATAATTTGCAGCAATATTTATAATTTTAGTAATATGTAAAATAAAATAAATTCCCTCTTATTCAATTTATTACTAAATAACTTAAAGCCTGACCTTTAATCGAAACTTTTTATTTAAACTTTTTTCCTCTTTACCTTGTTATATTTCTGAAAAATTTTAAATACGTTTGTCATTGACATTTCGAAATAAAACGAAGAAATATTTCACTCTCTGTTTTGTTTCTAATCATTGAAAAAAAAATATCAAGTGAATTATTCACATTCATTCAAATTTCTTGTAAAAAATATTTACATATATTTTTTTATTAATTTCTATCGTTATATGTTCATACTTGTTCTGTCAACATGCTCCCTCTAATTGGATTCATTTTCAAATGGGGAAAAGTTAATGAAATTTTCTCTCACATGAATGCATTTTATTCATTCATTAGTTTGGATGTCAAAATAATATGCAATGTCTAATAATGTTGTGGTTATAATGATTGTTGCTATAATTGTTAATACATTCATGTAAAAAAAAATTTCCGTTTACCACATACTTGCACATCGAAAATTCTCTAATTATTTTTTATTTTCAATGGTATTTTTTGTATTAATTTTTTAAATAGGAGTTTAGTTTGAGAATTACTTGAATAAACATGCAGATATACATTCATATGTATGTATGTATGTTTGTGTGTATGTATTCGAAAGAATTGTTTGCTTGTATGTATTAATAACTAAACTTTTCAAACTCTCTAAAAAGCTTTCAAGCACGAATTCTCTCCATAAAGCTTTTGCAAAGCTTTTGGTAACAAAATAGTTTATTCATTTCAAATATGAGATCTAAATCTACCAATACAAGTAATATGTCTTGCACATAGTAAGTGCTAGAATTCTCATTTAGTTATTGCAAAAACTAACATAAGGTTTGCAGACTTAGTAAAGTTCGTTTAACATCTGTGTTACTCAGACTTAACAAAATAGCGATTAAACTAAATTTTCCGTCAGCCAAGTCTAAGTGGAGACTCACTCCTGAAATATTTTATAGTTTCTCACTAGGAAATTTTTTCATAATATATTTCCTGGATTCTTTTCATTGTGCTTTCAGTGATTAATTTTTAATATTTCGCCATCCCTTCCCTTCACTTCACTGTATTTATATCATTCTATTCTTTTTATATTGAATATTGTTTTTTATACTAAACGTTTCTGTTAAAACATTTAACATTTGCAAACACTTCTCTCCATTCAAATTAAAATCTTGTGTGGTTTTGAATACATACAAGTACCATTAAGTCATTTGGAAATTTTGTATTCATTGTCCTGATAAATTACAATTATCATTACAAATTAGTATGATTTGATGGCTAGTAAGATAATTTTAATAGTGTTTTCATTAAATGTATATCACTTGTATTTCTACAAGTATTAATTTGCTACATAAATAATTAATACAACAGCTAAAAAAATAAACTTTAATTCTAACTTAATTCCTGCTTAAGATGCGTAGCAGATAGACATGATTAAAACTCTAATTGCTTCAATAGGCTTAAGAATATGTTTGGACTTTGTAAGCTTTAAATTATAAGTACTTTTTGTTTTATTTAATCATGTTTAATTACTTGTAAGGCTTAGGAGAGCTGCAAACTATTGCTTTGTATATTAAGCAAGAGCCATAGGCTTTGGAGTTAAAAACAAAATTGCAATTGGATTCAAACTAAAATATCTTGGTGTCGAAATTAACCTTAATTTTTTCTGAGTGCTAAAGCAAACTTTGAAATTTTATTTCGTATAAACGGGATGACTCCTCCTGGCCTCCGTACCACTGAATTCCCTGATTCCCAACAGCTGTTTACCTAACTTGGATCCTAACACCTAACAAGTTGCGTGTTAACATTAGCGGGTTCCTATAGGAACAATTTTCTGATTTCATTGGAAATGTATCCCACATTGCTTCAATATTCCGATGAATCAATATAGTTGAATATACTACTGTCACCGTTGAGCTTTTTCGCCTTCTTCTGCACACGCTCGAGCAGCCTCAAAGTAGACCTTGAAGCGCCGGCCCATATATAACATTTGGATTCCATTTTTGGACAGATATGGGTGTTATAAAATATTTTACTTTTCTAATGGATAACTATTTCCTTAACTGACCTATTTCGATTCAAATTGTTACTATCTGTATATTTAGAATTTCAGTTTATCAGTTTGCTAAAATTTTACAAATATATTTATATATTTGCCATACTTCACCATAAGCTCAATTTGTTTCAATTTAATGCCAAAAAAAGGTCAAAATCTTGTAATGTTTTCTTGAAGACAAAACTAAATTTTCCTTTCAAAATGCAACATTGAATTAATATGTAGTTTAAAATTAACTTTATAACATAAATTTTCATAAAACCACAGCAAATAGCAAAGAGACTTGCACTTACATATTTGCCCAAAAATATTATATCTAATGCATTAGAAAATGTAAATTGAAGCCAAAACCTTAAGATGGAAGTAAAATTTATTACTTCTCAGAGTGGAAGGGTAACCAGAAAGAAATTTCAAAATAATTATTTCCCACAAAAAATTTACTTTTGCGAGCTGGAGTAATATAATTTTTATTATCATAAAACCAAAAGAATGTAAGGATAGTAAGTATAGTTCGTTTTGCATTTCCGGTCGTTTTGGTAACCCTTTTTGTTTGTCATGTAATTCACAAGAAAATACTTTATTATGCAAATGTATTTGTGATTCTTTGTAGGGATAAAGTGGCCCGAGTATTTGTGCAGACACTGGTTTTGCCTGCCTTCAATTTTGTTGCTCTTTAAAACACTTCAATATATTACCTAAGCCTTTACTATAAGCTTTATAATGATTAAATCACCTTTCGCTTACCAATAATGGGTTTTACGCACATGCAGGAAAACTATTATCAATAAGGCTTCACACACAACAATTGTATATGCATTTCTACTTTCGAAACTATAAAACCAAAGTTTTCGTTCAGACGTTATTATCAATAAACTAATATTTGGGCAGGAGAAAAAGTTTTCGTAGTAAGGATTTATGTGTTGTTTCTACCACGCAAGCAAGCGACTTGTCTACAAAAAGTATATGAAAAACACTTAAATTTCTTAGTGATTCCTCTAAATAATTTTTTCATTATAAAAAATACACATTTATCTCATTCTTTTAAAAGAAGTTGCACTCAGTGAAGTGGTGCTGATGACTGAAGAAGTTAGTGAATTGATCAGAAAGCAAATGACAGTCCTCGAGAGCCCGACAAATTAGATCCATGGCCAGACCGTCATATCAATAGCAAAACTTTTTCTGCTATGCATTAGTGTCTTTGTTAATGCATAACACAGCGCAACAAATCGTTGTCGAAATAAAATAATTAATAAAATGTCTGCATAGCAGGAAAATATAGCGCTTACTTAACACTAGAGGCGCTGCTGTAAAAATTAACAAAACCTAGAATACCAGAGTTGTCAAAGTGAAAATAAAAATTAACTAAGCTTCTCTTCTCTAAATTTAGCTGTGTCTTCACCATCTGTGCTTGCACTTTAACCTTCCTACTCTCATGTCACATAGGGATCCATTTTGAAAAAAAAGTTTTATTAATTTCTATTCGAAAATAATTTTACTATAACCCTCTCTCAAAAGCTCTTCTTTTATGGTAAATTCATGCTGAATAATATTTGTATATGCAAAACATGTATTTTGTATGAATATCAGCCAAGTTTAAGTACACACACACACATTGTGCTTGTATGTCTTTAATTTAACTAAAAGTAAATGAACATGGAAAATATTCTTAGCTAAATTTTGTTATTGATGTTTAAAAGCCTTTATATGTATTGGTTTAAACAACAACAGCAACAATTACTTAAGCAGCAGCAGAAGCAGCAGTACCAACACAAAAAAGCAACAACAGCAACTTTTACTTTAGTTTATACCACTCAATAACTCGTAATGAGTGTGCATCGGTAATTTAAAGTGCATAAGGATATGCGAGGATATGTTTAAGATCCTAGTGTAAATGTCTGTCTGAGTATTGAATTTAAATGCACATGTGTCCTTATGACTTTAATTTATTGCTTAAATAATGGTTAGTTGTAGTTGTTTAAACTTTGAGCTGAATTTTATAAACCCAATACATGCACTGACACACACACACGCACACACATACACATAGATAATATTTTTCCCAAAACATGTATGTGACACATGTGTTAGTGTGCTTAAGTGTGTGTCTATGACATATTCATTACATGTTTGCCATGTTAGATATGTTTATTAGAGTCAACTCTCTTATTTTTACCAGAGACTTTGTATGTGAGAAAGCGAGTATGTGTGTGTGTGTGTGCATTATGGGAATTGCAAAGTATTGGAAAAATTACAATTTATAAGCCAAGTTTTGCTTAATATATATATATATATATATATAAAGCAAAAGTACTACAACTATTTTTACGAACTTGTCTATAATTCTAATAAATTTTTCTTGCCACAAGTGCAGTCCAAAAACAAAAGGGGCAATGGAAAGGCAAACTTTGCACGAGTTTGTGTTATAAAATTGTTATGTATAAGGTAAAACTTTATGCCGTTATAGCTTCCGTTAAGTAGGTAATCAATGACCACTTTTCCATCTGGGTAAAATTCATGAATCTGCGTATGAGTAATGCAACATTAATAATTAAATATAAATCATACGTATGGCATAACCCTTTAGCCATCTGTGAGTTTTCCTCAGTGTAATATACTACGTTTATACGCACGGCTTATTTGCAAATAAAACCGTAAATTGTTGCCATATTATTATTTTTATTGCGACTTACTAATTCGGAAAACTATTCACGATTAACGCACTACTTGCAAATAAAATGCTTGAGGTTGCCACACTTACAAAAAAAAAAATTTCGCCGAAAAGTTCTCCACTGAAGCTTTAAGCTTTAAAATATTTCAAAGTTGTATGGAAAACATAAAAAAAAATTTAGTGTTCTACAAATTTTTCATATAACTTATTGCCCGGGGGTGGATTCTTGTTCTTCCCTTTTCCAAAGCAATTCTTATTATCGTTCAGTGAAAAAGTTAAAAGAATCTAAAAATGTTTTCTTATGAAAACAAGTGGAACGAAAAAGAATTTAAAAGTTAAATATGCCATTTTTCGTTTAATGCAATGATACAAAAAGCTTAGGTTAATTAAAATCAAGTGATTTTAAATCCAATATAGAGAATGATCCAAGATGGCTGACCAATTGCTTTATAAGTAACCGTGTGGGTTCAAAGGGTTAAAAAAAAATCAATTTATGTCATTCTAAATCTAGTATGCCGGATGTCCTAAGATAGTTGAGCCATAAATTAAAAAAAATCATAATTCGGGTCTCAAATTTAAAGATTTGCTGGGCCGAATTCTAGAAGCCAATTTACCAAAGTTAGTAGTGTCTGCCGCAGCCGCTACCCACAAGACTTTCGTTAATGACATCGATTTCGATATATCGAACATAAAACTATCGTGAATGACACTCAAAAGTGAGTTGAAAAAAGTTTACCTGTCGCTCAGTTTTGTTTCAAGAAACATTCGATTTTAAAGGTTTGCTCTCAATATCAAAAGTGAGCCAATATCGAGCTAATTTCAATATCGCAAAAAGGCTGAAGAAAAAGTAACAAAACGTTTTTTTTTTATTTTTAACATGTTTGTTTAAATTTATTTTATTTATTTTTTAACTCTTTATCCTACGCTGCAAGACTTGAACATGGTACTTCCAAGCTAGCAAATTAGCATACATCCACTTGACTATCATTACACATTCGAGAAACTATCGAGAAAAGTTCGCTTTAGCGAACAATCGATTTTTTTTTTAGATTAATGGACTGTTAATAAAAACAACAGCAGCATGCTGATTGACATAAAATAGGTTCTGATTTTATACCTTTGATTTCTTAGAAATTTTTTGTTTGTATCTTTTTAACCACCCTAATGTACAAACGATATTGGTAATTGAATTAAATGAAAGCACTAACACCTTTACCATGCACATACAAACAATCGCATACCAATGCTTTAATCAAAAGCAGTTTTGTTTGCATACACACACAACAACACAAACACTCACACACATACAGTTCGATCAAAGGAACGGCAATCTTATATGCATGCATATGTTCTTTGCGAAGCATAATTGCTCATAAAATCTTTTTGCTTTTAAATCTGTTAAACAGCTGCTCATGTATTCGCTTTTTCACTTGATGTGCATATACATTCAGTTTTATTGGTTAATTTTTTTTTATTTTGCTTTTACATATACATACATTCGTCTGCTTTAACAACATTTTACTTCCGTTTATTGGCTTTAAGAGTTCTTTAACTGCCGTCTGACAAGGCATAAGCTTAATTAAAATATATTTTTATTTTTATTGTAAATTTTTGCTTATGTTAAATTTTAAACAAAATTGCTGTTTTTAAGGTTCCGTACACCAAAAAAACTAAAAAAATCGCCAAAAACCAAAAAAAAAATCGAAAACGAAAAAAAAACGCCAAACCTAAAAAAAATTAATAAAACTAAAAATGTGAATTCAAAAAAAAAAAAAGAATCGGTCAAAGCCAAAAATGCCAAAACTAAAAAAAGATCAATACTAAAACATTCTGCTACAAAGAGTGAATGTGGTTTTTAAACGTTTAACAAATTTATTGTAATAGTTGACTTTATTAGTTCCCATAAATTAATACAATTCCATTTTAAATTTTTACCTTTTATAAATTATAACAATTTTCATTGAACATTCTCAGATGTGTAATTTTTAGTGTCTTGCGGCAGTTTTTCTGGCGCCGCTTCCACCTGAAACTTTGCCAGCACGGGAGTTTAGTTGATTTGATTATATAAACATAACAAAAATACCGCTATTTCAATGTTGCCAAGTGCTAGTTTACACACCTCAAGCTTACCTGTTCAGGTTTTGATCAATTTTCATACGCAAACTTTTTTTTAATGACAAAACAAAAGAAGAAAAAACCAATTTGACCAGGAGTCTAATCGTCGCTTTCCATAACAAACTGATTCGACCTTTGTTTTTTAGTTTGAAATTATGGCATTCGCTATCTAACAATGTAATAATACGGCTCGATATCGAATGCTATAATCTCAAATTAAAAAAACGTGATCCAATCAGCTCGTTATCGAAAGCGATGATTAGACTACAGTACAGGCAATTTTGCGACTTTTCTCTCTCTAACAAATGCAAGACTTTGTGATTTGAACT
This sequence comes from Nowickia ferox, assembly GCA_936439885.1. Lineage (NCBI taxonomy): Eukaryota > Metazoa > Arthropoda > Insecta > Diptera > Tachinidae > Nowickia > Nowickia ferox. The sequence continues at coordinate 6,728,773 of OW387026.1, forward strand.
TCATGTGTGTGATTTAGGACAAACATTTGAATTTCTCAGTCTGTCCGGAAATTTCGACTTCATACGGTCTAATGTTGTGGTATTGCAAAATGTAGCGCGTATGCTACACCTGCTACATCTGCAATATTTGCAGCAGCAGTTTGCAAGGAAGAATAAGTTCCGCTAACATAATCATGCCTGAAAATCTCAATCTTCAATTAATTATATAATATGCTTATAAAGACCCAGTTTTTGCTCTTTATTTAGTTTTTTGTTTTCAATATTGTAATGCAAGGAAAAAATATAATTTTTCATTAAACTCTTGTTTCTACTAATGAAAGCAATTATTTATATGTGTGAGTACAAATAAAAATCAAAACAATTTTTTTCATATAATTATTTTGCTATACGAATAGTTTAATATTTAGTTTGATAAATAGTGCAGAAAATTGTTGTTGAATACACTAATATTTAAATTAAATATTTTAAATTTAATAAATTATTCAGGAGAATGTAAATACAATTTAAGAATAATTAAATAATTTAGTAGACACAAATAGACATATAACAAAATTTATACATTTTAAAATGAAAAGTATTTAAATAAAAATTATTTTATTTGTCTTAGCAAACATACGACGTCATGCTCAGCATGATCTAATATGTTAAATCAAATGCTGAGTAATAAAGAAAAAATTATTTGAGTACAGAATTGGAATAGAAGACTAACTGCCAGTTTATAGAAAACTAGTAAAAATTCTTTCCTGTCTATTTCTATTGAAAACAAAAACTAATTTGAGGGCTAAGTAATGAATAATAACTTGTAACTATAGGGGTGTGATTCTTAAAGTTATTTTATAGTCACAGCTTAGATAGCTTTATAAATTACTAAAAATTTAAACTTTTATTTTTAATTCCGCGATTACTTTCGCACACAAAAAAAATTTATAAATTGTTAATAATTCATTATTATTAAAAAATTATCAATTCGATTTAATTTTTTTATTCGGTGTCAATTCAACTAAATTGTTAATAAAATGTTGAACTTTTTTCTAACTCTTTATAGGGCTACAAAGTTTATTTCACTACAAATCCCAATCAACCAGAAGCCTCTTGGCAATCACAAATGGTTGACAATAGCGAGCTGACAACGATATCAGATTTAACACCCCATGCCATTTATACGGTGCGCGTGCAAGCCTACACGTCCATGGGAGCCGGTCCAATGTCCACGCCAGTGCAAGTTAAAACACAACAAGGTGAGTTTTTTTTATCAATATTTTATACATTAAAATATATATAATTGACTCTCAACACTATTGCACAGTGGAATTTTAGTGTAAAAAATTTTATGTTTTGACGACTTCATTTCAAAAATAGAAAAATGCATTTTCGTAGAAAAGTGCTTAAATATGAAATGTGTTTTTATGGTTTTTACGGAAAAATTTTATTTTATAGTTGAAAAATTGAAGTAAAGCCAATTAAGCTCTAAATAAGAAATAACTTGTAAAACGAAATTTAGTGGTCCATTTACATATGGGCATTTCCACGAGAAAGTTCGCTTTTTGTCGCGTGCGACAGCAAGCAATTAAGCTTATATTTCCTAACAATGTTACTCGATTTTACTTAAAATTTTACCTGATGTAGAGCTGCTGACGCTCTGTACACATATATAAAGAAGTAAAAAAAAAAGTTTCGTTTTCTTTGAAAAACACAAACATATTTGTTTGGTGTCGCACGCTGCAAAAAGTTGAAATTCCTGTGGAAATGCCAATATGTATAGTCTTCTTTAATAAACACAAACCATGAAGAGATTAGCTTGTCTGCAAAAACACCCAGATTCCATGAGCTCTAGACTAACAGGCTAGCATCGCTACGATTCAGCCACAGCAATAGGCATAGAAACTATAACAAAATCCCAGCAAATAATTTATATTCGATATGAATCTATTTTATTTTTCTACACCTTTAAATTTATTATTTGTGATTATTATTTGTGAATTCTCAAATAGTTTTTGAAAGTCTGTGCATAAGATAAGAGGTTTGTGACTGTTCAAAATGTGGTTAAAGTCTACTGATGATTTGGCTAAGCACCAATGAAATATATAGACAATGCTTGACCTCCAGCAAATAAATTTCAAATTAAATTATTCCTAATTAAAATTCATTATAGTTCAATTAAATTTAAATATACATTATTCCCCCTAATCGCGAAAAATGGCCAACAGTTTGCTCTCGTATAATTTTGGGTTTTATATATAAAATATCAGATCTTCACGTGAACAAACTGTGCGCCTTTTACTCCCGATAAGAGCATTTATATTACTTTTAAGTTATTGCAAATTAGCTTTAAAATTAAATTTAAATCTAATGTAATACCAAAATACCAGCATAACCTTGATTTTTTAATTCTATTCACAAACATTTATTATATTACCTTATAATCCTGTTAATCTCATTTTCTTTTGTCTTATAAACGAATTGTATGTATATATGTTTGTATGCTTTTTATTTCATTTTGATATTTATTTCCAATTGTTTTTTGATGTCAACCTTGACATCTTTAAGACATTTTGTTATACAAGTCTTCAGTGTGTGAAATTAAGTCAGGCATCAAATTAAAACATCCTTTAAACGTTAACGTCAAATAATATAATATATACGATTGTTTAATATAAATTATTTAGCGAGACAAGTAAATAAATTGAAAGCTTAATGAAAAAAAAAAAATATTTTTTTTTTGGAGAATTGCAATTCAGAAAGTGATATTTTCTTTATTATTTTAATAATCAATTGTGATATTTTTTTATATATTTTTCTGTAACAAAAAGAAAGCTAAGTCCAGTAATATTATAATATAAGTGTGCCATACGAGGTTTGTTCAAAACGTATCGCGAATTTTGAATTTTCGAGGGTTACGTTTACTTTTTTTTACGTTGGTACTCATGTTCTATCATTTATGCCGACAATTTCGGCCATTTTGAATGTTCAGTTAATTGCTGACAGCTTCTTTGCTTGTACACCTCGTATAATTCGAATTCTAGACTTAAGCTCTGTAACTCTTCAAATTCTGCTTGCTTCAAATATAACAATCGGACTGCTCGTTTAAAAATTGCAGAACTATTTCCATATTTTTTAGCAAAATCGCCCCACTGTGCGACACAAGGCTGCATTACTCAAGGCTTAAAATTAATTTAACTGCTCACACACAACTTGCTTCGCATTAACAAGCAAAAGTCTCATATTTAGGTTGTTAATTTACAGAAAGGTTACTTAACAGAATGTCTGTCTGTTCTTGAATTTCATTCAATCACTCGTTAATCGACACCAATTAATTTTAATTTTTTGCGTTCTTTTTCGTATGCACAATTTCATTGATCAACACATTTAAATTGAGAATTTTTGTTGTAGTTCTTCTTTTATTTTAATCAATAACGAAAACATATCTTACAGGCAAAAGCAAAGACTCATTAAATGCTCGTCAAATTTTCTCCACAAGGATAACATAATACATTCAGACTTACAACCATATACATACACATATGTACGTTTCGTTGTTATATGGACGACAACATGTTAAAGTGATATAATTACAATTTGAAATTACAAATATCTTCAATTGTAAATTTACAGTCAAATTCTACTGAGTTTCTTAAATTAAAAGTAATTTAAGTTCCTGTTTGAAGAAAAATACTGTAAGACTGATCGTACACTACGTAATCTACACTAATATTATAAAGAAGTGTAAAGTATGTTGCCAATATTGATAAATGATTGTTGAAGTTAGTGTTGGTTTAACGTAGGAATTTTGTATGATACAGAATGCTTTAACTTTAGCAATTGTTTATGAATACAGGTGTGTATGTTTGAGTTTCAGCAAAATGTAGAATGGAGGCTCTCAGTGTACATAGGACATTTATAGTCCCCTTAAAGTGCTTTGAATAGAGCCGTGGGATGGTAAGACCCCCATACTTAGAAAATATTTATTAAAGCTAGCGCTTTTAGGATTCCGAACTCACCCTCCAGTCCGTCCGTGCGCCCGTCCGTCCGTCTCCAGTCTGAATGAAAAAATAATCTTGCTCACTTGTTACGCTTTAAGGGTTAAACTGTTAAACCAATTTTGATAAAATTTAAGCCCTAGATAGATCAGAGCGTAAAAGAAGTGTTTCTCCCAAACAATCTAGTTGAGTGTTTCCGTGTGTTTTGAATTACACAGCAGTTGTTTTATGCTGGCAACTCCGTGACATTCACATTTTAACTTCATAACAATATCATGCAATGCTTAAAATTTTAAATTTCCAATATTTTGAGTAGCAAAAAAGTATAATGTCTGTGCTTACTTATTGCTTATCTTTTTTTTTGCAACTACAGAAATAATTTTTTTTTATATTTACCATTACTTACATTCTTTAAAACTTAAAGCTTGCAAAACATGGAGCTACATGTTGTGTCTCGTTCCTCCTCCTTCTTTTTTTTTTGTGTAGTTATTTTTGCAGAAAATTATGGCAAACAATAATGACATTGATTGGTGCTGAACGATGGACATAAAAAGCAAAGATAACAGGAAAAAGATAAAATAAAGGAATATGCTGTAATTAATGTAATTGTTTCGAAATCATGTTTTATTAAAAGGACAATTCAGTTTGTACAGGAAATAAAATATATATAAAAGACAATAAGAATGCATGGAAGAAGAAATTAACGAAACTGTGTTAATGATTTAAAAATACTTTGAATAATTTTAATTTTAAAAAATTATATGTATGAAGTTATATAAAAGTGGCCAAGTGTCTTAATCTAAAGTTTAAATTGTTTCTTTTTTTACTTATTCTAGCAAAAAAATTTTAACTGCTTGATAATATAACTTATTTGCTACCAAATTTATTGAGTATTTGTACATGCTTAGATATGTTTTCTTTTATTCCTGATAACAGAAAGCGTTTGCTTATATTATGCAATTGTCGTAATTTGCTTAATTTAGCAGATAACTCGTGCTCTTTAGCGCACAATTATATTATGTACACTTACGCTTAACATTTACAACAAAACAAAAGTTCCAGGAAAAAATTAATATTTTCTAAGATCACGTATCACTAACGTTCTAAGAAACAGCAGCTACATAAATTGTGCGTAAAAAAATATAAAATAAAAACTTCACTTTAATCGATTGTTCATTATTATCACACAATAAAAATATACTATTAAGTTGAAATAAAGAAATATTCGCTTAAGAAAGTTAAGGAATTAGGGTAATAAAATATTTTAAGTAATATTTATAAGCCTTCAAGGTAAACAGCATGTATTTTTACATATGATATTAGGCGCTCAGCTCCATTATCAGTACCATATTAGATAAAAGAAAATATCCTGTTGGTACACCGAAAAATATTTCACTAATAAACACCTTTTATTGCGCATTTTTCTGTGCAGCCACGTATTTCATCAGCACCCATGTCTATCTACTTGGGCAGAGATGATTATTAACATCAGCTATTTAACGTGAACTTTTTAATGAAATAGAATATGAGAAATGATTATTGTGTATACAATTATTGATTTACTTTTAGCTTTATGCGATGCTCTTTTTTATTAAAAAAAATAAATAAATGAACCTAGAAAATTTTTTTTTCAAGAACTTTTGTGGTTTATAACAAAAAAAATTAAGTAAAGTGCGAGTAGTAATTTTTTTTTAAATTTTTTGTTTTGGTGTTTTTTTAATTATAGCACTTTTTATTCGTTTCGGCGGCTTTTTGTAGGTTTTAGGCGATTTTTTTGAGTTATTTTGCAGTTTTAGCGATCTTTTAGTGTTGGCGTTTTTCTTTCGTTTTGAAGATTTTTTCGGATTTTCGCGATATTTTTAGTTTGTTGGCAACTTTGTGCATTTTAGCGATTTATTTTATTTTTAGTTATATATTTCATTTAAGCGCTCTTTTCATTTTGGCAATTTTTGTACGGAACCCTACAATCACATGGTTGTCATGTCGCTCAAACGGATACGAATATTTTGCGGCAATCGATTTCTTTCATTGAAGCTGATTAGATTTTGGATTCAATCAGTCTAGAATTTTGAAATTTATATCGGAAAATTCTTGACATCTGTAAAAATGTTAGCAGGAATTAAGACCAAGATTGAAATTTATAATTGAGGGACTGTTGAATGCGTTGAGTACTTCTTGATATTGAAGGTGGCGTTGGCTGAAGTAGTTAGTACATTGACAGGCATCAAATAACAACATCGCGCATTTTTCTGATGTACATTAGTGTCCCTTTGTATCAGTTGTTGTAGGAAACTTCATGTGATGAACGCATAGTCACTGGTCACTGAATTATAACAACTTCAGCAGATTTTAATCCTAATGTAACATCAGAGCGCCCTCCTTCGTTGTGTAGCAGAATCATCAGCGAAGTAAAACATCCAATAAAAATGGCTACTAATCACAGCTTCAAAAATTTAATATGCCTCATGCAACACCAGAGGCGCTGCAACAGTGCATTATTAAAAACATGCAAAAAGCTGAGTTGTGAAAGAATGAAGCTTTCCTCTATCTCTTCCTTCACCACCTGTCTTCTCTATCACTACCCCTTTCCCAACGAAGGTAACACCTAGGACAGTATTGTGTAAGTAACAAAAAAGTTAACATCGTGGTATTCCAGCAGTAAACTAATGTAACATTGTGGGTTTAAAATCACTTAATACTGGTTTTGAGTAAACAAAGTATCCGACAGTCAGTTGAATTGAGTCGGACTGTATTTTACAAAGAAAAGCAAAGTTAACATCGTGGTATTCTAGTAGTAAATTAACTTAAAATTGTGTGTTTAAAAGCGTGTATTACCGGTGTTGAGTAAATTAGGTGTCCGACAGTCAGTTGAATTGACTCGGGCACTATTGTGTAAAGAACAGAAAAGTTAACATCGTGGTATTCCAGCAGTAAATTAATGTAACATTGTGGGTTTAAAATCACTTAATACTGATTTGGAGTAAACAAAGTATCCGACAGTCAGTTGAATTGAGTCGGACAGTATTTTGTAAAGAAAAGCAAAGTTAACATCGTGGTATTCCAGCGTAAATTAATATAACATTTTGTGTTTAAAAGCGTCTAATAGCAATGTTGAGTAAACAAAGTGTCCGATTTGAAAAGAAATGCACACTGGAGCCCTTTTATTTACTTGCAAATATACAAACCAAGAAAAATAATGCACGCATTCAAACAAAGTTTCCGTAGTTGAAATGTGTAGGGCAATTTTATTTTCACATACACTTCAAATTCAAATTATTTGTTTAGAATATGACAAGTTTTAATAAAGGAAGTTTTTAAAAGGTAAACACTTAACAATATGCATGTGTGTACGTACAAATTAGAAACATTTTAACACGCTTCAAACGCTTGCCATAACATTCAAGAGACATACATATCGTCGGTTGGATATTGGTTTGCTGTAGTCATAATGTATTTTGAATATACTGTGCCGCAAACCAATAACCAACCGACGATATGACGGCATTTTATATCGAACGGAATTTCAAAATATTTCACTAGAGCTTGTACGGAAACTTGTTCATATATTGTTAGATATCGTATAACGTTATTTGTCTATTGATATTATATTTTGTTTTAGTAATACACACACACGTCAAATGCTCAAAATGATAAAAACAATATTAATTTAACAAACAATTGCTATTATTATTTTAAAACTATTGATTTTGCCAATAAATTGAGTTTTATGAAATCTAATATTTGTATGTATGTATGTTTGTATATACATTCAAAACGGCAACAGCAAACAAATTAAATAATAATAAATACTTTACCATAATAGTTTAATTTAAAAGCCATAAATCTTTATAAGCAAATTTAGGTAACTATCGTATTTATGCATTAAAAATCAAATCTATTGGCAAAAGGTTTGCAATTTATTGTTGCTCACATTAACAATTACCATAACAACGTAAAAACTATTGTTTTAATAAATTGCAAAACAATCAAACATGATATGGACTAAATGTAAAAAATATGTACGTAATGTGACGTAATAATGTATTATTTATAGAGATAATCAAAAAATTAAAAAATCTATATTTGGAAATATTTGTTTAGTTTTAGTTGGAAATTTAAATATGAAATTTTTGCTGTTTAATTTGATTTCTCAGGTAAAATAAATATGCGTTATTAAGGGAATAGATTTAAAATTCATATTGATTGTTGGCTATAAAACAAAAAAATTAGGCAAATGAGAAATGTTTAAAATGTTTTGTCGTCCACGGTAAAAGCAAATGTAAAAGTTAGTTCATTAAGCTCTTCCTATTTTTAAATTCAAATAAAGCAAAGTGTGTGTGGCATGTTTTTATTCGTTTGAAAGACCTGTCGATGCCATTATTTATGGAATATAACATCATACAAATAACTGTGGTCATTTCGCTGTGTAGCGCGTATGGAAAATTTTTATCATCTCCTTGTGAGATGACTTATTCTTCAAATCGGTCATGCCGAATGTCAAATGGTGAAACCAAATGTCTTTGGCCAAAGAAAATGGCTAACCATCGACATAGGCATTAATATTCAATAAAAATAAACATTTTTTAATTGCTGCGATTACTTTTTTTAAAGGAATTTAATTTTGCCTGCTTTATTTTCGTTATCACTTCAATCAAAATGTTTTTTCATAAATTAAACATTTTTTGTAAAAAACCATTTCAATCGAATTTAATAAAACCAACCTGCCCTTATAATTTACAATACAAATAACTTTCCCTTCAACTTTGTCACAATAATTGTGGATAAAGTTTAATTTATTATCTTTAGCATTTAAGCAAATCAATAAGTTTGGAGCGAAGAAAAACCTCTATGAGTGAATACAATGTGAAAGTTAACAAAAGAACATATTGTTTGTAGCATTAAAAGAAAATATTATAAAAAAAAGAAGAGAGGTGTCTTAGGACACCCGGTTATAGCTATGCTGCTTAGCTATATAAAACAAATATAATGTGTTAAATAACAATGCAATAAAATTATATTATATGATGATGTCAAATTCGCCGCAAATATTTCATAAAGCTTACATTATTTTCATATTTATGATTTAATCAGGCTAAAGTTTGTATCGCTTTGTAAGCCAAATTACATGTGATAATTATTAATGAACAAATAACATCAAAGTTAGTTGTAAATATTCAGACAACACATAGTTGTTTTCTAGCTACATACGATTAAATTAATGTATTGCTTGTGGCCGGCGGTGGCTGTTAGCAGGCTTACAGCCGATAGGCTGTGTTCTCTGTTTTGTGCAAAAACAAATCCAATAATCCATCTCATTGTATTTGTTTTGTTTTTGTTCACTTCAAAGAACGAAACCAAACAAAATCAAACAATTTATTTTGTTTATTTTCGTACTCTGGTTTTAATTACAAACAAATCAAAACGAAAATAAATTTTTAACTGTAATAATGTCGTTTATTTTTATTACGAAAATCATGTCCTAGCTCCTGTGTAGTAAAATAAATAGCATAGCTATAAAAAGTATTTTATAATTATAAGCTTGAAAAGAACATATTTAAAAACATTAAACAAAAATTCCTTTAATATGGAAAATATGTTGGTGGTTATAAAAGTTTGACAACATTCACAGTATCTGTGCAAGTGGTTTTTATTGAATACCAAGACTATTGATAATAAATTTTGGACAGAATTGGTGCTGTGGGCATATTTTTTAATATTTTTTATCGCAAGCAGACAGCTGCCGTTCCTAAAAGAACTTGATTATATCTGGTCATTTCAGAGGTTTTATAAATAAAAATTTAAATTACTAAAATGAAAATGTTAAGGAAGTATTTATTGCTAATAAAAAATGCTTAAAAATAAAAATCAATTTCCATAACTACAAAGAATAACATTTATTCTTCGTGATAAGTTAAGTTGCTGTAAATATATATATACATATTTGTGGCAAAAAGGAAAAATTGCTTAAGTTGAGATAAGCTGATTTTGGGTTAATGATACCTCCTTAATCTGCATATTTGAAAGTATCCCTTGGCAAAATCTTAATTAATTTGTGCGATTTTTCAAGAAGTTATAGCAAAATTACATGTTTCTTATCATTTTTAGACTTCTTATCTCATTTGGAATAACAGCTAAATTTAAATTATACTTTGGTATATTTCAACTTGAAAGTTTTATTTACAGTGTGTAGAACGATATTTTCTTAAAAAAAATTTAAATTTAACAGCGAAAGAAATAAATTTCTGAAAATTTACTTTCAAGTTTAAAAGTGCTCTCCTGCAAAACAGTAAAATATAACTTAAGGCTTTTTATTTTATAATAAATATTTTTATAAAATTTTAATTTAATATTGTTTTATAAAGATTTTGCGTAATATTGGTTTTGTGCACATTTTTCCAATACTGATGATAAAAATAAAAATAAAACAAATAAGCAATGCAAACAAATAAATATATTTTATTTAATATCCGCTTGTGAATTTTTATTAATATTGTCATCTTCTTATATTTTTCTGTCTCTCTGTCTCTCTCATGATGCCCGCCAATTTTGCATTTTGGCACATAAATCAATATGAAAATTTTACATCATCAACATGCACCTGGATTTTATCATGAACTACGCGAACCGCAACAACATCATCATCAACAACAAAAACAATACAAACAAACAAAAAACAATGACAACAACTTTATAATCATTTCAAAAACAATAACAAAATAAAAATGAAATATGTGTGTGCTGCTTTGCACTGACTACTTTTCTTGCTTTGGGTGCGGCGTTTTCAACGCAGGTGTCCCTTCGCAACCAAGTAATTTCCGGGCCACCGATATCGGCGAGACCGCAGTTACATTGCAATGGTCGAAACCGACACATTCCAGCGAAAATATTGTTCATTATGAATTATATTGGAATGATACATACGCCAAACAGGATCATCACAAGTGAGTATAAGTTTAAAATATATTCAATAAAAGTAACACCTTGCACCAGCTTGCATAATAATCACTGGGTATCAGCATTTCAACATGTTGATGCTCTGCCAAATGAAAAACAAATAAATACAGGAAATTTCATTAAAATAAATAAATTAATGGTTTATATGGTTTATTTCAAATTAAATTTTTGTTATTGAATTTAAAAACGATAAAGAGGAAACTCAATTTCAATTATGAAATATGAACATTTAAAAATTAAATGAAAAACGCAGTAACAATACAAATTACATTTTTTAAAACGATTTGTATCACATACCGGCTTTGTTTTCATATAAATATCACTTTAAAGACCGGAATTAGAAAACTAAGGTTTTATTATTTACTTTTATAAACTAATTTTTTACTCTCTTAATTCTATAGTTTTTATTATAAATATCACAAACTGTTTTTTATAACTTTTTATAACAATACTTTATAAAAAAATAAAATTTGCTTTAAACAGGCGTATTTCCAATACCGAGTCGTATACGCTTGATGGTTTGTATCCTGATACATTGTATTACATTTGGCTGGCAGCTCGTTCGCAAAGAGGTGAAGGTGCCACCACACCACCCATACCCGTCCGTACAAAACAATATGGTAAGCAAATATTTCACTTAATATTATTATTATTATTATTTATTTATAAAACATTTATTAAATATATATAAAAAATAAACAACTACATAATCTTTATAAAAAAAATTATTTAAATAAAAACCTATAACATAAGGTGCTTTTTATATATAGAAATAAAAATTATATACGCATAAATATATAAAATTGATTAATTTTATATACAAATATCATTGAAAAAAAAAACAACTTCAAAGTAGTTACTGAATAATAGTTTTAAGTTTTTACTTTTTTTTACTTTAATTAAACAGTTTAAATATTAAAAAGTTTTTTAAGTTTGAATTTCTAAAGGTGTTGTTTTAATGTTGAAAGTTCATGTATATTACAAATTAAATGTTTAAAAAAATTATAAATCCCTTAGAGAGTTTTTGAAACATGTTTAGTTTTTGAGTTTATTTATTTATTTATTTAAATATTCTAATAAAGAAAAAACAAAATAAAATCATTTCCCAGTTAAACTGGTGCTAACGCATGAAATAAATAATATAAAATCCGCAGCATACTTTTAGTTGCATGATATAAATGACTCAATTTAAAAACTTTTTCTTATGAAACGAGCATTTTGTGTTATGGAACTTGAAAAGCAAAACTGTGAAAATCTTATTTCTTATAAAGAAAATTTAATTTGGATTTAAAAAATTTTTAATATCGAATAAAACAACATAAAAAAGGTGCTCAGGTTTAGTTACAAAAACGACGTTAGTTTAAGAAAATATTTTATTAAAACCAAACAAATAATTTCATATCTACTAAAATTTTAAAAAGCTACTGCTTACTTACAGAATACTCTGCCTATTTATATTAAAAAACAAAATCAAAGCACTCAAATTTGTTTTTATTTTCAATCTAAATAGATAGACGAGAAGTTTTACTTGTCTTCCGTAAACTGGAACTTATTTTTATTAAAAACAAAAATATAGTTCAAATTGCAAATAATTGAAGTATAATTTAAAAATCAAAGCATACCTTAAGGAGCATTACTTTATATTTCTTTCACATTTAATTAACATTTTTAATCTGATAAATAAATACTAAATACACTTAACACTAAATGAGAAATTTTAATTTACATATTCAACACTTATGGAAGACATTTATTTATTTAATTTTAATTCCTAAAGCATACGAACTTATTATTTAAATTATTTATTTATTTTATAATCTATGTATATACAACATATACTCTGATATTAAAACAAGATTATCACATAACACTTACAATAAAACTTTCAGATGCAACCACTCACTCACAGCTTTACTAAATCTAAAAATTTACAAAAAAAAAACTTAAAAAATACTTAAATAAGGACACACACTTAACACTGGGAAGATACAAAAAAGGATACTATTTGCCTAAAATTACTGCATGCAAAAAGTATTTTTCGAAAAAGAGAAATGTTATTTCTCAAATGAATTTCCCCCCAAAAATATGATGTCTTGATTCAGGTACAAATTTTTATTTATTTATAAGTTAAAGTTTAAATTCGTCGTTAAGAATACTGCAAGGAGAAAGGATACTGTAGCTAGCATCATTCTCGGACTGCTATATGTAAATATAAATCAATCTGCAGATGCACTGTTAATTCTAGCATATCTTTTGAGCTCTTAGTAGTTGTCCAGAAGAGCTAAGTTAAAATGTCCTTAAAATTTCCTTAAAATTACAGCAGAATGTGCCAGTTTATCTTGTTTAACAAGGGCAATTGATGTCTTTCGCTACGTTATATATAATTTTTTTTGCGCTTGGAATGGTAAAAGGGACATCTAAAAAGAATCTAGATTCCAATTTCTCTTAACACTGTTTTTTTTACAAACAAAAAAATACTCTTCTATTTCGGATTAAAAAATGCAGCTTTCAGTAGCTTACAAAGAAGGCCGCTGCTTATTATGCAAATAGCTTGCATTTGAGCTTCTGTTCTGTTGTTAACTGGCAACGCAACTGAAATTTAAAGTACTACTACTTATGTTAGTTTTGCAACTAAAAATTATGCCAACAAAGCTTCAAAATGCTAAAAAAAATAAACTAAACTGGCTTTAAAAATTACTTATAATAAAAAAGACGGCACTTAAGGCACAATTCAAATCTTTTACATTAAATATCTCAACCGTAGGAAGATGTTGTTGATTAAAATAATTTTTAACAATCGGCTTTTTTTCGTTTCTTTGAAGCATATTTTAGCCTTTACAATGAATGAGTAGTTTTTTAATTAAATTTTAATTTTTTTCCCAAATTTATGCAGCAACTAAAAGGTTTTGGTTGCCACAAACATTATTGTGATTGGGTTACTTAAATTAACAGCTGTTAGTTGTCAGTTGCCATATGTAATAAAATTTCGCTAACTGGCAACGCCAGTAAAGCTGATGGAAACATTTTCATAATCAGTGAATTCTTTTCAGACTAAACAATTTTTTTTTTTTTTTTTTTTTTGAAAAGGAGTCCTTTATCTTAATGTCGTCTTTACTTGGAAGCACCATATTATACAGACTTATCTTGTGGCTTTACTGACTTTAATAAGAAACGCCATACTAAGCGTGGGTAGAATTTAGTGGTCCAGTGTGCAAGCTGATTTAAACATTTTTAATTTACTGATTACTGAATTTTTCTCAGGTAATTTCAGACTATATTATTCTCTATGGTCTCCATGCGGAGACCCAGTAATGAAGCTCCTGATATCCTCCAGTTTACACTTTCTTATATCACTATTGCTCTCATAGAAAAGTCTGCTCAGCCATCTAAGCCTACGACGTTGCAGCTTCGTGCAATATATTCCTGAGTTCTGGTTCCTCTTCATCCCCGCACATTCTACAGAAATGTGGAGTGCCAGTTTTTCAAATGCTGTTTCTTGCTCTGACCGGGCTGTGACCAGTCAATGCGGCTATCATAACTCGGATGGCCTTTCTATTCATATTCAGTAGCAGTTTGCATCTTCCTGAGTCAAGTTTTGGCCGCATAGCCCTTCGAGACCCACTTCGCCATGAATGCTTGGTCCTGCTCTCTGCCAAAATACTGACTTTCCTGTAGTAATGACCTATCTGTAATTTCACCGATCTGTCACATATTTCCTCATCTAACGCCCACCCTATTCTTGCCTGCATGAGCAGGCAATTTCATTTCCCTTAACACTGCTGTGGCCAGCAACCCAACATAGTCTGACATTATATTTGTCCATAAGCAAATTAAGACCTCTCCTACAGTCACTAAAAAGTTTCAATTTGACATTGTGTCCCTTCAAAGCATATAACGCTGCCTGTTTGTCGACGTAGAAGGTTACCTTCTCACCTTCAGCTAATAAAGACCGCTTTACCTTCATTAAGCTTGTCGGATTTGACCCAATAGCCCCTAGCCCTGATTGCAATGCCTCTATTTGGACCAAATTTTTAGACTTCTTTTTAATAAATTTAAATGTAAATAGGCAAAAAGAACATACATTTTTTTTAAATCATTAAAAAAAATATTAAATTATCGGCAAAATGAAAAAAAGATTTAATACTTCTTCAAGAAAACTCTCCAGAGATCTTTTATTTGACTTTATCAAGGAAAAAATAATATTTCCTAAATAATTTTCTATGTCAATTTGTATTTAGTTCTAAAGCAGTGCACTTGCATGAGAAACAATTTTAATTCAGATTCATCACTAAACAAACATAACTGCCAGATACAATAACACTCACTTGCAAACAAACAAACCGAATTCACGATACAACCTTAAATTGTTTGTTTTAATTTTAATATACATAAATATATTTTAAGTTTATCACAACATTTTTAGCTCTAACAAGACACAAATAATTAGGCTGCGCTACACTCATGTTCAAAAACCAAATGAACAGCTGAATATAAAAAATTAAAGCAAAAAAAAATGTTCTTCAATTAAAATATGAATTGTGCATTTATGGACTGACTTCATGTGCCCCTGAATTTCAACATAAAATATTTAAAAAGCAAATTCGTATTTGATATTGCAAATAGCTTAAAAAAAAGTAAGCGTAAAATTATTTAAAGCATATTTCTTCTCTTCGAGTGTGTGTGAGTATGTGTGTATGTGTGTGTTTGAATCAAAACTAGGAGTGAGTGAGAGAAAGAGTGTGTGTGTATGTTCAAATATTGGCACAGCAAACATTAACGCACCAATTAAAACAGCTGCAAAGCAAATAAGCTTATTATTAATAAAATATTGCACATAAATAATTTAACAAATGCAACACCAAAAAAAAAATAAAAACAAAGTAATAATAAATAAATGGCACCTTTTTATTAGCACAAATTAAATTAATAAAAGTCCAAATGCAAACAATAAACACTAAAAACATTAAAATAAAAATAAATAACCGCAACAACAATAACACTTAATTGTTGTAATATCAGCAGCACTTCCTCTCCATATAAACGCACTGTAATTAAGCACCTGTAATAATAAAAAAAATATTAACAATCATATAAATTGTATTAAATGAATATAATAAGCGATGAGGAAAATAAATAAACCAAAACAGTAGAGATGTAAAGTTTTTATTTGTAACATAATAAAACGAGTTAAATTTATTTAATCATCAAAGAGCAAGAGACCAATAAATTTTCTATTGGAGTTAAATTTTCAGGAATATTTGAGAAAAAAAGTTTTATATTTTTTTGATATTTTCGGAACCAAAATACTTTTGATTTTTTCGTTATTAACTCATTGCCGCTGTTAAAAGGCAAAGTCTGACCTTATAACGATTTAATTATTGACAAGGAATTTCACAAGAATATTTACAAGATTTCTGATGAAGAGTGTTTTTTCTTAAGCCCGGCCAACTAAGAATTTTAAAAAATAACTAAAATAAATAAAACTAAAATGTAATCCAAAAGAATTTTTATATTCGGAAGATAAATACATGGCACTTGATGCATATGGCAGAGCTTTTGCTGTTCTTGACGAAGTGCATTCTAAATATCCAATTTGCGCCACTTTTTCGAGCATTTCTGGACATATCACGAATTACACGAACAATTTTGGCCTCCTAGGCGATAATTGTTAATGGTTCATCAGCATAAACCAGTGACTACACAAGAGCCCACAGAAAATAATCGAGAGAGGTCACATCGCAGAATTATCGGCAAAGTAAAATAGTAAATAAAATGGCTGCTAAACACAGCTTCGAAAATTTAATATGCCTCATGGACACCAGAGGCGCTGCAACACTGCTTTATTAAAAACGTGCAAAAAGCAGAGCTGTAAAAGCATGAAGCTTTCCTCTATCTCTTCCTTCGCCACCTGTCTTCTCTATCACTTTACCTGATTCTATCACTATACCTGCCCTCATTCGTTGATGTTTGTAGCATTGAATCGTCGGCGAGGTAAACTAAGTTATAAAATGTCTGCTTGGTAATGCACCTACTTAACACCAGAGGCACTGTAATGGTGCAAAATAGTAGAGTTTTGAAATGCCTTAAGTTTAATCATTTAATTCTGCAGCATCTGTCCTCTCTTCACTTTAGCTTTCCTAAAGAAGTTAACGTACATTTATAGCGTGTCATAACCGCGAAAAAAGCTTAGGAGACATAATATTCGAACTTAGTTTTTTGACCAAAATCGATCATTTGCTATCGTAAATAATGGATTTTTTTTCTCGACTATGGCTCGATATATATTATAGTAGGCATATTAATTAACTGAGAGTTACTTTGTTCATATAAAAAGAGTAAACTGCTCTATAAAAATTAACGAAAAGTATAATATCAGAATTTAAAAAAAAACTTTAGCTGCGATATCAACTCTTTATTCCCCGTCTCGGGAATTACGACAGGTCATTTACTACTGAGTTTAAACGAGCTAAACACTTGCTTTGTCGTCTCAGCTAAGTATCTTAACTGTTTATAAACCATTTGCTCATATAAAAAATACATATGATTAATTTTCTTTAAGCAAAATTCATTAGTCTTCTTTTGGAAATTGAAATTCCTGGGCAATCTAACTCGTTTTATTTTCTAAGCACTCTCTCTCTCTCTCAATGATTTAGCAAGAACTTATTGACTTGTGATCATAATGTTTTTACCTCTACTGTTAATTATTTATTTTCTTAAATAACATGAAAATCCAAATTGAGTGGCTAATTGATATAAATATATGTTTGTAATTGTTTGATAAAAAAAAATTAATAGTTGAAGCATGTGTGTCATAAATGAATTCTTATTTTCTCTGAAATCTACAGCATGTCTGTCACAGTGAAATAATAATGAAATTTATCCTTATTTTGTGTTCTATAGGCTTGAAAAATATATAAAGTTACTTAAAAAGTAGCTTAGAGTAGACTAAAAATATGTTAATAAAGAGATTCAAAGCCGATTTAAATCATTCAAATTAAAATTTCGCCTGAGTTTTATTTTTATTTATTAAAAAAAAAATAAGTAAATAAATAGAAAATCTATTTATTTAAAAAAATAAATAAAAACAAAATTCGCCTGAAAGCATGCTTCAAAAATGCATAAATATACAATGACTTGAAATCGCTTTTTTTTTAAAACATCAACCGTTAGAATTAGTGAGAATTCAACTCTCACTACTTTCTTACTAATTCTCGCGCGAGTGTTACCTTATAAAAATTATTAATATAAATTTAAAAAATATTTGAAATTTATTTGCTGGTGGTTGAGCATGTCTGTATACGCATTTCATTGGCGTTTCAACCAAATCATCTGTAGACTCCAACCACACGTTTTTAAAAAGATTTTTTAAATCACTTATAAAATTTTACGCTTTGAATCTGTTTTGCAATTTAAAATTTTTATTTAACGTTTGCAAATACTCCAACATACTAAATAAATAGTTTGCTATAAAATTATCTTTTTAATTAACGTAGTCGTTTTATATTCATTTTGCTTGATGTATTACTTTAATTATCATTTGGTTTTTTTTATTGTTTTAATATAAAAATATGTACGCATATACATACATATGTTTGTATGTATGTATTTTATCACTTTGCATTAAAATTTTTATGATTGTTACAAATTGTTTGTTTGCCACCTTTTTAATTTTTTCATTATTACTCTGCACAATTTTTTTTTGTTTAATATTTATTAATTTAATGTCATGAAAATGTTCAGTTATATGTTGTTATTAATTCATTATTATTATTATAATTATGTGTCTGTTAGTTTTATTTTTAAATTTATGTATTTATATTGCTTTTAATCAGAATTTGTATATGGTTTTTTTGTGCAAACTTTATTTGCATTATTAAAAATGTTTGCCAGGCTTGTGTACTTGAAAGTTAATTTAACGTTTATAAAATATTATTCAAGTTGACTAGGTAATGAAATTCATGAAAATCAAAGCAATTAGTTAATTAATTTTGTCGCTTTAAGATTGAAAAAAAGGAGGAGAAATGTTCCAAAAAAATTATCATTAGTCTTTTTTCAATTACTGAATTTTTTTTAAGAGACTCATTGTATCTAAATTAAATTAAATCACTGATTTATTCGGTCAGTTTTTTTATTGAAAAAAATAACTTTAAATTTATTTATTTTCAAAAGTTTATTTAAAAAAAATATTCAACTAAAATGTCAATTGATTCAGTCATTATCTAAAAAATGCTATAGTGAAAATATAAAAACAAAACAGAAACCTTCTATGCCAGTGCTTTCAGATTTTTCTTTACACAGAAAACAATATTTCTCAAATTAGAATCCTTATAAACTAAAAATTTAATTATCCTATTTAAACTTTTAAATTAATTAAATTTTTAAATAAGACTCTAAGTTGGCCCAGTTTAAATTCCAATTAAAGATTTTAATCTGTTTTCAAACAAAAATTTAATTGACTCAATTTATTATTAAATTATTGATTGATTACTTGTATTAGCGTTGATTAGAAAAAAAAATTGCTGTAAGTATTGCAAAGTAGAAGTTATTATAGAAAAATTTGTATCTCTCGATTTCATTTGTGATTTATTTCATGGTACCGGTTGAATCATGGGTTCAAGTCATGACGAACTGGTTCGATTTAGGGGAAACATGGATGATGATGATTTTCACTTAACATGTCATTGGAGATCATGTGTTTTTGAGGAAATTTCAATAATTTCTTTTTCATTAATCAATTAATTAATCGAACCAATGCATATTCCCTGATTCTAAGACGTTTTTTCATAGATTAGAAACTAAGTATTTTTTTTAACGAAGCTGTGCATGTTCCCTGATTTTAAAGCTTTTTGGATGTGAATTTTCATGACATGATTTAAGAAAGCGTTGAACAAGAATTCACTTCATGTAACCTTGTCTTTTTCACGCCCTTTTCAGGTCTTTTAGCTACTTTTTTTCCGGGTAATTATTATACAAATTGTGCAGTCTGGATGTCCACTGAGACTTCCAGATAGTCTCAAAGAACTTGTTCCAAAGCCTCGTCAAATATTTTGAATTACATCTCAAGCTTCTGATTTTCATAAATTTCGTTTCCAAAAGTCGTAGATGAAAATGTTCTTTATTTTTTATTACTGAATAACAATTAATTTATTATGTATTTATTATTTATTTATTATCATTATTATTATATATTTTAATAATGTATGTCTATGAGAGTATACAAATTTAATTTTTAATTTTAGCACAAATCCTTAATTCTTAAAATACCAGAAATGTTTGCTAAGATGTAATTCAAATATTATGTTTTAAATATTTAATTATTTTTTTAATACTCTTTACTAAATTAATAAAATGAGTTAAAAAAAAATTAGTTTATTTTATTATTTTCTTTTATATATTTGTAAAACCAGTTTTTTATTTATAAAGAAAATGTTTTTATCATTAATATTTTCGTACCTTTTTAAAAATTATAATTTCTTTCAATCTTAAAAAAATCTGTCCAAATGGTTTATGCAAAAAAAAATTAAAGCACCCGTTTGCCTAGAAAGCAAATACATGTAATTGCATTGCACTTTATTTTAATACTTTCTTTAAAACTTTTTAATATTAAAATATAGAAAATATATAAATTTCTAAATTTCTAAATATAGAAAATATATAAATTTCTACTTTATATATAAAACTATTAACAAATACAAAATATGTATATAATTTCCTATTATGCATGATTTTAAAATTAAAAACTAGCACGTTTCTATAAAACTTATAATTAGTATAATTTTTTAATTTAAGTTTTTTTAACAAATAGTTAAAAAAAAATAAATATTTCAGCAAAACTGATTTCTAAGTTTCTTGCATGAATTAAATTTTTATTTTCAAATTTGATGAAGAAGAGAAAAAACGAAGTTTTTTAAAAGACTAGACGACCAACTGCTACTTCTTGCTTCTGAATTAGATCTTTTTTCTCATTTCCTTTAGTTCATAAATCCAGTTTTCTAAACTGAATATTATTTTAACCCCCAGATTCATAAAAAAAAATAAAATGTATTTGGAATCCATTTTAAGAAAATTTTATATGAAAAATTTTAAATAAAATTTATTTCAAACTGATTTTAAATTTTATGAACATGGAGGCAAGTTTTCAATAAATTTTTTTATATATTTCTGCTTAAAACCAAAAATATGCATTAAAAATTAATAATTTAAAAATAATTACAAATATAACAAATTGATTTGATTTATATAAATTTGAAGTTTTTGCATAAACCATTGGTATTTATTTAATTAAAATTTTTTATTTAATTGAACTCACAAGTAACTCACCAGGAAAATTTTTCTTTACTCTAGAACTCATTTATAAAATTGTTGTTGAAAAACAGTTTCAATATATTCGTCTCTTAGGCGAAGTAATTAGCAAATACATTTTACCCTATAAATAAAAATACATTAAAGTCATTTTAGAAATACCCTCGTACTTGATCTACTGCATAAAAAAATAAAAGCAAATAAATTTTAGGGTCTTATTTTTTAAAACGCAACGCTAGTGGAAAATAAAAATTATATTTTTTATATATATTATAATTATATATAAAATTTATCAACGCCTTGCGTTGCGTTTTACAAAACAAGGGCCTTAATTTATAATTGCAAATACAATAAAGTAGTCATGAAAACTACCTTCGTGTATTGTCTACTGCACAAAATCTTTGAAAGCCGAAAAAATGAAATTGTAATAAAATGATTTAACTGTTTGCTGTAATGACATTAAAACACTACAGTGAACACTCGACAATCTGAAACTCAAGGCACCCAAGAAATATAAATTTAAAAATATGTTTGTTGCCAACTGATGTTTTATCATCTTTTTGCCATGCGCTTGAGAATCTTTTTAACCTGTACCACATTAACGAGTATAGACTGTAATTACGCCCGCTAGAAGAAACAAATTTTCCTGGTGCATTTAGCTTTTATTTATTTTTATTTATATTAATAAAGTTATGTTTCCTTTAATCATGTTTATTTGTTATTAATTTGTCTTATTGTGTTTTATTTTTTCTTTTCATATTTACATTATTTGTGTTGAAAAAAAAATTTTGTTTTTGTTTTTTTTTTAAACTCTAACAAAATTTTGATGTGATGCTGTTTAATTTAACCAAAAACTGTTTGAAAAAATTATGAAAAAATAACAAAAAATTTACCATCATCAATCAACAACAACAACAACAACAAACAAACAAAATATGGCTTAAAATTGCATACACTGCTACAAATAATTAAACCACCACTCCAATCATCCATCAATATTTCAAACACATCTTGTCATTCCAAAACAAACCAACAAAAAAAATTAAATTTTTTTTCAAACAAACAAACAAAAAACTCATTGAATTGTCAAAACTCGTACCACCAACTCGTTCCAATTTTAAATGTATATATATAGTACCAGGTGCCCCACCACGTAATATAACGGCTGGTGCCAGTAGTGCCACCACTATAGCGGTAAGCTGGCTACCTCCACCTCTAGAACGTTCAAATGGTCGCATTATCTACTATAAAGTGTTCTTTGTTGAAGTGGGTCGTTCGGATAGCGAGGCCACTATAACGACTCTTAATAAAACCGAAATTGTTTTGGACGAATTGAAACGTTGGACCGAATATAAGATATGGGTATTAGCTGGCACTTCTGTAGGTGATGGACCACGTTCGCATCCCATTATAGTGCGTACTCATGAGGATGGTATGTATGAATTTAAAAACAAACAAAAAAATCAATTTACTTTTATTTGAAAAAAAAAGAATAAGTCATTTTATTTTACAACATTTTATTTTATTTTATTGCAAAATTATTAATTTCATGCGTTTATTAATTTTTCTTTTAAAATAATTTAAACTGTCTATTAATGGTTGACTTAATATATTAATTAAAATAAATTTTTTGAATTTTGATTATTGTTCCGCTCTTAAAAAGCCGACATGTAAGCAGCTTGTAACCAACCATAATATTTTTGGATATAAAAAAAATATTTTTAAAAACATTTTTTTATTTCTTTCCACCATCTTTTTTTGAGACAACCAGCAGGATTTAACGAAAAATAAAAAATATCTATCATATATTAAAAACGTCGACAATGAAGTTTTTGAAGTCACGTTTTATAACATTAAAAATTATTTATTTTTTTAATCTAATTTTGTTTTAATAATTGTGTGTTTTATATGATTTGTTTATTACATTTTTATGATTTTGTCTAAAAAAAATTTGAAAATTATTTAAAAAAAAGATAAAAAGTATTTAGGGCGGGAATAAATTTAGTTGTTTTAAAAGGTACTTCTTTAAAAAGATACTTTTTTTAAAAGGTACTTTTTAAAAAGATACTTTTTTTAAAAGGTACTTTTTTAAAAAGATACTTTTTTTTAAAAGGTACTTTTTTAAATGTAATTATTTTAAAAGGAACTTTCTTAGAAAGGTATTTCTTTACGAAGATACTTTTTTTAAAAGGTACTTTTTTAAAAGGTACTTTTTTCAAATGTACTTGTTTTAAAAGGAACTTTCTTAGAAAGGTACTTTTTTTAAAAGGTACTTTGTTTTGAAAGTAATTTTTAAGGGGTACTTTATTTAAAACGTATTTTTTAAAAGGGTACTTTTTTAAAATGATACTTTCTTTTAAAGGTACTTCTTTTAAAAGGTACATTTTTTAAAATATACTTTTTTTAAAAGATACTTTTTTAAAGGTACTTTTTTAAGGTAATTTCTTTAAACGGCGCGTTTTTTAAAATGTACTTTTTTTGAAAGGTACTTATTTTTGAAAGGTACTTTTTATGAAAGGCACTTCTTTTAAAGGGTACTTTTTTTAAAAGGTGCTTTTTTAAAAGGTACTTTAAGGTAATTTCTTTCAGCGATACTTTTTTAAAAGGAACTTTTTTAAAATGTCATTTTTTAAAAGGTACTTTTTTCAAAAGGTACTTTTTTATAAATCTTAATTTTAAAGAACTATTTTTTAAGAGCCTTTTGAAAAAGATTTTTTAAATGCTCGTTTTAAATGGAATCTTTATCAAAACCGCTTGGTTTTAAAAGTACTTATTTTAGAAACATTTTTCCGAAATACTCGTATATTTTTTAAAACAAAATTTTGGATAACATTTGTCCTAAACCACCAAATTCTTGGAAGTGTTGAAAAAAAAACTTGTGTGTCAGGTCTGACTGAGCATTCAAATTTTACACAAAACTATTTCAACAAATATAAGCGAAATGTAATTTTCAAATTCTTTTTAAACTTTATTTTTTAAAGGATTTGTTTCTTTTTTCTTTCATAATTTGATTTTATTAAATACTTTGGGTTTTATATTAATTTGGAAAAATTACAATTAAAGTTGGCACTCGCAATTATTATTTGAAAATTCTCTTTTTTTTCATATAAACCACCGGAAATTATTGCAATTTCTTTAAGCACTCAAGAGAGCTGTAATTTGTTTACTAAAATTGGCACCTGATATTTGCATATTTTTTGGTCTCTATAATAATTAAACAATTTAACGTTTAATTAAATTCTATGCATTTGTTTTTATTTGTTTAACTTTTAATTTTGAAGCACATTTTAAAAATATATAACTTTATTTGTATGCTTTTTAGCTAAATAAAATTTCCTTAATTTCAGTTTTTGTATTTATTAAAAAAATTTTTCTAACTACCTTTTGTTAAACGACTGCACCAAATGCAAAAAACAAATTTTTTGTGCAACTTTTGTAAAGCACCAAATTTTTGTGATAATTTTTCCACCTTTTTTATAATAAACATACATTTTTGTCACACAATATCTATATAAAAACAAATATAATTGTTGCTGTATTTAATTCCAAGCACTTTTACTAGATGTATGATAAAAATAAATGAAAACAAATTTTTGACTTTCTATATTTTGCAATAAGTCAAAACAGATGATTTTTTGAGCATGTTTATCTTTTTTTATATCTATTATATCTAAAGAACAAAATGCATGATTTGTTTTAATTTATAAATGATAAAAAAAAACCACAAGCAATTAATATAAATTTCTACTGACCAATAATATATTTTTAGAACTAATATAAAAAATGCCAGCAGAAGAATCTTTAAAAGAAAATGGCTTTAGGGAACACACATAATATTTCGCTGAAATTATTTATGTGTGTATATATGCATGTGCATACATTTGTATATACATACATTTGCTTACATAGAAATGTCCCTTATAGATTTTCACCTCGAATCTGTTCTATTAAATATCCACTGTAAGACTTTTGCTACTGTCCTCGTGCTTTTTTTAATTTATTTTTTTACGTTGTATATATTTCATATGAATGTATGTATATGTATAATATTTATTTTATTTTCTTGTTTAAACAAGCGCTTTTACACAAGTATTAACTAATACATGTATAAACAAGTATTTATGAACGTGTGAGTTTTTTGCACTCTGGTGTGCAACATAAATCGCAAGTTTAATGGCATTTAAATGAATTTGTTCGAAAACAATAACACAATACTAATTTAAATAAATTTCAATTAAATTTGCTCTCACGGGTCCGCGTGTTTTTTTTTCTTCTTCAGATTACAGTTAATCCCGCTGCCGTTTGGTACGCTTTAAAAATAAATAGTAATCTTATTTGAAAATTAAAGAATACTAAGGAAAATATTTAGGGCCAGTTTCACAATGTCGACAACGTTCGACTTGTCGCACACTTACATTTGAAACAATAATAAAATATGAAAAGTTGTTTTTGTTTTGAATGTCAGTGTGCGACAAGCAGCGTGTTACCAGATATATTTTTTTTAAATCTTCTTATATCTGAAAAAACAACTTTTTTTCAAAAAAAAAATCTTTTATTCTACAAAAGTACCAAAATTTTAAAAGAAAACATAAAAATGTACTTGAAATTAATTTTATTTAAAAATATAAAAACATAACATATAATAAAAAAAATAAAATAAAATTCATATTTAGATTTAGAGATCTTTAAAAAACTATCACATACATTAATAAACATATTTCTTATTTGTACACTGTTTTATTAAAATTTAAAGCCATTTAAACGGCATAGCCGTACATAAGCGAGAGTAAACACAATTAGACACTGTCGCAGTAAAAGGGAGTGAGAAAATATAGGAAAGATTTTATTGCATACATACATAACTTAATATTTTCATCCAATATACTGCAAAAGTTAAATTATGTACTTATAAAAAACTTGACAAAACTTTATATTTTCAAAAACCTTTTTGGCATCTCAAAACACTTCCAAAAAAAAGGAAAACTTGAAAAATGGTAACGCTGGCGACAAGTCGAACGTTGTCGACAACGTGAAATTGGCCCTTAAACTTTTCAAATATCGATCGCATTAATCAATCGTCGTCACCTGTTCTTGAGCGACGTAACGGATAGACAATCGAATAAGGGCGAATAATTGCAATGCGTCATTGAAGAGTTGTTCCATTTTGCAATTGGGGGCCTATTCAAAATGAAACGGTTTATTTAAACACCTTGAATAAAGCTTCTTTTGAAGCACCCTGTATCTTTACCCTTATGACGATTAACTAGAGCTTCTAAATGCAAAATGCCAATTATTCCTATCAACACCAGCAGAATGTTGTTCCATTCCATTCTATTCCATTCCCTCATTCCTTAAGGTCCAACTTAAGTAATATGAATAAGCAAACTTAAGCAACTGTTCGATTACATTCAATACGTATGTGTGCAACTATAATGTAGTTAATGAAACTTTTCGTTAAGTTTCGTCAAATGTCATTTGCTTAAGTAAAGTGCCAAACTGAACGCACGTTCCGTACGGAAACAACGGTTTGTGCATTTTTTAAACTCAAATAGACAGCAGCAGAAAATATTAATTGCTTTTAAATATTTTTTTTATTGATTTTTAATTTGAAACTCAGAAAATAAAGCAAAACTTTAATTTGCACTTATTTTTTTACAACATACATATGCACACATATACATGTGTTTGCTTATGTATATTCACTGTTGTACTTTTTAGTAGGCAAAGCAAATAAAACATGTAATAAAGTGATAGATATAATTATTTGTGAATTTTTAATAGATAAGTGCATTATAACAAATTAATTAGATTGAATTGCATTCATTTAGGAGTTATGAGAAGAAACAAAATTATGAACAATACCTAGATGTGCAGCTATGGCTAAGAAGTGCTTAAGTTCATGTAAGTACATTATGGCCACCTAAAAGTCACCTCTGAAATGTTTAAGCATTTGACAGGCTTATCGTTCAATTCTGACATTAACTTAAGCCAGCTTATTCATATTATAGTTGGGCCTTTATGCTTCACCCACTGCGTGTGTGTTCTCAGTTAATTTAAATTAAAGCAAATTTATTTACTAACAAATAAACTTAAATAAATTTACAAACAATATTGATTTTAGCTAGAAAAAAAACAAATAAATAATAACATAAATCCTTCGAGATTTGAATTAATAAAATATAAATACATTGAAATAAGGGAATGAAATAATTGTGTTTGTTATTTACTTACAAAATATTCCAACAATTTTAAAACAAACAAGAGTTTTTATAAAAAAAAAAATTAAATAAATAAAGTAATCACATGCATATTAATAGATTCGATGAAGATAAAATCATAAATAATGTTTTAACAAAAGAAAACTCTAAAATTATAATAAAAATTATTTATTTATTAAATGTTACAAATACAATTACAAATTATATAGTAACTTTTTTTGAATTTCACCCGTTGTAGTGAAGCAGAATAGATTCTTTGGTGGGAACCGAAGCCACAAACCCAGTTAGGCTACCAGAACACACAAGTTTGATGTAATGAGATTTTTTTTTAACAAACAAAAATTAGGAAAATTCATAAAATTTTGCAACCTCGAACAAGGGAGTCCTTGTAAATTTTTTAGATGTGAATTTAATTATATAAAGATTCTTCGGGCATGTATTTTTTTTTCTATCAAGAAAATGTATGAAATTTATAATTAAATTGCTGGCTTCGACAATATTTTATTTATACATAAAAGCTTTACCAAATATCACTCTAAAAATGTTTGGGTTTTTGTATATAAAATGCCGGAGTTTTTGTACTTTTTGTAAATTATCTGCAAGTAGACAATTTATATTAAGTTTAATACACAAACACTATTATTTTATTTATTTTTATTTTTGGCCAAAATGGACTTGTCTTAGGGAAATAAGCCATTCGATATCGTTCGAAATTTCCATACAAAGCCAATGAAAATTTAATGAAAATTTCTTCGGTATCCAATGTCGTAATTTTTTCCCTGTTCAAGACTATCGAAAAAGCCCTTTTTTTAATTTATTTATATTGAAAACATCAACGAAAAAATAAGAAAATTTATTTTTTTTTTGGGCCTGGCCCACGATTTCAACAAGAAAGTTTCTATTGCTTACAAATAAATATACTTAATTTGTTTTTGTTTTCAATATAAATAAGTAATATAAACTTTCTTGTCTACATCGTGGAAGAAGCCATTCTTTCGATCTGCACAGAAAAAAAATTTTCCTACAATAGAGAAAAAAAAACTAAAAATCAATTAAACTTTTGTTTAAAAATTTAATTTAATTAAAACTTTAATTGACTCCATAAAATTTTTAATTGATTTCTGGTTTTTTTTTGCAATTAAACGTGTTATTGCTGGACATTTTTTTCTGTGTGGTTGATTATTTTATATATTTTATGAATAATGTCTTATTAATATTAAAATATGAATTTTTGATTTTTGCTTTTATGCTGCTTTTTCAAAAAAAATTTTGTTTTTTTTTAAACATTGTATAAAATTTTTGTAAATTTAATGCATATCATCATTAAAAACAAGTTATCTTGCTGCAAAAGGTTGGCAAGAAATTTTGAAGTGTGTGGACCCACTCATATATAAGAAAAATAATTTTTTCTTGTTTTTTATCATATAAAACTAATTTATTCTTATAATTAAAGTTTCCTTAACTAATTTTTTTATTAAAGTAAATTTTTAGTTTTATTAAATTAAGATGCACTAAGACCTGCACACAAATTACGGCATTCGAAATTTTGAAAAAATCCATAAAAATATTTAAATATTTGGCGCGATAATGTGTGCCATAATTTATTGATCCCCTGTTTTACCCCCAACAGGTTTTTTGGTTCAAGTTTTGATTTAATTTGGTTTGATTGACAAATCAACTCATTCACGTAAAATCAAACCTTGAACAAACAAAAACTTGTTGTGTGTGAAACAGCTCTTTAATATAAAAATTATATATATATATCACAATTTTCTATATAACATATTTATATACATATGTACGTACATACTTATATGTATTTAGTTAATGTAAGCAACTTAAAGTTTAAGCACAATTAAATCCTTAAGCTCCTATTTAGAAGCCACACAAGCACAAATACACATACAAGCGCACTAAAGCACCAAAGCACTGCAGCACTTTATATATATAAATGCATATGTTTGTAGGTATGTACGAGTATGTATGTATGTATGTACCTAAAGTTAACATGCTCAAGTGTTTAAGCATCTTATGGAGTATGCTATAGTTTTTAAGTTTCAACACATTAACACCTACTGATTCTACTCTTCACATGTTCCTTTACCCTTTAAGATGTATGTGTGCTCGCACTTAATATGATTTACAGCACAGTTAAAATAATGCAAACGTATGTATGTATGTATATACGTGCGTATGTCTGTATGTATATATGGATACGCACATACGTATATTTTTTATATGTAACTAATCTGCACTACAAACTTAGCAAATGCAATATTTAAAAAGTTTTTTTTAACCCTCTCACCAGCCCATAGTGTGCACACAATTAATTTATTTAAAAAATTTAACTATTTAAGAAAGTTTAACATTTGTTAATGCATTAATAATAAAATAATAATTTATTTTACTTATTCAGTAAGATATTTTTTATTAAAAATACATTGAAATTGATTATTTAACCCGTCAATAATCAATTTCAATTTCAAAAAATTTTTAATACAAAATATCTTACTCCTCTGCGCATGCAGGTCATCAGTTCTAGTTGTTCTAAGAACTTTTTGGGTAAAAATTGCCTGACCATCTCCTTTCCATTGATTAAAAAAAGTGTACCACCAAACTGCAAGTAAACGCTTTCAAATAAACAAGAATTTTGCAAATCGACCTATAAATGACAGAGTTATGCATGGGGGAGCCAATTGCCCCCTCCGATTTTGGAAATAAAAATTAAGGGACGAAACCGCAGGCAACCCCTATTAAACAAAAAAGAATATTGAAAATCGCTGCACAAAAGGCAGAGTTATGCATAAAGGGAACAAAGTTCCCCCTCCGATTTGAAAAAAAATATGAGACCAAAGTGGGCAAACCCTTTCAACAAAAAAATTTTGAAATTCATTTTATGAATGACAGAGTTATGCGTGTACAAACATAAAAAAGTAGAAATAATATACAACAAATTTTGGTAAAAATTTTTTATAATTTTTAACTATTTTCATTAAAATAAAAAAAGGGTTCTTCAGGCGGGTGCTAAAGTATATACAGGCTTAAAGTAGACCCTTTCATCTTTCACTGGATGGTTTCGTTTTTTTCCGTTTTATTCCTCAAAATTTATACACTACTTAACTTTAAATTTTAGGAAAATATGGGGTTTTAAAATTGATTACATATCACTATAACTACACACTATACAGGGTGCGCACATACCATTAATTAGAAACAACAGTTTACACAACAAAACAAAAAAAAACTGCAGCCCATTATCAGTAATATTATGCGAGAAATCATAATTTATTTCGGATCAAAAATTAAAGTTTTTTTAATTAACATAATTTCTTTGTTTTTAGCAGCATGCCGCACCCACTAGTGCAATTATGTTTACTAAATCGTTTGGCTACCTTAAATTTGATATGATTCCTTTCTGATGGCGTAAAAACTTTAAGAATCTATTGCAGGAAAGAATATAGGTTTTGACCAATGAAAATTGATTCTGAACCACCGTGTGTCGTATACTTTTTTTAATAAATCACTGCCATGAATTTTTTCGCGCTTTCCACTTGCTGGCTGATGTTTTGTATGTAGTTATAGTTTATTGCGATATATTGATGTGAATATATCACTTACAAAATCAACTTCTTGCAACTCTCGTATTTAATTTCAACATTCGTTTTTAATAAGTCCAAAGGTAACATTTATTTTTAATTAAATTTGCGAACACTTTTTTCAAGAAATATCATTCTTATATAAATCAATTGCTATAAATAATCTACCTTTCCGCTATATCTTTCATGATGCTTAAATCTTACGAAAAACTTGCTTAATTTAATAGCCTCATACGTTAAAGAGTTCAGACCCTTAATAATTTTATGCTTGTCTCAGTGCTGATGTATCTTTCATTGAAATTTCTACAGTAATTATTTTGTTAAATGGCTTAGGATTCTTTTTAGAAAATTATTTCACTAAAAAGACTTAAGGTGACTGAACCTTTATTAATATTTTTTGTTTTAACAAACAAGACCCTTATCATTTTGACGCTCTTCGTTTGTAAATAAAATGTTGTTGGCTTCTTTGCCTTTTTCAGCATTTTTTTTTTTTGTTTTTTTTTTGTTTCTTTTTTTCTATTTTATATACACTTCATCACAATAATTGTGTTTATGCATTGCACTTAAAGTGAATGACAGTCTGCATATGAAAACAAAAACTCACAGTGTGAAGCAAAATTAAAGCATACTTTTAGGCTGTCCTCTAAGCAATAGACATTTTTGTAAAAATTGCTATCTTTTTCATTTTTGCTGTCTGCATTAATACACATTTTTGTGCATAATTCTACATCTGCTCACTTAGGTGCTTTAAGTATTTTTTCCACTATATAAAATCCATGAGTTGGAGTATATACTTGATAATATTAACTCAAGTTAAGTAGATTTTATTATATTTATATTAAAAATATTCGCGTGCAGTGTTTACATAAAAAAAATTATTTTATACATATATAAAATAATAATTGAAAACATTTGGTAGCGCCAAACTGCTTTTTACTATTGTACACAGAAAAAATTTAATTTTGTATTCAATTACTTAATTCGAAAAATCACATAAGATTTTACTGAAGTAGCAGCTATCGCAGAATTCATAAAACTAAATACCAAAATTCGTAAAAATTTATTCAAAATAAAAAACTTATTTTTTTTTTTGCTTATTAAAATAAATAAAATATTAAAATTTAAAATCAGTTTCAAAAACACGTTTGTTAAATTTCATTCAAATCTATTTGATGATTTCGGCGATCACCGTAAACGCTCAGTAAAATATTTCAATTCTTTCTAGGTTAGATTAGGTTAAGTTAGCAAGTTGCTGGTGAAAAATGAAATCTAAGGGTCCAGCTCACTTGGGTTCAATACGATGATAACTTTGTGCTACCTCAGCTCATATTGAATTGAGAAAATTTTTTAAACTGTCAAAATTAGTTTGCACCATATACTTTAGTTCGTGTTTTTTTGTGTGTTTCTGACAACTTAAACATAAAGTTGTTTTTTGTAATGCTGTGTTTTTGTAGAAATGCATAGATGTAATAAATAGACTTTGGTTGTACCTGTAAGTTGAAAGTAGTTGTGAAAGGGGGATAAAGAGGAAAGGGGAATATATACATAGATGAATAGACGAATTATTACTTGGGGATAAAATAGAACAAAAGAGAAGTGTACACATGCCATAAAAGGGGGTTAACGGCCATACCAGACGCTGCTCCTAATATATAGACTTAGATTTTTGAGTCCTATTTCAGATAACTCGGACAGACTATTGGAAAAAAATAAGCGCAGACGGATGTCCTCCAAAGCGGGGCAGAAGCAGAGGAGATGCGAGATGTTTCCTCCTCTTCTTCATCATTGCAACTGGAGCAGTAATCGTTGCATAGGAGACCCATACATTTAGCAAGAGATTTCTCAAGTACTTCCTGGTGAAGCTAATGAGGTTTTTAGTTCTGTGGAGCCTTACGTGAGGCCAAAGGGTTCTCGTTGCGCTATCTGCCTTGAGCTGAATTGAGAAAGGCAGCATCGAAGCGTCTTCAGCAGAATGTGGGCGGAAACCCACAGAGATTGTCAGTATCGACTACTCTGAGTAGGGTTCCCTTCTTTGCCAGGTCATCCGCAACTATTTTAACTGAATTTATCCTATGTCCACACATTTAATACAGTGTGATGGATGAGGGCTGCGCAAGCTTATCTAGCGCTGTGCGATATTCTTGGACAAGAAATGATGTGGAGTACACACCTGCGACGGACTTGATTCCATCAATTCTTTCTAAATATCAGTAAATTTCAAAACATTGTTTCATAATCATATCCAAACCATTTTAGCTTGATTTTTCCTTATTTTCCTCTCTCTCTCCCTTTACATTACTCTCCTTCTTACCGCCACATCTACCTGCCGTTTAAAACCATAAATCCTTAGAAATTTCTTTGTACATATTGTAAAGTATCTTAATGTTTTCCTTAATTTTATATTAATTTCATACTTTCGTTACAAATGTGTTTGCGTTAAGCACACGTCTGGCCTTCGCCTAAAATTATGCTGTTCATTTTGCTCCCTCCTCTCTCTGTATCTCTCTCTCTCGCACTGTTTTAATGTTTGAACGTAAGAAACAAAAGCACAAACTTGAGTTTAAGTTCTTGATGCTTTTGTTGCAACAAAACACACAATGTTAAGTGCACTTTACTCTTTTTAAGTTGTTATTTACTGCACATGCACATGTATTGTTCGCACGGACTCTTTTTCACCTTTCGCACATTATGTACTTGAAAACAAACAATAAAAAAATTAAACCCAAAAAGCAAGTGTGTGACTGTGTAAATAAATGAATAAGTGAGCGAGTGAGTGGGTGAGTGAGTGAGTGGGCTCCTCTTTTATATAATTGTTTAGGTATGTATGTAACCATATATATGTATGTATGAAATGCCACACGTTTTATAATTGTTGTACTATTTAGTATAATGAAAAGTTTTTATTCTGCAACTGCATAAATATTTGTGATGAAATTGCTTCTTTTTGCATGTTGTGAAAGGAAGAGAAATTTAATTTGAAAATTATTTTGTGCAAGATGTCAAAGGTGGAGAGCATAAAGTTGTGTGAAGAAATTAAACATACTTGAGTTATTGTTAAGGTTTGAAGTAATTTTTATATGCATTGTTATAAGAAATGCTTGAATAACTATAGAACATACTTAGAAAAATATTTTTTTTTGCAAAATTTGTTAACAAAAGCTAAGAATTTAATTTGTTTTATATGAAGTTGTTGAGCTTATAACAAAGAATTTACGTGGTAGGTGAGTTTTAAAGCTTTTTACTTTTAATAAATATTTTAAGCTGTCTTTTGGTTAAAAATTAAGCTTTCAGGAAGTTGAATCATATTTATTAGTATAAAACAGTCTGTCCAAGCACACATACTATGACGTTTACATTTGAGTCAAAAGCTTTGAAAACTCTTTCAGCAGAAAGCATTGTTGTCGCGAAGATCTTATTGGTTGTTGTGCTATCATCGGTGTAAAAGCATAAAGCTCTTTTGTAAAAGCTCGCACATTGTGCATATCGCTTGGACGTAGCTGGTATAAAATCAACTGTTTCACTCTCAAGAGAGGGTGGAAGTCTATTTGCGAGTTCTAAAAGCAAAAACGAAATATACATATAGACGTTGCGTAATAGGAAAAACCAGCAAAACTTCCTATTACATTAAAAACGGAATGTCAAATAAATATACTTTGGTATTTCTTACATATCCATATACTTTATTTAATTGCATCTAAATTATATTTAATAATTTGCGCTTATTTTTTAAGTAAATTTTGCTTTTCACGCCAATATTAAATATTAAGTGGGCGTGGCCCCGCACAAAATTATGCCATTCCAAGCACTTAAAGTGTTTGCCAAGTTTCGAACTAGTTTTTTACTAATGAGATGAACAAAAAGACATAAAATAAAATTATAAATTTAGTGGGCATAGTATCGCTCATTTTTGATGCAATGATGGGACCAAATGAAAGCTGCACCCTCGCAGCCAATTAAAAAGAATTTTTAAATCTATGGGCCTGTGGCAAAAAACTAAATAAAAATATACTTAATAGTATCAAACCAAAAGTTTGTCTTAAGTAGAACAAAAATAAGCAAATTAACTAACATGTGCATAATTTGTAAAAAGAACAAACGACAATGGCAAGACTGTTGTAAATTTAGAGATGGTAAAAATGAGCTTTCATTACAAAAAAGCTTTCAGCAAATTGTAATAGGATGAATCAAAACAATTCACATATTCCATTTGCACTGAAAACTTGAGTATATAAAGCAGAAATCTACATGTACTGACACCACACACAGTGAACCAAACACAAATAACGCTGATGATGAAGGTCTAGTGACCTTCGAAAACAGAAAACAGGTTGTTCCGTTCTACTCCTGCTTGTCAGAATATTTTCAATTGACTTTGGCATGTAATTTGGCTTATAAAGCGATACAAAACCGAATTGAGAACCTATTCCCTTTTTGAAGTGTGTTAAAAATACTAAATTTTATAAACGGAAAGCACTAACAAAACTAGAATCATATATCTAGGCAAAGTGTGTACTCTGCAAAATAAATATAATTTATTTAAATCCAATTTAATCACCCGGCTGTTTTTCTATCAAATATTGTTTGATAAAATATTCTACGTGTTCTGTAGCCCAACGTTACTTTTGGTCCTTCGAACCGGATGAACCACTTGCCTACAGATCTAAAGTAGATGTAGATGTATAAACAAATGTCATCTGCTCAAAATCATTGTTGTTTGTAACTGAAACTAAATAACAAATAATTCCTGCAGACCAGCTAAAAGCTTAAAAAAAATTTAAAATTTTTAAATATGTAAATAAAAAATAAAATAAGTAAACATTATTAAATACAAAAAAAACTCCTTTCATTAAATTGTTAAACACAAACCATAATACCAACTCGTAAATTCAATTCAAAATTAAAAAAAAAAAATTAATTCTTTGTAAGACAAATAAAATAGTTGGAGTTTTTATTTTTATGGCATCAAATCCATCAATTTCATTATATTAGACTTTTGTGTTTCTGTCGAAACAATTTGTTATTTCAACATAATATTCAATAAATGAATAAACAAGTGTTTTTTCAACGTAGATTAAATTTTATAATCAACGTAGCGATATATGAATATTATGTGTGTATACGAGATTTAATGATGTGCTTTAGGAAAAAACGAAATGATGATTATAATCAGTTTTTGTTGTTTTCCCTTCAAAACTGTATGTCAATTGTACATGTCAACCATACAATAGACAATGTTAAATTATGACACATGCATATGTAAAACAAACAAACAAAGTAGCAGAGCAGAGACGCAAGGTATAGTATGAAATGTTATATACGAGGCAGGGGAGAAAATGTGTTTACGGATTTTCAAGATGTGTATAAGGAAATGGCTGGTGGTATGTTGTTTTTAATATTATTTTTTAACACATACCAACTGCAAAGCGACTTTGGTTTGTCTGCAGAAACAGCTTGAACCTCTAGCAGGCATCAAACTTGCGTTCCTCCGACTACTACACTAATATACTGCCTACTGGCCCAGAAGACTTTACTTAACAGTCTTAATATATAGTTGTACATTAAATGAACCGATAAGCTCTTTAATTTTTTATTTATCATTCCATTGAAAAATTAAACCAATAGAAAGGAAACAGGAACATTTTATAATAAAATCTCTGATTTGAACGCTGGCAATAACAACTATAAATCATAGCTGCCCAAAGTAGCATCAGAGTGCCGAACATCAATCGGCTTCTTATCCAAATGAATACACATACGTGATTACATTCTCTCGTGTTTTTCTCGGGCAGCATTGCTATAAATTGATCGCATTAAAAATGTAGACAAAAAATGTTGCATACTTTTTGGGGAAATTTTGTGAAAAGACTGCCCTTAAATACCCTGAAATTACTTTTAAATTAAATCCAAACAATATTAAAATTAAAGGAAGCTGCAAGAAAGCCAATTCAAGTTTAAACATAATTTTTATTAAAAGAAATTTTATATATAAGTATAATTATACTAAAAAGCTTTAAGAACAGCAGCATATTTTAATGCTTGAATGAATGCGCATCGTGTGGTTCCTAATAAAAATAAAGTTTCACAAATTCTGTTAATAATTTCTGAAATCATGTTAGAAATTCTATTGAAAAATCTAAAGGATTTTGTGCGAACCATTGTTGCTGTCTTTCTCTTTAAATGCTCCCGCTATTACACCATCTCAATAATACTCTGCACTGACCTCGTACATTTGAACATACATTTACATATGTATGCTTGTATTGGTGTATAATGCACACTCGTGTTATTTATTATTTGTATTCATGTACATGAATTTATAAAGAAAAACGGTCCCATTTTTCTATGTGAATATACAAAAGTATATACAAAAAAAAAATAAAACCAACAGGTTTTTATCTCAGGGTTATTTTGCAATGGAAAAAATAATGATATAAAACTTGCCGTGAAAACTACAGTGAAACATATTTGTGAATAATAATTCTGCCAAAAAGAAACCGACTTCAATGCAAACATCTGACAGAACATTTTCGAAAACAATTTACGGGATATAAAATTGAATTTTAATGGGCGCGCTTCCCCTTACTTTTGAAATGCCAGATTTTGTGTTTTTCAGAGCTCAGGGTGTGTGTTAAGTTTGTAAAAATCGATACAGTAGAACCACTTAAAATAAAATATTTAATTTTAATGGGCGTAACGCCGCCCATTTTTCAAATGGAAGATTGTGTCTATTTTTGAGCTCAAGATGTGTGTTAAGTTTCGTAAAAATTGGTTCAGTAGAACCACGTAAATATAAGAATAAATTTTAATGGGCGTAGCCTCGCTCATTTTTTCAACTCTAAAATTGTGTAATTACAAGAACCCCAGGCGTTTGCTAAATCAAACAACTAAAAATTGTGGGCGTGTCCCCGACCATTTTTTCCAATAGGACCAATGGGAAGCTATACCCTCTCAGACAATAAATAAAAATTTACAATCAGTCTAATATGAACCGGGTTATGAAGTCACACCACCAAAAAAAAAATAGAGCCGAATTATAACCTCCTCCTTTTCAAATTAGAAATGTCAATAAACTCCGTGACCAAACAATTGTATGAACTGTTTTAGTTCCGTGTACTTTTCTTTTGACAGCCCGTACTAGCAAATGGAAATTTCTTTATGAAATTTACCAGCCTAAATTTCCATAATTTTTTTTACATAAAGTCTGTATGAGAAAATGAAATTCCGTATGAACTCCGTACCATAACGAACAATTTTCAAAAATAATTGTAGTTTCTTCCGAAAATTGGCATTTTTTCTAAAATTAAAAAAAAAAATACAAAACAGTTGCATTTCTTCCAAATGAGGTGTTTTGTCAGTGTCAGAACATGCCCGATAGTTTTGCCGTTTCCAAACTAGTTGCACTTTTGCAACGTACGTTATGATTTTAAGATAGAAAGTTAACTTTGAAAAAAATATTTTTAAAAATGTTTTTTTTTGGCATCATTGTTGTACTTGTAGTATTTTCTCTCAGTGTTGATACGTTTTAATATTTCCATATGAAAAAATTCTTTTCACTGCGATTTTAACATAAATTCCTCTTGTTTCGTTTTTCCACCAGCTCGTCAAATTATTTAAGAAATCCATACAAAATATTTTTGGTGACTTTATGCTCATTACATAAATTTTTTTATATGCTTTATAAGGAAAACAAAAATAGCACCCCAACAAAACCAGCACGACTATAGAAAATAGTTACTGTTAAAATTAAAATTATTAAAAAGAAAAAAGTTTTCCTTTCAAAAAATATATATAATAGGAAGACAAGGTGTATGAAGAAGACAATTATGAAAAAAGGACTTACAATAAAGTCACACAAACACACATGATGGTGAATGTTTGTAATTGCATGTGCAAGGACTACTACTCATTACACATGCAACTAAGCAGACATTCTTACAATTACATTTATATATATATATATGTATATACATATGTACGTGTGTATATCTTTTTTTACATATAAAAAAGTTCGTAATTAAATTTGTATAAAGTTTATTATTTTTGCTGTTAATTATTTATGTATTAAAAGTTTTTTTTTGCTTGTGTGTGTGTATGACTATAATGAAGATGTAAAAGTTAAGTTAATGTCAAAGGATGAATATGATGAAATTGAAGAAAATATTAAGCATAAGATTTTTTCTCATTATACATGCATAATTAAAAATTCTTTTATTGAAATTGTTATTTTATAATTTATTATGAATGGTAGAAGGTTGTGGGTATTTTTATTGTAAATTAGTTACAAAGCAGTGACCTCAAACAGAGGGGACTTTGAGTGGAAAAATATAAATATTTTTCCTAAAATTTAACTCTATACATATTAGTTGTAATAGCCGTCTTTTAGTCCGATAGAAATTTTAATCCAATTTTTTTTTTTACTCGAAAAATCAATACATGCCATTAAGATTTGCAAAATGATTTTGGTTACTCTACTCACTCTTCTTGTATAAGCAACTGGAGCAATATGTATAGATATTTACTTAGTTGAGAGTTAACATTTATAATTAAGAGCAATATGCTTTTTATGACCTCTGAAAATTCATAAAAAAATTCAGCTCACTTTTATTTAACTATCTAGCAACTTCCCGCGCCTTCGTTTGCATGCAGGAAGAAACTGAGATTGGCCTATAATTTGTATTGTACCAAAAGTGCAAATTTTTACCCGTATTACCCACTAAAAAGTACTTTATACACATTTTAACTTGAAGCATATAATATCCGGTCTACCAATTCTCATCCAAACTCACAAACATATAAACTTTCACATATTTAATATTAGTTGAATTATTTGCCAGTAATGGGTTAATTCATTTAAAAAATCTAAGAACTTTTTTTTTCAAAAATATTTTGCATTCCGAGGCCTGTACTCAAAACTAGCAATTGTTGTAGTGTAAGTAAAATATTTGAAATTTTTGAACGTTGAAGAACAATACAGGCTCATAATGGGTTAAAAAGTCTAATTTTCGTAACAAAAAGTATCCTATACTTCAATCCAGCATATAGCCAGTCTCTGTAGCGAATTTGATTAAAATTCCTTCAGCGCACAGAGGGTCCAAAGGCCCTTTTTCGCGGATCAATTCATATCTCTACAACTATAATAGTGAGGGTCGCTAAATTTTATATGGGCAGCTCTTAGACAAATTGCATGCTCTAACAAAATCTTGGGAGTATAGGAGGGGAGACGGGTACCTATCGTACAAATTAATTATTATTTTTCCTGTATCTTCATAACTACGATAATGAGTCACACTACTTTGATGTGGATATCTTTGAGAAAAAATTGCATGCTCCAACAAAATCTTGAGAGTATAGAAGTGCGGAGACGGGTACCCCCATACAAAGTAATTATTAATTAATTAATAAAAATTGTTTTTTTTTAAATAAGAAATACCGAAGCAGGAACGAAATGCATATAAACAATGCTTAACAAAAAAAAACAGGCGAAAATTCATGATTTTTTAGTCACGCACGCTCGTGATGCATTTGTCTGCCATTCTTACGAAATATCCAAAATATACATAGACTTTTTAGTAAGCGTAAGAAAGTTAACGAAAGTCACACACGTTATTCTTTTAAAAGCAGTAGTATGTATAAATGCAACCACGTGACTCACACGTGGCCAATGCATGACTCACGCATAACAAATCATGACATTTTTATATCTCTAGTGAAAGCACATAAGACAATGACAAAATAAAGAGCAATAAAAGTTTTGGCAGGAGTCGTTAAGCGCTTATTATTGGTAAACTCAAGACGTGAGGCTATTACTAATTCGTACATAATTTGTGAGGCTCAAAGATGCACAGCATTAAGTTTTTTGAAATAGCGTTTATTTGTTAAACCTTTAAAATAAAATTAAAATCTCTGTTTAATTAAGCCCAATTAGCAACTGTAAACTGAGAAAATTCATTTTGTTTGCACTTGCAATATAAACATTAAAAACAAAAGCTCTTGCCCAAATAATTTGGTAACAAATTTAAGCAAAATCTTTGAATAAATACCCGAACTTGATGGTTTCATAATTAGATCTATTATTTTTGCAAAATGACTTAAGATAAGTAAGATTTAATTACACAAAGTTTTAATTTTTTTTCTGCTTATTTTTTCACTTTTCTCTCAAAATGTTCAATTTTAACGTCTCTTTAGAAAAGTACCGTTACCTATTTGCCATTTAATTTTTGCCTAGTAATGTAAAATTGTATGTACTTTAAGCGAGTACTTTCATTTTTCACGGTACTTGAACCTTTTTTTAATTAATCCGTGAAATGGCCGTCTTTGGCCTCGTATGTGCAGCGGTTCTTTCGTCATAAGGTAAAGAACATCTAAACATACAATATTCACATTTATATTATAAGGATTATCGTTTGTTTAGAACTGAATAAAAAACGTGTATTCCTTTTTTTTTTTTTTTTGTTCAAAATTGCATTATCAGAAAAATCTACAGTGCGTGCAAAATTTGAGTTGAAGTGGGTGTGCTACGGCCCACTTAACTAATTGAAAATATGCAACTACTTATAAGCATATAAGCTCATGAAATTTACTGGAACTATAACTGGCTTTAAATTTTAATTTAAAAAATGCATACTTCTAGGCTTAAATATCAATCAATACAATAATATTAAGTATAGAATAATTTTAGGCATATTTATGTTCAATCTATAAAATTCATTATTCAAATTTTTATTGTGTATTTCTTAATACAATTTTTCATTATAAAAAAAGTGTCTTAATGGCTTAGTTTGTACATATAGTTAGAACTTAAGATTTTATTCCAAACATTATTTTCATACATATTTTTTTATAAACTGAAATATTGCAATATTTCTTAAAAGACCTCTAACATTATATTTATTATGATAGATATTATTTATTATTATAGATATTATAGATATTATATAGTTTTAAAACACGAATAAACTAAATTTATTTAAAATATAAAGTAGCGTTTATTTTTAGGCTTGCAAGGCTTATGAAAATTTAAAAAATTTATACAACATCTTTTGTTAAGAACTTTGTGTTTTTAGGTTTTTTTTCAGCATTTTTCAATATTTGACCACAAAGATTTGGTGCTTTAGCTGGGTTATCATAATTCCAGCCATAATTAACAATCAGTTGCCAATTGCATTGGATTATTTTTATTAATATTAATT
This sequence comes from Nowickia ferox, assembly GCA_936439885.1. Taxonomy (NCBI): domain Eukaryota; kingdom Metazoa; phylum Arthropoda; class Insecta; order Diptera; family Tachinidae; genus Nowickia; species Nowickia ferox. The sequence continues at coordinate 6,771,009 of OW387026.1, forward strand.
TGATTTATATTTATTTTATTTTTAAAACATTTTCCCATTTCCCCAAGCGAGTGTGCCAACTTGATTTTAAGTTCTTTTTAAAGTTGATCTCTGTTAATACAAAATATTTTGCCCAATCAATTAATATACATACATAATAATATATATAATATTTATTCTTTTTTTATATCTTTTTTGGCCACTCGCACTCGTTAAAAATAAAATGCAAAATAATGAAAAATTGCACACGTTTTTTTGAATTTTGTGTGTGTATGTTTTTTCCTACATGTACTTGTAACTGGATGTTTTTTAAAAATTACTTTATAATAAAAAATGAAAAAAAAAACTTATACAAAATCATATACTACATACATATAAATTTGCGATTAAACCAAATTTTTGAACGCAACCCCCAACCCAATTTTTGAACATGGATGAATATAAAATGGTTCTTGATACAAAACAATTTTTCTTCAAAAAACTAAATAATTTTTTGAATCTATAAACATTTAAAAAAAAATATTATTAAATGTAGTGAAAAACAGTGAGTATTTTTTAATAAAAAAATTAGTTGTGTCTTTTTGTTTAGCGAAAAAAAATAATAATAATTTTATGCAGCATGATTTTTAGTTGATGAATAATTTGTTTTAAGATTTTTTTTTTAAAGAAGGGAAAAAATCAGCAAAATTTTGCATCCAATAAAAAAGTGTTTTGTTTAGGTAGAAATTTGAATTTTTTATTGCTTTTCTACTTCCTTAGCTGAAATTTTTATATATAATTCTGCCAAAAAAAAAAACAACCGACTTGAATGCAAAGATGTGATAGAACTTTTTCGAAAAAAATTTAAGGAACCAAACTGGAAACTCTTTCAAACAAAAAATTTTTTTGAAAATTTGTTGTTGTCAAGTAATTTCAAGATGAAATTACGAATGATATTAACAGTGTTCATGCTGGTACTAAATGGCATTTGAGTTAATTTCGCAAGCATCTGATTCGTTGCGGCATTGATTGGAGCATTATTTTCAGTTGAATAAAGCATTTTTAACATTTAAATAAGATTTTCACATGACAATATTTTGCAATATAATGATTTTAACTCATATTATTATTTCTTATTTAATTAAAAAAAATAAAATTTTTTTGTTGCTTCTCGTGGTTGTAAATATCTTCATTGTTGGAAAAAAAGAGTTTTTCATACAAAAACATCGATTTCCATTGCAATTTCATATTAGTTTCGTTGAAATTAAGTAAAATGAGTTAATTTGGGATATGTCAAAAGGTATGGGAAATTATTTAATTTCAACTTGATTTCGGCCGAAATCATGAAATTACTTGATTTCGTGGTACGCTGAATTTGTATTTAATTATTTATTATTAAACAAAAATTACTTGCTTGCATAAAAAGTTGTTTTCATCAGATCCCAACTTTTAATCTCATTTGATATTTGAAGGAAGCGAAAGGATCATGATGATTTCAAGAAATTTTCTCACAGTCAAGAGCGTCGTCCATCGTACTCAGACTAACCTGACATAATACTTTTGTAGCACAGTTTACATTTCCAGCTGGAGTAGATTTCAGCCTGTCTAGGTCCTTACCGAAGGTCTGCTTCCTTTGTAAATAATAACATGAAGATATTGGTGTTTTAATATTCCCCGATTGGTTTTAAAAGTTGAAGACTTACACAATATTTTTCCTCGACTAAATGAGAACTCTAAAGAACATTTACCAACCTTTATGCTAGCAAACGATGTAAAAAAACAATTATGTTGCACCCTACTCTATATAAGGTGGTACGCACCTATCAGCTGTGAAGTATGTAACTATGTGTTTTAAAATTTTGTAACGTCACGTTTCAGAGATTATGTGTATAGCAACACACACCTTTACTTAGATACTTGGAATTTAAGACTCCTATAGAGACCCATAAATATGATATGAGTGTTATTAAAATGGACCTTGCACATCTTTTGGCAGCTTCGATTATAGTGAAGATTTGCTGCTGTTAAACGGTACAGAAGTTAGTTAATCTAAGAAAATATCTTCAGAGAATATCCCAGGTTCATTACCAGAAACTACTTTAGAGCCATCCGCAAATCCGGGATTGCACTATGTCATACACTTACTCAATACAACAACTTTCCCCACTAAATTGAAATTATTAATTAACAAAAAATTTATATGAGAAACCGAAACAAAATTTTGCGGATATTTTTTCCCAATAGATCTTTTTTTTTTTTTTGTTAAATTTAGAGTATTTTTTCATTAAATAAAATTTTTAAACATAATTTTCCTTTATGTATGTATCGATTTTAATCTTTTAAAAAACAAGTATATAATTTTTTAAATATAAATTCTTTATATAGCAAAGAATTTTACTCATATGATTGTAAATTTTTTCTCTTTTTACTATTCATTCGAAAAAAAAACGAAACAAATATCCAAATGATAATTTTTACAAATTTGGATAAATATTTTTGCATAACAAAATGAAAATTTTTAACTATGAAACAATATTTTTCTATTGAATTTTGAATGCTTTTTTATAAAATAAAAATAATGGACACCCACTGATATATAAAATTTAGTAACCCTTAAAGCAAATTTTTCTTAAAATAAAGAAACCAAACCCTCTTTATATATAAAAATTCTTGCATCAAACTTTTATTTTTTGTGTGATGTGATAATGTTTGTTTTAACATTTATTTTTATTTTAAAGCCTAGATTTTATAAATAAGTTATGAAAATTATAAATTTTTAGAGATTTTTAAGTATCAATATGTATTTTGCAATGTCCCTTAGTTTTCCTTAAATGATAGCTTCCAAAATACTCGTATTAAAAATATATTAAGTATATTTTTTATAACCAATATTTAAGTATAAGAAGAAATCTATTAGGTATTTTTCCACTTAAGGCTTTTTGTATTAAATACGAGCAATTTTTTACTTTGCATTGCAAAATGTAATACATTTTATTTCCCTTTCATCGTTTAGTGCCTGGAGATCCTCAAGAAGTTAAAGCAACTCCACTTAATTCGACCTCGATTCACGTTAGCTGGAAACCACCATTGGAAAAGGATCGCAATGGTATTATACGGGGCTATCACATACATGTGCAGGAAGTAAGAGATGAGGTGAGTTGTTTTGATTGTAAAGTGTACACTCTCTCCAAAAGAGAGAGAGGGTGTTGATTTCAATGTCTCTAATCCTTCTCGTTTTCTCTCCCAGGGCAAGGGTTTCTTAAATGAACCTCTCAAATATGATGTGGTTGATACTTTGGAATATAATGTAACCGGTCTGCAGCCTGATACCAGATACTCCATACAAGTGGCTGCCTTAACGCGCAAAGGTGATGGTGATCGCAGTCCCGCAGTCATAGTAAAGACACCGGGCGGGGTGCCGGTTAGACCCACTGTAAGCCTTAAGATTATGGAACGTGATCCTACTGTCTCTATAGAATTGGAATGGGAAAGACCAGCACAAACGTATGGCGAGCTTAGAGGTTACCGGTTGCGTTGGGGCATTAAAGATCAGCCCCTTAAGGAATTGCTAATTGGGCCGCATGAAACGAAAAAACCCTTTAAAGACTTAGAACGAGGCGTAGAATATGAATTTAGAGTGGCAGGCAGCAATCATATTGGCATTGGGCAGGAAACAGTGAAAAATTTCCAGACTCCAGAGGGCATACCGGGTGGACCACCCTCTAATATCACTGTTAGATTCCAGACGCCAGATGTAGTGTGTGTAACATGGGAGCCACCCATCCGAGAACATCGAAATGGCATTATTACACGCTATGATGTGCAATTCCATAAGAAAATCGATCACGGCTTGGGCTCGGAAAGAAATATGACTTTGCGCAAGGCAGTATTCACGAATCTGGAAGAGAACACCGAATATATATTTCGGGTGCGTGCTTACACTAAACAAGGAGCTGGTCCCTTTAGTGAGAAAATTTTAGTGGAAACTGAAAGAGACATGGGACGTGCTCCTATGTCAGTGCAAGCCGTAGCAACTTCCGATCAAACTGCGGAAATTTGGTGGGAACCAGTGCCCTCAAGAGGTAAACTTTTGGGCTACAAAATATTCTATACCATGACAGCTGTAGAGGATTTAGACGAGTGGCAAACAAAGACAGTGGGCTTGACAGAATCAGCAGATTTAGTAAATTTGGAAAAGTTTGCTCAATATGCTGTAGCTATAGCGGCTAGATTTAAGTCCGGCTTGGGTCGTCTAAGTGAAAAGGTTACCGTGAAAATCAAGCCCGACGATGTGCCCTTGAATTTAAGAGCTCACGACGTTACCACCCATTCTATGACCTTATCCTGGTCCCCGCCCATAAGACTAAATCCCATTAACTATAAAATCTCCTATGATGCCATGAAGGTGTTTGTTGACTCTCAGGGATTTTCGCAAACTCAAATTGTGCAAAGACGCGAAATTATTTTAAAAGCTTATGTAAAGACTCATACCATTAATGAACTAAGTCCGTTTACCACTTATAATGTCAACGTCAGTGCTTTGCCCTCAGACTATTCTTACAGGCCGCCTACAAAGATAACTGTGACTACACAAATGGCTGCTCCCCAGCCTATGGTTAAACCCGATTTTTACGGTGTGGTCAATGGTGAAGAAATTTTAGTTATTTTGCCTCAAGCGTCTGAAGAATACGGTCCCATATCTCATTATTATTTGGTGGTTGTTCCCGAAGATAAATCGAATTTGCACAAGAATCCTGACCAATTTCTTACAGAAGACTTATTGCCAGGACGTAATAAGCCTGAAAGACCCAATGCTCCCTATATAGCAGCCAAGTTCCCGCAAAGATCTATACCGTTCACTTTCCATCTGGGCTCCGGCGACGATTATCACAATTTCACCAACCGCAAACTGGAACGGGACAAGCGTTATCGCATCTTTGTCAGAGCTGTGGTGGATACACCGCAAAAGCATTTGTATACCTCATCGCCTTTCTCGGAATTTTTGTCTTTGGATATGCGTGAAGCTCCTCCTGGTGAACGTCCCCATAGGCCCGATCCTAACTGGCCTTCAGAGCCGGAAGTGTCTGTCAATCGTAACAAGGATGAACCCGGCATGCTGTGGGTGGTATTACCTGCCCTGGCAGCCTTAATACTTGTCACCACCTTCATAATTATTTACATAATTAAGCGCAAGAGACAACCCTGCAAAACTCCCGATCAAGCCGCTGTTACTAGACCGCTAATGGCAGCCGATTTAGGCGCTGGACCTGCGCCCAGTGATCCGGTAGACATGAGACGCCTAAACTTCCAAACTCCTGGCATGATTTCGCACCCACCTATACCTATTTCGGAGTTTTCAAATCATGTGGAGCGACTTAAAGCGAACGACAATCAGAAATTTTCTCAGGAATATGAAAGCATAGAACCCGGCCAACAATTTACCTGGGATAACTCCAATTACGAATACAATAAGCCCAAAAATCGTTATGCCAATGTAACTGCTTACGACCATTCGCGTGTAATACTGCCGCTTATGGACGGTGTTGTGGGCTCAGATTACATCAATGCCAATTACTGTGATGGCTATCGCAAGCACAATGCTTATGTGGCCACACAGGGACCTTTGCAGGAGACTATAGCCGATTTTTGGAGAATGTGTTGGGAACTAAAGACCACTACGATTGTTATGATGACACGCTTGGAAGAAAGAACGCGCATTAAATGTGATCAGTATTGGCCCACCCGAGGCGCTGAGACTTACGGCCAAATGTTTGTGACCATAACGGAAACCCAAGAGCTTTCGACGTACAGCATCAGAACATTCCAAGTAGTGCGTCAAGGCTTTAACGAACGACGTGAAATAAAACAACTGCAGTTCACCGCCTGGCCCGATCATGGTGTACCCGATCACCCTGCCCCTTTTCTGCAATTCTTGCGCAGATGCAGAGCCCTCACACCACCCGATTCCGGACCAGTTGTTGTTCACTGCTCAGCCGGGGTGGGTCGTACAGGTTGCTATATTGTCATTGACTCCATGTTGGAAAGAATGAAACATGAAAAGATTGTAGATATTTATGGTCATGTTACTTGTCTCAGGGCCCAACGCAACTACATGGTGCAAACCGAGGACCAGTACATATTCATACACGACGCCATATTGGAGGCCATCATTTGTGGCCACACTGAGGTGCCAGCTCGTAATCTTCATACCCATTTGCAAAAGTTGTTGACCACAGAACCGGGTGAAAATATAACAGGCATGGAAATCGAATTCAAGAAACTGTCCAACGTTAAGGTTGACTCTTCCAAATTTGTTACGGCTAATTTGCCCTGCAACAAGCATAAAAATCGCTTAGTCCATATCTTGCCCTACGAATCGACTCGTGTATATTTGACTCCTATCCATGGCATTGAAGGCAGCGATTACATTAACGCCAGCTTTATTGAGGGTTATCGTTATCGTTCGGCTTATATTGCGGCCCAAGGTCCCCTACAGGATACGGCTGAAGATTTCTGGCGTATGCTGTGGGAGCATAATTCCACCATTGTAGTGATGCTCACTAAACTCAAAGAAATGGGAAGGGTAAGTTAAGCAATTTCTATTTGTGTAACCCTTTATTAAATATTATTACAATTGTGCGGTTATAAAGCATAAGGGATTTTATTTATTTAATTATTCTTGTTGTTTCTCTTTTAAGGAGAAATGCTATCAATATTGGCCCCATGAACGCTCTGTACGTTATCAATATTATGTTGTTGATCCCATTGCTGAATACAATATGCCACAATATAAATTACGTGAATTTAAGGTAAGTTTACCGCACAGCACGCAATTGTGTCCCTTATACACATGAGTCCATAAGCTTGTATGAGTATGTGGCTGTAAAGGAAAAACCATAAGCCGAACGGCCGGCCACCTTATGATTGTGGCAGCACACTGATGAAGAGGAGGATAACAACAACAATAAATAATTTTAATTGTGTATGTAAGCAAGTTATTTTACATAAATGCATTCTTTTTTGCCTTTTAGGTAACCGATGCACGTGATGGCTCTTCACGTACTGTGCGACAATTTCAATTTATCGATTGGCCTGAACAGGGTGTACCCAAGTCGGGCGAAGGCTTTATTGACTTCATTGGTCAGGTTCATAAAACAAAAGAACAATTTGGCCAAGATGGTCCCATTACTGTGCACTGCAGTGCGGGTGTGGGTCGTACCGGTGTCTTTATAACATTAAGCATTGTCTTGGAACGCATGCAGTACGAGGGTGTCTTGGATGTTTTCCAAACTGTACGAATTTTACGTGCTCAACGGCCAGCAATGGTGCAAACAGAGGTAAACTTTATATTTTAAGCATATGAAATATAAATAAATAAAAATTAATTGTTTACTCTTGCATTTTAGGATCAATATCATTTTTGTTATCGTGCTGCTTTAGAATATTTGGGTTCATTCGATAATTACGCTAATTAGTTTAAATTGAAATCAGCTGTATAACAGTTTTGTTTATTAGACGATAAAAACAATTTTGTTTAAACGATCAAAATAAAATTATTACACTTCAAAGATATTTATTATGAATAAGATGCATAGAAAATTTTGTATATTTGTATTACAAAATATATAACAGTTTTGTAAGGGCAATATAACAGTTATGAAAATTTCATAAGCAAGAGCAAAAGAGAAACGTTTTAAATTAAGCCAATGTTTACCATTAGAAAGTTATGTTTGGTAACTAAATTACGCCAAAAGAAAACTGTTATACTGCAAAATTTTAAAAGAAATTTTTAATAATTAACCCCCTGTTTCCACAACACGGACTATTCTTTTATCTTTTATTTCTTTTTTTTTTTTAATTTACTTGGTGCATATCTTGTGTAATGTTAGTAAAGTTTTTTTGAGCCATCTAGTTTTAGTAATAAATTTGTTATACAAGTTTGCAAATATAAAAGTTTACAGTTATAAAATACTTTTTATAATTTCTCCAAAATTACGCATGATACTGTTAAATGTTTTGAAAAAAAAACTTTTCAGCCATAAAAATGCATAATTTTAAATGTATAACAGTTGGGAGATTACGTACTAGGCTTAAGCTAAGCTGCAGGTTTCTGCTATTGCCTTTAAGAGAATAGTTATTTTGCCATGAAAACACTTATTTTCAAATAATTTTAGAGTATAACAGTTATTAAAACTGTTATAATTTTTTTAACTTTTTTGGAAAAATGCTTTAACCATTTAGTAACTTTATCGGTTATGAAAACTGCCAAGTTTGTTTAAAAAAAACTCACGTTTAAGACTGTTACAACTCATATCATTTTTATAAAAAAAATAACTAAACTACATATATAAAGAAACACATTCCAAAACATGTAATTATGTTTTCCTTATAGGAACCATATGTGAGTATTTTTTTAAAGACAATTTTACTATAAGAAATATGTCGTCATTAAGCTTTAGCATATCAAATACTTTCCTTCTCAGTTTCATAACTGTTTCAATTGCCAACATATTCAACTGTTATATTTTTAATAAATCGAATTGTAAAATAATAGTTTACTAAAACTAAAATCAAATCAAACATTATAATCATTTTTGTTTGCTTCGTATCATTAATTTTAAGAATGTTTTTATGATTTCCATTAGTTGTAATAAACAAGTAAATATGTATTATATGTTATAATTAAGTTAAATTAATTAAATTTATTTAGATTTTAGTCGTCTTTTAAGTTATTGTGAACTAAAAAGACTGTTTATGCATTAATTATAGTTAAAAAAGAAAAGAAGAATAACGAAAGCCATACAAACAACTGACGAAATATAATATTATATTTAAAACTAATTAATGAAAGAAATAACCAATTAACAATAATTTAATTTTTCCATTTCGTTTATAAACTAAACTATAAAACAGAAAGTCGAGCAAAATATATTTTATGTATAAGTATGAAACATTGTATAACAAATATAACAAATAAATATATTCATAAAATTTAAAGTGAGTTTGAAATCTATTTTATTTAAAATTTTTCAAACGAAATTTTATTAAAATAAATTTCAAAAAGATTTTATTTTTTATGAATACAAGCCATAATAAATAATTTAAGCAAATATTAAGAACTTCCAGAAAATGTTATACCATTTAAGATTTGACTTGAGGGAAATTTTGAAAATTTAAAATTTTCCACTTGCTAAGTCATTTACTTATGTTATTTAAGAAAGCTTTAGTTTTAATTCTCTTTCCTAAGCCATTTTGCGACTTCTCTATTGAAACAAAAAATATTCTTAAATATTGCTATAAATCAACACGTTCCCAAAATTCTTACTCTTTAATAACTTTATGGATACTCCCAATAGACATTTAGAATTAATTAAGCTCTGTATATAATCTCCAGCTACTTACAGCAACTGCATGTGTTAACGTCTTGTCATTTATGTATGTACGTTTTATTGTAAACGATATATTTTATAATTTGTTCGTTACAAAAAATACCTTTTGCAGCTTATTTTCGTCCATTTTATTACACTTTTTATAGTTTGTATATTATTTTAATTTAAAAAAAAAATTTAAAATTTGTATACGCTTAAACTGAGTTTAAACAAAAGTTACGTAAATGTGGATAATTTCTAGAATTGAGTTTTTCTTATTGCTAAAAATCTCGTCAAATATCATATATTTAAATTAATTTAAAAACCAAAATAATTGTGCAAGTAAAAAGTTTTTTTTTTCAATTAGGAGCTTGCGGTTTGTTTATAAATTTTTTTTCTTCAGAAAATATCGAAACAAATAAAATAAATTATAAAGAAATGTTTAGAAAAAATATTTCAAACTCAAATATTTTTTTTTTTATAAAACACAACAGATCAAATAAATCAGAAAATTTCTAAAATAATTCACCCCTATCAACAAAATTTTTTCCTCGAAAGATTTCCCCTTTTCACCAATTTTCAATCGTGAGTAATTTGTCCCTAGAAATGTTTTCCATTTTTTGATTCCCCTTATCATGAATAATATTTTACAGGGGGATGTTTTTCTTTCTTTTGTTCATTTCATTTTTGCAGCCGAACTGAATTATTTATTACATATCATAATTTCTATATTTTTATTCGAATTAAATATTAAAAGTTATAAATATTTATTTTTATGACAAGACTATTAAATAAAGTTCATGATTGTTAACAATAATTCCCTGCAACATCTCTTTTCATGGAGTATGAATCTCTTTGGCTCACACCTAGTAAATTTTATGGTGGTGCACCGCATCCATATTATTAATATTTAAAATATTTGCAAATAAGTCGTGCGTATAAACGTAGTAAGTGAGACCTACTCTAATCTAGGATTCGAAAACTGAACCTTAGTTAAACTGAGTTTTACTAAAATTTTAAAGATATGTATAACTGCTGTTTTAGTGCAGCTTTCAGAAGATTTTGAATTTTTAAAATTGAGCCAAAATGGCAAAAGATGTGTTGTATTATTGTAGTTTTTCATACAACTTATTAATAGACCTACTTTAAATGTTGTTACATTTCAAAATATAGAAAGGGGTTTTTAAATTAATAATTTTTTTTTACTAAACTTATTTTTAGAATAAGGCAGATAGTTACAAATCTATACACATACATAAATTCATAAATAATATGCAGCTACTTACATTGACAATAATATTAATATACATATAATATTAAAACTAAGATTATGTGTATTGTGTTTACCATATCTTAAAGTCTTTTTATTTAATAGGTTAATTAAAAAAATTTCCCAAATATAACAACCTCATTTCCTTACGCATTTATTATGAAAGATTTTAAATTTAATATTCAGCAAAAAATTTAAGTCCGATGTCGTAAGCTTTTATTTTAAGCTCAGTTTAATTAACTATTACAATGCTATTCTTTTACTTTAATTAAGTTTAGTTTAATATTTTACAGCTGTAGAAAATGATTGTAAATTTTTGTAAATTGTTTTTTCTTTACATTAAAAACTTTAAATAAATATTTTAAACTACATGTTTTGTTTTTATAATTTGCTTTTGGTTTGAAATTTATTTGAAAAACACACAATTTTACAAATGATTTTTTAGAAATTTAAAGCTTTGGCGTAAAATAGATAAAAACGCTTACAATTTATGAATGGAGATAATATTCACAAACACTGCAACATACAGCAAATTAAGCAAATCTTAGAAATAATTTAATTCTGAAAAGTAATCTCTTTCACTGCATAATAGGCAACTTGTGAAAATGCGGTCTCTCAGCCTCTTGCCTAAAGGAAGACCAAACCGGTTTAATTCTAATTTTCGATGTTTTACAAGAGAAGGAAAAAACTGAATAAAAACAAATGCAAAAATAATTTTTTTAAATTGCCATAAATCTGTTACTTTTATATTAAAGTATTTTTACTACGTTTATACACGAATTGTGTAATGTTGAAGATACAAAGACATTTAAGCCCAGTGTTGCCAAATGTGCAGATTTATCTGTTTCGTGAAGTTTTTTGTTTCAAAAATTAGTTTTTCTTTAAAACTATCAGGGTTTATAGCTTAAAAAATTACTCGTATGTCTGAATTTCTATTTCGCTGCAAAAATTGTATGAAAGACCAAAACAAGTTTAAAAATTAAAAGTTTTGATATTTTCCTTGCATATAGAAAATATGCATAATTTTCACTACGATTAGGTCTTAATAATCAACTCTCTTGAAGCACTAATCGGATAATAATAAGCTGTATTTAAACTCTCCAACCCCAAGAAAATTTCGGAAAAGTAAGTAAATATTTTACAACAAATTTTGGGAAGAGCAAGCAATAACGAAACCATGTCTCACGAAAAGTGACATTAAAAAGTTTGTAACTGTGAGTCAAAAGCATAGATTGATAATTTAACAATATATAAACTGTCTAACGTAGTGAAACTACGCTATTTTAAGTTTTAATAAGAATAATAATACTCTTAGAAATTGGTTGGCCCTATTGTCATTTTCAACTTAACTCAGTACAGGGACGGCATTGAGAATTTTAAAATTATACCAACAACTTTAAAAAATTTTACTTCTTTTTACATTAATTGTACTAAAAGATTTTTTTAATTCAAATTACATATTTTCATTTGTTTTTATTAAAATAATCGACTTTTTTATGGATATAAATTGACATATCCAATTGTTTGAAAAAAAAAATTCTGAGTGAAATTTTAAGATTCCCAAAAGGTACTAAATTAGTCACTGGTGTACTATTGTAGTTTCCGAGTTTGAATAGCACCAAAAACAGTACAATTGTACCAACTTTGCCATTCCTGCCATTTTCTGAGAGCCAACTAATATTTTACATTGGCAATACCATTCACAACTTAAGTAACGGTTGAGTTTGAAATTGTCTTCTGCCATAACATTTTCAAGAAAACATTTGCTGTGATTCATAATACTAAAAAATAATTGGGTAGTGTGAAAGTTGACTCTGAGACGACTTTTAGTCGAGTTGTTCTAAGCTAACAAAACAGCCTTAGTGTCATTTCTCTATAATATAGAGTAAAATCTTTCTTGCTATCTCTCTCTCTCTACCTCTCTCACTCTCACTCGCTATCTCTTTCTTTTTCACTGTTTCTCTGTTTTCAACCACTTAACCTCCCGTATATAGGTATTTCTAGGCTTGTTCAGATATTTGATTCCTTGAATGAATTTTAAAAATTTCAAATTCTACTGAAACTTTGTGGAATAATAAAAATAACAATAAATATTCTAAAATATATTAATTATAAAATAAAATGTATATAAAGCCAAAGGGTTCATGAAAATAATTCGTTAAAATCTTTAAAGAAATATATAGAAATATTAAAAAGAAATCTTACAAGTAAATATTAAATTTAAAAATAAATATTAAATGTAATAAAACATATTAATAATTGTAAATGAATAAAAGTAAAATGTTGTTGGCAAATGCGTAGTATATACTATATATATATATATATATTATAGATACAAAAATATGTATATATAAATAATCTAAACAATCATTAAAAAGTAGATTTGAAATACTGGAATTTCGAATATAATACAAATGTAGTGTTGTAACAGGAAGGAATGGTAGGATTTTATACACAAGAAATCAAGAAAACAAATTAAAAAAAAACAGTTCCATTAGCAGTAAGAATTTATATGAAATAATATAAGAAAAAAATTAAATAAATATATAACAGATATTAAAAAGAAATAATATGTAGTCATAAAGCAAATATTATTGAAGAAAAAATTAATTAAAAATTAAAAGTAACAAATAGCATATACATACATAAAGACATAATAAGGTGCGCATCAACCTAATAAGGTTACTAGCAAACTTATTTTTTATAGTAATTTTATCAAAAGAAAAAAAATATCACGGAAAGGAAAACAAAGAATTAAAGTTATTTGTTCAACTCAGCCTACTTCCAACAACAACAAACAGGTACTAAATAAAAAGATTCCATTACTTAATAGACCAATCAGTAAACGATACTAAGTCTAGTTTTTATATTTTATTAAACTTTTTCCTCATTCATTTAATCATTATTAAAAGTAACCTTAACAATGCGCTGCGCTCCTTATAAATATTTATAACAATGTAGCTTTTTAAATGTTAAAATGGAAAATATACTTACAATTAATTTATAGAACAAAATAAAATAAAATAAACCAAGATTTATAGATCTTATTATAAATAGTTTGATCATTTAGTCTTATAAACTATAATAATTATAACTTATAAAATATATATTAAATATATAAAAACTATAAAATTAGCTTTTAATACTGTTTAATAATATTTCATTTGTAATTTTTTTTTTCTTTTTTCTTTTTGTAATTTTATATTTAGTTTCGTTTTTAAGACTATTTGAAAAAAAACAATCTTTCGGTCTTTGTAAATGTAACAAAATTAGCAAAATATTTAATTAAAAAAATTAATATGTAATAATAATTTTTAATTTTTATTTATAACATGTAATTGCTAAGTTATCTATAGAGAAAAAGAAGTATTAAAAACAAATAATAACATTAATGAAAAGAAATGTTTATGTTAAAGAAAGAGAAAATATTATTATGGGAAATTGAGAAAAAAAATATACTAAATAAATATAAATAAAAATATTATAAACGAAATGAGTTTTATTAAAATTCTCGGAACAATAGGCAGATTATGTGAAAGAAATTCGTTTCTAACCGTTTCCAATTTGTAGGAAAAATAACGAAAATTCGTTTAAAAAAATATTTTTACCACAAAAATTTAAAAACGAAAAAAAGTTTGCATATCTTAAATTTTTATTCTAAAAAAGCAAGGCGCAGTTCAAGGAAAACTCATATAAGTTATACTCAGCTCAATTCGCTTTGAGAAATGTACACTTTAAATGTCAAAAAAAAATTAAAAATATTAAAATTTCAAGCGGCGAAAATAGTCACCTGATCCCTTGCGACCACCTAGCATGGATTCGCCTTGGCGCAGTCGTTGCATATCAGTTGCACAATAAGGCCTGCTAGCTGCATAAATGTTGATTGTATTTTTTCAATTAAAGAATATTTTGTATGAAGCTTTAAAAACTTATGTCAGTTAATGATTATTTAAATAAACGTTTAATGCCCCTACTGCCGTTCTCAACTCAGCTCATTTTGGTCTTCCAACTATTTTTTGTGTTGCGAATCACAACTAAATTTTACTTGAAAAGGTTTATGGCCCAAGACAACTATAAACTCAACCGTTATTTAAGTTGTGAATGGTAATGCCAATGCTTAAGTTGGATTGACAACTCTCAGACAACCAAACTGAGTTGAGTTCAGAATGGCAATAAGGGATTTAATACTGAAGAGAACCAAACCAACTAAGTAAATTGTGAGTTAACTGACATTAATTATACTGTAGACAAATACGAAATGTAATAAGCGTAACCACTAAACAATTTTCATCTTACCTAAAAAAAATTTAAGTAATTTTAAAGAATTGTTCGTATCGAGCATTTTCAAAGTGCAGCAAGAAGTTAAACTATTTTTTTATCCACTCCAAAATAGATAAGTGCCAGTTTATCGAAGACCATCAAAAATTCTCGTCTGTATATTGAATAGGAGTGCTTTGATTTTATTTAATTTTTAACCAACTACAAAAAAAGGAGGAGTTTATCAATTCGTCTGTATTATTATTTTTTTTTTTACATTGTTAATTCATAAGTCGGTACATTTTAAACCTATTGTAAAAATCCTTTTTTTGTCTGAGAGGGTACAGCTTCCAATGGGTCCCATTGTAAAAAATTTATTTGATTTTATGACATTATACTGATTAGATTGCTGTGAAACCTAGCAAACACCTTTAGTTCTTGTAATTACACAATTTTAAAGTTTAAAAATTGGGCGGGGCTACGCCCATTAAAAGTTATTAATATATTTCACGCGCTTCTACATACTTAACCGATTTTTACGATACTTAGCACACAGCTTGAACTCTGAAAAATATAAAATTTTTCATTCATTCAGAAAATGGGCGGAGGCACGCCCATTAAAATTTAATTTTATATATCACATACTTCTTCTTAACCAACAGATTTTCAAAAAAAAATTTTTTGTTTGAGAGAGTTTACTTCCAGTTTGGTCCCATAAATTTTTTTCGAAAATGTTCTATCAGATAATTGCATTGAAGCCGCTTTTTTTAAAGAATTATTTGGTAAACGAACACACCAAATATATTGCTTGTATTACATATATTTCCAGTCCACTTTTTGAAAGGCAATAAAAAGCGAGTGCTCCAAAATTTCTTCTATACATATTGCTTATAACTAAAGCAAAAGAGAAAAAAAATTGTTCAGCTTAATACATCAAATATCTGCTTAGTGTGACCTTACCTTAAGCATAACATTATGACACTGCCTTCAAGCAATTTGTCTACCAGGCAAAATGTGTATAATCCTCCTTGGTATGCCATAAGCTGTTAAGCAAACGAAAAAAAAAATAGAAAAACCATCTTGGCTATTTCAAGAATCTTGCAGACATCTTCAAACTAGTTGGCTAAACTATAAAAGGCCACAATGAAAACCGCAAACACTGTTAGTAAGTCTTAAAGAAAACACAAGAAAAGTGCTGTAGTTGTCGAAAAGCAAGCGGGAAAATATGTTGAAAAAATTGCAAATTAAATTAAAGCAATAAAGGATTTTTTTTTTAAGATGCGCTCTTTTAAAAAATCATCTATGCTAGGACCACAGCCCTATGCCAATTTTTTAAATGGGTAAGTTAGAAATAAGCACAAATGTAATTTTATATTTATTTACACTACAATATAAAATTTGTTTAGCACTTCTTTGTCTTCTCAAAATTCTGATAATAATCAGCCAAATTTAGGCTGGAATTATCCCGAGGAATATCAGCATATGGTGCATCAACATTGGCGTTCATTTCCCTTACCTGCAATTTACTATCAGGTTTTTTTATATATTGCTTTTGTCTGCATGTTATTGTGTTCTCTTTTTGGCAATGGTTTAGTTTTATGGATCTTTTCCACGTAAGTTGAATGTAGGAACTTTGTTTTAATTGTTTTAATCGTTAACTAAACCAATTCAGTTAAAATCTTTTTGATATTGTTTTTAGCTCGAAAAACCTTAGAACTCCTTCGAATTTATTGATAATAAATTTAGCCGTTTTCGATTTAGCCATGGCCATTAATATGCCCCACTATTTAGTCAATGCCACTTTGGGTTATTTCATTGGTGGTGATTTGGCTTGTGATATTTATGCGGTATTTGGCGCTATATCGGGTATTGGAGCAGCAATAACAAATGCTTTTATAGCTTTTGATAGATATAGGTAAATTTTATAAATGCTCTCCCAACCTGTTTGTGTAAGACGTTGACCTTAGAAATCTTGTATTTTTTTCAATAGATTAAAATAAACTTGCACAAGTTTCCTTTAAAATCTGTGACAAAAACGAAAAAGTGCTTAAGTCGAGATTCTGCATATATGAAAGTACAGTATCCCTGAACAAAATTTCAATCAACTTGTGCGATTTTTTAAGCAGTTATAGCAAACTGACTTGCGGCTTATCTTTTTTAGACTTCTAATCCCATTTGGAATAACAGCTTAATTTAGTTTATACTTTGTTATATTTCTACTTGAATATACGAGTATTATTTATTTAAAGGTCATACGAGAATTTCCCAACTTAACTGTAAAAGAAATAAATTTCTGAAAATCGACTTGAACGCATAAAAGTGCTCTCCTGCAAAACAGTAAAATATGAATTAAGCGCTTTATACTTATTGCCACAGATATACTTATTACATAAACATCAAGATTTCTATCGTCGACGTTTGACACAAGCAGGCTGTTCATCTCTTATCTTCAATCTCTAACATTTAATACTATCCATTAAGAACAATTTCCAATCCAATCGATGGCCGGCTCAACTACCCACAAATCTTTATTTTGATTATTTTCACTTATCTGTGGACCACGCCGTTTTCTGTTCTACCTTTTTTTCATATATGGGGACATTTTATACCAGGTAAACTTTTAACAACATTTCGAAAACTCTACTTAAGATACAATACATAAATATTATTTTCTAGAGGGTTTTCTTACAAGCTGCTCCTTTGACTACCTTTCCGATGACGATGATAATCGCTATTTTGTACGCGTCTTTTTTGTTTGGGCCTACTGTATACCCATGATTATTATATGCGTGTTTTATACGAAATTATTCTTTCATGTGCGCGACCATGAGCAAATGTTGGCCGAACAGGCCAAAAAAATGAACGTGAAATCGTTGTCAGCAAATCATAATTCGGCCGCCATGAGTGTAGAATTGCGCATAGCTAAAGCCGCCATGACAATATATTTACTGTATGTGTTTTCTTGGACTCCCTATGCTACGGTATCGCTGCTGGGTACCTGCGGCTATCGTCAATTGATCACGCCTTTTGCCTCCATGATACCCAGTTATTGTGCGAAGTTGGTGTCCTGTATAGATCCCTGGGTTTATGCTGCCAGCCATCCGAAATATAGGGCGGAGTTAGAGAAACGCTTACCTTGGCTGGGTATAAGAGAAAAAAGTACAGCTGCCTCGTCGTCGTCGTCATCTATTGAGAATGGTGATGGTGACAACAGCACGTTATCGGCTGTGAATTAAACGTTTTTTACACATACATGCATATCGTTACCTTAATATAGAAAGGCCCTAACCCACGACTTCTTTGAAATCGAGATTTTTGCATTTTTCAAGGGGCTTATGTATAACCCATGAAGTTAGCATATGTGGCAAAATTGAACATGATTTTAAAGAGTTTTGTGATAAAACATCTCATTAAAAATCACGCTTGGACTTAGTTTAGTTAGTAGTGGTTTAAAACTATATACGTAATGCACCCATTTTTAATATCAAATTGTATGGAGCAACTCGTTAGAACCTAATTCAATTTCGTTACTTATTCTAACTTCATACCAATTTTTTCTTATACAAAAAACTCGATTTCAAAAAAAAAAATAATGCGTTAGAGCATTCCTATATTAAGGTAACGATATGCAATTTTTGTTGCTGCGATTTCTGAATATGTGAGAGAGTGCTGGAATAGAAAGAGATACATACATTTTGTATTCCTCTCTCGCTCTTTTTTCCTAAAAAATAAAAAGTTGCTGCCACAAAAATTTTAAGCCTGGAACAGAACTAACTTGCTACGAAACAGGAATTTTCGACGTATTTCCACTCGTGCAGAAAAATTTTATGAAAATCACTCATAAAACTTGGAACTTAACATTTGAATTTTCTACTTAAGTAAGCAATGAATTGTAATCAATTCCAAAAATCCAAAAAAAAATATTAGCAAAAAGCTTAAGAAAGGCTTCAAAAATACAAAAAAAAACTGTAAATAAATAGATGTCATATCAAAAATTTTTGTTTTCTCTTTTCTCTTGCCTTTCGAACAGAATGAATTGTGGTGAACAGAACAGAATCTTCGGCAAAGAACATCTACCCATAACTCTTCTGAAATTTAAGACTCTGAAATTTATGACTCGAGTCATAACCGCCAAAAAAGCTTATTTACGATCGCAAATGATCGATTTTGTTCAAACAATTAATTTCGAAAATGAAGTCGCTTAAGCTTTCTGGCGGTTATGGCACGATATAAGAAAACAATAAAAATAACATATTAATTTGCATGTTTTACAAATGAAGTTGTGTATTTGCTTATTTTTAATAAAAGTATTTTGCAACAAATTTTTGACATTTAATATTTTTATATGAAAAATATCACCAACATTTGTATAACAGTCATAGAATTTTATTACACAATGCAACAAATATGCAGCAATCGGAAGAAAACTTAATAAAAGGTGCTAGTCATTGCTTGCATCAATGAGCGATTTGATAGCACTTTAGTTTATCTTAGCTAAGTCAACACCCTTACGCCTACATGAATCAGCCAGTGAAACAATGGATTATGTGCATTAGACCCCTGCAAAGGACTATTTACAAGAACTCTTAAGACGAGCGATTTTTCAAATGCTTTACTGCAGCGAAGTATTCTAAACAAACGCTAAGCAACACTGTTGTCAAGACATTTGTTTCAGTTATTAGAGCTATAAGAGTTAAGAAGGAAATACTTCGTGACGGAAGAATTTGTGATGCTTACTTCTTCATACACAAGTGCGCGTATACAAACGTCATGCACGTACATACGCACACACGTAGTGTGTATGATCTTTTAATTTTCTACGCACATACGAACGCACACATGCATTGACATTAGTTTTGTGAGCTTGCTTTAAAAAAAAAACCCTTACACAATAACACACTCAAACGTACAATATGCAAAATAACAAGAACGATACAATAATACTATGTTTCCACTTCCTCATTCATGTTTATGAATCTTGCTGTTTACACGTCGCATTCGTGCTTCGTTTGGCATTTTTTTGTGTGTATTCATACATACTATCATATGCACGGGGGTTTGGTTTGTTTTTATTTGCTCACACACGCATACACTTATACCTATTTCGTTTTCATAGCTAGTTCAGATAAGCTGCGATAAAACTTGAGTGGATACCAATTTTACGAGCTTCGCAAGTGTATTCATATTGAATCGCTCTTATTATTTTGTATGGCGAAGCAAGTTATTCGCTCATGATTGGTGTGTGAAGCATGAATAGAGAGCGAAGCTTGTATAGTGGAAACAAGCGCCTGCGGCTGCGACGTCACGACACAAATTTTTAAAGGCAGCACATGTCTAAACATGTGAATGTCTACTTGTGCATACATATATATGTATATATGTATGTGTTAAATGTCAAAAAAAAAACTTGATGTTATCTGTAGATATTTTCATAGATTTTAATTGAAATCTGATTGATTTTGTACTCCGAAGCAGATATGTTTCTTTCATTTGAATTTTTTCTCGCTATTATGTCTTAATATTTAAAATTTTTGCACTTGGTTAAAAGTCATCATTAGTTTTAAAGTAATGAATAAGAGATTTTTGCATTTTTTAAAAAGTTTTTTAATACTAATATGAACAGACAATTGTACAGGAAATTTCAAAGCAAATTCGCATCAAATTTTAAGAGTATGAATGGGTATGTTGCAACTTTAAAGGCAAAACTTAACCGCGTAACCCTCAAGTAAATGCAAAAATAAAAAAAATATAAAAAAAACTCAACTGCGACCAACTTTGAATCGTTAAATATCACATAAATGGTCATCCGGAATGAAAAATCATAAGAGAAACCTAAAGATGATTTTAAAATATCTGTCGAATGATACCCATTTTGATATAGTTCGCCGACTTTTATTTTTTTTCGTATTTAGAAAATGAGTCACATGAGACAAATAAATAATAGAGTGTTGCCACGATATTTTTAACAGAAGTTAATTGATTTTTAGTTAAAATACTGATTATGAATACCAATTAAAAAAAAAATGGTTTTAAGCCTTTAAGTGTTTTTTTTAACAAATGTGCATTTTGTTTATAAAAGTGAAGACACAATTTTTACAATGATGGAGAAACTATTATTATACACAACTTTTTCTGAAGTATGCCTAAGTCTATACCTGATACATATATTTTTATATTGAAAAATATTTTTTTATGTAAGCTATATTTCTTAGTTATATGGAATTCGACATATGTCATGATAAAAATATATCAGTTATAGACGTAGGGTTACAAACAGAGTAGTTTACTGACAAAACGTCAAGCTTAAGAATCTCAAATATAATGTGAAGGGTTGTGTTTAGCTTTCAAAACACTTGTACACTTGTTGTTTAAATACGTTTTAAAACATATGTGTGAACATAGCATTAAGTAGAAGTATGTTTTAATAAACAAACTGTTCTTAAAATGTTAAATCTAATATAATCTGATGTTTCGGTAAAACGTAGGAGATTCGTTTTCATAAAACATTCTTTTTGCTCTCAACATATCGTGTTCCGCATCCAGATTTCTGAGCCTCTTTTTCTCTGCCTCTATCTGTAATTTATTTATTTCTTCTTGTGCTTCCATTAAACTGTATTCTTTGTCCAGGTTTCTCTGCCTCTTCTTTTCAACATCCATTTGTAGCACATGCAGTTCTCTTTTGAGTTTGATGGATTTTGGTGTAAGTTCCGTTTCTTCGCATATTTTCGTTCCATCATTTACAATATCATTTTCCCGTAGCATAGCCTTATCGTCATCTTCAAGAATCTACAAATATATTTTGTAATATAAATATTATATGTGTATGTAAATAGAGCCACATACCTCGACCTTTAAATTATCCGTAATAAAATCAGAATCGAATTTATTTTCCTCTTGTACGAATTCATTCGGCAACCATGAAGATACATCGTTACTGCTTGAAGCCATTTCTTGAGGTTGTGGTCCTCCACCAGTTTTAAATATTTCCTTCCGGTGTTGGGAATACTCTTTCCTGGCTGCAATTTTAGTTGCCACCCATTGATTTTTTAACTGGGTCAAGTTTCTTTGACCACCCGTGCACAAGTCGTTGAAACTAATTCAAAATAATAATAAATATAGGTTTTCTTACATTAATTTATCATTATATTATACATACATACATACCTTTCTTCTACATCACGCCAAGCTTTCTTCTTGAGCTGGTTGGAATTTGTGTCGGTGTTTTTGTTTTCAATCCATCTGACGTGCTGTCTGACAAGATCCTTCAGCAGCATCTGCAAACAATTTTATTGATACAACCTTTCAACTCAGTTTAATATTCTTTCTATTATATGTGTCTACTTACCTTATCCTCTTCAATCCAATTTTCAGAACGTTTGCGCTTGCAGATATCTTTTTTATCCATGTTTTTCTCACTGTGTGTGTAAATAAACAAATAAAAATAATAATTGTTGTAGAAAATTTACTAGTGATGTATAAAAACTCAAAACAAATAAAATAAAACCCGTTATGCTAGTGCTGTTCAAACTGCAATAAAAAACAATTTTACTAAGATGCGAGTACTTTGTGGATAAAGGCTGTTAGCCGACCGTAAAGGCTCAGTTAAGGCTCAGTTAGCCGACTGTAATGTAATGTAACTGCAACAGTAGAAAACAGCTGATCAATATTGTTATGTGTAAAGTAATGGAAATGGTTATAGAGATGTAATGTAACGTAACTTATTTTTCATATAAAAATATCGATCAGCTGTTTCCTAGATTACAGTTACATTGCTAACTGAGCCTTCAGTTAGCCGACTGTAATGGAATGTAACTGCAACAGTATGAAACTGCTAATCGATATTGTTATGTGAAAAGTATTGAAAATGGTTATAGAGATGTAATGTAATGTAACCTAATTTTCATATAAAAATATGGATCAATTGTTTCGTACATTACAGTTACATTGCGTTACAGTCGGCTAACTGAGCCTTAGGCGACTGTCATGTAATGTAACTCCAAAGTAAGAAACAGCAATTGGCTGCACTGAAAAAACAATATTTAAAAAAAAAATTGCACAGCTGTCAGCTATGAACCTTTGCAACTGCACGTGAAGGTTTTTCTCTCACATTAAATAATTTCTCTTTCTCCTAGTTCCCAACGAAAACAAATTGAATAACACAGTAAAAATTATAAAAGATTTAATTTAGAAATTTATCAATTAAAATTAAATAATAATGCTTAAGTTATGCACTCAACAAATACGTCATGTTACGCAAACAGTTATCAAAAGACAAATAAGAACAACGCCAGCCGTATTTACTATAAAACAGACACCGGATCAATTAATCGATGTTAACAAGGCCTTGGAAGGTTGGGACAAGAAATTAAAGGAGTCAGGCGTTGGGGACATAGACTTCAATTTAAAATGTTTGGTGGCCCATGTTCTTAAAAGAAAATTTGTAAGTTTTTATTTGTAACACATTTGAAATTTATTAACAATAATTTTAATTACAGAACAATTTGACCAGTTATAATAATGTGCAATTTAATAGTGCCCAATTGCAGGAGTTTGAGAGATTATGTGAAGCACGTTGTGCACGTATGCCTTTGCAGCATATACTAGGAGAATGGGATTTTATGGATATAACTTTGAAAACTGCCCCAACTGTGTTTATACCACGCCCAGAGACGGAGGAGTTTGTAGCTAAAGTTATTGATGTTTATAGCAAGGTTCAGGAACCGATAGATATGTTGGAGATAGGATGTGGTTCGGGAGCTATGTCGTTGGCCATTTTACATGCTTTACCCAATATAAATAGTATTGGGGTGGAACGTAGCAAAGCAGCAACAGCATTAGCTTGGGAAAATGCTAACCTCTTAAACTTACAAGATCGTTTTAAAATTTATAATCACACCACGGCTGAAAATGATTATTTGCCGAAGGAATTGCAAGAATATAAGTTTGATCTCATCATATCCAATCCTCCATATGTAAAGTCAGAAGAATTCGCTATGTTACAACCGGAGGTTATGTTGTGAGTTAATAAACAGTTTATTTTCTATTCCTTAGAATTATAGTAGTAATACATTTCTTCTTTAAGGTACGAAAATCTCAATGCATTGGATGGTGGACCTGATGGTTTACGCATTGCCCGTTTGGTGTTTGATTGTGCTTGTTTACATTTAAAGCCTGGTGGTAAATTGTGGTTGGAATTGGGTGCTGATCATCCTCCTCTAGTCAAAACCATTATGAATTTACAGTATGAGGGACGTTTACGTTTCATCTCCAGTTTCTTTGACCAATACAAGCGTGAACGTTTTGTGGAGATTGAAAAGGTTTAAAAAGACTTCGAATTTCCTTTTGAGCTTAGCTTAATTTGTGATAGAAAGAATGTGTGCGTTTTAATAGAAATATTATTTATGTTGTTTATAGACTTTTAAAGTATTCTTTAAGCATTTAAAATGCTTTAAAACAAGATGATTTTAAAATACAAGCTAATGATACGATTAAAATAAATCGCTAAAAAAGCAATAACAATAACAGAAAAAATTGTCTACGCGTATATGTTTCTTATAACATTTGTTTTGTAAATATAAAAACTGGCGGCATTTATGTAATTCGAATTGAAAGAAAATATTTTCTAGTTGTGTACATATCGCCATATAAAATGAAAAAAAGGCGCAACTTGCAAATGATTCTAAATCGTCTTTTTGATTGATTTCCATATTTGTATCCGTGTGTGTCAAAACATCGAATCTATTAAAGCAAATCAAAAGCACAACAGAACTAAATTCAATAAAAATTATAATGTTTTTGCTTCTGTAAAATACTTTAAATGTATCTTTGTACACATCTTTTTATTTTGTATGACGATATCTATGTGTGCAAGCACTTACTGTATTTTTATATAAGTATGTATTTATGTACATATGTATATATATGTATGTATGTATGTATGTATGTATATTTAGCAATTTTTGCTAATATCTTCTGTGGCCCTTCCAAAAGAAAGGACTTAAAATGTGTGTCGATTTTTGTTAGAAGGAAGTATGGAAGCCGTTCCTGAAAAGGCAAGGAAAACTGATTATCGAATCTAAATGCCACAAAATGTAAATTTTAAAGCAAAATAAATTACTTACCAAACAATTACGAAAAAATTTTTTATAAATTTTTTATAAGCCACAAACAACTTTTCATATCAAGAAATACCTAAGTGCACGTGAAAAAGTTAGTTATTCCATTTCTAATTGATAATGATATTATCCTCGTGTGTATTGCCTGTCAAATAAACTCAGGGTACTATTTGGAGTAACGTTTATTTAATTCAAAACCCTACTTCAACTCACACTACCTACGTATAAAATTAAGTAACGTGTATACCCTGCACAAGATTAATTAATTGTTTACATATTTATGGGCATGTATACATACATATATGTATACATATGTACATACCCTGCAGTCTGTGTAGCTGGCGAATGTCTAGCTATTTCGTTAACTACCAATCGTTACCACTAATTACAAGCCTAACTACTAGCAATGCACACGACTGATGATTTTAACATGGGGATGACATTGACGGTAGTCAATTGACACCATCTGCATAACCCTTCGTCAGTGATTTCGTTAGTCAATACAATTAATTTTTTTTTATTGATAAAACAATTCATTAATAATACATTTTTCAATTAATTGTTCTTTTTTTATGCGACGTTTTAAATTACTTCTGCTGCTCATTTTAAATTTCTGAAAAAACGCACTTTTTTCACTAAATATTACACATTGCGTAAAATCATTAACTTCCTTCCTAGCGGTATGTTAAAAAAACTATCCCCTCTAAATAAGGCGACTGCTGTAGAATGTAGATGTACTTCATAACATACTCATATAAAACATGAAATTTTTAACATGAAATTTTTAACATGGAACCAATTAGGAATAAGATCTGAAAAACTTATGACTGTGCTTCGATTATTCACTATTGTCCTTGTCCATACTGTGAAAAATTTAATGTATAAACTGCATTGGTGCCCACACACTGAATACATTTTAAATTTTTTCTTCTTTTTCTCATGAAAATGAGCTTAGAATGAGTAGAAGAACTCTATTGTAAATGAAAAGCTTAAATTAGACGTGCCATAGCCATAACCAAACCAAAATTCAATTGGTTTCTATGGTAATGGCTTCGGCGTTATGGCAAGTCACCTGAATTCAAATACAGTGTTGCCCATAAGTTTGGTTCTAACAGGTGTTTTCTATTGTTATGGTTACGGCCCGTCTGATTGAACCTTTACTCTTTCATCCATAAACTCAAGAATTTCGCTGAAAATGTTTCATAGTATGGATGGGGACAAAGGAATTTTTTGTTGATCAGTGATTAGTGAAAGAAGGCGTGTGAACATACATGTGTATGTACATATGTATGTACACATTCATAAGTATGTATATATGTATGTATGTGTTTATTTCAATCCCCCAAATGTATGTGGGATTGTGTGCAATTATTTGCTATTTCGCTTGAAGCAGTTGCGTAAGATTACAAATCTTTGGCATACCTAGACATCTGCATACATCGAAACAAATACCCCAAATGTAAAATAATTAGATGGGATTTTTGCGAATTAGAAAAGCATAACAAATAGTAAATGTAATGCGTTTGAGCTTAAAGCAATTTCAAGCTGCCGTGTTTTGTAGATTTTATTTTAACTTAAAGGAACTGTGAGTTTGAGAAAATATGGCGGCTAACAGATGTGTGTATAGGTAATTTTAATATGTGCAACTTAATTATTTATGTGTACGTATGCGTGTAAATATGTATATATGTATGTAAGTTCAGTAAGTGATAAAAATATTCGTTTGAATTTAGCATATTCTCAGTTGAAATGCAAAATCACGTAACTGCAGTTTTTTAAATTTTATAGGATAGTGAAAAAAACAAAAAATTATTTATTTAATGCGGTTAATTGAAAATTTGTAGCGACATGCGATTCGATGTGATACAAAATAATTAATTAAAAATGGGATTTTGAAATTTCTGTTAGTTACGTGGTTTTTAATTTAGCTGATGTACGAGTATGTGTATGTTTTCGAGGTCGGAAAATATTATTCTACATTCTACTTATGTTTTCACAATATTTTGTAATACAATCACAGCCTTATGTATAAGAAAAAACTAGCGTGAAGTTAACATAAAAATTGAAATAGATACTAACGAGTTACTCCATACAATTTGATATTAAAAAACGGAGCCTGATGTAATTTTAACCCAGTGTGAATTTTAATGTTGAGATCATGTTAAATTTTGTGACTTGTGCTAATTTTAGGTCGGTTTTTCATTGTACATGAGCTTATTAGTTTCGAACTTACAATAATTCTGCAATAAAACCGATTTCAATGCAAAGATCTGATAGAACATTTTCGAAAAAGATTTATAGGACCAAACTTAAAGTAAACTCTTTCAAACAAAAAAAAATTCAAAAAACTGTTGGCTAAGAAGAAGTATGTAATATATAAAATTAAATTTTAATGGGCGTACTTGTGACCATTTTTTAAAATGAAAGATTGTGTGTTTTTCAGGGCTCAGGGTATGGGTTAAGTTTTGTAAAAATCGTATAACCACGTGAAATATAATAATACATTTTAATGCCCATTTTTCTGATTGGCAAATTATGAGTTTTTCAGAGCTAATATAAAAAAAAAATTACGGTCGTATGAAGAATTTAGTCGTTGACTGTATATTAATAAATCTTGCAGTAAATAGTTGTTAGGAACAAAATGTTTATGCACTCGAAGGTATTTGAATGCATTCATTCAAACGGTTTTGATTAAACCATAAGGCGTTAACATACTTATGATATGGGTATTACAATGATAATGTGGTACTAAATCTTAAACATGACAAGTGTTACTTACGTTTGAGAGGATTGTGTAATTTAATAATAAGATACTCGTCAAAAGCAGTTCAACGTAGATGAATTTAATTGAGCTAAAATTTAAGTAATGGAGGGCTCATACGAAAATTAATCACTGCACATCACATTCGTAAATACAAATGGTGGCAACACCGAAAGTATCCAAATATTAATTTTTCTTCCGGAAATAAATTCCATCTTTGCCGAGAATAAAATACTTTTATTCTCTAGAAGACATCTGGAGGGTAACTCTCTATAACAATCCTGTCCACTGAGAGAAATGTTATCGCGTATGTGTATTCATTTGTATAAGAAGCCGATTGAAGCCGATTGATGTGCAGCACTCTGGTACTACTTTGGGCAGCTATGCTCTATAATGCTATGTTACCACTGCGAGTTGAATCACATGCTTCGCCTGCTCAATCATGTTTATGGGCCAACTTTGAGGGGCAGACGCACCCCCTAAAACACAACTTATTGCTATGAAATTTTTTTGTATTTATTTTTACATAAAACTGAACCGATTTGGGAGAGAGAATATAATAAATAAAAAAAATCTAACTAAACTAACCGCCACTCTAATGTACATACATGTGTTTTATCAGTTTGAGTTTATTTTATTTTTGCACTCCAGAAAATATGTCAATAAAGATATAAACAAAATTAAAAAAAAATTTATTAAGTAATTGTTTGCCTCTTTTTTCTATTTATTATAATTTAAAAAGTAAATATGTTCTTAAATAAAATTGAAAAACAAAATTGTATTCAGCAAATGTTTCCCCTTTTTTTTCTTGATTCAAATTTATAAAGTTCATTATTAAATGAAAAAACTTTAATTTTTGTTCGCTATTTAGAAAAATATTATTAGTTGATTGGATATAATGTTACTTTTAAAGTCGCAAGTTGTGAGAGCTCAAGCATGTGTAAGCCGCAAGTAAGAATGACGAAGAGCAAAAAAATTAAGTTTTTACTTCTGTGAACTTATGAGTAAATAATTTTTCTATTTAAATTTAATATTCTTCCATATACTTACTTGCCAAGGACATGTTCTTGGAAATAAGTACGACTGACACATGTAATTATGGTGGCAAAAACTTTATCTATAAGTTTGTTGAACATGTTAGATGAAGGCAGGCAAAAAGTTTTCTTTTCAATCTTTGAGGTATAAAATAGAGGTAGTTAATTGAAATTAATTTTATTCAGGTTTTGTGGTGTCATATAATTTAAAGGTAGGCATGTGATTATTAAAATAATTACAAAATTTTGTCTTACATTTATTTTAGAGAAAACATGGCAACACTGGTGATATATTTAAAATTGCCCACTAACTACTCTTTACTCTTATTTAACATTTATTTCACAGAAAGAGCGAAGTTTTGTAATGATCGACTGAGTAGAAATGCATAAAATATTGCGATACAATGTAATGGGTGTGGTCTGCCCACTTTTCTTAATGTGAGATTGTATTTTTACAAAAGCACATGGTGTGTATAATGTTTCAAAACAACTCGAAAAAGTATGTGAAGTGTGTTTTATTTTAATGGCTTGGGTACCTCCATACACATTTTTGAAACTAGTTGGAAGTACATGAAATATAAAAATAAATTTAAAAGGGAATAGTCCTGCCAACTGTTTGAACCACAAAACTATGTTATCACAAAAGCTAAAGATGTAATTTAAGACTCGTAATAATAAATTGCATAGAAATAATGTTAAATCTTAATTGGAGTGACGTTTCCCACTTTGATGCAAGACCCAAAGGTGTGTGAAAATTCTTATAGAAACAATTAGGGTTTAAGTATATGAAACATTATTATATAAAAATTCTCATAGCAGAGCCCACTATTGATTTGATTTTGAAAAAAAAAATGCAAACGAATTAAAAAGCTTTTTTTTTTTTGAAGACGGAATGTAAAAATAACAAAGCACCTAACCTTTTTCGTCTTAAATTTATTATACTTTATACTCACTTTAATTGTTTTTTAAATTAACTCATACCAAATTTGAAGACTCTTGCTTTTATAGATTTCAAGATATAAAATCATTATTCATTACTTTGTATGGCGGAGCCCTTTCTCTTGGCCCTATTCTACCAACATTTTGAATGACTTCACACATGTCAAAAAAGTCCACATCAAATTTGAATACTCTGATTCCTATAGCTTTCAAGTTATAAGATAATTCGTTTGTATGGGCGTGGCACAGCTCACTTAGGGGTATGAAAAATAGATAACGACCTATTCTCAGACCTACCGAATATACATACAAAATTTAATAAAAATCGATCAACCCGTTTCGGAGGAGTTCAATTAAAAACCCCGTGACACGAGAATTTTATATATATATAGATAGATAATCAAACGTAAGGTCTTTGTTTTTTCCATAAAAACATTATTATAATTAATTCCAATATTTCCCTACTTCTTTGTGTAGCTTCCCCAGGGAAATATCGGAATTAATTATAAATAACAAAGATCTTAAGCTGAAATTTTTATATATTGTAATCTTTGTTAATAAAATTAAACTTTGAAATTTGCATGACAAAATTTCTAACTTATAATATTCAAAGTGCTAAATTAAAACATTATTTGCATATTAAAATTACATACTCGTATGTACGAGTACATACTTCCAGCAGATAATTATAAACAGTCTTGCCTTTTTTTGTGGCATACATACATACGTTTAATTTAATTTGTATGTGCTTTTATGTATAATGTATAAATATAATTTATTATTAAAGAAATTCTACAATTTAAAATATTATGTTAATTTTTATTTTTCATTTTCTTTGGTGAGCTCTGAGATGAGAATTTTCATTTCAATGTCTTTCGTTGTCAAATGTCTGCTTAAAAGCCTACTTTCTCTTTTAAATTTGTGGTTTAATAATTCAATAATAAGTCAAATGTTTTCTGAAGCCTAAGCATATGCAACATTTCATTAGTGTTTATTAAGACCTAAATGTATGCTAAAATACACTTATCTCATTTCGTTATATTGAAGAGCGAATGTATGAATGAATGAGTTTTTTTTTATTTTAATGTTTACAACATTTCAATGTCGTTTGAGTGTGTGCTTGTGTGTGTGTGTGTGTTTGTGCAAGCTGCCGAATATGCTTGTAAGTTTGCTTTGTAAAATGTTTTCATAGTTAAAATTTACATACAAAAAACACACAGTTTAAAGTCAATTTAATAAGATGTTAAACACAATTCACTCAAGCTAAACATTTGCTAACACTTTTGCTCTCTTTACATTTTCTCACTTAGTGCAATACAATTCATGTACGTTGTCGCTCTCTGGCACTTTTAAGCCTTCTGTGTATAAAGAAGTCCAAGGGAAATGCGATGTGAGACAAGAAAAAAAAATTACACTCATTATCCTTGGCCTATACATTCATTTTGTTTTCAACAGTAAATTTCCTTCTTAACATTTTCCTAGTGTTTAAGTTTTTCCCTCTCGTTGTTGTCAATGTTATTGCTGTTCTCAGCATCTTCTTCTTCTTGTTGTTCGCTTCTTGTTGAATTTGTTGATGTTGTGTGAACATTTTATTCATTCCTTTAGCCATTCCGTTGCAAGGCACTTGTGTTGCGTACCTTTGGAAAAAAGTACTTAAACTTCTGTTTTAGCAAGAGCAAGATACTCGTATGTCCTTTCACCGAGAGCGTATGCTTGTGTGTTGATATTGGTGTACCATAGAAGATTTCATTCTTTAATTTATGTAATTTTTTTAATCATATTTTTTGTTTGTCATTGGAAACTATTTATTTGAAAGATAATTATTTCATTATTTCTATATTACTTAAAGTAAGACTAAAATATTGCATGCATGAAAATTTATTTAAAGCTAAAAACTCAAATAATATTTCGTTACCTTAATATAGAAAAGCCCTAACTAATAATTTTTATAACTCGTTTCTTTTTGTATATTTCGAAAGAAGAGCATAGAAAAATGCAAAAATCTCGACTTAAAAAATATAATGAGTTAAAGCCATCTAGGGGGTGCCGTTGCAACGCGGTGGCTGAAGTAGTTATTGCTTCAATTGCACAACAAATGATGGTGTTCGAAAGCCCGAGTTCAAGCTCCTGGCCAGATCATGTCATATCAACATCATAAATTTTTCTGATATGCATTAGTGTAAATGCTAATGTATATCGCATCGCCCTCCTTCGTCGATATTTAGAGTAATTAACTGCCGCAGAAGAAAAAAACTAATAAAATGGCTGCATAGCTTAAAGTGATAAGGCTACTTAACACTAGAGGCGCTGCAACGATACAGCGTTGTAAAAAAAAATATATTAAGCTCTTCTTCTCTCCATCTATTTGTGTTTTCACCATCTGTTATTGCACTATCCCTTACATACTCTCAGGTAACTTGGGTATGAGACCCCAGTGAGCTGAAAACTTACTTTATCTTCTCAGCAAACTACTAACCTAACATAACCTTACCTAGGACCTTTATATATATAATGATATGTAACTTTAAGATCTCTTAAGCGTTGTGTTAGCTTTTTTTTATAAGAAATGTATGGTGTGACACAATCGACTTTTCTTTAAGAAAAGTGTACTGTAGTTAGGACATTGACTACAAAACCGAAGGTCCTGGGTTTGAGCCCGGTATCCAACAGTCAGTTTTACTTTTCTTAAAAAAAATTGTGCTATTACACAGTCAACCATATTTTCTATAAAAATTATAATCCATCACACAGTAAAAAAAAATAAATTTTTTTGTCTTATATTTATTATACTTTATATTCATTTTAATTATTTTCAAATTATATTATAGCTAGACAGATATAAGATTTTTATAATTACTTTGTAAGGGGGGTGCCCTATCCCCTGGTCCAGATTGTGCTGTCAAGCATCGGCCATATTTTCTATATTAATAATGTGCTGTCACACACTCTGCTATGCCACAGTCGCCAGTCGACTGTTTCAGCGGATAAGTGCATTGTGTAAGAGCCATCTTTTCTATAAGTGAAGTGAGCTGAGGGATAGTCGGCTGCTCTATATGAAAAGTGTCTGACTTCGACCTTTCTATAAGAATAGTGTGCTGTGGCATACTCGACTTTTCTATAAGCAAAGTGTGCTGTGACATATTCGATTTTTCTATAAGAAAATTGTAATGTAATGACACAGTTGAGCTTTCTATAAGAAAATTGTGCAGTGACACAGTCGATTTGTCTATAACAAAAGTGTGCTGTGACTTTTCTATAAGAAAAGCTTGCTGCACCACCGTTCGGCTATTCTATATAACTTTTATGCTCAGATGTAGTTGACTCTGCTATAAGAGAAATGTGCTGTCACATTGTCGTCTTTTCTACAACAAAAGTGTGCTTTGATGTTATTAAGTTTTCTATAAGTAAAGTGTGCTGTAACACGCTCGGCTTTTTTATATGACAAGTGTGGTGTGCTACAATCAACTTTTCGACAAAAAAGTGTGTTGATATAAATGAAACAATCAAATGCAAATATATAAATGCATTTTTCTTTTTTTTTTTTCTTTTCTTACTTATAAACAACTTGTCTAAAAATTTTATATAAAAAGTTTCAATTTTCTTGAAGGATTTCAATAAAAAAATTCTAGGTAATTGATTGTTTGTAAAATGGAAATTATACTTAAATTAATCAAAATAACAGCCTGTTTTTGTAAGACGTTTCTGTAATATATTATAGAAAACTTACAGAAGTTTCATTTATTCTATTACAAAAACTGCAAAATGTAAATGCTTTTTTTTTGCCCCAATCAATTTAGAAAAATCCGAATAGTTTAATTAAAGAGGGTAATTTAATTTTACAGCTCACTGCGCGACGAAATTTGCAAGGAAATGTGTGGAAAGTACCCAAAATATTTTGCAAGACTTTGAGCTTTAAGTGTTTTAGACGCTGGATGGATGTAGTGAAGTGCCAATGCAAAATATTAAAACACTTATAAACTTGATATGCTTCTAAGAGAGTATTAATATTTCTACATGTGCAGACATACATACATACATATGTACACATATACATGTACAAACAAAAGTATGTGTAAAAATCGGGGACCGTAACGGTTATAATTTTTATTTGAAAAATTACTTAATCTTAATTTTTTATAAGAAAACTGTTGATGAGCACGCATCCCAAGCATCGTAAAAAAATAACACAGATCGAAGCTAAAGAAATTTATTGATAAAACACCGCTGCGATCAAAATTTTTAGGAGAATTAGCTAAGCAAAATTTTAAAAATTTAACAAATCCAGAAAATATTTTAAAATGGAGTCAGTTGGCCATTCCCTTTAATTACATTTTGTGGTGATTACCGAGCAAACACATCGGTATGAACTTCAACTCATAAATGATTCAATGATGTCAGTAGTATATCCTAAAGTTCTGAAATATATTCCCACAAAAAGCTGTTTCGTACCGTTGCAGTTACATTCCATTACAGGCGGCTAACTGAGCCTTTAGCCAATGATAAAAATGAACATATCGAACGCTTGAGCATGTGTGAGCTGGGCATGCATGCATTTGTTTTGTTATTGTAAGTAAGTGTGTGCATGTATAGGTATGTATGTATGTATGTTTACACTTGCAGTTTGAATTGTTGCGTGTGCTTGCATTAAACTGTATTGTGGGAAATTAGTACTCAAAATGTTTATATTAAAACCAACAACTACTGTGTAGAGTAGTTTTTTCCGCCTTTTCATATTTTCTTTGTTAGAAGGCTGTTGTTGCTGTTGTTTTGTGGTGGCAGCTGTGCTACCACTACTTGTTGTTGTGCTGCTGATGAGTAGATACTTCTAATTCTTTAGAATTAGCGGCATTAGATGCCGCTATAACGATTGTTGCTACTTAACATACAAAATATTTGCCAATGAATTCTTTAAGGGGAACGATTTGATTGCATTTTTGTTTTAAGTTTTATATACAATGCATATTTTAATTTCAAGAAACATTTAATTTAAAAGGTCATAATGCTTATTTGTATAAAAGATATTTGAAAGCGCGTAATTTAATTGGTTTTTGTGGCAAGCAGTTAAATTAAATTAAACCTAAGTTCTGTTTTTTTTTTGTTTGGAATGAAATAAGTTTTTGTAATTCATAATAAAGTAGCTGGTTCAGTGCAATATGCAATCCTTTGGGCTTATATTCTTAGGTTTTGTCAACAATCAATCATTGTACTTACATGCATATGTATGTATGTAATTTTTGTAAGCTAGCAATGCTTACAAGGTCAAACAATATATGTAGCTGCATAAATGCTGAAGCTCCAGCCACAGGTAAGTGCGAATAGCAACACAAACTGGTGGTGAGCATTATGAAAATTAATGTTTTTATTTAGAAGTGCTACCCATATATCTATATTATATTATTTATGTATATGTACATATAAGTAAAGTGTATTACGAGCATATATATACACACCCTGTCGGAAATTCCGTTAACTTTTAACTAACTTTAAGCTAACTATTTCGCAACTAGTACTGACTGACACTTGGATTACTTTTCAATGTAATCAACAACCTTGCGTTGTCCTAGGCTGCAGTCAATTCTTTCACTCTGCCTTACTTTTCAACTAACTTAAAGTTGGTTTTTTTTAAATCACCTAGTAGTCAGTAAATTTAAAACTTTTTCTGGGGTTCAAACATGTTCCACTACACGTTGTGTACTCAACGCGCTAACTACCCATCTAAAATAATAACATGTTTATATAACAGTGAAATGAATTTCAAAGTAGCTGAGAATAAATTTGTTGGTTCTCACCAAATTCGATTACGTACTCAACTTAAGAATTAATTTTGGATTTGTTTTGGATGATATTGCAGTTAAGAAAAGTTAACTATAAGTTAATTATTTTTGTAGTCAACCACACATTCTCCGACAGAGCACATACACTATAAAATGAATTAATCACTAAATAAACCAAAAGAAGTAATAACATAACCAACCATACATATATAACAAGACTAAACAACAACAACATATTTCCAGATTTCGCTCAGGAGTATCTTAAACTATGGAGACTACAGGGATGCCATCAACTCAAAATCAGCTTATCTCGACTTTAGAATTTTGTAATTTTTGCCACAAATATTTATTCATTACATTTTGTTGTTGATAGTTACTTTTTCATTGAATTTAACTTTTTGTTGCCTTAAATATTTTTACTTTTAAGTCGATTTTTAAGTGATTTTTGCGTTTCTAGCGTTTTTTTTCACTTGGACGATTTTTGTTTTTTGCCGTTTTTTTCGGATTTTTTTTTTGTTTTTTGGTGATTTTTTTATTATGGCTTTTTTTGGCTTTAAAGCTTTATATGTTTGGCGATTTCCCCATATTGGCGATTTTTTTATGTTGATATTTTTTTTAAATATTTTTCGTTATGGCGATAAAAAAAACAAAGGGGTTTTTAAGGCCAATGTCATACCAGGACTAGAACCTAGTAGAAAAAAGAATTTATTATAGGAGAATTTTGAATAAGACGCACAATTTTTCTGATTTTTTTTGAGTTTTAAATTTTTGCATTTAGTGCCCTGTCCCACGATGTCAATAGAAAACGTTCGATTGATTATTTTCTTATTTTATTGTTGTTTTTAATACAAGTTGTTGATCGAACGTTTTCTGTTGGCATCGTGAGACATTCCCTAAGATTTTTTTTCCTTTTGAAATTTTGGAGTTTTAACCAGAAATATACGTACGCTTATGAGCATTTCCACAGATCGTAGTTATAGAGGGTGTTTTTTATTGAGGTATAGAACTTTAAGTTGGCATCACTTTTTTAACTGGCGGCCATTTTGTCAGCTGTCAAGTGATTAATATTTAGTTTGGTTTGCCATTTCATCATGAACAGGTTGACAAAAGAACAACGCTTGCAAATCGTGCAAATTTATTTCGAAAATAATGGTTCAGTTCGCGAAGTTTACCGCAAGCTCCGTCCATTTTATGGTCGACCGTTGGTTACCGTTAATGGAGACCGGTATAGAGCCATGATAACCGACTATTTTGTTCCCGAATTGGATGGCATGAATGTGGATGAGTTGTGGTTCCAACAAGACGGCGCTACATGCCACACAGCGCACGTCACAATCGATTTATTGAAGGAAACATTCGATGAGCGCATAATTTCGCCCCATATGCTCGAAAAAGTGGTTGAAAATTGGACCTGTAGAATTGGCTTTATTCGAGCCAGCCGCGGCGGCCACATGCCCAAAATCATATTTAAACGTTAATGGCATAAAATTATCCTTCCAATAAAGCCAAATTGATGGACATTAAAACGATTTTCTTGTGTTTTATTTCAATTCGAAGTTCTATACCTCTAAAAAAAAACATAAAACATATAATTTAGTAAAATATTGGAGAAATATGGAGCAGGATGGTTCTAAAATATAAGCTTAAGGTAAAGTGTTGAAAGGTGGAATTTTTTGTGGAAATGCCCATATAAAGGTGGGCAAACTTGATGTTAGAAAATAAATTGGCTGTCAAAGGATGAAATGTAAAGAAGTGAGCTGTCATCCTTTGACATTTATTTATTAAAAAGTTAAGAAATTTTAACTATAGAACGCTACAATCTTAAACAAAGAATTGTAATTGTGAAATTTGTGAATTTACGTGAACAGACCATAAACAAATAAAGCTCTAAAAGTTAAAATTCGGCGCTGCATCGCCAAGATAAGCGAAGGTTTGTTGCAAAATATTGCTCAAAGTGCTAGAGGTGAACATTTGTCTATTAGTAATTCCCACTTTTGTACTTTACATTGGTAAAAATAGAATTGAATTTGTCAAAAAAGTGTGTGTGTGTGTAAACCAACCTTAAATTTGCCCACCCTTTATACATACATATACTTGTATATTTTACATCCAAGGCGAATCCACACTAGGTGGTCGCAAGGAATCCGGTGACTATTTTCGCCCCTTGTAATTTGAATACACATTGGATGTCAACACACATTTTTCAGTAGATTTTTTTGACATTTAAAGCATAAATTTCTCAAAGCTGAGTATACCTTGTATGAATTTGCCTTGTTTAAATCTATGCAATTAAAATTGATTTCAAGCTATTGTTTTTGAAATCTATTTTAATAAATTTTCATTACGTTTGAGTTGCGATCAAATATTACAAGTTTTATAAAATTAGTGTAAGCTTAAGTCTGCATACTATCTTATTTAATTTTGAGCACATTTTGAGTTAAAATTTTCTTTTTCCTAAGCTTTTAAAAACAATAAAATGAGACACCTGCATATTCCTGCTTGATATTACACTTTCAATTAAAAATCTCAATAAGTTCTTAGTTGCCACCATTAGTTCAATCACAAAAAGCTTTTCTCTAGTTCTTATTACTTTGCAGAAATTGTACATGTACTTGTAACTTGGAAAAAAGCTTTTGCTTTTTAAATTCAAAAAAATCAGCTGCTCGTAACAGTCGCACCTACACACACATACACAGCCAAATGCACTGATACAGACACATGCACAGCATCAGCTATAGTTGGCGAAAAGAACTTTTAACAAATCTCGATTGTGCGTTCTGCACACACAGGATACAGGAATTTCAAATTAAATCTGCACAATACGAAAACAACTACAAGCAAGCAAGCGAGCAAAAAAATAAAAAAAGGGAAAACTCTAACAACTTTTTGCACACCAACACAACACAGTGACGGTGTGTATAAGTGTGTCTTTTTTTAGGTAGAAAGTATTTGAATGAGCAACTGTGTATACATATACATGAGCACAAAAACACTTTAAATGGCGCTGTATATGTATTTGTGTGTGTGTGTGTGTGAATATGTATGTATAGATAAGTGTGTATACCGAAAGAAAAGTAAGTAAAGCAACTACAACAAGAACAACAAAAGGGAAATATATGTATGAAATAAAAAAAGACACACACTCTCCTACACAACAATTGAATTTAAAAAGAATCCATGGTCCATGGTCGTATAAAAATCATCATAGAGCGCATAACGTCGCAAGGGTACAACGAGTTCGGACGCATTTATTTGAAACGCTAGCGGTTTGTTTTCAAAGATATTAGCGTGGTAGTGCTTAAAACAAAAAATAAAATAAAATAATAAAAAATATATACACAGAAAAAGTTGTTGAATCTTGTATTTCAAACGAATATAAAAAAATAAGCAAATAATTTGAAAAAAAGGAAAGTTGTATTATACACAGAAATAAATGTATGTAAATGCAAAAGAGGAAAATGTGTATAAAATAATAATTCTGCAATATAAAATTCAATTCTAAAAAAAAATTATATATAAATTTCCAGTAAAAGAAATTTTGGTAAAAATTTCAAGCAAATTCTAACAAAAGTCCAGCTCAAGTCTAAACGAAGCAAGTTAAAGTAAAGTATACATCAAGATATATTTCCCAAGTAAAAATGTGTGTATGTATTAGTAAATTGCGAGTTAAATAGAATTGAATTTCAAAACATTTAAAAGGAAAAGAAAAAAAGCGTGAAAATTTTATATGTATGTATATAAAAAAAAATTAATCTTTGTAAGTGTTTGTAGTCCTGGTAGGAAAATGTATATCTGCCAGTTTGCCTCCGTTTTGTTTCAACAATAACCCACAAAAATAAACCAACATCAAAAGGAAGAAAATCCAAAGCAGCTTTAAAGGCGCAAACTAAGTATGTCTATAAGTTATAGCAAAATTTCCTTAATTTTGTATATTTTTGGTAAATTTCTTATTAAAATAGATTTTAATAAGAAAAATAAATGTATGTAGGTGTCATATTTTCTCTACATATGTACATACACATTTTAAATAAATAAGTTTTTTGTTTTGTGTGTGTATAAATATTTTGCTGTTGTTGCTTTTATTTGTTTAGCTCCAGTGAACGGACAGACAGACAGACAGAGAGACAAATACATACATAAAAAGGTTGATTTGTTGTTGCTAATATTATTTTTATCTATTTCTTTTAGATAAAATTTGTGTTGTGTTGTTACATTTTCCCATACAAGCTAAAGTTTAATGGTGTCTTAAGAGTTTGCTGTTTTTTTTATCAGGGCTCGTTGCTATAAAAAAACAAATAAAATAAAAAGCAATAGAAATCCTTCAATTTGTTGTAGTTGCTTGAGTTTATTGTGTGTTAATTTAAGGAGAAGGAAAAAATTATGTAGAAAAATATTTGAAATATTGTGTATCTATGGATGGATGGGCAACAGTTTTATTTAAAATATTATTATGCATTTTTTTTAATATCATAAACAGCCATAAATATACTTAAAAAGGACTATGTAATTAAGTGCTTTAAATTAATTTTTATATATTAAATATATCTGTACCAGTAAGTAAAAAGTGTTTTTATCTTTCAAGTCGATTTTCAGAAATTTATTTCTTTTACAGTTAAAAGCTTAGTACGGAGTTCATACGGAATTTCACGTTTGTAAATTTAGATTAAAAAAATAATCGTGTAAATTTTTGTGCAGAATTATGTTTGCATATAAATAAATTGATTTATTTTTGAATTTACACAAAAGCACAAAAACTAATTACAGTTTGATGAAAATTAGAAATGTCAAAAATTCCGTGACCATTGTTTGAAAATTAATTTTTATTTCAGTTGACTGAAAAAAATCTCCACTTCTATTTATAACATCCCTAAGATAGGCAATCAATTTGAAAAATTCCATGTACTGTTTGAAAGGTCGTACTAGCATATACAAATTTCTTTATGAAATTTACCAACCTGAATTTCCGTAAGTTTTTTCTTTCATACAGTTCATGTGGGAACCTGAACTTCGGTAAAAACTCCGTAGTGGGCTTTAGACATAAAAACGATTTCGAAATATATTTCTGATTGTGAACTTTTGTAAATAAAATAAAAATGTTTACTGGGAAATTTGTATTGAAACAATATCGTTTGTAGAGCGTTGTGGATTTTGTGGAAAAATTAAAGCACATCGAAATATTGTTTGTTAAATAAAAAGTAGACATCGCTCACTCACTCAAAGAAGGTCATAAGTCAAAAAATATAATTTTTGAATTATTGATGTAGAATCCATCTTCATGTCCTTCTTAATATTGTGTAAAAATTTCATACAAATATCTTGTGTACTCAACTCTTGAGAGAGAAATAAAATTTCCTTTTGCAATTAACGGCCTGTCCCACGATGTCACTCGAAATCGTTCTATCGACAACTTGTATTGCACACAACAATAAAATTAGAAAATTTGTTGTTGTTTTCAATATAAGTATTCGATCAAACGATTTCTAGTGACATCGTGGGACAGGCCGTAAGTTGTGTGTAAGTTAAAATTTTCAAACTCGTTTTCGGGTAAACCCTTTTTTTTGAATTATGATGTTGTTTGAGTAAATAAGCGATATGATATCAGTATAAAAATATTTGTTTGGAAAAGTTTGTTATAAGTTTTCACTGGCCAAATATTGTTTTATACTGTAAAAGCAAGCAAGAAACTTTGCTTTTCTATCTGAAGGAAATCAATTTAAATTTAAAACGCAGTTAAGGCAAAAAACACATTAAATTATTTTTAAAGACAGTAAGGCATTAAATAAAAGCTGGTGTTGTGGTTGCAATTGAAAGCCATAAAAAGTTTCTTCTATATAAGTAATAACAACTAATAAAACCCTTGCCACACAGCAATATATATTTTTTTTACAAGCACTGGCATTTTATTGCATACTAAAACGTGGAAGTGTTATTTATATGTATTGTACACTTAAAGAACATTATAAAATTTGCTTATTAAATAAAGGAAAAGTAATATTTTAACCCAAAAGTAGGCAACACATCATACTTCAAACACACGTATATTATGTTGCTTTTTCATACAAAAAAAAAATAAAAATTTAATAAATCTTAGAGGATTATACGGTTACCCACTTTGTAAGTTTGAAAGTAAAAGAAAACCATTAAAATTTCTCTTAAAATTTTGTGTATAATCTGAGAAAAAAAACCGCAACCTAAAAATATGCTGCTTCAAAATAAGAATGCCAGCCCCCGCCACTAAAACAACGCGTGCATATTATTGGTTCGGGAAGTTAAGATTAAGAGTAATGTTAAGGATATAAGTTGCCACATAAGCTTAAGACTATTAAATAGTTTAATAAATTAGGTATAAAGCATAGTTTAAAACTTTAATATTAAAAAAATAAGAAATTAATACTGACAAATAGTTTAAATTAAACAATAGTTTTTATTATATTTATATAGGACATATACTTACATTTAATTTTGGAAACACACACGGAGTGGGCAGCTTTAAGATGCTTGAAAATTATCAATTGATTTGAGTTTACTGATTTTTAAACACTGGTTGCTATTGAAGCGAGTTTTTGTGGCTTTGCTCAACAGTACTTTCAATAATTTACTTTTAAGTATTTTTTAACTTTTTTTTGCAGCAAGAGAATCTAATCTATTAATTTGTAAAAAATTAAATATATATCTTGTATGGCAAGTTTGAAATTTTTCTTGTTGTTGCTATTGTTATACTTGTTTTTTTTAAATAAAACAATATGTGAAAGCAACTTAAACGAATCATCATGCGTTAATGAGATTGATGGAAACCTAAAAGTAGGCAATATGTTTTAGATACGTACTGCTAACATAATAAAATACAATCAGTCATGCATGGATAAAATGCTTAGACATGTTTTTCTTTTCCGCTACAATTGTATAGGAATGGTATACACAGAAAAAAAATACACCCATGTAAAATCAAAATGCAAACAATTTTGATTGCATGTCATATTTGAATTTACAAGAAAAAATATGTTCTTTAATTGTGTTGGTGCTTATTTGCTGTGTTCCAAGCTACAATGCACTATTTTGCTCAGTTGTGTGACTTTTTCTTTTTTTGTTGCTGTTTGTTTTGGTATACGTGAGTAACTGACAAACTTTGAATTACCAGCGAAAAGTTGCTGCTGCTGGGTAGTTGGGTTAAAATTTGATTCCTAGTAGTATACGAATATAATCAGCTTATATCTTAAGAATATTTACGGTTGTTTCAATTGCAGTGGTGTTTCAACCCATACAATAACTTAAGGTAAATAATTAATAAAATACAACGACTACATTAAATTAAATTCATGTCGTTTCAACTTGAAATAACTTTGATTCAATATGCTTCTTCGTGTTGTTTCAGTATGGAGCTAACGTTGTTTGAACTTGAAATAACTTTCATTCAACATGATTCCTCACGTTTAATCAACATGAAATCAAAATACTTCAAAGGATCTGTTCATTGTATTAACAATGGGCACTCGTCGGTCCTCAGAACAATGCCCAGCTTAGAGCTGCTATAAATGCCTAGTGGCAGGACTAAATGGGACCAATGTCGGACGAAAACGGTCTCACTGTGAATTAAAGAAGATTATGTTGGTATACGGAAGTATCCAAAAACAAGGATGAACTTGGTGCTGGAGTCGTTGGCCCAACGTAAAAATCTCTGTACCCATGGGTAAATGGTCTGCGGTATTTCAGGCATAAATACAAGCAATCACCAAACGTGTTGACATTAATTTAAATAGGGGCATTAGAGGAGTGCATATAGCTGCCTTTTACGAGAGTCAGGCAGCTTGTAAGTCTCTCCTTTCATGGGAATTTTATTTTAGGCTTCTTTTAGAGTGCTTTGTGCTATCCATACGAAACAAGGTTTCCATTTACTGGATACCTGGCCGCAGCTATAATTCGTGGAATGAGAAAGCGGGTGAACTGGCCAGGATGGCCTTTGCTGCTCCGTTTATGGGCCCAGAGCCGTTTTGTAGCGTAAGTCGGTCAACTGTAACATCTCTGGTTAACATCTTTGGTCAAAAGAGATAATACTTCGATCAATAAGGAAATTTGGTTGACTTCTTTTGGAGCTATTTTTATATAGTGGCATCCTGAGCCTCAACAGGAATAACTGGTTTTCTTTCTGGTTACTTTGGACTATCCTCTGTGGAGAAGTATCCAAGTTCATTCACCCTTGTTTCGTTTATGCTTAGAAACTGAGTTTCTATGTTCAGAAGGTATTAGGTGGGCTTCCCTAATATTTGTGCTGACTTTCATGTATGACACAGAGCTTGATTTGATTTAATTAACAGTTCTTTATGACAAAAAAATCCATATGGTGTCGCAGTGTCTTCCCCCTATTCATCTATTTCAAAATTATAAATTTTCTGTGAAAATTACTGTAAATCATGTTGAATTAACATGAAACACATATGAAGAAAAATCATTGCCAAAAAATGTTAAATTGACCTTGTTTACGTAGATTTAAATGTGAAATTTTTCTGTGTGTGGTGTATTTCTG
Organism: Nowickia ferox; assembly: GCA_936439885.1. Taxonomy (NCBI): domain Eukaryota; kingdom Metazoa; phylum Arthropoda; class Insecta; order Diptera; family Tachinidae; genus Nowickia; species Nowickia ferox. Next base: position 6,815,006 of record OW387026.1, read on the forward strand.
TCCGTGCAAGCCATAGACAAATTGCTTCTAGTTTTTTTTTCGTGTAATTTTTCTTTAAGCACAAGAGGTATAAATAAATGAAATTATTGTGAAAAATTGTTGTATGAATGATATCTTTTAAAGCAAATAAATACATGTGTATGTTTTCAAGTAATTTCTCCTAGTTTGGTACTCATTTCCTAAATTCTAAGCAACCTGTTTATGTCTTAGCACTTCTAAATCAAATTCATGTCTTTCTATCATATTAAAGCCTCATGCTTTTCAAATATTGCAAAATGTTCTTATATTTTTCTCAAATATTTCTTATATGCCATGCTGACCTTTTTAATTTAAATTTCCTGCAATAATTCATATTATATACGATAATTGTATAATCTATTTTGAAACTTGATAATGACTTTTAATAAAACACTGCAATAAATAAGCAAATAAAATTTAAATTCTTTACAAACTTAAAACCATTTAAGGTCATATTGAATATTTCATGTCAATAAGATTTAAGAAAGAATTTTAATTATTGATTATTATTATTATTATTATTATTTTTTTACAATAAAAGGCAAGGATTTTCTTGTCAGACATAAACACATAATATGCAATTAAAATGTGTCATAATTTTTGAATGGAAATAAGAAAATAAGAACACATTCAAATTTCTTTCCATCTCATTTGATGCATTTTGTAATATCTGCTTTCTTATTCTTAAGTGGCATTTAAGTTCTGTAATGCATTTTTTTTATCTGCCATGCAAACTGTTGACTACTTTTGTGGCTAACTAAGTGCTCTTGTGTACTGTGTACTTATAATATGTATACTTAATCTGTTAACACGTGTTCTGCTGCTTTTGTGAGCTTGTAAAACATAATGTTTAGTGGAGAAAGATTTAAAAATAATAATTTTTTTTTCACTAACTAAAAATAAAGCAAGCGTAAGCTGCAAAGTATTTGGGAAATTTAGCTATAATGCAAGCTAAAGCTGTTGCCTATTTTAAGGGTTGTTCAAAAATTGTTATTTAATTAAATTTTATTTAAATTTTATTTTTAGCTGAAAAAAGAGGTTGGATTTAAGCTCCGTTTTCAATGCCTAATTAGGCAAAATGGTGTATTAATATCCAATTTTAAAGACTGATTCACTTTATTTTTATATGATCGCCGCAGAATTGATTTAGCGCATAAAAGTTGGAGTGGAGCAAAACGTTTTGTATTTGCACCACTGCTTCCGACAGATGTTTTGAAGAACTTTCATGAACGAAGTTAGAACTTAATGTTACTTTATTGTGCCGTATACACAATTTATTTTCAAAAAGTAGATTTTTGTGCTCCATCCTTATACTTTACTGCTGTGTATTGAGAAATTTGTTGTTAATCGGGCTTAAAGTCCAGTACGGAGTTCTTACAGAATTTCACATTTGTAAATTCACATTTATTTCTACACGGAAAAATAATCGTGTGGCCTTTTGTGTAGAATTATGTTTGCATACGAACAAATTCATTATTTTTTGAGTTTACAACACACAAAAACACAAAAATTAAATAAGTATTTTTACCTAAAAGTTTTAATAAAAAAAAAAAGAATTTTGCAGCTAAAAAGCTTTCATATTTCTTTTAAGTAAAATGAATAAATATGCATCAAACGAGTATTATTTTGATGATGATATGCAATATTTTAAGTTATTTGTTGTAAAAATGGCTTATAAAAATATTTTTCGTTTTTATTAAAGTAACAAAGAAAAAAGAAATAAGTTTATGTTTCGTATTAAATGTCAATCAAAATGTTGTTTGTGGTAAAGCAAGAATGCCAGAGATAAAAATGTAAAAATAACAATAAAAACAAATAACTTGTACTTGTTGGTATAATTGGTAAAACATATGTATATATATACATACATGCATATATATCGCTCACTCGCTCAAACAACGTCATAACTAAAAAAACCAGTTGCCAGGAAACGAGCTTGAAGTTTCCACTCGTACACACAAAAAAAAAAATAATATTGTGTGTTGCTTTAAAATGTTGAATAAACAAGATATTTATATGAAATTTTTGCACAATATTAACAACGATGACCATTAATTCCATTTTTTGAGTTATGACGTTCTTTGTACATGCATGTACATATATAGCGCTTTTGTTCTTCTAATGAAAGTCAACTAAACATTTGTAAATTTTTAGTAGAGGCATAGAGGCTACACACAAGCGTATCATTAGTATGAGAGAAAGAGGAGGGGTTATTACCTCCCACCTAAAAGACAACAGTTTATTTTAAAACTACTAGACAATCAGAATACTTTTTTTTTACAGAATTATAGAAGACGGAGTATGCTAAAACAGGACTTTGGACTTGAGATTTTTACGCAATAATCTTATCTTTTGTAACTTAGAGTTTTTCTTTGATGTAACTCTTTTCTCTTGCATTTGCTTAATTCATGCACTCTCTCTTGTAGGAAAAAAACCATTGGAATTTAACTGAAAGCAACTAATTGAAAGCAGCGTCAACGGTCTTTATTGCAACAGCTTTAATAGTAAATGAAGAAAGAAAAAAATGGCTATAAAATCTAAAGCATTTCTTTGCATACGACCATAAAATAATCAAGTGGTTGGCTTAAATGCACTTTGAGGAAAAAATAAAGCAAATAAATAATAATAATAAATGAATTAAAATTTTCTTTTGTCCATAAGCCACAAAGTTAATTAGGAAAGTTTGTTGGGTCGTGAAATGGTCACAACAAAATGTGACTTAAACGTCACAAACTATAAATGAAAGATGCAAAATAATGTTATCAGCAGATATAATCAATCATAATAATTATATCTTATATAACATCATACATATATTTCTTTTAAACTAAGGAAAATGAATTAAAATATTTTCAATTACAATCCCACAAAATCTTCATTTCTACAGGCAATCAGCAAATCTATTGTATTCTTCTGAAAATTTACAATAATTTCTTTTCTACTCCAATATGTTTGCATACATTTTATTGCATTTAACTTTCTCTTTGTTTTCAATAACAAGTTCACATACATACAAATAAATTATATTTTTATGGTATCAAATTTGTTTGATTATAGATTTTGTTTTTAAATAAATATTTTTGATTGCATAAATTTTTCTTTTAAAGTTTGTGTGCATGCACAAAACATTTTTGGGTTAAATAAATACATTTTAAAAGTGCAAAGAAGAAATACATTATTATTGTGATAAGAAACTCTTATTCTCGTCTTTAAACATCCTGTAAAGTTGTGACTTCATAATGAAAGTAAATTCTAGTGATACAGTTTCACATATCAAACACGTGTAACGAATACTGGTAACAAATACTTGTAACGAAGATATAAAACGAAAATATTTACGCTGCAGCCACACGTTCAATAAATCGCTTTCACATACTGTGTGTCAAAATTCCTTGAAATTGATAGTTGTGACACAAATTGATAGACAATTTCATTTTTTAAATTCCACCGACGAAGATACAACTCAAATTTGTAGCTTCAATCAAGGTGTGCTGTGACTAGCTGTTCTAATTAAAAATTAAATTGCCATATAAATGGATAGGTAAATTTGAAAGCAATCTAGTTTTCAATTTAAAAAGTTTGAGTGTGTTAATAAATAACGTGTGAGTGTATTTCGAATTGAATGGAATTGAAAGGCAAAAATTCAACGTGTGGCCCCCAAGTAAAAAAAAGAGAACAAAAACTTTCGAACAATTTTGAAAAAAAATTTTGAAAAATTTTTTAATACTTTTTTTTTATAAATTTTGATACATGATATTAAATGGTTCCTTTTATTTTTGTAAAATTTTTTTGCATAAAAAAAGTTTTATTACTTCGAAAAATGTTTAAGAAAATATTTTTAAATATTTTTGAAAACATATTTATAACATTGTTGCATAAATTTTTAAATAACTTTTAAAAGCTTAGTTTACATTTTTATAAAATACTTCAGAAATAGTTTTTAGAAAATTTTTAAAAAAATATTTTTGATTTTTTTTTGAAAAAAAAAATTTTAATTTTTTATTAAATAAAATTAAAAGAAAAAAATCTTTAAAATTTTACTTTGTGCCCGTCTCCGTTTCGCTCGATGTCGCTGTTTTAGAATGAAATATCTAATTTATTGCGCCTTAAAGTATGTTACATTAAATACTTGTGCAAACATATCTGCCTAAAAGTATGCTAAGGATGAGATTTGTTATACCCTTAGAAATCCCTGAAGCACTTTTTGAATTATCTGTATTATATTATATTAGCTGTAGGTTACTATTAAAGCCGACTTTAATGTTTCGAATTTCTTTTGTTTTTTTTTATTCGAAAGGATTATAGCAATATTTATTGTAGCAAGAGTCAAGTATGGGTCAGTTGTTTTTTTTTCAGAGAAAAGTTTTTTTTCTTCGCTTGTCCATGTGCATTATATGAAGTAAAATAAAATCAGGAGATGAAAAATATAAATATCTAAATAAAAACACAACTATACGAAAGAAAAACTTGCCCTGTCAGCATAAAATAGAAAAGGAAGTGACAGAAAAAAGTCTCATTTTTTGAAGCAACAGCGCTCAACTTGTCCGAGTCTGAACAATAATACATACACACACACTTTTGCTTCAAAGGAATGAATGAATGAGAGTTAAAAAAAAACCACAAACGATTAAAAAGGAAATAATAACAACAACTGGGCATTTTTATGTTATTTCTTATTTTCTGAAAGATGTACAAGTTTATTTAGTTGAAGACGGTTTTTTTTGTTTTTGGTTTTGACTGTGTATCTTGGGCTAGAAAGTTAAATAAGGAAAAAAAATTTCAGGGTTAGTCCCAGCATATTTTTAGGGTTATAAGCAGATTAAAGTTTCAAACGATACACATTTTTTTGCTAATTAAATATATAAAGGTTTGAGGGGAATTGCTTTTGAAGAAGGCTAAATACAAACTTTATAAAACTGACAATATTTCTGTGTTAATATGATTTATAAAACATTTTATTTTAAGGGTTTGATAGATAATTAACAAAAAAAAAAATGCTACTAAAAAAAAATTAATTATGCAAGGGAAATTTATGGCAGGATATGCGAAATATTTAAAACAAATTGGAAAGTAAAATATGTTGAGATTAGGGAAGATTTTCGTAAGCAAACAGAGTAATAATAAAAAGTGCTGCATACTGCTGGGGGTAAATTTTTTTGAAAATATTCTTTATTCCTAAATTTAGGTTATTTAATAATATTTCTCATTTTTTTTAAGTAAAAGAGCAGTGTTTATGGATTTAATTTGCTAATCAATTTAAAAAGAAGATTTTTTACAATCATATTATAGTGGCTGCTAATTGAAATATTTATATGTAATTTTAGTTGAATGGAAGAGTGCAGCTTGTTAGAAAAATTTTTAAAAGATAGAAATAAAAAACCGAAATGCGATTTAAGTAATGGAGAAAAGCTAAAATAATTATTTATACCTTATGTAGTATTTTATTCCCTACTACGGCAAACCCCATCCAAATCGTTTGTATTTATTTTTAAAGTAAAAATGAGGGAAACTATATTTTTTGCCAGCGTTTTAATAAAAAGAAAAACATATTGTAGTTATGTTCCGCCAAAAATTTTTTGCTGTATAAAATTTCATAATGAAGATAAACAGAAACATTTTTTCTCTCTCCTAAGTTGCTGTACATTCAAATATTAAAAGTCTAAGTAGCGCAAAACGGCCTTCTTATAAACATTTCGAAAAGCAAATTAGATAAAAGAAAATATTTACTATATTCTTGCTAATCCTCTTCATTTTTATAATTAATGCCCCTTTTGATTTGCATAATTAAAGACTATTAATAACAAAATTTCCCAAAAATTGTTTCTTATTAATATAAATTACTACATAATTTTGTTGTTAAGCCCATTTATCGCTTTGTCTTATTAAATATTTAATAAATTTTTGCTGCCAGCAGACATATTGAACTAATAGTGCTTGTTGTTGAATATAAAAAAATGTTTTGTTTAATATTTTATTATTTTAAGATCATTCTGTTTAAGGCCCTCTACGGAGCTCTTACAGAATTTCACGTTTGTAAATTTACATTTATTTCTACACGGAAAACTAATCAGTAATCGTGTAGCTTTTTGTGTAGAATTATGTTTGCTTAAATACAAATTCATTTATTTTTGAATTTACAACACACAAAAACACAAAAATTAATTATAATTTGATGAAAATTAGAAATCTCGAAAATTCCGTGACCAAACAATTGTTTGAACATTAATTTTTGCTTCAAATGACTGAAAAAAGTTTCCACATATATTTATAACATCCTTAAGATAGGCAACGAATTTCAATAATTCCGTGTACTTTTCTTTTGAAAGTCCGTATTTCTTTATGAAATTTACCAACCTGAATTGCTCTAATTTTTTTTACATACAGTTTGTATGAGGAGCTTAAATTCCGTATGAACTCCGTACTAGACTTAAGTAATAAGCTATTTTTCAGTCCTGAGAAAAATTCAAGAATAGGTTAACTTGTTGTGAGCAATTCAAATAAATTTGGAAAAATTATAGGAAGCAAATAACCTGGAAAAATTACAAAGAATACAATTTTCATTGTTACGTAATCGTTTTGTTTGAAGTCTAAACATTTTCTGAGTTCAATAATGATCGCCTTATGAGTCACAATTGCTCTTGCTATGCGTATGTAATTTTTTAATTTCCTTTCTACAGCTTTAGTGGATCTCTTAAAATTTTCTTTGAAACAAAACTTATTTCTTCGACATATTTTTCACATACATCCTTGCATAATATTTATATTAGTTTCATGTTTGCGTTTCGCTTTTGTTTTAGTAACATATTTTCACTTGCCATGTTTACGCTTTTACTTTTTGGTAAATCTATTTTTCAGTTTTTGTTTTTAGCTCATAACTGATGTTGTGCTTAAAAGTTTAAAATCTTTTGTGTTAAAGTTAGTTTGAAATTTTTTTTAAGTTATAGTAAACCAGATAGTAGAAAGAGAATTATGGAAAAAGCGGAACAAAAGGAAGAAATTATAAATAGGATATTATTAAAGGCGATTTGCCAAGCTTTTATTCCAGATGCCTTTAGTCAGCAAAAGTCTGTCTTAAAACAGATTGAGCCTTAATTGAGCGTCATCTAGGGAACTAGATAAAATTTTTCATTGATGGTTTGTTTTTAAGGCGAATAAGTATTTGTGAATTCAATGGGCAACCTTTGATTGTTGATCTATAGAAAGAAAACTGTTAGTTTAACACGCTTATAAATTTTTTTGTCAATGAAACAATTTTTTATTATATACCAACCCTCTTATTAAAACTAATAGCATAAACTGCTACTTTTCATTTTGTCACAGCTATTGTGTTAAGTTTGTTAAAAAAAATAGTTGAAAACAACATGTCTTTATGCAAGCAAAAGTAGTGAAGTTTTTAGAGCTATGCTCTTTATGCCACGACACTGATTTTCGTAGCAGTTATAAATTTATTTTTGTTTTAATTTCTTTGTATACTTAAAAGCAGAGTACTAAAATAAACGAAACAAAATGTTTGAATTAATATATTTGGACTATCTAAAATATGAAGTTTGCTGTCATAAATGCAGTCTGGATGGTGCGTAGTCGTGCCTAAAGTACCCGATACACAGTGGGGAATTTTGTTAAGAAAAAATGATCGGATTGGTTATGAAATTTCATACATCATTTGAAAAAGGGTCACAGAGCTTAAGTCTGGACTTATATTGGACTATATATCTTTGAAGAAGGCGAAGCCACAAAGCACCAAAGTGCCAAGCATAAGTTAATGAAAAATTAAAACCGATTTCAAGCTGATGGTTTTGATCTGATAAAAAATATTTTTTTGCAAGTGGATTTCTTTTTCTTATTCAAGAGCTAAAAAATTCTACTATATTTATGGGGTTTCGCTTACAGTTTAGGACATATTCGAGAAAAAAATTAATATTTTCGCTTTTTTTCCACCAACCTTGGTACACTGTTCTGCCAAAAGAAAAGTCAAATCTTATTCGATTTAGAAAAGGAAACTTGTTATAAATTAAGCACAAAATTTGCAACATTTAGATAAAAAGTGTGTCAAAAGCACAATTAAGTCAGAAGTTATAAGCAATTTAAATTACAGTTTTGGGAAAAGTAGATTTTCGTCGTTTTTTGCAGAAAAAAGTGGGTAAATTATTCGCTGTTATAAGAAAAATTTGCAAAAATACCAACCCCAAATTTTTATTTATTCAAAAGGTTATACTATAAGAATGTAATATACAAAGAAATGTTTTTTTCAAAATTTTCTTTTCAAAATATCAAATTTCAGTCCCTTTTTTTCTCAAATTCCAAAGCTGGAAACAGAAAATTTATTATGCCACCTTCAGTTAAGATATGTTTTTAAATATTTGCAAAAATAATATCTGCGCCCGGGGAAAAATAAAAAGAATAGAGTAGAAATACTAAAAAAATACCATTTTTGGGATTTCATGAATTTTTTTTGGGAATCAACGGGAACTCATAAGCAAATTCTATTGGTTCTTACTTTCTATATATTAATTGCATAATTTTTCATCTAAGAGAGAATTTTAAGCCGAAAATATTGATAAGTGCTTATGTAAGGTTTAAAACTTCACATACCAGCTTATTATAAGATTTGTTATGTATTTGAAAATTGTCCTACAGCTCGTCATCCATTTTAATTTAAAAGAAAAACCCCATACAAGCTGCGACTAGTCTAACGTATATGTGCAAATGAATTTATATGCCACAAATGGTTAATAAAAACAAATAAAAAAAAAAAAACAAGTAACAAATAAAGACTTTGGTACAATTGTGCTGAAAAAAGTAATATTTTTCTTGAAAGTTTGAACACTTTGTAAATCTAATTTCTCATCCCTGTTTCATGAGGTTACTTTTTAAAATGCTTAACATTGCAAAGCTTGTTCTATTTAATCCACAAACTTGATTCATCCAAGTGCAAATAACACCAGTATTCCCAAAGTAGACATTCAGCTTACTCTTAAAAAATACAGCTAACCCCTTGATGCTTCAAGTATCTGGCACAAAATTAAATTATACAAATTTTACTCACACTTAAATTTAATCATAATTTTATTTTATTTCAATTGTCTGTTCGTTCGTCTACAAAATAAACTAAATGTTATATGTGAATTTATTTATTTTTTATTTCCCTTTTCAATTCAACATGCAGCCAGAGGTTTTATGACATTTTACCATAAAATCTGGTAGTCGGTGTGTTTGTTTGGTGCCTCATAATGTTTGAACAAGAATTTAATTAAAAAAATTGTTGCCAGCAGTAGCAAAAAAAAAAAAAAAAGTACAACTAAAATAAGCTGGCATAAGTATAAAGTATATATTTATATAGAAAATTAAAATTTTGTGATTTTGTTTTAAACTGCTGCCATCGAGCTCTTTAAAGGGTTAATTTTTTTTCGGCAGTATCTATGTACATTATTTTATTTATATTTAAATTTAATTGTACTTAATTGCAAGACTTTTAATAATTTCATTAAAAATTTATAGTAAATAGCTGATGTTAACAAACAATCTCTGCCCAAGTAGATAGACGTGGGTGCTGATGAAGTGCAATGGCGGCTTAGAAAAATTGCTGGTATTTTCCTCAGCTAATGTCTACTTTAATATTTCTTGTCTTCTTTGGAATATCACATTAACTAATAAAAATATTTCATACTATAAGAATTGAAAATACTGAACTTGCATCTTGTTTTCAAGGTCAGGTAGACGACTCGTCTAGAAAGTATTTAAAAAATTACTCAAAAAAATTAGAAATTTTCGTATAAATTGTTTACAGAAGTCGATCTATCGGGTTGTGAAAACAGGAAGTTGAGCAAGATTATTAAGATATTATTTGCCTTTGAGAAGGAGTTTTTTTTTCAGTTGAAAACTTGATTAAAGAACACCCTATGATTTTGATATCGTTCGCACTTGCTTTTTAAAAAGTTTTATCTTTACAAAGAACATTACATCATAAAATACCGGAGAGCAAACAATAATAAGGGGGTTTAGCTTGTATTTCTCTAGTTAAAATTGTTTAACAAGTAGTTATTTAAATACATACATATGTACATATACAAGCACATGGATACAATTACATATACATATATTTATGTACCCTGCAGTCGGCGCAGCTAGCGGATGTCTAGCTATTTCGTTAACTACCAATCGTTACTATTACCTACCAGCCTTACTACTAGCAATGCACACGACTGACGATTTTAACATGGGGATGACATTGACGGTAGTCAATTGCCACCATCAGCATAACACTTCGTCAGTGATTTCGCTAGTTCTAAAGTTTTGGAAATCATATTAATTAATAAAAATATTTCATTCTATCAGATTGAAAATACTAAACTTAAGTTCAATTAAATTTTATATGTTGAGAGATTATGAATTAAGCCAAGCAATTATGGCATAATTAATCATCATAAAATTGAAATCACGTAGATGTCATAACGAGTTACGAGTATTTCCTTCATAACTTTTTATAATAATTAAAGAATATGTAACTATTACATATTTTGTAGCTAAATTTTTTTTAAATCATAAACTTTGCAACGAACAAAATTTTGGTTATTGACTACAAATAGAAAAAAAAAAAAAATACGCCTCCAAATGTGCAGGCATATAAATCATAAAAAGTTTTTTCTCACCATTTGTTTTTAGCTTAAATTGCTATTTAAACGTTTTATATTGCTGGAAACACTTTCTATGTCATCATTTTGCTTATTTTTTGTTTGATTATTTCAGTTTTTTTTCTTTACGTGTGTTTTATTTTCCGGCCATGTGTGGATGTGCTGCTATACATGCAAAAAATTTCGTACGTCTAAATGTCTATAAAAATGTTTGTGTATGAAATGTTTAACCCTCAAAAAATATCGAAAAAGAAAACAACAATCTAACTTCTGCTTGTGTGCACGAAGATGGTTCGAAAATTTGCTAATACTACCAACATTAATGAAGAATTCTGACACTATACTCGTATTCGTAGCAAACGGAAATCATGGTGCTGTGAATAAGGTATTTGGAAGCCGTGTATTGGATGGAAGTGTGTGGCTGCCTGTTTGAGTATTAAAACGTGTGTTTTTTTGTTTTTTTGGTGTACGAGTGTATGAAAAGAGTATGACTTGTTTTTCATATGAGTGGAATAATGTTGACATGGTCCTTCGTTGTAGTCGTCATTTGAGTTATGGGTTGTTTACCCAAAAAAAAAAGAAGTAAAAGAAAGATTGAAAGTAAGAATTTATACCAACAAATCTGTGAATTATATTTTTGAACTAGTTCTTGTTTTCTTCTTCCAAGTACTAGTTCTCAATTGTCTATGAACCAATACTAATGTACAGACACACAGTGGTGATCTTAGACTTAAAATAACCACTTTTGTATGCCAATTGCATGTGAATATAGGCGAGTGTGTGTGTGTGTCTGTGTGATTCCATTTCTTTTCTTTGTGCAGAGCATACATTTTCAGTGTTTGTATTTAGTTTGTTTGATTCATATGCAAGTGTGCGAAATTGTTGTTGAATAAAGCCATTGCTTAGGAAAGTGCAGATGAAGATGAACTCATGTGTTTATGTGCAGAGAATAACAAACGAGTGGTCTTCCAACAGTTCAAGTTACAAAACTTAAAACATTCAAAGTTATTGGAACCATGTCTTTTACAAAAGAGTGCTACCTCTCGAATGCTTGGTGCCAATATTTGTACAAGTATGTGTGTGTGCTTTTAAATTTTTATTAAAAAACTTGAGAGTTTTGGTACTGAATTTGACTTGTTTTTCAATACCTCATGTTTCTGTCACAAAATGTAATTTTTTGTTTAAAAATATTTTTTTAATCAACAGCAATTTTTATGAGAAACATTTTTTTTTGTTAAAAGTTATATTTCCATTAAGGTAAAAAGCAAATTTTTATTAATAGTACCATTTTATAAAAAAGTACCATTAAACAAAAACCTTTTTATAAAAATTTACCTTTAATAGAAAATTAATTTATATCAAAATAACGACTTTATAAAAATAAGTTTGTGAGTAAGTATTTTTTTAAAAAAGTGTTTTTACAAAAGTAATTTTTTACCAAAAGTACTTGTTATTAAAAAGCAACTCTTTGCGAAAAGAAATTTTTTTGTTGAAAAAAAGGAACTTTTTAAGAAAAATAGCCTTGTTAAAAAAAGTACAATTATTTTAATATTATTTTTTCCCAAAAAGTATTTTATTACAAAAAGTACCTTTTAAAAAAAGTAACTTTTTAGATAAGGTAACTTCTTACAAAACGTACCTTTTCACAAAAATAACCTCTATACAAAAAGTATCTTTAAAAAAAATATTTTACAAAAAAGTAAGTTTTTACAAAAAGTACGTTTTTACAAAAATTACGTTTGTATAAAAAGTATTTTTATTAATTTACTTTTTTTTTATAAAGTCTACGTTTAATTAAAAAGTATAGATTTATAAGAAAGTTTTACTTCGAGTAAAATGTAAATTTTTATAGAAAGTACTTTTTATTTTGGAGAGTAACTTTTTATAAAAAATATGTTGTTATAAAAGGAGTTTTCTTTTAAATAAGTTTTTATAGAGATTGTAATTTTAGACAAGAATAAAGCTTTTCTTTACTGTAGATGCATGGGTGCGTTCTTATACTTTTAATTTTTTTTTCATTGGAAGGTCATTATTATTTTTTATCGCATTGCTAATATTAAGCTTAAATTTGTGCTTTATTAACGAAGTGTATTTTTCTGTGTTACTTTCCACATATTACGTTGTAATTTTTTTTTATTACTTTCCTTCAATATTTTATTGCTGTTATTTGCTATTTTATTTCCGTTTTGTTGTTGTATCACAACAGAAAAACTTGTTGTTGCGCTTTATTGGATCCTGATTTATGACGATTGTAAAATAAGTTTTATAATGTCAAGTTCAAACTATGAATTTTCAAGCAAGATATAATTTTTTTAATATTTCCTGTTTACAATTTTCTTAATATATAATTGCAAAGGAATTGTAATACAACAATCAAGTATGGTGAGTCGTATATAAAATTACAATAGCAGATATTAAAAGTTTATTTTAGAAATATATGTTTATTAAAAGCTACACTGGTTATAGTGAAGCAGATCAAGGTTTTTTTGTGGAAGTCCAACCCTGCAGCAGCTTCGGATGGCAAAAGTTAGCATTTTATTATAATAAAGGAAAATCAGTGAAATGAATTAAATGTATGAAGTATAATATAAAATATAATACACATATGTTTGTAAATAAATAGCAAATGGATGGAATATACCTAAAAGCAAGCAAAGCAATCATTTATAGTTTTTGCGACAGCATAAAACAAAGCATCTGTAACATAAGAGTTAACATATACTTTTTAGATCTCATGTACAGTAAAAATTATCATCAAGTTGTTTCCACTAATTCAATTAAATCACTGATCAATTTAATAATTTTCTAAATAGTCAAGCATTTTTATGATTAAACCCATTTTTGTATTTATTTATTGTGTTAGGATTTCTCTAATTAAGAAAGGAATATAACTTCTATTAACTAAATTACAATTACTTTTCCACATGCTGCCAAATACCGTAATGCACCTTCTTCAACCACTTTTAAAACACTTATTGTAAATACGTTTCATTCATTGAAATTCAAGTAATGCTCGAACAAAACGCCCAACCAATACTTTTAAAACTAGACTCTCACTCAATGGCCACTTATTGGCGCTTAATAAAAAGTTACTTTTGTAAAAGAAAATACACTCGATTTGCAACAATTGTCAGTTGTGCAGAATGTTTTGCTTATATATTTTTAATGATAGAAAAAAGCTTTTCTATATACTTAAACAGGGCATAGATAGATAATAATCCCAACCACATTTATTTATTTGTAAAAAAAAACTAAAATCAACAAACCATTAAAGGTCCTGATTTTTCTATACAGACAGGATACACAAATGCTTATTAAAAAAAAAAATACTACAAGTAAGACTGCTCTTTTTTCAAATTATGCTCTTTTCTTCTCGCTCTCAGTATTTTTATCTCAAACTTTTACAGCTAAATATTTTATGTACATTTATTCCAGTAGATAAAGAATTTATCTAAAATCTGGCAAGAAGTAATGGTGTGTGTATAAAAACAAGAAGCTGCAAAAATATCTATTTTATTTTATAATTTTGTAAAAAGCAATAAAAATAAAACAAAAATTTAAATTGTATTTAATTGTATCCATAAAAACTAAAAACTATGAAATACATTTTTTTAGCAGTTTAAATATATGATTATAGTTTAATTTGTTATTTAAATCACATAAAAATGTTAGGATATTATTATTAGGATATACAGTTCAAAAGGACCTTTACATTAATGAAATTTTAAATTTTCCCCAGTGAATAGCTTTATGGTTAACATTATTTTTTTGTTAACAGATATATTATATAACAGTGATAACTGCTGCTCTTTTGTAACATCTAGGCAGTAAGCTGAACGATGCTCTTGATTACATTGTTGCAATTTTAGCATTTTCACTGCTAGATCTGGCATTTTCATTGGTTAAAAAGCATTCAACTTTCCAAAAATTGTTCTCAGAAATGTAAATGTTTTGCAGGGTAAAGGTTCCCTGATGATCTGCACTGTTGCACAGCAACAGTGAAATGCGCATAGCTAACCCCTCAATAATCAATTTAAATTTTTGGTATTATTAGTGGGTTAAAAAATTTTAAACGTAATTGCAACATTTCCAAAAAATACCAATTTTTAATTATTTTATGTTTGTGTGTGCTATAAACATGAAATTAATTCCAAGCTATTTCAGTAATGATTTAAAACCCGCATTATACTTTTCTTCTGTACAACATTTTAGCAGAATTTTTTGACTGATTTAGCATTCTCTCATCATGATTTTCTGGCAACACTGCATTTGTATTTTTTTCTATTAAGTTGTGCCTTTTTAATAGAAATAACGCTGTACAAAATAAAGAAAAATTAAAATATAAATAAATAAATACACGTAAATAAAACACTGTTAATGTCTGATTCTGGCTTGACAATGTTATAAAATATCTACTCTGTTAACTCTTAACAGTGTTCAAGTGAGAGATTTTTAATTACTTTACAGTATCTGAGCAAGAGATATGTAAAGTAACACAGCGATTCTAAAAACGAAGCTAACTGGCGGAGCTATCTGCACACATATGAAAAACGATCGCATTTGGCCACAATACAAATTTTCTTAAAACAGGGAAATGCATGGGTGCACGCAGTTCTGATGGCAAAAATTCATTAAATTGGACTACGAATTGCTTCCACAACTGACCTACTCTCCGGACTCAACTCCAAGCGACTTTTTCTGATTGCCACACTTGAATAAAAGACTTCAAGGAAATAGATTTGATTATAACGATGAATTCCTCCCACAAGGAAATATCTGTCTTGGTGACTTCGATAAATCTTATATTTTTAACGGTATAAAAAATGGAAAAACGATGGACAAAGTGTGTAGAGCTCAAAGAGCTCTCTCTGTTGATAAAAAATATAGAATTTTTAATACAAAAACCTGGGTTTCATTCAAAAAGTCATGGTCTTATTAGCCCGCAATGAGGCAATCTTAAGACTGCAGAGTATTTGATTGGGAAATTTATAAATTTAAAGTTTATTATTATTTTGCTCCAACTTACCAGAACAAAACTTGTGTCATATTAGCGCATTTGCGGCAATTTTAGGCCTTTGCCTTAGGTGTCACTTTACAGAAGTATAATGCTGAGTACACATCTGGCATATATTGTGTTGTCATTATGTTTTCTATATGGAAAACAATGCTACACAAAGAATCGGAAATGACAAACGTTGACAAACACACTATTGCGATGTCACATGTTTAGCAAAAACATATTACTGTGGCGTATACGCAATAAAAAATAATTTGAAAATTAAATATTAAGTATACGCAAGCGGTACCATTAGACCGCTGACTATCCCAGCAAAAAAATGAAGACAGTAGAGTTCATTATAATAGATAATGGCGTCATTATATATTTTATATCTGTATGTAATATTAAATTCAATATAACTTTAAAAAGCAATGACGAGAGTAATATTAATAAGAATTTTCCTTTTATCTTTTCAGCTTTAATCAAAACTATAAGAACAATATGGTAAATATTTTATAATAAATGTACTTTTATAAAACCACAATCGAAAGGTATTTAAGAAAAATTTGCCCTCGTATATCTTTGTGTGGGTTATGGGTTGGACTTTAATCAAATTTGTAAAACTGCTTCATTAATATGGGTGAATGTTTTTTTTTGTTGAACTCGGCAAACTAAATAAAAATATATGTAATTTGAATATAGAATATTTTGTATTCTGTTAAATCTATGGTCACAAACGATAATAGCTTAAGTTGAAAAACATAGTTTCGAGAAAACTTTTTTTTAACGTATGAAAGTAAAAAATCCAAATATTTTTGCCACAAAGTGAATATTACTATTTATATTGCTAATATACAAAATAGTTTACAAAAATTTAGTTTTTAGTTTAATTTGAAGCTTAATTAAAATATGTATATACTTTTATTAAGGCAAAGGTCAATGTTGTTTTGCTTACATTTTTATAATAAATTTCTTTTCGGATTTTACGTATAAAGTTTCGTTTGCAGAATTTTGTACCATGTATGTATCTGTGGTTTCATGAATAACAACCTATGTTGTGTATTGATAAATTTCAGCTTATAATATCAAATTGTTATATATTAAATGCTTTTGAAAAAGGTAGACTTTCTTTTGAATGAAAAAATTATTATGTGCTTCTATTCATGAAAACCTCGGGTATAACTACCTTTTCTCCTAAGTCGACTTAAACTGTTATCTCTTTAAGGCACAGATATATATGTGGGTATGTTTGTGTGAATAAAACTACCTCAATAATTAGCTGTTAAGTAAAACTGTTTACAAGAAACAAAATTATATAAAAAAATGCAGATTAAAAAAATTTAAGCTGAAAGAAGTCATCTTGTTAAAAATTAAGTAAAATTTAGTATGCGAACTTTAGTCTAAGCTAGTGCAGACATTTTAAAGAAAATTTTTGAAGTGACGTTTTTTAGTTTTAGAATTTTTTTCGTTTTGCCGATTTTTCGGGCTTTGACGATTTTTTAGTTTTAGCGATGTATTATTTTTTGGTGCTTCTTTTCGCGATATTTTTCTGTTATTTTTAGTCTTGGCTTTTGCTTTAGTTTTGACGATTGTTTTACTTTTGGTGATTTTTTGCATCTTAGCGACATATATTTTTTTTTTGGTCATATTTTGCATTAAGGCGGTTTCTTAATTTTTGCGATTTTTCGTTTCTAAATTTTTTTAATATTTTCATTTATATTTTTTAATTTCGGTGTCAATTAGTGTAGTCTATTTGTGTATTACATTAAGACTACAACGTGCTTCGTTGCTCGTTTTAGAACACCCTTTAATTATTAACTTTCATATAATTGTGGTTATAGCGGTCAAAGTTTTACATATTCTGTGTAAACTTCAGGAGCGTAGCTCTCACGGTTCTTGAGAAAACTGACTGTGACAGACAGAAGAACGGACGGAAGAAGAACGTCCGTTTGTAGCGAAAACAATAGTATTCCTTTTTACTTTTGGGGTACGAAATCCTAAAATACACCGTTTTCTATTTCAACACTATCGGCCATATGCCTCTAATTAAGATTTCCTGAAGAATAACATTAATAATATTATAAATTGTTTAATATAAATAATTGCTTTTATCAATATTTCTTTGTTGTTGTAAAGATACTTTGTTTTTATAACCAAAATGTATGCAAAACTAAGTAAAACAAGACAGAAACTAGCAAGAATAATGTTTAACAAGGACAAAACAGCCTGTTGACAAGCCTGTAGAATTAAGAAAACAAAATATTAAAAATTTTCTAAGAGCCTTTAGCAAAAGTTTTAAGTAAAATAGCCAGCAAACAGCAAAAAAAAATACAAATAAAATTTTCAAGCAGACAACAACAAAACTCAAAGGCAAACCAAACAAAGCACAAATTTCTTTTCATTGATTCAAGATTATGAAGCCAATGTCTTAAACTGATTGACTGTTTATACACTTTTTACTACAAAAAAAAAATTGTAAAAGCTTCCTTCTAAAGTCCTTTTATTTTTGAATTTCTGCTCAGAAATCTTTTATATAAAATAAGCCTCCCTCCTTTTCTAGCAGACGAAAAAGAAAGCTTTTTTGCTTTGCTGGACAAAATTTGATGTTATTATAATATTAGAAGTCAACAGCTGTTTGCACCACAACCTAATTATATTAGTACCATAACGTTTATTAAAGCAGCAACAACAAAAAGAAAGTAATAACAATAATGATGATGGTATTAATATGTGCATGTGTGTTGTTGTGTTTGTAATAACAACAATATGAAGCACAACAACATGAGTAATAACAAGATAAAAAATATTAAAACAAGAGTAATTAAAAGAAAACGAGAGCAGCTGTCTTAAGCATATACAGTTATTATTACTGCACAGTAGGACGGAGGGTAAAAAATGTTCTATTTGATATAATAAGAAATATAAGTTTAAATTTATTCAATCTGATTTAAAAAAAAATATATGATAATTAGAAGTTGCTTTTGCCGGAATTCCCTAAAAAATATCATAAATATGTGGCAACGTCTCTATTAGAAAATAATACTAATATTAAAATAATTGTAGCTTGTTCTTACCCATATCCACAGATTTATGAATAGTAGAGAAAATGAAGTTTTTCTGCTAAAGAATTTGTCTTCTAAATAAACAAACAGTAGATACATTTACTTGAATAACATCTTAACTCGCTGATTTACTTGAACAACGTTATAACTCGAAATACGCGATTTTTGAGTTAATTATGCAAAATTTATACCTTTATTACATATTGTAAAAATTTTCTTTTTCAAAAAGTTGTGTGTAAATAGAAAAGTTTTAACTCATTTTTTACAAAACAATTTTTTTGGAATTATAATGTTCTTTAAATAAATAGCGATATATGCTTTTGATATTTAATATTGACAACAAGAAACGTTTTTTATCGACAGGATTTTAATATCCTGAAATAAGTATCATTATAAATAGTATTTTAAATTACAAGCAAACAAACATAGGAGTATATTCAAAACTTCCCTTTTTCTATAATGAAACCACACCTGTGCCTAAGATTATCTACAGCACATAACATTTTTTTAGGAAAATAATATTATAATGAACAAGCGGTGCCATTAAAAAAGTGAATTTTTTTTCAACTTTGCAAATTTCCTTTTCAAAGAAGCTTAAATAAAACACACATAGAGAAAAATTAAAGCAAGAACATTTCTTTCAGTTAATGAAAAATTAATAAAACTTCTTCTCACAGTCATCATGGCAGCCTGTAATGAATTAACTCATGCTTGGAATTTTTAAATAACAAAACGTAATGTTTTCAGTTTTTTCTTTCTTAAGCTCTTGTAAAATTTTTCTTCGGGCCTACTAAAAAATTAAATTTGTTGAGGAACACCAAGCAGGCATTAAAATTAAGTGAAGTTTGGCAACATGACTTTATATGTGTTAAAAATAAATTACAACCCCCAAAAATATACAACGACTTACGCGAGAATTCGCTCCTTAGCATTAGACAACATTTAAATGCACGTTCTTATACACAAATATTACGTTTAAAGGTATGTATGTTTATTTGTGTATTTTTGATTGCGTGTTAAATATTTGCAATTAAATGTAAAATTTTAGGGTAAAAACTGACTTGAATTTTTTATAAAGTTGGTTAAACGGATGGATGCTGGTTAAAATATAGATGAAAGATATGAAAATTAATTTTTATAAATTATTTATTAACAAAAGTCATAAAAATTTAAGGAAAAATACAATATCATTAATATAAAGATGTTTGGCACAAAGTGAAAAAGCTTAAAAAAAATTTCATGTTGTTCACAACATGTGGTTTTCAAACCACAAGAAAGATTTTATATCAAGTTTCATTACATTTACTCGTACACTGATAGTCTTAAATATATAAATCATATATCATTAAAATGCTGCACAAAAAAATTGCAATATTATGATATATGTAGCAAGAAATAATCTAAAAAATTTTGCATTCAATCATATTGAATTAAATATATAGCTGTAGTCGATGAAAATAATTAATAAAAGTAGTCAACTAAAGCTCTATTTAAAGTCTTATACTGGATCTTCAACTAAATCTTATACTTAGTTCTATACTAACTCTTATACTAAGTCTTATATTAAGTCATCTACTAGATCTTTTATTAAGTCTTATACTTAGTCTCATATTAAGTCTTATACTACACTTTATACCACTGCTAACATTTCGTGTTGTACTAAGTATTTTACTAAATATTATACTTAGTCTTGTAGTTTGTTTTATAATGAGTATTGTATTTATTATTATACTATATCCTGTACTAGGTATTATACCAAATCTTATACTAAGTCTTATACTGTGTCTCAGGTCAGTTTTCGTACAAATGCTTATACTAAATAGTATACTGAGAAAATTTGGGTATCAAAATTTATAAATGTTTCAGTAGAGACTTATACTCACTACAATTCTGAATCATAGCAGATAGATCGTCAAATATTATAAAATGAAGCATCCTTACATCATAAAAACTAAAGTCTTATATGAAGACTTATATAGAAGATGAGGATGTAGTGAAAATATTTAAACCGCTTGAATTGGGAATCACTAATACAAAATGTCTTGTTTTAAACCATAAAATAAAACTGATATCATTTAGTAACGTCCTTAAAAATTACGGTATTCGATATCGAAAAAGATTGTCAAATGCTTCAGTACTTACATTTGATTATTTAAATTGTGGTACTATGTACCCACAATGTGGCATAAAAGCAAAAAAATTATTATTATTTCAATTTAAATATTTGAATTCGAATAATGTAGTTTGATACCTGGTATCAACCTTTTGTCATTAAGTTGACAAACTTATTATTAGACTAAGAACTGTTAATATGTCGAATTCGATTATTTTACTTAGTTCTCTAGGAACTGTTAAACTGGGCCTTAAACTAAGTCACGTTTACTTTAGTTGTCTTATATTTTGTTATTTCATAATACTTGCCCTAATTTAAAAAAAAAATTTTACAGCTAATGCTTATTTTTTATTTTACTTCCAAAACCTGAAACTGTAAAAATTAAAAATAAAAAATTCTTACTAAGAATTCTATTGCTTTCTTTCTTTAGTTTCTTGTAACAAATTGAATTTAATTTCAAACAATTATTTTGGCATTCATTTGCGTCAGATGGTTTTTACAAAAGAAAGCCAAAAAAGAAAAATTGAAATGAAAACTATTCTTGTTTACTTTTACCTTTATAGTAAAAGAAGAATAATTAGCCACAATCTGGGAAGTTTAAACCAAGAAACAATACGTTTAAAGAGAAAAATTGTAATGTAAGCTGGCTTTTAATCAATGGTTTCATTGTTTACAAAAACAATTTAATATAAATTCATTTTTCACTCTTGCCGCAGTGTAAAAGAAAACTTCATGCAAAAAATTTAGCAGATCTATTGGAAGTATTTTGAAGGAAATAATATAATATATTTTTTTAATAAGAGGTAAAAAAGGAAGACTAAAGTTGCTCAAGCCCAGTACTTTTTTCTGAATTCATAAAAATTTATGTATAACTTTAAATTATTGGCTTTGATGGTCAATTATAAGAAGATTGAATATTGAAAAATTATGGTAGAAGTTTTGCAAATACATATATTCCATTGACAATATTGCAGACTTATTTTATATAGTTGATGATGAGACTTTTTTAAATTTTGTTGATTTTTTTTTATAGGTTTTGTAGCTTTTTGTTAAATATTTTACATGAATATACCACACGAGCAATTTGTTGTGTCTTAACACAAGCAGTAACGCCGGCAGAATGATGACGTCAAATTGCTTGTGTTCAACAATGTAACTAGAGGTGGCGAACACGTACATTCAAATATATTTGTCTTTTTATGCATTGTTACTCTTATAATAATCATTTAACCTTACCCCCAATATATAGATTTGAAAATCAACCATAAAATAATGCTGTGAATTTAATTGAATATAGTGTGTTAATTAAAGTGAAATTGAAACCTTTATTATGTCACATAAGTTGCAAAATGACTGAAATACTCTCGAAACCATTTAAATATTTTCTAGTTAATTAAAGTTTAATTGTAATCTTGTTTTCTTTGTCCTCAAACCGTAAAGCATCACTTGGTGCTGTGAAATTTTATAATAAACTAAAATTCAAACACTTCAATGCTGCAAAAAAAAGAGAATTTAATTTCAATTTTTAACACACTGAAACCACACTGAGAGAGCTTAAGCTTCAATTTAAAATTCGTTCCATTAGTTTGTTGTGCTGGCACTTGTGTTGACTACCTTACCTCGCTTAAAAGGTTTCAATTAAAAATTTAATTAAACTTTATTGATATACGTTTTTGTTGAAAGTGTCCACACTTCTGTGCTACTTTTTATTAGCAGCTTTAAAGTTTTTCTTTTTGGTTATTTTGCTTTCTTTTTTTTTTGCTTTTTTTATAATTTTCGTTAACAATTTATGCTGAAACAACGTTAAAAAACTAAATTGAAAAATAGCTGCATTTGAAATGGAAAATTCAATCCAGTGTGACAAATAATATTTCAAATTCTGATGGCTGACAGGTGAAGCATAAAAAATACTAGCTCAACATCAATAATAAAAAAAAGAATACTATAAAATGTAAAAGTATTGCTAGAAAAAAAAACACAAAATAATTTGCATTTAAAACCAGGCAACAGAAACATAAAAGCTCTAAACTAAAACCGGAAGCCATTCATGGCGTTTATTTTCAGTTGACGAAAGTGAGAGAAGCACATAGAAATAGCAAACTCTATACAAAACAAAAGTTGCTTAGCACTGATGCACTGATGAACTACAGACATTTGCTAATGCTACGACGGCTACACCTGTTAGTAAAATTTCAATAAGCATTTGTAACACAAAATAACTGGACGCTCAACGATATGGAAAGTCTTTCAATATAAATATATTTATATCACAAAATAATTGTCCATTGGACGATATTAAAAGTGTAGATTCCTGTGATAAATTACAACGAAGCCAAAACAAAATTTGCTTCTTTTATTTTCCTTTCGATATAAATTTTAAAACGAATGTTTTCTTTCAAAATCACTGAACAAGTCATACCTACATCAAAAGGAGGCGATTATAAACCTGCACAAATATTTAAGAATACACTTTTCAGTAGTTAAGTACAAATTGATAAAAACTTTTCAGTAGTTAAGTACAAATTGATAAAAACAATAATTGTCTGTTACTCCCAATCAGCGTTGCCAAATATGCAGATTTAACTGTTTTTAGCAGTTTCTTGAACTGTCATACAGTTTTTTATTTAAAACATCCGTGTTTCCTTAAAATAATCAGTAATTAAATTTCTCCGCTGAGACACGTGAGTGCTAGCGACAGATAAATTCTTCTTGATATCCTAATCGCATAAAACATCTCAAAATGAAGTTTATATGAAAAACATATACTTTGATATAAAGTACCACCATATATACTAAGATATTTCTTCCAGAGAATAAATAAATTCAGTAATGAGCGACTTTGACTCGCACATGAATCGTTCTTTGCCCTGTATAATCAAACATCTTACCTGATTAAGACATTTTTTAAACATTATAAATATTCGTTAAGCTTCTTCGGTTTTTCTTTTTTGTTTGTTTACAAAACATATTTCTAGTTTTAGCGATATTTTTAGTTTGACGCATTTTTTGGGTTTGGCGATTTTTTCAGGTTTCGCCAACCTTTATACTTTTTGTAATGTTTTTTTAATTTTAGCGATTTATTTTATTTTTGGGATATTTTTATTTTAAGCGATTTTTTTACTATGAGCAATTTTTTTGCACCTAAGGAATTTATTTAATTTTGTTGTTGTTTTTTTATTTAAGTGCTTTTTCATTTTTGTGATTTTTAGTTTGGCGATTTTTTTTGGGTTTTTGAGACTTTTTTCGGTTTGTGGTGTTTTTTCATTTTGGCCTTTTTTTGGCGAGTTAGTTTTAAAAATTTTTTGGCACTATTTCGTTTACGCGACTTTTTTCGGTTTTTGCCGATTTTTTCGTTTTAGCGATTTTTTTATTTTGGGATTTTTTAATTTTTGCGTTTTTGATAATTTCAAGAGGTTGCCTCTTACAGTTTCTAGGGTACAGCAAGTTGTCAAAATTACATTAACTTACAAAATACCCTTTAATTTTTACTTTTTCTTAATTTCAGTGTTAATTTGGCTTAGTCTGTATAAAAATACATTAACTTTGAAAATTTCAAGTGTCTATATATAATTGTATGTGTGTGTATTACATAAGGGTTCAAATATGTTTTGTTACTCTTTTTAGAACAGCCTTTGTTTTTTTTACTGTCCCATATTTGCTGTTGTAGCGTCCAAAGTTTTACATATTCTGTGAAAATTTCAGGGCCTTAGCAGTTACGGTTCTCGAGAAAAAAGCCTGTGACTGACAGACAGGCGGACATCGTAGCGAAAACAATAGGGTTTGATGTACGGAGCCCTAAAAAAGAGCCTTAAGTACTAAAACTTTAATTACGAGTATGTATATTGTTCACACAAGTTTCAAAACTTATGAAAAGCAAAGCAACGTCCGAACTTCTATGCGTTACTACGTTGAAGAATTTGTATGAAATACAAAAAAAAATTAAAGTTTTGATACTTTTTTCGTTTATATAATTTTTTTACTAAATTTTTGCAGTCTTATGGCAACACTGTTCACATTAGTTGCATGAGTGTCGTAATCTGGTGCGTATGAGCAATATGAAATACACTTATTTATTTATTACGTATTTTTATTTAAATGCTAAAGCAAGAAATCAAAGCATACTTTTTGGGATTTATAGCGAGAGTCTTGTGTATACATTCTTTGCAATGAACTAGGAATGCATTACAAAAAAGAGTATAATATTTCAAACGTGTTTTTTATCTTACCTGCTGTAGCGTTGTTCCTCGAACAGTTTTGTTTGTGGCCTTTATTAATTAATTTTGTTGCAGCATAAGTAAGGGAAGGAAATTCCATAAAAAAAGTAACATAAAGGAAGATATAATTTATATGCAGTTTATTGAAGTTTGAAATATAACCGTGATTTGTTTATTAAAAAATGCTGCAAGAAAACTTTCATCTTCCAAACAGGTACTGATGATTCAAGGTACACCCTGTTCTAAAAGCTTTTGCCATTTGCGACACGAGTGTTCATATTTTCATAAGAGAAACCGCTTATCAAATATTTTGCGGTCTCTACAAGTAAATTAATATAAAAAAAACGTATGAAAATGTATGTATGTAAATATTTTCAATAAATTTGAATTTTTTTCTTCAAATAGTTGTTACAAAAAAAAACAATAATTCCAACAATGAATTTGTTGATGGTGGTTTATTGCCACGAACGATTTTTGTGTAAAACAGCCATTTGTTTATTAGTGCTACTTTTTTATTGTTGTTTTCGTTAACGGCGCCAACATTGTTGTATTTTAGCTTGCGTTTGAATGCTGTTTTAAATAAATGTCATTGACAGAAATTTGTTTTGGTTTATTCTTTCTTGTGTTTTATACTTTTTGCTTTTATTTCTGACGGGGGCAATAAATTGTCTTGCTGAAAGTGTGAGAGAAATTTTATTGGCAGAATTTACATAGAGCAACAGGAGTTGTTGGATTTTATTGTTGCTTAGGTAGAATTACTGACTGGGCGTGTTGAGGCTACATGTAGTACTTTTATAAGGAAGTTGGTGAATGATGAATTGGCTGTGCATACATAAAAAAATTTTGAACCCACCACCTTTTATATTTATATATAAGATAAAATCTATTTTAATTTTTCATGCTTTTCAATTTTAACTTGAAGTTAGTTTAAGAAAATTTAAAAGTATTTGAAAACTGCACTCCAAGGATTTAATTAAGATTTAGAAATTTAATAAGACTGCGTGCAACCTATTTTTTCTGAAAAAATTTGTTGACATGGCATATATTTTATGCCGTTTATTCTACTAGTCCTCCTTGAACTGCACAGCTATTTTATATTTAATATTTAAGCTGAAGAAAAGTTATTTAAATTCAGATTGGCCTTTCATTTCATTGTTCTTAGTATTTCATCTTGTCTTCTTTTCTTTAGTCTCTTTAAACTTCAAATAACTTGCTGTGACTCTGGCTCATTTTCCTTGTTCGTGCCACATGAATAATGATTTCGACTAGTGCAAAATAAAATTGCTTTCATTTCCGTAACTGCAATGCATAGTTAATCAAAATTAAAAATTTAAATACAACATTTATTTACATGCCAACGAAGGAAAGAAGCAAAACCCCCAAAAGCGTGCAACAATGACTTTTATTAACTAAAATCAAAGTTAAAGTTAAAAAATATAATAAAAATAAAAAAAAAGAATTAATTTGAATGACAGTAAGTATTGCTGTAAAAAGTATAACCAGCAATTGGTTTGTTATTTTACTGCAAGTATTGAAAATTAAAGTCTTCTTTATTGCAATATAAAGTGTTATAAGCAAAGTGGAATTGATATCATTTGCAAAGTGGGATGATGACAGCAGATGTAGGACATGTTTGTAATTTATCATCTTCTCTTTTTAAAGATACATTGATACATACTTACATAGGTATTGTGTGTATGTGTGCACAAGTAAGTTATTCGAACTACAATAAACTCTGGAAGAAAAATAAACATGTTATTTATATTGTTTAGTACAGACAGAAAACTAAGTAAAACTTAACAAAAGGGATGGATAAAAAATTTAATAAAATATGGAAAGAAAAAGGATAAAAAAGAGGAAAACAATATCAAAGTTAAAGTAAAAGAGGAATAAAATCTCTACAGACAATGGTTTCAGATTTTACTGCAAATCTTTTCAAAACAGTGAAATATTAAAACAGAGCAATTAAATAATAATTTTTATTTTCATTAATATAAATGAAAAAATCTTAAACAAATGATTTCCTAGAAGATGATCCAACAAGCATACAGACATGTGAAAGATAACTGTTGCTAACATTCTTCTGGAAGCCTTATGTTAAGTATAAAGACAGCGATTTGTCCGCTAAGAGAACAGTCTTGTGCTAACAATATCGAAGTTAACATCATGTTTTTTCAACAGTGAAAAATTTAACATTGTGTATTTAACAGCTGTTTTGATCTGTATTCTTTTAATGCCAATGTCTCTCGGTGGTCGAAGTACTTGCACAACAGGCTCATTAAAAAACTCCCAATGAAGTTATGAAGTACTTATTAATTTAACAATAACTAATAATTTAGATAAAATAAGTCAAAATTTACTTCACTTATAAGAGAATATTCCACTGAAATATAACCAACAATTATGTGTAGCTTATACAAAACAAGGATGCAACTTGCCTGGAAAAAATATATAAAAAATCAGTAAAAATTTTGAGTGATTCTTTTAGGAATTTTTTCCTCAAGTCGCTTGCTTGTATTGTGAAAACGTTTATATGCTGGCAATGGTGTAAGCAAAGATTTAAGAATCATATTTTATATGAAAAAAAAAATCGCATAAAAATTCACCCTGTTAATTTAACTTAATGTTAAAAAATGTTTAAAGCAAAATTTGATACTGTTTGCAATTGAAACAATGTATTACTTCCTTCTCCTTTACTTGCCATGATACAAAATCTAACAACAACCAACTTGTTACTTTCTAAAATAAGAAAAAAAATTTAAATGAAAATAAACAGAAGTACAAAATCTACATTGGGTTATTACACTGTATTGTATAAAATGCTTGTTGTTTAATAAAACTTGTTGAAATCTTACAAACAAACACGGTATAAGAAAAATATTTCTTTCCCCATCCAAATCCAGTTCAATATCAATGTAGTATTCTACCAACAACAACTTTTTAGATTTACTTACTTTTTTCACTTGCTTTACAACTTAAATGCAAAACAAATCAAATGTTAATATTTACTGCTCACACCCAGCAACAACTCAATTCGTACAAACCCACAGAGCGACCGTAGACAAGAGAGTATTGCAATTAAAACGGAAATAGAAAAATACTGGGGAAATATACAAATAGAATGTCATCTTGAGGCATTTATTTAACTATAACAAACATAGAAACATGTGACATTTGTGTACGTGTGTGTAAGTAAGTCTTTTCATTTTTACATCTTTATACATTTTGAATGAGTTTTTTAGCCTGTAGTTTTTATTATATATTTCAAGTTTTTTTTTGTAAATCGAGCCTTTATTTCAGATGGAGTTAGAGGGAAAATAAAACTGGAATAGAAAGTAAAACAACATTTTGAACTTTCAGTTCATGCAGTGACATTTAATTAAATTAAAATTGTATGTGAATCAGTTCATTTAAATGTTTTACTGCATACTGCTGCAAACATGTGGTTTGTTGTATAGGCAAGGCAACAAGTTCCTTGCAGTTACGATTTCAGTGGAAAATGGAAATGTTAGAAAACAATTTTAAAAGAAAATTGTAGCATAAGTTAGTTATAAAAAATTATATTTTTAATATTTCTGGGTCTGCAAAAATTGCTTAAACAAGATTTTAGGGATCTGGATGATCCTAACTGGATGCAATTATTTAAATTGATTTTGGAGTTTCCTTAAACATAAGATCATATATTTTTAAAATATAAATAATTAATACTCTTAGTCACAATATAATAAAAAAAAATCTAATCGTGTTTTGCTCGCTTTCTTATCTTTTCAGTGCTTGCGTTTCTAGTATGAACTTTTCAAAGTTTCATTCTCAACAACGACAAACTAAAAGTGCAGTGAAATTATTTCCTCGATTTAAGGGTTTCTAGAGCTAAAATAAATAATAATAATATTAAATATCTCTAAGTAACTATAGTTAAATATATAAAATAAAATGAGTGAAAGTAATTAAACCAATATGCATAGAAATTATAACAAATGTGTTCGCCATAAAACATTAATAATAACAATCAAAAAATAAAGTAGAAAAAATATTTAGCAAAATATGAATAAATAATTATGCTTTAGATAAATTATTCTGTTGGTTAAAGTAGGCCTAATAAAATTAAACAATGAAAAATAAAATCTTGCTACATTAAACTAAATAAATAAATTATCCAAATAAATTAAATTAGTTAAAAAAGTAAAAAACAAAACATCAGTAAAAAAAAACTTGAGTTAAACACACACAAATTTCTTTAAATAACAAATAAATAAATAAATAAATAATAAAAAAAACCAAGTTGCTTAGAACTAAATAAAGTGAAATAAAATATGTAAAATGATTGGCTTAAGCTAAAAAATGTCAATAACTTCTTATTAAAATATTCAGCTTCAATTTTTAGTTTGCATACCTTTAGGCTGTTTGTTAAAAATATTTTTCTAGTCACTGCGATTTTCTGTTAAACTAATTAAAGCTATGAAAGATTAAAATCTTTAACTTTTAATACAAAAAATCAATGATTTGGAAACAAGCCGCAGCAACTTTCTAGCAAATAATAAACATTCCTACATATAAAAACAAAATTAAAGAACAACATTTTCTTCTGCCAAACTGAAGACTAACAAGGCTAATAAACTTTAAGCATCTTAAAAACTAAATTCTTTATGGACTTATGACAACAGAAATAAAAGTTCTCTTCTACTCTTGTCAAAAAATAAAAGAAACATAATTTTTCTTAAAAAAGCTCGTACAGCTACACGAAGAAAAATGCATTATTATCATAATGAAAATGATGAAGAGATAAAACACACAATTTATTTTGGTAACTAGCCAAAGCACTTTGCTAAATGAAATTTAGTGTGGCGGATATTTGAAGGTAGACAAACACGTTTCTCACTAAAAAAAGAAGCTAAATCAAAGCAAACAAAAAGTCTGTCTATATCTCTATTATTTAAAAAAAATCAACTTTTTTCTATACATAACTTCCACCAAATAGTAAACCAACGTCTTCTTAAAATATTATGCCTGCTATTAGTGTTATTTAAATTTATGTTAAAAGAAACCGGAATTAGTTATATAAAAATTTTTAATTAAAACGGATGCGGTTTTTTTTACCAAATAATTTTTACATTAGAAAATTAAAATTACCAGCCAACTTCTTTTAACGCTATTGGTCTCCAGCTAAAAATTTTGCCTGTTTGGATTTTTAAACATCAAGCATCTTGTTTTTTAAGCTTTTCATCATTTTTAAGGCTGCTGAGTTGGTGCGCTTTATTAAGCTGCATTAACTCTTCAATTAATCTTTGGTCATGGATTCGTCTCTGCTGTATATGTTGCTGCTACTATTTGTGATAATAAAAGGTAAGTTTATTTTCTTTTTCTTTGCTTAAGGACTACAATTCAAAAGTAGAAACTAAAAAAAAAATAAAAAAACTTTTCTAACTTTGTTATTCTTAAGTTTTTGTTCATTGACTTTATCGCACCCTTAAATAAAGAAAAAAGTGTCTTATATGCGGTGGTCTACAAAGCATTCATACAAGTAGGCAAAGGAAACTAAAGAAAAATAATCTGCACAAGTATAAATTTTAACGGGTGCAAGATTTTCATTCTAAAGCACAGGATGTCAAATATCACTGTACTTTATGCCCGAAAGATATTTTAGGTTATTTGACAAAACTGGTTGCAGTTTTAGCTGCATGATTTTTTTTTATCGAAAACAGTTTTTTATATCATTCTATGCAGCACATAAATAATTCTCATTAGAAACATAACACAATGTAACAAAATTAATTTTGTTTTGTATATTCGAATGTATAGCGCCCAGTGGGATTTTGGTGTTCGAACCCCCATTCTTTTACCACTCAATTAAAAAAATTTAATGATACAGTTTTGTGAAGAAATTAAAAAAGAAAATAAAAATGTTTAGCTTTTTAGAAAAATTTAAGCATAGAAATGACAACATAATGTTACATATAGTACACACTGCAAAAATTTCAATGAAAAATTGTGATTGTTAACCATATTAAATGAATTGGAAATAATATGTTGGTTAAGTGTGTAAGTGTCTATTGGCTTTGTTGATAGCTACAGTACTAATTAAGAATATTTTAGTGAGCAAAGTCTGTAAAGCTGATTTTCAAAGTATCATAAAATTTCTGAAAATAACAAAAAGATCTCCGCAAGCAGATCTCTGATATATGCTGTCAAGTGTATTTTTTTCTCTGCCTCATAGTACAACACAAGCAATAAATAAATAAATCCAATTGCTAAGAATCACCCGTTACAAAAAAATAGTCAGTTCCACATAACAAAAGTAAACCACAGAAAGCAGAAAGTTAGCAAACAAAATATTGTTAACAAATAAACTTTAACTTTAGAAAAATATTGAATTTACTTGTGTGGTGTGCTTTAATAACCCAAACCGCAGCAACTTATATTTGCATTGAAATCGCTAACAATAGATAAGAAATTTAAAACATTTTAGTTTCTTAATCAATTTAGGAAGAATTGTTTAAATATAAAAAAAGCAATGTTAGACAAAATTTGCCAAAGGCCAGAAAGTGTGCGTGGCAAAGGAAGTAAATTTTATATTGAAACCAAGAAAATATACAACAACATGAATATTAAGATAATGACACCACAGTGTATATTACTAAAGATGTGTAATTAAACAAAAGTATACATTTAAATACCGAACTTACATTTAAGTATTTAGCACGTTGACTACAAAAACAAAGGTCCTGGGTTGGAGCCCATTCTCAGACGGTCATTAAAAGAACAATACCAGACATTTTTCTGACGTGCATTAGTATCCTTTTGTATTAGTTGTTGTGGGAGAGTTCAAGTGATGAAGCTATAGTCACTGGTCACATATGTTAATTCTAATGTAACATCAGAGCGCCCTCTTTCGCTGGTATTGTGTAGCAGAATCATCGGCGAAGTAAAATAACCAATAAAATGGCCATTACATCTCAATGATACCAGAGGCGCTGTAACACTGAATTAATCAAATAATGTGCAAAGAATCAAAATTCTAAAAGAATGAAGCTTTCCTCAATCTCTTCCTTCACCACCTGTCTTCTCTATCACAATCCCTTTCCTAAAGGATGTAACACCTAATAAGAGTAGTAGGCATTCGATTCCTGAGTGCTACTTCTCTTAAATAAAATACTAGCATCTCTACGAAAATTTGTGTAGGATAATATTTTTTGAGTAATTAAAAGCAAAATTTTACAGCAATCGTTTGAGAAGAAGTATTCAAAACACAATATATACTCATATGGGCATGATGCAGCCTTTTTGCTCGACAAAGCGAAGCAATACCCGCATAGCCTTTTTATGTAAATGTGTACGACACTAAATAGACCAAATTTGTGAGTCGTTCTTAATGATTCTTGCATCAATTAAATTGTCATGATCCAGTGACAATATGGCAGCAAAAGTGCTCAATTTTGTGCAAAAGAAAATAATAAAAAGTTGATGAATTATATTGAAACATAGAAATATTTTATATTAAAATATACGAACACAAGGTTAAAATAAATTTTTTTGGTAGTGGTTTTGCTTCATACATATTTCATGTTATTTCAGAATGATTTACAGTAATATATTTTTTTTTTTTCATTTTGAAATAACTTTGTTTAATGTTGATATAATATTATAGTATTTTTAAATCAAAATGAAGAATCGTGTTAAATCAAAGTTATTTCAAGTTGAAACAACGTGAACTGTATTTTAAAATAGCACGAAGATACGAATATACGTTTTTTCAAGTTTTTCTTTAATTAAGCTTTTAACTTGCGAGATTGTGTGTGTTATCACAGGCATCAGGAAAATAGTGGTCCAAGATGAGCATATCAAGTGGAACTTCTGCTCAACTGCGTCATAAATTAAAGATGTAACTTTTTTGAATATTTTTGAATAATTTGAATGAATTTACATTAATTGTGTGGTCTCTACTGATCGTGGCTTGAAATTGGGAGTGGTACATGAATGATATCTAGTCATCCATTTTGATACACATGGTTCCTCAGGGCGGTTGCTCTAGTATTGGCTAAGTTGAATGACGTTGAAAAGCAATATATCTTGATACAGAACGTTTTCAATTTTTGAATACAAAATTATATTCTCACAAAAAAATATACTTTGGTATACGTAATAAAATATTTTTTTTATTAATGTTTCAATATTTTATGCCAAATAATGATAAAAGAGTTTCTTTTTTTTTTGAAACATGTGTACAAAAATTCACCATATTTAAACGGCTTAGAGGATTTTAATTTTTATTTGATATCACACAACCAACAATTTATTTTTGCAATATCTTATTTTTATATTTTTATTTTTACACTTATGTACATATAAAAGCTTTTTGGATTAGTAAAAAAATATACGTATTTCACAGCCAAAGGTGAAATTGGAAAAGATGGCAACGGAAGGAAATAAAAGCTACAAAAAGAACGGTAACAAATTTTATTTTTTTTTATTTTTATTTCATTTTTTTTGGCTAAGTATACACATGCTACTTATAAATCATAACAAAATGTTCTCTGGGGAGACTAGGAAATGCGCAGGGAGACAATCAAAAAGAGGATATGAAAATAGAGAAAAGAAGAAGAAAGCATTTACAAACATATTTTGAAGTTTGATTTAAGTCGATTACTTGAATTCTGTATACAAAAGTTACATACTTGGATATACGAGTACTTATGGAGTCAGGGACTAGCTTGTTGTAATTTAATTGTTATATTATGAATTCGATTAGATATAGCAATGGTACAGATCAAGCCTTAGTGGGCTTTAGTAGTGAATCTCATGAAAAAATACTTATACTCGTATATAGTGAAGGAAAGAATATATAGCTCAAGACTTTCACTTACTTGTCACAATTTTATAACTATCATTGAAGTAAAAAAGTTTAAGTTCGGCAATATTTTCAAGTGAAGTCATCGGATTTTCGTTTAATTGTAAAGCGGATGGAATCCCACTAATAACGAAAAACAATATCGAAAACTTTTCACACAAAAGAGGGTATCATTTTAATGATTTTTCTTTATAATATTTATTTTTTTCTGAATAACAATTGACGATTTCTGTCTCATCTGAATAACAACCAAATTCTGAATTAAAGTTGCATAATCTGAACTACAATCGACGCTTTCTGAATTAAAACTGGTAAAGCTGTTGTATTAGTAACCTAATCAGACATCCCGTTTTAGGCGGGATAATACCGCTTTTCTTAGGTCGTTCCCGCCTCGAATTTTTCTTCCATTTGATGCCTCTTTTGAGAGTTCTAAAATTTGCAATCTCTTATTAGATTTTTCATTAAAATGTAACTGATCAAAATGCATTCAAAATATATTTTTTAAGTGAAATTTATGAACTTCGCTACGTTTTGAGATGAAAAGAAAATATTTTTATATAAGTTTAACATTTATTAAAGCACTAAAAAATTTTATATTAGAAGTGCCACGCTTCGGTTTAACCTTCAGTAGTTTGTAGAACACAATCCTCATTATTAACATAAATAGTAATGAAGAGTTTAAAGATTCCCACTGCATTAGTTTCCAAGATATTTTTTTAAGTAAAACTTTTCTCTATTTAAGAGGAGCCACGCTCACTTGCTTATCATCGGCAGAACCAGCGCAATTTCATGTTTGTTTTTTAGCAGATAGCAAAAAACAAAATAAAATAAATGTTGCTTCTATATGGAAAGCGTCATAGTCTAATGCTCAGATAGATCTGGGACTGGTATTATTTTTGAGGGCAAACAAAACTTTGCACTTTATAAGAACCAGAACGCATAATTTTTTAATTTTAAAATTGTTTCCAGCGACAGTATAGATTTTCAACAGACTTATCCCTTAAAAATTTCAAAGTTTGACCTATATAAGTTTTCCAGATATATCAATATAAATATTTTATCTTTATGGGAGGTGCCACACTTACATGTCCAATCCAATTTTTTTTTTTTTTGTAAGACAACGCTTATTATAAAAATTGTTATTTACACAAAATTTCACCTACTTATTTCGTTTCGATTTTTTTCTTTTTTTTACAATTTCACCGTGTTAGTGTCCAACATATTTCAAAAGAAGTATTTGCTCTGTATGTCCACTGCTTAATCAAATTAAAAAATGAAAGAATGAGACAAATCGGTCAAGACGTTCTGAGATTGTAGATAAACTGAAAAAAGTGGGCGATGTAAATTTGTTTTTTTTTTGTAAAAACTTACGTTAGGTTATGACAAATATTTAATTTTTTTTTAAATTTGCTTTTTATTTATATAGATAAATATTTTGGTTTATGTATATTTATTTTTTATTTAAAAGAGTTTCTCTTGAGTTGAAAACTGTGTTTCCTAATTACATACGAAACATCACGCTTTCTAATGATATTTTTTTTAATTTCCGCTTTTTGGCGGTATTTTCTAAAAAAATCCCGCCTTTTCATTGATTATATCCCACGTTTTGCAAAAACCATCGTGACCATTTTACAAGATTAAGCATTAGATATAATTGGCTTGCAGCGTATGATTAATAAAAGTTTCAATACATATATTCCATATTACGTATACGCATCCGCGATATTACAACTTTTGGCACACACACTCACATATTTACAGTAGGATAAATAAAATTAAGGTAGAAAATTCACTCTCTTACTGATATTCCTATACTACCCAAAGTAGAGGTCTCCGACAAAGACACCATACATAACAATTGCAAAAAATTGCAAGACAAAAACAAGCGAACACACACCAGCAAAATTCAATCGAGCCAAAAGACAGGAAGTAAAAGTGTAAGAATGAAAATGTTATGAAAATAAAAAATAAGAAATCAAAAAAAAAAATAATAAATAAAATGTGGAACACAATCACACTAAAAACAATTTTTATTTATAAAAGAAAATACATATAAAAAATAAAAACAAAGAAATATAGATTTTACATGCGCCACTACACTCGACTGTCATACATGTGAATAAACAGAGAAACTTATAGACACTCTCGCACTCTCGCCTTAATGTTTATGTAGAAGCCACACAAACCCACAAACACAAACGCGCACCCACATATATATAAATACACTCGCATAAGTACGTCCACTTGTATCAACTCATACAATAAAAGTGGCGTCAACAACTTGTACCAATATTTATGAAACAAATATGAGAGAATATAAAAGTGTGTGCATGTTTGTGTGTATAAAAATGCCGACAGTGGTACTCAGTTTTTATAAGTTTCTATTTTTACGAAATTATATGAGCTTAGAATTGAAAATGTGTACGAGTAAGAGTAGGAATATTATTTCTTTTACCCAAAATGTAAGAGGACTGAAATAGAATTTATTTTAAAGCTTACAGAAATAATTGTTATGGAACGATTCCAAATATTATTACCAAGCTTTTAAATAACTTTTCAGTTTACATTGATTTATTGAATTTTATTTATATATATATTTTTTATTTATATATTTATTATTTATTTTATTTTATTACTTCTGTTGGAAGTTTATGTGTATTGTTTAGCCTTATTGTTTGTTAAATAAAAAGAGAAATAAAGAAAAAAAAACTACCGGAAAACAGCAAAAATATTCAGCAGCCATACAAAAACAGGATATTGTCTCATGACCATTACTTAATATCAATACTATAGAGATTTTTGCTTTCAAATAGCTGGCTTCTTAAATAGCAATGGAACGTAGTGTGTGGGAGGGCAAAGCATTTTAAGAGTCCTTACAGTGATTTGCTATTACTATTGAGGTTTTCGTGTTTGTTTTTATTTTTAGATATTTTAATTTAAATGTTGTGAATTAAGCGGAAATAAGTATTTTAAAAGGAAAATTTCAAACAAAGGAATGTATTATTTGTTTGTATTTAAGTTATTGTAGAACACTGGCTTTCTAACATTGAGTACGATAGATTTTATTGTGCCATAGTAAAAGGTGGACAGGCAGTTTTCTATTGATATCATTATCCTG
The DNA here is from genome assembly GCA_936439885.1 of Nowickia ferox. Classification (NCBI taxonomy): domain Eukaryota; kingdom Metazoa; phylum Arthropoda; class Insecta; order Diptera; family Tachinidae; genus Nowickia; species Nowickia ferox. The sequence continues at coordinate 6,852,006 of OW387026.1, forward strand.
GCATGATTTTTATGCTTCACAGCTACAAGAGCCAGAAATGGGAGTGTTTGATGCTTAAACTAAGACGCCATGTACGAGGATGGTTCAAGAAAATAGAACAAATTTATATATTTTTTTTCTTTTTTTTTAATATAAATTTGATACACTTTTACCAGAGATATAGTCAAAAGCTTCGATAACTTGTTTATAGTTAAAACCATCTAGATGCTTAAAATAACCATTAACTTTAGACTCCACCCCTTCATTGTTGGCAAATCTTTTGCCACTCGGAACCAGCTTTTCAAGTTTAGAAATAGAAAACCATTTTTTTACCACTGAGCAATATTTTTTGAAGTTTGGTAATATAAAATAGTTTGAGAGAGCTAACTCTGGTGATTAAGAAGTGTGATGAAGCAATTTGAGCTTTAAATAATTGATTTTGGCCATCGCAGTATTGGTTGTGTGAACTGTTGCCTTGTCTTAAAGAAAGAACACTTTATATTCTCCCATTTCAGTCCATTGCTTTGTTCTTCTATCTCAGTGGTGATGGTCATGTCTCCTAATTACCAGACAAGTTTTGTAGATCCAAAATTAAAGCAAAAGAATATGTACCTCTCCCATAAGCGGACATGTCTAATAAACGGAAAAAGTACCACAACGGTGAGTGTCCGCTTTGGAGAGATTTCACTGTATATATTTTATAACTAATTTGTGGGTGTTGTTTCCCCAAAAACTCACGCTAAAATGCTTCTCATACTGTATTTTTTATTATTTTCAAAATGAAACTCACAAAGTTTTCCTAAAAACAACAAAGAGCAAGAAAAAAAACTTAAAAAAACAAGTCAAAAGCTTGGTTGATTAATAACAGTGTGCTGGGGAATAAGTTCATGCAAACCGTTTTGTTTTCTGTTTCAGATATTTTTTCAGTTGTTATTTATTTATTTATAAAAAAAACTTTTATTGTTATTTTGAAAACAAGTATTGTTTTTCACTAGTAAAGCTTTAAAAATGTATGTAAGATTTTCAAACGAAAGCATGAAGACAATGAAACCATTTCGAAAGGTTAAAAAAACAAACAAAAATCGCATTAAATTAAAATAGAATTAAAGATAAAAAACTGTTACAGTGGTAAATTCTCAAAAAGTCTATTTTGATTGAGCTGAACTTAACAATTCTATCATAGTCTTTATACTTTTCCCAGTTAACTAGTGAAATATCCATAAAAAATAGAAACTCTAAAGAATTTTAATTTAATTTCCCTTCAATGTTTCTTAATCTTTTAATTTCTTTTAATATTTTCCAACAGAATTATAACATCTTTTTTTATTATACAATAAAACTGCAAAATAATTTGCACAATTTCTTATAAACATTTATGCATTTGCTTTTAAAATACATACAATTTAAATTCTTTTAGTTAAAAGGCACTAAAAATAAGTGACGATAAAATATAAAATGCTATAAAAATGATGAAAAATCAACATCATCATCATCATCATCATCATCATTTGATGGTGCAGCAAGCAACATTAGTGTGGCAAGAGAAACTGCAGTTTGTCATCAACTCGTAAAATACCCAGACTTACAACTCAACCGTTCTTTCGTTTATTTATGCAGCAAAAATTTCATTTTCTTCTTATTTTCTAATATTAAATTTGAACAAGTTGCTGGCTGCCTGGCATCGAAGTTATTCTAGGGAAAGATGAGCAACAGTTATGCGGTGATAAATTCTGCAGCATACAAGTGATTTGTTAAAGAGTTTTAAAAACAGCAAATATACATTTTATTATAATGAAAAAAGCTAAGAAAAATAAAGGAAGATGTGGAAAATAAACGAAAATCTTGTAAAATCTAATGTTGCTGTATTTTTCTAAATATCGCATCCATTTACTTTCGCCCTTATTTTTACTGGTTTGAAAGCTCAAGGAAATTCAAGGCTCCCTTACTTTCTGCTCTGACCTATTTTAATGGCAAATGTACAATGTGATGTGTGTCAAGAGAAACAACATGAAGCAGATAATATGTAATGCAACTAAAGAAAACCTGTAAAGAAAAATTTTTCACGTAAAATTTTTGTTTTTTTTTAAACTTTTGCTATCGATGTTTTTAATATAAAAAAGTTTTGTCCATAAATTTTCAATATAATTTCAAGCCTTATTTTCGATTTAATCGTAAGCGACAAAATTTCATTTTTCATTTTAGAAGTTTTTTTTAAATATTCAAATATGCTTTTGTACGTAAATTGTTGCTCACGATAAAATTCTACCTTTTGATTATTACAAAAATTAAATTTTAATTTCAATAAAAAAGTCTATTTTCGATATACATGTCATATATAAGGATCGATATGTTAGAACAATCTTGTTATCGATAAATTTTTATTAACGGTAGATATTTTATAAATTTTTTTTTCTATCGAAGTATAATCTAAGCTAAAGTTTTTGTCATACATGAATTTGCTAAGCAAATTTAAGTTATCGAAAAGATATATAAGTTTCCGGCATATTTTCTATACATTATTAATAATTTCTAATGCTAGCCATACACTACACAAGTTCAGTGCTCAAGTCTGACACTGCGTAAACTAAACAAGTGAAGTGTGCAGTTTTTATTTTAATGCTCCTTAAAGCAGGCGATTCTTTGTATAATTTTAGGAACTCTGTGCAGATTATTTTTTCGGCGCTCATTTCTCATTTTGATTTCTTAAAAATTCATGACACAACTGAGCGTTTGCAACATACACTACACAGGTTCACTGCACAGTTTAACAAACTTCAGCAAATATCAAAATCGTGTTGATATTTACTCAGCTCACTGCGTAAATAGCACAACCATCCCCATACACTATACAAATGCACTGTACAGTGCCAGACTTGTGCAGTGAACTTGTGTAGTGTATGGCTGGCATAACGTAAACTCATTTGTTATCGATAACTTGCTTATAAAATATTAACATTTTTTTAAACTGCTTGACATCAATAAATTTTTTGTTGTTATCGATAATTTTTCCTAAATTGTTTTGCTATTCATAAATTTTTAATAGAAAATTTTTGGTGTTACTACCTTCTGTAAAAGAAATTTATAAAATCAGCGGTTTTTTTTAATATCAAGCAAAATTTCGTTTACAAATACATTTTTGTTGCTTTTATTTTAAGCCAGCCTGTTAATTTACTTGATTTCTAATGGGGTTATAATATGCAAAACTTTCTATGATATCATGTTTTCTAGTTATAATTCAGTGAGAATAAAATTAATATTTACTTGACAGCTAAATCAAAGAAAGTATACTTAAAATTAAATTAAATAATTCAATTCTATTTAAGCATATTTTTAATACAGATTTTCCATATCTATAGAAAACACATATCATATTAAATTTAATATATATTTCGAGAGACTTGTTATATAATTTATAAAAATATAAGCAAAAAGCCAATTATACATTATAGTCAGCAGGTTTTGTGTGCTATTTTATTTATTTATTCATTTCGAGAAAAAAATTTCCTGAACAATTTTTGTCTTATAGCAGGACTCTATGTCTTTAAATTTAAATGTTTCTGTGATTTTCGGTACACCTTTTATTTTGCTCCTGTGTAACTTTCAAATTTAAATTACTTTTTCTTAAATACAAACTACTTTCTTATGCTCTGCATGTAAATTACTAAATTATTTATACAAAATTAATGAAAATCTCTAATCGTTTATTTCCAACTTAACCTTGCATTACCATCGTACTTAAGCTACACAAAGTCTTAGTAATAAATTGTATACAATTTTTAAGAACGACACACACTGTGGGGTACTCATACTTGTTTATTTATGTGCATAGTGATAAACACCCTACAGTTCGGGGAAAAAGCTGCTTAGATAAATTATAAGCAAGCTTTTAAGAAAATTTAAAGTACTTTTATTAGTCAAGTTTTATTTATTAAACTTTTTTTTTTTTGAGGTAAGCCATCTTCCAATAATGTTGGCGGCATTATTATTTTGCTATAATATAAATATAACAGGCATGAGATTGGTTGTTGTGACGGAAGTGTTTAAGCATTTTTGCAAGAAAATATTTAACCTTTGATTTCTTAATGCTGATTAAAAATATGTATAAAGCTCGTAGCAAAAATTTAGGAGTAGCATAAAAGGGGATGTAGCAATATCTGTTTTTTTTTTCTTTTTTTCGTAAAATATAACTTCAATGAATTGACGGGCTCCCACGAAAATACTTGAAGTTTAAAAAAAAACTTTATGTACGAGTATGTGTTTTGACGCCACAACACCTTGATTTTAGTTATAAAAACAGAAAAAGACAAGTGGCAAAAGTATAATATATTCCAATATATATACAACGATAACCTTAACGTAAACATACACCCGTATTCCCCGCCAACATATTGATTATCGCTTTTCTAAACTTTAACTATGAAGTTACCTCTTCGATACTAAATTGAAGTTTTTCGAAGTTTTAATCTGATTTTTACGCTCTGTTTCCGAAAGCCTGGCAGTTGACTCGTCTAAAAAAGTTTGTTTAAAACTCACTGATACAAATCAGCTTTTCATATAAATTTTCTATTCTACTCAAGAAGTCGATGGTCTGAATTGTAGAAACAAGCTCGACTAGCCTAAAAAAATGTTGTTTCAAAATCACTGAAAAAATGAGATTCTACTCAAGTTATTCAAATCATTTAAGACTACGATGCCTTGCAACCGAAAACAAAGTGGCAAAGATGGCTGATCAAAGCCATTCTCTGCGCTTAGTTGGCACTTTTGCCATAACACCCAATTTTTTTAAAGATATTGGCATTATGTTTGGTAGTAAATTTCTCTGGAAATGTGTGCAGGGCTTTTTCACACAAGTACTGTTAATGACGCGTGATTTTGCAATTGCTTTTCACAGTGTGTATGTGTGTTTTGTGTATGTGTGTGTGTGTGTATCTTTACTTTCTCTTGAAACTACATATAAATTCAGTAATTTTTCATTTCTGTTACCTTAGTTCATTTGCTTCACTCATGCAACGTTAAACGAAGTATTTGTTTATTAAAACCTTTACTTAACATACTTTGTGCGAGAGTTTTGTTCTATTTGAACTTAAAACTTTCACTGTCAAAGTTAAAGCAATATTATACATGTGAGATCTTTGATGATTTCCCCAGAGATTGAAATAAATTCGAAAATATTTTCTTATTTGCTTAGAAAGTGTATTTATGCGCGCGTTTTGTTGGGAATTTAAAATTTATATGTATGAAGAGTTAACGAAAAAGGAGTTTGTTTCTTTTCACCTTTCATTGCATTTGATGGCTTGATTTGAGATTTAATATGATTTTACAATTTTAATATTTAATCTTTAGTGGATAATTTAATAAAAAATAAAAGAATATTTTACTATTTTATGGTAAATAATATACGATAAATTTAAGTGCTTCTGGGCAAAATGCTATTTTGATGAAATACTTTTATTGTAGTCCAAAAATCTTTAATGGTCTTATATAAAATATGATCAAAACATTAAAATTAAAATAAGCTGCAATTGACAGTTTATTTTATTATTTTTATTGTGTGAAGATAAAAATAATAAAATATGTACTCTTAAGTGGAGTAAGAATTTTTTTAATCCGCTAAACTCAATGTCTTACATAAAAAAAAAATTATTATTTTCAATTAATATTTTAATTAAATTTTTATGTAAATTGATGCAATTTATATTCAAAAGTGATTCAATTAAAATTTTAATTGATTCAATTATTATTTGAATTGATGCAATTAAAGTTTTAATTGATTTAATTAATATTTTAGTTGATTTAGTTAATATTTTAATTAATATTTTAATTGATTCAATTAATATTTTAATTAAATTATTATATTAATTAATAATTTATTTGAATCAGTTGATATTTTAATTGATTTAATTAAATTTTTAACTGATTCAATTAATATTATAATTGATTTTATTAATATTTTAATTGATTTAATTAAATTTTCAGATTGAAATAATTAATACTTTAGTTGATTTATATAATATTTTGAGTGATTTTTTAGTATTTTAATTGATTAAATTAATATTTTAATTGATTCAATACATTTTTTAATTACTTTAATAAATTTGAGTACAAAAACTTAATCGATATATTATCAAATTGTTTAATTGATTTTACCAAAGTTTTCATATTACTTTTTTCTTTGTACAAAAGCTTTTTACTAGACTCTTCATATACATTTCAAACAAGTTCTTCCTTGTGTATTTTTTCCATACACTTTTCTAGTTGCAGTTAATTTTCTAAACTCGCCATTACCTGACGAAAATAAAAAACTTAAGTATTCTACTACATTTATCTTAGCAAAAAACAAAAAACACTTCGTAAAATTTAAACTTTGTTAACTCCGTGCTGGCAAGTTTTATTCTTTGCAGACAGAAAACAAATCTTCTTGCATCAATCTATCAGAGACCAGCTGCAGTGTTCATTTCCATTTGACTTGAAATCAGCGCTTGCATATAAAATGGCGTTTACCTAAACATTTGCTTACTTACGCCCACTCGAATAAAAAAAAACAAAGTAAATGTTAAAGGAAAATAATTTAAAACTACCACACGAAACTAAATAAACTTTTTAATGTTTTGTATAAAATGCCAACAGCGTACATTGGGACGGTTTTCCAAAACAAAAAATTCGCAAAAATTGTTTTTTTATCTCAAAAGAATGTTAAATTTGGCCTAATAAATGGAAAGGAAACCATACTTTTTACTAGCCATTATCTTTCACCAAGAACATGGAAGAAAAATTAAAAACAAAAGGCTTTAGTATCTTTAAGTACACAAAATATATTCAGAACTTAAGCTTACAAATACATTGTGAGTGCCAATATCTTTAAATTGAAGTGTTTTACTGGGAAGTTTGGAATTTCAAATTCTTATTAACTTAAAAATTTTTTTTCAAATCATACTACAAAAACTCCATTTAATTATATTAAAAATAATAATAACTCAACTTTTATCTTTGAAATCTTTGAAGTAATGCGAAAAGTTCATTGATTAATGATACCTTCCCAAGACTTGTTCTTTTTGTTGTTTAACAAACTTGGTAGACATGAAAACTTTTTTCAGCAAACATAATAATAAAAATAATAAAAATTGTTTCGGTTCCTCGTGATTTTTTTAGTTTTAGCGTTTTTTTAGTTTGGTGTTTTTTTCTTTTTTTTGGGGGGTTTTTGTTTTTTTGCTTTATCATTATTATGTTTGATGAAAGAAATATCGTTTTTATACCGGACTTTTGATATGAAATGAGCATTAATAATGTTGTCATATTAATTCGAATTTATGATTCTTAATAATATTAAAAAATACCTTTAAAAAAAATTTAAAAGCTTGGAAATAAATTGAGAATAAATTCAGTAAAGTAAGACTTTGACTCGCACACGAAGGGTTTCGTACGAACACTACATAGACTTATACGAAACTTAGCCTATTTAATCGAATATCTCAACAGATGTAGACATTTAAAATTATGTTTGTTTTGGCGATTTATTTTGGTTTTAGAGTTTTTTTTTCTTTTTTCGGGTTGTTTCGGTTCCTCGTGATTTTTTTAGTTTTAGCGTTTTTTTATTTGGTGTTTTTTTTTCTTTTGGCGTTTATTTTGCTTTGTTGACTTTTTCAGTTTTGGCGTTTTTTTCGTTTGGCGTTTTTTTAATATTTGCCCGCTTTTTCGCTTTGGGGATTTTTTTTTTGGTTTTGGCGTTTTTTTCCGTTTCGGCGATTTTACCGGTTTTCGGCGATTTTTTTGACGACTTTTTTATACTTGGCGAATTTTTTCCATTTCATCTAAATGGATAATTTTTGGTTATTTCTTTTTATTTAGGCGCTTTTTTCATTTTGGCGATTTTTCGATTCGGAATTTTTTTAAATTTTTGTGTTTTTCAGTTTCGAAAATTTCAAGAGTTTCTCTCTTACTGTTTACTGAGAAATGACTAGAGTAATACACAATTTACATTATAAATTTTAATATGAAATGAAGGACATGAAAAAAAGTGCTGTTGTGCTGTCAATTGGATGCTTGGAGAAGCAAATCAGGTCAAAAATGTTGGCAGAAGTACTTCAGAGATTCATACTAAGTAAGTTTGTATCTATCATTCTCTTTTATAGCCCGGCTATTAGCAAATAGAAAAATTGAGAAAGTTTCGTACAGCGAATTTTAAGAAAACAAGCATAAGTTAAGTTAAATTGGAAGTTTTTTTTAAATTAGTTTTATAAATATAAAACAAGAGATCCTTATTTTTGCTCTTTGCAAACTTACAGAAATATTGACTGTATTTTATAACAATCTTTCAAAACTTTACTCATAATTCAAAGTTTGTTTTTTAGAAATTTTTATTCAAACTTTTTAAATTTTTTATTTTTAAACTCACTTAAAACGGCTTCTGCTTAAATGTAAATCTTCTTTAAAGTCGAAGTTTTTTTAGTTTTTCAAATTGTATGTTTCCCTTCTTACATTTAAATTTCATTACAAAGTAAAATCGTTAACTTTTATGATAATCTCTTTTGTAGCATCCATTTATTTAGCTCCATCATAAAGGACACTTTTACTTTTACTTTTATAGACCGTGGCTATTGGCTCTTGTTATTATTGCTATTTTAATATCTGCAGTAACTTATTGTATTTTCCTTTAATGGAATTTACGTGTAAATGGAAAAAAGATGCTAAAGGAGAATAAAAAAATTTGCTGTTGTCGCATATAAACTAAAGTTTATTGTTTTATTTTACATTCGATAGTTATTTAAAATTGAAAGTGGCTGAAAAAAACGAGAGAGAGGGAGAATGAAAGGATATGAAAATTTGTATGGATATGAAAATTTGATGTGTCTTTTTGAACAAGCATTTTCATTTGTATTTTTTGGGCCAGTTATATTATGAAGCCTTTGCTTTTATATAATACGAGTATATAGAAAAAAACAGTTAAAGTTGATGTATGGGTGTATGCATATATGATGTATGTACGTAAGTATGTGTGAGTACGTATAACTATTATATCTTTTGGTCTTTTTAAGTTTTTAATTTTTTAGTTAACAATATTCTGTTGATTGTTGATTTGAAAAAAAAAATATTATAAAATAATCCTAGTTCTGATTATGGTATTGTTGTTGATAAGAAAATGAAATAAAATAAAATGAAACTACTGTTAATAAAACAAAATTAAAGAAAAGAAAATAAAAGTAAAGAAGGCATAGACATGCACTAAGTGTAGTTAAAGTCATTCATTAATCTGAAGTCTGCATGAAGAAATATATGAAAATAAAATTTACATATAAAAATGGTTTTTATAAACGAAATGAGAAAAATAAATAAATTAATTAACGTGCAACTTTGACACGCACACAAAGGGTTCCGTATGGACACATCACATGTAATAGTACACTATCTTTAGCCTATATAATTGAATATACTATTTGATGTAGACATTTGATAAAAGATTATGTACACGGTAAACGTTGTTTTTTAGTTCTTTGGCGATTTTCTTAGTTTTGGCAATTTTTCTTATTTTAATCGCCTTTTATCGCTTCTGGGACTTTTTTTCAGTTCTTGGTGTGTTTCAAAATTTTTTACGTGTTTTTTCGTTTTTGGCGATTTTTTCTCTTTTTTTGGTAATTTATTTTATTCAGCGATTTTTGTTTTTTGTCTTTTTAGCGTCTTTTTTCATTTTGGCAATTATTTTTTATTTTAGCGGTTTTTTTTACTTTTGAGTTTTTTTGCGTTTTGGCGACTTTCGCGGGTTTTGTGATTTTTTATTTGGTTTTTAATTTTGACGTAATTTTTGTTTTGGCGATTTATTTTTAGTTTTAGCTCTTTTTTGTTTGGTGATTTTTTTTGGAGTTTCATTTCGTTTTGGCATTTTTTTCGGTTTATGGTAATTTCTTAGTTTTGGCGCATTTTTCGTTTTGGGGATTTTTGTTCTTGGAGTTTTTTAAATTTTGGCATTTTTTAATTTATGTCAATTTTAGCGATTTATTTTAGTTATAGCGATTTTTAGGTTTGGGGCTTTTTTGATTGGTGATTTTTTGTCATTTTATTATGTTTTGGCTACTTTTCCGGTTCTTGGTGATTGATTTTAGTGTTAGCGATTTTTTAGCTTTGGCGCTTTTTTCGGATATTGGAGATGGCATTTTTTCATATTTGGAGATTTTTTCGTTGTTTGGTGATTTATTTTAATGTTAGTGATTTTTTTTGGTTTTAGGCGTTTCTTTTTAATTGAAGCGATTTTTTCGATTTTTGTCGATTTATGTCAATTTTAGCGATTATTTTTGCTTTTGTCTGTTTTTTTGGCGATTGTTTTCGGGTTTTGTTGTTTTTCGCTGGTTTTTAGTTTTGGCATTTTTCTTTCGTTTTGAAAATTTATTGTAGATGTAGCGATTTTTATTTTGGCGTTTCTTCGATTTGGTTTTTTTAGCGTTTTTTCGGCCTTTGATGATGGCGTTTTTTCCTTTTTTGGTGATGTTTTCGGATTTTGTCAAATTTTTTCGTTTTGGAATTTTTTTTTAATTTGGGATTTTTTGTTTTAGGGTTTTGGAAAATTTCAAGAGTTTGCCTCTTATGGTTTCCAAGATACATCAAGTTTTCAAAATTATATTAACTGATAGAATACGATTTAATTTTAATTTTTTAAATTTCAGTGTCAGTTGTTCTAGTCTGCATTAAAAAAACTTTTAAAATTTCAGGTGTCTATAAAATTGTTGCTCGCTTTAGAGCACCCTTTAATTTTCAATTAATCAAAGATACACAAGGTTGTTATCTTTGCTGAACAATTTGCGTAGAAAGATCAACATAATACTTTTAAAAGCCTCCAGCAGTGAATCATTAATTGACAGCACCACAGCCATATATCGATTACTTTATACTGGACTTGTATCGAACTCTTTCAGTAATTTGTTTTAGACACAAACTTTTAATCAAACTCATTTGATTTAAATGGATTTGATTATAGGTTTGTGTCTAAAACGACCTTTAATTTCTTCTTTCTTATAAACATCGTTAAACAGCTCGACCATACTTTCAAGGCAATAATTTTCTTTTTAGCCAAATTAGGTCAATTGTGTTTTTTTACTTATTTTTATTTCTTTCATTCAAATATATTTTTGACTATTTTCTTTATTTTTGTTTTAAAAAACTATTTAATTTTAAATATATTTGTTGCGGTTCTTGTATACATCGTTTTCTCTCAAACTTTCCTAATAGATTTGCTTGAAAATAGTAGCCAAAATATTTTATGATAAAAGAAAGAAAAAGAAAAACTAAAATTTATATGCCAAACTTTTAGTTCTTGTAATATTTCAACAATTTGAAACCTCAAAGTGAGCAATTATCTTTAGTACACTTGTATTTGGAAAATACTTTTTTACTTCCCCCGCCCAACAACTAGAAAAACTTTTCAAAAAAAAAAAAAATAAAAGAAATAAAAAAAATGTCTTATAAAGTGCAACAACTGTGAAATAAATGGTAGAATGACGTATAAAAAATATATTAAAAGAATTTAAAACAAACAAGAAAAAAATCTGTCTTCTTGTTAAGAAGAATTTGCGGCTGGTATTGAAACAGCAAGTGCTGTGACAACTGGTCTAACAGCAACAATATAAAAAAACTAAAAATTAAAAAAGGTGCAAAGTGTAATTTTTTAAAAGCTGAAGTCTTGATTAAATTTCAGTTACTTTTTAAACTCATGCAGTCATAAGCTTTAATACATGAAATCATTAACACAACTGAAGAAAAACACATGCTCTGGCTTATGCACTTGTGCCACACACACCACCACATGAAGGCGTAAACATACATATAAATAAAGAAGTCAAAAGCAAGGGGAGAGAAAATATAAATTCCTGCCAGTTTTAAATGAGAAAACATTTTTCCGGATACACTGCAAAACAGGCGTCATTATGCAAAAATCCGGAAGGATATGATGAGGGTTTTATTTTGTTGGTTTACATACAAGTATTTTTTTTTTCTAAGTTTTCATAGAAAATTTTAAAGTCTGCACAGTTTGCTGTTGACAATATGCCTTTTCCTGCTTAAAATGATAAATAGACCATAACAAGTTTGTGTTAATTACTCTACTAGTATTATTTTAATTTTAATTTTTTTTTTGCAAATTCTCATACAAGAGTGGTTGGGGGTTTTTCTTTTGCTCTACATAAAATATAATTTTAAAGCTTTAAAAATAATTATTTATTTAGCTTGGGGATGCAAAGAAGGTTATTTACGGTTTTATATGATCTTAAAAAATGCACTGAAAAAATTTAAAATCCTTAAAAAGTTTTTTTTTTAACAAAAAACACTACTCAAAAAATTGATGAAGAACAAAATTAAACTGACATGATTGTGCTTGGTGTGAAATATTTTAAATTTCCTCGTGAAGGAGCTGATATTAGAAAATGTCCAGCACGTATAGATTTTGAGTTAAATAAAAAGAAATATTTCGCAAAATTGTAAAACATGTCCAAATATTTGTAATTATTTTGTGAACTTTGTAAGATTTTGCTACAGAATTATAAAATGCTTTTAGAGATTCGTTATTTAAATAACATTCCCCTTCTTTGCGGTATACTTTTTTATAGTTTGCTTGTGGTTAAGTAAGTTTAATTGCAATGAAATTAGAAATGTCCTTTTTCTGTTTATTAATTTTAAGTTTTCTTGAAATAAACTTTACATTTACACAAACTAGACATGCTAACAAACGTAATGTGGGTGAAAAAGACTTAAACAAAGATTGGGTAGTTCCCGAAATATATTATAAACAACTAAACAATGTGGGTTTATATTATATTATATTTAGTACTTTCAACGAAAGCTAAGAAATATTGTTATAATTAATCACCCTTATTCTAGTTGCCGGCATCGACGTGACTTTAACACAATACCAAAAAAAATTGGGGCTTGTTTACTCGCTCTCGAGATAAATTTTGTGCTACTGCCAGTCTGTTTCCTTTCTCTAAGGTCTCGAAAGTAGCATGAGCCTGTCAATAGCAGTCAGTTGTTTTTAACACCGGTAAACAAGGCCCAACGTTTGGTCTTGTGTTGACGTGACATCGATGCTTACAACTGGAGAAAGGTTCAATATTATGTCATGTGTTGAAATGGTGGGCAATTAAAAATGAAATGTCTCATTTCAAAATAAATTAAATAAATCTTTATTATCGCCTTACAAAACCCTCCTCTTAAAAGTACAATTCACCACTCCTTACCTTTACCAATTTAATTTTCAACAAATATATTAATTTTGTTTGCAAATTATTAAATAAAATTTATACCCAAAAGATCATGACTATGACAATCAAAAAGATTATGGCCAAATTATCACCAAAAAAAACATTAAGTGAACTTCATCAGTCGCTTAAAAACAACAAAAATGAAAATGAGAAAACATGAAAAAGTGGAGGAATCATAATAAAAGATTCAATATGGATTCCTTCCTGCCTGCTTCACATATTTAATTTCTTTATTCCAAAGAAAATGCCAATAAAAATGAAAAAAATAGTTGGAGGTCTTATTTAAAACATGTAATTGGTAATAATTTTATTTTTTTTTTTTTTCTTCGGGGAATTTCCAAAGAAATTAATTTTTTTTTGCTATAATAATAAGAAAGACATAAGAATTTGAATGTACACCAGCAGACATTATGAAACTAAAAGTAATAATAAAGTAAATTATATGCAAAAAAATTTATTTTCATTAATAAGTTTAGTATAAAATTAAAAAGTCTTTACTGAGTTAGTAAATGGTATTTTGTGTAAAATATTAGAAGTCGGCTTTATTTTTATTAAAATTAAAACAGCAAGGACAGGAACAACGATTTTTTAACCAAACCATGGAAATGTAAAAGACATTTAAAACACATTTAGTGAATGCTTGCTTTTAGAAGCCACACAAAAGTATTCAGAGCTGTTACAACAATAGAAATGAACTAATCTTATAGGGCATTTACATCAGCATAAAATCTATCGGATTTCAATTGAAATCCTTGTGAAAATCTATACCGTTTGCATCAAGTTTTTTTATATATATCTATCAAGATTTTGTATCCAAAAGAAAATCCAAAACTACAACCAAACCACTGCAATTTAGCCAATTCACACACCTTTTGAAGTACACAGGTTGGCTTTTTATTACAAATTTAAAAAAAAAACTGTAGTTGCATCACTAAGTTCTTGTAGATTTTAACGAAATTTTGCTCAAATATAAACGCACTCTTAGTTTATTGATATTCCACTTGCTTCCATTAAAATGAAAAATTTTATTAAAAATTATGTAACTTTAATGACATAATTTTTTAAAGAACCAAGTATATTTTTTTTCTTTGCGTAATTAAGTTTTATAATATGGCTGATTGTTCTCATTGGTAGTTTTCTGAGCTGAAAAAGAATTAAACTGGTATTTTTTAGCTTATTTAAAAAAAATGTAGTGGCGCCTGGAGATTATTTGCGGTTTTTAAGAGACTATGAAATAAAGAAATAAAATCAAAACCATTTTCCAAGTTTTTTTATTGCTTTTTAATTTGACTATAAAGCAAATATTTAAAGAATTTTTATTAATTTAAAAAAAAAAAAAATATAAAAAAACAAGAAGTTTGCTCAAATAAAAATTACATAAGCTTTATTTCAATGCGCTCAAAATCGCAAGGCAATGAAGCTGCTAACAAACCCAAAAATGTTCACACTCGTAACTTAATTTTTTCTTTAAACTGAAGTTTTTCTGTGCAAGCCATGCAAGTGTTGAGCTTGCATGTTATATGATATAAAACAACAACTGTAACAGTAGCTGAGCATGAGAGCAAAGAATATAATAAAATAAAGAAGCAACAACAACAACAAATTCTAGTGGGATTATGATAATAATACCCTAGGTGACTGCTATAACAAACCCAAGAGCAGCATGCAAAACAAAAAAAAAATAATAAGGTAATAAAAGGACTCAACACCAAAGTCTCAGCAAGAAAAAATTTATGAAAATGTAAATATAACATTTTAAAGCCTATAAGTAGGCAATACTTTATGCAGTCAGTCACTCAGCAATACAGATGGAAGCAGCGACTACGAAACATTAGCATTTCGCTGGCATTCAACAAAAATGTTAATGTAAATTTCAGCTCAAATGAAAAAGTTCAATTTGTTCGTTTAAAGGAATTTAAAACAAAGCGCAAAGCTACAGCATATTTCACAGTATCTTTGTGTTTTATGAAGCAGAAAGCGAAAAACCTGTGATATTCACTAAGGAGTGAGATAATTTTTATTTTTTCCCCCTTAATACGGCTTTTGTAGGAAATTGTGTTGGTGAGCAGTAAAAGACAAAACTTGTAAACCAAAAATTTTTTGACATAATTTCATATATGTATCTATATTTTTTTTGTAAATGCATTAAAGTTACTTAAAAAAATATTCCAAAAAGTTTTACAAAAATCTGTTTTGTTGAATATACTAAAAAAAGAAGTGAACAAAAATCCATAAGTTTTTCAAATACATTGCATATAGAAACTGCAAGCAAGCATATAACTGTATAAACAAACAAAAAGTTGTTGAAAAGTGTGGCATTCATCTTAATAATTAACAACAATTACCACTGAAAATAAAATTTTACTCAACAACTTTATTCTCTTTGAAATTTATATACTTATGTTATCAAATGTGACACTTTTTTGCCAGTTGTTTTATGCTACACTGTAAGCATCCATGTTTTTCTTGGCCATATTGTTTGCATACAAAACTGTAGCATATTCTCAGGAGTACAATTCTAAAGTTATTTTGTGTTAAATTTTTGTTGATATGCTTCGCTAGTTTCACTTCTTTTTTTAAATTAATATATCTCCATACATACATTTGCCCATATAACTTTTGTTAGTTTCTGTTTTACACTTTATACATATTTTTTTTTTTTTATTTCTGTAAAATTAAAAGGGAATAAAATCTTAAGTATTTCTTCCCATCCCTTAAAGTTTTATAGTTGTTTTTGAAAATTTATATGCCACCATTTCATTACATTTACGAGATGTTGTATGCACAATAACAAAATGTCAAAAAGTCAGCTACAAAGTATTTTGTTTATATTGCTTGTATTAGTTATATGAAGCAAGCGAGTCATTAAAGAAAGACAAAAATATGTTAAGAAAATATTTGTTTTATTTTGGGAAGAAAACTGTTTCACTATACTCGTACATAGATGCTGTGCTATGAAATGTGATGATATGTGACGGACGGCAGCCATTTATGATTTAAATTAAAACTTGGAAAAATATTGTTAAAGTTAGTTAATGCAGCCTGCTTGTCGAGAATTGATTTTTCATCAAATCTCGACATTTTGGGGTATTGAAAATCCATCCTGACTATTACCACGATGAAGTAATTATGGATGATGTATGGATATATTTGTGTGCGTGCGTATATGTGTGTGTTTGGGTGAATTCCAAAACATCAATTGCTTGGTGTTCTACCAAATTGTAGTGTTTCATAACACATTTAATAATTTTAAAACGTCGTCGGACAATTATGAACAATGGGCGCTATGAAATAAGGCCCAAGGAAATAACGCCCAAATAAGAAATGAAATAAGCAGCAATGAAATAAATCCCAAAGAAATGAAATAAGGTCCAAGAGAAAATTTATAAAAAAAACACCCAAATAAAAGTGAAACAAGGGCCAGCTGAAAAGCCCAATGAAATACTAACAATAAAGCACAAAAATATTAAATAAACCCCAACCAAATTCAAAAAAAAATCCTTAATTTTATTAGGCCTTATTTCATTTTCTTATTTGGGTGTTCTTTCCTTGGACCGACAATAAGTAATCAGCGCACCAGTTTCAAAATTAATGCTCAAGGTATACAAACTTTTTGTTGATACGTTTTGAAATTTAGAATATGTTTTGTTTGTGTGTATGTGTGTATATATGTAAAGCTGTCGTTTATACATTAAGAATCGATTGGCACCAAATTTACAATAAAAAGTTTGGGTTTGATTTTGAAATACAAATTAATTTCTTCTGATTACGGCCGATTGAATTCACTTAAATTTTTTTGATAAATATAAATTGATTTTATTTAAAGGAAAACTCTGAAAATTTTCAAATATCGAAAGATAAGCTTGTTGATGCCTTGCGAGTATCGCTCATTTTAGCAGTTATCCGCTTGAAGTTTTTTTGTTGACCCATTGTCGCAGTTTGCTCGAGCGATCAACTAAAACCCACCGATACATATTTTAACAAATTTAAGTGTTGGTACAATGATAAATAAAAACTTAATGCACTGGCCTCATTTTATTTTTTTTTTTTGTGTTTTCTTCCAGAAATATTAAGTTACTAGGCCTTAATTTCTACCCCAATTATACCAGATACCTTTTATGTTTAATAACTTTACAACAACTTAAATATTGTTTTTGTAGAGCACAGCATATTTTCTGTGCCATATTTTTTTTTGCACTCTATGCCTGCCTGCTGTAACTAAAATTGTGTTTATCTCTATGTGCCATGATGTATACAATAATGTTTGCAACATTTTATACTTGCAACTTGCCATTAAGGGAAAGACAAGAATTATCATAAGTAAATGATGGCAGGCAAATGGGAAAAAAAGTAAGAAAATAAAAACAAATACAGAAAAACGCGACCTGTTAGCATGTATGCTTTAATTTATTGTTTATAATAAAATGAAAGCTGAGAGAATTAGGGAGCGAGAGAGGTAGAGAGAGAGTCTAGATAAATTGTGTGTCCTGCGCAAAGCACTGTTAGATAAACCTCCTGCTAAAGTCCTGGTTTTATGAAACAGGCATAAAAGATTTACTGTGAGAAAAAATAAAGTTAATGAATGAGTCTGTCAAATGAGCAGTTGAGAGTTTGATTGTTGTTAAGAGAATGAGTGTAAAATGGTGCGGTGTGGGTCTGCAAACATATTTTATTTCCCTTTTGGAATTTGGTATTTGTATTTATCAATGTATTGGAATTAATGGAAGTTAATTGTATCTATATGTTATCAAAATATTATTAAAAGAATTAAAAATTGAGTTATTAAGTAAATACCTTAAATTTATGAGTAAAATAAAATTTAGTTGTTTATGATGGAATGTGGAAATTTATGAAATTACTGCTCTAGCTAGAGTTTGGCAAATGATTTGTTTTCTGTGTATTAAAAGGAAATTGTTATAAGAAATTTTTCACAATTTATATATGTATGTGTATGTGTGTATGCATTGAAATACAAATAATCTTTGTATATAAAATTGCTGTGTGTTTATTAGTAACGCATGATCTCTGGTTAAGAGCTGCAGTATAAGACAACATTTGCGGTGTTCAGCTAATAATAATAGAAATTTTGAAGAAAATTTAGTAAATTTTGTACATGAAATTTTCTTAACTTACCGCTAGTAATGTCATAAAATATCATAAATTTCTGAATACTTTTCAGCGACTTCCACTTCTCATACAATAAAAAATTTTTTTGGAGCTATTTCATGAAAATGTTCTTAAAAAAAGCTTAGTTTCAATTCAGTTAAATAATTAGTGATATGTGGTTTACAAAACCTTTTTTCTATTAAAACCCTATCAATTAACGACCTGGCCCATGTTGCCGACAAAAAAGATCGACAGCTTGTATTCAAAACAACCAGAAAATAAGGGAATTTGTTTGGGCTTTCAATGTACATAAGTAATCGATGGAAAGTTTTTTGTCGACATCGTGGACTCTAGGCCGTAAAATTTATATAAATTTTGTTTAATGCCTTAAAAATAGTTTTACGGCCTGTCCCACGATGCCACTAGAAATCGTTCGATCGAAATTTTCTAATGTTATTATTGTTTGCAATACTAGTTGCCGATCGAAAGTTTGCTGGTGACATCGTGGGACAGCCCTTTAGTGTTTTCTTTTCAGATTTGAAAGACAAATTTTGTATATTTTGCACAAATTGTATATACGAGTATTGTTTTTTGTAACGATTCTTCTAGCTAATGCAAAATTTGTGTTAACATCTCAAAGCAAATTTTGCTTCAGCTTAAAGATTCAACATGACTTTTTTTTATAAATTTGTTAGATTATAACCGCGATAAAAAAAGGAAGGTTGTAATAAATTTGCAGTCTGTATTGGGCCTCTTTTTAAATCAAATTAAAATTAATTTAACTAATTCTAGTAGGTTAGAAAGGGTGATGCTACAATGCACCACCCAGTTGGGTCCATTGTGTTTCCCTTCTATTCCTTGTTAAGAGTAATATTTACCCCCAATTAGTACCCAGGAGTGTCCTTATTATCCGTTATTTAGCCACAGAATTCCCATGATGAAGCCCCTGATATCCTTCAGTTTACACTTCCCGATATCACTAATGCTCTCATGGAAATGTCTGCTCAGCCATATAAGAATATGCAGCTTCGGGTAGTGGCAGATAATATGTTCAATGGTTTCTGGTTCCTCTTCATCCCTGCATATCGTACAGAAGTCTGGAGTGCCAGTTTCCCAAATGCTGGTTCTTTCTCTGACCGAGCAGTGGCCAGTCAACACGTTTATCATGCTTGGCATCGCCTTCCGATTCATATCTACTCGCAGTTCAGATCTAACTGAGTAACATTTTGGCCCCAAAGCCCTCGAGAATATACAATCCTCCCTACTTCGCCATGAAAGGCTGGTTTGCTCTCTATACAATTATTGAGTTCCTTATAGTAAAGACATATCGGTAATTTCACCGATCTGTCACACATTCCCTCATCTAACGCCAGTTCATCGGCAATTTCATTTCCCTCATAATTGGTATGGACACTATATTTGTTTATAAGCAAGTTGAGGGCTCCCCTACAGTCACTTTAGATTTAGATTTGACATTGTGTCCCTTTAAAGCTTTAAGCGCTGCCTGGCTGTCACCTTCAGCTAAATTGCTGACCACTAGTTCTATGACCCTAAGGCTCGCCAAGACCTCAGCTTGGAAAACGCTGCATTCATTTGGCAGTCTGAAAGAACTACGAATGTTCATTCCCAAGATACAGACATCATCCCCTGTGCCTTCCTCTATTTTTGACCCCTCTGTAAAGACCACAATTTAAGTAAATAAGTAACAATAAATAATGCAAAACTGTTGTAAATGAAAGGGGGTAAGTCTGAGCTTTCATCAAAAGAAACTCTCCGTAAATTGCATTACGATGAATCGTAATAATTCTCATATACCAAGAATGCTGATGGTGAAAGTTTGGGGTTGTCAGTTCTTATTTATTATAAATTTCGAAAATTTCGTTTGCTTAAAATAAATTCTAAGCATATTTGAAGTAACTTTTGCAACAGTCAAAATAGTCAATTCTAAAATCTTTAAACACTTAAAGAACATTATTATCGAATAGTAATTTACGCGTAAGACAACTTTACTAAACTTGCCTTGGCTTATAAAATTATCTTTGTTTTATAGGCATAAAAAAATAAAAAACCTACCTCGTTTTTTTTAGTAATCCACTGAGGCTTTATTTTTGTAGCTTTCTATTACTTTATAGATAGATAAACGCATATGTATATGTTTCTATACCCAAATAGCTTTTAAAGAAAATTGTTGCCACAGGTGCCTATTTATTTTTTATTGTATGTATATGTATAAATAAATATTTAAATAACTTCAACTTATTCAGAGATAATTTAATATTTAAAAAGAAACTTCAGCTAAAAATCTTTTACTATTTATTATTGTTGAACTTATTGATAGAAATCAAGAAATATAAAAAAATAATTCATATAATACTTCATCTTTTAATCTTGTTATTCCATCTGTTTCTCATATCAACAACTTCCTGTTCACGTGCCTGCCAAAGCCAACAAACAGAAAGTAAAATGCAAATATTCTCATCTGCTTGTAAGATGGCAAATATATGTATGCGTGTGTGTGTGTGTGTGTGTGTGTGTGTAAGTATTAGTGTGTAAATGTTTAAACTAAATAGTGCATTTGTTTTTAAATTTCTTTTCGTATAAATAGACTTTTACGAATGATAAGACATTTTATTTTCCGGAAGTAGTTTTATACAAATATTTGCTCCTTCGCCTTCAATTCCAGCTTTCATTTATTCTTTTTTTTAGTAAAACGTTAACAATCTATGCATTTTATTTCTTTTGTATTTGCATTAGACAATAGTTTGCAGATGATGAAATATGATTGGCATAGTTTGACTTCATTCTTTTAAGAAAATAAGACAACAAGAAAAAGCAGTTGTTGTATTTCTATTTGGCAGAAGTTTCACAGACTTGTTTTGGGATTGTGATTATTTTGTTTTATTTTTTTTTTGTTACAAATATAGGAAAATTTTATGTGTTATAATTTGTTAGCTTCATATTATGTAAACAGATGGAAAAAGGTGAAAGAAAAATATCGGAATCAACACCATTTGGTATTAAAGTTGATATTGACATCATTTGAAGGTGGGGCTCGTTTTTAATTCATATGAGAGCGTACAACAGACACTAAACAAAAATTTACACAGTTTTTCTTTTGGGCTACTGATAGGCAATCATTAAATATTTCTAGATTGAAATATACATTTGCTATAAAAAACTTAGGTTCACTACTTGGTTGGTTCTGTATATTCTGTATATTCTTTGATTTTTATAAAATATATATAAGATGTTTTTTTAATAAAAATACTCAATTTAAATGATTTATTTTGCCAAAAAAAAATAAAACCTTTTGGCAATAAGGAAGGAATAAACATTTATTAATTTCCGTTCCGTTTCCATTTGTTCCACCCATTGCTTTAAGATTTCGCTATAAGTGCGTACATGATTTTATTTTAATGTTTTGGCATTTTTTTATTGCTTTTTGAATGCAACATCTTTTGCTGCACGTGTGTAAATAATCTGCATCCAACCATACATTTTGTGGTACATGCATGCATGAGCATGCACACCACGAAAAAATATGTGTACCAAAAAAAAAAAGAAAAAAGAAGAAGCATTCAATATAAAACTAAATTTTTAATGTGATTTTATTTTCTATTTAGAATTTTTATTGAAATCAATATTTAGATATGAAAGCACAAATACAGTGCGATGTCGTGATTGTTGGTTACAATTGATGATTGTTGCTTTTGATGGGTTTTTGCTGCCAAGTTATTCAATGGGAAATAATAGTTTTATTTATTATGACGCTGTGTTATTAAGACAGAGTAAATGCTATATCGTTGGCTTAGAGTGAAAACCTGCTAAGTCAATTTTTTATAACAAAGAGAAAGAGACGTCGCATCAATTAGCTAAAATAGTTATTTTAATTTGAAACTCTACATGTCCAAAACAATTTATGTATGCAAATTTTAAATGTTTTTATCTCTCCTGTAAAACTTGGTTAAAGTTAGTTAGCAGGTTTATACTCTAAGCCAATGATATGTATGTTTGTATGTAATTCTTGTGTTGGTATTAAATCTTTTATACTTATTGCCCATACGAGCCTGTATTTGATACTGAAGGCGAACAGAAAAACAACTGTGTATCACTTTTCTAATTTCTTTCTATTGATAAAATTTAATTACTAGTTTATAAGAATCAACTTTAAAAAGGACTTGTAATTTTACTGAGGACAGTTGACATTCACTTGAGCCTGATATAGGAGCAGAGATGGACCAAATGTTTTTATCTTTTAGGCCATATTTCAGTTGTTAAATTTAATTTTTACATTAGAAGAAACAACAGCACACATCCTGTGAGAGTGAACTATATTGTTCAGATTAAATAAGGCGACTTTTGTCCGCCTTCTATACCTACTGATATGTCCATTTCCCGAAATCAAGTTATCGCTATATTTTGATTTCAATAAGTCGATTATTGTGGTCGCCTTTTGGGACGTAGCGCCATACTGATGAAATTATAAATTGGCTGTATCAATGTCATCGATATTTTCAAACAAAACATCATTGAACGTGGTGTAGTAACCATCTCAATTGATCGTACTGCGAACTCTGGCTTAATTTTTGAAGAAATAAGGTGCACTGATGCCACCAGCGTGTACATCGAACTAAAAGCTGCATTTGTTGCATGAAATGGAGTCTTTAGGATATTTGCAGGATTGGTTTCACTCCACATTTGTTAATTTTTTTCATTAACAAAACTATTTAGCCAAAAATAAGCCTCATGCTAAACACAATTTTGCGACAAAACAACATTTCAGTTTCTAACTCCTCTATAGTATAATTGCTTAAAAATCTACCCCAGCTATATTTAAAACCCATTAGGTCACGATCTTTTCTGAAATTTATCACAGTGAATGTCAAGAGTATCAATTTTTCTTAGTTAATACATAACTTTGTCGTATTAGTGTTGTTGCATCACTTAGAGATTATGTGATAGAAAAATAAAAATCCCAACGAAACGTCGGATACATAAAAATGAAATTAAAAAAAAAACGTCTTTTATTTACATTTTCAAGAAATTGAATGACCTTGAAAGCCTGAATAGATAGAATATCTATAAAACCACATAAATCTGCATAATTTGGCAGCATTGTTCAGGCGTCAATATAAACATGATATTTTCTCATGGTACACTGATCATAACTGTCATAAAGTGAGTGCAAGATTATAGTTCTAACAAATGTTAACCCTTTCATCAGTTCTATCAGGACAGCAGTAATAAAGAGCGACTTAGGGCCATTTTCACAACGATACAAAAGTAAACTTTAAGAATTTAAAGCCAGTATTTTGTATTGAAATACTAGTTTTAAAGCTCTTAAAGTATACTTTTAATCGTTGTGAAAATGGCGCTTATAATTTTAGCAGAAAAAATACCATTTTGCATAAGATGAGAATTTAAATCACCACTTCTTCAAATTATTATTAATAAAAATCAAGGATACAAAGAAAACCTTTTGCATAAACTAAAACTATCCTTCAAACAAAAGGAAATGAAGAAAATTCTATCTCTAAAGTACTTCAAAATATATGAAATTTCCTTATAAAAAACTTAATACATAAAATTTATAAATAACATTGATTACGTACATTCAACAAAACCCATCCATAATAATAATCAACCTTTTTATTACCCCTGATATTTTAACTCATTGATTGTAAGAAATTTAAAGAAAATCTTTTCACATGAAAAAGTTTTTTTATTACAAAT
The DNA here is from genome assembly GCA_936439885.1 of Nowickia ferox. Taxonomy (NCBI): domain Eukaryota; kingdom Metazoa; phylum Arthropoda; class Insecta; order Diptera; family Tachinidae; genus Nowickia; species Nowickia ferox. The sequence continues at coordinate 6,876,062 of OW387026.1, forward strand.
TATTATTTAAGTTTTTAGAGCTGTTGTTGAAATCTTTATTTATATTATTATTTTTCGGTCAAAATTAATTGCCAAAGTTTTCTTTTATTTCTGCTCAGCGTGTCGTAAAATCCTGCTAACATACAGATTAAATTCGAAAAACATTATGACTTGTGGCCGTGCAAAAAACAATAATAATATTGTAATATAAAACTAATGACATTTAAAATATAAATTTAATTGCTTGGCAATTTCTAGAAATTATGGAAAATTTGAAAAATTATATAAACCAAAATACAATCGCACACAATTTATTGCTGTTATTGCTGTCGTTATTAATAAACATGGAAAAATGAAATGAGATTTCATAATTATAAATTGCTGAAATTCTGTGTGTGGCTGTGTGTGCATTTATTTGCTTGTGTATGTGTTGTTTTGATTGTCAGCAATAAATATTAAATGAAAGGTATTGGCTGATGGTTTGTATTTACAATTCTATTGCATACTTTAGGGATGGGCCAAGCTTATACAAATTTTATCAAGAGCAAACAATTGCTAATAAAGTATTTATGTTGTTGCGTTAAATGTATAGACTTTATTAAAGACTTCTATATTAAAATTCATTTGAAACAGTTTTATGTACTTTCTTTGTTTACAAATGATTTTAGTGTACAAGAAATGATTTCTATATATTAGAAAATATTTGTGAGTGTATATCACAAATTTCGTGTCTCTTGGCATTCGCTTTGAATCATTATAAGCTTTAAGTTTTGGCAAGCTAGAAGCCATTTTTTAATGCTTAACATTTTAAGGCTTGCGTTTATATTTGTATATTTTTATAAAACGAGCCAATAAGATTGATATTCGCCATTTATAGTTTGATCCTTTTTAAAGCTGACAATGTGTATTATGCTCAGGGCATTCTAAAAATCAGTCGCCATGACTCATAAGATCTATTCCTTTATCGGTCCAAATGCAATGGAAAAATTGGCTGTCATTACAGCTGTGGAGGAAAGTTTGGCAAACATTTGACTCCTTATTTAAGTGATACGAGTACGTGTGCAGTGCCAATTTCGGTAAATATTTATTCTTTCGAATTTTGAAACTTTTTTCTCAGATAGTATTTTCTTGCTCTTAAAATTTTTTTATAATAGCCTTTTCTTTATAAAATTTTCATCAGCATTTATTTTGATCATCTTATGATTTATTATAAGCTTGCAGATGCTTTTAATTGTTACTTTTCTTATTACTTAAGGGTCATTTTAATAAACCTTTTATGTTATTTACGCTTGGAAAAATAAATATATATTTAATTGCATTTAAAAGCAAAAAAGGATTCCCAAAACTAAACAAACAGCTCAAATAAACCAACATTTATTTTGGTTGTATCAACAATGCATAAATCTTAGCACAAGTAATACAAATAAATGTTTGAAATGAAAAATTATGCATGTATGCAAGTATGCTGTATTTTTAAAATACTCTGTTTTCTGCTTAGCAAAAAAAAAAAAAAAAAGAAATAAAACTATCTTTTGGTTATAGAAAACAAGTAGCAAACGATTAAGAAAATATAAGGGAAATAATAACAGCTACAATGTGTAATAAAAAAAATTACACACACATATGCACGCACGTCTCTCTTTTTTAAAGCAACATGGATTTTCAATAAAGTAAAATAAACTCACAACTCAACGCATGTAAAAAGCGTATGCTTTCAAATTTATTTACATACAAACACATACACACATACACACACATTCGTAGGCAAATAAACACACACAGTGAAACTGCAAGAAACTTCTCTAAAATGTAGTTAAGTCCCTGAAGCAACAATGATAGAATAATGTGTTTGTGTGCATGTGTTTGCTGGCACATACACTTCCCTGTTGTTAACGTTTCTTTTCGCATGCATGCAGATATGCGTGTGTGTTTGAGTGTGCAGTTCCCATATAAAAGCTGAATGTGTGTGTCTACTCTTGGCTGGTTACCTACACACCCGTATTTATGTAGAAGACTTAGAGTGAAAGTGTGTGTGTGTAATGCTGGAGTATGAGTTGAATTTTATTTTGCTTGACATATTGCTCATTTACCAAAACAATGTCATAACTCCAAAAATTAAACTTTAAATTAAGCCTCATATCGTTCTTAAAAATTTTATATAAATATCAACTCTTCAAACTAAAATAACATTTTCTTTTGCCATTAAGTTGTGTGTAAATTGAAAATTTTTAACTCATTTTCTGGCAAACTAGTGTTTTTGAGTTATGGCATTGTTTGGGTAAACGAGCGATATGTAGACGAGTTCAGTTTTACCAACTTGGCCACTGAGACAAATAAACTTGTTTTATATAAATTTAATTTTTGTTGTTGTTGCAATTTAAAGTATTTTTTGTTTGTTTTCTTCGTTTTAGCTTGGTTTGCTATGGTTTGGTTAATTTCTTTTTTATTCTTCTATAATGCAACATTTGAATTACTGAAAGAAATTGTTTGATTTTTGTATGTACTATCTTTATTATTGTTATTATATCAATAGTTTAAATAGAAGCTACAAAAAGATGCAGAATATTAGGTTTGAGCCATTACCCAACACATGGGGCTTTTGAAACGAAACATTCTTGAAGTTAAAAAAATGGGCGAAGCCACGCCCATATTATATAATAATATAATATTATATTTCACATGCTTCTATTTGATAAAATTTTACGAAAATTGGCAAGCACTTTAAACTAAAAAAGACACAATCTTGATTTGAAAAGAGTGGGCAGGGTCACGCCTATTAAATTTTAATGTTGTATTTCACGTGCTTGTACTTGATTGATTTTTACGGAACAATCATACAGTGCTCTGACCGAAGTCTAAGCACTGCTTCAAAAAGTTCCGACTGACGTCCCCTTGCCGCACACTTTGAGCTCTGAAAGCGACGCGATGTTTAATTTATAAAAGTGGGCGGACAATAATATTTTCCCTAAAAATATTAAAAATATATATATTATATATTAAAACTTGGCAGTAAACATTTTAGAATTAAATTAAAAAGAAAATAAAACGGGTTCAAAAACAAAAACTAAATACCTCCTGTTAAAAGACTACTGTCAAATTTTGAGTAAGTGTCATTATTTACTTTGCGTTTAACAGCTGTTCAAAACATAAAACCGCGTGTATTTTTCTAAAAATGGAAAAAACTGAATTTTGAGTGCTCATTAAACATTATTTTTTGCGAAAAAAAACTGCCAATCAAACCAAGGAAAAGCTCGATAAATACTATGGGGACTCTGCATCATCGATTTTAATGGTAAAATAGTGACTGACTTTCGTTGTGGTCGCTCAGGTACAAATGACGCTGAACATTCTGAAGGTCAGTCAGTACACACGAAAATGTTGAAAAAATCTACGTCGCCGATCGAAGAGTAAAAGTGCGTGAGATTGTTGATGCCATAGGCATTTCATATGGCAGTGTAGTTTCGATTTTAAGTGATCAGCTGGGTTTAAGAAAGTTGTCTGCAAGATGGGTGTCAAGTATGCTCTCAATTGGCCATAAACGTAAACGTGTGACAATTTCAAAGGATTGTTTGGAATTGTTTAACCGCAACCCGAATGAGTTTTTGCGGCGTTTTGTAACTGTGGCTGAAACATGAATTCATTACTGTACTCCAAAGACCAAACATCAATCTAAACAATGGGTTTCTCCGGGTGAACCTGCTTCGAAGAAGGCCAAGGTAAGTTTGTCGGCCAATAAGGTGATGGCAACAGTTTTTTGGGATGCATGCTGGATAATCCACATCTATTACCTTTTAGTGAGGATTTAAAAAGAAAACGACCTCATATGGCCAAGAAAAAAGTTATTTTTTATGAAGATAATGCATGGGTGTACACGTATGCAGTCTCAATGGCAAAACGCTATGAATTGGGCTAGAAATTGGTACCTCATACGCCATATTCTCCGGATTCAGCCTCTAGTGACTACTTCCTATTTCCAAACCTAAAGAGATTTAGCTCCAACTATGAAATTATTGACCAAACAAATGTCTATTCTAAGGACCTCGAAAAATCCTATTTTTTTGGAAGAGATACAAAAACTGGAGAAACGTTGGACTAAGTGTATTGAGTTAAAAAGGGATTATGTTGAAAAATAAATTTTTGTTTTGCAAAAAAAAAACTCTATTTCATTCAAAAAGTCACGGACTTATTGATCCGCCCTCGTAGGTAAAAATAATTTAGATTTGGTTAAATAAAATATAAAAATATCATTCCATAGTCATAGAAATGATGCCAATTGATTTTTAACTTATTTTTAATAATCCAGCAAACTTAAATTAAAAGTGGTTAAGAATCTCCTGGAATAAGTTTTGCAAATCGAATATCACAAGTGGTTAAAAAGGTCCAAGAAATAACTTTTTCCTTTGCTCAATACTGATGTTTGAAAAACATTTGCCTTAACAATTTAATATACATATTCATGTATTTACACATTTGCTGCCCAACAAAAACCAATAAAATAAATCTTTTTTGTGTTTGTGGTGGAGATAAAAAGGAATGTTTCGTTTTGCCTCCTTTTGTGTAGAGGTTTTGTGATCAATAAACTTGCATCCTTTGAACAATACGGGTTTGGTCAATGTTTAAATTCAAACGTTTGTTTGAAAGTTATTTGATAATATATTTCTTCTCTGTGAATTTGTGAGTATTTGAGAAAAAAAAGGAATAAAATCCTTAAAACTATAAATTCGGTGAGGGCTTAAAAATTGTTTTATTTATTTTTAATAACAGTAATTGTTCAAAAAAAAATACTTAAGAAGACTTTTCAAAGTATTTAAGTTCTAATACTAAAGAAAGCTATTAAAAACTTTTAATAGATACGAAAATATTTTAATGTTAGTTTTTGTCAACCTCTGCTAAAGAGGTGCCGGGCTCACATGTGTGCATAACTAAGTACGGCCCTTCTCCACCATTTCAAGCTAAAAGAAGACCATAAAATGGTAAAATTATTGCCAGTAAATCTAATTGCTTTTGTGTCTTACAATTCTATTATAATTCTCAATCATACCTCGTAACTTGCTTGTGCATGTTACAGATTTACTCGCAAAGAGTCCTGTCTTCTGTTCATCTTTTAGTAAAACTTAAATATTTACTCATACGTATCTCTCTATATTTATTCAGTTGTTGCTTTGTATCTTTCAGTTTCTAATATTCTCTATGATGGGATGTTTACGTAAACCAGTATGTGGTTCCGAATTTATTTTTTCTTTCTTGTAACTATCAACATAAATACATGCATGTCGAGTTCTTAAGAAAAATATACTTTTATTTGGTACAACTTTATGCTTGAATGCAGCCAAATATTTGTTGCAAGTACATTTTTTTCTATTACTCGTGTTGTTATTGTTATTTAACTTGACAATAAAATTGTATGACTCTGTATAATTTTGTACGAGTTAGATATTCTGCTTTAAGCACATGAAAATATGGTTTCAATGTGATGGTTAAGGCAAACAAACAAATGCGACTAAGTGATCTATTTAATAAAGAATAAGTTATAAATATGAAAATTTATTACCTTTTAAATTGAGTAATTTTTTTTCAATTTCTTGTAATTGAATTTATTTTAACACTTCTACTCAAATGCTGTAAAATATAAAATGTATTTATTTTAAGTTTGGTAGTTATAAATAAAAATATAAATTTTCTAGGTAGAAAACGTTGGTAGATATTTTTTCCCATTCTTCAAAGTTTTGTTATAATTTTTTATAACGAAATTAAATTTTTATGTCTTACTTCTCAATACCCATACCCTTTTTCCACCAGCATGAACAGTAAACATTTTATCGCATTATAAAGTTTGATAGTCTATCTGTTATATAAAAATCTATAGAGTTTTTCTTTTGGAATAAAATAAAGATTTAACAACTTTTATACAAATAAAGCGATACACAGTGGTACCAAACATAAATTTATTTTAAAAATTTTAAGTTACTCTTGAGGTTTCCAAAAAATCATCGAAAAACATTTAAGTCAAATACTTGAAATTTAACTGGAAACAAAGTTCAATTCAAGCATTTTTTCATATCATTTTTAAGTTTAATAATATTTTTAAATATTGTAATGATGCAATCTTCTCAAGAAAATTCTGTTTTCTTAAATCTAATTTATTGGCTTTAGATATATTTCCACCATTCTACTTTTATAATTTCATAAACTACATTTTAGAGCAATTTTGCCAAAAAAAAAATATCTATCTCGTTCCAGTTCCATAGACTTGGATTCCTTATTCATTAACGACTACTGTTAAATAGCTAACAGTGCTCTGTTATGTGCTTAAAATGCTACTTTAGAAATTTTGGTTCCTGTCTCTGCTAGTTAAATTCGAACTTATCTTCACACACATAAATATGCTTAGATTGAATCTTAATTTAACACAGGAAAAAACTCATTCAAAAATATTTGCCCATTCAAACATAAAATTATCTGAATCAGATATGAATTTGTTCAATTTAGGACCAATAAAAAATTTGCAAATTCAAATGCAAAAATTTGTAATAAGTTGTTTAAAAAAAACTTTAAATTTTTCAATCAACAAATTTTTTAAATTAAAAAAGCAATTAAAACGAAAAGCGTATCTGTACAGTGTGCCATTTCCATATTTGCACAGAAGTCTTCCCTAAGCAATCTTGTTACATATGTTACTTTCTATCAATTGTATGAATTATAATTGTCACTCTATCGGCCATGAAACAGAGTTCAATTCCGTTCAGAAACATAATTTAATCCACCTCAAGATGTCATGCCCTATCCCGAGTATACTCCAGCATATCAACGCCCCTGACAAATTTCCGTATTTTTGTTTTCTTTTTTAGACACCATCGCCTACAAAAATGGGGTGGATTAAATTCCGCTTCCGCACGGAATAGAACTCTGTGACATGGCCGTATACTTGACTTCGGCTGAGAGAATTTGTTGTTTAAATGTGTTGGGTTTTATTTTGCTTTTTGATGGGTACAACGAACTGTTATGCTCATGTTGTTGTTTCTTTTAATTGATCGTGTTGCATATATGTAAATGCCGAGAACTAGCCGACAATCGTCGTAGCCCCAAATTATCCTAAAATTGGAACAAACAATTTACTGGAACAGTATAAAATATTTACTGAAACTAAGGATCCTATTTTGTAAACGCTACGCTTTGTATACGTCTTATTTTTGTAAATTAAAATTTTTCCATTCAAAATTTGTCAACGCTTGGCGTTGCGGTTTACGAAATTAGGCCCTAAATTTTATTTCATACAAACAATTGTTTGAGAATTTTTTGTGTATAAGAAAATTGACTGACTTAAATTTCGCTAAAACTTCCATTAGGCATTGATACATGGCAATGGAACCAATCCAATCAACTGCAGCCATTCGTAAAGTTCTAGACAAGCGAAAGTGTCAAAACTCTTCTATTCCGCCTTAAGCAGGAACGTGGCATTTAGTGTCCTGTAAAACTTCTTCAATTTGAATTTAATGTTGTCATTCAGCACATCTAAAAGTATATTATATACTGCGGATTATTTCAAAAAATAAATCACACCGTGACTTGCCCTCCATTTTCAATTCCAGTCTTTTCGAAGCCTTAAGGAATTCATGCCAGCAGAACCTTATATCCATTTCAAATTTTAAATAAATAAAATAAAATCTTCAAACTCATATATAAAATTTAAACCCGTATTACTTTTTTACTACACGGTAAAACAACTTTTTTTCTTCGCTGTTTTTGCTGGTATTTTCGCTGCCACAACTGTTGCTGATGCAACGTTGAAGATGCTCACGATACTCGTACATAAACATGATGAATACATATAAATGCATTTAGGCAAAAACTTTATATATGTCAGTCAGGCATTCAGCAAGTCTGTGCGTAAGTGTGGGTTAATGCAATTGACAATGGTGCACAAAACGAAAAAAAAGCATCAAGTAAAAAAAAACAAAAAAAGAGAATTTGTATAAGTATGTCTGTCTTTTTACAAGGTGATATTCACTACTTTCACTCCTTTCCACAAATGGCAGACAGACATTTAGTTGAACATTTGTCTGTGTGTGTGAGTTTTTTATTTTTTTTTTGATTAATATGTATTAGTGTGTGTAAACAAGTAGAGGTGACAGCGTTAAAACAAGGTGCATGCGTTTCTTATAAAAGTATTGCAGCATTTTAGGGTGGTTTCGAACATATCGCTCATTTACTCAAAGAACGTCATAACTCAAAAAAAAAATGGAAAATTATGAGTTAATGATGCAGAATTAATCTTTGTATCGTTCCTCATCTTGAGTAAACATTTCATATAAATATATTGCTTACTCAATTCTTGACAGATAAATATAATTTTATTTTTCCTTTAAGTTGTGTGTAAATTGGAAACTTCAAAATTGTTTTTTAGCAAACTGGTTTTTTTGAGTTATGACGTTGTTTAAGTAAATGAGCGAAATGCTTGAATATCTTTCCTTTATTGCCACTCATAAAGAAAATTAATGTTTAGAGTTAAAAGTGCTCAATATTTTATTAACAATTTCTCGAGAGCAGTGCATTATTCAATATCTTTCTTGAGTTGTATGCAAATTAAAAACTTACCTTTTTTGAGTTGTGCCTATTTAGCAATAAAGAAATGATATTAACGTGTGTATGTGTTTAATTGTAACCTTTATATTTTAATTTTTGAAAACTTGGTTTGATTTTGGGCCAAATGTTATTCAGGTTTGACATTATTCTATTTCCTTGTAATGTTTTCCGCTTATTTTTTTTTCCTATATTTTGGTTTTGAAAGTTTATTGGTTTTACCAAAAACTGGATAGCATATCAATAATTTGCTCTTGCAAACACGCACAGTGGCTGAAAAAGAAATTTATCTGGATATTAATCAAAATATGAATTATTATTATTTTCTTACTAACTTATTTATTAAAAATAATTTTGTTTTACAAAGGCTTCATTAAACACACTTTTTGCATTGAAAAATATTTAATAAACTTCTTATAGATCGCAAATATTATATATTTATGAATAGGGACATAAAAATTTAAATAAATAAACAAAAACTTTAATGTAATTAAAGAAATTTTTTGTTAAAATTTTTAGCAAATTATTCATTACAAATTTATTTTATTTATTTGTTTATAAATTTTTTTTCAAGGTATGATTTTACTAAAATAAAAAAAATTTTCAAAGAAAATATTCTTATGTAATGTAAAATGTATTCTTAGATGACCATTGTCCAGCATTAAAACCAACTTTATGTACTATTTTTTTATCCACTGTAATTTCTTTTTTGCAAGAATGCATTAAAATAGCTGAAGATGACAATAAAGTAGAGTAAAAGCGAGTAAAATATTGGGATTAATTCAAACAAATCATTGAAAAAAAATAGTATTAATGAATCAAAGTGTGCTTTCAACTGCAAGTAGAAAATCGAAAAATGTTGTCGCCAGCAGTTTTTTTTTCAATCTGTTATATTGACTTTAACAGAAAAGCCCAAAAAACACAAATAAATACTGGAGTATTTTTCTTTTATTGCCAACAAGTAAACTATTAGAATTTTGTGGTCTTTTAGATGATAAAGAGGGACAATAAAAAAGATTTTAATTAAAGTAAAATTTTTTTTATGTAAAGAGCATAAACATTATATACATACATATCAAGTGTTGTAACATAGCCAACTTTTCTATAGGGAAAGTGTGCTGTGATACAGGCAATTCTTCTTTAAGAAAAGTGTGCTGTGACACAATCATTTTTTTAATAACAAAAGTGTGCTGTGACACAATCAGCTTTTCTATAAGAAAAGTGTGCTGTGACGCAATAAAATTTTCTATAAGGAAATTTTGCTGTGACACAATAATTTTTTCTGTAACAAAAGTGTGTTGTGACACAATAAAGTGTTCTGCGAAACAATAAACTTTTCTATGAGAAAAAAGTTCGGCGACACAATCAACTTTTCTATAAAAACCATGTACTATCATTCAGTTGGCTTTTTTTATAAGACATTTAAACTTTTCTATAAGAAAACTGTGCTATGATGTAATAAATATTTTCATAAGAAAAGTGTTTTCTGACACAATGAACTTTTCCATAAGAAAAGTGTGCTAACATTCAAACGACTTTTCTGTATAAAAATATATGATGATATACTACAGTCGGCTTTGCAATGACAAATAGTTGATTTTTCTATATGAAAAGTTAGATATAAAACACCGACTGTTTCACAGCACTTCTTTCTTACAGTATATTCGACCGTATTACAGAAGTCTTCTAAATGACTGTGTTATAGGTTTCTTCTTAAATTAAAGTAGACCTTGTCACAGTACAATTTTAGTGTAGAAAAGTCACCTATTTACAGCGCACTGTTTTGTATAGAAAAAGTCTTCCTTGTTACAGCATACTTCTTTCTATTAAAAAAATTCAGTATGCTACTGCCAAACAATAAATTTTCCTATAAAAAAGTTAACTAGTCACAGCTCACTTTTCTTGTTGAAAGCCGACTATAATAGCAAACTTTTTTTAGATAAAATTTCTCTGTGTCACAAAACAGACAAATTCACTATGCTGCAGCATACTCTTTTTTCAAAAATGTTCACTGTGCACAGCTCATTTTTAATACAGAAAATTCGACTGTGTTGTATCACAATTTTCTGACAGAAACATTAGTAGACTCTGTTGCACCATACTTTAGTTATAGTAAGGTATACTGTGTCACAGCATGCTTTCTTAAAGAAAAGTTTGCACTTTCTTCTTATAGAAAAGTTTAATGTCTCTTATCACACTTTTCTGTTAGAGACAGTCAATTTTTCGATTCGGTCATTAATGTGACCCAATTGGTCACGTTTCTGAAATAATTTTGGAAATTGAAGCAATCGTTTTGAAAAATATGATTTTTTAGTGAAATTTCTCCAGATATTAGTAGTCATTTTGATAAAATAAGAAAGACCACACTTACTACATTATATACATATGGTGAGGAACGAGTTCAATTGGGGCACATTTAGGACCCTTACGACTACCATATCTTTATAGTGAAGTGCGTGTGCATTTTTATATTTGACCAAAACGACCACTAATCTTCTCAAGGAAATTATATTTTACCTTTAAGAAAAATTTTTGTAAACATTTTTGTGTCTATTTCGTTATATATTAGAACTACTGTGAACTAGCTAACAGTGTTCTGTTATGGGATTAAAATGCTATATTAGAAAATTTGGTTGCTGTCTCTGCTGGTTGAATTCGAATTTATCTTAACACATATAAATTAGTTGTAAGTAGTAGGGAGAAGTCTGTCAGTTAGTTTAAATACTTTAGCCTATTATACTTTTAAATCTAGTTGTAAGTAAACAAAAGATATGATAAGGCTTTACTATTATAATGCTCATCAAAGTTCTTTATAGTTTCAGATATTTAATAGCTTATTTTCCTTATGATTTTATTTTATTAAATTTTACTTTTTAAAATAAATGATTTATATAGATTTTAAGCTTGAAAATAACTATATAGTGCGTCTAGGTATAACAAGATATTCCACAACATTAAATCTAACTTCACATTAATCATAGCAGTTCGACGTTATGGACAAACAAGCATGCATAATAATAAACACATGCTTTCCCGAACAATTATAACTACAAAAATACTTTCCACTAACTTCACTTGTATTGAATATTTCATACAGTTTCCCGTACTTGTGCTGGCAAACATATTTCATTTAACCATCTCTAACGAATGTTTTGTAGGTGCATGAGTGAATGCTTTAGAAAATTCACACATACGAGTATGTTCAAGTGCTGTTGTTTTTTGCATTAACTATGCATTGGATTTATCATACAAATGGACATCTCTCGCAACCATGCATCATGTATAAATTTTGATGTTATGTAGTGTACATACGTACATATGTAGTGTGCAATAGTTTTAGTTGTAAAATAGTGGAAGGATGATGCTCAAAATAACTATGGAAGGACATCCTATTAAAGCTGTACTGCGTTAAATGCACAGTTGCTTTAAAGGTAAAAATAAACGTAGTTAAACGATATCTTTTGAACTAAATACTCATCAGCTTATAAAACGATGTGTGCTTGAAAGTTATTACATGATTCCAGCTTTCTGTCTCATTATGTTTAAAATATATGTGCATAAGTATTTGTATTGGAATTTTGAAAATATTATTTTTGTATTTGATATAAATATATATATATATCGACTTTTAAATGAATCCCTTAAAAATGGAATAAACATATGTATTTCCGTTTTAACCATCTTATATAAATATACTTACATAGAGTTTGCCATATTTTTTGCATCATTCCCTTTCAAACTTATTTTAAATTGCTTATTTTTACTGACACTGTGAAACAATTAAAAATCCACACATAAATAAATAAATAAAAATAAATAAACCCTATACTCAGTTTGGCGATTTTGATGCCTAAATATGTTCAGATTATATTGATATGTTCCCAAAGTGTATCGAGCTTTACCGTAGCTAGATTTTGCTAAATATTATTAGGAAAAAAATTTGGAGTCCCTGTAAGTTATTCTAAAAAAAAATTTGAAAAAAAATTTTTTCCTTAATTTTAGCACGAAAAAAGTGTAACAAGAAATCATTTTGTTGATATAAGATGATAACAAAGTTTATTTGGTAGACTCTTAGCTACATTATTTTTCACCCTCCTTTCTCTGTTTCTCTCGTTCTTTATCCTTTTAATACAGGTAGCACAAAGGGATCATTATAATGGACCTAAGTGAGTTGGACTCTAACTTTAAAATTTTTCTTACCAGCAGCCTGCTAATCTAACCTAACTAACCTAGCTACATTATTGCCCTATAAAGTTTAGCTGTTTGCCAAAAACTGATGGCATAATTTTTTGAGGTCCCACTGGTTTTGGAAATTTCTGATGGCCCATGAAAAAAATTGGTTACCGAAATCGCCAAGCTGAGTACAGGATTTTACTAACCTGTGATAGTACTATCGAAGCTAAACTAACCAATCCGTGTATTTTTCCAAAATTTTTACTTTGTTGCATGGTGTTATTAGTCCATTTTTGAACGTTAGTAAAATGTAACTGGTAAGAAATTTTTTCCTGGGAATTGTGCGAAATTCCTTCTAATGAGCATTTTCTACAAGTAGGGCAGAAATGAAATCATTAAAAAAATTAGTGCTTTTCATATAAATTTTATACTCAAGTCGATCGTATGTCTGGTAGAAAAAGGGGGTTAGCTTCACGATTTCCATTATATATATATATATCTAACAATTTAACATTTTGTTTTAAATCTTTTATTCTAACTGCATGAAATATTAAAAAAAATATTTTTCACTTGATCAAGTTTCTATCTTAGGAGCCACTGTGCAGCAGTTATGCTTGCCATAGACAATTATTCATGGTTAGTTGTCACACACACACAATCAATGCGCTTTCACATTTTCACCGTATTTGGAAACTAAATAATTTTAATAATTTGTCAAGTACTAAAGTAGAGCGCATTTTATTTTCTTCTCCAGTTTTAGTATAAAAATTCAAATTTCTTTTTTCAAATTTCGCTTTATGCTAATTTTTTTTTTGTAGTTTAACTCTTGACAATTTTGCGACATAAGCTTTGAGCAACGGTGTCAGTTTTTTAGGTGTAAGCGCTCTTTTGAGGCTGTTGATTTCTTTTTATGATCCAATTATTAACTTACCCGCTGCCTCATTCACGTCAAACTCTGAGCAGGAATACAAGAAAAATGGTTAATACCTTAAAAAAATTTACCAATATTGAGCTTGTTTGTTAGTATTTTTTTAACACATTACAAAGGGTGTTATTTTATAGAGGCATAAAATTTTAAGTTGGTAAAATTTTTTTACTGGCGACCATTTTGTCAGCTTTCAAGTGATTTATGTTTAGTTAAGTTAGTGTAGACAGACTCCTGAACCACGCTTCCAAATTGTGTAAATTTATTTTGAAAATCATGGTTCTGTTCCTATCGCGCACTACATGGTAAACATAGTCGTCCATCAGAGTAATTAATTCTATTAATTATAGAACTTTTTCGCACCACGTTTACTCCAAATGATAATAGGCACTCACAGAAAAGCTATTACTGCTGTAAAGCCTAGCGTAGAGGAAGACCTGAATCAGTCTAACCGCCGCTGTAAAGCCATGATTTAGATTTACACTCCAATTGGCTAATTATTTTTCTACATACTTATAATCAAAACATGTGTACTTTCGCAGACTAAGGGCAAATATAAATAAAAAATATTCGGGCCAATCCCACGATGTCGACAAATATATATAAAACAAACTTAATGTGTTAAATAACAATGCAATAAAATTATATTATATGATGATGTCAAATTCGCGGCAAATATTTCAAAATGTTTCAATTTATTTGCCATTATTTTCTTTCCAGCGGCGTTGGATTAAATTAATGTATTATTTGTGGCCGGCGGCGGCCGTTAGCCGGCTTTGTTCTCCGATTTGTGTGCAAAAACAAAACAAGCAAAAAAATTAAGCAATTCTTTTCATTGTATTTGTTTTGTTTTTGTTTCACTCTCTTCAAAGAACGAAACAAAACAAAATCAAATAATTTGTTCGGTTTATTTTCATACTTAAAAAAAATCAGAACAAAAATATATTTATAACTGTAATAGTGTTAAATATTTTTTTTACAAAAATCACGTCCTAGCTCCTGTATTGTGTGATAAATAGCAAAGCTATAAATATAAAGTGAAGGGTGAAAATGTTATTTTTACAGATTTTTTTGGAAACTTCCACTACCTCCCTCGGTACAAGGTTGCTTTGAAAGTTTGTAGGTTTTTGAGTTTAATTGCAAATCTTTTTTGTTGATGTTGTTGCTGAATACATGAATAGTTATGTGCAATATCAAGCACATTGCTGTTGCTGCTGCTAAAACTCTTGTTCATTTCATTGATGGCAAAAACACTATTGTTGCGCTAACAAGTACTCTATTATACATTGCTGTAGGTGTGCATGTATGTGTGCATCGAATGTGTGTATTTCACTAAATGCATAGTTTGACAAAATTGCACCAGGTGCAAAGTTTTTTTTTTAAATTGATAGCATTTTACTATCAAATACTCTTGATGCATTTTTTAATAAATAATAATGGAAAAGTACAGCAGCAATATACAGTAAAAGTCTGTTAAAATTTTATGATTCATCATAAAAGTTGTTTGTGATATCTTACAAACTCATAAAAGATAAATTATGGTGTATTGTGGTTAAAGTTTGCGAAAGGTTTATGCTATTTTCTAAATTATAAAAATTACTATTTTGTGAAATTGCACTATGTGCCCACCAGCCTTAATTGTGGCAAAATTATTTCGAAGTGGGTAAGCCTCCTGTCGTATTACTAATCTAAGCATTTGAAGAAAATTGGCAATTAATAAAATATTTTTGTTTTTTACACACCTCCAGTATTATAAATGCATTTTGATAAAATTTTATAACCAACTGCAAGTTTATAGAAGACAAGTAAAAATTCTGATCCGTCTATGTATATTGAAAATAAAAGTAAATTTGAGTGCTTTGTTTTTGTTTTCAATATAAATAGGCAGACGAGAATTTTTACTTGTCTTCTTTAAACTGGCAATAATATTTTTAAATCAATTTTTTTTACTTGAAACATTCACAATTGTTTATATACAAAGTGAGTTGCCAACTGGCATACATTTTGGTAATTTATGTCATCGAAGTTTTTAGGTTGTATCGTAAAAGTTTTATTTTTTTCGAAAAGCAAAAGTATTAAATTTAAATTTTTGTTGCAAGAAATTGGAATTAATTTTTTTTTTTTGTTAAATAAACATACATACAGTTTGTTATATTGAATGTTTTTAGTTTGATTGGTAATTGTTTTATTTAAAAGCTTGAAAGCTTTTAATAAACTTTTTTAAAAAATATTTAACATATTTTTATCAAAAATAAAATTTTAAACAACTGTTTTTCTCTTTTATTTATTAGATTGATTTATTGATGAAAAATAAATAAATTTTCAAAAATAAAGTTTTGTTTATGAAGTGTACAAAAATTTTTATTAAAGAAAATTTAAAATTTTTTAGTTATTGACTATTTTCATTTCTCATTCAAATATCAAAATGATTTTCTTCTGTGAAAGTAAATATATTTTCTTGATTCTTGCCAAATTTAAACAACTTTATTTGCCAGCAAACAACAAATTTCACAGCTTTCGGAAACCTTAAACAAAATCCGCATTGAAATTTTGAAAAAATTCTAAAAGAAAACAAAACAAAAACAAAAAGTATATTTTACAAGAAGTCATATGAAAAGTATCGAGTTTAAAATCAAACAAATATAACAAAAGGTTTTTTCGTTACATAAAATACAAACCTGTGATTGTATTGTTGTTGCAATAGTTTTTATGGCTTTGGATGAAACACAATATGAGTGTGTATAAATCAAGATACTGTTGCAACATAAATAAAACTTTACTGCAAGATGCAAGTATTTTTATTAGTAGAAGACAAGCATAAGCATATAAAAAAGTAAAAACAATCAATAAGAATAGAAAATAATTATATTGATACGAGAGCTGATTTGGTTGAAACCTTTGCAAGGGTGACAAATGTTTTATTTCAAAAACAAAAAAAAATAAAATAAAAAAAAAAATCAATGAATTAACACCCTGTTGCCACAATCAAAACCATCGATTTCAGTAGAAAGGCACTTAATCTTTCTGAATGATTTTGATACAAATTTTCTCAGGAATAAAAAGGTTGGATAATAATAAATTATTTAAATAATTCAAATGGAAAATTTGTTAATTAAAATTTCTATGCAGTGACACATGCCAAATGTTGTCTAATTCTAAAATTCATAATGTATTTAATTTTTTTCATACTTGCTTTTTTCTCAGCCAATATTTACACGTAACCCTTTACTATTTGTGGTGTTCCTGCTTTCAACACCATTTTTTCCTATTACCCATGAGTTTTTAAACTTTTTATTCAATAATAAGTAAAATATGTTAAAGATCTCAATACAATCATATATTTTAAAAATCCTTTTCATATAAATATGCTAAAGGTTCTTTTAGAAAAGTTTTATGGAAAAACTTTCTTGCAAAGTTTTTTCTTCTAAATATTTCAATAAGCCCAAATTTTGCTTATGAAAAGATAGTTAATAATTAATTTTGAATGTTTATGTCAAATTTCTTATAGTTTGTACGAGATTAAAAATATTTCAAATATATAACAAACTTTGGAAGTTTAGACAAAACGACTTAACAAGGTTTGATGCTTAGACAAAGTTTTGTAGGCTTTCCTCAAAAAGCAAAAGGATTTTATTATATTAAACTTTTTCAATTTTAAGCATTAGAACTTCGATGATGTTTACATTCTTCATAATCTTTTCCCCAGCCAAACTTATTTAGTTAAAACAAAAAATTATTTCTTTATATAGAACAGAGCCTTTAAAAATATTTCTTTCTTCGTTTTGCTTTTTAGGTAAGTCGTGCTTTTCAACAAATAAAATAAATATGTGTATGATGTCTTATAAAAATTAACAGCCGAAAAAAACGTCATAAAAAAGTTTAAAGCCAGAGGAGCCAACACAAACTCACAAACATTTAACCTTTTTATATAAATAATAAACAAAAGGATAAGCACCATCAACGTTAAGCAAATGTGGCTGAAAATCTTCATTAAATGAAATATGACAGTGAATGGCAGAGAAAACTTAACTGTCCCAAAAGTGACATAAATCAAAAGACAAATATTCATATAAAGACGCGAGGTGAGAAAAAGTATAAAAATAAAAATGGAATAAAACATACATCAACAGCTTAATACAAGAAAAATCATACATATAAAGTATAATCATTTGCAGAGAAGATA
The DNA here is from genome assembly GCA_936439885.1 of Nowickia ferox. Classification (NCBI taxonomy): domain Eukaryota; kingdom Metazoa; phylum Arthropoda; class Insecta; order Diptera; family Tachinidae; genus Nowickia; species Nowickia ferox. The sequence goes on from OW387026.1 coordinate 6,893,902, forward strand.
GAACACACGCCATGAAGCGTTTGATCTTTTTGAGACAAATATGTCAAAAGATGCGCTCACACTTGGCAAACATTTGCCCAAAAAAACGTTACCACCAAGTACTATTAAAAAACGTTTTGAATCAAATACCCTAGTGAAGGAAATTACTTCAACGAAATACACAGATTTCAGCTATTTTTCTTTTAGCTTCTAATCGGGTCTTAAATAAATTTTTCTACTCCAAGATTTTTTTAAAGCAATTTCTTTTAATATTTGTTTAAGTTTCTTGTTAACAAAAAATCTGCTTATCAAAAAAAAAAAAAAAATTAAAATAAAAAACAGTATGAAAAAGAAAGCAACACAAAAGAATATTTTAACTTTATCAAAAATACACATGTAAAGCAGTTACTTCTCAAGGAGAGGAAGTTCCGGTTTCCTTTGCCGCACAAGCAAAGAACAAAATAAAGAAAGGACTAGCTGAAAAATATATATACACACAAAAAAATTATAAAAAAAAGCTTAATATACAATTTTTAAAAAAGGAAAGGATTTAAAACAAGTTTTTTTTCAACGAACACAAGAACTGTAATAGGGAGAGAACACATTTTTTAGCATGAAAATGTGCTTGAAAATTTATGTAGTTTTTTCTGTTCAGCTCAATCGAACGAGAAAATATTGTACTTAATAAAGTTTGTCTGCATTTAAGGTATTTTGCAATGAACATAGAGTTTTTCACCAAAATGCTTAACACATGAAATTGCTTGGAAATTTTATTCCATATGCATTTAGCCTTGAATAAGTGCAAGCGTATGAACATATTCTCAATAGTTGTTTAAAAAGAAATTCAATTGTGAAACTATTAAATACGAGTATAAGAAATGAAGCTGTTGTATAGTTACAAGGCAAAACTTTATATACGATTACGTATGAGTAATTTATTTTTATATATGAATTATTTATTAATCATACGCAGTTCGATATTATTAAAGTACAGTAACACTTTCTTATAAGAAAATTTTTCCACAACCAATTATTTTTGCGTTGTCTGTAAAAGAGTTTCTCACATTTTTATCTCCTTATAAAGAATATCTCTAAAGCGTATGCTTCTCTGTAAAGAACCTTTTATTAAGTCACAACTAACTTTTGATATGTTAAATAATCTCGCTATAACGAATTATTTTGTTAATCAGAAAAATGGTTCTTACACACATACATACATACATACATATAGCTACAACCGGAAAGGACAATACCAGCATACATTTTTTTCGTGTGATAGTTGAATAAATTTTTTTTTCGATAGCATAATTAATTTAATTTATGGTAAATGTTATATTTACAATTAAGTTGCAAGTTCAATATGGAGTTCGATGACTGCCATCAATGTTTTTTATGTGTGCTATTAGAACTTGAGCCATTTAAAAAAGTTCATCCACATTTTCGACAGTTATGAGCTTGAAAATATTTTCATAGCTAAATTGGTATTGTTGTGAGCTCCCTTAGATCTTTAATTATCAGGCCCTTTATTAACTTTATCTTTACATCATTTTGTAATTGGATCACTAATTGTGGATGTAAAGATTTAATAACACAACTCTTTTTGCTCAGTTAATCAGCGTATGAGCAATATTTTTTCAATATTGTAAATATTACTCATGCGCAACCATTATAACCCAAAGAAGTATATAAAGGGTGTTTTTTATTGAGGTATAGAACTTTAAGTTGGCATCACTTTTTTAACTGGCGGCCATTTTGTCAGCTGTCAAGTGATTAATATTTAGTTTGGTTTGCCATTTCATCATGAACAGGTTGACAAAGAACAACGCTTGCAAATCGTGCAAATTTATTTCGAAAATAATGGTTCAGTTCGCGAAGTTTACCGCAAGCTCCGTCCATTTTATGGTCGACAGAGCAATTAATTCGGTTAACCATGGATCGTTTTCGAACTACGTTTACTCTATGTGATAATACGCATCCGCTGAAGTCGCTCGTCTACGCCAACAAACCAGAAACGTTAGGGGACTTGGAGGCCAACATTCGTGGCGTTATTGCCAACATACGGCCCCATATGCTCGAAAAAGTGGTTGAAAATTGGACCTGTAGAATTGGCTTTATTCGAGCCAGCCGCGGCGGCCACATGCCCGAAATCATATTTAAACGTTAATGGCATAAAATTATCCTTCCAATAAAGCCAAATTGATGGACATTAAAACGATTTTCTTGTGTTTTATTTCAATTCGAAGTTCTATACCTCTAAAAAACACCCTATATAAATGATTTTTTTTTAAAATAACATATTACTTCCATGCCCAAAGTTTTTACACTGCAATATTCTATAATAAATTATTTTAATTGTTGCAAAAACTAAATTTAATATAATTTTTCCTGCTAACTTTTCTTAATACCTTTATCTTGATATTATTGTTCTGTTTAATTTAAGAATGTGCTAATATTTACGAAAGTAAGTAAAAGCAACAGCATTAAAATTAAAATTGAAATAAAAATGTTCAGACTTAATTAAAAACACAGCATATTTAAGACTATAAAAAGTTATTTAAAACAATAACACAAATATAATGAAAACAAGCATAAGGCCGTAAGATATTTAAGAGAAATTAATAATAAATGCAAAATTTTGCTTAAACAAAATATAAGTTTGATTGTAGTTTTGCACAAAATTTTTAGGATATTGCAATTAGTTTAAATACACGAAGGCATAACAGAAAGTTTAGTTTTGATAATTAAATGTAAAATAAATTTCAAAAAATAATAGTTTTAAAATAGCAAATATTATTTTATTAACTTTAAGGAAACTAAAGTTTACGAGTACTTTCATAGTTTTTCTTAGGTTAAATGTTTCTTAAGGCAGCTGTAGTTTTTTGATATATTTGGCAATTTTTTTTTTCTTTTGATTTGATGAAGAAAATTATTTATTTTTCAAAAAGATGGATTTATTTTCACTTGTATTTACTAACAAACTAAATTGAAAAATATTAAATGAGTTTGATTAACACAATATTGCAGTGTCGCCAAATTAATATGGAGATGGTGAATTTCATTCAATGCAATAGTTAGTGACTAAAAATGATTTACAAACCGGAAAGACAACATTTTACATTTCATATTACAAGTTGTTGAATAAAAGCTTTTAAAAATTAAAAACAGCTTAGACATAAATAATTATCCATAACAAAACGCAACAATTCAACTTTTCCAGTTTTTTGATTTTTTTTTTTTACTTAAACCAATTAAACATCTTAAGATCTTTGCAACCATTTTCATTAAACGTACCCAAAGGTCAATAGTTTTATTGCAACTCAATGCCTAAACTAGGGATCCAGCTGAAAATTATAAAAAAAATCTTATATATATTCTGCTCAGTCTACAGGTTTTTCTATGAAAAGTAACACACTCAGGCAATGCATGCCTACTACTAGGTGTTAGTTTTTTTGGGAAATAAAAATGATAGAGAGGACAATTGGTCAAGGAAGAGATAGGGGAAATCTTCATTCTTTTACAACTCTGCTTTTTGCACGTTTTTCTTAATAACGCAGTCTTGCAGCGCCTCTGGTGTCAATGAGGCATATTAAATTTTCGGGACTGGGCTTAGTAGCCATTTTATTGGTTATTACACTTTGCCGATAATTCTGCTATACAATACCGACGATATTACATTAGCATTAGTATACGCTGTAGCGGGTGTAGTTCAGGGACCAGTATCTACGCCTTCATCGCTTTAACTTTCTTACAAAAACTAATTATAAATAGAAAATTCCTCAAGTGGAATTGCAGCATTTTTTATAAACTTCCTTAATTCTATTTAAAATGTTTCTCCTCGTGCTTCTGCAGATCAGTTCTGGTTTAAGACCATTTGTAGGATAACTTTCTGACTGGCAAAGAAAGACAATCCTAAGTTAAAAAGGAAAACAACTAGTATATTAAACCTTATGATAGTAAGAACTAAATGAATTTCTGTTCGAACAAATTCCTTTACATGCAGCAAAAAATTTCTCATATACAAGCCCACAAGTTGCAAAACTTAATAAATATTAAAAATTGTTCAATAAAAATACTTTAAATACTAAAATATTAAAAAAAAATTCTCTTAACAGGGCATGTATCAATTAAACAGACTTAAATGCAACCAAAAAATGTTGTTGTTACCAATTAATTTCACTGGCTCTGTTAAGCAGGATTTGAAACTTACTGACTGCATTGAAAAAAAAATAACAATAAATTGAAATATAGCACAAGGTAAATAAAAAAAGCTACAAGGAAAATATGTGCCATATTTCATGCAAATGATGAGGGAGTTAAATTTTGTTTCCAAAAAGATGGGGAGCAAATAAAAAAAAAATCCCAACTCATAACCACTAAAAGGACAATACAATGTTAACCTTTCTTGTTGTGCTTTTAATTTCCATTCAAACTTGCTTTTACCTCGGCTTATTGTTATATATACAACTTCCTTGGCCAGGGCCTTACAAACAAGGAAAGAGAATGAAAACTAATGTTGAGCTTGAAATTGAAAACAGCGAAAAGCGGAAAGAAATACATGCTGATGTAAATACTCCAAATGCTCATTTAAATTTTAATTGCTTTATAAATGTTAACAAGTCCTTGAACTTTTATATATTTTTGAACAACTTTCAACAGCAACACAACTACAATGGCAACATAATACTACAATACAAGTTGTATATACATATATATATATTTTACTGTTGGTACAAGTACAAGAGCAAGTACAACATGCAACCACCAGCAACTACAACACGAAGTACTTTACAATTCATTAACACTTGTGTTTGTATGTCGAAAATACTTGCAAACAGCAACTAAATAGTTATAATAAATGTTTTAAAATATAAATGTGTGTGTGTATGTACAAAAAAAACAACTTAAATGTAAAACTTTACTATGAAGGAGATTTAACCCTTGTTCTAATAAATTTTTAATTGTTATAAATAAAATTTTCAGCTAAAATAGAAGGTTATTTGCACACTCTTAATGTCTTTTAATTAATTTAGAAATATGTTAAAGCGTTCATATGAAATAAGGAAGCAATTAACTTTTTAGAAGTTTTAATTTGAAATTAAGACTTAAGGGTATATTTTGTATATACAAACATTATTTTTCATTTTTAAATTTGTATGGAAAAAATATTTTTTGAAACGAATTTTCGTTTAGAAATGAAATTTATTTAAAACATCTGCCTAATAAAGCTATATTCACACAAAAAAAATATATTTGATTTATAAAAGATTTATAAAACAAATTTCCATACAAAAAATATCTGTGGAATTTTTCTAAACTAAGAATTCCCAAAATTAAACAAACGCTGAAACGGAAAATATCATCAAAAATATAATAAATCGCTAAAATGCAACAAAATCGCCAAAAGTAAAAAATCGCCAAAAAACCGAAAAAATTGCCAAAACGAAAAAAGTGCCAAACTAAAAAATCGCTAAAACTAAAAAACAACAAAAAATCGCCAACAAGAAAAGAAACGCCGAAACAAAAAAACCACAAAAAAATCGTCAAAAACAAAAAACAAATCGCCAAAACTAAAAAAGGCAAAACTAAAAAACAACCGACAAAAATCGCCATAAATCTAAAAAAAAAATCGCAAAACTATATCGTCTTCACAAAAAAAATTAATCGAAAAAAATCGCACGAGATAAAAATCATGCAAAATTGCAAAACCGAAAAAAGCACCAAAATAAAAAAGCGCCATAATTGAAAAACAACCGAACAAATCGCCAGAAACGAAAAAAGTTTTAAAAAGCGCAAAAAAAATCGCTAAAACTTAAAAACAATAGAAAAAAATTGCATAAAACGAAAAAAGCATCTAAACAAAAAATCGCTTAAACTAAAAAAAAACTGAAAAAATCGTCAAAAACTAAAAAAAAAAAATTTCGATATAAAAATAAAAACGCTAAAACTAAGAAAATCGCTAATCGTGCTAGTCATAACCGCACTTTATAGAATTTACTTAGTTTGGAACTCGAATGTTAACAATTGCCAAATTTTTTTTTTCATTCCTTAAAGATTTACATCTATATTTTGCTACACATGAATAAGTTTTTAAATATTTATAAGCTTTTAATATTTGCTTAAATAACAATTCTATTACGTATGAATAATTGCAAGACAAATACTAAAATTATACAAATGCTCTTAATCACTCATAAATATGTTTACAGAGATGTACAGTTAAATAAATACACACTCATACATATGTATGCATACACATGCATGCATTTAAGTTAAATAAAGTTGAGCTGGAAAGTATGCTACAAGCTCAACAACAATGATAAATATAAATTAATTAGAGTGTAAGTGTATGTGTATTGTACTTTAATCTGTATATAAAAATTGCAGCTTTACTCGTACAATATTTCATATTTACAATTCTCTTTTTTAATATTTTTTTTTCGAAACATTTCAAAAGTTTTCTCCTTAAAAAAGAAATACTTAATGCAGGAAAGTTGTAGCAAAAATTTCTGCATTTGTAAAATGTATATGCACATAAGAGCTTGTTAGTATTTTGTTGATAAAATATTTATAAATACGAATGTCAAAATATAATTACTTGCATGTATGCTTAAAGTATTTCGTAAAATATTATACTCGTACAATATTTGTTACTACTACTATACTATAAGGTTGCAGATTTTGCGTAGTGCATAATGCTATTGGACGAATGTGCCATGTGTTTGGCTCTTTTCTAAGCATTTAATCGGTTTACGCCAAAATGTCTGCGGACTCTAAGTAATTTCTCAAAAACTAGTTTAACTAAGTTGCTTTAGTTTCCTTTTACTCAACATTCATTATAATTTTAAAGCAATTTTGTTGTAATTTTTTTTATTTCATAAAATTTTTACACAAAGTATTTTTCTTTCACCAAAATAATTGTCCCTCTTCCGAATTGTATAACAAAATAGTTTATTGCTGTATAATTTATTTGTGTGTGACTACGTTTATTTTCACAACAAAATTTCTTTGTCATGTTGAAGTAATGTGTCAGCTAAATAAAAAAAAATAACTAAAACTTTTTCACACAAAGCCAAGCAACAAAGGACAAGCGCAATGTGTTCATAAAAATATTAGGGGAAACAAAATATTTTAAGTGTCCCTGCAGGACACGCAAAACGTGTAAATGAAAATGTAACAGCAAATAAACAACATAAAACCCAATAACACAAGAGTTCAGTTACACGCACAAAGTTTTTTTTTTTTTGCAGTATTTATGGCGTTTTCCGTTTTTCTGAGAAAAAATCTCAACTGATGTGTAGCAAATAGAATAGGTTACTTTTATTTAGGCAAAAGTAAAACCAACATGGCTTATATAGGGATGGCCTAAAGGAAATAAAAGAGTTAAAGTGTTCTTTAATCTCAAAAATGTAATGTGATTTTCTTGTATGTCCATGCATTTTTGTAAAGAAGTGTTGGAACATTGAAAATGAAATGGAGGTTCACTGCTGAATAGTAATTAACTGAGCAGTTCACTGCAAAGCAAACAGTGAAGGTGTTAAGTTTTTGTTTTTAAGAGAAGTAACAAGCAATGAATGCCTACTGCTATTACTGGGTGTTATCTTCTTTAGGAAAGGGATAGTGATAGAGAAGGCAGGTGGTGAAGGAAGAGATAGAGAAAGACTTCATTATTTAAAAACTCTGGCATTAAATGAGGCATATTTAATTTTTTTGAAGCTGTGTTTAGTAGCAATTTTACAACGAAGAAGGGCACTCTGTTGTTACATTACGATTAGTATCTGCTGAAAACGATATAATTCAGGCCTTCATCACTTCAACTTTCCTACAACAACTGATACAAAGGGAAACTAATGCACATCAGAAAAATACGTGGTGTTGTTATTTAATGACTGTTGGATACCGGGCTCGAACCCAGGATATTCGGTTTTGTAGTCAACGTGCTAACTGCTTCAGCCACCGCCATCCTCAAGCCACATTTTCCATGAATTCTTTACTGCAAGAGCAGTATAAAAAATATTTTTTTTTAATTTATTCAAATGTAATCTACTTAATATCTCGACGAAAGAAATATATGACTTAGAACCCTTCCATAATTAAGGGCACAAATATTTTTTTATGCATAAGGCCCTTAATATTTTATAGAAGTATATTTTCATTTAGTTAATAAAACAAAACTTGGAAATTAGGTTTTCATTTATTTTAGAGAAAAAGGTTTAAAACATGTCATTTACATGAGCAAGAATAACTTTTCCAGTCCTTGAGCAGCAAATGTATAATTCTTCAAATATACATATCAACCGGATAACTAGTGGCTTTTCATAAACTGAAGGCATATGCTAACAAGCCAATTGAAACGATGACCAAGTACCGGAGCTTCTTTTTATTTAATGTATGTTATGTCCTCTTACACCCAAGCAAATAAAAATAATTTATTTTTCCTATCAACTACTGCTGCTGTTTTATTAGGCTTTCCAAAGCAAACCCTAAATTCAAATAAAACTAGCCCATACCTTTTCATTTTAAATATGTATTTAAATTTCTAAAAAAACATAAAAAGGGATTATAACAAAAAGACAAAAAACTAATTTTGGTTACACTAACTCACACACTAGCAACTGCTCAATCTTTGTGGTCATTTAAAAATATTATTATGCCCTGGAGTATACTGGAGATTAGTAATAAATAGTATTTTTCTCTATTTCACACCCTGAACTACTGAATACAGCATTGAACCAGAGATGATTTACGATTGGTACGTTTTAGTAGATTCTGTTGCCCCTTTTTTGTGACTTTCTCTGCATTTCCCTTTACTTTAATAAATATGGGTATCAAAGTGTTGACATATACAAATGTACGATATTAGCTTTTAAGGCAGAAGAATTTACGAAACCACTTCTGTGTAGAATATTAAATTGAAATTGATACTTTAATGTAAAAAAATCGTATAAATGTATTGTATTCCAATATCAATGCAGTCATGGTCTTAAATTTGGTAGGGTAAAGACAATTTATTATTGAACAATTTCTATATTACTTTGGCAATCAATGTTTTATTTAGAAAGGTTTGTTTGTTGTCGGTCAAGCACGTCTAGTTACAATTCTTTGCTGTTAACTTAACTCATCAGCATTCAAGCACAACCCAATTTTTTATACACAAACTTGCAATAAATTATTGAGAATTACAAAACTACAAACACAGTAGCCCAAGAAATATACAACCAACAATATTGTTCAACATGCGCTAGGTCAAGTCAGATAAGGTTAGGAGGGCTAGTGGGTAATATAACTAAAGATAAAATTGTATAATCTTCATAGTTTTCCCCACATCTTTCTTTCCTGACTCTAAGATAATCAATGTAAGCACTATCTGTCATTGAAGCGCTGGATACCCCTGACAAACTGATATCCTTCAAGTTACACTCCGCAATATCTTATAGAGCCTCCTAAAAGCCGCTAGTCAGACAGTTTAATCTGTGACATTTTAATCTCAAGCAATGACTCATAATAAATTCTAATGATTTGGTCTCTCCTTCACCTTTTCATAGCCTGCAAGAAGCCCAGAGGTCATGCTGCTAGTTTTCCATCCGCTAATCCTTGCTCTAAATGGGCAATGACCAGTCAACTATTCTAAAAGGACCCATAGGACCCTCTTGTTAATACTTATTAATATTTCGGGGCTTTTTTTTGGGTTAATAAAGCCCGTAAGACCCAGCAATCTTCCCTACTGATCCATGAACTCTATTTCCTTCCTAAACCTCAATTTTTGAGTTCTTTGACTAAGTTGTTAATTGATGGTTTTACCGACACTTTTATTTAGCATCTCGTGTCACAACCGCTAAAAATAAAAGCTTAATCGACATAAAATTCGAACTTCATATTTTTTAACGAAAATCGATTATCGTCAAAAACTGCAGTTAGAAAATAATGTCGTTTAAAGTTTTTGCCGGTTTGGCGCGATATGTAGCCTTTTTACTTTTCTACTAAATTTTTACATGACGACAACATTTTTTCTTATAATTAAATTAAATCAATAGTGCCTTGTTAAGCTGCTCTTTATTTAATTGTCTTTTATTAAGTAAAAATAGTAAATTAAGTACAAAGTAGCTCAGTACTTTGCTTTTTAATTTATTTCTTGACTTCTGTTTAAGTGAATTATTTTTTGCTAAATACCCATTTTTTAGTTTTATAATTTAACACTGCCGGTACATAGTTTTCGTTTTTTTTTTGCATTCCTTCCTTACTGCTGTTGTTTTTTTTTTCTTTTCTTTCTCTTAATTGACACTTTTCATTGTTAAAACAGCCTGCAGTCGAACAAAGACAAAAGTGTTATGGAATTTAAGTCACCTCGCTCAGAGCTAAAATATGAAAAAATAAACAAGGCACTGCTCACAAGTTGTTAACTACAACAGGCATGAAAAATAAACATAAAACAAATTTAAAAATTAAGTATTAAACTTAAAGCTTAGATTTTAAGTTATAGATCTTTTGAGGGTGGCGTTGGCTGAAGAGTTAGCACCAAAGGTCCTGGATTCGAGCCTGGTCATTAAAGAACAACAACACGCGTTTTTCTAATATGCATTAGTGTGTCTTTGTATCAGTTGTTGTAGGAAAGTTGAAGTGATAACTAAATTCAGCAGATACTTATCCTAATGTTATATCAGAGCGACCTCCCTTGTCAGTATTGTATAACAGAATCTTCGGCGATGTAAAAAAAATTAAAAAAATAGATTCAAAAATTTAATGTGCCTTATTGACACCAGAGGCGCTGCAAAATACTGCGTTATTAAGAAAAACGTGCAAAAAGCAGAATTGTAAAAGAATGAAGCTTCTCTATCACTATCTCTTGCCTAAAGAAGGTAACGCCTAGTAACAGCAGTATGAATTCATTGCCTACGTGTCACTTCTCTTTATATCAAAAAAAAAAAAAAAAGATTGTTAATTTCCTGAAAATATCGACAAAAATTGCTCTGTTATATGAGTGATATTTTGCTGCAAGTGTTCATGTATTCTTATACCTTGTCTTTATTTAGTTAGTTTTGGGAATGCAAATTTTCACCGACACACAGAGAGAGCCCATTATTATACCTGCTGTTCTTCAGTCACTTCCTGGCATGTTTTGGATGCAGTGAAATATTATGATCATATACATACCTGTATTATTTGGTGGGAACTATCAATGAAAGCAAGCAGAAGTCTTCAAATTCAGCAAATAAACTTTATAGAGTTAAAACAAGAAGCATGCTGAGTTTCATTAAAATCAGCCATGTCCGTCCACGAAACCTTTACAAAAATATTTAAGTATGTTTTTAATATGTTGCTTGCCATATTCATTTGCTATTTATCTATCTTCTTTTTTTTGACTACATTGTAACCTTCCACATATTGATAAGGTGGCTCATTTCTTTAGCTGATTATAAAAGGTTCTGATGAAACCAGTGAGCGGCAAAAAATGTCATCAAAATATTTGTCAAAACTCTACTGCATTTCCTAGAAAACATTAACCTATAATTTCGTAGTTCATAGTTGTTGCTTCTTCCGTTTCTGCACTCAGCATATCCGTAGACAAAATCGTTACATCTTTAAATTTTTTCCATGTATAATTATTTTAAGTTTAACATTTGTTAACGCACTAATAATTCAAAGTTATTATTTTACTTATTAAGTAAAATATTTTTTATTAGCCGGATCCAATGCGCAATTCACTGCTGCTCTGTGATTCAAATCGAAAGCAAATGCCTTCGAATTGTCACATTAATAATAAACAAGTTCGAAAGAATTTTGCTTTCGTTTCGAAGTACAGAGTAAGCCCCAGCTTCAAAAACCTGTTTGTTGAAACAAAAACTTATCATAGTTTTCTCGGTGTGTGCGCTCAATTTTTTACTTATTTCCGCATCCGTCATTTAAAGTGACCATTTTCTATGCTGCAAAAAAAACCATTATTTTTTTCTACAATATCTTTGACATGCTGTCTCTCAAAATTGTATCTCTCAACTACTAATAACAGCAATAATAACTACCAAGAGGGTGATCAAAACTCATTACAGCCTTTATGAGCTGCTGTTCTATGAATTTAAACTTTGATGTTTTTCTGTGCGTATAAGCAAGAAAAAGAAGAAGAAAAATCCCAAAAACAACAACACAGTAACAAGAGAAATGGGGAAGGATTCATTTTTTTTTTCAACTAAAAGTACATTTAGTAATGTAGCAAATTTAAACTGAAACAAGGAGAGGGTGAGAGTAAGAGAGCAAGATAACGCAGCAGTAATGGATTCTGCAGTTTTTGCCATTTTTATTTTAACTTTTTTATATTTTATTTAATTTTTTTTTTTGTATACACTTTGACAATGATTTTAATTGCTTCTAGCATTGAATGGATAATTAAACGAGGCATATTGTTGGCATTTTAACATTTTAACTCTGCCAAGAACGAAAAGCAAGACATCTTGTACTTTTGGTTTTAAGCAATATGTATTTTTTTTTATAATATTCTTACAGCAAATTTCACTATGGCATACAAAAGTCAGTCAGCATTTTAAAACAAAGCCGTGGGATATGTTTTGCAAATTCCAGCACGTATTTTCTTTTTAGAATATTGCAAAAAAAAAATGTAATAAAAAGTAAATACATAAACTTAAATTGGTGTGTATTTCTTATTCTAATTAGCATTATGTTGTTCATTTTATTGCTTTCAATAAAATGAGTTTGTAGATGGTCTGGTATTTATATGCAAAATTAAAATTTAAATGAAAATTTATATTTTGTAACCATATACAAGCTGCATTAAACGTACCATGGGTTTTTATTATGTATTCCATGTCTGACACTACTTTTATGTTGATTTAAAAGAAATTGTTAATGTTTTGTATGTATTGGAAACGAGAGTGGTCGCAAAAGTTATTATAAATTTTTGGTTTTCATTTGTATCCAACATGGCTTTTTGTTTCCTTTAAAAGCCTTATTTAAGTCGTTAGCTTTTATCGTAACCAGAATTCTTATTATTTTACAAAACATCGCTGATGTTTAGGAAAAACGCTCTTCCTACATTCAACCATAAAAGACGGTGCAAAGTTATTAAAAAAATTTTCACATGCGGAATTCATGATTAATTTCATAAAAGTTTTCTTTTGTTACTTAAGATCAGCCATGTCCAAGGAATATAATACACATTGCGTACTTTTACAAACGAGCTTTTGTGCTTTCACACCGAGGAGTGCACAACAGCCAATCAGATCTCGGCCACAACAATGCTTGCAAAGAAACAAAGCAAATTTAAGAGCTTTCAAAGCAGTTTACCTCAAATGCAAATATCAGAGTATATGTGTTTGGACACAGCTGCCTTAGATCCTCGTGGCAGTGCACTTTCCTTTATTTACTCCTCCTCTCTTGATAATAATGTAAGAGACTCGTTATGTTTTTAGGTTGTATATTTTACTTTCCTTGCTTTAAGGGCCAATCTAAAGAAATACTTCGCATTTTGTTACTTTCAACAACAACTAGTGCCACTGTTACTCTTAATTTGTAAGTAACACTTGTTTTTGTTTCTTTTTTGTTCCTTTTAACTTTTCTGAGTTTGTTGTACCTTTTTCTTAAACGGGGTTAAGGTCAATATTACTGTTGTTAAGTGGGTGTTTTTTTTTCACATTTTATCATTAACCTTTAGTACTTTTTTTTACCTATTTCAGACTTTTATTTCTATTTCACTTTAGAAATTATTTATTACTATGAACATGTTAAGCAGAGAATTTAATTACATTACACTTAGCGTTTTTTTTATTATATTTTATAATCAATTAATCCCTTTAGAATTCAATTGGATAAGCTTAGTGCGAACGATTGTTGTCAAATTATACTAAATGACAAAAAATATTACCTGCGATGTTTCACTATTTTTCTAATAGGTATTGTCGATTATAATAACAATCTGTTTTTAAAATTTTCCAAACACACCCAAAATCTTACGTTAAAAAAACAATAGTAATACGTCTCACGCTTTCCAAAATAATATATATATTTTTTTTTATAAAGAGAAGTAGCACTCAGGCAATGAATGCCTACTACTATTAATAGGTTTTACCGAGGTGGTGAAGGAAGATATAGAGGAAAGCTTCATTCTTTTTGCTTGTTTTTAATAATGCACTGTTGCAGCGCCTCTGGTGTTGAATGAGGCGTATTAAATTTTTGAAGCTGGGATTAGTAGCAATTTTATTGGTTATTTTACTCCGCCGATGGTTCTGCTACACAACGAAGGAGGGCGCTCTAATGTTAAATTAGTATTATTATCTGCTGAAGTCGGTATAATTCAGTGACCAGTGGCTATGCCTTCATCACATGAACTTTCCTAAAACAACTGCTACGAAGGGACACTAATGTACATCAGAAAAATGCTTGGTGTTGTTATTTGATGACTGTCTGATACTGGGCTTGAACCCAGGATCTTCGTTTTCGTAGTTAACGTGCTAAGTACTTCAGCCAACGCCACCCTATTGTTCCGTTCTGCTAGTGCTTGTAAGCATTTTAAGTTGTTTCTTAAAAAATATCTTATTTAATTAAAATTCCTCAAAATGTAAACTTTAGCCTAAATAAATCAACACAAAGAAACAAATTTAAATTCAACCAGAAATCAAATTAAGTTTTATATACGAGTACATACATATGTTTAATTTTGCATTGTTTTTTTTTTGCTATTTTTTCCTTTACAGCATATTGTAGTTCGACAATATGGGCTTAAGTAGTTTTTCACTTCAAATGAGATTAAAAAATTTAGTGCTACATGCACTCGAAAATGCTGCACTTGTAAATTTTTTGTGCTACACCGAGAAAAATAATTAATTTCTTGAAAGCTATAATAATAAACTGCCCCAACTGCTCCATTTAGCTAAGGACTTAAAATATTTACTTCACTGGCAATCAATTTTTAGAATAAGTAACACAAATATTTTAATTTAATTTTTCTAGGACATAAAAAAAGGTTTTTTTAACAATTTTGTTTACAGTGCAAAATTAGTTTCCTTGTGGCTTCCAGCTTTCCTAGTATACAACAATATGTTAATACTTTTCTTTCACACTTTCAATGTTAAGGATCACGTCTTTTATGCATTACCTGACATGCGTTTTAAACTGGTCCATCTTGGTTTACTCTTTTCAGTTTTATTTTAATTTTGTTTCTCTTTCTTCTTCCATTTAAAATTCTTCAGCAAGCCACACAAACACAAAAAAAAGGAAAAGTGAACATAAGGAAAGGATGTAAAACTAGAAGTGTTTGTAATTGACACGTAAAAGATTAAATTAAGTTTTCTGCAGTTAACTTAAAATATATAGTTTTAGTTGGAGCATATACATATACATACATACATATATGTTTGTATGTATACATGAAGAATGCAAAAACAATCTTTGGGTTATTGTTTAAGCCAAAAGAAACTAAAATGAAGCTATAGTTTTTAAATAACTCAAAAAAAAAATAGAGAAGAAAAGACATAAATTTTGAAAACTAAAGAATTTCCAAATGAGAAAACTTTTCTAATAGAAGCGGTCATTCGTTATAAAATAATAAAAGAAACAAAAAATTAAAGTAAAGGATTCACCAAGAAAATTTACTAGCATTCCTCTTGCTAGGCCATTTTGTAATCAAGTGAATTTATAGAACCGCAGCAGGTAGAAAACTAATAATACAAAAAGTTCTTAAGGAGAAATTAATGTCTAAAAATATTTTATATCATTAATACTGGAGACATACAAACAAATGTATGGTAACTTTTTTTATATACTATTTATGTATGTATATCTTTAAGCTTTTTTTACTTCATGAGGAAACTTCTTGCAAAATATCACTGTGTTATATAAACAATCTAAAACGGGAAGTAAAAGCTCATTTAAATTAATATGAAGCATAAAAACTAATTTAACGCATACTTGATTTTTATCGACAACACTTCAACGAACACTCATACATGCGTACGAAAATACTTACGCACAATCGTATGCATAGAAGCAAATGCCACTACGCATTGTCAACTACAGCCAACTGTTTTGTTATACACACATACATACATACACACATGTACATACAAAGTAGCCATAATAAAAGTTGTAAATGGCATATAAATATCACAACAGGATGTCCACCTACATGCTGCTATAAAAATAAACACTACAAAATTGTTCACTAACAAACATCTGTACAAGGACATTTATTGTTAGACATTAAGTCGCCATTTGTGTAGTTCGATTAAAGAAAACAACAAGCTGATTTTATTTTATGAGATCTTAAGGAGATTTATGTATGTGTTAGTTAGTTTAACAAAAATGTTTAATAATAAATTTACTTGTAGGCTTAGGAGAAAGTATATATTGCAGCAATAATTTGAGTGGTAACAGCTTAGATTGTTGCCAGGGGCTCATTATCCCATAGAATTTTAAATTATAAAAATAAAAAAAATAAATAAAAAATTAAATCTCAGAAGTCATGGAATTAACATTTGAAAATGTGTTCTGGGAATATGGTCGCCATGGCTGTTCTTGATGAAAAGCATTCTGAAATTCCAATATTGGGCTACTTTTTTGAGCATTACTGGCTTTATGTCGTAAATAACACAAAAAGTTTTGGCCTGCAAATTAAATTGTTAATTTTTTATCATTATAAGCCAGCCACTGAACGTGACATCAGAGAAAATAATTGAGAAATGGGGGCCAATTGAAACGTAGTTCCCAAAATCTCGAAATCTCGGTGCGGCAACGATCTGTGTTGACCATAAGGCAAGCTTCAGTTTCATTTTTTTTTAAATAGGGCCAGTTATGCAACCAGTGTGCAAATCAGAGAATGACAAAAGTATCGATTTGATTGCTCTTTGAATTCGTACAGCTAAAAATAAAAAACACGCTCATATGCAAACACAAGCATTAATTTTAAACCGAATACGCATAACTATAAACAACTAATAACTGTTTTATGCGTATACACAGGGCTAGTTTACTTATATTACATTACTTACATTTTCAAACAGCCACACACGCACATACTCACACACATTTACCATTCCATTTAATATACACGAATGTGTGTAGACGGTGGCGAATGATGAATTAATATCTGGAGTATCATATTTTTGCGTTTGTTCCACTGTGTGTGGTGACAGTTGATGTAGATTCCTGCTTTGTATACGCAACTTTTATTGCAAATGGAATATGTGAATTGTTTTGATTCATCGTATTACAATTTGCTGAAAGCTTTTTTGTAATGAAAGCTCATTTTTACCATCTCTAAATTTACAACAGTCTTGCCACTGTCGTGTGTTTTTTACTAATTATGCATATCAACTGACACCACACACAGTGGACTTCGAAAACAGCTGGTTGTTCCGTTCTACTATATGTTTGTGAAAAAATATTTACAACCAACTTTTGTGTTATTTGTTCATTAATAATTATCAGATGTAATTTGGTTTACAAAGCGATATGAACTTTAGCCTGAACAAATAAAGTTCGAACAATAATAATTAAAATTAAAAAACATATAACTATTCTTATTTTTTTGGCAAATTCAAATAAGTTTCACATTAATTTTTTTTTTAATAATTTTATCATTTCGTATTTGTTTAAAGCAAAACTTAACCAAAACAATTTTCGAATTTTAATTGCTTTTACATTGTTTTATTTTTACTTTTGGCGTCCTTAGGCCCGGGCGTAGGCCTAAATCCACCTCTAATGCTGACACTAAACTATTTGATATTTAATAATTTCACTCCAATAGACTTCATAATATCAAATCCATATCACCTGTTTTTAAGTGGCACCAAATTAAACTTACCCTGGAAGTCAGTTGGGAATTCAGTTGAGAAGCTTACACCAAAAAGAATCTGATAACTTTTGATGAAATGTGGTAGTAAAAAAGAAAAGTTTTTATAATTAGTCAACTGCTCATAAGTCTGTGCATAAAAGAACGCAATAAAATTAATTAATAAAATACATGATGATGGTTATAAAATTCGGCATAAATTACACAGCACATAAAATAGCAAATGGGATTAAGTTACATAAGCAAGCTCAGAGGATAAATAACTATGTGAGCATGTATGTAAGAGTAATATTAAAGTGAGAAAGAACTGGAGGAAACAATTTATCCTTAAACTAACTAAAACATGTTTTCATAAATGCTTAAATAGTTAGTGACAAAGCACATTGCTTAAAATAACTATTCTGGAGAAATAATTTTTGTTTTTTTTTTATTTTAGCACATAAGTTTTGAAAAATTACATCAAGTATGTTACATGTGTTACTTTCAACGAAGCAAACAATATGTCATTTCTAATGTTAAAATTTTTCAATTTGCCACCATCATATTACAGTGCATTGCTTTTGTTCTGAACTGAATCAGTCGTCGTATGCTTAAGTGTTCTTTTTTCCTAAAGAACAATGCAAAAAAAAGTATATACTAATCCCTGCAATCATTTGTTGTTATTTGATTTATGAAACAAAATTAACCTTTAAAAAATTATTGTTTGTTAAATGTAGTATTTTTGTGTTGAAAAAGTGTAAAATTTTGTGCCTTGAAAATTGTGATAGGAAAAGCATAAATAAATTGAACTAGAAGCAAGTATGGGAATAGGTTGACCTTCCAGGACACTCCTATCTGTAAATTTTAAAGCAGAAAAAAATAATTAATGTGTTTTGAAAATGGATTTGGCATGAAACTTTTTTCGCACATTTTCGACCACGATAACTGTCGAACCATTTTACCGATTTAAGTCAAATTTGAGGCATTCGATCAACTTATTTAAATCTATAAGATCAGTAAATATTTTAAATTGATTTGAGAAAGTATATTAAAGTTATTAGAAGAACATCAAAGGAATTATCCGATCAAAATAAAATTGACAACAATCGTTGTTTCTTGTTGAAGTTAAGAGCAGACTAGATTTTTAACTTGACAAAAAAATAAGTTTGTTGAAATATTTATTTTCGAAATCTACCAAACTGAATCGAGCTCAACATCTTTTGCTATACTCACACATACAAATGCATACATTCATCGATGCGGATGTCATAGCGAAAATAGTCAGAACCGATTCCCAGGACCTCAAAACATCGAAATATGATGAAGACTAGATATTCGAAAAATATGATAGCGGGAGTTTAAAAATATATATTTTAATATATTTTTACTAAAGAAAATTTTAAAAAAATTTTTACTTCTTAAAATAAAAGTTTTCTCATTTATATTGCGCAAAAAATTCTTTAAAAAATGTTTCAATATCCGCACCCCAAACGATTAAAATTTGCCAATTCTATCTATTCTCAAAGCTTTAACACTTGAATGCATTTGGGTTTGTGAATGAGCACTGAATGTCTGTGAAATTTTATGTGACAGTGGGTGAGAGTGTTGCTGTCTGCTTCCTTTTGTTTAATACCGTTGTTATTGAAATAGATTTGTTGTTATTTCAGTTTTTCATTGTTGCTCATCGTTGCTATTATTGTACTCGTACGTACTTTTATTTTGACTGCCATCAATTATATTTCTGTTTTTTTTCGTTCACTTTTCCGGTTTTTGTTTGCTTGCTGGCATTATTGAAATGTCACTGCTGTTTTGTGTTGTGTCGTTTTTAAAATTGTTGCTTTATTAGTTTTTCTATGTATTCGCATGCTGACATGTTTTTGTGTATGAAATATAAAAATGATTTTTTTGTTTTAGTATAATAAGAACCTAAAAAACTAAACAAAACACAAGTAATAATTTGCCAACAAATTTTTGTTTTGTCTTAATTTCATGCTTGAGTAAGAAATAATATAGTTCATAAATTATGGAGAAATAAGAAGAGAAACAAAAAAAGCTTTAAAATATTTATGCTTATATTATGGTCCGGACTTGGATTTCGCACAAATAAGTATAAATTTATTTATATAATTATTTTTTAGTTTTTTTTTCAATTTAATCTTAATTAAAGTCTCTTGATGTTTTACAAAAACAATTAAATGTATTGACGGTAATATTTGGCTATTCATTCCTTCGGATGGTATCTTCAGGCAATTATGAAAATTATTATTATAATTTCCTTAGACGGAGTTTTCGTTCGTGGTTGAAATAGTGATCTTTAGTTCACTACAAAACGAATTTTAAGTTCATGATTAATTAATCTCTCACTCTATCTCTCTCTCAAAATATATGCCTTAATATATCTCTAACAAAATAGGGCTTTCTACAACAAAACTTTTATCATCTTAAAAAGAACATACAACCATACTTTATTCTAAAGTCAGATGTTCTTCAAAAATGAGTTTCAGATTCCTGAAAGAAGTAAAAAAATGTTATTTTGAAAAGGTACCAGCTATGAAGAGGGTTCCTTATTAGTTTTCAGAAATGTCGTAGTTGTTCGTAATATTTTCTTTAAAATTAATACCCAAATAAGCGATATTCTAGAACAATATATATAAATATTTCATTGAATCAGGAATAAAATTAAAATAAAAAAAGCGGTACTTTTTTCGTAACAAAAAATTATTAACCCCTCTTTTATAGAAGTATCTTACTAATTTCACTTTTACTGAACTAAAATACGCTCAAAAGAAACGTGCAAAGAAAATTAAAAAAAAAATATAGTCAAATATACAATATCAACCACCTGCAGCTATTAACCGGCAGATTGTCACTTTCTTTCTTGACCGTACAAACGCCAAGATTTCTTATTTTAATATAAATTAAAATTTCGTGTTTTAGTTACAATAATATGTGTTCTTTTGTGATTTAAATAAGAAACCTCTATTAACCGTGTTAATACAGGAAATAAATGTTACGCGACTAATCGATTAATTGATATAAATTATTCGATTTAGCTCCTGTTTCTACAATTTCGACAGTCGACTACAGTATAAAATTTATATGACAAAACACAATTTTTTTTAAATCAGTTTCATACAAATTTTTTAAGCAAGTCGACTGGCTTAATTATAGAAACAGGGGGTATTCACTTATGAAAAGCGATGCTTTACATTTTACAATGATATAATGCAAAAAAAAAAAAACAAATTTTGAACAAATCGAACAACAATTAATCGAATATTTACTCTAATAAATACACAGGCGATTATTTTTGATACTCTTCCATTAGCAGGTAGTTAACATTGAACATTTATTAAAAAAAAAGAAGAGAAGTATCTTAGAACACCCGGTTATAGCTATGCTGTTATCTATATAAAACAAATTTCATGTGTGAAATAACAATGGAATAAAATTGTATTATATGATGATGTCAAATTATCTGCAAATATTTCAAAACGTTTGCATTTATTTCTCATTATATTCTTTTCTAGCGGTAAACGATTAAATTAATATATTGTTTGTGGCTGATGATGGCTGGTGGTACATTGTACAATCATACTCATTGTTTTTTTTTTCTCTCACTTCAAAGAATGAAACAAAAAAAAATCAAACAATTTGTTTCGTTTATTTTCGTACTCTGCTTTTAAGTACAAAGAAATCAAATGTAATGGTGCCGATTATTTTTGCTACAAAAATCATGTCCTAACTCCTGTATCGCGCAATAAATAGCATAGCTATAAAAACAAATATTTCTATTTCCTATTTGATTTTTATTTTTCAATTTAAATAAATGTTCACTTAAAATGATATAGTTCTTCTGTAAGCTCGTTCATAACACAAAATACTGATATTTCTAAGAAAAAAATAAGCAAGCTACCATAAAAAATAAACTCGGCATCACTTCAAGCATCGAAATTTGCTCAATTGAAGCTTTGCCGTGAATAACGTTGTAAAAGACAATTGTTACAAAACCAGTTTTCTTACAGATTACCGCTAAAATTACTCTCTTGCGCTGTTCAAATATCAAATCATCGAACCAAATCATGCACTGATCATTCATGCTAACGAAATTGTCTAAAATAATTGATAAATGTAACAGATATACAAAAAGAAAAGTTAATGGTAACTGTCATTATTTTACTTGCTTGCTTTAAAATGCGTTTTATGGCCCTCCTGAAAAAATATTATTTTGTCGGCTAACCTTCAATTCTAATTCCTTACTTTATAAATTAAATACAAGAGGAATACGCCAGAAGCAAAAATACCTTGAGATTAAACAACTTTCTCTACAATTTTTTGTTGCTGCTGTAAAACTTGAAATGCAATTTACTCCAACATTTGTGTTGGAAAAATTCTTTATCCTTTTATTTTCCTATTCAATTTTTTTCCCTATATACTTCCCTTTACTTATGTATTGTATTTATTTTTCTACTTTTGTATAAATAAAGTTTTCACGTTAAGATTTTCCTTATTTATGAATTCATTTAAAGTGGTTAAGTTGTCTGTGGCAGTTGCGGCATTTGCCCAGATACAATAGAATTAAGGTAGAAGTATGAAGTTGTAAAAAGTCAAAATATTGCCTTTCTTACAACCTGTTTTATTAGTTACAGCTCCTTGTAAATGCTTGTAATAATTTGCATTTAAAATATAAATAAAAAAATAGCAATGAAATGGATTTTTAGTTTGCGGTTCAAAGTAAATCGCACTGTGGTATTTATAAATTTATGTTAGTTTTTGCAATATCTTGCTACAGAGAGAAATGCAGGTATATTGTGAAGTAGTTTTTAATTTTAAATGTTACAATACATAAAAATTTATTCAATTTATTACTGGAATAAGTGCGTAAGCAAAACTCATAAGCAGTTATTACATAACTTCATTCGAAAGAAACTGTAGGAATAACACGGCTTTATAGAGAATGAATGAAAGCAACATAATATTAGTATTAATTTCTCCTTAATATTGTGAACCCGGCTTCACATGCATCAATAGAAAAAAGTATCTTGCTTGGATAAACTAATTATAAATTGATTTAAGAAAAAAAATTATATATACTATAATTTTTTCCAATTTTCTTACACAACTTATATAAAAAGAATTTAAAAAAGAGAGCTTTCTACCAGAATAAACTCAAGTATAAAATATTAGAAAATAAACCAAAATTGCATTTTTTTAATGTCTATCACAGAATCTTTTTGACGCAAAGACCTTTTGCTTTTTCAATAAATTTTACTAAAGTTTATCGAGCATTCAATTACTAAAGCATTTGAAAGAAAAGAGACAAAATTATTTTAAAAAATTTCTACAATCCCTTGTTTACTTTGTTATAAGAATCCGATAAAACCAAGTACCTTAGAAAAATTCTTTTTGTTTCTCTTTTTCTATTTCATTTCTATGTTAATATTTTTAAATTTTATTTTGTTTATGTATCTACACCACTTACCCTTAACCCCTAAATCTAAAATGAAATAACATTTACAGGCAGAGGCAAAGCTTTTGTTATTCTTCAATATTTTTTACTTCTTTTATTACGCTTAAATCCCTAGAAATCCTTTCTATTAACAATGGAATCCTTGTGTGATAGTTTTTGAAAACATATGCATACTCATACTCAGGCATGTCTCTATGTATATATTTTATATTTCAATCATAAATACAAAATATGTATGCTTTTTTATACCTTTATATGTTTGTATATCCTCATATCAACACACATACGCACACACACACACTTCCATAAAAATATTATTTATGTTTGTATACAGCAAGAGATTAAGAAAATGAGAAAGATTTGCTGTGCGTAGTGGGGGAAAAGAAATTGCTATTCTTACAGTTTCTAGTCTACATGAAAACAAAGCTTAATTTTGTTGTTGTAATCAGTGTGACCAGGCCAGTCTTTTTATTCTTGATTAAACTAAAAATATTGCGGTTAACAAGTTTTCTGTATTTTCAATCAAATGTTTGTAAAATTTATTTACTATAAGCTTACGAAATTTCAACTATGGAAAATTACACTCATAAATCCTTACAGGAGTTCATGATTTCATGATTTGTTTTAAGAACTATTTAGCTGACATTTTTTCGTAAAAGTTGGTCACACTAACTGTTGTAGTAATTGTTGTAATGGTTGAAAACCTTTGCATATGTTAAGGGTTATTTTATATACCGTTTGATTTTTTTTTAATTCTTTTTGTTTTACATTTGTGTGTGGCTTGCGTGGCCTGCCTGCTTTCCTTCAATACTAATTTTCGCGTGAGGTGACCTTGACACATTTACTTAAAAATGTTTACCCCATTTTATTTTAAAGACCAGTTAAATCCATGCAAGTAAGTGTATGTGTAAGTGTTGCATATACTTTATGTTAATCATAAACTAAAAATGATAATCGGATTAAGTTTTCTAAAAGAGATGCTACGGCTTTCAAAACCAACTTAAATCTCCAACTAATTTGCTTGGATATGTAATAAAATATTTGTTTATATCAAATTAAATAGTTTGCCTCAAGATAGTGAGCAAACATATAAATCAAAATTTATGGCAATTTAAATGTACTCGTATGTGGATTTAGTTTTATTAAAAACTTCTGTTTTACTTGTAATAACATTAAAGCAATTTAAAATCGCTTGCAGGTATTTAATAATTTCAAAATATTCTCAATCTTCTTGCATTAGTTATTCTTTTTAAGTAATTGTTTCTTTTCTGAAACTTAAATTTGTGTTAAATTTTTACTTTTTATTAAATTATTTAGCGAAAAACATGGAAATTATGCAATAAATGTATGATTTTTAATTTCGTTACAAAAATGTTAAGAAAATTTACCAAGTGAAAGTATTTAATTGCAGAAATGTGTACTTTTGAAGTATTTAATATACGTTTGTAACCTTTTTTTTCTCAATTACTTGCATTGTTTGTTGTTGTGTGTGTTGCTTTCGTTTATATGCTGGTGGCTTAATTTTCTGTTTTTTATTTCCTGTAATTTCCCTTTTTGTTTTTATGTTTGCTAACCATTTATTTTGAAATAAATAAAGCATGTTGTTGTTGACTTAATTTTAAAATGTAGTTCCACCATGCCTTGTTTTTCATTTTCATAAAAGTATATTTGAGGACCTTTTTCTTGTGGCTGCAAGATGATAATTGTCATAATTAATGTCATGGTCTATGGTTGAGTTCACATTTCATTAAGATCGTATCGCTGTGTCAGCTTTATTTAAAGTAAACTTTGCACAGAAGCTGAATTTAATTAAAACTCGCACAAAAACAAAGAAGCTATAAAAAGAAGAACTCAAAAACAACCATGAAGAGAAAATAAGAAACACTTGAAGGTTTCTGTAGTATATTTGTCAACAAATTACCGAAAATGAATATGAAAATTAATATAGAAATCTGTAATATATTTATATGCCTATTTGATTTAATTGATATATTATCATAAGCAATAATGTTACAAGTTATTTTATTAATACATATACCAGCAAAAACATAATTCATATAATATATATAATTCTTTATATTTGTCTAGGTTTTAGTCTGATTTTGCTACTTATCTCTAAGTATTTGACTATTCAAACTTATTTTGAATATAGAAAAAGAAAACCTTATTTTATAAATTGAATTTATAAGAAAAATAATAAATTTTATGTAAGAGACGATATTTCACTTTTGGCCTCTGAAATCAGACGTTGTAAGGAGAGTTAAAGAGTAATATTTTGTGCTAACTTTCACAAAAATATTAAGAAAATTATTTGAAAAAAATCTCACTATCAGTTAAATTAGAGGATATTTTTAAAAATGAAAGCCATCTTAAGACTCTCAGTATGAATTTTCTACACCTGGAGAAGGTCAAATGTGTAAGAATTATTATTTTAATTTATACTACATATAACGTTAAAGCTTTTTTAGTTTTTTAATTCACTTAAACTTCTGTTTTTATGAAATTACAATTTTACAGCACATTTCCTTACCAAAAGCCAAAAATATTTTTCAAACTTGTATATACTCACTCATATGTTATAAATTGCTTATTTGACCATTAACAGAAAAATTTGCATAAATTCTATCGTGAATGCTGCATGTTTTGCGACTGGTTGTTATAACCTTTGCTCTTAATTGTAGTTAAAATATTTTTGTATTCAACAAATGTATGAAACACCTTTATATACATAAGTAAAAGTGTTGAAATATTTGAATGCCAGGGTTATTGTGGCCATATTATGTGAGCATACAAGTGAGAAGTAGCGCCTTCCTTTAATGTTGTTTTACTTGTACATTTGTTCTCTTTCTCTATCTCTCTCATGCTTCGTATATGTGTGTGTTTATGTGTTGCTTTTATTACATTTTTTAAACCACCATCAGCTTCGCAGTCCAAAAGAAAAGGAAAAAGTCTGTAGTTAACTGAAAAAAACTTTTCAGGCAAAACACTGTTGCGTTTTCTTTAATTTTCTTTTGAAAGAAAAACTAAAGGAATTTTTATTTCATTGGCAGATTCAAGCGGTAGTATAAAGTGTCATATTTCAAATATTAATTCAAATTGTTGTTAAAAAAAAACAAAAGCAAAAACAATTATATTAAAATAATTTAAGATATTATGACGCTATGGCACTTAAGACTACCATTTGAATTGCCCAATTATGTACGTTTACTGAAAATATTCCTGCAATTTTTTCTATGCCACTCTTTTCTCTAGTACTTTTTTAGGTAAAAATAATAATTTTCGTGCATAATAGTTCAGAGAAAATTTCATACTATAAACTCGTCCTTAGAAAACCTCTTTCAAAGTGAAAATATTGTATAAATACTTATTATAATAGAAAAAACTTTAGCAGATTTAATCCTTTATTATACAGATAAATTAAATTTCAAGCAAATATTTCACTTAAAAACATCTGCAGCAACTTTTTCTTTTTGATTGATTTATATAAAAAACTCTTAGCCTCTTTCTTCTTGTTGTTACTGAATGTTAGATAACATTTTTCGAACTGTCAGCTCTAATTGATCACGTTTGATTTTGCAACAACAGCAGGAAACTGTAGAATATTCTTTATTGCAATGAAACTCAATATGATTGATATACTTAAGATAATTATAAAAGTTATATATATTTCATTCACAGACACGCGTGTGCATGGACTGAAAACTAACGCCACATTTGTAGTATTAATATTCTGAACACAGGCGAGTAAGTCAGCAATCATACTCGCAGTTTAGTTTTGTTGTTTAATTAAACATAAAAACAAAAATCTACAAAAATGGGGAAGAAAATATATTTACTCATAATTCTGAATAATAAAAAAATTGAAAATTAATTCAGCAGACACATTACACTGGTCAACACGATTTCTAAGGCCTGTGCTTTCATAATTAGTTTATGAATAAAATCACAATTAATGGAATGATTTTAATAAATTTGGCTCATTTCATTTTTATCATATGAAGGTATCACAAAAAAGAATAAAACTTGAAACTTTCTTCAATTTAAAATTTTTTGAGTCTTTTAAAACATGATTGTTTAAATTTCTTTGGAAAAAATTAATTTATTTTATAAAACTTTTTGAATATCACTGAAACTATAAGACTGTTAAAAAATTAATGAGGGCGTTATTTAAAGGACAATTCGTTTCCTATCCTTCTGTGTGTTTTTATTTTATTTAATCGAAGAACTGTAAACTCGAGTAAATGCAATCCTCTTTTAAAAAAAACTAATTTATAGGCATTCATACTCAGTACCAAGTGTATACAAATTGACTGCGAAACATTTGACCTTATATAATAAATTTCATTTTGTTGACCTGTGTTATTGTATCTAAACTTTTCAATATAAATATGTCGGGTCATAACTGCCTTCAAAAAGCTTAAGCTACACATATTTTGAACTTGGTTTTTTTTACGAAAATTGATTTTTTACGATCGTTAATAATCGATTTTGGTAAAAAAAAAACTTTATTTCGCGAATTTTGTCGCTTAAGCTTTTTTGGCGGCTATAGCATGATTTTTTTAAACTTTACATACGTATGAGTAATATTTGATTCTAATTTATTACGTATACGCATCCATAGCTTTTTTTCCTGTTACTTTTCTATCACCAGCTTTGTCTAATATTATGCACACAAGCACTCGTATACTGTTATTTATTGTGTCTCATTTTACTCTAAATTATACACTTCTGCAACATCTTGTTCGAATTTAAATATAAATTGATTGCTTTTATTGTTTGTTCTGTTCATAAATTTCGATCTTTTGTTTAAATTTGCTTAAAAGTTCATAAACAAGAGCAGAATACAGATACATCTGTTATTATTTAATTAGATTTTTTGCACTTAAATAAATTTATCGTTTGTAAAATATACATATGTTGCAATTAATAAAATATTACTTTAATAAATGATATTATAAATATAAAATTAAACATGCTGCAGCAGTCGTTGTTAGATATGAATGTACGTACGTTTTGATTTAAGTAAGTAAGGTGAGTGTTTAACACTTAAAGCATGTTGCAATGCTGAGTGTGTGTAAAATAAGAGAAAAATACTTATTAGAAAGAAGTTGTTTCTAAATGTGTGGAAAAGTAAATTAAAAATATAAATTTAGAAGGTTACAATTCAAATGAAACCTTTAATTGGCAGCGTTTTTTAATATTAAATAAAATTTGTTAAAAATTAATTTTTTTCTGTGCTCCTTTACTAAGAAGTAATAAGAACTAAAAACTTCCAAGTAATTTACAAAACTAACTGGCTTTAAATGAAATCTCCTCACATGAAGTATATGTGTCTTTATGAGGTCCTTCTTAAATGAGGTCCTGCTGTCAGCCCTTATAAGCTTACTTTTCTCTAAGATATATGTTTACCTGCTTTAATCTTTCCTCTCGAAATGTAGAAAAACAGCAGTTGAAATTAATCTCTGACAGTCAAGCATATACTTTTATAACGAATTTTAATGAACATGTAGACACATGTGAACACATGTCTCATCAACGCCCCTTAACAAGCAACTTGTACAATTATTAGTCCAGCCAACATTAGAG
This sequence comes from Nowickia ferox, assembly GCA_936439885.1. Taxonomy (NCBI): domain Eukaryota; kingdom Metazoa; phylum Arthropoda; class Insecta; order Diptera; family Tachinidae; genus Nowickia; species Nowickia ferox. The sequence goes on from OW387026.1 coordinate 6,922,707, forward strand.
CAATAACAATAACAACAGCCAGTGCCACCAGCAACAATCTCAGCATACAATAGTAATTCACTAAATATATTGCATTTATCTACAAAAACATTGAAATTGTAATAAAAAGAAATAAGACGGATATAAAGTCTGTATGTCTATGATAACAATCATTAAACATAAAAGCAATATATAAATATGTACATATATTATATTCATCTACAGATAATAAAACCAGGCAGTAGACTAAGTCAACATGTAAAGATTTAAAAATAAAAAATACACAAGATTTTTATTTACTTGTTATATAGTTCTAGCTTGGCAGGTATTTATACATAAAACTTAAAGAAAGTTAAAATTTTCACTAAATTTATCATGAATTATGAATTCGATATAACATTATCAATTAATTATTATTTAGCTTAGTTTTAAAAACTTAGATTTCAAAAATTTTTGAGCCTTAAAAACACAATGTTTTCATCTTTAAATAAATAAATCTTGTACTAAACACTTTACATTTAACTGGCTTTGAGAATTTTTATTGATTTTCTTCTAAAATATTAAAAAACAAAGAAAACTATTTTCGAGTATTTTATATTTTGCATTTAATGTGCCTGCAATAAAATTGCCTCTTATTCCTTAAGTTTTGCAAGGGCAACAAAAAGAAAAGAAAAATCAAAAGAGAAAAGATAAATACTAAGGGGAAAAACCTTGCAAGCTCTAAGCACATGTTGCATGCAACACTAATGTTATGCAACAGCTTGACAACAAGGACATGCATTGTTGTGTTTTACCTAAAGCACAAATTATATGATGCACGTAATCTAATGTAACACATAATATGCAACGTGAATAATCATGTAACATTTAAGCTGCAAACATCTAAAGAGACACTAAAGTACATCAAGCTAAAGAGCAAGAAAAGAAGACAGTCTTAGGTGGCATGCGAATGATTATAATGCGATTCGTTTGGCATTTAACAGCATAACTGAAGAGGATGGCTGAGTGGGTTCCAAATAAGGCACGTAGTTGCAATAAAACAGTCTCACGTTTCTATCAAGCAGCGTATTTTTTCTTTTGCTTGCATTGCACTTGCACATACTTTACCCGGTTTATTTTACTTTCAGTTTTTTCAGTGCTTAAAAATTATTTCCATGCAAATGTTAGTGCAAGAAAGTTAACAAAGGAGTATCATAGTAAATTTTTCATACAAAACATGCTTAAGAAAAATTTTCATTTTCTGAATAAATACAAATATAGAACAGAAAAAGTAACTAAATTGTAAATGTAACCGAAACTATGCTAGAGGGGAAAAAGCACTCATTTTACAGCCCTCCTATAGAAATTTTTTAGACTTTGTAAAACTTGATTCTTAATAAACTGTGCACAGCATTTTTTTTTTCTTCGAAACATTACTGCTTTATAGGAAAGTTATACATAGATTTTCGTCAACTCAAAATTTTCTTACTGAATTTACACCTGCACAAAATTTTAGCAGATTTTAATTAAAATTCTTATAAAAATCCATACCGTTTAAAACATATCGTCCCTACCATGTCAAACTATCCAATCTGCAAAGAGATCGGTGTGTGTAATAGTATTTGGCCAATATATATATATATATATATATAAATAGGATTCTGCGTAGACATCCAGTAATAAACGTTTGAAGTTTATTTATATTTAACTGTATGAAGCCACCTGTTGTTGAGCCATATAATAGGACTGACTGACTTCATATGCTGCAGTCGAAAATTCGAAGTTTGATATTTCTTTTGATGTTCTTACACCTCCATATTTTCTGAAGCGACTGGAAAGCATATCTCTCTTTATTTATACGGGATTTAATGAAGTCTTGGGTACTTCCTTCCTTTGTGATTACACTCCAAAGATAACTTAATGTTTCCGCTTCTTCGATGCTAATGGCATTAAATATGAGAGCGCTAGTCGAGTTTGTGTTGCGACTCACCCTTATACTTGCTATTGACGGTCAATGTTTGAAAGTCCCTATTGAAACTCTTTCAGGTCTAAAAAATAGCACGAGCATGACAATAGCAATCGGTTACTTTTGAAAGCAAATTTTTTGGTATTGCATTGATGTCACAATCAGTTAGAGCATAAGGGATAATATTTTTTTTTTACTTTTCGTTGCAGCAGACAAAAGCAGATGTCTGCTTACTTTTCATGGTTATGCCACTTGCATAAAATAAAAAAATATATTTAAAATGAAATTTCTCAACAAAAATAAAACATTCTAACACAGCTGCACAGCCAGACGCAAATACTTTGAAACAGCGATGCAAACTGCAAAAGCCAAGCAAAGGAAAAATTCAAAAGCTCAGTTGAATATAAAAAAAAAACTTTGACTCATGGCCCAAGGGCAATATCACATGTGTCAAGTGTTATGTATGACTACCAGTCAAAAAATAAAAAATAAATAAATAAAGAAAAGGCTTTGTAGTGGTACAAGTTGTGTGCTGGCTTAGCAAAAGTGTTTGAATATGTTTGTCTGTGTTTACCAGGATTTTGTAAATGTTTTGTAATTCTTTGCTCTTCCTTTCCTTATATTTGCCATACACTGTGGAGTGTTCTTTATTTATAAAATTTTTTTTTTATTAACGCAATATTTTTATTATTCTAATTTTTTTTTTTCTACTTGTATTTATGGTTGGAGAGGTTTTTCTGTGGTTGCAAGTCAGCCAGTGTATCAGAAGAAAAAGGCTTGAATCCAAAGCCATATAACACGTTTATCAAGCTCGTTATGTGTGGAAGTTTAGATAGTCTGATATACGATTGCTTTGCTCTAAAAGCTGACGGTTGAATGTAAGTTCTTACTTCTACTCTTCATCTTCAATACACAGACGTCTGTTTCTTTATTTATTATTTCATACATGTTTGATAGCGTTTGTATGAAGCTAAATTTTCTTTCATTTTAATTTTCATGCCTTCATTTATCAAATAAATAGTGGAGATGTCAGCTAGATTGCTTTTAATGAGTCTATTTAACATTTTTCTTCTTTTGTGGCCTCATTTTTGTGTGTTTTGTTGGTTTGATGTTTAATGAAGGCATAAAAAACGTTTATGGAGTCTGGCCAAATTGAGCTTTTGTATAATTTGTTTAAGTATTTTTCTTTTTTTTTTAATAAATTAAAAGTACAAAAAGTAGACAGTTTAAGTACCATAATGTTTGTTTCTTTATTTTTGGATTAGGTAAAATATTATATAGATAAGCTTTAGAGCTCTTGCATAATACAACAAAAAAATTATATACAAAAAAGTAGGGCTTTTTTGTAGAGATAAAACAAAATTTAGCTTAAATTGTTTAGTGTTTTTTTTTTTCATAAGCTTCTATTATATCTCGAAAAATATTTTGGCAAAATTGATATTAGTTTTGCTAAGATACACAAGATAAAATAAACAGCTTATAATAAATACACTACAAAACTTTTTACATGGGAACAATCATCGCCTACAGCTCCAGATCAAGCCTCAGACTTTGTAAGATATAATGCCGAAAGTTTGACTTCTAATCTAAAGTCTTTTAATTTTCACCAAAACACCAATTAAATACTTTAGAAAATCCATGCTTATTACTACTTTTATTATATAGGGTCCGCCATCTAGCGTTTTTTTTTTCAACTAGTGCTTGTTTCGTGAATGGTAACACTTAGCTAATGTCTGATTTGACTGATAATTAGTTTTATCCTTCCGCTGAACGAATATGGTTGTGTATACGCTTGAACAACGCTGGGAAATATTGCCTGCGATCGACTTACAGAAGAAGCCGATTTTGCCAAAAAAAAATATCTTTTGAGATGAAGCTCATTTTGATCTTGGCGGGTATGTAAACAAGCAAAATTGTCGCATTTGGGGCACAGAAAACCCGCACGCATACATTGAAAAGCCGACGCACCCAAAAGAGTCACTTTTTGGTGCGGATTTTGGTCCAGAGGCATAATGGGGCCAATGAGCAAGGAGTGGCCGTTACAGTCAATGGCGATCGTTATCGGATCATGTTGAACGAATTTTTGTTCACAAAAATTGAAGAGGAGGATATTGGCAACATGTAGTTTCAACAGGATGGCGCTACGCTGTCCTTCAATGTGTACAAATATTTTTAAATGACATATTTTGAAGATATTTCTAACATCAACGCGTATGTACAAAAAATTATATTTCTCCCATCAATATCTTCAATTGAAAAAATAAAACTCAATTAAAAATGTGTTCTTAATAAAATTTTAATTGACTTAATTAAATTTTTAATCAAACTTTTAATCAATTAAATTTTTAAGCACAGGTTCAATTGGCTCAATCAAATTTTAAACGGATTACTTGCTTTTTTTTCACTTAAAGGTGTTAATTGGGAAACTTGTTTCTGTTTAGTAATTTTCTTATAAAATTTTCTAACTCAGATTAGGTTGGCAGGTTGCTGAAAAAATAAAGTAAGTTTTCAGCTCACTTGAGTCCAAATAAAACGTACCTTTTAAATACTTGGGAGTAGGAAAGGGATAATGCAAGTACAGATGGTGAAGTGACAGATACAGATAAATTAGTAAAACTAGAAAAGTTTTACTAATTTAGGAATAAGTTTTGCACTAAAAAAATTTGGCATTAAATAATATTGTTCGTGATGTTGAAATGAGAAATCCTAAAACGTACATCCTTTGGGTATTTACATGTACAATATTTTTAATTACAAATACGATATTTAAGTGACCTTCATTACGAATAATAAGCGCTTAAATTTTTCCATTTTTTTCTTATTTCAAACATCGTACTCCCCTTCCTGGCAATACAATTTTAAGGAAATTTAATATATATTTTAAAAATTCCAAAACGGGGAAGCATTGCCAGTTTTTGTGAAAATCATTCATGTACAATTAATTCACACTTCCATAAATATGTACATACATTTATACAAATGTAGTTATATGTATTTATAAATAAACTAAATGAAATTTGACATGTACGTGATGTAAGCCGCACTCGTTTGCTATTTATTACAGCCTGTGTGTATGTGCATGTGTTTGCTTTGTTATTAATGTTCATTTTAAATCAAATGAATAATGTAATTATACTAAATATATTAAACTTATATTTTGAAAACTCATGCATGAACGAGCATTAAACTAAAAGAATTTCATATTGTCTAAACATTTCCCCTGAGGAAATTAGAATTTTCATTTCGAAATATTTTATTTTGTTTTGTATGAATCTAATAATGTAATTTAAAAATAAAATAAAAAATACCAGCAACCCAGTGAAAAAAAATCGAAATTAGTTTGAAGTCTTACCACTTTCATTGGATACCAATCAATACAGGTCCTGAATGTTGTATTATAAGGCTGTTGTTTATATCAAAAATTGTGCTTGACAAACTTTTAAAGGGCATATCATTCAGTTAGTTGGATCACTTCTGTCCTATGACAACCAAGTGTTAAATTCATTGGTGTTTTAGCAGAAATAGAACTATTTGGATCAGAGTTCATCACTGCTGTAACTAATGATTTGTATGTTCATATTTTGCTGGGAAACTTGCAAATCAATTTTCTTTGATTTTGAACATTTGGGGCTGAGCAATGTATGTATATTGATATTTAAAACACCATAATGTGACCTTTGAGAGTCATTTATTAAAAAATAAAAAATAAATATTCTACATAAACGCTTATTGAAAAAGGCCAAACCAAATATATTATCTTACAAACGCAAATAAATAGCAAATATTTGATTATCCATAGTTTAGAAATTCAATTGCCTTTTACCAAAAGTGTCAAATATTTGAAAATTATTATATTCAAAACGAAATAACTTGAAACAAATGTCGCCACTGGGCAAAAGGAAAGCAGAATGAATACTTGCAGCTAGAAATAAATTATTTTCTATCTAATTTTTCATCAAAAAATACAAAAGCTTTAAAAAGAATTTTGAACCAAACTTTAATATATCTTTTAAGAAAAAAAATTTATTTCACATTTAATGGAAAGAAAAAAATATTAATTTTGTGCTTTTTTTTGTTCCTTTTCAGGTACGTACAATGCTAGAAAAACCGAAAATTGTTTCATGGTAAGAAATATATCTCATTAAATAAAATATTAAACCAGGATTTTTTCTATTTACTCTTAATTTAATTTTTGTTGAGCATTAGTTCAGGGGACAAATTTTACAGCATGCGGTACGGCTCGTAATTTAAAAATATTTCCATATAAACTCTATTGAAATATTTTTAAATTACGAGTCGTATTGAATGCCGTAATTTGCCCTCAGGTCTTATTCATTACTAGAACAGTTCTAGTTGATTACTAGTTAGTTCGTATTGAAATCTAAATTAAATCCGCTTTTATTCTAGTTCAATGTTAATTTGCTTCTAGCTGATTTTTTTCAGTTCTAGTTCAATTGAAGCTTAATTCTATTTAAACTTTAGTGCAGTTGTTCAACAACTTTAGCTCAGCTCTTGTTTTCTACTAAATTAATTATAATTCAATCATAGATTAATTTTTATTCTGCTAATTTGGTTCGTTGACTGCCAAATTAGACTAAGAGACTATTCACATATAGCGTAACTCTATTTTCGGAATTTGTATATCTACGTTATATAATATGAGAATAGCCCCTTCAGCACTTGTTTTCTTACTGCCACAGATATTGCATATTTCGGCTTCATTACATATTATATTAATACTAATTTGTGCTTAAGCCTGATTAAGAGAAAACAAATATATAAATACTAATTTGATTTTAAAATTTTTATTATATATAAAATCTATAAATTATTTGTATAAATCTTATTTCTACAGATAAGCATTTGATATTAAACACTTTGGATTCATTTTTATAAAATAAATGCTCATAGAATAAACTTAAACCCAAAGTTTTGGTTTCACGTGTAATAGAAAATATCTCTCGTTCAATGTCGTTAAACATCAAAACACCAACAGATTTGCATATTTGCACAGCTTTCAGATATCATTTAATTATTATCTGGTTTTCTATACTCAGTTCTTGAAACTTCAGTAAACATACACCTTTTTCAACATTAAGCTCCTACAAGAAAATAAATAAAAATTTATAATTTATATAAAGCACAATCAATGCCACTGCAAACGAAAATAAAGAAATAGTCATAATTGAAACTATTCAATGGCTACATGCAACACTTTAAAACAAAATAAACAATAAAGTTCAATGTGCATATAAAACATGCTTAAGTGTTAAAAAGCACTATGAAAAGAAACTAAGGGAAAAAAACCAAAATTAAAAGACCAAAGAACGTTGAAGAAAAATGAGCAATTTTGCAAAATGTTAAAAAACGGAAGAAAACAAAATACAATTTCTAGCACGTTTTAGTTTAACAAATGAAAATTAAAACCCCTAGAATAAAACCTCTGGATGGAAAATATTTTCGTAGTGCGAATATAAAAAAACAGTCAGCGTACACAAACAACCGACGGTGTGAAAGGAAGAGTATAAATGAAAAATATTTAATTAAGATAAAATAAAAAATAAATAAAACAAGTAGAACTGCAGTTGCAAATTTAATAAGAAATATTTTGTCGACTAGAACAGCGAATAGACTAGACTAGACTAGACTAGACTAGACTAGACTAGACTAGACTAGACTAGACTAGACTAGACTAGACTAGACTAGACTAGACTAGACTAGACTAGACTAGACTAGACTAGACTAGACTAGACTAGACTAGACTAGACTAGACTAGACTAGACTAGACTAGACTAGACTAGACTAGACTAGACTAGACTAGACTAGACTAGACTAGACTAGACTAGACTAGACTAAATATATAAGTAAATATATAATTACTAAATATACTTAAAAGTAAAGTGCAAAGAAATTATTGTCCATTATCTCTGCTAAGCTTAAAACTTTTCAATTGAATAACTGTCCCCTTAGCAAATCTATTTATACAAGAGTTCTGTAATAAGTTAAGCTAACGAGAACCACCCATTGCCATATGGAAGATTGAGTTTAGCAACGGGCAAAGTGATAGCAAATTAACGCTACAAACAGCTCGGCTTTAACTTTGGTAATTAAAATAATGTTTTTACAACCCAGACTGTAGATTTGAGTATAAAACTTATATGAAAAGCACAAATTTAATCAATAATTTAAATTAAATTGAAAATAATTAAAATAAGTTGCACTAGTGTTGTGCAATACAAACATTAAAACAAAATTGATTTGCTCATACGCCTGGAAATAGAAGTATAATAATATAGCATACTTCAAGGAGTTCCCGTGAATTACTTTAACATTTTATCCAAAAGCCATATTATTTTCAAAGTCTTGAAATATATTTTTCTCTTTTTATTTGCGTGCTTTCATACTTTCTACCACTTTGTGTGTGCTCGATTGTTTTTTCTTATTTATTTTATTTATAGTATACATATAATGTTTTCAGACGTGCATTAAAGTGCACTTGGCGCTTTAGCATTCTTGAGAGCAGCACTTGTTTTCCGTCTCAAAAAGCCTTATCTATTTTCTTGTGTAAGCTTTATTAAAAATAACAGCAATAATAAAGATAATAATACATAAAAAAGTAAACTAATGCTGAAAAGATTATGTATAAAAACTTTACATAAAATATATGTAGATAATTTTTAAGAAATGAAGATGTTATTTTCTGGTGGTTCTTTTTGCATTTCTTCCACAACATTAAATAAGTTAAGAAAGTTATAATATACTAGTTATAAGTTACATTATTTTTATATTGTTTAAGCAAAAACCATTTGCCTTAGGGAAATGAATATAAAAACTATTAACTTTTCTTTATTGAATAAACGAGACAAACCTTCCAAAATATTGCACAATATCAATTAGCAAAAGCTTTTGTAAAAAGAAAAAAAATAAACAAATTGTTTTAAATGTTTCACACAGTCCCAGTCATTATCGATTTGTAAATAAAAATTTCCAATTGCAAAATTCTTTCTGACAAAAGGGCAGCAGCAAATTGTATTGCAGCAGTATACAAAATCCACTGTATCTACTGATACCATTACCATTTAATGATAATATTAAATGGAACCAAAAACCGCAAAAGCACAAGCAAATTAAGGCCAGCAGAACAGTGGGAAAACTGAAGTATTTAAAGTTCTATTTCACTGCAATTATTTGCCATAGAGTATTTTTTTAATTAAAGTAAAATGATTTTATTAAAAAAGTGTATTCCTAGGCTTTTAAACATAAGATTTCTATTCGATATTAATTCCATTCATACTCATATTTTTTTTTCTTTTCTACTACTGTCTGTAATTAAAAGTTTGGCACTCGACTCACAGCCTTGAATGTAAACGGGGCATTGTGTGTGAACACTAAGGGTGCAAGCCACAAAAACCCAAACAACATAATAGCAATAACAAAAAAAATTATCAAAGTCAAGTATTGGAGCCCTAAAATTAACGAAAGAAGCAAAAATTTGTATCAGCACAATATAAACAGCAAAGAAATATGCAACAATTATGCAAGCAGAAAAAAATCTCTTTGGTTTTCCATAATAATTGTTGCATTGATATGCATGCACACTTAACTATAAACGATTGTACTGCTGGCAGTAACAACATCATTATTATCAGCAACATTTTTAGTGAAATAGCAATATAATAGCGACAGCAATATGAAAACTAAAACCAAAACCAACCTCATAAAGCCACAGAGAGATCAACCGTATATAACAAAAACAAAAAAGCATATAGCAGCACTTTATTCAAATGCATTTTGCATCATACAAGCAAGCAGATACATTCCAATCAATACAAAACTATACGAGTATACACACGCATACATACACTTGCATGCAAACTGCAACAATTATAACATTGTGGACGTGCCTTTCACAGAGCCAAAAGCCGCAAACATGTAATTTCACCACCACTTTTATACTAAATAAAACAAAACGAACTTGTACATATACTCGTATAGTACTCGTACGTTTACATGAACACATGCTTTTTAAATTGGTTTTTGGAAATTAAATGTTTTATTTATCTCCACACAGTTGGCCAACATAATCATTATCAATCTAGTTAGATAGATACGTGTTTGCCAAAGCGTTCTTAAATATCTGTACTTTTGCACTTCAGGCTGTGTGGACTACAAATTAAAAGCAAAATTGTATTTGACTTGTAAAAGCATCGAACACTTGGCAGGCAACTAAACAGTGCAAATGCTCGTAGGTTCGTAAAAGGTATTTCATTATGAGCTTCCTTTCTTTAAAGTTATATAAATAAACAAAAGTGTGTAATTTCTCTCTTTCTCTACCTGTACAATACGCTTATTCTACCTGTGCTTTTTTATGGCGCTGAAACATGGGCAGTTTCGAAAGCACATGAATTGGTGCTGGACACTTTTAAGAGAAAAATTATTTTCGAAATTTATGGCTCAATATTTGTTAACGAGGAGTAGAAATGTCAAACGAATCGTGACCGGTATAATATGAAAGTAAGGTGCTTAAAAATAAATCGCCATGTTAAATAAATAGCTCCAAAAACTTCAGCCAGAAATGTGTTGGACACCACAGGAAAGACCGAGACTCAGGTGGAAGGACCAAATAGAAGAGAACATGCAGAGCAGACCATGACCAAGAACAAGTTGTAGAGCCAATTTAATTAACTAATCAACTCCAAGTGTTTAAGAAATATCATCGAAATTTTATCTTCCTTTGGTGGCCGTATTGATGTCATTTTATATGGAAGACGTTGTCATGCAAATATCTGCAGTGACTTCGCTGGATGGCGGCGTGCATCTCAAATGTACAGTCCACATCACCTTTACTTGAAACACCCAGGCCCTCGAATCACTCATGCAGAATATTCATTCAATTCTGGCCAAAAAAAAAAATAGTAATTATCGACCCATAGTGCTCACTCAGCAACCAACAATTTAGATTTGGAAGCACTAACAACTAAGGGAAGCAATGTACTCGTATTGCTTACTTGATAACAAAAGCTTCAAATAATGCGTCTGAAAACCACTAACGTAAGGCAGGCTCTGTAATAAAGTAAAAAATTATTTTCAAGCCAGTAACTTTTGTATCTGGATACCCAAAAAGTATATGTTATTACTTCTGTGCAGCACTTATTCACGCGCAACAGCAAGAGATTTTCTAACATTGCCTCCCTTACAAAAATGCTGCTCGTGTCCAGCAGAAATTACTGTTTCTAGGAATTTTTTGCTTGTCACGATTTTAAAATGCGTTAAAAGCACGGAATGTTGTCTAAACACGACATCCAACAAACAAAAACAATTTCATAATTTAGTTTAGTCATAATTGTAGAAGAATCAATGCGTACACTCACATGTTTTCACTGAAGCAACTATGGCTAAGGCTGATTCCAACATACAAGAGCAACTCTACTTCGTTTATGCAAGAAACTAAAATACAACACTCTACAAAAAAAAATTAAAAAACACAGGAGTATCAAACAAATTGACTCTCTCTCTCTCTCTCTCTCTCTCTCATACTTATAGTTGGAGAATGCTTATACTCAGTCTATTGTTCCTTAATCAGGCAAAAAAAATCGCATCGTACTCGGGATAATTAATTAATTACATTTGTGTATATAAAATAGAATAGAAAATTTGTGGGTGTTCGGCTGTTTGAAAACATCATTTAAGTGTGTGTGTAAATAAAATAGCCCTGTATATACGTATGTGTAGTTGACTATTAGTCAGAGTATCTTCATACTCATGCGTTTGTATAAATTTTAGTTGCAGTTGTTTGTACTGCGTAATTTAAAAACTTTATTTAAACATAATTCTTGAATGTTTATAGTTATACGTATTAATTAAAAATAAAAATAAATTAAAATGAATGCGTGTGTTTGCAAGTGAGTGTGTTTTTTATTTACGCATTCGTAGCTTTTTGACGCCAAATACACTCTTGTCATTCTCTGATATCCATCCACGGTGATTTTGCAAAACAGACTGATCATATGACAGCAAATTCGGCATATTGCTCATACGTGCAATATTCCTCCAAAGAGCGACAACTCAATTCTTTTAAATTCTCAGCAGAGGAAAAAACTTTATTGTCTTTTTTTTTTGTGATACACAGAGGAATGCAACTGCATTTTTTTTTGGCGAAGGACTAGAGTGAATGATGAAAGATGAAGAAGAAAAATGATCACCGTAAACCTTTTTTTTTTTTTTGTTGTTGCAAACAGTGAAAATCGAAATTTAGTGGGCTCTTTTTAAAGAAAAAGATTGAGAAAGTCTTTATTGGAATACCCATTATTTCTCTGTTGGAAGTTTTCACTGCTAGCACAGTAAAATGCTTTAACTATTGTGTTTAGTATCAGTTTGTGTTTTTTTTTGTACTTTGTGTCTTGTGTGCGAGAGTTGTGTGAGAATATTTAAAGCATGATTTTGCAAGACGCTGAGGAATTAAAAAGGTTTTTTAACGCAAAAAGACTCTAAGAAAATCTCTAATATTTTTAATTGTTATAAATGGTATAATAAATAACATGGAATTGTTCATTTGAAATGTTTGCAAGTACTCAGGTATAGTAAAGCTATACCTTAACGTTCAATATTAAGATTTTTTAAAATACTGCATATATTTTCTTCAGCACACTTTCCTTTATACCCTCCTATTTAAATCATTTGCCCGAAATTGATACGTTAAACCAATTCTCTGCTGAATTTTATTTTATTTAGATGTAACTTGTTGTTGGCTTTAATTTCTTTTGACATACAAAGTTTAAAATGTTTTAATTTGCAGCATAAGAAACTACAAGACAGAAAGCAATAAGCAAATGTTAAGTTAGTTATAAACTTGGTCAAATGTAGGCAAGGATAAGAGAAATTAAATTATCACTGCCTAGATGTACGAGTATTTACAAGTATAAGCTTTAAGGCCCATTAACGATCGTTAAATACATTTGATTTTAAAATAGCCGCAAGTTGAAGATATTACAACAAAATGTAAAAGCCAAGAATAAGGACTATAAGGGAAATCTTAAATATTGCCTTATATATCAGGCACATTTTTCAAATTTATGTGGATGTATTGATATTGTCTCCCTTATTTGCCATGATTGCTCGCGACTACATTTTTATGGTAAACTTGTACTCCATTTTATTTGAGATTAATTCAACCAGTTATCATACATCTGAATCTTAAGATTATTGAATTAGCAGCAATCAGGCAAAGCACACAAATGATTTATTATGAACTATAAGACTTACATACGGTTTCGAAATATTCAAATTGTTTATTAATTTGAACACTCAACAAAAGGAAAATATTTCTATATATTTATTATTTGATCAGGCTAAAGTTCGTAACGCTTTATAAGCCAAATTACATGTGATAATTATTAATGAACAAATAACACCAAAGTTCATTGTAAAGTAGAATGGAACAACTATATAGCTGTTTTCGAAAGGCCACTGCACCTTCATCATCAGCGTGCTTTGTGTTTGGTCCACTGTGTGTGTTGTCAGTTGATGTAGATTTCTGCTTTATATACGCAACTTTTATTGCAAATGGAATATGTGAATTGTTTTGATTCATCGTATTACAATTTGCTAAAAGCTTTTTTTTGTAATGAAAGCTCATTTTCACCATGTCTAAATTTACAACAGTCTTTTGCCATTGTCGTTTGTGCTTTATAAAACATTTTTGTTAATTGCACGCTTGCAAACATTTAAGGTGAGAGATTTTGCCTCCTTAATAAAGTTATATTTAATTAAGTGCTTGTAGGTATTTCCAACAACTTTCACAAGTATTGTATTATTTTTACCACAATTATTCTTCTCCACCAGCTCAAGCCTCAATATCACGCAAATACCACTTGTTGAATTTAAAGGCAAACATGCTCCCTAACCGCAGCACAGCCATACGATAATGGCCTTAAATAAACATTTAAATATTTATACGACCACAAATATCTGCATGTATAGACTTCTTTGACTGCCTCGTGGTATACTCGTATATATTAAATAATTTTTTTTTCTTCTTACATGTTGCATGAAGGTCTTTAAAAAAATTTTGTTTGGTTTTTGTTTTGCCTGCCAACATGCAACAGCAGTGCAATTTAAAGATTTTCAATGGAATTTTTTGTTTTGTTTTTTTTTTGTTGCAAAAAAGTAGAACGGTCTTTTAAGCGCCTTTAAGGCATTTAGAAGAAAGAATACTCCATTGTATATTTGCATGTTTAATGCTTTAGCACAAATTTAAGCTGAAAATAGTAAGCAGATATTTTTTGCCAACAGTTGAGGTTAAAGATATGGCGTTATTTTTGTTCTTTACAATTTTTTTCTTCGAGATTAGCTGGAATTTTCATATATTTTCATATTTAGAGTTGCTGACTCAGCCGAATTTTTGTATGGGTTTTCCAATCACAGAAAAAAGTATTCACCAATTAATGCTTTCAATTAATAATTTAATTGATTCAATTAAATTTTTAATTGTATTAATTAATTTGAGTCTAAAAACTTAATTGATATTATCAAATTGTTTATAGGTGAAAATTTAATTAATTTTTTAATTAATATTACAAATATATTAATTAATATTACAAACTCATTCATATTACTTTTTTGTGTGATAAAACCTTTAATTTTTAACAGTTGCCATGACTCCAGCTTTAACTTAGAAACAGCTTTTTATATGTACGAGTATAGTTATAAGATAATGTGAAGAATTGTTGTTTGTTGCAAATTGGAGTGAGTAAACTCAAGAGCTTTCTAAACCCAACTTAATTCATATAGACATACTTAAGCCAACAGCAAATAAAAATTCGTCAAACTAACATATTAGAGTTAACGTCAAACAAATATACTTCAGTATTTTTATACTTAATAGGATCGCCCGGTGATCTAAATCAGACTCCTTGGCACGTGTTATGTCTTTATTTATTATAAGCACATGTGTTAAAAACAAAAACAAAGAAGAAAGTTGTCTATTTTCAACCAAACTTAAATCGCTTTTTACTACTGTTGAGGCAATAAATTTGAAAAAAAAACAAAAATTTATATTGTGCATAAGCCCGACCATGTAAGTAAGATAGTCAAAAATAGCAGATAATTGAATTAACTTATGCTATTACTATGCCCTTTACTGTATTTATTTAGTAGCTACACTTTATTTTTACCGTCTACGCAATAAGTGTGCCAAAGCCAAAGCCAAAGTGTAGACATAAAACTGATAGTAAAGCTTCTCTTTTTGTCTTCTTTTTGTTTTGCTGCAGCTTATCGCCTCCCTTGACTCTTTTAGTATTCCACCTATAAACTTTAATGCTTGCTTAACTTAAAGTAATAATAATGATAATAATAATAGTAAAATAGTAAAGAAACGTTTAAATGGTGTCCAAATTAAAATATTTGCCGGAATGTAACAAAAGAGTAAGAGGAAAGAAACAACTGCAATTCTTGTTTTCTTTTGGCTACTTTTTTTCCTTGCACCTTCCTTTACACTTTTTTTTGCACATTCACTGTGTATGCTTTGGGCATTTTAAATGCAGGAATAGAGAAAGCATCAAAGTGATAAGGTAACTTTCTTTTTCTTGCTTGTTTTTATTGATTTCATTATTTATAATAAAATGTTTGCAGTAAGTATTTCCCGCTAATTAATTTCTTGCAAAAACTAAAATTTTCAATTTTTATATGCTGTATTTTGTATGTATAAAAAGTTCTCACTGTTGAGCTTTTAAAGTCAGTATAGTGTTACGTTCTTACCTTTTAAAAATGTTATTTTTGTAAGTTAGAATTTTTCTAACTAAATAGAAAGTCAAATGAGAATACTTTATTTACTCTACACTGATAGTAAGAGCTTTTAAGCACACCATGTTAAATTAGTCACTTCTGGATTACCACGTTGTTAATTTTTTTGTGCTTTATACCTTGCTCATCACTTAACTGAGGCATCGATTTTTATTCTTAACTTAAAGCTTCTAGAACATGTAGAAAGTCACAGAAAATTATCTTCAGTAGTTCAGTAGGATGAGTTAAATAAACTCAATTTTCATGCAATTATTTGCTTGAAAGGGCAGCATTCACTATCCTACTCAATCATGCGACATTTCAGAAAATACAACCATGGTATGATGCAATTAATGAAAATTTTCTAAAGAAAAATGACAATTCATCAGAATATGATTGTATATTTTTCCTTAATCGTGCGATTGTGTTGGAAGTAAGACATAACCTTAAGAGGCATGAAGAAACAAAACTGCATCGGAGAGCTGTTTCCTTTATGTAACTCTCTCTCCATGGCTGCTATTTGCAAAGAGAAAAAGTTTCGTGCAATAAATTTTATGAAATATTTCACTACTACAATGCGGTATTATATAATAATTTTTAATTTTTTTCCAATATCAAAACCTAAACGAAACTTGTATGTACAAAAAAAAGGAGGTAAGAGCAATCTTATCGCATTTTTTATTTTTTTTTTAATAATGGCAACATTGCATGCATGCCCTCTTAAGGGAAAAATTAACTTTTGCGCTCACTATGAAAGTAAAATCGTTTAGGAGAGAAAACTCAATAATTTAAGGCCAAACATTTCCTGCTTTTTTATATTTTTTTTTGTTCTTTCTTTTGCAGAAAAGAAAAAATTACATTATACTTTTCACGCACATCTAAATTTCCTGAGCACAATTACGTCTGCATGTCTAGTGTAAATTATAAATAGAAGACCTGACAAACAAATTGTTCATATAATAAAACAGACTCTATACTTTCTATACATTTGAATAAGTTTTTGTTACAAATGTTAGGATGTGTAAGCCATACATAGGCAGACATTTTTCTGTTTATATATGTATACGTTTGTGTATGTATGTGTGTGTGTGTAGGTATGTATATTTTTGTTTACATATGTATGGCATACAATTTGTATGCATGTTTTCATTCATTGAGCCATTTTGTTCATTCTATTCATTCACGTTTGTAGGGTTTTTATATATTTCTGTTTATTTAATGACTTGATGTTTAACGTTGTTTTTTATGAATGATACAATGCAACAAGTTGAGCAAACAATTTTATGAAATTTTCTCTTCTCTTTTCTTGCACATTCATTTTGTTTGCAATTATGCATTTAATGCTTTTGTGTTTCATTTAAATTATAAATGAGTCAAAGAGATTAAAATTAAATTGCATTTGCATTCAATTGGGCGTATTAAATTAGCATGCTGCCGCAGTGGAAGATGATTAATTAAATATGAAAAAAATAAAAAATAATTGTAATAAAACACTTTGTGAATCTCTGTCTGTCTGCAGTCTTTTGGCAGATGTTTCGTTTTATATTAAAATAAAAAATTAAATGCTAATTGTTAAGGAAAACAGGCAGCTGCTTCTGGCTAGCAAAACTATATAATTAAAAAAATATACGATTGCCATATGTGCTGAAAGCGTATTCCAGAAGATGTTTCATTTCTTTCACACGAATATCACAACAATCATCAGTGTGCCAGAACAGGCGTTCAAAAATATACCACATAAGTTCTCAATTAAATACATAAATTGAGTCTATCAGCGCACAAGTGGTGTTACCAAAAATTGTTTAATTATTCTATTACTTTTGCTATATTATGTTCTAAGTAAAAAAGAATTTCAGCTTTTGGCATACTTCAGTTTTTGTATTTATAACCAGACAGGCAAACCAATAAAATGTGTGTTACAGCACTTTTGCGCCGAGAGCCTCAATTCTAAATAAAATTAAGAATTAATAGATGATTTATTCTCTTGACTTAGATGCTCCTCCAATCTCTCATTTCTAAATTTGTGTCTATTTGCCTGTGCTGATTAATTAATTAACACTTAATATAACTTTAATGAAATTCTAAAAATTTCATAACATTTATTTATGAGAGCAATGAAAAGAGTTTCGAAGAAAGATATATTTAACCAAAACCTTTTTGAATTCACTTTACGCGAGATCGCGACTCATGCTTACATGCCTGATTATGGTGGGTGAGATATTAGGTTGCGCTATTGATTTCCAATTAATCAATACAAGTTTTAATTAGATTAGCCTATGATAAAAGTATCAAGCAACTGGCTTAAGCATCTTATTAATAAAAAATTAAAAATTTTGTAAGAAAATTTCAAACTTTCCTTACTAAGCCCACAATTTTGATTAAAAAAAATTGCTTAAAAATCTACAAATTTGTGCAACATATCCTAACATTACTAGTGCACTTTATACTTTTATTACAAATTCTCTTTAACATTCTTGTCTTCAATCATACATATTTTGTTTATCTCCTTAAAAATTTAAATTTCTACAAAATTCCTTTCTCTAAACTCTGCTGCCCTTTTGCTTTCTGTTTTCCAACAGTCGTAAGGTCTTGTTTTAATTTGAGTGCAATTGACGTTAAAATTGTTAAAATTGCATTAAAGTGGTTTGCAGCAGGCAGGAGGATTTGAAAGATCAAAATTGCTTTTCAATAAAATTTGAGGTTAAAATTGTAAAATTGCATTTTGGACCAAAAGAAATAAATGATAGACTAAATATGTTGCATGTAGTATTCGAAAAATTGGTAGTAAATTTTATTGCATTTCAATAAAGAAAAAGTATTTGTTTTTTTTTTTTGCTATTCTATTTTGCAAGAGAATAAAAAATAAAAAAATTCATTGGGAATTTCATTTGTTTCACATGTGTTTTATATAAGTTCATTTTTTTCTGTTAGAAATGTTTAGCAATAAACTTGAATTCATCAAAAGGAAAAAGAACCAAATGTGTACAAGTGATTTAGTGATTTTTATGTTTTAAAAATAGCACTAAACAAAAAAAAAAGGATTGCTGAAAGGGCATATTTGGTCAAGCACACGATTGTAATTTAAAAATATTTATTTATACAAGTAAGTGAAATTTATTTGCTGGTGGTTAAGCGATGTCTATATGCATTCCATTGTTGCTTTAACAAATCATCAGTAGACTTCAATCACACATTTTGAACAGACACAAACCTCTTATCTTATACACAAACTTCCAAAAACTATTTGAAAATTCACAAATAATAATATTTTTGGAAAAACCCAAAAGCAAAATAAGCGTAGTAGGTTTAGAAACTCATTCAATGAGACACTTTTAAACGAAACACTATTATTTAGAGCTTATTTACAACAACTACCTTTATACACAATGTTAAGTTATTCGCTGCTGAAATACCACGATGTTTATTTACTTTTCTATTGTAAACACAAGACTGATTGGCTTAGCTAACACCATCACCCTTTTTATATTCCAACTTAGAACCCGTTATTAGAAAGTTACTCTTGTTTTTGTTTGTATTTGTGTTTGTATAGACTATTATTCAAAAGAATATTCTGTGTTTTGTTGCTAGAGATCTTTATTCACCACACCGAAGGTTTAACGATAAACTAAATGGTAAACACTATTGTCATTATATATGTACTCGTACGTCGACAGCTTAGCAAAGGCGTTTTTCTTTTTATGAAACTAAATCTTACCATGGTGGTTATTATGTAATCCTAATCGAACGGAAATGTGTTCGAATTGTAATGTTAATAACATACAAATTCGAACAGTTTTCTTTTCGAATCGAATTACATAATAACCCCCCAGGCTATTATCGAACCAGATTTAACAGTATTTTAGTATAACAGTATTTTATTAATAGTTATTTTGAATTTCACCGCATTTATTTATTTTTTTCTGACTACTCCGTCAGTTAGAGTCGTTCATATATTTCGCATTTTTTTCTTAAAACTAATCCCTTCATAACATTTATAAACTCAAAATAAATATAAAAAAATTTCACAAGCTGCTCTAGCAATATCAGAATAAACTTAATGTATTCGATTTAATATATGACATCATAAACATATTAACTTTCCCGTAAATTTTTAAGCAAACTGCAAAATTATATATGGATTTTATTAAAAAAAAAAAACAAATTGTTATTTCAATTAAAACGCAAAATTCAATTTCAATGCTGCCACCAATAAAATACAATGTTAAAAACAAAACTAAAAGTATGTGCAGGAAAATATATACTGATTTCATAAATTATGTTCCAATAAACAAATAGTATTTGGAGCCAAGTTTTTTTTTCGCTAATGTGCATTTCATAAAGCAGCATAGTAGGCACCAGGCCGGAGGAAAATAATAGAAACTTTGTGCTGATTAACTAAAGTTAAACTATTCGTTTGTAAAATGTAAATAAAAAAAGTATTTTTACTCATGCAAATGTACAAGTAAAAATAAGTTTATATTGCAAACATACACTGTTAGTCAAAGTGATAAAGTTATTTATGTTGAAAGAGCAAATTGTAAGCAATATTTCTTAATACAAAGAAGGAAAATATTAAATATAAATAACGACAGTGAAGCATACGAAATGCAAACGATTTTATAACGAATTAACTGTCTGAGTATTAGTTTTTTATATTGTAATTTTAGTTGCACAAAAAGTATCCATTTTTTATATAAAATCCACTTAATAGACATTACACAGTGGTGACTTTTGCAAAATAAATGGTAATATCTCTGGAACTTCTAAACTACCGATTGGATTGATCTGAACCTTCTTAAATCTTTAAACAAAAACTAAGACTTTATAACACAGCCTTCTGGCTTTAGCTGGAGAGGAGTTACAGTTTGCCAAAGTTGACCACCTGGGACTCAAAAAAAATCTGAATCTTGTAACTTTGTTAAAAATTAAGAATTAATCTACTTAGATAAGTTTCCATTTTTCTCATAACTTAGAAAATATTTGACTCAATATAAAAAAAACTTTTTTTTTTGTCTGGACTTTTTTTAGAATTTCCTCCATCAGCTTTTAGTTTATTGCACGACTTTAAATTAAAAGACAGCATTAAATTTTTGTCAAAATTCTAAATAAAAGTAAGGAAAAATTGTTTATACCTGCATTCGTGAAAGGTTAAGTAAACAAAATTTTAAAATTTCCCTGAGAAAGGAATGTTTTTTTTAAGTATCTTTATTATTTTAAATTTTGTGAAAAACTTTGTTTAACACATTTACTTTTTAAGCATATAGAAACAATCCATTAAGCATGTGTGTAAAGCCAATTATTTTGTATTTTGAGCATGTACCCTACATTCGGCAAAATCCGAAAATCCTCAATTTTAAAAATATTTTTATGTTTAAGCACTTATAAAAAATTTTAACAGTAAATTTAGCAAATTATAACCTAAACATTTCACTACGTAGATAGTTCTAAATACGTTTAACTTAAATTTAAAGCAGTATTTTCATAAATAATAAATATACACACAGATTCTCTGAAAAAAGTCAAATGTATTAGAAATCGGAAATTCCGTACTTAATTTTTTTAAATTAGCATGTACTAGCGAACGCATAATTTCCTAAATTTCTTTACGTCTATTATTTACATAAACTTTTTAAAGGAGCGAACTCAGTACCAGGATTGGGACCTAAGCAGCAGCTAAACATATTTTCATTCTAATATTGAAACTCATAGACACGTTTTAACAGATAAAATGAACTGTATTGAGTGTATAAATTAAAGTACGTTCTAACTTGTGCAAACATTTGACCAAAAAAAAAACATAACCGCTAAATACACAGAAAAAATTGTGCAAAAAAATGTTCAAACAAATGTTTCTTTGAAACAT
Organism: Nowickia ferox; assembly: GCA_936439885.1. Lineage (NCBI taxonomy): Eukaryota > Metazoa > Arthropoda > Insecta > Diptera > Tachinidae > Nowickia > Nowickia ferox. The sequence goes on from OW387026.1 coordinate 6,944,273, forward strand.
AAATTTAGTTTCAATGAGTTTTTTTTACTGTTCCACTAAATTGTTTGTTCTTCAATTCTATTTGTAGTTTGTTGGCTACTTGTCGCCATTTACATGCATACAACACGATTAATCAAAATAAACAACAACAAGAGCACAACAGTACGCTGCATTTGTCAACAAACAAGTTAAACACCAACACAATTACATAACAAATTCTCATAGCCGAACTCACTTAAATTTTAATTTCTTAGTCGGGCTTAAAATTCACTATAGTTCAACTAAAAATTTGAAATTGTGTCACTTAAATTTTAATTTTTACAAAATTATTATCAGAATTATTTGTAGGTCCGACGCATTCATACAAAATCTTTACTGATTCCATGAATTTGGCTATTGAAGTTGAAACTTTTTTCTGTGAACTAATGAAAAATCTTTTCATTCAGACACTTGTAATACCTTTGAAGCAAGTAACAATAATAATACAAAATTTTTAATCGAAAAATACGCTGAGTTTTTTTTAAATAAGGCTTCAAAATTTCCCCCTTTGAAGGAGCAGAAAATAAATGTTCTATTCATAAGGCAGTGCAAATTCATTAGAAGGAAATTGCTTAAGAATTTACGGTCGTAAAGTTTTCTTTAATTTAAATTTCATGCTGCCCTTATCATTTTGTGGCGTACAACTTACGGCTGCCTGCGCCTTGGTTGGTGGCATAAATATATTTTAGTTTTGCAAAATTTATTGCTGTAGTATTTATTGTTCATTGTAAAGTCAAAGTACAGTGTGTTTTGAATGTATATTTTCAATTAAAACGTTACATTATTTTGCAAAACTAAGGCAGGTCAATATTTATTTTAAAAGTAAATTTATGTTTACGAGTATTTACAACTTTTCAGCATGCATAAGCAAAAATATGCGAATAGCATTAAATTAGTAACATATTTAGCCCACGTAGAGGTAAACATAATAATTTAAACTCTGATTTCTAGTTTAAAGGCAACAGAGTATTGAAAAAAATAAATAGCTTGATTATTTGTTTTAAGGCAAAAGCTGGTATAAGTAATTATATTTAAAGTAAAATTAAGTTGTAAGGCGAAGTTTGTCACTTTTGTTATGGTTAAATCCAATGCAAGAAGAAACAAGACAACACTTAAGCTGCATCTTAAGTAAAACTATGAAAACCAGAAAAGTGTTTTAACATAAAATGTTTATTTTGGGATAATAAAATCAAAGAATTTTTTTTAGCATCTTGAACATGGTTCGACAATATAAAAGTGCTTCATATTTAACTCATTTTACTTGAGAATTTTTGTATATATATTTTTTTTAACTTCTAAAATGGTATAAATGTTCAAAAGGTATAAAAAGAAGCATAAAAGGCAAAGTTTCATACACAAAAAGCATTGTAAGGTTTTTTCTCTTAATTTTAAGAAATTTTCTCTGAAGACAAAATAAACATTAATTTAAAAAAAAATCTCATCTGCCAGCAGAATAGTTATGTTACTATTTTCATAGCCAAAAAATTGCTTTGCCTATTTAAATGATATCATAAATTTTTGTTACAACTATTACTTAAAATATGACAGCAAATAAGCCAGACAAATGTGAGACCCTACACAACTGGTCTAGATTGCTCCCAGAGATATTTTTCAGGTCTTTATCATTGTAAATGGAAACTAGTTTTGTGTAACTGATATCAGCAATAAAAAAATATTGTGAAAGAAAATATGTTTCTTTATATCAAAACTCATAAAAAAGGATATATGGGCAGCTTGTAAAATATTGCCTTAATAAATATAAGGTTCTTAGCAATGAAAAGCATAAGCAATTGCACAACTTGTAAGGAAATAATATTTTAGGAAAAGTTTTTTTGTAATAAAGATATAAAAAAAAACAAAATTACCTGAAAACCTTGCTCTCCAATTTTGAATTTTATTGCTTAAAGGCATAAATAAACACTTTAGTAGCAAGTAAATATATTTAAAGGCTTAAGCCCCGGTTTGTCAATATCGATTACGTTCTTACAATCAAATTGAAAACAAATTTTAAATTGTTCTTTTGTTTCAAATGTAGTGGTGTAGTACAAGTCGAACGTTGCTGACTTTGACTAATTGGCCCTGACGAGAATTTTTACATGGCTTCTATGAACTGGCAGTAAATAAAATACATTTCAAACTCATTTTATATATTAAAAATATGGGGGTTATTGTTTCAAAACAGAGCTAAATTTAATCTGGCAAACTTATTTAAAATTGATTAAACAAAAATCATCCGAACTTGCAATACTACCCTTGCATACTATGAAAGCCTTTGCATGTCCATTAGTGCTACCAGTAATGCTCTTTTTACAGTCCAAAAAATGTACTTAAAAGCAATTTTAGGGTTTTAGTAAGTTACTGTTAAACCTTTTCAACCAAATAAATGCCTTCTGTTTTCCTAATCTTGCCAATGATGAAGGCATGAGGAAAGAAAGCACTTTGTAAAGCAAAGCCGTTTAGTAATTTTCACTTTCCTTTTGCAACCCTCGACTTAAAACTCTGTAACCTTAGCAGTTTCATACTTGAGTCTTTTTTTGAAATTTCTCACAAAATTGCTTTGTACGTAACAAAATCTGCTAACGAGTTAAATTTGTATGGCAAGCTGGTTAAAAATGCATAAATGTGTTCCAACTATTTCTCCATTTTTTATTTTTCATTACCATCTTTCCCTTTTCTTACTTGTTTTATAACAATCTTAAAATTGCTCTTCCAGACATATGCATACATACATACGAGTACATTCATATTTTATGACCACTGTCACATGTTTTTGCGGTTTTCATGTTTGCTTAACGAAGAGTCTATAAAACCATGAATGAGCATTGGCTGTTTATTATGTTGGCTTTAGTATGATTTTATGTGAATTACCTTTATAAAGCCAAACAAACAAGCAAACACTCTTAAATACATACGAGTACACACACTACTGCTGCACTTTGCCAAGAACTGAGTATCGTAAAAGTCATTGTTCTGAATGCTTTTATACTTTCACACTTTAGTAAATAAATTTTAAGATTTCTATAAACTAAAGACATAAAAGGTGGTGTTTTAATATTCAATTTTATCTGTGAGAAAATGGATTTATAGCTGCTGCACATTTTGAGAGAGTTCTTCGAATAAATGTTTAATACAATATATTTGTTACAATATAGAATATTCTAAAAATTTAATAAGGACCTGCCCCACGATTTTGACAACGTTCGACTTGTTGCATAATAAATTTTTTTTTTTTAAGAGAAGTAACACTCAGGCAAGAAAGCCTGAATTGGTCTACAAATTGCTCCTTCATCTACTTTATTCTGCAGACGTAATTCCGAATGACTATTTCTTTTCCCCAAACTTAAAGAAATGGTTCGGCGGAAAGAGATTGACTTCAACGACGAATCATCTCACAAACAAATGCCTATTTTAATGATATCGACAAATCATATTTTTCGGAAGGGATAAAAAAATTGGACAAACGTGTATAGAACTCAAAGGAGACCATGTTGAAAATTAATATAACTTTTTATATAAAAACCTGTGTTTCTTCAAAAAGTTACTTAGCATAATGACCCACCCTCGTATAACGCTCTGTGTATTACATTAAGATATCAACATGTTTCGTTGCTCGCTTAAGAGTACCCTTTAATTTTATTTGATGTTGTAGCTACCGAAATTCAAGTCCGTAGCTCTCATGGTTCTCGAGAAAACAGCCTGTAACAGGCAGACAGACAGACACGCTGAGAGACAAATGATAGACATCGTAGCGAAAACAATAGGATTCCTTTTCACCTTTGGTGTACGGAACCTTAAAAATGCATAAACGTTGGATAATGTGTACATAGAAAAAATGTTTCACTAATTAATACTTGCAATTATTTTTTATTTGCTTTAATTAATTCGAGTAAAAGAAAGGTGAAAATTTAGTTAACTTTTTAATTAATCGGCCATGTCACAGAGCTCAATTCCGTTCAGAAACGAAATTCAATCGACCCCATTTTTGTAGGAGATGGTGTCTAAAAAAGAAAACTAAAATACGGAAATTTGTCAGGTGTGTCAAGACTGTTGGGGGCACTGGTTTGCTGGGATATGCTTCAGCTAGGGCTTGAAATCTTGAAGTGGATTCAATTCCGGTTCCGAACGGACTTGAACTTTGTGACATGCCTGAATATTACAAAATTTTAATTGATATTAGAACATTTTTCATAACGAAAAATTAAACATGTATTTCATTTTAGTTTTTAATTACTTTGTTCCAATTTATTTGTTTCCTTCAATTAGGCTAAAGTTTGTATCACTCTGTAGGAAAAATTGCAAGTGATAAATTTTAAGGCACAAATTGCACTAAATTCAAATTGAAAAATATTATGAGAAATATTAGCAGAAGGCCACCACATTCTTAACATCAGCATTCTAGCGTTTGGTCCACTGTGTGTGATAACAATTGGTGTAAACTTAAAATGCTTTTTTTTTTAATTTAATGTTTCATTCAAAAAGTCTCCAAGATAAGTCCATTTTCCAAATAAATAACAAACTACAAACGTACTAAAAGCCATTTGCTGTCATCGTGTAAAACATTTCATTACATTTAATTTGACAAATTTCGCCCAAACACAAATATGCGGTCAGTTATTTTCTGATATTCCATAACGCCAAAAGTTTTCATTCATTGCATTACCAGCATATTTTAATTATCATCGGTTGCTTAAAAATTTATTTTAAAGAAATTGTTCAATATTCTTTTTTCTCCAGTTAAATATTTATTTTCACTTTAAACATCATTAGTTATAGGAGTTTTTTTTTTTTGGAAAAAGAAAAACTGCCAAAGGAAAAATACAATTTAATATAAGCTGTTGCAGTTGGTGGTTGTAGTTGTAGAAGAAAATTTTTGTTTTATTCAATTATTTCTTTATTTTTATACTTGTTCCTCGAAATTGGTTATTGTTCGTTCTTAAGGAGAGAAGCATTTAGTTTTACACTCAGTGAGGGCAGAGTTCAATGAATGTGGTGATGAAGCTTTAACGAAGTCGAAGGAATATTACTGCAAAAAAAATATTAGACAGCGGAAACGGTTCAAAGTCCTCAAAGACGCTATTTTACAGCTTTTCCAAAGTTGCTGAAATAAAAAGTAGAGTTCTAACTAACTAACTAACTGTTTAACTAATTTTAAGACACGCACATTTAAGTGCTGGGCCAGACTTGCAATTTTTGTTGCAGCAATTCTTGAATATGTGTGCATTTTGTATTCCTCTCCATAATAATAGAACGACTAGTGTTAAGTGCTTCCTAAGTTTAATGTGAGTGAGGTTTAATCAAAATGTGCATTTGTTTCAAGAATCTAGCGATGCGACTATGAAATAAAGTATCTCACTTAATAGGAACTTTACACTGGTACTATTTATTTAATTTTTTAAAGCTATTATCTTCAGCTAAAGCCTTAAACAAATCTTTATATTTCCATGTTTGATCTTAAATGTTTCGTTTCTTTGCTTTTTTAAAAGAATTATTGTCCAATTTAATTGCACTCAGTACATGTTTAGATGTTTTCCAGCCTGTGGCTTCTTTTGAAACAGACTTTCTTGTCTTTATTTCTTTGTTTCATATTTTCTATAGCTTTTAGCAGGCAACTTTTTAATTTAGTTTAATTAGAGTAAATGCTAAAAATATATTGAAGAAACTCCTTTTGAAAGAAAATATACTTTTAAATGAACACAAGCGCAAAGCGAAAAATAAAGCAAGAAACAAACCTATTGTAGAAAGCTAAAGAATAAACAAATAAAAATGCGAGACATGTCAAAAAAAAAGAAAGAAAAAAAGTGACCAAGAATTACAAAACTAGAAGAATTTTGAAATAAATCTGTATAAATAAAGAAAAAGTGCTTAGGTCATGTTTAGAGAGCATTTTTAATGTTTCAGGTCGATTTTCAGAGATTTTCTTTCTTTGGCAGTCAAATTGGCAAATTCGGTATTCATTAATTTTTTTTTTTTTTTTTTTTTTTTTTTTGAAAAATATCATGTATTTTGCTGTTGTAGTGGTCGAAATTTTACATATTCTGTGAAAATTTCAGGTTCGAGAGAAAACAATATATGACAGACAGACAGACAGATGGACATCATAGCGAAAACAATAGGGTTCCTTTTAAACTTGGATGAACTACAAAAGAAGAGTATGAACATTTTAATTGCTCCTGGCGGCATTACAGTGGGCCTAAGTTTCTCCGTACATAGTTCGCTGTAGGAGTAAATTTATCTAATGCCCAAAAGCACACTACAATTAAGAGAACTTTATTTCTAGCAGGAAATGAATTTAAAAACCATACCAATTTCAAAAAATCATATATAATTTAAAAATTTAATGCTGTATTATGAATAAATATACTGTTTCTTTTTTTTTCTTTTTTGAACACTTTGCACTCCAAATATGGCAAATATTTTACTATAAAAATATAGACAAAGCAATTGTATAATTTTGTAAAATATTGTCATAAAGAATATATGCATATACATATATGTACGAGTATGTACATATAAAATGCTTATACAAACAAGTAATAAATTTTAAAGCAGAAATAAAATGAATGGAACAGATAAAATTTATACACTGAACATATGTGGTATGGAGTTTGATTTATTTTGCGTCCAAAAGAGGGTTTTTGCAAAGTTAAATAAGTTAACTAATAAAATGAAGACCAATTCGTTTTTGTTTGATGTTATTTTTATGTGAATTTGCATGGCATGTGCTTGAGCTGTGGTTAGTTTAGAGCAAATGTATAGACTCCTATGTAAATGAGATGAGCGTATACGACTTTTTGTTTCAGTATTCTTTTATTGACTAAAGTTTTTTAAGGTATAAAGAAAACTAAGCTTAAAAGTAAATTTTTAAAAATCTGAAAGAACTAAAAAAATATCTTATTAGTCTTAACTTTAATGCTCCAATTTTTATATATATTTTTGTTTTTAATAAAAAAAAAAATAATATGAAATTCTGTAGTAGACAAGAAAAGCTAAATTACACTCGTTCTTATACATTAAGTTGGCACTACTTTAGATAAATTGTGGCCCACCTATAGGCTTGCCTTACTAGTGATTTCATTACTTTTGAAAGCCGTAAAAGCATTAAGAACTTGTGAGTCTTAGCCATCAGGTTTTCTTGAAATATCGCTCATGGGACTTTCTTTTACTTTCTTAAAAATCTAATTACTTTCAGTTAATACAACCACCATTTTTAAATTTGCAAAACTGCGCTTTTTAAGTTCCATTTTTTCATTAATACCCTAGAGAATCAACAAAAAAAAAATAATAGACAAGTTTGCATATATTTGCATACAAATTTGCATTTTTGTTATAAAGCTGTTCAAATATTTTGTTTGTTACTTATTTTTGCATATATCTCAAGACTTTATACATCATTTTCATTTTCAACAGAGAAATGCCTTTTTTATTGAGTAGACTTAAGTACACATCAATTGAATTGCAAATTAGTGAATGAAAAACAAAGAAATTTAGTAAATTTTCAATGAAAAAGTGTAATTGAAGCGTAAGTTAATAAGCATATAAGGTGCGCCTTCAAATGATAAGGTAAATGTTGTTAACGTTTTTAAACAAAATTTATGAGGGAACAAACATAGACAGGGCAGAACTCTTACCGAAATAATTTACTATTACATACAAAAATTTCATGTTAAAATCTACGTAGAATAAGGTTAATTCAAAATTTTTCGGCCATGATCTTGCTTTATATGTGTTTCATGTTAATTCAGCATGATTTACAGTAAATTTCAAAGATAATTTTTCTTTTTAAAATAACTTTATTTTAGTTAATTTAATTATTATTATTCGAACTGCATTTGTTTCTATATTTAATGAAATGAACAGGCTAATGTTCGTATCGCCTTTTAAGCCAAATTACATGTGATAATTATTAATGAACAAATAACATCAAAGTTAGTTGTAAATATTCTGACAACACATAGTTGAACGGAACAGCCAGCCGTTTTCGAAGGCCACTAAACCTTCATCATCAGCGTTCTTCTGTGTTTGGTCCACTGTGTGTGGTGTCAGTTGATGTAGATTTCTGCCTTATATACGAAACTTTTTTGCAAATGGAATATGTGAATTGGTTTGATTCATCGTATTTCAATTTGCTTAAATGTGTTTTGTAATGAAGGCCCAAATTTACCATCTCTAATTTACAGTGGACCAAACACAGAAGAACGCTGATGATGAAGGTTTAGTGGCCTTCGAAAACGGCTGGCTGTTCCGTTCAACTATGTGTTGTCAGAATATTTACAACTAACTTTGATGTTATTTGTTCATTAACTTTATTTTATGTTGATTTAAAATCCCAAAATTGTTAAATAAAAACATAGAATAATGTTGAATAAAAGTTATTTGAAGCTGAAACAACACAAATTCGATACTGAAATAATATGAACAACCTTGTTGAATCAAAGTTGTTTCAGTTTAAAACAACATGAATTTAAATAATTAAAGGCAAGATTTGTACTCGAACTCATTGCGTAGTAGTCAATGCTGCAGCCACAACAACTTTAAATATTCTTTAGATACATACCAAATATATAAAGGGTGGGCGAATTTGAGGTTAACAAGTAAATTGGCTGTCAAATAATGAAATGTTAAGAATTGAGCTGTCATCTCTTAACATTTATTTACTAAAAAGTTACGAAATTTTAACCATGAAACTCTGGAACAAAGAATTTTAATTGTAAAATTTGTGAGTTTTAATTTTAAAGACCGCGTTCACGTAAACAAACCAGCAACAAATGACGCTCTGAGAGGTGAAATTCGGCGCTGAATGGAAGAGATAAGCGAAGCTTTGTTGCAAAATGGGGTTAAAAATTTTGTGAAAAGAGTGAACGTCGGCCGACGTGCTAGAGGTATACATTTGCCCGACATCATATTTCATTATTTATTCTTATATTTCTACTTTACATCATTAAAACTGAATCTGCCAAGCAGGAAGTGTTTTTTAAGCCAATTTACTTCCACACCTTAAATACTCGTATGTCGTGAATAAAATTTTAATTCAACATTATTTAGTTGATCATATAAAATAAAACTTTTTTTTAAATATCACTTCTCTATACCGTTTACAGTAACATTCTCTCCAACCTGGTTTTTGGAGACTTATGAACCACTATTTCGTTCGTCCCCTTTGGCGCACCAAACAAAAATTTTTGGTGCACATAATGACTTTTGGACAAAAATGTTGAGTGATTACTCAAAATTTTATAGTTTTACTTATTTACGAACCAATTTAATTTAAGTTTTTTTTTTGTAGTTGTACAAAATGCTGTAAAATAAAAACAAAAAAGTTTAACGAATAGAACTATTATTTTTATGGAAAATTTTAACAGTTTTAAAGCGTTGCCCTCGTTTAGGTCTATCCATATGTAAACGACAATTTAAACTAAATAAAAAGCAACTATCAGCTGTTTGGCTGTCCATTAAACCAGTGTTACCAACTCAAAGTTGTGAAATTGAAAAAAAACACCCGTTTTGTTTAAGTAACCTTATCATATTGATACTGAATTTAAAAACAAAAGATATTTAGAAAACAAAATAAACATCAAAATGTAAATATGTATAAATGTAGCGCGGGAAAAGAAGAGAAAAAAAGTCGATAAGAGTAAACAAAAGCACATTAAAAACCAAATGCAAAAAACCATGTTTGTTTTTCTGAAAATTAAAGGCAACAAAACAGTGAATAAAAAATTTATTTAACCCTCAAAATTAGCAGTCGAACTGTTTATTTTGTTCTCAAGCTCCCTTCACTTTTCCTTTATTGTGGTTTTTACAAACGTTTAACAGAATTAACGTATGCTGCCAGAAATGAAGAAAACGAAAATAAACATATTAAATATTTTCATTTAAAACAAATATTAAATAACCTAAAGCTAATTCCATTAAAAAGAAAATCAAAATAAACAAATACAAATAAATGAAAACCATTTTCTGTCCCAGTGCGCTTGTTTTATTAAGGTAACTTCTGTTGTTCACCTCCTTTAGGACTCGAGGCCACATCCATGACTGCACAAAAACATGAAAAATAAAAAAAGACACAAGACGTGACTACGTTCCTGTGTTGTGCCTTGTCAATTGAACACAACAGGAAAAAACAAAATCATTTTGTCTATACGTATATTTTACTGCTTGTTTCAAACTCATTTTATTTTCTTTCAAGTGTGTATATTTTCAATTCCTGGAGGTTTTATTTTCTTTCTTGCTCCTTAGGCAAGATAAGACAAGTATTTTTCTTGTCGTTTGGGAGGCTGTTCTTGTTTTTCTCTTGGTGCTGTGTGCCAGTATTAATAAATATATTTATATTTTTCTTAGACTAAGGAAAGTGTTCTTAATAAAATTTACATTTTATATACCAATTACAATAAAAATTTACTTTTACATGCATAAAATATTGTTGACCATAAAAACATGCAAAATATTAAAAGAATAAACATAAAGAAACATTTTGTCATACGAGTGTATTGCAAAAGTTGTCGGCAAATGTTACACGATATAAAAATGAAAGTGTAATTGAATTAAGTAACAAAAAAATTTTTTTATTATTTGATGTTTTATTGAAAGGAAAAAGCCATTTGATGCACTAAAAAGTTTAGATCTAGCAACAAATTATATATGTAAGTAATTAAAAAAAGCTTATCTGGGTGTCAAGTATTAGAAAATGTATCAAACTTGTGTTACTTTTCACGATGGGACAAATCCTGTATCAGATCCCAATGATTCTAAATTAATTCTATTGTATAGCCTTGAAGCTTCAGGAGAAACCCACAGAATCTGCCACAGAAGATCATTTTCGCCAATGATGCAGTGTGCCATTTTGTGACAGGTAACCGTTACATTTTATTTACTTAAGACCGAAGACTCAAGCGTTCAATACTTTATTGTTATATCAAGTTGAAACTAATACGAAGGGTTCCATATGGACACTACATATAATAATCCAAAATCTTACCTGTACCTGGAATCCGTAACTTTTATTACGATAATCGTATCGCTATAATAAATATAACGAAAATTTATCGACTTTGCTATTCAGTAATATGTTTTGACATATTCGCTCTTGGTTAAAGTAAAAAAGTAAAATAACACGTCCAAATTCTCAAAATCTTTAATTCTTCTTTGCGCTTTTCGCTTGTTTTGACATTTTGTGTGCAGGGATGCCGCATGCTACACAATTAGATGCCGAGTAAAACACACATGTACACTATCGTAAAAAAGAAATTATAGAATCACATTATCGTTATCGCAAGCCAATAAATATATCGATATATATTACGATTTTCGGTTCGCAAAAAGTTGGAGAATTCAGTTACTGTCCCCGGATTCAGTAACATTTTGCGAAACGAAAATCGTAATATTTATCAATATATTTATTGGTTTGCGACAACGATAATGTGATTCAGCAATTTCTTTTTAACGATAGTGCATACAAAATGGCAAAATGAGCAAAAAAAAACAGAGAATAATTAAAACAAATCGAAATGAATTTAAGCTTGTTATTTTTCTTTTTTATTTCAACCGACGGCGAATATCGTTAAAATATGTTACTGAATAGCGAACTCTATGAATTTTCGTTTTTTAGCGTAATAAAAGTTACTGAATCCATGTACTGATGTAGATATTAAAAAAAATTGTTGTAATTTTTTTTTTTTTTTTGGTTTTAACATTTATTCGTTCTGCCAAAATTTTCGGTTTTTGGCAATTTTTGTAGTGTAAGCGACTTTTTATAGTTTAGGCGTTTTTTTCTAATTTTGGCGATTTTGTAAATGTTTAAAGATTGTTTTCGGTTATTTTTAGTTTGAGCGCTTTTTTTAATTTTTTAGCTTTTTTCGTCTTAGCAATTTTTTCGTTCTGCTGAGTTTTTTTTTAGTATTCGCGATTTTTGTAGCTTTAATGATTTTTTAAATTTTGGGGATTTTTTTCGCTTTGAAATTTTTTTTCGGTTTTTGCCGATTTTTTCGGTTTTTTTGCTAGAAATATTTTTAGTTTTGGGGTATTTTCCTTTCGGCGAACTTCTCGTTCTGCCGATTTTTTTCAGGTTTTTGTGATTTTTGTATTTTTTTAACGATTTTTTTTTACTTTAGCTCTTTTTTAGCTTTGGCAATTTTTTCGATTTATGGCGATGTTTTCGGATGGTTTTTAGTTTAAGCAATTTTGTCGATTTTTAACGATTTTTGTAAAGTTTTTGGCGACATTCTTAGTGTTTTGGCAACCTTTTTACTTTTGGTAATTTTTTTTTTCATCTTAGCGATTTATATTATTTTTGGTGATATTTTTCATTGAAGCGATTTTTTGTCATGGCGATTTCTTTCCGCATTTTTTTTTAATTATGAAAATTTTTAGTTTTATCATTTTTAAAAATTTAAAGATTTTTTTTCTTACGGTTTTCAAGATACAACAAGCTGTCAAAATAACAAAATACATTAACTGATTTTTTAATTTCATTCTGCATAAAAATCCACTAAGTTTGAAAATATCAATTGTTTGTTTAGTTTAGTTTTTGACTGTTTGTAGTTGTAGCAGCCAAAGTCTTAAATATTGTGTGAAAATTTCACAGCCCTAGATTTTACGGTTCCTGAGAAAAGCGCCTGTGACAGACAGACCGACAGACGGACACCGTAGCGAAAACAATAGTGTTTCGTTTCACCTTTTGTGTACTCTGAACCATGGTGCAGTGGCATTATTACCGACTAAGTTTCATATAAACATAATTTTCAAAGCATACTTCTTGGCTGGCCAATGCACTAAGATTATATTTTAAAGTATTTGCTCTCTCCATTTACATCTTTCCAATTATTACCTTAAGCTTCCCAACACTTTGTGTTAACTTTTAAATTACAATGAACTGGAAATAAAAACACTACACAAAATGAGATACTTTTAACACATTTATATAAAAATTAATTGAATAAGAGAAATTAAATTTGCCAGGGGTGAATACACAGAAGAACATGAAAAAATTTTGTTTATAAGTCCATACACACAAGCTGGGGAGCATTTGCGGATAAGCAACAGAATATGAACCACTGGAAAGAAGCAAAACAGAAAAGTTTGTTTAGCTTTTATTAAGCACGATTTGATACTTGAAAAGCACATTAGAGCAACACTTTGTGGTAACAAGTTTATACCACTTACAACTGAAAGGCAGAGAGAAAGAGTGAAAAGAAGGAAAAAAACTAGAAGTAATACGTACATAAAAGCACAAGTGAACTTCTTTTTAAAGATACAAAAACAGGAATGCTTGAATGTATTTGAGGACTTATACTTATACGAGGGATGTCAGTCTTGCTAAAATAACTATCACAAGCCTGCAGGTATTTTACTTTTGGGCCTAATTTCATCCACATGTTATTATTATCACACTAGATTATTTGACTAAAAGTTTCTAAGAGAATCCTTGAATTTTACTATTCTCTAGTAAATAATGGTTTTGGGCTTTTAACGATATGATATGGAATGCATATCCATGTAGAAAAATTCCTCAGAAATTCATACGCTCATACTATCAAAAATTGCAATTGTCGAGTAGAGCGGTAAAAAGTAAAATAAAGTGCTCGCCGGAGGTGTGTCCGATCACTTCTTACACTTCCAGATGGCTTGAACGATCTTAGTTATGTAGACGATATTTGAAGAGTGCAAGCCGGTGTTTATATTAAATTTTTGGCTATTTATACTACTGGGCATATTAACAAACAATAAACGTTATTCACTTTATTATTTGTCTCTTTTATGCAACCCTCGTTGTCAGATTAAACCAGACGTGAACTTGCATTGAATAATTTAACTTTTATTTTTTTATTCGTTGCAAACGAAGTAAATTGTTAATGTCATGGCAATTTCAATGGGAGCGGTTCACATAAGACTGAGTCTGAAAATAGTCCAAGCAACCCAAAATAGAATAATAAATAGAAAATATTATAAAATTGCGTGGACTTGCATTTTAGTTATAAACCGAAATGTATTCAAGTTAAGGTACGGTCACACTTGGCAAACATTTGCCCGAAAAGGCATAACACTTTATGAAAAACCTTTTGATTCCGACACTTGTATATTAAATTAAACAATTTTATGCAATAGACTGTGTCATAGAATCCAACATTATTAAAATTTGTTTAACTTAAAAAGGACGTGTTTGACTCAAACTCAAATTTTTATATTTTTCCATTCCATTTTCCATGATGGATGGCAATCAAACCTTACTTGTCTTGTTGACTGTTGCAACACAAGTGCAATTAAAATTATTGTTATGCATAGCAGTTTTATTTAGTTGTCTTAAAGTTATTATGGAAAATTGACAGTTGAAAATAATGTAACCAAAGTTTCAAAATATAAACAATTTTTATAAGTAACAAAAAAGTTCTTGCGTACAAGATAATAAAGATAATTAAAAATATAATAAAAATAATTAATTCCTTGAAAATATTTTTTTTATGAAGAGAAAGAAGTACGAAATGTGGCATTTACTGGACGGCACTTAAGGGACAATTCAAATCCTTTATGACTATCGCCTCTAGTCTGAGTAAATGCTATTGTTTAAAACAATTTTTGAAAAGCATTCTCTTTTATCTTTAAAGCATATTTTCTGCTTCCCAAAAATAGAGCAGTTTGCTTTATTTAAATATATTTAATAAATATATTTAATAAATAAATTTCTTTTTCGGCTTAAAAATTCCGAAGTTTGTGGTTTGCCACTATTATTGCAATGTGTGCAAATGAAATTAACAGCTGCTATTAAAAGTGATATTAACAGCTTTTATTAACAGCGTTTTTTAACATTAATATAAAGATGCCATAGTAATGTTAGCAACATTCAGAAAGTCTCTGCACATTCAATAGTGTGTCAATTTTAGCTTTCGATTACGCAATGAGTCTTAGTTTACACTATGCAAGTCTTATTGCTAAGCTGATTAGTTTGTTCGGAGAGAGAGACGAGAGCAAAAGAAACGTTTCTGTTTCCCTCGTCTCTCTTCCTCAAACTAATCAGCTTAGCAATAAGACTCGCATAGTGTAAACTAGGACTAAGTTCGTCTCTTAATTCGTTATATTAATTTGTGTGTATATAAGTCAACAATAAAACATAATTGTAGAAGCATTATAGTTGTTGTTGTTTGTGCTTGGCGTCTAGATTTTTATTAGATTGTGCATCTATTTAATTTAATTTTTATTTGTAAAGATATTTGTTTGAGACTTTCAAACTTATTATGTTTGTATATTGTGATTCTCAATATAGTATTTAAATTATTACTATAAACAAAAAATTTTTGGATTGAATTCTACTGATGAGTTCCAAAAGCGGAAACGAAATGCATAGAGACAATTGCTTAACCATAAAAACAAGCAAAACTTTCAAATTAAATAAATAAAGACTTTATGTCAAATAAAAATACTTCGGAACTTCATGTATGGAAATAAAAATCAAAAAAAAAACACTTTCAGAAATAAGAAACACAGGTACTAATTTCAAAGCGTCCAATACATTGAAATTGCCGGTTCTAATTTCTGGACCGTTCGAATTTGTGAGATTCTACTGTACCTCTTTTATTTCAGTTAACGATAACTTTATGTTTATTTTTTCCACTACTTGAATGTGCTAATACTCTAGTGTAATTAAAGTGCTTAAGGCTAAAACTATGAAGGCCTGAAATAAAACAAGTGTTGTTATTCGTGGTATGGGTAAAGTAGTCAAATATAACTCTCTCTGGCTTTTATTTATGGGTTTAATGTTGTTATTCAGAAAAAATAAACACTGAAAGCGTGAACGTAACCAAATACTAGATTATGCAAAGTGAATGTTTTCATATATTAAAAATAATTTAAAAAGATAACAAGACTGAAACTAATGATTTTGACATTTATGTTTGTAAGCAAGCACTTGGCAAATTCTTCTGAACGTAATTAAATTGCACATTAAAATTTTGTAAAACGTTTGAAATTAGCAATATGAAGAGAACGAGATTCAAAATGTATAATTGCATATTTGCTATAAATAAAAACGTGGATTTTTGTGATATCTTCTGCAGCTCATCCATGAAAATTGTATGCTTACGTTGATACTTATTTTAAGTTTCATATTTTCTTTCTTTTTTTTTTAACGAATTTATAATGAATAATTTTATAAACTAATTCTGTTTGACAATTATGTCGTCTTGTCTATGGTTGGGAAAAATTCGCAGTTGTGATTCCCTAAGACAATTATTTGTTATTGTCTATGCTAGGAGGTTTGTGTCTATGCTTTAAAGTGTAGTTCCCAACCAGTATATCCAATACATATTTTTTTATATATTTTTAAAAAAATATCGTATTTAGTTTTTGTGTTTTAAAAACGTGGTAATAATATTTTAATTTTTCATTATCAAAGGCCACAAGCATTTTTTTAGAAAACAGTTTATAGAATTCAAAACCAAACACTCAAACGTATTTTTGAATAAAGAAGTCCTAAGTCTTCTTACTGCATTGAGGCATGAGTTTTATAATTGTTTTATTACGTCTTATGAATTTATAGTAAATTATTTTAATAAAGAAAAAATGTTTTGTTCTCATTTTATTTAACTTTTACAGAGTATGGTTTTTAGCTGTAGGTCCTTTTTCGGTTAAAATATTGTTTGATTTTTTCAATTTAGTACTTAAATACAAAATGAAGTTTTTTCTGTGTTCCCCGCTCTTAAGGAAATGGTGTAATTCAATCTATTATTATATTAAAACAGGTGGTGGCCTTAGATATCTCCAAAAGTGTCGCTGCTACTTCTCTTGATTTATATCGAGCTTTCTTAGGTATAACACTATAAGAGTTGTTATACATAGGATCTCATTATACAAGTTCAAGGATCAGTCAGAGGTGCCGCAAGGCTTTGTTCTAGCTCCTACTCTAGTTATTGTTTTTTTAAGTGATCTTTCTTCTATGTCAATCTGCCAATCCCACCTACTCTTTTGCAAATGACAGCATCACTTGCCATTCATGCTTATTCAGTTGAAGTTAAGATTTATTTTTTTTAGATACAGCAAAATAAACAACTATTATATATTGCCTTAATTAGCAAACTTATATTTATACGTTTTTGCCAAACTAAATTAAACTATAATTTAAAATTGTCTATCTTTGCTTTTGCCTAAATGCTTATAAGTTATTTAAAGTTGACCCTTAAGTACACTAGTCATAGTGACACGTTTGCTGTAAAGCAGTGCAATCATTTCATATGAATAAATTAATAAAAATCATTGGGGCAGGAAACACACATACATACACATACTACTATATCATAAACGAAACCATGTGGGAGTGACAGCAGTAATAACGGCCAGTTTTGTGTTATAATATTTGTGAGAGCTTTTTTGCAGTGTGGTTTTACAGGCCATAATGACAAATATGAGATGTATTTAAAATAACACCCAGCACACATAATGGTTAACATAAAAGTGCTTAATTCCGGCGGAAGCTATAAATGTAATTGCTCATGTAAAATGGATAACTGACTTCTTAAATGTTAACTGGGCCATCTATCGTGCATGATATTTATGGTTTATATAAGATATTGCATTTAATATTAACTGTACATTTTGTGTTTTAAACACAAAATGAAAGTGCATAATTAATGTTTGGACGCTTGTGCTGCTGGTCTATGAAAACACACAGATACATAAACATACGTGCACACAAATGTATGTTGAATCATCTGCTTACATGAGTGTTTATATAAACCCTATGAGCGTATATATGCCTTTCATTACAATATTCCACATGGATATAAAATGTTTTATAATGAAGATATTTTTATGCATAAATATATTTATCATGCATACATATATAAGCAACAGTAGCACAAGACAAGCATTGGCAAAACTGCAAATCACATAGTGAATTTTTTATAACACTATCAACAGCAGCAGCAGTTGGAATAGTAAGAACTATTTTAATAGCACTAAGTTTATCTACCCACATCATCATTATCAGCATCATCATCGTGATAAAAGCCACCAGCCTCATCATCATCAGTTTTATGATCTTCTACAATATTTATTATGCATCTGTATTATATAACGTGACAATTGTCCACAATAAATGAATATTTTAGACAAAGCCCACCGCACTCTTGTGTACATTTATGTATATACATATATTCACAGTACATTGTGCTAAGGCCTGAACTTTCTGACCACGTTCCTAGTTCTGTGTTTCAAACAATATTTGCTTATTTTTTTCTACCTTGTTATGAAGTGTAAGTATAGTTATTATTCATTTTTAGCTGCATATAACACAAATTTACTTTTGATTTTTTGGTTTGCTGGAGTTTGATTAACAACAACTTATTTAAATATTTATCTTCTGTACAGCAAGAAAACTAAAATAAAGACCTACGAGATTGTGCTTTGAATTAAGTGATTGCATGAGTAAGGAAAATGTAAAAAAAAACACACGAACAAAATAATTTTTTATTTAAGGAATTTGAATAAAATTCGATAATGGTTTTTAGCGAGAAATACATTTAACCATTTTTTTATATACGTTGCTTAAAGCAATTTATTTGGCAAGTTTAAAAATGTAGAACAACTAGGACACTACATCTGATTTTTCAAACAAAATTTCATGAAATATAGCTTCAGTCATTCTGTTAACTAAATAATTCGAAATATGTTAAGTTTAGTAAAGCTTTGTAGCTTCTTATATTCGAACTTGTTCAAGTAAAATTAAAAGATTTCTAAGCCATTAATCTAAACAATGTATTTAAATACATTTGAACTGTTGTATAATTGATTGCGGCAATTTGATACTAAAAATCAATTAGTACACTTTTCTGTGTAATATGTTTGCATTTCTTATTTTCCAGAAGACATAAAATTCTTGAATAAAAATCAAAAAAATTTTATTTTTTCTACTCGAAGAAGTGACGCCAGATAAATATGAAGATTTTTTTTATTTACATTTTGAAGAAATTTAATGACAATAACAGCCTGAATAGATGCAATATCTATAAAAACACATTAATTTAAATCATTATTCTTTTAATTAAATTTTCTGCCAAAAGATAATTTTTGAAACTATTTGTTTTTTACGAAACTTTTATTAAATATGAAAAAAAATACAAAATCGCAACATATATTTAATATGGAAAAATTGCTGGGATTTGATTTATCAATTTTGTTGCTTTTATTTGCTCTCATGGCTTTACACAGTCATTTTCAAACGCTGAAGGTTATTGTTGAAATAGTCTCTTTGAATTATGAAAGCATGAATTCATTTAACCCGTACAACTGTTACATGCACATCTCCATACATACGCATACATATATAAATATGTTTTCATGTATATATTTTTAAATGCAGTGCATAAACACTTCAGTGCAGAACTACATGCAAAATTACAAAATATGCACATTGTATGAAAACAAACTTTTACCTGTTAAACCGTTAACATATATTTGTGTATGTATGCGTGCATGTAGAATATGAAGCTTTAAATTCAATTCAAGGTCAATCAAATTATAGTTGAAGAAACAAAGATTACAATGAAAGAGGAATTTTTGTGAAATTCTAAACAAACCAACCAGGCGTACATGTTAAATTTACACAAAGCATTTCATTTGATTGAATAGTGAATAAACAAACCCACTGACCGCTTAGCAACTAAGCTATGGCAGGAGTTGAAATTGAAAAACCACATTTAGTTCAAACTATGTATGGCATGTAATATGCCAACAGAACGTATGAGAAATATGAAATAATTGTTTAATATAAATCATACGCCTCATATATTGAGCAATAAAATAGTGAAAATAAAATAGCGAATTACTTTTTACAATTAAATATTCTATTGCGAAGTTTCATTTAAGTACATTAATTTGAGTACTTTCTTCTCATAAATATGAAATTTACTTCGTTGGTCGTGGGGCTGCAAGCCTCTCAGAAAGTATTTATTATCATTTTAGATCTATTGAATTGGGACCCCACCGTAAATAAATTTTTGGTTTGAACTTGTGTATGTCTTTAAAACTCACTATTGCTAAAACTTTCTACTGAAACCTAAGAAAAAAGTCCCAAAAACAAGATTTGTAAATGGTTGTCAATAAAAGTTCGTATGGCATGAAACCTAATCTTTACACAAAAAAATATGTATATATCTATCAATCTTTACACAAATGTACACAACGTAAGTAAGTTCTATGTAAAAGAAGACTAAAAAAATTAAAAAAAAACATAAAATTTGGCCCATTTACAAACATTTAATAATAAATTTTAATTTTTTTAGTTCACTTCTCACGTTTCACTACTACTAACGGATTTATCGAGTACGAAAATAACAGTACTCTGTTATAAACAAAATAAAATGTAAAGCAGAAGTGCTCAACTCTGTTAAACCTTGATTATGGTCACTGTTTAATTACACTGTTAATCTTCTTATTAGTATTTCTCAAAATAACAGAACTGTTACAAACAAAATACTGTTAAACAGTGATCACGAAACAACATTATTAAAAAATCTCTCTTAAATTGTAATCCATTTTGATAAAATTTTAGCTATAACTAATTTAAAAATATTGTATTTTCTTTATTGCAATTTTTACCAGTCAAAGCAAAAATAAAAGCATACTTATGTATTTGTATTTAAACTGAGTTGCTATTTAGCTTAACTTTCAGGTATTGTCAAGTTTTTAAAAATATAACCATAATATTGTTCTTTAAAAAGCGTAAGCTAAACTTTCAGCGCAAAAATTGTAAATGGACACATAGTGCAGTGGTAGGGAATCCTATATGTGCAAATACGACTATCATTTTTATGAATTTTATTAAATACAATAAATGATATTTTCTGCTTTTACTTTTAAATGAAAATTAATTATGTATGATAATTATTATGATGTTAAACCAAAATACAACAAATAGTAATTACATAAGTCAAAAAACCTGACTGGGACCAAAATTGATCTGTTAAATATCCTAAATAGTCATTCGAAATGAAAAATCATAAGAGGGACCCCAAGATGATTTTAAAGTACCTGGCGTCTGTTGGCCGCCATTTTGAGTTTTGACTACTGTCATATCTTTAGTGACACTGCCAGAATTAAGACGAATCGATTGATGTAAGAGTCATCAAAATCGGTCCACACGTTCGTTTTATATAGTGCCGCAAAGGAACACACATCCATACATACATACATACATACATACATAGGCTGATAAATACAATACCCTTCTTTGCGTCGCACAGTCGGGTAAAAAACGCCAAATGTCAAAATCTACAGAAGAAAAAAATGTATAGATATTTTCAGTACTTTAAATACTTTCGCCTTATTTCAGTACAACAAAATCCCTTAAAGCTTTGCTTTAGGGCTCACCGTATGCTGGGAAATATTCGTAAACATACTTTAATACTTGCTTGTGCTTGTATTCCTGACCATTTTACCTGCTGTGTGCAGGCTCAATCATATATTTATGTATGTATGTGCAAGGGATATAAAACATGCAGGCAGGTATTTTGCTTACATACATACATATCTATATTGTTTTGACCTACTTTTACTCAGCTAAATAACACATGCATATAAGCACCAATTTTAATCTAAACACACATTTGCAAAACTGTATTAGATTGACATTTAATTTTACAACAACTCGTACAGCAACTTCCTTTTTCCTTCTTAGCATACATGCACACAAATGTACATATGTGTGGGTGTGTGAGTGTGTGGGTGCACCCGTGTATATGAATGCGCTGTAGGTGGCTTGCTGTGTTAATACTCTAGCACTGCCGCAACTTTCCATTAACATTGGCAATAAAACAATAATTCAAAGTCAAATTCACTTTTCATAAATTTTCGAGTCGGTTTTTAAAATTATGTTGATATTAGCGCTGCACAGGGATACGTGTAGATATATATGTGTATGTTCGTGTATATGTACATATGTATGTGAGGACGTATGGAAATACTCGTATACGAGTACTTGTATTAGTAGTAGATATATGATTGTATTTCACTTATGTGTATACTTAAGTGATGGTATTATGAATGTGTTGACTTTTGCACATGTTCAAGATGGTTTTAAACAGTTATTTATGTAAGTGTGCTCTTGTGTTTCATATTTTACCTGGATTTCAGTGAAATTTAATTTTTTTTAAAAAACATAAAATGCACAACAGAAATTAAGAGTATTTTCCAAAAATTTGATTGCATGAGAGTCCTAGAGAAATCGTTTGCTGAATGGCAAATAATTACAATTGTGCTGACCAAAAGTATTAATTAAGTTTTTATAAGGATTTTGTAAGCCAGTAATTAAAGGATTTTGATTTATTGATACAACAGCAAACTTTAGTAAGCAGCATGGTCTTTTATTTATATTGACAGGTGGTTAACAGATACCTGGTTGTTATTCCGCGTTGAATGCTAGATTTAAAAAGAAAATATAATGAAACAGTTGGTAAAGACGTGTTTTAAAAAACAAAATAAAATACAAGAACAAATATGTATATACACATAAATAAACAACCCATAGCAGATTTAATCATTAGAAATATTTTGTCTGTTTATATCGAGTTGCATACATGTAGGGTTTCCCAATAAACTCACCCTGTGGTTGCCAGCATTCTATTTTTTTTCATTCGACAGATATCAAAGTTTTCATGTATTTTATTCTTAAATTTATATTGCATTGAGAAAATACTTGCTGGCTGTGTAATCTCTTAAAAATAAATATTATATATAATAACTTAGCAACAAAACCGTGCAGC
Organism: Nowickia ferox; assembly: GCA_936439885.1. Taxonomy (NCBI): domain Eukaryota; kingdom Metazoa; phylum Arthropoda; class Insecta; order Diptera; family Tachinidae; genus Nowickia; species Nowickia ferox. The sequence continues at coordinate 6,967,033 of OW387026.1, forward strand.
CAGGTTAGCTCATCATATTTCTTTGACTATATATTTATGGCTGTTTAAAACCCACATATCAATAAGTGTAATGCTTGTAATTAGCTAAAATATATGCATAAAAATATTAAAACCTTGTATTAATTAGCTCTATATTTGCTGTTTGTAAATTTATGAAAAAACACGCCTTTATGCTAAACTCATTCAATTGTAATTAGTTTGACCTTGTCCTCAACTTATTGATGTGATTTTAATTTGTTTTACAATTTTTTTCACTGAAAGTATTTGTTTTACATTTTAATGAAAATTTAAATCTCTGCATATGACATTTGCATTCACTTTCCAATTGTTTATTTGTTTAAAATATTTTCGCTTATTTTTCATCATTCAATGAAAATAACCTAGAGTGAAAATATGTATAAATGTGTTTTGTGTTCTCATATCCAAATATTGAGATTAAAAAAAAAATGTTTTGTTATTATATTTTTACATGTTACTATTTTTTTATTAGTATTAAATTTATTTAGGAATCAAGCTAAAATCATTTTATAAATTTCTTTTTGATTATTGTAAATAAAATAATAAATATGTGCATTGAAAATATAAAAAATTATAATAAAATTTATATGAAATTTTTCATAATCATTCTTTTAAGTGGTGCTCAGCAACAGAAATTTAAAAATATATGTAGAAGAACGATTAGTGTTCGGTTCACTCCTTGGTGCTATTTACTACGTTTATACGCGCAATTTTTGCAAATAAAAATATTTTCAAATAAATTAACACACTATTTATACGGCATTGTAAATGTATAAAAACTTGGTAGCACTTCTATAGAAATGTTACTTATGTTTGAAAAAAATTATGTAAATGTATAAAATAACAATTAATAATTTGTTTTTATTGTCATTATTTGCTTCTATCAATGTTTTTTTGTGCAATATTTATCAATTTATTGTTTTTTTATTATTAGGAAACATTTGTAAGTGTGGCAACCTCAAGCATTTTATTTGCAAATAGTGCGTTAATCGTGCATAGTTTTCTGAAATAGTAAGTCGCAATAAAAACAAAAATTTGGCAACAATTTCCAGTTTTATTTGGAAATAAGCCGTGCGTATAAACGTAGTAATTGAGAGCGCAAAAGCTTATAAATAATTTCCCAGTTTTTCGGCGACTTACGTATACGTAATATTTTGCTTAGTCTGTTTAAAACACTCATACGTTTCACGCTGTCAGAAGCCCCAATTTTATTTACTCACTTCGCACTCCCAATAACTATTGCGTCTTGTGAAATAGAAGCATAGATTTTGTATTATTACTCATTGCTAAAAACATTATTTTCTGTATTTGATAGAGTGAGAGATAGACAGATAGAATATGATATTTTTAAATACACCTCAAGCTTTAACACCGCATTTTATTACCGCTATAACAATAAATAAATCAACAATTAGAATACTTCTTAACACGGAATCCATCAATTATAAAGAGTATTTCATTATGCGCTTACTGGTTTTAAATTTAAACTATCCAAGGTATGTTTGAGATAGCATCAAAATTTTTTATTCGTTGGAAGCACGTGTCGATTTAAATGTCTGCTTCTGCTTCGCTAAGAGAAGCCCATACAAACTGTATAATTTTCCAAGAGTATAATGTATAAATCAGGCTGAACTTGATCTATGGTATGGCTTATGTCGGCTCTCAGGGCTGCTGTGGTTTATGGCTTGTTTGCAACGACCTCCAACTTCAGAAAATCCCACAATAAAAAACCTAACGTGGTCAAATAATACGATTTGGGTTACCATAATTTTATCTGAAATTAACATACTCCGCAATCGCTCGTGCGGAATTTCCAAAGTTGCATGAACTGTTTGGCCTTCTAGTTCATGTTGTGGGTGCCCGTATAATTAAGTTCATCGCCGTCAGTGGTGATGGCCTCGTTATCAAAAAGCAATATGGATTTATGCATACGCCAGCCCAAATCCACACAAATTAGTGACTTTTTTGGCATGAGTTTGACGCTCAATTTAATTTGACAACTTTTTTTAGTTGATGTACTACGCATTTATCCGAAAATGACCCATATGGCTGAAAATAATTTTTCTTTGAAAATTAATGTCACTTTCCAACTGCTGGAGACATGGATCCTTGTTGATTTTAGTTTTCCTTAAGCTTCTGCGTCATTTGAATTTTATATGAGTTAAGGCTGACTGATGCCCTATGTTCACTTTGAACTTTTTATGTACTATTATATAATTCAGTTGTAAATAAAGGACATATATATATATATATATAAGGTTGACTGGCATGTGAGCGAACCTTGAATTTTTCTGCATACTATCACGTACAGCGGCAATGTTATTGACACATCTTGCGTTTTGTAAAACGCATGAGAATTGGTGAACTGTAGGAAGATCTCGAGGCTCGTTGCAGTCATGAGAGGCATTGGACGGTCGGCAGACATGCTAGTTGGATCGGTCTGTCCTATAATGAGTTGTGCCGAAGTTGTCGAGAAGAAAGCAAAGAAGAGACAATCTTCCACTTTCTTTGCTAATGTCCTGATTTGTATCACTCGAGACACAATTTTAATTTTTTTTTTAATCAACCCATGAGTATTGGTGGGTTATTTACTAAGCTAGTGGAATATAAATTTATACATCACTCTGTGAAAAGTTCTCTTAATTTTAGCAACCGTGATATGGGCGAAGTGCGCCGAATATTGGTGCTGTTAGACCTGCCTGAACAACTATTTTAATAAATCAATTTTAGCATTTGCAGGTATTATCTGATGGCTGTAAGCTAGCTTAGTAGATTGAGTTAATAATAGCCAATATGGCCGTTGGTATGTGTCAAAGTTAAAAATTCCGTATTAAGAGACCCATTATGTGATTACTTATTTCGTCTATGCATGAACTTGTAGTCCTTCTTAGAGTAAAGGTGAAATTAATACAGAAAAATATAATTGGTAATTTCGCTAAAAGTACCAGACAAATGAACAGATTAAATTCACTTAAAAATTATGAAGCAAACAAGTGTTCCTGTATCACTTACTAACAGAATTTTGTTCACAAGTTTATACCATGTGGATGCCTTTTAGTATCATTTTTAAATTTTCATGCTCTTACATTTTAATCTAAGTAACACCAAAATATACTTACTATAAAAATTTACGATTCTCTTGTGTATTTATGTTTGTTTTTCATTTCCTGTTCAAAATATTACAGAATTCTCATTTAGATTTCTAGTATTGTACTCGTATCATTTATCAGAACTGTTAGCTGTGGACAGTTTAAAAACTCATTAAAACTTCGCTCTCCTGCCACTTACACAAACCCACTCAAAATTAAAAACAAAATAAGCAATAACAATTAAAAATCATAAAAAATGTTGTTACAATTGCTGTTGAGCAACTACCAGAACATATTAAAAATATTAAAATTATACATTTCTATATACATACATATGTAAGTATGTATCTTTGTTTTGCTCTTGAATTTTTCTCTCACTCTCTGTTTTTGAAATAACTCATTAGGCTAATGTTAAGCAAACAAAGCAACAAGAATAATAATTACAACAACAAAAATTCATATTCACAACAATACTTTCCAAAACAAAAACACTGTAAATAACTGTATTTGCAATTAGTTGTGTTTATGTTTATGTATACATGTACGAATGTAGTTGTGCTTGTGTAAGAGTGTACTTTACCATTGTATCATTGCCACTTGTTGTTGATGCTGTTATGTATGTTTAAAGTGTAGCATTGTATGTATGCATGTATGCATGTATGTGTGTATGTCACTGTGCATGAGTATTTGAATAAGGCGTTATGCAGTGTACATGTGTTAAGCAAAAATTAAAACAAAACAAACAAACAATTGACAGTTAAAATAATGATTTCACAATTTTACGGTAATTGCACACAAAAAACAAATGAAAAATACTTTGCACATAAGCAAACACAAAGCTCATAACAATAATACATTTTCCCTAGCACTAGAAACGCACGATAGTGTCAAAGTGTGTACTTATTTTTTGTATATGTATAATTGTTCAAATTTTTGTTGCTTTATGATTAGTTGTTTGCTTAAGCGTGTTTTGAAAAATTATACAAACGTGCATATCATTCAATTATAATGTAAATATTTGAATGGAACTTAAACAAATGATTTAGTGTCAAATATCTTCCGCTCAAGTACATGAAAAATTATTATTTGCTTAGAATTCAGAAAAAAAGAGTACGTTAAATTTTTAGCTATTCCTGCAGACCTTCTTAGTGCTGCTGAGGGACTCTAAGAACATAAAAAAAGCAAATATTGTATTTAAAATAAAGTGAAATTTGCTATTGTACATGTACTCTTCTTTATATTTGCAGGTTTTGAGTGGGAATTAAATATTAAGTAAACGTCACCTTGCCTTCGTATAATATAGCAAAAAATATTTTAAGTTTATGTAAAGATATCGAGCCATAACCGCCAAAAAAAAGCTTAACCGACACATTTTTAGACGTGTTTTTTATGAAAATCAGTTATTTACGATGGCAAATAATCGCTTAAGATTTTTAGGCGGTTATGACATGGTATGTACAGACTAGATATGAGCGATCCCGTGATTTTGTAATAATGTTGTTCCTACTGAACTTGATTTATAAATCCTTGTTCTTTTAAAATACGATCATGATCGTCGCTTAGCAGTATTTTGTGTGTAGCTTGTTCTGTTATTTTGAGAAATACTAACAAGAAGAGTAGCAGTGAAATGAAACAGTTGCAGTTTAACACATTTGAACGCTTTTGCTTTAAAAGTGTGTGTTAATATTAGTATTTTGATAAATACGAATAAGAAAAGTGACAAGAACTAACAATTAGCAATCAACCTTTTTCATGTATTGAAAATTGCCTTAAAAGGGTGCAAAGAGACAATAAAATTGCGAAGACAAAAATGTGAAAGCTATACATAGACTCAACGAATTTGACAGAAGCTGTTAATTATCAATTGTTTGTGCTGGTGTTAAATTTAAAAAGTGAAAATATAAATTATAGTGGACCGTAATGAAGCTATTTCAATGATTTTGTATGCATATATTTTATTGTATTTTTTCACTTTTCTTTTTCTTCAAAAACAAATGTCTGCAGTATTGCCAAGAGAAAGAATTCTCCGACAATGATGATATTGTCAGATGCATGAACTTCGCACATCTGACAATAATAAAATACCTGACAAATAAGTGACGGTAATTTGACAATGACAAAGAAATTTGTTCACACGACAGTTATTTATTTGTTTGACAATTTGTTGGCAGATGGTAGTCTCGCAACGGACTTGCAATGCTGTTTCTGGACAAGATTTTTAAGAATTTTTTAGCACATGTTGCTGACATAATTGTAAGCTCTGACAATTGTTTACATTATGTTCCCAGTTAGAGCTCAATATTAAGTTCCTAATTCATGTACTTATAGAAATATGAACTATATAAAGGTGATATTGATTTTTTGAGGATATTTTCCATTCATTGTTTTTCATATGCTTCGTGTTACTAATTTCGTATCATTATGTTTATATATTAAAATTGCAGAAAGCTGCCAAGGACCACACGAAAAACGTTTATTAAACCACCTCTTATCCACCTATAATACCTTAGAGAGGCCAGTGGCAAATGAATCAGAACCTTTGGAAGTAAAGTTTGGACTGACGTTGCAACAAATAATTGATGTGGTGAGTTAAAATGTTTTTCTTTTTACTTATGACTAACAACCATATAGTTACTTTACTTATTTATAAGCTTTAAGTATATTTTTAGAAATACTCAAAAAAAAAGGGCAAAAACTCGTGAAAAAAATCGTTTATGCCACATAATTTGTTTTTTTATAATAAAAAAATATATTTTTAACATTATTAATACATCTTGCAAATATTTCATTATAGGATGAAAAGAATCAGATTCTGACCACAAATGCGTGGTTAAATTTGGTAAGTGACATGTACCCGTCGTAAAGATTTTTTCATTAAAATTTCAATAATGTTAAAATCTCATTAGAAATTCAAAAAAGAATATATAAAGAAAACAAATACACTAGCGTTTCAAAAGAAATTTTAAATTAAACAAAACGAAAAGCGACTTTTATGGTTTTTTGTTTCATACTTCTATTTATTTTCTCTTCTTCGTTTTAAATGTTATCAAAAACTGCTAAATTAAGTTTTAAATGTGTGTGTTTTATGTTTCTTTTTTGTTCAAAAATAAATATATATATATTAAGTGTTTTGTCTTTAGATGAATATATGTTAGTATTAAAAAAAAATAAAATAAAAGTAACAGCTAAATATTGGTGATAAACAGCAAGCAATATAAAAGATGTTTATAAAATAAAATACAATATACTAAAAAGTTTTTCTTGTTAATTTTTATTTTAGGTTTCTTTAATTAAGTTATAATTTTTATTTTGAAAATAAAAGCTCACCCCAAACTAATATTAAACTATATATTTTTATATCTTACGAGAATAATGTTTGTTGCGAAAAAGTTTTAGTTTCTACTCATGGCCAAAAAGACTTTGAAAATAATTTTAGAATGTGCGCCTAAAATCAGGCAACAAAAATATTTGTTTCTATGAACCATTTCAAAGTAAACAGTTTTTACACTAACATTAAGAGTGTGCCTGCGCCCACGCTGATTAATTACTCCACGATATGTAAGAAGCCACATGAAGTCACTAGAATTTTTTTTTTTTTTTGACTGATTCAATATTTTTGGCAATTTTATTTTAGACAACAGCCATCGTTCTAATGGTTGAAAAAACTATTTACCATATTATTAAAAACTGGCAAAAAATTTTTGCAAGCCAAAGTTTCTCTTGCACGTGAATAAATAAATATCGTTAATCCTATTTCTGAAAGGCTGGCGCTACCTCTTTCAAACATATATAAATTAAAAAAAAAATGCATATAAAACCTGAAATATTACTTTGAAAAAAAGGAATAATTTCCCATGAAATATCTTTTTAGAAGCAAAACTTAATAATAATAATGAAAATTTTTTCATGTCAGTCATGGAAAATTTAAAATGGTCGAATAAATCAATTTGACCAATTTACTTATCTAATTCATATTTTCCATGAGGTTTAGAGTATATTTAGAAAAAAAAGTGTAGAAAAATTGCAAAAATGTTACAAATGTTAGCAAAGAGTATAAAGTATTTATAAATACTTCAGACCTATCTGCAAATATAAGAATATACTTTTTAGATTGCAAAATTGCATTACTCGCTCACAAATCACATAACATAAGATTTAAAATAAATGAAATAGAAGTTCTCAAGAATCGATTATTTTAGTCTCATGCCTTCTTAAAATTATTATGTAGGTAATCCAGTAGGGAAGAGCTTGCACCAAAAATTTTCAATTCGATTAATTTTATTGAAATTTTTTGCTGGGTTAAGGTTAAGTTGGGCACACAGAAGGAAAAAGTGATAGAAAAATACCAAAATCAAAAACATTTTATTACCCACCGCTCTTAATTTGCTACCAGTCATTCTTATTTTGAAACGGTACCTGCCGTATTTTGTTACCGATAGTTCTTGTTATCAAAACAGATCGTTCTTAATTGATTTACTTATAGAATTTTTGTACAATTTCGTTCTCAGTTCGTTACCGACCGTTAACATTTTTCCCTCTGTGTATCGACAAAATAACTCAGAGTCTTTTACTTATTTTCAGTTTTAAGCACAGTACGGAGTTCTTACGGAATTTCACGTTTGCAAATTTACATTTATTTCTACACGGAAAAATAATTGTGTTGCAATGTGTAGAATTGTGTTTGCATACAGATAAATTCATTTATTTTTGAATTTACAACACACAAAAACACTAAAAATTAATAACAATAAATTTCGAAAATCCGTGTACTATTCTTTTGAAAGTCCGTACTAGCAAATGGAAATTTCTTTATGAAATTTACCAACCTCAAGTTCCGTAAGTTTTTTTTATACCGTTCATATGGGAACCTGAATTTCCCTAAGACCTCCGTACCAGGCTTTACATCAGTGATGGGAATTCGAAATTTTCTTTTCGTGCCAAATCTCTTTCTAAATAGTGCCAACATCACTTGAATAGTGCCAAACTACTTATTATATAATTTAAATGTTGGCAGTTATATAGTATGTCTAACCTAAGGAACATACATACGTATGTATGTATACACGTACGTAAAGACTATAATAACTCTTAAACTGAGTTCAATATCAATACATCCCACTATTTAAGGACTCTATCAACAACAGATTGGTGAGGCAATCACCGTTTTTGGGGAATACTTAAGAGTTAAATGAAGTTCTTAGTTGAAATATTTCCTAAAATTTATAAAAATCATCTTTTCAACACGAGCTTTTGCCAAAAAAAAAGCATTTATTCCTTTTAAGAAATCGTCAATGTCTCTTGGCAAACATTAATTGTACACAGTTACTTTTCGCCATCATAACCAAACAGTTGTCAGCCCCCAATTTCAAGTCTTAAAAACGTAAAAATATAAAAGGATTATTTCTCATTGCAATAAGAAATTTTTCCATATTAATGGACAAAAAGTGCCAGAAAAAGAGCGAGAGTGCCACAGTGCCAGCCATCATCCAATAGTGCCAAAAATGGCACAATTGTGCCACATTTCCCATCACTGCTTTACATACCAATTGTAAGTGAAATTGAGATTAAAGAGAAAGAGAGAGAGAGAGAGAGATAAAGCGATTCCCAAGTGCCGTGTTTTGAAGATGCCTGCCCTAAAAACTAACGGCCAATAGCTTAATGTAGCTGAAAAATATTTTGGCTAGATTTACATGGTTCGGTTTCTCTGTGATTTATTCATGTGAAAGACTATTTAAAAAGTTTTAAATTTTTTTTTGCAGAAAACGTTTGCAAACTGTTTTGTTTATTTTCACACCCAGATAATAACTAATTTATTATAAGTTTTAACTTCATAGAAACACAAACACTTTCATAATTTTTTTTTAATAACCTTCCAATAAATAATAAACTAAGCAAAAAAAAAACAATAAATAAATAAATAATATGTTAAAAAAATTTTGATTTTTTAACAAATTTAAATGAAATTCATGTTTAACTGGACAAAACACATTCTCTACATTAATTAACATATTCCAGATGTAATACATATATTTCTTCAGTGTGACTTTTTTTAGTTTTTTGCTTTTTACCTTGAACAATAGTGCAATATTATCACAGTTTCAAACTCTGTTATACTATATATGTCTTGCTATAAATACAAAAAAAATGCTTTAATAAACTCAAGAAATTGTATGTATATGTATGTATAGTTAAAAAAATGGTAAATAATTAAAAAAAATAAGTAAATAAAATTAATTTAAACAAGTTTTTTTCAAAAAGCAAAACCTTAAAAATCAACTTTTAGGCAGTCAAAACGCGTGTAAGAGCGTGTATAACCATTAAATTGTTAGGAGCAGCCACAAGATAAAGTTTTTAAAAATTTTTGTATCAAATAAATATTTGCTGTTAAAGTAGAAAAATATGACAAGAATAGGTCACGGCAGATGAGAAATTTGCTAAAAGCAAACACCAAAATTTAACGAAACAAGCTACAGACTACAATTTATCTTTAAATATGTTCGACCCGCTTCCTAGAATCGGAGTTATATATTTATCAACAACAACAACAAGAATTTGTTATGGACTTTTTAAGGATTATATCTTTGTTTCTCGGAAAAAAATGTTTGCCTAAAAAAGTAACGAATTAAGTGCTTACTTGCAGAAGTACACTTAGCAGACAAATATTATTTTAAATAATTACTAGATGAGCCCAGCAAACGTTGCCTTACCCTAAATCTTTTTTTAACTACAAGTTACTGCACATAGTGGTCACTTGTTGGGTCAAAAATAAAACCTACCCGGTATTGACCCACAGCGCTTATAGTTCCAGAGATCAGGCGTTACGAACAAACACACACTGCGATTTTATATATATCGAGCCATTACCTGCAAAAAAGCTTAAGCCACATATTTTTTGAACTTGATTTTCTGACGCAAATCTAACATCTACCATCGTAAATAATCGATTCTTGTCAAAAAGTTAAACTCTTATATTATCTCGCTTAAGCTTTTTTGGCGGTTATGGTACGATAGGATAAAATGTTATGTAAATTCCAATTCCAAATTACTACCCATATTTTTTTAATTAAACGTTTGTATTAAATCTAATTTAATTGTAAGGGAGGGACCTTCAACAAAGTAAAAATAATAAGGCTGACTCTATTTAGCAGCATCTTTAAATTAATATTTTACTTTTGCCACTTTTGAGTTCAACTCTACAACTCCGATAGTTTATTTATAATCTTTATTTTCCATTTCAAAATTATTTATGTCGCAAAATAGTTAGTCTGCATATAAATAGAAATTTAAAAAACTTTATAAATAAAATAAATGTCTATATATTGTTTATTTATAATTTATATCTGTTTATTGCTGGGTACATGTCATAATGTGATTTTAATAACAAAACCAACAAAATTCATTATAAGAATTTTTAAAAAATAAACATAAATAAAAATGAGTTTTAAAAAGTAATAAATTGCATGCAAATTTAAAAAATATATTTATATAATAAATTTAAGTATTTATTTAAATACACATTAAGTAAGAAATAAAAAACAAGAATTGCAAAATAACCTGGAAGTTAAAAGTGTTCGTTCGTAGTTGAAAGTTTCATGGAAAAGAAAAATGTATTATTTGTTTTAATTAACAAAAAAAAACCAACAATATTAAAATAAAATCAGCAAAAGCTTAAAAATTAGTCTATAAATCTAAGACCCCAAATCTAAGACATACAAAATTATTACTTTTCAAAGTTTTAATTAAGTTGGCTGCAAAACAAAGGGAAGAATCTATCAACTGAATTGTGCGTTTCAAAAAAAAAATATAAGAAGTTGTAAGCAGTAAAAAATGTCTCATGCTTGCAGGGTTGCACACATTAGAGGCAGACATCTTTCGATTTTTTATTTTGCAATTCTTTGAAGTCAGTTGGATACTTACATTTACTTAAGCCTGCCATACACGTCATGTATATTGACATCTGACATGTCAACCTTTCAAGTCATATGCATTTCTGTATATCTGTCAAAATTATTATAGCTATGCTATTTATTGTGCGATATTGTAGTTAGTCCGTGATTTTTTTTTAATTAGTCGTATGCCACTATAAAAGAAAATAAAGGGAAATAAATGGAAACGTTTTGAAATATTTACAGAGAATTTGACATCATCATATAGTATAATTTTATTGCATTGTTATTTCTCACATGAATTTTTTTTATGTGACTAAGCAGCATAGCTATAACCGGGTGTCCTAAGATGATTCTCTTCTTTTATTCTTTTACAGAAGGTTTATGATACTTTGTCACAAACGTACACTTGTCATTTGCTTCTGACGCAGTCTCTGTTTTGCTTTAAACATCGGCTTTGTTTAGATTTTTTATAAGCCAAGAACTTTTTAGGTTTAAAAATGGCGTGCTGCCGCTCAACCATTTTTTAATAATTTTTTCCCGTAAATTCGAAGATATTAAGTTGACACGAAGATGCCAGGTCGACCACGACAAGTTTTATATATTTTCAAACACAAAACATGTTTTATTTTTGCAATACAAATATTCGCGGCTCAAAATTCATCCCAGTTGTGTGATAAAAATTCCGAAAAGAAATATGGCGAGCAAAAATTAAGACTTACGTTAGTGCGTTTCTAAGCTGGAAACAACTTCATTCGTACAGGACTGCTTAAGTTTTTTGAGTATTTTATAAAATTTAGCTAATTTAAATTAAATCTTCAAATATTTTATGATAAAATTTAGATTGTTATTGTTTTTTTTTTCTTAATCTCATTGAGAAAATTATATTCCACAACAAATATTTGCTTCCTAACGAATGCCATTGGCAATAAAATTTTGCTAACATTCTTCAAATGATTTATAAAGGAATTAATCCTTTAACTTATGGCAAATAGTTTGCATTTATATATTTCTAAATTCTGATTGTGGTTAAGTTCTTCAAACGGTTACGCATCGAACAAATCTTGCGAGGGCCATTTGGAGATTTACAAACGGGCAATTTTTGTTTAGTAAATTTAGAACGCTGCTTCAAGAGCACAAAACTTTAATCCTTTTTTTATATTAAAAAACAAAGAGCTGATTTACTTAATCTTACATTTGAATTGGATCTTTTCAAAATTTAAATAAGTAAAGCAATTCAGATGTGTTCTAGTGCCGTGCCTCTTAACAGCCTTTACAACATTATTAATAAATTCAGCATCAATTCTTTTTCTATTACAGCCAACTAATTGACTAATTGATAATTTTGTAATCACAACCAATGTAAAACGTTATATACAGATGTTCATTGTAGATACATACATCTTTCGTACATAATTTTATATATGAATTCATGCCAATTAATATGATTATGAATGCATGATAAATCAAAGTAATTCAATTAATTTTTGGCATTTCATTTTTGAAAAACCAAGCATAGTACTTGAACTATTCTATCACGAATAATCTCTACATTATGCACTTGTCTTTTTATGTAATTTTACTAATGAGAATACAAAATTATATGCCATTTGTATAAATTATTTCAGTGTTTAATCAATTGATTTATACATGTGTACGAGTACATATATGTATAAATTATATTAATAAAATAAAATAAATAAATTATTGCATATTTCTGAGTGACAATGGGCAAGAATATGAAAAAAATCTATGCATAACTTGGCTTTTGGATAGGTTAAGGAAATTTATTGTTTTGTGATTCTCTTCATCTAGATAACTGGAAAGACATAAGTACTTCATAACACGACAAGGACATAAAGTTATACTTCTAAGAAAACTTATGAAAATAACATATCCAAAATAACTTTTATTAATAGTTGTATACTCATACACATCAACAATCTTTCAATAGTGAAGTTGACAGCGGCAATATCTATGAACCTTCATCTGCCAGATTGGCTGTCGTTCATTCAGCCTGTTTTTTTAAATTAATAAGGACGAATAAATCGTTTAACAATACGTACAAATGACAAAATGGTTTTATCAAAATGAATGCGTTATTCGGGAAACGCTTCCCTCCCCCCCCCCTCCCATTTGCCCCGTCCGTTTTACATATAGCTAGGATTACAAAATTCTTTCGAAGGATTTGGATAACAACGGCATGTGGTTTCTTCCAAATGATTTTCTGTAGGAGCATTTTGAAATCCCGGTACGCGCATCTCTCAGACCACGGCGAACATTTGGACGATATTATATTGCATAAGCCTATTCAAAGAATAAAATATTTCGTTTATATCTCACACACATTCTCTTTTATTTAGCTTTAAAGATAGGGAGCACTTAATGAGAGAAGCTCTACATATAACAACCATCTACAGGATTCGTTTTAGTATAAATACTACGCATGTTTTACTTATAAATTCCAATAGCTTTAAGCATTTTCTCCTTACTTCAAAAAATATATATGTATATACTTACTGCCTTATTCATAAAAAATATTTCAGGTTTATTAAGCGCTTATTTGACATATTTCTATGGGAAATTTGTCAAATGAACCTGTAATAATTCTCCTCTTTACCACTTAGAATAAAATCCTAATTTACCATGTTTAGCAGATTTAATAAGTGTATCATTTGCACATCCTCCATGGTGCATTATTATTATTATTATTATAATGAAAACCATGCCATCGATAGGGGAGCTTAAGCAAGCAGTTTGCTTCAGCAGTTATTTATTTGATAGTGTCAAGGTAAACTTATCATGCAAAAATATTGCAATCAATCAATAGCAATGCCACTACTTCAACAGTCAGCCAATAATATAACACAAGTGCTGCAAATGAGTAACAAATTGCAGTTTATAAATTGAAAAAAGGAAGCTGTATTAAAAATTGCAAAATTAATAAAGAAAAAAACGATAGATTTCCTCTTTTATTCGTGTGCTTAAATGCAAATATGTATTGAAAATTAGTTATTAAAAATGCTTAGAATTCAATTTTAAAAAAATAAATAAAGGAGATTTTTATTAAAGAATTTTTCATTTAAAGTAAAGAATTTTGAAATATGTATTTTCCTTGTTTTTTTAGTTAAGCAACGTCTATATAAATTTCGTTCCCGCTTATATAACTCATCAAAAGAATTCAACCCAAAAGATTTTTGAAAACGTTTTTAAACAGCTTTGTAGCTTCCTTTAAGGGTAGATTTTGCAAATACAGACAAAGTTTTTCATTTTGAAATTTGTATGAAAAAAATTTTTTGAAACGAATTTTTGTTATTTTTCATACAAATTTGAAACTTTTAGAAACGAATTTTTTTTATAAAATCTGCTAATTAATTAAACTACTTTTTCAAATGAATATTTATTATGCCCCTTGTATTTGTAAATTACAAATACTACTAATAATTTTTGAAAATTATATTTTAATGATGAGTGAAGGCCACAGAACACAAACATGTCCACAGTATCCGGTTTTTGCAGGTCGTATGTGTGCGCGCTGTAAATTGTCTTTTTAATATAATATTCGTATTAAAATAACTATGGCTTACATATCGAGCCATAACTGGTAAAATAGCTTAAGCGACATATTTTTTGGATTTCGTTGTTTTTAAGAAAATCGACTGTTTATGTTCGGTTTTGGTTAGAAATGAAAATTATGCTCCTTAAGCTATTTTGGCAGCTATGACACGATATATTAAAATTTATATTCTTTGAACGTAATTTTTTATCAAAATTATGTATGTATATCTTGTCAAACTTTATGCCAATGGAGACGACATTCAAAACGGGATTATAACTGCTGCCTGCAACCAATATTTTTTTCCATTTTATTTTAACCCCGCAATGTAAATATTGCCACATACAACACATCAGTATGTTTTTGCAAAAATAATTTTTAATTTATTAACATTACACTGGCATTAATATGACACACTCTGTGTCTGGCCCCTGTGCCAGCATACTTTTTTTTAAACTTGCACACATTTATTTGCTTTACTTGATATACATGCATTTTTTTAATTACACTGTGCATCATATATTTAAGTTAGTAAGTGGTTGGAGCATTTTTAAGGGAGAATTGAAAACAACTGCTTCAGGGCTGAGAGTTTATTGATCTAAAACCTGCGAAAAATCGTCCCAAAAAATTCTAAAATTTACCACAAAAAAAATAACTTTATTATTATAAAAATATATGAAAAAGTTTACTTAAATTTTGTTTTATTTTACTACATTTTTAATTAAATTCTATGAAATATATAAATTTTTTTTGTACTGTGATTTGAGAAATTGAATTCCTACAAAATGTTAAGAGCCACGACTCAATTCATACTCAATTCATTCAATACTCAATTCAACTTAATACCTAATATTGGAAAAAGACGACTATATTTCAACTGAAATCTGCCATAAAGTGCATTTGAATTGTAAATTGATCCTTTTCTTAAACCATCAGCCTCTAAGACTGACAACTCTTTATTAAGCAATTTAACAATACATTACAAGCTCGATTTGGGCAACCAACGATTATTGCAACACCCCGATTAGTGCAACAGGTAATTTTTTTTAACAGTCTTTATAAGTGCAACTTTTTTCAATAAACAGTCCCGATAAGCGCAACTTTTTCTCTTTTAGTACATTTAAAACTTTTTTCTCTCTGAATTCACTGAATTTAAAATCGAATTGGAAAATTTCCAAATTCGGTTTCCTGTTATATTCGACAATATCTACCAGGAATATAATAACACATACCAAGTAATTTTGGTCACACAATGTTACCTGTTAAAATAATCTAATATATTTAAATTTGTTTTTCGACAAGAACACCCGTAAATTTTCTATTGCAGATAGTGGAATCAAAATTACCTTCAGAACTCAAATTCAATGTGCGATATATATGTTGTTAAAAATCTTATTATTTTCTTTCTGGAAAACCTTAAGGATATTTCTGCATAGTCCGCTAATTATTTCACTAGCTTTCCACTGCTTGTGCAGCCAAAAATCTAATGAAACCTTACGTTAATATTATAAACTCTATATATTTATTATTTGTGAATATATTGTGTGAAATTTTAATTTTTTTAATAGCTGAAAAAAAATTAAATTTCAATATGGGGTCAAATGCTATTTGGATATCAAATTTTTAGCTAAAGCTTTTTTAAACTTTTTTCATTTACAGGTTTCTTAGATTTTGAGTGATATATTTTTTTTATTTTTATTAAGAATACAGTGTAATTATTTTCCGCTGTGGCATCTATCTGGTTTTCTTCACAACACGTTGCATGTGAAGCTATAAATCAATGTCATCATGTGACATAATATTATTTTAGCAACCGAGAGTTGAAATAAAAATCTCTTTTCAAAAAAAAAATAATAAAAGAATAAAGTTGATTATTTTCATAATTAATGGTAGAGTTTTCACTGGCTTGCAGATGACTGTGTGTGGGAAATTGTTTGCCGGTATAGAGAAGTATACAACAAATAGTTGAATGAATTTTTTTTGCATGCAATTTTCTGATATTTTTTCTAATTTTTATAAAAAATAACGTTGAAAGAATTTATTTTTTCAAAGTTATTATTACTGGTATTCCTTCTACCTTGTCACTTTTTATTTCTTTTATTTTTTTATTTTTTGCCTAAAATCATTTTTATTTATTTATTATGAAGGCTTTAATGTGAAACTTACTGCTGTCATGTAACTGATAATTATAAAAAAGTGAGTAAATTAATTATTCCGCCTTGTCGTGAATAAAATGTGAAAGTTTTGAAATTTTCATGGGAACGTTTGTTCCCGCTATTAATTCGTAGTGAATGTAAAAAAAAGAGATGACAATTTGCAAAGCTTAATACACAAACACACAAAGTTTTTGTTTCAAATGCAATGTTAACCGATAAAAAATAAACAACTCTTCACCGTAACAATAATTGCTTCATCACTTTTAGCCCACTACTTTTTAGTCGTGCTTAAACACTTTCAAAAGTACTTTTATTTGCTTTTCAGTAAAAATTACTCTACGCAAACCTTAACATGACAAACTTCGTACTAATACAAATACAACGAGGAAAGGACTATGAGTTCCTTGCTTTTTTCATCTTCTCTCTAGCTATAAATATTTATCTAGTCAAGTATATCCTGAAAATTTTCTGGCGCACATTAAAAACTCGCAGTCGATGATAAAAAATCACCACCACCAGCAGCAGCAGCAGCAGCAGCAGTAGCTTTACACATTTAACTAATGCAACGAAATGCAACTTTAAGCTTTGGCTTTTAGGTGTCATTAAAACAAATTTGAAAGCTCGTTTTTCAGACATGACTTTCATACACTTAAGTACACTGACATAGCATAACATTGACATACGCTGACTTACAACTAACCCACAATTTTAATGACTTTCCTTAGTTTGATAAAAAGGTCATGCATAGTGTTTTTGTTTTATATTTTGTCCTAAAGTTATAGATTTTTTTCATGGCAAAAAAAAAAGATGAAAAGAAATTAAGCCCATGAAGTGGCATTAGTAACTTAAAGTGGAGTAAAAGTATTTTGCAAGGTGCGACAAAAGAAAAAAAGCAAAAGTTTATGTATAAAACAAGGATGTTAGATTACTGCCTTATGCCAACAGGAATTCCTTACAAAAGGAATATACTTATATAGGCAAGTTGTCAGAAAATTTTAATTAAATACCTTGTGACTCTTAACAGCAGAAGCTCACTGTATACCAAATACTGAATGAGTTTTTAAATATTTTAGTAATCATTGTTATAGAATTGCTTTAGCAATTTGAGGAAATTGTGATCTAACTTGAAGGTGACGTGACAAACTAAACATTTTGGATAAGGTCGGAATTCTATAAATTTTATAATTCATGCATAATGGCAGCAATAGTTCTTGATATTTGTGATGATATCTCACACTTACTTTGGTTTATTTAAATTTGTTAAACTCTTTATTAGCAAATAGAAAGATTTTCATGCTAAAGATTTTGTGAAAACTTATTGGACTTCAGTCTCTACAAATGTATTTCAAACTAGTCCTCCTTGAACCGCCATCTGCTCTTCTGCCAAGCAAACAACAATGATATTGTCAGCTTTACACAACACTTAGCATAACAGGCAAATGTCAAATAATATCAAATATCAAATTGCAACAACAAGAAGCAATCAAATACTAAAAGACATGTAAGAAAACAAACACAAAAACGATCTACAAACAAACACTCATGTTGAGTTACCAGTATACATACGTTCAGGCCATATAAAATATTTAGACAGTCATCAGTAGAGTAAACAAACATGCATACATACATATAAACATACACATTCAACTTGAACAACTAACAAACACTAAAAAAATTTATTACAACACTTTTTATAATGTTCTTTTTTCTTCTGCTTTTGCTTTAGTGATGCATGAAAGCAATGAGAAATTTAAAAGCACTAAAAGCAGTCTTGATACTTTTTTGTCAAAGAATTTTTCTTTGCTGCGGAGCAAAGAGAGAAACTTTGTAATTGGTCGAGTGGAAAAATGTCAGTACAATTGTTTTGACAATATAAAAACTATCAACAGTTATTGCAAGGCAACAACTTAAAGCAACCAATACAAATACATATACTCTTTATATCTCTGTACCACCACATGAACTAACAACATGGCTAAAAGCCAAAAACAAAATCCCCATATCAAACTCAGTGGTTTTACAATATATTGCAAATAATACAAAACTTGTAGACATTCGTTT
This sequence comes from Nowickia ferox, assembly GCA_936439885.1. Classification (NCBI taxonomy): domain Eukaryota; kingdom Metazoa; phylum Arthropoda; class Insecta; order Diptera; family Tachinidae; genus Nowickia; species Nowickia ferox. The sequence continues at coordinate 6,985,799 of OW387026.1, forward strand.
TATTATTTTGTAAAAACAGCAAGCTGTTAAAAGATTGATAAGATAAAAAAATTAGAACAAATTTAAAAAAAAGCAATAGTATGAAGTAGTGGGCTGTTTTTTATTTCAAAGCACTAGTTGATTCCTGTAAAGCAAATAATAAAGTATTCTACAATATTTGAAAAAGCAATTTCAAAAAAAATCTTACAACGGAAATTACTTTTATATGTAATTGACAGCATTTTTTTTAGCAATTGATAACAGCACAAAGATTGGGAGATGTTCACTGTTAATATTAGGCCTTGCACAGTATTTGTTGTCGCTCCTTAAAGTATGCCCAATTTATTTTCAATATTTAATTCATTATAATATTTAAAACAGAAATTATCTCTTATGTCCCTTTTCGCAATGAATGATTAAGAGTTAACGTGCAACTGACAGTTTTTCCTACAAAACTTGCCGTTAAAGTCCCTGTTAGCTTTAAATTGTATATTGTGAAAAGGGAAGTTTATGTTTTTTTTCCACTAAGAATTGAATTTATTTTCAACAAAATACCTTTACACAAAGAGTTTTAAAAATTATGGAGTTATTGCGCTTTATTTCTACTTTAAGTTGGCAAATTCTTTTAAGTGGCGGCCATTTTGTCAGCCCTCAAGTAATTTATATTAAGTTTGGCTTGGCATTTCAATATGAATAGACTGGTGCCTGAACTTCGCTTCCAAATTGTGCAAATTTATTTTAAAAGTCATGGCTCTGTTCGAAATACATATGGCTCACTGCGTTCATTTTACGGTCAACATAATCGTCCATCAAAGCAATTAATTCGATTAACTAATGAACGTTTTTGCACCACGTTTACTCCACAGAGACGTTGCACAGTGCGGAACCATTTTTCCGTACTTACTTAAAAACGATGCTCGTCAGAATATTACACTCAATGGTGAGCGATATAGAGTCATAATTATTGATTTCTTCATTGAACAATTGAACAGCCATGGTCAGCAGCTAGCTGTGGTTTCAACATGATGGCGCAACATGTCACACAGCTTGTGCCACAATTCATTTATTAAAGGAAACATTTGGTATCCGCATAGTTTCACGTTTTGGACCCGTAAATTGGCTTTCAAGATCACTCAATGTAACGCCGCTAGACCTCTTTTAGATAGAACTTTTTGTAAATAAATATTATATGGAATACAACAAAAAAACCAATAGCAAAATTTTGTTTGTGTAAAAAATTTCAAAAATTTTCTTAACTATTTGGTCTGAATTTGAACATTTTTAACTGGTCTTTAGTCGTCATAAAACAGTTAAATTTCTTCTGTATACACAAAAATATGTTTGATTTGTTTTGGTTTTTTGTTGTATAATTAATAGCAGCTGTTTTGAGCTGGCAACTCCGTGATGTAAAACCGGCCTTATATTTCACAGGCTCGCATTTAATTTTATGCATTAAATTTATGTGTGTTTTAATGTCGTTACAACATTTATTAGCCTTGTTTTTTCTTTTTGTACCTTGAAAAAATTTAAGTCTTCATTTACACTCTTTTGCTGCAATTTATTGGAAATGAAAAATAGTTTCTAAATTTCTAACACTAACAAAAAAAAAAAACTCTTCCCTTAAAGAAAATGCATTCAATTTGTCAACATGTTTCTCTAGATTCTCCAAAATCCACCCACATCAATAAAACTCAAAAGTATTTAGGGGGGAATTTGTAAAACAAAATTTACAGGTGCCGTTGAGTTATTCAAAAATGTTTGGCAAAGAGTGTCTCTGCTTGTGGAGAAAACTTTATGAAATGCATTTTAGCACTTGATCACATACAACTTTTGCTGCTTTTGCTTTTGTCGTTGGCAAACTAAAACTAATGGCAAATAAGAATAGCTGGTATATTTTCAAATTAAAAGCAATACTTTTATATACAGACGTATAATTATGGTTGCCAGATTTTATTGAATAAACCCTCTACAAGTTTTAGAACCATAAGTAGGACTCAATTTAAAAATTAGTCAATGAACTTTCATTTACGTTTATTGCAAAGAATTAAGAAATTACGAGCTGTATGGAAATGAAGAAGCTCCTTTTATTAAACAGTCTATACAAAGATTTTTCTGTAATTATTAGTTACTTTTGAAAATAAGTAATAAATTTACATAAATATGCAAAAATAAGCAGGTTCTTCTTTTGAGCTGAGATTTTCTTACGAAATTTTATGAAATTTTAAAAGTCAAATTAATGCAAATATTAAATAAATGCAGGCTTTGTTGTTATGCATCTTAACTGAAGCTTTAATACTGTTAAATGTACTTTTGAATATATTTTACTACAAATTCTGTCATAAAAATGACAGCGAATGTGAATAATTAAGTTGAAATTTTTAACACATTTTCTTTCACCATCGTTATATTTATTTCCATTCAGACAACAACTACAGTTCGGCAACATTTTGACATATTTATTTTAACTGACTTTTTAACACAATAAACGCCATATAAATGGAGTCTCTTGCTGCTTTACCTGTGTGTAATATTTTTTTATATGACACTAGTAAAAATTTCATTTTTTGTTTCGTTTTCTGTTTCAATATAAAATTGTTTATTTGTGCAGTTGTTGAAAAACATTAAACAAGCCGCACTATGAACACAACAGTTCACTGTCGCAAGAATTATACAGACATTGAACCAATTTTTTTTTATTTATAAAATAAGTATTCCATGGAGTTCTATTTTATATACAGCAAAAGTATTTCAAATATATTGGTGATTACATAAATGTGCTTTCCGTTTCCTTTATATGTATGTATACAAACAAACTGAGAGTATCAGCAGCAAATACCCAGAGACATAAAAGACGTTCAAACATAAAGCATACAAATTTTAATTTTTTTTTTATTCTTTTAGTTATTTTTTTATATAAATGCTTAAATTTGACTTGTGAAAAAATCACGTTAATGTTGTTGATTTGTTTTACTGGGCTGTCACTGTCACTGTCACTGTCAGCTGGCTGTGTGGCATGTTTGTAAATGACACTTGGTAAACGACTTTAGAAGTTGTATTTTCTTTTTTAGGAAACCATTTTAAGCATGTGAACTTTTTCTGAGGTTGACATGTATGCTTGTCTTTTTAAGTCTTACATTCATCACTTTCTTTAAAGGAAATATCGAAGAAAATTTTGTGTCTGTCGGTATCACTTTGATCGCTTTAAAGAAAAACAGAAGTCATTAACAGTTTTGTTATTGTGGCAAAATAATGGCTCTTTTCTATTTATAATTCATCAATGTTTGTCAACGAAAGTTTGTTTTGTCTCTCTTTGGCATCATGGCTTTAACAATAATTTGGAAATTTGCTGACTGGTGTAAAATGGCACCAATCAAAAAATTAATACAAAAAACAGTCGATTGTAACGGCCAAATGCTTGAAACAAAAATTATCAAAATGCAATTCTTGGTCTTTCAGAAGTCATACATGTTTTATGCGCAGCTAAGTAATGAACTTTTTTTAACTCTCCTAGGATTAATTCTTCGATTTGTTTGAAAACTTTTTAAGTTTAATTTGATCTCTTAGAGATATAGAGAAATGAGAAAACAAATATAAAAATTTTTGTCTGGATTAAAATATTTGGCCCAAAAAAAAATGGGTAAATTATGCTTTATTCTATAGCTAGCGGACGGCTCAATATAAAACCAAGAAACTAGGCCCACATCTATTTGTTGTCGATCAACTCTTAGTACTACTTACAGCCTCAAGTCATTTAATCGGCCACACTGCACATAGCAAAATACTGAAAGTATGACTCAATTGTTCTCGACAAACCTAAGCTTCTTAAGCATTTATTTCTTAAAAATTCTCTCTAATCATCTATCTTCTAACTTAATTATGGGCAATTCTTTTGTGACGGGTGTTGCCAAGACAGTAGATTTTTTTTGTTGTAATTCAAAAATATAAAATTAATAATTTAAAAAAGGTGCAATTCTCAAGCATTTTAGTCTGCAAAGCATTTATTACTAGATAGAAATGGGCATCAAAAATCTTTTACGCGTGTGATCTAACAAATCTCAGTAGGATAACTTTGATAAAAGAGTCTTTAGAACGTACACTTTAAAGTAAATTGTTCATTGTTCGTTTTTTGGTTGCATTATATACTTGCTGCCTAAAAAGAAACTCAATTTGTCTTTAAAAAATATTTTAACATAAGTGTGCCGGGTGTGACCAAAAAACTAATAACTATGGCATTTAATTTATATTTACATTTTAATTTATTATTCATAGCACTTACTTTCCTACTATGGGAAAGTATAAAATTTTATTGATTTTTTTTTTTAATTTATACTGTGACGGGTGGACCAAAAATTTTAATATTTCAATTAATCCACAAAACTCTCATTATAAGCGATACAAGACTTCAACAAAAGGCACACAAGAGTGTATACTCGTATACGCCACTAGATCATAAACAGTCACAACTCAAAATTGTCCAAATGGTTTGTTCTTTCATAACGATCTCAAAAAAAACTTGTTTTGCAACCCAGTCTTCTTCAAGATTGTAAAATATCCTTATGTCTGCTTTTATGTTACATATTTGCCTCATTTGTATAGATCCAACAGCTTTTTGTCACTCCTAAGACATCTGTGATTGTTTGAGTTGTGAGACTGTTCATTATTTAGTGTGCGATAAAGACTTTTAAGAGACAACAATTTTTGTTAAAGATGAGAAAAGTAATAAAAGTAAGCGTTACATTAAGACAAAACATACAGAGATGAATAGCAGAGTATTCAGCATATTCTCATTTCAAAGCGTTTTCAAATTGATAAAAAAAAATATAAAAAAATTTCATTACTTTTTAGATCATTCATAATTGTTATTCTCTTGTAGACATCAGTTGAAAAATTTTTATTGAAAACAAGTAAGCTGTTTTTTTTCGTTTTGCGTTAAATTGCCTACATTTAAGATAAATAAAAAATTTTTTTTGGCCTTCATTACCAATTTTGAAAGCTGTAATTTCAGTTAAATTTTCACTTACTTCAGCTTCAGGCCTTTCTAGTTGGTCGCATTACCCCTTAATGTTATTCAAATTAAAGTTTGGTTATTGCCTTCCGTAGTTTATCTTAATATTGGAAACAAATTAAGCTTTCTTGCCTTCATTTCATTAAAAAAAATATATGTATGTGTATGTATATAGATGATATATCTTTTGCTTGGTATGAAAGAAAATGATTGAAAAACAAGAGGAAAAAGTATGTTTTTCCGTTTCTTTTTTTATGCACACGTTTTTTTATATGCAAAATGTTTATGACATTTTAATGACTCACGTCGTTACAACATTTAGATACGTTGCAAACATCAGAAAAGTTGTTTATAGCTGTCGCAAAGGCACCTCTGCCAGCTATTGGTGCTTGATGCGACAATGAATTACGAAGCAATTTTTATCTTTTTTTTTTTTTTTTTTGCTTATATTTTTATTTTTTAATTTTTTTTAATACACCACGTGTCATGACATAGTTTTGTTGGGAACGTGGTATTTTTTTTTTCTATCATTTATCAAGATAAATACACCGTGTAGCTTAGGTAAAGTTGCATACGTTGCACAGTGCAATATTTTCATAATATAGATAAGAAAAATTTGATTTTTTTTACATTTTAGTAAAAAATTTTAATCAGATGTGCAAGAGAACTTCTTATTAAGGGTTAGAATTTGTAAGCACAAACATATTTTTCATTTTAAAATTTGTATGGAAAAAATATTCTTTAAAGCGAATTTTTGAAATGTTTAGAAAAGAAATTTTTACAAAATCTGTTTATAAATGAGAATTTATAAAAGTTTTGGATAAATTTCTAACACTAACAACATTTTGGTTCGAATTACAAATGACAAAAACACTTAATGTAAATTGCAAATATTTTAAATGCCGTAAATGACAAACGTCGCCTTAAGTGTACACTATTGCAATGTCATAGCAACCCATAATGTGTACTCAACATTATAATACAATTGCATGGCAAATATTTTTGTAGAAAATTTAAGCCCAATATATTGCCGCTGAGAACTGGGTTTTTGCTACTTGTTTTGAGAAAGAGATGAGAAGGCTCATACAACGAAAAGCTAGAGCACATCTTGTACATTAAACGTTCATAAGATTTACTATGTCGTGCTGAGTCCATAGTGATAGGGACTCAGCACGGGGTTCTTACTTTTTGGTTTTTCATAGCTATGCTATTTATTTCACGACACAGGATCAGCTTCCATTGAGATGGTTGAGCTTTGGTTTCCACGTCATAACCATAAACCCACGATTCGTCACCAGTTATGACCCTCTGTAGCAAATTTGGGTCGTAGCGGACATAGTCCAACAGCTCATTAGCAATGTTCATATGCAATGATGTTTGGTCGAAATTGAGCAATTTTAGTACGAATTTCGCGGTGACCCGTCTCATGGCCAAATCATTGTTAAAAATCGAATGGCACGAGCCAATCGATATGTCTAGATCCTCAGCAAAATTCCTAATGGTGATTAGACGATACCAATACCATTTTCTTCATTTCATCAATTTTTTCGTCAGTTGAAGGGCGTCCGGCATGCTCTTCGTCGTTCACATCTTCTCGGCCTTCTGAGAACATTTTGTACCACCGATAAACGTTGCTGCGGTCCAAGGTAGCTTCTCCGTGTGTCACAGCCAACATTCGGAGTGCATCCGCGCACTTAATTTCATGTTTCACACAAAATTTAATACAGGTTCTTTGTTAAATTTTTTTTTTTTAAATAAGTAAAAATCGAAGACGAGCTAAAAAGCGTGCAAGCAAAGCAGCTGTCACCAATTAACTGAACATTCAAAATGGCCGAAATTTTCGGCATAAGTGAGAGACATGAGTAACAATATATGCCATAAAAAAATTCAAATTTCCCGATACGTTTTGAACAAACCTCGTATTTGCATGCTGCATTAAAACTTTAGTTTTCCTAAAAATTTACTGGGCCAACGATATGCTCGTACATATGTATATGTGTCCATATGTATGTGTCCATAATTCTGCGACAAAAAAAGAAAAAGTGTTTAACTCGAGATAAGCTCATTTTGAGTTAATGGCACCTGTGTAATTTATATATTTAAAAGTAACTCTGAACCAAATCACAATTATTTTGTGCGATTTTTCAGGAAATTATAGCACAATGAATTGATGCTTACGTTTTTACAATTTAATATCTCATACGGAATAATTGCGTAATGTAGCTTATACTTTGGCTTATTTCTTATCAAATAAATTATTTATAATGCTTAAAATGAAGTTTTCCTAAAAAAAAATAAAATTGAATACCTAACTTTCCAGTTTGACTGTAAAAGTATAAATATCTGAAGACTTGAAAGCTCAAAAGTGAGATCTCATACAAAACAGTAACATATGACTTAAGCACTTTTTCCTATTGCCATAGAATTATTGTATGCAGTGTCGTTGTAAACTAAAAGTTATTAAATACCTGTATAATATTGAAAACTTTTCTATGTCCATATGTATGGGTATGTATACGAGAAAATCTGCTACACTTACATACATACATGCATACATTCATATACTGTGTGTGCTGTGACAAATGATGATAAGTTTTCCACATGTGCGCTTGTATATGCCAAAATTTGTCAGCATGGTCGTTAAAAAAATAAGAAAATTCAAGTTAACTGATCGTCATGATGATGACAAAAATATTTTTTATTTTATGCTCATGTAACTGCTGTTATATTAAAAAAAGAAATACGAACAATCATAAAGATACTGGCTGCTTGTCAATGCAACTTTACTTTTTCTGCTGTTGTTAATTACAGCTTCAATACTTTTGGGGACAAGTTCGCATATTTTTGATACACGACTACGACTTGGGCAGTATACTTCATCGCTTTATGAAAATTAAGTTTTAGGTTGAGCCATAAGCGCCAAAAAAAAGGTTAACAGACACACATTTAGATCTGTTTTTTGACGAAAGTCGTTTATTTATGATCACATATAATCGATTTTGTTCAAAATCTTAAATTCAAAAATTATCTCACTTAAGCTTGTTTGGCGGTTATGGTATGATATGAAAAAATTTACCTGAAACTTTTTTACTTATATCCCAATATGCAACGTCCCGAAATACTGCGTATTTATTCGAATTTTCAGTACAAATTTAATACTACCTACACTCCGATGACTTTACCTGAAAAATTTAAGCAATTTTTTGCCCCACATTTTATATAATTTCTATAGACAAACATTTATGACATTCTATACTCGTAACTGTTTTTTTTACTAAAATTATACTATAAATTTTTATGATTATAAAAAACGTATAGACTCAGTGCTTATATTCATATTTTCCATAAGCCAAAGCCTATTGTAGTAAAAGAACATCCCATTAAATACGTATATATATATGTGTGTGTGTGTGTTTGTATATATATACGTGCGTATGCGAAAAACATTATACACTCTCACGCTTTTCAATGCACAGACACTCAGGCGTCCGTATGAACTCTACTCTCTCACAACTTTTAAATGTATAAATATCCGTTGATTTCCGCTTGACAATGATAAATTATAAAAAAAATACATAACATACATATATATTTTTTTATTTATTTATTTCTTTGCACGTACATACTTAAATCTTTTTCTTATTAATAAATTGTAGCATCCGCTGACATTGAACATTTTTACACTGATTGATTGACTATCAATATTTAAACGGCAGCAATACTAGTGTGCTAAAGTACAACGTACAATACAAGTCTCTGAATGTTTAAAGAAAGCAGTTAGATTATTTTAAAGCAATATTATGATTTAAAATCATAGTAGCACAAAAGTTAAAAAGCGAATGTATTAAGGCGTATTAGTATTAGTGAAGTGCAAAAACCACCCAGCAAACACAAACAAAAGCGTTTGAAATAGCATTATAGGCTTTTAAAAAATTCTTGGAGTGAAAAGTAGAAGTGCTGCAGCTTTTAGAAACAGAAGATAGAAAAAAGATATTAACAATGAAGTAATTATTAATAATAAATCTCAGAGTTCATTTAACAGTATTTAATTTATTAAATTTCACTTTGAAATTTTCAAATTAACTCCCTTTATTTGTAGTTGTTGCAAATTTCGTAAAATTTTTTTATTAATCATTTAAACTAAAGGGTGTTTTTAATAAAGTTTTAAGTTGGCTTTTTTAACTAACGGCCATTTTTTCAGCTGCCAAGTGATTTTTATTTAGTTTGGTTTGGCATTTCAACATGACTAGACTGACGCCTGAACAACATTTCCAAATTCTGCAAATTTATTTTAAAAGTCATGGTTCGTTTCAAAATACACATTCGCGCACTACGTGCATTTTATGTTCAACATAATCGTGGATCAGAGCAATTAATTCGATTAACTATGGAATGTTTTCGCACCAAGTTTACTATAAATGATAATTAGCATCCATAGAGACGTCGCGTCGTACAGTGCGTACAGAAGAAGTCATTGCTGTTGTACTGCGTATCGTAGAGAAAGACCCGAGTAAGTCTATAGAGTCTATAATCAGGTTATAGACTTTTTCGTTTATCTCTGATGTGCAGGAGATGTCCTCTGTCCTTTCTTCACCATCCCTTTTCTAACGATGATAACGTATATACATATTGTTGCCTTAATATACAGGTACAAAGGCCCTAACTCATTATTTTTTGAAATCGAGCTTGTTGCATTTTTCGACACATTAGATTTTCTTCTATCGAAATATAGAAAAACTCGCTTTCCAAATAAAAAATATGAGTTTGAGTCTTTCTATATTAAGGTAGCAATATCTAGGTATGTATGACCATAAACATACTAAATTTATATTAGATCCTTTAGTTCATATAAGGAGTCTAGGGCCTCTACAGCCATACGAGTACTAATTGCCTCTTTCAAAAAAAATTTGCTTAAGTCGACCTAAGCGATTGTTGCATATTGCCACAGATATAACACCATTTACATAAAAAAAATTCTGTTACATTTATATCAGATATTAAAATTACATTCTCATTTATTAAATTTTACACACCTTTGCTAGTGAGAAAAATATTTCATTTCATTTTCCTTGTATCAGCACTTTCGCAAAGCACGACTAATGCCAAAGATTCATTTCGCTAGAATTTTTCACTGGAAAAAATATTTACATACTCGTACATATGTATGTATGTATGTATGAATGTGTATTGAAATGGAAATTTTCCTTTTGTTTTCTTTCCTTAATTTCAAACTAGTTCCACAAACAAATCATTACAAATACGCAAAATGCCAACAAATATGGAACATTTGTTTATGTCAAAAACATGTTTCCTGTCTCAAACTTGGTTTTTTTTCATCACATGCACAAAGGAAAAAAATAATAAAAAAAATTGCTTAAGTCTTAAAGTTCAAAAGAAAATAAAGAACACAAGGAAATGAACGAATGTTTTATTTTGGGTATTTATATTTTACATACATACATGCATACATATATGAATTTTCTTTTGCAGTTTTTTGGTTTTAGCATAATGCTTGCCACATGTGCTTTGAATTACTAGCGACATAAGAAATGTCTTTGGATAAACATTGATGCTATTGCCAAATTTTTGTCATTATTGTCAAACGTTTTATTGGCTAAAACGATCTTAAATATTTATACGCATACACACATATGTTTATTAATGAAAATTTCACATATCGCCAGCTTTTGATGTTTTTTATCCAGCAAACTTTAGCACATTGTTTGAAGTTCTCTTTAAATTTAAATTATTAAACGAAGCGTAATATAGAACAAAATAAAATAATTTTGCTAATTTTTTTCTCTATCATATCAAATAAACTTTTACTTTTTATCACTTAATATAATTTCCGTAAATTTTTTGCTCTTCTACTTTTAATTAAGTTTTTCATTAAAAGTGATACTCACTTTTCTTTCCTGTTTTCCTTTCCTTTACTTGCTGTTGTCAAGATTTTATTCTCCTTTTTATCAATTATCTGCCTAAATTATTTAACATATAAATTAGTAATGATGCATTTTTGCTTGTATTGAAGATGGAGTTGAAATTTCGAGGGTTTTTCTATAGTTTTGTTTAACCTTGGCATGAAAGTATAATGAAATTTGTTTCAAACACAAATAAAACTTTTTGTTTAAAAGAAAATTGTTTCATAATGAGTTTTTGTGTAATTAGTTGATGTTGTTTCTTATAGGAAAAGCACTGTCAACCTACATATAATGTATGAAATTTACTCAGGTAAAAAGGCAAATTGCGTATTAATAAACGAGTTGTAAACTTGGCAACATTAACCTTTAATTTTGTGAATAGTTTCATGGCAGATAATAGCAAGTAAACTTTTTATTAAAAGCTTAAAAGACTCTTAAAAACCCAATTATTTACAGAATGTTAAAGGTATCATTCCGCAACAAAATGTTGCAGATTGGTTTTTCCCCCACAACTTTGACTTTGTAGCACTGCTTCATTTGCCAATTTTAGTTTGTCTTTTCATCATGAATAGACTTATGCCAGAGCAATGATGCAAATTGTTAAAATTTTCTATCAAAATAATGACTCTGTTGGTAAGATTTATCTTGCACTTCTCCCTCTGCCTCATAGAATACCTAAATTTTTCCCCAGGAATTTTCCCCCAGGGAAATTGTACTATATAATTGGAGAAATGAGAAATTGTTACTCAATTTTTGAATATCGAGTTTTCATCATATTTGGATGTTTTGAGGTGCTGGGAGTCGATTCGGAGTATTTTCGCGATGATGTCCTTTTGGATGCATTTGAGTATGTGTGTTTGAACCGGTCTATGGATCGGAAGCAAATTTCGCCGCATTTCCACTCAATAGCAGTCATAATCATCTATCAGAGCAGCTTTTCCAAAAAACTATGGATCGTTTTTGCTCAACATATTCTATTAATAATAATGTGCAGCTTGTGAGACGCAAACGATTCCACGGCTATGAAATGGGGCAAAATTTCGTCCAAATTTCATTTGAACAAGGCCAAACACTCGTGCGCAGTTGTCACATAATCTCCGATCGCCAAGCATAATTATTTTTATTATTATTATTACAACTCTATGGAAAAATTTCCTTACAGACTGATATAGGACATACAATTTAGTAAAGTATAAATTACAATAGATCAACTATTTAAATGTATAATAATATTACGATTTATAACATTCAAATTGGATGTCCCATTTTATTGAAGCAACAGCATAATATTCTCCAAGGATTATTCATTGCAAAGTTAGTTTGATAAGTGATGTTCCATGTCATCACTGCAAGATCGTAATGATCGTAGAGGAATATGGAAGTAGAACTTCTTTAATATAAGCTCCGGTGGTATATTTCTTTTGATAAAATTCATATTGGCAAATTGATCTCAGCTAATGAGTAAGAAGGAAGGATTAGAAAGTCTTGATAGACAATTTTTAAGGAAATTATAAGGAATTGCTTTTGTATGTATTCGATGTGATCAATGTGCAAATTGTAGAACGGATTCCATACAATTGATCCATATTCCAAAATATTGCAAATTTTTTCAAATGTTTCGGGCCTGAAGACCTCAGCTGGGCGTTCGGCATGTCGAGTTCGTTCTGCGTTTTAACAGCCACAATGAAACTCAGTAAGTCACATTCTTACCATTGACATTTAAAGTGAAGAAGACCCATAGTACTTGTCAAGCTTAGCCTTGATTTGCTTTACGCTTCTTTCCCGCAAATAATAATGCTTAATGAGCACGGGAAATTTACTCTTTTCATTACCTTCTAAAATCACTTGGTACTCTGCTATCACTAGCTAACAAACTCAAACTAATTGCTTTTGAACAATTTTCATATTTTATTTTCGTTTTCATTTTAAAGTATCAGTAAAACGTTTGCTTTCAACAGCGCTAGTTTTTTATTAGCCAAAAATAAATACCAGCCTTTAATGTTTTTCTCAAAATAGTAGTTTGTGTAAGCCAACTAACAACAGCATGCCACTTGTTAAAGTCTATTAAAATGGTTTCCTTTGCATAATAATTTAACACAAATTTTCTGCAATTTGTAAAATTTTGTACAGAACTTAATTAAAAACTTTGGAGATTTTCAAGCCTACATAATACTTTGATAAAATTAAAATGTCTGATAAAACTTAAAAGCTTTAAAAGCCATAAAATAATTGCAGAGATATTAATCCTTAAATAATAATATGAGATAGCTCAATGACCATATTGGCAAAAAATAGAGAAAAAGTTTAAGTGTGAATTTTTAATAAACTTGATATTTCTAGGCACAAAAAAAATTTGTCTCAAACAAGAGGACACAGTTTCCTTAAGAAAGTTCATACTTAGAATGTCAAGAAAAAGTAAAAAAAATGTGTGTTGTCCTCTAAAAGACATTCAAATTAAAAGCGGCGAAAACAGTCAACTGAACAGCTGAGACCAGGGCTGTCAAATGGCGATTTTTCGCAAACGTGATGATTTCTCAACTTGTTTGGCAGCTAAATTTGTGATTTGTCGATGTGGTGATAAATAAATATGTTGGCTATTTTAATGGCTACTTTTTTTTGATTAACTTCAAAATTGTTATAATTCCGGAGAATTACTTAGTTGAAAGAGTATTTTAAAAAAATAAACAAGAAATTAAAACAATGTTTGTTTTATGATTTTCCTTATATTAATTAAAGTCATTAAAGTTTTTGAACTAGAATGAGAAAAATGTACCATGAGAATATATTTTTATTTTATAAAATTTTTATTTAAAAAAAAGTAAAGTAAAGTGAAGTAAAAATAAATTTTTTTGTCATGTATATCAAATTGATTTTAGAATTTTTTTACGATTTTTTAAATCAATTTGACGAAATAGGTCGAAAAAAATCTGGCAACCCTGGTTGAGACCATCTGTACTTTTATTACGATAATCGTACCGCTATAATAAATATAACGAAAATTTATCGAGTTTGCTATTCAGTAACATATTTTAACGATATTTGCTGTCGGTTGGAGTAAAAAGAAATAAAATCACAAACTGAAATTCATTGAATTTTTTTTGTGCTTTTCGCTTATTTTTTACATTTTCTATACAGACATACCACATAATATTGAATTAAATTGTGAGTAAGATAAAGCTTGAGACTATCGTTGAAAACAAATTACGGAATCACATTATCGTTGCCCACAAACGAATAAATATATCGATAAATATTACGATCCAGGTACTGGTATTAATTTGCTTTGGAAACGAGTGACTACAGATTTTCTTTTTCTTTGGTTCTATTGATATCTCTCTCCTTCTCTCTCACAGATCATAGTCAAGAGATTTTATAAATTAATATAGTTAGAGGAGAGCCAGAAAATCTCAAAAACTATTGCATAAGTACAGGAGTTATTTAATAATTACTATAAAACAAATCTGCCATTTCTCCGAATTTCAATTTTGCTGCAATTAACCCATTTTGTTTAAAGCCTGGTCAGCTTTATTTTCTAAGCCACATTTAAATGACAACTTTTAGCATTGTTCAACAACATTGTAGTACTGTTCCTGCAGCCATTTATTTTTGGGGCTACATAAATGCACAGATGCATGAATAAATATTCAAAATGCTTGTTAAAACTAGGAATAATTTGAAAACTAGTTATGAAAAGATTACAAATGAATGATAAAAAGGCAATAATAAAGTTATTTCTGATATGAAGATGGGGAAAAAAGCTGACAATACAAGCAGACAATTGTACCAGCAGACACAATGAATTTAAGTGAATAAAATATTAAACAATTATATGACTTTTATGTGAACATGAAATTGCAATAAGACTCATAAGATTTTATGGTTTTCTATAATTAAATTGAAAAAACAGACACAAGAACTTAAAGCAAAGTAAAACAAAACAAATGTTGTAAAGACAAGAAACAAGAAAAAGTCTTTTTTAAACAATATTACTAACACTTGCTTAAACTCATATAATAAGATCATTTGATATATATATATATATATATTTATCTAGCCATAAAATTTTGTGAATAGCTTCTTTGTTATCTTAATAGCTTGCAGCTTCCATTTGATACTTTTGGCAAGCTGCCCACTGAGGCTGTTTTTTTTCTTAAGCTGAAAAACTCTAACTTGTAAAATCAACAAATTCTCAAACTTATTTTTCATAAATTATAAACAAAAAAAGTTCTTTATGACAAAACAGCTTAAAACAAAACAAGCAGCTAGGGAAAATGTTAAGCCTTCATTTCTGCCAGATTTATTAAATAAAA
Source organism: Nowickia ferox (assembly GCA_936439885.1). Lineage (NCBI taxonomy): Eukaryota > Metazoa > Arthropoda > Insecta > Diptera > Tachinidae > Nowickia > Nowickia ferox. The sequence goes on from OW387026.1 coordinate 7,001,014, forward strand.
TGTAGAGCAAAGAAACCGCAAACAAAAAATATTAAAAGTAGTAAACTTAGCATTTTTTTTCGTATGTACATACATACATTTTACTTATAAATAAGTTTTACAGCATTTTACTTTCAAATTGTTTGGTGTCATTTCAGCATTTTCTAGGCTCTGTCGCTCAAAGGTTTTGCTAAAGTCTTAAGTTGTCATTCTGATAGTTTTCTTTCTGAAGAATATTAATTTCACGGCAAAGATTTTAGATGAAACTTATGAAAACTTAAAGTAGATTTGAGCAGGAACGAAAAATGTTAGATAAACAAGAAAAACAGATTAGGTTTTCTTTAATATTTGACTTCACATCACATACAAAAACTTTTTCCCCTAAAAGTCTTGTCCGAAAGTCATAATAAATTCTTTGAATTTGCAAAACTTCTTCATATCAATTACTGTTTGTTACAAGTTTCTCTCAATAATTTTGTACCCATAAGATATCTACAATTAATTATAAATAAAAAGCCAACATAACTGAAACGAATTATGTTGAAAGTTTCTTTGTTGTTTATTAACTAAATTTATGTATAATATAAGTAGACGTAGTTTATTTTGTAAGCTTTTAAGCTTTAAATTATTTAAAATATTTACTCTGTTTTGCATTAATATCAAAAAAATTTAAATATGAAAGTGAGAAGAACGAACAATGAAATCCAGCTTATTTTGTAATTCGCTTGCATAAAAATTAATTATAGATGGCCGCTGATGAACTTTAATTCAAAAATTTAAATTTTAAGTTTTATTTATATATATTTATATAAGTTTTATTTAATGAAACAAAATTTTAATGGCTTGTTTCGACATCTTATTGACATACATAATATATCCATATAAATATGCAACACAATTTTTGTGACAAAAATTCCCAAAGTGTCCTTTTTCAGAATATATAACGTTTTGGCGTAAGAGTCCTGGAAAAATTCATTCACTATTTTTGTTTTTTTTCCTTTGAATTTCCAAAAACGATGCTGGCTGATTGATATATTTTTAAAAATACCTACAAACTCTCCCCATTTTTTCCCGGTTTTTAAATTCCCAAAATCTACGTTATTTTGTCAACGCTATCTTGACACTTTAATTTTTTTTTTAGATTTCTTAGAAAATTTTGTCCTCGCTGCCAGTTGACCTCATATTTAAACAAAAGACAATGAATTCAGCGATAAAACTACGGGCAACCACAGCGCTAAAAAGTCACTGAACATGCGTTAATATTGAGAAATTCAGCAGATTTCGCGGAATGTATAGACTGCTGTCCATCCATACCTTCGCTCGATAGGAGATTTGACGTCATTACATCTGGCACGCATGGAACGATAATAGGAAATCTTTGTGGCGAGATGTTTATGTTTTCACAGATGGATCAAAATCTGGGAAGGGTGTTGTTGAGGGATTTATTATTTCCCGTATCGGGCAAATGATTAGTGTTAAGCTATACAATCAGCGCAGTGTAAGATGGACTGAAATCTCAGCAATCCAAAGGGCGGTTAACTAGCTAAGGTACTAAAGAATATACGGGGAAGATATTCGAATATGTGCCGACGGTAAAGTCACGATAAAATCTCTACCAGGTGTATACACCACATCTATTTTTGGTTTATATATCCGGATGTCTCTGTAAGAGATGGCGAGATACTCTAATCTACAGTTAATCTGGATACCAAGGCACGGAGGTGTACTCGAAAAATTAAAAGCCGATGATCTAACCGAAATGAAATATGTCGTCCATTTTTGATACAAATAATTAAATGGGCCATTTGTTGTACAAAAAAATTAAATTAAAAATAAATCGTTAATTTTTCATATAAAAAATTAAATGGGCTATACGTCGTCCATTTTTCATAGCCCAGACTAGATGGCTAAATGAGGCTTTCTGCTCCACATGGCATGAGAATAAACCTCCCATTGAATTACTTCTGTACATATTGTCGCGGCAAGAAAAGGAGGAAACTCCAGAACCACTAATCTGTCAGTGCCCAACAGATCTCAAGTGGAACTGGGAGGCTGTGAAAGCAAACCCAAGGCGAATTCAGTATCAGGTGATCTTATCACTACAACAATACAACTACACAAAAAACAACATGCTGTTTGCTATGCTACAAAACCAATCTGTCAAAAGATTTCTAAGCAAATCTTGACATTTTGGTTCAAATTACTCAATTTGGCATCAACAGCTGATAATCAGCCGGGCGGAAAAGGTCAGCTGATACTGAATTCACCTTGAGCAAACCTTAAGCCTAATCTATAAAGTTTTTAGAAAATCAGAGATTTGTGTTAAAACATTCCCCAAAACCAGACATGGAATGTTTCATGTAAAACTTTAATTACATTTACTAAGCAAATGGTGTGCCACTATTATTGGGAAAAGTAACTTCAAAAGGTATTGTGCAAAACCCACTATTTGTTTTCCAAAATATTCAGAAATGTATAATTTTAATTAAATGTATGCATTAAATAGCTACTCGCAAAGTAAAACAGTTCCGCTGCTCAACAACTCACTGTTCCACGGCGATATGAGTTGGCGGCGGCAAAAATTAAAAGGACCGGCATAGCATAGAAAGGCCAGTGTATATTAACAGCACGCGTATAAGAAGAGATCAGTTAGCACTTACACAATGTTGATATGCCCAGGGACATAAAAATATATGTTGCGACATCATGTCGCATATTTGATAACAATTATTTGAAATTTTTCATATAATTTTTTTTCATACAGCTGGCCATCTTTATTTAAATAAGTGTTGTTATGTATACTTAAATAATAAAATAATTAATTTAAAATTTATAAATATTTAAATAAAAAATTAATTAACTAAAATGTGTTAATAAAAAGTTTGCTAAATAAATATATTTGTTGTTATGCTCTCTGTTTCATCATTTTTGCTTTACTTTCATTTTATTTATTATTTATTATTTATTACTACTATACTGCTTATTGATTTTGTTTATCTATTTAAATATTGTTTTATTGTTCTTCCCTCGAATTCGGCTCTTTTATATAAACTAAAATCTATTTTCTTTTTTAATTGGACCACTTTGACTTAAAAAAAAACTAAAACCCGTGATTTTATTACTTTCTGTAATTATTTGTTTATAATTTTTTATAAAAATAAACTTTAAAAAAATCAAACTTAAAAACCTACTGTAGGACGAGAAAAATCAACTACTCATAACAAATCTTTGGCTTTCATTGGTAAGTTTTCGCTTCAAAGAAAAAGCAATGAAATCATACAAATAGTTAATAACTTTTTTTGAATTAACATTGTAATTCCTACTTAAATAGTTTTGTTATTAGCCAAAAATACAAATGCATTTGAAAGTATTGTTTTCCTTTAAGTAACCTATTAAATCTCTCTTAAGCACACGACTGTTTCTTATAATTTTCTAACAATTACTTACTACTGCTTTCTAAATGCTTTTTGTTTGATACTTTTTTCAACCCTCTTCTGTAGAGCCCCCTCCTCTAAATAGACAGTGAACTAATAACATTTCTCTCTAAGCCGAAACTAATTTATTTTTTCTTACAACTAAAAGTAAATGCTATTTTATTTCTCAATATGCGCTGTATATGTTTTTTTTTCTATTTCAGTTTTTTCTAACATATTTTTGTTTGTAAATTATTAAATCCATTTTAGCTCAAGAGTATTTGTTAGATTAATAAGCAATTGAAATATATTAAAGAATAATGAACAAAAGCCGCTTCAAGACTTTTCGTAATAAGAAGTCCCAGTCTCTGCATAAAAGGTTTCAACTCTTTGTTTATTTAATCAAAGGATAATAATAATTTGTTATCAAGTAGAAATTCTACAAGTAATTCAGGTAAATTAAACAATATAAATCGAGATAATACAAGCTTCCAGAGGATAGAAAAAACTCTGCGTTAAAGAACAACTAGATATTTTTAACAAAACAGCTGCATGTTAAGACATTTAAGTTGTAACATGGGCTCGTCGATATTTAATTTTTTCTACTCACAAAAATATTCGTTCCAAACTGATTAAACTGATTTTTTATTTAAGTGATACGCAGTGTAGGTACGTTTTGAATCCTTACTAATATTATAAATATGAAAGTGAGTTCATTTATTTTATTTGTAACGCCTTTACGCCCAAACTTTCAATAGGGAACGATATTAAAAAAAAACAAATTCTATGTAATTTCTATTGAAATATCGATACTGAATGCCATAATTTTTTTGGAGTTTAGACCTTAGTACGATAGAAAGCACAAAAACACATCTTTAGTTCGCTTTGTGAAATTTTGATTATTGGATCAGTTAGAGCATTCGGCATAGAACGAAATTTCCATTCTATTTAATAATCTCTCATTTTATTAAGCTTCAAGTCTTTTATTTTAATATTGAAAATTATTTTTTTATATTTTGATATTTCGCCAGGAAAATATTTTCCTGAAGAAGCCACACATAGAACTGGCGAAACATAAAAATATAAGAAAACAATTTTTAATATTAAAACAAGAAACATTCAGTTTAATGAAATTAGAGATTATTATAATTAATAAAAAGATGTCACCAAACTAGAAGAATTACTTACACTTCAAATAAAAAAATATTAAAGTGTATTTATTTAAAGTCAGTTACACAAAGAGTTTTAATTTGTTGTTCTTTAAGCACGTCTACATGAATCATATACGCCTTGGGTTGTGGACTTTAATTTAGTAGATAAACATCTCTAGCGCTCTACTCTTCTCGTAATAACATGGATAAAATTTAAAAAATATTACATAATTTACATTAGACGCAAAACTACTTTTGAAAATAGATGATTAGAATTTTTTAAATCGTATCACCCTATAAATTCAAAAAAAACAATAACTTTATTTATCGCCAAACGTAGCTTTGATCCTTAAGGCCCAGGCACATAGAATCCGTCATACGTTAAACTTTGTTTTTTTCAACTAGCAGCTAAGTTGAAATACATGGTTCTTTATGAGGTCTGTTACATTCAGTACGTGTCCGTCAACACAAAGCACAAAAATTATGCAACTTTTAAATTGTGGCGTACGTTGAGTAGTTTGAGATATATTGGTTAGTTTTTTTGGTATGTTTTGATTAAGTTTCTTGTATTTTGTGGTAGCAAAAATAAAATAAAACAAAAGAAATAATAGTTGAATAAGAATCTACCTATTGAAGCTGTTAAAATTCTACCGTCAACAAAGTACTCATTGCGCCAACCTTCTGCGTTGTTGCGCTAAGTCAGTTTAAAAAGGCGAAGTTTATCGAATGACGGATTCTACGATGGGCCTTTATTTACTTAGCTAGCATGAGATACTCGTACATTTTTTATATCCGGCTACAAAACCTCACGAAACTTCATTGCTGTGACGTTTCAGAAATTAAAGCATACCATCAGGCGAAAGTGGCAAAATTCCTAATTCATGCAGAAAAAATTCATTATTTTACCCGCACTAACTGGTTTTTTTTTTAATCGTATGCACTCATACCACAATAATAAAATATAATTATTATTATATCTTCTTCACAAGCAAAAATCCAAGAAACAGGAAAAATTAAGTCCCCTTCTACCTTGGCTTGCCTTGGCCCCTATACATATATTAAGCGTTTAATACTACCGTATTTAAATAAAAAAAATTCTCTAAATAAATTAGCTTTCCGAACAAAATTTAATTTGATTAAAAAATCGTTAAGTTAAAGTTTTTATGTTTGATTTTCAGTTTCAGTATAAAACTTAATTAACTTTAAATAAAATTAAATTGATTTTTATAATAAAACAATATTAAATAAATATTGAATAAAAAAAAAATACAAAATATAAAAACAATAAATAACCTTGAAATTTTGCATGATTGTTAATTTAAATATGTATCCTTTTTTGTAACAATAACGTGGTCATAGCAACAATATGTGTACGTACATATTGTTTTTTTTTAATAATATATATTTTCCATAAAAAAAACACAGGCATTCATGTGTATGTGAATAAGTATGCACATACATAATATAAAAGTATTCAACGCTTGCATGATTTATAAAAAAAAATAATATTAAAAGCAATATGAAGAAATTGAAATGAATTGTTCAAGCTTTGTTGCCTACATTAAGGGGCAAATATTTTTATTACCGTTAAATTTATTGCATGTAAATAATGCACACGAATGTTTGATTAAAGTGTAAAAGTACACGTAAGGAATGAATGATATATTAAATATTTTTTGGTTTTATATATTTTTTTAATTTTATATTTATTAAAAAATTGTATCTTTCTTCACAATTTATGTGATCTGTATTGAGTTTTTATGCTAATGCCTACTTTTAGGGGCATCAATGCTAATTCTAATTATTAGGAGGGAATTAATGCGTAAAAAAGTTAAAAAAATTAGTAAGGTGTATTTATTTAAGAAATAAATAGATGTTTCTGCCAAAATTTTTAATTTGTAATTAATTATTTATTAGTTTTTGTTTCCAAATTGAAGAACAAAGACACTTTCTAGATAAAGCCAATGCAAGTTACTTGAAGGCATCATTTTCTTTCTTTTTTTTTTGAAGGTTGTAGGCAGTTTTGTATATCAAAATAATATTCAGACTTTGTGTGGTGTCTGGTGAATAAATTTTGAGCCCAATATTTTTATGATATTTATGTAAATTATAAAAAAACATTTATTTTGGCTTCAAAATTTTGCAGCAAATATTTTAAGCTTTTAAGTAAAAATTATTTGCTGGTGGCTAAGCATGTCTATGTGCATTTTATTGGTGCTTTGCCAAATCATCAGCTGACTTTAAGCACACATTTTTAAGCTTACTGATGATTTGGTGAAGCACCCACTATTTTTTTGCCACCAGCAAGTAAATTTCACTTAAAATAAAATTATAAAAATATGCCAAGTAATAAATTTCTTAAATGTTTTGAAGTTTTTATATAAATTATATATCGATTATAAAATATTCTTTCATACATACACATCTATAAATCTTGTTATAAGATACGTTTTATATTTTGTGCAAATGAAAGCACTCGACTTTATGGTTTAGTCCCAAAGAGGTTTTGGGAGTCTTCATAAAGCAAAGCCATCTTGAGTCTTAAAGGAGTATTATTATTATCTTTCGTATATGAAATAGACCACTTCAATGTAAAAAATAAGATGCTTTCTCTCTTTTTTATAAATTTTTTACTTAAAAAACTTTACTGTACTTTCAATGGTCACAGAAAAAGCATCCGAAATCACCCATATCACATAAGCATTTGTGATGGAAATAATATATTATTGCAAAATATTCTATAGAAAAAATCAAAAATAAACATATACATACATACACATTTATAAATTTTAATTTAAAACAAAAAAAATTGCAAGTTTTATCTTTTGTGCAAATTAAAGCACTCTACTTTATTGACTATAATCCCACATTCATTACTACCAAGCACAGAGCTCTTAATTTCATAAAATGTTTGAGCATCGATAGTCCAGTATTACAATTTAATTGAGCTATTTTTGGCTTTAAAACATAATCTTATTTATTTTGCTGTTGACCGTACAAAAAAAAAAGAAAAGCTGCAAAATCCAAAACCTAAACAATAAAACGAGTTAATTAATATCACATCATGTGGCTTTTGAAAGGTAAATAAATTAATTTTGTTTTTGTTTTAGTGGAAGCGAATTTAATAAATATTAAAACCATACACATAACACTGAAGTTGTTTTGTTTTCAATTGACAGCCTAGAGAGATTTAACGTGCAGCGTGTGCTGTCATTAAAGTTGTTGTCATATGACAGGTCATTTGATGATGTGTTGTTTATTGATGTCTGTAATAGCAGCGCAACATTATTGACATGGCAGCCAATAATGATTTAACCAGTGAAATTTAGAGATAAAGCAATTGTTATATAAAATACCGCATAATTCAATTTTTTTATGCTTTAGTATTCTTCATTCTAACTATCGTTATTGTGTTGTTAGTGCAACAGAATTTTTTTTTTTTTTTTGATAAATATGATGATAGGTAACTAAGCCATCACGCTACTAATATGTACTTTTAAATTGAAAGTTTTTCTATGAAAATAAACAGAGTTTCTTAATAAAGAAAAAAATAACTAATATTATAGAAATTTTTGTTGAATAGTTTTTTCGTAAAGAATTTACATAGAAAATATGAACAAGATTTTAAGCAATTTAAAAAGTAAATTTCAATGTCAAATCAAGTAAATCCAATATCAAAAAACATTGAAATTTTATACATGCACAAGATTTTAATATTCCACATTTAACTTTTTTTCTTTACTGGCCCAAAAAATTCATTTACTTGCCTCATTAACTTTTCTACTACTTCAAAACCATTTTATTTGCTTAACCACAGAAGTTTAAACGTGAAACTTTTCATTTAACAGTTAACTATTCTAACATTTTAAACATAAAAACCAACAACTTCAAAACAACAAAACAAAACTATAATTTAAACTTAAACCACTGTGACCACAAATGACAACAGAACGTTTAGCAAAAGCAGAATAAATAAACAAGCAAAATCTAAATTTTTATTTTTTCAAAATAAGCTTAAATGCTCTCACACTTCGTAGAAAGTACACACATACTTAAACACAAACCACTAAAGAAAAATATATAAGTAAACTAACAACGATTTTATTATAAACATTTCCTAAAAGTAGACAAGTGAATTCTTTTCATGTCAACTCCCATAAGAAGACAATAGTTTTTAAGTTTTGTTCTCAGCTTTTTTTTTATATGTTAAGAACAAAGGCACAAGCAAACCAAACAACAATCACAGAAAACCAATACAATTTTTTTTAAGCAGAAATTTTTTATTGTAAAAAGAGTATTTAAGCTTTTTTTGGTATTTGTTTAAGAAAAGAAAAAAAACAGCTGCTGAAATAAAATGAATATCGTGTTAGGCTGAACATAGTTTCTGATTTTGTTTAGTTTCAGCTAAAATATGCAAAGTTTAATGTAAAGAAAAAACTTGTAGGGCATACTTTCAGGGAGTTATTTAATAAAGTTTAAAACCAGTACATATTTTGTATGGTAATACTGGTTTGAAATTTTTAAAGTATTTTTTGTTTTGACTGTGAATATAAGCCATTGTTTTTATTTATTAAAGTACTTGTTTAAATAAATATTAAACACTTTAATTAGTTAGTTTGTTATGCTTTTAAAAATTTCCTTTTAAAAATTATTAAAATATTTTTACTACAAATGCATATTTGATTGTAGCATTACATTTTCAATGTGAATTAAAAGCTTTGGTGTATTTTTAATAAAATACGAGTAATAATTTATTTATTTTATTTTTTTTTACAAATATTTATAACAAATATAGTTTTATTTTTGCTTTTCAATTTAAAGACTTTTTTTATTTGTAGTAATAAACATTTTTATAAAATATCAAACACATGTATTTTTATATATATTAATCTATTGTTTTATTTCTAGTGTCGCCATTTCATAACACACTCAAACACTTTTGATACATATGCAAAACAAACAAACAAAAAACATGAACGCATCGAATTTAAATATACAACCAAACAGGAACAAAATTTCTAATATATGCGAGGCAATGTCAATAAGTCTTTGAGTGTATAAGAGTCAAATAAAAGAAATTAATTGTTGCAATTTCTTATTTAAATTTAATGAGTGTGAAAATTAACATGGATTCAAAAAAGAATTTGCTTGTTGTTGGTTAAGCACGTGTACTCTCCAGTAGTGTAGGTAAAAGCTTACAAAACCCCAATGCTCATGGACAATTAATTATAGAGAATTATAAAACTACTAGCAAAGCAGGCCAAGAAACTTTTCCAAAAAACAACAAGCAATATTATTCAGCAACGAAATGCATCTACACCTGCTGCATGAACTACAAATAAGTTTTTTTAATAAAGATTAAGGATTCGTACACCTTTGGTATCGGATGGACATCCGTCCATCCGTCCGTCTGTCTGTCTGTCTGTCTGCCACAGGCTGGTTTCTTGAGAACTGTAAGAGCTGCGGATTTGAAATTTTCACAGAATATGCACAAATTTGGCCTTTATGAAAGTTAAAATTAAAAGTTGTTCTAAAGCTAGTAACGAAAAGTTTTTAAATCCAAATGCTAAATACACTAAATTTTCAAAGTTGATGTATTTTTAAGCGGACTACAAAAATTTACACTGAAATTTAAAAAAAAAATCAAATTTAAAAGGTATTCTATTCTATTCTTACTTTTTCTTGCAATTTTCAAAAATGCTAAAAGTAAAACAAAAAAATCCCGAAATTAAAAAAAAATATGCCGAAACGAAAATTCGCCAAAATGAAAAAAGCGCTTAAATGAAAAATATCACCAAAAAGAAAATAAATCGATAAAATGCAAAAAAAAAGTCACCAAAAGTAAAAAGCTCGCCCAAAAAAAATGCCCTAAAGGAAACAAGCACCAAAACTAAAAAAAATCGCCAAAACGGAAAAAAAATTTCAAAACTAAAAAAAGGGTCAACACTATAAAAAAAAGTTGCCAAGAACCTAAAAACTATCGCCCAAAACCGAAACAATCACCTAAAAGAAACAATTGCCAAACCAAAATTTGTTATGCAGTACGCAAATCTTCTTGTGCGAGTCAAAGTCACACTTTACTGAATTGTTTTAACAAATCCTCTAAAGCTTTCCTTGTTATCTCTTCTATAAATAGGGCAATTTATTTCCTACAGCTATTGCACAACTTTTTTTAAATTGCAAATTAAATTGATATTGACTATAGAGGTGGAAACAAAAATATTTTTTCAAACTTAAAAAGCTAAAAAGTCAGTGAGACCTAATTTTAAAAAATTAATTAAGCAACAGGCTTAAAAAAATTTTTTTTGTTCCATATAGTCGACTTTATGTTGAGCGTAAAAAAGGTGATGTTGAACAAAGTTTTTTTTTATTTAAATTCAATAAAATCTGCCAACGTGTGGTTTTTCTTTCATTTGTAATTACAAACTTAAACCATATATTTTCGTTAAAAGTAGGAAGCTCGATTATTTAAATTTGTTTTTTTTTAATTTAAAAGCTTATATGTATCAATTACAATTCTCACCTGTTTGTGCACTACAATCAGGAGCAGCGGTCAACTTTTGCGAAATAACTGCGACTTTCACTGCAGTATGTATTCTCTTGTTTGCTTTTCTTTCAAATTAGTGTAAATTTCTTAAGTTTCACTCGAGTTACAAAGAGATTGTTAGACTAAGAGCCAATTTCAACAACTTATTTAAATATAAATTCATATTTAAAATCGACATTAAGTAGATATACTTAAATAAAGTTAGTTAAATTGGCCCTAAGTGAGCTTAAGGCTTCATTTTTCTTTTCAACAAGCTGGCAAACGAGCCTCACCTTAGCAAAACTCATCTAATTTAATCTAACTTAACATATTTCTAGCTCAACTACTTTCAGATGATATTGAAAACTTGCACAAGTACACCACTACCTTTTTTAACTCCTTTAGTTTCCTAAAGCAGAGATTCCGCTATCGGCGCAATGTACCGATTTTTGTTGGCTCACTTCAATAAAGTCATGAATAATAAACCAAAATGGTATTATTTTTCAACGAATTGAAAAATAAAGAAGTGATTGTGCTACATGGGAATGGTAGTAAAGCCATTTAAATTTATTCCAAAACTAATTGAATAGTAAGGCCATTCTGCCTTATTACTTTTGACTTAATAACAGTGGGCCGCCGCAAGTCAGTACATTGCGCCGATAGTGGGATCTCGGCTTTAGAGGTGTTACAAATTAAGTAAAAGAAGTATTGTCAACATAATCTTATATAAGTTTATCTAATTTAATTTAATATTGCATAACTTAGATAGAAAATGTTTAAGAATTTACTTCAGTTTTCTGTTCGGTGCCAGGCTTTCAGTTAATAGTGCATTAGCAACTCCTCTAACTCTTTTGTGGTTTCCTTAAAACAGTAACATATCAAGTGAAGAAATTTGTTAGAACACATAAAATAAAAATATAAAAAAAATCTCGCATCTTCTGTAGTTGTGCAAGAAAACCCATAATGCTGTTAATTTTGTATATTTTCCCAAAAGTTATTGACATGCCCGCGTATCAAGCTTTTGTATGCTTGTCTTAAAAAATATAATTTAATTTTAGTTTTATTTTTTTTAGTTCTATCCCAGTTAAAGATCAGTTCTAATTTATTTTAAAATTTGTAAGAACTTTACAGCGCTTTTTCTTTTTTTAACCATTAATTTTCTTCCGGCTTGTATATTTAAATTTTCATGTGATTTTTTTTTCGCAAAACTATCAAGTGAAAAACCTTAACGACTAATTTTTCTCTATTTTAAAATTCTTCAAATGCTGCAAATTTAAAAAAAACACTATACAACAACTTCAACAGGAATGGATTGATTATAATCTAAGATGGAATGATTCGGAATATGGTGGGGTCAAGGACTTACGCATAACACCCAATAAACTGTGGAAGCCAGATGTGCTCATGTACAATAGGTAAGTGGGGTAAACAAAATGTGAAGCCATAAAAAAAGAACTCTTGCAAGGAAATAGTGGGGATGTTTAATTGAATTAAAATAAAAAATAAAATATTAATCAATTATATAATTTTAGGTCTCTTAAGCAATTTTATATAAGTTTATTTCATTAATTTAGCATATACATATATATAAACTTAAAAAAAAAACTAAGAAAATCTAAAATCCAAAACACCAGGTAAGCAAGAGATTTTCCACCACAAAAAAAAACAACTAAAGCTACGAGTACATTTTTGTATAAATAACTGTAGTATATATATATATTTCTTTTTTTTTTTTGTAACAAGCTTAATATTTATTTTCTTTTCATTTAACCAGCACTTTGTTTTTCGTATGTAGAAAATTTAAAAACCTCTAAATATACGCAAATAAATTTAGTTTTGCTAACGAATAATAATACAAAACTCATTTTGTCAGCCTATAAATCATGTTTTCTAAGTTTTTCTTTTTTACATTCATTATGCAGTAAACAAAACCTTAAATTTATTTATTATTTTTTGTGCAATATTTTGTTTTATCAGAAATATTTTAATTTTTTTATTATTTTACTTAACTAACAAATATACATGTATGACATAAACTAACATTTTGTTTAAATAGACAATAGTAAAAAATAACTAAAACAAAATATTATATCAACATTTCAATAAGAGTAATTTACACACGCAGTGGTCACGTACAACATCAAAATATAAGTGGGAGTGTGTACATTGTCAGCTTGCCGTTTATGTGGGCCTTACATTGTAATATATACATAAATATTAATATATATAAAAGTGAAATATAAATTAAAAAATAATCTTCATCTGCTTACTAGTTCATAATTTCAAAACCAAACAAAAATCCTAAATAGTCCTTCCTTAAAAACCTTTTTCCTAAATTTATTATGCTAGTTATTGTTTTGGAAAATTTTTCATAGAAATTATGGAAAAATTAATGAATTCTTTGGCTTATACTCATAAAGTAATAAAATGTATTTGAAATATATTTTAATGAAAATTTTGTATGAAAAATTTTAAATAAAATATATTTTAAACTTGTTTACAGCCTGGCCCATGATTTCGAGTAAGCGATAGAAAGTTTCGTGTCGACATCGTGAGACAGGCCATCAAATTTTATGATTATCGCTGCTAAAATGCCTTTTTATTGCTGTCTTTACATTCTCCTTAAAACATGGAATTTCTTTAACAAAAAATATCGAAAGTTTTTCAAAACAATTTGCTGGTGTAATATCTCTTCTTAAACTAGACAATAATTGTTCTTATTTAGCCCTGATGACCAATAATATTATATAATTATTAATAAAATAATCTCAAAATTTTTAAGTTAACAAATCAGGGCCAAATAAGTTTCAAGCATTGTAAATTTTTTTTTTCAAATTAAAGCCAAAGCGCTTCCTTAAATAATGTAAATAAAAAATCCAATCCCTCAAACAAAAATACTTAAGGACGTTTTCTTTTCTAAAAAAAGAGCAACATTGTTTTTCTTTTTAAATTATATTATGCCAACCAAATTTTCTCTTTTTAAAGATGTTGACATTTAGTTCCTTCTCTTTGTAAAGGAACAGAAATGTTGCCTCTTTTTTAAGAAAGGAAAATGCCTAAAAACAACATTCTATACGTGTTATTAAAAGCTTTAAATAAAAATTTAACTACTAATACTTTATATAAATTATTTAATAAAATTAACCCTTTAAGTGTTAAATGCTTTTGCTTTCCCTTCTCCCATCTCTAAAAGAGAGATGTAGTTTTGAATAGTTTTTAAACAAATTTTTATGTACTTAATTTTTACTGCTAAAAAAACGTTATAAATGAGAAAATATTTTGAATTTTTAAAATCTACTAATTTTGAATTGAATCAGCTCATACTCAGCAAAAACAAATTCTGATTTGGCAGCACTAAGCTTTTGAAAAGCACTAATGCAAGGCGGGCTCTTTAGCAAAGTAGAAAAAAATCCAACCATCTCATTATTACTTCTGTGAAGCACTTTTGTGAGGCGAAAAGTCCATGGCTTTTTGGAAGCTGAATGTTACTAGGAAGCAGTAGTTTTTGCTTTATAAAGCTCTATAAGTTTTAAGAATAAGTTTAATTCTACAATTAACAATATTTTATTCTCAATATTTCGCTGCAATTTTGTGAAGCCTCTTCATTTTGCTCAATACTCGTATAGTTTCATTGAATAAAAATTGGTATAAAAAAAAACTAAAAAAAATATTTAAAAAAAAACTAACTTAAAGGGTTAAAAAAATTGTTTAAGTCTAAATATAAATATAAATATAACTATTAAATAAAAAATATTAAAATTGTCATTAATGTTTATATAAAAAGCAGTTATTTCAAAAAACTCGTTAAATGTATAAATCAAGTTATAAGAAACTTATAATTCATTAAACATTTTTCTTTAAAATGCAGTTTAAAGCTTTCTAATGGCAAATATAACAAAGCCAAAAATACTGTAACTATAATTAATTACTTATATTAAAGTTTTTCTTAATTCTTATTGAAATAACTGCTTTATTGCCTTGAACTTTAAATCAAAATAAAGTCTCTAACATAAACATTAATATCAGTTTTATGAAGAAAAAAACCAATAAACTTCAAAACTAAATAAATTTATAGTATAATATAAATATATGTTGCATCTATTATGAAATAATTTATTTATGAAAGCTTTGCAGTTTTACTCAATAACATTATTATTATTAGTATTATTAAAATATATATTCAACAATTGAAATGAAATAAAATTTTTAGTTTAACCATTTATCACTAAATTTAAACTAATATTTATATATACTAAAAATCAACAATTTATTTATATATATTCATGTATTTGGTGTGCTTATGTATGTATGTGTGCATTTCATCAAAGTAAGTAAAATCAAAAGCTTGCTAATTATGCATTAATTTGTTATCAATGTATGAGGCAATAATAAGCCATTGTGTATGTATGTATATTTATTTTAAAAAGACTAGATGACGCCGGCAAACGGTGTCTTACCCTCAATAAATTTTTTTAACTACAAATTACTCCATACAGTAGTCACTTGTTGGTTAAAAAACAAACCGAAACCCGGTTTTGACCCAAATCTGTGTTGAAAATTTCAGCTTATAGTTCCACAAATCATGCGTTAATAACAAACACACACTGCGATTTTATATATATAGAAGATATATAATCTAGCGCCTTAAAATATGCAACATACTTGAATTTTTGTATTACAAACTGTCAAACAATGTATCACGTACCGGCGCCATCTACTTAAAATGAAACAAAATGAAACGTACTTATTTTCGTGAAGTATACTCACACACCACGTACTTGCGCCGTTGTAGTACATGCTATGTATCAGAGATGGCGTTGTATGTGAAAAATGATTTTCCCTGTTTTCCTGCTTTTCTCTTGAAATTTTCCCTGAATTTTCTTTGCTATAAACCTCACGGAGCCTGATACCTTTCCAACGAATGCAAAACCGTGGAAATCGGTTCGTGCGTTATGGAGTTATAGCGTCAGGAAGGAAACCCCGTCTTATTTTTATAAATTAGATATCAAAAAGCCAAACTTCATTTTGCCTCTGCCAGAGAAAAATAAAGTAAGACATTCAAATATAAAATTCCAACAGATTAAACCAGGGGTAGATAATCTTCAGCAATCCTTTTTTAGCTTGTTAATAGATTACTTAACAAATAATATTGGCACTTTTACTCATCGATATTTACTAAAATAAATCAGCAATAGTCTAGAAATTAAATGAAATCAGTGGAGAAAAGTCACGAAAAGAAGAAAAATTAAAAGAATTTAAGCGCTAATATTGCTAAAGTTACCCACATATTTACAGCAACATTGTGCAATAGTTAATATTGTACGCTAAAATTACCTGTGTGTATATTATATTGATATATGGCACAACGTCAAAAGTCTTTTGATTTATAATGCGCAACAAGAAATATTTTGTAATATGTTGACAAAATTGTACAATAATTATTACCAGGTACTTCACAATAAATTATTTTTAAATTTTTCAAATTACTTAATGGAGAAATATTATAAATCAAAAATGAACTAACAAACGTATGAGTTATCATTTCATTTATATTGTGAATATCACTCATACGCTCAGGATTTTTTATTTTTCATAACACCGCATATCGAGGTCACAAGCGTATGAGTAATTATTATTCATTAATATTGTTAATATCACTCATACGCTCAGGATTTATAATTTTATCAAAAACCTCAAATCGAGATTTATATTAAAAGACTTTCAAATTTAGACAACAAAGTACAGCCGCAGCAAATACTGCAAATATATTCAGTTCAATCTTGAATATTCCTTCGGAATTTATTTCCCACCGAAAATAATTATCTCGAGAAAAACTTCGTCAATAATAAATTTCTTGGGAGCAAAGAATATCATTAATTGGCATCATTGTATTTGGAAGTCAGTTTTTTTATTAGCTGACAATTTCTTTTCTCCCTTTTTGCCTGAAAGCATAAAGAAAATTATTGGCCTTCGAAAACTGCGAAAAAAAATATTAATAAATGCTAAATTTGGTTTTTAATTGGGTTCTTGGTAATACAAAGACCATAAAATACTATTCTGTTGATATTAGTTTTTTTTTTTTTGTAAAGTATTAATTATATTTTTACAACAAAGGCTTCAATTTTCCACACATTTTTTACCACCACATACTCGATATATTTTCCCTTCCTAAACTAAAAAAAAACAGTAAAAGCTGACAACTTTTAGTATTAACAATTATCTCGCCACAATAAATTTAGCAAAACTAATTAAATTTTAAATAAAAACATTAAATAATTATTTACCAAATTAAATAGGTATATAACTTAAATGCTAAATATTAAATTTTAATATAATTATAATAAATCATAATGGAATTTACAATAAATTAAATATACAATTAAAAGTTATCTTTTTGTTATAAATATTTAACATGAACATGACATTTAAGCGCACCTCAACAACACATTTCAACCACAACATGCGTACACATAAAAAATCTATAAATCACCAATAAACTGCTGATATCTGTGTTATGGCTCTCAAATAAATTTTAAGATAAATTTAAATAATTTAAAATTTAAAATTTATAAAAAAAATACCTCTAACAAAGATTAATGTGTTTTAAAAGTTTGCACTTTTTTTGGCTTCATTTATTTATTTAATTACTTTTTCAACTCTTTTTATTCATATTAATTTTTGCTGCAAGAAGAGCTTTACACGTTCACGTTCTTTGTGTGACATTTCGATTCGAATTTATAAATTATCTCTTCTTTGGAAATCGTAATTATGTTCCTAAATCCTCTAAAATATACATTTGCTTATAAGTGGCCTTTAATTGGATTACGTTTACCTCAACTATTTCCTTTCTTAAAGCCTATTAATTTATTTACAATATAAAAGCTCTTCTTGAAAACATTTCATTTATTACTTCTTTTCTTTTTTAGTTGCCTTCTAGTAACACTCAATTGCTTATTCTCTTAATAAAACTGGTACTTTCACAACTCTGTTTATATGCTATGCTATAAAACTCTTTTCCCCCCCTCCCGCTCCCCACAAACATTACAACACCAATCAATTTCTAAACACCACCACAACAACAACTACAAATATATTACAAACGTGGGTAAGCTTAAATGTATTTTTGTTCAACGAGTGTTATTATCGATAATATTATTTTTGTTGAATGTATGTTTAAACTAAAATAAATATTAGATACGTTTAATGTTATATTTAATCACGTGTGTGTATACATAAATGTTTCGTTTATTTGTATGCGTGTGCCTGTGCGTGTGCGTGTGCGTGTGTGTTTGTGTTTGTAAGTAAGTGTTGGCATTTATGTTCTCCACTGAACGCGCACAAAGGCAAAATGTGAATACTTAACAAAATTAAAGGAAATAAAATCACAAAATTATGATATTATAATTATTAAAAATAAAACAAAAACCTATTTTCATATGCGTGCACACTAAACCACTTACCAAGCATTTACGTTTCGTTTTTTTTTTTTTCAATAAAATTACGTGAGCGTTAGAGCGTACGCATACATATATGCATATATGTATATAAGTGTGTGTGCATGTGTGTGCGTGTTTATGGCTGCTTATGTAAATGTATTACGTGATAGACATTTTTATGTGTGGCAAGAATGTGTTTGGAATTTAGAACAAATATACAAAAACTAATCTTTGGGCATGAAATTACATTAATTGTCAATATTTAATATTCAAAATTTGTATTGGAAATTATTACACCCAAATGGTCAGATTGTAATAGGAGAAAACATTAGGAAACATTAAATACAGCAATATTTAATAGGCAACATTAAATTTGCTTCGCTGATATTCGGGGAAAAAAGCTTGGCCTTTTAACGGAAGACTAAAGATTTCCGCAGAATTGTTTCACGATAATGCTGAGGAAAATATTTCAGTGGCCGCAGCTGATATAATATTTTATAATTTATATTTAAATTATGAATTTGGAAGTATCATGAAATAGTACATGATGCAGAAACACAAATTTAAAAATTTTTATTTACAATACCAGGCATCTCTTGCTATCCTCTTAGGTTAGTTAAGGTAAAGGTGCCATTCCGAATAACGGACCTTGCGGAGACTCCACTTAAGCATATTAATTGATCAATACTTCCTCATCAAGCTTCTGCAATGGCTAATACTGTTACTGTTTCATTGCCGTCTAAATTCAATGGTAGCAAGTGTAGAAGCAGGTGTTTTTATAGAGTGACACAAGTTTAAATCATAATAAAACAGGGAAATATATTTTTAATACAATGAAATGGGCTTTATTGGAAAGAAATTCTATAAAATTAATGTTAAATATAATTCCTGCCTTGTGGCCGAAACGACTGACGCGTAGAGGGCGCAATTTGGAACACCAATTGTCAACAACTTTTCGCAGCATTTGCGGCCGTATTTGGCCCATAACTCTTCGAATGTTGATTTGTTTGGGGTTTATCAACGTAGACAACTTACTTAACATAACCTCAAAGAAAATAATCTAATGGTCTTAAATCACATGAACTTGGTGGCCAATTAATTGGGCCATTACGTGAAATTATTTTTTTTTAGTAAATCAATTGTAGCGCCCTCTGTGTGACATGTGCCTCCATTCTGTTGGAACCACATATCAGCAAGTTTAATGCCACTTAATTGAGATGCTAAAAATGTCGACTCATATTCCCATACCGCTTATCATTGACAGTAACATTCTGACCATTATCGTTTTTGAAGGCATATGGGCAAACGTAGAAAGGAGTATTTAACTTTCTTTTTTATTTTACTTACGGCAAGCA
This sequence comes from Nowickia ferox, assembly GCA_936439885.1. Classification (NCBI taxonomy): domain Eukaryota; kingdom Metazoa; phylum Arthropoda; class Insecta; order Diptera; family Tachinidae; genus Nowickia; species Nowickia ferox. The sequence continues at coordinate 7,020,874 of OW387026.1, forward strand.
CACATATATACATAACGTAGCCGCCTTAATATAGAAACGAACTGACTCATTATTTTTTCCAAATCGAAATTCTTTGCATGCTTCGCTAGATGAGCTTCTAATCTATCGAATTATTTATAAGATATGATTCAAAAGAAAATTAGTTAGGGCGTTTCTATATCAAAGAACTCATAACATAACGTAAAATATGTACATTGCATAACGTAAAATATGTACATTGCATAAATATACACGTTAATTTTTAACTAATTTCTTACTCATAATTTTGCTGATTTGAATTTTAGCTGTTTTAAAATGAAATGCGATAGTCTTTCAAAATCCTTTAAGAAATTTTAAATGGTAAGAGTAAATATTAAGAGTATTAATTTTAATAGTTTTTATAATATTATTAGCGCAATTATGATTTATAAGTATCAGTCAGAAATAATTTAATAATGCTTGCAGTATTGAAATTGAATTAAAAAAATATTTGAAGAAAGCTTTAATATGTATGTACGAGTACGTACGGAATGCAAAAAGAAAGAAAACCTGTGCCACAGTTCCAAAATATAAGTTCAATAACCAAGGTACAGATATTGTCATTAATGTAATTTAATTGAATGATAAATTACAGACATAAACTGGCTCAAGACTACAAAGAAAAAAGTTCAAATGTTATTGGTGCATTCAACAACAAAATTTTGTTTATCATAAATAATAATATTCGCATTTTTGATAGAACTCAAAAATATGAAAGTGATAGTTTAAACAAGGATGTTAGTCTTAAAAACATTAAGCGTCGCTGGTGTGAGCTTGTAAGCCTCAGTTTTTACATAATGAGATACTTATATCCTGTATAATCTTTCATAGAAAACACCCAAGTCTTTTTAATTATACTAAATACTTAAAGAAGAATTTTTTTATTAAAGAAATTTCGAAACTATGACGAGTGCGGCCTAAAACCAAAACTCAAAAACCTTGAAATAATAAAAGTTTTTTTTTATAGAATTCATTCTTGTTTAAGTGACTGCTTCTATAATGAGCGCTGTGACTTACAACTAACAATTCTAGATGTATTTACAGTGCTTATTATTTAACTATCATCATTTTTCCTTTGTCTGCCCTTTTGTTTTTTTTTCTCGATAATTTTTTATTTTTTCTTCTAATGATACTTTTTGGCTACAGTTTTCTTTCTCTCTTTGAAACTAAATGCTAATTGTTAAAACTTTTCGTTATTTTGTTTAATATCTTTCCTTCGTTCTTATTGTGTATTTGGACGTTTGTATGACGGGTGTGACAAAATGTTACCTTTTTTATTAGTGGAATGCATCAAATTGTTATTATATACAGTAACAGTTTCAATAAACTTTTACATTTTTTTCTGTGACGGGTGTGGCCAAGTATTTAAATATTTTAATTAATTTATAGAGTTCTTATTATAAAACATATAAAGTCAAAAGTTCAACAAAAAAAAACAAACCAGAATATACTCTATTCAGAGATAAAGGGAAAGGGAACAAAAGAAAACGTGGAATAGAAACGAAGCACACAGAGCAGAGTGTGCAGTATATTTTCATTTCAAAGCATTTCCAAATTGATAAATAAAATTTATACAAATTTGTATTAGCTTTAATTTCTCCACAATTTTAATTCTCTTGTACACGTGAGTTGAATGATTTTTTTATTAAAAAAAAAAGAAAATTATTTTTTTCCTATAATTTTCTGTGAAATTGCTCATTTCAAGCAAATCTTGCAGTTAATGAAAGAAGAAAAAATTAAAGCAAAAGAATATTGTCACAAAAACAAAACTATATAGAAAAGATAAAACTACTTTGTTTGCTTTCCTTTAAGCCACTCAATAAAACGAAACAACAAAAATGCTACAAAAACATAACTTTCACATCATGCTTTTTATTGTAGCATAAAAAGCAGCTTATTTAAGTTTTACTTTTGTATACATATGTCTGCAAAAAAAATTAACTCTTTTAGACATAAAATAAGCAAAGGTATTTATTAAGAAAAAGTCAGGCTAAAACTGTCTAAGCATACGTATGTGGAACCCATGCAACTCCACTACGAACACAAAAACTATTCTCAAGTGTCTTACAAAACACGCATTTCTAAACGAGACTTGGCAAAACCAGTAGCAGTGAGTTTAAAAGCAAAAAACATTTAAACACCACATAACTGTAAGTAAGTACTTTAGCCAAATGGTATTTGTAAAAGTTTACGACTGGCCGGCTAGAGAAAAAATGGGCAACTAAATAAAATTAAGAATATAATAGCAATAGAGAAAAAACTTAATTCCTAAAAGTACTTAAACTAAAACTGCCACTTGTGCTCAGGTAATAAGTTTAATGCGCTTAATCTTTTTGTGCAGGTACTTTTTTGTGCTCCAAGGTACACTTTGTATTAAAGGCAGCAGGTTGAAAAGAAAACCTTTTTAGTGTTTTAAGTACTTTTTTAGTAGTAGTAGTAGCTTTGCAGGTTTTCTTTGCAATTATTTTGAGTTTTATTTGGTGTAAGAAAGTGTTTGTACTAAAGAAAAATATTAAGAAATACGTGAAAAGGCAAATAAAATGCGACCGAAGTAATTATTTACTTTCAGCCTTATGAATAATGAAAGATTTCATGTCAGTAAGCATAAGTGACAACATTGAACTATGAGGTAAGGAGTTTGACATTAAAACTAGTCGCAGAAAGTAGCTTTAGCCTACAATTAAGTCTTAGCGTGATTTTAAATGTAGAATTGTATAGCAAAATTAATTAAGACCCTGTTCTATTTTGCCAGTAATGCTCACTGACTCACTGAAGTTTTTCGTTATGCATAAATCGACTATTTGTACGGATTTGTGAAAAGTTTAGGGGCCAACCTCATGATATCGACAACGTTCGACTTGTCGCACACTTACACTCAAAACAAAAACAAATTTTAATATTTTGTTATTGTTTCAAATGTAAGTGTGCGACAAATCGAACGTTGTCGACATCGTGGGACAGGTCCTAGGCTTTCAAAGGCTTTTATCATCAAGACTTCTGGGAATTTCCGATCTTGTTGGTCTTCTTGACATCTCAAGGAGCAAACTGGTTTCTTAAAAGTCACAGGTGTGCTGTTCTTCTGTAACTGTTGGATTATGTTAACTTTTAAACTTTAACATTAGAAAGTAACAACCTTACATACAGTTAGCATAAAAGAAATACATAATGTAGTTTTAACACACTGTTAAATCCCAGTGCGATTTCTAATGTAAAATTGTATGGCAAAACTCATTGAAACCATATTCAATTTTGCCACTTATGCCAACTTCATGCCAGTTTTTCAATATATATATATATATATATAAGGCTGTAATAGGGCATTTACATTATCTCGAAATTTAGTACTTACGAGATTTCGAGCTAAATCTTTCTGCTTTTCACTACGAGTATATTTCCTATACAAAACAAAATCTATTTTGTAATCTCATCAAAATCTAATACTTTAATTTATTTTTTACTACCCTGTACAACATATTTATAAAAAAGATGATTGAATTAGCTACTGTGTGCTTGAAAAGGTGTGTGAATTGGCTACATTACAATTGCTTGGTTGCAGTTTTGGAAATTGTTCAGTTAATGGGTTTTGTTTTGGATAAGAAAGTGTTGATAAATCTCAAAAAAAAACTTGGTGTAAACGGTATAGATTTTCATAAAGATTTTAATTCAAATCAGCTAGATTTTATGCAAGTGTAAATGGCCTATAAGCATTTAATTATATTTTGAAACTATGAAAAAATCCGAAAATATTTCTCAAAATAATTAAAAATAAACTTTAAATTTTTCTTTGCATTTTTGGACCTATAAAAAGTAATTTTAAAAATTCCAAGTGATATACATAATAGACTTTAACCCATTAAAACTTTATGTACTTATAAGAACTTTATATAAAATATTTTTTTTTATCTATCATTCAAAACTTTTATCTGCAGCTTAAGTTTTTATTCTTTCTCCAAACAGATTTTACCTGTTGTTTGTACTAAGTTAAGACTTGTTTTTCCAAAAACGTTTATTCTCTTTTCATTTTTTGCTGTAATTACATTAACTACAGCTGTGTGTATTTTACTGTAAACGCATTTGTGGCTAATTATAATAAGTTCTTGCAACAGTATTTTATTTTGTAATACAAAACTGAAATAAAAAAAAAATACAAACTGCTTTTTTAAAGCAAACAAATGGAGAGGAAAAAGCAACAAAAGTTTTGTAGCCACCTGTCCATTTAACCGTTTCGAATTTCTTTTTGTTTAATCTTTAAATCTAAATTTACAAGAGCACTAATCCTCCTTTGGGTATAATAAATCTCTACAAAAAAGATTTTCTGCTATAAAATAAATTACTCGTTCGTTTTTTTTTTCTTGTTGCTGGCTGCAGAAAATCATGCAATTGTATAAGTAAAATTTATTGTAACTTTTCATTAGATATATAATACTACTAAGCGTACATAAATGATTTAATTACTTGCAACATAAATAAAAGCAGGATTTGTGTAAAGAAAACATTCATGCTTGCAGACAAATTTTCTCACACAATGAATGTGAATGAATGAGTCATATGTCACATAGTAAGCTAGAACAATAGTATTTCGAGCTTTAGTAATACTAAAAGATGTCACATTGAATGACTAGATTGAGTTGTCAATCAAAAAAATGCAACACTCCATGTAAATAGAGGATACGATAACAGTTATCAGACGTTTTTGTTTTTAACAAAATCTACTGCATACTTTTAGGAGATTGTTTCATAAATAAATTCAGTAAAGAGCGTTTTTGACCCGCACGGACACTACATATGTATGTGCCCTTAATTATCAAGGTGCTCTAAGTCACATGTAATTTTGCTTCGAGACATTAAATAAATCTTTAAAAAAAACTTCAATAAATACCTTATAAATATTAAATACATTTATATTAATAGAGAATAATTAAAATTTTGCATAATATAAAAATATTTTTCTATTTTTTTAATCTAATAATCTGCTTAATATCTCGACCAAAGAAATATATGACTTAGACCACTTTCATAGTTAAGGGCACATATATAATACTATGCAAGCTTCAGCCTATATAATCGAATATGTTACCAGATGTAGAAATTTTTAAAATTATTTTAATTTTAATTTTTTAAATTATTTTAATTTAATTAAACTTTTTTTGATTTTGGCTATTTTTCTTTTGAGGATTATTCTAGTTTCGGCGTTTCTTTAATTTTTAGCGTTTTTTTTTTGGTTTTTGGTGATTCATTTTAGTTTTAGCGATTTTTTTGGGTTTGGCGATTTATTTTAGTTTTAGCGATTTTTTTTGGCTTTAACGATTTTTTCTTTGTGGCGATTTATTTTAGTTTAAGCAATTTTTTACTTTTGGCGATTTTTTCGATTTTGGAAATTTTTTAGTTTTGGCGTTTTTGCCTCTTACGGTTTCCAGGATACAACGCTGTCAATATGTCACAGTCAAAATTACATTAACTTTAATTTTAAGTTTTAAAATTTCCTTTTCACCTTTGGTGTACGAAACCCTAAAAACAGCCACATTTTCTTTTTGTATTACAAAAAAAGTATGATGTAACCGGGGCTTAATAGTTTCTTAATTTATATATAAATATATTTATTCCTGCGGTACCGTGGTGCAACAAAGGGCCATAATCCTTAAAAATAATTATGCTTAAAATTAACTATCAATGCAAAAGCAGGCTACAGAAACTGCAGCTGACCGCAATGAAAACTTATTGCAACCTTCCTTTAAAACTAAAATAACCCTCAACCATCTGCCCTTTTTAACTATAAAATAAAAAATTCTTAAGAACGCACCACACAAAATCATTGGCCGCACTTCATTGAAATCAATGGTTTTATAAAGAAAAAAATATTATATTAAAGCTTTCAAGTACAAAAATCATCGTCAAAGATATTAATAATAAACTAAAGCATACTTCAAGGGAGTTTAGCTTAAAAAAACGCATTTAAATTGAAAATCTAGCTTTTTCTTCACTTCAAGTTGAATTTTTTTCTTTCATTTCAAATTCCATTTTATTTCATGGCAAACGTTAGTGATTCTTCTTTTTGAACTTTTGTATCTGTGCTATTGGTGCTTGTTGGTAAGCAATTAATGTAAAAGCTTCTTTGTGAACGAAATTGTTTTTTATGCCAGAGAATTTTTTTCTTTCTTTTTTCCCCCTGTTTAATTTGAGGAAATGTTTTATTTGTTACTCTTAATGGGGGGGTTTTACTTATTGTCTTATTATATTGAAGAGAAAAGATACTATTGATTCGATTCCTGATAATGCAAAACAAAAAGAAAGTCTCCTATTATGCTTTTGTAAATGAATGCTTCAGTGAAAGGAGGCAAGTTAAAAGATTTAATTTGAAAAGGTTTTTAGTCTTTAGATATCAGAAGTATAAAATTGTTTTTAATTTCAAGGCAAACTTACAAATCGAGGTCTAGTTCAAATAGATATATATATATATATATATTTTCGAATTTGAACGAAAATGCAATAGGAAGTACTCGTACAATAATTATATTACTGGGAACATATACTGTCAAATTATATAACACAAATTTTTTTTATAAAAATATGTCTAAAATCATCAACCATACAAACAAATAAGCCAATGCAGACGGGCGTATTTATGGTTGTACATTTGTTGTTATGCTTAGAATGTTTACTTCAACATCGTCTTGAATTTTTTAGCTAATAATACCTGAAGCTTTCAAATTGTTGACAAATTTTTTAAGGTAAAATTTCAACCAGTAAAATTGCTTTTGAACTTTTTACGCTTCTATATTCCACAACTAATGGCATCAATAGGCCTTTCAAATAAGTAAAAAAGTTTGATAAATATTTTACACACACTTTAATTTATTTAAATTTAAGGGCATTATGCGCTTAAGGCCCTTTAGTTAACCATTACCGGACCTGTTGTCCCTGTTATTACTGCTCATATTAATATACCCAAATTTCAAATTTTCCTTTACCATAATTTCCATATGTTCAATTAGTAAAACAAAAACTAAAGTTAGTAGTTTGTTCCAAGGCTTAAAATTAGGCAAATGTATGCCAATTGCCCTCATGTTTAAGCAAATTTATCTAATTCAAAGTAGTTAGATTTGCAAAGTCAAATTGTAATCTAGAAAGGAAATGCAAAGAAAAACATAATCAACTGTAAGATACACACACACACATACACTCATAGTTGAATAAATATAAATACACAAGGCTCAACAACAAATATATGCCACAGCTTTAGCAAATAAGCACCTAAATACACAGCAACTCTGTAGGAAGCGTAAATATGAGGGCTGGCATAACAACACAACAGAATAAGTATTTACACACAAACATATTTACACACAATATTTATACATATAAGCCTGCAGATAAATGCTTAGACTTACAGGTTTTTCGTCTACATGCAGACAACTGTATTGTTCTACTACACAGGACTTGTAATAATCAAAAAAAAAAAGTATTCTAAAACTTGTTGTTTTTCAATTTCTTTTAGCCCAAGATTTGCTAAAAATTTATCTAGAAATGGCGAATAAATTTTCTAATGAACTTTGGGGAATTAGTAGAGACGTTTAACATGTTTCCCCGTACAGGAATTGTAATGTTGTTTTTCTACTTCATAAAGATCCCTAAAAATATCGCATTAGTATGCCAACAAGCTTGTAAAAACTAAAGGGCATATATTTTGAATTTTTATTTGGCAAAATTTTGCAGGCATGTTCTTTTGTTTTGTTTTCTTTTTTTTTTTTTTTTGTTCTAGTTTTGCCAACATACAAAAATATCATCTTGATGTTTCACTTTTCTACACGTGTGCGGAAATGTCTGTAAATCATTAAACCGTAAAATAAAATGTGTAATTTTCTACTCTTTTTGTAAAGACATTAACAAAGATTTAGAGAAAATCTTCAATTATGTTTAACAATATTTGACATTAGTATAGACTTCATTATTGTCTATTTCAAAATTGAAGTCTACAATCTAAGGGGCTTAATAAGCTAAAACACAACTTTAAATATAATAATTGAAAAAAATATTCAATTAAATAAAAGTTAATAATTTAATTATTAAGTATTGGAGGCATACTTAAGAACGAAAAATTTTATTTATAAAGGGTGTTTTTTATAGAGTCACACAAGTTTAAATTGTAATAAAACATAATATAAATGAAACTGGCTTTATTGGAAAGAAAATATTTTATGAAATTAATGTTAAATATGATTCCTGCCACGTGGCGCCAGCCGTGGCGGCAACAACAACAACTTTTCGCAGCATTTGCGGCCGTATTTGGCCCATAACTCTTCGAATGTTGATTTCCAGGTGTTCAATTGTTTGTGGTTTATCGACGTAGACAACTTACTTAACATAACCTCAAAGAAAATAATCTAATTGTCTTAAATCACACGATCTTGGTGGCCAATTAATTGGGCCATTACGTGAAATTATTTTTTTTGAGTAAATCAATTGTAGCGCCCGCTGTGTGACATGTGGCTCCGTCCTGTTATTTTTAATAATTGAGGTAATTTAGGTGCGAAAAGATGTCGAATCATGTTTACATACCGCTTATCATTGACAGTAACATTCTGACCATTATCGTTTTTGAAGGCATATGGGCCAATGACTGCGCCAGCTCATAAAGCGCACCAAACAGTAATTTTCTGTGGATGTAGTGGTGTTTCGACAAAAGCTTGTGGATTCTACTCACTCTAAGTGTGACAATTCTTCATATTTACGTACCCATTCAACCAGAAATTGGCTTCATCGGAACGATGCGCGATGAGTTTGACGAATAGAACAATTATTTTGATTAAAAATTTCAACAATTTGCACGCGTTGCTCTAGTGTAAGTCGCTGCATAATGAAATTTCAAAGCAAACTAAACAAAAAGCAACTATCAGCTTTTAAATATTTGCATACACATAAATTCGTTTATTTTCGAATTTACAACACACAAAAAGATTAAAAATTAATTAAAATTTGATGAAAATTAGAAATATCAAAAATTCCGTGACCAAACAATTGTATGAATTTTAATTTTTGTTTCAGTTGACTGAAAAGAGTCTCTATCCACTTATATTTATAACATCCCTAAGATAGGCAATAAAATTCAAAAATTTCAAACGAAATTTCTTTATCAAATTTACCAACCTTAATTTCTGTTAGATTTGTTTCATGCAGTTCATATGCGAATTCCATACTAGCCTTAACACTTCAAGCAATTTCTTCATTTTCTTTAAAAAATTAAACTTAAGTTAAAATTTTTTTTAACTCAATCATTTTTCTGCAGCTTTTATTTTCTAGTTCAAATCTGTTCAAAAATATGGCAAATAAATGGTACTTGACATATAAAACTTATTTTTCAAATTGTGCATACATGATGTAATGTTTAGTTTTTTTTGTCAATCATTCAACTACTTTTTCCATTACCACATTCCAGTAACTCCTTAAGGTATGCTACGTTATTACTATCAATTACAAAACATTTTGTTTTGTGTATGCATTTGGCTGAGTTGTTTACATTTCTTTCTTCTTTTTTTTCACTTTAACACATGTGTAATGTGTTTTGCATACAAGTGGGAGTTGTAGAATCATGTATACGAATGTAAGCAATTTTGCCTTCAAAACTTTATGTTGCAAGTGAGAGAAAAAAAGAATACAATTTGAAAAACTTGTAAAGAAAAATGGCAACTTGTCTAAATGGAGGATTGCTTGACACTTTACGTATAAAAGTGCAAATATGTGTTATTTTTCATAAGGATTTAAAAAAGGGATTTTTTTTTTGCAATTTTTGTGTTTTAGAAAATTTTAATTGTCATTGCTGTTTTTATTAAAAAAAAAAAAAAAAAAAAAGAGTGGAGCATGTTTTAAGCGTTCAATTAGTTATAAAAAATAATTTGAAAAAGACTAACTAAAATTAGTAGCTATAGGTTTGTAGCTGGGAAATAAATTAAATAAATATACTTAAAGTAACAAACTAAAAAAGTTTGCCCTAAGTATAACAAAAATAAACAAATTAACAGACATGTGCATGATTAGTAAATCACAATTAACGCAACTGGCAAGACTGTTCTAAATAAGTGGCGGTAAATTTGAGCTTTTACTACATAAAAAAAGCTTTCAAAAAATTGGAGTATGATGAAAGAAATTAATTCAAACATTCCATTCCATTTGCATTGGAAAATATTGTATATACGAGTACAGCTGATGTTGCTGGGCATCTAAGCTTACATATGATCCATATTTTTGAAACAATTTAAATTTTATGAAACACAAGTCTTTATTAGTACGTTTTATTTGCAATATATAGACCACACCCAACATAGCGTATGATTAATAAACAATAAATTAAATAAACATTCATCATACGTCATCATATGTTACAAATTACAGAATTATGCCCAATGCCATACAATCCTTATTGTGTTGCTTAACAATTAATTAATAAACCAAACACACAAAAAAAACATTAAAAACAAGCCACCATCCAACGCAACATTTTGGCCACAACACAATCAAAACATTTGCCAATTGATGATGGGAAAGCACCATGAAAAATTGCGCAAGCAAAACAACTCCCAAATCATACATAAATCATCATTGTAAAGCACTGACACACACACCGTCACACGCACACACACACACACATACACATAAAAACTTACAAAACAATTTGGTTATAAATAATGCAGTGAGCGGAAATGCAAATGAACCAAAACGGTTACAAAAATAACCTCTTTACGAAATGTACTAATAAATTAAACAAAAACTGTTGGCAATAATTTATTACAGCAAATCAACATAAATCTAAAGAAAAACAAAAAAAAAATAAGCAATTCAATAGGTTTAAAATCAAAGTAGAAAGTACTTGTTCAAAAGAACATGACACAGCAATAAACGCTTAATAAAATGCAGAACATTTAAAAATATAATAATTGACACTGCAGAAATTAATCAAATTATTTTATAACCTTTTTATGTACAAAACAAAAAGAAACAGAAACTAGTCTAGTGAACTTTCGGTTTATTAACAATAATTGAAAAGAACATAAAAAACATACTTCAATAAATTTTGCCATTCATCTGTGGAATTTTAAGCACTTCAGGCGCTTGTATACTCGTATATTTGTTTTTATCAATTATTATATTTTCATTATAGTTTTAAGGCAAGTGCAAGTAAACTTGTTTGTCTATCTTAACAAACACATAAATTTTACACAATGGACCATATCAAACAAAAAATTAAGTGAGAGACAACAATATGATGTTTTTAATATGGTCAATGTAATAAAAATGATTTATTGACAACTGAACTTATAAATTTATATAAACAAGTTGGAAATGTAACCCAAAATAAGAGAACAAAGAAACTTTGCACAAAAAGTCTATACATGTATACGAGGAGAGTAGTGGAATTAGCTGAGGGAACAAGAAAATTTATAAATAATTCAAAAAGTATCCCCATATAACTAAACATGGCCAATCATTTAATTCTCTAAAAATTGGTATGTTTACAGAAATATTGCAAGAAATTTGCAGGCTAACTTTTTGGCACTACTATTGCCATTAATAAATTAATGGCAATTACTACATTTTCCTTTTTGGCGCTTCAAAGGAAAACTTTTCGTGTTTGTTTTGTTTCCTGTGATCATTGTCACGTAGGCAAAAGCATATAATAATACAACAATTGATGATTTGCTTAAGCAATTTTCATGAAGAAACATGTTCTTTTTGGATTGAATAAAAGGTACAGGCTAATATTTGTTTTGTAGTGATTTCTTGAGGGAAAACATAAAAATAAGGAACTGTTCAACAGATAATCTCTCAATTCTAGTTGATTGATTGCACAGCAGTGGGCAGCCAGTTGAACCAAAAGTTATAAATTATGTATTATATATTAAAATCAAGCAAAGTTTTTGAAGCAATATTTTTTTTAAGACCATGTTATGTCGTTATAATCTCCCCTTTTCTGTTTCTGGTATAAATAAAAATCTTAAACTGACCTCAGGGCTTGGTTTCATAAAACCATTCATGGCAGCGAATGTGTGAAAGATTTTTTCACTACATATTAGTGTTTTGCAAATATTTAAACAGTTTTAGATAAAAATTAACACAAACAAGAAATCAAAAAATAAATAAATCTTGAAGTTAGAATTAAGTTTAACACTTTCTCATTGATATCTTTTGAAAAAATTCCGAACAAATATTTGGATTAATTGTGTAGTAATTTTATTACTTTTCTTTAAGCTAAAATTTAAGTTAAAAGATTCCTAAATTTTTTCAATAACTTAAACTGCGCATATCAATAAAAATTATGTAAAACAAACAAAAATATATTTGAAGTCAAATTTATTTGCTGGTGGTTAAGCGATGTCCTGCAATAAACACGTTTAAATCAATTAAAAAATTTATTGAGTCAATTGAACTTTCAATTACATTAAATTTTTAAATAAAACGTTGTTTGAATCAATTACATTTTTAATTGATTATATGTTTTTATTATAGGAATTTTTATTTTTCTGTGTAGTTCTGCATAAAAATGCACTTACTTGCAAGATATCAATTACACTGCACAACAGTGGTATTTTTATTTATGATTACGATAGCATTATTAGTTTTTCCCTATCAGCTCTAGTTTTAAAGATATAGTGACATTTAGCAGTTGCTTAATTTACACCAATTTTTGCATTAGTCCGTTAATATTTCACGAATGGTTCTCTAAATTTAAAAATACTTTCGGGATTATTAATTTACACAAAAATGTGTTTCAAGTAGATGGAGTCACATTGATGAACATATCAGGATGTTAAAAATCGTGTGTCTTTAGTTTAGTCCTTGAAATTTTTTTGATTATAATATTTTTTAACCTAGTATAACTAATCCTTATGTATTTGTATTTGTTCGCTAATTACGAAAATGGGTTTCTTACTTTTCTAGCCCCTCTAGTTTTAGAGATATTGTGCTTTACATAAAAAAAAATACTTTAAATTTTTCTTTCCGAACGCCATGGTGCACCATACAAAAAAAGATGTTTTTATACTACATTTGTCAATGTTGTATAGACCAATCAGGAAAATCGTATATTTTATTTTTATTTCGTAAAAGCTGCGAATTTAAAATATACTATATATTAACTACAAATAACTGCTCTGGAGAAAACAGCCTGTGACAGGCATACAGACAAAGGAACATCGCAGCGAAAACAATAGGGTTCCTTTTCACCTTCGGTGTACTGAACCTTAAAAAACAAAGGTGGCAAAAATTTTGCTAATATTTCTTTAAACATCTCTACTTATATGATTTATAAGAAAACATTCCATCTAATGCTTTTAGTACATTTTAGCCAAGGTCAATACAAATCTAATAAAAGCAATTTAAAACTCAACTTTGCAATTGAAAACTGCAAGCATTTTTAAATTATTTTCCTATACGTTTTATACAAAAATAAGCTATTTGTATATAATTTTTTTCATTATTAAGTATTAATTAAAAATAAGTATTTTTAATGTTATATAAAACTTATCTTAAGATAATACTATTTAGTAAAAGTAAGTATTTTTAATAAGCAACATAAAATATATTTTTAAATTAAGTCTATTAACTGAACTAATTTCCTTTATTATTCAAAGTTAAGCGAAATAAATTAGAATGAACTATTTCCCCCCTTTCTATACCACCACAAAAATTTTACAAACACCTTTTGCAAAATCTATATAAAACAATAACGAAAAAAAAATATTGTAAATATAAAACAAAAAATCCTATAAACTTTAGTGCGGATGAGGGATTCGATGGCACGTATCACACCAACATTGTGGTCAAACATAACGGCAGTTGTCTGTACGTGCCCCCTGGTATCTTCAAGAGCACATGCAAGATAGACATCACGTGGTTCCCATTCGATGACCAACACTGCGATATGAAATTCGGTAGTTGGACTTACGATGGAAATCAGGTAAAGTGTGTGTGTGAGACTGTGTATAGTATATGTGTGTAACTGAGTATAAATATTATTTATACAAAACATGAGTACAATCGCAAAACTTGAGAGAAGTTAAATTTCAACGAGCAGGAGATAAAATAAACATTTATTGCCAAAAACCATTACATGCAAAATAAAAATCAATTATACAACAAATTGAAAACACTCATCTCTAACACAAAATCAAAAGTGAAGTAATAAAGTGATCAAATGAAAGGAAAATAGCAGGGACAGATGAATGTATCTTCTAAAAGGCAATCAAGTTAGGTTAGGTTGAAAAGAAAGGTAACCACGTTCACTTAATCCCACACGGGATTATTCTTATGCCCAATCCAGAATGTGGTGCGCTCTACCCGAAGATTCAGGATACCCTATATATATATATATATATATATATATATCTAACTGCCCAGAGAAACCAATTCGATAAATCAGTTACTGTAAGAGCAGTCAGAGTCCCGAAGACATTGCAAGTTCGCTACATTGTTCAAATCTCTTTCTGCCGAGTCATTTCTTCAAGTTCGGGCACAAGAAGTAGTCACTGGGGGCTAAATGTGAAGAATAGGTCGGATGAGCGTGCAAATCTTAGCCCAATTCAATGGATTTTTTCCACAAAAGCTGCACATCTACGCACAATTGCATTATCCTAGTGAAAAATAACTTTGGCTTGGTTTTTTTTTTTCAATTTCTCATTGAATCGACCGAATAAGTTGGTATAATATTCGATATTGATTGGTTTGCTCTTTTGAAGTTACTCAATGTGCATCCCAAAAGAAAAACGGTTGCCATGACTTCATTTGCTGGCAAACCCACCTTTGCCTTCTTTAGTGCCGAAACACCCCAAGAATTCAACTGTTTATACTGTTGTATAGTATCCTTGTTGTATCCAATCGAGTATGACACCTAGATATTTGAACTTTTTAGTCATTTATACCGTTATATTTTGAAATGGCAGTCAGTTTGAAGGACGCAATTTATCCGTTCAGGAATTACACTGGTCTGTAAATTTGGAAAAAAAATTACTGCAGAAACGAAGCATGTTTTTTTATTAATCTGAGTGCGCTGAATTTGAATCTGACATAAAAATTGGACTATCACGTCTTGTTAATTATTTTATCGCATGCTGGGAATACTGTAAAACAGTCAATACTGACACTCCAATTTCACAATTGTTAATTTGACTGAAGCCCACATTTATTCTAAATCTTCATAAAGGTAGCGTTCAAGCATGTCAGGGAGATCGTGTGTTACTGATACAAATTATTTTTGCTTTGTGCGTGGTGAATATTTGGTTGGTAGAAACGAATATGCAATATCAGAATCATTAAAATATGCATATTTACATTACTTGGCGTTTGCTGTCAGAAACTTGAACAGCCCGTGAACACCAACAATATTTTGCAATAGTTGCAGACCTCTTTTATACAAGTAGTCAAAGGGCAAGAAGATCTATTTCGACTTTTCAATTCCAGTACTTTGGAGAGAGCCCAGTAACCATCAAACCGCTTGTTATTTCTGTTTAACAAAAGTATTACTTACTTGAATGTCCCATTGATTTCCAAACCAGTTCAACGTCCACCAAACGATCCATTACGACCAACTAGGGGAGCATGCTCACCAAGATTTAATGAAAATGTAATGAAATTATCAAGGATTTTGGAACAAAAGCATGCTGGGAGAATATTGCTGGACGCTAATACGTGAAACCAAACAAACCAAATACAAACGACGTTCAAATAACGATACTCACTTTTGAAAATTCATTGATTTTCAAATAAACTAATGATTTTTTATGTAAAAAACTAATAAAAACACTTTTTTGTGCCTCAAAAACTTGAAGTGATAGAGAAAAACCAATTACAGATCCAAATTAAGTCCAATAAAGTGCCCTATTAAAGATATTCGGTTGCTCCAGTCCAAAACCTTGTTGGCTAGTGTTATAGGCGAATTTGCAAGAGTTATAGACTAAAAACCTCAGAATAATTGCGCATCGTTTTATTTCTACAGCTCTTTACTATTTCGCCCCTTTCCTCCGAAGGTTATAGATTAGGTCATCAATATATTAAGCTTCTTATATATATTTCCCGAAGCTGTATGTTATTTGCATTAAATCATTATTTTCCTCAGGTTGTCATGTGACTAAGTGACAGACTTTGTCTTCAAATCAGCATTGCAGAATTTTTTTTTAAGATGGACGCTTTTCTGTATATTCCTTTTATATTTTGTATGTTAAAAAACTTTTCCGATTGTTCAAATTTCCCTTAATCATGGTCTGCTCTACAGCTTGAAGCCAGAAATATTTTTACCATACAATTGTCACATTTGCTGTTTTATCTAAGACCTGCTACACTTCTCTTAATACTTCTCTTGCGCTCAGTCGAGGCAGGCATTAAGTCAGCAATCCTAGCAAACGATAAGCCTTGACAGTGATTGCTTGCAGCTGTTAGAGCTTATGGCTTCCAGCCATAATTCCTTGAGTTATTTTCTCAACTCTGTTAAAGAAAAATTAGTCATGTTTTTTTTTTAAAGCATGATAAAACCCTAGTATTTTTTTAAAGTTCCTTTGTTACCTTTTGAGCTTAGATAAGGTAATATATCAAACTTATTTCACTCCATTATTAGAAATTTCAACATGTGTGTTGCTGGCTAAGCTCTTCACTATTTAAAATCCTCTATACTGTTACAATAAAAAATGTTTTAGAATGAAGAAGGTCAGCCCAATTTCCTTTCATTTGATATTTCTTACAAATATATAAAACATAAATTCTCCATTATTTCTTGCTAAAAAAAAGCAAAAATATGAAAGCTTATTCTTCAAAACACGTATCTTTTTAAATTTTTTAGTTTTAATTTTTAATAAAATCCTATACTTTAAAATGTATTTATATATTTATTTTTTTTAGTTTTTTGTTAATTTTCTTATTTCCACACTTCTTGTTTATTTTAACTAAAACTGAATTCTATATAAAACAAATTAATAACAATTCACTGCGTTTTTGTGAATTCCAAAGCCAGATTTATTTTTCAATTGAAAATTTCCACACAAAAATATCAAACAATAATATTAAAAAAAAAACTCTAAGCTAAATAAACATTTTAAGTGTTATATAGAATATGATGGAAAAAAATATTTTAATTAATATTTTTCCCCATATATATACAACATAAAAAAAGAAAGAAAGAAAAACACTCACACAAAAGAGATACTGTAAATTAAATTTTTTAAAAACACCAACAGGAAACAATAACAACAACGACGACTACAAACAAATCAAAAATCGAAAAGAAAAACAATTTAAAAAAGGTCCTGATTGGAATCATGTGAGAAATAATTTTTTTTCCTACAGCATATGGAATTGCAAATAAATATTAAAGAGAGAATAGAAAAAATTTGATTTCGACTATTTTGCATGATGGCAACCAAGAAAAAAAAAGTGAAAGAAAAGCCACTATTAAAAATTTTGTAAACTACAAAAAATTTAAGAAAAGTTCACAAAATTTTTAACGTTTGTAAAAACTCTTAATGAAATTTAAACACTTTTTAACACACTTTTGAACGAATTGAAAGAAATATTTGTATATCGAGGTGTGCTTCTTAATTATATGGTTAGCTTATTTTTTTTTTTCTAGTTTTAATTGTTAATTTTATCATATATGACAGAAAAAAATATACAAAAGACTTCTACGGTATATATCATTTTACTTGCTGCATTTACAGTGAACTCTGGTTGTAACGAACTCTTTTTTTTAAGTTCTGTAAGCAAAAAATTTTGAACAAAAATCGAAAGTTAAGTAAATCATTTTCATTCTTGCAGGGAGATTTTGTACAAATTTCGTTTCTAAACGAAAATTTGTTCAAAAATTATTTTTTCCATATAAATTTCAAAGCAAAAAAAATGTTTTGTATTTGCAAAATCTACCCTTTAGCAGACTTAGAAACTATGTTTTAAAAGGATTTGTTTTTTTTTTTTGTTACCTGCTTTGTATTGTAAAAATAGTTTCTTTGGCTATAACGAACTTTGCAAAAATTGCCAAGTCTCTGGGAAATGTTGTGTAGTCTATGTATTAAACGGGCCCAGGAGACCACCAAACAAACCCGTCAACCAGTGCTTGCTGTTCGCTTAAAGGCAGACCTACATATAAACACTTGAATCACCATTTGTATTTTGACTTGTATCACATCTTACCAAAAAAGATATTTCTTTGTGCAATTTTTTGTGCTAAAATTAAGGGAAAAAATTTTTTTAACTTTTTTCAGAATAACTTAAGGGACTACTAAATTTTTGCTAACAATATTTGGCAAATTTGTACCTCTGGTAAAGCTAAATAACTTTTGTGAACATATCAATATAATTTGAACGTGCCTAGGCAACCTAAAGACCTCATTAAGCCCACTTTGTAACTTTTTAATTTAATTTTTTGCTTTTAAATTTTTCTAACAATAATACTAACCTTATCACTTTGAAGCGCACCTTAAAAAAATGTTTCAATAGACCAACACTTTATTTAAAAATTATTGTATATTTTTTTTTAATTGTTAGCAACATTTATTTTCCTTTGTATTTATATACTTAAAAACGAACAAACAAAATTCATATTTTTTCACTCTTAAAACTAACGAAAACATATTTTCTTCAATTTCTTTGGTTCGAAAAAAAATAAAAACATCAAAAATCCTCCAAATTGTAATAAATAATCCTTTTGACAAAATAAAAATATGCTGGGAAAATATGTTTTTGTCTGTGTTGATACAATTTTCATACTTACTCGTTATGAAAATATCAACAACAGTTGGATTTGGTTTTGAATTCCGAAGATGGAGGGGATCTTTCCGATTTTATAACAAATGGCGAATGGTATTTAATCGGTTAGTAATTGACTTATTTCCTTTCTAACTTTTAACTGTCTTAAATTATTTTACTATTATAACTATAACTCTGTTCTATTACTATTAACTGTCTGTCTATGTTGTTTTATTTAACGCAAAATTTTCTAAGTGTTTTACATGTTTAATTTAAAATAAAAATATTAATAAGGCAATAAGCAATTCCTTGCTTAAAATCAATAAAATATTTTTTAATTTTTTAAAAGCAAATTAAATGTGGCCTCCACTCAACAAGATGATGCTTATTTTTCCTTGTCTCTTGGGTATTTTTTTTTTTTTTTTAATATACATAATAGGTTTTTTTTAGTTTTATTTTTTAAAACTTTCAACTTTTCTTTTATTTAAATTAAAAAATTTTGGATTCAACTTGCTAGAAACAAGTATTTTCCTATTCTGTTTCATATTCAACCGATAAATTTACTTCAATAGACGAACCAAACACATGGAAAAAATAACCATATAAATCAATTTTTAGTAAAGAATAAATGAAATGAAATGTTTTTTTTTTTGTTTTATTTTCTTAGTATCAAAGAGTGGAGGGTAAAATAAGATATATAATTAATTAAAAAAACTCTTTATTTAAACTCTTTTAAAAATAAATAAGTCTTTAAGACAAGCTGATGGCCAAATATTTCATTTGGCCACCAGTTTGTCAATTTAAAAAAAATATTAACTAAATTGTGATTAAAATAAATTCAAGCGTATGTGTATAATTAATTCATCATTGTTTATAAATATTGCGGTGGATCAATTAAAATCTTCCCTTAAAAACAACACCTTTCATCAGCTCTCTTAATAATCATATATTATCATATCATACCATATATTTTTTATACATTTGTATATAACATTTTTTATTTGAATGCCTTTAGCCAAAGCCTGTTAGTTTGCTTAGTGATTTTTGAAATAGTTTATGCATGACTAAAATTTCGAATTAAAAAATTTAAAAAAAAAGATCAAAATTATATTTTTTATGAATTATCAATAATATATTACATATATTGTTAAATGGAATCGTTTTACAACTTCTTAATAAAATTTTATAATTTAGTTTAGTAGACTCTCATGAAAGTTATTTTCTTTCCCCCTAAATAAAATGTTTTCCACAGCACGAAGAGATAAAAGCTTTCTCAAATTGAGACATACCTACATACCTTTGTTTTCAAGCTTTAACAAACAATATCTTAGTGTCAAATATGACATTAGTTAAGCGTTTCCTAATAGTCAGAGAATAAAACCGAGTACATAAAAAATTGACAAAGTGATATTTTCTTTAAAAAAAATTATCCACAATCTGAAAAAGATATTAATGTCATTTTGTAACTGGGTGATTTACTCATATCGATGTATATTTTCAATAAATCATAAAATAATATTAATAACTAAATATCAAATTATAACGAAAATATTTGTGAAAGAAAGAGAAGAAGAGTATATATTTGTAAGCGATATTTCCGTACCTGTACTTAATCACAGTGATTGAAAAATCACTATTCACTACAATGCCTGAATTTATCAAATGACAGCTATATATCGTATAAATAACGTACTAACATTGCACTTGAAAAATATTACTCATACGCATCGAATTATCTCTCTTTCCATTGGACAGCATACAGCCCAAAAAAGTATGCTGTACATTTAATGATTTGAATTTGAAAAATATCCAATACGTATGAGTTATATACAGTTATAAATAACATTAAGCATACATAACTAATAATTCAAAGAAATGTAGCATCGTTTTGGGAGAAACATAATATTCGAAGCATTTCACGTCAAGCGAACCTGCAAAAAATAAATTTCCAACCAAAATTGTTTTTTTTTAAATACTTTATGTTTAGCAAATTTTACAAATCCATTGATGAGATAATGCATATAAAATGCATATTAAAGTGATTTCAAATTCTGTGTAAAATAAATGTTTAACAATACTTTTCTTAATCCAGTCTTGATTTATGTATAAAACAAAAGCATAACAAGTGAAGTTCTCTTAAAGGCTTATTATAGGTTTTCGGTCAAAATAATATATACAAAAGGTACATATATTAATTATCTCGTGTTTTATGCTGTATAAAATTAATGTAAAACAATACTTTTCCTAGGGGCTTATTGTGTAAAACGAAAACATTAAGCGTTGAGAACTTTTGTACGTATTTTGTTTTTATAATATATATATTTTTCCATAGAAAAACCGTCCAAATTTCGCCTTAATCCAAAGGTTATTATCAAGTATTTAAATATTACAAATCGTAAAAGCATGCTAAAAAAAATTAGTGTTATGCATGTCTTAGCAAATATTCGTATGAAATTTTTAATTTAAGTTACTATATTTCACACAGTATAAAAATATTTAATATTTATTTATAAATACACATACATATTTACACATACACTGAAAATAATCCAAGCAATATTTGATGAGAAAAAAATTTTGTAGCTACTGTTTTCATAAAATAAGTGGAACTTTAGCTCATAATGCCAATTAAATTTTAGAGCAGAATTTTAAAGTTTTTTGTTGTTGTTACTGCAATAGAAAAGCTTTTAAAATTTTAATTTTTTATACAAGGCTTTTGTTTATTTCTAGTTTTGCGAAAGAGTTTTACAGAACAAAATAGCAAAATGTTTCGTAAAATGTTGGTTACTAGTTTTTTTCAGTGTATATATTACTGGATATGAAAAGCGTAAGCATTGTAAAAGAATTAAAAGTTTAGCATTATATTAAACTAAAATCTCAAGCTTGAATAATTTCGAGAGTCTTAGAAATTATAATCTTAAGAGGCTAGCAAATATTTAACTGCTTACACAGCAGTGACATGATTTGCACAACTTTTAATGTCCAATAACCATTTTCCAAGGACGAGCTTCATGATGGCGAAAGATGACACCAGTAAATACAAGTATACTTTAGTATTTCTGAGACCGTATTTTAGAGCTTCTATCGAAACTTTAAATTAATCGAGTCTTTTTTTTCTATACGTGGTTTCACCGACCACTTATGCTTACAAAACCCAAAGTACTGCTATCACCTTAACGCATCGTAAATATTATTCTGTTAATCAACAAATTGGATTTTTTATTTTGTAAAAAAAAAATATTGCATCCTGTACTGTTTTATTAAAGAAGCGTGTGTCATGATCTCCAACATTTTAAGCCTTAAGCATATAACGCTCCTTTTTAAACAATTAAACTTTTTTCCCACCATGATAATAAATCCTGATAATAATAAATTTAACAATAAATAAAATAAAGAGCAAGCATTTAAGTCTTAATTGGTTGGCATTAAGAGACCAAAAATTTAATTGAACTGCAAAATAAACTGAAGTGCTAGTAAGAATTTCAACATAAAGAAATAAAAACAATTTTACAATAAAACGCCACAATTAATTTCTTTTACCATGGCCATGTTCATACGTTTTTTTTTAACAGATTTCTTTTTTTTTAAGCTCCAAGCCTTATTTGTATACATTTGTTAATATTTAATAATTTTTTTTACAATTACAATCAATTAAATGTTTAAATAAACAAACTATGTAAATGTGAATGTTTGCATGATGCCTGTGCATGTGTATAAAAACTTTTTTTTTGTGGACACGTAATTGTTTTATTTGTGTATCTTTTATATATATGTACATATATATTTATTTTTAATGCAAATGTATGTACATATGTATAATTACTTAAGCTTTAATTGATAATAAAGAAAAATAAACTTAATATATATATTTTTTTAAATTAATTTTAATAATTAACTTTTATATGAACAAAAACTACTTTCCGCTTTAAAAATCTGCCGCAAAACAACCAACGAAAATGACTGTGTGAATGTTGCAACAGCCATGCCAGGCAAAAAGAATACCATCGTGTATGCCTGCTGTCCGGAACCTTATGTGGATGTTACATTTACAATACAGATACGTAGACGAACGTTATATTATTTTTTTAATTTAATTGTACCATGTGTGCTGATATCATCTATGGCTTTATTAGGATTTACTTTGCCACCCGATTCGGGTGAAAAACTTACTTTAGGTATGTATGCAACATAAAAATATATATATGTATCAATTAATTTGTTGTTTGGTTTAAGTTATTTATAATTTCATTATAAGCTATTTAGTTAATTTAATAATATTTTATTACAGCCAAAATTTAAGTATTTAAAAGAAATCAAATTGAAATATCATCGTTATTCAAAAGAATTGAAAAAAAGCAACAAATGACTTAACCAGCTTTATTTAGCGGTAGCGAAATGAGGAAATGCTGGATTGTGTATTTTAAGTAAACGAATCTAAAGAAAATTTAAATAACAAAAAGAAACTAAAAAAAACTACAACCTTTAGTTATATTAAAAAATATGCATGCAAAATGCTTTTATTTTTTTAAACAAAATTGCTTTGATATACATTTATTTTAAAAGTCAAGGAAGATTTAAAACCAATTCTGGAAAGCGAAGTTTTTTCCATCAGATCTCCCAAAAAAAAAGAGGAAGACATTGATATGCGACGGTATTGTCGTTACTTTTATTTTAATATCTGTGATCTTTCCTATCGCGTTTGTATATTCACGCTCGCTCTGTTTCTCTCTGTATCTTTCCCTTTTGTAATTTATCTTTCTTGCTCACTCTCTCTCGGTTTTGTCAGTAAGCTTGCCATACTTATTAAGGTAAATTTGAAAAGAGGGACAACTATATTCACCCAATCCCATACAGGATTACACTTACAACTAATCCGACATATTGTGCGCCCTATCCAAAAATAAAAGGTACCCACTCAGGGTCCTAAAACATTCCAAGGCCAGTACGTTGTTACTGTCTGCTAGGCTGACTTAACGCTGGATAAGTACACAGTTAGTGTTTCAATGTTAAGTTCTTCTGTTCGCATATTTTTGGATGTAATATCTTCTATCAGTCCCAGACTTCATTGTCTTGTTATCGGTTATTATGGTAATTAGTCTCGTAGATGTTGGCCTTTTCAATCTTACAATCTCTTTTGTTTTCTTTTGATTCGAATTTCCCTATAGAATTCAGGCTACTCTTTCCACAGTAACATTTTGCAAAACTCTCTCATGCTCTCCAATTGCCCATTGTATGTGTTAACTTTAAGTCTCTTAACTGGTCTGGCGTTCTGTGATGTTCAAAGATGGTTCCATGTTGACAAACCTATTATTCTATTCGTCTCCTGCTATACTTTAAAGTGCCGGTATTCATGTGATATGTGTGTTTCTGGGATTTAATTTTCTTGGGATGTAAATTTCTTCATCATCAAGGCTTTGACAACAGCTTTACTATCGATGAAAATATAGGCTGGCACCCTGCTACCAATTTTATACTTCCCGTAACGGGCATTGCCTCAGTCTAAAACACTGTCTTATAATCCGGCAGAGGAAAGACTTTTCTTACCTTCGGACTTTTTCTAGTCATCACCTTTTGCAGCAGCCAAAGAAACCTCGTGTTTAATCTGCACATTCATCGGCAATATCCATAAAATATATTTCATCGTCTTTATGATGTGGTACTCATATGACTATATGTGCCACTACTTTTATGATTGCATTTTTTCAACAGACTTTATATTCACCTCCTTCTCTAATTATTTCCACCACACTTCTGGTGCGTACATAAGAATTGGTGTTAATACGCTTGGCGAGTTTTTCCTCATCAGAAGCTAAATGCATAAAGACGTTGTTGAACCGATAACAAATACAAATTTTTCATATTATGACTTACTTTTAAGCCACCCTGTAAATTTATACAATTTTAACTTTTTACTGACCTATATAAACTCATTAGTGACAAAGTGGCAAACCAAAATATGATAACAGTGCTGCCAGATCTGTTAAAATAGGATGGGATATATTTAAGAGTCTTTAAAAATGAAAAAAACAATATTTTTTTTTTTTGGTAATATGTACTACCATTTTCTCAGTATGGGCAAACCATTTATTAACCTCTGTTTAAAATTTCTTGCTTTATCTCACCGAAAACAGGACATTGGCAATTTTTATTTTCCAAATTTCCCTCCTCCCACACTCTGCACGTTGCATCATCAGCTCTTAACTCCGAGTTGGTGTTTATAGTTTAAAAAATCTTCTTTCCTCACTTTTGATTTCCTCATACACAAAAAAAATGTTTCTCCAAGTAACACATTTAATTGAAATATACGAATATACAAATAATGCATTGAAATTTTAATTGAGCCAATTAAACTTTTATTTAGAAATTTTATTGAATAAAAGTTCAATAAAAGTTGAACTTTTGCTTAAAAATTTAATTAATCAAAAAATTTAATTGATAAAATGAAAGTGTTAATTAATTTTTCAATTAAAGGTATTGATAGGAGAAATATTTTGCTCGGTGTAGGATTTTGGTTACCACAATCTTGAATATTCTTTTACTGTCCATTATTTGAGTACAGCTTTGATTTTATTTTAAGATTTGCTAATAATTTTCAAACATTTACATCTTGGTTTGCTTAACTGCCTCTTCATTTGCTATGACAGATAGCCTGGAATCTATATTACCTCTCGGTTTTGGTAATAGGTGTAATTATTCCATGAAGCTTTCCGCAATAGTCATTTTATCAATCTGAAAAACCCCTGTTGCGGTTCATTAGAACTTGCATATCCTTTGCAACTCAGCTAAATTAGATTTTTTAAGAATTAATTATATATAATTATTTTTCTTCTTCTTCTTCTTCTTCTTCTTCTTTTTCTTCTTCTTTTTCTTCTTATAATCTCTGGCTTCTGGTGGAACGTGTGGCCCTAACAAAACTTCACCATTTCTTCCGATCCTTTGATATATTTTTCACTCGTTGAAAGAATATCCCAATGTTTATATATATTTTTCTAACATTCGCTTTTGGACTCCCTCGTGATCTGGTACCTTGTGGATTCCACTGAAGGGCCTGACTACAGATTTCAGTTGGTTATTTTCATAGAGTGTGTCCCATCCAATTCCACCTCCTGCTAATCCAAGCAAAGCTTGACTGAATTAATTTTAATTTAATTCTTGCAAGAGAAAAACTAATCACCCTTATTCCAATTGTAGACATCGACATCACGTCAATACTACAATACTAAAAAACTGAAGCTTGTTTATTCGCCTTCTAGACCAATTTGGTGCTACAGACAATCTATTTCCGTTCCTTAAGGTCCAGAAAATAGCATAAACCTGCCAACAGGAGTGAACTGTTTTCGATAAAGGGTACACAAGCCCCAATTGTTTTGGTATTGTATTAAAGTGACTTCGATACCTACAACTGTAATAAGGCTGAATAGTAAAACTAAGTACAAACTTAAAGGCCGATAGGGACTCAATTTG
This sequence comes from Nowickia ferox, assembly GCA_936439885.1. Classification (NCBI taxonomy): domain Eukaryota; kingdom Metazoa; phylum Arthropoda; class Insecta; order Diptera; family Tachinidae; genus Nowickia; species Nowickia ferox. Next base: position 7,047,073 of record OW387026.1, read on the forward strand.
TTCACAAAAATTCCGGTATTTAATAACAATTTACAATCTTTGACTTTTAAAATGTATTTCCTATAAAAATTTTTAAAACCTTTAATTAAACCCTCTTAAAAAATTGCCTGGTTTGGCAAACAAAACATAAACTATGCAAAGACAAACTAATAAAAGAAAGCTTTAACAACGTTGTTTAAAAACAATAACTTAAAATAATATTTCACTTGAATAAATATATATTTATGTTGTTTGTGTTAAAGTTGTTATTTATTTTTCTTTTCTTTGTCTTATTATTAAAATCCTTTTTTATGAATATTTCAGGCGTTACCATACTACTCTCACTAACAGTTTTTCTAAATCTTGTTGCTGAATCCATGCCGACAACGTCGGACGCTGTTCCCCTTATAGGTACACACAAGATCAAAAATACATAGTAACGTTTTATTTCCATTTTTAAGTTTATGATTTTCTTTTCTTTTTTTTTTCTTTTTTGAACTTTTTTGAATACACTTGACAACAAATCAAACAGCATTGCAGAAAAACACAAAGCGAAGTAATTTAAATAAATTTTCTAACAACAAGTTTTCTAATTGACTGAAATTAAATTTAGTTAAATCTACTTTCTTTATAAGACAAAAATGGTCTTGAGCATGTGATATAAGATTAAGATTTCTTTTGAAAATTTCTTTAAATTACTTTACTTGCCATTAGTTTGACTTTTTGTTTTAGCAATTTTTTGGTTTGTAGAGTTTATAAGAGTACGATAAAAAAAACACAAAATGTGCAACTAGTTTTTAATACCACACAAAAGAATTTGCATAGCAATATATATTTTTTATATTTAACAGATATGAAGTAATTAGCAAGACAGATTTTATTAAATTCTATAGCAATGGAATGACTAGAATATATTGAAATAAATTAATAAATATTTCAGAAATATTACGGAAGCTGTTTCATTGGAGATATCAAAGGGAATTATGATCCTTATAAAGCTTTTCGCTTAAAAATTTGGTAAATGCTTTGTTGTTCAGTGACTTCTTAACTGACTCAAAAAAAAAGAGAAGGTTATCAATTCGTCTGTATTTTGTTATATCAAGCCATAACCGCTAAAACACATTTTTGGGACCTCGTTTCTTTACGAAAATCTGTTGTTGATTGACATTGATTTTGGTAAGAAAATTAAGTTCGAATATTATGTCGTTTAAGCTTTTTTTTTTTGTGGTTATGTCAAGATATATTTGTTATTTCATAACTTAGTACTTTCTATGCCGATTAAAAAAAAAAAACTTTTCTTAGAGGGCATATCCTCCATTTGGTACCGTTATCAAAAAAAAATCGGCAGGAACACGCCCCCTATGTTTATTTTTGATTTTAGAATCTTTTTAATTTCAAGATTAGAGATTAAATTAATCTTAATCTTCATATGTTATCTTTAAGTAGTCGATTATATGGTTTTACTTGCTAGTTTAAGCGGCCAATCGTGGGGGTTTATTCTTACATTAATATTGAGACCATACACTTGTGAAAAATATAACTTTTTGTAAAAATTATATGATAAAATAGTTTAAAAACACATAAATATATACATATATATATCCTTTATATATTATATTTATTTCCTTTAACACGCGCAATATTTTACTTACAAATAATAAAATATGGCAGTTTCTTCTTCTTCCCACAAAAAATCAAAGTGTGTTGATAACATGTATGACTTTTGCAAACAAAACGTTGCCACCAGTTTGCTCCTCAGTATGGTAATAAATACTAAATGAAACAAGAAGTTTAAACTACCACTCAAAAACATCAAACTCAATTAATTAATTAAGTTAATTTTTAGATTAGCTAATTAGAGAAATAAACTAATCTTAATCTCGAACCCAAAAAGTCGCCCTTAATGATCCAATTGCTGCGAAGCTTGGCAAATACCTTAAATTTTTTCAAAAGTTGAAAAATAGGCGGAACTACCAACCAATTTTTACGAAAAAAAACTTAATCTGGCATATAAAACAGTGGGCGGGCACACGCCCATTAAACTTTAAAACTTAACCGAACCTTACGAAACTTGGCACACACATTGAGCTTTGAAACAGAAACTGGGAGGAACCACGCCCATGAAAAAAAGTACTAAATTATACGCACATATTTCTAGCTATCCGATTCCCACGAAACTTGGCAAACAATTTTGGTTGCCAGAGTACCACAATTTTGTGGTTACAAAATTGGTTGGGTCATTCCCACTATTAAGGCTCTGTAAATCACTGCTTACGCTTGAATCATAGTGGCTTTCAACTTGGTGTCTTTTTATTCAAAGAAAGTTAAGAGCTATGAAACTATAAGCTATATAAAGTGTAGAGTATTTTGAGGTTAGGTTCGCTTTGGCCTCTTAAGCATTAAACACATATACCACAGCAGGCTACCGACCGCAAGCAAACAAAAATAGAACATACGCGCTTATATGGAAACGATTCTTTTGACGCCATCACAGCTACACGGCCACAGAACCACTTTTATCGCTGTTGCCAACTTAGGCTAATTTCTATTTTTGTAACCAACACTCAGCCAATAAAGCGTTGCCAATGTAATACAAAATATGCAACATATGATAACTTAAAATTATTGAACAATATTCATATTATGGTTGTTCTTGTAAATTTCTTATTATTAAGACCAATTTGGAACTGAAACTCGAACTATTTTGTAATCTCTTAAGGCATTGAACTTTGCAGAATATTAATTTGTAGAGACTAGGATTCACTATCTTACACAATCGTACGACTTTTGATAAAAAAAATACAACCCTGGTATGATGGAGCTTATGGAAATTTTCATAAGCCAACAATAATGCATTAGACCAGGGTTGCATTTTTTCAAAATACGTGCGATTGTGTAGAATAGAGAGTCATTTTAGAGAGAATAGAGAGAAATTTTTATTAAAAATTAAAACACTTCCGTCATATTTCAAAGAAATTTCTTTAGTACATTTTAAATTGGAACATCACATAGCAACTATCTCATGAAGGCAAAAACTAATTAAATGTTTGAATAGATGTCATTTCCTTTTTTTAAAAAATGCTTCCATCAATTCCTCTTATACTTTTCATAAGCAAAAAAAAAGAGTTCTTAACAATTAATATTTTGCAATAAAATCATAAAAACTATTGTGCAAACATTTCCTTCTCATTACATGGAAAACTAACAAACCAAAAAATGTTAAAACAAATTTTAAGTGTTGGAATGTATAGTTTATGCCCCACACAGTAAATAATACACTTGAAAAAAAAAACTAAATGGGATATGTTTATAATTTCGAGTACTTACACACCAAAACAGTTGAAGAAAAAACAAACAAACTACATGTTTCCTGTTGTTATGTTTTAGAACTTTTTTACTTGTTTTTTGTTTTTCTTTTTATACTTATATATATCATATATATATATATATACATATGATTTTCTTAATTTAGTTGCATATGATTTAAAAAACAAAAAGTCTAAATGTTTTGTGCTTATCAAAAAAAAAATATAGTTTTTATTAAAATGGAAATTGAATTGAAAATCCGTGATTGTTTGTGCTCTAAATGTTATGTTTTAAAATTAAAATTAATATTTTTCTTTCTTTTTTGATTTTGTAAAAGGCATTTAGTTTTTTATTAAATTTAAACTATAATTTTAGACATAAATTCACTGAAACGCAAATTTAGGTTTTTAGCCCCACAAAGATATTCTCAGGTTTTATATAAATAAATATATTTATTTATTTTTTCACAGTGTTATTTTTGTATATAATTTTTATTTTCTCCATTTTAATGTACATTATTTTATTTAAAAAAAAAATCATAAAAATATAAAACTCAAATATTAATGTAGAGCTGCTTTTATATTCAGTTTAATAAGTAGTTATAAAGGCTCACTAAGATTATAGTAAAACTTTTATGCATACTTAACTACTAAACGATAAAAAAATTCCATCCAAAAACCTTTATTTCGCTACCAAATCATCAAACAGATATCAAGATTCAATTCAAAACAAACAAATAATCACAACTAGTTACTTAATTTCAAATGCAATAATTGTAAATCTTATAGAAAAAAATCCAAAAATCCATTTGATAAATTAATCAAGTGATATTTGGATTCGTGCGTCATTTTTGATGTGAAATTACAAATTTATTTTGATCGAAATAAAATTTATATTTCCATAAGTGTTGTAAGCTGCGTTGGTAGGTATACCTATTTAAAAAATAATAATGCTCATTGATATTTACCTAATCATAGTTATTAAAATTTTTATTTTCCAACAAATATTTAATTGCTTATTGAAAGATTGTAAAGATATTGAGATCAGAGCTGGAATATTTTTTTTTCTTTTTATTTACATGGAGTTTTAAGTATTTCATTTACACACAAAAAAATAATTTGAATAATTTTGTAATATTAATTAAAATATTTGTAGTATTAATTAAAAAATTAATTAAAATTTCACCTATAAACAATTTGATAGTATCAATTAATTTTTTCCTCACAAATTAATTAATACAATTAAAAATTTAATTAAATCAATTAAATTCTTAATTGAAAACATTAATTGGTAAATACTTTTTTCTGTGTAAATGAAAAAGCCATAGCAAAATATTTCAAAACTTCCTGTGGATAACTTTTATTTAAAAAAAAAATATGTTATAATAACGTAATTGTTCAAGTCTGAGTTTAGATGATGAAAGTTTTATTGTGCATCTGTAGCCAAGTTCAGGTTTGAAATAACCAACGAGAGAATAAAACAAATTGCAAGTTTATGAATGTGAGTAACGAGTTAGATTCTTCACATTAATAAATTATCCGAGAGTGATTTTTTCCATGACCCAAAAATGTTTTAGTCTTACGAACTGTAATTGTGAAATGTTCACTATTATTTAGTCTTGGGCAAAACCTTTCATTTGTGTGAATCTTTCATTCCCTTTCAGAAAGTTTAAGTGAAGTAATTCTTTCTTTTCTTTCGTCTTTCTGAATGTCAGTCACACACTCCTCAGAATGAAAAAACAAAAACTTTTTAATACTAATTTGAAATTACATTTTCTCGAGGAAAGTCCATAGTCTTGATTTCTATTATATGAAAAACTGAAAAATTAAAGCAAGCAAGAATACGAAAGTAAATAGAAAAATTAAACCGAAAGATGAAAGAAATATAGAGAAAATATACAATTATTTCTTTCTTTTATTTGAAAGAATCATTCAGTTGAAGTAATTCATTCAAGAATGACACAAGTCTACTTTTATTATAGTGAATTTTATTTTTATTTTTTTTTTCATTTTTATTGATAGTTACTGGTTGAGTCCTGAAAACTATTAAAATTGCAGGGTCTTCAAAATAATAAGACTTTTTTATTGTCACAGTTAATAATTCAATTTCTATAGTTCCAATTGTGAATTTAAAACCTTGAATACACGATTTAAAACAATTGCATCTTTAAGATTTCAACTATCAGTCAAAAATATACTTAGATGGGACTTACACAGTGAACTTTTACTTTGGCAATTGTCATTCGAATTAATTTCAGGTTTGCATGTGAAGGTACAGTTCTTGTGCAAAAAACCGACTTAACTTAACAACGTCAAAACTCAAAAAATGGGATTTTTGAATTAACAATGCAGAACTAGTCGTCATATTGTTATTCACATACTGTAACAATTTCAATTTCACTCTTGAGTGATAAATAAAAATTTCTTTTTCCATTAAGTTGTCTGTCTGTAAATTGAAAACTTTAAAGTCGTCTTCTGACAAACTTGTTTTTTGGGTTGTGATGTTGTTTCAGTAAATGAGCGATATTGACAAATTAAAATTGTTAAAAAAATTATATTTAAAATACATATAATATCCAGCTGTGATCTCAATTATTGCAAATAAAATTTAAAGAAGACAACAAGGTATTTAGTTTCACTTTTATTTAAGTTAAAAATTCAAACTATTTTGAGACATGAAATAACACTGTAAATAAAAAACATTTAAAAATCATTAAAACTTTAAAAACATTGAAAATCATCGTGTAAGTACATAAACATTAAACCACAAGAAAACAAAACAAACTCAAGGTCGTAAGGGGGTTATTATGAAATTCGATTCGAAAAGTACACTGTTCAAATTTATGTGTTATTAATACAACAATTTGAAAACATAGCAGTTCGATTCGAATTATATGATAAGCCCCTTGTTTCATACACATCAAATTTTCTTGCTCAAAGTAAGATTTTATAAGAGAGAGAGAGAGATGAGAAATCAATATATATACATATACATATGTATGGACATATCGAGCCATAACCGCTAAAAATGCTTGAGCGGCATTCGAGTCTCGTTTTCAAATCTTGTTTTTTGACGAAAATCGATTATTTACGATTGTAAAAATTAATCCCATGTGTAAAAGACAAGCAAAACTTCTCGTTTGTTTATTCATGTTGAAAACAAAAACAAATTTATGCAAGTGCTTTGTTTTTGTTTTCAATATGAATAGACAAACGATAATTTTTAATTTTGTCTTCTATAAAATAGCAATAAGCTTTTTTGGCGTTTACGGCACGATTTATATAAACTTTTTTCTGTATACAAAAACAAAACTTGGGCAAGAAAACTTTATGTGTGCGAACCAGATCTAACATAAAAATATTTAAATTTAAAGCAAAAAAAAAAACAAAACTACCACAAGCAAACAAACAAACAAACATGACTTTAAATACATTTAAATAACCCAGCAAACATGAAGCATGAACAGCATATAATGTAATTAAATAAAAACAAAGAAAACAGCACATGAACAATGAAATCAAACAAAACTACACTTGTAGCAATTCAATCAAAAATCTCCCATATTAACATATTACAAAACTAAAAAACCAACAACTTTAAAAACAACATATTTTAATAAATAAAAATACAAAATAAATAAAACCAGAAAATAAATGACTTTGACTTAATTTAACAAAAGAAAAACCTTAAACTAAATAGTAAAGCACCTAAATATCTTCTCACTTTAAAAACTCCATTTTTCTCATAACGAAATATATCTTTTTTTACTCTAAACTTAAAAACTTATAACTAAAGCTTTAAAAAAACTTTTTTAAACTTAACAATAATTTAATCATTTAAAAAAAATACCTATCATGAAAATTGAATATCAAATTTCAAATTTCATTTCAAAACTAAAAAAAATTACGCGCAGTAGATGGTAGAGTTGCAACTCCACATAATAGGATGCTTCATTGTCATCTATTATGTCATGTTTATACATCTCAGATTCTCAGAATCATTAAGCAAAATTTAATCATATTTCAAAAGAACATTCAAAAAACAATTTAATTTTGGTGAGAACATGAAACACATACATTAACACAGGCATCATATACAATGGATTTTAATTAGTTACACATCAATGAAGAAAATACTCGTATTAAAAAGTCATTTAAGTCTGATTTATATAAATTCACAGGAAATGTGTATGTTCAAATGTAACAGACAGCTCGTATTGTTGTAAGACCTTGTTTCTGCCTGAAATATATCCGGTAAATTTCATTACTTCCGAATCACAAAATTTTTAATTGTAAATCTCGTTAAGGGAGTCTTGAAGTTTTTTTTCACTTGGTTATCAATACATAATAAACAATTTTTGTTTAATTTAACCGACTTCTGAAATAAGCACTGAAAAGTTAAACTAATTAAGTGCATTGTAGTTTCTTATTTTTATTTAACAAAAATAACTCGTGGCAAAAGAACTCGTAATTTAAAAAACAAATTGTTTTGCATCCAGACGAGCTCAACCAACAACAAATAGAAATATTTTTTAATTTTTTAAATTCTAATTAGGTTAAATTAAGTTAGCAGGCTGCTGGTAAGGAAGAGTTCAGTTCACTTGTATCCAATACAATGAACCCTTTGTGCTAACTGTAAGCTGAAGAGAAGATAGTGAGAGAGGGTGATAGAGAAATGATAGTGATAGAGAAGACAGGTGGTGAAGGAAGAGTTAGAGGAAAGCTTCATTCTTTTACAACTCTGCTTTTTATCTATTTTTGCATGTTTTTAATAATGTCGTGTTGCAGTGCCCCTGGTGCCAAAGAGCTGTATTAAATTATCAAAGCTGTGCTTAGTAGCCATTTTATTGGTTATTTTACTTCGCCGATGATTCTGCTACACAATACCGACGAAGGAGGGCGCTCTGATGTTACATTAGGATTAGCGTCCGCTGAAGCTGGTGTAGTTTAGTGACCAGAGTCTATGCCTTCATAATTAGAACTTTTCCTACCACATGATGGGGACACTAATGCTTAACACAAAAAAATGCCAGGTGTTGTTATTTAATGACTGACGGAGACCGGACCAGGAGCTCCGGTTTTGTAGTCAACGTACTAACTACTTCAGCTAACGCCACCCTCCACCCTCTAATTAATTTCAGTTATTTTTTTTAAATACAAATATCATTGCGCTAAAATATAAAGTTAACTGCCAGTTTTTATAAGACGAACGAGAATTTTCGTGCGACAGTTTTTTGTTGTTGTTTTTTTTTTCAATAAAATTGGGGATTCCAGTTATCTAGTCTTCAAAATTCATTTGAATAAAATTAAAATTATGTTGCAAAACTAACAGCCAGTTTTTATAAAACAAATGAGAAGTTTTGTACGACAAGTGGGAATAAAAAAATTATTATATGTGTAACCGAATTTTTGTGCGATAATTTTTTATTGTTGTTTTTCAATAAAATTGTGAATTTGAAGAAAGTCAAAATTGTGTAAGGAAAACAGCCAGTTTTTATAAAACAAATGAGAATTTTTGTGCGACAATGAGGAACAAAAAAAATTTTATATCGTCCCATAACCGCCAAAAAAGCTTAAGCGATATAATTTTCGAACTTGATTTTCGATTATATGCGATAGTAAATAGTATTTGTTCGTAAAAAAACGAGGCCCCAAAAATGTGTCAGTTAAGCTCTTTTGGAGGTTATGGCTCGATATGTGTAACAGAATTTTCGTGCAGCAGTTTTCAATTATTGTTTTTTCATTACAATTTTGGAGAACTAGAGTCTTTAAAATTCATTTGAATAAAATAAAAATTATGTAGTGAAACTAACAGCCAGTTTTCATAAAACAAATAACAATTTTTGTGCCACAAGTAGTAATAAAAAAATCATTATGTGATACATATTAAATATAATTGAACTAGAGTGAATTATAATCAGGAGTAATTTCTTAATCGGGCCTAAGTTCAGTATTTTCAATTCTTATTGAATGAAATATTTTTATTAATTAATGTGATTTTCTAAAGAAGAGAAGAAATTAATAAAGCCTGCCAAAAAAATATGAGAAATATGGCAAATTCATGAAATAGCAAGGAGCAGAAAATTGTTGCTGAACTTATCTTCTTAACTTTTACCCAAGATTTCTTACATGACCACCTGATCTCTACTGTCATCTAACAAGATAATGCTTTTTGTGTTTTTTTCGAACATATGCGAATATATTGTTTGCCATCAATTCATTTTGATAATAAATATTTTTTATTGTCAACATGTAGAAACACCGATTTTCAATGCTACAGCAGCCAGCTAATGTTAAAGGATACAAATTATTTTACTACATCTGATAAAAGTAACCAGCAAATTCAATAACAAATTTACCACCTGCTATAAAGTTTATAAGACTTGTTACTTGTTTTTCTCTCATGCAATATTCCAGTTTAAAATTATGTGCTTATATCCTCAGTCACTTGGGTATCATTTATCTTTAAATATCGACATTGTATGCAATCCTGCTAAAATTTTATACAATCAATTTCAATTTTTTCATTCCCAATTTTTTTCCCGTTTAAGAAAATCAGTCGTCAGTCCAACTTAAGACCACATTTATTGGCATACATTTTACTATTTATTTTTTGTTGCTTTCTTATACTCGTAGCTGCCGTTGCAAGCATTAACCACGCTATAAACTTTAACTCTGCAAATATAAACGTGCGAAATAACATGTTCGTATTTGGTTAAAACCCTGACATTTTATGCACTTGCCCTCACACAAACGAAAAATGTCCTTATACCATAACACCAACTAGCCAACAACCACCCACAAAAGTTTTGACCATTATATATCGAATTGAATAAATGACTGAATGTTGTATACCGCGTGCAACATATTCGTAATACGCTGACTTGCATCCATGTTGTAAGAACGAGGATGTGGATGATGATGAGGGTGGTGATGAAAGCACAAATTGCAAAATGCAGATGACTAAATGTTTGTTCATTCACTTTGAACAGCGAAAACTATCAAACATCAGCACGCACTATTCAAAATGCACACACTTTATACTCTTACGAGTATAACTAACTGCTCTGTAAGGATGTGTGTGTGGCCATGCAGGAGTGCAGAAGTATTAATGTACTCCAATAAGTAGTTGAAGCGCTTGTGCATGTGTTTTTTTTTTTTAAATGGTACTTTGTGGCAACAGCACATAGTGAATAGTGGATGGTAGGAATGGCTGATGAAGGCAAATAAATTACCAACCAAAATCATGAAAATTCATTACGATTTTAATCGCTGAGGACCATCACAATTGATGAAACTTTTTACTTTGTTAACTTAAGATTTTCTTTCTCGTTTTTTTTTCGGATAATTTAAAACAATTAAAAGAGAAAATAATGCAGCTCTCTAGTGGTGCTAGGTAAAATGTGAATAAATAAATATTTTGCATTTGCAGCTCAAAATGGCCGTTTTATGGGATATTAAAAGATACAAAATGAAAGTAAGCAGTTGCAGAATTTAATTACAGATAACGAGCAATTAAATGATTTTTAAGTACACATACGACTATTTGTCTTTTTGTTGGCAATGTGTACGAAATAAAAACATTACAAAATGTTAAAGTGGAAAAATATTTAATAGTCGTACAGTAACGAGCACAGGCTGATATTGAAAGTTACGGAAAAATGACATACAAAAATTACTAGCAAAATTCAAATAAAATAAATAGAAATAACACTGTACTCCTAACTATATTGTATAGTGTGTGTGTTCAGCTTTAAAACAAATTTGTTAAAATTAACTCTGTACGCAGCATTGCCAGCATTAAAATTATTATACAGCAATTCTGAAAAGCAAAATAACGGCGAATAACACTCGTATTATCCATAAATTGAAATTGTTATATATGACAACTCTGAAAAATAATATAACAGTCAATAATATTATCCACAAGCTTCTGGAAACAGTAATGTGAATTCCCTTAGATTTTTTTAAAAGACTGAGAAACAAACCGTCTTAAAAAGTCGGCGGCGGCTTAGGAAAAAAATGGTCGGCGGCGGCTTAGGAAAAAAATGGTCGGCGGCGGCTCACAAGCCGGTTTGAGCCAGCTGACATTCCATATAATTTGTAAGATGTAGTACAAATTTGCAACTACAAAAAACAATTAGTCGGCTGCAATTTTAGTTACATTGAAAGTCGGCGGTGAGTCTTGAGCCGATCGGCTTGTTTCTCTGCTGTGTTGGTTAATAATTAAAAACTGCAATGTTGAGTATAGGATGACGCTGATGTGTTCACATTACATTCTGTTATTCGATCTCTCTTGAAGTTTTCTATTGCTAACCAATCTACCATAGAGTCTTCTCACATAATCTCTATAGCTCACGTTAAAGTTTCTGGAAGCTTGCGGAAAATTCTATCGGAAGTTATTTTATATTTCAGAGTTGCCATATAAAAAATACAATTTTAATGCTGGTAAGACTGAGTGCAGGGTTGATTTTACTATGTTATTTTTGTGTTCATTATATTTGAATACATATTTTAATTTTGAAGCAATGTTTTACTATAATTTCGTAAATGAGGCTAAATTAGCTATCACGTACACTGAACCAAAAAAGCATTCTTAAAACAAGAATCTTGCGTTTTTGTTTTAAAAATGCTGCATTTTTAAAAATCATTTTTACAATATGAATGTTTCTTATAATATTAATATACAACATTGTTATTTTTATAACGAAACAGTTCTAAAACAAAAATATGCACTTTCATTTTAAAAATTTCAAAAACTATAATGTTTTCTTATTAAAATAAAAATTATAATTTTTGAAATCATAATAAAAAATAAAATGTATTTTTAAACATTCTAAAAACAAAAATATTTTATTATTATATCAATAATTTTAATTTTTTTAAATAAAAGAATATATTTTTCCCCGATTAACATTTTATATTTGTGTCGTGTTGAAAAAAAAGAATTAATCTGTTATTATGACCAAGTGTATATTAATGTCCATTATCCTGTATATTCGATTAGCGCTTTGGACTACATTCGAAGACCGAAATTTTTTCATAATAAGGGCATTTTGATTACAAACAAAATTAAAATTTTTAATTTTAATACGAACCATCCGTAATTTCAAAATTCTCTTTTATTAATTTAAAAAGTTTCATTCTTAATTTAAGAAGTCTCCATTATTAATTCAAAACATTTCATTTTTTATATAAAAATAATTAGTTTTAAAATAAAAATGCTTCATTATTACTTCAAGAATATTTCATTCTTAATTCAAAAACATAAGTTCTTAATTTGAGTATGTTCAACTTTATATCAAGGTTGTTGTTTCTTAAAACAAAAATAATAATTTATCATTCCAAAATAGTTTTAATTTTTAAGCAAAGAATGAAAATTTTTAAAATAACACAAAACAAACTTAGTTCTATTTCATAAAGGTTTCGTTTTTAAAATCAAAATGTTTCTTCTTGATTTTAAAACTTTATTTTTTGGGTGTACTTACTTGATATATAAAAAATATATTATATAACAGATTTCCGGCAACTATTTGATGAGGTTTTGTCCAAAATTTTCGGAAAGTATGGGGACACCTTGAATGAAACCCTCAAATTGCAATTGAATTTAAAGCTAATTTAACTTTGGCAGTTTACCATGATTATATCGCTCATTTACTCAAACAACGTCAACAATATAATTTTTGAGTTAATTATGCAGAATTAGTCCTCTTATCATTCTTCATATTGTGTGTAAATGTAACAGTTTTAACTCGTTTTCTGGTAAACTAGTTTTTTTTTAAGTTGACGGTCTTTGAGTAAATGAGGGATAGAATGCCGAGGAATTAACCTCTTGTGGTAGTGGCAGTACGAACAGATCATTGTCACATAGGTACATGTGCTACAAGATTAAGTATTTCATACAACGATTTCTGCAGGAGTTGTCTTAACCGTAGCAGAAGATGGTTGAACAGCTACTCTGTCACTGCTCTGCTCTTGCTAATAAAAGTGCGATTACAGTCAGAAATACATTTTTACAGGACCTTGCAAAGATATCGGAATGCGATATTGGAAGAATATATGTATATTCGCACAAAAATCAGCTTGGCTTAATACCGAGTGGTGGTGGAATGATGAAGGAATATTTTTTCTCTCCTTCTCACTCGCACAGGCAGCACAATGGCAGCAATCAGGACCCAAGTGAGTCGGTTTTAGGTAAAAAAAAAACGTCGAAATATGATGAAAATGCAATTTTCGAAAAATATTTATTATGATAGACCTGTAGCCATCTGATATTTTTAGATTAGATTAGGTTAGAAGTGCTTGCTTATAAGCATAATTAATTTTTTAAGTATGTGGCTTTAAAGCAAAAAATCTTAAAACAAATGTTCAAGTTATTTTTTAAAATGAAATTAATCTTATTACTACAACAGAACAAACATCATGTGTTTCTAAAATTACATATGTACATATATCGCAAGTTAAAAAGCTCAAAAACTTTTAATGCCATTATTAACTCTAAAACTTTAAATTTAAATTTTTTAACTTTTTACACTCCAATTGGGCAACGCAAAATTTTAACATCCCTAAAGCAAACTTTAATTGATTTTGTTGTTAAAACCTAATAACTTTTTTTTTGCAGCACCATTTTCGCAACCATTCATTTCTGCAGTATTTTCGAAAAGCCCTTTTGAAAAGTTGCCAACAAGTTTTTATACTTTTTTTTTATTTTGTTTTTGTTTGTTGGCTGGTGAAAATCTCTTGTGACTGTCATTACAGTTGTTATCACAATGTTGACATTGTTGCTTGCTGGTACGCAATATGTAGATTTTCTCTTTTATGTGTTTTTTTTTTGAGCTTGTAACTTTTTAGCATAAAGGAATGACCAACATTTTCCATGCAGTTCATGTTGCAAGTATGTGTAAAAGCAAAACCGCAGTGGTATATTTAGATTCAATAACCACTACGACGAACTACGGGGTTTGGCTCATCACTGTCTCTACATTTTAGCTGGTGTGCCTTACAAAACAAATCTAAACTCATGCAAACAAACTAAAACTGCTGTTAGTTTAAATTATAAAAGCAAAAGTTTTCCAGTTTTGCCAAAATTTTTTTTTTTTCTATTTTATTGGGTTTCTTATTTGGAAACTAAGACTACTTTGTATTTTATACGTATGTTAACTGTCTGTAGCCAATAGTCGAGATTTGCAAATATTTATGAATATATTAAAGGAAGTTAAAATAGAAATAGGTTTTTGAATTTGCAACACATAATTTTAATACATTTGAGAATTTTCTCGTTGCCATTAGCGTTACTGAAATAGTTAGGGATTGTAGAGAATATGAGAGCCAAAAAATTATATTGTAAATTTTAAAAATGCTGTAAAATCTTTCATGCACACTCCTCTCTCACTAATGATAATATGTGTCTTAGAGAGGGACTGCCAGATTATACAGGGTGGTGCAAAATTAATCAACCTATAGGAAGATGGTATAATTTTTGAAAATGAAGGTAAATGTCAGTCAATAAATGCTAAATATATGTCAGTGTACGTCAATAAGACATGAATCGCTATACTCCTCAAGAACGCGGAATATTTGTTTAAATTTTGTCCGTCCCATTTTCATTTATGTGGATACTTATTTACGTAGCCAGAATTATCGCTTCTGTGATAGATGTGTTTCAGATTAAAGTGATCACCCGCCTTCACGGCCTAATCTCACGGTGGTCTAAGCACCGGATGAAGGTGAGCGTCCAACCATCGCACCCATGCACCCTTAGAAAATACCATGTGACTTACCAAGAACACATGGGGCTACAATCTTTGAACATAGTTATCACTGCACTATGAACTAGTACTTTTCTGAGGTACTTAGAGCTGTATAAACTATTGCTACTAAAGCATTGTCCAACCAGCGTCTGTTGTATGGCAACAGCACCTAGATCTGACCGCGTCACGCCAATCACTAGCTTTGATTTAACACTGGGAAGCCAAGACTATTCTCCCATCGATTTTTGTAGCAACCACAGCCAACAAGTAAGATTCCCTGTGATTACGAGCTGCAACTGTGTTTGCTCACATCCACAGCGAGTTCTCCAAGAGAATTTCTTACCAATTACCGGCACAGCTCAACCACTTTTGTTGGAGCCAGACGAATGGCCGAGTTAGACATAATCCAACATAATCTATTGAATACCGTGGGGTTAAACAACATCTACCTTTCAGTAATTTTATTTATTTATTTAATTAATAACTTAATAGTAATTAATTATTATAAAATTATAGAATACAGCACTAGCTACAAAGGCCATTAGCTCCCTTTCAGTAAAGGATGGTCCTTGGATGACACATTATAACCATCCAACTCCTAGAGCAGCTCGGCTGTAGGTACCCATTTTTAATCCACTGGTTATACCTCGAAGTTCCACCCCAAAGAGCTTCATATTTATCGTATTTTGAACAAGACAAGGCATTAAAGCAAAGCTACTTCCTTTTATAATATTAATATGTGTACATCCGTTGGTGTTACCAGATATTGTGTAGAAACACACAAGTTCTCTGCGTAAAAAGCCATCTCGGTGCACCGAGAGGAAAAAGCCATTTTACCTTGGCTAGACTCCTAGGGACTGTCACACTCGTAATCTCCTAAGAAGAGGTGCTTCTATGATAGCAAAAATCTGCATATAATATTTGAAGAGCTTTGCTTCTGCTCAAATTTACTGTGGGGTATGGTGATAGATTAGGTTACCTTAGGTAAGAGTGTTAGTCAGAATACCGGCTCACTTAGACGCTTCTATTTCATTGTGATGCCATGGAGACTCTGCTTAAGCAGATTGTTTACCGTCAAACCAAATATAGCTCATTATAAAGCTACTAACACGTTGCAGTTCAATCCTGGCAAGTATCCTGAAAAGCATCCTGGAAAGCATCCTGAGCTCAGCAGCACCCATAGTGGCTATTCTTGTTCTTCCTAATCCACGCCCATGGCACAAAAAATGTTTTATATCATCTTCTTTGTCAAAAGCTTGGCAACTGTGGCAAAAGTTATTGCATTCAACTTTTGTGCACGTCTGCCTATGAGACAGCGTCCATTCAACATGGACACCAAAATGAGATATGTTTCCTACTTTTCTTGAACTTTTCTAATTTTTTTATCAAAGAAAACGTAATTTTTATTCAGATACACTTAGAACGCTAGTGATTATGCAATAATTTCTTGCGACCCATTTTCTATTTGTTTCTACTCCAATCTTGCGTCTAAGTTTATATGAGGGCAAGGATATGGGGTTTAGTTATATTAAATTAAAAAGAGAAGCAATCACTGTTGACCCAATCTATTACGGATTACACTTATACTCTTAAAACATATTATGCTTTAAAGTTTAAGATGTAAGCCAACACATTCCATATCCAGTGGAACCATTACGATTGTCCCAGTTCTTACAGGCTCATCAGCTCTAGAGTTTCCCTGAAAGTCTTTATGGTCTCGAATCCAGTTGATACTAATATTGCACGGTTCTGTTATTTCATTCGTTTATAGATTATTTTTAATCGAGGGCTGCTGTTTTTCTTAGAAGTGGGCATCCTAATCAGTGTATATGTTAATTTTGGTTGCTGAAGTGACATTCGTTCTAAACCAATCCGCAACTTCCTTGATAGTACGGATATATGCCTGATAAATACTGCAAAGATCCAGAAGTCGCTTTGAAATATGAAGACCTAATAGACGTGAGTAAGCTTCATAACCCAAACCTAATTGAGCTTTGAAGTCATTCTAATAAAACTCAACACCACTTCTTCTACCTGAAGTATCATGCCTCCACGCTTCTTGGAATAGCATCTAGGTCTTATAGAGACTTTTATGAAGTAGAAGAACAGGAGAGGTTTGATTAATCTTCTATCCTGCTGTGGCCGACAGCGTTTCCTCTTCACAGAGCAATGCAATGAAGATGGATTGCAGAGCTTATTACTATCTCCCTACCTACTGCATGGTACTTTGTTCACAATTTCGTGCAAAATGCTGTCAAAGTACATGTAAAAGTATTTGATATGAAATATTTGCGAAATAAATTTGCAAAAATAGTACTCTGTTCTTATTGCGAAAAACACTTAAAATCTATCTGGCAGCATGTTTTTCCATGCAAAATGACTCTGGCATCATTTTAGTTTCGCTGCGAAACAACATGAGCTTTAATTTTTTCGCACGGAATTTTGACAATGTTGCATACTTTCAAGCAACACAAGAGAGAAATTTATATAAAAAAACCGCAAGTTGGACTACATTTAGTACATGTCAAATTTTTCACGCGAAATAATCAATATTACTGAAATTTTTTACAACTTCGAACAGAGTACCAGTCTTACTGGATTAAATGGTAGCAGGTGTAGAAGTATAGCAAATACATCCGTAGAAGTAGTGCAACGAGCACTAGTGCTTGCTGATACAAAGGACAGCTCAAGTGTGAAAAAAAATTTGATGAATTAGTCTTGTTTTCTTTAATAAAATCTCTTTTTCCATACAGCCTTGGAAGTAAATTCAATAGACTTGAAATAAGAAGCTAAATTTATTTCCTCTTCTTATTACTGTTTGACATACATACAAGTACATGCATATTTCCTGGTATAACCCAACAATTACAACAAAAACAAAACATCAAATACATGCAAAAGTCATAAATCAATAAAAGCAAATTGCTTAACAAATAAAATAACAACAACATTATCAAACATACTCGTAATCGAATACATAACAAAGCAGCCGGCAATATTTCAGCCATTACCGATTTAGTTAATAAATTATAAAAAAAAACACACACACACGTGTTAATCATACAAATTCAAATTTCAATATAAAACAATTTTACATTTAATTAAAACTGCGAGGGAAAGTACAAATAATACACAAATACTAAGAATAATCAACTAACTATTTAGGATATTATGACCTTACCTTTTTTTATATACTTTCTTGCTTCCTATTACCTTCTAATACCTATTTTTATTTATTTTTTTTTCCTTATATTTTAAAATAAAGTTAAATAAAATAAGCTCTATTTTATTTTACTTTTCTTAAGCGACAAACCACAAACAAACCAAAAAAAAAATATCTTGTGTTATTTATTGTTTTTTGCAGGAGTTACAATTCTTCTATCGCTCACAGTGTTTCTCAACCTTGTAGCTGAGACATTGCCCCAAGTATCTGATGCAATCCCCTTGTTAGGTAGCGATTGCATTTAAAAATTTTCTTTAAATAAACGCATATATATATTAAACCAAATTAAATTATATACTACTACTACTACTCAACAACTCTTATATACTACTACCACTACTCTTATACTTACCAAAATTTATATATAAATTGCAAATAACTTAAAGCTACATAATGTTTATAAACTGCCATATATATGTTTTCTTATTTGTTGAAAATATATATTCCCCTTTTTTTCTAATTTCGTTTGTAATATTTTTATTATGTATAATTTATGTTAAATTAATTCTTATTTGCTTTGTGTATTTGTATTAATTGTTGTTGTTTTTGTTGAACTAAAAAACACATGTGATAAACAAACAAAAAAGTATGTTATATTCTACATAACACAAATATATAAAAATTATATATTTTTTACATATTTATATGTATATGTGTACTTGCAAAAGTTATTTTAAAAAATATATATGGAAATGATTTCCATTAAATTTTAAATCTAATAACATACTATAGATATACATACTCGTACCAACAAAGTAATTTAATTAAACAAAAAGCTTTTAATGTTTTTCCTCTGTGTGTGTGTATCACTATTGTAACTTCTACTACAAATATTATTATTTAAATATATTCAAGCGTAACTAAAACTATAAATAAGACAAAATTCTGACTTAAACTCCTCCACTAACAAGTTCTATTCTAACTCCCCCGCCTACTATTCTAACTACTAATAAAAAACTTCACAATTTTGTGTATAATGTTGCTTCCACCATTTTTCCAGTGTTCTGAGAATTATATTAATTATGTTCATATGTATATGACAATTTCTTAAAATTAAACGAATTATCCGTCACATAATTCATCAGCTCTGAAAAAAATAGTGATAAAAAATTAGACAACTTGAGCTCCAATTTACTGTATTAATTAACATAGAGGAGGAAACTTCAACTCTCTCTTTTACTTTGATATATCTCGAAAATTGAGGGCAGCATTACAGTTCGTTTGACTGCTAGTCCGTGAGTTCTACCGGACCTAAAAAACATCCTCTATATTTTATTGAAACTTAACAACAGAGCAAAAGTTTATGAAATTTCGTCACTAAATAACAGTAGGAAATTATGTTTGCTTTCTATTTTAAGTTGATCTTATTGAGTGGAAGGTTACTTGAGGTATCTAGCGATCTGAATTTCCTTAAATTTTTTTACAAACAAATGTTTAAGAAATCGTGCAGCTCAGACAGAATTTATTAACAGCCTTGAAACAAATTCAAATTGACTCTATTGTTTAAAAACTTAGCCGCATTAATGAATTAATTTTTGGCCCATAACAAATTCGAAGAAGAAGCCTAGTAATCGGTCGAACACTATAAAAAAACAAATAAATAAGCAATATGCTAATTAATATGCATTAATTGCTCAGTTCCTGTGACGTATGATTAATTTATATGATTATTTATTACCAAAAATCAAGCATACGCACAGGCGTGCAGATTAATATTAATATTTCTACGTACATGGCAACATACGAGTACATGAGATATATTCACCAATTTGTAATGATTTTAAGCCGTATAAGGTATTAATTTCCAAATGCCTAATTCAACTTCAACCTTTTTTTAAAGTGATCTGCAGGAAACTAGGGGAAGCAAAGTTATACATCAAACTATATTTTTTTATAATTTTTATCTATTTTTTAACACAAATATTTTGTTATTATTTTTTTTTTCGAAAAAGTTTAGGAATTTACCTTTTTCTTACTATTCTAAAACTTTTAGGAATGCTATCGTTATCAGAATTTCTTCTTAAAATGGTGATTTCATTGGAAATAAAAAAAGTAATTAATTTTGCATTTAAGTAAGCAAATTTAATTTGATCTTAAAATTGGCTGTCAAGTACGAGTAGTATTGGAGTCTTTTTTTAAAAACAATTATATGAGAGAATCTCTGAGGTCACTTAAGCAGCAACTATAGGAAAAGTGTGCTGTGGATTAGTCAACTATTCAATACGAACAATTTGTTATGACAAAGTAGAATTTTATATAAGAAAAATGTGCTGTGAGACAGTCGATTTTCTATGAGAAAAGTGCGCTGTGACACAGTGGACTTTGCTATAAGCAAAATGAAATGTCACACAGTTGACTTTTTTAATGTTCTGTGGCACTCAATTTTACTGTACGTAAAATGTTGTGTGACACACTAGACTTTTGTATTAGTAAAGTGGTGCTGTTACTCAGTCGACTTTTCTGTAAGAAAAATTGCTGCGACACTATCGACTTTTCTACACAAAAAATGTACCACATAGTCAACTTTTCTATAATTAAAGTGTGTTGTGACACTGACGAATTTCTATAGAAAAAGTGTGCTGTACCACAGTCGGCTTTTTATACGAAAAGCGTATCATATCACAGTTGAAAAATTAGATAATACAGAAACAGCTATTCCATAAGAAAAGTGTGCTGTGAGATAGTCAATTTTCTCTAAAAGAAAAGTGTGCTGTGATACAGTCGACTTTTCGTAAAAAAATAAGAGCTGTGACATAGTAATAATAAAAATGCGCTGTGATACAGTAGACTTTGCTATAAAAAAAGTTTGTAGTAGACTTTTCAAGAGGAGAATTTTGCTTCGTAACAATGAATAGAGAACTGAGACAAAGTCAAATTTATTTTCTTTAAGAACAGAGTAGTGTCTTTTTTTCAAAAGAACAGTGTGCTGTCCTTTCCTTCAGCCAAATGTTTATAAGAACATTGTGATGATACACACTTAGTCATATCTTCTAAGGGAACAGCTTAGTTTCTTTGTGCTCAATGTATAAATCAATGCCACTTTAATAACATAAAAAATAATATTTAAAAATTTTGCATGAGAATAAATTTTTTAATACTGAGCAGAATAGGGAGACGTCTCATCTATTTACTCCCAGGTATCAGTTTATAAGTTCAAAGTATCTGAATGAAAATGTTTTCTATATGAAGCAAAGGCATTTACAAGTTATTCTAACTAGCTGCTTTTCTGAAGAAATTACTTGTAGAAATTTCTGAGGCAAATGACGTGAATAACGTACTAAACCTGCAAGTTGAAAAGGCTTTTTATTGAAATGATTTTGCACCAAACGCAATATTTACTCTAATAATTCTAATAACTCTAATAGGATGCAAGTCTTTGGTGTGAATTTTCAAAAGTTTTTTAGCACTTGCTTTAATATTTTGAGAGAGTTCTCTTCTTTAGAAATCATTAAGATCCTCTGAATCTCTTAAATTGATTTCTTAAGAACTTAACAACTATATTAGATTTTATATACTTCTGCAAAAACTTAATATATCTCTCCAATGAAATCATCAAAACTAAATACTTCCTTACCAAAAGAACTAAATTAAACAAACATTTATATTTATTACAAAAGATACTTATGAGACAGATTTCAATACAAGTGAATTTGGGAAATTACTTGTGGCATTAAACAAACAACAACAAAAAAAATTTGTAAAACGTATTTTTTATTTCTGACTTTTATTCATTAAAATAAAACCAAGACACAGCTCATACCAAATTCACTTCAAAAATACTGCGCTTCATAAACATACATACATACATTAATCGGTTATGGAAACGAAAGCTACAGCATTTTTTAGAAATTTTAATAAATAAAATTTTTTCTAATACACATTTTTTTAATATGCTTCCAAACTTTTCTTCAGAGGTTTTTAATTTTTTTTTTATCACACTTGCTTATATAATTTCAGTTATTCTGAAGTTTTTACATTTTTTTAAAATTTTTTTTAAAATTTACTGTTTCTTATTACAACTAAACTTTTTAATAATACAGAGTACCCATTTTTTGGAATGAATTTTTTTTTAATAATTAAATTAATATCTTTTTAATGAACCGAGTTTTTTTAAACGAATAAGTTCAATCGAAAATTTTAAGCATATTTTGTCTGGCTTACATCAAAAAAAAAGGAAATATATCTTGTTAAAAAAATTATTTAATTGTGTTTTATCGTTTCACAAATATTAAAAAAAAATTAACTTATGTATATTATTCATTCCGTGTAAAATTCTTTTTTTCAAAAAATGGGTCTTTGTTGTGAATATTTGTGAATCGTTTTCAATTTTTCTATAAATAAAAAATTTACTTAACTAACGTGCCACTTAACCACAAATTAACGAAAACATAAAATATATTCACTACAAAAATATGCAACTTTGCGCATTAACACATTTACATAGCTGCATTTTTACACAGTTGCATTTTTTTTTGCTTAAGGCTGCCATATTAAATGGTTGCTTAGTAATTCATAGTATATTTTTGATTTGGGATTAGCTTATTACCGTTATATTTAAAATAACTTTAGACACTATTTGTAACTTTAAAAATACGTATGTGTTTTAATAATAATAATAAAATAAACACTATTTGATAGATGAAAATGGTTCATTAAAGTTTTATTTGCAAATACATATATAATTATTCCAAAAAAGGGTTCTCTACACAGCGTTGTAAACTAAAAACTATATTTTAAAAAATATATATATTATACCTGGCAAAATTTTTAATTAATTTTTGTTTTCTCATGTAGATAATTTTTTGTTTATAAAAAATATTCATAGGAAAGCATCAACACTTAAAAAAAAATTTATGGATATTCATTCTTACATACATATAACAATTTTTTTTTAGTTGAATCAACCTTAAATCAAATACAAAAATTGTAATGTCCTACAAGCTAAACAACAACAACTTTAATGGTTTTAGCTTGGTCACAAGTAGAAAGGCCCTAAACTTTTTTTGTACAACTGCTTGTGAAATGTGTGAAATGTATTGGAATCATTGTACACAATACAACCCAGCATTATAATTATAAAACTATGTCTTGTTATGTAAGGGATTCAATAAAAAAATTAAATTAAATAAAAACGAGTTAGGGCCTTTCTATATGTATATGTGCTCTTAATATTGAAAGTGTATTTTTGCTTCGAAACATTAAGTAAGTCTCAAAAAACTTCAATAAATATTCAATAAATTTATATTGATCGAGGTTAGTACAACTCTAAATTGAAATGTTGCATAATATAAAAATATATTTTGATTTGTTCAAATGTAATGCACTAAATATTTCGACAAAAGAAATATATGACTTAGATCACTTTCATAATTGAAGGCACATATGTATATTTACATGTCTTAAGGCTCAGTTAGCCGACTGTAATGGAATGTAACTGCAACGCAAGGAAACAGCTGATCGATATTGTTATGTGAAGTGATATAAGTATCGCTGTGCAAAAGATCTTTGAAAAAGCATGAAAAGCTCAAATACTAAAAAAGTTAGAAATTTAAGAAATACCGAAAAGCAAACTTTCACGGGAATCGAAGACAAAGTGGAAAATACTTTTGAAATAAATTATATAAAAAACACAATGGAATGGAAATGTGCGCGAAATGTAAAGAAGAATGGATAATAAGTAAACTGATTATAGAAAAATTATAAAGAGTTTGGAAATGCTAAAAAATTATAGCAATACGCCAGAAAACAGGGACTGAAAACTGTTTCCCAAGGAAAAAAATTATCCTCTTTAAGAAACAACACAATGGCAATATAGAAAAAAAGCATAAACTCAAAGTAAAGGATTTTAAAAATGACATCTTCCCGAAGTCGGCATATAAAAAGGACAAAAAAAAACAGAAAAAGAGCATTAATATCAATCAATATAGTTAAATTAAGTTTGGCAATTTCATTGTTAGCAATTGTCAAATTTATTTCCTAGCAGCAGATGTTAACGTGTGGACTGTATGTATTTGTTTTTCAACACATATTAGGAAATCAGAGTTTGAACATATTGCTGAGCAAATATGTCAAGACACACGCTGGCAAAATACATGTAAAATATATAATAAATCTGTGGCAAAAAAGAAAAAGTTCTTAAGTCGAAATAAGCTGATTTTGAATTATCGTAATTTCAAAGTACTCCTGGGCAAAATTTCAATTAATTTGTGACTTGCGGCTTATCTTTTTTAGACTTCTAATCTCATTTGAAATAATAGCTTAATTTAGGTTATACTTTGGTATATTTCAGCTTGAATGTATTATTTACAGTTTGTAGAACCATTCTTAATAAAATAAAGGTTAACAGAGAATTTTCCAATTTAACTGTAAAAGTAATAAATTTCTGAAAATCGACTTGACCGCTTAAATGTGCTCTCCTGAAAAACAGTCAACACTTAAGCACTTTGTCCTTATTGCCACAGAAATATTGAAAAACACTCACTTCGTATGTCAATGAAAACTTTAATTTTGTGTTTAAAGATTGTACACGTGTACGCCACCCTTTAAAATAAATTTTATCACGGAACTTTTTATGACGTCGCTCTGCGGACATTATTGCTTGTGTCAAGAAGTAGTGACTATATTTTAAAAATAATTTCCAAGTATATGAAATTCTTCTACTTATATTTTCATGAAATTTTCGGCAATTTGATGAAAACTTATATAACAAGGACACATGAAATATTAAAATTATCTCATAAGTATGTCCGAAGGAATGCAATGTCTTCAGCAACAAATAATCGTTTTCATATTTTCTTTTCCTTAATAACAAAAGAAATTTAACGAAATATATTTGAATTATTAATTTCCTTGCAGGTGTTACCATCTTATTATCACAAACCGTGTTCTCATTATTGGTTGGTAACGTTATCACCAAAACTAGTGAGGCCGTGCCACTGTTAGGTACTAAATATTCAAACTACCTATTGCAATTGTCTATTTAATTTAGAAAAAAAAAATTCTGCCTCAAACTTAAACAAATCTGTTCTTATACTCCTAGACTCTAATACTCTATTTCTCTAAAGTTAGCTCATGAAAAAAAGAAAAACTCTACTCCACATTTTAAGTCAAATTCATGATAAACAGATTATCAAAAAAAAAAAAGCATATGTATGTAGTTGCCTGATTTCAAAAATATGTATAAAACAAAATTATCAGACATTTGAATAATTTTATTACCAAAATAAACTCTTTAAAATACACAACATGAAACCCCAGCCTAATAAGCTTTAAATGAAATAAAATTAAATATTTTAAAAAATTGTAATTACATTAAAGGATAAAGATATTAATAACTTTAAGCATGTGTTGAACCCTGAACAATATTTGTTAAACTACAAAATATTTGAAATTGTATTAATTTTTAATGAACCTTTTCGCTAAGTGTTTTCATAAAAGTAATAAACTTAGTATTTTCTATGATTTGCATTTAAAAAAAATTCAAGTTGTTGGGTAAAACTTAAGCAAACTTTTGTTGAGGAAATTTAAGCCAAAAGTTATTAGAACAAAATGATTTTTAATTATTTACAGCCAATTTTTTTTTCAATTCAATTCATACTTAAAAGTTGGTTTTCATTGAAAAAAAAAGAAGAAGAAGAGAGGTGTCTTAGGTCACCCGGTTAAAGCTATGCTGCTTAGTTACATAAAACAAATTTAATGTGTGAAATAACAATGCAATAAAATTATATTATATGATGATGTCAAATTCTGTGCAAATATTTCAAAACGTTTGCATTTATTTGCGATTATTTTCTTTTCTAGCGGCGTACGATTAAATTAATGTATTTTTTGTGGCCGCTGGTGGCTATTAGCCGGCTTACAGCCAATCGGCTGTGTTCTCTGGCTTGTGCTCATGTGCAAAAACAAAACAAATTGAGCAATCGTTATCATTGTTTTTGTTTCTCTCACTTCAAAGAAAGAAAAACAAAACCAAATCAAACAATTTGTTTCGTTTATTTTCGTACTCTGCTTTTAAATACAAATAAATCAAAACAAAAATAAACTTATAACTATAATAAAGTCGATTATTTTTGTTACGAAAACCACGTCCTAAATCCTGTATCGCGCAATAAATAGCATAGCTATAAAAATAAAATGTGTGAAAATCAACTTTTAAATATGAATTGATATTTAAAAAGAATTGGTAAAAATTAAAAAAATCATTTTATTTTCGAAAAAATGTCTTGTTATTACTTTCACTACAGTATTAAGTTTGTATATTAATAATTCTCAATTATTTTATGAAAGTTTTTATATTAATATGAATGTATTGGAAGGTCTACTGATATGCATATAACTAGACTGGCTTAAGCAATAATAAATAAACTTTTTAATTCGTATTCATATTGAATAGTGTTTTAAATAGGGAAAAGAAAATTAATTACTTTTTTAAATTGTTTAAAGATATATTTGATATTATCCAGCTTGTGCTTTTTCATTTGACATACTAGACCTAGAATTTTTGGCTTAAACTGAACTAAGTTTTACCTAATAAAATATAAGAAAATTTTATTTATTACATACTTTTTTTTCTCACATTTATTATTACTTTACTATTTTCTCCTGCCGTGTGAACGATAAACTGCAGCATTGCAACACATATTAATTTAACTTTAAATAAAGATTAAATTTAACTTAATTAAAAATGAAATTTTAAATCCAAACTTACTTCTAATAACAACAAACTGGTCATTTTATCTCATCGCAAATCTAAAATCAGCTAAATCATATTATTATTTAATGATCATAATAGTTAAATGAAAATTTCATTAAATTTAACTGAAACTCGCTTAGCCTTTTTAAACGCTGTTATTATTAAAATAATATTTTCATTGTTTTATTTAATTTTAACTTAAGTGAATCTTTAAAGTGTCAAAATTGACTCTGTACATACAACATTCACATATTTAACTACTTCTTACTTTTAATAAATCTTTTTTTTTAATTCTAAGTTTTGAGAAGATTTTTTTTTGTTCAAATTATGTTGATATAGTTCTCATACATTTTAATTGATAATAATTTTTCATGTTTTGAAACAGTTTCTTTTCGGCGTAGTAAAAATAAAACTATCTTAGTTAGAAGAATGATATTGAAGCATGATGCATTATTAATGAAAATTAGTTTTGATTTTTAAAAAGTTAATTATTTGGAAGCTTTTTTCTAGAAAAATTTATTGCAAATATTCAATAAAATATTCTCGATATCCAGAAGGCAGAATAGGTTAAAATATATGTACATATTATTATGGGTCTACCAGGCAATTTACATAGTTTTTTTTTCTTGGATATAAAATCACAGCTTTACTTACTCGTAATTCTGTTGTAAAGAAGTGTGTTTCTGTGGAAGGAGGTCAGAAAAAAATCAAGGTGAAAATAGATATACTCGTAAATGTGCATGAATTTATGTAAAAAAATTTTAATAATGCCAAAACCATAAACAGCTGTTTATGTTTTCATATGTTAATTTATTTCAAAAGCGCAACAATAATAAATATATGTAACTTTTTTACGAAAAATTGCATACGTTTCGATCACTACTGTATATGAACACAATAGCTCAACTCACAACCTGTTGTAGGAGTCGTAGGACGTACAAAGGATGTTGGTAATTTCTGTATAAAAATTTGTGTATAAATAATGTTTTTATAACAATTATAAACAATTCATGTACGACCTACAACTCCTACAATAGATTGAGAATTGGGCAAATGATATTATTCTTGAAATTGCCAGCAACACTAATGAATTTGAGAAAAAAGTTTCCAAAATATTTTATTTTTTTTTTTTGTTAAAATGTAACAATAATTTTTTTTGTTTTAATTTTTGCTTTAATTATATGTATAGTAACACACATTAATATCTTTTATGTGTTTGCATAAATAAGTACGTACATACGTACGGCCTGCAGACCGGCATGTTTTTATTACAACTGTTATTCGTTTTATGTAAAAAATAGTAATTACAGCACTTGTTAAATGTCTATTTAATTTAATTTAATAAGAAACCGATAACAAATCACTTACAAAAAAACACACCACTATCAATTTGTTTATCTTTATTCCATGGTATTTACAACTTAAAAAGAAAATTAACACATTTTAAACTTAAAAACGAAAACTCACAAAAATATTGAAAATCTTTTTCATTTCAACAAAAAACAAGTTCTGTGTGTGTATATTTGTTGTGTATTTTAATTACATTAAAAATTTTCACTATTGTTTTTAATGAACTTTTATATTTTTCGTTTTCGTTTTTGATTCAAAACTCCCTTTAGGTACCTATTTCAATTGTATTATGTTTATGGTGGCGTCGTCGGTGGTTTTAACGGTGGTGGTATTAAATTATCATCATCGCACAGCGGATATACATGAAATGCCACCTTGGGTATGTTAAATTATATATGATAAATTTTGCTAAATAAATATTAATAAAAACCATCATTATCTTATTATTGTCAAATTTGTATCATGCTTTAGATACGTTCGGTTTTTTTACAATGGCTGCCATGGATTTTACGCATGAGTCGTCCAGGTCGTAAAATCACTAGAAAACACATACTATTAACAAATCGTATGAAAGAGCTAGAGTTGAAAGAACGTTCTTCCAAATCCCTGTTAGCAAATGTTTTAGACATTGATGATGATTTCCGGCACACAGTATCGGGGTCGCAAACGGCTATTGGCTCATCGGCGTATGAATAATATTTTTAGAAATATGCATATAATATTCTATTTATTGGTTATAATAATTTTTCTCTTACTCTTGCTAGGAGTTTTGGTCGCCCTACGACGGTTGAAGAACATCATAATGCCATAGGCTGTAATCATAAGGATTTACATTTAATTCTTAAAGAATTGCAATTTATAACAGCGCGCATGCGTAAAGCAGATGATGAGGCTGAGCTTATAAGCGATTGGAAATTCGCGGCTATGGTTGTGGACAGGTAAGTTGTTTTCTTAACTTGTAGCATTATCACATTTGAGGTTTTAGACACATCCATTTTAGTTGCTCAACCTTTTTTATACCTTTTATTTTCTAAGGCTGAGCAATACAAATTGATGTGCGTAAAACTCGTTGACTGACACCACGATTATGTATACTTTTATACACAAAAATATTTTTGGCGACGAGTACTCGCGGCCAAAATTTGTCTTTCGTTACATCACTTGCACTATTGAAATTATTATGTATTTTTTTTTTCTTCTCTTACAGATTTTGTTTAATTGTTTTTACACTATTTACGATAATTGCAACAGTGACAGTTTTACTGTCAGCACCCCACATAATTGTGCAATAAAAACTACACAAATACAAAACTGGAGGAAAATACTGCAAATTATTTATAAGTTCTAAATATGTACTTTTAAATGAAACTTAATATATTTTTGTTAAAGCAAGAAAAAAAATATATATAAATAGATAATTCAACAACTAAATGAAAACGCAAAGAAAATTTAAATCTAGTTTAAAAAATTATATTACTATACATTATAGTAGAAAAATTAAACAAAAAAATAGTTATAAATTAAATTTAAACTGTTAAATAGTTTTTAAGATAAAAAAATCACAGCAGGGTGCATTAAATAAGCAAAATTTAATTTGTTTTTAACACCCTGTATTATATACACGTGACAAAAATAAAGGTTTATTAATATTTAAAATAAATAAAAAATAATTCTTACAACTGCCGTTTAAAAATTCAAAATAAATACAGTTAGAAAAAAAAGAGGAAAAAAATATTAAAAACTTACAACTAAAGCTATAAAAACCAATTGATATCAATTAAGTCAAAATTATAAGTAATATTAAATAATTTTTAAATAACTACTTTAGAAAAATACCAAAAAAAAATAGACAGTGATTGTTCCTACACTTAAAGAAAAGCCAAAAATAAGACAGTAAAATTAACAACAACAACAAAACACAAATCTAAAATTCACATTAATACCAACAAATAAACAACAACAAGCAAACTACTTTATTCTTATTCTTACATACATAAATAACAAAAGCAAGCAGGTAGAAAGAGACAAATATAGGATCCAACATTTATCTTCATTTGCAAAATAAAAATAAATAAATAAAAACACGATCTTATTATACAACATACGCAAAGGCAAACAGAAAGTCAATGATGGCAAAGTAAAAGAAAGAGAGCAACAAAGAATGAAAATGATGATACAAAATGAAATACACAACAAAAAAAAGAACATATTTTTTATGAGCATATATTTATATTGATTTTTTTATTAAAAAAAAAGTAAATAATAAATAAATAATATATTGTTAATATTATAATAGACAAACCAAATTAAATAATTATAAAAATACATTCTCTAATGGTGCAATATAAAATATAATTATTAAAATTAAAATATTAGAGAGATAAGTGGAACGTTGAAACAAACCCCCTACGAAAGGAACTACAATAAAATGAAAAATTACAATATGTAAACGGATAAATAAGCTAAGAAAATAAATTGCAGTTAAATTAAAAGTAAATATTACATTGCAACAACAACAAATACACATACATACATAAACACTTCAAAGACAATTGTTGAAATAAAATCACATAAACACACTCACACACACACATTTATTATTAGTTGAACTGAAAAAAAAAAATATTGTATAGATGAATTAGAAATGTTTAATAATTTGACTTTTTAAGAACTAAAAATAATTAAAAGATGCTTACACACAAACATACTACATAAATAGGAAACTTGTAAATTTTGTATTAGCAAAAATAAAATTAAACATTTTCTCTCTTTTGCTACAAATCCATGCTGAGGTTAGTTAAGTGATTTCTTATTTCAGGTATTAGTAATTTTTTTATAGTTATTTATTGTAACAATCCTAAATATCAAAATTAGTTTTACTGTAAATTGTATATACATATGTACTAAATATGCATGTATATTCATGCTCAAATATTTGATAATATGAAATAATTAAGAATTTTGCTTAATTGTTGAAATTATTAAAGTGCATTATTTTATGTATGAATGAATGCATGTACATATACGCTCATGTATGTATGTATGTATGTATATATGTATATATTCCTTATTTAGTCAAACAACGTCGTAACTCAAAAAAAAACACTTTGGCGGAAAACGGGTTTACAGTTACAATTTACACAACTTAATGTAATGAGAAAAATTTAGTTTTCTCTCGAGAGTTGATTAAACAAGACATTTCTATGAAATTTTTACATAATATGAATAATTTAGAAATTCCATTTTTTATTTATCACGTTCTTTGAGCGATATGTACATGCGTATCTATGTATAATTGTGTAATCTAAAGGTTTTAAATATAAAATGTTTAAATATACATATGTGCATATACATACATACATATTTGCATGTTTATATACACATATACATATGTACATGACTGTGTGTACATGCACTTGTATAAAATAAAATTTCTGTGTTTCAGCAACAAGTTCAGGTGGCTATTATATTTTGACGAAAACAAATGTGAGACTTTCGTTAATGAATTCGAAATTTTTGGGCATACACAAATAAAAATGTTATGGGTATGTCGATTTTCTTTAGCTATATCATAATCAATAAATAAATACGATTTTGATTCACCTTTTATGTATACATTGTACAAACACAATTAATTTATACGCCCCTGTAAGTATGCTTGACTTTTAATAAAAAATATATACAAATATTAATCATACGCCACAGTAGCTGAGAAATTAGTGATACACACATTAAATTAAATTAAAAGAAAAACTTAAAATTTTAAACTAATGGATTAAGCAATCAATCCCAAAATTTTGAAGTAAATTACGCCGTGTGACAAAAAAATTATAACTTTGCTTAGTAAGCATAAATATATAAATATTTTTAATCACGTACCATTTTAAAATCAAGTCACCATTATTATATCGGTTGTACGAGTATGTATGGTTATTTGTAAAATTTAAGCGACTCTAACAATTTCAAAAATAATAATCGAAAGAAAAAAACTATTGCGCTTAAGTGCACCGATTATGCTACAAATTAGCGAACATTAATTTGGAGTCGTTTGAAAATCTTAAAATCTTATCAAATGTATCAGTAGAATATTGACACCGTGTAGATAAATATATTGTGCACCTACTTTTGTAATAGGTTATATTTTTTTTTTTGAACTTCGAACAAAAAGTAATCCTTATCAACTTGGAAGAGGTTGTGGAAATCTATTCTGATTATTTTTACGATGATTCCCGTATAAAGGTATGTGTGTGTGTGTGAGCAAATTTCTCATAACGGAAGAATGTTTTAACCTACCGAAACCAAACTTACGGCATTCTAAGCAAATTGAACTCACTTAGATTTCATTTTATAATTAATTGGTTCGCTTCGGTAGATTTTGAGAACTTTCGAAAACCACGTTTTTTTTCAAATAAAATTTGAGCTACTAATCCAAACGAAACCAAAATCTAATCAACTCTTAAACTCAAATATCGGTTGATGGAAAATTTAAAAAAAAGCAGTTTATTTTAGAAAAAATTTTTGTCAAATCTATTTCCTGCACTCATTTACTTTTTTGAACTTGAGAAAAAGCCATAAATTTGATTTTGATTTTTCTTTTAAAATGTACATATTTTTTGCAACAAAAAAATTCTCAATTTACAGTAAAATAATTCTGTTAGTTAAAAATGTGATATTTCATAAAGTTGTAGTATTTTTATTAAATTAATTAATTGTTTTTAATAGCATTTATTAAATTTTTCACATTAAAATTATTTTAACACAAATTAATACAGTTTACTAAATAAAAAAAAACAAGCTTCCCAACTATTGAATCCCACCTAATGTGTATAATTGTAAAAACTAAAACAACAAAATAATTATTATATATTTTAAGAGATAAACAGTCCCATTCTTAAAACACATTTTAATTAATTTTTATTTGTTAAAACAGTAAACAAAAATATATAAAAACCTACCTCTTAAATAAAGCAAAAACGTTTAAAAATCTTATAAAAGAAAAACACTGCCGTAATAAGTTTTGTTTATTTAAAAAAAAAAATAATTAAAACCGACAGCATGGATTTTGTATAGAAATTTTATACTCGTAATTAAAAAAAGTAATACTACAACACTTCACGCGTCAACGTAATAAGTTAGCAGCTATTTGCTGTATTTAAGCAAAAGGGAAATAAAGGTAATGATATTAACAGAATTGGCTGATTGTACTGTATTGGTACTCTTCAGATT
Source organism: Nowickia ferox (assembly GCA_936439885.1). Taxonomy (NCBI): domain Eukaryota; kingdom Metazoa; phylum Arthropoda; class Insecta; order Diptera; family Tachinidae; genus Nowickia; species Nowickia ferox. Next base: position 7,080,598 of record OW387026.1, read on the forward strand.
AGTTGATAGTGTGCTCTCCAATCAGTGTGATATCAGAGATTCGTTTCTCACCCAAGACTCTTTTCTATTTTACAGCAACGAACGAAGCATTTTGCAGCTGTGCACTTTGATCTCAAACCCCTTTTTTACGTAAATTCGAAAAATAACAACAAAAAGAACCGTTATTTTTTTGCACATATGTAGATTATAGCATAGAAAAAATTAAAAATTGTAAATAACAATTTTCGAAAATTTTCAAAAATTGCATCTTTTTATTTGTTTGCTTTCCAAAACGAAAGTATTTCATTTCAAACAAACGAAAAGTGAGCTAAAATAAAAACCAAATATTAGGAGTATGCTTCAGAATTAATTAATGCAAGTTTGTGTCCAAATATAACTTTTTATTAATAACTAAATACATAATTGCAACACTCATAAATAACGACAAGGGCGCAATAAATTAAAATTCTAATTTACCAATTAAGCTTAAGCATCTTACATTCACCTTGCATTTCGATTGTATTTCCTTTTCTGACTTAAGTCTGGGACTCTGTTTAACATTTCACGCGAAATGCTGTCAAAATACATATGTATAAAAAATATTGCCCCGAATTGTTCATCAAAAAATGTTGCAGAAATAGTACTCTGTTTATCTTGGGAAAAACGTATGAAATGTTTCTTCAACATTGTAAGTTTTCATGCGAAATAAGGTGGATGGCATTTATTTCGCATGAAATTTACAACAAACACATGGGGTGTTTTTAAAAACATAAGAAATTGTAGCATAGTTTCAAGGGCTAGTTAATATGGTTTACATGTCAAATTTTTCGTATGAAATAATCAATGTTGCTCAAAATTTTTCACAAATTTCAACAAACTACTATTCTTTAATGTCAAATAAATACACAAAAAAAAATTATATTTTTGTAACACTGCTGTGATAGATCTCGTTACCTTAATATAGAAAGGCCCTATCCCATTATTTTTTTGACACAAAAATTTTTGCATTTTTCAGTACATTAGATGTTCTTCTATCGAAATACACAAAAAACTCGATTTCAAAAAAAAAATATTAAGGTAGCGATGCGTAGCTTTTTATAAACACGTGCTTAAGTCACCAGCTTTGAAAGCTTAACTCACTGCAAATGCTGCCGTTTATTAATTTTCTTTTTATAAATATTGATTGCTTGCTTGGAGTGTTGCCATTAGGAAACTATTTTTTTATTACATTTTACAAATTTCTTTATTTATTTCTGGCAAGATTAATTTATTTGGGACCAGAGACATAAATACATACATACATATTATGTATGTAATAGAAATAGAATTTCTAAATTTCTCTTTGCAAAGTTGTAATGAATGTCGATAAATTTCGTGAATAGTTTTTGATTAAATCCCAAATTATTGACTTTGAAATGTAATGTCATATTTCTTGCATTTCTACACACCCGATTCCTAAGAAGCCTAAGTCTTGGAATTAGAAAATTGTATGGAAAAGTATATGAAAATAATACCGAAAGTACAAAAACAAAAACTTAAACAAAAATTTAATTATTTTGCTTTAGTTAAATAAAAATTTGTTTATGTGTGTTACCTAATGTGCTGTTCCAAGTCAGTGCCAGCAACTGAAATCACACTAGATTGGAAATTAGTTCATGAAATAAATATTTTCGGTGTCAGAGGTATTTGCCTTGGAGAGTACCCTGAGACATAGGAGCAGCAGCCGTTTGCCTTTAAAATGAATAACATTGCTTATACTTACATATATGCGAGTATGTATGCATTTAGTTATGTACATTGTACGTTTATGATCAACAAATTAGCAGAACAATAGTTGTTAACTTTTCAATCTTCTGAATTTCTTTTTGCCTGAATAGAAAAATAGTATGTGACTTTATTATTTTGACGCGCACCTTAAGCAATTTATATTTATGTATATTTCTTCCATAAAGCTAATTAATAAAATTTACTATTTCTATTTTTTTTTTTTTTTTTTTTTTGATTTGCATTAATACGATTGAACATTGAAAGTAAAAATCGAAGCAGAAAGTAAAAATCTAATTAATAGCAATTATTGCTTATGTAGTTATTCATACAAAAATTTAACAAAAAAATCTTAAGCAAAACCTAAACCACAAATTACTTTAAAACAAATTTAAAATTAAAAAAAAAAACTTTTCTATATAGCTTAATTTAGAAAAAAAAATCAATTAACTAAACACTTTTTCACTTTAAATAAAATATTTTTCACGGTGTAGTTAGAATAGCTGTTTTACGATATATTTATTGTTGTATGATTTAGGTTTTTTACTTAATTGTGAAAATTAATAAAATAAAACTAACTAGAAAATCTAAGGAAAATATTTAAATACTATTTATGATCTAAAATAAGAAGGCTATTATTTTTCATTATTATTATTTCAATAAATATGATTTAGCAGGGAAAAAAACCATAATAGTTCGCTCCAAGGCATACAAATGTATGTAAATATACATATAAATACATACCTACACATATATGTATGTATGTATGTATGTGTATTAGGGAGTATCGCAAAAAATAAAAAAGTTCGGCATACACCACCGAATATAAAATATTGTTGCAAAGCAGTCTCAAAAAAAAATTTTATATTTTTTTGTCGAACATAGGGCTCGCCAAAATACATTTTTCGTTATATCTTCGGCAATAAGAGTCGGATATATAGGAAAAGGTAATGAATAGTAAAGGAGAAGGTAATGCACAGCATGTATAATTTTTCATTACAGAATTCATTACTGCTAACGCAGAACATGTCCTAGGAAAGTAATGACTTATTTTAATACGTCCGAGGAATGAATTCTATAATTCATAACACTCGTCACAAGCAAAAAATATACATTCTTCTTCTGCAGATGTGATAATGCATGTGGTAATCAATGTGTATTTTATTGTGTTAGCCTCTCGTTTTTAAGGGAATGCATTGTCTTGCTTTGGAAAATAATACATTATTTCTCCCATTATTTATGTAATTAATGCCACCTTTTCCAGCTGGGTTGTTGTTGAAAGAGAAAATAACAAGTATATTTTACTATTTTTCTCTTGTTTTTGACATTTCTCTCCACGAAACAACAGTAAATTTTGTGTACAATTGTTGTGGGGTAGTTTATAGATATTATTCTATATGTTTCCGAGAAAGCATGGATTCCGTCATAGACAATTATGTTCATGCTCGTGGTATGACATAAAAAGAGACAATATGTAATAATTTCTTTACTTATTTTACCTTCCAAACTGTTTCCACTCGGTTTGTATACATTTAATTATTCGTACGATCATCTTACGAAATTCAAATCGAACTTAGATGTCAATGCCGAAATCCATTCTCATGTCGAGCCATTTCCATATTGCGCTTTGATTCGAGAATGCAAATTTAATGTTAAGTCAAGAAAAACGTTGTTACCTTTTCATTTATTTACTTTAAAATACTAAAGAATACGAATTTAAAAGGAAACCTTTAATACAAAGAGAAAACATTGAACAACTTTTTTTCTTTAATATAAGAAATTTTTGTAAATACTAAATAAATTTTGCTATAAAACTCTTTTTGATTATTTATATATAATTTTATAGCCACTTACTTTAAGCTTTCTACTACAATTACTTAGCAATTAGATAACATTTTTTTAACAAAAAAAAACACATCACTATGTTACAATTAAAAAGATAAACTTGTAAAAATAAATTCAAACCGTGTTAAAAATTTAATCAAATAAAATAATTCAACAGGAAAAAAGTTTAAAAACAATTGTTACTACAAAAAAAAAACAAAAAATTAGTAATTATAGATATAATAATCAGAATATGTATGTATGTATTATATATACATAAAAATTATAGTTATGGAACTAAAAAGAAAACGGAATTGTTTTATTTTTTGCATGACAACTATTAATTATATTAAAAAAAAGAAAGTCAATAACATATAGTAGTTAACAAGAAATTCATGATTTAAAAGAAAACATAAATGTTGATAAATAATTACTTATACTTAACATTTAAAGAAGCAAAAATAAACTACTCGCTACCAGAGCTGTAAATGAATCGTTAATTTTTTAATTAATTCGCGAATCACTCATGCACTGAATTAGCAAATTTTTAATTAATTTTTTCACACAAAAAAATGAATTGAGTGAAATTTGAGTCAATTTAATTTAATTTGGTAAAAATTAATTGCAATTCATTTCCAATTCAAATGAATTTGTCAAATGAATTGCAATTCGTTTCTAATACAAATGAATTTGTCAAAGTGAACTGCAATTCAGTTGCAATGCATTTGAATTGAATTGATTTTGAATTAAATCAAGCCAGCTCACTTGAATTGAATTGATTCATTGTTCTAATTCATTTGAATGAATTCAAAACCAACTCAATTCAAACGAATTGAAAATTAATTGCAATCCATTTTAACAAATTCAATTGAATTGAAAACGAATTGCAAATCATTCTACAAATTCATTTGAATTGGAAACGAATTGAAATTCTTTTCTGCTTAAATCATTTGAATCAATTCAAATTTCATTCAATTCTTTTTTGTTGTGTAAAGAATTAATTCAAAATTTAGCTAATTCGTAAAGAATTTAATTTAAAAAAGAAAGATTCATTTACAGCTCTGCCCGTTACCCATTTATCCCGTCCCTTGAAATTCCCATCGTCATTTCCGGTGTCTATCTTCCCATTTATATCTCGCCGAATACAAATGCAAACACTCACCACCCACACATATTCCGACTTCTATGTGTTCGTATAGAGTCTACCTATTTTTCATGTAAAATATGTAACTAAATAATTAATAAATAATAATAAAAGCAAGAACATATATAGCATAACAGCATTAAAAAAATAAGTCTGTTATCGATATATACAAAATGTTATTAACAGACATTTAAAAAAATTTCGTCACATTGACGAATTTAATTATTATTATTAATTAATAAAAAATAAATCTAAATGATAAAAAGTGGAAATAAAAAAGTTTTTAATTTAATAAGTATAAATAATTTCTTAGTATAATTAAAAAAATTGAAGAAATGAAACTAAACTAATTTATGAATGAATTGAATAAAAAAGGAAATATTTTGAAAAATATATGAAAGGCAGCCTGTGTTTTATTCAAACTTATGATTTCAGTTGTAATTTATAAAATGTTAAATAAAACATAATGGTAAGTAAAAAAAATATTAAATGTTTTTTTTTCTGGAATTGTTTCAGTTTAAGTTTAACATTTGTTAACGCACTAATAACCCCAAATTATTATTTTAAATAATTATTATTTAAATTATTATATAAAAAATTTTTTATTAAAAATACATTGAAATTGATTATTGACTCAGTAAAATATTTTACTGAATAGGTAATATAATAATTTGGGGTTATTAGTGCGTTAACAAATGTTAAACTTAAAACAAATTACTTATTAGAAATTTTTACTTGTTTTCTTCGTTGAGCAACGCCTATGTGCATTTCGTTCCTGCTTATGGAACTCGTCAGAGACCGAGTGTCAAATAGATATACATACTTCGGTATTTCTTATACAATTATATGTACACATGTAAATATATTTAAAATTCTCTTAAAAAGTTTCCATGTAAAAACTGAATGTGAATTAATAATCAATGTGCTTAAATGCAGAAGAGAACTACATATGTACATATATTATAAAGGTCGGTCCAGCATTGATGCAGAAAATTTTTTATAAGGGTTATTATTACTCTAGTATATTTCGAAAATATAATAAACATTCCTTATAATTGGATTACATAAAACAAATGCCAGTATTTTTGTATGAAAATATTTATTTTGTATAAAAAGATTATGTAAACTAATACATTTCTATACGTACTTATAACTTAATAAAATTTAGATTGTTTATAAAAATTTCAACTAGATATTGGGCTTAATTAAAGGTTAAGATTGACGTATTTCGACTTTCACTATGACATTTTAGTGCACGAGTAAAGCAAAAATCGTACTTGAGACCGTTATGGAATATATATATACATATATACAACATACATATGTACATATAATAAAATTACACAAAAATTTTACAATTACACACATATTAAAATAAAGAAATACATAAGTAAAATGAATTATTTCGTTAGTGAGAAGCACCTAATTTGGGTACATTCGCAAACGGTTGCTTGCGCTCCTCAGCGTAGGCTAGGAAATCCAAACCATAATGTAATATCAATTTGGTTAAAACTTTTACATCAGATTCTGCACGATGCAAATTTTTTGGATCGTGTTTAAAACATCGTTTATAAATATTACCCAATTTGTAAACACCCCTAGGGGGATATTTTGTTTTCGGTTTGAAATCATCAGTAAATAGAGAACGACGAACAGACAAAGAAACAGAGCGTTTAACAGCACGGGAACCACTTGGTGCCGTATTCAAAACAGTTACATCATTTGGCAAACTGTGGCTTTTCCTTTGAGGAGTAGTTTCATTATTAAGTTTCCAATCTACTTTAGAATTTTGTTCCAAGGGATCACAACTGATTATATTCGGAATTTCTATTGTAGCATTCACTGATGATAGTACTATTTTTTTCACATCCTTTTCATCAGCTTCAAGCATTTTAATAACATTTTGATTATTTTCTATTTGCTCGGACTTTTCATCTAGCTCTCGGAATGCATTATAGGAATCCACACAATATACTGATGAAGGCAAAGACTACACCACAAAACAAAATATTATTTTAAGTACATAAATGTAAAATATGTAGTTTGAAATATTACCATTTGTAATTTATCATAAACATATCGAATTATTGGATAATCAAATGTCCATCCATTGTGGGCTACCATGCATACTGGCTGCTCAAGACGTTCTAAAAACAGATTTAAGCAATTTGCTGTATTTTCATCAAATGGTGACTCATACTCCAGCATTTCATTGTTAAGACCTATGTACATATATTTAAATGTTAATTATTAATAATAGTTACTTATGTATGCATTTGCTCTAAATTACGATAGCATTACCTGTTGCTCTTTCTGCTGAATCATGAATCCTAGCTCTTGGATTAATCATCAGCGTCATCTTATTAAGCACACGTGGGAGTTCGGGTGGAAGATTATGCAAGCCCTCAAATCCTTCTTTTGCCTCTTCCATAATATGCCTGTTAATGTTGCTTTCGGTAAGACATTTTGCTGAGAAGGCGTAAAGACACATTTCTGTTATAGCACATTTGTTAAATTGTTGTTCAGGAAATCCATTTGTCTCCAAATCAATAACGACAAAAGTTCTAATATCTTCTTCAGACATTTGCAATTCTAAAATATTTAAATATTACTAACGTATAATTTGTGTTACTAAGTATTCCACCAACGCCTTAATTACGCTATTAAATATTAAAAAAAAAACGAAGAAAAAAAAGAATTTCACAACAAAATTATCAGCATTCACCACAGAATATTATCAGGTCACCAATGCTGCCAACTACAAATAATATGAAAAAATTACTTACAAGCAGGGCTGCCAGATAAAATTATCGAAAAATCGTCGAAATCCCGATAAAATATAAAATTATCGTCATATCACACTTGAAAAATCGTCAGAAAAATCGGACAAATCAAAATGTACTTTTTTTAACATGTATGTATACATAGTTTTTATTTTATAAATGTATTTATTAAAAAACAAAAATATAACAATTCATTTTAATACATGAATTTTACACGAAGCCATTCGACGCATTGTCTTTACTCCCCCATAATTTTGTTCCCCTTAGTGGTAAAATTATGAAAAATATTCCCAAGTCAGTAGGTCCAAGTTTTGAGATCAGTACTTTTGATGGCCGAAATTTTTGATAGGAACTTGGACTTTTTCACATTTATGTTTTTTGAGGATATCAATTTACTGATTGCAATAAATTTTGCGTGACGAGGTGTATTTGTGTGAAATGTATTGGAATCACTGAAAAACTCAATTTGATAAAAAAAATACGAGGTAGGTTCTTTCTACTTGAGACCATCGATATGTATGCATGTACGAGTACCTATACATAAAATTTCTTTTTATTGAACCCTAAAGCATCAACAAATAAATTGTTTTAAATTAAACAATAAATTATTAAGAGTCTGCAAAACTACACTAAAATAATTTATTGGTTATTCATATATGAATTTTAACAGTAGATTTTTCATAAAAGGTTGCCCTATTTGAACTATTGAAAAATCGTCAATTTTAAGGAAAAAATCGTCAAATCGTCACTTTGCTATTTTCGGCACCAAAAATCGTCAAAATGACGATAAATCGTCACATCTGGCAGGCAGCCGTGCGTACAAGGCCCACCAAGTTTTCACTTAACGCTGTAGTTACACGACCAAGCAATTTTTTTGCACCGACTTTTTATTTTTAGTGCAAAAGAGCGACAGAGGAATACAAAAAGTATATATTTCTATATCAAGACTCGCTGCAACAAAAATTACAAGTCTGGACCTTGACTTGCTGGTTACCAAAAACTGTGAGTCAAGAGATATTTTTGTAGCACCAACTATCCAATTTGGACGTGTAAAATTATGTTTAGGGAATTCATATATTTAAATGAAGCGTAGGGTTAAGTGAGATGTTAAAAGGAGTTGTTGTTGTCGCGTAACACCAAGTCACGCTAGCTAGTAATATAAAATATTTCTATTGATTTGAATACTTACTGCAATGCATACTATACTTACGATATAATAATACGAATAAGTATTAAATAATAAATATATATGAATTTTTCGCTTGTGGTTTATTGAAGTTTTATTTTTATAAAAAAATTTTGAAAGTTTTTAGAAATTCATTCGATGCGGAAGGTTTTTGTTTCAAACTGGCTTACTATATCGGTTTTTGTAATTAGAAGAATATTCCCCATAGCGTAGTGCCTGTCAAATTTTTAGTCAAAAAAAAGTTATATGCCCAATGTGCACATATAAAATGTTTCAAGCTAACGATTGTTGGAACTTCTCTTATGTGAATCATCTCTTTTTATGATACATATTTATATCTACATTCACTGTACATGGTCAACACGTCATAGCATTCCTCAAACTGAAGCGAATTAGAATAAAACAAACCGCAAAAACAATCGCACAAACATTGCAATTATTAAAAAAGCATTTGTCGTTTGTTTTTAAATTTTATTTTATTATATTAAATTAATTAAATTACTATAACAGTGTCAGTGAAAATAAATTCATCTTTAAAATAAAAGAAACTAAGATGCCAAGTGAAATAATTACTTTGCAACTAGGACAGTGTGGTAATCAGAGTAAGTTATGTATAACACATTATTATTTTAAAAATAATTTCCTTGATAAATATCATTAAGTAGATAAAACATCCTTTAATGTAATATTTCCTAAATATATTAGTTGGTTTTGAATTTTGGAAACGCTTATGTCTGGAACATGGCATTTCGCCAAGTGGTGTATTAGAAGATTTTGCCACCGATGGTGTTGATCGCAAGGATGTTTTTTTCTACCAAGCCGATGACGATCACTATATACCACGTGCCGTCCTTTTGGACTTGGAGCCTAGGGTAATTCATACCATAATGAGTTCTCCTTATGCTAAGGTTTGTTTTAATCCACTTTTTCTTAATTTATGTGGTTGTTAGTTTATATAGAAATAAAAATCCTGTCGTTTAATTTATTTATGTAGTTATATAACCCAGAAAATGTTTACTTGTCTAAGCATGGTGGTGGAGCAGGCAACAATTGGGCATCAGGTTATAGTCAAGGAGAAAAACTACAAGAAGAAGTATTTGACATTATTGATCGTGAAGCAGATGGTAGTGATTCCTTAGAAGGATTCGTTTTATGTCATTCCATAGCAGGTGGCACTGGCTCCGGCATGGGATCGTATATAATGGAGCGTCTATCAGATCGTTTCCCTAAGAAGCTTATACAAACTTACAGCGTTTTTCCTAATCAAGATGAAATAAGTGATGTTGTAGTACAACCGTACAATTCGATGTTGACACTGCGTCGTCTTACTAGCTGTGCTGACTGTGTAGTTGTCTTAGATAATACGGCTCTTAATCGTATCGCAACAGACCGTTTGCATATACAAAATCCAAGTTTTTCCCAAATTAATGCATTGGTTTCTACAATAATGTCTGTTAGTACAACAACACTTCGTTATCCTTCATACATGAATAACAATTTGATTGGTCTAACGGCTCCTTTAATACCCACTCCACAATTACATTTCCTAATGACAGGCTATACACCATTATCAACCGACAATGATGTAAGTACTGTTTCTAACATATATTTCAAGATATACATATCGCATTTGAATCAACAGGGTATTAACTCAAAGTTTTTAAAATTGCACTTTTTGCAAGAAATCAACTAACAACATCAATATCTATATATCTACTGTAAAAAATTCAAGGGAATCTGATTACTCTTTCATCTCGAAAACCACATTTGAGATAATTTTTGTGATACTGTCTGTAGTGACTACCTTTATATCACCAAAAAGGTATTATTTTGAGTTAATACAAAAGTGGACATAGAAATGTATCGTATATTTTCATATAAAAATGTATTATTTTGATTTGAGTCTTTATTCAAGTTAAAAATAATGTAACCACAATCAGTTTTTCATCCCTACTGAAAATTTTGAGTTAATATCCTCTTGTTGATTAAGTGCGATATATAAAACTAAATAAGTCAAAATATTGATAACACTGTAGATGTTCTTCTATCAAAAAATACAAAAAATTAGATTAAAAAAAAAATTATGAGTTAGAGCCTTTCTATATTAAGGCAACGATATGTATATATGTACATATAAATCATTGTTTGATATATAATACATACAAATATTTTTATATTATTGATGATATTGTAGCAAACTGTTAACATTCGCAAGACCACAGTGTTGGATGTCATGCGACGTTTATTGCAACCAAAAAATATGATGGTCTCTACAGGTCCAGATAAAACCAATCATCATTGCTACATATCAATATTAAACATAATACAGGGTGAAGTGGATCCCACACAGGTTCACAAGTCATTACAGCGCATACGAGAACGGAAATTGGCACAATTTATACCCTGGGGACCGACAAGCATACAAGTTGCTCTGTCACGTTCTTCCCCTTACGTTCAAAGCAGTCATCGTGTATCTGGTCTAATGCTGGCTAACCACACAAGTATTTGTTCTCTATTTGAACGAGCCCTTAGTCAGTATGACAAACTTAAAAAGCGTGGTGCATTTTTGGATCAATTCCGTCGTGAGGATATTTTCAAAGATGATCTTTCTGAATTGGATGATTCACGTGATGTAGTTGATTGTTTGGTGCAAGAATACGAAGCAGCAACACAACCTAACTATTTACAATGGTCTGCCAAAAAAGGTCAAGAGGAATAATTTTCATTAAATCACTTTTTAACCAGTGAACGAATTCAATCAACTCCTTTTGTTTGCCATATATAACTTCGAATTTGTGCGCTTCATTATTTATTAGCATGAACTTCATTTTTTATTGCCTTAGGGCCGTATTCATAAAAAAAATAATTTTGTTTTACAAAAGGCTTTAAACGAATTTATATACAAAATTTTGTTTTATAATCCTTTAATAATAAAAGAATATGAATATAATTATTGCCGCATTATAAAGAAACAATTTGGTTGTGAAGTGTATGTTAAAACAAAATTTCCACACAAATTTTGATTAAAGCGCACTTGGAACATAAATTGATTTCGTTTTAGAGTACGGCGTTTAATCTTTATATATTAGTTTAATTATTAACAAATTGTTTCAATTACAAAAAAAATTTAAGACAGCACTTATAATATTAATAAAAAATTATTTAAAAATTTCTAAAGATTTTATTAAAATTCCCTACCCGTTAGACAAAGAAATAAGCAACTAACCATGGACCGTTCTTAAATGCATCTGAGGTTTCTGTGTTAGCCACTATAACTGTCAGACGCATACTCTATTTAATAGCACAAAAAATTTTTGGACCTCATCTCCGTATATTAAAAGACAGATTTTTATATATTTCGCGAATAAAGTATTTTTTATTTATGATTTTTTTTTAAATGTTTATAGTTTTATGTATTTTAAAATCAAAAATATGGTTATTTGTATTTGTTTTTTTTTAATTATTTAACTTTAAATTATAAAACTCATATTACCGCTTAGAATTTATGACTGTACAAGATAAATACTAGGATGAATGGTTTTAATTTACATCGAGGAAATTACGATCGACTTAAAACTAGACAGTAAAGTAAAGAAATATATATATTATTAAATAAAAATTTGATCATGAAAAGTGATGAAGAGCGCTCTATTAATATAGATCCACAAAGATACACTTAAACATCGTATAGAAAAGTTCTTTAAATTTTGAAAAACAGTTGCATTGAGAATTTTTATTTGTTCATAAAAGTAAATACCTGTATTTTAGAACTGCTACGTTTAACAAGAATCAAATAAAATCACATTATTTGTGTAAAAACTTAAAAAAGAAATTAAATTTCTGCTTTATTTAAAGCAGTGGTCCTTCGTGGATATTTTTTTATTTGTTTGGTTAGGTTTCTTTAAAATTAAAGCAAATACGTTTAATTTTATTTTTTATTTTGTTTTGCAATGTTATTTATTTTCCAATTTCAAACATTTTTATTTTTTTTTTTTTTTTTTCATTTTATTAAGCGTTAAAAATTCCAATTTGGAATTTAATAATTATTAAATATAAATAAATGGTTTCTTTTGTAATTAACATATACATATGTCCTTAGCTTACCTTATAATGTACTTTATACAATATTTAAAAATTATTTTCTAGATTTCTAGGTATTTTTATGTAAATGTATAAAAAACTAACATAAGAAGTTAAACTGATATTAGAAGGGCTTAAATTCTAGACTTAAACATTAGTTAATTAGAAGCTTAAATAAATTCCAGTTTAAAATACAAGAGGATGCAGAACAGTTATTTCAAAAATTATATTCCATAAGGATTGGTTTTTTTTTACTTCATACTAAATACAACATTCATACTTTTTTAAGTATGTTATAGTAAATACATTTTAAATATATACATATGATTCATACAATAAAGGTCAAACTATAGTATTAATAACTGATTATGTATATGCACATACATATTTTGAGAATTGGTGATGGTGGGGAGAAGAATGATAAAATGTAGAATATTTTATTAGAAACGGTCGGTATTTGCTAGTGTAGGTTTTCTTTTTCAAATATAATCTTATTTTGCTAAGCATTATGTTTGTGGAGGTGGTGGTCGACGATCATATTCGAGGTTTGAAGCACTAGAATTGTTTGCACCTTGTGGTGCTACACTAACGCTGCCACCACCTCGTCTATACGATTCGGGGGGATATTCACGAGACCAATCTCCATGATAGCGAGGATCAGCAGTATTTCCAGTTCTTACGTAACTAGCATGTTGGCCAGCACCCATGCCCGGTGGTATCACACCATTCGGAGGCATATTGTAATACGGGGGCATGTAATGATTCGGATAACCATGCGTAGACGGATGGGGAGGTGGATATCTGCACAGTAAATACATTTTTTTATAGAAAAATTAATTGAAATTTGAAATATCACTCAAATGTATTATAAAAACCATAAACCCAAGAAATGTAAGATCTAAGATCTAATCTAACACATTTTTAACACATACTCGTACATTTTGAATTATTAATAACGCAAATTTACCTTCTTTTATCACCGCGCCTATCTCTATCACGATCTCTATGGTCACGATGATAACCACCCCCCTGTGTGCGATTATTGTAACTATCATAACGTTCTCGCTTGTAATCAGTATTACCATATCTGAAAAATATTGGCGCCATTAAAAACAGAATTATATAAAAATATAAGGCGAAAAATTTACCGATCTCTATTATGACTCCATCTATCACCACCTCCACCGCCCTCAACAAAAGGTGATATTGTAGTGCCAGGCGGTAGACGTGGATTACTTGGATGAATGCGATTATTTGGAGTAGATGGAGAGTTGATTGAGTTACGTCGATCACTATTGTTACTGCCTCTACTGCTATTTAAACTATCATGACTATTCCCACATCCATAAAAGTCATCACGTTGGCGATGTTTGCTACGTTCATCACGATTTCTAAGTAAAAAAATTATGAATGTAAGAATTAAGTTTTTAGTTAGAGTAGCTTTAGCTTACCTTCCTTGGCCACCTTCCATATTTAGCCTTTTGTATGACATCGATTTCATATCACCACCAGCTTGCATTGATGTGCCGCCACCTGCAGCATCGTTTTCATCACGTTTACGCTTCATAGGTGAATTATTATTACCCTTTGGGCCTCCTGTGCCCATACCTGCTGGTGCTTTATGTTTATTCATGGGAGGTTTATTATTGCCTTGATCTATTTTCATAAACCTCTCAGATTTAGGTTTATCGTGTTCTTTATCTTTTTGTTTGTCTTTATCTTTATCTTTCTTCTTTTTCTTAAGAGATTTATTCTTCTCATCATTGCCATTTTGAGATGAAGAAGTATCTTTGAGTTTTTTAACTGGCGATTGTATCTTTTTATTGTGTTTGTCCGGGCTGGCAGTTTTATTTATTGTCGAACCTTTCGAATCTTTCGATGCTGCTTTGTACATTTTAAAAAGTTTTTTAGCGTCAAATTCTAAAAATTACATAGATTATATAAAACATATGAAAAAGTTATGTAAAAGTTAAGCAGTTTAATATTTACTACCTGTGAATTTAGAGACAAAATACCAAAGATTTGAGCGCCACTCTTTTTTCTCAGTTTCTTTTGTATAGGATTCTAAGCAAACATCAATTTGCCTTCCTATAGATATCAAACAGTCCCTTGTATGTTTTACTTGGTCCTGCGAAGAAAGGCTGGAATCTGGACGATCTAAGGCTTTTAGGGCCTTTTTGACTGGCCTCATTTTTTCTTTGCATTCGTTGAATATGTTAGGATCTAAATCACCCAATACCTCCAAAGCTCTGGGTTCATTGTTTGCTGTAAAATGCATGGGTTTATTTGTTGAATCTGCTCCTGATGACTTTTTAGATTTGCCCGGGTGTTTAACTACAGAATCTTTTTCTTTTGATGCTTTTTGTTTTTTCTTAGTTGTAGAAATTGGAATATCAACTTCATTCGAAGTGGTATCATCAAGGGCTTCTGTTTTTGATTGACTTTCTTTTCTTTCCTTGCGGGTTTTTTTCTCTGTCGACGGAATGTTTTCTCCGGTTTGCGATGCTTCTTCTGCCTCCGAAACAAGACGAGGCTTGCGTTCGGGCGTAGCAATATGTGCTACACTGGAACCTGTTGTTTTAGTTTCTTTCGGCTTTCTAGGTTTACGTTGTTTGCGTGCTCCAACTTTTTTAGTTTCCACATTTTTCTTTATGGTTTTAAGTAAATACTCTGCTCTAGATTGCAGATGCTTAGCTTGTGGTTTACGGTCGTCATTGTGCAGAATTTTTTCTGTCAATTTCAGACTAGGATCCATTTTCATTTGTTCCCAAGAACCAATTCCATATTGATAGATACCGCACAGCAGTTTGGAATCATCATCGTCTCCCCATGCTACATCGAAATTGGCGGGTCTTGTTTTGATGTTTAGCGACCAATTCAGTCTTTCAGCTGCCGTACCTGGCATAACATCATTTAGAGGTTTAAGCTCTTCTTCACAAGATAGAAGAGTTTTCGCATTAAATGATACTCCACCCAATTTAACAGAAAATGTAGCTCTACTACGTTTTTGCTTACAAACAGTTTCTTCAGTTGAATTTGGAGCAGTATTTGAATCAGCTGTCTTCTTCGCAGCTGCACCATTTCCAGATAACTCATCCTTATGATCCTCCAAAAATTGAACACAACGATCATGTAACATTTCGCCAATTCGCTTCAGCTCAGCCAAAGGCTTTTCTTGCAGCTCTGCATCACAAGCAATAGCTTCTAGCCTCTCCAGAGGTGCAGGAAATTTTTTGTATGATTTTATAAAACGTCTTATTTCGGTATCAGTAAAACCGACAATTTTTTCTTTCATTGCCGGTCTGCCGCGTTTGGTTTTAGATTTTCCATCGCCCTCATTACTTGCGTCCGACCCTACGTCGTAATCAGAATCATTAGAATCATCATGCTGGCCCTTTTTACCTCCTCTTCTATTCGGCGTATCGTTTTGATTGTTTGCAGCGGTCTTTCTTCTGGGTGGTAGGTATAAGTCCTCCATTTCCTTGGCTTTTTCTTCGTTTTCCACAACTCTACGAAAGTTTTCTGGTATAATATCGTCCCAGTCTTTTGTGTCTTCTTCTATTACCTGATTCTCGTTATCTTTGGTGGAGTTGTCAGGCTCTTCTTCAAATGCAGCTATACTTGCTACTTTAAATGCGGAAAGCAGATCGTCACCAGGCATTTCAGGATCCTCGTTACGCGTCTCTGCTCTTCGCAAAATTTCATCTATATCACATACTAATTCCTCGTCATGTTCTTGTTCATCCTTAAATAACTCTTCGGCACCAAATTTTAATATAGCAGATAGATCATCTTTATTGAACGGTGTATTATTAGAAGTAGCCGGGTTTCCCCTATCTAAAACAGTTCGCCCAGTAGTATCCATACGCTGTATAACTAAGTGATCTAACACCATCTTTTGTTTAGCTCTTTCCACAATCTGTTCTTCAACCGAACGGGCAGTTACTAAACGATAGATATTGACTTGATTTTTTTGTCCAATGCGATGTGCCCGAGCTTGTGCTTGCAAATCGTTTTGGGGATTCCAATCAGAATCGAAAATAATCACAGTGTCGGCCGTAGCCAAGTTTATACCTAAACCTCCAGCTCTCGTCGAAAGTAGAAAACAAAAATCCTGTGAGCCCTCGGCATTGAAATGGTCTAACGCTTGCCGGCGAATTTCTCCTTTAATGCTTCCGTCCAAACGTTGGAATGAAAAATGCCGCTTTTGCAAATAGTCGGCCAATATGTCCAACATTCGCACCATTTGTGAGAAGATTAGGACTCTATGACCAGTTTCTTTAAGCCGACAAAGCAACTTATCCAAAAGAACTAGTTTTCCTGAGCCTCTGAGAAGAGTTTGCAGCGCTTCATCTTGTTGCATACCCATAAGTTCGAATTCGGAAGGTCGAATAAGGGCAGCATGATTACAACATTTTTTTAATTCTATAACGATATTCAAAAATGTTGAGGTCGACCCTTTCTTCCCCTTACGCAACGCATCAAAGTTTTTTGTAAGTATCCATTTGTAGTATTGTTTTTGCAACGAAGTCATTTCAACACGCAGAATTTGTTCAACTTTGGCAGGTAGAGATTTTTCTACATCCTTCTTAACACGCCTCAAAATATAAGGTTCCAGTTGCTGATGTAGTTTGGTGTAGCCTTTGTCAGCGGCATTGCCATGTTCTACTTCAAAATTCTCCCATGTATCAAACTTCTCAGGCATTATAAAATGCAGTAGAGCCCAAAGTTCTTTAAGAGAATTTTGTAGTGGTGTACCCGTAATAAGTAATCTGTGATTAGTATCGAACTCCTTGAGAGATTTGTAAAGAAGAGAATCATCGTTTTTTAAACGATGAGCTTCATCAACAAGCAATGCTGCCCATTGTAACGTACCAAGAAATAATTTATCCTATAAAAACATGTTAAACACCCACTTAACTAGGAAGTACACTTTTTTGCATAATAGCTTTTAGAGCTTACTAAAGGCCCTAATCGTACAAAACATCTCCCCAAGTAAAAATTATATAGAAAACGGGAAGAAAATTTTAAAAATTAGTTTTCGGTAAAAAATCTTGGTAAATTTAAAACAAGGCAACAACAAAATAAAAAAATTGCCTGTTCATAACTACGAATTATAAAACAAAAGAGAATTTCCAAGTTCATTAAAGCTTGTACTCTACGTCCCACTATTCTCTCTTCTCACACCAACAAACTGACACTTTCTGAAAATTTCATAGTGTGAATTATTATTAAAAAAGAAATACAAATAAATTCCACTATTAAAAACAAACAGTTATTTTTTAGCTTTCTTTAGACATTGCATAATTAAAGATTCATATTTTTTTTTATTAATCGACTTCGAAAAAGGAGAAGGTTATCAATTCGTCTGAATTTTTTTTTTTTTATATTGTTACTTCATAACTCGGTACATTTTAGACCGATTGTAATTTTTTTTTGTCAGAGGATATACATAGCTTCCCATTTGTCTCATTGTAAAAAAAAGTGGACGGGGAATTTCCCAGAAATTTTTTTATTTGATATTATTATTCTACTTATTTGATTGCTGCGAAACCTAGCAAACACCTTTGGTTCTTGTAATTACACAATTTTAAAGTTGAAAAAAAAATTTTATTATTACATTTCACTTGGTTCCACTAAACCGATTTTTACGAAACTTACCACATACCTTCAGCTCTAAATTAGACAATAAAATTTAATACTTTATTTTAAGTGGATCTACTTTACCGACTTTACAAAACTTAACACACACCATGAACTCTGAAAAACACACAATCTTGCATTTAAAAATATGGGCGAAGGCACGCCCATTAAAATTTGATTTTATATTTTACATACTTCTTAACCAACAGATTTTAAAAAAAAATTTTTGTTTTTTGAAAGAGTTTACTCCCAGTTTGGTCCCATAAATTTTTTTTCAAAAATATTCTATCAGATCTTTGCATTGTATGATGATATTTTTTTGAATTTTGTTTTATACGATTACGCCTTTAGTTTATCTTACTTTTACAAAGTGTAATGTTTATTCACTTACCTTCAATACAATCTCATATGTAGTGAGAATACAATTAAATTTCAGTCTTTTCGAACCATCAAATGTCCATTCGTATTGCCGTATCATTTCCCGGGACTTAACATCACCTAGATACGTCACTACATTCATATCAGGAGCCCACAGCTCAAATTCACGCTGCCAAGCAGTCATTGTGGAAAGAGGCACAACACAAAGGTATGGGCCATACAAATGATGTACTTTAAATAGGGAATACAGAAAACAAATAGTTTGTATTGTTTTACCCAAACCCATTTCATCAGCTAAAATTACTGAGTTTTCTTTACACCATGAATGTAAAAGCCAATTTAAGCCATCCATTTGATAATCTCGGAGTGACAAACCTTCTTGTAAAAACTCTGGTTGGCTTTTTATTTTATAAAACTTCGGACGATATTTGAGGACCTTACAATGCCGAGAAGGTGTGCATTTTGAATTTTCGCGCTCATTAAAATTTTCAACGCAATGCTTCCATTTGCGTAAAACTAAATGAGAATCTTCCCATGTAGCTTCAGAATAAGGCAGTGATTGCCATTTACACAGGTATTCGCTGTCACCTTCTGGTTTCTCGTTTCGTGCTATGATACGATCAACACTATTGTAGGACTTGACTAAATCATTTTGAAGTTCCAATTTGCACTCATAATAGTCAATATCTTCGGGGCCGGCATAGCGCATCCAATATTCCTGCTCCTTTTCTTTTTTTATGAAGTTATCCAACTTTTTAATTCCTTTAACTTTTTGTTCTTTAAGTGTAGATTCAGATTCCCAAGTGTTGTGTATGTAAGACCAGCCCTTCCACTTGATAAGATATTGTACTTCTGTATTTTCTAAATCTTTTTCGTTGACTCCTTCGTTAGGATCGCAACCACTTTCTTCAATAGCATATACTGTAGTTTGATTGCCTGTGCAGCCTTTTTTGCCTTGGCGTTTTGCCAGAATACGTTCAATTGTTTCACATTTTTCGTCTTCTACTGCGGCTAGTGCTGCTGCTTCTGCTTGACTTTCATCATACTCCACTTCTAACAAGTCTTCAGAGTCAGTATTATCGTCTTCTGAAGCTTCTTTGTAGCTAACAGCAGCAGCTGCCCGCCGAGTCCCGAATCTAATAAAGAGATGTTATTCAAAGTTCAATTCCAACTCTTAATCAATATTATGAATAAATAATAGAAATAAATTTACCTTTTCTCATCATTGCTATCATCGGAAGTGGTTGATTTTTTGCCACGCTTTTTTTGCTGGTTACTTTGTTTGGGTGCAGGTGGTTTACGTCTTGGCGGTGTCGAATCTTCGCTTTCGCCATCACTTTCATCACTTTCCTCGGAATTCCAACTAAAAGGTTAATTTTCTTATTTTATTTTTTTCCCATGTGTACATACATATGTACATACATATGAATGTACATTCCAATTTACAACCAAAAATATATATACATACATATGTACACATGTAAGTATATAAACAAACTACATACATACTTTTGTTTTTTCTTCTTCTTTTTAGCAGGTTTCTTGACTTTCTGGGCAGGTGCTAGTTTACGAGTTTGGCGAACAGAGGTTCTCTTAGGTTGATAATCTTCTTCAGTGTTATCCTGTAGATGATTTTTTAAATTATTTTAACAGAGTTCTTTTAAATGCATTTGACATGAAAACCTACACTACTACTATTACTGGATTCCGAAGCTGATTGAGCAGAAGAATTTGAAGATCCTCCTGATTCAGATCCACCATCATCATCGTAATCACTTTGATTTTTTATAGACTTGGACTTAGGTACTGGCGCCACCGACGTCTCTTTTGACATGTCGTCTGTATGACTTTTTTCCTGGTCACTGTTGGAATCATCATCGTTTGAATCGTTGGACTCATCATCATCTTCTTCATTTGTTGTGTGTGAGGTATTTTTATCTGTACTGGCAGAACTTGTGGTTGTGTTATTTGTAGTATTGTGCTGCTGCCGTTTAACGGATGTTTTTTCTTCGCAGTCACTGCCGCCTTCAGCATCGCTGTGCTTTGCTTTCCCCTCTTCATCATCTTCTTCATCGTTCGATGAATTAGAATCCGAGTTACTACCGCTGTCGCTGCCACTGTCATTGTCATCGGAATATCCATTGGTCTTTGTATCTTCTTGTGCATCAATGGCTGAAGGTGGAAGTCCGGCTTCTGTTTTCTGCTGTTGTGCAACCAAATCTTTTTCTTCTTCTCTCTCTTGATGCCCATCTCTTGCATTCTCATCATCCTCCTCTTCTTGGTCAGGCAGTTCAGGTGATGTGTGTCCATCACTAGAATTCGAGGATGATGACAAACTTTCAGAATCTGTATCGGATTCTGAAGAACTGCCGCTACCACTACCGGAACTATTACGTTCTTGTCGCGTGTCATCTTCCGGTCCTATGTTGTTAAAGGATTCATTGTGTTCCTAAAATAGTTTAGAATTTTTTGGAACGAAATTTTTATTTGATTGATGTATTTTTCTTCAGAAATGATTTGCTTTAACTTGAAATCATTTTTCGTCATCCCACGTCAAATTTGGTTGATAACACCATACCAGAAAACCATACTTCTCTTGAATACTACATCGTTTTTATTTTTGTTGTTGTCTGTTTTGATATATTTGAATGTCTCTCTCTCTCTCCTTTTTCGTTTGTGTCTCTCTTGTTGCCTTTGTGTTTTTCACTCTCGTTTTTGTATTTTTGTGCAATGATGCCAACTTTTGAGACTCAAAAAGCGTAAAAATTTTTGGAAAAAAGGAGACGAGGGGAAAGAAACGAGAACTCAGCTTCATGTACTGTCAATACGTTTTTCCTTCTCATTCGTAATGTGCAAAAAAAGCACACATGCATACACAAAACTATGCATAAAAAATAAGACTTGCATTGTGTGAACGCCGATGAAAGTTCAAAGAAGAAATTGTGATAAGCTTAGCAATAAGACTTGACGAGTGTGAAATGGGACTATGTTGTAATCTCTAATGGTCCGTTTAGTTTTGGAGAGACGAGACTCAGGTATAAACTACAGATAGGGAAACACACTTGGTCCCAGTTCACACTAGTCTACAAAATAATCAGCTTAGCAATAAGACTTGCATCGTGTAAACTAGGACTTGGGAAAACGTACATGAAGGAGAGGGAGAGAGAGACAAAGATATACAGTGGGAGACAAACCGATTCGCTCGTATAATAAAGCAAAAATATTCAAAATATTAAAAAAAAATTTAACATTTTGATTCGTCGTCGAGCCATCCAAGTTGTGTGAAGTGGCTATTACGAGCGAGTTATTAGAAAATGCGTGCAAAGCGAAAAAAAGAAAAATCGAACGAAAGATAACACTACCCGATACTGAAAAATAAACTGAATTTTCATTATAGCCATACGGTTGAGCATAACAAACAAAATAAAACTGCATCATTAGAATTTTTACACCACGTCACAATTAGTAGTAATATGCATTTTTATTTTTAAGTCAAATGTGCACATTTTTGCTATTTATCTATGTATCGATGGTATCAAATAGAAAGGCCCTAACGCGTATTTTTTTTTTACAAAATTGAGTTTTTCACTGATTCCAATACATTTCACACAAATACGAGTACACCTCGTCATAAAAATTTATTGCGATAGTGTAAAAAATAACACTTACATATAGATCAACTTTAATCATATTTCGACACCCTCTGCTCTTCGTGAACTTTTATACAATTTGCAAATTTCTGTAAATTTTATAAATAAAGGAATATATATACTCGTATATACACAATTCTTTTAATTTCCCACAACAAATCCCATACAGTTTTCAAAACATACAAGCAGTTATTGTCTTTGATGACGTCATGCGCAGTAGAAGGTTATTTTGAAAATCGGAATGCACCATCTGTGTTTGTTCCCTCATGATACATGTACATACATACATACATATGTACATAGATAGATAGATCACTGAAGATGGGTTATAGATGGCGCCTCCCGTTTCTACAAACCAGACGGTAAATTTGAGTATAAAATTTATACGAAAAGAACAAATTTTTTTATATACATTTTCTAGACGAGTCTTCTGCTTGACATGTGGAAACCGGGGTTAAAGTAATTACTGAGGGTCGAAGAGAGTCAAATAGCACCCACTGATTTAGCGGTCCGAATCGACATCCCTGAAAAAAATTTTCTTTTAACAGATAAGCGAAGTTTATTTGGTTTGTTCCAAATTTTCCCAGCTTTTGCTTTCGATTATGTGCGATTTTGTAAGAGAGGAAGTAATATAATGCAACTTAAAAAAATTATCAGAAAATGTAATTTTGTTTAACACATAATTTTAATTTTAATTGTAATTTTGCTTTTAATTGTAATTTTGCTTGACACATTTTGTATGTGTTGTGGTTTTGAAATTAAGGCGCTTATTTTGTAAAACGCAACGCAAAGCAATGACAAATTTTGTATGTGTTTTGTTTTTATATTACGTTTTTTTTTTAGAAAATTTTTTAACGCTTGGCGTTGCATTTTTCAAAATTAGGCCCTTAGATTTTTTCCATATAAAATAAATAAAGAAATTATTATAGAAATTATTTTTATTATAATTATAGAAATTATTTTTTATTAAATATTTTCAATTACTTTCAATGGGGATACAAATGCATACACATATAATATATACGAGTACAACACTTCAGTTACTATCATATAGCATCATAACATAGGAACACTCGATTAAATTGAAATTCACTTTATATATTTACAATGATGATATCGCTCCTTTATTGCAACGTAGTCATATCTCAAAAAATTAATTTTTCGAGTTAATGATGCAGAATTAATCCTCATATCGTTATTTATATTGTGTAAAAATTTCATACAAATATCTCGTTTACTCAGCTCTTGAGAAAACAATAAAATTTTCTTTTTCCATTAAATTGTGTGTAAATTGAAAACTTTAAACTCGTTTTCTGGCGAACTAGTTTTTTGAGTTATGACTACGTTGCAATAAAGGAGCGATATATACCACTCTTACTCTCACAAGACTTAACAAGGAATAAAATATTTATCAGGAGTAAATTAGATTAAATTTACAACATCAGTTTTATTCTTCATTATTTATAAAAGAAAAATAAAAACAAGAAGAACCGCGAAATAAAAGAAACACTCTTTTGAACATTAATAGAAGAATTGGAAAACAAGCACGTCTTTATAATTGTCCCTGATCTTTCAATTACAATTGAATGTTTCTATACTGTCCATCCAAAGAACTGTTTAAGGAGGATTAAAATCATACCGCAGTGTAAAAACACTTTACTTTTTGCTAGAATAGACTAGCCAGACTTGAATTTGCAAAGGAACACGAAAACTGGCGCTCAACACAATGGAAGGATTTAAGCTTGTACGCAGACCTAAAGGACAACGCCTTAACCCTGGGTGTACTAAAAAAGGTACAGTAAAACATGGAGGATTGAATGTTTTAGTCTGGGGATGATTTTCTGTCCATCGAATCAGACTAATTTATAAAGTAAGTTTTGTAATGGATCGCTTCGTGTATAAGGATATCCTGGAAAATGTAATGCTAACACAATCTGAGGATAACGCCACTTAAGTGTAGATATAAAAATACAACGATCCAAAACACACAGCTAAATGTGTAAAAAAAGTGGTTAGTAAGCAATAAGATCAACGTTTTGAAATGACCTGCGCAATCTCAATCCAATAGAAAATTCATACGACATTGTAGATCGTAAAATAAATCGCGATAATTGTAAAAATACGGATGCACTTTTCCAGAAAGTACAAATCGCATGAGATGGAAACGGCAATGAAATTTTTTGAAATCTAATACCACCAATGCAACACAGATGTCAGGATGTTGTTTGAAATAAGAACTATGCAACAAAATAATAAAGAAATTAATATTTGCAATGAATTATTGGAAATGTGCTTATGTTTTGTCGCATATAAGAAAGTATGCTGAGGATTAATTGCGATTTTTAATCATGTTGGAAAATAATTTGTAGGATTTCTTACAGCTGTAACGAGTTTTTCTACTTTTTTTAGACCCGCAAAACACGCAGCGACCAGTGCCGGAGCTTGAAGGCGCAGTTAGAGGAACGGGAAGCCCACATATTTGATGAAAAATATTAAAATCACACAAAAAACATTATGAGCACAATTTATTTGTTAAACAATACAAACTGAATGTTTACGGCACATTTTCATTGTAAAATTTTTTATTTGAAAATGTTGTCACTTCAATTCAAATGCACTTGATACACTAAACGATGAGTTATAAATAATCACGAAGATACTTAGAGAATGAGGGATTTGCCACTTTTTGTTTTAATGTAATCAATAAAAAAGGAATGCGTCGGTCTTACAGACAACGAAAATGATCAGCAGGGTTAAATATATTAAAAGATAATCTTTTTTTTTATACATTTATAATTTTTAAGAAAGAAAGAATTTCGTTGCTGCTTATGCAAGTGCTCAGTAGACTCTAACCAAAAATACTTAAAAACTTAAAAGAAAACTTTATACATATATGTACATCAGTACTATTACACTCAATTTTTAATAACTTTTGTTATAGTGGCTATTTAAGGCAAACTATTAAAAAAAACAGGTGTTTCTAATAACAGTAAAATTATTATTATATAATTATTTAAAAATCAGAAACCCGACTGAAAAAAAAAATAAAACTAAAAAACCGATCACTCTTTCAATGGTTTTTTATTTTCTGTACAATTGCATGAGGTAGAAATTAAACTTCTGTTCAGTTTTGATATCCTACTCGATAGGTTTGGTAACGACTCGATTGGTTTGATACCGAAAACCCGCCAATTTGTTTTCTTTTTTCAAACACCTATCTAAGGTCACTTGTCGAAATCCACCTAGCCATTTGAAAGATACTCGTACGAAGTAGTAAAGAAATTTACAACCACACATAATAGTAATGCTCCAAAAACGTAACTCCTCCTTGATAGTCGAATAAAAACATAGGTACTTTGCAAAGAGAATTTTCAAATATGGCGCATAAAAATGGGCGGGGTGATTAAGACCATACAACCATGATATTTTGTTAACGTTTTTAAGGCTAACTATGAATGAAGGCCAAAAAAACAAACACAAGCCTGGCCGCACTTGAAAAAATATAAATTATGAGAAGCGAGAGCTGATCTTCAGACCACAGCTGTACGGCGACATATATATGTATATACATATAAATATATAAGTACGTACACACATATGTAGTATAAGGCGTATCCCGGAAGTCCAGCTGGAAAACCCTCGTTTTAATCTGACTATTGCAGTTAACATTCCTTTTATCCAGAGACGTAAATTCAAAAGCAAAAAAATTACCAGTTCTCTCCACTTCCAAAAACAACTATTTATTAAGCTACATATTCAGGGGGTCTACTTGGTGTATCGAAACTTCGAAAATAGCTATTTTCTTTCGTTTTGAATTACAGAGTAGACCCCGGTTCAAAGATATATTTCAATATAATAATTTTATTCAAATCAAAGAAAAAGAAAATCGTATACCTATTAAAAAATTTAGTATAGGTCTGTTCGGAAAAGCATCACTGCTCTACATCATACGAGCAAACTTTAACTTAAAATGCAATACAAATTCTCTGATAATCTCTTTTAGTAGTAGCCATGTTCGTACCCCATATTTGACATTGGTTTGCGAGTTATCTACTTTAGCAAAGCACTTTAGAACATTTAAATTTCCAATTACAGCGCAGTGATGCATTTCCGAACAGGCGCCATATCTATTTTTAAAAACATTTGCTTTACAAACAGTCACTAATCCTCTCCAACACCTCTTATAATGTACATTTATAGATAATCCTGCATAAATCACATAATATTATCGACATTTAAAACATTTATGTTAAAAGTATCATATAATAATGAATTACTTAATATTTACCATTGTATGATTAATCTCATATCAACAGTAACAATAAATCCTCTCGAGAAATTAATAGATTCTTTTCTATTTTTAAAATAGCTCTATTTACGGTCCTTTTAAATTCACCACTTAAACTATTGTAATCGAAGAACTGAAGCTCCAGAGAATGGAAGCCGTTATAATATACCAACTACAAAACAAAATGGTTTCATATCCTTTTATCAAAACAATGAAATATGAAGGTTCTGGAGAGGATTTCGCGATTTTCATTCATTTTAGAATGGAAAATATCTAAATTACACAAGAAAACTACAATGTTTAATAATTGTTAACTTAAAGCAAAGACATTTTTAACAAAATATATATAAATACTTCCTTAAAAATGGCATATTTTGTCCAAAAAGTTGAAAAAATATCAACAAAATTCAATGGAGACCACAATGGAAGTATTCGCCAGACTAAAACTGATTACGTAATCGATGAAAAAATTTGAAAATTTGGTAAATTTAACAAAAAGAACATAACTGTTTGGACATTTTTACATAGATTTATCTATAAATAAACAAATTTGTTGAAATTTAAGTTAAAATTACTAAAATGGGTCCCTCATGGATTTTAAATTTTTTTGGGTTTTCCGAAGCCCAGATCCCTCTAGAATCTAATTCAGTCAAGAAAGTAGTGAAACATTAAGGGTAAAGGTATAATTTTTCCAAATTATCATCTTCGCCTGCTATATTACATAGATACAATCATTTTTCCCTACGGAGTCTCAGAAGGGTCGCTGAATTTCTAAGTCCATTTTCAGCCACACCCATTAGAGGGAACAGAAAATATTTTATGAAATTTATAAAACAATATTTATTTTATTAAAAAATACTAAAAATATCAAAATATTTATATTTATTACCGCCAAAATTACAAAAATTAACACAATTTCACATTTTTCATACAACACTCACCTGGCTCATGGTATATTTTAATGTTCAATATTGCTCTTTTTATTGCAGACATTAATTATTCACTTTTTCAAATATAAAATTAATTATTTTTTAATATTTATTCACAAATTTTCAATTTTAAAAACTTTAAAAAAATTTTCTCCAACTCAGCACATAAAAAATTTTCACGTCGTCTTCGTCCTCCATTCACAAGTCATTTATCGAAAATCGCCATTTTGTTTTTTCGTAATAAGAGTGCCGTGCATTAAAGTGCTACCATATTTTTAACACAATTCATTTGAGGGTCACCAGCGTTACTTTAAGGTTTTTCGAACATAGCACTTGTTTTGGTATCTACAAATTTGTATATATGCATCCACATATGTATACTTATTTTTTTTTTGTCCAATGCTTTACAGATTTCTATCACTTTTTCTTATCCAATGTTTTAATTTCCTACTTTTTATTTTATGCTTTATTTTGGAGAATTGCTTATTCTTATTTTATTTATATTCTTGTAACTGCTCCATAGATTTATTTTCACTTATTCAGCCATTTTGTGCTAATAATTACGAATGTGATTCGAAGATACCAGACTGTTAAAATATACGCACTTCTGGGCTTTTTTAATACTACCAGACTCAGATAATTTAAATACCGAAAATGGTTTGTTACATAGTGTCCACACCTGATGAATTTATATCACAATTAATGTCAAATTGATATCAAGATGAAAATTTATGACGTATAGATTCAATTTATTAATATGCGTTAATAAATGATATATATAATCATCAGAGCTCATGGCCTGATAAATTCATCTTGATATCAAATGTCATTTTATGTGTTTCTATGTATTTTTTAAATATTTGATTGATTCATCATGATATAAAA
Source organism: Nowickia ferox (assembly GCA_936439885.1). Taxonomy (NCBI): domain Eukaryota; kingdom Metazoa; phylum Arthropoda; class Insecta; order Diptera; family Tachinidae; genus Nowickia; species Nowickia ferox. The sequence continues at coordinate 7,109,131 of OW387026.1, forward strand.
TCACCAACGTCTACCCCATTTCGTTGATATTAATGAAAATATGATAATTGCTCTGACGGCGTCATATTACGAGTTGTGATATAAAATCATCAGGTGTGGACATTGTTAGACGAGGCTCACACACGGCAATTTCAGTTGAGCAAATTTGGTATAATTGAGGTAGCTTACACGAGAACAATTTTTAAGCCTCACAATTTTTCTTTTACAAATTACATGAGACTAATTCATCTGGCATAAGATGTATACGTATACACAGCTTTGTCCATGTTAGTGTTTTTCATATTCATTTAACATTTGCTGTTTTTTTAAGTTGTGTGTGCATTGATTTTATGTTTATGCTGCTACTGCGGGGCTGTAGCTTGTTGAAAAATTATGCCAACCACAAAATAAACTACCATGTTTTGCCAGCATAATTAAAAATAACAGTTCGTGTAAATCAGCACAAAGATTGGGAATGATCCAGGCGAATAGATTACCAGGTGGCCTCGATTTTCAACTCTGCATGTTCGCCTTGTATATTTGTTGATGTAAAATTTCCTGCTGTCAGAGTATTTCATAACGTTTTGCATTGATTTGACAGCATCGTCGGTTGGTTACTGTTTTGATGTATGGAACATGTTTTAAAAAATTGTGTTATTGATTGATTATATATGAATATACAAATTCGTTATCAGTTTTCCGATATCTTGAGTATATTAGGATATATAGAACTGCAATATTGAGCCATTTGCACAATTGTTGAACATTTAAAAATTGTTTTACAGCAATCGACAATTTTTTGAATATGTGGCACATTTCCAACATATAGTATTGTTATTCGAAATTGTTTTTTATGTCAGCTGGTGAATTAAGATCACCTGATGCGATTTCGCCTTGGGTGTAACATGTCAAATTTAGTTCGCCGCTGCTAAGACTTTATTTTCAATATAGACTATTAACATCTGGTAGCACTAAAGTGAGCAGCTGACTAAAATTGGTAAATAAAAGTAGCTGCTTTTCGTCATAATTCCGACTAAAAAACTTTTGCAGAATTTTCAAAAATTTATAAAATATATTAAGTTAATTAAAAAGAAAACAATTACATGCAATGTCTTAAATAATGATAATGAATACTAAACTTATACATCGATTTTCATATTGATGTATAAAGAGAATCGATAAGGAAAAATAATGATTTTCAAAATGTAACAAAATATATATGTATATAAAACAAATTAGATCACATTAAAAAAATAATAGATTTCATAAAAATCAATTAAATCATGCCTTTGAACAAGGAAATTACGATGGCTAAGCTACCACAATCACGTAGTGTGTGGGCAATATGTATAGCCTCATTTCTATTATGTTTTATATTTTATTATTTTTATGGTGGTTATTTAACAATGGCCTTAATCGTATCTGTATTATTGGGTAAGTTTATGGTTAACTGTTAAGAAAGTCAATAGACTATAATTGTTCGTCAAACTTGTAGGTATATTTTATTATGCCCAGGATGTTTTACTATATCATCCAGATTTGCCAGCTAATTCCCGCATTTATATACCCATACCCACCATGCATAATCTACCTCATGAAACAGTAAGTATTCGTACCCCTGATAATGTTACCTTACATGCGTTTTGGGTAAGCCAACAAGAAGAACGCTCGAGAAATGTTCCCACATTTGTTTACTTTCATGGAAATGCAGGTAATATGGGTCATCGCTTGCAAAATGTTTGGGGAATATTCTATCATCTTAACTGTAATATTTTGATGGTAGAGTATAGAGGTTATGGGCTCTCCACTGGTGCTCCTAGTGAAAAAGGTCTTGTAATAGATGCTAGAGCAGCTATAGATTATCTATACACACGACATGACTTAGACCACACACAAATTGTCATATTTGGCCGGTCACTAGGTGGTGCGGTTGCCATCGATGTAGCCGCAGACACTGTTTATGGTCAGAAAATTATGTGTGCCATAGTGGAGAACACTTTTACAAGTATACCTGAAATGGCCGTGGAGTTAGTACATCCATCAGTTAAATTCATACCTCATATATTGTATAAAAATAAGGTTGTATGGAAAATTAGTTTAACATAGAAAAATTAATTTATGAAAATATGTTTTATGCTCTTCAGTTCCAATCAATATCAAAAATATCGAAATGTTCAGTGCCATTTTTATTTGTGTCCGGATTGGCAGATAATCTAGTGCCCCCACGAATGATGAGATCCTTATATACAGCATGTGGTAGCGATCGCAAACGCTTACTTGAATTTATTGGTGGTTCTCATAATGACACCTGGATTGTAGATGGGTAAAATATTTAATTATGTAAAGTTAACGTGTATGTTTTAAGTTTTAACTGTTTTAGCTACTACCAGAGTGTAAAAACTTTTCTAAATGAATGTCAAAATATTGTGCCACCTTTGGAAAAGCCTCCGGAAAAGAGTAATGTATGGAATGAAATACAAGATGTTTAGGCATACAAACATATTTTAAGTTTTATATCTTCTATTCTAATATATTGTTATGAATCTAAATGCATTTTTATGGAATTTTATTCATTAATGTTTTTAATGATTAAATACTTTAACTAAAAAGCAAACTCAGAACTAAAGCCTCTAAATTCTTTTGTAATTTTAAGCTTCCAACTAACCTTAACTAATAATATATGCTTAAATATTCGAACTGCCAAAAATATTATTTGTGTTATAATTAGTTTGTTACTTTGTTAAATAAAAAACTGAACAGAAAAGATTTTCACTGTGAACAAATTTATTGAAATTAAAGAGAGAGGCTGTGGAAAATCACTTAACAAATTCTATTATTAAAAGAAGCTTTAAGATGTAAATAGTTTAGTTTTTAGTCGATGATATTGTTAATCGAAATTTTTTTAAATGAAGTATTAAATTTAAAAATAAACTAAAGCAATTATTGAATATACATATATTTACAAAGCGTATTAAAAATCTGTATACGTATACTTACATACATATATATTTAGTTTGATTTGGATACTTAACAAGACACGAAATTTTAAATAATTTGGACTCAAAATTTCGTTCGACAAAATCAATGAAATTTTTTAAATCAAAGTTTAAAATTTTGAACTTTGAAGAGAAGAAAATAAGCGTTTTATAAATTTATTAGTAACAAAATAAATTTATTTCAAGATTAATACTAATTGAGCAAATATTTTAATATTCAAAATCACTATCTTTACTATCATCTATATCATCTTCGTCGGTATCTTCCCCATCCGATAATAGTTCGTTTGACACTGTACCATACTGTTTGTCTGGAATCATCGCTCCTGATTTATCGTCTAGAGACATCTTGCTTTTGATCTCACCCTGAGAACGATGATGAAATACAAATGATATGCACTTACTAGTTAGCCAAGCTTGAGATAAGGTACTATCTGGTAGGCCCCTGTTATTAGAACAATGATACCATTGAGACAAATGGGACGTACAATCCGAATCCTCTGGTGGGGGTTCAGTTTCAATATTATTCACGCAGCGTTTGCATTTTAATCTGAAAATACAAGAGCGTTAAAACTTAAATTAAAATGTTTTTATTTTACAATACTTAATGTGTGTATCTGATAATACATCGGCCTCATAACTAAATAGATCTTTTAAGTCTTCTCTTGTGAAATGTTTTTCCTCACTTTCATTATTATCAATGATAGTGCTTGATAAAGATTTTTTGTGTGTTTGTCGTTGTAAAATTTTTTCTTCAATTGAACCAGTCTGAAATATTGAAAAGGTGGTATTCATTTCTAAGGACTATTTTTATTCTCTTGTGCGTAAAAAAAAACTTAAGTAAACCTAGAATTTCATAAAGTAAGTCAAATTTTATCATTCAATTGCTTACAACTTAAGTTGGAAATTTAAAGTTCTTTATTGAATATTAAGTAATATTTACCGCTACTAAGCGATATATAAAACACGCTTTTTTTTGACCATCTCTCCATATGCGGGCCATGGCTTGTTCATCGTTCGCAGGGTTCCAATCGGGGTCAAACATAAATAAGCGGTTTGCTCCGATTAAATTCAAACCACAACCGCCTGCCTTCGAACTCAACATGAAAAGAAAACAGTCAACATTGGGGTCGTTAAATTGATCCACAACTTTGCTACGTTTTTTTATACTCATAGACCCATCTAATCGAACAAAAGGATACTTTCTATAAATAAAGAAATTTTAATCGTTATTGAAGTTTTCAGTTTTTGCATTTTTACCTTTTACGGGCTAATTGCTCAAATAAATCCAAAGTTTGTGTATAATTTGAGATTAAAACCACTTTATCATCGGTATTAGCTCTTATTGTAGCTAACATAAAATCCAACAACATAAATTTACCACTAAATTCTGGGTTGAATTCTCTGTATAAAAAAATATATTTTGCAGAATATTAGATTATACCACTACAGCAGAATATAAGGGAAGGAATTTGTTGAAAGTTATAAACTTACTTATGCAGCTAGATTACCTACTTTGTCTTATAATTTGCCGGTAATATATTTTGTGAGTTTTCAAAACCATTTTCTCGAGCTTGTATTTTTTCGTAAATTAAATCTGGATGGCTGCATAGTTTTTTTAACGTTGTGATATCAGCCAATGCCGATAAGGTGGATGATTTTTCATTACAATCTTAAATAAAAAATTATTTCATAGCAAAAATATAAATAAACATGTATTTATGTTTATCATCATTACCTTGCAAACTTTTTCTTACTTTGTCAGATTTTAAAAAATTCCTGTACAATTCCAACTGTAAGTTTGTCATTTTAGCACAAATAACCATTTCAAACTTAACCGGCAAATATTTTGTCAAAATTTGATTTGTTCTTCTAATAATACACTGATTAACTATAGCAATTAGCTCTTGAGTTTTTTCAACAGCTCGTTGGCGTTCTTTATCACTTGAGTCGGCATTTTGCCCCCGCAATATGGCATTTTCGAAATTTCTTTTGAATTCTGTAGCGGAACCTAACATATCGGGGTTTACAAAATTCACTAAGCTAAAATATTCGGTTAAATCATTTTGAATGGGTGTCCCTGACAACAAAACACGCCGTTTAGTTTTTAAACCCATTAATGCTTGATATGTAAGATTGTCGCTATTTTTAAGACGATGTCCTTCATCACAAATAACCATACCAATTTCGTTGCGACACAAAATTTCCGAATAAATGCGGAATGTTTCGTACGATATTATTAAAACCGGAGTACCACAACGTTGACTAGTATTATAAGAAAACTGCTCCAATGAACGTATCGTATCTTCTTTAGAGCCCCCTTCCATTGCTAAACAATGCATGCGTCCTTGAAGCCACTTATGAAATTCTTTTTCCCAATTTTTCACTAAAGAGGAGGGACATACTATAATTACCTTGGAGATAGAAGGTTTACAGTCCGGACCCTGTCTTAGCAATGTCCAGGCTAAAGTAACACACTGTAAGGTTTTTCCTAAGCCCATTTCGTCAGCCATTATACAGCCATTAAATAAACCCTTTTTGCCTTCAACGCATTCGTACATAAAACGGACACCCTCACGTTGGTGGGGACGTAAAATATTACTTAATATAGGATCAACAACAACATGTACCAATATTTTGTTAGGATCCATGGACAAATGCTCATGTTCTGTATAAGTAGGTGGTGTATATAATACCAAAGCATTGCAAGCATGTGGATCATGCAGGGCCTTCCTTATTGTTGTTCTTCTTAAACCCAAACATCTGTTGCTGTTATAGTCCGGTATGTAATTAGCTATTGGTACTTTAAAAGGTTTAGCTAAAATCTTTGAAATGGCTAATTCGTAATCAGATTGGGTCATAGATATCAACAAAGTTGCTTGTGAAAATTGTGGGAACCTTTGCATTTGTGTTTTCTCTTGAACACATGACCTTTTTCGTTTATTTTCAAAAGGTGTTGTAAAGTTTAAGCTTGGTTTCAGTTTATTCGATTTATTTTGGCTAGGAGCCAAACTGCGTCGCTGTTTTAGAAAAAGAGTTCTTTTAATATAAATCAAAGTATTTTCCATAAAATTTTACCATTTTCACAATCTGTATTATTGTTTTGAAAAATCAAAATCCGCTCCCAATAATATTGTATTGACATTTGATTTGAAGTTAAGAACAAGAGATGCCACTTTAAAGAATAAAAAAGTAGTGCCAAGTTATTTTATTGTTGGAGAACTTTTTATACTACAAAATCGTTCGATATATTCTCGATTTTTTGCATATGGACATCAACTTATTAATATAATCGATAATTACGTTGCATTGTGACCTTTAGTTCTATGATATTTAGTTATATTACCTTATACACACTCAGCCCTTGATAGAATAATACAATTTTATTTTTCCATCAAGTGGTTAGTAAATTCAATTATATTGATATATGGATGTATCGAGCCGTAGCCGCCAAAAAAAGCTTGGCCCACACATATCTTGGACTTCGTTTTTTTATGAAAATCGATTATTTACGATCGCTTAAGCTTTTTCGCCGGTTATGGCATAGAGAATATATCATCTGTGGTTATGGCACGCATCACTAACTACTCTTATCAAAGTACAACTCTGATGATTGCAAAAAATATTATTGACGTCTACCCACAAATACGGTTTAGCAAAACTAGTCGAGTTGTCATTAAAATAGCAAAATTTTCATTATCAACCCTATATAAATAATTATTTTTATTACAAGTTATTAGTAGTGCAAAATTAAAGTTACAATTGCTGAAAAAATAATAACTTTCATTAGAAATTTATCACGGTAAAGCACTAAAGCGGGGAAGAAATTCTTAATTTAAATTAATATTTGACACATTTCCGAAAAACAAGTAAAAACTTCGGTGAAGAAATCAAGCATAATTTTTGATTTTTATTTACTTATAAAAATTTTCGGGCGATAATGAAGTATTCAAACTTCTAATAAAGTTCATTAAGATAAGAAACGCTTGTGTAAATAAATACGTGTACATTTTTGCTTAAAACCAAATTCTACATCCACTTTATTTTGCGTTGTTGAAAATCGAGTATTGTGTGCAAAATTATCATTATTAAAATGTTGTAATTTAAGTAACAATGGGAAATGCAATATCCAAATATGAATTATTGTTAAATTAACAATTTTGATATATTTTTTTTTGTAAAAAGTTGATAAGAAGCTTGGTGAAGGTCAATGCAACTATCCATAGTTAGTACAAACCGAAATACAAAAGAACTTAATTATATTGTATTAAAACTTGTTACTGACCTTAGTAAAACCATTTTCACTACCAAAAAAAGGATGCTAAATTTTGGTAAACATCTCGACGTAACTTTTCTCCGAAAACTCTAAGCATATCAAGGTTTGAAAATCGAACTTCGTCTTCCATAATGTCGCCTAGGAAATATGTAACTTCTTTAGTTATATCGCTATCACTATTTACTGCTACAGTGATATGTGAAACCATTCCAACACAAACTATGTCGAATAAGGAAAGAGAAGCTTTAAGGTACATATAAATAAATTTAACATTTAAATGAAATATTTTTCCTATTAGTACTACTTTTTTATAGAGAAGAGTCAAGAGACATGTTTTATCATGCTTATCGCGCATATATGGATAATGCATATCCAGCAGATGAATTAATGCCCTTATCCTGTAAGGGTAGATATAGGGGTGTTACACCTTCACGGGGTGATATGGATGATATATTAGGAAAGTAAGTTTAATGTTTTTGACATAATTTTTATTTCATTACTATTCTTATTGTTATTTGAAATGCTTTAAAAGCTGGGCCCAAAAAAAGGAAGATTTTTACCTTTTTAATTATAATTATGTATTGCGTGTAAAGAATATTAGATAACCGAGAGGTTTTTGATACATCTTGGTCAGTCCAACCCTAAATTTCTATTCTAATATCACTTTCAATTGCTAAATAAATGCTTATAATTTTTGGAAGTAGTTAAGCACATTGTAAAAGAAGAAGCCAGTAGATACAATATTCCAACATAAAATATCAACATATTTGCTTAGCTGGTGTGTTTTCCAGAGACTTAATAAAGAAACGTGACCTAATCCAAAGGTCATTTTTCATTGTACTTTCTATAAATGAATTGACTTGACTGTATTCCCCCATTAAGAATAATATTTTTTGTAAACAAATAGCATTAAAGTGGCTATTTTTAATATTTTCAATTCTACTGCGTTTAGCTTTTCAATGACTTTAGTTGATACACTTGACACGTTGGTGTTATTGGGAGATTTTGCTGAATTTGAACACGCCGTTAAACTTATTATTCGTGATGTACAATTTGACACAGATGTTATTGTGTCGGTTTTTGAAACCAATATTCGTATGGTGGGTGGTCTCTTATCGGCCCATATTTTATCTGAACACATACAGAAGAAAGCCCAAGTAATGCCATGGTATAAAGGTGAACTTTTAGAAATGGCTCGAGATTTGGGATATCGTTTACTACCAGCATTTAATACTTCGACTGGTATACCGCATGCACGCATCAATTTGCGATATGGCATGAAAGATGAGAAATTAAAGAAGTCTAGAGAGACCTGTACCGCATGTGCGGGTACAATACTGCTTGAGTTTGCAGCGTTATCACGACTCACAGGTAAATATTTTACAAATTATATCTATATCTTTTAATTTAAGTAATATATGTATGTAAATATATAATTAAAATAAGGCGATCCAATTTTTGAGTTAAGAGCTCATGCTGCTATGGATGCACTTTGGAAGTTGCGCCACCGGGGGTCAGATCTCATGGGTACAGTCCTAAATGTTCATTCAGGCGACTGGGTACGTCGTGATTCAGGTGTTGGTGCTGGTATCGATTCCTATTATGAATATCTTTTTAAGTCATATGTTCTGTTGGGTGACGATAAATATTTAGCACGTTTTAATCGTCACTATAATGCAGTTATGAAGTATGTGAGTGAAGGGCCCATGCTTTTGGATGTACTTATGCATAGACCTCACGCAAAATCTCGAAATTTTATGGATGCCTTATTAGCTTTTTGGCCTGGTTTGCAAGTGTTGTCCGGAGATCTTAAACCTGCTGTACAAACACATGAAATGTTATATCAAGTTATGCAAATGCATACGTTTATACCGGAAGCATTTACGGTTGACTTTCAAATACATTGGGGTCAACATCACCTGAGACCGGAATTTGTCGAATCGACATACTTTCTGTACCGAGCTACAGGTGATCATCATTACTTGCAAGTGGGTAAGAAACTTTTGAAGGCCTTACAACAATATGCAAAAGTTCCTTGTGGTTATGCCGCTGTAAATGATATACGAACAGGAAAACATGAGGATCGTATGGACTCGTTTGTGCTTTCAGAAACATTCAAATATCTTTATCTTCTATTTACCGATCCTCAAGATCTAATACTTAATGTAGATGAATTTGTATTTACAACTGAAGCCCATTTACTGCCACTTTCACTAGCCCAGTTAGGCAATTCAACGTATAGTGAGTTCAAAAATTTGTTTAATTTTTTGGGAATCTATTTGCATTTACTTTTTTCCAATTTCTAAAGGCTTCCGCCAGTCTGAAGAACATAATGTGTTGGATTTCATGCGTACATGCCCTTCGTCTAACAAGCTTTTTCCCGAGAAAGTACGCAAGCCTTTGCGAAATTTCATTACCGGTTCATGTCCGCGCACGCCGACGTCAAAACGCCTACGAGCGTTGGACTTTCAAGCAAGTAATTCTGATCATTTGCGAACTGTTTATGACATGGGCATCACAATGGTTTCATTAGGCGATGGAAAGGTGCGACTGTTTCATAGTTTTTATAATGTGAGTTATCATTTATTTTTTAAGTTTATTTGTAATACTACTTTGTAATATGAATTAGTTTGTTTAACTTTTTTTATAAAAAAATTCTTTATAACTTATTTCAAATTACATATGAGTTTTATAAATTTTTATTTTTAATTTATTTATTTCAATAATCCAGGCCAAATCTCCTGAAGATGGTGAAATGGGCTTATTGTTTATGCAAGAAATGTTAGATTTAACTAAGTTACAGTCAATGAATCAATTGGCACAATTACAAGTAAGTGCATGTACATACAGATTTCATTTATATTTTCATCATTTCCCTTTCTATATTGTTTTGTAAGGAAAATTATGTTTATTATAACTACATACTAATTAATTCATTTTCTAGAGTCGATAAAGCATTAGTTTTTGTAATTTATTTAGAAATATGCATGTTGTGATATAGAAATGTCGAACTTGAAAAGCAGAAACTTAAAACTAAAAAAAAAGAAATAATTAAAATGTGGTTGATCGTTTTTTTTTTCAGGCTGTTGCTTATACCGTCGACGACAAATCGACCGAATGGACTGCTCTAATGGCTGGACCATCACATTTTACACCTGAATTAGTAGATGATGATTTTGTTGAAGGTGAAATTATAATGGCGGAGCCGGTGAGAGCCTGTGAAGACACACTGAAAAATTCTGAAAACGTTCGAGGTAAGATATTAGTAGCTGAGCGCGGTGACTGTACTTTCGTAAGTAAAGCACGGTTGGCACAAAAATCGGGTGCTTTAGCGCTAATTGTGTGTGATAATGTGCCCGGCTCTTCGGGTGAAACCCAACCTATGTTTGCCATGTCTGGAGATGGCACCAACGATGTTAAAATACCCGTAGTTTTTATGTACTCGCAAGAATTTGCAAAACTTTCTTCTGTGATGCAAAGAAAGCCGCATTTAAAAGTACGATTAATGCAAATGGTTGAATTTAAACGTTGGCAATTAGCGCGGGAGACAAAAGCGAATGAAACTAATACAGAAACAATATCTGCAACGACGTCAGCGACAAAAACGAAACCTGATAAAGAATTGTAGTAATTAGTTTAAAAAAAGCATTCGTATATATAATTTTTTGTTTTGTTGTTTTTATATATAATTTAAATTATAATTTAAAAGAACAACTACTACATCACTCCTAAAAACTACATATTGAAAAAGAATACGTTATTTTCGTTTGCTTTCTTATGAATAAAAAATAAATAAATAATTTTTGTCACACTCAAAGTGCCTGCAATATATAAAGTTGTAAGTTTACTTAATTATTATTTAATATGTCATAAAATCTAAAGATATTGAGGTACGGTCATACTTGTGAAACATTGCTCAAAAAAAGCGTAAGCACTACATACTAATGAAAACCATTTAATTCAGACGAGTGTTGATTAAGTTAAACAGTTTCCAATAATATTGGATTCATATACCACTGACTTTAAGTTAGGTATGAAACTGTTTAAACTTAATAAACACGTATCTGAATGAAAAAGTTTTTCATTTGTATTTAGTGGTTAAGCTTTATTGGGCAAAAGTTTGCCAAGTGTCACCGTACCTTTAGTAAATGAAATATTTGTTTGAAAGCTTAGTACATATACGAGTACATATATAAATTTTGATAACATTTTCAAGTCGAGCGAGAAAAATAATTTTAAATTCAAAATTTATTACTTACCTATTTTTTAAGGTTGTTTTTGAAAATACATTGAATAAGCTTTAATCTTTTCAACCATAATTTAGTTATTAATGGTTACTTTCTGTTTTTCATTTAATACATGTGTTTACTCTTTTGCTTATCGAATTTTATCTTTGTAAATGAATAAAACTCCCACTTATTGTTCTTGTAAATTTACCATTAAATCGGTAGTGATAGGTAAGCCAAGCCTTAAGCTTATAGGATAGTTAATCAACTATGTAAATTAACTGAATTTAAGTTTATACCAGTAAAGTATAAACATTATAGTTGTAATATTAATATGTATACATAATATGTATGTATATATTTTTTAATTGAATGAAAACAATTAGTAAAAATGTTTGTATGTAAATTAGAAGCATTATTAATATGTTTAAGAAAAGTTATAATAAAGAGAAGGAAATAAAAATTGAGAAAATTGTTGGTTCTTTCTTTAAAGTAGAGATTCATTATGTAAAGTTTTTTATATTGATAAATAATTCATAAATAAAAAATTTGCAAATCTCTCGAATCAAGGGAAAACAACGGGGCTAATCATGGCTAAAAAAAGAATGGAATAGTCTATACATAAATAAAAAAATTTGCTTAACGGATTTTTCAAAGCTTATGAAGGTTCCACGAACTTTTAAGAATATTACAGCACTGCCGTCACACTCCAACCTTATAAAGCTATTTAATAAAACATCATTTTAAATACACATTCAATTTTATTGACTTCATGAGTTTTTTTTTTTTTTCTTTTAATATGTATTATGTTTTACTAAGTATGAAATAAGAACGTTTTAAGACGTTTAAAACTAAATGGGATGGATGAATAACAAAAAAAAAAAAAATAAAAAAATAAAATAAATTCTAACGTACTAAAAAAAGAAACAATCGATACGATTTTTTCGCGAAAAGTTAACAAATTAAAATTATGTATATTAAAAAATAATACACCAATATTGTTTAGTATCTTAATCAATCTTCAAAGGAGGCTAGAATTATTGCTAAAATAGTTTTTAAAGTTAATAAGACCATCATTAAAAATATATTTAAAAAATGTGTGTTTACATAAATAATTATTTATATTTTATTCTTCAACATAAAGTTTGAAAAGTACTACAGTCTTCTCAAACTTTAAGAATCATTACAGCCTTATTTATAACAAACAAATTTAAATTTACTTAAAAAAAAACAATTGCCTGATAAATACTTACATATGTACACATACATGAATATACATAAATGATATTTGTTATGAATAAGGCTGTTATAATTCATGACTTGGTTCCTGCATTTTTTGAGACGTTATTGTTAACAAATATAGCGCGAAAAGCTCTCACATTGGTTACGGTAACCAGTCATTTATTTGTATCTATTAAACGAGTATACCCCACCTTTAATTTAGTGTAAATTCTCTTTTTCATTATTAAATGTAACGGCTAAAGGTTGAAGAAATCTTTTCGAAATAAAACTTATTAGTACTAAAAAACTATCGCTATGAATTAAAGAAAGTAATATAGTGTCTCAGACACAATATTTTGTAAAAAATTGCAAGTTTTAAAAGTATTTTAAAATATTTATACATTGTTTAAAATTGTTACAGCTTGATACATATTGTTTATAGTTTTGTTTTTGCTTTTTAGATTTATATATGTATATATGTATATTTCAAATACGTTTTATGTGTTTATACATTAGAATTGGTTTGTATTTTTTACACGCAAACTCCAAAACTACTTGTATGTTTTGAAATTGTTGACTTTAAAATATGTTAGACTACAAAATGTTTAATGACTAAAAATAAATTGAAAACACAACTACACACATAAATTGCAATAAATAAGAATTGTAACAGCTTTTTCGTCAAAACAATTCTTTTATAACGAAGCAAGTAGCATAATACAAAACGAATTTGTCAACGCTTTTTATGCTATACTTACATTATTTACGTATGGTTTTATTAGCCATTTCACTTTAAGCTTAAACCAGCAGCTAATTGCAATATATGGTTGGCCAACGAATTAACATTCAGAGTTTGCTCAGTCAGCTCGATTAATTGCGACCTTTCACGGCTATAAAATCGTTTTGTATTGGTTGTGTTGGGTATTACAGTCATTAATCTGGGATTTGTTAAACTAATCCACAATTCATCGTCATTTTGTCCAGTTACTATTAAATGATCACCAGTTTTTATTGCACTTTTTATTAACTTAAATTCCGGCGTCGGTAAGTTTGTGGCCTGTAAAAATTTATATGATGGCTGACTATGTGTTACAGTGCACGCAATGGTCATTAATTCGGTTTGGGCATTATTTTGTAAATCGCGCAACTGATGTAAGATAAGCATATTATTTTGTTCGATATCTTGACTGGAAAAGTATATGGAACCAAGATTTTTGCCCATTGGAATTTCAAAATCGAAATTCATTAAAACATCACCACTGCGATAATCCCATATTGAAACTTGAGTCTCTCCAAAGCCGATTAATTTATCATCTAAAAATGCAAGTGGAAATTAACTCATTTATGTATTTGATGTAGACATTTTTAAAAAAAATTTTATTATTTTTTATTCAGTAATTAAAAAAAAAAAATTAATTGTGAAAATGTTACACAAACCAACTTACCACTCATACATTCTAAATAGCGTATTGTATGGCGCATGCTTTTGAATTCTCTAATACTGGCTAGAGTATCCAATTGTGGCGTTAAGGAATATTTACATAAGCCAGAACGAGTTTTGCCTAAAAGGTTTTCTTGCGGCCATGTTATAATGAAATAACGTGAATCCGTCAATGTAGTATAGTTTACTGATTTTACATCACTGCAATTCAGAGACAAAGAAACAAAGGTTACAATATTAATAATATATGGCTTTTGAAAGAGTTTATTTACCTCTGTATTGAGTCCAATGGTATGGAATTGCATTTAGCAATCATATCTTCATCATGGTAATAATAAATATTAATGTACATGGATAGCAAATTGCATTCGCGTTGATTTTTGGGCAATTGTTGGGCCCGCATTTCTAGATATATGGGTGTTGAATTATGTAGACAGATGCGATTTGCATAAGGTGCTGAGATTTCGAAATCTAAACAAAAAATAAATGAATATCAAAAATTATGAATTCAAGCTGAATAGATAAATTCTAAGCACTTTTGTTAAGTTATTTTAAAAAAACTGCATTTTCATTAATTTATTAAACATATAATTTGTTCCAAGGTCGCAATACAAAGTTTATTACACAAAAAATAAATAAATATGTTTTATACCAGAGATGTTTTTCACCATATAATAATATTTCAGACTTTATTACAAGAAAAAAAAAACATTCCAACATATTAGTAACAAAATTTTTTTCTTACCAAGGTTTAAACGACGCAATTCTCCCAACTGAATCCATTCACGGCAATCATTCGGTTCGTTTTTTATCGCGGATAAGGGAAGAGGCGATCCTAGCTGATTGTTACAGCAGTTTTCCACTAAATTTTGTTTTAGCACTGTCACTTCACTATGTTGCACCGTCTGATGAGTGCAAGGAGTCAATTTGTTTGGTGTTAATAGTATATTGATAAGTTTTGAGCATTTCCAAAAGCTCACTAAATGATCTTGTATAACAATCAATACATCTAATTCATTATATATGTAGAGAACAGCACCATGTTCCGGTTTTAAAGGATTGCGCATAACTTGTATAGGCAAGGGTGGAGTATCAAGATAGTGTACACCACAACTGACACTGCATTGTGTTTGCTGATCTTTTGTTTTTATTGCTGAAGAGCCACTTACATATGACGCTGTATTATTTAGAGTTCTTAATACGGTTGGCGATTGTGTCGCCAAAGTTTCATAAGATGGCTTCTCGTCGTATGTGTTTGTGGTGGAAGAGACAACGACGTTTTCGTTTTCCAAAAAATTTAATGTTGAAGACTTGTTTGCTTTTGTTGTAATTTGCTTCTTTACTTTTTGCTCTTTGCGTGGGAGTTGTTGTACTTTTGGCAACGTTCCGATATTTTTCCTATCACTTGTTATATTACTGCGAATGTGTTCACAAGTTTCTGTTGTAGTATCATGTGAATTGGGCTTAGACCTTTGAGTTTTCGGTGTTAATTTGTTGTTATTTACCAAACTACAATTGCGACGCAAAGTCATACGCCTAGACCTTTCCAATAAAGCTGAGGCCTTAGCCATTATTCGCTTTTTGTTTTGATTGTTATTTTTATGTAGGTAAAGTTCCAAATCTTTGGTTTCTGTATGTACAGTTCGAAAACTTTTTGCCTCCTTGATGGCAGGCTCTTTATCTATTTTAGGATTTTGTTTAAAGTTTTCTTTTTTCTTCAAAAGAGAATTTTGCCTTTGAATTTCCTTAGTTCTAAGTGACGATCGCAATTCTCTTTTAATTACATTTAAACTCTCGTGTGATTTACGTTTTGATTTTAAAGTTTTTATAACAATTATTTTACGGTTACGCAATTGACGTTTAGAGATGGGATATTTTTTAATTTTGTGTGTTTTGAAAACTTTTCTTTTATCATTTGTAGTACATTTATTTGGAGATGACTTAAGAGTGTTTTCCAAGTCAATATTTATTTCTTGGCGTTCAAATGTTTTAATAGGCGACGTTGCTGAATCAACATTATTTGTCAATAATCGAGATTCCAAGCATAGATTATTGATTTTTTCCTTTTTACTTTCTAAAGATTGTACTATAAAGATACTAGGCTTGGATTTACGTGATTCCTCAAGAGCCATTTGTATTTTTTTCTGAATTATACTTGGTGCTGGTGATATTAATTGTATGCCTGATTTAAATAAACGCTCATCTTCCTCGTTATACTGTTCATTAAGGATGTCATCTTTGTTCAAATCTTCTGTTTCGGAATATCGACTAGAACGATTGTTATCGATCATTTTTGCCATTGGACCTGTATCACACACAGTTTCATGTTTACATGCAACTGACGCTTCCTGACTTTGTACGCTCTCGGCCTTTTCTTCACAAGGAACTTCAGATGAGTTTCGTTTATTTTTCAATAACAATTTGCCAGTTGAAAATACTGGTGATCTTAAAATGTTTTTTTCTTCTACAGAAGATATTTCTTCAATACTATCAATTTTTTCTGATTTATTAATTTCAAAACTTCTAATGCTCTTTTCTTTCGCATTTTGAAGTGAAGATGTTGGTGTGTCTGAATTGCGCTGTTTCGCGACACGCATTAATGTTTCTCTAATTGGATGTGCAATCTCTTTAGAACATTCCGAAGAAGTTTTTTCACCTTCTACTTTATCTTTAGCAGCTATATGACAAAGTATTTTAATTTCTGGTTCTTTCTTTAGAGCAGCGTTTGAGTTCCACGATTTTCTTGATGAATTATTTTTTATTTTCCTTTTAGGATCCTTAAAAGAGATTGATGATTCAGATGCTTGAGAGTGGGATCTAGAAAGTTAAAAATAATAAAAATAAAAAATTAATCATAAGTGTTAGGGTACTACAAATAACTATTGTTTATCCTTCCCTCGCAGTCTTTAACTAAAAATACTGGCTTATATGTACATCTGTTCAAAAGTGGTTCTTAGTGTGAAAACAGAAATCGTTTAGAAACTAGAGGAAAAATGTTCAAATATTTTTCTTTACCAAAAATTATTGTTATAAATTAAAGAAAATGAAATAAGTCCCAATTACATTTCTCGATTAATTTTTTCAAGCTTTTTAAATAATTAAAAGAGCACATGGAATTACATACTTCCAAAAAAATGGAACAAATACTAAGGATTTGGGAGGTTTTCATAATAGAAGAGCTCCGAAAATATATGATTTTCGTTTGGAAAAATAGTTCTTAGCGCGTTCTTACAAAGTCTCAATATCGTGCGAAATAAATATTTGAAATCAGAATATTTTTGACTGATTTTGAGTTATTATTTCGAATTTTGAACAACTTTAAAAAGAAAACCACTTTTTAATTCTTTAAATATTTTATAGTTTTTTAGCAACTTTTTACATTTTAAAATATTCTAACATCTACAAGTTTCGGCGTTTTATTCGACTTCTTTCGTAACATTTCGGTTTACGTGGCTGCCTACTACACACAGGCATTCAAGTAGAATCTAGATGATTCCTTTTTGAAAATATACTATATCTTTCGTAACATTTTATTATCAACTCTCCTACCGTCGTGTCCCCGACAAGACGAGCCCTAGTAGAATGATATCAAAATCAATTTGTAACCAATATTTAAAAAAAAAATAGATTTTTATGTGAATTTTCATTTTTTAAATCAACATGAACTAGAAAATTGTATGTGTGGAATTACATATTTTTTTTGGAATTTTTCTTTACTTACCCTTCATCACTAACATTTGTTTGCTCTGCTTCAATCACAGGCATAATATCACAGCGCACTTTTTCTCGTTTACGAACTTCTTTAAGCTGTTTTAATTTGAGAGCTTCCTGCAAACGTTCTTCTTTGGCAGATTTTTCACGACGTTCTTGTTGCTGTTGACGCAACACACGCATAGATCGCCTAGCTAAATTGCATTGTGCCAATTCTGCTACTGCATTAGCCATTGCCGTGGCTGTTGACATACCCGTTAAACCCAAGTAATTACAAAATTCATGCTGCTGATGATAGACACCATCCAAATCATCGACTGGTGATTTAATTTCTAGTTTGCCTTGCAGGACTTTAGAATTTATATTGTCCACTTTTTGCAAAGAGTTTGCCGTAGGCGATTTTCTTTTAACATCTTTAGTTGTATTTTCATTTTTTGTAGGTGAAAACGTATTTTCCCTTTCATATTCTGTTATAGTTATTGGGTTCGGTAAATACTTTTGTGGTACAATAGGCGTTTTAAAAAGCTCTTGCTTCTTTTCCGACAATATCTCAGTTTTATTTTCATTTGTAAAATCTAAGCGCATCTGAATAATACTAGTAGAATGTTCTTTGTCTTTATTTATTGGCGACCGATTACATTTATCTATTTCTCGATTAAGTCGGTTTGGACGAAAAAACGATTGAATTTCTTCATTAGTTATTGTACGGCAATTCTTTGATTTCCTTTTTTCACTTAATTTTTCTTTTCGATCTGGCAGTGCTGGTCGGGCAAGAGAGTTTTTCCGCAAACTTTTTACTGCAACTTGAGCATATATGTTATTTGTTTTAGATAGCATACATCCAGGCATATCTTGGCTGTTGGCCTCTTCAGAACTACTATCACATATTAATGTATCGTACGTATGTGTCACTGTGTTATTTTTCGTGTTTTTAAAACAATCCCTTTCATTTTCTGATGAAGAAGTTTGAGGTGGGGTTGTTGAATTTTGATTTCTCTTGGGAATATCTTTAATAACACGTTTCTTAGGCTCGCCAGTTTCAAAATATAATAAGTGATGCTTGGAACGTCTTTGCTGTAATTGTTGTTGCGCTACAGCGGAAGTTGACGGTCTATCATCGACATGTACAACACTTTTGCTTGATTCACTACCCGAAGTGTCAACACATTTACCGCCAGATGCTCCAACACCGCCACCACCACTCTGACTACTTGCTTTATATTTTTGATGTTTTTGTTCTTCTATATTTTTGAGCATCATTTTTTGAAATGTGAGAAAATCATAGTTTTTATATTCAGTGTTTTTAGCGCGTCCACCTTTTTCCCTTAGTTTCATCGCTAACTTTTTCTGTTTCTCCAGACGTTTAAAGTCTTCATCAAACTTTTTCACATCCTCCAAATCACTTGGTTCATCTTCAAATTCCCAAGATTGAATTTTTTCCGCCAATGTCATTTGGGGATTACAAGTACTAATCATAGCCAGTTGCCGTTCAAATGAATCGGCTGGCAGTGTATTTTTCAAGAGTGGCGGTCGTGCTAAATATTTTCCACCTCTAGCTTGTTGTGGATTTGAGGGAGAACTTACTGGGAACTCACTGGTTGATTCTGTTGAGCACTTGTTGGGATTATTATGGATTTTGTAATTTTGTTGGGATAAATTTAATTGCAAATTGTTATTTATTTGCAATCGTTTCTGTTTAAGAGAATTTGTCGTTGAGTCCGAATTTACCTCGACTATTTGATCAGGTGGTGTTTTTAATTGAGTTGGAGAATTTGCTAAAATTTTATTAAGGTTTTCGTTATACGAGTATATCTCTTACACATGAAAATATATTGCAAATAAATATTGTACTTTAGTCAACTATGAGATTAGTTATACTATTCAGTTGTAAATATTTATATTTATTTAATTTATTTCTACTGTGGAATAATGTGTTACTTTTCTGGTAAGCCCAATTAAGTTTAGATAATCCAGAAAAAAATTTTCCGAATGAAAATCTCAAAAATAAATTTAAATTTTGCCTAATAGTAGTTACATACATATAGAAAACTATAACGGAACCAATTTTAGCTTCAGTAGATTAAGAAATTTTATGTTATTATCTTTTTTGCCATAAAATGAATACATATTCACATGTATGTACACACATATATCAAGGAAATTAATACATACATATAAATATTTATATTATCTATACTAATATTATAAGGCTGAAAAGTTTGTATGTTTCTATGTTTTTAAGAAGTAATCTCCGTAACTGACGGTTCGCTTTTCTAAATTGTTTCAACAAAATGAAGAATGAAAGCTCCTAACGGACATAGGCTATATATGGTTTCACTAAAGTGCTTAGGATAGAGTCCAGGCTGGTAAACCCCTATACTCAGAAAATATTAATTATCAAAATAATTAATCATTCAAGAGATTTATTATTCAACATATTGTCATAATTATACTATAAGTGAAATTTATTTGTGATTTTCAAAAATATTAATATTTGTGAATTCTCAAATAGTTTATGAAAGTCTGTGCATAAGATAAGAGGTTTGTGACTGTTCAAATGGTTGAAGTCTACTGACGATTTGTTAAAGCAACAATGAAATGCATATAGAAATCGCTTAACCACCAGCAAATAAATTTCACAAAATAATTAATTAATATTAATTATCAAAAGAAAAACAAATCGATTTTAACGTGAGTTCGATGTTCTCTCTTCATTTCGCCTTCAAGAATCAAGAGGGGGACCTAGGGAGAATCACTGCCTCTTCGGAAATATCTAACCAATTTTAATGAAATTTAAATCATAGATAGATCAGCGTAAATAAAACACACAGGCTAAAAAATAAATTAATTGAGATTATAAGGATAGTCGGGCCCAGCTAGTATTCTATAAAAACTTCAGTTCACTCTAAAATAAAAAAAAAGTTAGAATAAGACATTTCTCCTGTTCCGACCCATTAGTGAAACAATATTTTGAATCTGAATTTGTATTTAACAAAATATTTTTTTTCACCGCTAAAGCGGTTTTTTATATTTTGTACGGATTTTTTTCGAAAAACACATTTTTGGGCTGGTTAGGGCAATTTTCATTACGGGGTTGATTGTTTAACCAGTTTTAAACCGATTTTTATTAATTTTTTAAACAGATACATGCGAGCGAATCCGCTGGTAAAAGCTAGTTATAATATAAACTAATGAGCATATGCTAATTTCATATGATAATTGAAGTAGATTTCGAATATAAATTTAGGTCTTCATTTTATGATTCAACGCTAAAATTTGCAAATTTGTACGTCTTATTAGAATACTTACCAATACAATTTTCGTCATTTACTTCCTTTTTCCGTTTGTTTGGTGTACACGGCTCACTTCGATATGTTTGCAATCTTTTCGGTGCTACTTTCTCCGTTGATCTATATAAAATCTTGCCATCCTCTCCTATTGAAATGACTTCGTCTTCATCTTCGTCATCCTCTACTTCGACGGCTTCTATGTAATCTTCGGAATCGGCACAATATTCACTTGCATATATATGTGAATGCTGTTTCAAACAATTATTGAACGCATTGAAATCTTCTGCACTAGTGTCTTTTATAAGACCATTGCTATTTATGGTGGTATAATCGTCGAATCCTTCGAAATCACTACTTTCATCTGAAAACATATTTGGCATTTCTTCTTTAGTAGTATTATGTTCGTTAATAAATTCTTCGTCGCTGGAAGATATTGTGTGTATTTGTTGTTGTTGTTGATGGGTAGATGTTTCTTTGGTGTTATCGTCCGTATCCAATGTATGGCTATTCGAAGTTGCAAATGGATTTGTTAGCATAGCGTTTTTTATAAGACTTTGTGTTGAGTGATGTTTTTGTGCTGCTGTATATGATATTATACCAGGACTTTCTACATATTCATCTAGGGAGTCATCCATTGCCTCAGAGTAAACAAAGCCCGCGGGTAGCAAGCGGGACATATCCGAAATTGATTCTTTTAAACGTTTAATTTATTTCCGAACTGAATCTAATTTTTCCATAACTTTAGTTTTTAACAGTTTCTAAGTTTTTTAGTGGCGCTTTTTTTCGTGAACTTCTACAATCTACTTGTATGGGGTCAAATATGTAGGTATATTTATGTACTTTTAACACTGCACACAAATTCCATTTACAAGTTCATAAACAATTACAAATGGCGATTTTTATAAGAATTTTATAGTATTTTTGCACTCAAAGCTTACTTTTCTAGTTTTACACAAATCTTTTAGTTTTCTATACAGAAAATTACCAAGAGATGTCCAATTTTTCTTGTTGTTCGTATCTTTTTACATAGTTATTCTTATTGTAATGTTTTTGTGAAGAGAAAAACAACAGGGTAGTTTGAAAAACAATTATACTTATATTTCGAGGTTGCCACACCAATATATATTCTGTTAGGGTTTTATAAGCATAGGCGTTTTTTAGGAAGTATACCCTTAAAAAAGCTGAATTCAAATATGATTACGGTAATGTTAAATGTAAACGATTTGATCCTCGAAATTCATTGTTTAAATAATAATTATTTTATATAAACCTGTTTTTCATATTTGTTTTTAAATTATCATGAGACGCGTTTTATTTGCCTAAGGGCATATTACGTAACGCAACCGGATGAGGCCCGTAAGGATTTGTTACGTCTTAGGAAATGTATACTCAAAATTTTGTAAAAGCGTTAATTACCTTTATTTAAAATTCCCAAAATAGTGTTACGTAATATGTGAATGGCCCCTAAACAAATAATGAAATAACTTCTTATCTGGATGTTGGTATTAATCACTTCCTAAAAAGTCGAAAATATTGATACTTTGGAAGTAGAGGTAAAGTAGTTCATCATCAATTACCTCGCAATTTTTTTCATTTATCCACGGAATTGATGAAAAAAATATTCTTATATATTCCAAATGTATGTAGAATATCGGATCAAGGAATGATTACATATTTCTCTCCTCTACTGCATTTAACTGATTTTTTTTAAGAAAAACTGACATTTATTAAAACGTCGATTTATATACTACGTGCGTATGTATGTATATTACTTTATAAAACCATAACTTATGAATAATTTACATTTTATTTATAAACGAAAGAAGGTACGTGCACTCATATTAACCTTTGATTACAGCAATCGGAACAAGTTTAATACATTTTTTGCTTATACCGGCAGCATGACAAGTGTTTACCACATCAGTGACATCTTTGTATGACTCAGGAGCTTCTTCCATAACCAGCTTGGGTGAAGCTACACGAATGGCTATACCCATATCTTCCAACTTTTCTAAAACATCTTTATAATCTAAGTTACGACGAGATTTTGCACGAGATAAAGCACGTCCCTAAGAATATTCAATTTGTTAAATCAACATTTTATAGTTCTAAGTTTATATTTATGCTAACTTACTGCACCATGGCATGTTGAACCAAACGTTTCTTGCATACCCTTTTCAGTACCAGTTAAAACATAAGAACAAGTACCCATTGTTCCGCCAACTAAAACAGGTTGACCCGTCAATTGATAATCTACAGGTATCAATGGATGATGGGGAGGAAAAGCTCTAGTAGAACCTTTGCGATGTACCAAAAGCTTTTTCTCTTTTCCATCAACTATATGATTTTCAACTTTAGCAATATTGTGTGAAACATCATATATTACATGCATGTCGAGATCATCTGGTGCGGTGTGGAACATTTTTGCGAATGCCTGGCGGGTAAGAAAAGTCATTGAGCTCCGATTAACCCAAGCAAAGTTCGCAGCAGCAGCCATAGCCTTAAGATAATCTTGACCTTCAGGAGAGTTGATGCGAGCACATGCCAATTGACGGTCATTTGTTTCAATATTATCTCTCTTCATAGCCTTTTCCATTTGTACTAATGCATCAGTAGCAACTTGATGGCCAAAACCTCTAGAGCCGGAATGTATCATAACACACACTTGACCTTTCTCCTCTATACCCATTTTGGAAGCACTCCATTTATCATAAATTTCTTCAACAACTTGTATTTCTGCGTAATGATTACCGGCGCCTAACGTACCCAATTGTGGTAATCCCCTTTTTTTAGCTCTTAAGCTAACTTTCGAGGGATCAGCATTTAACATACGACCATATTCTTCACAATGCTCTTTATCTTCTGCCCATACATAACCTTCCCTTAAACTCCAGTCCATACCCATTTCTAAAGCCTCTTCCAAATCGTGTGCATTCATTGGAATAATGCCTTTCGAACCGACACCAACGGGGATATGATCAAACAAACTTTGAGCCAGTTGCTCTTTAACAGGTTGTACATCCTTCTCATACAGATTAGTTCTCAGTAATCGGACACCGCAATTTATATCAAAACCTACACCTCCGGGACTTACAATAGACAGTGGATCATTCATATCGAAAGCAGCCATGTTTCCAATAGCAAATCCGTAACCAGAATGAATATCTGGCAAACCAACAGAGCGACCCACAATGCCGGGTAATGCGGCTACATTAGCAATTTGCTTAACACCCGGTAAAAAACCACCTACAGCTCCTGGCCTGCAGGAGTTTTTCAGTTCCTCCAACATTAACCTTTCCAACTTTTGATTCACGTAAAAGCATCCTTCAACTTTCATGTTGGGCTGGAAGCCCTTCTTTATGCGCCAGCAACAATCGCTGATTTTCTCCAAATATTTCAATTCTTCGTTATAGGGTCTGACAACCATTTTGCAATATTCGAGTGGTTAATTACTTTAACTTATATATTTAACAACTTCACGGTGTGAATATTACTATTGATTTTAACAATTTCGCAATATACTTATCTTGAACCCAAAAAGCCGGCTATACATATATTTTTTTTGTATATACCTTGTGTTTCTCAAACGATTTGCAATTTGGGTTCAGGGCTGCCAGACAAGATTATCGAAAAATCTTCATTTTGCTATTTTCGGCACCAAAAATCGTCGAAATGACGGATAAATCGTCTAATCTGGCAGCCGTGATTGGAATGCTGCTGATGCAAATGTCACAGTTGTACTAAAAATAATTCAGTCAATTCCGAAAAACAGGGCAACACAAGTCAATGGAATTACAGGGTGCATAAGCATGTTTTTTTATAAATCACACTTGTTCAAGTGAGGGAACAGAAAATTAGTCACGAGCACGATATACTCATGACAAAAAGTATCGGTCAGTCGGATACATCATTTCCAATCGCATCTTAGGAAAAGTGAATAAAGAAATCTGAATATCAAAAGAATACATTTCTGAGTTTCATTGTTAAACGTTTTACGAATTCGATTCACCCGATAAAATATATTTTTTATTACGAATCTAATCAGCACTTAATCTCATAAAGGTACGTCGATTGTTGACAAAAAAATCGTTACTTTTGTAATAAATTCAAGTCATTTTCCAATCCTTTTAGAATATATTCACTGATTTTGATATAGTGAAAAAGTGAAAGGTCAAACCTTGAATCAAGAAAACAAGATTGCGCATTGCGCAGGTCCGTTATTTTATTTTCTGCTTGTGACGTAGACATAAATACATTTGTTTGTGGAATGTGCTCTCTCTCTCACACACTTTTTACAACAAACACAAGTGTGTATTCTATATTTACGTACATGCAGAGTAGACAAATTTTTTGTGCGGCTGAATGCGCAATCTTGTTTTCTTGATTCATGAGGTCAAACCACTCTCATATTTTTTGGGAGAATAAGCAGAATGAATTTAATAAAAACGCTTTACTCTTAACAGTGGTAGAAAACCAACGATAACAAGATGGAAACCTTAACGCAATTGGTGGATTATACAATAACCCTTATTCCACTTGTCGATATCGTCGTCACTTTAACAAAATACCCAAAAATGGGGGCTTGTTTACTTGCTCTCGAGAACAATTTTATGCAACTGACAATCTATTTCCGTTCCCTAAGGTCTAGATAATAGTATAAACCTGTCAATAGGAGTCAGTTGTTTTCGACAACGGGTACACAAGCCCCAATTTTTTTGTGTTGTGTTAAAGTCACGTCGATGTCGACAACTGGAATAAGGGTGAATATATTCAACATACTTACTTACATCCGTACGTAGTTACACACTCTTACTTATATGTACATATGTATGTATGTATTTAAATGAAGAAAAAAAAATATTTTATACAGCATTCAATTTAGAAATTTTTATTTACTTTCATCATTCTTTGTTTTTATATTGATATAATTTATTGTTTTTCATTATTAATACGAAATGGGTTTTACACATTTATAAATACGCACGATTCTTTTATATGTATATATATTTTTTTATTGTTTATAGTTAATAACTTTTGCTTAATAATAAATTTTACCCTTCAATTTATTTGGGATAATGAAACGTTGCAGAGAGCTTGATTTTTTGTGTTGTATGCAAAAATATATTGATGAAACAAAATGAACAAATTATTTAGCGTTTTAGTATAGTTATTAGAGTGGATTTTTAATTTAAGAGCATGCAGAGGAATAGATTAGAGGTAAATGAAGAAGGAGGTTAAAGTTGAAGGATTTCAAGGGATAAATATAATTTTTAAGGTTCATGTTTGTTAAATATTAAGGCTTAAGTGTTTTATAGAGAATGTATGTAGTACATATGTATGTTATATAAATGGTAAATATTTGGTTTATGCAAAAGCGTTTCTAAAGACAAGTTTTCTATGCAGTTTTTCGATTTACATACTGTTTTTTTTTGAAACAATGTAATTGTTTTTTTTTAATTTGTTATGGATTGGAAAATTCTTTTTATATATTAGTTCGTAATAAGATTTAACAAAGATTGCTAATTGTTATGCTTTAGTTATTCTGGTTATATGAATTTCCTTTAATTAATTAATAATTAAGCTATTTTTTGTTACGACTTTCCAGCAAATTATACTAAAATTTTGAAAAGTAATTTAAACATTTAATTTGTGTGGTATGTATGTATGTATGTATATATATATATATATATATATATATATATATATATATAATATATATATATATATATATATATATATATATATATATATATATAATATATATATATATATATATATATATATTATATATATATATATAATATATATATATATATATATATATTATATATTATATTATATATATATTATATATTATATTATATATATATATATATATATATATATATATATATATATATATATTATATATTATCTAAAGTAATTTCGGTTTAAATTATTATCATATTTGCTTCTATTTATTATTATTATCAACTTTTAGTTTTCTTTTTTGCAATATAAGATTAAATAGACAAAATATAATTTATAATTTCGTTTTTTAGTCATATATACTTTTGTTTGTTTCAAAAATACTTATATTTCGCCATTTATACTTGGTTGAAAAGTAAAATACATATAATTAAAAACATTTTGTTCTTTAAATCCCTAGAGAGAAGTTTTTTTTATTAGATTCAAGGCGGGAACATTGGTGAATTGAATTCATCTTGGCCGATGCGCCTATGATATCAGCAAGACAGATTAATAAGTTATGCATCATAGATCTAAATCGAAGTCTTGGATAAAATTTGCTCAAAACTCGAATGTGATAAGATCTCAATCGACCAAATCGAATTGAATTCGCCACTCCTTTGATGCTACTTAATGCACGAGTATGCCTTGGTTTAAGGCAGATTAATAATGCATAATTAGTTGTAAATACTACTTTAGTAATCTGCCTTGAGTTGATTTTTATTTGTTGAAATAATAAAATAAAACTCATTAGTTGATTTGTTTAAATGTTTTTATTGATTCTTGTTTGAAGCATTAATATATTTTTTATATAAAAAAAAACTTACACAAAATTTATAAAAAAAGGAATAATTAATACATATGTAAAATCAATGAAAAGAATATCTTAAAATTAGAAAATATAAATTGTAAGTTAAAATTACACATACATACATATGTATAAATAATATAAAGCAGAGCCAGGCCTTCTTTGAAAAAGGCAAGGTGCAACATTAAAAAAAAAGAATAATAATACTTAAAAATTTCATGATTTTTCAATTTTAATAATTTTAAAGTGACGCACATAAGCAAAAAACGACTATATGCAATTTTATAGGAGTTGCTATGTTAATTAGTTGAACAATAAAGTCACTAATTTTTAGCTTCTCAATGAAATATATATTGACTACTTTTATGTGCTGTTATTTCGTTTTATCAATTCGTTTTTTGCTTAGTGAATTTTTATTTTCATTAAATTTTCTTTTAACACCTTTAAGAAAACAAAACTTTTCTTTTGCTTTAGGCGATTTTTTCCAGTTGTTAGTATTAGATTTTTTATTTATTTATTATTAATTTCGGCTTTAAATTATTTTTGTGTGTTTCCTTACGTTTTATATAATAATGAAAATATAATTAAATTTTTATGTTTTTCCTGTTGGTTTTATTAAAATTAGTAGTTATAGAGAGATAGAGAGAGAGAGGGGGGATTATATGCTTTGTTTTTTCCATGTTGATTTTTCTTCTTAAATTGTTGAATACATAGTTTGTTGTGTTTTTTGTTTTGTTTGAAACTTTAATTAAACGGTTTTTACTTGTTGATTTCTGTTAGCAATTAAATGAAGTATTTTGTGTTTTGTGAGTTTATTTTATAAAAAACCCTCTGAGTTTTCAAAAAGTTTTCAGTTTTATTAATTAATATGTTTTCCTTTTCATTTTGAAGCAGTTTCGTAGTGCTATATTTTTAAATAATTATATAAATCTTTTATTCTTGTATTTATGTCTGTTGTTTAGTGTTAATTTTCTAGCCCGATGAAGCAATGGCTGTTGAAGAGTCATCCTCGCTCAATTGTTGGGGCTGTGCTGCAGCCTTATTTTGACGAACCAATTCAGCACGACGTTCCTGTGATGAAAACAGAAAAATTAATACAGATACATACATATACTAATTACACGGAAAAATATTTTGACAAAGTTTTTATACCTATCAAAAAGTTTTAAATTGTTAAATAATGTTTCAAATGAAATTTCAAATGTATTAAAAAAATATCAAAACATCCTGTCTTAAACAATAATAATGCATATCTATTGTTATGCAAACTGGGAGTTTTTTTTGTGGTATACTGTATTTCAAAGATTATAAAACTCAGAACAGAACAGTCATTTTTAATGAACTGTTTATATGCTTAAAGCAATACTCCAGAACCTTATCTAGGAGTTTTTAGAGCAATGAATATACTAATTATAATTACAGTGGCGGATAAAAGTTTAATATTCATTAAAAAAAACACATATTTACATCTAAGACACACAAATTGAATGACTTTGATTTTTATGATCAACTACATATGATGAAAATAAAACGAATTAAAAAAGCCATGATGAAGGTAATGTTTTCGAAAAATTTTCGTTTTAAGACTTAAAAAAGTTATCGGCCTGGCCCACGATATCGACAAGAAATTTTCTTTCGCTTATTTATATTGAAAACAAAAACAAAATAAAAAAAAATTGTTATTGTTTTCAATATAAATAAGCGAAGAAAATTTCTTGTCGATATCGTGGGCCAGGCAGTAGGTATGTAATTATGTATAACACACAGTAGGCCTAATTACGAGTGCCGTATGTATATACATATATCGACTTAGACTGCGACGTTTTTATATTATAATATAGAACACATCAACAATATTTTTTTTAAAAACTATTACAAAAATGTCACAGTCGAAGCGTAAATACGGCCGTCATCAAAAACAAAATATTATTTGTATACAAATTGTAAAAATAAATAAAATAAATATTAATAGTAGTATGTATGTTAATTAATAAAAAACATAAATAAACATACGAGTTTATGAACTTTTTCAATTTTCTTTTGTATCTCCTTTTCACGATTTTGTTCAGCGGTATATAATTTATTTTCAATAATGCGGGCCTTCTCCTCGATTTTTTGTGATTCCAATTGATCAATTTGATTTTTGATTTCAGCAATTTTGACAGTGTTCTAAAATTATATTAAAATTAAATTTGAAAAATAAAAAATAAATAAAAACAAAAATGAATTTCAAATTAAACATATACATACAAGACTATTTACTGACTATTCATCTAAATCAGGCGTCAGAGAAATAAACACCGCACACTATCTTAAGGTAAAATTACTAAAATCGTGTCGTGAAGTTGCGTGTCAGCTGACAAAAACCGTACCATGTGCAATAAAATATGCGGTGGTAGCACTGTTGACGTAGAAATCTACAGAAAACAGATTTTTCTGTAGCGAATGTCAAAAAGCCGCATTCAAAGCCAAACAAAAATAATGTGCTGTGCAAACTGTTACATTTTCTATAGCTTGTACACAAAGCTGAACGATACGGCAATCTTTAAAGTAAAACGATACGATTTTACTAGTTCTACCGTTACTCTGGTTCACAGTTTTATATAAAAAATTATACATAAAATGAATGAGAACTGCTCGTATTATTAAGAGCAATTTCTTTGTGCGGTATCAAGTATTGTACATAAAAAAAACAAAAAACCAAAATTTGATTTTATTTTCAATATCCCTATACGATTGTATGTATAAATACTCGAGCGATATTTTAGATGAACAGGCAGTAAAGATGTAGTTATTTGTGAGTGACAGGACTGGGTGTGGATGAGCGTTTTATGTGTGAAATTAAAGAAAAGGAAAATTGTGAGTTTTTGGAATTGAATTAAATAAAATTCAGCTTTTATTTTCCAAATGTGAGTTTTAAGCAATAGTCATATTGATAAAATATTTGATGAAATAAGCGCACACGCTCTCACAGCAATAATTTCCAATCTTACATTGCGTATAATAATAATATGTATGTAATGATTTTAATCGAGTCGCTTATTTGCTTAAATATTTGTTCTGTCTGGCTATAACTTTATCTTCGTTGCAGCAAAAGAATATACTTGGAGTTTTTAACATTAGCTTCGGTTTCGGTAAACGACTTTTAACATTTTTCAATGTTATAATGTTTTAATAATAAATTAAGGTAGCAAAGAATTTAGTGCGAAATTAAAATGCTTTAAAATTAATACTTTTGGCAATATGTACATACAATGGTAGCATATTAAAAATGTTAAGCTAAAGAAATAATTAAAAAGAATGGTAATGAAAACTTTTTCATAAATTATATTTTTTCATTTTTATGGAATAGTGCTTTTGGTAGTGCCTTTGTAGGTGGTTGAGTTTCTATAATAATTCAATCATATGATTGATAACTTACATGTTCCTTTAGACGTTCTAGCATCTTCTTAATGTTTTCATCGCGCAAAGTTTGAGCAGTTTTCAACTTCTCCTCAATGGCAATTTTTTCAATATATTTTTGTTGTTCCAATTGTTCACGAGTTTTTTCAACTTCTTGAGAATGAATCTAAAATTAAAATAATTACATACATATTTCAAAATTTATTAAAATTTCTCTTTCTTTCAAGTGTTACCTTCAATTTTTCTTTTAAATCACTAATGATAGCTTCACGTTTCTCAACATGTTGTTCCATTTTCGACTCCAATTGTTCCTTGGTTTGATTGATGAATTCATTGGTGATTTCATCTTTTTTACGTGTGGCTTCTTCAATTTTAGCCAATTTATAAGACAAGTCAGCCATTTTCTTTTGTTCCAAAGACTATATGGCAAGGAAAAAGTTTACAAAATTTTCACAATAAACTATTTTATATTTCAAATTAACTCACAATACGCCGTTCTTCGGCTGCTTTCAATTTTTGCTCAATTTCTTCAACTGACACATTTTTGCCAGGAGTAATTGGCTTTTTGGGTACCGCAACATTAGGAGCTGGTTCAGCCAAAATCACTTCATAGCTTAAACCACCACGAGATTTTTCCTGGCAGCGGATTTCAGTGGCTAAAACGAAAAAGAATAATGTTTGTAAGTCAAAGTATGTACGAATATGAATATATACACATATTTTTTAATTTTGCTGCTAAGGCTAGATATTATATAATGGTGAACCATTGGGCCACATCCCAAGTTAAAAATTTTAATTCCAAAAAATCTTTCATAATAAATTTTTCGGTATTGTACTAATTTTTATGTCAAGTTGAGTAACAAAAATGAAGAGCTCGAATTCCAGCTCCTCACCACTTAATAAAAATTAATTTTTTTATTATATAAAATTTAAGTTCGTACTGCATTTCGTTTCATAATTTAATTTTTATTAAGTTCATTGCCCAAAAACTTATTCTACACAAGTATTCTTCGTTCGAGTTATTGAAGTAATATATGAAATGTTTGTTGTGTTGTTAAGCAAATAGATGGCGCAATCAAAGAACTAGACTTGTATCGAACTCTTTCAGTAGCTCGTTTTTGACCTATTAGAATTGGGTCGAACTCGTTCATTTTTGCCACAAACTAATGATCAAACCCATGTAATTTAAATGGGTTTGATCATTGGTTTGTGGCAAAGATGAACTAGTGAACGAGTTCGACCCAAGTCTAGATCAAACTATACTTGTATCGAACTCATTCAGTAGCTCGTTTTTGACACAAACCAATGAACAAACCCATGTAATTTAAATTAGTTTGAAAGAGTTCGATACAACTCTAGATCAAACCCATTTAAATTCATGGTTTTAGACTTGGGTCGAACTCGTTCATTTTTGCCACAAACCAATGATCAAACCCATTTAAATTACATGGGTTTGATTACAGGTTTGTGGCAAAAATGAACTAGTGAACGAGTTCGACCCAAGTCTACATGGTTTTGATCATTGTGTTGTGTCAAAAACGGGCTACTGAAAGAGTTCGATACAAGTCTAATGGGTTTGGTCATTGCTTTGTGTCAAAAACGAGCTACTGAATGAGTTAGATACAAGTCTACAAATAACGTTAGCAGGCACATAAACCAATGCAATTGTAATTCCATAGTGTTGTATGTTGCATCAATTGTTACAGCAATCAGGCTTGTACTTATTGGTGACATGTTGCAGTTATTTTGAAAATCACTACATAAAATCCAGAATAAAAATCAAACTTTTTATACCAAATTTTCCAGAAAAAGTCCAAAGTTTCAGGATAATTTCCTAATCTGAGATTTCTAGAAGTAGAGCACAACATTTCACAAACTTTTCAACTTTTTTAATAAAGGCGTATTTCGACTCCAACTACAATTTTTTTGTAATAGATTATAGAAAATCTCAACAAAATCGAAATATGCCAACCACCATAAGGACCTTTATTTATTATTC
This sequence comes from Nowickia ferox, assembly GCA_936439885.1. Classification (NCBI taxonomy): domain Eukaryota; kingdom Metazoa; phylum Arthropoda; class Insecta; order Diptera; family Tachinidae; genus Nowickia; species Nowickia ferox. Next base: position 7,142,207 of record OW387026.1, read on the forward strand.
TTTCATATTTTATATTCATTTAAACCAGATATCGCCAATTTCACGTAAAACCCAGCAGGAAAATCACCCGTTTTTCCAGTTGTCAACATCAACACAAAATGATATTGTATGCAGTAAAAGTAGGCAAAATTAATGCATAGATAGATAAATATTTTGAGCTTACTAGCCTACCCAATGTTCGTTCGAGTAATATTTTCAAGTGTTCAAAGTTCTCAAAGCATCTATTGGTTAAGCTCAAAATATTTTGGCCATTACGATTTGTGAATTATATTTAATTAATGCCTTGTTACATGGATCCAAATGGAACTCCGAGTGCAAGTGTATTAAAACACTACCTCTCCTAATGCCTCCATAACAAGTTGTCGTTTTATTTGTTAATACAGGTATTGTGAGGATTTTATTTTAATTACTGCAGAATAATATTTTCATCTGTGTCGTTTTGAAGCTAAACAAATTATATGGTACATACATATCCATTATATATGTATATGTATCTGCAAGTAAAAATATTCGTTTAATGTATTTCATTTTAATTTGAATATTTTATTAAACTTATATAATAAATAATTTGCACAAAAGCTTTTGTTTCTGGTATGTACAATGAACATTTTATTTCAATAGCAGATTTCCATTTCGCATACTTTATGGAAATTTAGGTGACACATTTATTTTTGAAAAAGCCTTTTAAACAAACATGTGTACATTGAATGCAAAAACGCACATTGTATTTTAGAAATTTCTATAAACCATTTTGCCCCCACACCATTAAGTTATACCAAATACACAAAAATATGTTCATTCATATGTAGGGAACATTGAAAACAAAGATTAATTATTATTTTAACAGATGCTTCTGTTTGTTATCCACTCTTTAGAAATATAAATAAAATATGTATGTACATGCATATATTTATATGCACTTGCAAATATAATGGCTCGATTAAGGATGGACACAAACTTCAGTTGCTAAAGAAAAAAAAAATAAAATACTATTGTATATGGCAACTTTCTTCAGTTGCGAAAAACTTATCGAAAATTGGATTATGACAGATTGGCACTTATAAGGGTTTTCACAATGCGTATTGCAAAGGAGTGCAAAAATGCGCACATTTGCATAGCACAATAACAAAATATCTATGTACGAGTATTTGCAATTTGCTTCATTTTATTTCGTATGCACTAAAAGAAACCTTGAGTAAAAATTTATAAAAATTATTTCTAAATATAAGTAAACAGCAGCCATATTTCTATTTGTAAAAAGGAAAATTTTAATAAAAATTGTTTGAGGTCGATTAAGCAAAAAAAAAAAAATAAAATAAATAAAAAAAATTATACGAGTACTTTGAAGAAATTCATTTTTTGACATATTGTCAGAAAAGTTTACAATACAATAATTGAAATTTATTTGCTGGTGCTTGAGCACGTCTATATACGCATTTCACTGGCGCTTCAACCAAATCATCAGTAGACTCCAACCACACATTTTGAACAGTCACAATGTTAATTTTTTAATTTTCATTTAGCCTTGTAAATACTTTTATTGTTATCCGATGGATGTAGAAAAATAAAATGAGTTCACCTGAATGTAAATCAGTTTCAAAGCCTGCATCACTTATTTTTTCTTTTGTGATTTTCAAAAATATTATTTGTGAATTTTCAAATAGTTTTTGAAACTTTGTGCATAAGATAAGAGGTTTGCGACTGTTCAAAATGTGTGGTTGGAGCACCAATGAAATATATAGACAATGCTTAACCACCAGCAAATAAATTTCAATTATTGTATTGTAAAAAATTATAAATAAAACTTTATATTACAGCACATACAAAACTTTACTAAGTCCTAGTTTACACTATGCAAGTCTCATTGCTAAGCTGATTAGTTTGATGGAGAGAGAGAGAGAGAGAGAGGCGAGGGGAACAGAAACGTTTCTTTTCCCGTCGTCTCTCTCTCCAAACAAACTAATCAGCTTAGCAATAAGACTTGCATAGTGCAAACTAGGACTAACCGTAGAGGTCAGCTTGAAAATTTTAATTAAAATTTGTAGAGTAAAAAGCAGCAAATTTACTAATTGCTGGCTTACAAATAAAATATAAAATGACGCAATAATCAACATAATATGTACGCAAAAGGCATTTAAATTTTTTTGAACTCAAAATGGCGTATAAATTGGTGCAAGGCAAACACTCTTCCCGCTCCTTACACATTGCACACATACAAGTACATACTCGTATGCATAAATACAGCTTTTGAACATAAGCGAATTATAAAAGTTGTGAATATTCAGAAAGAAATACAACCAACATGCCTACATATGTACATATGTACGAGTATGTAATGTGTCTGCAAGCATTTCAAATGGTTTTCTGAGTTTTTTTTTACATTTTCATATGAGTTAAGAGATTTAAAAATTGCGATTCTTGTAATGAAAAAAGGGAATTGAATAATTAAAACTGAAAAACTGTACTCAATGTATGTACATATGCAACTGTCAAGGAGAACAACTCGAGAAGTGCTTGTGTTAACGTTCATGTACATTTAACGCATAACAGTCATTACCATGAATTTTCACGCTTCAGAGTTATTTTGAGAAGTTTTAATAAAGAAAAATTAAATAATTATGTTATTTAAAAAGCAAATTTTATTTATTTTTTTTAACTCTTAAGAAAATATACAACAAGTTTTCACTTTGTCATAAAAACTTCCATATAACATTTATTTTTTAGAAGCCCTTCATGAATAAAAATAAAAATTGTAGCAAGTAAAACCTTGAAACTGGATTAAAAATCGTCCTTTTTTCAACACTTTGTGAGAATTTTTAGTTTTTCGTTAAGTATATATTCTTGTATGTACAAGTACGTACGTGTTACTGTAAACTAATTTGAAGAATAAATTAAATTACTTTTTATATCTTAAAAATAGTATTTGTAGTCATTTTGGTAATTATTTATGAAATATGTGCACACATGCACAGTAAATCGAAATTATATTTCCTCTGTCATACTCCTCATAAAGCACAATAATGTTGCATACCTAAAGGGTTGACAAAAAATAAACACATATGGGGCATTATTCGTGAAGCAGACAACATAAAAATTGTTCTTGATATTTGGCATAACTCTATTTCTAGTAGACTTGTATTAGAGCTGGGTGCATCTCGTTCATTTTTGCAACAAACCTATGATCAAACCCATTTAAATTACATGGGTTTGATCATAGGTTTGTGGCAAAAATGAAGGAATGAACGAGTTGGACCCAGCTCTAACTTGTATCGAACTCTTTCAGCAGCTCGTTTTTGACACAAACCAATAATCAAAGCCATGTAATTTAAATAGGTTCGATCGAAGGTTTGTGTCTAAAACGAGCTACTGAAAGAGTTCGATACAAGTCTAACTTCTAATAAACATGAATGTGCATAACGTATATTTTTTTGTATGATGTTTATTTGTCGAGTTATGGGGTGGTAAGATGTTGCCGTTGTTGAAAATTGATTTTTTAAATTATTGTTTCGAGCTAAAAAATAAAAATTAAAATACATACGTAATTCTTAATCGTCTCTATCTTTAAAAAAAATCAATTTAAATTTTAATTTTTACAGTATTTGCGTTAATGAATTTACATTTTACAACTGCCAAAACTGCACTATTATATACATATGTATGTATGTAGGAGATCGGCTAATCAGTATTGATAATAAAGATTTAGCAAGAATCAGCATTGAAAAATGTAAATCACGTGGATTAAGCTCAGTTTATTTTTAAAACAACATGACACAGGTTGTAATGTAGTCATGGACCATATCATTTTCACACAAGGGTTCAATGCTGCACGTGTTTTTCACAAAACCGTTCAATGGTGCACGATTAAAGCCGTTCTTCTAAAATAATTGCATATGTGGTAGTTTTTGGGTTACTAATATGTAATGCAAAGTTGGACCATGTTGTTCAGCCGAATATATATATTATATATTTCGAACATGTTTTCTGTATACATTTGGATTATATTTAGACAAGTCGTAGTTCTTTATGGAGTATACCTTAGTTAAATGTGTATGGAATAATCGCGTTATTTGGATTTATGTAGACACGAAATAAATATATTATACTAATGAAATAAAAATTTATTAATTTGAATAAAGCCAGTCTTTGGTTGTAATTGTATTATTACGCCAACTAAATGTTTATTATACTTATAACTAAAAACAACTAGAACAATAAGTCATAGTATTTTTGATTAAAACAAAACATGTTTTTATTAAACAATGTCTTTTTGCATGCAAAAAAAATTTAAAAAAATTCCATTGCATGCATAAAACTATTGCAAATAAAAGCACCCAAATGTATATCTATATATCTCGCTAAAAAAACAGTCGTAAATGATTCACATTGCTTACAATCGTATCTATATTTTGGAATACATAATTATATTGATTTTATTCATATTAATCAGTTTTCATTTTGCAATAAATAAATTTTAAATTAAATTATATAAAATAGTATAGTAAACAACAATTTATATAAAAAACTCACAATTATTTATAGCAACCATTTTGAGCCGGTTTTTATTTTATTTTTAGATTAATTTATTGATGTTTTATTTAAAGGCACTAGAGGATTCTGTTTTGTTTAATATCTTTTTGAACACTTTACTTATTTGTTTAAAAATTTATTAATAATACAATTTGTTGATGATAAAAGAGTAAAATTTCTGTTTTACAAATTCGTTTGGTTAAAAATTCCAAAAAAGGAAAATACTTGCTGCACAAACGGTAACGACGAGACTGTTGCAATTGAACTGATGGTTTTGAACAGCAAAATGTTCTACACAATAACGACGCTGTTTGTATCACGATGACGACATAACGTCTACGGTAAGAGCAAAAAGGATTTTGAAAAATATAAAAATAAACAACAAAATCTACATAAAAAAAATAAAAAAGGCAACAAAAACATACAAACAAAACTAGTAATCTATTAAAATATTGCATATTTTTTGGCTGTGTTCATATTTTTTGTTGCTGCGTTTGCCTTTTTCAATTCTGACCAAAGGCATGTGTGTTTTTCTCTGTTGGCAACTATGAAAATGTGTACTATGAAAATGTGTTGTTGTTTTTTTTGCAATAATTTGCAACGCTTTTTAGTTGTTGTTTATTTCGTTGTAGGTATGTACAAGTACATTCTTATGTACATACATACATATGTATGTATGAACATTCATATACATACATACATACATATGGACGGTATCAAGTAGAAATGCCTTAAATCGTGTTTTCACGAAATTGAGTTTTTCAGTGATTCCAATACATTTTACACTAATACACCTTGTCACAAAAATAATACACCTTGTCACAAAAATTTATTGCAATAGCGTAAAAAACAACGCTTTTGCAAGCAGTGGTACAAAGCAGTTGTACTATTATGTTTTTAGCTTCTCTTGTAAAGTTACAATTATTTGAGTTAGGGCCTTTCTACTTGTAACCAACGATATGTATGTACATATGTATATGTATATAGTTGTTGATTTTTTAGGTCCAAATTCACAGTCTATAGTTAACTAACGCCCGTGGCTTAACTAACGATTTTTCTTATCAATTTCATTGGTTAAACCACCTTCATTAGTTAACTAAAGACTGTGAATTTGAGCCTTAATGATTAAAATTACCATTTATACTCGTATGCTGAAAAAATTAAATTCTTTTTACTGTTTGCCTCCCTCATACAAAAGCAGAGCTATTGGTGGTGGCACTTAACCTGGCATGAAAAAATATGTATACATACATATAATGTATTCTTAATATCTGTGTGATAAACCAGTAGCCGTTTCGTTAATCAGTCGATCGCTTTATTTTACCGGATCTTTTAGTGAATTTGTTTACTTTGCATAACCCAAAAAATTTTAAAAGGATTAAGGCTTTCTGTAATTGTATGCCAGGGATGGAAAAATTGTGCTACTGAAACTCGAAAAGTACAATTCTACCTACTTAAGATAATTAACGGAAAATACAGGCCCAGATAACTACCATAGCTAATAAAAGCTTCGTCGTTTTTTTTTTGACGAACACCGATTGTTTACGATTGCAAATATGTCATCGATTTTGGTCAAATAATCAAACTGGAAAATTATGTCGGTTAAGCTTTTTTTTGCTTAACCGTCTCTATGCTTTTGTAAGTACCAAAACAGTCACAATCGAAGAAGCAAAAGTTCTTGCTTTTAGAAGCTTTCTGGAGGTTCACACTGTTTTGTGGTGTTTGTCATGTTTTTCTTGTTGTTTTTGCACATCAGACAACAGGCAAAAACAAAAACCACTTTACTGCGACTGCTTAAAACTTCTAAAAGCAAGAGTTTTTGCTTCTTTTACTGTGATTGTTTGCGACTTCCAAAACCATATAGACTGCTTTTACTTGCGATAGGTACTAACCAAAGCAAAAGCAAATCAAATTCAAACTTATCAAATCGTCGAGTGCTGAAAATACTGCGCAATTTGTCATAAATCGTTTTGTGATTTTGCTTTGACTGAAACTGTTGTATTTTTCAAAAGCGAAAGCAAAATCAAATGAAATGAAAATCATTACAGTTTTTTAAACGCTGAAATCCAGTCCCAAAATATCGGAATTGCAAATCAAACTATTAAACTATAGTAGAAAATTAAAGGTAGACAGTGTCATAAGTCACGACAACTATGACAGTGCCACACCCAGACTAGCATTTCTACTCTCATGTCCAGAGAGTTTTGTTAGCCCATATTATTTTGATCGATTGTTGTTTAGAGCCGCTTAACTAGATAAAATCATAAAATCTCGTTAATACTAAAAAATAACAAAAATAAAACTGCTAATTATTTTCATTTTGCTCTTTAGTTATTTATAATGGCCGCTGTTATTTTCAAATTATACGAATGAACTTAAAAGACCTTGTTAAAAGTTGGCAACTGAATAGTTAAATGTGTTAATGCATGTTGCCATTGACTACCAAAAACCAACAGACGACGCCAATCGACGAAAAGAATAAAATATGTTTGTACGAGTGTGTCCACACTCAAGTAGAAATAGAGAAGATAAAATAAATAGAATGAAATACAAATACATATACGTATGTATATATTAAAGACAAAAGAGACGAAGAAAAACAGCTGTAAAGTTGTTGCTATTGCAGTCGATGAATCATAGAAGGAAGACTGGAAAAATTTTCTGTGTATAACGGTAGAATGCAGACATTTTATTATGCCAGTAGTGCCGTTATTAGAGAAAATACTTTTTATTTGTGTGTGAGCTGTAAGACAGTGGAAAAACTTACCTAAAAAGCGAAGGAAAGAGAAGAGAGCAAAGCATTTTTGAAATTTGGTTCAATAAAAAAATAAAAAAAAAATTATAATGAATGAATCATTTTAATTAAGTAAGGAAAAACATCACAGATTTCATACTATCTTATTTTCTTCCCTATACATACATATACGTATTTACATACATACATATTTACATTGAATGTAGACAAAACGGCGTTTGCAGGAGAGCCTTTAATTTCAAAAAGCATATAACTACGTACATAGGTACCATAATACGCGATTTGTTGCAAACAATTTTGTACCTATAGAATTATAGTTTCTTTCTTAAAAAAAAACCAATAGAGTGCATTGGCCTTTTTGTCACAAAACTTACGCTTGAAGGTATGCTATAAATTATATTATATAAGTACATACGAGTACACACGTACATAATATTACCAAGGTGATAAATTGCACACAAATAAGACCCTAACTAAGCGGCAGAAGCAAATTCATGCAAGTTTTATTATAAAAATAAACCTGCAAGACATCAAGAAAATTATACAACTTAATACACATACATTTATGTATATGTATATAGAAATATATGTACGTATGTATTATACACAAGCACAAAAGCAACTAAAAACGCAAGAAGCCACCTATAAGTATGCTTCATTGCTTGCATCACTTAAAAAAATGTAGCATAAAATGTAAGTGCATGCACACGTAACGAATGTATGTATAACTAACTATAATACATATCAGTAAGTCTTATATAATTCTATTTATATTAGATACTACATATACTATATATATATATGTATGTATATGCATATATATGTATATATAGTAAAAACTAGTACATAACGTACCGGCAATTTCGAATACGTATTTTCGTTAGTAACCATGCGCCACTTTATTGCCGCATTATATATGTATGGTATGTATGCATGTATGTATGTACAATGTACTTTCATATCTACATATATAGTTTAACTAGCAACTTTGGAAGAAAACCTTAAATTGTTGTCACAAACATGTGTTTGTCAAAAGTAACACATAAAACAGTCTACCTACAAACATATGGACATATATGTATGTACAAATAGTATATCTGCATGATTATTTATGTACATTAGGGCGTATGATTTTTTCATCTTTAAGAATCGAATAGAGCAAATATAATCTAGAAAAATTTCCCAAGAAACTTTGGGTCTTATTCCCCGCAAAACAACGAGCTTCGTACTGCGGTGATACCACTTATTATTCTTTATTGCTCCCAAGGATTTTTTTCTCGAAAAAATTATTTTCTGTGAAAAATAAATTCCGAGGGAATATTCACGATTGGCCTGATAGATAAAAGACACACAGGCTTCGTATTTTTTTAAAACCAGGATCAAGACGGGACATGGGGGGCAATTTCAGCCACTCCGTAAATATCCAACCGAATTACATGAAATTCAAAACATAAAAAATTCTGCTTAAAAAATAATTCCAACATTCTCCAACCAGAATTTATCGGTTGCCTGAAAGCAAAAAAAAATTTTTTGAAATGAAAAATTACATAACTGCCAGAAAATAGATTTTCTTGTATTTGTCAGTTGCAGTCGGTAGCACAGTTTTTGATAAATGATGAGGCAACTTAAGTTCGGTTGCTACCCATCATAAAATCATACATAATATATGTATAATTTCCCAAACATTTCGTAAAATTTCCCATATTATATCCAGCCCTATTTTGAATAACGTTTCCCCAGGAGTTTTTCCCTATTCCTTGTTTTACTTTACAAACTTACGGGTAAAATAAAATAACTGGAATGAAAACAGCTGTCTTCAAAAATGGGAAACTCTCTCTCACTTTTTATTTCTTTCGCCATCTGTTTAGAATAAAAGGATTTTATTATCGAAAAAAATTACGCCCCTGGGAATATTTAGAATTGCCCTGATCATCTTATTTAATTTCGAAGAAATCAAGTTCAAGCATCTCTTTATTCATAATGATTTATCAGAATATGTATACTGATCAAAAATATTAAAAAGTGAGTGTAGAAGAGAGATAAGCAAAAGGCCGCCCGCGGGCACTTCATTATGCTCTTATTTCCACGTACATTCGTACAAGTATGCATTTTAATCTCTTTCATATTATATATGTATGTGTTTGCCTGACTTTGGTGTTGAATGACAGTTCGTGTGACAATTAACCGTTGCGTAAGTTTTATCAGACTTAAATAAATACCCTTTATATGTATTTGTATACATACATACATATATTTTTGCATGTGTATATAACAAAACGTCTTGTCGTCTGCGGCAATAAATAAAAAACGAACGACTGAAGTTGCATTTGTGAACTTTTTTGAGAAAAGTCTTTGAAGTTATGCAGAAGTAAAGCTGTTTTTATTACTTTATTTTAAATAAGTTGACAGCAAACTATAATTTAATTTTTTATGTAAGACATAAATAAGATTAGAAGTAGTGAAAGAAAGTAAGGGAAGAAAAACTTATACAAAATTTAAGCATATACATTTAAAAAAATCAAATTATAATTTTGACATGAATAAATTTTGTGCTTAACCAACAACAAACAAAAATTCATCATATTAGAACTAAAACAATGGCCTATAGAAAACGCAACAGAGACTGGCAGAACTTTACTGTTGGAAAAGTGACCGAAATTCTTTGGGAAAGCCCAAAAACTGAAAAGACAAAAGAGATGCTAAGTTTAAAAAGGTCAACATATCGAAATTTGGGTAATATGAGTATAATAACAGGACATACACTGGTATGTGATGAAGATCGACCAATGTCGAATCGCGCGATTTCACATAACTAAAAAAAACTGTAACTCGCACGATACCACGAATTCTATTAAGACTTGGAAACAATAGAAATAGCATCAATAAGTCAATCATCTTTCGGTGAAATTTGTTTTTTGGAATCGGCGCCATTGAAACTCTCGAACACTACTTGTGTCACACAAATAACTCTCTAAAATACATACATCCTTTTAATTGTATGCCTTTAATAAACTCGAATTTGCATTAATGGTAGCCTCCATTTTAACTTTTAATTTTATTTTAATTTATTTATTTAATTTTATTGACTCATATTTTTATGAGCTTAATCAAGCGGTTTCTAAATACCGTTTCATTAAACGGAAGTACGTCAACAATTTAATATACTTACATACAGTTTCTTAACTTTTAAAGCTCAACTGTTAAAGGAAGAGTATATAAGTGGTAGAGTAATAAAACTCCAGCAACATATTTTGCTGTGTGTGTGCAAGCAATCTGGAATAATTCCTAATGTTTACAGTGTTCACCTTTGATTAGAGCAGTGATGCTCAACCAATGTGCCGCGGCACCCCTTTGCGACGCGAAATTCTGGAAGTGTGCCGCTAAATTTTAGATATACAAATTATATTTATATTCATATCATTTGCATTATGATTTTGTTCATTTGTTGGAAGATAAAATATGGTGCACTAAACTGGCTTACTTATCAGAAATTTTTGTTTTTGTTTTGGACCTAATGAAAATATCTTAAACCTAAGCGATAAGCTGGTGGAATTCCAAAAACAAATAACTTTATGGAATCATTAAGCTCAGAAAGGATATTTAGAAGAGTTTGAGTCAATCCCCCCCAAAAGACTGTTATAAAACTATTACAATAATTGTTATTGACCATTTGACAGGGGAGAATTATTCAAAATTAGTTACAAAGAAATTTTATTTGAGAATCACTGGTTTAGAATTTTCATCTGTTCAACGAGACGAGAATAAACAATAACTGCTTTACCCATTTGTGTACGTTTTATGTTTGTATTTGTACTTCTTGTTTACATTTGTAAATTTAAACGAATATTGTAATTTCTACACTTTGTTGTTGTCGTTGGTTCTGGTTGTACATTTTATTATTAAGAAACAAAGTAGAAAATAATTATTTTTGGTTATGCGCAACCATAAAATTTTACAAAGCTTCGGTTTTAATTAAGATTTGTATTACTTTTGATTAATAAAAAAAATGATTTGTTTATTATTAAGGATGTAAGTAGGATAAAGCGTTTAATCACTTCTGTAGCTGGAGCTTCTACATATTAATATTTGCTTTTGATGAGTAGTAAATGTCTTGTCAGATACACAGTGGAGGGGGCGGCATAATTTTTTTAATACAAATATTATTTTTCGCAAAAGAACGACCCTGCAGGAAATGGAGCTGAAAAAAGAATAGTCACGTGATGAGTCCCCAAGTCATGGAGTTCTAACACTTCATATGAAGTGGACCAGTCACTATTACGTGAGAGTGGCCTAGGATGGGATTAACAGATACTTTGTATCCACATTGTGACTTGTCACTTGTGCAGAATAATATAAATTATATATAGGTGTCATTCCCACATTTAACAGTAACAATGAAAACTTATATTTTTTCGTTACTGTAAGCAGATATATTTTTTGGGATTTGAATTGACAACCTCCGACATGACAGGTTTGCACTACTCACTCGACCACAGGAGCACTCATATTTCAAAAGTAGTTATAAATACCAGTTAAGCTTTGGTTAATATCTACGTATAGTTACGGGACTGGTTCCAGAGTGACTCTTTGCGGTCTCATTGGAGGAACAATTAACAATATTTGATAGGTTCTGGATCCAACCACATCGAACATGTTCAGTTCTGCAATACAATACCGAGTGCAAATTAAATTGACTATTAGATTAACGGCCCTTTTCACAATGTACAATTAAAACCTAACAGGGACTTTAACGGCAAGATTTGTATAAAGAACTTGCAGTTAAAGTTCACGTGAAAAGGGAAGTAAGACGATACCTCAAGAAAATGGTGAATATGTAACTATTTACACGATATGTCTTTTTTTCATCATACACTACTCCCTACTTGTGGTAATACTCCCATTTGCTCAAGTCAAGGACGATTACGTTTGGATCAATTGTCAGCAAACTTTCTGTAGGATATGTATATATGTACGCACAGATCAAACGGTTGGAACGATTTTGATTTAGCTTTTTATATTTGAAAATTGACTTGATCGAGTGTTCTTAGCTATGGTTAAAGAGAATCGCTTCAGCCGTTTAGAAGACATCACATATTTTCTGAATATATCGGGGGTTTTTAAAGTTTTTTATTTTTGTTATTTTCTCTTGATATAAATAACACTAAAATTGAGAGACGTGTGTGGTCAATCATAAATTATACATAAGTGAAGAACATACATACACATCTCGTTATCACCCAAAAACTGGAATTTTCCAGTTAATGATGCCGCATTAATCCTCATATTGTTATTTATACTGTACAAAAATTTCATATAAATATCTCCTTTACTCAATTCTTGAGAAAAATAATTTTTTTCTCATTAAGCTGTGTGTAAGTAAATTGAAAGCTTTAAACTCTTTTCCTGGCAAACTAGTTCTTTTTTTAAAGCGATGTGTATTTTATATATAAAACTATGAGGTGTGAGACCCAAACAACCTCTTTAAGCATCTAATAAATATAATCCCTTTTCGTTCTTTTCTTCATAGCACATACATATTTTTCACTTTAATTAATTAGTAGTTTTCGCTTGGCTTATTTTGCACTTTCATTTAGTTTTAATAAGAATTTTATCTTAAACCTCAAGTTGGGGGGTGTATTCCTTTGGTATTCTGGCTGAGTAGGCATTGTCTACGAATGGATTTTGCGACAATCACTACTGGTTGACAATAATACGGCCTTTCTAGCCACCCTGCACATACGAGTATGTATGTACATACATAAACACAAACATATGTTTGTACGCATGTTTGTATAGTGATTGACAACGGCTTTTAATAAGCTTTATTTATTTCTATATGTACATACATACATACATGCATACATATGTATGTATTAACTACAAATAATAGCGTTGACGTCAGCTGTTGTGTTTTAATTAGTTTTTCTGCATTTCTCTCCTTTATTGAGTTTGAATATGTATGTTATAGATTGGGGTTAAGTAAAGAAGATATATATCGTATGTATACATATCAAGATATGTGTGTATGTATGTAGCATATCAAGTTAATTAATAAGAAACATAGGAGGGAAATAGTATTTTGTTACCAGAAGCCTTGTTCTGTAAACTCTTAAACTCTTTGTAGAGCATATCGCTGAGTTTTGCAATGTCTTAAATATTGAATTCGCAAGCATTTGTTAACTTTATTGTTTTGTTTCAAAATGTTTTTAAATTATGTTCTCTAAAATAGCCAGTTTTTGGGTGCGCAGTTGAACTTATTTTTAGTATCAATTTATTTAATCTTAATTGAGTGTGATTTTTTTTTGTGTGGAAAACAAAATAGTGGTAACATTTTCTTTCAAGATGTCATAATGTTATCAACACAACTCGAATAGCTGAAAAATCAGCGTACAACGTTGTCAAATTGAGAAGATTAATCTGGGCTCAAATCGTCACATCCGTGATCGAATCGACATTCGTACGAAAACAAATTAAGTGATACATCAATCGTACAAAAAAAAAAAATTATTCAAAAAAAAAAAAAAATTTCAAACAAATGTTTGTTGGAAATAAAACTTACGTTTCAGTAAATATTTTGTACTGTTCCAGTAAATTGTTTGTTGCAAAAAAACCGTATAAACTCTACTATTAAAAGTTGGAAGAAATGATTGAGGAACTAATTTTTCTGCACTTCCAAAGTATCAACAAGTGTGTATTTGGAACTTTACGGGAAATGATTATCAACAATATCCCGATAATATCAAAAAGCACGTTGACTGCGTTTTAAAGCTATATAAAACAATGGTTTTCCGGCTATATTTGGCCTTTCCAAGTGTGGTGGTGAGTTTTTTCTAACTCAGTAAAAGTAATGAGTAGTAGTACATAATTTCATTCCCTAACTTAATTTAGCCTGAAATATAAACAAATTAATCTATTGGAAGTTTAAAACCACCCACCAATTCCAATATTTCGTAGTACGTTATATTGATTTTGACTGTTTATTTGTCGAAGTCAAATATTCAAACTTGAAATTGTTTACTTTGTCAAACAAAACACACACTAAATAAATATTGAAGCCAGTACATGATGTTTATTTGTATGCACAAGTATTCAAATTAGGAAATTATTTTTTCATATTTTTGATTAATGCAAAAAATTAGCATTTTCACTTATGTGTCGGAACAAACAAATTCCTAAAAATCAAATTTACTGCTCAAAAGAGAAAGCGCTAAAATGCTGATTTTGAAGCTTTTGAGTTTACTACATACATATTTAACTTCCATTTGAAGTAAGTAAATATTGTGATAAACTTGTGCACAATTTAACAAACTTGATGAATGTTGGCAAATTAGTTTTCTTATGATTCAAGCTCATTAAACACTATATCTTTAGCTAAAATGCAAAAAGACTTAACTAAGAAAAACATAGTTTTACTGCAAAAGCAAATAACTAAACAAAATCACTTGTAGTTAAGACCCTTTGCTTAATTAAAGCGTAATTTTTGATTGTAGAAGTGTACAATTTTGTTAAGACATGTATTTTCATGGAACTCATAATAATGCATCGATTTTAAATTTTTTGTTAGTTAAGCCTTTTTGCATTTCAGCTAACGATATATGCGCAACATATTTTGAAATATTCGAAAGTTGCTCACGTCTCTTTTCACAATGTAAGATTAAGAACTAACGTGAACTTTAACTGCAAGTTCTTTATACAAAACTTGCCGTTAAAGTCCCTGTTATCTTTTAATTGTACATTGTGAAAAGCACGGTAAGTGCCATTTCACACTATGGTTTTTTACCTTGTTTTGACAATTTTCTTTTAATCACCTACGAAAAGTCACACACATTTACATTAAGACTTTTTCTTCATGCCTTTTTGACGTTTATATATACGAGTACACGCTTAGTGTTGAGAGTACGAAATAAGAAATGTCAAATAATGAGAAATGTCAAAAATCCACTCGAATTTTCATTTCGTGATTTTTGACAAGCTGAAAGGGTCTGCCTGTAAGGCAAGCAGAAATGACACAGTGTAAATTGCGTCTTGGAATTATTTCTTTGTAGAATCATTTCTCCTCCCTTCAGTTTTTTATTTTTACATCTACATATATAAATTAACCTGCCCTAATAAGCATATAATGATAAATATTCGAGCATCAGATATTGATGTTTATTTATCTATTTACATCAAGGAATAATTTAATTTATCTATGTATGTGTATTCCATTAAACACATTCATTACAGCATGCTACACGAACATACGACTTCAACTGACACTAGCTGCATTTGGCGAATTGATACCAGGTGGTCTTAATTTGCAACTCTGCATATTCGCCTTGTATATTTGTTAGTGTAAAATTTCCTGCTGTCAGAAGATTTCCTAACGTTTTGCATTGCTTGACAGCAGAGAAGTTATGTCAGCTGGTGAATTAAGATCACCTGATTTGAATTCGAATTGCTAGCTACTTAATTATTTTGGAGACAGCAGCAGCATCACAAGCAGTTGATATTCAGGTGTATACTCGTACCTATATTTCAGTGGTGCCACCTTCAAATATTTCAAATCTATTAGAACAAAATTACTGTTTTACTTTCACCTAAAAACTCGTATAAAAATGAATAAATTTCTTGCTTTACGTGAATTTTGGGATTTGCTTTCTGTCAAATAATATAAAATGATTGTAAGCTATTATTCATTCCATATTTTGTATTATATTGGTAGCACTATATTTGCTCATTATTGCCGAGAAAAATATAAATTAGTTGAATTGGTCTGCAACGACAAAATCAGCATGGACAACAAAATGTCGCCATGTTGCCTTGATGTCGTCAAAATTGTATTTTTGACACATTGAAGTCGGTAGCTTGCAGTGGTGAATATGTTGTTTAATGCTCATATTTTAAGACTTAACAGCAAATTTATTAAAAATACACATTTTATTCTCACTATCCTTAATCTTTCATTTCATTTTAATCTTTATATCTAAAGCAAAAAAAAAAATAAAAAATCATAACATAAAATCCTTACCCCTTTTCTTTAAAAGCTAACTTAATTTTTACTGCCATTTTGAAATGCAATTTTATTTTTTAATCAAATTATATTTCTTTTTATAAAGCATCCATCCAGCAGGCAGCACAACCCCAGCAGCAGAAGCAAACCATACACACATCCACTGGTATAACAAATATTTTAAATGGATTTTTCATTGTACCCTGGTTGTGATAAAAAAAACAAAGAGCAGTAATTGAAGAGAAAAAAAATATGAGTCCTGCAAGATATTCCTGCTTTAGTACTCGTATGTCGTAGTCTCCATTGCCGGATTTGATGATTTCATTTGACGATTTTTGGAATAGATTTTTTCACTTAGGGTTATAGGTCAAATGTAATATTAAAAACATTTAAAAAAATCAATAATGAATGCTTCATTCCATTAAATTTCGTCAAATTATTATTGTTTGCAAGCCTCGCAAGTCGTAATGTGAATTACAATTTTAGTACGATTTTTAATAATTTATCCAGGAAGAAACTGAAGTACACGGTAGAACAATAAAACATTTTAATTTTTTAGATAAAAAAAACATTGAAAATAACACAAAAAATTTTCTATAAACTAACGTAGATATATTTTTAGAGTCTTGAAAACTTGACGATTTTATGGCCATTAAAGTCTGGCAACTATAGCTGTAGTAAACCGTAGTAAACTTAAAAAAAATAAGCAAGTGTTGCTGCTAAGAGATGAAATCATAAAACTTACAACGGAACAATTGCTTTTTTTGCTGGAAATTCAAATATAATTTGTAGAAGTAGAATGCAATTTCCGTTACATAATTGTTGCTGTAAAACAACATGAAAAATACTTTGTTTAAGGATGTACTAAAAAATTTTAAACGAATTAAGTCCTTGTTCAAGGAAATTTTAACAAAAGAGCTGTTATCTGCGTTTAAATAAGAATTTTTAAATGTTATCCCCTTTTTGATAATTTTTACAAAGCAATTAATTACACATTGTTATTCGAGGTATAACAAATAAGTTTATTTTTTGGAGGTAGTTATAAGCCAAGAAACGCTCTCGATAGAGGGCACCTTGAGAGAAATAACCCTCTTTTTACACTGGACTTAATAAAATACTTAAATCAGCAGAGGAATTAATCAGTTAGATATTTCATCAGCTATTATGTGATTTTTTTAATGTCATCTTTGCAAAGTCACATATCATGCAGCCTCAGTTCGAATTCCAGCTAAATCAGTTAATAATTTAAATTAAACGGAAAAAACAAGTAAGCAATAAAAAATAATGAAATTTGTGTGTATAAAATATTAATTAAAGTTTATTCTGCTGAGTGATATTTATCGCTCAAGAACTCACACTATCATTTTGTGAACGACCACAATATGGTGGTTGAAATTATCGCTTGTGTGATCGTGCGTGATTTCGTGGCCATTTGTTCGAAAATTTCGTCGACGATTTATTTGTGCTGTCATCAATGTGTCTGCCACGATTTTCTGTTTCTTTATAATAGAAAATTACAGATTTGCTATCTCAAAATCTAGTACTTACGAGCTTCCGAGATAAATTTAGTTGCTTTTTACTAGATTCCCCATACAAAATAAAATCTAATTTTTCAATAGATTTGCAGGAAATCGACTAAAAATTTAATATTTTTATTTAGTTTTTACTACCCTGTACATCATAATTTATATAGAAGGTCAGTGAATTAGCTACGCTCTACACAATTTTCTATTGAAGGTGTGTGAATGAGCTAATTCGGCATTTTTTTTTTCGTTAATGATCAAACAGAATTGAGGCATAAACACATTTTCCATACAAATTGACACAATAAACCAGCCCCAGAAAGCAGTCGAGAGTTAGAATCTATTTTATTTTGACTGCGTTTTTTCTTATGCTCTCACATATAAATAAATATTATCTCATCACTGCCACCATACTTTCAATACATTTCATACATTTTGTAAAAAAACTACAAAGAAAAATAAGCACAAAAGAAGATAAAACAAAAATTAGAGAGCATTTGAAGTTACTGCCGTAGATTTTATTATGGGCTTTGCTAATATGACAGCGATTTTTCCTGAAGTTCTGTTTGGTAATTTACAATTTAAGACTAAATTTCATACAAAGGATTTTGTCTCGGATACAAAATCTGGGAAAATGTCAAAAAACCTTAGTGTAAACGATATAGATTTCGTTAAAAATTTCTAATCAAATACATATACTAGATTGTGAGACAATGTAAATGCGTATATTATAAGTAGTTTGTGTAAGTAACAGTTCTTAGTTTTAGTTTTATATCAATTTTTGACTCAAGGATATATAGCAGGACACGAATCCTTGCACTGATTTTCATCAAGTGAACAAGTTGAAAAAGAGCGATTTGGCTTGGAATTCCTCGTGTGTATACATTTTTTTAGCGTATTTTTAAAATGTTTTTTTACAACAATTCTTTTCATCAGTGTAAAAACACTAATGATAAGGCATGATCATGTTACTATGTACATTTTTTATATTGAAATATTTATTTAAGAAGCTACCACCATATACTTACATACATATTAACATTTATTGTAGATACATATTAAAATTTTGTCTGATATGTATGTACATGTAAGTATATGTATGTATATATTTTTTTGACGTTAAAACAAATGTTGTACATCTGTGTTCTAATAATTAGCCAGAGAAAAAATATTGGAAAATACAAACAACTGTTGCCGGGTGAGCTTGAAAGTTACGGCCTGTCCCACGATGTCACCACAAATCGTTCGATCGGCAACTTGCATTGCAAACAACAATAACATTAGAAAATTTGTTGTTGTTTTTAATATAAGTATTCGATCGAACGATTTCTGGTGACATCGTGGGACAGGCCGTTAGTTTTTTATAGAAGGGCTTGTAGGGAATATACTCAATTTTTCCTTCAAACTTTTGAAATTTTTTCTATAGGAACAGAAACATTTTTTACCAGTCAAAATATTTTTTTTTATATTAATTTAGCACCTTTTTGCTATATTTTAACAATACGAGTATATTTCAAAATACTACATTCCAGAATTGAAAATTTTTGGTAAGATTCTCATTTTGGGCAAAAATTATATAGGGGAAAAATTAAAATATGTAACAAATCGGCAACACTGATAATAACAGCAAAAAAAAAGCATATAGTGGAAACGGAAATTATACATTCACTAACTGACACATACTAAAAAACCAATAAGCACTGGCGCAACAAGAAAAGCACTATAAATTGCTGAAAACATTAGCAAACAGGAAGTACTTTATGTAAAAGTAAACAACAATAAACATTTAGAGTAAAATAATGCTGAAGTACAGCGTACTCGTATACAGGACTGACATGTCCTCATGCACATCCATACGCTCTTTACTCTACAAACAACACCGGAAAACTCTTGTTATTAACAACATGAAATGTGTTTTTGCGCAAGTATGTGTTTTTATGAAATGACAGGCAGTTGGACAGTGGCAAAATTTTAACAAAATAGAAATAAAGTATACATGCATATTTTCCTCTCTTTCAGGAAATTCTTTGTGATGTGTTTGTCTGATCTGGGGCAACGCTTATTATAATTTGTTATCATTCATCCTGCATCGACGTCACTTTAATACAATACCAAAAAAATTGGGACTTGTTTACTCGCTCTGGAAAACAATTTTGTGCTACCGACAATCTATTTCCATTCCCTGAGGTCTAAAAAATAGCACAAACCTAGCAATAGGGCGTTTACTCTGTATTTCGAAACAAAAGAAAATGTCGAATTTGTATGTTATTAACATTAAATTACATAAGCATTTTCTTTTGTTTTCGACAACGGATACGCAAGCCCCAATTTTTTGATATTGTGTTTAAGTGACGTCGATATCGACAACTGGAATAAGGGTGATTGTTATTGTTATATTTGAAATTTTGATTTTTTTTCAGAATCAATCCCACAGTGCGAATTTTTAGGGGCATAAACATTTCTAACTTGCAGCTAGAAAAATGTCACTGTTTCCTCTTTTTTGTTGTTGGCTATAAAAATAACATTAAAATGGTGACAACTTTAAGGTTATTATTATCTTTTATTGTCATTGCTGTTGCTGTCTGTTGTTGGTTTTGTTTTAACAAAGCATACTTTGTAGTTGCTATTGTGAAAATGACATTACAACAATGTTTCTGACATTCCATATAAAATAGAAACGGAGGAGAACAAAAAAATAGAATTGTCTATTCCAGCTGAATAAAAGCTTTTAATATTTATACCTTCATGTTACGAGTACGTAAACGTAACGTAGTTCTATTAGTTTATAAATGTTTTCAATTAAAAGTTTATTTTATTCAATTAAGATTTTTAATTTCATTTGCTTACAGGTGAAAAATCATTTAAGTTTTTAATTGATATGACGTAAGTGTTAATCAAAATTTCATTTAATTAGTTTTCTCTGCAGGCATTAATTAATTAATAATAATTAAGTTTGTCAATATATATTAATATTTAATTGCAAACAATTTTTTTTTAAATTTTTGGATTAAACTGCGAGTACTTGATGCTTTGAAAGTAACTTTTGCCTTCAACCAATATACGTTGATTTATCGCAGAATGAATGTGTATTTGCTTGCATTTCCTGTTGTATCTGTCGTTAGACATAAAAACATATTCAGTTTCATTAAAACTTAACATATAACATTAATTTTTGTAGCATACGCGTACATACTCGTACATATCTAAAGGGTGCTTCATTAAAATGTGTGTTCGAGATATCTTTGATGTTTGTTTTTTGTTCGAAAGTCCTATCGATGCCATTTTATATGGAACATAACATGGTGTAAATATCCGCCACGCGTTCGTTGGTGGGGAAAGCCAACTTCTATATACAAAAATTTTTCTGTTGCCTGTGCCAATACACACACTTACATAAGTTAAATAATTCATAGAATAAAATTGCTACATTAAATTAAATTCATGTTGTTTGATAACTTTCATTCAATATGGTACATTGTGTTATTTCGGTATCAAATTCACGTTGTTTCAACTTGATATAACTTTGATTCAACATGATTCTTCATTTTAATTTCACAGTAATGGAATGTTAAATCAGCATGAAATAAAGTTATTTCAAAAGGAATATTTTTCTTTGAAGATTACTGCAAATCATGTTGAGTTAACATGAAACATATATGTATGAAGCAAAATCAAAGCCGAAAAATATTAAATCAACATTGTTTTCGTCAATTTTAATATGAAATTTTCCTGTATGCACTCGAGGTGACCAGGTGGATATTATGTAACTCGATTCGAATAGGAAAACTTACGAATTCGTACTAATTTAATTATGTACTACGATTTTAGAAAACTTATTTCCAAACGCTCAAAAATTTATTTTTCGATGAGTACATATTTCATGATGATTTATGATAAATGACAGCCTGTGAAAATTTGAAAGTCCCTATTGGAAGACCCTCTATGCATGTAAGCATTGCTAGGACATTAAATAGCTTTAAAATGTTTTCAACTACAACTACATGCCATTTATGCATTTACGACAGTTTTCATTTCGTTTACATTTCTTTTCTCTGGCTTTTGAATTTATGGTTTTTATTGTAATGATTATTAAAATACAAAACTATGTTTATACGTATTTACATACATATGTATGCATGAATGTATGTATGCATATTGCATGCTGTATAATACACAGCAATAAGCATTAATATGTGTGTATGCCTGCATGCTTATCATTTATTTTTGTGTAATATTAAAGCTTTTTAAGTTATAAAACTTTGACTGACATTTGTTTCTGCGAATGTGCTTGCTTTGCGCAGATAATATGTATGCATATTGTATTATACGGACAATCGGATTTTATGCCACTGCACAATGTTGTGATTGTTAATTTTTCACTCCATTCATGTGTACTCGTAAATGATGATAAATTTTGTATGGAGGATTTTGAACTTATTGTTAAGTGTGAAAAAGTAATGTGTTCTGTGTGTGTGTGTGTGTGTGATTTTTTTTTTGTGTATTTGGAAAATTTATTTAAGAAACTTCGGATAGCACTGTAGGTAACACATGTCTTATGTTTAATTTATTTTAATTGTTAATATTATTAATTTTGAACGAAACTTCTACAGACTTAGGGCCTGTCCCACGATGTCGACAACAAGAACAACATTATAAAATTTGAAATTTTTGAAATAAAAACAATTTTTTAAAATTTGAAATTTTTGAAACAAACAAAATTTTAAAATTTGATTTTGTTTTTAATGTAACATCCCTTTTTTCACATGCAGTTTACTTTGCAAAGTCTTAATTCAGCTGGGAGAAAGAGAGAAAGAGCCTGTACTTCTACCTCTGTCTTTCACACAGCTGAGTTAAGACTTTGCGAAGTAAAGTTTGCGTGTGAAAAGGTGGTATAAGTGTGGGACAAGTCGAACGTTGTCGAATCTGTAGAAATTTGGTAGTAAATATTCAAAGTAATTTCATTAATAAAAAAAAATAAATTAAAAATAAAAATATTAAAAAAATTCAATAAAAAACATTAAAAAATAAATAAAACAAATTGAAATCGAAACTGCACTTTTTTACAAAAGTTGTAATTGATATTATTGTTTATTAATCAATGTAATAAGAAAATATCACCAGAAACAACGACTGGAAGCTTTATAATAAAAAGCTTTTATTATTGTATGAATATATATATATGTATGTACAATTTTCCAAAAATAAGCTTTATTATTAAAAACTTCAGTTACACAAACAATTTTTATGTGTTCAATGAAGAAGCTTTTATCGTAGGGAGCTTTATTACAACAGAATATTGAATATCCGAGCTTTATGTGTTTGTAAAACAAATCGTTTTCACAAAAAGTTTTAAGAAACTTGTTGTAAAGCTAATTGAATGAATTATGCATAAGTCTCTTTTTGAATTTATTTTAAATTATTTCGCTGAAATATGATGTTTTTAACTAAAAACATGAGATTCTTAGCAATTATTAAATAAATATAAAAATAAATATTTTTCAATATTTTAAGCAGAGAAAGAAGATCATGCAAAATTTGCACCACTTTCAGATTAGTAACTCTGGATATTATTGACTTATTTGTATTTGTTCTTTTTTGGGAAATAAAAAAATTATATGTAAACCACATCTCTGGTTCGTATGGACTAGTTTGGTATTTTTTTTTTGCTAGAAAACATTATGTGAACACATCAACAAAAGTTAAGGAAAAATCATTATGATTGATTTCATAAAATACATAAAAAATAATTATATGTATGTATGAATATGAAATAATAAAATGTGTCATTTATATGTACATATATGTATGTATATTAACAAATATCGTTACCTTAATATTGAAAGGGCTTAACTCAATATTTTTCAGAAATCGAGATTTTTGTATTTTTCAATACATTAGATGTTCTTCCATCGAAATATACAAAAAACTCGATAATAACAAAAATTATGACTTAGGGCCTTTCTATATTGAGGCGTTATACTCATATCAATTCAATTTTACCAACAATACTTACTTATAAATTTTACTTTCTTCGATAACCTTGGTTGCTTTGAACGTATTTTATTGGCTTTCTTAATTGGTGCCTGTCTCCTTGATACTGTTTAGTTTTCAATTAAATTTTTGTTAAATTAAAAAAAAAGCATTTTTCAAGACAAATTAATAACGAAAATAAATTAAAAATTATTGTTAAGAAGAAAAGACAAGAAAAAGAGAAAATATTATATTAATATGTTTCTTTTTTTTCAACAAAAAAGAAAAAGAAATACTTTAACATACGAAAATAGAATAAGAAATATTAAAAGCGAAAACCATTATATTTTCAACTACTTTAAAGACAAACAAAGAGAGTTTGTTGTTATACAGCCTAAAGATATGCTTACTTAACTTTACCTTGAATTTCTAACGAAACAAAAAAAAACAAATTACATATATACGAGTATAACCATAACAAATTTTACTTTTCATAAGAGCTTTTCATTTCTATTTAAATTAAAACATTTTCAAGATTTTTCTTCTGTTTGAGCAGCATAAAAAGCCCTTCAATGTCTGTTTTTCGCTCTGAAACAAACAGAATTCCTGAGCAGACCACAGCTGTTGGAAAACCCAAATTGGTTAGCGTGGTTTGTTTAACAACTTCTACAAAAATTTAAATTATTAAGACATTTTTATATATTTTTGCATGTACATATACATACATATGAATATTTGAGCAATTCCAAGATGTTCTACTATGTCATATTTTTTAATGCTTTCAAGCCTAAAATTTTGAATGTTATTAGGTGGTACCAATATTTCATCTGATTATATTTTTTTGTTACTCATAATGCTATTCGAATTCGGTGCCAATCAGTTTAGCAAATTCTATATTCTAAATAAGTAAATATTTGTGAGTTTAGTTGTTATTGTTGTCACCGACTTTGAAAGTATTTTAGGTAACACATTTTTTTAAACTGAATCTAATAGGCAGATTTTGTAAAAAATTTATTTTATAAAAAATTTCGTTTCTAAACGTTTCAAATTTGTACGAAAATAACGAAAATTTGTTAAAAAAAAAACATTTTTTCTATCTACCCTTAAATGAGTTCGAGCTTTTCAGTGTTTATTTTTGGAGTTAAGTTAAATTTTTTAAGAAGTATTTTTATTTAATTTTGAGTGGCAATTTTATATTTTTAGGGGCGTGGTCACGCCCAATTTTGCAAATTTTAATGTTCACTCACTTTTCGTAATTCAACGTCGCATCACTTTTAGATCTCAAGGTGTGTGCAAAGTTTTGCAAAAATTGGTCAAGTAGAAGCACGCAAAATGTAATATTAAGCTTTAATGGGCATAGCCCCGCCTACTTCTGTAAGCAAAAAATCATGGTATTCTAGGAGCCAAAATTGTTTGCCAAGTTTCGTGGCAATCGTGTAAGTAGAAGTACATGTAGTCTAATACCACCCTTTCATGGGCATGACCCCGCCCACTTTTAAAAATACTAGATTGATTTATTTTTCACAGCTCAAGGTTTGTGCTGAGTTTCGTAAAAATCGATTAAGTAGATATCCTTAAAATACAATATTAAATATTTAATGGGCGTGTCCCCGCCCTTTTTTAAATGCAAGATTAAGAACTTGTCAGACCTCAGGTAGTGTGCAAAGTTTCGTAAAAACCGGTTAAGCAGAAGACGGTAAAATAAAGTAGATATTAAATTTTAATGGGCGTGTCCGCGCCTCTTTTTAAAATGCAAGATTAAGAACTTGTCAGACCTCAGGGAATGTGCCAAGTTTCGTTCAATCGGTTAAGCAGAAGCCCGTAAAATAAAATTTTAAATTTTAATGGGCGTGTCCCCTCCCCTTTTGTAAATGCAAGATTAAGTCTTTTTCAGAACTCAGGGAGTGTGTCAAGTTTCGTAAAAATCGATTAAAAAGAAGCCCGTAAAATACAATATTAAATTTTAATGGGCGTAAACCTGCCCACTTTTTAAAATGCAAGATTGAGTCTCTTTCAGAGCTCAGGGAGTGTGCCAAGTTTCGTAAATATCGGTTGAGTAGAAACACAAGAGTAATAATATTTAATCTAAATAGGCGTAGCTCCGCCCATTTTTCAAATTTGAAATTGTGTTCTTGCAAGAACGCAAGGTGTGTGCTAAGTTGCGCAGCAATTATGTCAGCAATAGATCATAAAATTAAAGAAAAAAATTAGGGGGCGTGTTCCCGCCCACTTTTTGACAATGCCACCAAATGGAAGCTACATCTTCTCGGACAAAAAAAAGAATATTTGAAAAAGGCCTAAAAGGTACTGAGTTATGAAGTAACAAACATTAAAAAAAATACACACACACAACTTAATTGAGAGTCTCCTACCAAGATTTAAATGCTTGCCAGCAGCCAATTGGAAATATGCAATAAAAGAAAACCACATAACTAGAAATATTTATTCCTTTTGCTATAAATTATTCTTAGTTGCTAAAAAAAAGAGAGAGCGAAGAAAAAACTACACCAATATTTACTCAGATTTTAGCTGTTGCCAAATTTGTCTCTATTTTAAGCAGCAAAGTTATAAAAATGCATAAAGTCTAAAGGGTTTGTTTGCACACAAAAAAAATCGAGTGTTAATAGAAAAATTTGTCAGTTTTCCAATAAACACTGAGAACAAAAAAAAAAAATTAATGGCCAACGAGATGCAAAAAACTAAAGTCAAATAAAAGACACTACAGCAACTAGCAGCAGTCGAAAGAGCTGATTTCCACACACAAAAAATGTTGGTATTTTAAAATTTCATTACAGCTTTTGACAAGATAATTTATGGTTTTGACAGTTACTGAAGCATAAAAACTGTTTAAATGTGATGATGCGAATAGTGGAAAGAAAGGAAAGGGAAGAGATAGCAGTTGAGACCTGAAAATGTTGATAAACTAAAGTAACTAACAACCATAACACACATACATACATACATACACTATAAGAGTATGCATTAATGCTTTTTTTTGTGGCATACCACTAGGATGATTATAATTTTAGAGAAGAACGTTGAAAGAAAAAATAAAAAAAAACAGCAGAATGAAAGATTATTGAAACAGCAACAGTTTAAGTCAAATGTTGAATATAAACGTTGAATAGAAACTAGCTGTAGTTTTTCTTCTTAAAATTTTATTTCTTATCATTAATTTTACTAAATGATGTTAACAATTATTATTTATAGCATACTTTTCAGTAGAAAATATTAATGAGGGAACCATTAAATAACATTAAGTAGCATAATAACGTAAACAAGATATGTTACTTGAACTAAGTAGCATTATAAAGTGGGTTTATTTGAAAAATAAAAAATATATTTTTTTTTTGCTAAGAATAAGAACTATTCTTCTTATTGTTTATATAAATATATGGCTTCTTCATTGCAATACATTCATATAGCAGAAACGGAATTTTAGACGAATAATTCAGTATGATGAATTATATCTTATACACTCCAGAGCATGACAAAAGTATCGTTTTAAGCACTCTTTGAGTACTGGTCGTCAAACAACAATGAATGCGCATAAATATAAACAAACAACAACTCTGTTCATACACATTTCTTAAATTACACAGCACAAGCGACTACAACTAAAATTTATAGACTGTA
Source organism: Nowickia ferox (assembly GCA_936439885.1). Classification (NCBI taxonomy): domain Eukaryota; kingdom Metazoa; phylum Arthropoda; class Insecta; order Diptera; family Tachinidae; genus Nowickia; species Nowickia ferox. Next base: position 7,169,610 of record OW387026.1, read on the forward strand.
TGACTGTTAATCGGCTATACATGCGTATATACAGGGCTATTTTATTTACACACACACATAAAGCATGTTTTCAGATAGCCACACACACACACCACACATGTTCCATTCCATTTTATATACACAAATGTATGTATGTATACAGTGGTGAATGATGAATAAATATCCCGAGTATCATGCATAAATATTTTTGTCCGACTAAGTATCCATACTCTGAGTATAAGCATACTCCGACTATAAGTATGACAGGGAGTAAATACGCTTGATAGAGCGCAGCGTATTTTAATTTTTTCAATTTGAAATTTATTTGCTGGTGGTTCAGCGTTGTCTATATATTTCATTGTTGCTGTAACAAATCATCAGTAGACTTCAACCACACATTTTGAATAGTCACAAACCTCTTATCTTATGCACAGACTTTCAAGAACTATTTGAGAATTCACAAATAATAATATTTTTGAAAATCACAAAAGAAAAATAAGCGTAGTAGGCTTAGAAACTAATACAAAAACCCAGCAAATAATTTATATTCGATACAAATCTATTTTATTTTCCTAAATTTTAATTTTTTCGCATAAACGAAGTACTAGTAGACATGCTTTTGTATGTTGGAATCGGCTATAGTCATAATTGCTTGAAAGAAAATATATGAGCGTAAGAATTGTTTGCGCTACAATTATGGTTATACGTTGTTACTAAAATTAAGACTATTTACTTGAGTATATTTTTTTAATACTCATTGCCATTCTTAGATGCACTCCTCTCGAGAGAACATCTTTTTAATTGTAATTGTAATTTAATTAAAAACTTTAACGGCCTGGCCCACGATGTCGACAAGAAAGTTTCTTTCGCTTACTTACATTGAAAACAAAAATAAATTCTCTTATTTTGTTTTTGTTTTCAATATGAGTAAGCGAAAGAAACTTTCTTGTCGACATCGTGGGCCAGGCCGTAAACGTTTTTTTGTTAAAACATTTTTTTGGTTATGACTGTGTTGCAATAAAGAAGTGACATGATTATGTTTTATTTCAATGAAACTACTCGTATATTATTTTTTGTGCCTAGCTTTTAAAGTCTGTCAAATTTTATTGTTGACAAATATTTTACTTTTATCTTTTTAGTGCCCGTCTCTAAGACGTTTATATTATATTTGAAAGTGGGTATTTTCACTGAACCTGTTTTAAGACAGAAAAACTATTTTGTTATAAAAAATTAAATGGCTGCTTTTAAGTCTCAACCAAAGTTTTTTTCAACTTTTTTGAAGCTTTTAGACTTTAATTAAACCTTGTTGATATTTTTTTCCATTCGCCTTGAGAGGACCTCATAAATTGTATATATTTTTTTTCTCCATAACATTTCATTTGTTTCAGTCCAGCTGGGAAAAAGTTTTAAATATTTAAAAATTAAAAGAAAAAAGTTTTTGTTTTTCAACCAAATATTTCCTAACAATATCTGACATACAAAATCAATATATAATATTATTTTTAACCCTTTCAGAAGAGAATTAAGTAATATAAAATTTGTGGTTTTTATGCTTGAGAAGCTCATTGAATATTTATACACATAAATGTACCAGACACACAAGTATCGTGTTTTTTTCAAACCCCTAAGCAAATACACTCATACTTATGCCAGCCACACCACAAAATTGCATCAAATAACTTGTGTGTGCAAGTACGTACTTGTTACGTATCATTTAAGACAACACACACACACATTATATTATATATACATACAACTGCATACATATGTACATATATACAAGAACGACAAACTAAATAATTGCTGTTGTTGTGTTGATATTTATTCCTTTTTTTATATTTTCTATAGCATACATTTAGGTGTGGCAATTCTGAATATTGTTTTGAAAGGCAGACAGAACACAAGCTTATGCACATATTGAGGGTTTATTACTCCATTTTGTGGTCAATATTGAAGAAAAAATATTACAAAAAGTCTAAAGCAAATGTAATAATATTTAGAGTGGACATTAAAAACGACTGGAATGGTGACAACAAACGGTGGATAGAGTTTTTTTTTCTCAAAGGACCATAGAATCCAGAGCAGTATTTGAAGTGCTTCAATGGTTTTTAAAAGTAAATTTGTTAGGCTTATTATTTATACAATGTGCTAAGACTTAAGCTTGGTTTAAGTGGCTGGTTATTACCTACAAGCAATCAAGTGGAATGGTGATATTCCGTTTTAGTACGTCTTATGTAAAATATACTACACTAAAAAAAGAAAAAAAGAAAAGCTTTTAAAAACCCCAAAATTTTTATATGATTAACTTTTTCAAATTTCTTATTATATATAAAAAAAATAAAAGCCATAGAATTATGTGTTTACCATAAAATATTGAAATCAGCCTTATTCATTTATCTTAGTATACTTAAGATTAAATTAAAGGTATGAATTTCGTTGCATACTTCAAGGGTTCAAGAATGAAGGAATTATTTGTAAATTGTTTTTAACAATTAGACCTTAAATAAAATATAAAAATAAATAAAAATAAATTGTTTATGTGAAACACTTTTAAATACGTTACATCGAATAAGTAAAAATAATTAATGTGATGATCGTAAAAGATAAGCAAGAATAGTTAAACATACTTAGGTAGAGTGACATGACTTCGTGCTAACCTGAATATAAAAATGAAAAAAAAAACGGATAAACAGAAAATGAATAGTGATACTTACAAATGTGTTTGCCAAAGGTAAATCAATAATTGTATACACAATATTTCTCATATTCCATTTCATTAAAAATTTGCGTTAAATAGCTGATGTTAATAACAATCTCTACCCCAGTAGATAGACTTGGGTGCTGATGACGTGCGTTGCTGCACAGAAAAATATCGGTATTTCCCCCAGCTTATAGTCTAATTTAATTTTTCTTCTCTTTAGAAACTCACATTAATTAATAAAAAATATTTCATTCAATAAGAATTGAAATTACTGAACTTAAGCCCGACTAAGAAATTATTTCTGATAAATTGTTTATAAAAACTAAACCTTTCTAAAGCTGAGAGGCTGCAACACTGACTTATTAGAAACGTGCAAAAAAGCGAGTTGTAAAAGAATGAAGCTTTCCTCTATCTCTTCCTTCACTACCCGTTTTCTCTATCACGATACCTTTCCTAAAGAAAGTAACAGATAGTAATAGTAGTAGGCATTCATTCCCTGAGTGTTACTTCTCTTAAAAATATGGCCTTACTTCTCCATTACATCTGGAATAAGCCTCTATGGATTTACTACCAATGCAACGTAGTGGAATTATGTTCTTATATTTCAATTAGCTGAGAAATAAGGCCCATTTAACTTATTACTTTATTTCAGTAAGCCGACGAAAATCGGTGCATTTCGCCGAGAATAGGATCTCGGCTTAAAATGAAAAATTTTTAGAAATGGGAAATTTGAACTGCTGGGACAGGTTAGTGATATGAAGAATCAAACTCATGCATGTCCCTCAAAAACAACTCAGAATATTGCTGTTGTATCCCATAAAGTTAAGGAGAATACAGCTTTGCACATTTCTCCTCGAGCAATATTACACCGTATTTTACATAAACGCTTCAGTTGACGACTTTTGTTCTTAACAAAACACATGTGATTTTAAATTAATAATGGTCATGCAGATATTTTTACTCTTTTTTTTAATTTTTCTATTGTATAGAGCATCAAGTATAATTTCTGAAAGACTTCCAGCAAATTTTACAGGAGAGACAAAATATTGTTAACGGTTTCTATACAAAGCTTAAGAAATTAGCCTAATAAATTAAGTTTTTTCGACATACACATAGAACTTCAAATTAAAATAAATATCGATGAGGAGCCTTTTTCTCTTTCGAACGGCATTAAAATGTCATATGCTATAAAAAGTGGATTTAGCAGGTTTGCACTCTAAGCCGACGATATGGTCCTGCAAGCGTAGCCGTGACGGCCATTTGGCTGGTATTACTTTCCATTGTTTTACACTTTACAACTAAGTAAATGTCAGAACATCTCGCTTAAAATAGTCGTTTATTTTTATATATCAAAATGAAACCTGTTATTGCAAGACGCTTTATACACACATAATGCACTGTGCAATGCTTGCTTATGCAAGCCCAAACAAGCACGTTCAAATTAGATTTTATGCTTTGTGGGGTCTATTTATCATAGATTCTTTTTGTTTAACTTCATTGTGCTCGAAACAATATTGTTTTAATTTTTTTTTTTTGCTTTTCTCCATTAAAACTAGAATTTATGCAGCACATTTCTGTTTCACATTTCTCTTTTTTTAAAAATAAATCTCATCACACTTTTGCTGAGGTTCTTACGTTGATTAGTTATAACATACATACATACATAACAACGTCCATGAAAATGTCTGTCAATGACCGAGCAACCGGAGCTGGGCAAACTTTTGAGCATCTAGTGCAGAGTGTTACTTGAAAAATTATAACAAAAATCATAGATATCGAACCCTAACCCTATACCGGCTTCAGCAGATACGAATCCTAATGTAACCTCAGAGCGCTCTCCTTCGTTGTGTAGCAGAATCATCGGCGAAGTAAAATAAGAAATAAAATTGCTATTACACACTGCTTTAAAAAATTTAATACGCCTCATTTAACACCAGAGGTGCTGCAACACTGCATTATTAAAAACGTGCAAAAAAGCAGAGTTGTAAAAGAATGAAGCTTTCCTTTCCCCTATCTCTTCCTTCACCACCTGTCTTCTCTTTCCTAAAGAAGGTAACACCTAGTAGTAGGCATTCATTGCCTGAGTGTTACTTCTCTTTATAAAAAAAAAAAAAATTCTTAACCGAGAAATTTTTTGGTCCTTATTTTTTTTTTAGGAAAATCGATTATTTACGATTGCAAAGCGTTTTTGGTCAAAAATTAAGGGCCTGGTTCACGATATCGACAGCGTTCGACTTGTCGCACACTTACATTCAAAACAAAAACTAATTCTAAAATTTTGTTGTTGTTTCCAATGTAAGTGTGCGACAACGTTTTACTTGTCGATATCGTGAACCAGGCCCTAAGTTCGAAAATTATGTCGCTTAAGCTTTTTTCTTTAGCGATTATGGCACGATATGGTACTTAATGAGTCCTTTTAGGTAATTTTAGTGCTCCTTATGGGAATGGACTTGCGTGGAAGGTACATGGAATAGTGATTGAAATTCATGAGGAAATTTTTATCATTAGTAATTTTTTAAGCATTTATGTCAAAAATTGGAGTCACGGATGACAATGAATGCTGGGCATGCATAGAGGACATGTATACAATGGAGCACTTCCTTTGTCATTGTCTAGCTTTCGCCCAGTCGAGATCCTTTTATTTTGGGGATGACACCTTACCGGACATTACCCACATTAGAGGTATTGACGTAGAGGTAACGATGCTGAGTTCCTTTAAAGGTGGGTTCGTTTGTTAATTTACATGAGAGCGCACAACAGGCCTGTACTGGTTTATGTGTACGTATGTCCCCGGACATGAGCGGAATGGCTCCACTTTTCAACCTTACATAACCTACATACTATATTTCTTATATTATTTTCAGTAGCCAATCTGTCATAATCGTCTTTTTGATAACTTTTAGACCACTGAAGAAAGCTGCCATACCTAATACTAGTTTTAATGTCGGGTTGCGTTGCCAGTTGACAAGCTAACTGACACTTTTTTGCCATTCATAATCAAGCCGTCAATTTTGGTTGCAAAAATGTTTTAGAGAACACAAATTAAAAAAAAAAAAACAATTCACCGACATCAATTGCTTAAACTGCCTCAAATCCAATGATTGTAAAATTTAGTAATACAGGTTACAGAATTATAGAGAATCATAGAGAACTACCGAATGTAGGCCCCTGTCCTACCTAGATTATGCAACAACTAAACAATGAATTAAAAAAAAAATACATAAAAAAACATTTCATGAATGTGCACATGTAGGATAAAATATTGCAAGACAATTATTTGTAGGAAGTAATGATCACAATGAAGATGATGAATGACAACATGACTTCGTCAAATTGTTGTTCACGTAGCACTTTTTTTTTTTGTAATGTAGAATAAATTTATAAATGGTTGAGTTGGCTGAACGTTCATGAAGTTGACTTTTAGAGTACGGTTAGTTACAGGCTACAGAACAATGGAAAATATCGAAAAATACCTTCCTACATAAATTATTTATATCAAAAACACAAAAGAAACATAAAATTCCTGAACATACAATATGAAATATTGTAAAATATACATACACAAGAAGTATGGCATATGGAAGCATCGTGTGTCATCATAAAACATTAAAAATAAAATAAAAATTGCAACAGTCCCATCTATTCTCTCCATCTCATGACAATACGATGTGATGCTGACATAGACACTGACATTCGCTGCAATGCTGGGTTTTTTTTTGATTTTATTGTATGAATTTTAATTTATCTACAACATGATGACATTCAACTCAAAAGGGAACGGTTTTGAATTTAAATTGCGTCAATGTGTGAGTTAGTGCTTGTTCGGGGTCAGAATAAGAATTGCAAGTCTGGAGGAATTTGTAAAAATAAAAGATATAGATAAACGTAATGAATGTATATGCATATGTGAGCAGTATGTGTAACCATATTTTTATTAGAGATGGACACATGACGAATTTTTCCAACACGTACGAAACACTTACGCGAAAAATTTTCCCAACACACACGAAATCAAATTGAATAGTAAAAAATTAATTTTTTATACAAATAAATACATACTCGTACCTTTTTAGTTTTGTTTCCAGAACTTTAAGCTTAAGAGTTGATGGAGTTGCATGTTTTACGATACAAAATATTATATATGGAGTTCATACGGAATTTCAGCTTCTCATACAAACTGCATGTAAAAAAATACGGAAATTCAGGTTGGTAAATTTCATAAAGAAATTTCCATTTGCTAGTATTGACTTTCAAAAGAAAAGTACACGGAATTTTTGAAATTTATTGCCTATCTTAGGGATGTCATAAGTATAAGTGGAGACCTTCTTCAGTCAACTGAAACAAAAATTAATGTTCATACAAAATTGTTTGGTCACGGAATTTTTGACATTTCGAATTTTCATCAAATTGTAATTAATTTTTGTGTGTTGTAAATTCAAAAATAAATGAATTTGTGTGTATGCAAACACAATTCTACATAAAAGTCTACACGATTATTTTTCAGTGTAGAAATAAATGTAAATTTACAAACGTTAAATTAAATGTAAGAACTCCTTACTGGGCTTAACAATTGGTGAAAATGGATAAAAATAAAATTCTAAGTGAAGAGCAGAAATATTTAAAATCGATGTGTGTTTGTGGTTAAATTATACCTGTCGCGACATCGGCCGCGAAATTGGACGAAGTAAAAAAAATTGTGCTCAAAGGAAGAGTAGTAACAGCTTTAACGCCGGCAGAAACGAGAAAAGTTAGCAGAATTGCAGAATTCAGTTCAATGAGACACGCAAACAACATCGACTGCAATTTACGAAGGACCATATAAAGTGTAGTGTAAAAGAAAGATGTTGCTTGCCGTAACAAGAATTCTCCTACATAATTTGGGAAATTCGAATGGTAGTCTGAAGTGTTTTAATGTTTTAAAATTATTGTTTGAAAGAAAAAACGAAAGCAATTGCTTTGGCTATTAAAATAATTTAAAACATTTTGATACTATGACACTTAAGACTACCTTTTAAATTCCTCAAATATATGTATAGTATAATATAATATTATAAAACCTTGAATATCCACTTTATTGGAGCCATTTAGTTTTTAACTGCCATTATTTTTAATTATCCTGACCATGTAATACACATGGCTTTATTCATTTAAAGCCATAAAATTTATTTTATCTTTACTTTTCATATGAAGACAAAACCTAATCAATATTCACCTGCAATGACAATTTTTTAATTAAATTTATGACCGTTTTTTTATATTTCTAAATCCCAGTTAGATAATTTGCTACATTTTAATTAACTTTGATGTCATACAGAATTTGGCCAAGGGAAAATATTTACTTAATGACAGTAGAAATTTAGACATGTTATTATTTAAAAAAAAATTTAAAAATAAGATAAACAAGTAATTGTAACAAATTGTCGTACATAATCTAATACTACTAGGAAGAGGGACGAATCTTCAGAGCGCTCCAGAAGAAAAAAAACTAATTTCGAAACGTTTAAGAATCATTAAAACAGCAGCAGGTGCTTTAATTTATGCAGTTGCTTACATCAAATAAGAAAATGTTGTTTTTATTTCTAAGAATTACTGTTCTTCGCAATCGTGTTCTCATTTCTTTAAGTAATAAATAAAACAAATTTTCCTAACAGCCATTAATAAGAAGAGGAAAGAAACAAACTTTCTTATCCTTAATATTCTTAATTTTTAACGAGCACCAACCACGACGAACACCACAGAGCAGCAAATTCTCATAAAAATGTAAAAGTATTTTGTGGCTTTTAGTAGAATAAAAAATAACACAATTTCTCTTACAGTTTTTATGTGTTTTGCAGGATAATAAAAACAACAAGTTCAATTTACTTGTTGTTTCTTTTTTGAAAAATACGCAAAATGTTGCAATGTTACCGATTTCTGTATAAAAATACAACATTCTTTTTTTTTTTAGAAAATTTTCTGATAAGAACATTTTTGCAATTTAATTTTATTTTTTAACTAAATAAACATTGAATCTCGATATTTCACATAATTTCACCAAATATAAGAAAATACATATTAAAAGGCGAATTCATATTATTTGATCTTAACTGCTCAGGTGATTATTTTCGCCGCTTATTATTTGAACATCCGTTATTTTTCAATACATTTTTTTAAACCAAAAGTGTAAATATTTTAAAGCGAATTGAGCCAAATATATGCCTTGGCATATTCAATATTAATTCATAAATTCGATTATATTCTATATATATAATTATCGATAGCTGGTACAAAAATTTCGAACCAAGTCTTGTTTAGCGTTCCGCACACCAAAATTGAAAAGGAACCCTATTATTTTCACAATGCTGTGTGTCAGTCACAGTGTGTAAGAACTACAGACCTGAAATTTTCACAGAATATGTATGTACGAGTATGTGACAGTTCAAAATTATAAGGTGTTTTAAAGCGAGTAACGAAACATGCTGAACTACTAATGTGGTATGCAAACATGTGGTATACAAAAAGCATGTATATTTCAACTTAGCTGTCAGCTGACAAAGACGAAGTTTAATGTATGACGGATTCATTGTGTCCCGGCCTTAATAATCAAGAATGCAACATAACGATGCCAAACATTTCACAAAAGAGTCTTGTAACCAGTGTTTGGCAGAAAATTATGACAGGAGAATGCTAAATCCGTCAGCCAAAATGTTTTACAGAAGAAAAAATTAAATGCTAGATTAAAAAAAACAAATGTTGAAGGCTTTTAATGAAAGAATATGCCAAATTAAGCAGGGAGAGTGCTAAAATGGCAACAATGATTGAAACAGAAAAGGAAAGAAATATGATTGCATACTTTTAGTCTTTTACTAGTTTTACGTCTTTATATTATTTATAAGTTTAGGCCATTTTGCCATACATTCTTAGACATAAAATGGTGTTATGAAAACCATTAAATTAAACATTGAAACAGTCAGTACTTATTTACTTATTTATTTATATATTTATTTCTTTTTTTCTCTCTGAGGATGATTCATTTATTTCTGGCTCTTGTGTATGAGAAAATGTGTAATTAAACTATAAATTTGGAGGAATTACGTCAATAACCGTTAATGTCAAGGTTTCATACTTTTATTTATACGTCCCATTTGAAATAAAAATTTCTTGTTCTCAATGATTATTTGCACTGCTCAAATTATGACAAATAATAAAAAATATTGAGAAATACCATACAAATGCAATTCTCTTATTTAGTTTGAAGGTAACAATTTTTAATGTCGTTTATTTTTATATGTATATGTATGTATATATACTGTATTTGTATATATATAGCTGGCGCCTAAAAGACGTCTACTATTATACGAGTAATTTTGTATTATTGTTTTTTTATGCAAGTAATTGTCATGTTTAAGTTTGTTTTGTAATAAATTGTAACTTTATTTTTTTGCTGGTTACTTGAGTTGAGTTTTTAAGGGAATTATGACTAATGCATAAATTATTAATAGCTTACCGTTTGGCTGAGTAAATGTTATAAAATTTGCTTTAATCGAAAATAATTTTTAATATTTGAGGGCACAAATGGCCAAGTATTAAATTATATGTTTAATGTTTTTTTTTTGGCAAAACGCGAGCCATCTCACTAGACGCTCGTTTCATGTAGCTCAGTGTTTGAAAGATATCTACATATATTTATATGTTCCCTTAATTATGGCAGTGGTCTAAGTCATATGCATTTTTGCCTCGAGATATTAAATAAATCTTAAAAAAAACTTCAGTAAACATTTAAGAAATATTTATTAAATAAATTTATGTTAATCGAGACTAGTACAAGTCTAAATTAAATTGTTGCATAACATAAAAATATATTTTGTTTTATTCAAATGTACACTAAAAAAAAATAACTAATGTGCAGTTTCCACAATGACACAGAAAAATGAGTGCTTTTCATATAAATTTTATAATCAAGTCGGCCGCCTGCGTTGTAGAAACCCCCTGTTTCTTTAGAACTTTGGAACATTTTCTAAATTTGAGTAAAAAAGTTGTCGTATGCCGTCAAAGCTGTTTTTACTTGAAACCATTAAAATATTTACTCAATTTCTAGTTAATTAGTGAACTAGTTTATAGTAATTATATTTTTACATTTAAGTAAAATTTTCCCATAAAATTCGGAGCTTTGCAAAAAATCTATTTCATCTTTGGTCTCAAATTTAGTAAATTTCCAATTTTTGTTTATTTTATGTCTTCAATTCTGGTACTTATTTTTATTTTTAATTAATTTCTATAGCAAATAAATAATATATGTACGAGTATGAAAAAAAAATACGTGTGGCACTCGGGGACTGCCGCGGTAAAGCTATTGCTTAGCATTTTTTATCAACTTATGCAATTATAATTATTTATTTATTTCTTATTTATGCAGTATTTTTTTTCTTTGATATTAATTCAAGTTTTTTCTTTGATATTAATTCAAGTTACACTTTTTAAGAAAACAAATTTTTTTTCTTTTATTGAATAAATGAGAAGTTAATATCGTTTAAAATATTTTTATTATCTTACAATACATGTAGGTTATTCAGGAATTTTTATCATTGAAACTATACGTTTATGGTAACTGAAATAAGAAACATAAGCTTGAGACTTGATATCCTCTAAATATCAGGAAAATACCGCGTCAATGGGGTGGTCCCATATTTTGTTGTGGATTCTTGTGGATCATCATTATTCATTTTCAAATTAAATTTTTCCGAAAGAAAAGTTGTCAACCGCTCTGATTTTTTATCAGCAAACTTGATGTTGAAATCGCCAGCCGACATAAGTGGAAATTTATTACCATTTGTACCAAGTATTTTCGACCCTTCTTCAGTTTGTGTATATAATTTTTTGTCAACCACGATTGCTCGTAAGTGTTTTCTTACATGTAAAAATCTGTTCTGGCAATACTGTATGTTAATGAAATCAATAGCATGATTTAGGGGTTGATATACACTGGGCGATTCAAATACGAATAGTCTTAGGTTTTTTTATTTTCGTTACGGAATTTCTTGATTCGGTCGCCCCGCTCAAAGCCCGCGATAAAAGCTATGCAATAGCTTAAAATACTTAAAACTGGTAAATATTTTTCTGAAATTAAGAATACCTTTTTACATCTTTTAAGTAAGTCAAATTTCATGAACTAATCAGTAGTGTCATTTCCTAAAATTTATTTTTTTTATTTAGAAGGACTAGTCCTTAGTACACAATTTCCCTAAGCTTATAACCATTTTAGTATTTTTTTTAGTAAATATTTCCTCTAAGTCAGTAAATATTTCTTTAAATGTAAGAAATTTTTTGTGTAGTTTTATGAACTACATATTTTTAAAGATATGAAATATTTATTTTTTACTCATATTAAGCAATTGTTACTAGATTTTTGTAAAAATTTACTGGCACTTGGAAACATTTACTTAAACTTAGACATTTTTTTTACTTAAATTTAGAAATCTTTTTTTTTCTACTTAATAATAGTACATGACTTTTTTTTTTTGAGTGTAATCTACTAAATATTGCGACCAAAGAAATATGTGACTTAGACCATTTTCATAATTAAGGGCACATATGTGCATTTAGAAATGCTAAGGATATCATTAAATACATATTTATCTTTGCTTTGCCCACTTCTGTGGGTGGAGATCAATGTATACAAAATTAAAGTGTATCTTGCAGGCATACGAGTACCTTGAATGTAAGCAAAATACATATTTATTTAGCTGCCTCAATTCTTTTTCATTTCATTTATTTCATTTTTCATATTTTTTTAAATTAAAATCATGCCCAGACAACGCTTACAAAGAAACCGAAAATATTTGCATTTACTTAAAAACAAAACAAAAATGCTAAAGGGCGAAATTTTTTTATGTATTAAAATATTTAAAGGAATGATTATACATATTTTCGAACCGTCAGAGTGTTTTTTTTTGCACAATTTTAAAATGTTTTATGTGTATATTTTTTAGCATTAATTTAGCTTTCGTCAGAATGGTCGATTTAATAAAAAAAAAATAACTGTTTTAAAATTATTTGTCATAAAAACATTTGAATTGAGAGCAAATATTTCGAAGATACAGTATTTAGAGCATAATTTTAGGACAAACAAATATGTATACATATGTACATCCCTATTATCAATGGCGTCGGCGATGCAAGCCACGTCGATGGCTCAATATATCTATTATCGTACTCACTATTGAGAGATATCGCTTAATGCTGTCGTCCATTTGCTTTATTGATAAAGGTGACTTGCAGCCGACTCTCACACAACAATGACTGATAAAACTTGTCAGTAATTAACGTTAGTTACTGAAAAAAAAGTATTTAAAATGAAAAGATAAAAATAATAACCGCTAAACAGTTTGAAGTATAGCATTTACACTAAAAAAAACATTTCGCTATTGCAATAAATTCGTGCTCTCATTTAATATTAATGCTTTCCCGGTTTTCGCAATAATCACAAATTCTTCTTCGTTTTTATTGTCCGGTAAATTGAAAGTATTAAACACTTGCCTCATAAATTTCTTTTGAAGTTTAAGTCGTTCTTTGTTTTCTGCATAATAGGACTTGTCGACATCAACACAACGCCTTTACTTAATGCCGATTTAGCATTGATGTCATGTCGACGTCGGCTATATATTACATCGGCAAGTAAATGCATTTTTAATAAAAAAAAAAATATTTTACTGAATAAGTAAAATAATGATTTGGAATTATTAGTGTGCTAACAAATGTTAAACTTAAATTATAGCAATTCCCAAAAACACTAATTATTAATTTATTTGCAGCAAAAATGCTTGTGTGGCAACACTTTATTCTTGCTAAAACAAGGAAGAGTTGTTGTTGTTTTTTACATTTATTTTCTTACAACTACAATTCGAGTTGAGTTCTTGTTTCAAATTTGATATCAGTTGAACTTCTCATTTGTTTCAATGGAAGTTTAACATAATATCTCTCGTTGTTCTAAGATATCTTTTGGTATAAGTTGCCTGATAATCTGCCTGCGTTAGAAATAGTGAGATGCGCATAGAATCGAGCTAAACCCTCAATAATCAAATTCTATGTATTTAAAAAAAAATAATATTTTACTGAATAAGTAAATTAATGAGGGCAATTACGAATAAAATTACGTGAGACAATTTTCGCGTGGTACTATTGCAACTAATAACAAGTGAAGCCTAGTACTCTGTTCGAAGTTGTGAAAATTTTTCAGCAACATTGATTATTTCGCATGCAAAATTTGACACGTAACAAGTGATGCCCATATTACTTTTTCCAAAAAAATAATCGTTTTTATTGGTTAGAAGTATGCAACATTGATCGACTTTTGTAAACATAACATCAGCTGTCAATAGTTCACGCGAAATAAATGTCAGTCACATCATTTCGCAGATTGCAAGAAAATGTTGCCAGATACATTTAATAAAATTTTCACGAGTTGAATAGAGTACAAGATTTGCAAATTTTTTCATGAATATTTTTTCATGTGAAATTTTTTTATATGGATTATGTCAACATTTCGCGTGAAATTTCGAACAGAGTACCAGGCTTAATAGGGAAAACAAAAAATTCTAATTGGAAAAGAGAAAATTTCTCGCGGAATGTTGTTCATAATTGTCCTGAATAATTTGAGATTATCGGCCTAGCCCACGATGTCGACAAGAAAGTTTCTTTCGCTTACTTACATTGAAAACAAAAACAAAATAAAATAAGAGAATTTGTTTTTGTTTTCAATGTAAGTAAGCGAAAGAAACTTTCTTGTCGACATCGTGGGCCAGGCCGTATAAGTGCGTTAACATATGTTAAACTTAAAGGAGGATTAGCTCTGCTTGTTAAAAAAAATCTTAAGCGGCTTCTCAAGGCGCCTGAAATTTTCGCAGCCATCAATCATCTACTTGCGTAAACATTTTCTAACGGACTCCCAAACACATACATACATATTTTAATTTTTTTTACAACCTTATTTACAAAAAATATTAAGGTTTTATGAACAATTTATTAGGCCTTAATAATTTTTATAAATGGGACCTCTAAATTTGTATTTGTGTTTTTAATTTTAAATGCTTTTTTCCCAAAATAAATATTCGACGTATACAAAATCCGGTTTAGGAAACTTTTAAATAACCGATCGCTCTAAATATTTACTATGTGTGCCTGCATGTAAATTTTTCTTTGTAGGTCCCCTCAAGCAAATTGTTTGTATAGTTCAGAATTTGCCAAGTTTATTTCAGCTATCCTTAGCGTAGTTTCAAGGTTAGAATAATGACTATTGCATTTTATTTTATTATTATTTAGTGATGCAATTCAGTTTTTCTCTTTATATGTATGTATATGTATACCTACATACTCGTACACATATGATTTCACTTGTCTCTCAAGTCACATATTTTAAGAGGTTTTTGTTCCATTTCATGGTTTTTGCATTAAAAAATTTTCCTACATTTGTCTTCATCTTTTGGTTTTTTATTTTTTATTTATTTTTAGTGTAAATATTATTTTCTTCATTTTCTTATTTGTGCATATTTTAGCTTTTATTATACAGCTTTTCTTTTTAATATTCTCCAAAGATTTGCTCTGAAATAAGTACATATTAAGATATTTTGCAATTTGGTTTTCTTTGTGCTTGATTTGAATTGTACAGAACGTAGATTAATACACCATAAGTAGAGTTTTTAAAATAGAAATGTTCTAAATCCAAAATGGTACCATAATCACTTGGGAATATACATACTCGTAAATAGCAAATACTGTTAAATAATATGAATTTGTGTTTAAGATTTATTTGCTGAACTTAATTCAGTAAAGCTTTTGTTTTTAGGTGGCAAAATATGATACAGTAAATTAGTGATAAAAGAAAGGGGAACTAAGGGCCTGTCCCACGATTTCACCAACGTTCGACTTGTCGCACTCTTACATTTGAAACAACAACAAAATCGTAAAATTTGTTTTTGTTTTGAATGTAAGTGTGCGACAAATTGTGGGATAGGCCTTAAGATTTAATTATATTAAAATATCCCAGGAGAAAGGAAATTGACATAAAAAAATTCAAGTAACTGGCTCCCAAGTGATAGGAACTGACCTGAAATTCCGTATGAACTCCGTACCAGGCTTTACATAAGAAGTAGGCCGACTACCTAAACGCAAGTTGCCATAAATAATTTAAAAAAAATGCGTATGGAATGCTAAACATGTCTTGAGTGCAACCTTGCATTGCTGAGACATTTTTTGCATTTTATCGGCATTTAGGAACGAAAATACTTACTCAGCCATTGCAGCTCAAATGTTTGCATACAAAATAAAAATGATGCGCGATTTTGGCAGCTGATATCAGTTGCCAAACGATTGGGAATATTGGATGTTGCCAGAAAGTTTACATATGCGTTTACGAAGTATATGCATTGCAAATATACATTGCAACTTGCGTTTAGAAAGTCGGCCGTATTCTCTGCTCAATTCAAAATTCCAAGTGACATAATCTAAGTTTCAAGTTAAGTCGACTTACGCTTTTTTAGCAGAGAAATATATCGCTTAAAAAATAATTATCAATCCATTCAATCGTAAAAACTTAATTGATATTATTAATTAGTTTCCAACACAATTTGCACCAGAAATTTAATTAATTTTCTAATTGATAGAACAAAATTTTTCATTTTATATTTACATAGCTGTGTGTATTTGAATCGCTTGAAGTCTTTTTACATACAACATTGCAAACACATAATATATGTACATACAATTACAATATGTAAATAAGTAAGCATGTACAAATGTATATACATACATACATATGTATGTATGTCTGTATTATGTACATCCATGAGCGTTCCCAATGTGC
The DNA here is from genome assembly GCA_936439885.1 of Nowickia ferox. Lineage (NCBI taxonomy): Eukaryota > Metazoa > Arthropoda > Insecta > Diptera > Tachinidae > Nowickia > Nowickia ferox. Next base: position 7,186,127 of record OW387026.1, read on the forward strand.
ACTGCAATGCCTTTTCCCTTTATTACAATAATTATTTGTTTAAATTTTTTGAAGCGTCAACAGTTATTTGTATTGTAAATATGTACATATTCATCATTTACTCAAACAATGCCATAACTCAAAAAAACCAGTTTGACAGAAAACGAGTTGGAAGTTTTCACTTTACACACAATTTAATGGAAAAAGAACATGTTATTTTTCTCTCAAGAGCTGAGTAAACAAGATATTTGTATGCAATTTTTACACAATATATAAAGACCAATATGAGGATTAGTTCTGCATCACTAATTCAAAAATTCAGTTTTTTGAGTTATGGCGTTCTTTGACTAAATGAGCGATATATAGGGTGTTTTTTAGAGGTATAGAACTTTGAATTGAAATAAAACACAAGAAAATCGTTTTAATGTCCATCAATTTGGCTTTATTGGAAGGATAATTTTATGCCATTAACGTTTAAATATGATTACGGGCATGTGGCCACCGCGGCTGGCTCGAATAAAGCCAATTCTACAGGTCCAATTTTCAATAACTTTTTCGAGCATATGGGGCCGTATGTTGGCAATAACGCCACGAATGTTGGCTTCCAAGTCCCCTAACGTTTCTGGTTTGTTGGCGTAGACGAGCGACTTCACATATCCCCAAAGAAAATAATCCAATGGTGTCAAATCTCACGATCTTGGTGGCCAATTGACCGGTTAACCGAATTAATTGCTCTGATGGACGATTATGTCGACCATAAAATGGACGGAGCTTGCAGTAAACTTCGCGAACTGAACCATTATTTTCGAAATAAATTTGCACGATTTGCAAGCGTTGTTCTTTTGTCAACCTGTTCATGATGAAATGGCAAACCAAACTAAATATTAATCACTTGACAGCTGACAAAATGGCCGCCAGTTAAAAAAGTGATGCCAACTTAAAGTTCTATACCTCAATAAAAAACACCCTATACATACATATGTATGCATGTATGTTTATTTATGTTTTTTTTTGTTCATCATATTGATGTTTTTATTAAACATTGATGATTTTATTCCATGAAGATTAAACAAAAACATGTATATGCATACATCTGTATGTATGTATATAAATTTCCTATTATTTATAAAACAATAGATTTCTCTATTTTCTTTCGAAATTGTAATTTTAGTTATAGCGAAGAAAAAATTAAAAGCATTGTTTAAAACAAATACAAAATATAGCGCGCAGATTATTTGAGCTTCAAATTGAAAAAAAAAATTATTAAAAAACATTTGCATATTGACTTGGGATTCTATTAAAAATAAATTAAAATTATACACATACAGCGCCGGGAATTATTTTTACTCTAACAAAAATTTAAAGACCGTTTGTAAAGGGTGGGCAAATTAAAGGTTAGGAAGTAAATTGGCTTAAAAAGACACTTTTTTTGTTGACAAATTAAATTTTATTGATACCAATGTAGAAAGTAGAAATATGGGAATTAATAATGGAATATGATGTCGGGCAAATGGTCACCTCTAGCACGTCGGCAGACGTCCGCTCTTTTCACAAAATTTTGGATCACATTTTGCAACAAAGCTTCGCTTATCTCTTCAATGCAGCACTGAATTTCATCTTTCAGAGCGTCTTTTTTTTGGTTAGTACAAGTAAACCCGTTATTTCAAATTAAAATTCTTAAATTTCACAATTAAAATTCTTTGGTTAAAATTTCCCAACTTTTTACTAAATAAATGTCAAAAGATGACAATTCAATTCTTAACATTTTATCATTTGACAGCAAATTTACTTCCTAATCTCAAATTTGCCCATCGTTTATATTATAACTTAAATTATTTTACATTTATTTATTTATATGTCCTTTATTTATTTATATCATATACTGAAATGAATTGTGTCCTTGTTTCAACCACTTACATTAAAATTTAATAGCATGAATCATTTTGTTTCAATCGTCATGTCGGCATTTTGGCGCCTTTGGTCTTTTCGTAGCCATAAAACAATAAAATTTAGCTACCATAAAAAAATAATTTTTATTGCCTACTTCAGGGGCTTAAAAACACCAACAATAAAATTTCGTTTTAATTCTCCCAAAATGTTTGAGAGTATAACTCTTGGGTGTTTTTTAGAGAAGAAAACAATAAATGTAACTAATTTGTGGTTTTCTTGTTAAGCACACCTTAACAAATTTATGGTATGGTATGAATTTAATATAGTTTTATTTATTAAGCAATAAAAAGTTCTTTCATTTTTGTAGCTTTTACTACAACTAAATACATACATACTCACGTGTATATATGTACGCATGTACTTATGAATATATGTACATGTTGCATATACATCAATAAATGTTTTCGATCCGTTATTTAAAACGTTCTTTTTGTAAAGTTTTATACCTTTTAAAAATTTTGTGGAGCAGAGTGTAAAGAATAAATATGTTTGATTTGTTATGAGCAGCCACGATTTGTAATAAGGCGACTTGTGCTTAAGTATGCAATATTTATTTAATATGAATCCTCTAAAGTATGCAACACATTTCCTGAAAACATTAATGGTGAATGATGGGACTTGAAAGCAAAAGATATACGATGCATCACTTTTCGTGAGGCGGACAATCCAAAACAAAATTTTGCAGACGTTCCTTAATTTTTGGCATAACTACACTTCTAGTAGACATAAATGTGAAAGCCAAATAGTTTTTTATATGATGTTTATTTTTCAAGTTATGGGTAGCTAATGTCGTTTTTGAAAAAAAAAAATCAATTTTTTCCGAACTAAAAAATTAAAATTAGTGATTCTTTTTAAAAAATATTTGTGGCTCTTCAAAAATGTCGAAACTTTTTAAATTGCAATTTCTAACTCTTCAGACTCTATGTACGAAATAAGACTACCGTTTGAATACCCCAATTATTTAAGCAAACGCCTGATAGTATGCAGTATATTGTAGAATACAAAGCAAAACGCACTGAAAGATGAAACAGTCACATTTTTAAATTTAAGGCCTGGTACGGAGTTCTTACGTTTAATTTAACGTTTTTAAATTTACATTTATTTCTACACGGAAAAAAAATCGTGTAGCCTTTTGTGTAGAATTATGTTTGCATACACACAAATTAATTTATTTTTGAATTTACATACAACCCAAAAAAAAAAAAACTAAAAACATATTAATACAAATTGATGAAAATTAGAAATGTCAAAAATATCGTGACGAAACAATTGTATGAACATTAATTTTTGTTTCAGTTGACTGAAAGAAGTCTACACTCATATTTATAACATCCCTAAGATAGGCAATACATTATAAAAGTTCCGTGTACTTTTCTTTTGAAAGTCAGTACTAGCAAATGGAAATTTTTATATGAAATTTACCAACCTGAATTTCCGTAAGTTTTTTTTTCATACAGTTCATATGAGAACCTGAATTTCCGTAAGAACTCCGTACCAGGCTTAAATGCGAGGGCGGGTGAATAAGTCCGTGAATTTTTTAATTTTCTGCCTCTTAAATGAAAGACCAACACTGCTCCTGGTAACAGGCAACTGTCGTCTGTTGACTCCTGTCATTTAGTTGGTCTTTAACAGCTGTGATTTGCGAAGAAAATTTAAAAAAGTGAGTTTCGTGTGATCATTAAGCGTAACTTATTGCGAAAAAAAAACTACCAATCAAACTAAAATAATTGTTAAATACTGTGGGGACTCTTCGCCATCAATTTAAATGACACAAAAGTGGTTTGGACGTACAAGCAGGGAAGATGCCGAAACTTCTGCACGACCAGTTAGTCTATTGGATATTAAAAGTGAGAGAGATTGTGGAAGCCATAGGCATCTCACATGACTTAGTGGTTTAATTGTGGAATGATCACTTGAATATGAGAAAGCTTTGCGTTTTTACTCACAATCAGCCATAATCGCAATCTTGAGACAACTTCGCAGGAGTGTTCAGCGTTGTTCAACTGCAATATAGACAGCACAACACACCAGAGACCAAACAGCATTCAAAATCGGCACCAAAGAAGGCCAAGGAGGGTTCGTCAGCATACAAAGTCATGGCAGCGCTTTTTGAGAAGTTAGGATAATAACTTGTAAGATCGATGTAATGAGGATTTAAAAAAGCGACCACATTTTATCAAGAAAAAAATGTCTTTTCCAAAAGGATATAATACAATGGTGCACACATTGCAAGTTTGCACTGCAAAAATCCATAAAATTTTGTTGTAGTATAAATGAAACCGAAACGATTATGGCCACATGGTTAGTTTTTTCTATCTTGGATGAATAAATGATATGAAAATGAATTGGGCTACCAATTGCTGCCCCATTCGCCGTATTAATCGGATTTAGCTTCGAGTGGGTATTTCTTGTTCCCAAGCTTGAAGAAGTGGCTCGACGGAAAGAGAGTTGACTACAAAAATGATGAGCTCGACAAATAAATTTTTTGGAAGCGAAAAATGGAATAAAAAAATACTAGTTCCATCCTCGCGACGAAATTTAGCTTTCTGCAATGAAAATTGTCAAAAATAGTGGCATCCCTATGTGCCAGGACTGCCGGACTTTTTTCCATTTTGAAACGTTGGCCAAAGTATATAGAATTCAAAGCAGACTATGTTGAAGAATAAAATTATTTTTTTTATATTTTATTTTGTTTTATTCCAAAAGTCACACACTTATTGGCCAGGCCTCAAAAATAGTCTAGAATTTTTTTTCCAGTAAACAAAAAATGCCTTTTTTTTACAAATTTTAATAAACGTTTTAAACGAAATAATTGTTCAATTCACAAGCTCGCATTGACGTCGTATGCGTTGTCTAATCGTCTATTATACTCGTATATGCAATATTGTATTTTTGTTGTTAATAGTTTTCACACAAAAGTATGTTCAAATTATACGACTGAATTTTGTATGTTTTTTAAATAGTTGCAATGCCAGCCAGGTCTGGGAGTATTCTAAATGTTAGATTAATTTGTAAGAATCGTTTAAGTGTGTGCTAAAGGCCGTGATGCACTAGCCTACACGATCGTGCGATTTTTGAGAAAACACAGCCCTGGTATGATGGAGTCTATGAACATTTTCAAAAGACAAAAACAATTCATCAGATCAGTGTTGTATTTTTTCGTAGATCGCGCGATTGTGTAGGATAGTGAATCATGGTCTTAACTAGCACCAAGAAACAAATTCATCTTAGGTATCAATTTAGTATTTAGTTCATTTCAATTATATTTTCAAACATTTTAATCTCAACTGCTTATAGCGAAAAACTTAAACAATTTCGAATCTAATAATAATAATAATAATAAGTATCCATAGCAGGTTCAATTTCTTTGTTTCCAGTGAAATGAATACCAATTTTAATTTCCGATTTTTTAAAAATGAAATAAAATAGCGTTGCAACCAATTTGTCTGTTCACAAGCGCATACTCTATTATCGTTTTCTTTTAAATCATAAACCATACGACTGAACTTGTGAATTGAGCAAATAGATTTTTATTGAATAAAAATAAAAATTAACTAAATATGCAAGCAGTTTTCTTCAAATAAGAATTTATAACGATTTTAGAAAGGGTGTGAAGTTTGCAATAAAAACAACTGATAACACATTTTCTTGTCCTTCAGTTTATAATGAAGGTTAGAAGGACCTGCAGCATTCTATTTTAACATCGCCTTAATCATGATCTAAAAGCTTAAGAAATATACTGTCCTGGGGCATCTTTACTCGAGCCTTGAACTCTGGAACTCTGGTGTTATGATATTTATATATGTATATCTATAAAATATAACTACCAGTATTTATTTAAATTATATAATAAAAATTACTTGAGACACTTGGTTTATATGTATTTTTTTTAAAATAAAATGGTTTTCGCTTTTAATACCTAATATTCATATTATTGTATTTACAAAATATAATTCTAAATTGAAATATTATATAAAACCTAAAGCGTATTTCTTACCAGCTGGCAAAATGGGAGCCCGGCATGTATGGCAGAAGCACTGCATAACAGAATCGCGTACTAATCCAATCAACATGATGACTCAAAAGTTATCGATTTATTGAGAAAAGGTTATTTTAATGTACTAGTAAATTAATGTGAGAGATAAATTTTTTTTTCAAATTTAGTCAAATTTATTTTTTAGCACGTCCTTTAGCAGTGATTGTTAAATGACGATATGTTTCTCTTTTAGTGTGTTAATGATTTTTTTTATTTTTTTAAATCTTTATTTGTTTAACTTAATTCTTTTAATTTTTTATTTATTTTTCTGAGTTATAATCTTAAAGGGCGGTGTCTGAATTTGCTGTGAGAATTTATCTTTTTGTTTTTTGCTGTTGCAATATTTAAGACAATTTTTTAGAAACTCTTCTTGTATATTATTATTGTAAACTTTTTGGATGGTTTTCTTTTTGCGTAGAAAAAAAATATGTAAATGATCAAAAGTGTTTAATTTTCTTCTTTTTTTTAATGCAGACGATTTCTTAATATTTTATTTTATTTTTTGCTTTTTTCTCTTATAATTTTTTTCTATTACGCGTTTTCTTTACTACCGTAAAGACGTTTATACACGTTAGTTGTCTTTATGCGTTTATGTTGACAGTTCTATAGGTTCTAAATGTAACTGAAGTTGGCTGTAGTTGATTTTCACTGCACACACACAAACACACATATACAAACACATATACAAAAGGCAGCTAACGGTTATTGCGTTTTCCTTTTCCTTGTTTCTGTTATGTTTGTACTTGGTGTATGCTCAATGAGTACAACGCAAGAGAGTTGAGATATTTCGGTAGGTGTAGAGATTTGTGCTTTCAAACAACGACAATTTGAAACGTCATTCATATAAAAATTGTTTTGGCCAAAACAAGGAATTTTACCAACCCAATTGTTTCGTTATAAACGCAACGAAAGACCAAGTCAAACTGTTTATAAACATTAGGGATTGTATTTAAAGTAGCTCTTCTTGCTGGAATTTTCAATACGCAAGGACACTTTTCTTGCAATAAAACAATGAGAGAATAATAAGAAAAGAGCAAGTTATAACCAGCTTATGAGTGTTAGTAACAGAATGTGGTTGCTATAAGGGTACATATGTAAGTAGTTTATGAGTGCAAAAACTTTGCCTTAAATATAAATGAATATAAAAAACATTACTCCTAATAAAGGATACGTCTAATAAGTGTATAATCGAACAGGTTTTATATATGTATGTATGTATGGATTTATTAAGTGCAAGAACAGGACTTATATGAGTCAAACGATAATATGCTATTCATATTACAGTAAAGTAATTAATTTTATTTTGTTATATAACACATATTATTTGTCTAGTTATTCTGACCATCCATAACTTATGTCATACAAATTGTTACAATATCCTTTAAAAATCCAAAACGTAGTAATCGTATTTTCTTTTTTAAAAAATCTCACAAATCTTACACACAATTATTAAAAATTATTTCAAGCACTTTTGTTTAAAAGCCAGTTAATATTATATCAAATTTCTTACAATAGTACTCGTATCTGTCGGTTGTTTGAACTATCACTATTTTGCATAAAGTATTTAATAAATTTTTTAGTAAAGTTTTGTTAACGTTAACTCTGCTCTCTTTCCGTAAGTCTCTAATTTTTGTGTGTGGTAAAACGGTAAACTTATTATTGTAATGAAAATCACTGACCTGCGCTCAAAGGTGTTCAGAGAGCTTAATTAAATTATTAAAAAAAAACAACAACTTTGCCACCCTTTTCTTAGTTTAATATGTAGTTTCTTTTGCACTTAGCACACATACAAATTTTTTTATTATTTTTTTTTAATATGGTAACATAGTATAAACGCCGGTTATTTCGTTATTTAACCAAAAAAATATGTGTGCAAAAATATATGTACTCGTATGTATGCAAATACATAGAAAACAGAAACTCCTTGAAAGTTATAAAATCTGTTTTCTACACGTGATGACACAACCGGATGAAAATTTTTAGAAAAACAACAACAGCTGATCATGCAAATGAACCAAAGGATGAATCATCATCCTCGACATTATTATTTATATTGTTGCCAGTATTTCTTGATTGTTTCTAACTGAAAAAAAAAGAAATAAAATAACGTATGAGCAAGTGAGAACGTTATTTTACAAGTTTTATATAACAGTTCAAGGCAATTGAAAATGTACAGAAAGAAAGTATGTACATATATAATTGTAATGAAATACATTTTGCGAGTTGTCAAGTCAGGAAAGTTAATAATTTATTTGGCAGAGGCTTATGATGAAAATATATGGCCTGCTCGTAAATTGGGCACTATGCAGTTTATTATGCCCAGCACGTTTGTACATGTAAATGGTGGCGACACTGGCGCTGTGAGATGGCCAAAAATGCAACTCTACATTATGAGCATCATCGCTCATTTACTAAAACAACGTCGCAAATTAAATAAACTAGTTTGCCAGAAAACGAGTTAAAAGTTTTCAATTTACACAAGACTTACAGCCGGTTTGTGTAACACGTTGGCTATGGAAATCTTTACGTTTTCGTAATAGATTAAATTAAACATGTACAACTTTTCTTTAATCTATTACAAAAACCCCAAGATTTCTAACGTCAACGTCTTACACAAACAGGCACAAACAAATGGTAAAAGAAAACTTTATTTTTCTCTCAAGAGTTGAGTTATTTATAAGTCCCGGTCCACAAGACTTGCAATTTTTGTTGCTGCAATTTTTGAGAATATGTGTAATTGTTGAAATAGAAGTATATACCTTTTGTATTCCTCTGCCGCTATTTTTCACTAAAAAATAAAAAGTTGCTGCAACAAAAATTGCAAGTCTGGACAGGAACTATGATATTTTTTACATTATATGAATAACGATATGAGGATTAATTCTGCATCGAGTCAAAATCCTATTTTTTGCGTTATGACATTGTTTGAGTAAATGAGCCATATGTATTCATATTCAGTTCAGGACATAATGACGCAGCTTATTCCAAATTTAACAGAAGTCAACTGACAGTTGTCTATTGACAGAAGCAGTGTTGCCCTTTAAGAGACGGGAAAATCAAAAAGTCGCGGACTTACTGACCCGCCCTCGTATACCAATTAGTGTAAATAAAATTATCATTAAATTACATTCGAAACAAAATCAGTATGTAAAATTATGACAATAAATGTGGAAAATTAAATTTATAAGCTTAGGTTTAGGAGCAAAGTTTATCACTTCTCAGGCTTCACCCAAAGGTTTTCGATTGGCACATAATAAATAGACTTAAAGTTAAATATTGTCAATAAAGGTGTTCAAACAAACTTTCCTCAACAAGATTTAAATAAATAGCAATAATAAAACATTAATAAAAAAGCCACACGTCCCAAAGAAATAACCTAAATAATCCTATCCATATAGTACGAGTACATATGATACACTTTAAAAATTTTCTCATTAGATATCACTTTTCCAAAACAGAAAGGATTTTTTACAACAATAAGTTATAATCCTATTAAAATAATAGAACAAAAAACATTTACATACAAACATACTTGCATAGAAAATTATAGATGCAGGCATAAAGTTATCGCCAATAACTAAATGAAAAACAATGTGATATTTTACATGCCTCAAAATAACCTTAACGTTTGTGTGCAATTGTGATTATGTGTTAAAAGCATGAATATAAATTTATTTATCCTTTTCATGCCACAAAAATCACACCAAGCATGAGTAATAGAGCAAAATGCTTTTAGATAGTGGTTGTTCAGGCCAATCGTTAAGGGCAGCTCTCTATTAGAAACGATATAAATTAAACAACATAAGAATCACCCACTTGAGAGTGTGAGAAGTGGTGATTTGTTTATACGTCTCTACATATGTCAATGTTCGACACTGAAAACCTTATGAGCACAGTGGGATTTTTTTGTAAATAAATTTATTAAAAAAAAAAATCTGTTTATTTTGTTATGATGTTTACTGTTGTTCATATTGACTCTTATTAAAAAAAAAAGTTGAGAAAATCTATTTTAAAATTATAAAGTGCGAATTTTGCGGGATTTAATAATAATTTAATAATTCTTTTAAAAAATACATATTTCTAATGGTACTGACAATTTTTTCCATCACTTTTTTAGCGCTTGTCACTCGTAAGTCGGTTCGAAAAACAAAATCTTCGAAAGCAATTTCCGATGTACGAGTACGAGCATACATACATGCATACAAACATATGTTTGTGCTTACAATTTATTCAGTGTTGTGAAATGAATTTATTTGCCTTTTCTCAACACTGAAACAAAAACTCGATTCGCTTGGTATCGAGTGACATAATTAGAAAATTTCTTGCTATCGAAATTAATTTCTATTCGAATGCAATCTCGATCACGAATGCAGGAATTAGCCCGCTGATCCCATTTGATATTCAAAATAAAGCTGTGCCAAATCGTTCATTCAAGTGACCGCTCATTTCCATTCATTTTCTAAAAAAGAACGAGTTCGTTCATTTCGTTCATTCGCTCTTTTCAAGAAATAGAACGAAATGATAACAAACAGTTGATTCGGTCAATAAGAAGGGACAAATGCAGTATGTTTGCTATGAATTCTTTAGCAAAATAATCAAAATAAACAACAGAAAATATAAAAAACACAAAGAAAAAATTATATGTAATATCACAATCAAATTTGTTAAAAAAAAACTTAATATATTCTAAATTCTTAAGAAATATTAATGGCAATTTAATTAATTTTATAATAGTCACACTGTTACTTAAAGCATGCAAAAGGCTAATGGAAACGAGAACATGACAAAAAAGCCAAACAAAACAAAAAAAAAACCAAGTGCGCTCGGTCGTTCATTTCGTTCAATTGCACTTTTTATCAGTACTGCTGAGCCAAAACAGCTCAGTAAAGTAACAGGCTCACTTCGTTCATTTGTACTCGTTCGTTCATGAACGACACAGCTCTAATTCAAAACTCCATCAACTTTTTTATCTGACTTTTATTTTTTTTATTTTCCTAAGATATATTTTAAATTGCAATTATAAACGCTATGCAGAAATATGCAATATCCGGAAAATGTTTTCTGTTCACAAATCAAATGCTTTGTTCCCAAAAGGATTTGCAAAATCCCCACCTTTCGGAACAAATCCCCAACACATACATATGCGTGTTATTGAAACTTCGCTCGTGTTACCAACGCGTCTTATCATGTGATTAAAAGTGCGAACTGCATAAAATGTAAACTATGTAATACTTGTAATCTAACTGATTTTTTTTTATCAACAATTATTAAACTGATAAGATAAATAGTTAAGAATTATACACTTGTCATTCTAAAACGAGCCCACAGTTTAAATTTTATCTAGACAAATACACGTACGAGTACATACATACATATGTACATACATGAATACATAAATATGAACGTCATAGTATGAGAGAGTTCAAATACAATAAAAATAGAAAAAAAAAAGTGTGTGAGCAAACAAACCAAGAGCAGACTAAAAATTTTATAATAGTGTAAGTGAAACATTTTATAGTAAAAAAAAAATTTTAAGAAAATTATTATATTATTAAATTCAAGGGAAAAGTTGGAAATGGCGAAAAGTTGCGGCGCCAACTAAATAACCCCCATACCCGCTCTATTATATTCGGGGTCCCTTCCTTCTGTGTATGACTCGTTATATTGCATGTTATTTTTGTTGTTGTTGTTGGTTGTTGAATTTAATATAAAAGGAATGAATCATTCCGTTTCTCAAATCTGAGTGAAAATGTAGAGAACAAAGGAAGAAAGAAATTCAGAAAAGCATATTATATAGCGTCCGTAGAGTATTTCTGTTTATTTTTATTTGTCGAAAAGGCGAAAATTGCAGCAATGAGTTTTAGTATACTCGAATGAATTTCTTTTCTATAATTTCTCTTTGTTGTTCTTGTAGTCAAAAGGACTACTCCAAAAGTAGGGGAAGGAACACAGTTCATGAATTTTAATTTTCCAATATACAATACATAAATACATATTATTCATTTGATAATACGTTGTAAGATTTTTAGTTTGTCATTAGAATTTGATATAGTTTTTATATATTGATGGTATTTAAAGAGTGGGCAGCGCAAATTTGAGGTTAGTAAGTAAATTGGCTGTCAAATGATGAAATGTCTATAATTGAGCTGTCATCCTTTGACATTTATTTAGTAAAAAGTTTGGAAATTTTAAGCATGGAACGCTAGACTCTTGAACAAAGAATGAAATGATCGTAAAATTGGAGCTGCTTTTTCTCGTATTCAGGTTTCTGCTGAGACCGCTGTGCGTAATTTAATGTCCAAATTCGAGGCTCAAAGTACTGTTGCTGACAATAGACCAAAACAATATGCTCCTAGTGGTCGTAGTGTCGCATACATAGCTCCTGTACAGTAAAGTGTTTAGAATGAGCCTGGAACGCCGTCACCGTGAATTCTCTGCGCTACCAAACCATGACAACCGATTTTTTGTGGCCACAATTGGCTAATGTTAATACCAGTGACATTTGGTTTCAGCAAGACGGCGTCAAGCCACACAGCCGGCTAAACAATTCAGCTATTGCATAAGAAATTTCCCGGCTGCGTAATTTCTCGATTTGGCAACATCAATTGGCTGGATTATTTTCAGCAAACCAGAAACTGGTGAAGCTTTGTTACAAAATGTGGTTCAAAATTTTATGAAAAGAGCGGACATCTGCCGACTTGCTAGAGCTGGACATTTGAACGTCATCATATTCCAACATACGAGTATATTGGTATCAATAAAACTGAATTTGTAGATAGCAAGTTTCTTGTCGACATCGTGAATAAAACGAAGGGCAAAATAAAAAGAAATATTGTCCATGACAAGTACATTTTAATTGTAACATCAGGGAAAGGGGAAAATATTTCCAGGGAACCAATATTCATGATAAGGGGATGATACATTTGTTATGTTAGCTGCATTTTTTATAGTTAAAAAATACTGGAAACTTTTCGACGGTTTACTTCCCCTCGCCCTGAACTGAACCGTTGGGAGAATTTCATGCCAACAACTATTCACCAAGAGCAAAGTGAAAACATGGCACCATTTTCAACTTCTATTTTCATTTCTTTGCCTCTTTTCATTCCAACAAGATTTTTTTTGTTTAGTTTCTTTCTATGACATTAAACGAGTAAAACAAAAGGAGTATGAAGTTGGCGTCATTAGGATCTGTTCGTGCTCGTGTTTGTATCATAATTTCCATTTTATTTTTTGTTGAAATAGTGGCGACGTGACGGGCGGCGGTTTATTTATTTTTTATTTTTGTTTTTTTTAGTTCTTTTCGCCGCTACTTGCAGTAAAACAAATTGTAAAAAAAATGTTAGTCATACCCATGTGCTAATGTCTGTTGCACAAATAACATAATATGTATTTGATCTGTTTTACTGTTTTTTTTATGAGTAGTTGTAAAGGTTTATTACTTTGGACAAGAGGGAGAGTGTACATAGTCCTTGTGCGTTGTGGCCAAAGTTGGGATATTTTAAAGTTTAGGTAAAAAAATATGCCACCACTTTTTGGATGAAACACACGTTTTTTTAATTAAAAAAAATGTATTTGAGCTCTACACACTTTTGTCCAAAGTTTATCTATTGTTTTGTATCCCTTCCAAACAAATAAGATTTGTCGAGGTCATCAAAATAGGTATTTGTTTATCAGATGATTTCATCGCTCTAGTCAAGCCTTTTTCCACATAGTAATTTCTTTAGGTTTTTGTACAAGAAATAGTCAGTCTAGGGTAAGTCCGGAGCATGGGGCGAATGAGGGAGCCCCAATTTATAGATTTTTGCCATGCAAATTCCACTACATAGTGCACGCTTGCATTGGAATAGAATTCTTTTCTTGGCCAAATGAAGTCTTTTTTTAAATTCTCATTAAATCGTTATTTCTCACTGATTGTTATATCGAGTACATCCCAAAAAAAAAAACAGTCGCCATGAATATAATGGCTGACAAGCCATCCTTCGCCTTCTTAAGCGCCGATTCATCTACGGTTATGAAACATCACGAAAAATCGTACATATTGCCTTTGAACAATGCCAAATACTCCTGCGAAGTTGTCACACGTTTGAGTTTATGGAACGTTGTGAGCAAACGCGACACCCATATCTTGCGAAAAACTTTCTCATACACGATGAGATCATTCAAAATTGAAACCACTTAGCCATGTGTGATGTGTATGGCTTCCACAGTCTCTATCGCTTTCAATCTGCGCTATCCATCTTATTTTGTTTTTTAAAGAGAAGTAACACTCAGGCAATGGATGCATACTACTATTATACTAGGTATTACTTTCCTTAGGAAAGGGATAGTGATACAGAAGACAGGTGATGAATTTTTCAATTGTTTCAAGTGTAGAAAACCTCAACTGGGCGTCCGAAAGGTTCGGAACGCACTTTTTACCATTGAAATTGGCGTTTAAAAGTCCCCATAGTATTTATCAAGCTTAGCTTTGGTTTGAGTGATGTTTTTTGAACTTGTTTTTATCGTAGTTTATGAATTAATGGAACACATCTTATTTCTATTTTTGATCCGGCTTGTATATATGTATGTATACATATTTCCAGCACTTTTCGCTTATTGTATTCTGTGTTCCAACCAAATATTGTAGAGTAACTCCTAGTAAGTAGTTCATTTACATATAAACGTATAATGCGTACTTTTAAAGAGATGAAAACGTTTTTATTTTAATCTTTTGAAGATAATTGCTAACATTAACACTTTCTCAAGATGTATGATTAATTTCTTCTTATTTTTATTACACTTTTAAATCAAATATATGTACATATAAATGTATACATACGAGTACATATGTATGTATATATGTTAAGCAATTCACACTAGAGATGGGCGCGTGTCGAATTTTTCCAACACGACGTGAACCAAATTTGTACCAAGATGGCGAGCACGTACACAACACATTACGCTCGAAATCAAATTGAATAGCAAAAAGTATTTTTTTTTTAATTTCACAACTTTAAGCTTAAGAGATCCCTGCACAATCAACAAATTTGCTGGTATTGCATGTTTGACAATACAAAATTTTAAATTTGTTCTTTACTGAAAATTCATGCATACATATTGTTACGTTTTTACCCTTTAAAAGCGCTCTTTATGTGGACTCGTAGATTTGCGAAAAATGCAAAAATCTCGAATTCCAAAAAAAAATTAGTTAGGGCCCTTCTATATTGAGGTAACGATATTATACACACGCCTCACGATACTGATTGCGCTGCTTTTGAAGCAATACTCCCTCTGTCTGCTGATCTTCACACAAGCTCGCTCTAGCTACGCTCACTGTATATAACAATAATGACTCACTGGATTTACTTTACTTTTATACAACAATCAACTGAACTGAACTTATACTTTATAATTGTCAACTCAACTCAACTCAACTCTTAACTGAACTACAGACAACTCAAGTCTTGACTGAACTCGTAATTCAACTACAGACAACTGAACTGCCAGCAGATGCAGGACCTCCCGTTTTATAGTTAACCCAAGGCTTCCAGAATAATGTTAGCAACATCTACAAAATCTCAGCAGCATCTTCAATACTTGCTTACTATCGCGCCATTAGTTCATGTATTAAGGTTCTATATGCACATCATTATAGAAGCAAATTTATGGTGGTTGTTTTCTTTGTGTTTGTACGAATAACATAGCGCCTACAACTGCGATTAACTCTGACATAATATCTGAGAGAACGTCGGCAGGGAAACAAAAATAAAATGCCGATATTTATCTTCATCTCATACAAGAGGAACGCGTAATCTTACTTTTCTTATATTACAACATTTGATTTTATGCAAATTCTCATTGAGTTAAAATGTATTACTTTTGTATATTTAGTTATTTTATTTTCACTTTTTCACACAAACTTTAATTTAATAAACACTCACACATGCATCCTAATTTATTTTCATGTACGTGTGTTTTTTGACAGTTCATTTCATAAGATTGTTGGTTAGGATTTCTTATAACAACGCTCTCATAGAAGATCTTATAAGATTGAGATAACACTACTTTGAAGTCTACACGTAACATAATTATCTCTGCGATTGAATTTGAAGCTCTCATTTTACATATTATGCTAGGTGTACCCCCTATGTAAGTACTTCTTAACAAGCAGAAGCTATTATACAATTTTGCTCAACACAACACAACTTGAACACGCACGAAATCAGATGAGCCGTGCGTGTTCATGTCACGAAAGAAACACAACACGCGCTCATCTCTAATTCATAAATATGTACGTTCATCTTTAAATAAATATTACTACTAACGAAATTTAGTATTTATACGTCCTTTACTTTCTATAGTTACAAAAATGTATGCTGAAGTTTGTATTATGATTAAAGACATAACAACTTCAAACATGTATTATATTACATCGTAGCTTCATGTGTACAATGTGCAAATGTCCCAAATGTGCTCTTCTAAGAGCACAATGGCCATGTTCGTAATATTGTATTGTTAGTCGTTACTCTAGGGGCCGTCTCTAATGTTACTCCTCACTCTCTGTATATCAATTAGATTTCTTGTGTGCTGTGATGCTGTTGCAGCCAGTAGTAATAGTTTCGAGTATTTTTTGTGAAGTAGAAAACACACACACACAAAAATCGTATAATAGTTTTAGGTTTCTATGAGACTTAAGTTTAATGGGTGATATTTTACAATTTATTACGAAATTATACACTCACTCGCTCCCTTCAGTCAGCTACGGTTTATTTACTGTCAAAGTAAAAAAAAAAAGAAAAACAAAAACTAATTGTGGTCACCAGCTGCTGGTGCTAAGACCAAACACTACCAAGTAGAAGTAGCTGCACATGATGTGTTATTAAGAACACTTACCTGTAATGAAAATTAAAAGAAAGAAAAAGGTAAATTATTATTGTTATAGTTGTTCAAACTAGTTCTTTAACAAATATGTAGTACATTTATGGTTAAAAGTTAGTTAAAAATACAATAATCCTAGACAGCGGCCATAAGAGAAATGAAATGATCCATAAAGATGGGAGGAGAATGTTTTTCGTTTGAGATAAATTTTAAAAATAAAAAGTATTCACGTAAAAAGCTGAGCAGCATATTGCCAAAAAGAAAAGTTATTAGACTCTAACACCGATATATATAAAGGATTAATAAATTTAAAGCATACTTTAAGCCGGCTTTATCATACAAAATTCGCACAGTAAGCCAACATTAATTTTAACAATCGTTTATTAATACCAGAGTAAGTGCCAGATTATCAGAGTAAATTTTGCACATTTATGTAACTTTTAAGGGCTTTGCCAGGTCAAATAAAACGGGCAAGAAGTACATACGTATAATAATAATTCTATACCAAATTCCAAGGCAGATATAATATTTAACGTTTTTATGTATTCTGTGGTTTTCATTAATAACAACGTATGTTATGTATTTCCCATTTCGAGTTTGTGATATCAAATTGTTATATTTTAAATACTTTTGGATTCCTCCTAAAACAACAACACAACTTTTACCTATTTTTAAATAAGCTTCAAAAATTACTTTTTTTTTGCTCTAAGGAAAAAATTTGATTTTTGGACATACGCTGTTATTAATGAAAACCACAGTATTGTTCTTTGATATGAAGACATGGTATACGGTTGACCTTACAGGAGCTTACTACTAATTTCAAATTCAAAGTGCTAGAAAATCCATAGATTTTTGGAGTAATTAAAAAAAAATGTATTACAATTTTCTTGTAGGTTGGTCTGCCTTGAGTCAAGATTTCATTCCTGATGCATTATTATAATAATGCAGCAAATAAAGTACTATTCACAAATAATTTTAATTAAAATGTTTTACTAATAAATTACTACAACAATGAACTTACATGTAAATACACATACAATACAAAAGTGGAATTTGCCTGCCTTCCCCATCATCTTACTACTACAACTTCATATAAACCAACATCACGGCGTGTATGGTTATTATTAATTCTCCCGAGAATATAGTACATATATGTACAACGTATTGGCTTTAAAAATAGTTGAATTGTCGTTAATATTGCATACGAACTATTTCCATATTCACTAGAATTGTAAAATATTTAAACATCGTTACTGTTTAATCGATCAATTTGGCCGCTGACACATCAACTCCCTCTCCTCAACATCACCTTCCCCCACACAACCAATAACAACTGATTAAAATCGATAAGCATAAAAAAATTTATATAAATATGTATATATATATATGTATGTGTATATATGTATGTTAATACTTATATATTATAATGTTCTGAACGTGAAAACATCAACGTCAATGGCGACATTTACCCCATAATAATAGTTTAATGAACCTTCAATTTACATATATGTACATATGTATATAAAAATATATATGTACATGTTTTTATGCAAAAATTATGTATAAATATACGAGGGCTGCTCCAGAAACGTCCTTAATATGTGTAAGGTCGGTTGGTTATTGGTTTGCGGCAGAGTATATTCAAAATACATTATGACAGCAGCAAACCAATAACCAACCGACGATATGTCACTTAATAGTAACAGGAATGAGAGAATGCCAACTAAGAGCTATTAATTTCAGTTTCAGTAAATTTAAAAGCACTTTCGCTTAACAAATTTTTTTAGCACTTATAATTTAAAGCTTTTATAATGTAAACTATTTTCAGTTGCCACAATCGTATTTTATATGACTTTTTGACAAGTGGTAAAAGTTGCCATACCTAATACTACCCATTCAAATCACATTACATAAAATTACATAAAATTACAAAAAAAATATGAACAATTTGATAAATGAGGAGAATGATTCTTTTAGATTTAATATATTACGCGAATATGTTGCCAAATAAAAAAATAAGTACTTCTCAAGAACCGATTATTTTAGTCTCACGCCTTGTTACTCGTAAAATCATTAAGTTGGTAATCCAGTAGGGAAGAGCTTCCACCAAAAATGCTTAATTCCAAACCCGATTACCATTTTTGAAATTTTTTGCTGGGTAACTTCAGTTGCGTTGCCAATTGACACTAGACTTGTGCCATTTAGTTCATTTCAGTGACCAGTCATTTTAGTTCATTATTTATAAATGAACTAGTTCGTTCATTTAGTTCAATCGCTCTTTTAGTTCAATGAACTAGTTATGTCTTTTTAGTTCAATGATTTTACAATGTATATGTATGTATGTATGTAGATATGGTGTGGTCTTTGACAGATCTGTGATTAAAAACTTTATGAAAACTAAAATTAGTTAATTAATAAATTTGCTTTATAAAGGGTTTATAAAACAAAGTAAGTTGAAAAACTTTTTAAAAAATCTGACAAATCCAAAATATTTTTTGTGAATATTTTTTGTTGAAAATATTTAGTTCATGACCTCTGTGTTAGTTCATTTTGTGCCTTAGTTCTTAGTTCAAAAATTGAACTAGTGATCCTAAAACAATTGAACTAGTTCATTTAGTTCAAAGTACGGAATCGTTCATTTGCACTAGTTCGTTCATGAACTACACAAGACTAATTGACACGGCAACTGAAGTTTCGTTGCCATCCATAATTGAGTCATTCAACCCTATTGTGAATAACATGTTAACATGTTTTTGTTCCCATGAAATTTTTATTCCCCTCGAAGGGAAAAATGCTATTGTGAATCTCCCGTGAAAAATTTTGCCCACCGGCAGTTCGCAGTGAATGTGAAAAACGGGAAGAACATTTGAATAGCTTAAAATTTAATTGAAAATTAAACAAATTTAAGTCTAATAATATTCATAATAATATTTAATTCGAAGAAAAATATCGAAATTATGCAATGTAATGATTCAGTTCGCCTGCAAAAATAATCAAGGGAAAAATGAAAAAATCCGAGAAAAATATTCATGTTAAAGGCAATAAAGAAAGGGGAAATCATTTCTAGGGTAAAATTATTCACGATTACAATTTGCTGAAAAGGGGAAATATTTCGAGGAAAAAATGTCCACAAAAGGGGGTGATTAATTCCTTCTTCTTGCTGGTCCGAAGCATTAATGTAGAAAGTGTTCCATAGATATGTATGTTGATGGTTCTGCAGGCAATATAATAAAGGAAATTGCATACTTATGTAGAAAATTTTTAATTGCATTTTAAATTTTCTTTAATAAGTGAGCACCACCCTCGGTCTCTATACAAAAATCACCAGTACATACCATAAAGAAAATATAAAAACACATGGAACAACGCGGAAACTACCTTTAAAAAAACTAAATTTAATTTTGTAATAAAAATAAACTGCAACCATGCAGTAAATGTTGTTCTTCGTTTAATATTAAATTGTGGAATATTAAAAAAAACACCGAAAATTTGTGTTTTTTTTGTGAAAACAGTTTTCGAAACGCTAGCAGAAAAAAAAAATAAAAAAAAATCTTGTGTTTTATTCAAAGCAACATACATTGAATTGTTTGGAGGCTACAGTGAATAAAAAAACAAATATGATCACATGTTACATTTCTCACAAGCAAAAACAAAAACAAAACATTTTAAGTCTCACAATATCTTGCAGCAGTAAAGTCTTATAATAATATCAAGCAAATTGCAGTTTTCAATTCTTTTTTGCATAAGTCGAAATACTCGTATGTACAAATACTACATTTGGGGGAAATGTTTGAGTATTTTCCAGCAGCACATAAACATATGATATTGCCCTGCCAAGGAAGTGCTTTTGCATATCAATATTAAAGGAATGAACAACAATATTTTTATTTTTATTCTTAACACAAACTCGATCCGCTCTAATGGCAATGACAATTTTTGTTTGTTTGCAATCTGAAAAATGTAAAGAGATTTTTTATGTTTTGCTTATTGTTTATTGCTGGTCATGAAACTAGAGGGTGTTTTTTTATAGAGGTATAAAACTTTAATTTGGCAATACTTTTTTAACTGACCGCTTTTTTGTCAGCTGTCAAGTGATGTATGTTTGGTTTGGTTTGGCATTTTAACAGGAATAGACTGACGCCTGAACAACGCTTCCAAATTGTGCAAATTTATTTTGAAAATCACGCTTCTGTTCGAAATACGTATCGCGCACTACACGGCAAACATAGTCGTCCATTAGAGCAATTAATTCGATTAACTATAGAACGTTTTCGCACCACGTGTGCTCTAAATGGTAATACGCATGCACAGAGAAGTCATTACTGCTGTAAAGCCTAGCGTAGAGGAAGGCCCGAATCAGTCTATCGGCCGCTACAGAGCCATGATTACTGACTTTTTCGTTCATCAATTGAACAACCGTGATGTGCTGGAGCTATGGTTTCGTGCCACAATTGATTTATTGACGGAAACGTTTGGTAACCACATAGTTTCACGTTTCGGACCCGTGCACTGGCCTCCAAGATTGTGCGATTTAACGCCGCTAGACTATTTTCTGTGGGTATATGTGCCGATAAGCGCGAAACGATTGACCACTTCGAGGACAACATTCGCCACGTTATTGCCAATATACGGCCACAAATGTTGGAAAAAGTCATCGAAAATTGGACCTCCAGATTAAACTATGTCCGAGCCAACCGTGGCGGTCATATGCCGAAGTCATATTTAAATTATAATGCGAGAAGATTAGCTCTCGAATAAAGTAAATTTCATGCCTATTTAAAAAATTCATCATTGTTTTATTCCATTTCAAAGTTCTGTACACAGAAAAAAATTATTTTGATATTTGAATACGAAAATCGTTGATTCAATAAAAATATCTTTTGAATTTTCTGTGATGACGATTTTTGCATTATTGATAAATAAAATTGTATGCATGTTTATTGAAAATAAAGTCAATAAAGAAATTTAATGAATCAAAGAAAAAAGTTGTTGACTGAAATTTTATTTTCAGTGATAATTGTTATTGTGTATGTGTATGTATGTGGTGGATGAATGTCACATTTTTCAAACCCTTTTGGTTTGTTTTTGCTTGGCTGCTATTAAAACTAAATTTGTTTGGGATGAGTCGAACCGGCAACCTCTTGAATATTAGTACTAACGTACTTACCACTCAGCTAAAGAGCAAATCGTTATTGGATACGCAAATAATGAAAACATGATTTTATATGTTTCTTCTACATGTGCGCATTGCATTGATATAATTTAAAAATAACTTTGTTGTGTAAAAAAAAAACCAGCCACGAAGTTTTTCGGCTTCTTGTCGGAATTTACATGTATATAACACGTGCAATCAAAATAAACAACAACAATAGCAGTTCACCGCGTTGGGTCAATCAACAAGCAAGATAAACACCAAACAAACAAATTAAATTAAATGATATTTTAAAATGCGCGGTATTGATAAAATATCGTATTGAGTTAATGACGATTATTATTGAAATTAAAATTTGTTTTCAATAACATGGTTTTGTTGAAAATAATTCTTGTCTATTTTTTTCTGTGTACTTCTGTAAAAAAAACACCCTATAGTTGATGGATATTGTCCGCAAGCTGGGTCCAACTCGTTCAGTAGTTCATTTTAGGCACCTGTGATCAAACCCATTTAGCTCTACCAGCTAGTCTTACAACATTCAATTTAAAATTGTGTATAGTTTGATTACACAGTACAACAGCCAACACTTTCGAAGTTAAAAATAAATTTGTGGAGGCAAAAAAATATTTTTTTGCCTAAAAATTTAAATATTTTTTTTTTTAAATTCATAAAAAATCCAAAGTGGAAAAAAGTGCCAAAACTAATTACTTTCGCGTAAAGTCACATAACTCATGAGCAAAAAACACGAAATTAATAACACTTGATCCTTTTTTCCGTTTTGGATTTTTTATGAATTTAAAAAAAAAAATTAATTTTTAGGCAAAAAAATATTTTTTTGCCTCCACAAATTTATTTTTAACTTCGAAAGTGTTGCACATATAGGAAAACGGTATAGAAACAGATTAGAGAAATTGTAATTCTTAATTTTTCTAAATTTGTTTCATCAAAATCGGACAAGTAAAAAAGAAAAAATTTAAAAGGTCAAAAAAAAAACTGACATATACGAACGCCAAACCCTTTGAGGGTTTTACTATACTGACCTAGTACCATCACCCTGACTTGGAATTTCTCACCCCCCAGACAATAATCCCAAAAATGTTCCACAGTGTTATAAAAATTGTGAGTTTTACAAGGACAAAGAAAATATAATGGAAAGTGTCGCTCTTGTTGTCATGTTGGAACTTAACGATCATTTGTTCGAAAAATTTCCTCACTGAGCTATTTCAGCCTGTCGCCAACATTTCAGGTTCTCCACTTTAACATTGTCGTGCATCCGTCTTCCAAGATGACTGAAAGACATGGCGAACTGGTCAAATTGACAATTGTGTAACGATATGTATGAATGTATTTACATATGTACTTAAAATATGTAATAAAACATTAGAAAATATGTTGATTGCCCAGCAAACAATTTCAGACAAGGTAGTCGAGTTTGGAATTAAGCATCTTTGGTGGAAGCTCTTCCCTACTGGATTACCAACTTAATGGTTTTAAAAAAGGCGTGAGACTAAAAGAAGCACTTACTTTTTATTTGGCAACATGTTCACGTAATATATTAAATCTAAAACAATAATTCTCCTCATTTATAAAATTGTTCACAATTTTTTTAAATTTTATGTAATGTAATTTGTAAGCGATTAATGAAATTTGGCAATCAGAGAAGTAAGTCATTATATGTAATTTGTTGCTGGGTGTTTATTGCAATTTCATATTCATTGTATTTATGTAATGTTTGTATGTATGCATGTATGTATATCTAGTTACAATTTGTAAATCATAGCCTGACAAATTTAGTTTTCTAATGGTCAAGAACCTCATTCGAGAGCCCACTTATTTCCCTTATTATATATACAAGCAGTTATGAAAAAATACCATGATACATGAATATTTTTGCATGCCATCATCATCTAGATAGTATTGCATAGTTCAAAAGCTTGCTTTTTTCCTTTTGTAATGGTTGCTACAAAAAAAAAACAAGACCACAAATCGTTATTGCATTTGTATTACAACTGAAAAAATAATTCAACTGCTGCATTTAAGTAAAAAACGCCCAGTTTTTCTTTAATATCAACAAAAGACCCACGCAGCGAAATAAAGTCAAATTGTATTGCCAGACAAGTCACAACAAAAAGCAGTGGGACGATGACGACCGAAGAATTTATTATAGAAGTAAAAAATTTCATTGTCACAAAAGTTTATTAAGTGAACATTTGAGCTGTCCACAACGACTAAAAATTTGATAAAAAAAATTTCATGCTATTATGGAACTAAAATTTGCCAAGAATTCTTCGCCGAAAATGTGCTCTAGCTGATAGATTTGACTCAACAAGTCTTAAGATATACAGCGTCTGCAAAATTTCCCTTGTGGCAATTCAACTTTTAGTTGGGAAAATTTGTATTTCCGTCCCACAGTGGGCATAGGAGTAGGTAAGATTTCCCAGAACGCATACAGGGACGACACTCGAACTCAACTTAACAAACAGACCGACAAACTTAAACGGCAAACAGCAACGCCTGGTAACAAACATGAAAATTTTAGTAAAAAAAAACAACAACAACAAACAAGTTTTTGTTTTGTTGCAATTTTACATTTTAACACAGCAAAGTAGTACGACAGGCAACCCAGTGGAGTCAAGACGTTGAGTAGGAAAAGTTCTCATCGTCGTCGTCAATGATAAAAAAAACTGAAAAAGAGCAAAAATTTAACATGTACAGAAGATGGCGTCAAAAAATATTGTATGTAGTATACATATTTATATGTATCCATACTACCTTAATACAGAAAGGCTCTAACTCATTATTTTTTGAAATCGAGATTTTTACGTTTTTCTTTTATCGAAATATACAAAAAAAAAACTCGATTTCAAAAGAATATTGAGTTAGGGCCTTTCCATATTAAGGTAACGATATACTTATCTCTGCAAGAAAAAGACAACTTGAAACAATATTGTTTAAGAACAACTTTAACGGGGAGGCGAACGTCATGTGGAGTGTTAAGAGAATTTATTTAGCGCTTCATTCTTGGCTGGCATTTATTACTTTAGTTTAAAAGTGGGTTGCTTTCTTTCATTCATATGCTTCAGTAAGTAACTGGAAGCATTTTCAAAAAGTAAAACATCCTTTAACATCAAACAGAATGTTATAAAAACTCAACTCAGCAATGCGATGTAATAATTTGCTAATTTTGTTAGAAAGAAAATGAAAAGTACTTTTCACGTACGATTATAAAATTCCTTTTAAAAAATTTTTATTTAGTATAATAGATGACACAAAACGTTTGTCTTTGAAAATGCTTGGCAGCTTACATCGTCAAAGGTCTAATTCGAAGTGAAATACTCACTTTTGCATAAAAGAAATTGAGCACAATTATTTGATGTTGTTGTTCATTTAAACGACCTGCACTAACAAAATTGCTATAGCAACATTAAAAAAGTACGAACCATATCGTTTTTTTTTTTGACACGACTATTGATCCCTCAGTTATTTATAAATTTGAAGATAGTTAATTAAAAAAAAAAAAAAGAATAAGCGACTACCTCAAAAAAAAATTGTGGTAGTTTTCAATTCCTAAAATATACGAGGGCGGTTCAATCAGGAATGTCATAAAAAATAATGGTTTTACTGATTGTCGTTTTTTCTAAGCAATAATGGTTTCATTTATTGACATGGGCAACACTGCTCCTGCCAGCAGTTGACTCCTGTGAAAATTTGACCAAGTTACGTCATTTAGTATTTCTCATCTCTTAAGCCTGGTAATCCGTTCATGAAAAAATGTTGCAGATATAGTACTCTGTTTATCTTGAGAAAAACGTATGAAATGTATCTTCAACATTTTAAGTTTTCATGCGATATAAGATAGGTGGCACTTATTTCGCATGGAATTTACAACAAACACATGAGGCGTTTTTAAAAACATAAAAAATTGTAGCATAGTTTCAGGGCCAGTTAGTATTGTTTACATGTCAAATTTTTCCTTTGAAATAATCAATGTTGCTCAGCATTTTTTACAAATTTGAACAGAGTACTATGGTTTAAAGGGCAAAAGTGCTTCTGCCAATAGGCAACTGTCAGTTGACTTCTGTTAAAATTTCAAGTAAGCTGCATCATTTAGTTTGTGTTTGACAGTCATTGGTACGAGGTGGGATCATTAAGTCTGCTGCTTTTTTAATTGAATGTCTCTTAGAGGACGCGGCTACCGCGTGAATTTGAGAAGAAGAAGCATTATTTTTTGCGAAAAAGAAAACATCTCTCAAAGTAAGACTAAGCTTGATAAATACTATGGGGACTAGTCACCAGCAATTTCAATGGTAAAGAAGTGAGTTACTGAATTTCGTTACGGCCGTACAAAAGCGAAAGATGCCGAACCTTCCGGACACCCAGTTGAGGTCTCTATAAACCAAAAATCTATTTAAGTCAATTAAACTTTTGATTAAAACTTGAATTCATTACAAAGTTTAATTGACTCAATTACATTTTTTGGTTTTATTTTCAATTAAAGTTGTTTATTGCAGGAATATTTTTTTCCGTGTAGCTTTTAGATTGTCACAGTTGGCATCACTGCTTTATTTGAGCAGCCATTTAACAGCTGATAGTTGCTTTTTGTTTAGTTTGCTTTGAAATTTCATTATGAATGGACGTACACCAGAGCAACGCGTGCAAATTGTAGATATTTTTAATCAAAATAATTGTTCTATTCGTCAAACTCATCGTGCACTTCCGATGAAGCCCATTTCTGGTTGAATGGGTACGTAAATAAGTAGAATTGTTGCATTTGGAGTGAGGAGAATCCACAAGCTTTTGTCGAAACACCATTACATCCACAGAAAATTATTGTTTCGTGCGCTTTATGGGCTGGCGGAGTCATTGGTCCATATGTCTTCAGAAACGATGATGGTCAGAATGTTACTGTCAATGGTGAACGGCATAGGAACTTGATGCGAAAATTTTTCGTACCTCAATTAGTCAGGACAGAGCCACAAGCCACACAGCGGGCGCTACAATTGATTTACTCAAATCAACTTTTGATGAAGAAATAATTTCACGTAATGGTCCAACTAATTGGCCACCAAGATCGTGTGATTTAACCCCATTGGATTATTTTCTTTGGGGTTATGTTAAGTCACTTGTCTACGTGGATAAACTAGAAACAATTGAACACCTGGAAATCAACATTCGAAGAGTTATCGGCGAAGTAGGCCGCAAATGCTGCGAAAAGTGGTTGAAAATTGGTGTTCCAGATTGCGTCTTCTACACGCCAGCCGTGGCGGCCACATGACAGAAATCATATTTAAACATTAATTTCATAAAATTTTCTTTCTTTCATTGATATTAAAAATATATTATGATTTATTATGATTTAAACTTGTGTCACTCTATAAAAAAACACCCTTTAATATCGAACTATTTTTTTAATTTTGATGAATAGTGAATTCAATATGAGCTGACTTCTTCCTGAACGCATCTCGTATCCTGTTTTTTTTTCCATTATTTTTCTTTTGAAATTTTCTGTTTTGCTGTACAAAATTTCTTAAAGCTAAATAATGAATATTTTTTTAGTTTAATATTTATTTATTTTTTTGTAGTTTTTCTTTGAGTGTTAGTTAAGTAAAAGCCGGTTTTATTTGATTTTTGGCTCTTTCCTTCAACCCAAAAAAAGAAAAAATATCAAAAAATTTATTTTGCTGTTGTGCAGGGGAGCGAACGAAAGGAAAGCAATGTTAACACTACCAACAATGATTTTATGTATTTTTTTTTCTTCTTTATAATACAATTACATTTTTTTCTTTTTGCTTTTGTTGATATATTTGACAAGGGTAATTTGCTGTTAAGACTTTTTTGTTTTCGGTAACAAAAACGCAAATATATTGTGTTTCTTCTTTTCTTTCAAAAATAAAGTTCATGAGTGTATATGTATGAGTCATACAAAAAAAAAGCAATGACGAAATCGGAGAAAAACGTTGGGTAGGAGAAAATTATATTATTGTATTTCTATAATAAACACAATAAGAGGATATTGGGGGGATATGTTAAAAAAGAGAGTGTACTTTTGGGGGTAAGTGTAAATATGATACATACATATGTATTCATGTATGTGCATTACATGCAAGTTTTGTTGTTTACTAAGTGCTTGTGTTGGTAACAAATTTTATTTTATTTGTTTTGTTTCCTTTTCCTTTGTAGTTTTTTATTCATTTGCAAAAACAAGCGTCTGTTTCACTTTTTGTTACAAGAAACTACTGCCATAACGAATGAATTTGAATTGTTTGGTAACATTTAAAGCAAATTATTTTATTTGTAAGGGATTTGTTATTTCTTTTTTTTTTCTTTCTTTTTCTTTTACTTTTGCAGTCATAATGCAAGTACTTTAGTTCGACTAGTAGTTTAGTCAGATTTGCAGAGATACTATTAAGAGTTGAGAGGGGATGAAGAGCCCTCAAAGAAATACAAGAGCTTAAATTATTATTTCTTCCAAAAGTTTATGCATCTGAAGACAAATAAAAATTTATGACCCCATTTCTGATTGTTCGCAGATAATGAAAAAGTTCTTATTTTTTGCTTTCATTAATTTTTTTGCCCCCCTCTCTTTATATTTGCTTGATTTCCTTTTAGCAAAACGATATGCATTTCAGCAGCAGACAAACATTTGAACACTTAAACAACCTCCCCATGCAAGCTCTTGCAAATTTATTGACGTCATCCTGTTGTTAACAAAATCAAATTTTAGTTTCTCTTATTTACAAAAAGAATATGAATATTAAAGTTTTATTGCTACCCAAGGAAGTCATGCAATGCAATATTTGTGAACTACTGCAAAATGTTCAAAATGTAAATTCAGGGAATTTTAATCACAAAACCAAAGTCCATTCATTACTCATGCTGGCTTTCTTTATTTATCAGGATATGTATTTGCTGGTAGTTTCCGTTTAATTACTATTAATGCAGTTATTATGAAGTGTTTGAAATCATACTTCATTTAAATAAGATTTTCCAGAATAATCTTAACTCATGACCAAGTACGATGATAATAAAAAAAATACGACAGTGAGAGAAATGAGAAATAAAAAAGAGCAGTGCAGCTTAATAAAATGTAATTAGAACACTTTACTAAGAAGACAAGTGGAAAATATACAATAGCTACAAAAAGTAAGCACAAACAGTTAAAGCTTCTCCTTTACACTCACAGCGAGGTCTTAAAGAGAATTCCTCACCATATACCGGCACAGCTCAACCACTCATCAGAGACAGACGAATGCCTAAGCCGACACAATCCATTACCTACTCCACACAGCTCAACATCATCCATTAAGCTCCCCGGGATTGTCATACCCATAATCTACTAAGAGATCCCCCTGAAGGAGTTCGAAACGACAGAAAATACTTTCGAATTTGTACGGTAATGTCATGCCAATTCGAAAACATTTTCTTTCATTTCGAATTACAGAGGAGGCAATCATTTGTTGGTATAACTTCGACTTAGTTGAGGTGTAATGCTGAAATTTTTTGCCCAGATAAAGGCAATTATAAGGAATAATTTTTCTTCAGTAGCTCAAATCTATAAATCTCTAGATTTAAATAAACATTATTGCAACATTTCAAATTTCCCATAGAAGAAATAATCAGTATAAAATTATTTCACTAACAGACAGAATTTGTTGGTGTAGGTTATGGGAAAAGTGAACAATTTTTATTTTTTGCTGCATATTTTAAGGTTCATATGTACATGCACATCATACCACACCTCATTTAATTAACAACAAAGCCTCGAACTTGTTATTTAAATACACTTCTCTCTATATATGCGTTCTTAAATAGAAAACGTTCAAAGAACAAAGCCACAACACAATTTCATTGTTTTTAACGAACTGAGTGAGTGAGTGGGCAAAGAAAAATCAATAAAATTTATTTAACATTCAATACCACTTTTTAGCACTTGGTTTTTTTCTCTCTCTTTTTCTTAAAATAATAAAACATATAAGACATGTCTTCAACTTGGCAAGAAGGAAAAGAAAACACCTTGAATAAATAGCAAACAAGGTAAATCCAGTGAACTTACGCAAACATGAAAATATTTTTTTGTGCGATTTGGAGATTTTTAAAAACGTTATAGTGTTTTCACACTGACATGGTTTTAATAAATGTAAGTTTTAACGTTAAACTAAGTATTGAAACCTGGTTTTACCATAAAAAATGCAACCTTGTTGTTGTTGTACTAAACCCAGTGCTGCCAAGTTAATTTGCTCGGAAGCAGCTGATAATGTTTATGTTTATACGAATAAAAACCGATTACAAAATTTGTAACTTAAAAATGCATGCAGTCCAATAACAATAAAAAAAATTGCGGAGAAAAGAAACTTCTGTTCGTAAAACAACAAAAATATTTTCACTGACATCTGGGAGGAGAAAATAAACGATATAACTGACATCCATCGGCCGATAAAAAAAGTCTTAGGGCCCGATAATGGTTCACAACAGTTGTTATTTTAATGTTGTAAATTTAAAATTGCGATTACGGTTTACAATACTTATTTGAGTGTTATAAGTTTATTTGTTTATGTTGAACTTCTTGCGATTATGGTGGGGACGTTGACGACACAAAATCATTGTAGGAACATTATAGCTCTCTGAACATGTCTGAATCAAAAATTAGTGGTTACGCTTTTTTGGGCACATGTGTGCCAGATGAGTACCCGGCATTACTAGATAAAAAAAATAAATAAATAAATATATAATCAGCCGTATTGTGTATGTCGAGTCGAATATTCATCTACGAGAATTTTTTCATAGATTAAAGCAAACTTGTACACACTTCCTTTAATCCAGCACAAAATTGTCGTAGACGAATATTCAACTCGACATACGCAATACGGGTGAATGCCTTGGGCTACTTTTTTGTTCTGATTTGCTTCTCCATGTCTCCTATTAGGCTATGCATGTAGATACTTATGTATGTATAAACGAAAAGTTTCTTACAACTATTTTCGTGCAAATTCAATCTAAGTTACAATTGAGTTCAAAGTCCTTTTCAGATGCACGCTTAAATATTCTTCTCACATTGAAAAATATTTACTCCTACACGCACAAATGTATGTCCTCAATGCAGGAAACTTTTGCGTAACAAAGTATGTATTGAAAAAAATATTGAAAATTTTAACTGCAGCCAGAACGGTTGAGTATTGAGTATCCAACTAAAACACGTACAGGGCATTTACACATCAAACATGCAAACAACAAACAACGCCAAAATAAGACAAGTTTTAAATTTTTCTTTACTTTGTATGGTTTTTGTCATGTAACCCTTAAATGTTGTTACCTAAATAGAAACTTAAATAACAAGCTGGCACACGCAAAACAAACAAAAAGTTGACATTCAGCTCTTAAAGTTTTTGAAAGCCTTCACACCACTGCCACCGCTCACTTTATTCTCAACCCACATCCTTAATTTTCTTCTACATATCACTAGTCTTGGTGGCTGCGTTTTTGAACGTGTTGCTACACCACCAAAAAAGTTGCACGTTGCCTTTGTGTGTATTGTGTTGAGTGTTGTGCATATAAATTGCTTTTGTGAAATTTTTTTTCTTTAAACAGTAACAACAAAAACTACCTGCAGGCTATAAAAATTATTCTGCAAGCTTCCTTTTACGTTCTTTCAAATTTGGTTGTGTCAGGGTGATTTGATAATGTTGGCAACTGTTTGTTTAATTTCATTGTTTTTTTTTTTTGCTTCTTTTCCTTCTTTCTCACTTGAGAGTGTTGTTACAAGAAATTCGCCTTTAAGTCGTTTATTTTTCTATAGGGTCCGCCATCTAGCGTTTTTTTTCAACTAGTGCTTATTTCGTGAATGGTAACACTTAGCTCATGTCTGATTTGACAGATAATTAGTTTTATTCTTCCGCTGAACGAATATGGTTGTGTATACGCTTGAACAACGCTGGGAAATATTGTCTGCGATCGACTTACAGAAGATGCCGATTTTGCCAAAAAAAAATCATCTTTTCAGATGAAGCTCATTTTGATCTTGGCGGGTATGTAAACAAGCAAAATTGTCGCATTTGGGGCACAGAAAATCCGCACGCATACATTGAAAAGCCGACGCACCCAAAACGAGTCACTGTTTGGTGCGGATTTTGGTCCAGAGGCATAATTGGGCCAATGAGCAAGGAGTGTCCGTTACAGTCAATGGCGATCGTTATCGGGCCATGTTGAATGAATTTTTGTTCACAGAAATTGACAACATTTGGTTTCAACAGGAAGGCGCTACGTGCCACACAGCCGAAGCTACACTCAATGTTTTGCGCCCTGTTTAAAAAAAAAGTTATCTGGCGGACCCTATATTATATTAAAAGATTTTTTTTAAATGTATGTTTTCAAAAATATTTTAGACTTTAAAATTTTAGTTACTCATCATTCGATTTTCGATCTTCGCTAGCTATCGAACATCGAAAAGTGAATGTTAAATTCCAACATTTCGTTGAGCAACGAATTTTTTATTGAGCAAAATTTAGCTTTCGGTGAAGTGTTTCAATATGAAAGATTATTAAAAATGTAAGTGTTAGCGATAGTTTTTTAATTTTAAGTAATTAATTTTTGTCGATTTTATGTAGATCTAAGGTCGTAAGGACTAAACAATTCGAAAAATTACACTTATAGAGGAGCATCTTCAATTTGTTCTGCTCTTGCAAAAAAAGTGCACGAAGAAGTATTTTTTTGGCGTGAAATATTAATGAGATTAATTTAGTAGGCTATATATAGTAAATTGTTATCACTAGTTCTGAATTAGCTGTTGGCCAAAAACTGATGAAACCATTTTTTTTTGGAGGCCTATAAAAAACATTGGCAACCAAAATCGCCAAACTGAGTACATATATTCTTTTAATACCCTTTGGTAGTACTATCGTCTAGATAACCTAGAAATTTACTTCTGCGGTTGTTTGACAACCTTCTTGGAACCGACAGCAAATAGTTAAGTAGTTAACGCATTTAATAATACTTTTGTTATTTTTCATACACCACATACATTTTCATACACCACCACTTTTCTGATGACTTTCGAGGATTAACTGTAAATTAATTCACACCAATTTTGTACGCACTCACTGATATCTATATAAATAAAATCGCATTGTGTGTTTGTTGCTAACGGATGATTTCTGGAACTATAAGACCTGTGGAGCTGAAACACAGGTTCGAGTCAATACCGGGTAGGTTTTCGATTTGTTTTTGACCCAATAAGTGACCACTGTATGGAGTAATTTGTAGTTAAAAAAAAAATAATTGAGGGTAAGACAACGTTTGCCGGACTCATCTAGTAGTATTATAAATATGCAATAACTAGTGATTACTTTGTATGAGAGGGAGCCCTTCCTCTACTCTTACAGCACCACTATTTTGCTACATTTCGCGCATTAACTATATATCTCAATGATATAGTATTCCATATATGCCATAATTAATAATCACTTTGTATGAGGTATACCAATCCCCCTGCTCCTATCGCATATTGATGAAAATGGGACCACTTGTGGAGCACGCCATTTCATATAGAAAAATTCTTCTTAAAATCGCTTCACAAATGAAGGAGAAATAGGTGAACATAGAAAATAATATATGTACATACAAACGAGTATGTGCATGACGAACATATAACATCCTCCTTCGTTCAAGTCGGTTAAAATATTGTCCTTTAGGTTTTATATTGAAAATAAGCATAAATTTAATTTTTTTTATTGATGTTTCAATATAAATCCCAAACGATAATTTTCATTTTATTGAAAAAAAAACTGGCAGATAATCTTCGGTTTCATTACACTCAATAAAATTTTTACCAAGCTTTTCGATTTAAATACATATTTTAATTTTTTTTTTCAATTATCCTGCTTTTTTATTTAATTCATTTCACTTACTTTGCCAGACAGATTGATTTATTCGTTAGTCCATCAATTGGTATTAAATCTGTCTATGACATTTTACATTATGTATCATTGTCATTTCGATGTTGTTGTAATTATTGTTGTAGCTGACTAATGTTGGATATGATGCTGTTGATGTTTGTTGTCATACAAGTCAAAAATTCCAGATTCATTAAACATGCATATTTTTTTTACAAATGAGACGTAAAAAGTACACACATACATAGATGCATATATACACATATATGTATGTACACACATGCATACATATATGTATACATATCTATGAACGTGCATACGGTTGTTGTTACAGAGAATATCAGCATGCAACTGCACACAATAGATTTGTAATTGCAAAGCAAAAAATATATGTATGCATATGTATGTAAGTAATTAAATTAAATTCATGCAACTTATGAGTGGCACACATCCTTACGTACATAGAACACACATGCATACATATGCATATATTTAAGTACATATTAGAGATCTGCATGTTTACGATTCAAACGGTATAATTTTGACTTTTTGGCAAATTGAATATTGAGCTATCACTTAAAATTAAAAAAATTAAAGATGCTAATGCATGATTCATATTCAACAGTCTGCTCTCAATAAATGCATGTCACTGCTTGCAATTTCTGTTTATTCATATGATTCACAAAACGAGTCAATCAGTAAGATTGTTTTGAAAACTTCTCAAAAATCCTAATCTTATTATGTCTGAATTCATTATGTTAAATTTACTTAAAACACTTTTAAATTGTGTTTTAAAGTTATTTTAAAAATGCGTGAGAACATATACGCACTGTTTTATTAAGACATCATCATAATTTGATTATTATACAAAACAATCAAACAGTAAAAATTTTTTATTCAATTTTGCAAAAGGCACTTAAAAAAACAAGAGTATGTTAGTGATAGGCAGTTGTTAAAGAGTTAACACTGCAAACAATATCATTAGTACATATTGATGTTAAAAAACAAAATAAAACTAAATGTGAGTTGACAGCAAAAGTGAATCAACTCATGCAGTTCTCTGGTACATATGTACATATATACATACGTACTTTTTACAAATACCATAATTTGACAATTATATGAAACTATAAACTATTTAAAGGAAAGCTTTCCTGCTACAAGACCTTGAAAAGTTTACCGTAACTTTGGGATTAATATCATATTTCGACTTCGACTACGAGAAATCCGACGCCGTAAATGAAAGCGGATTGGCCATACACTCAGAAAGCCACAAAACGACATAGCGCTCACTGCTTTCGATTGGATGGCCGGCAAATGCATGACATGGAGACGCCTGGTAGACGCAGAAATCACAGAAAAAGCATACACATAGAGTGAAATAAAAAATCTAGCCTTAGATAGAATTACAGGGAATGATTTTGTTATGGCCATATGTTCCGCTTGGGAACTATGGGAAAAAATATACTCGTATACATATATAAACTAGCTCAAGTGTGCTATGAAACGAGCTGCGTTATTTTCTAACTTATTCAGCTGAAAAGAAAT
Organism: Nowickia ferox; assembly: GCA_936439885.1. Taxonomy (NCBI): domain Eukaryota; kingdom Metazoa; phylum Arthropoda; class Insecta; order Diptera; family Tachinidae; genus Nowickia; species Nowickia ferox. The sequence goes on from OW387026.1 coordinate 7,221,534, forward strand.
GACGAATTTTTACATGTTAAAAAGTTTACTATATAATTTCCATACAAAAATTTAATATAAAATACGTTGTTGATATTAACGACATAATAAAGAGAGATGAATTAAAAACCAATTAAATTTTATTGCTTATTTTATTGAGACATGACACTTTGAATATGATAAAAATTAAGATAATTTTTAATAGAACTTCTTCTTCAAGTTTATAATAAAACAATGAATATTTAATAGGATTTTGCTTTGCTTTTTAACTCTTAAGAGTACTGCACTTAACAATTTTCTACACTCTGCATGTGTCTGTGTGTGTGTATGTATGGGAGCGTGTGTTTCTCAATAAGTATTGCATACTTTTAGGAAGGATTTTTTAAACAGCATCAGCAGTATTTCAACTTTGCAAATAATCTTTAAATAATCCTTTTGTTAAAAACCTAAGATAAAATGTAAGGAATCAGCAGCAAGTATTTTATACACACACATACATATTTATATATATATTTTCTTAACTCGGATTTTATCATCTTTCTTTAAGTTTGTGTCTTTAAATGTTTATTACAACTCAATCACTGCCTTATTTCTATCTCACTCCCCTCTCTCTCTCTCTCGCTCTATCTTTCAGCTCATTCTATTCCGATTTGATTTTCATCTTGAAAATAAAGTGCGAAAACCTTATTGCTGACACTTACACGTACATACATATGTCAAATTCTTTTTATATGTTTGCAGTTTACCGTCTACAAACTTTATCTTTTCATTCTATTTTTATTCCCAACGTCAACATGGAAAAATTTTCTTGCTATAAATAGAATATTAATATGAAATGCTTTTCGTCTAAAAAAACTTGATTGCAGATTTCTTTAGAGAAGTCTTTTCAAATAATAAGAGGAAAAACAAACTTTATTGTCACAGGATTGAGCCGTTTCGAGGACTGGTAACATTAAAAAAATCTTAAATGAGATTCTGCTATACCATACCTTACTTATTGATCGATTTTTGGAGACACCGAATTAAATAAATAATAAAAAACTAGTTTATCAGAAAACGAGTTTAAAGTTTTCAATTTACACACAACTTAATGAAAAAAGAATTTTATTTTGCTTTCAAGAGTTGAGTAAACCAGATATTTTTATGAAATTTTTACACAATATGAAGAACGATATGAGGATTAATTCAGCATCATTAAATCAAAAATTCTATTTTTTGAGTTATGACGTTCTTTGAGTCGTCAATGAGCGATATGTGTATTCTAAGAAAATTTGCCTCTGAAATATAATACGAAAATCATCAAAAATGTGTCTAATGTAAATTTTTGATGATTTTCATATACAGAGGCAAAAAAAGTTCGCCATACACCTCCAAATATGAAGTATTATTGCAAGGTAATTTCGAAAAAAAATTCAATTTCTTGCCGACGTAGGGGTCGCCTTTTTATAATTTTTGTTATAACTTCGGTATTTACAGTCGGATCTTAAACTATGATATATCGATGTTTTTGTCTCGAGGAGACCAATGTATTGCACTATGGGCCATTCACCTCCAGTATCCTTAAACTATAAATACCGAGGATATAATAAAAAATTTTAAAGGCGTAGGGGTCGTTCGGTGAAAAATGAGAAAATAATACTAAATATAAAACATAAAAATTTGAAATTTGTCTCTTTCTTTTTTTCGAAGGTGTACGGCCGGCCAGGACCTTAATTTTTTATTTATTTTTTTTTTTTTTGCCTATAAGGTATTACGCTGTAATGTACACATCCGATGACTTAATGCGAGTATAAGAAAGGTTTACCTTGAATTTTCGATTTTTTACTGCAGAAGGAAAAAACTTAATAAAAACTTAAAAAGCATTTACATGCAAAAATAATTTTTTAAGCGGCCTTAAATATATTATTTTTAATTTTAATATAAGCCATCGATATGTACATAAAATTTTAAATTAAATATGTCTTTAATTAAAATTCATGAACTCTTCAATTGAAAATCTTCGGCTAAGAATTAATTTGATAATACTTGTTTGTAACCACTCAACCATCCCCCATATCAAGAGCGTTAGCGTAGCGCTAGCATCAGCGTACGTATTTAAAGTATATTAAAAGTGACACACAGCAGTAAAAGGACAGTTTGATAATTTTTGCATTAAATAAATTAAAAAAACTTTTATTTCTCAACATAGTCAGTAGTCCTCTTAAGCTCGATAAATTTAGTTCAGCATTTTTTCACGTTTTTTTATTCCCTCAAAATTTACCTTATCGCGATTGGCAGATTCTGACTTCCACAACGACATTTTGGTGCTAGATTTGCACTTTCAACGAAATTTTCAAACTGCCCTCCTATAAGCATAGATTACCCACATTCAAATTGTCGCATTTTAGCTTCAAAAGGATCCTAAATTTACATTTACAATTTCTAACACAAACACAGCCACACTCAATACAATACAATATACAGACATATTTTTAAGCCCTTCATCAAAATATATTCCGGCATTTAAACGAACACAATTTAAGGAATATACGAGTACATATTTTGCTGGTTTTTATCCGCACCCATACCCACATATATACATAAAAATAAAAATGTGTGTTAACAAACACATACAACAAACACCATTGATTTATTAAAAAACAATATATTGTATATAAAAGGAAAAAAGGGGAATTAGTGACAGTAAGTAAATACACACACACCAAAATTATGTACATTTTACGCTGCAATGCATTTTATGTTGCAACAAAATTAAATATTACATACACGCACATGTATGGGCATTTCCACAAAAATGTTTATTTACTTCCGACACATTATGACACCTCCTCCTTAATAAATATCAATTTATACTGCACACAAAAAAGAAAATCAATCATAATAGTGGATTGCTTTTCTATAAAACATGATGGGGTCACATAATGTGGCAGAGATTGACTTTTCCCTTATGTATATCATTTACGGCCCTTTTCACAATGTGCAATTAAAAGCTAACAGAGACTTTAATGGCAAGTTTTGTATGAATAACTTGCAGTTAAAGTTCGTGTTAAGTCTTAATCATACAATGTGAAAAGGGACGTTAGTTTGGTAGAATGTGAAGTAAAGCTTAAACCGAAATCGATATGTTTATCAACCAAAGTTCTTTTTTAAATATACATATGTAAATGTCTAATCAATGACTTGTTCTACTGTAAGTAAGACAAACATATGTATACATATTTAATACACACACCAATACAAAATTTAATGAAAAATTCCTTCTAGTGTGTGTTAAAATATGTACAATTAATGATAAAACGTAGGCATAGCAAAAGGAATACATATTTGAAATTTAATATCACAACGTGACGTTGTAGAACGAATTAGTTACGTGCAGCATTGTAGTTGAACAAAAAATAAATAAAAAAAATTTACGTATACATTTTATAAAGAATTTTGTCCACTTAAAATTTGGGCGTGCAATAGTTTGAATTTTTGCAAATCTGGGGCCTACTCTGCATTTCGAAACGAAAGCAAATATTGTAAAATTTGTAATGTTAATACTTTAGAATTTGTAATGGATTTGTAGAATTCGTGGAAATTCTAAAGGATTTTCTTTCGTTTCAAAATACAGACTAGACTCCCAGATTTGCTAAAATTCAAACAGTTGCACGCTCAAAATTTACATGGACAGAATTATGAAATTATAGGTCAGCATAATACTCGTATATATGTATATATATATATATGTGTGTGTGTGCCAACTTTCATAGGAATAATAATAAACAAAATTACAGAACAAATGATGTTAAGTTTCAATGGGCGTAGCCCCTCTCGCTTCTAATACTCAAGGCTGTGTTATCCTATGAACTTAAGGTGTTGACAAAATTTAGGAGGAGTCATTTGGGCGGAGATATATAACAGCACGATCGCGTAGTCGTAAGTGCCCAAGTTGTGTCAAGTTTCGCAAGAACCGAATAAGTACACACAAACTCGTCACATATAATATAAAACTTTGATAGGAGTGAAACGCCCACTTTTATAAAGGTCAGATTATATCATTACCGTGGACTAGAATTTATGTCAAGTTCTGTGGAAGTCATATTGGGTACCGGTAAATATGTAGTATTATAGAAGAAATTTTTAGTGGGCGTGGTCGTTGTTGCACCCTCTCAGGCAAAAAAAAAAAAAAAGAATTCTTGACATCAATTAACGAGTACAACCTGTATTCCACAGTGTGGAGTTAAAATGTCCTTCAGACTCCCGAACGAATGTAGCATTTTGAAGGCAGGTTCTATCGAATATGAAATAGATATATCCATATTATAACTGACAGCCAGTCTGCAATTAAGTCCCTCAATTCTTCTTGTCCAAGAATGTCGCAAGGTACTGTTTAGGTTTAAGCAGCACTCACGTATCATATTAAATTGGGTGCATAAACATGGGACTATTTCAGGCAACACAGTTGCGGATGACCTGGCAAAGAGGGGAAGCCTACTCAGAGAAGTCGATATAGACAATCTCTGTGGGCTCTCTCTCAATCTCATCCTGCTGGAGACGCTTCGATGTTGCCTTTCTTAAATCGGTTCAAGACAGATGACGCTATAGCGAGATCCCTTTGGCCTCGCCTAAGCCACCACAGAACTAAAAACCTCATGAACTTTACTAGAAGGCAGTTGAGGAATCTCTTGGCCACACTGGCCAGCTACTGCGCTTTCGGAAGCCATGCTAAAGGTATGGGTCACCCGTACTATGATTACTGCTTGATTTGTAATGATGAAGAAGTGAAGGAAAGCATCCCGCATCTCTTCAGCTTCTGTTCCGCCTTGGAAGATCTCTGTCTAAACTTCCTTGGCAGATTATCTTTCAGTATCCTATGAGAGTTATCGAAAATAGGACTCAAGAATATGAGTCCTTATATAAGAAGCAGCGGCTGGTATGGCTGATAACTCTTTCTTATAGCGTGCGCACGCACACGACTCTTTCTCAACCCACTCTCTTCTCTCATCTAGTAACTAATCATGCCCATTATACATCTACCTTTTTCATCTTTCTCCTCCCTTCCTCAATTACTATTTTCCCTCCAACTCCAACAGTTAACACGAAGGGATCATTATATTGAACCGAAGTGGGCCATCCTTACCGGCAATCGCTAACATAACCTCACGTCATTAATCATTGTCAAGAATTTTGGCGCAAGCAGCAGCACCGTGGCAGACATTCAAAGTTTATAATGGCTCCAAATTTTAAGCGAACAGTTCTTGTTATTTAAAACAAACACATATGTAAAGAACTGATACTACTTACTACCATCTTCACACACTGAAACGTTCACAAACGCAAAAAGAACGAACATCATTATTAATGCATTTGTTTCATGTTTGTATTAAAGGTTTTCTTTAAACAAAGACAGAAAAATAACTTGAAAAAAATTAAATAAATATAAAGATTTATACATATGTACATGTCATACAACGCAAGAGGCAAATACTCGTACATAATACGAATGAGCACAAGCATGAGTGACAGGACTTTTTCAGAAAAAAAAATCCTGCAAAAGGGGGACTCTCTAGTTCATAAACTAACTTTAGCAATCGTCTTACTGACTGACATTTTATACTAAACACATAGTTTATGACAATCTTTTGTGTTTAACTTTATTTGTGATGATGTCTTTGCATACTACATACATACGAGTATTGCAAAAGTATGTACATAAGCATATTACATTTCACCTTTGCCACTTGTACGGATTGTAGTTGTTTTAAATGAACACACAGCCCCAAACATACATACATACATTAATAAAGTATACACATGTACATGTAGGGCTTCTTTCTTTTACCCTTTGTAGTTTGTTTTTGTAGTCCCTAAGGATTTATTGAAAATAAGTGTACGTATGTATTTGATGTAATAAACTCGCACTAAAACAAGAGGACAAGGCAGACAGATTCATTCAAACATTCAATATTTAATTCAGGAGGTGGGGTCCTTGAGAATACATACATACATAAATAAATATTTATATAAAGACTTGTGATCTGTTTGCAAGGGATTGTCTATTAGAAGTAGTCTTCTTGCAGCCCAATAGGCAAAGAAAGTAAAAATTAATAGAAAATAGTAAATACATATGTATGTACATTACTATACATTTGCCAAGTGCTGAGCAACCTTATCAACTCCCTTAAGACCAACTTTATTTTTCTTTCTTAGCACACAAACATGCAAACAAATCCACTTGTTTTTATATTTAAAAGTCGTGCATTAACGCTGGCATTAATATAAATTTCTATTCTAGTAAATCCTCTATAATATGTATGTGGTATATTGAATGGCCAAACAATAAAACGTAATTTAATGGCTACAAAAAACAACTTCAATTATCTGGAATATATTCACCCCTTTCGGCAAAAAAAAATAAATAAAAATAAATATCGAACAACAGTGAAGAAAATCCCTTGAAGAATGAATGCTCTGAAATGTTTAGAAAAATAATTTACTTAAGTAGGCAATGTAATTTAATACGAGCAAATAGTAATAAAATTTATTTATGCACCGGCAAAGAATGGCAACGGAACAAGAGAAAAACGAAAAAAAAAAATTAAGAAGAATTTTCAATTTAATACATTTTCTATATAAAAAAAAAATACTTGTATCCTAAAAGCAGACTTCGGTTTTTAGGTTGCTTTTGTTAAAACTTAAAATTCATTAACGTAATGGCACAGTTGAAAGATCAAATAAAAAAACTTTAAACCGTAAAGTTTCCAGAATAAGGGCGGGCTGGGCTGATGGATATTAAAAAAAATAAATTTGAAGTTTCAGTCTGAAAGGTAAAGAGAATAATTAATATTTTCTTTTTGATCTTATGCTGTTATTAGCAATTAAAATGCTAGACATTATTAGGCGTACTGTGGAAATTTAGAATTAAAGATTTTGCTGTCATATTCTGAGAACTTTTGTGTACAATCAAGATATTGAGCCTTATTGCGGTTGGCCTTGTTCGACTATTGTTGTTGTTGTTGTTGATTAAAGAAAACAAGTTAAATTTTTATGTAAATAAAATTGTATTTTATAGTCCTTGTTTAACATAAAATGCACATACATGCACCAAATACACCATCGTCGACACCGATTGCATCGGCTGGCATCGGCTCAAAACCAGCCCACATTTAATCTGCCCAATAGGAAAAAACTATACAATTTTGAAGAAAAATTTTTAATTTTCTCTTTAAATTTTCATAGACTTATTTGTGCCGCCGAAAATTCTCTCAACGCACAGGTCACAAAGCTACTCGACCGCCGCCGCCGATAATTTTGCCTCGACTTGTTTCTCTGTTGTTGGATATCAATAATTTTGTCTATGCTTTCCACGCAAAATAAGGGAGGAAACAAAATGTCGACAAGCATAATAACTGGCTTCGGTATATACATAAATATATACACACATTTATACGTATTTAGACTGTTTTGCTTATACTTGTGTACATATTTACTCGTTAAAAAATTTTTACTTTTGAAATAACAAGAAACATTTCGCCATCTATTGATCAAACTGATAAAAGTCTCAAAGCAGAGATGTACCGTACGTAGTCTTCTGTCTGTCTGTCTGTAGGATTCCCCTCTTCATTTGATTAAGGCATGTAGGAAAGGCATTTACTTCCAAGAAGAAAAAGAAAACAAGAAATGCTAAAAAAACATATGCAAACAAAATAAAAGCATCATAAGCGGCAGCAGCAGCAACGTTTAGTGTCAAGTGGGAATACAAATAATGACATGTAGGATTTAAAATATATAAATTTTAATCATTTTCCTTCGCTTTCCGTTGTTGCTGTTGTTGTAATTTTCTGCAGACATAACGACAACATAAGAAGAGGTTTTAAAATGAAAATGTGAAACTTAAGAAGGTTAAAAGAGCAAACAAAATACAATTTATGGCATGACGTTGCAAACAAATCTTCCTCATTAGAAAATAATTTAAGTAATGCCTACTTTTAGGCGCTGTAAAAGCAAGACAATTTATAACTAGAATAATTTAAATAAAAAGCTTTTAAATTTAAACAAATCTTTTGAGCGAGAATTAAATGGAATTAAAAAAAGGCATTCAACACAATTCAATACTTCAAACTGCTTAAAACAATTCTCTGCGTATTAAATTTAATTAAATAAAGTTTAAAAAGCTTCTACAGTTTATGCTCAATTGTGAAAACTTGTGAATTTTATACAGTGTTACAAAGAAAAAAAATATTATTTCTGTTTTAACATAAATTACCATGACTACTTGCACAGAAATTCCCTTCGGTTATTTTTTTTCCGTGGTGTGTGTGTATGCGTTTATGCAACTTTTAACCCCGTACATGCCACATAATTCAAACTGAACAACAACTGTTACGTCGTGTTTTTCAGGCTCATGCACTTTGGGGTTAAGTCACGATATCGATAATTGTCACAAGATTCTTTGTCATCCAATTTTAATTTTTAGCTTGTAAGCTCATAAGTTTTAGTTAATCTTTTTCTAAAAAGAAAAAGAAGAGATAGCCTACGAAAATCAGCTAAAGAATAAGACAAAAACAGAGGCAAATGTGTCCTTTTTTTGAAGCGTATGTTTACATAATCTTTTGGTTAACTTAATTATTACAGTAATACCTCGATTTAAGTCGCGTTTGGTTCCGAAATATGACAACGTTAATCGAAACTATGTAAATCGAATTTAAAATACTCATATTGAAAACATGAAACAAACACTTTAAATAAAACCAGGAATTTCCCTATTTCTGTTTACATACTCGTATAAGCAACTCAGGCGACTTTAGACGAATGACGACGTGAATGAAAGTTGAAAGGAACCAATAATATGAGGACGCAAATCGAAACGACATAAGCCGAGGCGACGTAAATCCAGGTATTACTGAAGTTTTTACAATTAGTATAAAACAATTATGAAAATGAAAAAAAGCTAAAGGCAAAAATGGCTTCCAAGAAATTTTTTTTTTCATTTAGTGGGTAGGGAACAGCAGTACTCCAGCGGGCTACAGTTGGAGATATTTGAATTCTTATTCTTAAACAATTAATTTTCTTTTTTCTTTAACAGTAGAAAATTTAAAATTGTTTTTTTTTAAATGCGAATGACTAGTATTTCTCTCATTATAAATACACGCTAAATGTATTAAAAACAAAAAGTCAGTATTACAAGCTTCAATGCGTTTTAACTACAAGCAAACAAACAAACAAACAAAATATGTTATGTAAAAGAATGTAAAAAGCACAAAATAACAAAGAAAAGTGAAAAATTAAAAATGTGTATGAAAAAAATAATAATGAAAAGAAAATAATTTCCGTTAAATGTACCACAAAAACAGTGATAAATTACAAGACGACTGACTGAATGACTGACTGATGACGGCTGGTTGTAGTTTATTCATTTTGTTTTGTAACTTTTTTTTCTCATAATTTCTGACAGCATAGAAAGAAGAAGGCAGTGAGCATTAGCAAATGCATGTAAGACCAATTAGTAACGTATTATTTAAAGTCAAAGATGTTAACAGAAGCAGTAAAGACAAGATAGCATTCATTGTATTGTGTTTGTATGAATGAAAAGGAAATGCATTGAAGAAAAGGAGTTGCATGAAAATAAATCGAAAATTTTTTAAATAAAAATAATAGGTGTAAGAAAAATATATCCAACATACATATAACATCATTGTTAATTGTTTAGAAATAAATATTTGAAAATTATTGTTATTAACAGGGACAGGGGTTTTCATGCAAATGCATTTTTTCCCCCTTAACCCTGATAATGGCAAAGACGTAATGTCTTTACGGAACAATGAATATGTGTAAAAATTGCATCGATTTGTTAGAGTAGATTTTTGCATATTTTGCTCAAAACGCATATTTTTGCATAATTTGGTCATAAATGCATATGTTTATGTGATATTTTGGTAAAAAAAGAAAAGAGAAGTAACACTCAGGCAATGCATGCCTACTACTGTTAAAAGGTGTTACCTTCCTTAGGAAAGGGAAGACACGTGGAGAAGGAAGAGATAGAGGAAAGCTTCGTTCTTTTACAACTCTGCTTTTTCTACACGTTTTTAATAATGCAATGTTGCAGCGCCTCTGGTGTTAAATGAGGCGTATTAAATATTTTTGAAGCTGCGTTTAGCAGCCATTTTATTGGTTATTTTATTTTTTTAATCTAGGAAAAAATGTTGTAGTCGAAGTCAAAATACGCCAATCACGATAAGGCCCATTATTTTTCAGTTACTTCTATTTTTTTGCAAAATCTATACCATTCTGCAGGCGTACAAATGTCACGTATGTACTTTGACATGGAAAAGCCTATATGTATTATAAACTTATTGAAAAAATATTGGAAAATAAGAAGAAATTGTAGGGAAAATGTCATAGAAAATAAGTGCTAACTAATATAACGAAGTATTGCTAACAAATATTTGTATTGTATTTCATCCCGTTTGCTAAAATATCTTATTCACTTTTTTTTGCAAGAAAAATAGAATAGATAAAAACGAATTAACAAATCCAACAAGGACGAGTCATCCTATTTTCCCCCTTTCCAACGATGATATTATCTACTCTTTCGGTTCGTCAGTCTACACAGACTGCCACAAAAACAACTCTTGCAGTAAACGTGGGCCGCATATGATTTAATATTTTGCTTTTGTATACAAATGCGTTTACACACGTGCTGTGAAACGGGAAAGAGTATGTTACACGATTGTTTTTCATGGTGAACTGGTAATGAGGCTGAATAGACGCTGGCGATGACTGCGAGATGCCTGCCTGCCCTCTTAATGTTTAAGCCAAGTGCAAATTTTTTTCAACAGACAATATACTCGTACGTACAAAGAACATATTTGAATGAATCAGATCTGTGTAAAATGTGCTGAATTTTATAACCAAGGACTTCGAAGAGGCCAAGGGTATAGGGAGTACAGTACGGACATAGATATGAGAAGATGAAAACGACTATGAAACCAAAACCGCATAAACATGAATGTGGTTAAATGCACTTAAGAGCCATGACGATGAGTAAGTAGATGGGTGGCATGCATTTGGTGGCGGTGTTAATGATGAGGTTTGTTGTAAGAGAAACAGAAGACTGAAATAAATCTGATTTACATACATATGTATGTATGTATATGAAACCAATAACATTAAAAATTATACTATTAAATCTTAACAAGATTAAATTACCTTAAATTCATTTTTAAATAATACTGAGTCAGACACATTTGCATGTACATACTTGCAAAGAAAAATTATTAAAAAATGCATTTATTTTTCCGTTAAATTTTATGTTCATAATACATGTGTACATAAATACATACACAACGTGCATATCGCTACCTTAATATAGAAAGGCCCTAGCTCATTATTTTTGTTTAAATTTTAAGATTTTCGTATTTTTCGAAACATTAGATGTTCTTCTATAAAAATATAGAAAAAACTCAATTTCAAATATATAATAAGTTGGGGCCTTTCTATATTAAGGTAGCGATATGTATGTACATTAGAGTGGCCGTTAGTGGTATGGTGATTGTTTTTATTTTATTTCTTATATTCTCTTCCCCCAGATCGGTTCAGTTTTATGTAAAAAAAAAAAACAAACAAAAATTCATATCGATAAGTTGTGTTTTAGGGTGTGCATCCGCTCCTCAAAGTTGGCCATCAAGCCCATACACTTTTTAAGTCTATAAAAATCAGTGAATATCTATAAATCGATTTAACGAAGACTTTTGAAGTTATTAGAAAAAAAAACGATTTTTTTCGAAAATTTTCGTCACCGGTATATCTTTCTAACGAATCACTAGATTTTAAGAAAATTGGCAGCAATCGACGTACTTTTTTAGCTTAAGAGCTATTCGATTTTGAACTTGATCGGCCTTATAGTAAAACATTTTTGTGAAAATTTAATTTGCGACAATTTCCTAAATCTACCGCACCGAATCGATCTACTATTTTACGAGATCTATGTTGAGCTAGCTCAACATATTTCCAGTGAGGCAAATTTGATTCCGATCCGTACACACATACATACATATGTATGTACATATCGAGTCAACATTTTATGAAATTAAAATAATCATTTATAGGATTAAAATAATCATTTATGCGCTCGTTTTCGAGTCAAAAAAGACTGTTCGTTCGGAATCATTTTCCAGCCTTATTTTAAATGGAGAACTGATCGATCAGTTTTTGATTATCTAAGGTAGTCGAAAAAGACTCAGTTTGGAATAGATTTCCATGACCCAAAAACTTAGAGATCTAAAGAAAACTCAATGTTCTAAAATCAGGAACTTCCTATTTTTTATAGAGGGAAGTTAAAAATAATAATTGAAACATTTCAGAAGTGAGCAACCTACATCCATAATAATTTATGCACAAAACCTCTGTAAAACTTTATTATTGCTTGAAAACTTATTATAACGAATAATTTCCTATTTAATAATAAATATTTGTTCAGTTATTCCTGCTTCCTGTTGCCTGTTTCCCAGTAGTCTCTAAGTGTAGTGGGAGAAGGGGAGTTTTTTGACTGACAGATTGTCTGTCTGATATTTCTACAGTATACAAAATAGCACTCACACACACACACATAATTTGGTACACATTTGCAACGCTCGTTTGCATCACTTAAACAACAATTACAGGCCCCTTAAGGATGTAGACTGGCACTTGCCATTAAACATTTTTTCATGTTTCTTTAGTGCATGCGTATGTAAAGCGTGTTTGTGTGTTCGTGTGTTTATATTCCATTTTCCCGTTTTAAGTTTGAAATAAATAATTTTTTTTTCATAGATAAAAAAAAAAATAAATGGAACAAACTAACAAAAAAAAACTAGAAAATAACTCCAGCTAAAGTTATAATATAAATTGAAGGCAGTTGCACATACTCGTACAACAACAACAGCAAACTTTGTGTAAATAAAAAATGACAGTTGTTCTTTTTTTTCCATGATCTTTCTAATTCATTGCAGACGCTACTCGCCCACATGCATACATATATTGCCTGTGTAAATGGGTTGACAGTTGGCTAGAAATATTGTCAGAACAATCAAGTTTACATACTATGAAGTCTAACAGTCATAAGGAATTAATTGATAATCTCTATGCTGAAGACTTTGCAACTTTGTCTTTCCTACCGCGGGCCTCAAAGATTTTCCAAATACATAGATGTTTTTGTTATCTCAAAACTTTCCCATAGAAAATAATAATATTCATTCAATATACATATATTAAATATATTTACACACACACATAAAATTATCAATCTAAAATCAACATACAAAAATTTAAAAACCATGTTAAATTTATTAGAAATAATATGTTGTTTATTTGCTTTGTTCGTAGCTATAATGCACTGTTGCGCTAGGTTGTGAGAATTGTTCTTGTTTTGATGTTCGTGTTGTGTAAATAGCCGGTAAGCTGCGCATTACCAGCGAAAAGTTTCCGCTGCTATGTGATAAGCAGTGTACTAGTCTTGTAGTCGGAGGGTCGCAGGTTTGAATTCTGCAGACCAGCCAAAGTAGTTTGTATTTCTTTTATATATAATTTTTTTTTATTTTTAGATTTAATTTCAAATAAATTTTATGATAAATGATCAAAATTAAATCATATAGAATTAAAGTTTAAATAATCATGATGGTATATGTTTAGTGTGTATCTAAAGAATATTTTATTGATTGCGTTGATTACCACGCGATGAGTTCGAGTTCAAATCTTGGCCAGGGAAGCCCTGATGCATGTGCAAATATACACAATTACGTAAGTTAAATAATTAATGAAATAAAATGACTACATTAAATTAAATTCATGTTGTTTGAACGTGAAATAACTTTGATTGAACATGGTTCATCGTGTTATTTCAGTAATTAACTTTGATTCAACATGATTCTTCATTTTAATTTTTAACAGTAGTGGAATGTCAAATCAACATGAAATAAAGTTATTTCAAAAGGAACAACTTTATTTGAAGAGTACTGTAAATCATGTTGAATTAACATGAAACACATATGAAGCAAAATCATTGCTGAAAAATTTTAAATTAGATTTTAATATACATACATACATACGTATGCATATGTAAATATGCATACATACGTGTACACTGAATACATGTACTATATATACTTTAAAAAACATTTTTGGGTGGTTTGTAACCCACCGTTACCACAATATATGGCCTCAAGTGAGTTGAATAACTGTGTTTTCATTCCATTTTATTTCATTGTGCCATCAGGCGAAAAAGAACAAACAGTCGCCGCCGCCTCCTTTTATATGAGCATTACATATTTTATTTTGAATTTTGTGTTTTATATGTATTTGTGCATATTTGAGTCAATTGTGATTGACAGTTGAAATTGTTCAAAATGATATTTTATGGCAGTTTAAAGTTTGATTATCTACCTTTTTTTTTTTGTTATCTTACATTTCGCAAATTTCTTTCTATTTTATTTAATTTTTCAATTTGTTTACTAATGCATTGTATATTTTTGTTTATAACAATTCCCTTTTTACTTGTATGTATTATGTGTGTGTGTGTGTCTCTGTGTGTGTGTGTGTAAAACAGTGTTTTTATGTTGCATTTCCGGTTCAATAAACCCATTTCTTTTTTGCTGTGCATACAACTTTTCTACCACTTATAGGCTGGTAGTCAGAGACAGACAGTTGTAGTTCGTTTGCAAATGTATTGGTTTGTAGTCATTTGTAGTTGTATTATGTATGTGCATGTGTAATAACGGTATTAAGCATGTAATACTTGCAGTACTAGTTCAGCAATTTCGTTTGCTTTTGTTTTCTTTTTTCCTTTTATTGCAGGCAAACCATATTTTAATCGTACATTTTTTCCCCAACAATTTGTAAGAACTTAGACAAACTTTTGCTAAAGTGGAAGTTCTTTTTTTTTTGCTCCTCGTTTGAAAAAGAAGTAGGATTTAAATGTTTCATTGGCATGAAATAAATTTAATAACAACTCATGCCAAACAATTATTTTGAAAATATATTTGGAAATACAACATTTTGGTACAAATGTGTACATGCGAAAATTTAAAAACGGTGGAAGAAGTAAAATTAAAATTGTGGTGCCCCACAAATGCACGAGTTTAAAATTGTAAGAGAATGATTTACCGTTTTGTGGAACTGAATTAGAATTTCACTAGAAACTCGTGTAATAGAATTTATTTAATTTGTTTAAGAATAGAATTAACTTACTTAAGAAAAAAAAAACTGCTTCTGTAAGGGTAGAGGATTTGGTTTCCACACACAGAAAACAATACCAATGTAAAATCACCATGCAAAAATTTTGGTTTAAGTGTGTTGGTGTTTATTTGCTTTGTTCATAGCTGCAATACGGTGTTTTGCTTAGTTTTGAGACTTGTTTTTGCATTTTAATGTTCGTAAATAGCCGACAAACTTCGCACTACCGGCGAAAACTTTCTGCTGCTGGCTAGTAGGCAGCCTAGTAGTCTTGTAGTCGGAAGGTCGTAGGTTCGATGTATTTTTTTTAGCTATAACTTTTAAAATTTTATGTTAAATGATCAATTAAATAATTTTGAATTAAAATTGTATTCATGATAATAGTATTTATGTAGTGTATATGTAAATAATATTTAAGGTTGTTGTGGCTGCAGTGGTAAGCGTGTTAACTACCATGCGATGAGTTCCGAGTTCGAATATTTTCCGGGGAAGCCAATTATATACATACAATAAATTTTTCCGATGCCTGTGCCAATATACACAGTAAGTTAAATAATTAATAAATTACAATGACTATATTAAATTGAATTTATGTTGTGTTATCTTAAAATAACTTTGATTCAACATGGTTGAATCGTGTTATTTCAGGATCGAATTTACGTTGTTCCAAGTTGAAATAATTTTGATTCGACATTTTGATTTAACAGTTATTTCAAAAGGAAAAATTTTCTTTGAAGATTTCTGTAAATCATGTTAGATTAATATGAAACACATATATGAAGCAAATTCATTGCCGGAGAAGATTAAGTTAACCTTGTTTTCGTAGATTTTGTTGAAATTTTTTTGTGTTCACAGTTTCTACAGGGAAGAACAGTTCCAAAATACATATGTATGTATGTATGTACATACACACATGCATACCCTTTCGGAGAATGTGTGGTTTTACTACAAAAATAATCTTCTTATATTTAACTTTTCCTAGACTAACTAAAAGCTAACTACAATGTCATCCAGAACTAACCTAAAATTATGTAATTCTTAAGTTGAGTACGTAACCGGATTTGGTGAGAGCCAACAAATTCACTCTCATCTACTTTGACACTCATTTGAATTTTGTATTAAAATTTTGCTGTTATTATTTTAGATTCGTGCTGATGCATAGTTCGAAACCCAGAAACATTTTTTTTTAAATTTAGTGACTACCAGGTGACTTAAATAAAATAAATTTTAAGTTAGTGCAGAGTGATACAATTGACTACCGCATAGGACATCGCAATGTTAAAATAGTTAGTTGTTTCCATTGGAAAGCAGTCCAAGTGTCAGTCACCACAAGTTCCGATATAGTTAGCTTAATGTTAGTTTAAAGTTAACTTAGTTTCCGACACGGTATATATGCATATGTATATATGTACATATGTATGTATGTGTGTATGTATATGCATTACGTTGCACAAAAACAAAATTTTTAAATCGCATTTTTTTACATAAAAATCAATCATTTTTGCACAAAATAGTATAAACGTTACAGTTTTTTCACATCAAAATGTAGACAAATTTATCATTATTTATTTTTTTCATTTTGGTCATTATAAAAAATCCTTAATGTGAATTTGATGTTGCAAATGTGGGTGGTGGGGTGGCATTTTGCTAATGAGTTTGAGCTTTTCATGTGCATAGAACGTGAGAGCGTTTCGGACATAAATAATAAAAAAAAAAGCATAACTAACAATTGGTTAGACAAATAGAAGTCCAGCACGAAATGAGTCTATACCACACATTAGTGGCTTCATTACCTTATTTTATAGTGGTAAAAATAAAAACAAGCTCGAAGTGAATTACATATATATGATTACATTAAAAGGAGAAAGTGTTTATAAAGCACATACAATGTAAATATGTAAATTTGCAAAATCATGTGTTTTATAATTTTATTTGGAGTTATGTATGTATGTATGTTTTCTGTGCCAAACTTAATGTTTATTCCTATTTCCAATGCTATAAATTGTGAAATTTACAAAAGTAATGATTTATCTATCATTAAGTTTTTGAAATCACAGTGTTTTGCAGAACAGGCCCGTTTAATTTACATTTGGATCAGTCCGGTGATGCCGCAGCCGTAAAAGTACTAAATAAATTCTATTTGTTACATACAATTATGTGCACAATAAAAAAAGTTTAATCTACTATTTTAAAAATAGCTCGTTTATTTAAAAAAAAAATACTGCTTGATTCGTTTGTTGACTATTTCAATCAATTCCAACTTTACCTTTTGTGTTTATTTAATTCGGTTAATTTAGGGCATGGTTGCAGGGAATCTATCCAAAGGTTCAAACAAAAAGCGTCGTCTATTTCACTCGCTGTATGATATAATTCTCAGTTGGTTTACATTGAAGTTTTTAGAAGTGTTTTAAGTTTATGTAGGCAGTTTATAATCGACAAAAGCTAATACCCAGCGTAGGAATACTAAATAAAATAAAACGAGTCACTTTTTAATCTACATATCGTGCCATAACCGCCAAAAAAGCTTAAGCGACATAATTTACGTACTTAATTTTACAGGTACAAACAATGTGTCGCTTAAGATTTTTTGGCTGTTATGTCTCGATATATATACATATGTATGTATGTATACATTATATGTACTCGTATGTATATTGTTTTTTTTTTAACAAATTTCAAATTAAGAATTCCATGCTTAAATTTACAATACGCTGATAAAGCTACAGATCTATTCGAGAGCAAATAGAACATATCGTTACCTTAATATAGAAAGGTTCTAACTCGTTATTTTTTTTAATCGATTTTTGTTTGTTTATTTTGACACAAGAACGTCTTATGTATCGAAGAATGCAAAAATATCGTTTTCAAAAAGTAATGAGTTAGGACCTTTCTAGATTAAGGTAACGATATGTATCAAACCAATTTCAATTGTTACCTACAGTTACAGTTGGAATTTCAATTAAACAATTTTTATCTGATTAGATAACCATTTTTCATTTGCAGTCTCCGGTTGGAGAGTCCAGTCTACATTTTGCTGAAAGAATTTTAGAAATCAGACCGTTGGTTCCGGAGATTACATCTTGCAAACATACCTACAAGCTTTACGTCTTTATAATATTGCTATAGAAATAACATCACTTTTAATATTCAATCTAGCACTTTTTATTTCTTTTGACTGTTAAAACTGCTTTAAACTTATGATGACCGACCGGTTTAAAAAGATGCTTCTCAACACAATAAAAACAAATAAGAAAAGTAAATTCCAATAACATCAAGACATTCTTCAACATTTATTTTTTTCCATTAAACTTACAGCACAATGCGTACGTACTTCCTTTGACACACTCCATAACTTGTTTTTTTGTTTCATTTAATCTCTAATTCTCTGAGGAAGAAATATTGCTTAAAATATAAAGAAAACAACAACAATAAAAGTAACTGCTTTATAAAATAAGATGTATGCAATACTTATAGATAGAAGCAGATAAGATGAATGAATAGAAAAAGAGAAAAAGCGAAAAAGCGTCCCTTTTTGCAATTATCTATTCCGGTCAGGTCCTAAAACATTTTACGAAATGTCATCATCAGTGTAGTTATTTCATTTTCCCTCCCTACTTGTTACGAGTAGGTATATTATTATATTAGTCAAATTTTTAAAGATAGATATACTCGTACATAATTCTAAATATTATTATGTACTGTGGGATCAATATATGACAATACCCGTATTTAAAATTGCAATTAAAAACCATTTTCACATCATTGTTTATTTTTCACTGTAAAAATAGACAAGTACATATATACATATATTAAACATATGCAAGTATTTAAATCTAAAAAAAACAATTTGCTATACGGGACAAAGGAGAGGTCACACGTGGGAAGATAGGATTGCACATTAAATTATGCAGCCGGTCCCTAACACGCTTATTCACGGACCCGACTTAAAAAACAACTTTAAAATGCTATCATACATACATACGAGTACATATTTACATATGTACATACATATGTATGTATGTACGTATCTTGAATTTAATATGTTACTTTTGTTATGCAAATGTAATATACATATGTAATAATAACGTTTTTAGAGTATGTATGTATGTAGTACATACATATCGTCAGCTTAAATGCAAACCGCATGTTCACGCAAATATTTAGACCTCAGCGGTCAAAAATTACGACTTTATTACGGAGATTCAAACGGACGTAATTACGAATGCATCTACCTACATATTTCTTATTGCAAAGAACGTAACTAACATAAAATTAATTATTCGACATATTGCCATAAGTCCACCTCAATCGAAATTTATTTGCTGGTGGTTAAGCATTGTCTATATAATTCATTTGTGCTTAGCCAAATCATCAGTATACTTCAACCATATTTTGAACAGTCACAAGCCTCTTATCTTATGCACAGACCTTAAAAATTATATGCGACTTCACAAATAATAATATTGTTGAAAATCACAAATGAAACATAAGCGTAATAGGCCTAGAAACATTAACAAAACCCAGCAAATAATTTATATTCGATATGAATCTATTTTATTTTTCTACACCTTTATATTTACAAATAGAAATCCATTGGATAACAATAAAAGTATTTATAAGGCAAAATGAAAAATAAAATCTAAATTTAACTTTTAAGAAAATAAAATAAAATGCTTAGCCACTAGAAATAAATTTCGATAAAATCTTAAATATATATAAAAAGGAAATAAATGGTTAAGCACAAATACATAAGTACCCATACTACAAGTAAATTTCGAAGAAAATTTTCATGAATACTTTATTATTGATTTTGTAACGTTTTTTGTTTCTCCTGTAAAAAATATAAAAGTGTAGTTACGTCCGTTTGCATTTAAGGTGACGATATGTATGTACACATCGCATAATCACATAATCGATTTTCGTAAAAAAAAACAAGGCCCAAAAAATTTGTCGTTAAGCTTTTTTGGCGATTATGGAACGATATATTGAAATTTTTGAACGTTTTTCGTATTTTTACAAAGACTAAAGAAGATTGCAACATTTTTTCTTCAATCTAGTACAAAACCGTTGTAGTCGTAGTCGAAGTATACGACCCTCGTAATTAGGCCCAATAACATCTAGTTCGCTGCCATTGCTAAAATTTTGCAGTTGAACAATTTGTTTCGTGCAGATGCTTTTAATTTAACGAAAATGCTGAATTGAATACTTTTCATTTTAAAAGACTTCAATTATTTCTTTATACGAGTACATATGTATGTACATTGTACATACATATGTACACAACTTACCTTCTTTGGATTCAGCATCAATTTGCTCGCCGGCAACAACATTTTCAGCAGGATGAACCATTTTTTTAATTGAATGTATTAACAACTAAAACAGAAAAATTAATAATATTGAAGTAATCAAATCTATTAATTATACATGGGCATGTTCGGAAATGCATCACTGCTCTGCATCACAAGAGCAAACTTTAATTTCAAATGCAATAACAGTTTGCTGATAATCTTTTTAGTAGTATCCATGTAGTTACCTCATATTTGACATTTATTTGTGCGATATCTACTTTAGTGAAGAACTTTAGCACATTTGCATCGCAGTGATGCATTTCTGAACAGGACCTATATGTATGGATGTATAAGTATATATTTATGTACATATATACCTTCATATACATATATCTGTGGCAATAAATAATAATGGCTCAAGTTGACATAAGTGCTTTTTCATTTTATTACATATTCTTATTCTCTTCTTCAAGATCTATCACTCAGCTAAATTTCAATTATAAAATGTTACAATTAATAAAACTATACGCATTTATATTTTAACTTAAAAAGTCTTCTTGGAAAATAATACATAAGCCATAAGTTAAGAACTCAGCTTATTTTTTTTTAAGGTAGCTACATCAATATTAAAATGTTCGAGCAAAAAACCTTTATACACTTACATAACTTCAATAACTAACAGCCCATTCAAATTATTCCTCATAAAAAGAAAACCTTATATTTAACTAAGCTTTTAAAAAATTATCTTATTTCAGGTTTTCCACATCACGACTTATGCATTAAACACATTCACCACAGCAGGCTACACGAACACACGACTTCAAATGCCGCTAGCAGCGTTTGTCGCCTCGTAGCCAGCTACGTAATTATTTTGGAGACGGCAGCAGTACCATCTGCACCTCATATTTAAGTATAAATGCATAGTTCAGTATTGCCACCTTCAAATATTTCGCATTTATAAAAATTAAATTACTCTTTCAAAATGTACTTATATGACGTAAAAGTATAAACGTGAATCAATTTATGCTTTAAATCAATTTTTGGATATTGTTTCTGTTAAATAATATGAAATAATTGTACGATAACATTCATTCAACATTTTGTATTATACTTGCAACACTGAATTTTCTCATTGTAGACAAAGAAATAGAAATTAGTTTAATTGGACTACAACGACAAAGTCAGCATAGACAACAACCTGCCGCCATGTTGCCTTGCTGTCTTCAAAAGAATCATTCCCATATAAACATGTGTATTCTATCCATGACATTTTGTAGTCCGTAGCCTGCTGTGGTGAATGTGTTTAATGCATTAAGCTTAAATTAGACGTGACATAGCCATAACCAAACCAAAATTCAATTGGTTTCTATGGTGAGAGTTATGGCGTTATGGCGAGTCACCTATAATCAAATACAGTGTTGCCCATTAGTTTGGTTCGAACGGCTGTTTTTTATGGTTATGGTTATGGCACCTCTGATTGAGCCTTTACTACCAATAAAAAATTTTTGGCCTTACAATATAATCATAGTATGTAGCTTAAGTTCACTTTAGTTTTTATTTTTCTGTAAATGGATTTTTTCATAGCATCTTAACTAAAAAACAACGAATATTAACTAATAAAATTTTTTTTATAAAATTAAAAGTTTTCTTCTAAATAAATGTGCATCTTTTTCGGTGGCTAAAAATTTTATATAAAAACCAAACACAATTTATTTTAGACAAAGCCCGTCCCACGATGTCACTAGAAATCTTTCGATCGAATACTTTTATTGAAAATAACAACAAATTTTTTAATGTTATTGTTGTTTGCAATACAAGTTGTCGATCGCACGATTTCGAGAGACATCGTGGGGGACAGGCCGTTAATATCTCAAAACAAGAAATTTCGACTTAAGCCATTATTATTTATTGCCACAGATGTAATAGGTATATACATACCTACATATGTATGTGTACATTTGTATGAAAACATGTGTGACACAACAAATACAAAAACAATCGGTCATAAAACGGTATACATACACACATATGCATACATATGGAAATATGTATGTATGTAGATATGTACATATGTATGTACTTTATATTACAATAAATCGATAACAGTTTTACATCTGTGTGTCATGTGCCACACATGCGTAAAACAAGAGTAACCACTAATTACTAATGAAAAACTGTTTGATTCAGACACATACATACATATTTATTAAGTTAAAAAGTTTCATACATAACTAATTGACAATTTTATAGAATCCAACATAATTGGAAACTGTTTTAAGACAATAAATACATATCTGAATCAAACCATTTTTAATTTAGTAATTAGTGGTTACGCTTTCTTTGGCACATGGCACGCAAGAAATGCCAGATGTAAACTCAGCCTTATTTATGCATGCATACATACAACATAAACATATTATAATATATATAACATGTACTACATATATGTATATGTACATATGTATATAAAAACATTAACATATAGATACAAACATTCATGTATTCATGTACATATCCATGGTAATTAATTACATACATATGTACATACATACTTACGAAATTGTACTTAGGTGAGAGAAAGAAAAATGTAGGTATGTATCTATGTAATCCTATAGATATTAAAGTGTTGAAGGATAGCAAACCGTAAGTATGTACTATCTATGTACGTACGTTTTATATAGAACTTTGTAAATCACAAACACAAAACTATTTAATTAAATATGTATGTATATATGTATTTATATGTACATAAGCATGTACATACGTTAACTTTTTAAAATTTTCATACACAACTTTCTGAATTCATAAAATGAATTAGTGCTCCAGGCTTTTTAATTTTTTCTTTTGTTTTGTTACACAACTAATCGTATTCTTTAATTTCACAATATTTTTAATTTATTTTTTATATTATAGAATTCTAAAGTGAAAGAATTGGTTTCACACACAAGAAGAAGTACTTTGTATACAGTTTCTTCACAGCGTCCGCAACAATGTAAACGATTACTTCGCACAAACTTTAATAAATTAAGTGTACACAAATAACGATCGTTTTATACTCATATAGAATTTACAACAAATAAAAAACAGATGCAAGGAGAATTCAGTAAACAGATGTACTACATACACCACCACCAACAACTACAACAACAACAGTGTTTGTGCAGATGAAAATGAAATGAAGAAGAGAATTCAAATAAAAACGATCGGTTGTGCAGAAACTTCTTTTGTTTGGTTGTTCTTTTAATACATGTTCCGGATTTTTTTATACAGAATGTTTTTGTTGTTTAGCATTGAAAATTCACAACAAAGACTTGTAACTGGAAGAACAACAAAAGGTAAATGAAACACACAAGCAGTGTGACCAGATCCTAAAATTTTTTGCAGCTAAATTGACTTAAGAAAAATTATAAAAAATAACAAAAGTGCTAAAATTTAATATCTATGTACTTCTTTTTAATAAAATAATTTCTTTAAAGTGCTTATTTGTGCAATTTATGCTTTTATTGCCTAACTAAAGATGGAGGTACATACCACGCGTCACGCGGAACCGCGTTTCTGGCTTTTTAAGCGTTTAACGCTATAAAAATGCAAAGTTACACACCACGCTTTTGAGGCTTTTTTAGTTGTAAAATTTCAAGCCTTTGCGGGCTATTTTTTTGCCTTGCATTTACGTTTAATTTTTCTTTAAATATTTAATGCATTTTTTTATCCATTGTTTCATAAAAAAATGAATTTCTAATAATTTTTGTGTATATTAGCATGTGAATCCGGCAACATTAGCTGTCATTTTGTATACAACGCGTGAAAGTTGAAGAATGTTCAACTTTTTGCTAGGTACGCGCGTCGCATACTTCTTTATATAACTTGCCTTATGAAAACACACTATTTCAACTTTTTTGACAGAAGTTTGTATCGCATTAGCGCATTGAACGCGTGTTATGTACTTCTACCTTAAGTTTTATTTCCTTCGAATGAATCCAAATTTTTTTAAAAATTTACAAATTATTTTTTGAGCATAAACGACATAAGGTAGGTATAATGAAGAATGGCATCAAATTTTAAAAATTTTACATTAAAAATCATACTAGGATTTAATAGATTAGGTTAATTTCGTCACAAAACAAAAATATGTATCAATTCACAGACGATTCTTCAAAAGCAAGCGTTATCTCACTTATAAGTATACTTATGTTTCTTTTATAAAAATCCTTTCAAATTTAGGTTTTATAAAATATTTTAAAGATTTATGGCCTTATTTATAAAAGGTTTATTAATCAAATTTCCATACAAAATTTGTTTTATAAACCTATAAAGCAAAAATATTTTTTATGAATAGGGCAGTTAAAGTTTATTTTAATTGAAATTTATTTTCTGGCTAAATACAAATGATATATACTATATAGACAATGCTTAACCACCAGCAAATAAATTTCAATTAAATGAATATGTAATTATTATAAGTTTAGTCAAACACTTACTTATGGATCTGAACGTGTGACAAATCTTTAACGGATGGCACAAAATATTCCACAGGCTCAACAAAATTTTCATATGCAATTAACACTTTCACTTAAAATTTTTTAATATTCACATTTTCGAATTTTTAACCCACGACCAAAAAAGTGTTATAAGTTCGTATCTGTCCGTGTCCATATATAGACCAAACGGCTGGACGGATTTTGATTTAGTTTTTTCTGTTTGAAAGGTGACTTGATCGAGAGGGTTCTTAGCTATATTTTAAGAATATCGGTCCAGCCGCTTAGAAGATATCACATCTTTTTTAGATATATTGGGGGTTCTTAAAATTTTTAATTTTTGTTATACACAATGTGGATGGACTGTTTTTATTTATTGTTTTTATTTTTTTTTTGCTTGATTTTTTTAATTATTGTTTAATACATAAGTACATACATAGGTATATATTAACCTTTTAAATTTATTTCGTAAACTTCTTTTTATAACAACTTAAATTTTGCTTGACGCCACTTTTATTTTCATCAAACCAATCAAACATTTCGATGAAGCATACTCGTACATACATAGTTACGTGTATTAGACTTGTATGGAACTCTTTCAGTAGCTCGTTTTTGACAGAAACCTATGATCAAACCCATTTATATCTATTATATATGTATATTTCATCATTGGTTTAAATTACATGGGTTTGATCATAGGTTTGTGTCTAAAATGAACTATTGAACGAGTTTGACCTAAGTCTAGATCAAACCCATGTAACTGTCGTTATTTCTGTCACGGTGTGCACGAATTTTAAAATAACAATGTGGTATACCTACATATGTATGTATGTAGGTGCATATGTATGTTTGTATGTAACTAGTAGAGCTGGGTCCAACTCGTTCATTCGTTCATTTTTGCCACAAACCAATGATCAAACCCATTTAAATTACATGGGTTTGATCATAGGTTTGTGGCAAAAATGAACGAATGAACGAGTTGAACCCAGCTCTAGTAACTAGGTACTTAGAAATCAATTTGATGATTTTTTAAGAAAACATGTACAAACATACATACTATGTACATACAGGGTGTTTTTTTAGAGGTATAGAACTTCGAATTGAAATAAAACACAAGAAAATCGTTTTAGTGTCCATCAATTTGGCTTTATTGGAAGGATAATTTTATGCCATTAACGTTTAAATATGATTTCGGGCATGTGGCTGCCGCGGCTGGCTCGAATAAAGCCAATTCTACAGGTCCAATTTTCAACCACTTTTTCGAGCATATGGGGCCGTATGTTGGCAATAACGCCACGAATGTTGGCTTCCAAGTCCCCTAACGTTTCTGGTTTGTTGGCGTAGACGAGCGACTTCACATATCCCCAAAGAAAATAATCCAATGGTGTCAAATCACACGATCTTGGTGGCCAATTGACAGGTTAACCGAATTAATTGCTCTGATGGACGATTATGTCGACCATAAAAAGGACGGAGCTTGCGGTAAACTTCGCGAACTGAACTATTATTTTCGAAATAAAATTGCACGATTTGCAAGCGTTGTTCTTTTGTCAACCTGTTCATGATGAAATGGCAAACCAAACTAAATATTAATCACTTGACAGCTGACAAAATGGCCGCCAGTTAAAAAAGTGATGCCAACTTAAAGTTCTATACCTCAATAAAAAACACCCTATACATAAGTAGGTACATGCATACATACATACATATCTATGTATCTGTGTATGAATGTACATATGTAAGTACATTTGTAAAAGCAATGTCAATGCCTTCTCTGTATGTTAGGAGGGTATTACCGAAATTGCAATTACTACGTACATACCTATATAGGTAAATACTTATTTTTTTTTATTGGAACAATGCGTCAGTAAATTTAAACTGGTTCATTGTTTGATCATTAAACTTGGCAAGAAAACACCAACGCATTTAATTTGTGTTACCAGTTATACTCCGCAGTTATTCATATCTTTAGCTAAAAGAGATTTCTTTTTATTCTTTTTTTATTGCAAATTTTGTATGTACATACATACATGAAAATGTACATACTTATATGCAACAACTCTCGAACAGTATGAAAAGCTGGCAAATACATACATACATATGTACCTAAATGGCAATGATTACATTTCTCCTTTAAATTAAAACAAAGAAACTTTACTTTTGTGCTACACTTAGGGAGGTATGAAAAATTAAAAGACCTACCAATTACTTCCGGTGCGAAAGTGTTCTTCATTCGCACTGTAATAGTTGGACGCGAATACATCTTCTTTTTCTTTAGGTCTTGCCGTACTTAACTGATGTGTTTATTTAATTATATTAGTTCCCACAATACCTATTTAATTTTTATTTATTTATTTTATTGATGACTTTTTTAACTAAATTTAACTTTTTGCTAAAATGTTGACAAAATTGCTTATTAATTTTTTGTTTCATATTTCACACGTTTCATCGCAAAGCAGCTGGCTTAAACGTTCTCTTCTCTTCTTCTTTTTCTTTCGAATCAATTATTCCACATCCGTGAATAACTAAAGGCCGAGTCACACAGAATCCTTCATACGTTATACATACGTATGACTTCGTTGGAGAAAGCTTATCGTCTTACTTTTGAAGTTGCCGTAGCGTTTAAATCTGGATGTTAGTTAAGGTGTCTTTACATGGTAATACAATGTATTATGACATGCCAAATAATGCTGTAGAATGTACAAAATCTTATCATGTAAACGCATAATGTATCGAGTAGGATAAAATACGGATAGAAAATTTGACAAGCGGTCGGTAAATGTTTATTTTCTAAACTATTTTAGACACTTATGTATTCTCATCACACCAGAGCTGTATTTTAAATTAAAATTCGGCAGTATTAATGGTATTTATTGAAGGTGTTAACACTTTTACAAAAACAACCAAAATCAACTCAGAAAATTTTCATGTTGTTTGTGTAAATATTGTGCAACTGCAACCATCAAGTAGCTGATGGTACAGCAAAAGCAAACAAACGATAAACAAACCTATAAAAAATTTTATGTTCTAGTAAAATTACATTGAAATAATAAAATGTTTTCTCCAATATTAGTACACATATTTTTTTTTGCAATTTTCCAATTTTTGTTATTAACTCAGCAGCTTAATATCTTTGCTTGTATTTTAGTTTTAGTATCAGTGTAAACATGAAAAATTCCTACAACAGACTTTTGTTGCCTTTTGAGCCGACGAAAATGGGTACATTTTGCCGATAGTGGGATGCCTAAAGCTTTCACAGAACTTCTATTTTAGAACTATGTATATATCGCTGCAAATTTATAATAATAATTCGTACTCATAGTAGGTATATTATATTGCATTAAATTTTATTATAAAACTTTAAAATGAAGCATTAAACAAAGTGTAATATTTAGAAATACATAACGTAAGTATATACCTACGAGTATACAATTATCGATTCATTACTGCAAGAGAGTCATAACTCAAGAAATGGGTTTTTTTTAAATTTAATATTACAGAATAAGACGTCGTATCGTTGTTTATGTTGAGAGCAAAATTACATTTTATTTTAATTAATTAGAAACTTTAAATTCGTTTTTTATAAAACAAGTTTCTTTGCTTTATGACTATCTTGCAGCAAGGACTCAAGAAGTACTATGTATGTATGTTTTTTTTGGAAGCAGATTCAAGAACTTGCTTTTGCTAAATGGAATAGCGAAAATAAAGTTTGAAAACTTGCTGAATTATTATATTTGGGGAATACCTACTTCAGTTTCAACTACTTTCTGGTGATGTCCTTGCTGATTCCCTACTTGTACATGTGCTTTCAATAATGGCACTACTTCCTTATTTAATATTTGATGAACAAAAGAGGTGACCTGTTGATGAACGAAAGAATTTTCTAATTGCGCTTGATGCTGTCCATGCTCAACTTGCTCTTGTTGCTTTTGTTGTTCGAAATGACTTTCAATTTGGGGATAATATTGAATATGTACATTTTCCACTTTCGCGGGTACAAAGGAATTAGAAAATTGCTTCGGTTCCCAATTCAACTGAGACAGGGCTTGTAAGAGTTTGCATGTTTTCTTAATCCAGGCTTTGTTTTCATTATTTTCAGTTTGGCTTAAGAGGTTGCGTTCAACTTCGTCAACAGACCAATTGCTTTTAAGGAAGGCAACAATTTTTTCTCTTGTAGAAGTTTGAAATTCATCGAGTTCTTCATTCTTAACCAAGCCTTGGGATTCTAAACGTGCAACTTCCTGCTTAATAAATTCGTGTATTTCTGATGATGCCTGAAAATAAAAGTTACATATTAACTATTAAGTAAAGCTAATTTCATTTCAAACGCAAGAACTTACTCCAAAATTGTGGTTGTTTTGTGTCAAATCAAGTATTAACTTAAAGTCTTGTAAAGTCGCTTCGTTTTCCCGTAAAATGTTTGATACAAGCTTTCTTAATTTTTGCTGCCAAATTTCATTTTGAGATTTGTATTTTGCTTCAAGCAAGCGCTTCAATAATTGCCTTTCCCACAGTACCAATTCTGCACTGCTGATATGATATTCACTTGCCATATTTTGTAAGTGATTGCGGTCTTTGGCAATTTGAGCTTCAACACTGACATTAGAGGTGGCTTCTTTATTACAAATCTCTTCCACGCGGTTTCGTTCAGAATTCAAAAATTCGATGATTGCATTCAAGCGGGCCAATTGGCTTTGCAGCCATTTGTCTAAATCAGTTTCTTTAGTATTGTATTGCTGGGATATCTCATTTTCTCGTTCATTTTTTAAATTAAATGCTTTTTGGCAGTTTTCAAGTGCTTGGAAAAATTCTACGGATTTGGTTTTTACATTTGTCGAATAATCGTCGACTTGGCTGGTGATTTCTTCAAGTATTTGATTGTGTTTGGCTTTCCACTTGCTTTCTAAACTTTTCAATTCAGCAAATTTGGTCGAATATTTTTCCTGTAATATTTTTACATTACTGACAACTATTTCCTTCTCTTGAAGGTGAGTTTGGTATGAAGCTAGAACATCTTTAGCATATAAGATTTTCGATTCCAATTCATTGGTAGTTAGATATTTCACGGATTTCGAAATGTCCAGCAATTCTTTCTCAAGCTTCCAGCTTAATTTATCCAAGTTTGTGTTTATATTCGAAATATGTACATCTGACTCTTCAAGTTCTTTGTAGGCCTTGGTTGTAATTTCACTTATCTTGACATTATATATTTCATTAAATTCATTTAAATGCTTGTTAACATTGATAAGTTTTCTACTGAGCTCTTCAACCTTCAATAAGTTGTCGGCAACTAAATTATTGTACTGATTTATTGTGGACATTAACACCTCATTCAAATTATCCAATTCTTCGTTTTTGACATATTCAAGCCAGTTTTGAATTTCGTATAACTGCGGAATAAAAGTAATACATATGTACATACGAGTATGTACATACATATGTATGTATGTATATGAAATGTTAGTTAATATAAATACGTTTAATTATTAAATAAAACTCACTTTAACTTTGAAATCGCTGTGGAGTTGAGTCAATTGACGATGGTAGATCTTTACTTGGAATTCCAAATCTTCTACATCAGCTTGGCTTTTGTGGTCATTGCTGACGAAATGTTCTCTTGCCTTATTCAACTTGTTAAGAAGCTTTTGATAGTCCGAGTCGATATTTTCATTTCTAAACAATTCTTCTACTTTATTTGTGTAAACAGAGTACATCCTGGTTAAGTTAACCAATGTCTTCTCATCTTGAAGAAGTAGGTCATGAACATGTTCTAGACTTAGGTTGCTGTTTTTCAAAAGTTTATCGAGAAGTGATTCTTTTTGTATCTGGAATTCTTTCAAAGTCAATGCAATATCCAGTTCATCTTCATTTAAGCTGTTAAATTGTTTAACATATCCACTAAAGTTTATGTCCAATTCTTCATTTGTTACTTGTAGTTTCGTGTTAGTTTCTTTAGTGTAAGTTTCAAATTCATTAACCATCTCCTGCTTTTGAGATTCAATTATGTTGAGGTTAATGATATATTCGTTTTCACAGATGCGTCGTAGTTCATCTTGCCAATTGTTATTCGATTCTTTTTGCACTTTCAAACGCTGTACTAGATTTTCCACCCATATTTTAATCTCTTCCGCCGTACTATGGTGCCTGAAGGCAAGATTTTCATCTTTATTCAACTCTTTTTCGACTTTATTTAATGTCAATGGTCTGCTTTGTTTCAATAAATTGTATACACGTTGCATTAGAACCATTTGCCAACCAGTAATATTATTAATTTTTAATTCACCCTCTTCGAGTAATCTAGCGAGCTCCTTGTTTATCCATGTTTCAACTATTTCAACTTGTATTTGGTAGTCTCTAGAGCATTTTTCGAACAGTTTAAGATCTTTAACAGCTTCTTGCAATTGTTGGATGGATTGATATTGTCGGCGGGTAATATGTTCCAATTGTGATCTTACATATGCTTGCCAATTGATCAGCGTATGTTTTTGTTTGAACAAGCCTATAGATACAAATTGGGGTTCTTCATGATCAAGCCAGTATTCGATTTCCTCAATCTCAATATCAAATCGAGAGGCGAAAGCCAACAATCTAGTACGATCTTGCAATAACCATTTGCGGAATTCCACAACGGTGAAGTCATTTTCTTTAATCAGCTTGATCAAGTTGCTTCTCAATTCAGTTTGCCAAGCGTCAGCTTTCACTCTTTGTCTGATTAAATTGTCAAATGATTTTGTCACGTCAGCACTTACTTCCCTGAAGAAACCTTCTCTCTTAAAATATATAACTTCGTTTCTAAGCCATTCTCCGATTTCCTTTGGTTGGACATTGTATTGATTTCTCCATTGTTGCCATTTCTGATCATCTTTGAAATATCTGTTTATGAATGCATCTAAGTTCAAATTATTTTCTTGGATAAATTTCTGAAGATTATTGTGTTCGATTTGTTTCCAGGAAGGGTGTTCGGTGTCAGAAACCAATACACCATTTACCCACTTCTTTTGGCTTTGAGAACCTGAAACCACAACACCACTTCCATCAGTAACTGAAATCGTATTGTATTGTTTGTTGACCGTTGCCGTAGAGTGGAGGTTAGACATTATGTTTTGGAAGCTATCAATGAAACCTGAATTAAGAAGGCCATTCCCATTAGAATTGAAGGAGGCATTATTTTTTTGAAAGATGATGCTTGATATATACTCAAAGAAATTATCTTGATTAATATCATTAGAAGTAACCAGACCATTGCGCATGTCCGTAACCAATTTTTCGGCCTGATGACGACAAATTTCCTCCAATTCAACGGAAGATTTTCCAGTCAAACTAGTAATACTCTCTGGAAGCAAAGTTATATTAGAAAGTTTGCATATACATACGAGTATGTATTTTAAGTGAAGCTTTATTTACCTGGCCAGGTCCTATAGCTGTATCCCGCGGTAGATCCCAATAAGACACTTTTGTATGCTTCGCTTAAACGACTGGCGTACTCTTTAATGACATTCATGTGAGTATGAGCCCAACTATCAAGAGTGCAACAGGAACCAGAGCCAAAAGAATATGAAAACGACGTAGAGGGCAAGGAGGAGGAAGAGGAAGAGGAGGAGGAAGAGGAGGAGGAAGAGGAGGAGGAAGAGGAGGAGGAAGAGGAGGAGGATGACGATCCTGCAGACGATGCAGATGATGAGGAAGAGTATACTGGACTAGTAACAATTTGTACGTTTGCGGTAGCTCTGTCCAAAACATTGAAACCGCTGCTCCATTGTACTAAAGCCACTAGCACTACTACCAGGCTGATTCCTTTCATTTTGATAATTCGTTTTTAGTTATCAGGAAAGCGGGGAGCTGAAAGCAAATAGACTTAAATTATTTGACACTGAAACTGCATTACTGGAAGCACCTGAAAGGAATATTTTAAGAACGCTTGCATTCACTAGAGTCTACTACTGTCTATCTAATGCTAAAAGGGTCTCTCCGCATATTGTATTGAAAAATAATTTAGAAAAGAGAATAAATTTAACTTTAACTCTACGGCCAAGAGGAAATTACTGTGGTGTTCGGTTATAATGTACTCCGTTATACTTCAAAACGAAGTATGTGTGTTCCTTTAACTCCCACTGGAGCATAGTGCGAAAACAATAGCGGTTCTCCACCGTACTCGATTATGGGCTATAACTCTGAGTTCGTTCCAAGTTAGATTTAGAGATCGCATTTCAGCTTCTGTGGAACGTCTCCAAGTGATTTGTGGTCTTCCAACTCGTTGCCCCACCTACTGAAAAGGATTCCAGCGCAGAGCTTGCTTGGAAATGTTGTCATCCTCGTGGCGAAGTACATGGCCAATTCATTGCCACTTGCGTTTGCGTATTTCAGTTGCTACTTCCAACTGATTGGTCTTACGTATCAATACGGCATTTGATATGGTCAGTGACCAGAAAATTCGCAGGACAGAACTTAAAAAGGAGTTCGTTATAAGTGACAATTCTATGATTGGAGTGCGCTATAAACGTATTAATTTGTATGAAATACAAACGCAAAAATGTCTAATTCTATTTCATGTCAAGCTGATCCATTCTTTTTATATTTGTCCCAGTAATTTAAGCCATCTTTAACGTTTAACGATTATCATTTTTAAAATGTTCTAAATTAAAAAAATTTCGTCTACTAATAAGTCATTTAGATGATTTGTATCATAAAATGCTCGAAAAACCAAAGATTTGCACATCCTGTTTTCCTTGCTAACTGAAAAAATTATACTTATTTTTTACTGAGAAAATGTTTTATAAAATATTATTACTATTAATCGTTCATTTCCAAATGAAACTTCTCTATTGTGTTTTCCGTTTTCTTTAGGTCAATAAAAAACTCACCTTTTATTGCTCTAGACCGAAGATTTTGTTTAAAGAAGTCTACAAAGTTTCGTAAATAGAAAACTTCAGTATAATAAAATATCACTCTAGTAAAATTCCCAAATTTACTTTATGCAAGACCTGAAGATTCAGAGCAGAAGCTGAACTGATTTAATACAGCATAAGGCCTGCCTTTATATAGCAGAATTTTAATTAAAATATCATAAGCACAGATAAGCCTATATAGGTACCAAGTTATAAATCAACATGTAAAAGAAATTAAAATGTTTTCTTTTTCTCCTCTTTATCATTATTATGTTATTGCTAGCACTAAAAAAATTTATTTTAGGTACATTA
This sequence comes from Nowickia ferox, assembly GCA_936439885.1. Lineage (NCBI taxonomy): Eukaryota > Metazoa > Arthropoda > Insecta > Diptera > Tachinidae > Nowickia > Nowickia ferox. The sequence continues at coordinate 7,255,662 of OW387026.1, forward strand.
AAACCGTGATGTACTTATGTATAAACTAAAAACAATAAGATATCTACTTATTTTTAAATTTTTATTCAAACAAAAGTATAAAACTATTAGTTTTTTTTACAAGTTTAAGGCCATAATTAACTAAATCATGCCACCAAAGTACTATTTAGTCTATGAAAATAAAAACAAAATTTAACCCTTTCACCCCTGAGTTTTCTCACGAAATCTGGTAGGTTTTTTTTCCTGTTTTAACACAAAATTTATTTATAAGGCAAAAATATAAGACCTTGGGCATATATATGCAAATGAGAAGTCGAAAATCCTTACCCTTACCCTGGAATAAATAATCGCAATAGGTTTTTACAGTGCGATAAGATGTCCCAATAAACCTGAAATTAGTAAAAATGGCTTTGACGAATTAATTTTTTTTTTATTTATATTCTAATGTTGTTCTATTAAAAACGAAGAGTGATTGGAAATTTAAAACTTATAAAAAGCAATAAAAACACTACAAGTTAAAGGTATAAATATAAAAAATGGTTTTATTGGGGGAATGGCTCAAAACAGTAATTTGTTCTTGTCTCCTTTCCCATGGGAGTGCATCGAATACAACGACGTCGCAATGTGCTGTCCGACAGGTTTCTTGCTCCCTCCGCTATCACGTTTTCAGTCAATAGGAGTATGCACTTTTTCGCTTGTTGCGCTTACACACAAACACAAAGCATACGTGTTTTGAAAAATATTTCATTTCACTACTTACTGGTTTTTTTTTCTTCTAAAAAACAACTTTTTTTTGTCCAATGGGATAGACCATAATTCGATTTTAGTCATTTATGACCAAATTACAGTTCACATTAGAGTTGTGCTTATCAGCTGTTTTGAGTGACCGCTCTTTTCAGCTCAGCTCACTTTACTGAAGTATTTCATTCGGTTGGTCCAGTAGCTCAATTCATTTTGTCGAGCATAAAGAGAGAGCGAAAACAGAGGCATAAAAAGTGACAGATTTATACAGTGTGTGTGTGGTCATACATTACAAGACAAGGTAGATGAAGTATAAAAAATAAATAAAACTAAAATAGTTTAATGAGTGGAATTTGTTAATAAAAAAATTAAAATTATTTAGTATTTCAGATATTTTTTGATATTATCACAATATATCAATTATTTTTTTATGGACTTCTGCAACACAAAAAAAATTGCTAAAAAAAGCACAAGACTTTTATGGAACTCTTTCATTATGTCGTTTTAGATACAAACCTGTAACCAATTTAAATTACATGAGTTTGATTAAAGGGTTGTATCTAAAACGAGCTGCTGAAAGAGTTTGATAGATTTAATTGGATTTGTATGTAATTTAAACGGATTTGTCCAAAATGAGCTACTGAACGAGTTCGATACAAATCTAGAAACCACTCAGTACTGAGCCGAAAGCGCTCACAGCGCTCAGTGAAGTGATTCGTTCAATAGAACTAGTTCGTTCATGAGCTGCACAACTCTAGTTCACATGCTTCTTGATGTCATCCTTTTGTTTTCTCAGCAGTTAAGCAACTTTTGGTTGGCGGCATTTGGACATGCACAGCCGGCAAACCATTAGCACTTACTTGAAATTGATTTAATCAACGATCCAATTGCCTTTCGAAAACTCTCTGCGTTATATAGACAATTGGCAAGTATCGTAGCTGCATAAAGAGTAACCTTATTGACGTCAGCAACAGCAGTAACAAAATAATCACCAGATTGATCACATGAGTCGGTTTATAATATCTTTTTCCTTGTCACCTGATCTAGTAAAATTGCACTCGGAGTCACTGAAGTTATTACCATAATTTTGCTTTTATTATCTCCCAACGTTAGCTCGACCACTTGCTTATTCGACAATATCTTCCTTTCCACCTACACGAACAAAAAAACAAAACTTGTATTTGTAACCCATATTGGGTTACTCGAAATTATTTTATGGGGACAATATGTCCCATACAACAAAAAAAGCTTTATAGCATTTTAACGTTCAGAAATTTGCTTGCTGCAAAATGTTAAAAACAATATTCCATTGCTTACTTTTAGTTATTGTATAAAATTGTGAATAAAAACGCAATATCTGGAGCTGTATTTATAAAATGATGTCTCTATTGCAGCGAGATAAAGGACGTCTCATGGAAAAGAACTGCGCACAAATGACCTACCGGTACAATACAGCAAAATTTTTATTTAATTACACCACAGATAATGCTTCAAATTGTATTGGGATATATTAGATATTAGAATATAAACAACATTGCTGGGATATATAATCCCAGTAGGGGCAAAAGGGTTAAGAAATTTTAAAAATATTTTTTTTATGTTTCACACAAATTAATCACCGAAGAAAAGATTAGGGCTTTGCTTGTGGGCCTTTTGTAGTTCTTAGAATTTGTATGAACAACAAAAACAAATTTTCTAAATATTGCTTAATTATATATATATATACGTATATATATTAGGGCGGGTCGGTTTGTATAGAAGCAAAAAAATCGCTCAAATTACAAGGAAAATCATATTCTAGGGATCAAAATAAGAAACTCTGCCGCAGGAACCATACCTCTAAAATGTATTTTGATGCCCCGACTTTTGATCGGAAGGGTCAAATTTTGAAAAATCTCACTTTGACCCATTTAGAGTTCCTCAATCGATTCAAAATGTATGACCGACACCCACTAATTTTGGAGGGCCGACCCACCTATGCCAGTGGCACAGCCCCTGGAACCACCTGTGGGGGGTTCCCCATAGAGAGCGTGCGAAATTGCCCAGACTTGAAAGCAAAAAAGACTTCAAACAACAATTTTTTTTATTTTCTTTTCTATTACTAAGTAAAATTCATTTTTTCATTTCATTCTGACTAAATAAATTTCCAAAGAGAAAAATAAACTCCAAAAATAAAAAACATAGCCATTTCGCTGATTTTTTCTTGTAAAAATTTGACCCTTCGGATCAAAAGTCGGCAAAGTTTCTTATTTTGATCCCTAGAATACGATTTTCCTTGTAATTTGAGCGATTTTTAAATCGACCCGCCCTAATATATATATATTTATAATGAAAATAAATAATAAATGTACAAAGTTAAAACTTTTATAATTTGTTTTGTTCGGGATTTCATTTACAGTGAGTTTTAATTACATTCATATAAAAATTTATTATAAGTATGATTAGGAAACTTTTATGTCAAACTTAAAAGTTTTTAGTGATAGCGCACATAAAAATGCTTTGTTTTTTTTTAGTTTTGATAAGCCAAAATGATTTCAAGTTTATGATATTCAGCAAATTTTTTTTATCATATTATATACTGTTAAAAAGGGTTGCATGAACAATGGCCACAACCAGAACAGAAAAAGGGCCCCAAAAGATTCCATTGAAGACAACTTGTACTCGTTTATGCGAGTTTTGAGAAAATTTTTCATTTCTTTTTTATTAGTTTCGAATAATTTTTGTCTATATTTTTGGAGAAATTTTATAGTAAATGAAAAATGACTCCAAATTAAAAATGAATAAATTCAATAAAGTGCGACTTTGACTCGCACACGAAGGGTTCCGTGCGGACACCACATACATATGTATGTAATACTATATGAACCTTAGCCTATATAATAGAATATCTGACGTGATGTAGAATTTGTTTTTTAATTTTAAGTACCCGGTAAACTTTTTCGGTTTTTGGCGATTTTTTTTGTATTTTATTGGCTCCTTTTAGTTTTAGAGATTTTTTAATTTTTAGCATTTTTTTTTTAATTTTGGTAATTTATTAAATTCATTGTGATTTTTTGTGATTTATGATTTTTTTCGGTTTTTGGCGATATTGTTATTTTGGGATTTTTTAGTTTTATCCTTTTTCCAAGATACATCAAGTTGTCAAAATTGCGTAGTCAAAATAACATTAACTGATAGAATAACCTTTAATTTGGATTTTTTTTTTAATTTTAGATTTAATTGGTGTAGTTTGCATAACTTTGAAAATTTCAAGTGTCTATATATAATTGTTTGCCTATTACATTAAGATTTCCAAATTTTTCTTTGCTCGCCTTAGAACACCCTTTAGTTTTTAGCTACCATATATTTTTCGGATCCGTAGCTCTTACGATTCTCGAGAAAACAGCCTGTGACGGACAGACGGACATCGCAGCGAAAACAATAGGATTTCTTTTCATCTTTGGTGTACGGAACCCTGAGAAAATGGCCCCAAATCCTAAAATAAAAATTGATCATTAAGTCCCCGTCCATACAGTGAAACATTTGCTGCAAAATTTTTAAGTTTGTTGATGAAGGGGGAAAGAGGAATGGAAAAGGGTACTTTGTTTCATGTACATGCAGTTCTTGTTGAGAACGTCATTCTCTTCTCATTCTCATGAGAAATATATGACAAAATGTATTAATGATGAAAGAGAATATAGTCTGCAACTTCAGGAAAATCGCTCCCAAATTAATAAAGTCCATAATAACATCGTCGACAGTAACTTCAAATGCTTTCTAATTTTTGTTTTATTTTCGTTTGTGCTTATTTTTCTTTGTAGCTTTGTTTACAAAATGTATGAAATTTATTGAAAGTATGGTAACATTTCTGAGAGAATATTTATTTATATGTGAGAGCATGAGAAAAAACGCTCTCAAAATAAAATAGTTTCTATCTCACGACTGCTTTCTGCGGCTGCTTTTTTGTGCCAATTTGTATGGAAAATGTATTTATGGCGGTATTCTGTTTAAAGGCTCAGTTAGCCGACTGTAATGTAATGTAACTGCAACAGTAGGAAACAGGTGATCGATATTGTTATGTGAAAAGTAATGGAAATGGTTATAGAGATGTAATGTAACGTAACCTACTTTTCATATAAAAATATCGATCAGCTGTTTCTTACATACAAGTTACATTGCATTACAGTCGGCTAACTGAGCCTTAATCATTTAATTCATATTATATATGTATGTGCTTGCCTGACTTTGAAAGAGAGTAAAATGCATGCTTGTACGAATGTCCGTGAAAATAAGAGCATATTGAAGTGCCCACGGGCGGCTTTTTGCTTATCTCTGATCTAAAGTGAAAATGTCTCTCCAGATAGTCTTACGCCATGATTTTTTCATAGAACTTTTTATAAGAAGAACTTTTTTTTATTTGAGTCCAGTGGGCAAATTACGGCATTCGATATCTATAGAAATTTCCATACAAACACAATCAAAACTATAAGAAAATATTGTTAAACATTTGTTAACGCACTGATAATCCCAAATTAATATTTTACTTATTCAGCAAAATATTTGTTTTTATTAAAAATACAATGAAATTGATTATTGAGCGGTTAGCTGGATCCTTTTCGGCATTTCACTGTTGATAATGCAGATCATCAGTGAGCCTTTACCCAAAAATTTCTTAGCACAACTAAAGACATTATGTAAAACTTTTATTTAAGCAAATGAGAATGATAGTTGTAAGAAGCATATAATGAAAAGAAATGTTAAAAACAACAACAACTATTCATTGCTTTAGCAAGAATAAAGTGTTGCCACACATTTATTTTTGACCGGGTTCAGTCAAGTTTTTCATAAGAATTCTTAAAATTAAGTTAAACATTTGTTAAAGCACCAATAATCTCAAATTAATAGGTTAAGGTGACTTTTTGGGTTCGATATTATGATTAGTTTATTTCTCTAATTGCCGGGTTTCACAACAGGGACTTTAACGGCAAGTTTTGTATCAAGAACTTGCAGTTAAAGTTCACGTTAACTCTTAACCATACATTGTGAAAATGCACGTAATTAGCTAATCCGAAAATTAACTTAATCTCACATTAATTGAGTTTGATGTTTTTGGGTGGTAGTTTAAACCTCTTTCTGCGTGTAGTATTACGATACTGAGGAACAAAATAGTGGCATTTCCTGTGCAAAAGTCATAATTGTTATCCACACTTTGATATTTTGTTGGAAGAAGAAGAAAATGGCATATTTTATTATTTAAAAGTAAAATATTGCGCGTATTAAAGGAAATAGTTAAACAATATAAAAACATATATTTAGATGTGTGTTTTTAATTTATTTCATCATATAACTTTTACAAAAATTGTATATTGTCAATATTAAATAAAACCATATAATCGACTACCCAAAAAACACAAATGAAGATTATGGTTAATAAAATCTCTTGAACTCTCTTGAACTCAAAAAGTCTCCCTTACTTATTCAGTAAAATATATATTTGTTTTTATTAAAAATACATTGCATGAAATTTTTTTCGATATCGGATGCCGCATTATATTACTAACAGAAATAAAAAAAAATTAAAAATAAATATAATCTCACTAAACTATGTATAATGATTACAAACGTGCCAAAATGTGCCAAATAAATAGTTACTGCTTCTTTTCTCATTTACTCATTTATTGTCCATTTTATCTTATATGTGTGGTTTTTAGCAGTTTCCAGTAACTACTTTATTCATCAAAATATTTTTGATATATAAAAGCTTTATAAAATAAATATTGTAGGGAAATTTGTTTTATAAACTTTGAGCATGAAAGCCTGTTTGGTGTACTCGTCTGAGAACTGCATAAACATTATAAAAAAAACGTAGTGTACATAAGGGCATTAAAAACAGAAAATCAACACAATACGTAGATTTAACTTTTCGTATTTTTTAAAGAAAATATAATAATGTGTTCAGAATTTTTAAGAATTTTCGAATAGAGAACCAGGATATATGTTTAAACAAATAACTGGAAAACTTTTCAACCATTCGAAGAATTAAAAGAAAAACAGATAAATCCTTACATCTGGCAATGCTGACATTTACTGAAATAAGTTATATCACACTGCACATGAAATATTACCCTCAAGTTATGCTGTATTTTTCTCTATTGTTATTTTTATCATTCACATAGCAATGATAACTTAACACAACGGGAAATAGTTCAAATTCACCACATATTCAAAATATAATATCATATTATTTTATTTTATATCTTCTGAAGATTATTTAAAATATGGCTTTGAATATCTAAGTAATCATATTCATGAATTTCGATAAATAAATTTTTAATGAAATTAAAAAATATGGCGCATTTTCATAGGCAAAACATAGTACATACCTAAACCTGTATTACCATACCAAATACTGGTTTTAAACTCTTAAAGTATACTTTGTTTTATTTAACTATATCTCTTATTTCTTTGCAATTTTAATTCAACCTAAAAAAACAATATGCACACATCCCAGGTTTCAAAGGGGGCCCGTGAAAAGGAATTTGGTGGGAGCCACTGTACCTGGACTCTATTTATCGACATACATACATATTTATTCGTTTGCGTTTTGTGATTCTGTAATTTCTTTTATTGCGATAGTGTACATCTGTGTTTTACTCGCCATTTAATTATATTTCATATGGCATCTGTGCATACAAAATGTAAAAAATAAGCTGAAAGCATAAAGAAGAATTAAAGAAAAACTAAATGAATTTGAGATTGCTATTATACTTTTTTTATAATTCAAACGACAGCGAATATAGTTAAAATATGTTACTGGATAGCAAAGTAGATAAATTTTTGTTATACTTATTATAGCGATATGATTATCGCAATAAAAGCTATAGAATCCAGGTACTGGTCTAAGCATTAAAAATAAAATTTTAAGGTACAATGTGGTCTTAATGAGGTGCCTAGACACGTTCAGATTGTATCGACATGTTCACAAAAGTTGAACAATTTTGTCCAATATTGTTAGCAAAAAATTAGGAGTTACTGTAAGTTATCCTGCAAAAAAGTGCACGAAGAAACTAGATTCGTTTGGTAGATTCTAAGCTACATTATTGCCATAAGTAGTTTAAAGGTATCACTAAGTCTGAATTAGTTGTTGGCCAAAAGTTGATAATACCATTTTTGGGGGGCTCACTGATTTTCCAAATTTTTTGAGTCCCATAAAAAATTTTATCACTAAGTATACTGTCCAATCCGTGTGTTTTTCCAAAAGTCTTCATTTGTTGTATAGTGTTATCAATGACTGCCAACATATCGCGCCGTAACCGCCAAAAAAGCTTAAGCGACATAATTTTTCAACTTCATTTTTTGACCAAACTCGATTATTTCCTATCGTAAATAATCCATTTTCCATAATCAAAAAAAACCGAAGTCCAAAAAATGTGTTGCTTAAGCCTTTTTAGCCGTTATGGCTCGATATGATTTGCATGCAACAAGAAAATTTTACAGCGATATTGTATTGAAGCCGCCTTGAATATGCCGTCGCTATTTTTGATAATGACTTGAATTGATTTAAAGTAAACAGTAACCAAAAATGAAAGAAAAGAAAAATTCAAAATAGCAGCTGCAACTTAGAAATTAGTGGAAGAGCTGCACAAGAATTTCCCTCTTGCAGTGGAATTCAGATTCCAGAGTTACCGTTCCCCATAAAATTTATTAAATTCTATTGGACCGCCGATAAGATTAAGAGTTGGATGGTGAAAGATGAGGATATAATGAGCACAAATAAAAATAATAATAAAAATAATACAGTGCAAATTCGGTTAATGCAATCAATAGAAATTTTGGTCTGTTGCGAAAACTGAGTTTGTTGCGAAAACCGTGTAAAAAATTACTATGCCAGTTTTCCACTAAAAAGCTTTTTTTATACCAAACAAAATGTTTATTAAGGAATCAAAGGTTAACTTTTAAAATTAATGCATTTGCCACGAACTTCTTTAGTAGTTGCTCGTTTTTTTAATTCTACTTACTGTTGATTTATGAATTTTGTATTCATTGCAAATCGTTTTGACAGGTATGCCTCTTTCAAGTTTGTTCAGAATTCGGCTCTTTTGCTTTATTGTCAGTTTAACAAATTTTTTTACTACAGGCATTTTATTTATTTTACTAGAACAACCGCTCGCAATCAAAGAATATTTTAAACATAAGCATCACGCAAAAATTCTTTGTCATTCCTAGAATAGTGGTAAATCAAAATAGTTGTTATACGTTATCATAAGATTTCATATCCAAAGGCTTACAGTTTTGAATTTATTCATAAGAAACTAAAATAAAAATCAAAACGAAAGAGAGAACCTTAACTTTCTTTGCAAAGTTGTATTAATTGAGGTCTTCTTTTTTGCAAAGTTGCGTTAACAGAGTCATCTGTACTGTAATAATGCAATATAAAAATAAAAATTTTTAATAGGTTTAGCGAGACTTGTAGTTAAAAGTTAAGAAGAAAATGGTCGCCAAAAAAGCTAATTGTCATGCAACTGGTAAAGCAATATTGAAACAATTTACTTTTAGCCCATTAGAGGAAGCTGTGGCCAATTTCCTGAAGTTTGAGAAACAAGTGAACCCTGAGGGAGCTGCTCAGGTAGTCCAGTTAAAAAAGGTATCTAATGAATTAGTGAAAGCAGAACATATTTCACTTAATGAAGTAGAAACATCTGAAATTACAAGCAAATTATTTAAACCTACGACAGTTCTTTGCGGTCCTCTTTGTTTGGAGCGATAATCTGCGATCAGGACAACTTAGAGAAGCTAGTGTGATCTTTTAGCAACTTTCTTTTTGACAACACTGTTTTTGGCAACTCAGCTATTTTTGTGTGCCATGATACTGCTAAAAATGTTCAGTTTGGTCTATTTTTTACCCGTAAAGCGACTTAAAAATGAACAACGCTTGCAGATTATTAAATTTTATTATCAAAATCTGTGCTCGGTTCAGAAAGTGCATCGAGCATTTCATCTATTTTATGGTCAGTTTGGGTGACCTTCTCAGACGGGTATTCGGAATCTTTTGACTAAATTTCCCATCTAAATTACATTATTAAACATTAAACCACCAACAAGCATACATACGTAGAGTGCGTACAGAGAAAAATATCGCAGTTATATCCACCAGTGTTGTTGATGATCGTAGATTATCGCTTCGGCGCCAATTGAGCCTGTGTTACTTTTTTTTTGTGCCCAAAATGGAAGAGCTGGCCTTGGCTGATATGTGGTTTCAGCAAGACGGTGCCACATGCCACACAGCGCCCGAAACAATGGCCCAATTGAGAGGCGAGTTCGGTGAACAGTTTATTACACGTTTGGCGACGGTCCATTGGCCGCCTAGATCGTGCGATTGGGGGCTATGTTAAGACTCATGTCTTGTCATGAGACAAGCCCCGCAACGGTTGACGCACTGGAAGACAATATTGAAGAATTTATTCGTGACATGTCAGCCGATATGTTGGCGAGAGTATGCCAAACTTGGAGCCAGCGAACGAACCATTTCAGGCGTAGCCACGGTCAATATTTACATGAAATCATCTTTAAACATTGAATTATATAGATCGTTCTACCGACTCAAATAAAGGTTTCATACATTTTTCTAAACTTTATGTGTTTTTTTATAAATCAAGTCCGAAAGCTCTTAAAAAATCACCCTATATTATTATCGTTTAATATACGAGTAGATATATCACTAGTTATTAAAATTCTATCTATAAAATTTTTAACTCCATTAATACTGTTTTTTTTTTAGTTTCGGGAAAAGACCTGACAAATTTACATGCTGATACCAGGCCATTAACAAATTATTGTCTCTCCTTATGAGCAATATATCTTAATTCGATGGTTTAGAATTATTTTTCCTTTCAATTATTATACTAAATTTGCACATGAGTCGAATAATTTCTCTATAAGAATATCTGCTGCAATTGGAGCAGCAGCAGACAGATCTCATTGGAAACCCCCTTTGCTGAAAATACATATCGTGCCATAACCGCCAAAAAAGCTTAACCTACACTTTTTTGTACCTCGTTTTTTTTACGAAAAAATTAATTCGATATATTGTATTATCATATTGAAAATATCGGTTATAAATAGAAACAATATTAAAGAATTAAAAAAAATCCTTTATTTATACTCATCAAGAGAAATTAATTCTATTTAAAGTATTCCTGTGTATTATGTAATATATTCATTAAAAAATAAGAAACAAGTTTTTTTTTTTTTTAGAAATTATCAAATATGTTGATGGCTTTGTTTTTATTTTAATAATGAAATATTGCGGTATTTTTGAAATTTTTAATATGCCAGTGTTTTGCAAAATGTTATTTAACTAAACTTTATCTACATACATACATAGTTTATCAAAACCCAAAAATAAAACAAATCTTTTTATTGTTAGAGATATACATATTAAAGCTGGAAGGCCATCGGATTTGTTTGCATTTTAAAATTTGCTGGTAAAAACTATAAAGGTTTGATGTATGTACATAGATTTAGCAATCTGCAAAATAAGATAGTAAATCCGTTACTGACGCAAACAAGTACTACAACAACTATTGTGCTTCTTGAGTATAAAATTAAATAAGAAAAACATCTCGAGGTCAACTTATACAAAAAGATTCAACTTGTGAAAGAATATTGGCAAAAGTGTTGGTAAATTCTACTACTTTTCACTGCTCAATAATACTTAGGGCCAGTCCCACGATGTCGTCAACGTTCGACTTTTCGCACACTTACTTACATTCAAAACAAAAACAAATTTTACCATTTTGTTGTTGTTTCAAATGTACTGCTTGATATTATTAACAGTTTCTTTTCTAATTTCCAAGCTATCATCTCTATTTGTATATAAAGGTTATTAAATTGCGCCAATGTTGGCAAAGCATTTTTCTAGATGGTTGGCAATTTGAAAATTTGTAACTAATTAGCATGACCCAGTGAAACAAATTTGAATTAATTATTTAGGAACTACTTTTTCTCTACTTCCAAAATATTAACATGTGGGTATTTTTGAATTTTCAGGAATCGATTTTCAACAACATCCAGATAGTAATTAATTAAGAAGCTTTTTCGCTTATGCAAAATTAGAAATCATTTGTAGTTTTTGGGAATAATTACGATATGTCTTGATTTTTTTTAGGAAAATGAAATCCGGAGTATTAGATTTTTACTTGTAAAAAATATTGATTTTAAAGAAATTTAGGAACAGAAAGAAAAAATATGCGAAAAATTAGATTTACTTAACATCATGAACATGACTTCGGAATCACTGGAGATGACATTCCTATGTAAAAATCATTAGAAATTATCCAAAATTTGCAATACTTGACTTCCTTGGAAGCTCTTTTTTTACAAGGGATCGTCGCTGTGGATACGTGAATAACGCGTTTAACCCTAGAAGAGCCATTGGATGCGCTCAAAGTTACTGTATGGTAGGCATGCCAAACAAACTGCTACAACGAATGGCGAACACTATACAACCTTCCTCAACTGGACGAATGGGGACCGTGACCCATTGCCCATTCTGTTTTACATTTATTACAAAAAAATATTCAAAGAACATAGAAAAGATTAGAAAAATGCCATTTAGCGCTGTAGATCGATGAGAGGCTTGAATAAAAAATGCCTTGAAAAAATTTTTGCGACTTTGAAGCTTTAGATATAGTTTCCATAGCAAAAACAATCAACTTGTCTAGAAAATTTATACGCATAATATTAATTTTTTTAGTGATTTGTATAATATTTTTTTAGACAAGTGAACTGTTTGCGATATGTAAAATACAACTCAATTTTTATTAGGGTTCCGTACACCAAAGGTGAAAAGTAACCCTATTGTTTTCCCTACGATGTGTGTCTGTCCGTCACAGGCTGTTTTATTGAGAACCGTAAGAGCTACGGATCTGAAATTTTTACCGAATATGTACACCTTTGTGACAGCTCAAAATTAAAGGGTATTCCACAACGAGCAAGCATCAGGTAATATATTCGATTATATATGCTAAAGTTTATATAGTATCAAACACATATGTAGTGCTCGTGTGCGGGTCAAAGTCGCACTTTACTGAATTTTGATTACATACTTTCCATATCCCGAAAAGTGATAAAATAATCACGCTTATTCCAGTTGCCAACATCGACGTCAATGCAATACCAAAATATTGGGGCTTATCCAACCTTTGTCTATTGATAGGCCTTAGAGAACAGAAATATACTGTCAATATCATAAAATTGTTCCCGAGTGCGTTTGGACAAACCCAAATTTTATGGTATTGTATTAACGTGACGTCGAATAAGGACGAATATGTAAATATTATGAAAAAGAGCTAGTATACAGCTAACGCATAAATATATTTATTACATTTCAACTGTCAACACAGTTAATTAATTTATTTATTTCACAAAAAAAAAATATGAACAAGAACAACATTAATCAGAAATAATTTCTTAGTCGGGCTTAAGTTCAGTAATTGCAATTCTTGTTGAATGAAATATTTTTATTAATTAATGTGACTTTCTAAAGAAGAGAAAAAAAATTAAATTAGACTTTATTAGCTGGGGAAATACCAATGTTTTTCTGTGCAGCCACGCACTTCATCAGCACCCAAGTCTATTTACTGGGGTAGAGATTGTTATTAACATCAGCTATTTAACGCAAATTTTCAATGAAATGAAATATTGAAATTACTTGAAATTACTGAACTTAAGCCCGACTAAGAAAGTATTTCTGATTAAAATTCACTATAGTTCAACTAAAAATTTAAAATTGTCTCAAGAACAACATTTTCATTACTCCCAGAGATTTTGATTGAAATAAAAACTTAAAACATACAATAGAAAACTTACAGCAAGGACATCCTCTACAAATATCATTAAGCAAGCCACACACTTTGAGACCGCTACAACAACAATATGAGCAGGTAGTGTATGAGATTGTTAAGTGTGTGGGTCGTCCCATGAAGTTGTATCTCGGATGAACGAAAGATTAAAAAGATTTGATGTATTAAAATGTGCGTCTAAAATGGAGAATTCAGCAGAAATAAGTGATTTTATTGCATTTTATAAAATTTTGTGGGCAGAAATTGCCTTCCTCATTATGGCATCTTGCTTTTGTATATACATACAGCAAAGTATTAAATACTTCGCCTGTCATCCGCATGTCATTTTTATAGTCTTTTAGCTCTTCGCTTTGCACCAAAAAATCATCGACTACAATACGAGAGATAGTACAAGATGTTCATGAAATAAAGTTGTGCACTAATGTTGTACACACAACTTGGTACACCAACGTGTAATACCAGCGGTCGCAAAGTGTGTTTCTTGCATTAAAAGTGAATCGCAATGAATTACTTTCGGGCTTGCAATCACTGCACCTTGTCGTGTGTGCAAAGAAGAAGAGTTTTTTTTACTGGGTTCTCTTTTTAACCGGCTTAAAGAATGAAGGAGGTTATCAATTTGTCTGTCTTTCTTTTAAATTCACAATCTTTTTTATGACACGACGAAAGCATCATCATCATCATTCTTAATTCCTCATAACACTAAGTGAGTGTATGTTTGATTTATGCTTTGTTTTTATTATTCATATTTCACTATAAAAAGCAGATTTTATGTTGCTCAAAATCAGTTGAGCTTTTATTCCGAGCATCTACAGTTTTAATACAGTTCGCGTGCATACTTTATAATCCATCCTAAGTTCCTGAAATTATACGAAACTCTTAAAGGAGTTATTTTAATTAAAATTCTAGTTCTTGTGTAAGTTAAAATATTTAATGGAATAAGGAGTTATATTATACTTATTTTGTTAGATATTTAAAAAACTGTGAGTTATTTAAATTATTTATTAACTTTCTACAAATATGTATGGCTGTATTTAACTTTAATATAAAAATAAGAAAATTAAGCAATAATATTTTTTTACAGAACGTATATGTACATATACGTAGTTGTCACGTTACGTCACCAAGCAAATAAGCTTGTAATTTAGAGACATGCTGTTCGATTTGTTCCAATTTTTTACTAAATGTAGAGCTAAATACGTTGTAAAGCAATATCCAAAAAAAGAATATAAAACATACGTTTTTCTCATCAGTCATCAGGTAACGTAACGTGACAAAAAATTAACTTTTCCGTGAAAATGCTCATGTGTGTTGTACATATTCGTACTTATTTAAAGCTCCAAAACAAAAGGTGTTTTTTTTGCTCATTTAAAATTTTTGGGAAATTGATTGTTTCTAGAAGATTTCAACCTAAATATTACAGAAATACGAAAAAAATGCGAAATAGCACGTTTTTCCTGCGGCTGCTTATATGCAAGTGATTCTTTATTTACTTTTGATGCAGGAAAACTTCTTTCAGAAATGAATGAAGTTGGTGATACGGTTAAAATGATATTGAAAGCGAGTCACAGAGAATCCGTCGTACGTTAGGTATTGCCTTTTTCAACTGATATTAATGCAACGAGGGGCGGAGGTTGACGGGACGGAGAACATTTGAACAGCTTTAATAGTTTTGTTCTCCATTTAATTTATTAAACTTAAATTTCTTTTATTTATATTTTATTTTTGCTGCCACTAAACACAAAACCTAAATCAAAACATACAAAAAACCCAACTAATAACTGTCAAACTACGCAACGTTAAAAGTTGCCTAACTTTAGTTCTTTGCGTTGGCGGACACCTACTTAATGTTACACCCCTTTAAACACATAATACTTACTTTGCAAAGTCTTAGTTCAGCTGGGAGAAATAAAGAGGGAGGAATGATTTCTGTTTCTGTCGTTGTTCGTTTTAGCGGCTAAAGTTTTACATATTCTGTAAAAATTTCAGGTCCGTAGCTCTTACGGTTCTCGAGAAAATAGACTGCAACGGACAGACGGACAGCGTAGCGAAAACAATAGGGTTCCTCTTCACTTTTGGTGTACGGAACCCTAAAAAGCATCCTTAAGAAATGTTAAGCTTTTTAAAAAGAACAAAAGATGAGAAAATGAAAAACCCACAACACAAAATACATTACTTTAGTAAAAAATTCTGCGATCCATTAAATTCTTTTGTAACAACATTCAAATCTATTTTCTTGCAGCTACCCTCTTTACTAATATATGGTAAACGGACTACGAAAAATGAAAGAAATTTGCGTATTGGTAGTACTAGTGGCCTTGGCACAATGGAGTAGCGGTTACAGTGCATTCAACCGCTACGTTAGTAGCCCACAATTATCTTTCTCCTCATCAGCATCGTATCCATCATCATCAGGCGTTTCTGCCCCATTTTCATCCCGTTATGGCTACGACTCCTGTTGCAGTCTGAACAGTTGGGCTCTTGCTCACATGAATATTATAAACGAATTCGCCAACCGCTTAAGAGAAGCATACACGAGGGCGTCATCTGGTTCTACCTTGGAATACAGCATGAGGTGGTCAGGTAGATAAGTTTTCACTTCGGAAATATGTAATTTTGTCAAAATTTAACTTTACTTCCAGAGAGCATTATCAGTTTGACAGGAAAAACTTCTCTTGAATTGGATAATCTGTGTCGCCTTCAAGCCGAGCAATTAGTTAAGGACATGCGCAGTGGTTTCCTTATCTACAGTGTTATTGTTCAACCTGATTTCTTTCAATGGAAGTCAAGTAACATTTTGCAAAAATATGCTGCTACATTGAATGTTAACAATTATAGTCCTGTTGCCGGCGTAAGTTTTAATGGGAATAATATTTTTGATTTATTCAACCTTCCCAAAGTCGGCTTTCAATCGAGCCACAAGAAGTGGATAAATGGTGAATTGGTTTCTGATACCCAACGCCCCTTCACTTATGTGAATGACTGGAAGTATATAGAACACGAAAACCTTAAGAAATTCATTAGAGACAACAATTTAAGCTTAGACGTATTCATAAACAAATATGTTAACGATCACCAATTGTGGCAGAAATTAGCGAGTAAGTATAATGTAAAAGCGGTTGAAGTCAAAGAATGGCTTCAAAATGAAGCTAGCAAGTTGAAAAACGGAGGTTTCTTTAACGATGTAACTACTGAAATACAACAATTAATGGACAATTTTATCAAACAAAGAGCAAAAGATGACATTTGGCAAAATGAATTGAGGGACAACTTGATTAAAATGATGAAGGATTATGACTTTACCGTTGAAGAATTTAATAAATGGTTACTCCAAGATCATACTAGATTGCAGGCTTTTGCTTTGCGACATAATATTCAGTTTGAAGATATCAAACAATGGCTCGAAAATGAAGAACCAAAATTTGTATTTTTGGACTTGTTCAAACCGAAAGAGAAGCTAAACAATTGGCAACAATATGTAAGAAGTCAATTGGCACTTGTCACCAACCGTCAATACCAGTCCATCACAGAATTACAACAGGCTGTACAAGATCTTGAACTGTTGAAAAACCTTAACAAAAATTATCCAATACGGGTCGAAGAAGTTGAAGCATGGATAAATAAAGAGTTAGCCAGATTAATTGATGACGGTGACTTGAAAATTCATACTCTGACTGGCTGGCAAATGGCCTTAATCCAACGTTTATACGCTTTATTGAAACAAAACAGACAATTGTCTTTATTTGAACTCGAACAAGTATTGATAAAAGATAGAGATTATTTGCAAAAACTTGCCTTCAAGAGCCATATTTCTGTCGAAGAAGTTGAAAAATGGCTACAAAGTGAAGTCATGCGTTGGCAATTGCAACTACAATTCAATAACAATTGGCAAGAGGAATTAATAAGTATCTTCAAACAACAATATATTGTCAATGTAAACATAACTGAAACACAAAAGCAGAACTTGGTTGATGAATTCAATGCTTATATTAAAAATATTAGCTTCGGTCTAAAAAATAGAATCGAAGAATTAAATAAAAATTTAAAAATATACATAGAAAAATTTAATAACTTGCAAAGAGACGAATCGACTATTGAGCCGATCTTAAATAAATGTGTTCAAAAGGAAAATGAACTTCTTAAAGAAGTTTTAGAGCGAAGTAATCTTAATCTGGGGCATGTTCATGACCTACTTCGCAAAGATGGGCAGACTTTTCATAAATTGGGCAATGTGTACTCTCTTTATTTAAATAAAGCACACGATTTGCTTCAAAATAAACTGATCGACTTAGAGTATACAAATTTCCTAAATAAAATGAATAGCGAAAAAGCAAATTTGCTCATCAATGGCCGCGAAAGTCAACCATCTACTCTACAAGACTTAGAACTCAAAGTAAAGATCTATCAACGTCAATTGGCTCAATTGAGTAACGATTACAATGATAAAGTAAGTTTTGGCTATTAACTAAATATATTTTACCTAATATTTTATACTTTACTTTCACATACATATTTCGCAGATAAACGAAATTGAAAACTGGCTGGAATACCTCAATAACAAAGATTTGAATAATTTGCAAGAGCTGTTAGAATCCACAACACAGCGATATAATAATTTGGTAAACAACAACAATCTGGCAGTAAAAAGATTCAGTGAAGAAGTTAATAATGACAATCAACAATTAAATGATTTTGCAAAAATTTACAATTCAAAGATGAATAAGATCACAGCTTCGCTTAACGAAGAAGTAAAGAAATCAAACGAACGTCTTTCAAATATCCACAAAAACTTGGACAATTTGAATTGGAGACTTGAGGAGAATTTAATAGATATTTCAAAAAACATGAAATATCTAACTATTCGTCAGTTGGAATCAAAAATCAAAAATTCTAAAAATATTCTAATTTCTTATCGAACTCAACTTGAGGAAAAGCAAGTAGTGATCAATGACTTAAAAGTACTGCAAGAACAATATTTGCTAGAGATGGAAGACATAAAAGATTTTGCAACTCAATGGGAAATCAAACGCATTCATATAATTGAAGGGCTAGCCTCACAAGTCAACAATTATTTCAAAAGTGTAGACGAAAATGTAGAAGAATTTTTAAGACAACTTAAGGAATCTCAGAAGAAGTTTGACTTAACAGAACAAACTGCAAACGATGTAGTTAAAGATTACAATATCAAAGAAAATAATCTACAGCAGTGGCTCCAAGCAGAATTATCTCGTTTGAGTGAAATAATCAAATTACTAAATTCAGAGCGAATTCGTGTGGAAAATATTTTGAACGAAAATCCTAATTCAATGGTTAACACAGACTTACAAATTTCTAAGGACCATGACTACTTACAATCCCTCGCTAACAAATATCATATAAGGATCGAAGATCTGGAAATATGGGAAAAACAACTATTACGGCACTTACCAAAGCTTAAAACAAATATTAAAGTAGTTAACCCAATTGTCAATCATCAGAAAACAGATCACTCTGAAGAGTTAGCACTAAAAAATAAAGAGGAAAATCATTACCACCAATTGCCAAATTTTGAAGCACATTTAGCAGTAGGAGATATCTTTGGAAATCATCGGGAGCCAGATCAACTCCAAGCAGCACTACCAAAAAAAGAATTGCCAAAGTTTGAATTAAATGTTCCAGTAGGATACCACTACGGAAACCAACAGGAAACTGATAAACCCACAAAACAAATACCAGAAGAGGAAAATAATAATTATTACATACACGTGCCAAAGTTTGACCCACAGTTTCAATTAGAAGATCTCATTGGAGATCATCATGCACCTGAAAAGGAAGAAAGTAAAGCTCACCATAAATTACCCACGTTCGAAGCAAATGTTCAAGTAGGAGAAATTTTTGAAAATCCACTGGAACCAGATCAATCCATTGTACAAACCGAAGAAAACAAAAATTATTATAATCACCCACAACTACCAGACTTAGCAGCACATGTTCAAAAAGGATATCTCTTTGGAAATCATCAGAAACCACATCAACCCAAAGAACAAGAAGATGATCTCTTTGGAAATCATCAGGAACCAGGTCAACCCAAAGTACAAGTAGATGATATTTTAGGAAATCATCAGCAATCAGAACAATCCAAAGAACAAGTAGATGACCTTTTTGGTAATCATCAGAAACCAGGTCAACTCAAAGTACAAGTACTAGACAACGAAGATAAAAATGTTCTTCACAAATTGCCAAATGTTGAGGCAAATCTTCAAATAGGAGATGTCCTTGGAAATCATCAGCAACCAGAACAACCCAAAGTACAAGTAGGTGATATCTTTGGAAATCATCAGCAACCAGGTCAACGCAAGGTAAAAGTAAATGATATCTTTGGAAATCATCATCAACCAGAACAACCCAAGGTACAAGTAGATAATATTTTTGGTAATCATCAGAAACCAGATCAACCCAAAGTACAAGTAGGTGATATCTTTAGAAACCATCAGCAACCAGGTCAACCCAAGGTACAAGTAGGTGATATCTTTGGAAATCATCAGCAACCAGGTCAACGCAAGGTAAAAGTAAATGATATCTTTGGAAATCATCATCAACCAGAACAACCCAAGGTACAAGTAGGTGATACCTTTGGAAATCATCAGCAACCAGAACATACCAAAGTACAAGTAGATAATATTTTTGGTAATCATCAGAAACCAGATCAACCCAAAGTACAAGTAGATGATATCTTAGGAAATCATCAGCAACCAGAACAATCCAAAGAACAAGTAGATGATCTTTTTGGAAATCATCTGAAACCAGGTCAACGCAAGGTAAAAGTAAATGATATCTTTGGAAATCATCAGCAACCAGGTCAACGCAAGGTAAAAGTAAATGATATCTTTGGAAATCATCATCAACCAGAACAACCCAAGATACAAGTAGGTGATACCTTTGGAAATCATCAGCGACCAGAACATACCAAAATACAAGTAGATAATATTTTTGGTAATCATCAGCAACCAGATCAATCCAAAGTACAAGTAGGTGATATCTTTGGAAATCATCAGCAACCAGGTCAACCCAAGGTACAAGTAGGTGATACCTTTGGAAATCATCAGCAACCAGAACATACCAAAGTACAAGTAGATAACATTTTTGGTAATCATCAGAAACCAGATCAAAGCAAAGTACAAGTACTAGAAAAGGAAGATAAAAATTTTCATTACGATTTGCCAAATGTTGAGGGTCAAGTAGATATCTTTGCAAATCATCAGCAACCAGAACAATCAAAATTACAAGATGATATCTTTGGAAATTATCA
Organism: Nowickia ferox; assembly: GCA_936439885.1. NCBI lineage: Eukaryota > Metazoa > Arthropoda > Insecta > Diptera > Tachinidae > Nowickia > Nowickia ferox. The sequence continues at coordinate 7,276,509 of OW387026.1, forward strand.
GCAACCAGGTCAACCCAAAGCACAAGTAGATAATATTTTTGGTAATCATCAGGAACCAGGTCAACACAAAGCACAAGTAGTAGACAACGAAGATAAAAATGTTCTTCACAAATTGCCAAATGTTGAGGCAAATCTTCAAATAGGAGATGTCCTTGAAAATCATCAGCAACCAGAACAACCCAAAGGACAAGTAGATGATATCTTTAGAAATCATCAGCAACCAGGTCAACCCAAGGTACAAGTAGGTGATACCTTTGGAAATCATCAGCAACCAGAACATACCAAAGTACAAGTAGGTGATACCTTTGGAAATCATCAGCAACCAGAACATACCAAAGTAGAAGTAGATAACATTTTTGGTAATCATCAGAAACCAGATCAACTCAAAGTACAAGTACTAAAAAAGAAAGATAAAAATGTTCACCACGAATTGCCAAATGTTGAGGGACATGTACATGATATCTTTGCAAATCATCAGCAACCACAACAATCCAAATTACAAGTAGATGATCACTTTGCAAATCAACAGCAACCAGAGCAATCAAAATTACAAGAAGATGATATCTTTGGAAATTATCAGCAACCAGGTCAACCCAAGGTACAAGTAGGTGATACCTTTGGAAATCATCAGCAACCAGAACATACCAAAGTACAAGTAGGTGATACCTTTGGAAATCATCAGCAACCAGAACGTACCAAAGTACAAGTAGATAATATTTTTGGTAATCATCAGAAACCAGATCAAAGCAAAGTACAAGTACTAGAAAAGGAAGATAAAAATGTTCACCACGAATTGCCAAATGTTGAGGGACAAGTAGATGATATCTTTGCAAATTATCAGCAACCAGAACAATCCAAATTACAAGTAGATGATCTCTTTGGAAATCATCAGCAACCAGAACATACCAAAGTACAAGTAGATAATATTTTTGGTAATCATCAGAAACCAGATCAAAGCAAAGTACAAGTACTAGAAAAGGAAGATAAAAATGTTCACCACGAATTGCCAAATGTTGAGGGACAAGTACATGATATCTTTGCAAATCATCAGCAACTAGAACAATCCAAATTACAAGTAGATGATCTCTTTGCAAATCAACAGCAACCAGAACAATCAAAATTACAAGAAGATGATATCTTTGGAAATTATCAGCAACCAGGTCAACCCAAGGTACAAGTAGGTGATACCTTTGGAAATCATCAGCAACCAGAACAGACCAAAGTACAAGTAGGTGATACCTTTGGAAATCATCAGCAACCAGAACAGACCAAAGTACAAGTAGGTGATACCTTTGGAAATCATCAGCAACCAGAACATACCAAAGTACAAGTAGATAACATTTTTGGTAATCATCAGAAACCAGATCAAAGCAAAGTACAAGTACTAGAAAAGGAAGATAAAAATGTTCACCACGAATTGCCAAATGTTGAGGGACAAGTACATGATATCTTTGCAAATCATCAGCAACTAGAACAATCCAAATTACAAGTAGATGATCTCTTTGCAAATCAACAGCAACCAGAACAATCAAAATTACAAGAAGATGATATCTTTGGAAATTATCAGCAACCAGGTCAACCCAAGGTACAAGTAGGTGATACCTTTGGAAATCATCAGCAACCAGAACAGACCAAAGTACAAGTAGGTGATACCTTTGGAAATCATCAGCAACCAGAACAGACCAAAGTACAAGTAGGTGATACCTTTGGAAATCATCAGCAACCAGAACATACCAAAGTACAAGTAGATAACATTTTTGGTAATCATCAGAAACCAGATCAACTCAAAATACAAGTACTAGAAAAGGAAGATAAAAATGTTCATTACGATTTGCCAAATGTTGAGGGTCAAGTTGATGATATCTTTGCAAATCATCAGCAACCAGAACAATCAAAATTACAAGAAGATGATATCTTTGGAAATTATCAGCAACCAGGTCAACCCAAGGTACAAGTAGGTGATACCTTTGGAAATCATCAGCAACCAGAACATACCAAAGTACAAGAAGATGATATCTTTGGAAATTATCAGCAACCAGGTCAACCCAAAGCACAAGTAGATAATATTTTTTGTAATCATCAGAAACCAGATCAACTCAAAGTACAAGTACTAGAAAAGGAAGATAAAAATGTTCACCACGAATTGCCAAATGTTGAGGGACAAGTAGATGATATCTTTGCAAATAATCAGCAACCAGAACAATCAAAATTACAAGTAGATGATCTCTTTGGAAATCATCAGCAACCAGAACATACCAAAGTACAAGTAGATAATATTTTTGGTAATCATCAGAAACCAGATCAACTCAAAGTACAAGTACTAGAAAAGCAACATAACATTGTTGGCCACAAATTGCCAAATATTGAGGCAAACCTTCAAAAAGGAGTTGTCCTTGGAAATCATCAGCAACAAGAACCACCCAAAGTAAAAGTAGATAAAAGCTTTGAAAATCATCAGCAACCAGAACATACCAAAGTACAAGATGATGTCTTTGAAAATCATCAGAAACCAGAACAATCCAAAGTACAAGTAGATGATATCCTTGGAAATCATGAGCATCCAGAACAATCCAAAGTACAAGGAGATGATATCTTTGGAAATCACCAGGAACCAGATCAACTCAAAGTACAAGTACTAGAAAAGCAACATAACATTGTTGGCCACAAATTGCCAAATATTGAGGCAAACCTTCAAAAAGGAGTTGTCCTTGGAAATCATCAACAACAAGAACCACCCAAAGTAAAAGTAGATGAAAGCTTTGAAAATCATCAGCAACCAGAACATACCAAAGTACAAGATGATCTCTTTGAAAATCATCAGCAACGAGGACAATCAAAATTGCAAGTTGATGTTCTGCAATCAGAACAACCCAAAGTTCAAGTAGATGATCTCTTTGGTAATCATAAGGAACCAGATCAACTGAAAGTACAAGTACTAGAAAAGCAAGATAAAGTTGTTGGCCTCAAATTCCCAAATGTTGAGAAATATATCCAAAAAGGAGATGCCCAATTAGGAGATATCTTTAGAAATTTTGAGCAGATAGAACAACCCAAGGTACAAGTAGATGATCTCCTTGAAAATCATCAGCAGCCAGGTCAACTCAAGGTACAGGTAGATGATATCCTTGAAAATCGTGAGGAATCGGGTCCACTTAAAATACAAATACTAGAAAAGGAAGATGAAAATGTTCACCACAAATCTCCAAATGTTGATGTACTTGTTCAAATAGGAGATCTCTCTTTAAATCATCCTCACCCAGAACAACCCAAAGTACAACTAGATGATATCTTCGGAAATGATGAGCTACCAGCTCAACCCAAAGTGCAAGTAGATGATCACCTTGGAAATCATCAGCAACCAGAACATTCCAAAGTACAAGTTCTAGAAAAGGAAGATGAAAATGTTCACCATAAATTGCAACCAGAACAATTCAAAGTACAAGTAGTTGATCTCTTTGGAAATCATCAGCAAGCAAGTCAACCCCAAGTGAAAGTAGATGCTCTCTTTGGAAATAATCAGGAACAAGATTTTATTAAAGTACACGTTGATGATGTCTTTGAAAATCATGAGCAACCAGAACAATCTAAAGAACAACTTGTAGAAAAGGAAGTTGAAAATGTTCAAGACAAATTGCAACCAGAACAACCTAAATTACAAGTAGATGATATCGTTGAAAAACATCAGCAGCCAGATCTAATCAAGGTGCAAGTGCTAGAACAAGAAAATGAAAAGGTTCACCACAAACTGCCAAATATTAAGGAGCATGTACAAGTTGAGGATTTCCTTGGAAATCGTCATCAACCAGGACAACTTAAATTACAAGTAGGTGATCTATTTGGAAATCATCAGCAACCAGAACATCCCAAAGTACAAGTAATAGAAGAGGAATATGGAAATGTTCAACAGAAATTGCCAGAATTCGAAGCATATGTACAATTAGAAGGTCCTTTTGGAAAACATCAGCAACCAGAGCAATTTAAAGAACAATTGCTAGAAAAATATCATGATATTAGTCACCACAAACTGCCAAAATTTGAAGGATATGTTCAAGTAGGAGATATCTTGGGAAATAATCAGCAATCAAAGCAACCCCAATTACAAGTGCTAGAAAATGCAGATGATATTGGTCACGATAAATTGCCAAAGTTTGAAGCACAGTTTCAAGTAATAGATATTTTAGGTAATCGTCATAAACCAGATCGATCCAAAGTACTAGTGGTAGAAAAGGAAAATGGGAATGGCATCCTACAAGTACCGAAGTTTGAAGTACAGAGTCAACTAGGAAATCTCCTTGGCAATAATCACGAGGCTGATCAGTCCAAAGTACAAGTAGTAGAAAATGAAAACTATAGTAAGCACCAGCAAGTTCCAAAGATTGATGCACAGCTTCAAATAGTAGATCTGCTTGGAAATCATCAGCAACCAGATCAAACCGAAGTACAAGTGCTTGAGAAGGGATATGTTAATGATCACCAGCGCTTGCCAAAATTCGAAGCACAGGTTTCAATAGACGATATCTTGAGTTATCCACAGCACCCAAATCAAGCCAAAGTACAAGTTCTGGAAAAAGGAAATGGTTATGGTTCTGAGCAAGTGCCAAAGTTGAAAGGAAATGTTCAAATAGTAGATCTCTTGGGATATCATCTGCAATCAGAGCAACCCAAAGTAAAAGTTCTAGAAATGGAACATGACAATAGTCACCAACAAGTGCCAAAACTTGAAGCACATATTCAACTAGGAAATCTCCTCGAAAATCATCAGGAACCATTTCAACTCAAAGTGCAAAAGCAAGTAAACGCAAATGATAATGGTCACCAACAAGTGCCAAAGTTTGAAACAGAGACGCAAGTAGAAAATCTCTTTGGATATTATCAACAACCAGATGAATCTGTGATACAAAAAGTTTTAATAAAAGATAGTGATAGGCATCAGCAATCTCCACTGTTTGGTGCACAGTTTAACTTAGGAGATATTCTGGGATATCATCAGCAACCAGATCCATCTAAGGTTTGTATATCTATAATTAGTATTTTATTTATTATTTTACAAATTCTTTTTAATATTTTTAATTCAGAAAATAGTCTTCGATAGACAGCAGCAAATACCAAAGCTTGAAGCAGATGTACAAGTGGGAGATTTCTTTGGAAGTCTTCAGCAAACAGGTCAAGATACTCCCTTCGTTCAACAAAAGTTCATTGTGCAAGATGGTGACAGTCAGCAGCAAGTGCCAAAGTTCGAAGAACAGTTACAAGTAGAATATCACCAGCAACCGGATAAAGCTAAAGTATTTAATTTTCTTATTTAGTGATTACTCATTTCTTAAAATTGTTTCTTTCCGTTTGCATTTTCTTTTGATTAGCAAATATTCCTAATCCAAAATAAATATGATACTGATCAGAAAGAAAAATTACTGTTTGAAGCAGGGATTCATGTAGGAGATCATCAGCAGCAAGGTCAAGCTAAGGTATTTAGTCGTTTAATTTAATAAATTTTATTTAATGAATGTAAATTTTGTTTTCTTTTTCTATATAGAAAATAGATGCAGAATCTGATTCTAAAAGCTCTGGTGTCTTTCATAAATTAATAAACCTGCCTTCCAAACTCTTGAAGATGCTGTAAAAAGTTTATAATAAAAATTCTAATTGTAATTTATCATATACTAATTTTTAAATATATATGTACATATACATATGTATACATGTATGTGTATAACTTTATGCATGTATGCATATTTTTCGATAAAAATGTACTTTGTTAAATTGTTTGCAAAATTTTGTAATAAATTTCAATTAAATATTTTTATGCGATCATGAAATATGTGTGTGTTATCGAAATTTAAAGAGGGTCATAAATTTGTTATTCATATTAACGCAGTACAGTAATATTCGTGATAACTAAAGCCTATAGTACACGATATGTAAAAAGACACATAAGCATGTGGCTACGACGTTGCAAGAACTTTCCGCATGTTGGCTGCATTTTTTTAAATAAAAATTTTGTTAGTATTTTTGTTCCAAAATTCAAATTTGACACATGTAGTTGAAGCGCATACATTACCAGAGAAAGTACAGGTGTAAGCATTTTAATGCCTACATGTACATATGCTACTAGTACACGACATGTAGCCATGATGACATCAAAATTACGTTAGACCCAAATGGGCATGTGGCGTTTTACATGCCGTTTAGTGCAACCTTATTAGGGGTATCCTTTACTCAACACTGGTGACACCATCGTATAATCGCTAAAAATATCCAGCACTTCTTAGTACATACTCGTACTATGCCAGACTCGACACTGGCATCTAAAAGCTAATTTTATATTATTGGACATTTCATATAATTTGGCGTGGTTGTAGTTAATTTTTAAGCGGGTGCCAGTGCGATTTATAATTTGACCATGAAAACTTTTTGTTTTACATTTGGAAGACTTAACTTCTTGGTGGAGTGCCATATAAAACTCATGATAATCATGGTGATCTATTAAGATTTTATTTGACCTGATAGAGACCAGAGATACTCTGGCAGAAGATTTCATGACCCCTTCTTCCTATACGTAGGCTTAGGTCGACTTGCAGTCTCTAGACAACGCTTTTATTTGGATGAGTTACTCTGGCCATATAACTATGCATATATGCTAGCCGTTAATATCTCAAATAAAAAAAGTTAATTTAGTAGAACGCAAATAAAAGTTACCCCAAACTAAAAAAATATTTGGAAGAAAATTCAAAGTTTCGATTTACTTATTTAATATTCAAGATTTAACACAGTATATGCAAAAAAACGCCGCTATGGGATCCGTGAACCAAAACTTAGCGGGCGCACTTATATCAGCGGGAATTATTTGTTTTTGGCATGTAGTTAGTCAGGTCCATTAAACAAAATCTGTACGTGATAGATGAAAACTGAAAATTAATATCATTAGTGTTTTAGATGGCTTATATTCTGCATATTTTTATGAAACCGTGATAAACACACATACTCGTATGTATGTGGGTGTATCAGAGAATGACAAAAGTATCGTTTTAAGTACTCTTCGGGTATTGGCCGTCAAACAATTATGAATGCGTGCTAAAAAGAAAAAAATGCCATCATATGCAAATACAAGCATTAATTATAAACATCCAGTAACTATGTTTATACATACATACATATATGTATTATAGCACAAACAACTGTAACTAAAATTTATAGACTGTGTGAGCTACAATCATACGCATGAATCTAAAAATACTCTGACTATTAATCGGCAACACATGCGTATATATAGGGCTATTTTATTTACACACACACACACACACATATACGGCATCCCTGCAGTTAGACTGGGACCAAGAGTCTTTATGTCAACGCTCAAGTTCTAGTAACAATTGCAGCAGGTAAACAGTGACCAGTGTCTATGCCTTCATCACTTGAATTTTTCTACAAGTGACTGATACAAAGGAACACTAAAGCAAAACAGAAAAATGCGTGCTGTTGCTTCAGACTACGCCACCTTTAAATTATGCCGCTGTAGGCATGGCTAGAAAGGGCCTAGCCATACATTCGCCTCTGCAGTATAGGCCTTTTTTGCGCTCCCATGTGAATTAAAAATGAACCCCCACCCTTTATAGCAACTCACTATCATTGATGATGTATATTTTAAGTATTTAATTAAGTTTTCTTATGTTCGAGATATACTTGCATGATATATGTAAATTAGCAAAATTTTAAAAAAGATATGCTCTATTTATTGAAAAGCAAATTTGGAATTCTGCAACAAAGAAAATAATTGCCTTTTCTTTGAAGTTGGGCGAAAAGTTTTGATTTTATTCACAATTTGGTAAGAGAACTTTGCAATTCGCAAAATTCGCGCGAGAACTAACAACAGAAATAAATTATCAATGACGCAAATCAAATAATATTTAAAAAATAATATAATTTATTTTAAGATAAGTAGCACCTGCTATGACAATGCTTAAGAAATCGTAGTTTTTAAAGAACAACTCATGGCTGATGGTACGAATGGTAAAGTTTAATGCACCATTGGAAGCGGCTTGAATAAATCTTTCACATGATTTACTTTTTTTAATATGCTGTCTTGGGAGAAAATACATATACATATGTATGTACATACGTATGTGTTTTTCTTCGATTAACAGTCCCTGCAAATAATATTGTACTACGTGGTCCATGAATGCTTTCACACAAGCATTCAGTGTTGCACGACAAGTGTTCGTGTTTAAACGATTATGACCGTTCTTCTAAAACACTAACATGCAATTACAATTTGTAAGCGAATGGTCTTTAACTATTCCATGTGGGGTTAGTCCGATGTAATGCAAAGTTGGACCATATGGTCCAACAATAGGACATCGTAATGTTAAATCGTCCATGTTTTCTCCATAGATTTGGTTTATATTTGAACTAGTTCTCGTCCCTCATGGAGTAGACTTTACATGCTAGTCCATTCTTCGACTAGTCGCGTTATTTGCACAGTTGTAAAAAAGATTTTTTGTTATACTCACTACATCAAAATCAAAAAATTAAAAAAAAAAACTTAGTTAAAATTTAGGACACAAAACTTGTGCCCTAATTCAGTAAGAAGATTTAGAACGTTTTTGTTTGAAAATACTCTTGTTTTTGAATTCTCTAAATTATTTACTTAAACAATGATCTTTGAAATTTTATTTGACCTTTTATTTTACAATTGGTAACTATTTTATTAAGCTTGAGGTCTATTTTGTTTTTAATAAAATTAACAATTTTAGTTACCAATTATTTACTTAAAAAATAGTTGTTGTCTTTGAAAATTAAAGTTTGAAATAGTTTGAAACAATAGTTTGAAAAATATTTAAAAAAATATGTGCTGGATACGAGTATAATGTTTAGAACAAAATCATACAGCAAATACATGAACCTTCTAGCACGGACAATAAATAATAATTGTTTTAAAGAACCACTACTGCGGCTTTTTTTCGACCATGGACAAGACGATGCAATCGTCGAACAGAATTAGGGCATTAGGAATGAGGATTATGCGGCTGGCTTAACGCTTCTTTAATTTATTTGTCTTATAGCTAAAATAGAATCATAATAATAAAAATAATAAACGTATAAACTTAAAAGGTTTTTTAAACTATCATAAGATTTAGTTTTAAACAATTCGTAGCGACTTTTAAGTACTCGCATTAACGTTTAAATATGCTATGTTTATCAGGTTATAAAAAATGTTCTTGTCTTTCTATCTCTATGCGACATCAAATATAGAAAACCTTTTAAATTTTTTTATCTTTAGCTTTTAGTTTTGATAAACTAAAATTTAGTAAAGTTTATGATTTTTGCAAATTTAATTGTGTTAAAAACAAAAAAACACAAGCGATATCTTTATGAGATATCAAACATGGGGAAACATTTTAATATTTTTTATCTTTATCTTTTAGTTTTGATAAACTAAAATTTAGTAAAGTTTATGATTTTTGCAAATTTTGATTACGAGTATGTCACAGAAACAAAAAACAAAAGCAAAGAAGTTTGCTTACATCGTATTACCGACTATAATTAATTTTTCTTCACAACATTTCCTTCTAACATACATATTTAGATATTAGGCCCTCCTACTCGCATACGGAAATGAATTCTTTTTTAAACTATTTAACTATTTACATACCTCACAGCTAATAAAGATTAAAGTAGATAAAACAGATGAATTTCTAAAAGAAATAGGTAACCGAACTCTTAAGTTCATTTACACCAGTGATTTTCAACCAGTATCCTGCGGCGCACAAAAGTCAATTGTGTTCATATTGTTACAAAAATGTACACGAACAATCTATAAAAACATCAATCTGAGTGTTACAGATGTTATTAATTAATCATTACATACATATGTTAATTATTAATTAAACAACATATGTATATTAAACAACATAATTGAGCAACATATATATATTAAATTATTATAATAATGTAATTTTAATTTTAAAACTTTCCGAAGAATCAATTAATTCATTTTGGATTAATATCAGATGAGATTATCCAATGATATCAGAAAACCTCTAAACATTTTCTTACAATTATTTGCGCAAATTCAGATTTTCAGCATTAACTAACATTAACACTGAAAAAATATTAAGATTTTCAAATATAGAAGACGATAGTGAGAGTAGCAGTGCAATTATTAAGCAAAACCAAAGTACAAATAATAGACTATTTATTAAAATTGTAAAATTTATGTGTAGTTTCCACAATGCAAGCAAGCAACTTGCCTAGAAAATTTGTACAGGAATCACTCAAATATTTGAGTGCTTTTCATATATTTTTTTTAGACAAGTCGCTTGCTTGCATTGTGTAAACTACAGATTAGTCTTATGCGCAGTTTCACACGTCAGGCAGAAAACCACTCAAAATAATGAATGTTTTCCATATAAATTTTAATCTCAAGTCAACCGTCTGGGTTGTATAAACATAGGGTTAGTTCTTACGTCAAATAACCCTCTGTTTCTACAATACGTACGGCCGACTTGAGTATAAAATTTATATGAAAAGAACAAACTTTTTTGAGTGATTTTCATAAACATTTTCTAGACCAGTCGCCTGCCTGCCTTGTGGAAACTCCACACTAGTCTTTGCAATACAATAAAATAAAAAACAAAAAAAGTTGGTTTTTTTTAAATAAAAATAAAAATACCATTAACAAAATTCGTGAGTGGGTAGAGGTATCTAATGGTCGACGACCAACATGAGCTCAAGCCCAAAATGTTCTTAAAACATATCCGTCCACTATCTTCAACCATTAGGGTGGACGCTATTAAACCCTTTTTAATGAGGAGGGAGACTCCAAATAAAAAAGTAATTGAATTCAAGTTAACACTGGTAAGAGAGGAATGATTGTGAACCCATCAATCGAGTGTTTCAATTTGAGGATCAGTCTGTTATATTGTGAAATTAATTAAATTTGCTTCACATAATTAGGCATTCCGACGTACATAAGTACTCGAACTAGAAACACAGTTTAGATATACATATGTGTATATGTATGTATAAAAGTATATTATATGCATATATACATATGTATGAGTGTAAACTTCTAATTTGGAAAAAGAGGATAGCCCTGAAAAAAAACGCAGTCTTTTTCATATAAAAGTAGGACAAAAACAAATGAAATTTTTTCAACAAAAAAATAAAATCACAATAATAAATATCAAATAAAAACATAAAATTGTTATTGTTTGCAAAAAGTTTGACTTTATCAAGTCAAACGTTAAATACACAACAACTGAAGAAGAAGATTGACACTCCTTAATATTAATTTTTAACCCCGTGATATCCTCCAGTTTACACTTCCCTATATCACTAATGTTCTCATGGAAAAGTCTGCTCAGCCATCTAATCTTGCAGCTTCAGGCAGTAACAGATACTATATTCAATGGTTTCTGGTTCCTTTTGATCCCCGCACATCGTAAAGAAATCTGGAGTGCCAGTTTCCCAGATGCTGGTTCTTGCTCTCACCGAGCAGTGACCAGTTAACGCGCCTATCACGACTCGTATCGCCTTCGTATTTATATCCAGTAGCAGTTTGTACCTTTCTGAGTCAAGTTTTGGTCACATAGCCCTTGAGACTCTACAATTCAACCCTAGTTCTTCATGAACGGTTGGTGCTGCTTTCTACCCAATTACTGAGTTCCCTGTAGTAAGGACCTATCGGTAATTTTACCGACCCTATTCTTGCCAGCTCATCGGCAATTTCTTTTCCCTCAACACTGCTGTGGCTAGAAACCCAACATAGTCCGACACTATATTTTTGCATAAGCAAAGTTGAGGGCTCTCCTATAGTCACTAATAAGTTTCGATTTGACATTGTGTCCCTTTAAAGCCTTTAGCGCTGCCTGGCTGTTGACTTAAACGGTTATCTTCTCACCTTCATATAGCTTATCAGATTTGACCCAATAGTCCTTATTCAGAAATACCAGTGAGGGTGTTCTACTAAAATAAATTTCAACGACCTTATAGTCAGTGAACCCAGCGGTTACGGATCGCTGATCACTAAAACTGATCTCATTTAAGATTGATGTATGACCTGTTATTCCTGTCCTCACCAAACCTTCTTCAACGAGCCTAAGGACACTTCTAGTCGCCGTACTTACCACAAAGTCCTCTATAGGAAGTAGGTGAAGAATGACGTCCAATGCAGCCTGAGGTGTGCTCCTCTGAGCACCTTAACAAGTAATCTCCTGTAACTTTCTTTCCTCAATGATCGGTCTGTAAATTCAGTTACTATCTTCCGTTGCAGATCCCAGTAGCTTTTCCTGCATGTTCTTTTTCCAAGAAAGCTTGCTATCTAGGAAAACACCCAAGGGGGCAAATTATTGCATTCGATACTCTACTGTAATACTCTATTGAAATATTTTTAAATTACGAATCGTATGGAATGCCCTAATTTTCCCCCAGGTATTTTGCTCCCTCTGCTAGTCTCAGCTCTACCCCTCCCATTCCTGGTAAAGAGAAATAGCTACTGAAGAATAACGTTGAAAAATATGTGTACAATAAAAAATTTTATAACACAGTTTGTTTCAAGTAATTAATGAAACAAAAAATAAACTCTATTGAAATATCAATTGATATTTAAATGCGGATTTTCATTCATTTTTGTATGGAAAAATTACTTTTAAATATGAATTGATATTTAAAAAAGTTGTTGAAAAACTGGCATGAAGTTAGGATAAGTAACGAAATTTAACTACATACATACATATGTAGATATTAACTAATTCCTCCATATAATGTAACATTAAAAATTGGAACATAATATCGATTGCTTGATTTTTGATGTGAAATTTTATGGAAAATTCGTTAAGACCATGCACAATTTCGCCTCTTATGATAATTGTATGCCAGGTTTTCGTCATGCCTTAAGACTGTAAGAATATGGAAGTAGAATTTCAGCGTCTTGTCTTTGACTATTTATTCTATTAACAAAAAAGACAACCAATGGCAGGTCAAAAAAGGAGCACAAAAATAAAAAGAAAAAAAAAATGCTTTAAATTCGTACACGAATCACATTTATTTTATATTTCTTTTGGCTAAACATAATTTCTTTCAGCTAATTTTTAAACTACTGATAACATGGGGAATTTAAACCAAATCTCGTCAATTCGCAATCTTTCTTTTATGATGGCATGAAAACATTATCATATCTTCTTAATTACTCATAATAAATATAAGGTGAGCTGGTTTAGTTTTTTATATATTTTTTTCCCAAAATTTTTGTATATAACGCAGATTTTCGGCTGTATTAAATCAGTTGAAATCTTGCCTTAAACGTGCAAGATTCATACAAATATTCGGGGTTGTAGTACACTGTGTGTATTTTATAATACTGAAGTTTCTTTAAGGATTTTACAAACAAAATCCTTGGTTTGATGTAAGTAAAAATATATAATAACTATTACATTTGTTTTGTGAGCAATCAAGAAAATTGGCTACTTTCTTTGTGGAATTTTGTTTTTTTGTAAAAATAAATTAATTTACAGTATCCGACTGCTTAATATTTAATGGCCAAAAATTATTAATCGGTGTTCGACATTAATTTTGTCGAATTTTACTAAAGGCAGAATTTTTAGACAATGGCGTGTCTTAAAAAATACAATTTGAATTTTTTTATAGCTGCACTAAGTTTCGCCTAAATTGAACGTACCCACAAGAATTTTGGGTAACAAAAAAATAACGTCCAGATTTAAATTATAAAAAATTAAATTAAAGGTTTTAAAAGCAACTTTCTATTTTTAACAAGAATTTGTTACGTTCTTTGATATGGCAACAACGTCTGATGCTATTATTCATCCATTTTATTTGCTGGTGTCTGTTTGGTCCCTTAAAGTGTAGAACATTCATTTGACCGTTGTGGTATTAAAACAAAATATATTGTTCCTTTAAATATTACAATTACATGGAACGTTCTTTTTTTTCGTCAGACAGATGCAACAGCAACAGGTTACGTGTTTTTAATATTTTTTCAAATTGCTTTCAAGGCCATTCCATAGTCCTTGAAAGGTTTTAATAACGTTTAAAATTAATTTTCTTTCAGCTAAACAATTTTCTGATATCTTAAGAAATATCAAGATGAAAGGAATCATCCTAATAGTTGTATTAGTGGCTTTAGTGCAATGGAGCAGCGGTTTCAGTCTTTTAGACCGAGCTACCGCAAATGTACAAGTTGTTACTAGTCCTGTATACTCTTTCTCGTCATCTGGATCGTCTGGAGGATCGTCATCCTTCTCCTCCTCCTCCCCCACTACGTCGTTTTCATATTCTTTTGGATCTGGTGCCTGTTGCACTCTTGATAGTTGGGGTCATGCTCATTTGAATGACATTAAAGAGTTTGCCAGACGTTTAAGAGAAGCATACAATAGTGTCTCATTTGGATCTACCGCGGGATACAGCTATACGACCTGGCCAGGTAAATAAAGCTTCACTTAAAATACATATGTATGTATGTATGTATATGCAAACTTTCTAATTTAACTTTACTTCCAGAGAGTATTACTAGCATGACGGGAAAATCTTCAGTTGAATTGGATGGTATTTGTCGTCGTCAGGCCGAACAATTGATTACGGACATGCGCAATGGTTTGGTTACTTCTAATGATATTAATCAAGATAAATTCTTCGAATGGAAGTCAAACAACATCCTTGAAAAAAATATAGTATCCCTACATGTTAATGGGAATGACCATCTTAATTCCGTCAAATTTCCTGCGGACACATCTACAAGTTTCATTGAAAGTTTTCAAAACAAAATACCAAGTCTTTTCCCTACGTCCACGACTCATAGTAGTGGTGGCAGTGGTGTTGTGGTTTCAGGTTCTCAAAGCCAAAAGAAGTGGGTAAATGGTGTTTTGGTTTCTGACATCGAGCGTCCTTTCGTTTATGTAAATGACTGGAAACAAATCGAGCATAATAATCTTAAGAAATTCCTTGTTGAAAATAATTTGAACTTAGACGCATTCATAAACAGATATTTCAAAGATTATCAGAAATGGCAACAATGGAGCAGTAAATACAATGTCCAACCAACTGAAATTGGAGAATGGCTTAGAGGCGAAATCAAAGAGTTTGAAGGTGAAGGTCTCTTCAGCGAAGTAAGTGCTGACGTGATAAAATCATTAGACAATTTAATCAGACAAAGAGTGAAAGTGGACGCTTGGCAAACTGAATTGAGAGACAACTTGATCAAGCTGATTAAACAAAATGACTTCACCGTTGAGCAATTCCACAAATGGATACTGCAAGATCATAATAGATTGGTGGCTTTCGCCTCTAGATATGATATTGATATTGAGGAAATCAAAAAATGGCTGAATCATGAAGAACCCCAATTTGTATCTATAGGCTTGTTCAAACCAAAATATGCGCTGGACAATTGGCAAGCATTTGTAAGATCACAATTAGAATATATTACCCGCCGACAATATCCATCCATCGAGGAATTGCAACAAGCTGTACAAGATCTTAAACTGTTCGAAAAATGCACTAGAGATTATCAAATGCCAGCTGAAGTAGTTGAAACATGGATAAACAAGGAGCTCGCTAGATTACTCGAAGAGGGCGAATTAAAAATTAATCATCTTACTGGCTGGCAAATGGTTTTAATGCAACGTGTATACAATTTATTGAAACAAAACAGACCACTGACTTTGCATGAACTCGAACAAGAAATGAAAAAGGATTCAGATCTTTTGGGAAGAATTGCCTTCAAATACCATACCACGGTCGAGGATATTAAAAAGTGGGTAGAAAGTGAGGTGAATATTTGGCAACTACAACAATCGAATACCAATTGGCAGGATGATTTACGACGCATCTGTGAACAAAAATATATCATGAGCGTCAACATAATTGAATCTCAAAAGCAGAAGATGGTTAATGAATTCAATGTTTACGCTAAAGTTACTAACACTGAACTAAAGACAAAAAATGAAGATTTGGACACAAATTTGAATGTACATGTAAAAGAATTTAATAGCTTGCAAAGAGATGAACTGGACATCGGATTGACTTTGACGGAACTCCAGCGAAAAAAAGATGCACTTCTCAATCAACTTTTGAAAAAGAGCAATCTTAATCTAGGAAATGTTCATGACCTACTTCTTCAAGATGAGAACACATTGGTTAAGTTAACCAAGATGTACTCTGTTTATATAAATAAAGTAGAAGAATTGTTTAGAAATAAAATTATCGAGTTGGACTATCAAAAGCTTATTAACGAGTTGAACAAGGAAAGAGAACATTCAGTCGTCACTGACCGCAAAAGTCAAGCTGCTGTAGAAGATTTGGAATTCAAAGTAAAGATCTACCATCGTCAATTGGCTCAATTGCAAGGCGATTACAAAGTCAAAGTAAGTTTTATTTAATAATTAAACGTACATATGTATGTGTATTAACTAACATTTTATATGTGTAATTTATTACCTTTATTCCGCAGTTATACGAAATTCAAAACTGGCTTGAATATGTCAAAAACAAAGATTTGGATAATTTGAATGAGTTGTTAATGTCCACAATAAATCAATACAATAATTTGATTGCCGACAACTATTTGAAAGTTGAAGAGCTCAGTAGAAAACTTATCAATATTAACAAGCGATTAAATGAATTTGCTAAATTATATAATGTCAAGTTAACTGAAATTACATCCAATGCCGACAAAGAACTTCAAGAGTCCTATGTACGTCTTTCGAATGTAAACACAAACTTGGATAAATTAAGCTGGCAGCTTGAGAAAGAACTGTTGGACATTTCGAAATCCGTGAAATATCTAACTACCAGTGAATTGGAATCGAAAATCAGATATGCTAAAGATGTTCTAGTTTCTTACCAAACTCACCTTGAAGAGAAGCGTATAATTGTCAGTAATGTACAAAAATTAGAGGAACAATATGCGTCCAATTTTGTTGAATTGAAAAAGTTTGAAAGCGATTGGAAAGTCGAACACAGTAAAATACTTGCAGAGATTGCCACTCAAGTCGACGATTATTCGAAAAGTATAGAAACGAGATCGGTAGAATTTGTAAAAAGACTAAACCAATGCCACAAAGCATTTAGCTTAGCAAACCAAAGAGAAAATGATATATCCCAAGAATATAATACTAAAGAAACTGATTTCAATACTTGGCTGAAAAGCAAGTTGGCCCGATTGAATGAAATCATCGAATTGTTGAATTCTGAACGAAACCGCGTGGAAGAGGTTTGTAAAAAACACCTCGATTCTGACCTCAATGTTGAAGCACAAATTGCCAAAGACCGCAATCACTTACAAATTATGGCAAATAAACATCATATCAGCAGTGAAGAATTGGAACTGTGGGAAAGGCAATTATTAAAGCGCTTGCTTGAAGCTCAACACAAATCTCAAAATGAAGTTTGGCAGCAAAAGTTAAGAATGCTTTTATCAAATATTTTACTAGAAAACGAAGCCACTTTGCAAGACTTTAAGTTAATACTTGATTTGACACAAAACAACCACAACTTTGGAGTAAGTTTTTGCATTTGAAATCAATTTAGTTTTACTGACTAATTAATATGTAACTTTTGTTTTCAGGGATCATCGGAAATACACGAATTGATTAAGCAAGAAATTGCACATTTAAAATCCCAAGGCTTGGTTAAGAACGAAGAATTAAATGAATGGCAAAAATCTACCAGAGACCAAATTGTTGCCTTCCTTAAAAATAATTGGTCTGTTGACGAAGTTGAGCGCGAACTCTTAAGCAAAACTCAAAACAATGAAAACGAAGCCTGGATTAAGAAAACATGCAAGCTCTTACAAGGCCTATCTCAGTTGAAATGGCAATCGAACAATAGTTACCTACCAGTTGGAGGCGTACATCACGTCAACACTGGCAATTCTTTCCATGAGGAATCTGTTCAACATGGACACGATTATGGTCAGCATTTATTGCCAGTGTTCGGAGGCCAGGTAAAAACTGATGTACATGTATGTATAATGCCTTAATCCAATAATATACATATTTATGTATGTACAAATAAACAATTTTTTTGTTTTCCATTTTGTTTCAGTACATTCAACTTCAATCTGAACCCCAGAGCCACGGTCTTCTTGATAGCTTAAAAAATGTTTGGTCATCTGTTTAAGATTATGTAAAAAACATAGTACATATCTGTATATGTACAGTACATAAAAATGTATGTATATGATTTGTCAATACATTCGTAGTTCTTTCTGTTTAATATCTTTGATTTAATGTTTATATTAATTTTATAGTTTCTTTTTTTAAATAAATTTCAATGCAATATATTACCACGAATTTAAAATATGTGTATATAATTTAAATTTCGAAACGGTCATAGACCAATCGTTAATAAACATAATAATAACAGTCCTGTAATCTTTTATTAACTAAGAAGATGAAAGGAAATATGTACATACATACATAGTTTTAATGTTGACTATGTACATTTACGATAAATAGAAAAGATATTTACATACATATTTGGTTTTCATATCTGCAAATTAATAAGCATCAACTTAAAATTATCCACAAAAAAAATCGGAACCAGTTCCAAAGCTTTAACACTCTCATTGCATACCAATCACTACAGCTAATGAATTTAATATTCTAAGGCTGCTGTGTACATATATAAAAAATTGTTCTAGACAAACTTTTAAGCTCATACCATTTAGTTATTTTGATCACTTCCGTCCTATGACAACCATGTGTTAAATTCATTGATGACTCACCAAAAATAGAACTACTTGGAGCTGAGTTCATCAGTGCTGTAACTAATGATTTACTAATTTTCAATAAAAAATGTTCCTCATTTGAATGAATATGATCAGAGCTAAGAAATAATTGTCTATAAAGGGTTTCACGATGGTGATTGCATTTTGCATGTTTGCTGTAGTTTTTAAATATACAGCCCAATTCTAAATATTCCCCGGAAAATAGTCCCCAAGAAATTTTTTTTTTCACCCAAACAGATCGAGTGAAAAAAAATAAATTTTGAGGGAGAACTTCGAATTTCCGAAGTCAGTTGTTTGGTTTCCTATGGGCTTTATTTTACCTGAAAGCTTGCTTACTTTTAAAATGGATGAATAGGGAATAAGCTTCCGGGGAGATGATATTCAAAATAAGGCTGATAGTTCCGTGGCAAAAAGGAAAAAGTACTTAAGTCGAGATAAGCTAATTTTGGTGTTAATGCCACCCCTCTAGTCTTCCAGAATTTCGATTATTTTGTGCGATTTTTCACAATGTCATATGAAACAATATCTTAATTTACTTTATACTTTGATATATACTCGTACATATCTAATTGAATGTATTAGCTATAGTGTGTAGAATGATGTTTTTATAAATAAAATAAAAGTAAGCACCGAATTTGCCAATTTAAAAAATACTTTGTTAGTATTATCAAAGCGGGGTCATTTCAACCTCCGTGACGCAAAGGGTTAATTCAAACTAATAGAAAACGCTACTTAAAATATATTTACATATATAATAAGACGGTCAACCACAGTTTAGTTTTTATAGCATTTGCATTTAAATATAGTGGCTCCATAATATTAACTTTGACCTCAAATGGGCACGTGTTAAGCGGCTCACCCACTTGCAAAATAATTGTGCAACTTTTCGTATTGTACAATAATATCGCCAATGTGTATGTCATACTGGAAGGTGGCACAATATATTGGCAAATATCAAAAGACTTTTGATTATTTTTATTGTACAGTCAAGACAATTGAGTAATGAGGTGGCAACATTGTTCAATGTTGTTTAATTTTTTTAGTGACAGGAAAATTGAGCAATATTTTGTTTGAAAATATTGTGCCATTTATTGCATAGTATAGGTCAAAACGAGAATAATATGTACAATAACATATGCAATAATATTGTATAATGGATGGTCCGCATTAGAGTTGTCCGATTCAGCTAAAATTTTCACCTTACATCAAATGCCACTACAACCGCCCGCAACTGAAAACAGATTTCTATTGCTTTTGTTAAGCCACTTTTATAATTTTGGCCACAATCTGGAAATACATTTGTGAATCTACTTTATATTTTACATAAAAAATATAACAGATTTTAAATATACACAAAATAAACTTAAATCTTTATTCTAGATATTCAGCCTTATCATGAATTTCACATGTGATCATTTGCGAATAAAATTTTTCATCAATTCCACTAAAATTAAAAACTCAAATATTTCCAAATATAAATCCTTTTGAACAATTTTCTTCATAAATTGTTAAAATGTTTCGTAATCGTATGAATTTTATTATTAAGGAAAAAAATTCAAAAGAAATTTTTTTCGAGTTTCGAAAGTTTTCACCATACAATTTATTCATGATACCAACCGTTCACTCGTTCGGAAATTTCCATGTGAAATTTTGTTTTTGATAAGCCTGATAATCTTTGTTTTATACTTTTATTAAAAATAACAAGAAAAATTATATGTATGTATATATGTACGAGTATGTATGTTAGTATGTACACTTAAATTTAGTTTATAAATTCGCGTCTTAAATTTTCAGTTTAAAAATCATCCTCATTAAAATCCAAATTAAAACAATTACTCCAAAACCGATTCATAGAGTGATACATATGTAGTGCGAACTTTCCTTTCGCATAGTATTCATCCGGATAAATCTATACGGAAATTTTATTTTAAATGAATAAAAAAAAATTAAAAATTAATAATTGAAATTTTACTGCTAACAAGTCCAACAAATATCAACTCACCAATTCCTCAAACAAAATATCGTTTGCTTGCAAAAGCTTTGCCAACATCACCGAGTGCTGATGCTGCACAAGCTCATCACCAGTGCCATAAACAAGCATAAAATCATGTTTACGAAAGTTTTCGATATTTTGTAGTACACTGGTATTAAAATATTTCTCCCAATTATCAAGTGGCATACCCATAAATCTTTCGGTGTAGATAGAGTCAGCGTACAACCAGGAAGTAATCGGTGCCACTGAAATACCGCATTGAAAAACCTTTTCCGAATCATTAGCCAAGGTACGCGCTGTCAGATAACCACCATAATTCCAACCCCAAATACCACAACGATCTTTGTCCACGTATGACAACTCCTTTACCAACATCTTTGTCATAAAAATTATATCTTCCACCTCAAATTCACCCAAATGATTAATAACCGAAAATAATGAATCTTTTCCCTTATTTCCAGTACCGCGACCATCAATTTGCGCATAGATAACTTCGCGATTTGTAGTCATGTATGCTTGAAAGCCCAAATGAAACTCGTTGTTAGCGATCACAGAGCCTGGTGAACCATTCACATAAATAATCAGGGGATATTTTTGCGCATGATCTAAGTGAGGAGGAGTTGTCCATTTAATCGTACCGTCGGATCCATCAGCTAAGGAGATAGTCTTAGTTACAAATGTTGGCAACATTTTTCCCCGCAGCATGTTGTAGTAGTGACCATCGTTATTCCACTTTCTAATTTTTTTTCTATCTTTTGTGCGCATAAGTTTCGAATAACTCGGATAAGGACCATTGCATTTAGCGATATAGTAAGAATAATTTACGCTAAACGATGCATCTGCTGCATAACATTCGCTATCCACTCTGTCACCAATAGTGCAAGTTATACAATAATGATCACTATACACGTGATACATAGAAGTATCATCAGTTGAGGTGGCCTGATAGTAACTGTGGGACAAGGAAATATAGTACACTGGTAAAAGAAGAGCATTTAGGCTAAAACAGAGCATAAAAACTCACAGTTTGTCATTGATTTCATCATAACCATATAACTTTAATACGGTAAAGTTACTGCGAGCAGGCCATATATTTTTACCAGTTTCCAAGTTCAAATTCCAAACTTGGCGCCAATTACCTATCCAATAGATAAACAGGCAATTCTGTGTACTCTTTAAGCAGTAGGGAGTACTAATATCAATCCATCCTGTAGGCTCCTCAATGTATTGGACCTCTCGACATTCGCCCGATACATTACACCACTGTAAACTGGCAATATTCTGTCGTCTGTTCAGCCACGTAATTAACAACTTGTTGTCACGAGTCCAGGCCACACTTTTCAAAATACTTTCATTGCTTACTCGTTCTACAGGGGCTTGTATTGCACTATACGTTTCATTGGTTTCCACATCATAGACTTTCAAAGTTACTACTGGGTTATTTGTGCCCGGCTTGGGATATCTCATATCTACCACTTTAGGATATTGGAATGCACGGTCTTCACCTTCACCATATACAATATGCTTAATAGCCTCCACATTAGTATTGTTAAAAACAGCGAACGCCAAGAACCGGCCATCAGGGGACCACCACAAGGCCGAGTCTCCGTTAAAAACTTGTTTTCTGTACACTTCGTCGGGTATTCCGTTATAGATAACACCATCACCACCATCCTTGGTCAATTGAAATATAGCTTTTTCCAAAGATATATAGATATTACTTTTGTACACATATACCAATCGATAGCTAGTGGGCGACCAAGCACAGTATTGTAATCTACTTCCGTTATGAGTTAGATAAGTCCTGCGGCTATTCAAATCCATAACATCGTACATCAATAAGTCAGGATATCTGTTTTTAATATAATCGTAACGTATTAGAACTTTATTGTGGTCAAAAGAAAATGAGATACTTTTAACATATTTATATCCTTCCATGAGCTGTACAAAGAAAAACAAACAAATCTTTATAAAACGAAGCGAGTAAAAACACTAAACGCACCAAAAATCTCGAACTAACAACTGTCGAAAAATTGTCTGTACCAACATTATATTTCATAATTGATTCGTCGTTAAAGTAATAAAGTTCATCATCTGAAATAGAGAAAATTAATTAAGTTCATTTCTTTAATTTGTACACTCCTTATACCGATCATGGGATACATATCGTACATACATACATACATATTATGTAAGTGAATCCTAAAGTTAATTATAAAAATAAAACAAACTTTGATGCGCGTAATTGCCATATAGAAAAATATGGCAATTATGATTTTCAACTCTCGACTCTTTTTTCATGAATTTTGTAAAATTTACAATTATAGTTCGGAGCTGTAAATAAATCATAAATTTTTTAATTAATTCGCGAATCATTCATGCACTGAATTTCACACAAAAAAATTAATTGAATGAAATTTGAGTCAATTCAAATGAATTTGGCAAAATTGAATTGCAATTCATTTCCAATTCAAAAGAATTTGTCCGATGAATTAATTGCAATACGTTTCTATGTGATTCAAATGCATTTGTCAAAGTGAATTGCAATTCATTACCAGCTCATTTGAATTGAATTGATTCACTATTCTAATTCATTTGAATGAATTCAAAATCAATTCAATTCGAACGAATTGGAAATGAATTGCAATTAGTGCTATTAACCTTCAAGCACTCCTACGCAAACGCTTAAATATTATTGCAACACCTCAGACAGTGCGAAATTATGTGCGGAAATTCGGATTCAGAACTAGGATCGCTGCCAGAAAACCATTTATTAAAAGTATGGACCTCTCAAACAGCGCAATTTTTTCTGATGCATGTAAGTTTAACGTTAAAATCTCTGATGGACAAGTTAATACAAGGCTTTCTAAGCAAAATTGTTTAACTTTATTGAAACACGGTGGAGGTTCGCTAATGGTGTGGTATGGCGGTTTTGGTACCGCAGGAGTCGGAAACCTACAAAAAAGCTTAAGCGACAAAATTTTCGAACTTCATTTTTTGACTAAATCGATTATCTGCGATCGCAAGTAATCGATTTTCGTAAAAAAAAACGAAGTTCAAAATATAAGTATGTCGCTTAAGCTTTTTTGGCGGTTATGGCGCTATATACATATTTATATACATATACATACAGACAAATATATGTACATATACATTTATATATATATACATACATATGTACATATGTATGTGTGTAGTATGTGCTATATTATGTTTTGTAATATTTATTAAATTTTATCTTAACATTATTGATTAATAGATATTAGAACGAATTTTTAATTTCACTTGAAGTCCACCCACCTGAAGTCCATACATAGTTTGAGAAATTTGGAGCATCTGGCTGCCAGTCGAGTGCTTCGTCCAATCCCAAGGGTATTTCTACGTACTGAAAAGGTCCTGTGCTATAATTTGGTCTTTTAAAGGCCGCTTGTAAACCAGTAAAAACATATATGACAATAAATGCCAAAATTTTGTTGAACTCCATGACCAACTGATTAATTTACACAAAGAAGTTATACATACATAGTTACATATGTAGATATGTACATAGTATATACATACATATGTACATATCGCTCATTTACTCAAAGAACGTCACAATTCCAAAAATCAAGTTTGCCAGAAAAAGCAGTTAAAGTTTTAAATTTTCACACAACTTAATGGAAAAAGAACATTTTATTTTTCTCTCAAGAGTTGAGTAAACAAGACATTTGTATGAAATTTTTACACAATATGAAGAACGATATGACGATTAATTCTGCATCACTAACTCAAAAATTTAATATTTTTGAGTTATGACGTTGTTTGAGTAAATGAGCGATATGTATTTAAACACACATACATACATATGTATATACATACATAGTACATATATTTAAATTTGTTGTTTTATGTAATTGTTTTTGAAGAAAATCGAATTTCTGGCTCTTATTTATTTAAAACTTTGTTTTTGGTTAATTGCGATTTTTTTTACAGTTTAAAAATACAAAATACTGCAATTTGTTGTATACATATGTAGATATGTGCATACTGCAATTTGTTGCAGTAATTTTTATATTGCATGCAAATGCACTCCGAATCAAATAAAATGTAAGCCAAATTACATGTGATAATTTTTTAAGGAGCAAATTTCTTCAAAGACAACTTTTGTTATTTGTACTTACATACATACATATATATCACTGTTTCAATAGTTGATCGATCAATTTCAATTATGCTTAACAGTTCGAGTTTTTGAACTTCTTTCCCTCCAGCCACAGAATATAATATATTCAATATACTCGTATAAAGAAGTGTAAGAAGTGACAGGTGAAAAAAGGTCGAATTAGGTTTTTTCTTAATTCGTGGAAAAAAGAGACAAATATAGTGTATTTGTTATTTATAAAATAGATAAACAAAATAATATTGACCTTGACAAAAGTCCAATAAAACTTGTAATAAGCGCCAAATTATACTAAAAACAATAGTTGCGTTTGCGTACTTTTCCAGTCAAATACAGTAATTGAGTAATTACTAAGTATGTAATTTAAAGAAATTACTCTCAATAAAAAAGTTTGAATATAAAAGTACGCGAACTGAAAAATTATAAAATCCAGTAAAATACTTATATACAACAGATTATTGGCAATATTGGTGCTAAAAAATTATGCATATATGCAAAAATATATACAAAACTATACATATGTACATTAGAGTGGCCGTTAGATGTATGCAGAGTTTATTCTTTTTGATTACTTATATTCTCTCCCCCCAAATCTGTTCAGTTTTATATAAAAAAAAACCCACAAAAATTTCGTAGCGATAAGTTGTGTTTTAGGGGTCCGTCCGCCCCTCAAAGTTGGCCCTCAAGCCCATTTATTCAATGTAATTTTTGTTTTTTTTACGTGGCTGCCCACTACACGCAGGAATTCAAGTAGAATCTAGAAGATTCCTTTTTGTTTAGTTTTTTTTTAACTATACTCGTATGTATATGTATGAAATAATTTAATAGATGTAATTTCTTATTGTAAGTAATTTCCATATAAATATAATTTTGGTAAATATAATTTTTGGTATTTTGTTTGTTATTTTCTTCATTATTCAACCTTATCATGAATTCCAATTGTGAAAATTTCCGAATCAAATTTTTCTTTCACATGGATTTTAATTTCGTATCAATTCCAGTAAAATTAAAAACTTACATATTTCCACTTTTTTCAACAGACAAACCCTTGTGAATAATTTTCTTCATAAATTGCCAAAATATTTCGCAATCGTATGAAGTTTTTTGATGCCAATTATTCACACGTTCGGAAATTTCCATCTGAAATTTCATTTATGATCAGCCTGATTTTCTAAAATATTAATTTTAGCAAAAAACTTTCTTTGAGATTAATGTTGTTGACTAGAAGTGCTAAAATGTTGCCATATATCATGTTCTTGTAAAATGTTTTTTTTTTTTAAAGATAGTCATATGCAGTCAAATTACCTTGAAAAATCGGCTCGAAGGCCAACTTTGAGGGGCGGACGCACCCTCTAAAACACAACTTATCGCTATGAAATTTGTTTGTATTTTTTGCTACATAAAACTGAACCGATTTGGGGGTAGAGAATATAAGAAAAAAAAAATTGAGAGAGTAAATTGACAATTGTTGTGGACTTGAGAGTCTGCAAATTTTTACTGGACAAATTTTTGCCAGTAAAATCCAGGAGATGAGAAAAACATAAGATTCAATAAAATAAACAAAAGTAAGCAAATACAAAGTAAATTTTTTTAATAAAAACATTTAAAAGAAGAAAAGTTGAAGTAAAAGTTTAAAAAAAACTGAAGAGTATTTATGTTCAAGATGAAACAGATTAAAGAATAATAATCCTTAAATTTATCAGTTTTTAAATTAAACTTAATTGTGTTATTTGCTTTAATTTCTTAGAGATGTAAGGTGTATGTATATGCGAATACTTATTTCTGCATACTATTCAGGGTAACGACTATCAGAAATAATATATTGATGTATTTCCGTATGCCATTTATCCAGAATAAAAACTAAAAACCAAATACAAGCTAAAGCTTTCACAAAACTTCTATTTTACAAATATATATCGCTTCAAATTTATAATTATAAAAATGCATGCATCAATTACCAAAAATATGTATTTGATGGGTAGTCAAAACAACACATATTATACAACACTATGATCAGCTGTTTTGATTAACTTTTTTGTGCAAGAGACATTCTTGAGAGTAAAATTTTCAAATTACCCAAAATTTACTCAACTACTGGATTTTACTGGAAAAGTAAGCAAACGGACCTAATATTGTTTACATCTTTTCAAGTAAGTCAAATTAGTACATTTATTAAGGGAAATATAAAAGAGGAAAAGAGCTTTATATAATCCTGATATGTATATTCAAGATAACGAAAAACTGAGAATAAATTTGAAAAAGGAACACATTATCCAAAAGCAAAAGAAATTAAAAAAAATTAATAAATAAAAACAATCCATATTGTATATAACAAAAACTAAAAATTTTAAAAACCCCAGATATATCTAGAAAAGATGTGATATCTTCTAAGCGGCTGGACCGATTTTCTTAAAACTAAGAAGCTAAGAACCCTCTCGATCAAGTCACCTTTCAAGAAAAAAAAACTAAATCAAAATCCGTCCAGCCGTTTGGTCTGTACGTGGACACGGACAGACACACAGGCACACAATACAAACTTATAAAACCCCTGTTTTTGGTCGGGCTTTAAAAAAGAATTATAATAAATATTAAAAAATAGAAGTAAATATGTATGTGCAAATTATTTCGGCAAAAGCAGCGACATAAAGGTGAAGCGGTACTCTGCTGTACAAACAAAAGAAATCGTACCTACGAGTACATGTCGTTACGAATTAGTGCCGTCAAATCGTATCGATTTCGTACCGACATATCGGAGCGATACAAAAATCGTAACGATTTTGGTAATATTTGATTTATGAAATGATTTTCAACTTGCATAAAGATAGTATGTACGTAATTATGGCTTAACATACATACGAGTACGTATGTATTTACATTAGAGTGGCCGTTAGTTGTATGGAGAATTTTTTCTTTTTGATTTCTTATATTCTCTCCGCCCAAATCGGTTCAGTTTTAAGTAAAAAAAATTTCATAGCGACAAGTTGTGTTTTAGGGGGTGCGTCCGCCCCTCAAAGTTGACCGTCAAAAAATTTTTGAAGTTTCCGATCAATTGTAATTGGAAAAAAAGCGTCTTGCGTCTTCGCTACTACCTGGTGAATGTGAATTATATTTCTTATACAATATGTATTATTGTAATATATAGTTTTGATTCAGTCAAAATAAAATGTGTGGCAAAAAGGCAAAAGTGCTTAAGTAGAGATAAGATAATTTTTAGTTAATTGCACCCCTGTAATTTTCATATTGAAAAATACCCCTGCGGTTTTTCGGGAAGTTATAGCGTAATGATTTGCTGCTTATCTTTTTCGACTTATAATCTCATATGGAATAATAATAGCTAAATTTAGGTTATACTTTGGCATATTTCAAATTGAATGTCTGTGCTTAAAACAACATTAAGTCGACTTAAGATGAAATCGACTTTTCTTGGAACTATGGCCTTATATATATATTATTTGTAGCGTGTAGAACGATATTTTCCTAAATAAAATAACAGAGAACACCGTATTTCCCAATTTAATTGTAAAAGAAATATATTTCTGAAAATCAACTTGAAAGTTTACAAGTGCTCTCCTGCAAAACAGTAAAATATGACTTAAAAACTTTTTCCTTATTGCTACGGAATATATCTTTTATAGATTTCAAATAATCAAGCGTAAAATGTCATGACATTAAAAGTAAACAGTAATTAAAATTGTTATTAAGTCGGTGTTTAAAATTGTAAGTCCCTAATGCTCTTCCTCAACATCCAAACTTAAGCAGTTGCTCCAAAAATTATCCATAGTATGGTACAAATGGCTTGCAAAGTTTCCAATGCCATGGTTTTCATCGGTGTATGTCTATAAAGAAATAATATTTTTTAATATAGAAATCTAAATTGTTCGTACGAGTACAAAAAATATGAAATATGTATTACCAATTCCTCGAACAAAATATCGTTTGCTTGCAAAACCTTCGCCAACATCAGTGAGTGTTGATAGTGGACATTGTCATCACCGGTACCATGTATAAGCAGGAAATCATGGTTACGAAAATTATCTACCTGTTGCAAAACACTGGTATCCAAATATTTTTTCAAGTTTTCAGCAGGTACGCCCATATAACGTTCCGTATAAATGGAATCGTAATATAACCAGGAAGTAACTGGAGCCACTGAAATACCGCATTGAAAAACTCTTTCGGTATCATTAGCCAAAGTACGAGCTGTCATATAACCACCATAACTCCAACCCCAAATACCACAACGATCTTTGTCCACAAAAGGATATTGATTTTGCAAATATTTCGTAACGTAAATTTGATCTTCCACCTCAAATTCACCCAAATGATTATTAACTGAAAATAATAAATCCTTTCCCTTATTGCCAGTACCGCGGCCATCAATTAGCACATATATAACTTCACGATTGGTGGTCATGTATCCCTCGAAACCGACACCAAAACTGTTGGTAACTCTTACGGAATTTGGACCACCATACACATTAACTATCATAGGATATTTTTTGTTAACATCTAAAGAGGGCGGCAATAGCAGTTTTGCCATACCAACGGAACCATCAGCCAAGGGCACCTGCATAAATTTAACTGTTGGTATAAGTTTTGTCCGCAGCATGTTACGGAAGGCAGTATTAGGTTCCCAATTCTTTACTTCTGTATTAGTTCTAGTATCAAATATTTTTGAAAAAGTCGGCTTGGGTCCACTGCACGAAACAGTGTAGTATGAATAATTTTTGCTAAAGATGGCTGCAGCAGAAAGGCATTTCTCACCATCTTCATCAGTTAGGTTGCAAGTTAAGCAATCACTATTGCTAAACACATGATAAATAGAGGCATCATTACTTAAGGTAGCCTGATAGTAACTGTAGGACAAGAAAACAAAATGAGAAGGTAAAAAATTAACGTTTAAGGAAAAGACAGACAACAATAACTCACAGTATGTCATTAATCTCATCATAACCGTACACCTTTAATACGGTAAAATTACCGCGAGCAGACCACATATTTTCACCAGTTTCCAAGTTTAAATTCCAAACTTGGCACCAGTTACCTATCCAGTATGTAAACAAGCAACTCTGTGTATTCCTGAAACACTGGGGACTACCAATGTCGATCCATCCTTTAGGCTCCTCAATGTGTTTGATCTCCCGACATTCACCCAATGCAGTACATAGCTGCAAGCTGGCAATATTCTGACGTCTGTTCAACCAAATGATTAACAACTTGTTATCATCAGTCCAGGTCACACTTTTCAAAATGTGATCACTGCTTACTAGGTTCGTTGGAGCCTTTATTGTCACATGATTTGGTTCAGCGCTCAAATTAAAGACTTTCAAGGCCACTATAGGATTATTTGTGCCCGGCTTGGGATATTTCAGATCTACCTCTCTGGGATATTGGTATTTAAGATCTTCTGCTTCGCCATATAGGAAATATTTAAAAGTTTCCACATCAGTATCATTAAAAACACCCAAAGCCAAAAAATTTCCATCAGCTGACCACCACATGGCAGATCCACTGCTCAAAACCTCTTCTTCATACACCCAATCGGGTATGCCGTTGTAGAGAATATCATTTATACCATCCGAGGTTATTTGAACCTCTAAATTTTCACCGAAGTGTACAAAGACATTATTTTTGTAAACATAGGCCAGACGGTCGTTAACAGTGGACCAGGAGCAGTATTGCAACTTTTCACCATTGTGGATTTTTATAGACTTCTGGTTAGCTATATCAAAAATATCGTATTTTGCTATAAAAGAATGTCTGAACATTCCTTCAACATCGTAACGTACTAGAATTTTTGTATTGTCGGGCGATAAGGTAAAGGTACTGCCATTTTTATAAATGTTCTGTATGAAAGGGAAACCAAGTTCAACATTAAAAATATCTACATAAGTATAAATCTTTAAAAGAATTTGAAATGTGAGAACAAACCAAAAAATCAGAAGTAAGAAAAACTGAATTTGTACCAAGAGCTGCATTAAATTTGCGGATCGATCTATCGGGAGCAGTGTAGTATAATTCATTATCTGAAATTAAAAGCAAATTATTTTCTTATTGCAATTCACCAATAAAACAGAAACTGCATGCAAACAACGTCATAACTCAAAAAATATATATTTTAGAGTTAATCAAGCATAATAATTCGTCACAGGTATCGTATTCATAGGCATAATTTCACCTCTTGAGAGAATTTTTTTTTAGAAAAGAGAACCACCCTAATGATTGAAGATGGAGGCTATGTGTGCTGTGAACAAATGTGGTGTCATCAAAACTATTTGGGGTCGGTCATATATTTGCTACCTCTAGGGGCACTCTGGCTCTAGTTAGGGCGATGGGGGTAATTGTATAAAAAATAATATTTTATATGGGAGCCCTCTTAAAGAGCGCAGATAGAGACACACAAACTCGAAAGCATTTTCTTTCGTTTCGAAATACCGAATAGAACCCCTTAACTATACGTTGCGCCACTTATTTCAGTTGCCGCTAAGGGCGTTGTGCCCCATAAGAATTAAACGAAATAATATTTTGTATCGTCGCTTCACGTCTCGTAGATCATTCGATATTTAACGAATTATAAAAATATTACAATAGATTTTAAATTGTAATGCTTTGAATTTCCGTTAAGTATCGATTGCTCGTAAGAGTTTGATGCACATTTCAACTTTTACTCGGTTTCTTTGATTTTCAAATTATCGAGAGTTGTCTGTACTTAATCAATAACTGTAACAATATACATGTGTGCCCATAATTATGAAAGTGGTCTAAGTCATATATTTCTTGTGTCGAGATATTTAGCAGATTACATGTGAAAAAATCAAAAAATATTTTTATGTTATGCAACATTTTAATTTTAGTCTCGATTAATATAAATTTGTTTAATATTTACTAAATATTTATTGAAAGTTTTAAGCTTAATTTAATATTTCGAAGCAAAAATGCACATGACCACTTTCATAATTAAGGGCACATACGTACGTATGTACATATATTGTTAACATAAAATTGGGGTAGAGTTAAAATAAATTAAATACACATATCGTCAACTAAAATCCAAAAGGGCGTAACAACCAAAAACTTCAAAATAGATTTTTTGATTGATTATGATGTAATTAAACAAAATACATCTTTCCTTAACATTTTACTCGCATATGTTCAAAAATATCGACTTTATTCATTATTCAATTTGTCACCTAACAAATTTATAAGGATTTTTGCTTCTCCTATAAAAAAGTAAAAAGTGTACTTACGACCTTTTTGATTTTAATTGACGATATATATGTATAGTCGATAAGTATGCAGATGTGTAAAATTTGATATTAATAGGAGTAATTCTTTCTATTGAACATATTATGAAATTTAGATTAGATTTAAATGCAATAAAATGATAAGATTCATAAAAAGTGATAAGATTTATAGGTAGAAATGTAAAAGAAATATTATATATGTATGTATGTAAATACTCGTATGTATGTATGTAGTTTCTCAAATTGAAGATAAAAATACCAGTAATCCAAGTTCCATTGAAGCCACGAATTTGTGATGTTGCTTTAATTGCTTCTATCAACTCCCAGGGTTTTTTAACATCAGCTTCTTGTTTTTGATTATTATTTTTAGATTTAACGACGGCCGCTAGTGCAATGTTTAAACCATAAATGGCCAAAATTGCCAAAACTTTGTTGAAATGCATAACTAAAGATACAATTTTGTATAAACAAAACTTGGTTGTAAATTAATTTATGATCAGATCACATTTACCTCTGCTTGGCTTAAAATCTAAATTCTAATTTTACTTGTTCTAATAAATTATAAAAGTTTACTTTGTATTCAATGGAAGCGTTTCAGTGAAATTTGATAAAAAGAAAAGAAACGATCGCCAATAATAAATGAGCTAATTTCTCGTATCACCACGAGAGAAACGATCTCAACAAGGCGATGTTCTTTGGTAGACTAACAAAAGTTATGAGTGGAAGTTTGTACTCGTATGTCTGAGCGTTAGAGAATTAGATACTTGTGAATGTGATTTCATTCAACTGTGACTTGATTTGGTTGGTATAAAAACGGTAATAAAAGTACTTTTTGCTGTCAATGCAAACAGAAAAGTACTATTTTTATCGACACTTAAGACTACATATAATATTAAATATTAAAAAAAAAACAATATTCTCCCTTATCGGGAATAAAAGGCGAACATAGAAATAGTATGCTGACACACCACAACTTCAAGAGGCCATAAGAATTAAATTCGAGCTAACTTTTCAAAACCCTTTGCAAGTTCTGTTTACTTAATGGTCTTCTTTCATTTCCCATTGGGATTGTTGAAGCTGGCGGCGATGCCCCGAATTTTGTTGCACAGTGTAATAAAAACCAATGCGATTAGTTATAAGAAATTAAAAACATTCACCCTTATTCCAGCTGTCAATATCGACGACACGTCAATACAATGCCAAAAAATTGGAGCTTGTCTACTCGTTCTAGAGAACAATTTTGTGCTATTGACAGTCTATTTCTGTTCCTAGAAAATAGTAATCAGTTGTTTTCGACAATTGTAAACAAGCCCATAATAAAAAAAATCGCTAAAACCAAAAAATAAAATAAATCGTCAAAAACCGAAAAAAATCCCAAGAATAAAAAATGTTTACAATTTTACTTAAAATTTTTTAAAAAATATCTACCGAACCCTTCTTGTGCGAAGGGTTCGCGCTTTGCTGAATTTATTTCTATTCTTTCGCCAAAAAAAGGTACAGTTGTATCTACATACATATTGTCACCTAAAATCCAAAAGGCCGTAAGTACACTTTTTACTTTTTTACAGGAGAAGCAAATAACCTTATAAATTTAATACTATTCATTTGTGGCAAATTGAATAATGAATAAAATCGGAGTTTTTCAACATATGCGAGTAAAATTTTAAGGTAAGATGTATCATAATCAATCAAAAAGTATATTTTGAAGTTTTTGGTTATTATGGCCTTGTGGATTTTAGGTGACGATATGTATGTATGTATATGAAAATAAAACAGTTATTTGCCTCTACAGAAAATTTGAAAATTGAATTATCATCAGTTATAAATACTTTATTTGTATTTAAACTATCATACTGCAAAAATGTTGTTATCAACTGATTATAAATGATTTGTGATACGTACTTTAAATTTTGATTTAATACTTCGCACTTTATCAGCATTTTTTATAACGACTTGTTAAAATCTGGCCAGTACATTTTTCCAATAAATCTGCAATCCTCTAACAACGAGCCAATGAAGGCAATTTAGCTAGAAGTAGCATGATTATTTTGGTATTATATATGTACATATATATACATATACGAGTACATACATATATCGATATATTTAGCGCACATTAAATCATAAACAATCACAATTCAAAATTATCAAAATGGTTTTGTTTCTCTAACGATCGCAAAAATTTCTTTTGCAGAACAGTCTTCTTGAACAATATAAAATACCGTTATGCGTGTTTTTATATATATTACATACAGGGTGTCCGCTGGGAAGGTATACTACTTTGTTTTGCCGCTATTTCGGTAAACATTAGTCTTGACAGTTCATATTTGGCAGTCGTGAAGCAGACACGTGGCAAATTTATTATGGAAACGTGTTGTAATCCATAAAACATTTTATCAAAATCAATCATCGATTACTGTGACGATGAGAAAGTGAAATTTTTGGGAGAAACAACGTGCCAAAAAAAACGCATTATTTATCGTGTAGTGAATAATTTCGAAGAAAGAAGGTCTGTAGGTGATAGGCCCAAGCATGGACCACAACGTACTGCAAGATCGGCTGAAAACATTACTGCTGCTCAAGAAAGTGTTCAAAACAATCCATCAACCACAATTCGACACCGTGCTCAAGAGATTGGTCTTCAAAGAACAACTTAGGCCGCAATTTTGCACATTTGTTTCCATATAAGATTCAGTTGACACAAGTGTTTCTTCCACAAGACCATTTACGAAGCCATACATATGCCAATTTAATCAAAAATTATAAACAAACAAAGTAGTATACCTACCCGGCGGACACCCTGTACTTGCGTCATTTGTGCAATATCAACTGTTTTTTACCACTCCTGAACATGTGGGATTTTTTGGAGTTGTGACTGTTTATAATTTAGGGTGCGATATGTAAATATGTATATAAGTATGTACATACATATGTATGTCCATAAATATATAAATTCAAAACTTGCCTGCATTGAAAATTTATTGCGAACTTTTTTAAATGAAATGATACTTCCTCCTCCTCTGTACCCACATTTATTTGGTGAAACAAAGAAAACACTAACTACAGCTTGAATAATAAAAATGCATTTAAAGAAAACGTGACTTACATTTTTAATTTATTAATATATGTATGTATATAATTCCATTTTTTTTTTTTTTTTGCTATTTGTTTACAAATTACATAAAATTAGGGAATTTTTATTTAAAAATATGAATATATTTAAAGGGTGGGTGGGAGTTTGGATTAATTTATATGAGTATATATAAAGAATGATTTGAAGTGAGTGTGAGCCCCCACAAAAACTTAATTTTCAATAACTATGTATGACGTAATAAATAAGAATTTAAAATACTTTAAAATTTTTATAATTAGTTATGTTCATAAATTATCATAATTTATTTTTTTCTTATTTATATCAAACAATTAGTTTTTTTAAGAAATTTAACATTTAAATTTAATAATTGTATAGTTCGCAAAATCGTTTATATATACGAGTATATATGTACATAATTATTATTTCAGATTATTTTATAATTCAGAACTAGTAGAGCCTGTTTGTCGGAAACTTCTTTTAATCGTGCGATTAGGGAGTTTCAACAAAAATTTTGAATATTTTTCAGGGTTTCTGTATTAATACACTAATATTATATCGTACTTTTATTTTCTTTGATAAATAACTTTTATCAAGAAACAATAGGGATCATTATACATACATAAAATATTTAAAGATTTAAAAATAAAATAAAAT
This sequence comes from Nowickia ferox, assembly GCA_936439885.1. NCBI lineage: Eukaryota > Metazoa > Arthropoda > Insecta > Diptera > Tachinidae > Nowickia > Nowickia ferox. The sequence continues at coordinate 7,312,398 of OW387026.1, forward strand.
TATTCCCCCTCATTGTGAGGGGCGCCGTCGACGTCACATCAAGGCGACAGTAAAAATTGTGACTTGTCTACTCTTTGTCGACAACAATTGCTCCATTAATTTACAAAGCCTTAGAGATTGTCAATGAGAGCCAATTGTTGCCAATAAAGAGTAGACAAGTGTCAATATTTACTGTCGTCTTGATGTGACGTCGACGACGCCATTCACAATAAGGGGGATTATAAAATAATTATTATTGCTTTTTAAATGTATTATAAACTATAAGCATTTATAATGTTTAGGATATTTTTTTATTTTTTAAAGTGACCGACTATAATGAGGTTTTTAATAAGGGTTTGGGATTTGCCGGACTTTTGCACTTCCCGGGAAACGGAAATGAAAAAGTCACGTTCCCGGGAAAAGATAATTTTCTAAATTAAGTACATTTATTAAATGAAAGTTGGCGATATGTCGATTGTTTTATTAATGTAAGCATTCCTTTTAAATAAAAATTAATACAAAAGCAGTTCTAAAGCCTGTAGTACACGGCATGTAAAAAGCCACATGCGTATGTGGCAATGACATCACGGGAATTTTCAGCATGTTGATTGCATTTTGTTAAATTACTAGTCGTGGCTGCATGCCGTAAAATTTTTATTGTATTTTAATTCCAAAATACAAATCTGACACATGTAGCTGAATCGAACACATTTTCTGAGGCAACACATCTGTAAGCAAGTGAATATCTATATGTACATATGTTACTAGTATACGGCATGTAGCAAATGTAGCTTTGTGATGACGTCAAAATTACGTCAGAGCCACATGTGCATGAGGTTTTTACATGCCGTGTACTATAGGCTTAATACACATCTTTAAGAATTATTAAGTGAATTGAAGCAAAAATAATATAGCCTATTACTTAGTAAGGGATCATATATTGACTTATTGACGACTGTTACCGCAATTGGTAAACAATTTTATAAAAAGGCTTCGAAGTAATTTTATTAAGAACTTGCCTTGCTTGTTTCTCATTCTTCTTAAAAAATTTCCAGAATTCTTATCGTTAAGTACAAGCAAGTTACATTACTATACTCAGCTGAGCCACAGTCTGTATAAATGTCTTTCATTTTTCATTTTATTTTCCCTGAAATATTTCTTTCAGGGTTTCAATAATACCGTCGACTTGTAATAAATTTAAATATTGTCAACTCAAAGTTTTTACAGCTGCTATGAGCTTAAAATTTCCATTACACTTTTCAAAATTTGTTCACTAATTCGGCGAAAAATCACTTCAAGTTCGCTTATTTACTTACTTTAGGAAACGATTTGATTTTACAATGTATTCCACTTTATTGTTATAGTGATTAAAGGCTGTTTCAGACTATAATACAACTATAAATACTTTTGACTAAAATGCTTCGCTGATCTAATTTCAGTTTCAAAATTTTCAAAAAACAATAACAACTCAGCATGTCAAGTTTAATTTTTAACGTATATTTTGTTTATGACTATGAGTATGGGCCTATATACATATTTATCATGAAAGGATGTGTACTGTTAATTTCCCGTTTTCCCGGGAAAATCTCAAAAATTTCCCGAGAATATTAAGCAGACATTTCCCGGAATTTCCCGCCCGGGAATTCCCGTTTCCCAAACCCTATTTGTAATAGAAATCGTTTCGAAAAGGTTGAATGAGTTTAGTATTATTTAGATATGCTCGTGATGTCAAAAAAAAAACATTAAAATTTGTTTTGTGATTAAAGAGATTTTCCTTCCTGGTGGAATAATTCTGTGGGGGTTGCAAGTTCGATTCCCGTGTGTGTTGATTATGCAGACAAATAGAATTTTTTTGCAGACTACATTCAATCACTCTTATCGTATCTATACCGTTTACAGCAAGTTTGTTTTGTCATTTATCAAGATTTTTTATCCAAAACAAAGCCCAGTGACTGAAATTTTTCCAAAACCACAATCAAACAACTGCAATGCAGCCAATCCACACACACACCTTTTTACACATGCAGGCTGACTTTTTGAGTACAAATTTTAAAAAAACATTGTTGCATTACCACATTCTACTAGATTTTAAGTAGGCTTTGACAAAATCTAGTGACGGAATGGGAAATCTACGAGATTTTGCCAGAAATCTCATACGTACTATATTTTGTTTAAATGTAAACGCACGATAATATTAGCAGATTTTTTTTTCATAAAACACAATTTCTGAACTGATTATTCAGAAATTAAAAACGCTTCATATATACGAGTACCATGATTCGTAACTTTTTCACGGTATACAAATTTTCACGTAGGGATGTCACAAACTTTCAGCTTTATGAATTGTTCGTAACTGGCAACAATTTTTTTAAAGTTAATGAAACAAGAATCATTATTAGATAAACATTTTTTCTCTACGGTAAAATTTTTGTTTTTAAATGAATTCGCTATTGGTTGAACGTACTTTTAGCACATTTTTGTAAACAGCAAATAAGAAAGGCAATTGATTCTGAAAGAATAAAAAGTTTACACTTTTCCTTATAATACAGTTAGGCCTCGATTATACGTATGGTGGGGACCTGGAGCATTCTGGATAATCGATTTTCCCGGTTAATGGGGTAGCAGCTTTTATTGTTTTTTTTCGTATTTTTTATTCATATTTTTGTACTTACTTATACATCTTTGTATAGACCGCATACAATAAAAGAAAAATTCATGGATTTTATGCTTGTGTGTAATCAAAAAAAAAAAAAAAAAAGCTTTCGGGGTAAAACAAAAGGCACATAATGAAAATTCGAGGGGATTTTTGAGTTTTCTCTTTGCCCTTTTCGTACTCTCAGCATTAATCGTATATATAATTGTCAAAAAGGCATGAAGAAAAAAGTCTTAATGTAAATATGCGTGACTTTTCGTAGGGGGCTTAAAAGAAAATTGTCAAAACCAGACAGGCTAAAAAGGCATAGTGTGAAGTTGCTCTTATCGAGTGCTGATGACATAAATTTTTTACCGATTGATGGACCATATAGTAATAATTTTTATATCTATGCGATTTATATTTTGTTAAATACTAATTTTCTTACATATCGTCACCTAAAATACAAAAGGCCGTAAGTGCACGTTTTACTTTTTTGCAGAAGAAGCAAAAAACCTTATAAATTTAAAATTTTATGAATAAAATCGGTATTTTTGAAAATATGTTTGTGAGTAAAATTTTGAGGAAAAATGTGGTTTTGTTAATCACATCTTAATCAATTAAAAAGTCTATTTTGAATTTTTTGGTTGTTACGGCCTTTTGGATTTTAGGTGACGCTATGTATGTATGTATTGTAGTTTTCTAATGTTATCGATAGTACATGGATACATACTTATTTTTCCCCTGTATGTAGTACCTTATGTACATTTGTATGTAGTTGTGTATGTTACAAAATATTTACCAAATGGCTTGATGTCCTTAATAATTTTCGTTAATTTTCTTTTATTTTAGTAAAAGGGATATAGTATAAAATCTCTTGCAACTACATAGTTCCGGATACTGATGAAAGTTTAAGTTTGTATGTTTCTGTTTTTATTATTATGTATTATTATTTATTAAACTTATTTAGACTAAAGTTATATTTTTATGCTAGTGAATCTTACTCTTTGCTGCTTATGTCCAATTTGTTTTGTTTGTTTTTTAAACTTTACAATCCTCTTCTTTTTTATTCAATGTTCGCTTTCTTCTAGCTTTTCTTCTTTCGTACGTTTTCCATAAAATTTTACTTAATTTTAAAACTTGAAATTCTAATTTGTTATTTCCGTTGAATGTGGTTTTGTCACACTATCTAACTTTAGTAATATTTCTTGTTGTAGATTCATAAATTTTGGAAAAAATTCCTCCATCATCTTAACTTTTCTTTCTTCTAAACGTAGGCGTTTGCGATTGATTTCCCCTTGTTCGACAAGTAAAACGTTCTTTTTTCGAACCTCTTCCAAGTACAAGTACTCCAGTGATTCATTAGCAAGCGGTGCACTAATGGAGGATGAGCGATTACGTTTGCGTGGTGAGGCAGCTACAGCCACTGCTTTCGGCGGTTGCATAACATTGTTGTTAATATTGCCATGATTGTTTAAATTGACAGCAACATCCATTGTGGCGTTATTGTTGCTGTTATGATTTTGCATTACTCGATTTTGTATTAAAAGCGAATTTGGATTCGAACTATGTATTTGAATTTGTTCAATATTGGTTGCATTTTCTGTTGCATGCGAAACTATCGGAGGTAACGTAGGTGGTGGTTGTAACATTGGTAAATTGTCAATCGCTTTCTGATCTGTACCATTAATGGCTGTTAAATCTTTAATTGATGCGACATCATCCGTTGTGTGTTCATCTGGTAATGTTAATTCAGTAAAGCCTTCATGCTTCAAATCATTTTCGATTTCTTGTTTGATTTCTAACTGGTCGCTGCCAAATAATTCGGTGCTAAAATTATTGACCGATTGTGAGTTGTTGCAAAAGAGGTTTTGATCAGATAATGATGCCTAAAAAATTTAGATAATTTAAATTCATTGACAATTTAATAAGAGACCTTTTTAACTATTCATGTTGTAAATAATCATTAACAAAATTTCCTCTTTTTAATAATACCTATTTACCCTATGAAAATAATTATTTGGTTTCCCATATTAGGAATCAGAAATATATTACAAAGATCTGTCACAGATTTAAGAATATGGGAGGAGCACGGTATCCGTTACACTTTTATATTGCCGATCCAAATTCTGATGATTCTTCGACTTTCATTTCTTCTTTGCTGGCAAATTGAATTTACTATAAACTTACTGTCTTGAAGTAGAGGAAGAACACTTTCTCTTTCAATACTCTTCCCTTGCCGAGTAAAGGGCAATTTTCATTATACAGAAACCAAGCGGAACTGGTAACAAATAACTATACTTTTTTACGACGAATGTGTCATACATTATTTATTACTCATATAAGAGAACAACTTGGCACACAAAATTTCCTACAATTACCACTTCTAATCGTTGCATTATCCTTGAAAAAAATAATGAAAATTAATCCTCTCATCAAGATCATTAAATCCATAACATATGTGGCGAAAAGGAAAAAGTGTTCAAGCCGAGATAATCTAGTTTTGAGTTAATAGCACCCCTGTAATCTTCATATTCAAATGTTCCTCTGGGCAAAACTTCCATTATTGTGTGCGATTTTTAAAAAAATTATATAATGAATTTGCTGCTTATCATTTTCCGACTTATAATCTCATATGGAATAATAGCAAATTTAGCTTATACTTTGTTATGCATATTTCTAATGGAATTATAAGGTATAGAATAAAATTTACATCAAAATAAACGTTTATGCATACAATGTATGTACATATGTAGATACATACATATATTATGCTACTTACACTGCTCATGTTAACTTCCTCTGTTAACTGATGATCATTATTTAGAGGTTGACTTAAGTTAATGTTCTGATCTGGTACATTAGACATGTTTGATGCACTGTTTGGCGAAGAAGGTTGTGTAATACAGTTCTGTAATTCTATGGGCGCTACATCACGATTATTTTCCAAAGCCTCCAAAGGAACAGGTTCATCATCTTTGGAACGGTATTGATTTCTTAGAATTTTCTCTATAATGTCATACTTTTTCCATTTAACAGCATTTCTATCAGATTCCAAATTCTTTTTAACTTGCCTGTGTATAAAACGATATAAAACATAAGTTTTTGTTTTTACTAAATTCTTTGAGACACTTACCTAAACTTGGCTCTCGTCTGGTTAACTTTACATTGTATTTCTTCGGGCTTGATGTCAATATTAAAACGATCTCTCATCTCGTCCGCCCATTTGGCAAAGAATATTGTATTCTTGCCATGTCTCGTTAAACGCCAATTTTCCCTACCCCATATTTCATAGAATCTTTCTTCTTCCTTGGGCGTCCAATATCGTCTGTGCTTAGTTTTCGATTCGGCATCTACAGTGTTTTCAAGCTCACTGCTAGGATTAAGCGTCCCATCACTATTTGGTTCAGTTTGTGGCTGTGGCTGTGGTGGTGGTGGCTCCGGTGCAGCTTCTTCCACCACATTAGCTATATTATTTTCTTCTACTGTAGTTGTAGCTTCTTCTGTTGTTTCTATATCTTCTTTAGGTGCCTCTACTTCTGTATTTTCCTCTGGCTTAACTTCCAACATTTTTACTTGCTTTTTTAACTTTAACTGGTAATTTTGTTGTATAAATCTGCAAAATTTTTCTACGCGAAATAATTAGTTATTTATTGCAGCCGAAGCGGCGAAAATTTTTGTATTTGCTGTGTTCAATGTTGACAATTCAGTGGTTTTATACAACTAAGTAATTTTTGATATGTTATATATATGCGGTATGTGGCTGTAGAAAGAGAAATATTATAATTAAGTGCAAAGATTTAAGTGAAATCAAAATTTTGTTTTCTTCCTTGTGAATATATAAATATTTTGTGGACACATATACAGTAGGAATAGGGTAGCTTGCAACTTTTAGATTGTATCTATGTTTTTTGGCTTAATTTATCAGCACTGTAATACTCACGTATCCTCGATTCTTCTTCTTGGTAATATGCTATTCACAACTTATTAATGTTTCCAAGTTGCCAGTCTGTAATTATTCCCACCTAAAAATTATATTGATGCATAGCACAGTATAGAAATTAATGTCTTTCCACAATTTCTTTTTCATTTTACATGAACTACATCATTTAAGCAAATTATCACAGATGACTTGCAATAAATTATTTTGTTATACAAAACTTCCAATGTGTATCTGAGTGAATTAGTAGAATGTGTAGATGCATATTGCATTGAGGGATTTACTTAATTGAAAATAAGTGTAATTGGTCTGGCAGCACAACTTTGAATGTGCATCTCTGGAAATTGCCTTGAGTTCATGTTCGTAATTATTTTGTTCCCTTGCTTATATTCTATTTTCCTGAGAATTGTCAGAAAAAAATTAATTGGCAAAATTTATATTTAGGCAAATATAATTATACAATAAAATGAACGAAGTGCAAGCGAATGGCGAACCGAAAAAAATATTTCTTACTAAACCCCCGGAAAATGCAGCTATAGTAAATGAACCAACAACATCCGCACCTCAGTCACAGTTTAAATCATTAAGAAATTGGTCTTCAGGAGATCATCAAGTACGCATCCCACCCAGACGCCATATGCCACCGGTTGATAAATATGCCGATGAACATTTAACCAATCATAAGAAACAAAGGTACTGGAATTCGTGGGAAGAGCTATACTTGGTTGAGTTGTGGCGTCGTTATAAAGACGAAGTAATAATAAATATGTCAGTACCGGTATATCGCAAAATGATGATTGCCATGCGTAATCGTAATATGGTGGTTACAGCTCAAGATTGTCGTCGCAAAATAAATAATATAAATACTCGATACAAGTATGTAAAAGCTTAGTACGATTTGCTTACAACTCTAAAATAAATACATTTTAGGCAGGAGTTATTACGCATAGAGTCAACTGGCTGCAAGTCGGAATGGCGTTTGTTTCCTTTAGTTCATTGTGTTTTACAGCCAAAAATAAAAGAATTCGATCCTTGGCAGGAACATGCGGTTTGAATAAAATTTTATAATTGCTTAAAAAATTATATTTATTTCTTTTTTTCCACAGATTATTAACAAATTGTTAAATAAAATACCAAAACCCGTTGAAGTTCCGACACCGGTTTATAATAACACCCTCAATAATAACAATTATCAAATTACTCAGACACAAAGTACTCCAACCACGAATTCAAACGTTAGTTCTTATCAACCGCGCAATGCTTATCAAACATCTCGTCTCACAGCAAACCTGTCAACCGCACGTTTTGCAGACGTTTCTTCCCACTGCAATAAACTGGCTTCATCGCATGATCGTTGTGAGAAAATTTCCATTCTACCTTTCCGTAATATAACTGTAGAAAAAATAGAACAACTGCGTCAAGACAATAATTGTTTGGCGCAACAACGAGACGCGGACCTAAAATGCTTACATATGGAAGAACAGAATTTTAGATGCTTTGAGGAATTCATACGAACATGGACGCAGCAGAAGGAAATTGAACTACAGCGTATACAAGTAATGTCTGTTCAGAACGTTATAAGTATAGAAAATGCTGAGAATCAGAATGTTGAGCAGCAACTGCATGCAACCGTTATAGCCAAATGATATACATACATTTTTACTTTTACCCTATTTTCAACACGTTTTATAGATTTGAAAAAATTTTATTTTGAATATTTCGTTTTTAAAACCAAACACATACAAAAACAGACATTGTGTTGCGTGGAATTAGTTAAGCTTTAAATTAAAATTTGCTTAAAATTTAAAATAAATACGATTTTTACTTTAATTTTGTTGAAATTTCTTGGTCCATAACACATAATTTTATAGAAATGTTAAGACGAATATTTCTTTTGTAATAAATCACATCTTGTATGAAGCGTGTGAATCTTGTACGGAATTGCATAACTATAAAATTATGTTTGTTTTGAAATTCATTACCTTATCTGTATTCAATTTCAAATATGCATCTAGCATTCTGTATTTTTCTTGTGTACTCTTAAACAAGTGTAAAAAAGTTACAATTTGAATGAAACTAAAGTTATTTTAATTTGCTTTGAAAAATTATAATTTTTTTTTTCAATCGAAATGTATTCTTCAACCAAATAATTCTAAAATACGGAAAAAACTTAAGATATATGTATAATATAAATAATAAAAGTTAAGAGAGAAAAAACATTGAAGGCAGGTCAAATAAATGGAGTGGACAATTTAAATTATATGGCTTACGAATTAAAATAATTTAACGATCTTCTAATATCTGTTATTTATACTTAATGATTTTGATTACAATATTAATTTTTTAGTTGGTGATTATGCAACTTATAACAAAAATTTGTAATATTTTAAATTCTTAAAATTTTACAACATTGTTTTTTAACTGTATAAGATTTTGTTGGTTTTATAAATGCCTAGTTATGAAGTTAGTAATTTCCAGTTTGTTTTTAATTTATGCGATTTTAAAAAGTTTGAATTTTTGTTTTAATTAGTTTTTCTGATTATGCTAATTCGTTTTATTATCTAAAGTCCTAAATATGAACACAGCGTTAATGCGCCGAACAGCACCAGAATTATGAATAATACAGCCAACCAAGCGGGCATGGTACCTTAAAAAGAAAATTAAATCGCCCGTTTCATTTAAATTTTAAGCTGATTTCAACTTACGTCTATGGTGCAAACTGTGTATGCACACTTTATTGTCTACGGATATAGATAACACTGCAGCCTCGGTGTCACTTGATATGGGTGGACCTTCTTCATTGGTTACAGGCAAAAATTGTAAACCAGTAACAAACATTGAATGAGCATTGGGTATATGAAGTACGCGCTGCATAAGAAATAAATTGGTTTAATCAAAGGTTTCATTTTGAAATTTCTCATATGTAAATAAATTTGGAATTATTCCTTTAGATTTTTTTTTTGTTTTTTCTAAAAGCTGTTATTTAAACAAATAAAAATGAGCCCACCTGTAGACTGAAACCAATGTACATGGAAATACTGCCCGAGAACATGGTACCAACTGCAACAAATCGTCCATCATCTCTAACAGCTAAGGAGGCCAAACTTTCATCTATGACTGCGGTTAAATTTAACTTTCCGGTCGAACAGTCCCACTGCTGAAGGAAACCCTTTTGTCTACCCACTTTGCCCAGAGGATTAGTAATCGTAAAGAGGCGGTATTTATCTCGCTGAGCCTCTATAGTGCCGTAACGACAACGTTTGAAAAGGTATTTGACACCTTCCGGTATTTCCCATTTTAGGTCATGCACTTTCTTCGAGGTTGCAACATCCCAAACTACACCTTGGCCATCTTTTGCTATACTTACGATAAATTTTGAATCAGGACTTACATCAATATCATCGATTTCCTTAGTATGAGCTCTATTGCAATATGAAAGAATATGAAATAAAATGAAAAAATGTCTTAACAATGGAAACTTACTCTATATCGGCCATTGGAATCATTTGTGGAAAAGACCATACTCTCAGATGGCCATCTGTACCGCCGGTGCACATAACATGACCGTTGGAAGAAATTCTCACAACTCTTTGCAAGGGATCTGATGTTAGAAAATCCGTTTGTATGGAGTCAGCTGCTTTAATATCGAACTTTAAAATACGTCTAATGTTTGCATTTTGATCTTGTGATGCTGACTTTACTTCGGCACCACCTGCAGCATGGCCATTAGGTACATCTTCTACACCTGAACCAGTTGGGTGGCGCAGTCTAATACCATTTTCGTTTACATGCCTTTCTATCGATGGCTTATGGGATTTTTCTTCTTGTGTTAAAGAAACTTCATCTTTGCCGTCTTCACTTACAATCCTTGGATTAACAAAGTACATTTGACAGTGAGATTCTTGTCCAGCGCACAAATAAGAACGACGCCCATCATTTCGCACTGCAAAATTCATAACTACATTAGCTCCAGTTTCGTGTCTAACTACCTCCTGGGCGCAGAAATGTTGTCCGTTATGGAAAATTTCATATATTTCCTTAAGAAAAGAAAATTTATCAGTACTTTTTAAACTAGACATATTTCCCATATCTTACAAAACCGTTTGCTACTCCCGTTTTGCTTGCACCACCACCGCCGGCGACTAAAACATGCCGACTGGTCAACATTTCCACTGCATATAATGGAAAATTTACTCTGGCCAATAGGCCATCACTAGGTTTTCTTGTCGGTGCCATTTTTTCGCAGTATTCGACCTTTCCCCAGCCCGACAACAATTTTCTATTGATTTATTAATTCGGTTTATCAGCTGCGTTCTCACAACCAAATATAAAACTTCTTTTGTATAAAAAAATTTTTTTGACTATTATTTTTGCCTAATCTATCTTTTCTACAATACTTTTGGTTAAAACTGATATTATCTTATTACCTATTAACTTTCTTTTATAGTTTGCAGAATTTTTTATTTGTTAGTTTATAGAACAAAAACTTGATTTTTTATTCATTTTTTATTTTTTGTTGTGAGAAAGTTCCACGTACGTGTTATATTGTGGCCAGCGTTGCCAGAAGCTTTATGAAGAAAATCATTTTAAATTTTGCCAATTAAAATTCTATTTGAATGATTTTTTGTTGCATGTTAGAAACGAACAATTTATTCGACAATCCGAACCTCTTGAGACATGCAAAGTTTACTTTGCAAGGTTTCAATTCAGCTGAGTGAAAGACAGAGGGAGGAATAAATTTTTTTCTGTTTTTCTCCTAGCTGAATGAAAACTGCAAAGTAAATTTTATTATGCAATGCACACAATACCAAAGAACATTTTAAAATATTTCCATGTGTATATGTTTTGTAATTTCGTTCGACATTGAGTGCCGTAATTTTCCCACTGTATTTAATGTGCTTTGGTTGATCGTGTGACCGCACGAGGAGAACTATAGTTCCCCAAAACATAATAGAGTCGGCAAAAAATTTCCAGTATTTAAAATGGGATAAGCAGTTATCGTGTAAGTCCCGTAAAACGATTCTGTCGTAATTAAGCCGCCTGCGATATTTGAATCGGCTCTGATCTCTGTGCGAATTAAAATACACGTCTGCTGTAGTGGAAAAACAAACATTTAAAAGTATTGTATTTTTATACATATCTATGGAAAAATTGATTGCTATATATTAAAAACTTTAAGCAAATTTTAAAGTGATGCAAAAATGTTTGCTAAATAGAAATGAATAAAAAAATCGGATGGTCGAAGACAGCTGACAACGCGAAGTAGTATAATACAAAAAAACCCAACATGACAAAGCAACGTAGACACTCTTATCGAGAATGCAGCAAAGATGCAGTTCATATATCTTCGAATAAACGCCCCTCTTATGCTTTTGAAATGAACGCTTTTCTAATTAAAGAACCCAGAAAGGAGTTGGTTCTAAAATTCTCCTACTACCACCTGTCATTCTTACTGTCTGGCATATTGGCAATTTGTGTTTACTACCACTGTCAATGGTCTCGAATTTATAATAAACAGTTATCACATTTACCTACTGACCATTTTTTACAAGTACGAGATGATTTTGTTATATTTTCCCAGAATATCGAAAATGATCAAAAGCAAGCTTTGAAGAAATTTTATGGGGAAAGTGGTGCAGCAGTCGCAAAACTACCCAGTGATGATGCCAATACTAAAGAAGCGTTAGGTTCCTTGAAACTGGCTATGGATATGTTTGAAGCTGGTAAAATAGATAAGGCACAAAAGTTATTTGAGCATGCATACGCTTTGGCACCAAAAAATCCTGAGGTGCTGTTACGTTTTGGCGAGTTCATGGAACATTCGCAAAGCGATATCGTACAGGCCGATCAATACTATTTTCAAGTGAGTGATATTGAAATTTAGTAGAAAACACTAACTTAATTATCACAAAACTAACAAAAAGTTGTAAATTAACTCTTCTTTACTACATTTAAACTAAAGGCCTTAACCATAAATCCCAGCTATTCAGAGGCTTTAGCAAATCGCCAACGCACAGCAACCATAGTACAAACAATAGACGAAAGGCGCCTAATAGAATTAGATCGTAAACGTGATGCTCTATCAGGGATACATGAGTCAAATTCAGCTTTGAGAAGAGCAAAGAAGGAGGCTTATTTCCAGCATATCTATCATTCGGTGGGTATTGAAGGCAATACAATGACTTTAGCGCAAACTCGATCTATATTGGAGACACGTAATGCTGTCGACGGTAAATCAATAGATGAACATAATGAAATTTTAGGTTTAGATTCCGCCATGAAATATATCAACGCCAGTTTAGTTAATAAGTAAGTGCTGGCGAAAGTATTGAAGTATATGCATAATTTTTGAATTTGTAACTAGTAATAATTTTTTGTTAGAATGGAAATTACTCTAAGAGATATATTGGATATTCATCGACGGGTTTTGGGTCATGTGGATCCAATAGAAGGTGGAGAGTTTCGACGCACACAAGTTTTTGTAGGTGGTCATACACCACCTGGACCAGGGGACTTGTCCATATTAATGAGACATTTCGAAAATTGGCTAAACTCTGAACAAGTATTAGCAATGCATCCCATAAAGTAAATATAAATGATTTCAAATGTGTAGCCTTATTTCTAAAATATATTCTCAAACAGGCATGCGGCACTAGCCCACTACAAATTGGTGCATATTCACCCTTTCATTGATGGTAATGGTAGAACGTCTAGATTATTAATGAATACTTTACTAATGAGAGCTGGCTATCCGCCAGTTATAATACCAAAGCAACAGAGGTAAGTTTTATATCTATAGCAAAGAAAATTTTTATTTAAACAATCTTTTGTAGGCACAAATACTATCAGTATCTTCAATTAGCCAATGAGGGTGATATAAGACCATTTATCCGTTTCATAGCCGACTGTACTGAAAAAACTCTCGATTTGTATTTGTGGGTCACCAGCGATTTGCCACAGCCAGTTCCACTGTTGGAACAAACGGAACACACATTAGACAATATTGAAAAACTAGTAACATCTTCTAGTACAACACAAACAGCAGCTGCTTGTAAAAGCGACACTTCCGAAAATAAATTGGCTGGAGATAATGAAATTATTGAAAATCAAGACTGTCTTGTGGAAGCATCTGGCTCTGGAGAAATTTCTTAGCATTGGCCTTATACACTAGAAGAAATATTTCGAACGAGTGTAATAGTTTTTGTAATTGCAACACAAAGTTTAACAATAATTTACTGTCGACTACTGTGAAAATTTGAAATAAGACTTAAATGTTAATTGTTGTTACTTTCCCCGTACCTGTGATTATTTTTATTTTTAACTAAAGTTGTAAAATAAACTTTTTACCATATTAATTGTAAATATGTACATACATATACTATTTGTCAAACCAAATATTTTAACTTAAAAGAAATAAAATTAAAATATTACAAGTTATTAAAACAATCAAAATGGATGTTTCATACATGTGTACGCAAACTTATATTTCTTTGTCAATTTTTTGAGTAACATCGCATAATCAATAAAAACTTTAAGCCGGTGATTTAAATTAATATATGTGTATGCATATATACATATGCATGCACATACATACATACATATAAAAAAATTATAGCGCCATAACCCCCAAAAAAAGCTTAAGAGACATAATTTTGGAGCTTAATTTTTTGATGTAAGTCAATTACTTATGATAGTAAATAATCGATTGTCATCAAAAAATGATGTTCGAAAATACATAATGTCGCTTAATCTTTTTTAGCGGTTATGAAACGATATTTTAAACTATATATACAGCTTTGTAGCGCTCCTCTTCATTTCCATTAGAATTTCAAATTAGATCACGGCCGTTATAAATTAAGGCAAAAAGAATTCGTTTATGTTAATACATAATGATAAATGATAAATTACTGGTAAGATAATCACGTCTCAGAGACATTAGTTAAATAACAAAAATGTATGTACGCTTAATAGTATTGCGATTAAAGCTTGAATAATACACACCTTTTGTTATAGGATTTGTATTTTATTGATATGAGTCACAAGCCGGTTGCGGTTAAAATTCGATTTGATTTATAACTATATAGTGATGCCAGTGCACCTTTTTTTACAAAAATAACGCTAAAAAAAGTTAAAAAACAAGATGTTTTACATACTTACAGTATGTATGTATGTAAGTATGTATTTGCACAATGTTTAACTATCCAATCTTGATTTTGAGCTACGTAAATGTTTTGATTTTGTTATGTAGTATATTTAAAAGTCCGTGATGTGTTTCAGAATAATACGTCACTGTAATAAAATCTAACTCGTTTTGGCAAAAAATAAATAAATAAAATAAAAATGAAACAAAAAATCGCCGCTCGTTTTGCTTGTTTGATTTGACTACAGTCCACTATCGATAGCCTGAAAGTCGTTAATTTGAACCCCTCAATAATTATTGTTTCACTTCCTTAAAAAATAGGTGTTCGGAAAATTGTAGAGAACTATATATGCAATTATTAAAAAAAAAATATAATACGAATTTATGTAAATTATTTTGAGCTTTTTCTATGATCTTTTGAATTTCACATTAGCGAGAGCAGACTGTAACTTGCTTTCATGATTTGTTTTTGCTTTATTTTCTGGTAACGGCTGTGGAATAAGAATTATTGTTATAAATTTAGAATTATTACGTTTATAAATCAGTTAGAAATTACGAATGCTGTTACTGAGAAATAAAAAGCTGCATAAACAAAATTGATATAAAAATATAATTTCGAATTAATAATAGCATTCTGAAATTTACTCTTTAAAAAAAAGATATCCATACCTATGCAATTTTTTTTTCAATAGCGGTATTTCCTAGCGAAACCAGTTAACCATATTGCTGTAAACGACAAATAGGTTATAGCGCATGAATCTGTGAAAGACAGCCTTGCTTATCTTGCCATTTATTTTTATAATTTTATAAGCTAATTTGAGATTTCTGAGATTTGCTTTTTCCAGCTTTAATTAGTTTTAATAATTCATACATACTCGTACATGCAATTAAAAATGTTCTTGTAAATTTGAATGTGTCTATACTCGTACAAATAAAATCTTTTGTCACACTTTGTACATGTGTATGTAAATATATTAATTTCTGCTCAGACTATTGGAGTGCATATGTATGTATGTACACACACAAGTATGTAATATTTATTAAAATGGGCTTATTTAATTTTTGTTCTTGTCAAAATTGTTATCACTTGCATTTTGTCTCCAAAAGACCTTGACCTCAATATACATATGTACATAAATTTTTAAGAATTTGAAAACTCTTCCTTTAACAAGAGACAATATAGCATATGTACATATGTATGTATGCACATATATGCCTATACATAAATATGTAAGTTTGTATATATATATATATATATATATATATATATGTATATATACATATATACGTATGTAATTATGTATGCTTTTGTGTTAATTTCTATTTAAATGATAACTGATTGAAAAGTGAAATTATATATCGTCAGCTGAAATGCAAGACCACGCAACAACAAAAAATTCAAAATCACATTATTAAAAAATTTTTGGGTATTAGATCGAAACACATTCTCCTACAAATTTTCAATCCTTTATCATAAAAATAAGACGAATTAAAAATTTATTATTATAAAGAAACTTTACTTCAGTCACTTTAATAATTATGTTTAGTTTCTTCTCTCTGCGACAAAATTTAAAAAAGTGTAGTTACATGATTTTGCATTTCAGATAACGATATGTACTAATAAGTTCAATTTTATAATTAAGTAGTCATGTACCTACATATGCACGTACATACATATGTACATATATTGCAAAAGCACGGCACACAACAACTGTTCTCAATGAGATGAGACAGAAAAAATAGCAAACATCGAAACATTTGGAAACATAAAATCATAAAAACTTTTGATGATTAAAAATCAAAAAGGAAACACGCACACACACACGATAGAACATAAAGTCGAACATGCTCATGTTTCTACCCATGTTACTTCGTCTGTGAGCATATTGCTAAGCTGAGTAGTTTGTTAGGAAAGAGAGACGAGGGAAACAGAAACGTTTCTTTTCCACTCGTCTCTCTCCTAACAAACTTATCAGCTTAGCAATAAGACTTGCATAGTGTAAACTAGGACTTATTATTATTATTTAATTGTATTATCCCTACAAGAAATGAATGACTGAAACTAACACAAACGAAATTTTTTCACTAACACATTTGCAATAACTTTCCACCGAATTTAAGAGTGCCAGTCAATTGACTGGTCATTTTACCGGTAGTGATGACCGACACATATATAAATTATATTTGCTCCTCTCTAACATGTATGTTAGAGTGAAGCATATAGTGTGCATATACCAAAACTTTTAAGATATCGCATTTTATTGTAAAATATACAATTCGTTCGGTCTGTGCAATTAAAATTTATACAAGTGCTAAGGAAGTTAAGTAGCAACAATAGTGCATAAAATAAATTGAAAAGTTTCATTTAATTAATACATTTATGCATTTCTTTTTAAAATTTTAGATATTTACAAAAAGCAAGGTTTGCTGGAGCTGGAAAAAAGCATGAAGAAGACTAGAGTGGTACCACCTATATTATTTTGTGTTTTAGATTGTTTATATAATTGTATATTAATTATTTCTTTATTTTCTTATAATAAAAAACAATTAAAATAACATAAAAATTATGTTTATTTATTTAAAAGTTTCATTTTACCAGTTTCTATGTAAACATTGACTAGTAATCGTTGACCAGTTTCTACGTAACCATTGACTAGTCATAGTTTACCAATGATTATGTAATCAGTGACTGGCAAAAAAGAAGCAGAGTAAGCAGTTCAGATATATGTGTTTTAATTGAGTGAAATTAATAAGTAAGAGAGAGATAAAAAATCACACGTACACAAATGTTTTGGTCATTTTTTTCACCAAGCCCTTAATAAACTAACTGGGGACTGTGACCACAGTTTCGGTGATCGCTACTAGTCAAATGACTAGTCAATTGACTAGTAGTCTTCTTGTAGGGATAATAACATATCCAGTCATATTTAACCCAAGAAATACTGTTATGGTCACTCTGGTGATATCAATTCATATTGAATGTTAAGATAGATAATTTAGAAGAAGAAGCCCGCCATAAAGTAGTTTGCTTTTAACAAAGTTGGTGTAGTGAAATTAATTTGTGTGTGTTAAAACAAAAGTTCCAGTGATTTATAGATCAAAGTGTTTATTTATGTATAGATATGTATATGTATACATATAGGCAATGATGGTAAGTTTAAGTTAGGAAATACTGCTCCAAAAAGTTCCGGCTGACGTCTCCTTGCGGAAACATCAACGAAATATGTATGTACCTACATATGTATGTACTAGTTAAATAAGTGTTGAAAAAGGCATATATATACATATGTACCTACCTTAATGGCCGTGATACACTAGCCTATACGATCGTGAGATTTTTGAGAAAATACAGCGCTGGTATGATGGAGTCTATGAGAATTTTCAAAAGATAAAAATAATTCATCAGATCAGGGTTGTATTTTTTCGTAGATCGCGCGATTGTGTAGGATAGTGAATCATGGCCTTAAAGAACTTGATTAATTAATTTTCGCCCATGCACATAAATACATACATACTATGTACATAATATGTACATAGATAGACATGGCTGCTGGCCCTTTGACCCAGTCCCACGATGTCACCAACGTTCAACTCGTCGCACAGTTACATTGCAAACAACAACAAAATTTTAAAATTTGTTGGTAACATCGTGGGACAGGCCCAAAGTGTGGGCTAGCACAGAAATGCAGCTTTCCTGTAAACCAGCCGCCTAGTTTAATTTTCCTTGTCTTCGTTTAAGAAAATTACTCGTACATTAATTAAAAGTGATGATATGAAAATGTTTACATTTCTAAAAAAGTACTACTTAAGTCACATTAATAAATAATTCATTGAATACTTTACAATTTGGTGAACAAGCAATTTCTGGCTGAAAAGCTCCATAACCTAAAATGTATTTGCAGTCAACATCCGGTGAAATTAATTTCTGAAAAATAAACGCTAATAACAGTTGGTTGTTTTGTATGACAACATAGAAAATCCGGTAAATTGCAAGTTTCTCTTTATAATATGTAGTTATTAATTTTGACTCACCCCTTGTAAGAATCACTTTCAGAACCTACACAATTAACATTCCGCTGGTGCATAATATGTGTGTATGTATGTCCATCCCACATTTCAAATACGAAAAGGACGCAAACTTGTCACAACTCTGTCACTCATATTCGAAATGCCATTGCAAAAAAAAAAAATTTAACTTTATTTAATCTACTATGTAAATATATATTTATGTGCATATGCATGTATGTTTGTATGTATGTATGTATAATTATTGCATTTTATTTACCTAATAAATTCTAATGATATGTGTCTTTAAACAATTGTGTATGACTTCATTGTTACACACTTCACGATAAATTAATTTTTATTGCAATTTGTAATGAAAGATTAAGACTCACGAAATGTATAAAATTCCTGTTATTTTTAGCAGTTAATAACATTATGTTATGATATTATACATATGTATGTATGTATTTATGTGTGTACATACTAGTGATGTAACGAATGTCAATTTGGCGGAAAAACGGATAGCAAATGACGTCGATCATCTAACATGGTTCAAACTAAGTTGGATAAAGAACAGGATTTTTAGTCAGAGTTGGTGTTGGTTTTATTTAATAGGCTTGATGGCGAAAAAGCTTCTTAACTTTTATTTTTGAAGCAAAGCATTACCCTCTTTACGTGAAGAAAAGTACTCAACTTTTTTTAATGTTAATTGTACAAAAAGTTTGTTTTGTTTATTTTGAATTGTCTTGTTTGTTTTGAATTGTTTTGTTCGAATTGAAGTTAATTTCCTTTCTTTAGTCACAGAATATTCGAATGCGCATGTTCGTACATCACTAGTACATACATACATTGCTCATTTACTTCAATAGTGTCACAACTCGAAAAAACTAGTTTTGCAGACAACTTACCCCCTGCTTATGTAAGACTTTGACCTTAGACATCTTGGAGTTTTTGTAATAGATTAAAGGAAACTTGTACAACATTTCTTTAATCTATAACAGAAACGTCAAGATTTCCATCGGCAACGTATTATACAAACAGGCTGTTAATGAAGACATGTACAAAATATTCTTCTATCAGGAAGCTACATACTTATGTATGTAGATACATATGTATGTATATGAAATAGAAAATAGAAAATTTATAAAACAACGTCAGCCGTACAAGGCGTAATAAAATATATTTTTGAACTAGGTATAGTGTTTTTTTTGGGTAAATTGATTTTAAGTCCGCATTCATCCAATACGCCTTTGTTGATTTGATCCAACATTTCAAAGCGGAGCATTTAAGTTAGTAAATTCACCATGAAGCAGTTCTTCAAAACTCGAAGGGTGTATTTAAATTTCGCAATACAATTCCTAGTATTTTATTTTAGCAAATCTGCTTCAGGTCATTTACTCATGTTTAACCATCTCATATTTTACGATTAAATTTTTTTAGTTTTAACTCAACCATTAAAGATTTCTTCAAATTAATAAAATTTTGAAATTTGGAATTTCCAATGAGAATTTAAAAGAAATAATAAAACATACATACAAACATATGTAGATAAACACATGCATATACATATGTATGTGTATGTATGTTTGTACATGCATGCACACATGTAGTACATACTTACGAGTACATATGCATGCAAGGTACAAACAAAATAATAAAATAACGATCCGTGGTTTTGTTAAGAACCTTTAAAATTTTAAGTTTAAATGTGCATACATACATACATATTTACACACCTATTTATTTATGAATAGGTACAGAAAACAAGTATATTTTTGTTTTTTGGAAATTTTCTTTCAAGCTGCAAAAAAAAATATAATAAAATTATTAATTCAATGTCAAGACTTAATCATAAATAATATTTTTCAGTAAAAAATGCACTTTTTAAAAACCAAGTGGTAAACAAAAAAAATCTAATAATATTCTCAGAATTTTTTTGATCAAAAGTCCAGAGCGAACGCAAAAATATTGAATGATTTTCAAAAATAAGTTGAAAAAAAAAAACAAATTCGAAACCAATTAGAAACTGATAATCAATAACAACAAAACGTGTATTAATTTAGCTTAAATCTCTTTGATGTTTCTCTGTTTTATTTACACTCTTATTTATATACTGATGTACTATGTAGAATAATGCCTTCAGTGTTGTCAGATTATTTGGTTTGTTTGGAAACAGGGGATTTTAATTTAAAGGAAAGTGGTGGATAAGATCCCTTGGAGAGTGTGAGATTTGCCTACGATAACTTGTTTAGGTTTGCTGGGTTAATATATATGTATATATACATATTGGATCCTTTGGCTCTTTATAAAGAGCCTCTGATGGCTGAGTGAGATTTTTAACCGGTTAGTACCGAAATTAACCGATTAAGCAAAAACCTCGATTAATTAATCGAGCGATTAACCGATTAAAGCAAAACCCCGATTAAATAAATACCCTAGTCCTAAGCTTAGTTAAGCAAGTATATTTTGAGTAAAAAGTATGTCTGGTTGTATATCGTTCTTATTGTACTATTTGGTTATGTACGTAAATCCTCATTAATTTTTAAGTTTTTTTTTCTATTATAAATAAAGGTTTCAAGTGAAATATACTGCCAGTTTATAGAAGAGAAGTAAAAATTCTCGTCTGTCTATTTGTATTGAAAACAACAACAAATTTTAGTGCTTTGTCTTTGTTTACAATACGAGTTCAACACGAAGTGTTCGTGACAGAAAATGTGTTTTCGTGCGTGTTCGTGTCGTATTGTGTTGAGCAAAATTGACACAATACACACGAAACGATTTTTGGTGTTAAAATATGTATGCATGAATTTCTAGTAAAGAAAAAATTTAATATTTTGTATCGTCAAACACTTAAAACCATCAAATTTGTTGATTGTGTAGGGGTCTATTAAGCTTAAAGTTCTGAAATGAAACAAAAATATGTATCTATCTGAATATAAAAAACTGCCTTTTTTTTGCTATTCAATTTGATTTCGTGCGTGTTGTGCAGTTTCGTGTTTTGAAAAAATTTCGCGTGCGTGTTTCGTAAGTGTTGGACATCGTGGCATACGTGTTAGTGTCGTGTCGTGTTGGAAAAATTCAACACCCGCCCATCTCTAGTAAATAGGCATACGCAAATTTTTACTCGTCTTATATAAACTGATAGATAGCCTTAAATATGCTGTGAGGAATAACAATTATCTGATTCTTAGTTTTTTTTCTGTAAAATTTGACAAACATTTTACCCAAATCATAAACTAATTCCCAAAAAATCTCGCCTTAATCTTGATCTTATGCATTTAAAAAGAAAAAATCTGTTAATATCAGAGCGGCAACTCCGTACTGGGGGAGAGGAAATGGATGTGTGTGTGTGTGTGTGTAGACACGTTTGATTGATAGTTTCTATTTTTTATTCAAATTTCATTTATATAGCGATAGATTTTATGCTGCAATAAGTTAGTTGAGCTTTTGCTCTGAACAGGCATGAACGTTTTATAAAAATAAAAATTTAAATTTGTTTCGAGGTTGTGAACGTGTGTGCTTTATTATAAGGATTCTATAAACAAAATCCTATTGTTTTTTGGTGTAACCACATTATTACTTTGAGCAGGTGAAATGTGAGTGTTTTTCATAACTTATTTTCTAATAAAAAAAATTAAAGAGAGAAATTGGGCAAATTAAAGAAATATATCATATCTTTTAATAATATTAAAGATGATCATAGTACATAAATGAAGGTGAAAAAGGAGAATGTCAAGAAAATTATAATATACGAAGTTATGTACTTAAAGATCGATTATGCTAAGTACAATAGTAATTATGTATGTATATTTAATGATTTTAAGAAATAAACGAAATAAATTTAAGATATTTTTTATTTAACCCTTAAGTGCGCGACAAAAAAAACAACTTTTATTGAGCTGCAAGGTATCCGGGTAACTGTGTGGAAGTTATGAAGAAAATAAAAATTTTCGCACTAAGCATGTAGTTAAAATTTTGTTAAATATGTAAATATGACATTGGCAATAGATATGTACATATATTATAATTTATAATAAGGATAAATTAATGGGCGAATATACATAAGTGCAAACACAGAACATGTCGATGGCCGTTGTCACTATTTTTTAATTTTATTGATATAGCTGCTTTAGCATTCTATATTAGATATATCGTGTCATAAGCGCCAAAAAGCATAAGCGACATAAATTTCGAAATTTTTTTAGGATTGCAAATAATCGATTTTCGTAAAAAAACGAGGTCCAAAAACTGTGTCGGTCAAAGCAAAATCACTTAACTACACTTTTTTAAATTTTAAAGGAGTCTTCTCAATTTGAATGAAAAAATTCGGTTGAAGACGCCCTGGTACTCTAGGTAAGGGTTAAATTAACATTAATAAAGTATATGGGCACTTCCATAGTGGAATAGATCAGGGACCGAAAATAATACTTATTCCTGAATTTTTAAAGAAAAAAAAAGAAAGTACAAGGCAACATCGGACAATGTGGCCAATTGTTTTTTTTTAATTGTACCTTTTTCTAAACTGGAATGATTTTAAAATTTTTTATTTTTATTTTTCTAAGCAGCATAACTGTTATTTTCAGATTTTTATTTTTTCGAGCAAAAAGAAAAATTTTTGATTTTCTTTGATCAAGTAAAGTAACGTGACAAAACATGGAATTTTCTATGAAAACGCACATATAAATAAATATTTTTCGAATAGAAATGAAAGTTTCATTTTTGTTCGAAAAATTAGAAATCAAAAATAGATTATTTCTTCTGCTACCAGAAATAAAAATCAGAAATAACAATTATTACTGCTTCAAAAGAATAAAAATCAGACAGTAAATTAGGGCATTCGATACGATTCGAAATTTAAAAATATTTCCGTATAAACTCTATTGAAATATATCGTAATTTCGTTAGATAACGAGTGTAGTAATTTGCGCTCAGAATATAATAATTATTTCTGCTCAAAAATATAAAAATCCAAAATAACTGTTATCTTTTAGAATCCACTTATGTCACCCGCAAACACGTGAATACATACATACATACATACATACATATATACATATTTTTATATCTATTTAAATAGTTTATACAATTGCACTGATTTCTTTTTGTGCACAGCACACTTGTCTCTTAAGTATCTCTATTATAATGTGTGTTTTGAAATAATGAATGAATGCATTCGCTGTGATGTAAAGGAAGTGCACTTTTCATAGAAATACCCATATGTAATGCCAACAAATGCTATAAATAAAAAATAAACGAAATTTTTCTTACACATGGATGACATGTGACAGTGGTGCTCACAGTAAATTTATTTTAATTCGCTGCCATTCCTAACATCAAACTTGAGTTAAAAATAAAAATATATAAAGTTTTTTATATGTAAAATTTTATGATCACAACTCCATCGAATGTGTTTCAATTTGCTTATTAAATTTGTGTTAAAATTCAAAATTTTACCAACTAAAAAGTTCAATATTTTTAATAATAGTACTATTTATCTCCATGAATTTACTAAAAAAAAAATATTTACATAGTGTGTAGGTGGTGTGTTTTCTACCTTTTGCTCTCAGTTTGTTTATATTTTCTACACTAGAACTTTTTTAATTTTTTATTAACTGTTGTAAGAACTAGCAATAAAACTTTGTGTAAGTGACTAATGTTTTTTAAAACTTTTGTAAAAAAAATTTTGCTTGTCTTGCATAATTTAATATGTAATAATTTTCAAAGGCTATACATACATACGTATGTATATGAATATATGAATACACACATACATATGTACGTAGGCCATTCATTATTCTTTTAAGAAAGGGGAAAGGAAAAAGTAAATTTTTGTACATTAAAAAAATTGTTAAGCAGGCCCCATAGTGTTCTGACACATGCATATATATCGTACATACACTGAAATCTCAAATATTACTCATCAGGAATTTGATTAATTATATATTTTTTGAAAGACAACAATTCACATGATTTAATATTTTAAAGTCTTCTAAACAACGCAAAATTCCAAGCAAAAACAAAAATCTTCCAAAAAAATAATTGTCAAAACTTGTTTTTATTTATTATTAGAAACTGCGCTGCATTACTTTTTATTACCTTAGAATAATATAAAAAAAACACACAATCCCCTTATTCTGTAATTTATGGTCGTCGGCGCCACTTTAATACGATACCAAAAAAAAAAATATTTCGAGTGATAATCGCCAAAAAAGCTTAAGCGACATATGTACATATTTTTTGAACTTCAGTTTTTGACGAAAATTGTCTACGGTCGTAAACCATAGATTTTCTTCAAAAAAAAAAAAATTAAGTTCGGAAAATATGTCGCTTAAGCTTTTTTGGCGGTTAGGGCACGATTTGTCTATATTTATTTTCATAAATTACATGGTATTTTTTGAAAATTACAATACAATTATTTCGAATTCAAATTGATTAAATATTGCCCTGAAATATATAAAAAATACAGGTTACTTTTTTAGGGGAAAAACGGCTGAAAATTTGTACTTTTGGTACTTTTGCTCTATTTTTTAGATTTTGTTTCTTTAAATAAATTGTACAAATGTGAGTGAGTTCACAGTAATGACAGTGTAACCTCTTTCGGGTAAGCTAGTATTTGATAAATATTTTATTTATTTTTTAAAAACGTTCTGCAACCAATAAAAGAAATCAAACCATATGGTAAATCTAAATCATTATGAGTGATTGAATTTATTGGTAATGATGACACCGAATAAAGAGTTTCCAAAAAAGTCATATAAGGTCCAACTCTTTTGATTCGGAAGTGGGGTAAGAGCTTGCTCTTATGCTTGAAAGGTGACGATGATCATAATAGATGACTAAAAAAAAAATTTATTGCAGAAGAGTCTCGCAGAAGACAAAAAAAGTTTTGAGTAAAAGTAAAAGTGGGCAATTATGAATAAAATTCTGTGAGAAATGTAAAATACGGACTCGGAGTACATGACCACCAAATTGTTTATTATGAGTTCTTAAGAGGTTGAGAATATGTATTTATTGGTATGTACTTGGATAGCAGTCAAGATATCAATACTTCTACATGACTTGCATATAATTACTTTGCTGGATATTGTCATTTGGTGGTCAGTGCAAAAGCAGCTCCCCTCCAATACTGGCATCAAGCTTGATCTTCTAGTACACATATTACTTATGTACATATTTCTTTGGATCTCATTGTTGCAATTTAACATTTAGAACATTATCTAATTAACCTCAATTGAAACGTATTGATACATTATATATTATCAATGTTTTATGTGTTTACTTTTTTTCTTCGGAAAAATAAATTATGTTTGTTATTATCCTCAAATAAAATGCTTCCAAACTAATTAAAAAAAACACGAATGCGGCGGCATGTGATAAAATATTTGCATATTTTATACTCTTTTAAACATGCGCCAATTGAAATTATTTGTTTGGACATTTGTGCAATTATCAATTGTATTTAATTACAACTGAAATATTGAAAAAAAAAACTAAAACGAAATATGATAATAAACTTGAGAGCTTTATACAATACATATCGTTAGCTGAAATATAAAATCAGGTAACTAAATTTTTTTTTCAATTTTATAGGAGAGAGAAAAAACTCAAAAAACTATTTCAAGTGATTGAAGTAAAGTTTTTTTTAAATTCATTTTTGATTGGGCTGATTGTTATGTGTGTTTCGCTGTAGTACCCAATATTTAATTGAAAATGCGTCTTTAAATTTTTTGTTAGTTACATGGTTTTGCATTTCAGCTGACGATATGCGTATGAGTATGTATCGATGGTCACAAGTAGAAAGGACCTAACTCGTATTTTCACGAAATTGAGAGTCTTGCAGTGATTCCAATACATTTCACACACATACACCTCGTCACAAAAATTTGTTGCAATAGTGTAAAAAATAACTCTTTTACAAGCATTTTTACAAAGCAGTTGTACAAGCACTTCTACTGTTAATTATTCTGTTAATTATTCTGTTTTTACCTTCTCCTTTAAACTTACAGTTATTTGAGTTACAGCGTTTCTACTTGTGACCAACGGTATGTACTCGCATGTACATAGATATGTATAGCTTGACACTTCATATTGAATTAATAAAATATTTTAAATATTACTTTATTCTTTTTTTTTGTTTGTTAATTTGTTTCAAGAAATCAATTGTTAGAATTAGCTACAAACAAAAATGCACACATCAACATAATATAATTTTATTAAAGCTTGACACATGTTGGTTTTTTTTTTGGTTGATGCATTTTTATTTTTACATTTTTGATTTTTAGTAATATTCTAGATGATGACATTAGAGTGCATTAGAAATCACTTTAAGGTTGACAGTGTATATGACTAACACACACACACACACACACACACAAACACAGACATGGAATATCGGCTGAATGTTTTGAATTTGTCTGACTAACCGAGAAATAATGAAAAAATACAAAAACTGATGTCATTGAAAATTTACATGTTTAGATATGAAAAAAATATTTCCATACACATGTAGGAGAAAAAAAAATTTTTGGAGCATATTTACTCGTACATATTTCTGAAGACTTTTTCAAAGCAACATTTCAAACAAGTTGACCTATTTATGAATTGATTTTTTTTTTGATTTTGAACTAAAAATATGTTTGAGGATTTTTTCATAGAATTACTTTTATTCAGGCTTCTAAGGTCATTAAATATTTAATTTAAATGCAAATAAAAGAATATTTTATTTCATTTATTTATATCGGAAGTTGCGTTGAGATTTTCCAACATTTACAGGGATAATAGTTTCATTGAAATCTGGTAACCTTAAAAAGTAAAAAAATAGTTTTTATTGCAATAACAACAATTATAATAACAGCCTATTCAGGCTGACACAAAATGAAGTAATTCCAAGTTGAAATTATGAACGAAATCAAAAGTGTTCATACTGGCTCTGAACTACATTTGAGCTCATTTCGCAAGTTTGGGCTCATCTTTTAATTTCATATGGAATTTAAAAAATTAATTTTCGACACTTTACATTTTTTGCTGCTTCTCATGGTTGAAAAAATACCTTTAGGTTTAAAAAAAAAGTAATTTTAGTACAAAAACAGCATTGTCTATTGTAATTTCATGTTGCTTTCGTCGAAATTAAGTAAAATGAGTTAATTTGCTAAATGTCAAAATGTATGGAAAATTACTTAATTTCGACTTGATTTCGGCTGAAATTAAAAAATTACTTAATTTGGCGTCAGCCTGAATGGGCTATTATTTATAAATTAATTGTTTTGTTTTATAAAGGGTTTATAAAACAAATTTTGTATGAAAAACTGTTTTATTAACCTCTTATAAATCAAGAATATTATTTAATTTTATTCAGGCTAAAGTTCGTAGTTTTGAGGAAGCCAAGTCATGCCATGCAATAGATAATTTTTAAGGAACAAATAACACCAACGATTAAATAAAAAAATAATTAAAAATGTTTAATTAGCAACTGAAGAAATACATAGTTATTTAAAACAAATAACAATTAACAGAAATGGACAGAAAAAAAATATTGAAAACAAAAACAAACTTTGCTATTTTGTTGTTGTTTTTCATACAAGTTGTCGATCGAACATTTTCTGTCGGCTTCTTGGACTAGGCCGTAAATATTTTTTTTTAATAAATTAAATTATAAATAATATGCACGTGTGTATGTGTGTGTTTTAAAATTTGCTTATGAATTAATTTCCTTCTCTGTTTTGCATGTTAGATAAATTTTTTATTATTATTATGATTATTGCGATTTTTTTTGCTTAATTAAACTTCCTATAATTCCATTTGACATCAATTTCTTCTTTTACCGGATATCACCCCAATTATTTGAATTAATTTTAAAATTGGACTTTTTTTAATATAATATTTTTGAAAGTTATGTCATGCTTCTCTTCTGGTGAATTTATATTGTTTTTTTTTAATACAAATTCAAATGCTTTTGTTGTACTTTTTTCATTTATTTGAAACACCTTTTGAACTTTTCATTACGTTCATATGCTGATAATTTTAAAAATCTATTTTTGTTGTTGTTAGAGTTTTAGTGTATAATATAGTTCTAGTTAAAAGAGAAAAATTCATTATAAAAAATAATTTCTTATCTGTTTAATTAAAAAAAAGAAAAAAAACAAGACAAAATTTAATGGAAAATAATAAATTTAGATTTAGTTGTTGTAACAAATGCCGTGAAAAATTTAGTTTGCGAAAAAGTATGTTGTCTGCAAAAAAAAAAAAAAAAAAAATTGTAATCTCTTAAGGCCGTGATACACTATCATACAAAGTCGTGCGATCTACAAAAAAATATAACCCTGGTATGATGGAGCTTATGAAAATGTTCAAAAGACAATAACAATTCATCACACCAGGGTTGTACTTTTTCGTAGATCGCACGACTTTGTATGATAGTGTATCACGGCCTTTATTAAACTTGCTGCTTCAAATTTGCGAAAACAAAGCAGATTTGTAAAAAATAGATTCTTCCCAATTTCTCTCGAGCACTAAAACATTTCATGATCCGTTACGACTTAAGTTACATATTCTTTTAGCTGTACAATTTCTTATTGACGCAAAAATAACTAAATAGCAGCATGAAAGGCCTTTGCCTATACGTAGTGTTAGTAGCTGCAGTGTCATGCTGCAGCGCTTACAGCTCATATAATAGAAATAATGCAGACTGTGGCTCATATGGCTGCCATTATACTCCTGGTAGCGGTTCTCAACACAGTGCTTCATATTCGTCATCTTCGGCCTCATCAGCATCGTCGGCATCATCAGCTTCTTCCTCCTCTTACGGCTATAGTTCCTGTTGCACTCTTGACAGCTGGGCTTATGCCCATTTAAATGACATAAGACAACTCGCTAATAGATTAAGGCAAGAATACAATAGCATGTCGTCCGGCTCCAGCTCAGGATACAGCACCAGCTATACATCCTGGCCAGGTAAATAACTTTCCTCACAAAATATGTAACCTATCTAACTAACATTTACTTTCAGAGAGCGTTATAAGCCTGACGGGCAAAACTTCGGGAGAACTAGATGCTATATGCCGTCTTCAGGCTGAACAATTGGTTAAGGATATGCAAAATGGGTTAGTTACCTATAGCCTTATTGCTCAACCCAATTTCTTTGAGTGGAAATCGGGTAATATCTTACAAAAATATGCTCTTGCTGGCCTAGATTATGGACAACAGCAAGCATTGGATTTGGACTTAAGTAATTTTGATGATGTAAAGACCTACAATTACCCTGCTGAAGTAAAGGTAGTTGATGGCAAAACCATTGTGGTACATCAAAATGTGACCGAAGCTCATAAGAGAGGTGGTGAGGGCACTTATGAAAATCCTTATGTTACGGTTGTCAAAAGAAATCGTACCGTTGTAACCACCAATAATGGTCCGATGTATCCCGGTAGCTATAGCACACCTTCGAATGCTGCTTATAATACTGGCGGTCAAGTATATGCACCGGGTGGCAGTACTGTTGCGACTCGTAAAAAAACCGTTTACGACTGGGTTAACCAGAACATGGAACCTGGTGTTGTAGGCTACAGGCCTGTGGTCAATGTAAATTCTAATTGGAATAGTAGTTCCAATTTATTCCAAGCTCCAGTGCATATACCTGTGGATACTTCCGATAAATTGGAAATTGAATCTTATGCCCCCGGCTCTCAAGTTTATCAGCCAAGCTATAGCCCTGGCTCCACTGTGACTGTTAAACGATACAATAAGACCGTTATTACAAATGCTAATGGCACCAAAGTTTCAGGTTCCGAAAGCCACAAGAAATGGGTAAATGGCGAATTGGTGTATGACGATGAGCGTCCGTTTGGTGAGTGGTCTGTGCCGCGCGATGAAGAGTGGAAACGTGAAGAACGTGAACGTTTCTTTTGGTTCTTAACATCTTCGGGCAGTGAAACACCTCAACGTTTGGAGGCTTGGCAAAGACAGCAAGAAGAACGTCTCTTAGCTTTAGCTGAACGCTATCAATGTACCTTGGAACAGATCCATGAATGGCATCGCAAGGAGCTGGAACGTTATCGAGTTCTTTTGGGTCAATATACCGCTCAAGTTAATGATAATACAAGCTGGAAGAATGTGGAACGCGGTCGTCTTGATTGGTTGATCCATCAGAATAGTCTTACTCGTGATGAATTGGAAAGATGGCAAAAGGAAAATGCCGATAAATTATTCAAAATAGCCAGAAAATACAGAATCACAGTGGATGAATTGAAGATTTGGCAAATGGAGGAATTGAAGCGTTTGTATAAATACTTCAATGATCAAAATAACTCCATGATTTCTGTAATATCGACTGGCTCTCTAACACAGAAAAATGAACAAGAACGTTTAGAAGAATTGATAAGACAGCACAATGCCACCATTGACCAATTGCAACACTCTATTAAAATAGACCAACAAAAGCTAATCGCTTTATCCCAAAACTATCGCGGTAACGTGGGCGATTTAGAAAAATGGTTGAAAGAAGAACTGTCTCGTTTGAATGGCATTATGACAGAACAACGCAATGAAATGACTCGCATTACTGAATGGCAAAACACTGCAAGAGAGCGTTTGGAAAATATTTTTAAGAACCATCGTGGCTCAGTGGGTAATATTGACGAGCAAATAGCTGCAGATCGCATCTACTTACAAAGTCTGTCCAATAAATATCATGTTAGTATTGAAGAGATAGAGAACTGGCAAAGACAAGAATTGGAGCGTTTGCAAAAGGAAGGTCAAATGCTAATTGAATTGAATATTAAGGAATGGCAGCAAAGAGAACACGAAAACCTTAAGAGACTTATTGCTAAAAATGATTTAACTGTAGAGGAGTTCCAAGTGCAAATAGTAAATGATCAGCAGAGATTGAAAAACTTGGCCAGTATATACAATGTGCAAGTAAATGAAATACAAGAATGGCTTAGAAGGGAAATCGATAGCTTGAAGAATGAAGGTTTGTTCAATGAAGTGAAAAAAGAATTGAATGAATGGCAGCAAAAGGAAAGAGAACGCTTACTTACCATTGTCCAACAAAGCCAAGCTACCGTAGAAGACCTGGAATTAAAAATAAAGACCGATCAAAGCTATTTGAAACAATTGGCTGCCAATTACAACGTTAAGGTATAGCTTGGTTTTTTAAATGAAATAATCTTACTTAATGTGCTAATGTGCCACTTTTATTTTCAGGTAACAGAAATTGAAGAATGGCTAAAGAACGAGCTTATGCGTCTACAATCCCAGGGCTTGGTCCATGCTGCAGATCTCAGTGAATGGCAAAAGATTGAAAGAGAGCAAATTATTGTTTTGCTCCAGAACAATAAGTTGACAATCGAAGAATTCGAGCACAAGCTCTTAAACGATCACCAAAAATTGGCTGATTTAGCGAGAATGTACAATGTAAAAACCATTGAAATTGAAACCTGGATTAAAAGGGAAATCGAACGGTTACAAGATCTTGGTCTTTTGCAAATCCAAGAACAATTGGAGAACTGGCAAAAGATTGAACGTGATCACATTATGAACTTGGTAATTAATAATAATTTATCCATTAAGGAGCTGGAAGAGAAAATCAAGAAGGACCAAACCCATTTATACAGCATGGCTCATCAACATCAAGTGCGTGTCGAGGAAATCGAAGAGTGGATCAAGAAAGAGATACAACGTTTGCAAGCCGAAGGCTTGGTGGAATTGGAAAAACTGAAGGATTGGCAGACTGAATGGAGAGGCAACTTGACTAATATGGTTAAAGAACGTGACTTTACTGTCGAAGAATTCCACAAATGGTTGATGCAAGATCTTATTAGATTGCAAAATTTGGCCAAGCAACATAATGTAAAAATTGAGGAAATCGAGCAATGGATCAAGAACGAAGAACAGATGTTTGTAGCCTTAGGCTTATTGAAACCAAACGAGAATTTAACCAACTGGCAGGAAGTGGAAAGGCGTTATTTGGAACGTATTGTCCAACAACAATACCAATCCACCGAACAACTAGAGCAGAGACTAAGGCAAGATCGTGAACTATTAGAAAAATTAGCCAGAGACTATCAGATACAAGTAAAAGAAATCGAGTCCTGGATGAATAAGGAGTTATCTAGATTGCGTGATGAGGGTCAATTGCAAATTAATAACCTCACCGCTTGGCAAATAGCTGAAAGGCAACACTTAGATGCTTTACTGAAACAAAACAAGCAATGGTCTGTGGAAGAGTTTGAACAAGTGTTGAGACAAGACAGAGATCATTTGCAAAAGACCGCTTTCCAATATCATACCTCAGTCGAGGAAATTGAAAAATGGATACAAAGCGAAGTCAATCTCTTAAAACAGCAGGGAAAACTGAATATTGAAAAAATGACTCAATGGCAGAAGGAACAACAGCAACGTATATTCAATCTGCTGCAGCAACAATCTGGCATTACTGCAGAAGAGTTCGAAGTTAAAGTGAAGATGGACAGAAGCTTCTTACTAAACTTGGTCAGACAATATCACGTCAATGTAGACGAAGTAGAAAAATATGTACAAAAAGTTATACAGGACTTGAAAGAAAATGGTAAATTCGAATTGGAGAAACTGAAACTTTGGCAATTGGCTGAACGTGATTACATTATTAGTCTTATTAAGCAACACCAAAATGATTGGAGCACTAAGCAATTTGAAGATAAATTAAGAAAAGATCGTGATCACTTGAACCAGTTGGCTCATTTCTATCGTGTGAATGTGAAAGAAGTAGAAGAGTGGATGGTCAAAGAACTTTTGAGATTAAGAAAGGAAACCGGTGAACAAATTGCCAAAGTCGCTACCTGGCAAGAAGCTGAACTGGAAAGACTTAAGCAAATACTAAGAGAAAATAATCGCTTAAACTACGTGAAATTCGAAGTGGAATTGAAAAAACAAAAGGATCATATACAACAACTCTCCCAGCATTACTCTGTTAGTGTGGTCGAAATCGAACAATGGCTGAGAGAACAGCTATTGAATTTAAAGACCAATGGTGAAAATCAAGTAGGAAATTTAGCTAAGTGGCAAAAAAATGAACAAAAGCGCTTGATAGCAATGTGCTTGCAGCAACAAAAGGAGATCACGAGGGAAGAATTCGAACAAAAATTGAGAAGAGACAGTAACAGAATACAAAAACTTTCTATGGAATACAATGTTTCGGTACAAAAAATTGAGCAATGGATGAAGGATGAGTTACAAAGGTTAAAGAACTCCGGTCTGGTTCAAGTTGAACAGTTGTCTTATTGGCAGAAGATTGAGAGAGAGAGGTTGCACGACTGGTTAAAACAACAGAACAAGGCCGCCACTACCGAAGAGTTAGATGCCTTTATCAAACGTGACAAAGCTAGATTACAACGCATTGCTCAGGATTATCATGTTACCGTCGAAGAGATTGAATCTTGGGTAGAACAAGAAGCTGCTAGACTTCAATTGTTAGGTATGGTTAAGGGTCAAAATGATGAAAATATTTCCGACTGGGAAATCATTGACATCTTCCCTATAAATAAGCCCAATCAAGGAGTGTTGGTAAACGAGGAGCAATGGAAGGAACAAACTAAAGGCCATTTACAAGCTGTTGCTCAAGTAAAGCCTATGACTTGGCAAGATTTTGAACAGTATTTAAAAGATGAACGCATACGCTGGGAAGAATTTGCTGGACAATACAAAATTAGTGTAACAGAAATTGAAAATTGGCTGCGACAAGTTGCCCAAGAATTGGTCGGTCAGGGTTTCATTCATAGTAAAGTGATCGTAGAAGAATGGGAAACTCATGAGCAAAACCATATTCAGCAATTGATCAATGATAAATTGCGCCGCCAACAACAATGGTCCATTGAAGAATTGGAAAGACAACTGATAAATGATCGTGAATACTTGCAACGCTTGGCTCAACAATATCACTTAAGAGTGGAGCAAATCACTGAGTGGTATAGACAGGAATTGCAAAAATTATTGAATCAAAGAAAAATTGTTAGCGAAAATCTAACCGAATGGCAAAAAGAGGTAAAAGAACACATCTACCAGTTGGTCAGCAGGAATCCCTATAAAACTCAGGAGCAGTGGGAACAGGAAATTTTGAAAGATCAAACAACTATTAACAGCATATGTGATCAATATCATACAACCATTGAAGAAGTGGAGATTTGGATTAGAAATGAAATTAAACGCTTGGGTAATTTGGGACTAATCAAAGGCTTTCAACCTAGCTCAAGCCATGGCAACCAATACACTGGCTGGAAAGAGTTGGAAAGACAAAGATTAAGAGCTATTGCAGCTGGACTTTCCATTACTGAAGAGGAATTTGTAGAATTTATTGCACAAGATGATAATTTCCAAAGGCAATTGACCCGCATGTATGGCTGCTCTCTAGAACAGTTGGCTCCGTTCCAAAAGGTGCAAATCGACATAATGAACAGAGAGGGTTTATTGGACAGAACATCTTTGCTAAAGGTGGAGTCTTGGCAAAAAGCAGAAAGAGACCGTTTGTATAGCTTCATACGGGATAACAGCTATAATTTGGACAATTTGCGTAACTGGCAGAAACAGGAAATGTTATTCAATAGCGTGGCTGGCAATATTGGCATCACTGCACAACAACTTAAGGATTGGCAAATTCAAGAATTCGAACGCCTGCAACACTTGGCTCATTACTATCAAATGAACCTTAATCAATTGCAAGATTTCCGCGACAAGGAATTACGTTTCATAACCTATGTTATGCACAAGAAAACCTCGACGGACAAAGAACGTATACAGTGGAATGCCAACGAAAATAGACGTTATGGTGTCCTGCAACGTAAGACTGGAGTAGAAGGAGAGGAACTGGTGCAGTGGCGCCGCAAACTATATCTACTTTGTCAAGCACGCTTGCCTTTTAACTATGATGGTCATGGTGGCTGGCCAAATGGTCCTGGTACCACCAATCATACTGCTGCACACAAACCTATAATCTCCGAAGATCGTGGTGATCAACCCCCTAACATATACGATGAAACTATGGACAATGATGAACCTGGAGTAGCTGGCTCTAAGTATGTTTTACCTTCGCCTCCCAGTGCCCAAATGAAGTTGGAATCAACTCCCAATTCTGACACCTATGGAGACTATACTGCAAGTGGCCGCTACAGCAGAAAAGAATATGAATACAACATACCAAATGCTCAAGTGTCTGGGGGTTATTATCATCATCACCAGCTTAGAGATGGTCAAATGCAAGCAGATGATGATTATGGCCAGCAACAAGTGCAAATGGAAGATGATTACGGCCAACAGGTGCAAGTAGAAACAGGATCTGCCTCCTCCTCCTATACTCATGGAGGTTACAATCAACAACAACAACAACAACAACTTAATGTTGAGGATCTAAGCGGTAAATTCACTCAACGCCAGCCGGTTGAAACTGAAAAGCATGTCGAAAACACTGGGGTATGTAATTATTGAAAGTGTTTTCGTTGATTTAATGTTGCATTAATTAATATTTTTCCCTTAGCAAATCGAAGTTCAAGCTGAACCCGAAAATCCTGGAATCTTTGGTAGATTAAAAAACAAAATATTTGGTTAACTTTTCATGGCTCCTCGTGAAAAATTTGCCGCTTTTAATGCTAAAAATTCAAAATATACTCTGCTATATACTTGTTACGTAGCATGAAAAGTTTTCTTTGAATTTCCAAGAAATTTTCAACCGATATGTAACAAAATAATGCCATATTTCTAATATTTTTTTTCGATTATAATTTAACTTTTTAATTTAATTTGTTTTAGTTTTGTGTGAGATAATTTTTCAAGTATTTTTATTTTGAAAAAATTAAACAACGACCGAGATTAGATTTTTTGTATGATGAAAAGTGTATTTTTAATGAATTAATATTATTAATAATAGACAATAATAAACAATAATGAAAAATAATTCTGCGTTTTATTTAAGCTTGTAGTGTGACAATTTCGATTTTCGTTTGACTGAGTGCAAAGTTGAGGTTTCGTCTATGGGCATTCTAATATGTTTGGGGATTAATAATACTTTTGGCTTCTTATCTTAATGCTTTATTGGTGTCCCTGCTGAGGAAAATCTTGAGCACCACTAAAAATTATTTGAAGTCGAAAATACATAAACCATGCTTTTGTAACCTAGTTGATATCTAATTTACACAGCAGTGTAGCACAGTAGCAAGTCGACGAAAAATATTTCGTCAGTTGGTGAAGGGCAAATATTTTCAGCGGCTACGGCTGAACAGCTTAAAGCCAATATTTCTTAAAACCAATTCATATTAATGTAAGGTACAAGCATTATAATTAAAAAAATTAAAGAAAATTTTCTACTAGCTTGTCTTCTCTATCACTATCCCTTTCCTAAAGAAGGTAGCACCTAGTAATAGTAGTAGGCAGTCATTGCCTGAGTGTTAGTGCTCTTATTAAAAAAAAAAAAATAAATAAATAAACAAAAATTTTTGCAAAAAGTGTAGCTGTATAAGAAATAAAAATTCAATGCAAAGAAGACGGAAGAAAATTGATGCGTGAAGCAACAGTTGTTGATGTATTTAGGGATTTAACACTGATTGTGCAATATTCGGAAGTTTTTTATTTATTTAAGGTTTCACAACTGCCAACATATCTAAAAGATTTATATATCTACCAATGGATTATATTTGATAGTTAGAAAAGACTCAACAGTTGGGTAATGGTTGCAATTTTTGCCATCATAAAATTTTCTCGCTACCTATAGTCAACTTGTTTTGCTCAGCCTGAACAGCTGATTGAATAGAAATATGCCTTTTGTACTATAATGCAACGCCACTTTGTTAGGTAGCGGGATCAAATGTTTGTTAAATTTTACATTACAAACGCAATAACCCAGCAAAAAAGTTTGCCTACTAGAATGGAAAAAAGTGTATGTACTTCCCAGTCGTAAGTACTTACAATTTGACTGAATAACCCATTATTTTTCTTTGAGAAGTTCGGAAAGTATGCGGTACCCTATACTTTTTGCCTACAAATATTCAAATTTTAATAGATTACTGATTGCCTAAAAGTATTCAAAATTTAATGGTTTATTTTTTGCTTACAAATATACAAAACCTTTTAGATTGCTTTTTGCTAAAATTATTCCAAAGGTAATTCGCAATTTTTTTAAATAAAAATAAATAGAATTTTTGTAACGAAATTTTAAAACTTGTACATTTTTTGGGATTGTTAGAAATTATAATTTTACAAGGAAAATATGTGAATATGTATTTTGAAGAATTTGCTTAAATAATTAAATTTTGAAAAAAAAATTTATTGGTTTCGAAGCTCCATTTTCACGATCAATAAATTTTTCTCTAGAAATATTTCATTATTAATTGGCAAGTACTGCAATAAGTACTTTCACATAATGATATAAATAAGTTGTTATTTTATTCATTGCAGGACACTCATTATTATATGCAGAAAATAATTAGATAAATAAGTGCCACTCATTACTTTGTAAGCCATTAAAAGCGTACTACCCATTACAAAATCATGAAAAATTTTTGCTGGGAAAGTATCGAAATAAAGATATAAAATTAAATTATATTCATCATGTTGTAGCCAATAGTTGGCAATAGTTTCCAAACAGTTGAGCTCGATAGCTGCGTCTTATGAAGGCACTCAATGTTTTTATTGGCTAAGTAAGGCCGGGTTTACATCTGTGTGCCATGTGCCACACTGCAAAAAACTGTTTGATTCAGACACGTATTTATTAAGTTAAACGGTTTTATACATAACTAATAGATAAGTTTCAGGTTTTCATTAGTAATTAGTGGTTACGCTTTTTTGGGCACATGACACACAAGAAATGCCAGATGTAAACTCAGCCTAAGTATCTTATTAAGTATAATTTACAAGGTGGCATCACTGGTTCTTTGTGGTTAGAAGTCGATGGTGATGGAAGCACAAAAAGAGCAAAATATGAATAAAAATAAGCTTTTTAAAATAGTTACAGAACATGTATAATTCACCCCTATTGTGATTGAAATGTGAAATTTTTGTTCCCATTTAAATTTTCATTCACCATGAAGAGAGATTTGCTATCGTGAATTTGATGGAAACGTTTGTTGCCGCTATCAAGGCGTAGTGAATGTAAAGCTTAAAAATTAATTGCAAGTCACAGCTAAATTTAAGTTTGCACACATTTTGAGTTTCAAATGAAATGTTTTTAATTGTAAAACATTCTTAAGTATACCATCACTATAAAATTTACTGTAGAGGTTCATATCATTGAAAAAAGTTGTTGTAGGGAATGATTGTTATTAATCGTTGACATTATTTACAGATCTTGTCCAAAATTTTTTTTATTACTTAATAATTAATAGGAAGTACAATATTGAAATTATGTGATGTATTAATTCAGTTCGCCCGAAAAAATAAAGTGAACCAAACAAGGGAGAATTGAAAAAATCCCCTTGGAAAATATTATTCGTGATAAGGGGGAAAAAACACGGTTGAGTATTAAAACGCCGATTAGCCGAGGAATTTCAGAGGCCGCTTGGCTTCTGTTGCATCTAGCTAATCTTCAGTGTAGATATCAGATAATATGAAATTTTACTTATTTTACTATTTTTAATTTCTAGTGCTTATTTTCTTAATTCGTTAAAAAGTGTTAACAAACATTAGCTTACTCTGTTAATTTACACGCTTCACCTTTTATATTATCCTTGCACTTTTAATCAAAATAAAACGATTAAAAACATTTAACTCATTTTATGTATATTTAATATTTTTCATTTAATATCTCATTTTCATAAATAATTTCTATATATTTTTGTATACAAACAATGTTTCTTTTACATACGTAATTGTTTTGAATTTCGTTTTATATATTCCATAATTTACATAATAATTACAATAATCATTTGTTAATATCTTTTATTTTTTGCTTCTTATTAAGAATTTTCAAATTCTTAATATTTGACTTTTGAAGAAATCACTTGTTTTTTCAATACATACTGCATTATGGTCTCTGTAAAGAAAGGTTTAAAATAAAGTTAACTTGCCATAAAAGCTATTAAATGTTTGTTAGGTTTTTTATTTCATTTTATTGAGTTTAGTGTTGTGTAAATGGTGTTTTAGTGTTTCTAGTTAACATATTACTCATATTGAAATTTTTTGTTATTTGTAGAATTATTACAGAGATATGTGAAGAGGAGGGTAACATGAAGGTATTTATATAAAATATACTAGGTAAATAATTCTTTTGTAAATTAAGTATTAAAAGCTATTGGTATAAAATATAATTTGAATTGTGTCATGTATTTTTCTTCTAACGGGGTTTTCGTTAATATTTTTTTAAGGTCTAGTAAACGGAAAACGAAAATCAAATGTAGTCAATCGTTGTGGGCAGCGAGCAGACAAGTGCTATTTTTTTTTTGCTATTTTGTAGACCTGTAGTGCGAGTCAGTAACTTTTAACGATCCGACAATTGTAATTTTTGTCTATACAACGATTGTGTGATTCTGCAAATTCTTTTTAATATTTTCAGTTAATTTTTGTCGATAGAATTAACAGCACATAAATTATTGTCGCTTAAATAACGACACAGCTGACATTAACCTACAGCGAATATCGTTAAAAATTTTACTGAATAGCAAATTCGATAAATTTTCGTTATAATTATTTTAACGATGCTATTATCGTTAAAAAAGTTAGTGAATCGCACTACTGACTTGGCCAAATAAGGGGATTGTTTTTGCTCACTTACTTACGTACGAATTACTTACTAAATATCCAAAAAAGTATGCTGTGATTTTTGCATTGCAAATGCCACGTTACTCATACGCCAGCCATTAAACTGCGATGTTATAAAGTAAAGATGTGCACCAGTACACAATAAAATGCTGCCAAACTTATGTAATTATATTGCAGAGAGGAATATAATACTGTCTGTTTATAATAATAACTGTCCACGTTACGAAAATTTTCTCTCAGACAGTCTGATCTTATGGGTTAGCACTTTGAAATTGTCGTTTGTTTTCAAGTTCGCAGTACATGAAACAATTTTTTCACCATTTTTAATTGACAAAAATAAAAATAATCAACTAAAGATTTAATTTAGTCATCTAAGATGATTAAAAGTTTAATTGATTGCAGTTTTGTTCAAAAATTTAATTAATTAAAAAGTTTAATTGCCACAGTTAAAATTTTAATAAAATTTTTGTTGGTTTTTTCAATTAGGTAGAAAAAAAAGTAGCAAGCAAAAATTAATATGTGCTGACAGAAATTTTGTGTGAAACAAATGGGTGAATTCAGTTTAACGGCCCTGTTCACAATGTACAATTAAAAGCTAACAGGGACTTTAACGGCAAGCTTCAAATGAAGAACTGTCAGTTAAAGTCCACGTTAACTCTTAATCATACATTGTGGAAAGGGACGTAAGTCTCTTTTTTTGCGTTATGACTCTCTCGCTGCAAATGCTCGCTATGCTTATACATTAAATTCCAAAAAAATATTGAGAATTATGAAACATACCAGCACAATGAGCTTAAAGGCTTATACTCGTATAAAAATGTTAAATCAGAGCAAAGCTTTTTTTATCACATGTTTTCGAAAGAGAACTTTGATTAGAAAATTCATATTGAAAACATAAACAAATTTTCTTATATCATTATTTCGACATCGTGCGAAAGGCCTTGTGCTTTCACTTCAACGAGAGTACAAAAGCCAGTCAGATCTCGGCTACAGCAATGCTTGCTGCTTAATTTGCAAAGAATCAGGAAAAAATTGTAAGAGCTTTCAATGCTTATTTAGCTCAACTGCTTTGACGTAGCTGATCTAGACCAACTTAACCAACAACAAACGTAAATTCTTCACATTCAAACAATTAGACTTAACGTTGAAAAAATATAAGTACGTCAATTTAGTTGCAGGGTAAATTAACCATTTGCTACAACTTGAAATAGTCTTATTAATAAACTTAAACGATAATTTCCAATTATTTTGATTTATTACTGTAAACAGTCCACCAATCAACTATAATTGCCGTTTTCCCCATCACTGTCAGCCAGTTGAAAACAATTTCCATTCGTTAAAGAGGCTGTTGTTGTTGTTGCAAGTCTTGTATAACGCACATAATCGCAAACACCATTATTCAATATATCATCTAAGCCCTCGCCTGTTTCGTATAACACACGATTTTTCAATTGTTCTATTTGATGCAATAGCCTTAAGGTTTCATGGTCCAAGTTGTCATCTTCCATTTTCAATTGCTGCTGCTGATCCTCATCTATATCCCATTCCAGCGACTCGGGAGTCGATATATGCGACCAGGAATTATGCGAAGAGTTACGTGTTACGGAACCAGTTCTCATCATATGACTATTTGATTTGATCAAATTTCGTTTCTCCTTGAGACATTCTCTGTTTCTATTCGTTGCGCAAACTGATTCGAGGCCGGGTCCTAGTGAGCTTAAAGAGGCCATAGATTGGTCCTCATCTTGATGTGCATATTGCCAGGATTCATCGGCAGATTTGGCCAAAATATTAGGTTGACTATAGTTTTGTTGTGTTTGTTTTAGGGGTTTTGGTCTAGGCAGCTGCTGGTTGCAGTGCTTTAAATTACTGTATTCGTGCTCCCATTCCAGATCGATGGAAGAGCTGGCTCGGGAACTGGGCACTCGGCTAGGTACGTAGTTAACTGCTGTTTCTTTGGCAAGGCCGGATGTAATAAGTAGATTATTAACGTCCAGATTTTGTAACTGTATGTCTAAGTAACTGCAATGAAAGTGTCCCATACCGAAATCGCTGGAGTTTACTTCTCATATCATTTCACTTTGGGCTTTTTAACTTACCTTTCAGCTTGATTTCCATTGTTCAAAGTGGCATAATTGGTGTCCTGATGCTGCCAAAATTTATCCAAACAGTGTGAAGTTCTTTTCTGTAGTTAAAAAAGGAAAAGAAAAAAAAAAAGAATTAAATTGAAAACAGTAAGATATCATTTGTTATTAGGTAATACAAACCTTTCTTTTGAAATTCCATATGCGATACACAATATTGTCTTTTCTATTCTTATCGCTTAAGTTTGAGAGTAAATCCAAATGCTGATCATCTGTTGTTGAATGACGCCTAAAAGTAGAACAAACATATTGATGCATTAAAGGGAAAGTCATAGGAAACAATGATTACACTCAAACAACTTTAGCAAAATAAAGAAAATTTTTGTTCTTTTTGCTCTGCCAACAGTTTGTTTGACTTCTGTTTTTGTCTGTATTTGTATATTTTTTTCTACTTTACTTATTTAAAAATATGTTTATGAAGGTTTATATTAGCTGACTTTAAGGTGAGTTAAATTTAAATACTGGAAAATAAGGTAGCATACTTTTAGGCTATTGACCTCACATTTGTGTTAAAGAACACTTTATGTGCTCATTTTCCAGTTGCATGTTTTGCAGTATTTATTTATTTTTTATTATAGCAGCAAAATTATAAGATTTTGTTCAGTCATATTGTTGGTTAAGCCTGTCGTAAGTGTGTTTGTTACTAATATGCATGTAATGTGTAGGAAGGTTTAAAAGGGGGAGAGAAGGAGATTATACATACTCGTATATGTATTTAAAAAATTAAACCAGTTAATAGAATATTTGAAAATATATTCATTATTAGTATACTGTACAACACTATAGTGGAAATTATTCCTACAGACTTGCACATAACGTCCACAGTCGTAAGCAGTGTTGCAAGATTGGAAGCATCTGGCTGGTGGAGCTCAAGTACTTACGAAAAGGAAAGC
Source organism: Nowickia ferox (assembly GCA_936439885.1). Classification (NCBI taxonomy): domain Eukaryota; kingdom Metazoa; phylum Arthropoda; class Insecta; order Diptera; family Tachinidae; genus Nowickia; species Nowickia ferox. Next base: position 7,355,839 of record OW387026.1, read on the forward strand.
TTCAGGTTATATATTATTCAAAAAAGCCTTGGATAGAACTTTCATATCCAAAAGGCAACGATAAAGGGACGAAATAGCAAAATAGCTATTGTACCATCTTCCCAATGGTGCAAGAGTATTTCAGTTTGAAATACTGCCCATAAGAATAATAAAAGAAATGCTCGGATTTTTTTGACAGCCAGGCAGCACTTCTTGGTTTAAGATCACTTGAAACCTCCTTTTGAAAACAGCTGTTTGTTGCATTCTACTCGTGTTTGTCAGAATATTTACGACTAACTTTGGTGTTATTTGTTCATTAATAATTATCACATGTAATTTGGCTTACAAAGCGATACGAACTTTAGCCTGATCAAATCGTAGATATAGTAAAAAATTAATTGTATTTACAAATCTTTTTTTTTTTTGTGAAGATAGCTGCTGGTATATAAATTTTTTTTTTTGAAATTTATTTTTCATGTATTTCATGTTTTTTAGGAACAAAATGAAGAACTGTTGCAAATAAAGTTTCGTCCTCTATACTGGAACTTAGCTATGATTAAATTTAAGACTGAACTTTTTATAAAACGTTTTGTACTTTCTTTATATGAAATTATTGCTGCGGACACTTTAAAGCGAATAAAAATCCTGATGTTTTTTTATATATTTCTGCAGCCTATTTAGATGCAAGTCTTATATACATGACAATCTTTTATGCTTTAATCATATATGTACATACTCGTATGTGTGTGTGTATAATTTGATGTCAATAATGTTAACAGCGAAATAAAAGCATTTATTGAAAAACTAAGGCGTGATTTGGCTTAAACAAGAACTCCTAAGCAAATATTCATCACATGCAGCAGTTTCCTTTGACACCATCAACTCCCGCTACAAGTCAGTTTTTAATGTAAAGGAAATTAAATTTGCCTTAATTTTTGATATGCAATTAGGCTAAGAGCCAAAAACCGCTTGTGTTTTCATAACAATGTACACACCTCGTTGAATAGCGTGGTGGCTGAAAAATTAGAAGGAGTCTTTAAGAGCTTGAGCTAATCAAAAACACACAAAAAGACTTCAGCTCGCAATAGAAACTAAAGAAATTCTATTTTCCATTTTAATATGGTTCAAGTTTGGTTTGACCCAATTTATTGGGAAATATTGTGCCTTAAATGAAACTACTGCTGCAGATTAAGCAGAACTATTATGCTTATATACTGCATAGCATTGTAGTAAATGCACTTCGTTCTATTGGGTGTGTTCATTTAGTAAAAATTGTTATGAATTTGTAATACAAAATCAAAAAATTGAGCAACCCACATGAAACCCCACTTGTATAGGGAATTTTGATTATGCCAATAAAATGTCTATGAGCCAGAATTTGAAATTTGTGTTGCGACTTAACAGTTCTGCAGTTGGTACAACTGCAATATTTCATTTTTGAACTGAACAGTGTGCATTTTATCTAGCGATATATTATTTGAGATGGGAGCATTTTATTGCACAACAATCGAAAATACTTTGTGTATAATGAAAAGAAATCTTATGCATGCCTTCAAGGATTAAAACAACTCAATGAGGTTTTAAGCAAACTTTCATTATGAGTTGAATGTTTAAGACAACTGCAGGAAATACTTCCAGAAAACAATAAGACATAAGAAGAAAATTAAATAAAGCGAAAATGATTTGATTTCATTTTATTGTGTTAGTAAACTAAACCTAAAAGTATGCTGTTCTTTCTATACTAATTTTTCTTAATTAGCTGAGTTTGTTTAAGAAGAAGTATAAAAGGAGAAGTGGTATTTTTTAAGTTTGTATGCAATATATGAAAGGAATAATAAATATAGTTCATGCAATGGGTTTTCATTATTTAAAATTTAACTGTATTCGGATATAAAAAAAATTTTCGTCTGCCTATTTGTATTCAAAACGAAAACAAAGCACTCAAATTTGTTTTTGTTTTCTTTACTAATAGACAGACGAGAATTTTTACTTGTCTTTTATAGACTGTTAATTAATTATTTTAGGTAAGTGTTATGAATAATGATGGCTGAGTATTCATCAGCCACGCATTTTAAAAATTTCTGATATCCAACGCATAATTATGTCTATCCTCCTTAAATAACTAAGTACATTACAGTTAAATATAAACTCCCATATTCATAAAATTTAAAATGAATTTGAAATGTATTTGATTACAAAATTTTCCTGAAATGGATTTCTAATTCATTTTATTGTTTTTATGAATATGGGAGAAAGGATTTATGGCCCCTTAAAAATTATTCTTGCATAAAAATGCTTAAGTTTTTATTAATTTTTTTCCTTCTCCTGTAAAATATCGAAAATTCGAGTTATGCCTTTATGATATTAATCCATCGCTATATACATATATGTAAATATTATTTAATTAAGTAAAAATTTTGACAAAAGTTTCTTTAATTGCTGAATACTTGCCAGCTTATCTTATATTTCTTTTTTATACAAATTAATCATCTGTTGTTGTCTAGCCTGTGTCCTGCCTTAGAGCCATAATTTATAAAGTATTTTATTTAGAAATTTATAGCCAAATTTGCTTATTATTATACCACACGAACTGGAAAATATAACAAACTGCACAACAGTGGTAGATTTTGAACTAGTAAAGAATATAATAGCCATAAAAAATGTTTATGTTTTCATTTGCCAGAAAACTTAAATAGTTAAAAAAAAAAAAAATCAAAAACAACAATGGCAAACAAAAACTGTTTATATTTTCAGTGCTTCCCCTAAATACAAACAAAATAAAATTTATTACAAAAGAAGCAGAACCTTTAAAAGCATAAATAACCTAAAAAATATGTATAAAAGCCAAATAAATGGTTGGTTGAACAATATGCTACATGTTTAATACAACAAAAAAGAAAAAAGAAAAGCAAAATAAAAGCAAAAGAGTATCTTTGCACATACACTATTATTAAGCCATTAAGTATGACTTTTTTTCTTTGCAAAAATACCACAAACAAGTGCAATAAGTACGCAACAGTTGTTTTGAATAACTGTTTGCCAAAATGGGTGACCATTCAATAAACTCGTAATGTGGAGAATTAAGTAAAAAAATTCACCATCGTAAATTAATGAAAATGGTTGAAGGCTAAAATATGCATGTGTAAGAACTCGTTTTAATTAACGCCCAAAACTAGGCCACAAAAAAGGCAAGCACACACATACACGCACTTTATTTATTTGTATAACAAAGTGAGCATTTCAATTAAATTCAATGCAACGAATTTTAACAAAATTTATTTTTATGAATAAAAATGTTTTAAATAATAGGACATGAGATCTAGCAGCTTTCAATTAAAATCTTTATGAATATCTATACCGTTTTTTATACCAAGATTTTTTTGGCATTTATTATTATTATATATATATATATACATATACATATGTACGTACTTTTTCTTTATCTAAAAAGTAGTGTAGCTGCGAAAAAATGCAAAATAAAATATTTAAATAAAATGTTCACTGAGAACATAAATAAAATTTCATATGGAAATTTGCGAACGTGTAAACAGCTGTTATCAGCTTCATGTGATTGCGAAATATTTTGACAATTTATGAAGAAAATTATTCATAAAGATTTGTCTGTTGGAAAGAGTGGAAATATATAAGTTATTAATTTTATTGGAATTGATGATACGAAATTAAAATCCATGTGAATGAAAAATTTAATTGAGAAATTTTCACATTTGGAATTCATGATACGGCTGCGTAGATCGCCTCGTTACGGTAGATTTCGAAAGTTTTCGAAAACTAAAATTTTCACACAACTGTATTAAAAAAAAAAAAAAAATTAACTGCTAAGGGCCTATTTCACCAACTTTTTTAAATATCAATTCATATTTGAAAGTAAATTTTTCATACAAAAACTAATGAAAATCGACATTTAAATATGAATTGATATTTAAATAGAGTTGGTGAAATTGGCCCTAAGTCGATCAAGCTCAAAATCTTAACACACCAATTACAGCCAATTTGACTATAGATATCCTTGGAAACAAAATCCAAAAAAAAATCGTCGTTTTATTTTATAATAATTTCAAAAGTCTTCGTCAAATCGATGTTAGACATGCATTGATTTTTAGACACTTAAAAGTGTGCGGTGTGAGTTAAGTTTGACCAATATTTGTAGCTTGAAGCAAAATCGCCAAATCTGAAGTTTGGCCTGCAAGGTTCACCGATACCTATTTCTTTTTTAATTCAACATATTCCAAGAATAGATCGAATTCAGATACGCACCACTAGTGAAAGAATTTTAAAATTTTACATTTATAGATAGGAAGCGCTTAATGAAATACCCTTTATATTTGTGGCACAAGTTTCACTTTAATCTATTTTGTCATGCATATTTTTGTATACCTTTTGGGGTTATGCGAGTATTAAAAAGAAAACTAAAATTTATTAATTTTTTTTGTTTTTCTTTTGTACATACTTTTTTAAACTTTGTCTTTCAACATTGCTTTTTTCGAACATGTACAGCTGCAACATATAAGTTTCTTTTATAAATAAAATCCCTTGGCATATGCTATATATATATATTTATTCATACGTATATATACATACAAGAAGCATAAAAAAGTGACAATGACAAGTTTTTCTGTTGCTTAGCAGGCCTCTTTTGCATAAGTTGCATAAAAATTCAAAAATATTGTTTTTTTGTTTTTAATAACACATTCCTTAGCATACAAAAATACTTTTGGGCGAATTTAAACACAATTTATGAATTGCAACAAAAACAATTTAGGCAAATTGAATATGTATTTGTGTTTAAAATTTATGCTTTAAAACATACATGTATAGACTGGAAATAAAATTTATAGTTCAGTGCGGCTTTATTTGGAACAAAAAACTAGCACATCGTTACCTAAATATAGAAAGGCCCTAACTCATTATTTCATTGAAATCGAGTTTTTTGTATATTTCGATAGAAAGACATGTAATGTATAGAGAAATTTTAAAATTGCGATTGCAAAAAATAAAAGTGTTAGGGCCTTTCCTTATTAAGGTAAAGATATACAATTTCATTAATAGCCTATTTTAAGGCCATCTATTGTGCTGTTTTTATAAATCTATTTTCAGACGTGATATAATGTGGTTTCGTTTTGCTCACATTGGTTGCATTGTATGGTGTTTTCTCCACCACTTATGTGCCAAACAACATTTGTAGCATATTTTAAGGGGTTGTTATAGTTTTCTTTCCCCAATATTGTTACTACTGCTTTTTTTTCGTGGTTTTGTGAAAGTTGTGAATTCCATAAATATTTGAAATTTCAAGAGGGCGATTACAAAAGGTAGTTATTACTGTTAGTATTTCTGCCACTACTCGCGCAAGTAGTGTGGAAAATGAAACAACCAAAGTGCAACGAAAAATATTTGTTGTATATATATTTTAAGAATTAGCAGCACAACTAGTTTGGTTTGCATGGTTACAGTAATAATATTCGTTCGACATACATATATACACATTTGCTTATAGTTGTTAAATTAAATATATTTAAGGGCATATTTCACTGTCATTAATGATAAGAAAACTCTATGATTATGATTGCAATGTTTAAAAGTTCTGTCAAGTAATAATATGTATATTAGAAAGAAGGAAAAATTGCTTAAATCGAGATAAGCTGATTTTTAGTGAATCACATTTGTACTAAAAACTAGAGATGTGCACGTGAGCGGTTTTTGACTCACGCACGAGTATTTTTTTAAAGTCAGGTCACGCACTCACGCGTGATTATTTATAAATTTGATCACGATCACGCGTGACACGACAAAATCACGACATTTGCACATCTTTACTAAAAACACTCACCACAGCAAGCTGCCGACTTCAAAATGTGAAGGATAAAATACACGTGTTTATACGAGCAAGATTATTTTGGCGGCAACAATGCAACAGGCGGCAGGTTTTTGTCGTTTAGTCAAATTAAACTAAGTTCTATTTTTGATGGCTAGAAAACAAAAACAGTGTCGAAAAATAGCAAAATATGTAAATCAAATTAGTGCTTAGAAATATTTTTTATGGCAAAATAAAAAAGAAAGTTACAAAATTTTAATGTTAATTAAAAAAGTAATTATATTTTTATACAGCGAAACAATAAAAACGATAATTCGCGAAAAGTCGACAAATTTTGCACAAGCCCCAATATTGATTAAAAATCGCTAAAACTGTAAGGAATGCAAAAAATTCGGTAAAAATCGCGTAAATAATGAAAATTCGCAAAAACCTACTAACAGTGGCATGATAAAGTCTAGTGTTTTCTAAAAATCGGCGAAACTGTTAGGAAGCTGAAAACATGTAAAAAAAAGTCGGAAGCAAGCCACAGCCGTTAAAAATAAAAAAGTTTGAAACAACCCGAAAAAATCGCAAGTTAGCTAAATGTATTAAATAAATTACTAACGGCCTGTCCCGCGATGTCACTAGAAATCGTTCGATCGAATACTTATAGTGAAAACAACAACAAATTTTCTAATGTTATTGTTGTTTGCAATACAAGTTGTAGATCGAACGTTTGCTGGGGACATCGTGGGACAGGCCTTTAGGCCTGTAAAAGTAAAATTTGCAAAAAAAATTAAAAAAATCTAGAGAAATAAATTGATAATAAATAAATAATAAATAAATAAATAAATAAATAAATTTTTACGTAATATAAGTACATATTAAATAAGCAATTTTACTTTTATAAATGTGATATATTTGAAAGCGGCACCATTGAAATGTATATTTATACTTCAATATCAGATTCTTATGGCACTGCTGCCGTTTTCAAAATAATTAAATAGCTGGCTACCAGGCAACATGTGTAGCCAGCGGCACTTGTAGTCGTATAATATTATTTTGTAATCAGTAATTTAAAATTTACACTCACAATGAAAATTATCCATAAAATATCCTCAAGAGCAGCATTCCAAACCAATATATTTATAGCTTGCTCCTCCCCCACTCTTATGCCTGAGGGGAATTCCAGAAAATAAATTTATTTTTATCATTTGATCTTTTAACAAATTTATTAAACTTGACTGATTTTATTACATATAAATATATTTATTTGTTATAAAAATCCTTGTTTATTGCCAAATAACAAGAATTATAATTCTTTTAGTCACTCTCGTTGACTTTTAGCCTTCTTTTTTGAGTTACAGTCAAACAGGCCTTTGGAGACTTGTCACACTAATTTTACATCTGTTTCTTTTACCATTCACATGTTATGCAAAAACCTTTTTAGTTTTTCTCCTACTTTGCTTTTCATGCATTCATATTAATACACAGAGAAAAAAAAAGGATTTTGTTATTCTATGAGTGTACTCGTATGAATGCTACTTCTTGTTTGCTTATGCAGTTTAATTTAATGCTTGCAATTTTGAATCAAGTACAGAATTTTGTTGAAGTCTTTTTCCATACTAAATAATACAGGTTTTTTAAAATTTTGTTTGGCATATTTTTTTCTGTGTACTAAAGACTCAACTGGCAAATGTATGTTGGGAGTTAGTGGGCGCGCTTATATCTACAAGTGTATGATAACAATTTGTGTTTGTGTAAATATATGCTTGCTAGTAGGGTTCTACGAAGAGGGTCATACTATAAAAGCATTTCTAATTTAATTTTTATTTCATATTTAATTACATTAAGAGCAGTTTATATGAACATTACCGAGAACTGGCAGCAACTGCATTGAGAAAGTCATTGTATGTATTTAATATGGGTTAAATTTTAGCTGAAAAACTTAAGGCATAGTTTCAGCCAAATGGCTTCTAGCAATCAAGCATTATTAAAGGGGGCAAACAGTTGCAAAGTTTAGTGAACTTCCACTGCAATGTGTAGTTCAAGCTTAAGACTTTTAAAAGCAGCCGTTTAAATAAGTTATTTAAATCAATTAATTATTTATTTATTTATTTCTAATTTACTAAAAAAAAGTAAAATTGTAACCATGAAAACTTTTTATATATTCGGTACAAACCAACCTTTAGCTAACGCCTGTATGTATTAAGGTTTGCAAATGCACCGCTGAAATCCACAAGAAGCTTATAACAGCTGAAACTATGATCAGAATGTACATACGAGTGTATATAAAATTTCATTTGATTTGGAGCAAGAATGTAACTTCCTCAAATATGTGCTTTAGTTTAAATTTTAAATAAAATTATGATCACAAAACAGAGTAAATTTCAAGCTTTCTCTAGAACAGTACAGTTAATTCCACCTCACTGGATGCGATGATGTACTTTATATTTATTTAAATTTAAATTTTGGCAACAATCATCTTCAAACTAAAGTAAAAGCTTGCAACTATGTATATTTAGAATTATATAGTCAAGTGCCCTGTTCAATTTTGTCGTTGTAGCTGTAAAAATAAGCCTACCTTCCCATATATCCTTTATTTTATATTTTGAATTTCCCACTACAATTACGAGCGGAATTCAACGAAAGCTTCTAACTATTTATAAAACTGTACGGTAAAATGTTCAAGTAAATTTCATCCTCCTATGTGTAAGGATATGCCTACCTCCCATATATCCTTTATTTAAAAATATTAATTTCAACTACAATTATGACCGAAATATAATGCAAGCTTGTAGCTATTTCTAAAACTATACAATAAACTGCTCTGGTAAATTTCATCCTTGTATGTGTAAGGATATGCCTACCTCTGATATATCCTTTTTTTTAATATTTTAATTTCTCTAAAATTTTCTAGCCATACACATACATGGAACTAAACAACTAAGCCGCATGTTAAACTTCATCGTTGTAAATGTAAGTATAGGCCTACTTTCTATATATCCTTTATTTCAATTATGAATTTCCAACTACAATTATGAGTGGAATGCAAAGAAAGTTTGTAGCTATTTCTAAAGTTATGCAGACAAGTGCTCTGGTCAATTTTATCTTTGTAGGTGTAAGGATATGCCTGCTTCCCATATATCCTTTATTTTAAAATTTAAATTCCAACTACAATTATTACCGAAATATAATGAAAGAATGAAAGTAGCTCTTTCTAGATCTATACAATAAACTGCTCTGGTAAATTTCATCCTTGTAGGTGTAAGGATATGCCTACCTACCACATATCCTTTATGTTAAATATTTGATTTCGGCTAAATTATTTTACAGAATACAGTTAAATCTTGTGGAAATATGTATCTGAAACTATACAACGAAGTTCTCTGCTTTGTTTCATCTTAATATGCGTAAAGATATGGCTTTCTTCCTTATATCCTTTAAGAAAAAATTTTAAATTGTGTTTACAATTGTGACCAAAATAGAGTAGAAATTAGTAACATTATCTAGAATTATGTAGTTTAGTGCCCTGTTAAATTTCATCGTTATAGGTGCAAGGACAAACCTGGTTCCCATATATCCTTTATTTTAAATTTTAAATTCCAACTTCAATAACGAAAGCTTGTAACTATTTCTAGAATTGTGTAGTCAAGTGCTGTGATTAATTTGCACCTTATATGTGTAAGGATATGCCAACCTCCCATATATCCTTTATTTCAAAAATTTAATTTCGGCTAAAATTATGGCCTGAATACATTCAAATCTTGTAGATATACATATGTATCTGAAATTAAACAACTAAGTTCTTTGCTTTTTTGATTTTAATTCTAATCAAAATACAGCAAAAACTGGTAGCTATTTGTAGAGTTATGTAGTCAAGTGCTGTGATTAATTTCCTTCTTGTAAGTGTAAGGATAAGCCTACCTCCCATATATCCTTTATTTAAAATTTTGAATTTCAGATCAAATAATGACCAGAACAATAGGAATATTTGTAGTTTTATATAATATTATACCCTTAATTTCAAGGACATGATTAACTTCCATATATCCTTAATCCTAAAAATACGAGTTTAGCTGCAGTTATCCCGAAAATATGCCAAGCACGGTGTTAATTTTACAGTCGTTGTATCTGGCAAATTTCCCTATAAATGCTGCAAGGATATGACTACTTTTTAAATGTACGAGTATATCCTTAATTTAAAATTTAAAATTTCAGTTTAAATTGTTTTCAAAATGCTGTGAAAATATGCAGTTATTTCAGAAATTTGGTGTTTAAATATGCCTTATAATATTTTTTGCAAACGATGCAAGGATATGGCTATCTCCCATATATCCTTAATTAAAAAAAAGGAATTTTGGTGCAGTTTAATTTTAATTGGCGTAAGGACAAGCCTGTTCCCTACATATCTATAATTTTAAAAATTTGCTTTAAGCTTTAATGATGATTATGGATGCCGTAAAAATCTGATGCCATTTAGGCCTTTAAACTCTTCTTCAAATTTTATGTAAAGACACGTATGTCCTTCCATTTCGAAAGCGTTTGGTGCTCAATTAAACTTTAGCTGCAGCAGGCATGTAGAGGAAGTAGACAAAGTCAAAGTACTGCTCAAAGTCAAAATATTATTCCTTTTCTTCAAGTGCGATTTCAAACTCTCATTAAATGAAATAGTAAAAATAACCATAATAATGTTTTACATTTTGAAAAACTTACCCCAAACATGATGACACTAGACTCGATGTACTTGTATTCGCATTGAGTTTATTTGAAGAACTTTTACCCAGACAGGAACCCATAGTCGTAAAGTTTTATTGCAATTTTTGCTTCTTAGCTCTTACTTCTCCTTGTCCATTTCCAAACAACATTCAAGTTTATTGTATTAGTGTCTTCTGTTCTCAATGATTTTATCTATGAACTAAATTCACAAACATATTTACAAAATTTTTCAAACCATAAAATAAATTTATGCAGGGACATAATTTCTATTTTTATTTTTACATTAATTTCTGTGCTTGATTAACCTTGATTTAAAACAGAGTTTACTGTTTGTATGGAAAAATTAAATTACAATTGACAAAGACAAAGGAGTAGGCAACAAAAAAATTAAAACAAAACAACTATGAACAAAAAAAAAACAGCACACAATAGGTCAAGGATTTCTATTGTTTCACACAAAAACATCAAAACTTAAATTTTTTAAAACTTTCACTTCTTGCACCCGGTTGTACGAATCACACATACGGTTTTACTATTTTCTCTTCTTTGTTTAAACCGATGGCAAAGATTTAATTTTTGTAAATTTCCTTGCCATCTTCTGTAAGTTTTTCGCCATATTTTTTACTGTGAAAAGTATTATTTTTCTTGGGGGTTTTTTCTTTGTTTATTTGTGCGAGTAAAATTTATTTGCTTGTCTTCTTTCCATTTACAATGTTTGCTTTGTGTTTTCTTTTTGCTTTGGCATTTCGCTAGATTGACAATATTGCCCGTTTCTTTGTATTCATGTGGAAGTCAATGACGTATGGTGTTTCTTCCATGACTCCCGTTTAACTATGGCGGTTATTTATACTTATACTCGTCTCTATGCAGTCAATTTCTTTTATACTCATTTTTTCTATCTGTCAACTTGGTAAGTAATGAACTATCAAAAATTTTTTAAGCAGCTGTTGGTTGATTATAAAAGCTCTGAGCTATTCTTGCAGTTTTATATTGAAGCTTTTATTTGTTGTAGTTAATTTTTTTTGGGATTTAATATGCGGTAGTTGCAATTAATTGAATCGTTAAATATTTTTCTTGAAAAGCTTTTTAAAGCTTTTAAAAGCCTCCTTTAAATTTCCTAAGGGCTTTAGCTAATATTTTAACCGGATATGTTTATCAAGGAAAAGCTGTAAGGCAAGAAGACAAATTTTAAAAACTGTATTTAAAAAATTAATTTGCTATTGGCTTAGCATGTCTAGATGCATTTCGTTGCTACTAAGCACGACTTCAGTAGACTTCAACTACAATTCAAAAAAGCTTAGAAAACCTCAATTTTTATAGACAAACTCTCAATAAATTACTGGGAATTACAAAACTATAATCACAGTAGGCTAAGAAACCTTTTCAAAACACATGCTGAATAATATTATTTGTTGTTTTGGAAAAAGTTTATTTACTATGATTGAAGTTTTGTAATTCTCGCGCGTTAAATAAAAATAAAATATTGAAATTATAAACTAAAATTAAAATTAAACTCTGTCCCTAATTTGATTAAAATTAGGAAGAGAGCTTGAATGTGCAATTCCTGTAGCAGTTAGCTGCGTTCTGAGCTGAAATTTATTTTAAGCTTAATTTGAAAAATAAAGGATATATGGGATGCACAAAAATCCTTTTAACTATTCAAACGAATTTAAGTGGAGAGCTTAGTTGTATAAATCTACAAATAGTTACTAATTTTCCTTGTATTATCATTATAATTCAAATTTTTGAAATAAAGGATGCATGGTGGGCTGGTTTTTAGTTCCATAGATTGAAAATAAATTTATTACAATTAGCTAGAGAGCTTGAATATTCAATTCTAGTAACATTGAGATGCATTGTGAGGTTAAATTGGTTTTAAGTTTGTTTTGAAAAATAAAGGATATATGGGATGCACCCAAGTCCTTTTACCCATTCAACTGAAATTAAGTGGAGGCCTTAGTCGTATAAATCTACAAATAGTTACAAATTTTCCTTGCATTATCATAATAAAGCAAGCTATAATTCAATTCTTAAAATGAAGGATATAAGGTGGGCTGGTATCTAGTTGTAACAATTGAGAAGAAATTTACTAAAGAGCTTTACTGCATGTTTGTAGAAACAATTAAGCATTTTCCTTGCATTTTCATCAGAATCGCAGCTGAAATATATATCAAAATTCTAAGTAAAAACAGATTTGAAATTAAATTCTAAAAAATAAAATATTTAAAAAAATTACTTTTCTCAAAATGAAAGCTGAGAGTGAATTTTTGAAATAAAGTATGGAAAGTTAGAGTCTTTGTGCCTCTAAATTAATAATTTCTGGATTTGAAAAAATTAAGTTTATCATGGAGTTATTTATTAATGTTTAGAAAAACTTTAAAATTTTCTTGGCATTTTGAAATTGATTGTGGTTAATATGAAACTTTTAAAATTAAGGATATATGGTAGGTACACGTGTTCTAGTACTGCTTCAAACTAAAATTTTCGCGCAATTTAACGATATTAGTATAGAAACACTTGCAAGTTTTTAGAAATTTTTATATCAAGGATATGAAGGATGTAAGGGTAAACCTATAGCAATTCAAGTGAATTTTAAGGAACTTAATTTTTAGCAATAAAAAACAGTACATACATACATACAGAGTAGTATCTAGTACTCATGGTTGCTTATAAGCTAAATTTTTATAATTAAGGACTTCCGACATCCTTCATATTAAAAATTTTATTTAAGAAGGCCATCGAAATATAATGATGCAGGCAGCTTTAATGTATATTTTAATAAATACTGACTTTTTCAGCATAAATAAATTTTAAATTTAATTTAAAAAATAAAGGATATATGGGAAGTAGCCATATCCCTGTGCCTATTAAAATTAAATTTGCTACAGAGATAAATTATATAATTCTACAAGTAGTTAAGTATTTATGATTCATTTTTTTTTAGTAATTTAAACTAAAGTCAAAATTTCAATATAAAGGATATATGCGAGGCAGCCACATCCCTGTGCCGATTATAATGAAATTTGCTATAGAGATGAACTATATAATTCTACAAATAGTTAAGCATTTATGTAGCATTTTTTTTTATTAATTTGAGCTAAAATAGAAATTTGAAAATTAAGGATATATGGGATGTACCCATATCCTAATGGAGATTGGAATGAAATTTGCTGTAGAGATTAATTATATAATTCTACAAATATAATTTAAACTAAAATCGAAATTTCAATATAAAGGATATATGCGAGGCAGCCATGTCCTTGTGCCGGTTAGAATAAAATTTGCTGTAGAGATTAATGATATAATTCTACAAATAGTTAAGCATTTGTGTTGTATTTTTATATTAATTTAAGCTAAACTTACATATAAAGGATATATGGGATATAGGAGCCTAATTGCTTCTTTGGAAATAAAATTTAATATGGATAAAAGTTTTGCAATTCTAGAAATTATTTGTTAGTTTAATTGCATTCTGCTCTTAAATGAAGCTTTAAACGGTTTTTCAAAATAAGTTAAGCATATACATACATACATATGTATGGGAGGTATAAATGCGTTGAACCGATTGATATTATATTTAAGCTGAACTTTTCTTCACGTTCTGAACATAATTTTGGCTAAAATGAAATTTCATGAATTAAGGATATAAGGGAAGCAGGTGGTATTCTTGCAAGAATTGTAATTGAATTCATATAAAGATTTATTTTTTCTTGTAAAGAAACTAGTTTTGCTCAACTAAAGTTTGCATTGCAGGGAACAGTTTTTCGATATTATGTTCAATTTGGCGAACATTTTCTATTATCACCTGCAGACATTTTCTTAACAATCGGTTCAAAAATTAGTTATACTTTTGCTCGTTTGCTAAATCTAGCCAACTATTGACAAAGTATTTTCTTTTTGTGCTTAAGTTATTAATTTTATAACATTAAAGTTCAAGGCGTTGCTTTATTATTTTATTTTTTAAGTAAAAAAACTTTTATGCTCGTTCAACTAAAATAAGTACTTATCTAAAATACAGCCTACTCAATTTTAAATTTATTGGGGTGTTTCTTTATAAAGACTGTGAAAGAAAAGCAAAAAATTTATACATGCGCCTTCCTTAGTCATGTGATGTGGGTTTGTTTAACCCACATTTTATTTGAATGTTTTTTTATGCAAGTTTTTGATTGACAAAAAGCTTTTACACAATTTTTTGTCCAGCTAAATTTTGTGTTGTTACAGAAACAAACAAAAAATGTGTATAAAATAAAAAATTTACTTTAAAAGCCCAAAGACTACACTTGATTGGTTAAAATATTTATATTAATACAACATTGTTTTTGTATACTTTCTTCCGTTGTAAAACATAAAGCTTTTTTAGCCTTCTTTCTACTGAGTGTGTTTACAGGAAGACGTAAATGACAAGGGCACCATATAACAAACACACACATACATATTTTTATGTATGTATACATAAATAATTCGCAATATAAACATTCAGCAGAGAAAATATATAAATATCTTTATTATACAGTTTAATATAAATGTCATTTGAAACCACAAATAAATTAATACAATTAAATAGAAAAAATGTGGTGAAAAAGGTGAAGAGACTCTAAAAAGAGTGGGAATGAAAGTGAGTGAGGGAGAGCGAAATAATGAAGAAGCCATAGAGAGGTAGAGCGAAGTATATGTTTTGGTGAGAGAAAGCTTTATTTTTAACGAAAACTTTCTATAGAATAGAGGGAATTTCGTTGCCATCGTTAAATGGGAAATTTATTCACTAAAGGCAGTTATTTCAAATTGAGGCTACCAGCGCAAAATTGGTGTAACTCCAAACTATTAATTATTTAATTGCGCCATTTAATTATTTAATTATTATATACTTTGCTTTATTATGTTCTGTGTATCAGCTCCATCTTATTTTAAGTACCTAAAGGTAGCTAACTCTACTTTTGTATGCATAGTTGTTAGTGTTAAGATTATTTTTCATCAGAACAGCAATCCAAAAATTATGGCCCACACCACTTTTCCGCTGAGGGCCTCAATTAATGTGTCTATATACTACACGTAGTTTACAATACCAACCTTTTCTGGAATGGCATGCTTAAAAAGATTTTTATCATTCCCGATAAGCTATTGTTTCTAGTCTTATTAAATATTAGCAAATCGTTCGATAAATAACTGAGATATGTCTAATGTTGTTGTAAAGTGCCTTATGTGTTAAATTTCATCTCAAAAGCTTTTAGAATACTTTGCACTTTTTTTTAACCGACTTCCAAAAAGGGAGAGGTTATTAATTCGTCATTTTTATACATTGTTACTTCATAAGTCGTTATAGTTTAGACTGATTGTAAAAATTCTTTTTTTTGTTTGAGAGGATATAGCTTCTAGTTGATTCCATTGGAAAAAAATGGGCGGGGACATACCCAACACATTGGGGTTTCCCAGCGACAGAATCCAGAAGTTGAAAAAATGGGGCGGGGCCACTCCCAATAAAACTTAATATTATATTTCACATGCTTCTATTTAAACGATTTTTACGAACCTCGGCACACACACTAAGCTCAACAGAAGACACAATCTTGCATTGGAAAAGTGGGCGGGGCCAGTCCTATTAAGTTTTAATATTATATTTCATGTGTACTTAACCAATTTTTAAGAATCTTGGCACACATTTTGAAGTCTTAAAAACATACAATATTGCATTCACAAAAGTGGAAAGTCGATTTTTACGAAACTTAGCACACACCTTAAGGTCCGAATAACACTTATTCTTGTGTTCAGAAAAGTGGGCGGGGCTACGCCCATGAAGAGTTAACATTAAATTATTTGTAGTTCTACTTATCCGATTCCCACGAAATTTGGCAAGTAGTTTCTGCTCTTAGAATGACACAGTTTTGTGCTTAAAGAAGTGGGCGTGGCCATGCCCATTAATTACTAATACATATTATATTTCACGTGCTTTTACCTGGCCCATTTTTACGAAACTTCGCACACACATTGAGCTGTGAAAGCGACGCGATGTAGCATATAGAAAAGTAGACGGACATTAATATTTTCCTAATTTGGCGTGATCACGTCCCTAAAAACTAAAACTTGGTACTAAAAATTCGAAAATAAAACTAAAAAAAAAAAAAATCAAACCGAATGAAAAAATAAGCACTAAAAAGCTAAAAAGTTAAAAATAATTTAGATTTAGGGCCATTTAAGAATTTTAAAACTAGTATTTCAAAACAAAATACTGGTTTTAAATTCTTAAAGTTTACTTTTGTATCGTTGTGAAAGTGGCCCTTAGTTAAATAAAATATTTTTATATGTGTTATCTATAACGATATTCAATATGCATGAATTAGACCAATTTGCAGTAACGTGTTCCCCAAAATCGAACAACAAATCTTATTTCGTTAAACTACCAAATTCTACAATATCCGCCAAGCAGATCAATGTGAAACGTATTTCATGTTCATATGGAAATTTACAGAGTAATATCACTGATTTTCTTGATTATTAGCATCTATGGACATTGTGCATACACACGAGTATATACATATACATATATGTATGTATGTGTGCGAATGTATTGCCAAGATGAAAAATTTTTTTATTTGTCTCTTAAAAATGCATGTTCGCCACGCTTTTCAATTTACTGCTGTTAGTTATACCAGGCTGCTCTTAGTTTCTAAAAAATACTTCAGAAAAACAACAACATATTACTGCGAAAAGCACGTGCTTTTATAAGCAATAGGCGGCATTTTCAAAATTTTACTATAAACAACAAACACATACAAATACACAATTTGCTCATTTTCTCTTTTATCTGCCTTGCACTCTCTCTTAAACTGTATATTTGCATGGGAATGTGTACGTGTGTAAATGGGAGCTCGAAAGCCACAACAGTAAGCAGAGAAAAGTACTGTTATTTCAAAGAACCAACGCATACAAACACACAAACACACGTACATGTGTGTATGTATGGCTAATTTTTACATCGCTGTAATAGTTCTTTTGCGTTTATAATGTTTGTTGGCTTGATTTTTGGTCTTTCTGTGTTGTTGCTTTAATTTTATTACCAGTTTAAAGTTTTTTTTTGTACATTTAACATTCCATGTTAATAATGACAATGTGGCTTTAGAAAAAATTGCAAACAATTCATGTACATGGAATTTGGATGTGAACATGAAAAAGAAACAAGCAAAAAAATGTGTCTGTACAATCGTACGTGTGTGGCGTAAGTATGGGTATATATACATACATGTGTGTGTGTGTGTATGTATATGTGAATGTCTATTTGCCACAATGTAGACGATGAAGAAGGCAGACTTCCTCTGATGGCAAATAAAAAACACTTCAGTAATAAAACGAACGCTAGCGAACGTGGTTGTTTATGAACGGTAGAAATAATTTTTAATACAAACTGGAAACGGATATGCTTGTTGTTTAAGATAACAAAATGATAATGTTTCATGTCTTGTGTTCTGGTCGTGTGAGGAAAATAATTACATATGTATAACTAATTTGTAAGAGTGTATGATTAAAGTAAAAGGAAATTAGGAAAATTTTTAACAACTTTAATAAGACAATAAAGTTTTCGTAGAAAAAGTTATAATATACAGTACTGAAGAAAGAAGTTCTGTAAAATACTTATTATAATTAAAAAAAGTGCTTAATAAAAGATAAAAAATTATTAGCCAGTGTTTAATGATTTATTCAAAATATTTATGTTATAAAAAATTACATTAAATTAAAAAAAAAATATTTGATTACATTTTTGTTCAAAGTTGATTTTTTTATATAACAAATAATAAAATAAAATAAAATATATTGAGAAATGTGTAAGATTTGAGACATGCGAATGCTTGTACTTTTTTTGATATTCAAAATATAAACATATTTGTTTTGTTCAGTTTGGACTACTTAAGGTAATTTAAATTTTATTAAAATATAAAAGTTAACAAAAAAATCTCAAGTCTGAAAAATTCCATATTCCAAGAATTGTGGAGTCTTTTTCAAAATAAGCTGCACTCTCGATCTAATTCTATTAAGTTTTTTATAACACTCTCTCCCTCTCTCTCTCTCTCTCTCTGTAAAAAAGAATATTAATGTGTAGTTTTCATAATGCAATTAAGCGACTTGCCTAGTAAATTTTTAAGGAATCACTTAAATATTTGAGTATTTTTCATACATTTTCTAACCGACTTCAAAAAAGGAGGAGGTTATATTTGTATGTATGTATTTTTTTTTGACATTGTTTCCGATTGTAAAAATTATTTTTTGGTCTGAGAAGGTATAGCTTTCAATTGGTCTATTGTAAAAAATTGGGCGAAGACACGCCCAAACATATTTTTATTTGAATTTATGATATTCTACTTATTTTATTGCTGCGAAACCTGGCAAACACCTTTGGTTCTTGTAATTACACAATTTAAAAGTTTTAAAAATGGGCGGGGCTATGCCCATTAAAATTTATTAATATATTTCACGTGATTCTACTTAACAGATTTTTACGAAAATTATCTCACACCTTGAGCCCTCAAATAGACACAATCTTCAATAAAAAAATGGGCGGAGTCACGCCCATTAAAATTTAATATTTTATTTTTCAATGGTTCTACTTTACCGAATTTTGCAAAACCTATCACACACCCTGAGCTCTGAAAAACACACAATCTTGAATTTAAAAAATGGGCGGAGGCACGCCCATTCAAACTTAATTTTATATTTCACTTACTTCTTCTTAACCAACAGACTTTCCAAATTTTTGTTTGTTTGAGAGAGTTTACTTACTTCTAGTTTGGTCCCATAAATTTGTTTCGAAAATGGGTTAGCAGTTCTTTGTATTTTAACAAAATCATATTTGTATCTACTTAAAATTTTTTATTTCTTTTATGTAAACAAATTTTAAAGTTTCTGGCTATTATCGATACCAGCTGTAAGGGAATTCGCCTTGATACAACCAAATTTGCAATTTTTTCATGACAATATTTTTTTTATTTTACAAATATTTGAATTAAAAAGATCAATAATAAAACAAATTAAAATTATTTTCCATTTTGTCAAGTTTTTAAACTTATTTTAAATAAAGGTCTCTTATAAAAATCGTCATTCCTTTCACAAAAGTTTACGATGAGGGAGTAAATTTAAAAAATTAAAAAAAAATCGACATACGCCTTTTTTTATATTAAACCGTCGGATGTCTTTGCCATACAAATTATGGGGCTCTTAAAAATTCTTTCAAACGCAAGTACATACATGTGCATATAACACTTTTTCATTTGATCAGATCCACATAATTTTTTTCAACTGAAATTTTGACGCAAACTTCTTGCGACCGCATATTCTTCACATGTTCATTGCAAATAGAAAAATTTAAAACTCATTCGTGCCCATAGTTTAAAATAGAAAATGTTTTCGCTGGCTCATTTATATGAACAATGTCACAACTAGAAAAAAATGTTTTACAGAAAACGAGTCTAAAGTTTTCAATGTAAATCGAAAAAAATATTAAACTTCTATTTAAACAAATGAGAAGTTCAACCAATATTAAAGTTGAAAAAATAAAAAAACATATTGATTATTGGGTTCTTGTTGCAACGTTGATATTGGTTGAACTTCTTATTTGTTTAAATGGAACTTGAACATAATATCTCTAGTTGATCTATTAAATTTTTTGCATTAGCAGCAGTGAAATGCGCATAGGATCGCGCTAACCCCTCAATAATCACTTTAACTTTTTTATTATAAAAAATATTTTACTGAATAAGTAAAATAATAAGTTGGGATTATTAGTGCGTTAAAAAATCTTAAACTTAAAAATATTTATATTTCTCCTAAGATTTTTGCACAACGAGAATTAATTCATGATTATTACAACGTTGTTCAAGTAAAAAGCGCTATGATTTCCATTATCATCAGTTGATTTGTTTCTTTACTTCTGTGGTATCACTTGCACTTAATTTTTAATGCACACTTGTACAGTTCACATTCATACATATCGATGGCCTAATATAAAAATGGCATAACTGGAATTTTCAATATTTTAAAGCAGAAGGAAAAAAACTGAATAATAACTTAAGCAAAATTTTTTAAGTGGCCATAAATCTTTTATTTTTAAGTCTTACTTACTTACGTTGAATACCACAAAACGTTAAAAACACAATTTCATAAGAAATTGAGATACGCCTCTTTTGTATTAAGCCATCGATATGTACATATCTCCTTTTGATCTTATTGGCAGTTTTTTCTGCTTATTTGCTTTGCCTGTTAGCTCTTCCGTTAATTTCTGCTGTTGTTACTTCTTTTGTTTGCTCTTGCTGAGTAATTGCAAATTTATCCATTTTCCTTTAATTCACATTACTTACGCACAGTCGGTCTGCATTGTTGTTCATTGCGAAGATGTTGAACAGAATTTTTGCAAAATAAAAACACAACAAAAAAGAAAATTAAAATAAAAAAATTCAGATTTACAGAGAATTTAAAATCAAAAATTAAAAGAAAACTCAAATAAGTAATGCGGTCCATATTAATTTGCTTGCAAGTACTCATACACTCTGTACAGTGAACAACATGTGCTTATATACACATGTAATGTATGTATGTATGCATGTATGTATGTGTGTATGTATGTGCGTACGGAGCCTTTGCTGCTTGAAAGTCATAACACATAAATATTTTTTTTGCAGAAAAATATTTTAAAGTTTTTAATTTACTTATTTTATCATTTTCCTTTGAAAAGGTGAGCAGGCAAAATGATTATAATGATAAATTTTTTAACACAGTAGAGTTCGGCTATAACAAACACCGCTTACAACATATTATCGCTTATAATGTAAAAATTCTTCGGTCCCGATAGTTTTGCGATAATATTTCATACAAATTAGTTGGCTTTTAACGAATTTTATATACATTGAGTTCTTACTATAACGAACTATTTTTTAATTGCTTGGAAATTTATGCGCTTGAAATGAAAAAAACCTTAGTTTTTAGTCTGGTGTTTTTTAAAACAGCTTAACTCTAAAATATATAAATTGCTCTTAATTTTTATTTACTTTCTTATATTTCTGAAAATGTTCATAATCTTTTTTTTTTGTAGATAAAATTGATTATTTGTTTTATGTTTCGTTGTTTCTTAAAAACTTTTGCCTATATTTACTCTTATTATAAGGAATTTTGCCTCTAACAAACAAAATTAGCAAATCACCACAGTTCGTTATAGTCGAACTCCAGTTTATTAACTAAGAAAAATCAAATTTTGTAAGTTATGACTCTATTGCAGCAAGAGACTTGATGTGTTTATTCGAATTATTTTACTTGTATATCGTTCCTTTAATGCAGCACAGGCAGAAAATGGAGTTAAAGATATTAAAATATTTCCTTTTCTCTAGGGCTTTTATATAAATTTTTTACACAATATTAAATAACATATAATGATTTTTTTCTTCATTTTTTGAGATATGACTCTGTTGCAGTAAAGAAGCCAAAGGGGCTTTTGTGTGAGTAATAAGCCCATTGGAGAAGAAGTTGCAACATCAACTGTAAAATAAATTTTACTGAGTGTCAGTGTGGCCATAGAATTTAAAAAATTAATTACAAGAAAGTTTAAAGAAAAAAAATTTTGCAAAAAAAAAAAATAATAATTTCTGTTTATTATTGATTAAGCATGTCTATATGCGTTTCGTTTCTGCTTAGGAACCTCATTAGTTGACTGCAGCCAATACATTCTTTGCAAAAACTTGAAAACTTTATATAATTTCTTGCTTCAAATTAAAACGAGCTGAATGTATGTGTGTATTTGCTGTTAGTTCAAGGCAATCATCATAATGAAACATCTGCTTGGAATATCCTGTATATCAATCAGATCTGACTAAAAAGAAATAGTGAACGAACTTTTCCTATGGGTTTTTTGGAACGCTGATGTAATATCTGATTTTTTCTGATTTATTTTTGGATTTTATCCACATTTTTTCCAATCTATTTAAAACTAAAATATTTTAAAGCATCCTTAACATCTATTGAATGTTAATATTGTAATTGCAATTTCCTTGGTCGTTTGGTGCATCATTTGCTTTTTTTTTCGTGCATCAACGCAAAAATTAGCCTTATTTATCATCTTCTGCTTGCCATTCTCTGCTAATTTTGCTGGTTAAAAAATAAGGCTCTTGATGCCTTTTAATTGGTGCTTTTACTTTGCTTCTTGTATATATTCTTCTGATGTTTTCATCATTAATTTTACAAAAAAAAAAAAAAAAAACTACCATTACCTAGCTTTAGTTTTCTTTTCTTCCAAGAAGTGGTGTAGCACTACATTAAATCATATTTTAATGTTTTGGATCAGAAAACTTTTTAACTTTTAAGTAGATTTTCATACATTTATTTCTTTTGCAATTAAATTGGGGAATTCCTAAAAAATCACACAAAATAATTGAGATTTTGCCTAATAGTGTTCCTTTTCACACAGAAAAAAGTATTCACCAATTAATGTTTTCAATTAAATTGTATTAATTAATTTGAGTGGAAAAACTGAATTGATATTATCAAATTGTTTATGGGTGAAAATTTAATTAAGTTTTTAATTAATATTACAAAAATTTTAATTAATATTACAAACTCATTCATATTACTTTTTTGTGTGCACCTTTGGTGTCTGGAACTCTAAAAAACCCGGTAAGATTATTTCCAGTTACTTGCTGATATTTTTCTACAGACTGCAACGTTACAAAGGACGAAAACAACAAAAATCTTCTGTGAAAAATTGTGTAATAACTTCCTTTATTAACAGCGGACTATTAGTTGTAAAAATACCACATATGAACATTTAACACAGAATAAAGTATTTCTGCAATCAACACCTTCAATTGAAAAAAGAAACCAAAATGCAATTAAAAATTTAACTTTACTACGTCGCTGTTTTTTTTTTACTAACCGACCTAACTGAAGTTGTTATTTTTTTTTTGAAAAATGAGTCAAGTCCACTACTAGACTTTATAAGACATCATACAACTTGTCTACAATTTTTATGACTGCAAGCATTACTGTTGTTCCTATAAAAGTAAACACATTGCAGATATAACCATAAGAATGCATGTATAAAAGAATAATCATAAAAGCTGCTCACCTGCAAAATTTTAAAAATGTTAATTACATTAGTTAGTTAAAAAAAGGACGATTTCTGTGAAATTTATCTTATATAAGCCATAACAAAAATGTAGTAAAGCAAAATGTTGAATGTCTTAAAAATTATTTTTCTCGCAGCTATGTATGTCGTTCCACAGTATGATTTTATTAAGAAATAATCTGAAAGCACCTTTCTCTCATGAACTTTGAGCTGCTCGCGAATGTTCGTGTGATTCGAGAAAGAAATTACTCACGATCAAGCGAATCACTTTAGTGGCAAGCCTGTAGCTTATGCTATAAATTTTGCTTGCACACTTTCATAAATTGTTATACACAAACACCAACGCACGCACACACAGCAACATGCTCACACATATACTCCTTTCTGGCGTACTAAATATTATTAGTTAGAATTATGTACACTGTGAAGTATGTTTACGATTGTATGACCCAGACCCCTTTATGGACTCTTAACGGTCATACTCTTTGACTTTGTGCTCTTCTGCCTTAACTGTTACTCGCATATTTGCTGTGAAACTCACTCAGAGACAATTATTGAGATAACAGTAACATTTGTACTGCATTTGTTAGAAAGTATGTATGTACCTATGTACATTTACAGTAATATCTTTTGTTAATTCATGCATACACACACACACACACACACACATGCACACACATAATATACTTACACAGATTTTTGTATCTGAACATTGCTACAAATACATATACGAGTATGTCATTTTCATGCATGTGTGTGTATTCGTTTGTATTTGTAAATTTAAATTTCCTTAATAAATTTGCTTTCATGCTCTTGTACTTGTTTGTTTATTTTATTTCATTTTATTTTTTCAACAATCTCCCAGTATTATTTGCTTAAGTTTAGAGTGGAATTTGAAAAAAAAAAATATATTAAACCAACCAGCAGCAACATAAACTCAAGCTTAACTTAACTTTTTATACGAGCACTACATACATACGCCTCAAAGACTTTTTATAAAAGATAAAAATAATAAAAAAGTCCACTGCTATTGCTATAGTTTATTTGTTGTTGCAGTTGTGTAAACTAGAGAAATTTATTAAATGAAAAACTAAATAAGTAACATTGTTGACGTGTATACTCGTAGTAAAGGTTGAGATTCATCTCTCCGAATTTGTTTTCATTGTAACAAGAGTGCTCAAGGTTAGTTTAGGTCTTTTTTTCTCCCTCAACTTTTTATTTAACTTGTTGTCATTGTTCTGTCGAACACAAAGTGTACAAGAATTAATTTCATTATATTTTTAAGCTTTAGTGGCTTATTGCTGGAAAAGGTATTGTTATTCTTAGTATAAAAGTTAAGGTATAGTTTAAAAGATTTTTGAAACAATAAAGTAAAAGAAAACAAATTTAAACCAAGTCGGGCGTTGTGCCTTCAAAATTCTATAAGCATATACAAAATAAAATATAAACAGATGGCGTTAATTGCCACGAATTTGGCTTTATTCGAAGCATATTATAATATTTCCTAGTAATTTTTCTTTAATTAAATTTTGAAACGGGAAGTTAAATTTTCGACACTGGCTTTTACACCCTTTTTTCGTGCATCAATCCATACCTTATTAACTACAATAGTGAGGATCACTAAATTTCATATGGCTACCTCTTAGAACAAACACACTGCATGATCCCATAAAATCTTGGAGTTATATGTGAGGGAAGACGAGTACTCCCATACAAAGTAAGTAATTTTTCCTATATCTTCAGAACTACAATCGTGAGGCACACTAAATTTAATGTGTATAGCTGTTAAAACAAACTGCATGTTTCAACAAAATCTTGCCGGCATAGGAAAGGAGTGACTGGTACCCTGTACAAAGTAATTATTAATTAATTAACAAACATGATTTTTTTTTATGTAAGAAATACTGAAGCAAGAACAAAATTTATATAAGCGATGCTTAACTAACAAAACAAGCAAAAATTCATGTTTTTTTATTCACGCCTGCCATTGAACGACTTTGGATACGAATTATCCAAAACTAGATTTTTTAACAATACTAAAAAAGTTAGTTAAAATCATACCCGTTGTTTTTTAAGTCATTTTTATATATAAATGAAAACAGAATCACGCGTGACTGATGCGTGACCCACACGTGACTGACGCGTGACTAAAAACGAAATCTTAAAACATTTTTTACTTTTTCAAAGTGTTATTCAATACAATATCTATAAAACTACACTAAGTTATTCTTGTAGGTTCGAGACCAAATTAAGAAAATCAAGAATTTCCTCGTAATTTGCCACCAATCCTAAATATTTATGCAATAGATATTTTTCAAAAATATTGTGACAAATTTCGTGACTCTTAACAGAAATTTATAATTTTCTTGCTGTTGCGAAAAATTTGCAGAAGTAATAGTTTTTTTTTGAATCGAAAGAAGTCATTCACATCTTTCATTTTGTTTAAAAAAAAAGTTTGGGGAAAAGTGAGGCTTCCTAGTTCTTTAAAGGCATATTTAATGATTTGGTCATGTTTTTTTAACGTTTTATAATATTCCCATATTTTTTTATATCAATTTATGGAGAAATGCTATATTTTTGAAGGTCAAGTGGTATTATCAAGAAAATTATGCACATGTGCCCTTAATTATAAAAGTCGTCTAAGTCATATGCATTTTTTCCTATAAAAATTAAATATGTAAATCTCAACCTACAATAAATCTTTAATACGTCTATTTATATAAAACCGCAATGTGTGTTTGTTCTCGAACTACAAGAGTTGTGTTTTCAACAAATGTTTTGGTCAATATCTGGTAGTTTTCATTTTGTTTTTGACCCAACAAGTGACCATAGAGTGGAGTAATTTGCAGTTAAAAAAGGTAATTGAGGTTAAGACAACGTTTCCCGGGCTCAGCTAGTCTTAAATAAATTTATATTAATCGAGACAAGTACAATTCTAAATGAAAGTGTTGTATAATATAAAAATATTTTTTTATATGTGCAAATGTAATTTACTAAATCTCTCGATCAAGGAAATATATGACTTAGACGACTTTCATACTTAAGGGCATATATGTGGATTATGAAAACACAAGTAATTTCTTAGTTAGCACAGTTGCAGGGAGTTTACTACAATTTTTATACAATAAAATACAATTTTTCTAAAAGCCATAAGTGCACAAAAAAAAAAATTAATTTGTCTCTTAAGTGATTTTTAGTAAAAATTTGTAAGGAAATAATTTTTTTGCATTAGGGGGCTTGTATTTAAGAATTTCGTCATAGAATTTTTTTAATTGAGTGGTTGAAAAATGCAGGTTCGAGATCAAAATTCCACTGACTTCACATAGACGATCATGCCGGCCTTAAGATGGACGAAGATCGCGATGTGTTTTTCGAACTGTATCAGACTTTTTGTAAGACATTTGTAAAATATTGAGGCGGCGTACTTATAATGACATGGCAAATTAAATTAAATAAAACACAAAACAAATGGCGTTTCAATCAAGCGGTATTGCCAACTTAAAATTCAAAAGCAAACATAGTTGCTTAAGAGCTTGTGAATGTTGCCTGAGAACAATAATCTGCTACTACTTCGTTATTACAAGAAGAAGTCATTCTCAATTTTATTTTGAATTTTTGTTTTGAATAGAAAAATTAGTTTTATATATGTGTATCTTCATAGAAAAATCCACTTTTTGCCACTTAACGTTTATTAGTGACTTAGCTTGTTTTCCAAAGAAAAACTAATATTTTTTATACTTTTTTGCATGTTGTTGTAGAGGATAAGTAACTCTATATTTAGTAAAAGATAAAAAAATCGTACATCATGGCACTAAAATATAAACTTAATTGTTTGGTGACGTAACGTGACAAAAGGTGTTCTTTTCAGTGAAAATTCCCATATACAAGAAACATTTTCAATAAAGTTATAATCCATTTGCTTAGAATTATGCTTCTATTTCTTAACTATTAAAAGTAACTAGCTAAAGTAAACCTCTCATTCTTAGTTTTGCTTACCACGAATTTCTCAATATTATTAATATTATCATATTATAGGGATTGACATTTTCAATTCACCGAAACCAAATACAAAACACTTATTTTCTTTTTTCCACTAAATTTAAAATTCATTTGAGTATGTGTGTTAGCTATAAATATAACTTTTTTTTATGCAACATTTGGCACTAAATTTCGTTCGACTGGTTTACAAATTTTTCCAAAATTCTTTTCTCTCGCTAGTGCTTTTTCCCATATTGAAATAAAACGTTAAGAGTATTAGAGAGTTTTTACTAAACGTATATAAGCGATGAATTATGTTTGTGGTTACTACTTGCTTGTATTTGCATATTTTTTTGATATTTTTACAGTATTTGCATATTCGTAGTTTTCTCGTTGCTGTTTTTAATTTTTTTGGCATATTTCGTTTTGGCTTATGGTGTTGTTTTGGCTACAAATTTATTTTATAAAGTCAAGGTTGTTGCAAGAAAATAGAAAATGTTGCAGTTTGTTGGCGTGTGTTTGTAATCAATTTTTCCATTTCCAATACAATTTTTTTTCTGTAAGTATGTAAAACAATTAAAGAAATTGATCATAAACTTAAAGAGCGGGAGAGATAAAAAGTCAATAGATTAAGCTTATACGGAGCATTTGTTGCAAGGGAGTCATAATGCCAGGAAACTGGTTTATATATGAAATCAATTTAAAGTTCTGAATTAATTATAACATATAAATTTTCTCTCTGAGAATACTAATATCTGGGTAGAAAATTTTTATTAAAAAAAATATATATGACGGGTTAGTGTTGTAACATTTGCCGGCAGATTGCTTAAGTATAAAAGTATGAAAATTCTTTGTTACTCTTTACGACAAAGAGGCAAACAAAAACAAATGTGTTCTTAATATTTAAATCTTAAAGCATACCGCAAGGCTTTTACCGAAAAAAGCACTTGCAGCTTGTAAGCAAGTAATGCATTAAACACATTCACCACGGCAGGCTACACGAGCGCACGACTTCAAATGCCGCTAGCAGTAATTGTCGCCTCGTAGCCAGCTACTTAATTATTTTGGAGGCGGCCGCACCACCATCTGCACCTCATATTTAAGTATAAATACATAGTTCAGTACTGCCACCTTCAAATATTTTGCATTTATAAAAATTAATTTACTCTTTCAAAATGTACTTATATGACGTAAACATATAAAAATGAATCAATTTATGTTTTACAACAATTTTTGGATATTGTTTCTGCTAAATAATATGAAATAGTTGTACGATATCATTCATTTATCATTTTGTATTATACTGGCAACACTGAATTTTCTCATTGTAGCCAAAGAGATAGAAATTAGATTAATTGAACTACAACGACAAAATCAGCATAGACAACAACCTGGCGCCCTGTTGCCTTGCTGTCTTCGAAAAGAATCACTCTCATATAAACATGTGTATTTTATGCTTGACATTTTGTAGTCGGTAGCCTGCTGTGGTGAATGTGTTTAATGCATAAGTTTATATCAGTAAATGCACACGTACAATTGCATGTCTGTATGTACATATAAACATATTTACGTGCATTCCAGTTTTTCCATGCAATGTCATTCATTCTTTACCCAAAGTACTTTTATTTATAAACATAAAACTGTATTACCTTTGCTTTGTACAACCATTCCCTGTCCCTGTATACTCGTACACTATCTTTTACAACCTACAAAACTTATATCTAGGTACATATTTGTATTTACCGTATTAAGTGTATGAGTGCGGTTCACAAAAAAAAGCCTGCATGAAGTTCGCTTTCTCCATTTTACAGTGTCAAAAGACATTTGTCATCATAACTTTATGTTTGAATGAATGAACGTTACATACGTACATATGTTTTTACGTTCGCTTGTATCTCGTGTATTATAAAAGTCTTCAGAGAGTGACTTTTACTCTGCTTTAAAGTTAAAATTTATTTCTATGCATGGCCCGTGTAATATAAAAGCTTATTTTATTTTTTCGTATGTATTTAGCTTTCCCATTCATATGGGTGTGAAAAACTAATGTACAAAAGTTTTGTCTAAAGTCGTGAATTATGTGACTTTGTGGTTTTATGGCCTACATTGTACTTTCACAAAAAAAAGGAGTGTTAAAAGAGTTGAAAAAATTACTGTAATAATACATGCGACTACTAAGCCTCTCAGTTTTTTGATGTATAAGTTGCTGGCAGAGCACAGAGAGTAGTGAAGTAACAAAATATCAGTCTGATAAAAGCGTGTCAGTCTTTTAAAAGTAAAAGTAATGCAAGTGAGGTAGAGATACACATACGTACATATATATATATATATATATATGTTTTTTTTTATTAAATAATGTGAGTTTCTAAAGAAGAGAAGAAAAATTTAACTTCTTTTTTTTATTTTTATTAAATAATGTGAGTTTCTAAAGAATAGAAGAAAAATGTAACTAGACTTTATTATTTGCGTTCAATAGCTGATGTTAATAACAATCTCTACCCCAGTAGATAGACATGGGTGCTGATGAAGTGCGTGGCTGCACAGAAAAATATCTGCATTTCCTCCAGCTAATAAAGTCTAGTTTGACTTTTCTTCTCTTCTCATTAATTAATAAAAATATTTCATTTCATAAAAATTTAAAATACTGAACTTAAGCCGATTAAGAAATTATTCCTGATTAAATACCATACGAAAGTTAGCATATATAATCAAATATGCTAATTTTTTTTGTGTAGTTTTAGTTTTAACGCTTTTTTAGTTTTGCCGATTTTTTCGGTTTTTAGCAAGTTTTTACTGTTAGCGATTATTTTTAATTTTGGCGCCTTTTCGTTTAAGTTTTTTTTTTCGTTTCGGCGATTTTTTTCGATTTTTTGCGTTTTTTCGAAGTTTTTAAGTTTAAGCGATTTTTTTATTTTTTTGCCGACCTTTTTACTTGTGGTAATTTTTTTTGTGCATTTTAGCTATATATTTTATTTTTGGTGATATTTTTCATTTTGGGGATTTTTCGCTTCGGCATTTTTAAATTTTGAGATTTTTTAATTTTAGCTTTTGTTGAAAATTTCAAGAGTTCGTATCCTACGGTTTCCAAGATACAGCAAGTTGTCAAAATTACATAGTGAAAAATACATTAACTGATAGAATACCCTTTAATTTTGATTGGTGTAGTCTGCATAAAAATACACTAACTTTGAAAATTTCAAGTGTCCATACATACTCGTATATAGCTGTCAGTATATTACATTTGGATTTCAACATGTTTCGTTGCTCGCTTTAGAACATCCATTCATTTTTTACTGTCATATATGTATTTGTTGTTGTAGCGGCCAAAAATTTACATTAAAATATTATTTTAACAAATTTTGTTTAAAATATTTTAATAGTTCCCTTGCCAGAGCTACAAATGTAAGTACTCGTATTTTTTCAAATAGTTGTACTCATGTACTCATACTCATGAAAAAAAGCTTAGAAAAAGCCCTCATGTCTGTTTGTCGAAGTAGATTTATTGTAAATGTGTAATACTGCATGACAATTTACAAAAATCTTTGTAAAATAAAATACCCGTAAATAGGGAAAAATAAAAGCATTGGAAATAAAAAATCAAATGTCAGTAATAAAAAAGAAAATAAAAACACTATGCTTTTGAGAGACCACCAAAATATTTATGATATATTAATATGTGGTTTATGACATTGACATGCAAATTTTAAAATAGTAAAAAATGTAAAATATAACTTAATAAAAATAAACTTGCAGCTTTTTTTTTGGGAATTACTACAGTTACACTCAAGGTGAATTCCTATTAGGTGATCTGAAATGCTGAGGTGAATAGTTTTGCCGCACGACATTTAACACACCTTTCTCAGTAAAAAAAATGTTGACATCATAAGCAGCGTTGTCAACTTTGAAATTTCAAAACGCACCAAAATAGAGAGAGAAAAAACGAGCCATTTATAAATAAACGCATTATGTTTAGAATTTCTTTTTTATTTAAAATGTCTATTGAATTAATTTTTCATACAAAGTTAGTTCTTTTATATTAAAAATATAACAATTTACAATTAACTTATGATTCATGATAATAAATTTTTCAAAACGAATTGAATTTGCAATTTGCTTTGTTTGAATTTGCCTCGTTTACACTTTAAAGTATTTAATTTCAAGATCCAAATTAGTATATTTCTTATCATTTAACACTTAAATTTGTTTTGATTTTAAATTAATTGTTTAGCTTACCAAATATTTTTCCCGTTTTTTACATTCACGGGAGATTCATGATTGCATTTTTACCTACGAGGGGAATAAAAATTTCATGGGAACAAAAATTTCACTGGTTATTTATTCTAGATGAGGTGAATATAAAAACATACGGTACCTCTATTTTCGATGTCTGTTTTAAATGAAATTTATATGCTCATACATTCCCCGATGTAATGCGAGTTTTAAAACAATAAAAAAATTAATATTATAATTCAATAAAAAAGTTTTTTTAAGAAGTGCTACAATTAAGTTTAACACTAATCGAAGTATTTTGAATCGCCCTTGATGTTGTTTCATGATATTATTTCATTTAAATTATAAAGCACTAATTTTGAAAAAAAAGTTTTTTTAAGGTCATTTAAAATTCTTATCATAATTTTATCTGCTTAAAAAACTACGTTAATTAAAAATTCATTATGCCCAACAAGCATTATCTACTTATATTGTTGAAGCAATAATATAATTTCATTGTTAAATAATTAAAATAATATTAAATTAACTTTTTCACATTTTGTTACAGATTAATGACAACAATAAAATAAAAGCAGCAAAAGCAACACCACCAACAACACAAAGCGAACAAGCAACAAACAGATGGTGTTGCAGATGAAGTGAATAAATGAATAAATGAATAAATGCATGCCATGGCACAGCAGGCTAAAAGAAAATAAAAAAAATTAAAAGGCTACAAAAATGAAGAACAAATGAATAAAGGAATGGCTGTCTACTAACGATACGTTAGTCTGGCATTTATTAATGATATTAAACTGACAATTATTTTGTGTAGTTGAAAAAAAAATAAAAATCAACAGAAAAATGCTCAAATAATTAATAAACCTCAAGCATATGTGTACTGAAATGTGCGTGGACCTAAAAACACACAAACACTGTTAATTAAATTGGAAAATAAAAAATATTGAAAAAAGTGTTATTATTAAAATTAATAATTTCATAAAATAAAAAGCAAAATTTATAGCAACAAAATTGCTCAATTTCATATGTGTACGTAAATGCCTAAAGAGCGTATAAAATTAATTAAAAATATAAAATGATAATAAAAGCAGCAAATAGTTTTCATACTTAAAAAATAAAAAAAGCATCCAATATCCAACTATTTTTAAAATTACCACCATCATAAATTAATTAAACATTTTTTTAATATCAAAGATTATTTTATTTTATAATTCCTTTTCAAGTGTTAAATTTCTTTCCTTTTCTGTGAAAACAAATCAAATTAAATTAATAACTTTTAATACAAAATAAATTTAACTTTTTAAACGTAAATGTGTATAGTGAAAAAATAAATTAAGCTTAAAATTAATCGATTTATAATTAAAAGAGAAATTTAAGAAAAATGCATATAAATAATAATGTTGCAGTGTGCCAAAGACGTCGCTTACTACATGAATTTTTTATCGGTATCAGTTGGTCCTTAGTGCTGCTTTGGTATGCGATTTACATACCTGGTGTAGCTGCCGGTGGTTCCACATTATCTGCTGCAAGTTCGATTAATAATGGTAAGTGAATTTTTACATATTTACACGTCTTAACGTAAGAAAGAAGCTGAGCTTATGCCTTCAACTCATTGAATCCGAAAATAAAAAAATTAACGACTTATAAAATCAGACCTTAATAAATTGAAAAATTGTAAGGAAAACTGTCACTGTTTGCATCATAAGTGTATTTGAGTGTTTACTGGTACCACAATTATAACACAAGTAACAAAGAAAACTTTTCTCCTCTTTTGCGAGCATAACAAATATAAAATTTGTTATACTTAATCTCTCATTTATTTAATTTTTGTTATACGTCAAATTAATAATCAACCCTTTTTTCCTTGAAATATTTTCCTTTTCCCCTTAATTGCAATTTTTGATGCTCCCTTATCATGAATAATGTTTTTTACGGAATTTTTTTAAATCTTCCTTTGTTTTGTTCGCTTAATTTTTGCAGGCGAACTGAATTAACAGATTGCGTCATTTTAACATTTCTCTTGCAATCATACAGATATTAAAGTAATAAATTTTTTAAAGACAATATCAGTACATAATGTTTAAGATTTTTAACACTTTTTTAATTTTATGGTGGTTTACTTAAAATTTTTTACTTAAAATTTTTAAGAACACAACTTTAAACTGAAAAACAAACTTTTCATTTCAAACTCAAAATTTGTGTGTTACTTATTATTAAACTTAAATGTGTTTGATTCTTAATTAATTTTTAAACTTAACAAATATTCTGCCCGTTTTTTTACATTCACTGAGAACTGATAGTCGGAAAAAAACTTCGCGGGAGATTCACAATAGCATTTTTATCTTCGAGGGGAATAAAAATTGCATGGAAACAAAAATACCACTGGTTATAAAAGATTGAGGTGAATATAAAAACATACGGTGCATCTCTCTTCGATGTCTTTTCTAAATGAAATATTTATTTTCATACATTCGTCCATGTTCTGAAAAAATCATATCGCTTAAAATTTATGTTTTCAGCTATTCTGACAAACGAAAACGGAGGAAATTCTGTTTTGCTTTTGATCTATTTTATTTAAACTGAACTTTAAAGAGGAAATAAAATGATACGCAATTTAAATTGGATATATTTTCTTTTCGTTTGAAGAAAGCCGTGTAACGTTTTTTCACGATTTAAATTAAAATTTGCCTTGAGTTAGTCAATTGGCTGTCTAAATTGTTGACTTATGAACTTCTTTTGATTGTTTCTGTTTTAAAGCCAAAAACTGTAGGCACTTAATTTGAAATTTATTAGGTTATTTAAATTTTGTTATGATAAAATATAAGCTTTCATTGCTCGAAAACACCCTTAAAAACAGAACATTCCAAAATGCGCTTAGCGTTAAAAAAATCTATTTAAAATCTATTCTGACAACTTGAAGGTTTTTTGCTGCTGCTTATATTTATTGCGCTGGTTTATTGAGTAAAAATGTTTTGTTTTTGCTTTTGTTGTTCAAAAGCCATTCAACCTATTTAATTATTGATGTGCTCTTGTACATGTTTTTATGCGGTTTTTATTATGTTGATGTTGATGATTGCACTCATCAACATGTTAGTCTACAAAATTTTCCTGATTGTTATTTTCATTAAAAAAAATGACATGAATACGAAAATAATATGGCAAATTAAGCGAAATAATTGATGTAAAATTTTATTCATTAAAGTTAAACACACTTAATGAAGCTTTCAATGTACGACTTAGAAATAGACTTTCAATAGGTATCTGCAAAAATTTGACAGCTGATAGCAGCCATATTGAAGACAGCTGAAAGTCTTTTCAACACAAATGGTTCATTTAGTAGAAAATTTTACTGGAAATCAATAAAACAGCTGCCAAGGCTAGAAAACCAGATTAACCGCTGAAACCTCAGGAAACAAACTATTAAAAAAGTATAAAGCCTTACGGCCAGATATGGATTTAGTTTTAGTTCATATAGCGTAAATAAAGCACTTGAGCTTCGAAGTTTAGTCTACTCCAACTTATTTGCATGTGTAGAGTTTGCCGAAATTGTTGGCTGAAATGTCTCAAAATTAAAGGGAAATATGGCAATATTAAAACGGCCTTGCATCACAGAACTTACATATGTTTATGCAATCAAAACTTGCTCCTTATTAACTTACATATTTACACAAACTACACAATCCTGCAACTTATAATGGCCTTTTGCATAAATTAAAAATAACCACCTAACACTTTAGCGATCATAATTTATTTTTTTAACAGCAATAACTGCAAGAATAATATTGCAACACTTGCAAAAAAAAAAAAAAAATTAACAACATTAAGTTGCCAACACTTGACATTATCAAAATATAGCATTTCTGTATGTGTACAAAAAAAAGAAACAAAAACGTTTGTAAATATAATAAAAATTGCACTTAATTTGGCACATGAGTGCTTTTAATTCATAGCACATACAGACACTCGCATAAAATACAAGAAGAAAAATACATGCATTCTTAACAGTGAAATAACATGCATAAAATGATGAGGAGAAAACTAACATGCTCTTCCAAAAGCGAAAATTTTTTTAGTGAGAAAGAAAATGCGAAGAATTTATTTCTAAATTAAAATGTAAATTTAAATATAATCATCAAAATATATATTTCAACACTGCGAAATATAAGAAACACTGTACATCATGGAACAGACAGCATAAAAAACGACTGTGAGAGATTGAAAATTACGGGCGATCTGCAAAATTGTTCAAGAACAGCTTCACCTGCTGTTAAAACTTAGCAAATACATAAAGCTAAATTCCATTGGTGAGTTATTAATCTACATAAATCTACATAAACAATAAAAATCACCATTCAGTTCATCCCAAAATCTGCTGTGTGGTTAAAAAAGTGATTTTGGACCAAAGATAAGATAAAGAGGTGGCAAAGATATAATGGTAAATTCCATTGCTAAGGTGTTAATGTACATGATGAGCATAAAATTCACCTGCTTTATGGTGAATAATGGCTATTAAATACCCAGCGGTGAATAATATTCTGATATTAGATATTACAAACATACACATAAACAATAATAACGAAACGAGAAAAACTACATAAAATTTGTTTTGACGATTGTTGGCGATTTTTAAAATCAATTTGGCGAATAGGTCGGAAAAAATCTGACAACCCTAAAAAAATATTAAAATCTGTTGCGTTTTCAACAGGGTGGGATAACTTGGTACTATTGCAGTTTTTTAACCATATTTAAAACTTCATAAATTCATGCAATCTTAAAAAAAATATCAGGTTCTATCAGATTCGGCAAAAAAAGCCAAAAAGAGAAAATATGCTAAAGGGTCATAAAAAGCTTCCTTCAAATAAATTGCCTTACACCACAGTGCAGCAAATGTACTGAATGTTGTTGCGATCTGCTAGTGTTCGTCTAATAGTAAAGATTTCCTGGATTGATATGGTAATTTGAAGAAAATCGTTACATGAACACATATCTTCTTCAGGAGCTTAATAATTCAGAAATCACCCCATATAATATTTATAATAAATTTAATAATTATATATAAATTTTATTTCAGATTAAGGTCCCTTTTTTAAATTTTTATAACAAATTTATTTAAAAGTAGATACCTAAAGCTGAATAAAATTAAGTATGAGTTTATATTCCAGTTCTTCCAGCTCTTATTCACAAGTATTTGCACACACTCAAACAACTGAGAGTGTAATATAAATTACCCACAGCTCTAAGTGCTTTTGTGTGTGTGTTGAAGTGTCTTTATGCATGTGTGTGTGTATATGTGTATGTGTGTTTGACTGCAAATGTACAACATGATGCTTTACAATACCAAAAACTGACACTTAACATGAAAAATCTGTTCATTGTTCTTTTGTTTTGACTTTTTCGTAATGAAAATGTGGATGTGGAGAAAAAAGGTTTATTTTGTAGCACAAGAGAACTGAAAAGAAGCGGAAATATTTTTATAGGTTTGTTTATGTATTTAATGAGAATTATGTATGTGACCGACAACGTTTGTGTGTGTGTGTGTATTTGTGGATAATAAAATACACAAACGGACTGTTTTAGTTGGAGTTGTAATGTTAAGGTTATTTGTTTGTAAAGGTTCTGCCTTTGTCTCTGATTTTGTTTTTATATTTTCTGGTGAAGTATGACAAGTGTTGAAGTATCATTAACATGTAATTATGTTAACAATATGTTAAACATTTATTAGATTTATAGGAATGAAGGAGGGGACACATTTACAATTTATTAGACTAATTAAAATTAAATAGAAATATTTTGATGAGAAATAAATATACTTACGGCTTTATATATATAAGAAAAAATTGGCATGAAGTTAGTATAAGTGACGAAATTGAATTATTTGTTAAGGAGTTACTCCATACAATTTGACATCAATTTGACATTAAAAATGGGCGCATTACGTAGTCCTAGCATGATTTTTAATATGAATTTTTATGACAAACCCCTTTAAGATCACGTTAAATTTTGCCACTTATGCTAACTTCATGCCAGTTTTTTCTTATATATAAGGCCGTAAGTATATTTATTTCTCATCAAAATATTTCCATACAAAAATTAATGAAAATCGACATTTAAATGTGAATTGATATTTAATAGCATTGGTGAAATTGGCCCTTAAACAAGAATACCAAAACTCTCTCAAAAAACGCTATGACCACCTTGCAACTTTCTGGCGCCGATTGCATCCAAAACACCCACTGCTTTGTCTCTTGTTTGTCCTTTGTTGTGCTGTGGTGTATCCACTTTGTGTCCAAAGTTACTTAACGGTGCAGAAACCCGTTTATATTGCAGCTGAACAGGCTCAAATACTCCTGTGAAGTTGTCCCACGATTGCATTTGCGGCCGATTGTTAGCAAAGGCAGCACCCATCCTGCGGAAAGCTTTGTCTTATTTAAGTGATCATTCAAAATTGAAACCAATGGCCCATGTAAGCGGCCTATAGCTTCAGCAGTCTTTTTCCCTTTCAATCTCTGATGGGCTGAAACCATATGGTGAATTTTATTCAATTATTTCGGTTGTAAGGACCTAAACTGGGCATACAGAACGTTCTTCATGCATCTTCGCATTTGTACCAACACAAGGAAAGTCAGTCAACCCTTTTTTACCATTGATATGGCTACTAGAGCGTCTCCATAGTATTTATCAAGCTTAGCATGGGCTAAAGTCGTGAGTATTCTGCAAAAAATGATTCATTTCATTTTCCAGTTTCTTCGCAAATCACGCGACAGTCTGCTATCAATGGCTGGCAAGTACAATTTAAGGGACACAGCCTTGTTCAAAATTTGACAGGAGTCAGCTGATAGTAGCAGCAGTGTTGCCGTTTCAATTATTTAAATAATTTCGCTAGAGTTAAAGAAAAATGTTTATTAAAATACATTTGTTATGGGAAAATATTTAAGCATTTTCGAAATCATTTTTACAATCAAGACATGTTACGAACTAACAGAGCCATCAAATGTATATACAAGTTTACACATACAAACACACACATACACACACATACACATTTCTGCATATGGACTCATAATAACAAACACTATCATACAATATTTTATGATAATGTGGCTTTAAGCCAAATATCACAATAATAACATAAATGACATAATTTTAAGCACAACGAATGGTAAATTACAAATAAAAGAGTTGAAGCTTAATACATTTTGCATGTATATCTTTTATTTGCCATAAAAAGTAGAGTGACCAGGTCAAACTACAAAAAATAAATATAAGAATTTTTCCATATTTAAAATCGAGCTGAAACTTTAGTTAATTTAATTAATTCTAGTTGTACGAGCTGTGCAAGTTCAGGTATATTTTTCCAGTCAAAAAATTAAATGACTGTGCCTTCTGAACATTTTTACAGACAAGTATTTTATTTTGCTTTGCGGGAAAATTTTGAGATGATAAAATTTTATACGCGTATGTGTTTATCGTCACCAAAAGTCCAAAAGGCCATAAAAATACTTTTTATTATTTTGCAGGAGCAGCAAGAAACCTTATAAATTTGAGGCTATTTATTTGTCAAATGCCAAATTTCAGATTTAGATTTAATGAATGAAATCGGTATTTTTGAGCATGTGGCAGTAAAATTTTTGAGGAAAGCTGTATTCTGGTTAATCGCCTCATAGTAAATCAAAAAAGTCTATTTTGTATTTTTGTGGTTGTTACAGCATTTTGGATTTTAGGTGACGATATATAAAACCTACTTTTGATAATTACTTTTTTGTTTCGTTTGTAAATATGTTTTCCTCCTTTGCTGGTTTTTTGAGTGAGACTTTATTTAAAACCAAATATCCTGGGGCTTTTGATAGCAAAAAAAAAAAACAAAAATAAATAAATTGTGGCAAAAGTTCATAAGAATAATATTGAATTTCATGACATTTTAATTGCCAGCAATTATAAAGTTTTAATAATCAACAAAAAAAAAAAACTTGCAATGAAATCAAAAAATAATCCAGAAGTGATAAATAATTATTTGCAAAACGGCAAAAGGACTGAGCGTAGATACAGATGTTCATGCATTATAATTTGTATACTTAAACCAAAAGAGCTTATTTTTAATTTGCACGAAAATTTCTATGGTTGAAAATATCTATTAGCAGAGTTTCTTCAAAACTTTATTTCATTATTAGAAAAATAAAAGATATTGTTCGCTTATTCGAATCAATAACGAATGATACAAACTTTTATGATTACAATGAGACAAAATACAACCAAAATATTGTAAAAATTTTCGAACACAAGTAAAAAAAAAAAAAAAAATTATTCGATTAATCGCATAAATATTAAGTTTATTCAGCCAGCTCGCATTTAGTTATTCATATTAATTGCCAAGTGAATACATACATATTTTTGTTCGAATATTTTAATAACATATTCGATATCGATTTAATTTAAAAATTTTCGAATTTAAATTTTAATAGTTTATTTTTAAAAAAATATATAAAAAGTTGTAATCGAAGCAAATAGAACACAAATAACACAACAAATAAAATTTTATTCAGTATTTTGTAAAAAAAATTAAATTAAATTAAATTAAAACTTGACTTCGGGCCATTGAATATAAAAATTTAATCGATTATTCGAATCGGCAGTAAATAAAATTTTTTATGCGACTAATAATAAAATAAAATATGCGCATTCATTTCAAAAAATTAATATAAAGTTTTGTGTAAACGTTTTTGAATTTTAGTTCCTTTCGTTTATACTAGTAAAAGATTTATTAAAAGGTTTTAATCGAATTGCAAAATAGAGCTCAAACAAACAAACGAATACAAGTTTATTCGGGTAGTCGCATAAATACAAATGGGAGTTTGTCATTTTGTTAAAAACCAAATTAAAGTTAAAGTCAACTTCGAATAAAAAAATTTATTCGCTTATTTTAATCGGCTGTAAATAAAATTATTTTATTCGACTAATCAAATCAAATATGTGCATTGATATGAAAAATTAAAATTATTTTATGTATACACGTTTTTGCATTTAAGTTTTATTCGATTATTCGAATAAAAAATTTATAAAAAGAACGGCAAAATATAACGCAAATAAAAAAAATTAATAAAGTTTATTCGAATTTGTTATTTGACCAAAAATTAGGTTAAAGTTAAAGTGAACTTTCAATAACGTTGTATATAAAAATTTAATCGATTATTCGAATTGGCAGTAAATAAATTTTTTTATTCGCCTAAACAAATAAACTATGTGCATTCATATAAAAATGAATATTATTTTACATTTAAACGTTGTTGATTTTAAATTTTATGCGGTTATTGGAGTAAAAATATAAAAATTTTGAATCGAACAAGAAATTGTTTGTATAACAAGAAAACGAATAAAACTTTTTCGAGTAGTCGAATAAATACAAAAAAAAATTTTGTTATATTGTTAAAAAAATCAAGTTAAAGTTAAAGTGAACTTCGAGGAGTAGAATATAAAAATTTAATCGATTATTTGAACCGTCAGTAAATAAAAAATTTTTTTGTACGAATGATTAAGTGATAATAATAAGTACATTCATATAAAAAATTAATATTATTTTATTACATTTAAGTTTTACTCGATTGATTATTCGTATAAAAAATATATAAAAAGTTACAAAAAAGAACACAAACAAGAAACGAATATAATTTTTTAATGTACTCGAATAAATATCAACAAGATTTTTTTTTCAAATTTAAAGTGAACTTCAAAGCTTTGAGATCGTGTTTAAGC
The DNA here is from genome assembly GCA_936439885.1 of Nowickia ferox. Classification (NCBI taxonomy): domain Eukaryota; kingdom Metazoa; phylum Arthropoda; class Insecta; order Diptera; family Tachinidae; genus Nowickia; species Nowickia ferox. The sequence continues at coordinate 7,397,391 of OW387026.1, forward strand.
AAATATTATTTAAAATTTATGTAATCATGTTTTTCGTTAAGCATTCCTTGTTTATTTTGCTAAATCTTCATGCTCAAATCTAAATCCTTTTAATAACGCGGGGTTGCTAATTCCATTTTTAACCCTTCAAATTATGTGTAGAAATGTATTTTAATACGAGTACCAGCTTTTCAGTTGACTTTAGCTACATAAAACACATTTTATGTTTTTCATGCTATAAAATATTATATAGTCCTTGTCTTTCTTGTCTGCAAAGTATGTACGATTACCAGTGGATTTGCTCAATATGTTTGTTTATTTGTTGCTGCTACAAATCCCTCCTACTACGCAAAATGTTGGCGTTAGCTTGTTTGTAGACATAAAGCTGTTGCTAATAAAGCTCAGCACAAAAAAAAGAGCACATGCTGTATATTTTTCAAGTAGCTTTGGGGTATTAAATATGTTTTAAGCATGAGTGAGTATTTTTATTTTATATGTGAAAAAAAAATAAAAATCTCCCGCAATCACGAATAAACAAAAAAAAATATATAATTTTTGTTGGATTGTTGTTGTTATTTTGTTATTACAAATATTTTGGTGTTTTTTCCCGTTTGATTTAAATATTTATAACCAATTTCTATAGAATAATATATATATATATATTTTATTATTTTATGTATTTTGAAAATATTTCCACAACAGCTGTTTGTCCTAATTTAAATTTTGCATATGAATATTTTAAATTTAATAAACTATCGAATTTTTGAGCGGTTTATAAATAATATTTTTAGGCAAGTCACTTGCATTTATTGTAAAATTTACACATAAAACTAAATGCGCTATACTCGATATATGATATTATTTTTCTGATAAAGATTTTTGCAATATATAAAATGTTTCCAAAGCATGCTGGTAATGTTTGTAAATAATAATCCAGTAATATACAAATATATTAAATTTAATTGAACCATTAATTTGAATGCAGCTGGATTTATGCATAAACAATTTTTTGAATTATAAAAAAAAAAATAAAATTATAATAATTTTTTTATTAACGTCATTATTTCATGTAGTATACAAATTTAACTAAGTCCTTGATTGATTTAATAATTTTCTGAATTGAAAGAAAAAATATGAATTTTTTATTATCCATCAACTATAATTATAATTTTTGTATCAGATATGTGATAATTAAAAAACGACACCTAAATAAAACCCATAATTTTATATTAAAGTGATAATACGGTGCCTGGGTAAAACGGTGCATTTTCAATGTTAAACTGCCGTACCTATCTGACGTCTTAAAACGATACTCAAACGAAAACAGAGCCGAATATAATTTTCGGAGTTTTTTTTTGAAAGATAATTGGCCCTGCTCTGTAAACCGAATCCGATTCAATTTCTCGTTTTCAAAAAATTAATAATGTTGCTGCAGAAGTGTTTAAAATCATACATCTATATAATAAAAAAGTTGAAAAGAAATCTAAAAAAAATATTTCTATTGTCGGAGTTAGTTTTCTAGAATCGTGCGATTTCAAATCGATCGACTTACAATACAGAGCCGAATAAGTTAAATTTTTGAATGAGTTAGCATTGAATTGCTTTTAATTGATTTTTAGTATTGGTCTCTGGCAAACATTTTAATAAATTCAAATATTAGAATATATAAATTTGAATTTATTTTCAATAAATATTTTTAATTCATTCAATTAAAGTATTTAATTCAAATCACTTACAGTCGACTTCGGATAAAAGAAAATGGAAAATTTCAGCAGTTTTGTTCCGCTTAAGTTTGGATAAGGGAGAATAGCTTCTTTTAAGGACTGGAGGAGAAACTCATATCAAAAAAGTTGCAAGAAATGCATCAGAGTTTCATTCTACGTCCGTTTTGATAAAAATTCTCTTTTATAGCGCTGCAAAATTAGCAAATGCAAAAAGTTTCGTTCAACAAAATTTATGAAATTTCACGCAAAATTGCTCAATGTAAATTGTGACTCTTTTAAAAATATTTTTTGCACATACATATGTACATACTTTTTTCGATTATTGCATTTAATATATTTAAAATGAGCGGGCGCTGTTAAGTACATATTTCTTCGCCGGCCTTAAAGTGAATAATTTTCCTTTTATGCGGTGTTTTTTTCATATACAGCCCATTTCTAAATATTCTCCGTAAAATAATCCCCACGGAATTACTATTTTTCTAAAACTAAAATCCGCCTATCCTAAACATGTAGAACTAAAAATTAGAATTTGAGGTATAACTTGGAATTTTTAAAGTCAGCTATTTTGTTTGCAATTGTTTTATTTTAAGCTTGCAAATGACTTTTTAATATGGTGGAATAATAAATAGGCATTAAACTCCCGGAGAAATGTTATTCAGAATACGGCTGGCTGATAATTTAAAGAATTCCGTAGCAAAATATGTTTCTATTAAACCGGTTTTTGCTTAAACGGATGTTCTTTTAAGCGAACAAAAGTGCTTTGAAATTAGTCGAAACTAAAAGTTTAAAATATTGAATTTGATTTTTGCGATTTTTTCATTTAAAAGATGTTCCTTTATCCGAGTTCGACTACATACATTTTTATTTATTTTCGAATTGAAAAACTTTTAACTAGCGTTAAATAAAAAAAATTCATATTTAAAAAATTTCAAATGAGTTTGAAATGTATTTCATTTAAAGCTCAAAGTTCATTCAAAGTTTTCTTAAAATGGATTGCAAATACATTTGATTTTTTTTTATGTATATGGGGGAAATGTATAATTATTCTCATTTAATAAAAATTTCAAATTAAATTAATTGGAAAAAATTGTTTTATTTTGAATTTTTGCTATTCCGACAATGCCCATCATCGTTATGGTAATTTAATTTTTTAATTTTGTTATAATTACGAGTATTATTCGGGGGCCTGTTAAAACGGCAGATAAGAACGGAGATTTAACGTTGCAAATATACTGTATTACCGTATTTTTGCAAATGTACCGCGCTATCATAACACCGTGTTATCATTTAAATAACAAATTATGGTTCGATACACAAACGAGGATAGGGCCGATTTTTTTTAAATAAATTTTGTATAGAAATGTTTATTATAAAAATTTGATTAATCCAAAATATTGTTGATGCATGAGAGACTGTTCCATATGAAATATTTCAAGAATTAAAGGTGAATTATTGCAATAACTAGTTTAATATTTTTATTCGGCCTTATTATGTGTTTTAAATTATATTTTTTATTTATTCAGGCTCTAGACCTGACCTTGGATAAAAAGATAATTTATTGCAATATTAATGACCAAGTTATTAGCTCGTTAAGTTTGATGAAGGGTGTAGTATTAAAGATTTTTAAAAATTTTTACAATAATTTGTACAATATTTATCCTTAATAAAATTTTTTTTAATTTAAATTAAAGTTTTAAGCTATGCAAAATTTCACATGCATACATGTTTCAAGTGAGTTTTATAATTCATTTCCAATTTACATATTTTGTCAAATTAGTAATAAATTATTCATAATATTAAACATATGTCACGTAATCGTGTGATGGAAAATAAATGTAAAGAGAAACAATATACGAAAAGGTGTAAATTAAAATTTTTAAATTTGTTGACAGCTTAATTTAAATTAAAGCTAAAATTGAAACTAATTTCAAAAGTAGTTAAGATTTATGTATTAGTTAGTTAAAATGTATGTATTAGCGTTGAAGAAATTTAATTATAATCAGTTTATTGTCTGAATAAAAATGAATGAAGTATTTTATTAAACATATCGCTTATTTACTTCAACAACAACATAACGCAAGAAATGCGATTTCGAAGTAAATGAAACCTATTTTAAATTTTTTTTTGTACAATTTTGTGAAAAGTTCAACAACAGCAAGCTTTGTGTGATACGCAACATCTCTGAATTAAATCAGATTTTTTCCTTAGTAGGTCAAGCCCAAAACTTTAAAAGTTATGTTAAAAAGAACAACATAAGCAGTTTGTTTTTTTTTTAATAAAGGGAAATGTAAAAACATTATGAAATTTCCAAGGTCGTTTTTAATTAACACACTGGAACACTTTTGGCCTTACCATGCTTTATCTCTAAAAGTAAAGTAAGTAGTGCTTTGCTTGGCAAAAGTTATTTTTATATTTAAATATGATTCACCATACACAAAACGTTAAATGTACGCTTTACAATTACGCATACTGAATGCATTTGTTAACATAATAAACATAAATGCATTCATTCATTTTATAATGTAACTTTTTGCAGTTCTTCTTTTCTTTAAATAACCCCTTAAGGTATGCTTGAGTTTTATTTAAATTCGCGAGAAACACGAGAGAAATGTGTTCGCGTATGTGTATTCATTTCTATAAGAAAACGATTGATGTTCGGCACTCTGGTGCTACTTTGGGCAGCTCAGCTTTAAAATGTTTATGTTGTATGGTATAAACTTTCATTCATGTTTTATTTAATATTTACACAAAATATGTTTAAAAAAAAAGTAATTTGCTTTACGAGCTTGTAGTTGCAGTTGCTTTGTTGCATGTTGTCTTGTAAAGAGAAAACTTTTCCACTTCATTTAACCCATTTTTGTTTGGTGAAAAAGCAGAAGCCAAAGAAGCACACAAGACAACCGGAAAATATATGAGGTTTATACTTTATGTTTAATCCAATACTTGTTAACTTAAATAAGCTTTGATGGCATGCACATACAAGTATCTTAAACGACTTTATGAGTTTTGTGTAAAAACTTCAAACACAAGAAGCATTTATAAAGTCAAGTGAATTTTTAAGAAAAGTTTTATTATATAATTGAGAATTAAGATATTCTCAGCAAAAATACAAAATGTAGCCAGGAAGAAAAAAATAATTTATATTCCTATGGAAATTATTTTAAATTGGTTCATTTCAGAACTAAATTTTTCTCCTGGAGTCCGATTCAAGTCTTTTAGATAAACTTATAAATTTATTACTACTTGAAGCTTAGAATCAAACTCAAGACAATACATCAATTTTCTCAAATCAACACTTTTAATAATGAATTAAAATTTGACTAAGACAATTGAACTTTTGCTGAAAAATTCAATTGATTAAAAGTCTCTTCAAAAATTTAATTAAGCCAATGTAGTTTTTTTTAAATAAATTCATCATAAGTTTCGTTAAAAGTTTAATTCAGTTAACTAAACTTTTGTTTGAAAATTTAAAAAAAAAATTAAGTAAATTATGAAATTTTTTTTTTAATTTATTTAACTGAAAATCTTAACGGACTTAATTATATTTTTAATTGATATAAAAAATAGATATAATAAATATAAATAATCAATTAAAAGTTCTATTGAGTCAATTAAAATTTTGTTTAAAAGTTTCATTAAAAATTTAATAAAGTCAATTAAAGCTTTGCCTAAAAATTTTATTGATCAGAAAATTCATTAAAAAAAAAATTAAAAACAAAATTAATTAAATATTTTTATATTTATGATTTGATCAGGCTAAAGTTCGAATCGCTTTATAAGCCAAATTACATGTGATAATTATTAATGAAAAAATAACACCAAAGTTAGTCGTAAATATTCTGACGAACTTTAATTAACTTTTGTTTAACATAAATTTTTTGGCTATGTATTTCATTGACATTAGTTTCTTAAACAGTTTTGTTTATACAAATTTATGATTTCGTAGAAAATTCATCGAATACATAATGAAGATTTCTGAAAGGTTTTCTTGGCATACAATTTCTAACAAACCTCCTTCTCCCAACCTCTTCAGTTCTAAAGAAAATGGTTTATTAACCAATTGCATAGAAAATTAATCAACAAAGTACGTAATTTGTGGTAGCTCTTGTCGAGATAACAATTGGAAACTTATAGCTACAAGTATCATAATGTTAGAAACAACAAAAAGAAAAACGAAAAAAAGAAAACAGAAAGTTGAAACAAGAGAATTCAAAAGTAATTGCCATTGTATTGGTTTTGTAACTCAAGAACAATATAATGTTTAAATTTTTATGTCAAGAGTGTGCGCTAGTAGTCAAGTTTTTGCTCTAATATCAAACTCACAAATACGCTGGTATTACAAGGCAGGGTGGGCAAAAAGAGTTTTAAAAATGTAACAAGCAGCAGTAACAAATTGTTAAATTGCCATCAATAATATTTATTTTTTTTATGCTTGTATAACATATGTTATATAAAGTGTTTCTCCGACTTGCGACAACACTTAATAAAATGTAATGGGAAGGAGCAGAAAATAAAGTTGAGTTTTTTTCACTTATATTAGCTTATATAATTTAGTTATTTTACAAACTAATTACCTAAGCCCGATTTAAAAAGCAGAGTCTAATTTTTGGCACAATAATATAGTATTCCACATTTGTGAAAAAAAGAAAAGAAAAAAATAAACTAAAGAAATGTATACTTTTGACCTCACATACAAGTTACTTACTAAATATCCCAATAAGTATGCTGCGAGTTTTATATGGTGGATTAACAAACTCGTATGGTGTATATTTTTTATTTTCATATTACTCATACGCAGCGACCATGTGAGCAAATCAGTGTTGCCAATATATGTGTAATTATAAAGACAAATTGTGTGTAATTTCTTTTTGCATGCGGAGGTCATGTGTCATTCGTTGCGTGTGAAATGTTACTTTGAATACATAAAGAATACAATATTGCATAATATTCGAGTGGTTGAAATTCGGGTAATTAAGTTCAAAGTTTTTTCTTCGTATTAAGTTCTTGTTCTTTGTAGTAAGACTTTTTTTTTAATCAAAAGAGAGCAGAATAATGAATAATATACATTGGTATAAATTAATGATTGCTTTAGCTACCTATTTTTTTTTAATTTTGGCACTTGTAACCCGTTGGCCATCAGCTCCTCATTTAATTGTTTGAAAGCAGTTTTGACAAAGAAATTATTACAATCATCAACGATATTTATATAGAAATCACTCAAATACAGCCTTTAACATACTTTTTAACTAACTCATTGCAATAACTTTATATTAATAACTGTAGCTTACATTAGGGCTATATAATTTATTATTCAACATCAACGAAGCATATTTTCAGGGTTCATTTAACTTAAACATGTTCAATTTCACGTAAAGAAAATATATGTACAAACAAAATATACCTTAAATGAACATTTTGGAAGTCCAGAGGCCGACCATAAAGCATATAAATTGAATCATTTCAAAAGCAAAGTTTACACAAACGTATAAAATACCAATTACAATAATTATAAATCAAACAATAATAATAATTATAAAATAAACAATATAAAAGCATATGATTTTGTAAGTTTATTCAGGCAATAACAGCTTTTTGTACAAATATTCTTTTAATTTAAAAAAAAAAGAACAAAGGAAAACCAAAAACAACTGGGTTAGAACGTTATATGAGCAACAAAAGGAAATCTCTGCTATACTTTACAACCACAAAAATAACTCAACATAAAAAAAAGAAAATAAAACTTAAAAACAACAATAAACTTATGCTAAATAGAGACTAAACAAACAGAGCAGCAGGCAAACAACCAAACGCATAAACTTTAGATGAACTAGCGAAAGAGGAGGCAAGACGTCTGCACACACAAACAAACATACACTTCTGTGAAGCTATACAAGATGCTCGTATAAGGACAAATATAAAACTGTTTTATTGCGGGTTAGAAAACACTTGAAAGGGAAGGTCACCATGGACATAGAAAAGTGTTCTTTAAAGCAGTAAATATATCTAGAAATTTAATAATCGACTGACTTAAAATTTTAAAATTTAAAATATAAATAAATATATGTACATATATCGAGCCATAACCGCTAGAAAAGCTTAAGCGACACACTTATTGGACCTATTGGATTATTTACGATGGTAAATAATAGATTTTGGTAAAAAAATTAAGTTCGAAAATTATGTCGCTTAAGCTTTTTTTTTTGGCGGTTACGGTACGATATGTATACGTATAACTAGCTTTTACCTGAGGCTCCTGTGGTGTTGACCTGCTTAAAAAAAAATACATAAAAACCAGTTTTGAAATTAGTCAATCAATTAAACCCGAAACGAAAATCATCCTAACCAGCTAAAACCGGTTCTGAACCGTATAAAGAATATTCTATATTTGACGCTCAAAACATTTTTAAACGCGTTTTACCTGTTTAAGCCCAGTACCAGGCTTAAGGCTTGGTACGGAGTTCATACGCAACTTCAGGTTCTCATACGAACTGTATGTAAAAAAAATTACGGAAATTCAAGTTGGTAAATTTTATAAAGAAATTTCCAAAGTACACGGAATTTTTGAAATTTATTGCCTATCTTAGGGAGTTATATGTATAAGTGGAGACTTTTTCAGTCAACTGAAACAAAAATTAATGTTCATACAATTGTTTGGTCACGGAATTTTTGACATTTCTAATTTTCATCAAATCGTAATTAATTTTTGTGTTTTTGTGTGTTGTAAACTTAAAAAATAATGAATTTGTTCGTATGCAAATGTACTGGGCTTTAGGAGTGAATGCGTAGTTAATTGCAGGCTCATTGATTTTGCGATTGGCTCCACAAAAAAACAAAAAAACTTTATGTAGAGCTGAGCTTAGCTTTATCAGAAAATGGTATACATGTAGAAAAAAATAAAGAATATCGTGGTTGGTCTGTACGCTAAACCTTCCCCTTATAGTAAATATTTAATTTCTCCTAAAGGAATTTACACCAAAAACAATTTATGTATTATATATTTAGGACTATTCTTCATTTTGTGATTCAAAAATTCATATGTTGTGTGTAAATGAATAGGCATATTTATTTGTCCGTCTGTTTGTCTGTCTGCCTGTCTGCCTGTCTATTTCTCTGTCTACGCCTTTATTAAAGAGATAAACTTTCCGAACTAGAAATTGTGCAAAGCTTAAAGTAATAACCACACATATACAGACGTTAAATATTGTAGGCGCAAAAATATTTGTTAACACATCTTCTTTTTCATATCATAGTTATGCATCAGATAGTTTGAAAACTTTCTTTTTATTCCTAATGTTATATCGACACACTTACATATGTAGTAAATGTATATTATTTCATGCTCAATTAGCTTAACTGTATTAAATGTTACAGATAATTTATTTAAAACCAAGTATTATCTTTGAAATGTGGTGGGAGGGAGGGTAGTTTTAAATAAACTTTGAAAAGATAGTTTTATTACAATCTAAAGCATATCTTGAGGAGTTTCGGAAATGTAAGAAGCTGTTGCAAGCATCAGCAGCAGTAAAGCTTCAGCAGTGAATCCGGGCACAAAATATCCTTTCAAATGTCGCTATTTCGGTCTTTAGACCAGATTTTTCTAAAAACAAGCAAAAAGTCTTCATATTAGAGTGTAGTAGATAAAAATATATTTGTAAGTTAAGAGCTGTGCATTTTTAGATTTCAAAAGTAAAGTTAAGGGAAACAAAAAAAAAACATTTTGATTTCGATACTTTTATTTTCTTTCCACCAACGCACGAAATACAAAGTCATTTAACTGACCGCTTCTAGATTGTTTGCAGCAGTGGATCCATTTCAAATAGTTTTCACACATAGTGCTCGAAAATTGGTCACCACTTCTGTAGTAAATTTTCCTTATTTATACGCGATGTTTGTCATACGTTAAACTTTGCATTTATCAACTAAGATTAAAGCAACAAAGGAGAAAGTTAGCAAAATGAGTACTTTACTGACGGGAGCATTTGAACAGCTTCATTTCATTTATTAAACTCAATTTGTTTCTATTTATTTCGTTTATTTCTTTTGTTTTATTTTATTTTTACTACCACAAAGCAGAAAAATCTAAATCAAAACATATCAAAAACCAACCAACCAATATCTGGCAAACTACTCAACATACGCAAAAAGTTAAAAGTTGACCAATTTTTATAGTTTGCGTTGACGGACACGTACTGAATGTAAAGACCTCATAAGAAACCATGTTTAATGTATGACGGATTCGATGTACCTGGGCCTTAAATGGCAAACCTTTCAATAAATAAATGACACTTCAGCTGACAGATATTTAACAGCTGGTAGCATTGCCAGACCCACAGTATACGAGTCACCAAATGGGTATCCCTGTACAACTATTCATTTTCTATTTTTCGGTTGTAACTTTTTGCAAATCGAAAATCGTAATATTTTTCGATACTCGTATATTCACTCGTTTGCGCTAACGGTAATATTATTCTGTATCATTTGTTTCTTACATGTGTGTCTTACTCACCACTTAATTCTATAACATGTGGCAACGCCTCCATATAAAATGTCAAAATAAGCCCAAAGCACAAGGAAGAATAAAAAGAAACTAAATGAATTTAAGCTTGTGATTTAATTTTTTTTTTAATTCATACGAAAATTTGCTGAAAGCAAATATCGTTAAATTATGTTACTGGATAGAAAAGTCGTTGAGATAAAATTATCATAACAAAATTTACTTATAGTCTTTAATGCTTAAATTTTTGGCAAAATCTTTTTTCTTCCAAAGATTTTCTTTAATTGGCTTTCATTTTAAAATGAAGAAAGTAAGAAAAGAATGTACTTACTAAATTTTCACATATTTTTGCAAGACTTCTGTTTCCGCTTCATTAGCCATGATACGAGTATTTGCAGTGGCGTCTTGCAACAGCAACATTGTACATATATATTTTATTTAGTGAACACCATTGAAAGGAAGAAAGGAAGTCATTTGCTATTTTAACACTTGTGAATTGATTTGTCGACCTGTAAAAGTATAATTATCTTCGTATAACAGTTTAGCCATAATGGAAACGGAAATTCCAAGAATTACTGCATACAAGTATAGACAGACGTTCATAAAAATATATACAAGCATGCTTGTATATTCTCTAAAATTTCCTTAGGTAGTGTGAGCTTTAAGCTTACACTAATAGTAGTCGTTTTTGTTCGCTATGCCTGCTTTGCTTTAGTATATTTTGCAGAAGAATATGGTTAGTTAAAGCGATTTATTATTTAAGATCCTTTTTACAGCTTTTTTGTTGGTGTTTGACTATTGCCTGGGTTTAAAAATAAGGAAAATTAGCTTGATAAAGTGGTTGTAAAAATATGTATGTATGTACTCGTATAGTGTGTGTGTCCTATTTCAATAGTTTTCTTACAGAGTATTATATAATACTGAACAAAAACATGACTGGACATTATTTGTGGCCAAGAAAAAATAAGAAGAACTGAATTTGAAACTGTGTTGAAGAAGCAGATGGATTGTAACTAAACTAAAGCTGGCAGACTGAAACGATTCCTGTTCATTTGTAATGACTTTTGAAGGCGCATTAGTCGATGGGAATTAGTGACAGGCTTAATTAATTGTAAGTAGTGTAAATATTAAATGAGCTGCAAAAGTGATGTTGTAACTTTAAGTGTTTAATGGGGGCGTAATAACAACGAATGCAAAATTAGTTCTGGCATAATAACGAAAAAAATTGTACAATTTAACTTTTAACAAAATGTTAAGTTTACATATTTAAGCCGCTTAATGCTTGTAAGACTGAAAATGTAAAAAGTGTTAAATGGACATTAAGAAAACTTTTTTCTTTTAAAGAGAAGTAACACTCAGGCAATGGGTGTTAGACCAACTATTACCAGGTGTTATCTTCTGTAGGAAAGGGATAGTGATAGAAATGACAGATGATGAAGGAAGAGTTAGAGGAAAGCTTCATTCCTTTTATAACTCTGAATTTGAACGTTTTTGCTTTAAGGGAGTGTAATCACCTTTTAATCATGATTCATGAATAACGAAAGTTTGTGAAAAAGTTTGAAAGTCATGTTCTCAAAATGAGAGCGAGCGGCCCGGGCCAGCTCCTTGATAAATAGACAACGAAAAAAATCAACATAAGAACACGTGTTAATAAGATGAAAATATTGTGTTCATTAATGGATAATTTTTGGATAGCAAGCGAACTTCAACGGCGTTGCCAGTTGCTAAAAACAATGTTACCCGCGGCAACTGGCAGATAAACAACAGATGATTGGCAATCACGAAATTGTGGTTGCCAGAGGTCACGTAATTTTTTATTGATATTTTTGAGTATTCTTGGTGCTGAATTAGAATTACAAAAATCGTATTATAGTAAAATTTAATAATCATGTTGATGCTTGTTGAACATACATACTCGCACACACACACAAATATAAAGCAATGATAAGTACATGGTTGCTTGAAAGCAAACCAACAACAGCTGATGCATTCATTCATTCATTGTTCAAACGAAATTTTTGTGCGGACAAAATTTTTTACGCAGAGTTTTCTGCAGCACGAATTGCGAAAAATTTGTCTGGTAAATCACAGCTGTCATATGTAAACAAAATCTATTATATTTATATTTTGCTTTATTTTTTGGAGTATTTTATATATTTAAACATTAATATTGTCCAACTAATTTTCGCTAAGTCTAAAGCCGTTCACATCAATGTTGCCGTCGATGGCAAGGTGTAGATAACTTTATTAATATTATTTATAATTTTTATTAACCATTTCTTCAAACAAATGCCACTCTTTGACAATAGCTATTGGGATATTGACACTTTATGCTACCTAAACACTCATAGAGTAGAACTTTTGAAATGAGAAGACCGGATCTGAACCGGACTTGTAGTACCACAGCGACTAAGATTTCGTTCCATAGTAAAAAAAACTCATTAATCATCATATTTCGTTAAATACCAATTTTTCGAAAAAATTATATTTAACAAAAGCTAATTGTAAAGAATAAAACATTTCGATAAAAAAAATCGTAAATTCTTTTTTTTTTACAATCTGACCCAGTGTGCGGCGACTATTGAGTCGGCTGTGAGCCGATCGGCTTGTTTCTCTGCTTTATATTTATTATTATTAGAACATTATCATTATCATCATCATTATAATGTTGACAATAAAATGTGAAATAAACAAAAATATATTTTTAACATTTTGACTGTTTATTTTTCATTGTTAATCAAGCTGAGAATTTATTTCGCCAGAACTGGTGCGTTAAAAACAAAATAACTCATAACTTTATTTTATTTTTAGTTTTAAATGTTTTCTTAAAGAAATATGCAAGGCCTTCTAAGCCGAAAAAGTAAATAAATATATATGTAGACATATGAATACGTATATTACAGATGGTATACATGTATACTTATGTATACCGTCTACAAATACTCGTACATGATTAAAAGGAACGCAATTGTTTCCGTTACGATGTGAGTATGTGCGTAATAGCTAAAAATTATAGGGTGTTCTAAAGCGAGCAATGAAACACGTTAAAATCGTAATTTAATATACAGACAAATATATATAAAAACTTGACATTTTCTAATTTAAGGCCTGTCCCACGATATCAACAATGTTCGACTTGTCGCACATTTACATTCAAAACAAAAGCAAATTTTGAATTTTTTTTTTGTTTCAAAGGTAAGTGTGCGACAAGTCGAACGTTGTCGACATTGTGGGACAGGCCCTTACTGTATTTTTAGACCAAATATCACTGAAATTAAAAAAATCAGAATTCCATTAATTTTGACAACTTGACGTTCTTGGAAACCGTAAGAAGCAAATTAATGAAATTTTCAAAAACGCTAAAACTAAAAAATTGCAAAATTAAAAAAAAGCCGAAATGAAAAATCGCCAGAATAAAAAAAGAGCTAGAATAAATAAAGGTCGCCAAAAGCCGGAAAAATCGCCCAAACAAAAAAATTGCTAAAACTAAAAAACAACCGAAATATTATATCCAAAAAAAAAAAAAAAAAAAAGTTATAAAAACCGAAAAATCGCCAAAAACAATAAAAAATGCTAAAACTAAAAAGACGTCAAACCAAAGTATAACGATACAACGAACATTTATTTGCTATTTAGTAACATATTTTAACGATGTGCGCTGTCGTTAAAAATAAAAAAGTGAAATAACAAGCTTAAATTCATTTAGCTTGTCTTTAATTCTTCTTTGTGCTTTTTGCTTATTTGACATTTTGTATGCAGAGCTGCACATGATATAAATACAATTAAATGGCGAGTGAAACACAGATGTACACTATCGTAAAAAAGGAATTACAGCATCACATTGTTGTTACCCCAAACGAATAAATATTTATATCGATAAATATTACGATTTTTGGTTCGCAAAAAGTTACTGAATTCAGGTAAAATATTCCATTATATAGTCTAAAGTTCGTGTAGTTTTACATATGTATGTAGGGTCCGTACGGAAACCTTCGTGTGCAAGCAAGTCAAAGTTCCACTTTACTGAATTTCTTTAAATATTTTCAACAATATTTAATCAAAATTGAGTGTTGTGTTCATATTATTATATCTGAATAAACTAATTTTAAGTACGTTTTAAGTTGTCTTAGCAAGATTCGTTCGGCCAATGGAACCTTGCAATATAACCAATCGCTATTTGTCTCAATAGTGTTTCATATCGTTGCAAGCAAATTTCGTGCACGATTAACTCATATTTTCCTAATAACTAATATCCGCAAAGTGATGTATTCGCAACAATATTTGTTAACGAGACACACTTTGTATAACTTTCCCTAAAAATGTTTCTAGCAGGAGCGCTTAGTACGTGTTTCTATGGCTCAGTAGAGTGACCATCACGTTACTGTTGTGATATGCCATAATTATTTTCGTGAAATGTGTATGTACTCGTGCATATGTATGTATGTATGTATTTGCCTTTATCCCTAACCCTGTCATGGTTTACACTTGCTATAATGATAACTGCATGTTCCAGCATGAATTTCTATGCATGTGCATGCATGCCCTCATACATACATTTGCATTTATATCCATATCCTCATATGAGTGTTAGTAGCGGAGCACTACATGTTCAAGATTATTTTTAGCCAAGTTGTAGTTTGTGGCCAGGTAACCCACATAATGTACTGTAAATGTACGAGTATGTTCTTGCACAAACCTTTATAGTTTGGCATTGAAATTATAGTGCAAACATGGCTGAAAAGCTACAGCAGGAAGAAGGAAGTCTCTGTAGTTAGTTTGTGCTGCTTTTCTAAAGTTCTAAAGCAGGTAGGGCTCAAAGGGCTTTCGTTAGAAACTCTAATGGCAGAAATGTGAAACTATTTACAGGATTAAAAATAGACTTTTATTTAAGAACTTTTCATTGCAACCTCGCAACTCACGTTTAGGGTTTGAAATACTTTTATTTTTTGCATTATGTAAATATTTTGATGAGTTTTTGCTTTGTTTTTATTGATTTTATACAAAGTGATAATGCAATGAAAAACCTTGACTTATGGTTTCATTAAAGTTGTGGGCAACATTTATGGCACTTCATAATAATGAGATTTTATGAAAATGAAGTACAGATACAAAATACAGAGTATCAAATGTGTTTTGCAGTTACATATATATTTTAATAAAAAAATATACATCTGAACAAATATAGTTCTTATTTTCATATTTTTTTATAAGAATACCTTTAGTATATTTTTCGGCAATGGTTTTGCTTCATAGGTGTTTAAGGTTAATTCAACATGATTTGCAGTAGTCTTCAAAGGAAACTTCCTTCTGCTGGCTAGTCTTGCAGTGGGAGGGGTAGCAGGTTCGAATCCTGCAGACGAGTCAAAGTAGTTTTGCAGTTTGTGTGTGTTTTTTTTTCAACTATAACATTAATTTAAAATTAATTGTATGTTAAATAATCAATTAAATCATGTTGAATTAAAATTTAATTCATGTTGTGCATTCTAAAGAACATTTAAGGTTGTTATGGCTGCACCGGTAAGTGCATTCAAGATTTGAACGCCTGTGCCAATAGACACAATCACGTCAGCTCAATAATTAATAAAATTAAATTCATGTTATTTCAACTTGAAATAACTTTGATTGAAAATGGTTCTTCGTGTTACTTCAGTATTAAATTCACCTCGTTTCAATGTACTCGTACACCACGAAAATCACTAAAAAGAATAAAAGAAAACCTAAATGAATTTGAGCTTGTGATTTTACTTTTGTTTTAAACTTCAACCCACAGCGAATATCGTTGAAATATGTTACTGGATAGCAAAGTCAATAAGTTTTCGTTATGTTTATTACAGCGATACGATTATCGTAATAAAAGTTACTGAATCCAGGTTCATGTCTAGACTAAAATAAATAACAAATAATATTTATTAATATAATAACAATAAAAATAAGCAGAAAAACACAAATCAAATTCCCCTGATAGTCAAGTCACTGTAAAACAAAAAATATGATATTTAAGGCTCTTTATTTAAACTCTTTGAAAAATTCTGCTTTTGGCATGAGAACTTAAAATAGATAAAGGGCAAAAAAAAAAAAATAAACAAAAACCAATTTCTATGTAAATTTTATGAATCTCTCTCTGGAAATATTTTTTAACAAGAACATTTTAACTTGTTGCTGTGTTCCTTTTTCCTTAAGTGGCAGGATTAAAGATATTGTTTTCTCTCTTCTTTAGAGAATTATTTTCCAGAGTGTGGGATGCAGGTCGTGATTCATTCGTTTCAGTTGTAATGCTAAAAATAAAACGCCTTATTGAATAATTTAGCTTTTTGTCTAAATTTCTTTTGATTTCATAGCCAAATAATGTTTTTCCCTCCTTCTTTTCTTTGTGGAAATATGGAAGAAAAAGTTGAATTTATATTTATGTACTTTCTTGTTTTTTTTTATTTTGTTGTGTGTGGGTTCTATTGATTTTTGTTACGATTTGTTGTTGAGTTGTTGTGGCGTACGTGTCGGTTTGAGTTTTTGTGCTCAAATTGTTTTGACACTTTTGGTGTTAAAGTTCGTAAATATTTTGTTCCTTTTTTTTATTGTTCTTTTCGAGCAGTTTATTTGATTTGATATGTCCTTTTTGTAAGTTTTGTTTTCTAACAAGTGGTTTTGACAGATTTCTGGTTTTGTTTTGTGTGTGTAAAATCTCTATACATGTAAAACAACAAGAAAAAATATTTTTTAAATGTAATTTCAACGTTAAAAAAATACTAGAAATCTAATTCTTAATTGCTGCATGTTTGTATGTAAAAATGATAAAATTTGAATGTTTTACAGTTTGTTTGTTGCTTACTTTGCAAACTCTTGACTTTCTCGGAGAACAGGGAAAAGAGAATGGGAACTCTTTCCCCTGTATGTAATATAGTAATCGAATATCATTCCTGATGATTTTGAAAGTTATGCTTTGTTTTGGGCGTTTGCTAGTTTTAGCACTTCTTTTAATTTTGTCAACTTTATTCGGTTTTTGTCGTTTTTTTAGTTTTGTGGGTTTTTTTCTTTTTGACGATTTTTTTCGGTTTTTGGCGATTTTTTCGGTTGGTTTTTAGTTAAAGCGATTTTTTTAATATTGGTGCCTTAGTTTCGTTTTGCCGATTTTTTTCGGTTTTTGGCGATTTTTTTTTACTTCTAGAGACTTTATTTAGGTTTTTAGTTTTCGCGATTTTTTAGTTTTGGTGCTTTTGTTTCGATTTGGCGTTTTTTTCGGTTCTTGGCGATTTTTTAGTTTTTTCGGCGTTTTTTTACTTTTATTGATTTCTTTGCATATTAGCGACTTATTTTATTTTTGCTGATATTTTTCTTTTCGGCATTTTTTAATTTTGGCAATTTTTTCATTTTAGCGATTTTTCCTTTCGGCATTTTTTTAATTTTGGAAATTTTTAGTTTAAACGTTTTTCTCTTATGGTTTTCAAGACACAGCAACTTTTGTGGCGGCTAAAGTTTTGCATATTCTGTGAAAATTTTAGGTCCGTAGCTCTGCTCTTACGGTTCTCGAGAAAGCAGGCTGTGACAAACAGACAGACAGATGGACGTCGTAGCGAAAACAATCGGGTTACTTTTTAACTTTGGTGTACGTAACCCTAGAATTTACTGTTTTTTGATGTGTGTTTTAAGTCTTGGGCTTTGGAGCGTTCTGAACTAACTAGTAATATTTTAGTGCCAAAGTTCATCTATGCCCTTGCCCTTTTAGGGATGTTTTTTACGATTTATTACAAAAGAACAAAAATTTAACCTCATGTTGGAGAGTATTAATATGATCCAAACAAAAAAAAAATTTCCTTACACACAAAAAAGTAATATGAATGTTTTTATAATATTAATTAAAAAATTAATTAAATTTTCACCTATAAACAATTTGATAATATCAATTAAGTTTTTTCACTCAAATTAATTAATACAATTAAAAATTTAATTTAATCAATTAAATTATTAATTGAAAACATTAATTGGTGAATACTTTTTTCTGTGTAATATTGCTTGCTGCTGAACATTCCCTTCACCACGGATTTATCCATATGCTCCATGAACATCCAAAAGGAAGGGGGGAAGGCATTTATTACCCTCTAAAATAAAATTCGGAAGTGATTTTTCAAAACGCCGAAACATTTATATTTTCTTAGTTCCTCTTACCACAATTAATTGTTAGAAAACCGTAAATTTTTCTGTGCAGTACTGTGTAATTTATCGTAGAGAAAAAACTTGGAAAAGTCTTCTGTAAGATGTTGTTGCAGTTTCTTAAAGGGCTTAAGAATTTTCTCCTCAAAGTTATTTCCAAAAAGGGAATAAAAATTATGTAGTTCGGCTGCGCTTACTAAAGATTTGCTGCAAAACTTTTTCTTATATCTTATAAGATCTATAAACTTATATTTGGTTGTTATTTCATACTTTGATCCTCAAAAAAATAAACAAAAATTTATAGATTTTGTTTTTCCCGATTTCTCTAAGACATTTGAAAATCTCAATATTAGCTACCAGCTCTGGCAGCTCAGATAGAATTTGATCAAATCATTAACTTTTACCTTACAAAATTATATCATAAAAATCTTTATTCGACAAATAGTTGCCATTCAACAGTTTCTTTTCATTTACTTTTTGACCCATATGCTTACATTTCAATTATTGTTAAAATCAAATATTTTACAAAGCCAAAGTGTATGTAAAGAAATGAAATGTAATATGTGTTAAAATAGTGTCAACCTAAAAGCAAAGAAACAGGAAAAGTAAAAGGAAAAAGAAACGCCAAGAAATTCTTCAGTTAATAATACAAGTGTCAAGAGTTGTCGTCACACAATTTTTGTGCTCAATACAATATGAAATATATTTATGTGTACATATCGCCATTAGGGAAGTTTATTTGTACAATAAACGTATTTTCTGGCAGCAGACATTTCAACATTTAAGAACAAAAAATGTTACAACTAATCGACAAAGCTGTCATAAAAATTCACATGTTTTTGTATACTATCATACATACATATCGCTACCATAATATAGGAAGGCTTTAACTCAAACCCCTTCCACTTTTCCAATCTGATTTATTACTCCCCTATAATTTCTTTAGTGGAATTTTTTTGTTTGCTACATGTGCATGGGAATATATTTCCCCTTATGCAATTACCATTTACGTTAATACATTCCCTGCAGGAAATGGAACTGGCACAGGACTACTCAAGTGTTCAGTCCCCAAGTGATAGGAACCAGTCCGAGTTCTAACACTTTCTTCCTATGAACCTTACCAGTTACTTTTACATGGGGATGGCCTAGGATGGGTTTAATTGATATTTTATATGCACCTAATGATTTGTCACTGAACTATCCTCTAGGGACCTGTTCGGCGTAGCATAATAATATTAATTATATATAAATGTCATTCCGATATTTAAATGTAACAATAGTGTTTATTGTTTTTGTTACAAATGCAATGACATTTTATTTTTAATCAGACATTTTTTTGCCATTCGAACCGCCAACCTCCTGCATGACGGGCTTGCACACTACCCACTCGACCACAGAGCCACTCATATTTCAAAAGTATAAACACGACTTAAGCTTAGGTTAATATCTAAGTATAGTTACGGGACTGGTTCCAGAGTCACATTGTAGGGAACAATTAACAGTATATTTACACTATTTGATAAGTCCTGGATTCAACCACATCGAACATGTTCAGTGCCGTTGACTACAATACTAGACTGAGTGCCCATTAAATTGACTCAAGATCAAGACGATACATCAGTACCTGGATTCTGTAACTTTTTTGTGAACCGATAATCGTAATACTTATCGACATATTTATTCGTTTGCGGTAACGATAATGTGATTCTGTAATTTCTTTTTTACGATAGTCTCAATTAATATTATGTGGTATCTCTGTATAGAAAATGTGAAAATAAGGGAAAATCATAAAGAATAATGCAGAAAAACTCAATGAATTTGAGCTTGTGATTTTATTTTTGTTTTCTTTTTCTCCAACCGACACCGAATATCGTTAAAATATGTCACTGAATAGCAAAGTCGATAAATTTTCATTATACTTATTATAGCCATGCAATTGTCGTAATAAAAGTTACTGAATCCAGGTACAGGAAAATGGCGAACATGTAACCATTTGCACGATATGTCTTTTTTCATCATACACTACTCCGTAATTTTTTTAACACTCTCATTTTCTCAAGTCATGGGATGAGTAAATTTGGATCAATTGTCACAAAATTTTCTGCAGGGATGTTGAAAATTTTTTCACACATTTTCACAATTAACACATAACATTAAAAAAAAGAAACACACATTATTAAGCATAATTACGAGTGTCGTATAACGACTTCGATATTGCAAAATTTTTTCTTTAATCTAGTACAAAATCGTTTCAGTCGAATTCGAAATTTGGCACTCGTGTGTAGAATAATTTTTATGTTTTTAAAATTTATATTACATTCGTAATTTTAATTATATTTTTAGCTTATAAAAAAAGTCTTGCAATTTACTCTTAAGTTTCGTTAGGACATTTGTAATTAAGTAAATAACAGCTTCTAATTAGCATTTACTGCACTCTTCCTCGTTCTCGCAAATATCGCACAATTTGGACTCGACCTCATAGAAGGCAGTGGCCTTCTTGTCAGTATCATAATAATCGTATAGCTTAATGGGAGCTGGTTTTTGCAATGCCACCTTGTGATCTCTCAAAGCTTCGATCATTAAACAGGTTTCATCATTCTTATACAAATGATCAAAGTAGACCACCAACAAAGAGTCGGAGTTCTTCAACTCAGTATTCTGTGAAAGAAATTAGAGAAGATTAAATATTTAACTTAAGTTTTATCTCTCCGTTTGAGTATCACTTACACTAACTCTCCTCAATTGTTTGATGTCCTTTACGCTTTCGTCGTCGATGACATAGCCTGAAGGTGTATTAATTTCCAGCACGGCCATATTAGAGGCTTCTCCCTCGCCCACATAGTCGACACACACCTGCAAGAGCAGATGTGTTGCTGCTTGTTTTTCGTTGTCAATTTTTTTCGTCTTAATAGTAAAACTTGGCTTGGGATCCTTTTCGAATATGTTGTACTGATAAGCTATTTGTACTAAAGCTGAACCTGTGCCTTTGGCAGTGAATTTAACGGACTTAGTTTCTTGAGGCATCTGAAAGAAAAGGCAAAAACAGCAGAGATTAAGAGCAAAGCTCTAACAACGATATTGATAAACGATTGCTAAAGCTTAAATTAGACGTGCCATAACCATACAAAACAGATGTTCGAACCAAACTAATGCACAACACTGTATTTGATTATAGATGACGCGCCATAACGCCATAGCCATAACCCTGTAAACCAATTGAATTTTGGTTTTGCTTATGGCACGTCTAATTTAAGCTTAAAGTTAAAGCATTCCTTAAACCGGTTTTCGCATACAATATTTGTACGTTAAACCAAGAAATAAATTTAATACTCGTGTTTGTTTATGAATGCACGTTTTAATATTTTGTAATGAATTAATTCTCAAAGAGTTGGTAAATAAAAGAAGTTTAAGAAAGTATTAGTTGGGTCTATTAGCTTATGCTAATAAAAATTATGCTTCTTGAGTACCATGTAATGATATTTTTAAGCAAATATCTCTGTACTTACCTCCACAGTTTGAAACAGAATTCCATTATCTTCGGTCAACTCAATCGTTTCCTTTTTCTCCTTCGACACAATCTCAACATTCATTTTAGCCGGTTCGTAGTCGGCAAATTGCACAAATTTAATAAGAGCCGTCAATCCAACCACCGTATCCTGAGTGGAAGCAAAACCACCATAACTATTCCGTTGGGCTATCAACCATTTGATTATGGGCAAAACATCATCAACTGTTGTATGTTTTTGGTTCAGTAAAGACAACAAAGCATACGAGGTTATTTCAACGTCATTGCTGAACACATAATACCACCATCTGGCACCAATGTTGCGCTTTTGCGAAGACCACCACATGCGATCCGATTCTGTTTTGGCCAGCGACTTCAGTTTGGAAAGCTCGTCCTTGGCTGTTGCATATTTGGCCTTGGTTAGGGTGTAAGTTCCGACGGCCTGGGCGTGCAACGAGTCGGATTTATCAAGATTTTGTGCAATATACTCTAAGCCTTTTTCCAACTCCTGCGAGTATTTGTCGGCCAATGTGCTATTTTGCATAATGGCTAACACTGCTGCACTGGTAAGGGTAACATGGTTTCTTTGTGAAGCATAGAAGTAATCACCCTTTTCGGTGAATGTGCCATTCTTAGCCTGTTGTTTGCTTAAATAGGCTAGACCATCTTCAATGATTTTGTCATCGACATCAACAAACTCTTTCATTTGTATCAAGGAACGCATGACGTAAGCTGTTAACCAAGTGGAACCATTGTGCGGTTTTTCCTTGCCTTGAGCAGGACCAAAACTACTAAAGGAGCCATCTGGATGACGGTAGTTCAGCATATTTTGATAGCCCGTACCCAAATTGTAATGCAATTCATTCTTGAGTTTGGAGGTTAAGCGTTTCGAGCTCGTCAAGTATTTCAAAATCAAATAGTTGGGCAACAAAGTGGACATAGTTTGCTCGCCACAACCCAAAGGCAAACGTACCAAATTATCTAGATTATTCAAAACGGGGCCCAAAATATCACCCATAACTCCCACCTCCACATGTTCGGAATCTGGCACCAATTCCTCAGGCAGTTCCAAATTGAACGAAGACTTAACTTCCGGTTCCTTGTTCAAATTCACGAAATATGCCCTATTGGCATACTGGGTAATGCCTTCGGGTACAACTTTCAGCGTGGTGTGTATGCCATCACCAGCCACCGCTGAACTGGCTGTGAATTTTAACATAATATTGCCAATTACTTTGGGTTTGATGAGGAAAGAAACCCCAGCAGCCCCATTAGCGGGTACACGTACACTCTTGGAGCGTTTCTGTTCATTAATAACTTCATTATCGAATTCAGTAAATTCGTATTCTTCATCACTATTATCCAAGGTAACTTCAACATCCCAAGCCTTTTCCAAATAGTTGAAAACCAAAGCAGGCACATTAAATACTTCGCCTGTGTAATAAATTAAACAAATATAGTTATAAAATAAGTAAGTTTGGTTGCTTTTAATACCTCTTTTAACTGAGTAGGGCAAACGCACGGATATAAAGAAGGGTAGGAATGTAGTGATTTTAGTTTGGTCCTTGGTGACACCCAAACCCAAAGAGGGGTTCAACGAAAAGCCTGTCAATATCCAGGAGGTAATAGTTTCGGGAATTTTCTTAGTCCAATTAAACACATCGACTTCCGTGCTTTATATTAAAAAAAAATAATTAAAGAAAAAAAAAGAAGAGAGGGAGCTTAGTTGAGGTGTCAAACATATTGTTTTGTTTAATTTCGTACTCTGCTTTTAATAAAAAAAAAAAAAAATCAAAACAAAAATAAATTTCTATAATTTTTGTTACGAAAATGACGTCGTAGCTTCTGTGTCGTGGCATAAGGAGCATAGCTCTAACAAATCATTAAGCTAAAGTTGAAAACAAATTTAACTTACTTTTCTATGTTATCAAACAGCCAGGTTTCCGAAAAGTCCTTGCGCACTTGTATATCAACAGGACTTTTTGCAGATCCCGCAGCAGAAAGCCCATGAGAGGCCTGTGCTCTTTTAACAGATGGTTCATCTGCGGTCTTGAGAAAAACATCACCATTAGTATTAAATCCACTATATGGCTGGGTTACTGTAAAATAAAACAAAAAAACAACATACCGTGGAGGCATAACCATCTGCTAATTCCTCTTGACGGAACTCACTTGTTATATAATCGGGTTTGGTCCAATTATAAAAATAGTCAGCATTGGTTAAAGTTACGCAGCCTGACATGGTGCCGGGATATTCCGAATAGCCACCTTGACTGGGCGTACTGCTACTGTAAGAGCCCAAAACCCAAGTAAATTCATAAGGTCTCAAGTCGTTGTTGCTGCCCAACAGCAAAACACTTTGGTCGACCGCCATAAGGCCCACAAATGAATTGGGTGCGGTTTCGATTTTTAAGGACACTTTTTCTCCCGGCTTCACTTGTTCGGCAGCGGTGATATTAATCTTGAATGAATATGATAATAGAATAAAATGTAGAACTTAAAATCCATTAAGCATTTTTTGCTTAAATCTTGTTCTTTACTTGATTGGGCAGTTCAAACTCGAAGTAATATCTTTGCTCGGTGTAATGGTATTCACCCTTTCCATCGACATAGTAGACATAGACGCCGAAAGAGGGAGCCCATGCAATATCTGGCGTCAGAGTCAAATTGTACACTTTGGGCTTATCTGGCAAATCAACGCGACCACTCTTTACAATATTACCACGACCGATAACGTTGTAGTCGAAGTAACATAAAGGCTTGCTGGAGTTGATGGTGAATGGCGCAGCTTTGTTTAAATACAATCTACAAAAATTATAAATATAATAGTTTGGTAGGAAAAAAATAACAATTCAATTTACTTCTCATCTGGAGAGTATTTATCCATTAAAATAAAGTAGTCCTTTGATTTTTCCTTCTCTTCTTGGGGTATGTCAATCTGCTTGGGCTCCCTGTATTGATAAGTGGTATAAATTTCTCGTTGCTCATCCTTATATTTCATTTCTAGCGAATAGTAATGCGAGTAGCCTTCATAATCGGGCAAATCGGGCAATGAGACTTTAAAGTTGACAAAGCCAGTTTCATTCATATGTCCGTTAAAGGGTAAAACATGATTTTCCGATACGGGAGGTGTTGCGGTTGTGGTTGTAGTCTCTGATGTATCATAATCTGGTGAACGATACCAATTATTTTTGCTCAATACTTCCTTATAGATCAATGTAATGGTTGATTTCGTATCTTTTATGTTGGAGCCATCTACGTGAGTGATTTGGAAAAGCACATCTTTTTCCTTGCCCACTTCAAAGCTTGAACAGTTTTCATAGCTAATGCAATTCATAGAATAGCGATAGGGGTAAATGGTGGTGGAGGCAGTACCATTGATTTTAACTCCGGTAAATTGTTCTTCCGCCGTGCCCACAATGCTAATGTAGGAAGGTGAGTTTCTATTGCGCAAACATTTATCATATACTTTTACATTCAAGTCAATTTTGGCTTTGCCTTTAATCATATCGGCAGTTTTAATAAGAATTGGAGCTGAGTCTTGATTTTCAGCGTTATCAGTTTCCCCATTACTGTCGAAATGATTGTAATAGGTCCAGCCAAGATTTAAGACAACAGTGGCCTTGCCATCCAAAGGCTTGCCATAAGTATAGCTAAAATTTTAGTTGATCGAGTTGAATAAAATTCGCGCAGACAATCTATAAATAAAACACTTACTTGGCTCTCACTATCACCTGCATATCACCATCCAAAGAAGATACCGCATCAGTCGCTTCTACCTGGACCACATATTTGGGCAAAACATATCTATCGACTTTGAAATACACCGAACGATCGAATCTGGCAGCATTTTTAACACCCATACGCCAGCTGCCTAAAACAGGGAACTCCGAAATCTTAAATTTGCCAGTGTGCACACCCTTGGTAGTGTTAAAGTCTCGTATTTCTTTGATTCTGTTGCGCTTGCCATCTTCGAACCAAATCACGGCATCCTTTTCCGGCTCGGCTGGTCTCAGGTCTTTATCCAAAAACAATACCCTATAGTTAATATCGTCGCCGGGCTTGTAAACACCCTTGTCGGTTTGTATTCTCACATGATTATCAAATTTGTTGTAGTTCAGTTTTGTGGTATTTTTAAAATTTCCCAAACAATCAACCCCCTCGGCGGTTAAGTTGTAAACACCCTTTTCCAAAACGGGCAAATTAAATTCGACATGTTTGACCTCTTCTTTTGTGACCTTTACTAGCTTGCTGTCGTTGTATGATGGGCCGGTAATGCCGATTTTTATATGGCAGGGCTCACCGGTGCGATGAACTGCTACTGCTGCCGTATACGTTTCATTGGAATGTATAGTGCCGGGAGCGATAACAGTATATTTGCTGAAATAAACATCAAATTCATAAAATGTTTGTGTTTGGTTTTTCATATGTGTGTTGTTCAGATTATTATTATGTGTACAGATATGTCATTGTGTACATATTTACATACAGACATACATATATGTACACTTGCCTGAGAAAAGTTCAAGCTTATCTATTTTGCTGAGATTTTTTTTCATTACTTCAACTAGTAGGTACTAGTTTTTTTCTTTACAGTTTATTAGGCCAAATAAAAATGTGAAAAAATTACAATTCAGCTGCTGCTTGCTTGCTATGTTCTACCGCCTTATCAAATAATTATTGTTAGTTTTTTTAGGCGATTTTCTTTTATTTTAACTGCCTTATTCATAAAAAATATTTCAGGATTATTAAGCGCTTATTTGACATATTTCTATGGGAAATTTGTCAAATAAACCTGTAATAAACCTAAAATATTTTTTATGATTTAGACCATAAGTATTTAAATTTAATTTTTTTTTTGTTAAGCGCTTTAAGCACCCCATACACGTTTTAGTTCAATTGCCAACTGAGTCTTTCAATTCAGTTGATTCTTGGCTACACACTTCATAAGCTGAATTGAAAGATTTTCATTTAATTGAAAAATTTATAAATTTTTTTTCACAGCTACAAACTTAAAAATAACAACTTCTATTGCATTCATTTATTAATTTTTATATATTTTTATTTAAAAATCAATAAAATCATATACAATATTAAAAATGCTTAACTTTTAACTACAAACATACATTTTGTTGGCTGATCAAGATACTCGAACACACACAGCACAATCGAATTGAAAGACTTACTGGTCAACCGGAAAAGATCTAAATCTTTTGATTTTTTCTTCAACCAACTCGACAACTGCCAAACTTATCAATTGATAAAGCCCTACACGCCTTGATTTGGACAACAACCGATTCAGTTGCCAATCGAATTGAAACGTGTATGGGGTGCTTTAGACATGATCAAAACGCTTGCTGTCAAACTTGTACTGGCGAAAATTGCAATTTTCGACTTTGAGCTGTTTGTTTGGTATCAATGTTCGCAAATGAAAATATAATTATAACGAAAATTTGTTCGGACTTGATGGCTTAACATAATATAAAAATTAACATGTGACATCAAGCATATTAAAAATCGATTTATTTCGGCACTCAGGCAATGAATGCCTACTAGTACTACTACTACTAGGTGATACCTTCTTTGGGAAAATGATAGTGATAGAGAAGACAGGTGGTGAAGGAGGTTATAGAAGAAAGCTTCATTCTTTTACAACTCTGCTTTTTGCGCGTCATATTTTTAAGGCAGCGTTGCAGCGCCTCTGGTGTCAATGAGGCGTGTTAAATTTCAAAGCTGTGCTTAGTAGCGTTTTTATTGGTTATTTTACTTTGCCGATGATTCTGCTACACAATAGGGACGAAAAAGGGCGCTCTAAATTTACATTAGGATTAGTATCTGTTGAAGCCGGTATAGTTCTAAAGGGTCCGCCAGCTAACTTTTTTTTTTTTTGAAAACAGGGCGCAAAACATCGAGTGTAGCTTCGGCTGTGTGGCATGTAGCGCCGTCCTGTTGAAACCAAATTTTGCCAATATCCTCCTCTTCAATTTTTGTGAACAAAAATTCGTTCAACATGGCCCGATAACGATCGCCATTGACTGTAACGGCCACGCCTTGCTCATTGTCGAAAAATGGCCCAATTATGCCTCTGGACCAAAATTCGCACCGAACAGTGACTCGTTTTGGGTGCGTCGGCTTTTCAATGTATGCGTGCGGGTTTTCTGTGCCCCAAATGCGACAATTTTGCTTGTTTACATACCCGCCAAGATCAAAATGAGCTTCATCTGAAAAGATGATTTTTTTTTTGGCAAAATCGGCATCTTCTGTAAGTCGATCGCAGGCCCACTTAGCGAAGCGAAAACACCACAACATATTCGTTCAGCGGAAGGATAAAACTAATTATCTGTCAAATCAGACATGAGCTAAGTGTTACCATTCACGACATAAGCACTAGTTGAAAAAACAAACGTTAGATGGCGGACCCTATATGACCATGACTATGCCATCATCACTTGAACTTTCCTATAACCACTGATACAAACTGACACAAATGCACCTCAGAAAAATGCGTGTTGTTGTTATTTTAATGACTGTCGGAGAACGGGCTCGAACCCGGTTAATACGATCGTATAAACTTTTCCATTCCTGCCATAGTTTGGGTAGGTTTTTGTTGAAACCATAATTAAATTTAGTAAAATTTTATAATATTACATTCTGTTGGCAACTTACTTAATAAACAAATGCCTGAATCAAAAGATTTTTCACTAGTATTTAGTGTTTACACTTTTTTATTCAAATTTTTGCACAAGTGTGAGCGTAATTTAAGACAATATTTTCCGGGCTAAGCTATTTAAATAATAAATATAAAAAAATTATTAATAAAATAAAAAATTCCTAATTTTTTTTTAATATTAGGATTAGGCGGTAAAAAATTGTATAGTACTACTTTAATCAATAACAAAATTATAATGTTTGTTCTAGAATGGACCATCTGGCTAGACATGGCACATTATCATATCTGTATATTTAAAGATATGTATGTCCTTATATATACAGACATATGTTTATTTACCTTTCCGCCTTAAGAGGCCTTGCATATTTCTTTAAGAAAAAATTTTAAATTTTATTATAAACAAAACTAAACTTCAAATATAATTGTTAGTTAAGTATTTTGCCTTTAAAGCACAAGTTCAAGGCATAATAAATTTCATAGTTGCAGCAACAATGAAAAATAAACAGTCAAACTGTGAAAAATATGTTGTTATTTATTTAACATTTTATTGCCATTTTATTGGAGCGAGTTAACAATTGTTGACGACCAACTTGTAGTGATGATGATAATAATGATAAAATGTTCTAATAAACTTCATTAATTTTTTATTACATTTAAGCTGGTGTCGACATAAATTAATCAAATTGGGGGTTTTTCACTGTCAGGTTTATTAGCCAAATACGCAGTACAGTATGACCTCGTCTTGTGCAACTCTCATCACTTATTTATTACTAGCGGCAAAATGTTCAACATTGTACAATTTGGCAATTGGTTATGGCAAATTTTTATTTTCGTTCTCAGCTTGTTTATTTTATATATAAAAACACAGAGGAAGAAATAGGCTGAAAACACCGTTACTATAGACTAGGGATGTAACGAATGTTCGCATTCGCTTTTGCATTCGCAAATTATTCGCTTACTTTTGCTATTTGCATTCGCTTTTGCATTCGCTAAAATGTATGCGAATATTTACGAAAACAGTTTACGATTAACAAACGTCAAAAAGACGAAAAAGATACATATATACATACAGCGGTGTTTGGAAATATTTTTCGGTTTTTGAAAGAGAAAAGGCAGTGTTTGCGCAAAAATATTTTTTACTTACTTTTTTTTACTGTTCAAACTTTTGAAAAATATTGAGCAGCATTCATACCACCCATTATATTTCCCATGAAAATTTCAAATGTTGAAGATATATTTCATATGTTTTTCCCAATTTTTTTAAATATGTATTTTGACAGCATTTCACATGAAATGTTGAATAAAATACCAGGCTTTAGGGCCAAAGTACGAACGCGTTGATTGGCTAACATTTTGTAAATATATTTTTAATTATTATCTATACTAATTTTAATATCTTTATCTTTTTTTCTTTCTGTTTTAAAAATTTGTATTCTTAACAAATTAATAAATATTTGCTCAATTCAAGACTCAATTTAAATAAAATGCTATACTCGTATGTAGTACATCCATGTATACAACACAACTTCAGATTCTTGTACAAATTTATTTTAATGTGATTTTTTAACGTATTGTAATATTTGCATTCGCTTTCGCTTTCGCAAAAATTAAAATGTTTTATTCGCTTTCGCATTCGCTAAACTGGTATTCATTACATCCCTACTATAGACTAAATAATGGTGGCTGTTCTGGAAAACGCGTCGAAGAAGTGAAACTTTACGTTAAAACAAAAACAAAATCAAGTAAACGTGAGAATTTCAACGCGTTTCTCTATCTCTCTCTTTTAAAAACGGTTAATTTTGTATGAGAAACAAAAACAAATTTTGTACATTTACACAGTTTTGTCTTTGTTTTCCATGTAAGTCCATATTTACACTATGCAAGTCTTATTGCTAAGCTGAGAGAGACGAGGGGAACAGTAACGTTTCTTTTCCCCTCGTCTCTCTCTCCTAAAAAACTAATCAGCTTAGCAATAAGACTTGCATAGTGTAAACTAGGACTAACTTTCACAAAGTCGACGCGTATTCCAGAATAGACACCACTATTTTAAAATCAAATTAATATTTTCCTACAATTGACTTTTGTAATACATCCAATTAACTGCAACTTTTCAACAGTACTCGTGGCCAAATTGCTATAAAAACTGAGGGCTCACTGTATTTAAAAAGAAAGTGCGTAAATATTGTTGTGTGTGTGTGTGTGTGTGTATACGATATTGTAGGTTTCCCTTTTTATGCTTTTAAATATCTTCTTTCTGTTTTTATTTTTTGCAAAAAGCATTAATATTTAGTTTTAGTTGAGTTTCGCTTCTTCTTGCTGTTGTTGTTGTTGTTGTTGTTGCTTTAGAGTAAATCTTTTTGTTAACTTATTCATTTATGCAGCAGTAGTATACGAGTATATGTATATTTTTTATTACTTATGTATGTGCATATATTTTCGTTATTTTGTGTGTCAATTATGTCACCAAAAGATTTTTTGGAATAATCAGGTTTAAAGTCATTTATAAATTAGTGTTAATTTTAATGTTATTATGAGTGTGTATGTGGGTTTATTTTTTGCTACAAAGTACATATTAAACAAAACAATTTATTTTTTTCCGATAATATTTTAAGTAATTAATTATTTCATGACATAGTATTTATTTTGCATACATACTATGTATGTACGAGTATGTGTATGTACAAACATACAAATATACTATTAACCTATTCGTGTATTTGTTTTATTTCTAATTCTGATAATAAACGTTAGAAAGATCATGCTCAGCGAACTAGTAATTATTTGAAAAAAGTAATAAAATCTTATATGAATTATAAGAAGCTAGAAATTTTTAATTCATTAAAACTGGATTCTAAAGAAGAGTTATCAGCAGCTCTTTTTATAAGAATTTTTTTTTTAAGTTTTTACTTAAGCAAAAGCCATCGAGAAAGCGAATCACTGCATTCAAATTAATAAAAAAGGCACTGAAAATAAAATAATGTGATCTCAGAAAATAAAGAGTTTCATTATGAGTCGGTTTAAGGAATAGTTGCTACTCAATTCCCTGTTACTTTTATTTAAAATCAACAATTACAAAGCGCGTTTAATAATTTTGTTCGATCTAGCGATTAATTCCATTTTTATATATTTCCCAATATTCATAAATATTTTGTTTATTTTTATTTTAAGGTCTTTTCTTATTTACTTCACTTTATTTATATGAGATATATATACGTATATGTATGTTGAGAAATTTGTTAGAAGTCAGGGTCTCTTATGCAATTAGGATTAAATTTAATGGCATAATGCAAGCTTCTAGTTAACCAGTAAAAGTATTGAGAAATTTGATATTTTCTAATATGGCTGGATCATAAATCAACTAAGTAATTTTCTACTGCGCATGACGTCATCGAACACCAAACAGTTGGCTTGCATGTTGCAGAAATTGTATGAAATATGTGTTGGCAAAGTATTTAGCATGTTGATTACAAAACCGTAGATCCTGGTTTCCTGCGCCGTGCTGACAGTCATTAAAAATAACAACACCACAACACTATTTTTCTTATGTGCATCAATATCCCTTTGTATCAGTTGTTGTAGGAAAATTCAAGGGATGAAGGCATAGACACTGGTCACAGAACTACTCCTGCTTCAGCGGATACTAATCCTAATGTAACATCAGAGCGCCCTCCTTTGTCGGTATTATGTATCACAATAATCGGCCAAGTAAAATAATCAATAACACAGTTCTGAAAATTTAATACGCCTCATTGACACCAGAGGCGCTGCAACACTGCATTATTAAAAACGTGCAAAAAGCAAAATTGTAAAAGAATGAAGCTTTCCTCTATCTCTTCCTTCACCACCTGTCTTCTCTACCACTATCCCTTTCATAAAGAAGGTAACACCTAGAAATAGTAAAAGGCATTCATTGCTTACCTCTCTCTTAAAAAAAATTAATTATTTACCATTATTTCAATAATTTAAGAAATTTATTATTCGACATATTGTCATAAGTTTATTTGAATTGAAATTTATTTGCTGGTGGTTAAGCATTGTCTATATATTTCATTGGTGCTAAGCCAAATCATCAGCAGTCTTCAACCACAGTTTCAACAGTCACAAACCATTTACCTTAAGCACGGACTTTCAAAAACTATTTGAGAATTCACAAATACATTGTTTCTATATTTATAATTTTATTAGGCCAAAGCTCGTAATCCAAATTACATGTGATAATTATTAATTAACAAATAACACCAAATGTAATTGTAAATACTCTGACAAACACTAGCAGAACGGAACAACGAGCTGTTTTCGCAGGTCGCTGCATCTTCATCATCAGCGTTCTTTTTGTTTGGTACACTGTGTGTGGTGTTAGTTGATGTATACGCAACTTTTATTGCAAATGGAATATGTGAATTGTTTTGATTCATCGTATTACAATTTGCTGAAAGCTTTTTTATAATGAAAGCTCAGTTTTAACATCTCTAAATTTACAACAGTCTTGCCATTGTGGTTTGTTCTCTACTAATTATTTTTTTTCTTCTTAATTTTTTTTTTCATATACTCTTTTTGCGTTGCCAGTTGACAACGCAATTTTTTATTCATAATGGAGCCATATTGCAGTAGTTTATCTAAACATGACTTGTCAAACCAATATTCAATAGAGTTGAAACCAGTTTCTCTTGCTGCTTTATATTTAATTGTATTTTGTTTGTCGTTCTTAATAAAGAATACATATTTTTTTTCTTGCTTTTATATTTTTATATGACTTAAATATTGTTTTATTTTTCTTGTCATTCTTTAAAAAAGAACACATCTGTACTTTTTCAATTATTCGTTATAATGTTAATAATTATTGTGTAGAGTGTTTGCTGTAGCTAAATTCGTTATGCCCAGCATTACCTGTATTTTAAATTCTAAGAAAAGTTCAAGTTTCAAACAATAAAAAATTTACTATTCATAAAATGTTTCATTTAACATGTGGCGCCAAATGGGTTAATAAGTGGTTGCACTTGAACTTAAGCTTAAGGGGAGCGCTTAGTGCTTTTTGTTTTTGCAAGTTTAAAGTAATAAATAATTTAAAATGAACAAATGGCTCTGGCACGTGATTTGTGTTTTGCCTTAAAAAGAAAAAAAAAAAAATATAAAGCGCCAAAAAAAAAACAAAAAAAATAATTAGGCACATACCAAACATAAATAAGCAAATAAGCTTTTGTAATTTAAATTTAAATAAATATAATTAGTTATTATACTAAGAGATATATATAAATTTTTATAAATTTTTTTGTTTGTTTGTGAAAAATTTGCCAAGAATTTTATGAACAATTGACAGATAAGCTGGAAAAAATAAAAAATATTTTGATGTGCATACAATACATATCACAAAGTAAAAAACGATAACCTGTGTACATTTGTCCATTGTCCGTAAGATCAGCAAGAATTAAAAACTGTTGATATAACTCAATTCTTGTTGTTTCTTTTTAAGGTAGAATTAACACTCAGGCAGTGAATGCTTGGTTACGACTACTACATTCTTTAGGAAAGGGTTACAACACTTAAATATTATATAATAAATTTTTTTCTAAGTCTACAAAGGTTAACAAAAACAAAAAAAAAAAACAAAAATTCCAAATTAAATATAAAATCACAAAACATTATTGTTTTTTTAAATCGCTTTACAAATGAGGAAATTGTCAAATACCAAACATTTGAATAAAAAAAACCTGCAACCCACAACCAATGTGAACATCTCTCTTTTTTGTCGCCATAAATTAATGAGATACATAAAACAAATCAATTACTTTTTCATCAATGTTAAAAATTAATTATAATAATTATTACAAAAATTAAATTTGCAACCATAAATTAAAGCAAGCTATAATTATCTTTTGAAATAACGTGATCGCTATTTTTGGCCATTGAATGCTTAATTATTGCAATAACTATAATAAAGTACATATTAAAGTTTCAATAGAACACAGGGAAATACATTTTCCATTAATTTTAAACTGTGGCTAACTAAGGCCCTAATTGCCTAAATCACGTCACCCAAGTTACTTTCACGTGAAAACAAAAACAAACATTTAAAAAAAATTTCAAAAAGGTTTTTTTGGTTTTGTTTTTCATACTTCATACTTCTCCGAAAAGAAGCAAACAAATGCGGGGCTCAAATCGTCACATCCGTGATCGTATCAAGCATCGTACGAAAACAAATTAAGTGATAGATCAATCGTTTAAGGTGAATATGATTTCAAAATGTGAGTTGTACGTTCACGGATGTGATGATCCGACCCCTGACTTTGCTTGGCCTTCCATAGTTTTTAGAATATTCCAAATGTTATTTTCTTTTTGTTATATACATATGTGCATACATACATATCGTTAACTAAAATGCAAAAAGTCGTAACTAACAACAAATTCAAAATCGAGTTTCTTATTGATTATTATGAATGCCTTTTACACTTCTGTGATCAAACATGACACTTAGGAATTAAATATAAATTTGCTTAGTTTTTTTTTTTGCTTCTCCTGTAAAATAATATTTTTGCATTTTAGCTTACGTTAAGTACGCAAATATCACTTTGGTGATGCGTGATTTAGACAATTAGGTCTCTAGTTTTCTATGAAGGCTATGTGAGTTGTACATTGAAAGAAAAATAATCCTTCATTCGCATAACGAAATCGTTTCATTGTGGTAATGTGACATTTCGTCAACACAATGAACAATTTTTCATTATAAGCTCTTAAAGTTCAAATAAGCAAATTAATCCTGGAAATCTATTTGATAAGAATTTTTGGAGTTATTAAAGTAAAGCTTTTTTTCAAAATAGTTTCCTTAACGATATCTCTCGTACGAATCAATCGATATTAATCCAAAAAAGGAGTTTTAAAGCCGCTCAGGCATTGAACAATTTTTTTTTTCGAAACCTATACTTTAGAAAATTTTTAAAATCTACCGAGTGCCATAAAATTTATTGCTAATTTATGAAAGGTTTATGCACTCAAACACACAAACATACACACGCACACTCTCTCTCTCTCTTTCTCTCTCACTCACTGTCCATAACAGACATCATCGCTAAACTAGTCGGAATATAATCCCATGAGCTCAAAACGTGGAAGTTTCGTGGGAAACTCGATGTTCGAAAATTAAAGTGAAATCAGTAACACCCCTTCTCCACACGCAAAGTTTACTTTGCAAAGTCTTAATTCAGCTAAGAGAAAGACAGAAAGAGTCTGTACTACTACCTCTAAATTAAAATTTACGCTTTTTTAAAAATCTTGCGCCACTGTTCTGCTAATGAAAAAGTCAAATGTTGTCCCATTTGGAAAAGGAAAATTTTTAATATAAAAATAAAAAATTTGGAATTAAAGGGGCACAATTAAGTCAAAAGTTATTTGCAATTTAAATTAAAATTTTGAAAAAGTCGATTTTTCGCCGTTTTTTTAAGTGGGTTAATTATTTCGCTATTATAAAAAAATTTACAAAAGTATCAACGCCATATTTATACTTACATACATACTTAAAAGCTAATAGCATAAGAAATATTACAAAGAAATTTTTTGTTCAAAATTTACGTTATTGAAGGAACCAGACTGTTTCGAAATATACCTTTTTTCTTATAAATATACAATTTAAGGCATTTTTTCTTATATTCCAAAATTGAAACCAAAAAATTTGTCATGATATGTTTTTAAATATTTTATCTGCACGCAGCGAAAACTAAGAAGAATACGGCAAAAATACTGAAAAAATTCCATTTTTGGGATTTTGCGAATTTTTTTTGGGAATTGCAGGGAAATCATATTCTAGTTTTTCTTACACTCTGTGTATTAGCTGCATAATTTTCCACCTAACAGAGAATTTTCAGCCGAAATTATTGATAAATGCGAAGATAAATGCGAATGTCTTCTCGGGAAACTCTTCATGTATTGTAAGCAGATGCCGGTAATTATAAAAAAATTTCATACATATTTATTTTAATAGAAAATTTTTATAGATACTTGTAAAAAGTTTATAAAGCAAATTTTGTAGCAAAATGTGTTTCATTGATTTTTTTAAAGCGCAAAACGAAACGAGTTGCGAAATGGGCAATTTCCTAGCATTTTTCCCAAACGAAAATATCGTTATAATACTCCAAAAAAGTAAAATTCTTGCAATGATAAGCCAGTGTTAAAATCATTAGAGCTGATCCAAATTTGCACTACTTCCGTATTACAAATTCTAAATTTTCATGACGTCTTGGAAATGTCTTTTTTTTTTGCTGGGATTTTTTGTTTATAAATAAAGCCTGTAGAATGTATTTACACCAAATTATGAAATTAAATTTTAAATCAGGTACAAAAAAAAAATGTTTTCTGGCAAAAGATAAAAATCCCAAACAACATTTGTGGAAATAGCAAATTTACCTACTTAGCTACATTTATGGGTAAAATATGTCTGTGTCTGTGCATGTATGTACATACATACATACATATGTATGTAGGCATGTGTACATTTAATATTCGAATCAACCTCATCATCACTTTTTTTTTAAATATGTATGTACGTAAGTTTGTATGTTTGTTGTTGATGTTTGTTTTCGTTATAAACAGTGGGAATACCCATTCCATAATTTAAACACTAAACCCATAAATTTCATAGAAAACAGACACACAAAAAAAAAACAAAAACTACTAAACCAAACTTGTTACTTATTATTGATTTTGATAATTAAAAATAAACACTTTTTACAAATAATACTCGTAACTCTCGAACTTACCCTCCATCAGCTTTGGCTAATGAAAATATTTGCACTAAACAAATAGTGAGACAGAACGTCAGACGCATGTCTCAAATTTATTTATTTTATTTTTTTAAAGTAATTTTCAACCAGCTTAATGAACTAACTGAGATTATAAACACGTACTGAAATGTTAATGTATCGTATTTCTATTTTATTTTATTTTATTTTATTAAATTTAAATGCTACAAGCAAAACTGATCTTTACACTTAAGCAGTCAATGGCTGACTAACCGAATGTTGTAAAACGTTCTTTAAATAAACTTCTGTAGACTGTGTTTGATTTGCCCTCACTATTGAGAAAAATACGAGGAGAGCTCTGCATTTAGCGGCAGCGCATCAATCCGTATATAGTGGAAATATTCATGGCATTTCTGGGATAGTTTGTATTTTGATTTGAAAATCAAAGGTTTTATGAGTACATTTATATTTTTTTTCAAATTCCTCTTAGCTCAAAACTCTGCTCAATTTTCTCTTTTGACTTTTAGTAGAATATTTGTTTTCTCTTTGTTTTTCTTTTGTATTTAAAATATTAGGTGAATTGATGTTTTGCGATCGACCTAATTTGCCATCAAACAATTTTGGTCAGTGAGTTGGTAAAAACAATTAAGTGAAGGCTGATTGATGATACATGAAGGTGTATCTACGAGTATCTCCGAAAGCAGCATGTTGTGCCGTTCTGCTAGTATTTCATATGTAATAAAATTGTGTTTTTTACTATACAAAGTATCTTAAAATAATGTTATACGTAATTTGAACTGGCTGCCAAATTTGCGGTTGGCGCTAAATGTCACTGTGCCATGACATTTATGATGTAAATACATAGAGAATGAGTTATCAACAAATCTTAAGTACCCTGGAGACAATAAAATAAAACCTCCAATCACATAGTTGAGTGCGTGCAGTCGTATATTTGCGGTGACAAGCACGCGTTGTCGGCATTGAATGATGCGAATCAAAATATTTTGATATTTTTATTTGACGCTGATTATTTGATCGTCTCTAAATCTGAATGACTAGAAAATATCGTTCGTTTTGTGTTATTTGTATTTTGTATTAATTAAACTATTCCTTTTTTTACACCAAGATTTCATAAAGTTTTTTTTTGTGTTAAGAAAACTGCACTTGGCACTTATAATGAATAAATTCAGTAAAATTCGATTCTGACTCGCACACGAAGGGTTCCGTATGGACACTACATTTAAAATGCTATACGAACTTTAGCCTATATAATCGAATATCTTACTTGATGGAGAAATTTGTTTTTAATATTTTTTTATTTTTGGGATTTTTTAGTTTAAGTGCTTTTTTAGAATTTGTAGATTTTTTTCGGTTTTTGGCGATTTCCCTTTTGGTAATTTTTTAGTTTTGGCGATTTTTTTAATATTTATTTGGCGATTTTTTTCAGTTGCTTTAGTTTTAGCGATTTTTTTGGTTCTTACGCTTTTTTTAGTTTTGGGAATTTTTTTCCGGTTTTTGGCGACTTTTTCGGTTTTGAGCACTTTTTTTGGTTTTTTGGCTATCTTTTTACTTTTAGTGATTTTTCTCGCATTTTAGTGATTTATTTCATGTTTGGTGATATTTTTCATTTGAGCGCTTTTTTTATTCTTGGCGATTTTTCGTTTCGGCATTTTTCTAATTTTGTGATTTTTTTGTTTTACCATTTTTGTAAATTTCAAGAGTTTGCCTTGATTCAGACACGTAGACTTGTGTCCAACAGCCCTTTTTGAACTATGTAGTTCATTCTGTTGGACACAAATTCGGTCAAAAATATCAATGTAAATTAAATGAGTTTGAAGCAACTTTTGATTCAAACGCTCTCCAACTAGTTCAAAAAAAACTGTTGGACACAAGTCTACAGACACGTATTTATGAAGTTAAACAGTTTCATACATAACTATCTGTTTAAATCAAAAAAATCATGTTCGAATCAAACAGTTTTTTATTAGTAATAAGTGGTTATGCTTTTTTGGCCACATGTGTGAAAAATGTGTACTCGACATCATCATGTAAAGATATAATCAAGTCGATTGTAGACTTGGATAGAACTCATTCAGTAGCTCGTTTTTCGCACAAACCTAAAAGCCATTTAAATTACTTGAGTTTCATCATTGGTTTGTGGCAAAAACGAGCTACTGAATGAGTTCGATCCAAGTCAAAGTCGGTTGCTTGCTGTGGTGAATGTGTTTAATGTTTTACGATGTATGTAACAGACTGAAACCTTTTTTCAATATGCAGACATTTTTTTCCAGTGTGCTCTCTCTTTGTGCTCTGCACCATTATCAAGAAAAACTATTTTTGGGCACCAATGATCTATTTCCTTAGTTATAAAGAGTCAGAAAACCTAAGCATGTGCATAAAAAATTCGCAGGTATAATAACATACATACATATTCATATACATACTTGCATGCATACATCCACACATACTTATACATATATATGTACATATGTGTAGAAGGGCATAGTAAAGTAAATTCATTTCAAAACAACTCTATCAAAATTAATAATAATAACACAATTAGATACAAGTCATAAAACTCAAGGTCAAATATTTGAAATATCATAATAAATACAAGTATTATTTGCTATTAATTGATATCAAATAATAAAATCATTATCATGTCTCAATATTTTGATAAAAACTTGAGTTTAAATATTTTAATTTCAACTAATATTAACTTAATGACTTTATGAAGAGTATTGCAAAGAATATATGATTATTGTAAAATCATAAAGTCATTAAAAATTTATCTAAGAGCATATCGCTCATTTGCTCAAACAACATCACAATTTTTATGAATTGTTTCCAATACTTTAATTTAATTTATGTATTTTAAAAACATAGTAATAATAATAGTGAAAACAAAGTATACTTTAAATGTTTAAAACTATTATTTTGTATGATAATACTGGTATTTAATTCTTAAAGTGTACTTTGTTTTGACTGTGAATATGCGCCATTAGTTTTAAATTCTTAAAGTAAATTTTGAAGAAAATTAGTTAGGTTTAACATTTGTCAACGCATTAATAATCCAAAATTATTATTTTACTTATTCAGTAAAATATTTTTTTTTATTAAAAATACATTGAAATTGATTGTTGAGGGGTTTAGGTGGATCCTGTGCGCATTTCAGTGTTGCTAATGCAGTTCATCAGGGAACCTTTACCCAAACATTTCTTAGAACCACTGGAGAAAAGCTAAATTGTTTACAACGATCTGGTAAGTATGTGGCAGCTTCTGACACAAATGAATTATTTCCTCTGTGTATACGAGTATCTTGTGAAAGAACTGCGCATTTTTTTCACAAACGAACATGTAAATATTTCAGTTTTAATTTATTTATTTATAGTTTTAAAAAATTTCTTAGAACAACTTGAGCTAATATGTGAAAATTTCATTTAAACAAATGAGAAGCTCAACAAATAGCAAAGTTGAAACAAGAACTCAATATTATTTTCCTATGTTACCATTGCTACATTGGCTGAAGTAAACTTTAATTGTAACAATTTAATACGCCTCATTTAACACCAGAGGCGCTGCAACACTGCATTATTAAAAACGTGTGAAAAAGCAGAGTTGTAAAATCATGAAGCTTTCTTCTATCTTTTGCATTTGTTTTTTGTTTTTCTGACATACTCGTAATCAAAATTTGCCAAAATCATAAACTATACTAAATTTTAGTTTATCAAAACTAAAAGCTAAAGATAAAAGATATTAAAATGTTTCCCCATGTTTGATATCTCATAGAGATATTGCTTTTATTTTTTTTGTTTTTAATACAATTAAATTTGCAAAAATCATAAACTTTACTAAATTTTAGTTTATCAAAACTAAAAGCTAAAGATAAAAAAATTAAAAAGGTTTTCCATATTTGATGTCGCATAGAGATATAAAGACAAGAACATTTTTTATAACCTGATAAACATGCTATTTAAACATTAATACGAGTACTTAAAAGTCGCTACGAATTGTTTAAAACTAAATCTTATGATAGTTTTAAGTTTATACGTTTATTATTTTGATTCTATTTTTGCTATAAGACTAATAAATTAAAGAAGCGTTAAGCCAGCCGCATAATCCTCATTCCTAATGCCTTAATTCAGTTCGACAATTGTATCGTCTTGTCCATGGTCGAAAAAAAGCCGCAGTAGTTGTTCTTTAAAACAATTATTATTTATTGTCCGTGCTAGAAGGTTCATGTATTTGCTGTATGATTTTGTTCTAAACATTATACTCGTATCCAGCACATATTTTTTCAAATATTTTTCAAACTATTGTATAAAACTTTAATTGTAAAATAAAAGGTCAAATAAAATTTCAAAGATCATTGTTTAGGTAAAT
Organism: Nowickia ferox; assembly: GCA_936439885.1. Classification (NCBI taxonomy): domain Eukaryota; kingdom Metazoa; phylum Arthropoda; class Insecta; order Diptera; family Tachinidae; genus Nowickia; species Nowickia ferox. The sequence continues at coordinate 7,439,020 of OW387026.1, forward strand.
AATTTAGAGAATTCAAAAACAAGAACTCAAAAGTATTTTCAAACAAAAACGTTCTAAATCTTCTTACTGAATTAGGGCATAAATTTTGTGTCCTAAATTTTAACTAAGTTTATTTTTTAATTTTTTGATTGTGTAGTGAGTATAACAAAAAATCTTTTTTACAACTGTGCAAATAACGCGACTAGTCCAAGAATGGACTAGCATGTAAAGTCTACTCCATAAGGGACGAGAACTTTTTCAAATATAAACCAAATCTATGGAGAAAACATGGACGATTTAACATTACGATGTCCTAGGGTTGGACCATATGGTCCAACTTTGCATTACATCGGACTAACTCCACATGGAGTTAAAGACCATTCGCTTACAATTTGTATGTTAGTGTTTTAGAAGTATAATCATAGTCGTCATAATCGTTTAAACACGAACACTTGTCGTGCAGCATTGAATGCTTGTGTGAAAGCATTCATGGACCACGTAGTACAATATTATTTGCAGGGACTGTTGATCGAAGAAAAACACATACATACATATGTGCATATATATGTATATGTATTTTCTCCCAAGACAGAATATTAAAAAAATTAAATCATCTGAAAGATGGTACATTAAACTTTACCATTCGTACCATCAGCCATGAGTTATTCCCTAAAAACTACGATTTCTTAAGCATTGTCATAGCAGGTGCTACTTATCTTAAAATAAATTATATTATTTTTTAAATATTATTTGATTTGAGTCATTGTGAATTGTGAATAAAATCAAAATTTTTCCCCCAACTTTAAAGAAGAGGCAATTATTTTCTTTGTTGTAGAATTCCAAATTTGCTTTTCAATAAATAGAGCATATCTTTTTTAAAATTTTGCTAATTTACATATATCATGCAAGTATATCTCGAAAATAAGAAAACTTAATTAAATACTTAAAATCTACATCATCAATGATAGTGAGTTGCTATAAAGGGTGGGGGTTAATTTTTAATTCACATGGGAGCGCACAAGAGGCCTATACTGCAGAGGCGAATGGATGCCTAGGCCCTTTCTAGCCATGCCTACAGCGGCATAATTTACAGGTGGAGTAGGCTGAAGTATTTATCACGTTGCCATTAAATAACAATAGCACGCATTTTTCTGTTTTGCTTTAGTGTTCCTTTGTATCAGTTGTTGTAGAAAAATTCAAGTGATGAAGGCATAGACACTAGTCACTGAATTGTACCGGCTTCAGCAGATACTAATTCTAATGCGTAGCACAATTATTGGCGAAGTAAAATAACCAATAAAATGGCTACTAAACCCCGCTTAGAAAATTTAATACGCCTCATTTAATACCAGAGGCGCTGGCTGCAACACTGCATTATTAAAAACGTGCAAAAAACAGAGTAGTAATCACCTGTCTTGTCTATCACTATCCCTTTACTAACTAGCGGTCTCCACTAGCCATGAACTGGTATGGGAATCATGTCGGACATCGCAAATGGCTAATGGAGACCGCTCATGTCCATGTTTCGTCCATGCTCAGACATGGATGCCCGGGCATATGTCTGAGCAACAATGTTTGCCATGAGATTTGCCGTCCGCAACCATTTGCAATAGAAAGAAAATAGACAGAACAAAATTGGTAAATATTCTATCTCTATTGAGCTACCGCAAAATACTTTGATATGCCTGAACATGGACATAGCCCGTGTTCACCACAACAAAAAAGTTGATGAATTTTTGACAGTTGCTCTGCCGGCGTCATGTTCATATCATGCCCAAGTTTATGGCTCGTGGAGACGTAGGGTAAAGAATGTAACACCTAGTAATAGTAGTAGGCATTCATTGCCTGAGTATTAGTTACTTCTCTTAAAAAAAAAAGTAAAGCATTTTTCAATTTTATACTCTTAAGGCCGTATTCATAAAATACTACTCGTATTTTGATTTATAACAGTTTTCTAAAAGACTTTTTCACTCAAAATTTGTTTTATTAAACCCTTTATAAAACAAAATTATTTTTTAGTACAAATTTTAAAATATCCATAGTTTGATTATTAAGTTAAGTGGATTTCGATTCGATTTCGTTTTGTATGGGAAATCTACTAGATTTTCCCCGAAATCTTGTAAGCACTAGATTTTGCTCAAATGTAAGCGCAGAGAATTCGAAAACAAACGATTTAAAAATAAGTATTTTCAAGCAAAAATGTCTCAAATTTTCTTACTTAAATATCAAAAATTAAAGTTACGACTACAATGGCTAGCTGCAGTAATGAAAGTTCTTGTTTCTTGAAAGTGAAACAATTGATATTTGAATTGAGTGAAAACCTCTGCTGCTACGACTATAATTTATATAAAAAAATACCCTTCTCTATTAAGGGAAGGAAAAAATGTAATAAACCTTAAAAAAATTAATGCAAAAAGAAGCAAATATCCAACAAATATAATAAATAAAATAAATAAAACACAAATTTAATGTTAGTTTTTTAATTTTAACCAAAAATAAAAATTCACGTTGTAAGTAAAAGAAAAAATGAAACCATAAATCAGGTGAAAATACTTTTACAAAATGAAAGTTTAATGCTCAGCATCATTGCCGAGATTGCCGTCAAATCGTAAAAGTGATCAAAATTTTCTTTTAATATTGTTTTATTTATGCCTCACGGAAAAAATCATTTTCCAATTCAAACACAAAACTATCTTAATCAAATGCCAAAATGTTTAATAATTTGTTTCATTCATACAAGTTTTTCGCAAAAATCAAAAAACAAATATTTGAATTTGAATTTGAATTTGAATTTAATTTGAATTTGAATATATGAATTAGAATTTTTCAGTATGCATTTTTTTGGCATGATATAAAATTGGAACAAACAATTTAGTGTAAAAGTAAACCATATATACTGAAACCTAGTTTTAATTTTAACAAACGTATGTTTGAAAACTCTTGCTGATGAATAATTTCTCCTGGGCTTTTAAAGACTATCAGGAAATATATTTTGAACAAGTTAACCCCGATCTGAATGGCATCATAAATATTATTTTTCCATACTTACTCGTACAAAAGGGCAGCATAGCATGGTGAAGCCTGTGATTGGGATGTTTTTGAAAACTGAGCCCCTCTAATGTATTTATTGCTTATGTGCTAATTACCAATAAAATGAAATAAGTAGTGTTCTAGTGCTTGATCTTAATATTATTATTATATATTATTATTATATATAATATTAATTTTATTTAAAAGATAAATTTTGGGATGGACTGGCTTCACACTTAGCAATTTTTGTCGAGCAACTTTTCAGTTTATGGGAGAAATAGCAAAGGATAATAAAGAAAAGAGATATCCTATTCTCCTCTCGGCCATGCACTGAAAACAACAATTGTCGTGTATGAACCGAGCCTGGGCAATCAAAGACAACAACGTGTATTCGCTGAATTACCCCTGCACTAATTGGAAACTGACAACAAACAAAATTGTCAAATTTGAGACGCTACCAATCTACATGAGATCCCAGAGCGTGAAATGCTTTCAGATTTAATACGTAAAACTTTTTTCATCAGTCTATAAAGCAATTGTCTGGTTGCAAGTGGGTCAGTTTGACTTTCTAACGGGTGCAGGCCCAAGTCGACGGCGTTGGGCCACGCTGCACGTTCTCACGGGCAGCAGCAATGTTTTTGGCAACTATTGCGTTTAGTAGATGTGTTGGGTGGGTGTTGGTGTATTGTTAACTGAAAATGTACCGCGTTACACTAGATCCGTGCTATCATCCCAATACATACATTATATGAAAACGAGAATAAACCCTTTTGTCTTATTATCGGATAGATTATCTAATTTGGGCAATTATTATTAAGACGGCAACACATGTTACATGTTAAATTTAAATTTGACATTCTTATCTGCCATTTTATAATTTAAAATTTAAAATTATACTAAAACGAGAATGTCACCTATTATCTTTTTGAATATATGTATGTACATATGTTATTCCTTTTTTTTATATATTTGCTTTTATATTTTATTTACTTTTTTTATAATGAGAAAATAACAAAAACTCAATATGTAAGAGCATCCAATTATACTTATTTGCTGCACTCTTCTTCGTTCTCAACAATATCGCATATTTCTGACGCGACACCGTAGAAGACTGTTGTAGCCGTTTTGTTGACATCATAATAATCATAAAGCACAATGGGAACTGGTTTTTGCAGAGCTACAGCATGATCTCGCAGGGCTGCGAATTCCAAACAAGTTTCATTATTCTTATACAAATGATCAAAGTACACGACTAACAAAGAGCCGGAGTTTTTCAATTCAGTATTCTGTAGAAAAGAAAAAAGAAAAATATATTTAATTGAAAGTTCTTGTTCTCTTTGCTCTTGAGAATCACTTACAATAACTCTCTCTAATTGCTTAATGTCCTTTACACGTTTGTTGTCTATGACGTAACCTGAAGGTATATTAATTTCCAGCAGGGCCATGGTGGAGGACTCCCCTTCGCCCACATAGTTGATACACACCTGCATGTGCAAATGTGATGATGCTTCTTTTTCGTTGTCGATTTTCTTAGTCTTAATAGTAAAACTTTTAGGCTTAGGATCGGTTTCGTTTGTGTTGTACTGATAGACTAGTTGTACTAAAGCTGAACCTGTGCCGATGGCAATGATTTTTATGGTGTCGTTATTTTGCAACATAATTTTCGACCTTACTTTTGGATCTAAGCTTTTATTATCTTGCCTTAAAGTAATAATTTCCTTATTTTCCTTTGACTGAATATATACGGCCATATCGGCTGATGTGTAATTGAAAAATTCCGTAAACTTAATGAGGGCCTCTAAGGCAATTGGAGTCTGATAATAAGCAGCATAAATACCATAACTCTTATGTTGTTCCATCAACCATTTGATGAGGGGTAGTGCATCACTAACTTTCGGAGATTCTTGGTCCAGTAAAGTCAATAAAGTATAGGATATCATATCGGGGTTATCTTCTAAAATATGGGCCGACCACATACGATCTGATTGAGCCTTAAAGAAGGCCACCAGCTTAGTAAGATGGTCTTTAGCTGTTGCATGTTTGGCCTTATTTAAGCTGTAAGTTCCAATGGCTCGTGCGTAGAGGGAGTTGGATTTATCAATATTTTGTGCAATAAATTCGATGCCTTTTTGTAGTTGTTGGGAATATTTCTGATTTTCTAAAATGGCTAAAACAACTGAAGCCGTAAGCGCAACATGATCTCCCTTCGAATCATCGGAGTTTTCATACTTTTCGATGAATGAGCCATTTTCAGCCTGTTGTTTGCTTAGATAGGCCAAACCATCTTCAATGATTTTTTCACTGACATCAACATCTTCTTTGATTTGTTGCAAAGTGCGCATCGCATAGGCAGTTAGCCAAGTAGAACCATTTCTAGGTTTTTTGTCATCATATCTACTTCTAAATTTAGTGAAGGATCCATTTGTAAGGTTATATTCTAATACGTTTTGATAGTCAAGCTTCATATCATCATTAATATTTTGTTCATGGGAAGAACTCAAGCGCTTGTAGTATTTCAGATGGTTCTTCATCAAGGAGTTAATCATCAATTTAGATATGTGTTCTTTACCATTTCCACTGCCCGTTCTGGTAAAACTGGTTATGTCATTAAAAAAGGGCCTTAAGACATTGCGCACAATTACTTCCACAGGTTCAGCAAAAACTAAGCCTTCAGGCAATTTCAATTCTAATGAAGAGTGGGCATCTTTCTTTAAATTAATTAAGTCAGCATGACTGCCATATTGGATCCTGCCTTCGGGTACCACCTTCAGAGTTTTGTGCAAGGTATCACCAGCTAACTGTGAACGGGCGGTGAAGTTCATGAGAACATCACCAACTAATTTGGTCCTGATTGGGAAATAAACCGAAGCATTACCATTAGGGGGAACATTTATTTCTTTGGAGCGTTTCTTTTCATTAATAATTTTGAAGTCGGATATAATAAATTCGAATTCATCATCATTGTTTTCCAAGGTGACTACAACATTCAAATCTTCTTTCAAATGATTGAAAACTAATGCGGGCACATTAATCACTTCACCTGGTTTAATAAAAAAACAAAACAAAAGTTAAATAATAAATCAAATATCGGCCTAGATCAAACATCCCAAAAAACCTCTGACATTCTCTTCAAATCGACAAATTAATATTCAGAGAAATACCCGTGGGCAGTGTTTTGTCGAAGCTTGACCCAGACTTACATACAAAAAGGTTGGTTGAAAAGGGGGGCAATAAAAAAAATTACGTGAACCGTAATGCTTTTATAGTATGTTGTGCGCTCTTGATAAGAAATATTGTGGAGATACCCAACAAAAACCATGAAAACCTATTAAGCTTTGTCAGATTAGGAACCCAGTTTCCTCAATATAATTTTTTTTCTTTTGTACTAAAAACTAAAATGTGAGGGAGAAGCTCAAGGTGAAAGCCCTTTTGCATACGCAAGCAATATGGCTTCGTTAGTCAAATAGTATCGTATCGTATCGTTTTAGTTAGTAAAAACGTGATGCTATCAATGAATGTATCAGCTGCTATTGCTTTATTTATAAGTGTGAGTGTGTGTGTTTGTATGTATGTATGCCAAGAATTGGCACAGCAAACGTTGCCAATACTTTTGCAAAAAGCACCAACATATTTATTAAATGTTACGGATTTTATCAGCTGATTCGCAATAATAATAATAATAATAGTAATAATACCAATGATAATAATAATAATAATAATTACTTATTTAAGCTTGGTTTAGTTTTTTTTATAAATATATTAATTTATAAATTCGAAATGCACTTTTTCCAAAACGTTCCTCTTTTAAAAAGCACTTTTTCCAAAACGTTCCTCTTTTAAAAAGTACTTTTTTCAAAAAGTAATTACTCAAAAATGTACCTTTTCCAAAAAGTAATTTTTCCAAAAAGTATCTTGTTCAAAAACCACTTTTTATAGAAAGTACGTTTTTCAATTAACTATCAGTTTAAAAAGTATCCTACCTGAAAAGTACTTTTTAAATGTAAATATCTTTCCTTAAAAAAACTTTTATTGAAAGAGTACTATTTTATTTTTTCTCAAAAATTACCTTATCCAAAAGTTTTTACATTCCAAAAGTACATTTTCAAAAATTAAATATTCAAAAAAGTGTCATTTCATAAAAATCTTTATCAAAAAAGTGCTGTTTCCAAAAATAATATTGAAATTATGTTTTTAAAAAAAAAATACTTTTTTCGAAGGGTACCTTTTCCGAAAAGAATTTTTTGAAAAGTACCAAAAGTACTCTTTTGATGACAGTGTTCGAGAATACACTATATCTGTTAATAAAGTTTAACTCAAGTTTAAAATGTTTCAACTATTTGAATTCTACTGAGATTAAAATTCCTAGCATCGATTACCGTATTTATCCTTTTTGGTACCGCTTTTGGGCCCTTCAAAAAAACATAAATTTTATTATCCCAGCTTCTACTGAGTGGTAGGAAGTCATAGTAAATTATTTTTACATGTATTTCATATGTACCTTATCCTTAACAAAAAAGTACCGAAAATGGGTACGATTTTAGCCCTTTTCCGTAAGAATGTTCAGCAACTGCCAAAACCCATTTGAGATTCTGTGCAGAAGAAAAAGATATTACAAGTGCAAAAAGGTACCAAAATTCAGTTTTTACCCCTTTTAACCCGTAAAAGTAAACATATTGAAAAAGTACCAAACACGTGTCAGTTTAGTTTTTAGATACCGATTTTACCCTTTTTTTACCCCTTTTTACCCCCTTCGCATTCGAATTTCCAAAAATCCCGTCTTAGTGGATCTAGACATTGTAAGGGGAACCTAGCACCAAATTTAAGACCTCTAGCTATAGTCGTTTGGGCTGGGCGATGATGAATCAGTCAGTCGGTCAGTCAGTCAGTCACTAAATAACGTTAGATTATCTATAATGATATTCAAAGTCTATGAAAAAAACAATGGTAACTAAACGCACATACATACATATTCGTATAAGTAAATAAAGAGTTTGCTGACTTGATTGGCACCGACTTCGAATAGATGGATAGATAATATTAATATAAAAATATTTTATTTGACTGAATTTAAATTATATTTAAATTTTTAGTGCTTGCGAGTATTTTTGAAGTCGGTTTAATCTATTTTTAAGTTTTATCATTATGTAAACTTCGCGTGTGCAGAAGTGAAAGAAAGTTTAATGAAAATGTGAAGCAGTTTCACAAAGTAAAGTTTGCGTGTGTAAGCTGGCTTTTAATCTTACTGGTTCAATTCAGGGCCTTACTTAAAGATATAGTAGAGAGAAGGAAAAATCTGTTGGAAAGAAATGACAAAAATTTTATATGTTTTAATACATTGATTACCTTTTCTCACAGAGTGCGGCAGGCGTACTGATATAAAGAATGGACGGTAAGCCGTGATATTAGTCCGGATAATACCTAAGCCTTGCGAGGAACTCAAAGAGAAGCCTGTCATCAGCCAAGAAGTCATAGCTTCAGGCATTTTTTTCGATAACCTGAACTCCCCTTTTTCATTTCTTTAGTTTTGTAAACATCAAAAAGAAAAAAGTGATTTAAATGATAATAATAAGCGGGATAGATAACTTACGTTATAATGTCATCAAAAATCCACGTTGGCATAAGATCATTACGAATCTGGTCATAACTATCATCAGCAAGAGCTTGATCTGGTGCAGCGCGTGATGCCTGTGCTGCTTTACTAGAAGAAATCTTGGAAGGCTCTGCAATAGGAAATTAAAAGATGATATAAATTGTTTTTCCTGAAATGTCCTTGCAATAACACACTAGGATTTTTGTAGAAATAATTAGCATTTGTTAATGTTACACAGCCCGAAGTAACGCCAGGATATGTAGATTTGCCATCTCTTACAGAGCTGCCGTGACTATCTAAAAGTCTTTCTAACTGTAAAGGTCTTAAGTCATTATTCTCATCAAGGCTCAGAACTCTCTGATCAATAGCCATAAGACCCACTAACGCATTGGGTGCAGTATGAATTTTGAATGTCAACTCATCGCCAGGTTTGACTTGTTCACTGGTGGTAACAGTAATCTTAAAAAAAATAGTTTAAGTTGAAAACATCCTTGTCTTCTGTTGTGTTATAGTGGCTTACCGGATTAAGCTCTCCATTGAGGTGATATTTTTTCTCATCATAATGTAATTGTCCCTTATCATCAACATATTGGACGTATAAGGCAAAATTGATTGCCCATGTCGGCTGTGGCGTTAAGGTTAAAGCATGTACTTTGCGTTTCTGCGGTAAATCAACGCGACCGTTCTCTAAAATATTGCCCCGAGCCACAATGATGTAATCGAAGTAGGACAAAGGCTGGCTGGAGTTTATGATAAATTGGTATGGTTTGTTTAAGAGCAATCTGAAACGAAAAACGAATTACAATATGGTTTTGATATGATTGTCAAATTAATCAATAATTTGTTTAGTTTTGCATTTCTAAACAAATTTTAATTAAATTTAATTAATTATTATTAGTTATTGGTATAATCTTTATTTTGTCAGTCAAATGCACGAATAGTTTTTCTAGCTAATGTATGTGTGTTACCGCTGCCATTTTGTATGCTCAAGAATTTATTTGAAATAATTATTTTTTTAAACTAGAGCCGACATTTCGCAAAGCGCCTCACACAAGACTTGCTCTCTTACTAGTTAAAAATTTCAAGTATGAATTGTACGTAGCAGTTGTAATTCATAAAAAAGTGTGCAATTTTTTGAGGATGACTGTACTAGGAGTTCTCCAAAGATTTACTCTATGGCATATAAACGCAATATGAACATGTGGCTCATATTATGGTTCAGTGCGCGAAGTGTTATCAATTTCACTCTGCTGTAGAAAGTGTCTGCCTGTTTACCTTTATCCCACCCGTAGTCAAAATTCTCAATAATTATAAAGATTTCCAAATCTTGAATAAGAATTTAGATAGATTCCAAGACAAAAAAAAAAAAAGAAATAACTTGTTTAGGGAAAATCTTCAAAGAACATTTACAGTTACGTTTCATGATTGAAATTTGATTCCACAAAAACTTGATGATTTCCTTGGCAAATTTAATTAAACACTTTCTTCATTCACACGATTTCATTTAACTTACTCATTATCCGAGGAGGCTTGATCCAGCAAAATAAAATATTTTCCTGAGTCTTCTTTTGTCTGGGGTATTTCAACCTTTTTGGACTGCATGGCGAACAAGTAATTGGACCAAATTACCCGCTCTTCGTCTAAATATCTTACTTTTATTTCATAATAATGAGTGTGTCCTTCATATTTAGACAGTTTAGGTAGTGAAACTTTAAAGTTGACAAAACCAGTTGCATTCATCCGTTCTTTAAAGTTGAAAGTGCGGTTTGCCTTTAGTGGAACATCATGGCCCGTCTGATACCGGGGGCGTTTCAGCAAAACTTCTTTACAAATCAACTCAACAGTTGCTTGATCATCATTTACAATGGTACCATTCACATGAGTGACTTGGAAGACTAGACTATCATTTTTGCCTTCCTCAAAGGATGAACACGTTTCAGAACTTATGCAGCTCATGCTGTAGCGGTAAGGATAGATAAAGCTATGAGTGCTGGCGCTTAATTTGTTACCAGTATGTTGTTCTTCAACTGTGGCCACAATCTTTACAAAAGAACGAACTTGCTCATAATCTGCGTGACCATCATATACTTTGGCGTTGACAATGATTTTAGCCTTACCCTTAACTAAATTGGTAGTTTCGGTAATTGTGGGGTATTTTGAACTTTCTCCAGTGCTGGTACCAATAGATGCAACAACAGTGGCTTTACCCTCTACCGGTAAGCCGGAGACGTAGCTAAAACCAAAGTTTTAATAGTTAAAAAAAAAAAAATTAAAGAGAATTTTTACAACAAGAATTAATAATTACCTTGCCCTCACTACCACTTGCACTTCACCATCCTTAACGGACGCAATTTCAGTGGATTGTACATTAACAATAAATTTTGAGGCAATATTATCGACCAGAAATCTGACGTTGGGATCAAAAGATTTATTAGTATTTGCAACACCCAAAGTCCAAAAGCCTTCGGCATGAATAAATGAAGTCTTAATTTTGCCTGTATAAACTCCATTCACGGTTTTAAAGTCTTTTATTTCTTTAATTATTTCATGAGTGCCATCTTTGAAAAATATATTTGTATTTTTCGCTGGTTCAGCTGGCTTCAAATCTTTATCCAAAAATATCACTCTAAAGTTAACATCATCTCCAATTCCATACTTATTCCTATCGGTTTGTATCAACACATGTTGAGAGAATTTTTTATAATTGAGCAATGTGTAGTTTTTAAAGTTCCCCAAACAATTAATACCCTCAGCCGTTAACCTGTAGTCATCTTTTTGCAAATTGGGCAAGTAGAATTCCACATTTTTTAGCTCATTTTGTGTTACCTTTACCTGTCGGGTTACGTTAAAAGATCGGCCGCTAATGCCAACTTTTATTCGACAGTCCTGGCTGACATGACGAACTGCTACAGTTGCGGTATATTTTTCATTGGAATATATAGTTCCCGGTGCAGTAATAGTGTATATGCTGCAGTAGAAAAGAAAATGAATTATTTACTTACTTATAGCATCATGTATATATATATATATAAAAGAAATGTATTAATACTTGTATGTATATACCATGAGTAATAAAATAAAATAATAATTAAATATTCTTAATTTTAGTGACTGCTTGTAATCATAAAACAATTCGTACGCTCACATATTTTCTCTCATTTACTCATAACTATGACTATAGGCGATTCCAATATACAAGAGCATCTCTACTTCGTTTATATATACAAGAGCATCAAGCGTACTGACTCTCTGTCATACTTGTAGTCGAAGTATGCTTGTACTCCCAGGCTATGGATATTTAATCGGACAAAAAATATATACTCAAAATACTCGGGATATTTATTCATCATTCGCCACCGTATACATACATTTGTGTATATAACATGGAATCGAAAATGTGTTTTAACTGTTGGAAGACATCCCAGTAAAATTATTGCTTCAGGTTTAGGTTTCTACAGCGCTGAAAAACCTGCTCATATCGCTGCTGACTTTTGTATGGCGGGTTTCCGGTTTGGAGTAACAAAATTTGTGCTCTCAAAAGCGCTTTTTTTTAATGTAATAAAAAATGCAAACATTGCAGTTATCTAGAGAGCTCTTTAAAGAATTAATAATATATTTTCAAGATGCATGTGTGTACATTAGCTAACTTGAGGTATTAATTTTTGCATTAATTCGCGAATCATTCATGCACCGAATTAGCAAATTTTGAATTAATTCATTTCACAAAAAAAAAATTAATTGAATAAAATTTGAGTCAATTCAAATGAGTTTGGTAAAAATGAATTGCAATTCATTTCCAATTTAAATGAATTTGTCAAAGTGAATTGCAATTAATTTCCAATTCATTTGAATTGAATTGATTTTGAATTAATTCAAATGAATTTGAAAAAATAATTAACTATCCATTGTCAGCTTATTTGAATTGAATTGATTCATTGTTCTAATTCATTTGAATGAATTCAAAATAAATTCAATTCAAATGAATTGGAAATGAATTGCAATTCACATTAATTAACAAAAATATTTCATTCAATAAGAATTGAAATTACTGAAATTACTTAAGACCGACTTAGAAATTATTTCTGATTAAAATTCACTATAGTTCAACTAAAAATTTAAAATTGTATCATTTAATAAAATATAATAGAAAAAAATAAGGCATAAAAAGCACACAAATTTCTTTTAAAATTTGAGAACACATGCGCATACTTAAAGGTTAAGAGTTTTCGAACATTTTGGAAGGTCTACTGTTGAGTTGGCATACACGTTTTTTTTAATATATACTCAATATCTTTTCTATACTTTAACACTCAACAATAAAAAAAAGTTCACTGTATATTGTTTGTGCTATTCATACGCTTAAGAAATTTAATAAAGCCCGTTTTCCTTTTTTTATTAACGGTCAAATTAAAAATTTAATTTAAAAATACAATTTCGAGGAAAAAAAATGGAGAAAACCTCCAAGGAGTGTGTACTTACCCCTTATTAGCTTCAGCATGGAAAAGGATTTGCACTAAGCAAATAGAGAGACAGAATAGCAAACGCATATTCTGAGCTTAAATTAAATATTCACTGAAATAGTTAATGCACTGAATTGAAAACACTTTTAACTGGACACCGATCTGAATTGAAAAGTTTTGACTGGCTCAGCAAATTGCTCATGATTCCTTATATACCTTTTTCGGTTAAAAAGTAAATATCTAACTTTGAACTTCTACTCTATGTGGTGTTAGATAGTGCTGTTTTTCAAAAAAAGTTGCCAGTCAAAAATAAAAATATAAAATAAATATGTAGTTCGTATTAACATGAAAAACTAGTACGTTAAATCATTAACAATTGGTGATACATATTTATTATGCAAATTGAATTTTAATGATGGAATATTGTCTTAATTGGACTGAATTTCTGTATTTTTCAAATATTATTGTCACGTGATACGTAGTGGAAGTAAATCCAACTATTGCAAGCAAAAACAATGAAGCATAATATCTATTACGGAAATACGAGTACTTACAATTGATAGAATTAATTAATATGATGATCGTAAAAGATAAGCAATAATAGTTAAACATACTTGGGTGGAGTGATATGTATATAACTCGTGCCAATCTGAACAAAAAATGAAAAAAAAAATTGCCAATTAGCAATGGTAAATCGATAATTTTATACACAATATAACCATTTCTCATATTCGATTTCATTTAAAAGTCATGTTAAATATTTGTTGTTAACCACAACATCTGCTCTGCATTGTGTAGCAGAATTATCGGCAAAGTAAAATAACCAATTAAATGGCTACCAAACACATCTTCGAAATTTAATACGCCCCATTAACACCAGAGGCGCTGCAATTAAGCATTATCAAAAAATGTTTTTTTTCCTCGATCTCTTCCTTCACCACCTGTCTTCTCTATCACTATCTCTTTCTTAAAGAAGGTAAGACTTATTAATATTCATAGATATTCATCACTTGAGTGTTACTTCTCTTTATTAGAAAAAAAAGAAAAGAAAAAAATATTGTATGTATGACAAGGATTTTATACCTAACTATGCATGACATTGATTCGTACGGGATGTGGCTTCAAAAAGATGGCGTTAGGTGTCATACGGTGACCGCGATCATCAAATTATTCAAACCAAAGTTTGATGATAATTTGATTTGGTTTGACCTCCAAGGCTGTGCGATTTGACACCTTTCGATTATTTCCAGTGAGACCGTGTAAAGTCAACGGCTCATGCTGATAAAGCAGCAACAGTTGAGTTGGCCTTGGAGGTTAACAGTGCTCATGGAGAACATAATGAGTTTTTGTTAAGAACAGCCTCTCCCGCTCGAAATCGTTTTCAAATGACATTGTCATGTATTGGTCTTTCGAATAAAAAAATTTCATTTTTAAAGTTCGATGCGGCTTAAATTAATTGCCAGGCTGTTGTTTTCCGTACAATTAAAAAAAATCTTCGAAAAAGTAGCGGCTGTGAGTGACCTCTTCATGGGACGGGGTTGACTTACTATAAAAAAACACCTCGTAAAGTTTGACAAATCTTGAAAAATTTTGTACACTTTCTCGTATCCTACGCGCATAAAAAAGAGTAAATCGGTGTATTTGTAAGTTGCAGAGCATAAAGCGCATTATTCACGGTCAAATTGCATGAACTGCATTGTAATAATATTAATGAAATTTTGTCTGTATGAGTCACGATGTATGAAGCAAAATCTAAATTTTTGATTTTTGCACATGCAAGTATGCAACACAAACATAACAAGATAAGCTACTAAAAGCTACAAAAAACTGTCAAATTATATACACAAAAAGTTTTTGTATGTAGTTTGACAACTGGGTTGCACTTATTTTGTAGCAAGATGCTATTAATTTATCGTGCAATGCGTGCATTGTATGCTGAGTTCTTCATACAAGTGAATACGATGCTTGTGATATACACTTTGACCGTGAATACTGCGCTTTAGAATTCTGTAAGGGTTATTAGCGGGGTAAGCATGAGTCAGCTGTTTTTTAATATTCAGTGTTGCCAAGTTTTATGCTATTTCCTATACTATCTGTGCTGCCTAAAGTAGCGTGTTATATAATTCGAAATTGAGCATACATACGTAGCTTGCGATGAGCCCAAAATGCGTTGTGTGGACTTTCAGATTTCCTTTCTACATACTGATAATTTATGTGATTTTCGATTGCTTGTGTGCTTGTGTGTTTTGTTCTGAAGCTAATAATTTATAGTTGATTCTTTTTTACAAAATGGTTATAAGGAAAACATTTATATTAGTTCAATTCAATGGTAGTTTTCGTAACCTTATTTTGTAATGAAATATTTTATTAATTAATTTGATGTTCTGGAGAAGGCACTCAAGTAAATAGACATGGGCTCTGATGATGGTGGTACGGATAAATATGGCCTTTTCCTTTAGCTAAGTCTAGTTTAATAAGATTTGCAAAATGCTTAACTTGAGCTCTATTATGATTATTAACAATTTATTGGAATAAAGGAAATAAAGGAACGAAAGGAATAAAGGAAATTATTTTCTTTGAGGTGGCGACTTAGACCTGAACCTGTAGAAAATAACACTAATCCAGGAACTGAAAATAAACAATCTCATAGACAATGATGTATGTGTGTTCGCTGAATGAGCCTTGGGGCAGTTAGAAAATTACCCTACATAGAAAAAAACTTTATTTTATTTCAATTACTAAATACAAAAGGTCTTATTCATAAAAAATATTCTTGATTTACAAGAGGTTTATAAACAGTTTTCAATACAAAATTCGTCTTATAAATTAATAATTGCATCAATTAAATTTTTAATTGATTTTGGTTTTTTTTTCAACTAAACGTGCTCATAACAAAATTTTTTTTCTGTATGGCCCTTCATCATGATCGTGCAATTTGACTTCGTTGGATATTTTATCGTTGGGTTTTCTTAAGTCGCTGGTCAAAAATAAAGCAGCCTTAAAAGGGTTTTTATAACCTGGAGGTGAAATTCAGCTTGATTTATGATTTAGAGTCGTGGAAAAGCAAGCAAAGGCGCGGAGGACATTTGCATGATTTTATATTCGGAAATTTGATATGCCTTTTAAAGGGTTAAAAAGTTTCTATGATATCTTGTCCACCATTTGTTCTATTTTAATTTAAAAACAGGAATCGCTTATTGTAAAACTCTTTTCAACTTCTAAGTTGAATCTAGAAAAAAGTTTGACTTACCTCATACCTTAGAATAATGGATCTAGCTTTTTAAGTAGAAAATATATTGAACTTATTTATTATTTATTTCATACGACGGACTTACTTAGAACAAGTAAAGTTGGCTTTGCAAAAGTATTTTTACATTTTCTGTTAAATTTCTTTCTTTCGCGTACTTTGACAAATTTCTATTAAATTTCGAAGTAACTGTTCGCAACAAAGCGGGAACCAAAATACACGAACGAAGAACAAATCAACTTTACGAGCGAGTGGAACAAAGCTTTTCCCTTCTCAACTACAAACTCAAGACATTGCAGAGTATTAAGTTTATTAAATAATAAGCATTTCTGGCAACGCCGACTGATCTCCAGAGGGCCCGATGAAAAAGTATATATATACAAAATAACAAAATTATGTCTAAGCATTATTATTATACATATGTACATATGTATGCAGATAAGGCTTATTTTATCTTTTTAAGAAAAAAAGAAAGTTATTGTAGTAGTGCGTAAACAAAAAAATAGAAACTAATGCAAATACAGAGTGGAATAATGGAAGCTTTTATTGTTAAATTATATACGAGTTAACAAAAAATTTTAAAATACATATTTGAACAACAACTTTGTTATTTCTTATTAAGCCCAATTTATTAGCGCGTTTTATAAAATAATAGTTTAACTCGTATCATAAAAACAATACGCAATTATTCCACGTTGCTTCTGTTCTTTAGTGAAATAACGATAACATTATGTAAAACAATGAAAAGTATGCGTTAACATTAGCAGATAATAATATTAGCGAAATGTATCAAATATTTACAAGTCAGCATCACTGGAACCTCTTACACCGAAAAGGAAACAAAAGTAATATTTTCACAAAATGAACTGGGTCAGCTGGAATTTGATGCGCCGTCCAGTTTTGAAGAAAGTGTATTTTAAGCAAAAATCGGATTTTTATTTTAACTTACATATTGTTTATTTTTTAATTTATTTTCTTTTCATCGATTTACAATTGAACTTGATATATATTTACATTTCTTAGGTTGAAATATTAACACTTAGCGTAGAAATGCTTACTAAAGTATGTAGAAAGGAAAGCGTTTTCGGTTTAATGCAAGCTACACATGCTCCACTTATAATCATATAACACGCTTCTTACGCAGCATAGAAAACAAAGTAAAACTTGGCAACACTAAGTATTAAAAAACAGCTGACTCATGCTTACCTCTCTAATGACGCTTACAGAATTCTAAAGCGCAGTATTCACAGTCAAAATGCATGTCAAAAGCATAGTGTAGGTGTGCATTAAGAACTCAGCATACACGTGCATGCATTGCACTATAAATTAATAGCATGTTATGTACACATCTGAGCTAATTTATTTGGGATGAATTTGAAGCTTAGGGTGGACATAACCCCCTTATCGTGGTTATCGTATTTCGACTGCGACTAATTCGTTTTTGTACTAGATTAAAGAACGACGCATCATTTTTTGTTTAATCTATGACAAAATCGTCGTAGTCGAAGTCGAAATACGCTAAACACGGTAAAGCTAGCACCCACTCACCACCTCTAGGATATTGTATGTGGTCAGTCGACTTTACTTGTTGCAAGAGTTTCACATTGTGTAGATAGAGGTGCAAAATTAAATGCAAAATATGCAATAAAGATACCTTACATAGGACCAATTGCTGAGAACGCCGTGGAATCGATAACTTCGGATTATCCGCCAGACTATCACTAACAGAAAGGATATTTTTATTATTATTAAATTGTCTTTATGATTTTGGCAATTGCTTGTACATTAGCTCAATTATGAGGACCATAATCACCATGTAATGTTCGAAAAGTGACTAAATTTGGACCAGCACTTTTGTAGTAAGTTTCAAATATATTTACGCGTTATTCAGTTGGTAAGCGATTAACATCTGTAAATGGCAAAGCTTTTACTAAATAAATGACACTTCAGATGACCATTGTTGCCATTTTAGCATTTTAACTGCTAGATCTTGCATTTTCATTAGTTAAAAAGCATTCAACTTTCAAAACATTCTCCTAAATGCTTTCTGTCAGAATTAGTTGAAAATAAAAGAAATATTATTATTTGTGAATTCTCAAATAGTTTTTGAAAGTCTGTGCATAAGATAAGAGGTTTGTGACTGTTCAAAATGTGGTTAAAGTCTACTGATGATTTGGCTAAGCACCAATGAAATATATAGACAATGCTTGACCTCCAGCAAATAAATTTCAAATTAAAATAAAAATAATGGCAAAACTGTTGTAAATTTAGAGATGGTAAAATTGAGCTTTCATTACAAAAAAAACTTTCAGCAAATTGTAATACGATGAATCAAAAATAATTCACATATTCCATTTGGGATCATTAGTGCGATAAAAAAATTTTAACATTTCCAAGACCAATGTTTGTATGTGCTATAAAAATACCTGTAAATAAGTAAGTTTGTATAAACGTGAAATTCAAAGCTATTTCAATAATTTTTTCTACATTTAAATCTGGCATTATACTTTTCTTCTGTAGAACATTTAAGCAGAATTTTTTGACCGATTTAGCATTCTTTCATCATCATTTTCTGGCAACACTGCGGATGACACATACTTTTGGTATTTTTTGTATTTATTTTTTTATTTTTTTGGTAGAACAAACACAACCCACGAAGCGATTAGCTTGTCTGCAGAAAAACACCCAGGGTCTAGGGCGGGAATCGAACCCACGACCTTTGAACTGAGATGCTAGCATTGCTACCACTCAGCCACAGGGACACAGCTGACAGACAGTCTTACCAGACCGGTTGTTTTGAGACCACTAAATGTATAAACCTGTACTATTAAAACAAATTTTATATTTTGTGGTGAATATTTTTGCGACGTCCTCTAGAAGTTTTTAGATCTCGACAAAAAAATACATATAAGGCGTATAAAAAACAAAAATTAAAGTGGTTTTAAATATATGACATGCAGTGTATGTGTGACTACTAACTTTTAATTGAAAAGCAAGTTTGTTTTTCCAACGAAATAACACAACAACATTAAACTTGTTATTGAGAAATTTTTAAAATAGACACATGTGTTTTTAAAATTGCGTAAAAACAAATTTAATGTTAGTGCGTAGTATTAAGACTCTAGTTTTATTTCTATTGAAAAATTATTTTTCTAGCTTAAAACTTTAATAAGTTCTAATGCCGAGTACACACTGTGGCATTTTGTGGCATCGCAAGCAAAAAATAAAAGTGGGAACTAGTGGCAACGTTTGCCATTTCCGATATTTTTCGTTGTGGCATTACCACACAAACTGTTTATGCATCTCATGTAGACAGTTGTGAGAATAAGTTGGCAGCACTGCAGACACAAATATAAAATGTCAGCGTGGTGACATTTTCTCGCATTAAGTATATATAGATATAGAATTTTAAATGTATGCGGTTATAAAAATTTAAAAGTATGGAAAACGAAAAAGAAAGTGAAAAAGTACAGTACGCATGACATGACGACATACCTTATTCAACTTGTGGAGATTCGTGAACCTGTATGGGATCATCTATGTGGCATTTATAAGGATAGAAATGCCAAGGAAACTGCATGGGCAGAAATTTCGGTGGAATCAGTCTTCATGCACAGGAAAATTTCAAACCAACTTGAATCCTGCTTCCGTAAACTGGAATGTAGAGTACAATGGAATCCTTTGGTGGCGCGCATATTAAGCCCTGGTCTTTTCCAACACTTTCTTTGCAATTTTTTAGATTTTAAAAAATTTTAAACTTAGATAATAAATGTCATTACATCAAAATTAGTTTCTTGATGTAGACAATGATGCCGCATTGCCATTATTTAGGAATGGGAAACTTTCCTGTCACAATGACACAACAAAATTGTGTGTTATCGAAAAATTGATGGGGACGGCATTGCATACATATAAAAATGACACTAAAAAATTACAACACATGAAATGCCACTTGTAAACTCAGCCTAATAAATAAATTTCATTGCGCTTGCAAATATATTTAAAAAAAAAGTTCGAACTAAACCGACTTAGACTTCAAAAATATTAACGCTTTGGTTAAAAATAATTTATCTTGATTAAAATCGAACGTTTTTGTATTTTTAAACTACATTCGACGACAGAGTTGCCAACCTACTTACCAGCTACTTCGAAGAGCTCCGCTGGTTTTATTTAACAGACATTTACTTCTTTTTGACTTCTTGTGACAGCACACAAAACAAAAAAATACAAGACAAAATTAAAATATGCATATAAAAAAAATTTAAAACGCCTAAAGATATGCCACATTATGCTTTACTACAAAATTATGTTGCCATACTTGTAACATAAAAACCATGTAACCGTTTTTTTCGCATTGATGAAAAGGATGGGAATCTGAAGCACCAAAATGAAATTCGAACGGAATCAAAACCATTCCGAACGGAATCTGTATATAAATTATTCAATGTAGCCTGTTACATTGCCTAGAGGTTGTAGAAGACGGAATATGGAAACAGCAGCAAGCAAACCGACAAATTACGATTGGGAAATTGTTTTTTTTTTAAATCGGAAATTAGTAATTAAAAAAGAAAAATCCAATGCTTTGACACAATTACTCTCTTCATTATTTCTGTTTGGATATTTTTCTTCCAATGCATTTTTCTTTTCAATCAATAAATTCAATAGATTTTTCTTAGCAGTCAACCTTAAGTACGGTTTGCTTTTTTAAATTATAAATATATACATATATACACATATATATATATAAATAATTTTAATTTTTTTCAAATATTTTCTAATGCTAAAAGTTTATTTTTATACAAATATTTTCTACTTGGTTTTTATTCTTTGCGTTTTCTACTTAAACAAATTTAATAGACTTGTTTACCTCATTTCTGGCTTTTGGCGCTTCGTTACGCTTTTGCATCTATTTGCTAGCCGGAATATTCATTCATCTTGCACTTGCAACTTTTGTAATGTTTATAAATTGTTGTTGCTTTTATTTAGTTTTTGTTTTCGTTTTTCTTTTAAAAGGTAGACTTCAGCTTCCCTAAGTTTCTGTTTTCCTTTGTCTCCCTTTTACCAAGTAGTCGTGGTTGTTGGCAAGATTTATTTCTTGTTGTTTAGAAGTTTGTCTTTCCCTTCATGTTATTTAATGTTGGTTTTGGCAGCAGAAGCTGGGTTTGATTTTATATTTCTGAGACCTTTGCAAAATGTTAAGTATTCCAATTTATGCGTAGTGGTTAAAAAAAGAGGGAGAATGAAAATAAAGTTAAAGTTAATGAACCATTATAGTTTGACTATAAGTTATTACCAGTTTATGGTCGGAGAGTAAAAAGACATTGTTAAGTAAATATTTATTGGTGAGTTTAAGAGACGGCAGTTTGTGAAAGCAGAGGAAAAACCTTTCAAGTAACATTTTATTTCTTTGCTCGTCATGGTATCGAAAACTAAAAAAAAAAAAAGAAAAAATCAAGAAAAACTGAAGTGCATGAGAGCAAAAAAAAAAAAATGCAGGAAGTTGTGGATTAAAAAGTAAGTATTAAAAAAATGTTGTTTCTTTTAAGTTTTCAATAAAGGAAAGGAGCATTTATTTTTCTTTTTTTTTAAGATTTTAATTCCAATGAAGGATGTGAAAAAAATTTTTTTTTTAAATTTTAATTTTTCCCATACAAGTTTCTTTGTATAAAAACTATTAAATTTTTACCTTGTTTTACACCATCAAAATGGTATAAATGAAATTTATTTGCTGGTGATTAAGCAATGTCTATATGCATTTCATTGTTGCTTTAACAAATCGTCAGTAGACTTCAACCACACATTTTGAACAGTCACAAACATCTTATCTTATGCACAGACTTTCATAAACTATTTGAGAATTCACAAATATTAATATTTTTGAATTTATATATATATATATACCTACATTAGACCTGGCGCAGCTTATATGGGGTTTCTTATTTTTGGCACCATCCAAACAGCCTGAAAATTTTGATACAGCAATTTTGGCATCAAATCGCATACCCACATGCAAAATCCAAAAAAAAAATTTAACGCCAGGTCTAGTATACATATATGTACATATTCCGCGTTTTTGTGAATAGCGTAGTCGAATAAGTTGTCTGTCTGTACGCAAAATCGGTGCTCCGTAACCCTCAGAAAGCTAGAGATTTCGATCTTGGACTGCTGTGTCAGAAAAAGAATAAAAAAATGGGTTTTAGGGTTGCAAAATTTTAACTTTTTTGGTGTATAAAAGTTACTAACTAACACTATTTTTTTTTCTGAGTTAACTAAACATACTTTATACTAAAAAAAATTGGAATTAAAAAATAGTAAGAGAGTTCCAGGACTAGAAATTTTTGATATTTTTGGTATATAAAAGTAACTAGAACTATTTATTTTTCTTTATTAATTAAACATAATTTATATTCCGGAAAGAAAAACATTTGCATTGCAAATCAGAAAAATCAAAAAGACGTTTCCAGAGTTGGAAAATCGAAACTTTTTTTTAGTATGGTGAACAAAGAGATTCTCATCTCTAAAGAAATTACTCGAAACACACATAAGCATTTGTGTAATTATTATAAAATTTATTTAAGTATCACTATTACTATTTCATTCAAGTTTCGATGATGGTATTGCAAAATTGTTACCACTTAAATATACATTAAATTTGCTTGAGATGTGACTTAATAAATTGCCTTTAGAAGCTGCAGATCTCTGTCAAAGTCACGCTCTAATTAATTTCTCTTTATATCTTTAAAAAAATGTAAAATAATATAAATATAAACAATTTCTTAAATGCCGAATGCTGAATAGGATATTCAACTATTGCTAACATTGAAAATAAAATATTTGAATTAAATATTTTATCTAAATACTACCCATAGTCCACTGCAAATTGCAATAGACTGAACAAATAAATGAACAATTTTTCTTTCACAAAATCAATATCAATGACGTACATGTGTATGTCGGTGAAGGTGTAATCGTATAAGATTCAGCACAGCCGAATATATTGCTGCTACTTGTTTTCTATTTATTTAACATATAAAATTTCTTAGCATATAAATATTTATTTAATCACAACAAAAGTTGTGTTACTTAACAACAATTTCCTTTTATATTTTTTTTAGCAAATTTTTAAATCTCCTGCTCTTGAAAATTTAATAAAATTAAAAAAGAACATTTTACGAGGACAGTTTGATAATTGCTTGACTTTCTGCAATATCTATTATGGTTCAATAGACTTTGTCGACTAATTCTTGCTGGACGACATCGTTTGGGCGAGGAGGAAGTTTGGTGTCATTTGTGCTGTTAAGAACACAATAAAACTCAGTAAATCAGTGAAATCGATGGCGCAGAGTTCCCATTTAAGTTATTATGCATTTTCTAGTTTTGCTGATTGTTATTTTTTTACATAAAAAATAATGTTTGATAAGCAAACCAAATTAATATTTTTTCCATTTTTGTTAAAATTAAAGAGTTTGTCAAGTAATTATTAAGCAGTCCTCGTAAACATTGTTAGTTTATTAGATAATGGAACTACGTACCATCAGAAATTATATCAAAAGTACTTTTTCTTATATCAAAAATAGCATACCAATAACAAAATTTTAAATGCAATAAAAAGAAGCAAAAGCACTAGTACAAGCAAAGTAGACGATAACTGCAAAAGTTAAGCGAAGACATGGACAACTGCGTTCCGAATGGAAATATTTTTGCAGCTGCACGTCATTTTGCTAGATTTATTTAAAGTTAATGTAACATGTTTTTGTTTGTAATTCGATTTTATGCATCATAAAACATTTTCTTCAAATGCAGCGCAGCTGATGACCAGCTAAGCAAACGATTATCAGTAGAGCAAGACAATTTTTTATTTGCCAAGGATTGTATTTTTTTTGTTTGCTAAATATTAGTAGATGCTTGTAAAGCTTTTCAAATCCAAGAGCTAAACTTTAATTGTGTTCTAAATTTTGCTGAAATCAGGCATACAACTCCTTTTAAATAATTCAAGTTAATTATACACAGAAAAAAAGTTTTCTTCACATGTCTAATTTTGCTAAAAGTTAAAAGTCCTTGTTGTAGTTTGTGCAAAATAGCAATTCAAATTCAGGTATGAAAATAAAGGATATATAATGGGTGGGTACATCCTTGAGCAGATTTCAGCAAAATTTCCCAGAAAGATTAAGAGCACTCTACTAGAAATTGCTTTTTAAGTTTGAATTGCATTCTGTGCATAATTGCTGCATAAATTTAATTTTGAAAATAAAGTATATTTGGTTGGAAGACAAATCCTTGAGCAGATTTCAGCAAATTTTTTCTCCGCGAACTGATAGTGCTATTCTTGAAAATTTTATTGAGACTTAATAATATTATGTAAATATTTGAAGCTGAAATTTAATGCATAAAATAAAGGATATATGGAAGAAAGCCACATCCTGGTAAAGATTGCAATGGAACTTTTAAGGAAGCTTAATAGTATTATTTCAAAAGTTTTTATTAAATTTTTGATGCAGTTGGATCATAGTAGTGGCTCAAATATAAATTTTTAAAATTAAGGACATTTATAAGGCATGCATGTAACTACGTATTTCTTAAAAAAAGCTTTTTAGAGATGTTAACAGCATCAATTCACATAAAGTACCTTACAAATGCTTAATTATAACTATAATTGCAATAGAACTTGAGTTTTTAAAATATCCCTGCTCATATTGGAAAATTATTTCCTAGTAGTGTATTTTTAATGAATTTTCAGAAATTTTTATAAAGTTTTTGTTGTCTTTTTACATTTTTGCAGCTAAACTTCAATTTTTAAGAAAAATGATATTTGGAAACTGTCCATATCCTTGGCCAGATTGAAACATTATTTGCACAAGAACCTTAGTAGTATATTTTCAGTGATTTTAATCAAGTTTTTGCTGCATTCTTTGCATTATTGTGGTTAGAATTCCATTTTAAAAATAAAGGATATATGGAGGGTAGTTATATCCTTGAGAAGATTGAAACATTATTTCTTTTTATCGTTAAAACTATATTTTTAGAAATTGTTATAAGGCGTTTGTTGCATTATTTGCGCAATTGCAGCTAAAATTAAATTTGAAAAATAAAGGATATATGAAGGCTAGTGATATCCTTAGGCTGATTGATACACTATTTCCTAGGATAGTTAATGGTGTGTTTTCATGAGTCTTAGTGAAGCTTTCCTTGTATTCTTTGCATAATTGCAGCTAAAGTTAAATTTTCAAAATAAAGGATATGTGAAAGATATCCATATCCTTGGACAGATTGAAGCATAATTTCTTACTATCTTTAATACCATATTTTTTAGAAATTGTAATGATGTTTTTGTTGCATTCTTTGCATAATTGCAGCTAAAATTTAATTTTCAATATGAAAGACAGCTGAAAAGTGGTCATATCCTTAAGCAGATTGCAACAATATTTCCTAACTTCTTTAATATTATATCTTCAGAAATTATTATAAAGTATTTGTTGAAATATTTGCATAATGGTAGTAAAAGTTCAATTTTCAAAATAAAGGATATATGGAAGGTAACGATATCCTTTGGCAGATTGTAACATTATTTCCTATGAGCCTTAATACTATATTTTCAGAAGTTCTAATGAAGTTTTTGTTGTATTATTTGCATAAATGCAGCTAAAATTAATTTTTAAAATAATGTCCTTGAACAAAATGCAACATTATTTAAAAATAGTGCATTTACATAAAATTTTATGAAGTTGTTATTGCTTTCTGTGCATTATTGCATTTTAAACTCAATTTTGAAAATAAAGGACATATGGAAGGCATCCATATCCTTGAGCAGACTGAAACAATATTTCGCTGGAAGCTAAGTAGTTATATTCTAGATATTGTTATAAAGTTTTTGAAATTTTCTTATTACTTTATTTCTTATTATTCACTCTTAAAATTAAGGCCATAAATTAGGAAAAATCTTGTACTCATTTGCAGTACTTTTTTTTCAAAAAAATCTATGTTGATAATAGATATGGTTTTAAAAATCCTCTTGTTTTGGTTAGAAAAATTATCTGTGCATTTAGCGTAAGCTTAATGTTTAATGCAAAAACTTGCTTGAACACAGCAAACCCAAATGAATTCGCAATTTTTTATTTTATTTTATTTTTTTTTTTCAATATTAAACTATTGTTAAATTTAATTGTTTTCGGAATTTCAGCTGCTTAGCATAGAAAATTATATTCTAGATCGTTTGGTGTTCGGTTTTATTACCGCACTGATTCAGTTTTCAATTTCTTTTGGCCATATTTTATGAGTCAAGGTTTTCTGCACGAGTGGATTTTGTTTGCTTTTGTTAGAAATGAAACGAAATTTTAGGCTATTAACTTGTCTTAAGAGTGTATTACGAGTGTATGTAAGTTTTACAGGAACATTTTGTTTAACACTTGTTAGAGATTAATCCAAAAAAATTGCGGAAATGAATAAAGAGTTGCCCAAAATTCATGGAAGTTAATTTTTTTTTTGTTGTGAGTGGTGGTAATAAAATGGATAATAAAATCTTAGCTTAGTTTTGCACACGTCACATAAAAATTAGCAGGAGATAAAGGACTAAAGATATTACGAATGTTTTACATGCAAAAACAAGCTTTACCAAGTAAAGCCCCAGAGTATTTCAAAAACTCCAATAACATTTATTGGACCAGGCCATGACAAATAACTAAGTTAGTCCTCTCTAAATTAAATCAAGAAAGACATCGTCTAGTTTTCATTTAGTCGCGGATTTTTTTCTATGAATTTATTTGAAGCGAAAAGAAAAAGCGATAAGAAATTAAGCCCCCTTGAGTGAAATTGTCCTGAAATATGTCGAAGACGAGGGCGCCCATCTAAGCCCTAAAGATAATTTTGTAAATCTGATGTAGTGTTCCAATTAAAATAAAATTATTTAAATTATTTCTTAATGGCATGTATTTTTTTTATTGGAGTTTAGGTTCGCCCTTTACCTATTTGCAAAAATAAACACAATGAAAACTGAGGAAGATTTGTTGGCAATTTTGTGTGCTCGAGGTTGAAATTACTTGAAAATTGTTAAAATAACTTTTAAGCTAATAAAACTACAGGGTATAATGAAATTTTGAAATAAAGTGTTACGCAAAAAAAATATTAAACTGGCAGTTTTTGTAAATATTGCAAAGAACATTTTATTCACAAAAAGAAACAATTTTTAATATTCTCAAACTTTTTGTCTGCGTTCATCAGGAATTTCTTCACATATATAAAACTGTTGATAAGACATAATAGCATATAGCGGAAGTTAAACAAAGGATTTCGGCTATGGAATCCAATCTGAGGCACAGTAGAGGCTGAAATTCTCTGATTTATATGGGATGAAGTTTTCATTGACAGTCAGAATGATTTGTTTTTGCTTGTGTCCGCTTAAGATTTGTCATATAACTTTAAAATGAATTGAGCAAAGTGTGACTTTGACTCGCACACGAAAGGTTCCGTACTATTTAAAACATGTTTAATTACTTAGTGAACTTTTTTTCGGTTTTTGGCGAGTTTTTTTTAGTTTTAGCTCTTTTTCTCAGTTTTGACGTTTTTTTTAATTTTAGCGTTTTTTTTAATTTTTGGCGATTTTTTTTGTTGTTCGTGACTTCTTTTAGTTTTAACGATTTATTTTAGTTTTCGCGCTTATTTTTCGTTTTGTTGATTTTTTTTTGGTTTTTGGCGATTTTTTTAATTTGGCGATTTTTTATTTTGGGATTTTTTAGTTTTAGCGCTTTTGAAAATTTCAAGAGTATTCCTCTTACATATAAACATTAGATATATTTTTTTGGTGTAGCCGCCAAAGCTTTAAACCTTCTGTGAAAATTTTAGGTCCGTAGCTCTTAAGATTATCAAGAAAACAGCCTGTGACGGTTAGACAGACAGGCGCACAGACGTGCAGAAGGACAGAGGGACATCATAGTGAAAACAAAAGCGTGCCTTTTCACCTTTGCTGTACAAAAAAGAAGTTTATTTTCTTATAAAAAAAAAATTACGTACTGAAATGTGAATTTTTTTACCGGGTTTTCTTCTCCTTGATAAAATAAAGACTTTCAATAAATATTTTGTTAGAAAAGTTTTATTTTTTGTTTTCAAAAATTCTCTCTGTTGTAAGAAATTGTTCATGGTGTTAAGCAAATATTTATTTCTTATCAGAAATAATATGAACATTTCGTATGTTCAATAGGAACTTGCCAGGCTTAACACTTCCTTTTAAAATATCCTGTAGCTAAAGAAAAGTTAGACAGCAGAAGACCATTATCAAATTTTGTTAGTTTATTTGTCTGAAACAATTTTCATTTTAACTTCACAGTTGCTTAAACTTTTTCTTTGCTAAGGTGTTAACAATGCCTTTTGTACTTGGTATTATAACTAAAGACACACTACACACATACATGTGTATAAACGTTTATATGTATGTATGTACATATGGCTGTAAGTAGATATGTAAGAAAGCTAAATTACCTAATTGGCTGGAAATTTTTGGCATTTAAATATTAAGGAAATATTTGTATAAGTTTATTATGTTGAATGGATTGAAGGCGTACTTGAAAATGTTACAATGTTAAATGGGAGTTTCTATCGCACAGTGGGGCGATAGAAGCAATATTAAGACATATTTTAAAACGCTATTGTGAACTTCCTAATTTTGTTTGACTGTATTCGCATAGAACTGCGGCTTAAGAAAACCCCACAAGAGAAATTATGATGGGATCAAATCGCAATTCATATCAGCTTTACATGAGATGGCAAGACTCTAAAATCGTTCGTGCATTACATTATAAACTGAAGGCTAATTAGTGTCGTCCTTTTGGATCCAAATGTCCTTGGTGTCTGCATCATTCAATTATAAACAAAATAAGCTATAAGTCATCAACGAAAATCCCTCGCCGTTGACCGCAATATTGTTTTGCAAGAAAAAAGTACCGATGACGCCGCCAGCGGAAAATCCACTACAAACCGTGACGTTTTTTGTGATGCTTTGGACACTCTCGGATCTCATTATATTGGTATAATCCCAAATTCATAAATGTTGTTTGTTAACGTACGTATCCATCCAGAAATGGGCCACATTGCTGAAGATAATTTTTCCCTGAAAACTAAAAATTAGAAACTTTCGAAAATATCCACGATGGGTCACTAGTGCTGGATGCAAATTTGCGAAATGTCATTGCAACATAAAAAGAGAAATTGAAATTGTAAGTAAAGGAAATGACCTCTTGACACGTAATTAGAAATTCCAAATTTTTTTTTACAAAAATTCAAATTTTTATATTTTTACTAAATATGACGTAATTTTTTTATTTATTTTTGACCCTGATTAACAATTGAACGCTTAATACGTTTGGTACAAAATTTTATTGATGATATATGTGACCTTCTCCGGGAAAAGGGACTGACGAAAAAAAAGCAATTTAAAACCAAAAAAAAATTTTAATATTTTTCTAATTTTGATCGATTTCCCAAGTTCGTTTTGTACGTTTTTATGGGGTAAATAAGTTTTTTTTATCAGAAATCTAACTCATTTCATCTTATTCTACATATTTTTAGGTACCAGAATCCACTCTTAAGTCCAAACCCGATTTTTGACACATTAGGTCCCTTTTCTCGGAGAAGGTCACATATATTGAAAAAAAATCTTTGATTTTTTTTGGCCTAAGGGCGCCACTTCCTGCCAAAACATCAACCGACTTCAATGCAAAGATCTGATAGAAGAAAATACGAAAAAGTACGTGAAATATAAAATTAAATTTTAATAGGCGTGACTCCACCAATTTTTTTTAAATGGAAGATTGTGTGTATTTTTGAGCTCAAGGCGAGTGGAAAGTTTCGTAAGAATCTGTTAAGTAGAACTACGTGAAATATAATAATAAACTTTAATGGACGTCGCCCCACCCATTTTTTCAAGTTCAATTAATTATTGTAATTACAAGAACCAAAGATGTTTGCTAGCTTTCGCAGCAATCAAAGAAGTAGAATATCATAAAATCAAATTAAAAAAATTTTTACGAGTACAATTGGACCAATTGGGAGCTATACCATCTCAAAAAAAAAAAGAATTTTTACAATCGGTCTAAAATGTACCGATGACTTGATAACCTCCTCCTTTTTTTTGAAATCGATTAAAAAAAAAACTTAAAATCTTAAAATTTTTTTCAATCTAATTTATTATAAACAAGGCCTGAGAAAAGGAAAAACATATTTTTTTTAAGATGTAAATTTTGCTTAATTTAAATAAATAGTTCTCAAGATTTTTGCCAATTTATTTGTAAACTACAAAACACGTTCTTCGCTGAAGCGACATAATTTTCGAACTTAATTTTTTTTTGCCAAAATCTGTTATTTGCGATTGAAAATAATCGATTTTCGTTAAAAAAACCAAACACAGTTTTCACAATTATGGCTCGGAATAAAAAAATTATAACAAAAGGGAAATAAAACCATGAAGAAGTTTCTTAAGACTTTCAGCAGATACTTTGTTTCGTTGATTGATAGTAAAATGGAAAAAGTCCTCCGAATAATGTCCGAACAGAACACATATTTTGATACAATTTTTTTTTTGATCAGTTACGCGTGTTTTTGAAAGCTGTTTGCTTCAATGGCAATTATGCAAAATAATGAATGATGAATGAAATGACAGGTTATTTAACAGATTCAACTTGCACAATATAGCGCCTGACTTCCGTCAATTTGCGAGAGTTTTATTTTACTATAAAATATCTTTCTAATATTGGTTTCCTATAATTAAGTGAAGTAAAAAATAAATGTGTTTCACAAATTAAAAAAAAAAAAATACACGTGTTTACAATCACTTAAAAGTTCCTTTAAAACTCGCCCACTCCATAAAATCGGTTTATTTTCTAATCCAAAACAAGGCTACTGTAGATTTACAAAAGAGTTACAACAATTACGCAATAAAAGTACAAAGTGAATTTGTTAACAAAATCATTTAAAGCCAGCAAATAATGGGAAAAAAGAAGGGAAGAGTGCAAGAGAAACAACTTTACAAAATCCAAATAAAAAGAATGAAAAAAAATAATAAAATTAAAAACATTTCAATCAATAGGACAAACTTAGTTTTAGTATTGTGATGAACAAACTTTTTTTTTTTTTGCTGATGTTGCTGTTAACCGCTTGACTTTTGTTGGCACTCAAACGTGTACAGGAAAATAAGGGAATAGGAAAAGCATACACACACATACTCGTACAAAAACATGCAAATAATTGAGAGTGAATAAAAAAGAAAGCCTTCTATTAACCAAAGCACGCTTTATTTTTTAAGGTGACCTTTTTTAACCCTCAAACAAATGACAGGCCGATTTTGTAAATTGCTTTAAACTAGTTTTTTCCATAATAGCGCATAAGGTAAGTAGCTTTTTTTTACTAGTTCTCCATTTTACCTATAAACTATTCAAGAAATTGAGCAAAACTGATCTAGAACATATTATCAGCTGACTTACTGGCAACGCTGATTTTAAAAGATTAAAATGAGAAAACGGTTACGTGAAGCGAGAGATGTACAGAGAGAGAGATAGAGAGAAATAGCTGGAGAGAGAGAAAGAGAGGAAGACAAATTTACACACATAAAAATATACCAATGTAAAAATAACATGCAAAAAATTTTATTGCATTCATACTAAATTTGCAAGAAATAATATATTTTTTAAGTGTGTTGATGTTTATTTACTTTGTTCACAGCTTCAATGCAGTGTTTCGCTTGGTTGTGTGACTTGTTCTTGTGCTCGTAAGTACCCCACAAACTTCGATTTGTCAGAAAAAACTTCCTGCTGCTGGCTAGTTGGCTGTGTTCTATTCTTGTAGTCAAAGGGTGGCAAGTTCGAACCCTGGAACAAGTCAAAGTAGCTTTGCAGTTTGTATTTTTTTTCAACTATAACTTTCATTTCAAACCAATTTTATGTTAAGTGATCAATTAATGTTGAATTAAAATTTTATTATTGGTGGTATATACATAATTAGTGTGTATTTAAAGAACATTTAAGAATATTAAGTGCGATGAGTTCCGAGCTCAAATCTTGGAAGTGCTGGCAATTACAAAAACATTTTCCTGCTGTCTGTCTCAAAACAGAATAGATAATTAATAAAATACAATAACTACACATTTAACTAAATTCATGTTGTTTCAACTTGAAATTACTTTGATTCAACATAATTTTCGTGTTAATTCAGTATTTAACTTACGTTGTTCCAACTTGAATAAACATAATTCTTCATTTTGATTTAATAGTACGAAAATGTTGAATCGACATAAAATAAAGTTATTACAAAGGGAAACATTTTATTTTGAAGATTACTGTTAATCATGTTAAATTAATATGAAACACATATGAAGCAAAATCATTAACAAAAAATATTAAATATGTATGCTTATGTATGTTTATACATATAATATTTCAACGTGAATATATATCGCACACTAAATTGTAAATAATCACTCAACTCACTGAATAAATTTGTAACGACAGCAAAAAATACTTCTGCATCATTGTCTTTTTCAACAATACAAAAAATTTCAAATGGAAATTCCCATTTTCATTTGGAATTTTCTCAATTTCAAACTGAAATTCCCATTTTCATTTGGAATTTTCTCAACTTAAATGAAAAATTGTGTAGACGAACTTTCATAGTTATGGGCTTAAATTAAACCTTTTTAAAATTTCCTAAACGGCAACGCTGTTAGTATGTATACACACTCACAGTTAACTTGCGTGTTGCCTTTAAAATCCTTCTCAGCTGATTGCATGTGTGTATTTTGCCATGTTTTATTTTATATTTGTTCCCCCATTGTTATTTACGTTGGCAAAGTGCTCCTTATTTCACTTAAAAGCCAACAAGCATTTAATTTCAACAGCGACACACAATGATCGTTTTTCTATTGTTGTTGCCATTGTTGTTGCTATTGCTGTTAACAATGACTGAGTGAGTGAGTGATTTAAATCAGTATGCAAAAAGACAGATTGTTAGAAAATGATTTGTTTTTAATGGTTAAATTGTTTGTTGCCTGTGCATTCTAGTGTTCTATTGTTGCAGCCATTTGCCAACTAGTTATTCAAATAATACCAATCAAACAATAAAAATCGGTTTTGCTGTTTTGTGGGTTCTATTAATGAAAAAGTAACAAATTTAAAATAAATTGATAATTTTATAACAGTAAACCAAAAAAAAATAAAAAAATTGACTTCTGCACTTTTCCATGAAAAGCCTGGAATACGGATCTTAAAATAGTAATTTCTTGAAAACTGTCTTAGACAATTTATTATCATCATACAATTAATTAAATGTTAGATTGAGTGTTATATATTTTTTTAAATTAAAACTTTTATTTCAAAACAAATATTTAGTAGGAGTTCATGCATTACATTGCTTAAATATAATTAAATTGATTTGTAAAATGTTTCTTCACTTCTTATTTGTTTTCGTAATCACTTTAAATTGCATTATTAATGAATGTAGTTTGTGTAACAACAGATATACCACAAGCACTTAAACACACACACACACATTTCTGGAAGTCAGACCTTCGTCATAAACACACACCCACCCACAATGATCAACAAATACACAAATGCAAGCAGACACACGCACAGCACAGCACATCACAGCACAGAAACCTTGGCAGCCACTAATTTAAATTTCATTACATTTAGCGTTCATTAGCGTTGCCCGGCTGCTGCCCACATTTTGCGAAGCACTATAGAGCAGCTCATAAATATGCGAAGTGTCTGTGTTGTCCTGTTGGGTCTGTTCATGCAAGAGTTTTACCGCCTCCAAGTAGGCTTCATATTTTTCTGAGTTTTCAAAATCCAACTTAAAATCATCATACAGCTGTTGAATTTGCTTAAGTGGCCGGGAACGTTCAGCGTAGAGTGAGGTGGGAGCGTGGGGCAGCAGTATTTGCCACTGCTCCTGCAAGTAATCGATAAATTCAAAATTACTAAACAAATAGGCCATAACCAAGTCCAAGCCTTTTTCCTTCAGTTTAAAAGAGATTTCGATTAGATCGTGTTGAGAACCCTCATGACTTTGGATTTGTTCATAGTCCACGGCCAAATGATTTTGCAAGTAGTCATAGAGGCGCTGGCGTTTAGTATAGAAGTCAGTAATATTGAGCAGTGCGTCTATTTCTACTAAGATTTTGCGCAAAGCGTCCGAGTGGGGAGAAGCCTCCTCGTCCGATTGAGGTTCCAAGACTTCCAACAATAATTTTCGTAGGATTGTCAAATAGTCATTTATGACATCTGAACCAGCCTCGTTAACTTTTTTATACAGCTCAATGCCGAAATCTTTTACATCGACGAATACCGTTTGATTATCCAAAATGTGGCCCACATTTGACTTTTTGATGGAGGCCAGTTGAGTGGTTTTCGAATAAAAATTGTGGAGTGCAGCAGAAGCTCTTTTGCCAGCCTTAAATTGTTTACAGAGATAAAAATAACGCATTTGATACATTTCGTCAAAGCTTTCATCGTTCACTTGAGAGAGTTTGTCTTTCAGTTTCTTAAGGAAAATAACATTTCTCATCACATACATGCTTTCACGACTGATATCTTTATTTTCGTCCAAGTCCAAATACTGTTTTATGAAAACAATTTTGGGCTCTATTCTTTTAGAATCCACGGCTAACTTAAGTTCTTTAGCAAAGTCGTCTGTGATATTTTCCGGTTTTTCTACTTCGTTTAAAAAATGATCCAAATAATCATTTGCTGTAGTTTCCATGGTCGTGCTGATTTTTTGCAGAAACTCTCTTTGAAAGTTGCGGGAAGAGAGTAATTCTTTGTTTTGGGAGCACTAAACAAGAAAAAAAATAAATAAAAATAAATTCATTGCTTTCGAGTGCTTAGTATTGTCTTAGCATTACCTTCAACTGCATCATTAGACTAGTCCATGTTATAAATATTATATAAAAAATTTTCATATTTTTTATGGATTTTATCAATAAAAATAGAATATAGTGCTCGCTGTTTATTTTTATATACAACCTGTTTTATGTCTGTCTATACGCTGACTATAGCTTGATTATTAAGCTTTAAAATTCAAATTCAAAATCGTTTTGCTTTTATTTTTATTTTTTGTTGGGGTTAAGGTCACTGCGTGTTATCAATTTAATGTTTGCAGTCGTAGTAGTTTTTCTAGCTTGAATACTAAAGCATCGCAGTCAATTTCAAATAAACAAATAAACAGCTTCTTATATTCACTTATAATTTCTAATATGTAAATATTTTATAAATTCATCGGGCAACCAGAATAAGCTGGTGCAAAAAATACTTGATAATATACATTTCATTTAACCTCACAACTATTTTACTCTTTCTCTAAGTAATTGTTTGTTTGCGTTTGGGAAAATCTTGCACTTTTCTTGCAGAAAGACTCATTGGAAAAATAAGTTGAACTTTGTAATAATTAATTGAGCAACTTTACACATTTCTCTTGTAAAGTTTAAAACAAGTTATTCGAAACACGATTGCAGTCACTTAGTACACCGAAAAGAAACCCTTCATTAGATCCATGAATCTTGTCATTAATAACAAGCTAACGTAAGAATTTATTGTATTACCGAAGAATATTTTGTTTCATGTACATTATGAATTTCGTGCATAAAATAAAAGCTGGCAAATAAACTAATTAAAAATGTCTCTCATACAATGAAGAATTATTCACCCTTATTACGAATAAAAGTTCAAGTGAAATGTGTTCCCTTTCCTCAAAATTGTTATCAGTTAGTATACTGTTTTCTAATTTTGTTCACGGGAAATATTTCACATGAACAAATTGTTCGCCTTTTACTCCCGATAAGGATGATTAATGATGCTATTTCAGAAGTTTATATAAATTTATTTCGTTAGTTAATATTTATTTAAATAAATACTCCATTCTTTCTGTTAAAGAAAAATTTTATTTAAAAAAATTGGTGGTTAAGCACAGTCAACCGTATTTTTTATATACACAGAAAACTTTTCATCAAAATCTACGTAAACAAAGTTAATTTCATGTTAATTCTACATGCTTTACAATAATCTTTAAAGAAAATTTATACTTTTGAAATAACTTTGTTTCATTTTAATTCAAAATTCCAGTATTGTTAAATCAAAATGAAAAATCATGTTGAATCAAAGTTATTTTCAGGTGGCAGAACGTAAATTCGATACTGAAATATCACGAAGTTGCAACAACATGAATTTAATTCAATGTATTTTATTAATTATTTAACTTACGTGATTGTGTGTACTTGTATATTGGCACAGAGATCTGGAAAATTTTGTGTTGGAACTCGAACTCGTATGATTTTATAACTCGAACTTATTGCACTGTAGCCAACACGCTTACCGCTGCAGCATAAGCAACCTTAAATGGTTCTTAGATACTCGTACAAACTAAATAATATTTTAATTTAACATGATTTCGCATAAAATTTATTTAAAATTAGATTACTTAAAAATAAAAACACAAACTGCGAAACTACTTTGACTTATCTCCAGGATTCGAACTTGCGACCCTCCGACTAGAGATGGGCGCGTGTCCTGTGTTTTTTTTTCGTGATACGAACACGCACGCCTCATTAGCTGGGTCACACGAAATATAAAAAATATCTAAAAAATATGGCTGACTGTGCGATAGCAGCACACTGTTCGAATAAGAAATATAGCTGACTGTGTAATGGCAGCTCACTGTTATGGCGATTTTTTTATAAAATATATAAGCAACCAAATTTTGTTTGTATCCTTTGCCGAAATACGCATAATTCGACTTGACGTTTTATGACTTCCGATTTAATTAATTTCGAAATGATTCAAATTTGATCTTTAAAATTTATTTCATTAAAAATCAAGTACAAAGCCATGACTAAAGTAGAAGAAGATTTTTGTTTTTTAATAAGATACCAGTATGCCTTAAGTCATTTAATGGTTCTATATCTTTTTGGAATCATTAACTATTGCCGGAATCATTAGCTGCAATACTTGTTATACTCTCTTTGATACGTATGAACTTATTCCAGTACTTATGATAATAATCTTGTATTTGCTTCTTTCTTAAGGTTTCCTTCTAGTATGTCTTTTGTATATGTGTGGGTTTTTCTGGCTGATCACTCATGCACGCTGCCACAAACAAGCATTAAATAAACATTCACGCACACATGCACTCTCCTCTCCGACAAACAAATTGGCGAGGAAGTAGAATATGTTCCAAACTAACCAGCAGAGACAAATACATACATATTTAAAATAAACCACAATTAAATAGATGTACGCACACACACACACACAGACACA
Source organism: Nowickia ferox (assembly GCA_936439885.1). Taxonomy (NCBI): domain Eukaryota; kingdom Metazoa; phylum Arthropoda; class Insecta; order Diptera; family Tachinidae; genus Nowickia; species Nowickia ferox. The sequence goes on from OW387026.1 coordinate 7,476,616, forward strand.
GACGCATCCATAAGGCATTTAGAAATTGTAACAAGTATGGCTACATGACTGTGGCTGTAACAACAACAAACAACAGCTACTACAACAATAGCACCAAACACAACAACATCGTTTGAGCATCATGCAAATAGGAACAAATTATAATGTTGTTGATTTTAATGTTAAACATTATTAAGTCCACGTTTTCGTTATTTTATAAAAAGGGCAGGGAGGGAGGAGGGTCTAACAGCAACATTCGCTTGTTGCTTGCTTCCTTTCAGTGTTAGAAAATTAATCTTGAGAATGAATGTGCGGTAGGACAATTTGTAAAGAGATCTTAATGCATTTGTTACTTTGAATTTATGTAAGTACAAAAGTCTGAATTTATTTTACATCTTTGACTTGATATTAATTTGAAACATGGTAAACGTACGGTGCTATAAAAATACACTGACCGTTGGTTATACAATTCAGCTTATGCCAGTGGTCGGGCAAAATGCTTCAACTTGATAAATAAGATGGCAACAATTTTCTAAATGATGTTGGTAGAAGATTTAAATTGGCTTCCTTCCGTTTGCTGCTTTGACTCAATATAATGTTTTGTGGCATATTTGCATTATGTATGGGCCTGAAAGTGAACTACATACATATCGCTAATTTACACAAAAAACCTCATAACTAAAAAAATTGAATTTATGAATTAGTGATGTAGAACTAATCCTTCCATTGCTCTTCTTAATACGGAAAAATTGCATACAAATATCTTGAGTGAAAAATTCAATTTTATTTTTCCATTAAGTTGTGTGTAAATTGAAAACAGGAAAACTGGGTTCTTTTTGAGTTATGATGTTGTTTGAGTAAATGAACTATATGTGGCCTTTGTGGCTTATTCTCATAGATGCACGACCTTAGTGGGCAGTTTCTATCACCTCCATATGAAATGACCAGGCCCTAAAATCACTACTGCAGTATCTCCATTGCGTCATGACGTATGTGGCGCGTAGCCTTAGCCTGTTGAAACCACATATCCTTGATGTCCATATCATCCAATTCTGGTCGCAAGTTGTAATAATCGATCTCTAACGCTCGCCGTTGAAGTTGATGACTGGCCGAAATTGGAAAATTTTATTTGTTTCAACAAGAATGGAGCCTCAGAAGATGATTGACTTTTCGATGAAAATTAAGGTCAGTTTCGAACTGTTCTACGTCCCATTAACCGAACACACGTCGTTCTTCGTGAAACAGTTGAATTTTTTACGTATGCCGACCCAAGTTACGACTCAAATAAGTCAAGCTGTGAACTGCCAAAAGGAGAACTTGTATGTGCTCAGATTCTGCAGCACACTCTTATGAACAGCGGCGAAGAAAAATTCGCATAAGCAATTTTTCTTCTTGCTGACGTCCACGTCTTAGTTTATTGTTTACTGAACCTTATGGCAAAATAGTATTTTTGCTGAAAATGATTTTTTGATAAAAATAAAGGTCAGTTTTAAATTTTTCCAGGGTCCATTTGCACGTTATATGTCGTTATAAAACGAAAAGGTACAAAGTGGTCTTAATGAGGTATTTAGGGAGTCTAGACACGTTCAGATGATATTGATATACTTACAAAAGTTCTTCAGCTTTACCAGGGCTACAACTATGCCAAATATTGTTAGCAAAAAATCAATTTTTTCCTTAATTTTTGTCAAAAACGGCACGAAGAAATATTTTTGTTGGCATAAGATGGGAAAAAGATTTATTTTCTACACTCTTAGCTACATTATTGCCATATACATATATACACACAAAAAAGCAATATGAATGAGTTTGTAATATTAATTAAAATATTTGTAATATTAATTAAAAATTAATTAAATTTTCACCTATAAACAATTTGATAATATCAATTAAGTTTTTCCACTCAAATTAATTAATACAATTAAAAATTTAATTGAATCAATTAAATTATTAATTGAAAACATTAATTGGTGAATACTTTTTTCTGTGTACAAACTGTTGTGACCATTTTTTGAGGGTGAAGATTTTCGAAATTTTGGAGACCCATAAAAAAAATTGTTCAGCAAGAACGCCAAACTGAGTATATGGTTTTACTACCCTTCGGTAGTACTATCGAACCTATAAAGTCAAGACCGTGTATTTTTCCAAAAATCTTTATTTGTTGCATATTAAAATCTTTACTCTACATTTTGTGTCTTAGTTTGGATACAAGGTGATCATAGGAGCTTTTAGTTTTTCTGCTAAATTTATCCTTTTTTTGACATTAATATTTAAACTTAAATCTTCTTTCATTTCAATTGCTTATTCCTGTTGTTTTTATGTTCAAACATAAAACCAAATGAAATTAGGTTCAAGTCTATTAAAAAACAAAAATTATATTACGCTTCATTTCAAGTTGATGATCAAATTCAAATTATTTCTGTTGGCAAATAAATTCATGGGTATTTTTATTTTATTTTTGGCTCAATTTGTTGCTAGAGCAATTGTTAAATGTGACTGTAGCAGCCGCGGTATGAGGCTGTTGTAATATGTAACAGCATAATTCTGCTGCAAACGGCTGCCTCGAGTGCTGCCATCGCTGCTGTTTCCGGTTTATTATTTTTTTTTTTTTTGGTTTTGTTACGGTTAGTAAGTTTATTGACAAAATAATTTTTATGAATACCAAAGTTCACCCAAAATTAACGTTCTTTGATATTATTATTTTTGGTTTTGCTATACTAGTTAAATTTGCTTTCACTGGGTCTATGAATATAAAAGGATGTCATGGCTCTCTTGTTAGTAAATATCACAGTAAATTGCATAATATTAATAAAACCCTCAAAAGTATGCTTTATTTTATTTACTTTATTTTTTTTCTAAGTTAGATAAAATTTGTGATTGCCCTGCTGCTAATGCTTATGCTGTTGCTGCTCATTATTATAATCACTGTAAATAATTTGTGTTTTTTTTAATGCTACAATGTCCTTTAGATGAGGCGCAGTATTCCCTTTGCGTTCATTTGTGTATTTTAGATAAATAAGGAAATGGTAATTGTTTTCTCTACACTCTGCTACAAAGCTTAGGCGCATACAAATTAAATTTTTTTACTTTTATTATCATGATGCTGAGAGGCACTAACGAAGGATGTGTAAGTTAATGAGTTGGGGGTATTGTGGTTGTTGGTGTTTGTGTTTTTTTTTCTGAAGGAAGTAATTAAGCCATCGAAATAATATTTATTGTTAAGTGGTTGAATTAATGGCAGTGGAAGTTGAACATATTGTGTGATTTGCACAAAAATATTTTATAATTGTCACTGGAAATGGGAAATAAGCAAATTGAAGGACGAAGTTTTGATACTGAGGTTGTATTTTTTTCGCTGTGTATAACTTACAAAAAGGTTAAATAGCAAATATACTTTTTGACATTTGTGATCAGTATATTTTGGCAAATCATCATTTTTTTTAACAAACGCAAACCGCGAAGCGATTAGCTTGTCTGCAGAAAACACCTAGAGTCTGTGTTGGGAATCGAACCCATGACCTCTGAACGGAGAGGCTAGCATCACTACCACTCAGAGAAAGTGGCCAAAAATTGCACGTTATGTATAAGGCCGTAGTCACTTATGCATACGGCCTAGCCTTGATGCTGACAAGAGACTTTCTATCAATCACTTACATTGAAAACAATAAAAAATTTCCTTATTTTATTGTTGTTTTTAAATAGAAGTTTTCGATGCAAATTTTCTAGTCGACATCGAGGTCCAGGCCTTAATGTTTTGTTTTCTTTAGTTCAGTTTAAGTATATTCATAATTTCCTCATACTTTGATTCTTTCACTTATAACTTAAAAAAAAAGTTAAATTAAAAATTTATTATATGTGGTCTTCTCCATTTTTGTGCAGCCATGTTTGGCAAATCCATTTTATTAAAGTATGCTTTAAATAAATTAATAAATTAAAAGTTTCTTTTGTATTTATTTTTGTATTTTTCTTCCATTGCAGTTGAAGAGGATCCTGAATTTACTGATGTCATAGACAACATTACAGTACCTGCTGGTAGGAATATTAAATTAGCCTGCTCCGTTAAAAATCTTGGCTCCTACAAGGTAAGGCTTAAAAACAATTCTAATTTATTCAGTAAACATTTAAACTATTCATATTGAATATTTTATTTTAACACAAAACGTTTAGTGGGTTTGTAATTGGGGTTGCTTTGTTGTAAAATATGTTTTTGAAATGAAAATCCTTGTGGCTGTGTAAACTGGAGAAGAGTTTTTTAAGTTTCCTAATATTAGGCTGCTCCTCAAAATATAGTTTAGTTTTAAAATTTTATTTCATTAAACGGCTTCAGCGGTTAAATGCCTTTAAGATGATACTAAAGGGGTTTGTGTTATTTTCCTTTTCCATGAAAAATACTTTTTGCCATAGTTTTTAATTAGCTACCCTAATAGTCTAGCTATTCTAATGTTATAATACGTAAATTAAATTCAATAGAATTATGCTAAGCTCATGCATTTCAAATGTCAATAAGGGAAATATAAAATTGTTTGAACAAAAAAAAAATTGATTATCGACAACAAGAAATATGTAGTTTTTGATCGTTTTTATTATTTTATTTGAATAAAGTTTTCTTTGTGGCTCTTATGGTAAAATCATATAAATGAGAGATATTTGCCTAAATGGACATAAGCACAAAGTAATAATATTTTGATTTAATGAACGTATATTGCGAGCATTGAATGTCATCAAAGTAAAGAAAAAACTAAGAAACCTAAACCAGAAAAAAACCAGAAAATGAGTTTGAAGTTTTAAGTTTACACACAACTTAATGGAAAAAGAAATTTAGTTGTTCTCTCGAGAGTTGAGGAAACAAGATATTTGTATGAAATTTTCAAACAATATAAAGAAAGACATGAGGATTCTGTATCCATAACTCAAATATTCTTTGCTTTTCTTTGATTAAATGACTAATAAAGCACACTTGAAGTACAAATTATTATTATTTTTTTGCATAAGGGGGAAAAAAGTCTTTAATGTTATAATTAGACACGAATTTTTCTTATAACATTAATTCGTCTGGTCCAGGCTGCTGATGTTACTTTTTATCTGTGTTATAGCATCGGTGCTAAGATAATAGCTTGAGCAACTTTATTTTAGAAACAAATATCACTTTTGATGGAGCCCAGGGATATACCAACAAAGATCTCTCTGTCTTTCTCTGCTGAACAAGCTAAACATTTTATTGCCTGTTTACCTTTATTTTTTAGGTTCAAATATTTGCAATTAAATAAAAAGTCCCAAGTGTAGTGTTCTTGTCCAATCAGAACATTTTGTTACTCAATTCTGTTATTAAGATCTTTTAAATATTCAATGTTAAATTATTCACTGCTGGAATACCACGATGTTGATATCGCTGCTCTTTACAAAGTGATTAATTCTACTCAGCTCTTTGGCTTTTACATAGACCTTTTAACATTTAACAGAAATCTTGCAGAGTAATGTTAAGCGACCCATACACTACAACAGCATGCACGCGCAATCAAGCTATTGAGCAATCATGCTGGAAACACATAACATACCAGCAAATTGGTAAAATATTCACTTTTTTAAAAAAATCAAGAAGGTTGGTTATGAATACTGACACAGTTTTTGCTGCAATTTTTATTGATATTTTGTTAATATTAGCAGCTATGTACAACTAAAGTGCTCAAATTCTATATTCCATTGCAACAAATTATGTTTCAACAAATTATGATTTTTAAATGCATATTTACTCCTTGACAATTTTACTCGACTGAGCTAATTTCACCATACACAATATCAGCAAAATATCAAACTCTATTTGACATCGCTACAGCAAAACGTACAATCACACAAAATGCCCATACACGACCAAACCGCTGGTACAAACACTGTTTTTTGTGTATGTATGTATGTGTGTGCGAACCAAACACATATATAATCACACTTATGTTTGTGTTGGTGGTTCGTTTTTGAGCGTAATATATTTTTCTCACAGTATACAAAGGCTGCCAAGACTAATTTGTGATATATTTGTAAAACCCTAATTGGAGTAAATTTCTCGTGTTCGAAAAGAGAATAATGTCACATTTATTATATTTTATACCTAAGTTAATTTCAGATATGATATTTCAGGCTCTAAAAAGTAGAAAACCTTGAAATTAAACTAATTTAAAAAGAACCCATTGTTGTCTAGCAAAATTCGACTACACAACCGCACGTATGCATAGTCTGAGATTTAAGTGGTAGCTCTGGTTGTAGTAACAAATGAGACACATTGAATAAAAATACAAATTATCTCTCATTGCTCTCTTCATTATTGTGAGAGCACTCGCACGTGTGCGCGGTTTTGAAGATCACTGAAATCGAACATCATTATAGAACAGTGATCCGCAAAATAAAATATGCTTGTATTGGTGAGAAAAATGAGAGTAAAATAAAGATGCACTTGAAGAAAAGTTTTGTTATTTAAAATACATGCTGTGGTTATTTATTGTTTGAATATTTTTTATAAATAAGCAATTAAATAAAAACTTAAGTAATAATTAATAATTTCTCAGTGACGACTAAATGAAAGAGCATAAGCATGTGTGGGGATTTGTTGTCCACAATTGTGGTATGGTGTGCAGTTCACTGTTATAGAAGCATTGTTGTTGTTGGTTGTGTCTTTCTTCTGCTTTGGCTTATGTGTTTGTGTGGTTGTATATTTCATTATTAAGCTAATAATATCTATATTATCTATATGTGTATTACGTTTGTTCACGCATATTTTTGCAGCAATATTAAATGTTGAGTAAACAATAACATCACGCGTTGCTGCCATATAAAAGAGCCTAAGAAATGGTGTTAATTTTTCTACCAATGTTTTGTTCCTTCTTATAGCAAACAATTTTCCCTTGAAGTTGTAGTGTAGGACAAGTCTGTCAAGAATAAAATACACAATAAAATAGACTCTATTATCTTAACTTAACTATTACAGCTAACAGCGGGTAAAGCAATCTTCCAAATGTTGGCTGGGTATGCACATGTGTGTTCTCTTCTGTCTGTTGATGTTGCAATATTGCAGTTTACTAGTTTCTAATTTTGTTTCTTTTTTTATGCATGCAAATATGTATGCATGTGTATATAAGTTTACTTATGTCTGCTTTGAAATTTCTCTATTATTTTGTCGAGTTTTGTTGCACTTAATATAAGAAAGTAAACATATGTATATAGTACTTGTTCATACACTCATTTTCTGTTCGGAATATTGAATTTCAATTGAAAATAAAATATGTTATGAATTGACTAAATAAGTTAAAATAGTTATGCTTGTATATTTATATACACGCTGAGAAAAGACATGGCCACAGCCTGACTTTCAATTTTAAACTTTTCCTTTACTACTAAATCATTTGAAAAATATTGTTGATACTTGCTTTTTAGCTTTTTTATATTTTATTGCTTAAAAAAGATTTATGCTTATGCTTGTTCGACCTTTAATAATTTATTACCCGTATAAAATTGCAAATTAAATTTTCACTACATTAGATGGATTTTCGATGTGAGTTAATTCTCTTAAAACTATTAATCAACAATATGTGTCTCTAATACAAACGACCAATTGACAGTATTTTTAAAATTTTTGCACATATTTTCACAATGTATTTCATGTTTTTCTTATATGCCAAAAAGTATGCAAATTATAAAATAACATAACAAAAGCCTATATGATATGCAATACAAAATAAACAAGCTGATAAAAGGAAAGAGGCAAATAAAAATATAAGCAAAGGAAGGAAAAACATTTTTTACATACAGGTCATAGGGAAATAATGTACATACTCATGTTTATATTGATGTTAAAGATTTTTATTTTAAAATGTTTTTTTTTGGCCAAAAATTCACTTGAGTATCTGAAAATTTTTACAAGTATGGTCATACTTGTATACTCTGCTTATACATATGTTAGCCTTTTTCTTTATTTAACTCTTATTAATTTCATGCCATGCAGGTAATAGTTAAAGACATCATTCTAATGGAATTTAGTGACAGATAAAATTTTATCAAGAAGAAAAAAGCCCAAGAATTTCACACACAAATAATAAAATAAAATGTTGAGCTCTTTTGAACAGAATTTTACAAACAAAACGTGACTGTGCATGCTAAAGTAGCTAAAAGATACACAAATTATTTATAAATGCTTACAAAATACAGGGTATTTTTACAAAGAATTTTAATTTAGGCTGTTTATTTTAACTCAAGCATGTTTTACACTAGAACTTTGAAAATATAATTTGAAAGATAATTTCTTAGTTTAAAATAATATTGACATGAATTTGATTAAGAGTTATTTGTTTAGCCCAAACTTGAACAAAAAAGAAAACAAAGAATTTAAAGAATTAAACTCTTGCATACTTTAGGGCTTTATGCATTTAACATATTTTATGACTCAATGGGTTTTGGTAAATTCTAAATACTTAAGAAAACTTTTTTAACGAAAAGAAATTTAATATTTATATTTTTTGCAGTATTAAACTAGATTGTTAAATTTTGTTATAATGATATTTTGTAAATTTTAAATTAAAAACACTTTAATTAAAAAGAAAAACCACATTCTGGAACAGCAAATTAGATAATTTTATTTACCATAAAATTTATTTTATCTATTTTAAAACTTCTTGAACATTTTTCCATTTAAAATAACATAAAAGAATAACCAAAATTTGCTGCCAGTAAGCAGCAACACCCAACCCTCCTCCAAGTGTCACCATTGAATTTATGAAAATTAAAAAAAATAAAACTCAAAATAACAAACTTATTAAAAGACTGCAACTAACTTGCCACCGGAGCAACTTGGTTTCATACCATTCAAGTTCAAAAAGTTAAATATGATGGAAAATTTTAATGATAGAGAAAGATCTTTATTTAATGTATGTTTATGGTGCCCTTTGTGGCTTGTGCAGCATAAACGTTCGAGGAAGTTAAAAATTTAAACTGTTTAAAAAGTTATGTAATGATAGCCCTATTACATAAACTGGATGCAAATATTAAATATACCCAATATTATTAACTTACAATAGTTCTGGCTTAAAATTAGAATTACAAATATTCCTGAAGACTATTTAGTGCGTTAGACTAAAATAAAAAGTTCATTAAGGAATTTTTAGTTATGACTTCAGTAAAACTTGCGTTTGACTGGTTACACTATGCTAGACTATGATTAGACTATGACTAGCGTATGACTATATTCTGACTAAACTACGACTACGACTATGACTGTGACTATGACTATGAGTATGACTATGACTATGACTATGACTATGACTATGACTATGACTATGACTATGACTATGACTATGACTATGACTATGACTATGACTATGACTATGACTATGACTATGACTATGACTATGACTATGACTATGACTATGACTATGACTTGACTATTTCTAGACAATGAATAGACTATAGCTGGACTATGACTAAAGTCTGACCAGACTATATTTAAACCATGATTAGACTTTTAATGAACTATGCTTAGACTAACGCTGAACTATGACTATTGCTGGACTATTTAAAATTGTCTCGCTATTGTGTTTTATTAAACTATAGTTCTCTTTGTTTTTTGTATAGAGTTTTTTTTTGTACACAAGCATACACATCTGTGTTTTTGTACAATCTTGCACTGGTGTCTTATGGCTGTTTGAGTAGATAAACTACACGTCATTAATTTTTTACATAAGACATGACTCACGTTGTTGTTTACTACAAATAAAAAACAATGTAATAGTACAACACCAAATGGCAAAATGTTGAAGACAGATTTTAGTTCACAGCGAATATTAAGGCTTGCTATAAAAAGTTTTATCTCCTAATGCTATTTAAATTATTTGAAAATTTTGAGCAGTTTTATTATAGTTTGGATACTAATTATATATTGCATATAATATTTGATGTGCTGTAGGGCACATCAAATGCTTAATAGTTTCAATTTCAAAAAAAAAAATACAAACTAAATATATTGAAGTATAAAAAAATCGGAAACTTTTTGTTTTCTCTTTATTCCTTTTGTTTTGTTATTTATTTAACATAATCAGCCAACAATAAGTATGAAACTATTGAATCTTTTTTTGTGAAAAAAAAGGAATAAGTAGATTGGCTGATAGAAAAATAAGAGCAAATGAAGAGAAGATAGAAAATGTTGTCGAAGTGACAAATAAAAGTTAGCACGTAAGACATTGAAAAATTAACAGAAAATCTGTCAAAGTCTTTAAGATAATCTTAAAAATGTTGAAGACATTGAAGTACTTAACAGGAAACTACAGTGATAAATGACAATGTTGACAATGTTTATTTGTTGCTGGAGAAGAAGTTACAGGAAAAAAGGAATACATTTTCTTGGATTAAGGCTGCAGCTGCATTTATTTAAGGAGATCCAGATTTTATTTGAAATATTTTCCTTGTTTAAGTGTTTGGGTTTACAGTTTTGCAGTTTTATATTAGGTTTTCAGTTTGTTTTCTTTATGTTAACTTTTTTTAAGTTATTTTTTAAATTATACTCAAATCACTTTAGTTATGTCAGCTTCAGTGCTATAAAATTTAATTGGTCCCTGAGCATTTATGATTAACATTAATGACATGGTAACGTGAAAGCATGATTTTTTTTAATTTGGTTTAATGCCCAAAATGTAAAAATATACAATACACTTGAATATCTCAGCTAGCATTTTGTATCATAATCGAACATTGACGGCAAAAATAACTGCATATGAGCTCATGTTTTGATCATAAATGAGAAAATGATACCATACAGATAAATCATCCCAAAGAATCATATATGATACGATATTCTGATTTATTTTTTGAGCAGTTTTCTGGTAGTATTTAAATCATTGGGTTTCTTTTTGAAATTTCTTTGCATTTTGTTCCTCTATTTTCAAGACTCTAAGCCGACGATATATATGTTTGTATTTATATATTTCTTTACAAATAAAAAAGTGGGAATTGTGTCTAAAGATGCCTAAAGAAAACCAAAAACCAACTTGGTCAGATTATTCGAAGAAGTTGTTGTTTACAAAGTGCACAATTGCACAGCTTAAGTTTACGAGTGTTTGTTTGTGTAAACAAAATTTCCGTAACATTTTTGACAGTTTATTTACGAGAGTGTAAAAATACACAATTGCATACTTTGCGCGATTTTAGAACGATGTCGTGAAGAACCAAATTATGTTGTCACACAAAATAAAAGGATGCAGAGTTTTGTACTTTTCGTTAAATTTAAAATTTTCTATAAGAAAGATTTGTCATATAAACAAACAAATCAAACGTATGCTGTGTTAACACAGTCGACTTTTTCATACAAAAAGTGTGTTGGGTTCAAACAATTAACTTCTATAAAAAAATTGGATATTTTTTATAAAAAATGTGATGTGATGTAAAAGTCGGCTTTTTTTTATTAGAAAATGATCTGCGATAAAACTGTACAAGAAAAGTGTGTTGTGATGATTCAGTTGAATTTCCTATAAGAAAAGGGTGATGGGACAAAGTTGAATTTTCTATAACAAAAATGTGGTGTGATGACAAAATCGACTTTTCTATGAGAAAAATGTGATGTGATGACATAGTGGACTTTCTCATAATTTGGTACAGTTGAATTTTCAATAAGAAAAGTGTGCTGTGGTGATACAGTTGACTTTTCTATAAAAAGAGTGTGCTGTGACAATACAATCGACTTTCCTATAAGAAAAGTTTATTATGATTAAACACTGGACTTTTCTGTAGGAAAAGTGTGCTGTGATGACACAGTAGACTTTTCTTTAAGAAAAGTGTACTATGATGAAATATTCGACTTTTTTTTAAGGAAAAGTGTAAAATTTTTTATCAGAAAAATGTGATGTGATTATATATGTCAACTTTTTTATAATTTAATACAGTTGTCTCTCCGATAAGAAAAGTGTGCTGTGGCACAGTGGGCTTTGTTATAAGGAATTTTTTTCTAAAAGAAAAAATATGATATGACATAGGTAACTTTTCTATAAGAAAAGTGTACTATTATTAAACAAGCGACTTTTCTATATGAAAAATTTTTCATAATACAGCCAAGTTTTTTGGAAGAAGATCGTGATGGAACAGCCAACTTTTCTATAGGAAAAGTCTGATGAATCCTACGAATTTTCCAAAGGAAAGTGCGATGTGACAGAGTACAGACATGTTTTCAATAAGAAAAGTGGAAGCAAAATTAACGGTTGTGGTTTTTACTGAAATAGTAGATATATCTCCATCTGCTCCTTTCCAGTTTGAACTTCTGGTTAGCAGTAAAATATACAAATTTCTAATTTTTAAGGTAAGTCCTTTTTCCACAATCCACGTTTTATTCTCTCTCTCTCATATGACAAGTTTACTGCTTATTAAAGCTCTACGTACTAATCAGATACTTGCTGGTATGCCAGCTTTCTATGCATTTTTTGTTACCGAAAGAATTGAGTTCGATGCAATTCTGCAAACTTTTCTCGTTTCTGAAGCAGTTAAATCTGTACAACATTTGTCTATATATTTGTTTGGCCTTCAGGTATCTTTGCACGGTTTTATGATATTTAATGTCATAGCCGATGGCGCAACAGGAATATTTTACCCACCAATATACATGGAATTTAGATCCTTTTGCTTCACTTAGAATTTTATGTTTTTAGGGTGCAAATATTTGCGAAAGTCCTTAAAATGTAAAATAAGTATAATGAAACAGAAAACTTTCTTTTCATAATTTTTCGAAAAAAAATCTGCTTGAAATATTTGTGTTGGAAAAATTCTTTTAAAAGAATGTATTTAAAATATAATATTATGTTTAATTTTGTTAATTTGGTGTTCTTCACCAGTTCTATAAATATCGATTGATTGTAAATATTTCAGGAAGAATATTAAATTTTTGTATTCTTGTCTAAAGTCAGTAGGCTATAAGTTTGACTATTAGCAAATTTAATTGAAATTTTTTTTGCGTTTCTGTGCACTTGTTTAGCAAACATCGAAACATATAAAACTTCACATTTGTAATAATATATTTTTTATATTTTTTTTGGGTATCAAAAGATGTTTCGGCTCATCTTTGGCAAATAAATTTCAAAAAACTTTTTGACTTTCTTGCAGAAGAAAAAAAAATAAAATAAATTGGAATACAAACACAAATACTGTTAAAATTTTAGTTGCCTTTGGCTCTAACCTGTATTTGTTCTGGCAAATTTAGCAAAGAAAGAATATAATAGATATTTTTCATAAAATTAAATCAACTTGAAATATAGAGCAAATACTTGCATTGGTTGTATGAAAAACGTGCCTAGAAATTATATGCATTCTTATTCATACAGAATGTACATATGTAGGCATGTACGAGCATGTGCATGTATTGTACTTTCACTACCAAATGTCCCAAAACTATGCTGCACTATTTTTACTTGCTTGTGTATCGTATACCCAGTGAACATATTTTGCTGAATTTAAACAGTATTAAATGAGATACACTGCATAGTTTCACACAATGGGCAAAAATCTATGCGACATTAAAAGTACTTCAAATGAGAGCGCAACTCTATTTCTGAGAAAATTTGTAAGACCTTGGCAATGTGTCGGGCAAATGTGCTAAATTAAATTCAGAAAATGTGCAAAATATTATTTTAAGTATCTTAAGAATACTTAATTTAAAATTGTCTTGGACTTTTTTGTAGTTTGATTATATTTTCTGAGATGTCAGCAAAAATGTTGCCTGGGTTAGTTAGACACATACAAAACACAGCCGTATACACATTAAAGAATATTAATTCTATGCGTCTAAGGGCAGTAGATGTATTTTTTGGGTAACTTAAAGGTAAAATGCTGCTTATTTCACAATTTGTCTAGTGATGTTACTGGTATATATAAATTTCCAATTTCGTTAGATATATGAAAACTATCACTTTTTTAAATACCAGTTGTAAGTGCAAATATCCGAAAAATTGTAAATTAAAGCTGTTACCCTAAAATAATTTCCATTGTTATAATAATTTGTTGTTGACTGTACAATGGTCTTTCCTTGCAACATTTAGTGTCTTTAGGGCAAAAGCTGAACCTTGAATAAAACGATATTAATAAGTTAAACCCTTTAATAAGTTAAACCCTTTTACTTATTTCCTTGCTGTTCCTGTACTCTGTCTCCCTGCCATTTTGAGTGACCATATTGAAGTTCCATTTATTTTTTCATACATATTCTACTGAATATTGCCTTCCTTCATCTGCATCAAGTCTGTGTCATTATCATTGCTTTGTTGCTTTAGTTGCTTTATTTTTAAGACAAATTTTTATCTTCATGTCCTAGGAAGCTTTTAAGTTGAGAGTTGCAAAAAAGCAAAAGCAAAAAAAAAGAGTCATACACGTTGTAATAAAATTAATTAGCCTTGTGTTATAATGGAACTCCACAATGGCAACTTAAGTGAGTTTAGTTCAGTTAAGTTTTGACATACAAGAGTCATTTGGTGCAATTATATGGTTTAGTTTTAACAAACATGCACTCAAACCTACATGATTTTTTTTTAGTTTTAGATGAAGCTTATAAAATATCACAAAATTTAATAGCAGAGAAAAACATAGCAGAGAGAAAGAGAGAGAAGGAAAGAGGGTAAAGATGTGGCCAAAGCCTGTGGCAGTCTCTTACTTATTTATATCCAGCAAAATAATAACCTTTATAAGGAGTTATTACAATTTTTCATTGTTTAAAGAGTTTATATGAAGGCATATTATAGTGAGCCGATCCTGTAATTTATATATATATATATATATATAAACTTGTGACAATAATAAAAAAAATATGTATAGTAGATGTGAAGGCCCCTTCCCCTAGTCCTTTAACACCTCGCTCTCAAAAAGTCCGTACTAAATTTCAGAACTCTTGCTATTACAGCTTTAAAGATATAAGATTATCATTGATTACTTTGTATCTATGGTGCCTTTTTCTCACAGTCCTAGTCTATCAATATTTCGAATTACTTCTCATGCTGCTCCATACCAAATTTGAATACTCTGACTCCCACTGCTTTCAACATATAATATATTTCGTTCGTATTAACATGACACAGCGCACTTAGGGGTATTCTCAGACCTACCGAATACACATACAAAATTGTATAAAGATCGGTCAAGCTTTTTCGGTGGTTTTGGATTACAAACAACGTGAGCATAAAAGATATAAAAATAGTGTTACCGTGTTTATTTTTTCGGTTGCAGAATCTCAGAAATTTATTTTTATTTCTGTTCGAAAAAATAAAAATCAGGAAATAACAATTCTTTTTGCTCCCAAAAATAAAAATCAAGGGGCAAATTACGGCATTCGATACGATTCCCATATAAACTCTATTGAAATATTTTGTAATTTAGTTTGATAACGAGTGCCGTAATTTGCCCTCAGGTAATAACTTTTAGATTTTTAACTTTTTTTTTTTAAATAAAAATTCACAACAATTACGGTCTTTGTTTGCCAGTCGTATCATTTAATATTTAATTACGCTGCCAATAGATGTAATGAAAAATATTAATCTATTTTTAGGGTGAAATTCCCTTAATATTGCATCTAATAAATGGCAAACATACGTATGATTGATATTATTTGTATGCACATAAAACTCATATCAATCATACGCCTTTGAATTCTGTAATAACATTTCAAGGATATACGAGTATGTAAATATTATTTATTTACAATATTTATTACATATTCAAGGAATAATTTCTTAGTTATAATCTAGATCAATTTTTTTTAACTTCTTTAAAAATTTTGTTTTTTTTTGTTGAAACATTATCAGTAAGAATTTCTATTACATGTATGTTGAAGTTTATAAAAAATCATATTTCACTGCTTAAAGTAATGTTACATTTTGTCAAAATACTTCAGTAATTATTAGTTTTTCTTCCACACAAATATAAAAAAGACACCGTTCATGCTTGAAAAACTTTTTAGTTGCATCTAAAATCTAAAGAATGCACTATTGCAACAAATTTTTCTTTTAAAAAATATAAGTTTTCAGAAAATAGCTTGTTAGTCTTTTGTAATATTACAAAAAAAAATCTTTATATAAGAATATAATAATTTTATGTAATGCACCATTTCCAAAACAAATTCTGTTGGCTTGCCTGCAGCTTTACTACACCTGAAGAATTTTATTAAATAAACATACATATAGTTATCTATTTTTGAAGCCTGCTAATAAAAAATGCTGTGCAAACTCCAAAAAATTACTAATAGTTTTCAGTGACATATGAGGGCATAGAAGCTGAAACTTTATTATACCAAGGGGTGTGTTGCTTATACTTCCTTTGCTTGGCTTTTCTGTCTGTTATAAAATTTTGCTAATCTTTCACAACCAAATTGATGATTTCAAATAATAATAGTTTATTTCGTTTTCTTCCTTCTTCTTTTATATATGAACAACAATAGCAAACTTTTCCCTACAACACCTTTTGTAACACCAACATATCAACACCTAGACAATTACTTAAGAACTTATACATATACAATGTAAACTATTTCATAGATAAAAATAACTTATATGTGGCTTAATGTTGTATAAAAGAAAAAGTTTTTTCTACAGTAAGAAGAAAAAATAACTAGACAAAAAGCCACCTTAAAATTAATAGAAATAAAAGTTTTTAAGGAAAATTGCCAAAAAAAAAAAAAGAAAAAGAATTTCAAACACTACGTGACAAAGAAAAGTTATAAATGAAAGATACATACGGCTCATAATCATGGAAACTTAATGAACAAAATTATTATTCGGTTGATACGAGTATGTTAGAAAAGAAAAGCGTTTAATTTCTTGCCACTACATGTATAAAATAAGTTTAATATTTCTTTTAGTTGACTAATTGCTTTTATTGTTTTCTTTTTTTCTTTTATAATGTTTGCGTTTCAGGTGGCGTGGATGCATTTCGAGCAGAGTGCCATTTTGACGGTTCATAATCATGTAATTACCCGTAATCCCCGTATTAGTGTCACACATGACAAGCACGACAAACATCGCACATGGTTTCTGCACATTAACAATGTCCAAGAGGAAGATCGAGGCCGCTATATGTGTCAAATAAATACGGTGACGGCTAAAACGCAATATGGCTTTGTTAAAGTTGTGGGTGAGTTTTGTTTTATTTACTCAGAGATAAAAAAATAGGATTAAAAAGAAAACAATAAAGCAGCAAAGATATTAATTTTGCTCTCATCCAACAATTGTGGTATTTTCTTTAGTTCTTCGTATTTTATTTATATTCGTTTCATTATTCAACATTTTCGACAGTATTTTTACTGTCCTGTCTTGTGTATGAAAAATTTATGAGATTATAATTAAGGGATACGAGTAATTGTCAAGAATGAATTATTACTGAAATTAAGCTGAGCATTTTATATTTTATTTGCGTACAAGGAAAAATTTCCTCACACAAACTATTATCACATGCTTCTGGCTATTTCATGTTAATTGACGTAGTGTTTCATTATAATTCTCGTCTTAAAAAGGTAATTTTTTTTTAAATATAAAAAAGTCATGATAAAATTAATTTGATTTAAAAACTATACTAAGATTTAAGAAGGATTTATTACAACGCAATATTAAGTTTGCTTGTTAACTCATTTATTTAACTTCATACAAAATAAAGTCAGTATGAAATCTGTGGCAATAAGGAAAAAGTGCTTAAGTCATATTTTACTGTTTGGCAGGAGAGCACTTTTAAGCGTTCAAGTCGATTTTCAGAAATCTATTTCTTTTACAGTTTAATTAGAAAATTCTCTGTTAAACTTTGATTTTTAAGCAAACATCGTTCCACATACTATAAGTAATGCATTTAAGTTCAAATATACTTAAGCATAACATAATTTAAGCTATTCTTCCAAATGAGATTAGAAGTCTAAAAGAGATAAAGTGCAAGTCATAGTGCTATAACTTCCTGAAAAATCACGCAAATTAATTGAGATTTTGACCACGAGTACTTTCAAATGTGCAAATTACGGAGGTACTATTAACTCAAAATCAGCTTATCTCGAGTTAAGCACTTTTTCCTTTTTGCCACAGAAATATTGTCGACATTTTTTATTGGTTTGAAATATCTATCTGTACCATTATGTAAGGAATATAACATTGAGCAAGTATTGCTTGCAACTTTGCTGGATGGCGTTCAGGCGTTGAGGCTAAATTTGAAAGACAGCATGGCTTAGAATGTCTTCAAGGATTGGTGTAAATTGTAGTTCGTTTGTTTGGACTTGTGACTTTAATTACGGAACTTGCAACGTTCTAATTTATGTTGGGCTGTAAGGCAACAAATAAAATCCCCTATGGGTAAGAAGTCTTTTTTGGCAAGCGTGCGCAATCTTCGAAGGAATCACTCACGATGCCATCTCTGAATTCCACTCAGTCGATTTCTTGTTACAGTGAACTAGCATTTGTGACAAATGGTGCACGCTGCCATCTCTAGTTTCCATTGATTACTTTTATATCACATTTTTTTAACGCTGTCATATAAATATGAATGATAATTTCAGTTTCCGTTTCAAAGCAACATTTTCATTTTATAAAACTATTCAAACACACTGTAGTGTTGGTATCACAAGGACACACATTTATGCCCTTAAACGTGCGTTAAAAATTTTTGTGTCATAAACATTGAAATAACAGTGAATTTTTTTAACTCTTTTTCTCTGAATTTTGCTCACCTCAAGGGTATTGTTCAGTTAACCAAGATTGTGTGTATGTCATATCAATCTGTTGGTGTGTGAGTGTGTGTGTGTTTGTATATTTTAATGGTGGGACAGTTTTGGCTTTTTTTGTGAATCATAACCCAAAGAGCTTTTTACTATGAAAAATATAAAAAAAATATATACAATGCAAATTTTTTTTGAGTGCCAACCGCACTTTTTTTATTTCTTGTTTAACCGCGTTAAAAAAAAAAAGCTAAAACAAAAACCAAACCTCTACCAAATTTCCCTGTGGTCTTTTATGAAATATTGCGAGCCTAGCAAAATACTGAAGAGTTAATACTGAAAACAAAAAAATTGGTAGAAATACTAAAAGAAAATAAAACATTTCTATCGAAATACAACACAAGATTAATTGTCAATGTGTTGCTGGAGTTTTTTTTGGTTTTCCTTGCTTAAATTAAAAGCCGAAAACATAAGTTTAAAAAAGTTTTAGTGTGATTTTTTTTTGTAGCAAAAAAAAAAAATTATGAAAACCGCAAGCATGTATTTCTCTATTTTCCATAAATTTGTCAAAGATGTTGGAATAGTTTTTCATTTCCATTTCTGGAACTTTAAGCAATAAATGTAGCAGAAATGATGAATTGAATAATATTTTTTCTATATTAATTAATTTTTATTGAAATTTAATTCTTTATGCTTAAAGTTTGTTTGACCTTAAAGCATAATAATTTTCATAAAAATAATGTCAAAATCTTTCATTTGACTATAGAAGGTGGAAAATGTTTAAAAATCATTTCATGCTTATGACCATCGCATTCTGGACTTGTAGTTTTGGGCCATTTTTCGAGCATTGCTGGCCTTATGTCACGAATAGCACGAAAAGTGTTGGCCTCCCAGGAGTCAGTTGTTGCTAATTTATGAGCATATGCCAGTGACTTAATGCGGCCCCACAGAAAATAATTGAGAGGAGGTCAGCTGGCAGGCCCATTTCTCAAAATCAACTTCACGCCAAATCTTACTTTCAATAAGTCTATGATTGCGGTTGACGTATGCCACTTAGTGCCATCCTGTTGAAATCACATCTCATCTAGATCAATGTCATCTGTTTTGAAGAAACAAAACTTGACCAAATGGTGCTGTCAACACTTTTAATAAAGAAAAAACTAAAAATCAATGAATAATTTAATTATGTCAATTAAATTTTTTAGTTAATAAGACTTTAAAACAAAAGTATAATTGACTCAATTAAAGTTTCACTCAATCAAACTTTTAGGGAAAAGCTAAATTTTTTCAATTAAATTTTTAATTAATAATTTGTATCTATTTCAATTAAATAAGTTATTGGAGAAAATTTTTTCTGTCTAATGAAACCAGAAACATACAAAACTACTCTCAAATTAGGCTATGGAATAAGCAAGAAATTTTTCAAAACGTTAACGTAACTAATAAAACACAAAATTTAAAAATGCCAAAACATAAAATTGCCAAAACTAAAAAAATGCTTAAATGAAAAATATCACCAAAAATAAAATAAATCGCTAAAATGCCATAAAATCACCAAAACATTTACAAAGACTTAAAAAAATTGCAAACAAAAATCGCTTAAACAAAAAAAAAATCCCAAAACTAAACAAGCGGATGTAAAAAAGAGCTTAAACTAAAAATTAGTCGCCGTAACTAAAAATATCGTCAAAAACGAAAAAAAAAAATTTCCGAAACGAAAAAAGCGCCAAAACTAAAAACAATCGTACTTTACTAAATTTATTTAACACTGATATGCAGTCTTTTTATTGGGTAATTCATATTTTCTTAACAAATAAGAATAATGTTTAAAATATAAAAACCAACTGTGCCAAAACAAAACTGAGATTTCATTAAAATGCAATTATTAAAAATATACAACCGACATCTATAAGATTTCCTTATTACAAAACTTTTACTTAACTTCTGCTGTTTAATATAATTTCGCCAGCATTTAATAGTGCAAAATAAATTAGAGCATATTTTTGTTTGCTGTTAGCCCTTATACAAATTAATATTATCATACAACTTATCGCAATAATAATAGGGAATCCTTGACATCTCTTAATCTTACAAGACACACCCGCTTGATTTGCCTTCTATTTTTTTTATTTTTTTCAAACATTTTGTTGTGAAGAAGTGATTTTCTTAATTAAATTGTATGTCAAAACTTTAGCAGTAAAACCAATTCAAGAAAAAAAAAAACTTTACATATTATATAAACGAAAGAAAAAAAATTGAAATCAAACTTTTAACATCATGGTCCACCAACTCAAACAGTTGTATGTATAAGAAAACTGCAAAAAAAAAAATACAATCTATAAAGCCTAAAGCTTAAAAAAGCTTAAATCATTTGTCGACATCTGCGGCATATCAATGAAATATTGTCTTTCAAACAAGAAACAAATAAAAAGAATATTTAGAAAAACTTGCGAAAGAAGAACTTGTAAGAAAAACATTCATCTAAAGTTTTGTATGCAATAAGTCAAACTAACACCAGGGTAAAAATTAGCAAAAAAAAAATCAAGGCAATATTTATTATACAAACATAAAGAGGAGAAAAGAACTAAAGCTGGAAGGAAGTTGCTGTTCAACCCAAACAAAACAGATTTCAAAACGAAATTCATGTAATGACAGTTGACAATATCTTTGGATGTCATTGGCAAAGAAACGAAGACAAGAAAAGGCAAGAAATCAAACAGTATGTAGTATGAGTGCAATAAAAAGTTACGCCATTTAGCTGAAAGACACTTGACCAATGGCAAATGAATTTGAGTTGCTTCTACTGCTTTGGTGCGCAGTATGTGACCCACGTCATGATATCAAATGCAGCAAACTAAATGGCTAATAAAAGTATTGAATAACTAAAATAACTTTTGATATGGAAAAATAATAATTTGCTTAGCTTGAAAATAAAATCAAAATCCAAAAGTTTCCTCGAGGTATAACAAGACATGTAATTACACTAAGACTAGAATGTAAATAGAATATGACTATGACTATGACTATGAGTATGAGTATGACTATGACTATGACTATGACTATGACTATGACTATGACTATGACTATGACTATGACTATGACTATGACTATGACTATGACTATGACTATGACTATGACTATGACTATGACTATGACTATGACTATGACTATGAGTATGACTATGACTATGACTATGACTTTGACTATGACTGATAGAAAATAATTTTCCATGCAGTCGCTTAGAATGTGCTTGAGCTGCTCTTGGTATATTTAGTTTTTTCCCTTAAGCTTTTGCATTTCTTGCTTAAAACAAAGATCTAATATCAAACTCTCATAAATTTTTTGCCTGCCAGCATTAGCTAAACATACTCGCTTTCATTAAACATTTATTAGATATTTTTAGAACTTTGCCAGTATGATGCTTCTTTTAGTTTTGTTTTGTAATCTTGTTTTTATAACCCTCTTAATTTTGTTAATATCTGTATATTAAAGTTGTTACTAAAGAACATTTCACTGAAGCAGATAGATAAAAAGATATTAAACTCAACAACATTATGTTGTTGAAAATATAGCCCGAGAGAAAATTATTATAAGCTGCTGCTTATCTTTTACATATGGTTACTTATCAGGATATTTTGTAAGATTTGTTGAAAATAAAGGAAAGTGTGCAGATTAAATAATTATGTTCATGCGTTAGATTTAGTAGTAAATAAAAAAAAAATTGTGACAAACTAGCAGCTGGACTTTGAAACTTGAAGAGCAGTAATAGTTTGTGCTGGTTCTAAAAAGGATTGTTAATTATAAATTAGTTGAAATACATCCTTGCTATGCACTTTTCTGCCAAACGTTGTTTTTTTATATGTTCTGGAATAATAAAAAAGAAATGCCAGTATGAGTAAAAATATAATTTCTTATTAAAATAACTTTTTTATTGCTTTTTAACACAGACTTTGAATTTTAAATTACAAAAAAAAAGAATCGTTATAGTTTTAAAATTTTAGTTTAGTTTAAAATGCATCAATCACCATGAAACTTTTTTCAATAACGTATTGTTATTTTTTTTTAATTTAAAACACATTTATTATAATGTATTCATTAAACCTAACTAAAAGTTTTTGTTATTAAATTTTTTTATTGTTTTTCCTTTATTGTAGAAATTAATTTAATTTGCTTTTTGCAGCTCAAAGCAATAAAAAGTTAAATGAAAATGTTAATGTGCCAATGTTTGGTAATAGAAAAAGTAATTTCGGTTTTTTATTAGAACAAAGATTTAAATAATAAATTTATAATGTTAAAATCTAGAAACTGAAATTAAATTAAAAGCTGTTTAAATAATGTTTCCAAAGTGATTTTTACTTGGAAACAAAAACAAAATTTTAAAAATTTTGTAACATTTTTCTCATGTATGAAGTATCGATGAGTTTTTTAAGCAGCACAAAATGCATATAGGCGTTGCAACACAAAAAAAAACTAGCTAAAATTCGTAATACATTTTGCTTAAGATTTTCATGCAAATTCTAAAACTATGAAAGGCCAATCTAAGCAAGAATTTGTTTGCTTTGTTTCAAAGATGAATTAAAAAAAAAGGCAGTTTGAAAATTTTTAAAATTTTGCTTTACTTTCTATGTAAATAAATATAATTTGTCGATTGACTTAGACAATTAAGGGCCTAAGTTAATATCACCATAAATGGAAATAAAGTTTTAATGAAGTCAATATTTCTAAACAGTAAAATATGGATAACATTTTTAACCATTTCTGTTAAAAAAATATTAAAAACATAAGTATTTTCATTACAATATTTCTTGTTAATTTAATCCAGAGTATACTATGATTTTTAGAAAAATATCTCTGCACTCATCCAATTTAATAAAAATTTAATCATAAAATAAGTCCTGTGATCTCTTGCGCTTTAATAAATTTGATATGCGTTTATAAACATACATTCTAGTCCCACCGACAAAAACTGTACGCACAAAAACACATAAGCTTAAACAAAAATTCATTTAGCCTGCATGTATGCTACAATATACGGTTTAGTATTTATAGTCATGTAAACAAAACGCAGATGCTAAATATTCCCAGAGCTTGGTGCACGCTTATGCGTGTGTGTTTGTGAGTGTGTTAGACTTTTAATGTCATCAAAATAATTGAATTTAATAAATTGCCTCATTATGCTGAATTTAGTAAAACGAACAATGCAAATGTACAAGCACAAAAAAAACTACACAACGCGAGCAAATTAAAAATTATATGCAAACAACCAAAAAGCATACAAAAAACTCTAGTTGCACGTTGGTCCTTCGTCCCCAAGCACGAAAAGTTTTCATAAATTTCATTTAGGCTCGAACAAAAAAATTTAAAACAATGGCTATTATTACACTTGTCCAACAAAAATACTCGCAGTTGAGGCATGGCAAGAGTTAATTTTTTTTCGTTTGTGCTAAAATGGACGGGCGTAATAGTAAAAGAGCAAAATGAGCAGTTTTGGGAATATAAAAACAAATATATATGAAACACATGCTTTCAAGTGCATGTACGTTGTCAGCATTTAAATTTTTAATATATTTTTTAATATTATTATTTAAATATGCCTAATACATATTTATGGGGGAAAATATATTTATTCATAAATATTTCATTGGTTAATAAAACAGTGAAAAGTATATCAACGTCTAGCAAGTCACTATGAAAGGTCTATTATATGATTAACACCTGAAAAGATCATATTAAAAAAACCAAAAACATTTTTTGATTTAATGAAAGCAATGCCATGTTTGCTTTCAGCATAAAATAAATTTATTCGATATCGGATAATTTTCAAAAACAAAAATTATATTAAGAATAAGCTAGTTACAATTCTTCTCAAACTAATTTACAGAATATGACCGATAACTGCAGAAAAGAATTTTAGTTTATTTTAGAAATTTTTTTAACGTTTGATTATTTTTCTGTCTAAGACAATACGACAAATATTAAAAAATCTATATTGCATATCATAATGTTGCTGCTGCAAGAAGAAAAAGTAAGCTTAGTTGCAGCTTAGATGATGAAAGTTTACTTGCTGCAATTTCTTATTTTATTCTTTAGTTTCGCATTTAAGCTCATATA
This sequence comes from Nowickia ferox, assembly GCA_936439885.1. NCBI lineage: Eukaryota > Metazoa > Arthropoda > Insecta > Diptera > Tachinidae > Nowickia > Nowickia ferox. The sequence continues at coordinate 7,501,388 of OW387026.1, forward strand.
AAGAAATTTTGATTGCCAACTTCAGCGTTGAAATAATTTAAAATAAATTCAGCAAAGTGCGACCTTGACTCGATACTACATACATACATATGTATGTAATAACCGTCAAACAATCTCAGCCCACACGTTCTTTGTTCCTCGTTTTTTTTAAAAGAAAATCGATTATTACGATCGCTAATAATCGATTTATGTAAAAAAATTAAGTTCGAAAATCATAACCATAACCGCCAAAAAAAGCTCAAGTGGCATAATTTTTTAACTTAATTTTTGGACCGAAGTTTATTATTTGCTATCGTAAAAAATCAATTTTCGTTACAAAAACGAGATACAAAAAATGTGTCGCTTAAACTTTATTTGACGGTTATCGCCCGCTATAATCGAATATCTTACCTGGTGTAGACATATTAAAAAAAATAAAGTACCCGGTTAACGTTTTTTATTTTTTGACGATTTTTTTGCGTTTTTTTTAGTTTTGGTGTTTTTCGTTTTTTTTGTGGTTTTTTTAGTTTTAGCTTTTTTTTTTTGTTTTCGAAATTTATTTTAGTTTCAGCGATTTTTTTTAGTTTCAGCGCTTTTTTCCATTTTGACGATTTATTCTATTTTCAGCGATTTATTTAGTTTCAGTGCTTCTTTTTCGTTTTAGCGATTTTTTCCGGTTTTTGACGATTTCAACATTTTCCATTGAAGGCCTTTAATTTTGTTGTTGTAGCAGCCAAAGTTTTACATATTCTGTGAAAATTCCAGGTCCGCACCTCTACGGTTCTATAGAAAACAGCCTTTGCTGGACAGACAGACAGATGCACATCGTAGCTAAAATAATAGGGGTTCTTTTCTGCAAGAAAAATTTTATAATCTAAGATGACACTTAAAGATGAAGTGAGTGTTTAAATTTAGTTTGCAAAATCGAAGCTACTTTCAGTTACTTTCAAGATGAAAATATATTTTTCTATCTTTCTCTATCTTTTAAATTTAAGCCACTGTAAAATCCAACTGTAACAAGTTTAATTAAGCTGCTAATACATATTGCCACAGATTATTTTGTATCCTAGATGTATTTTATGTTCAGACTTTTCACATTTTTGTAAAATCATTTAAATGAGAGACTGGCCCCTTTGCTTTTCTGTTGAAAATATTTTGACAGCTCTGCATTAGTTTTTCCTTGGGACTAGAAGATTTTAACTTTACTTTAGTATCAATTAACTTTTTTGTTTTTTTTTTTGTTAATTTTCAAATTCAATTCCTGCCAATTTATTTTTGCTGCAATTAAATCAACACCACTTTATTTTATGACATTAAGCTCTCATCAAAATTCATCCCATTGTTAAGCGCTTTGTTGTATGAATGACTGACTGCAAGCAAACGTGTTCCAGCTGCAAGTCTATTCCATTTACTAAAACAACAACAAAAAACAAAAAATAAAAACAACCTGAACACCATCATTTCGTTTTCTCACATTTAGTGCATACGTGTTTGTACATTTATGCACACACACATACATACATACATATAAACATATGTATGGCTGAGCGCTATTGCCAAATTTGTAGTAGATTGTGTTCGTTAAGCCTGCGTTATAAATTTTCACGCACTTAATGTTCTTTGCCTTGTGTTTGCTGTATACATTTTTCTTTGTTCTTGTTGTTGATGTTTTTTGTTAACGTGGTTTTAATTTTGTATGCATGATGCAATGATTTTGTGTACATTCAAAATTGTGTTGCATATTTAATGGCATCGTTGTGTGTATGTGTTGTAAAAATATACAACGAAAAAAAAAACCTAAAGATTATAAGCAACATGACTGCCTGCAGCCGATGCAGAGAACAAAAAAGAATACAATTTTAAACATTTATTGCTTTGTTTTGTGCTTCCTTTTTTTGGGAAACTCTTCCAAACACTATTAAAGTTGAATCCTTGTCGTTTATATTAATGGGTTTTGTTTGCTTGTTTTTTTTGGGTAAAAATTAAATTGACTTTGTAAGTAGCAGAACGCTTGGTAGGTAATAAAGATTAAAATTTATTTAAATAAACATAAACTAAAGTGAATAAAAGCGCCAAAGTAATTTGTGCCTTGATGGCATTGACTGGTTCTAACAGTTTATGCGACAAGTTTAATTGGTATGATTATCTTATTTTCTAATAGGTCACATATTCAGTTAATGACATCGATAACTTGTCTACAATTCTGTACTAATTTATACAAATTTTATAAAAGGCATTTTAAATGTTTATATATTTGTGTTTCTTATGTTAGTGTGTTTGTTTGTTTGTATGTTTGTAAAAGCAAGCATTGATAAGCTGTTCAATGTGTGGTTAGTTTCTGGATGTTGTTAACATTCTTCTGGAAACTTTATGTTAAGAATTAAAATGTCGATACGTCCTCTAGTTTTATGCAAAGTTAACAGTTAATGTAACATTGTGTGCTTAAAACCTCTTAATATATCAGTGTTGAGTAAAAATTTATTTATTTATTTGTTTATTTATACATATTATACAAAGTAAATTTGCATAATATGGTTGCACAAATATGGGCGGAGTAACTAGACCATATGCCTACGATGTTATTAACAGTATTTTAAAAAGGTCTTGTGACTGACTGTACATGACCTATGCCTTCACATAGGAAGTAGCAAAGTGGATGTTAAAGAAATTCCACAAAAGAACCGCAAGAATATATGGTTATCCGTGGCAGATCAGTCAACCAGTGCGACCGAGACGCAAAACTTTCGAAGGCCAATAAACAACAGTGGCCTGGTTGCACTTAAGAAATAATTGCCAACGACGCTTGATGTTGACTCGCCCAGAGCTGCTTTACGACTAAGTAAAAATGTGTAAATATATAAATGAGTAAAAATGTTTTCTATTTGTTAAAGATTCTACACTGACGACTTTTTTAGTTAATAGTAATTATTAGGACCCACAAAAATAAAACAAAATTTAAAAATTAAAAACGTAACAATATATAAAGATTAGTCAATAGTCTTTGGCTATTATCTTATATTATATAAATTAAAAAAAATCCTTTGATTTATAATTTTTTCCTAAGCATTGAAAAGTTTCCTACCAAAGTTATGCTCGAGCCTAATAGAAGTAAAGAAATAACGCAGCAAAAAAAGTTGAAACTAGTCCAAAAGTTTACCACTTTCATTACATATCAATCAATACAGGTACTAAAATTAATATTTTAAACTTGTTGGTTATATCAAAATCTTAAGCGCATACCATTCAGTTATTGGGATCACTTCCGTCCTATGACAACCATATGTTATATTCATTGATGTTTCACCACAAATACAAGTACTTGGAGTTGAGTTCATCAATCAATCAAATCATCAAACTAATGATTTGTGTGTGAATTTTTAGCTGGAAATTTCAGTTAATTTATATGAAATTCTGAAAGGGATCAACTTCAAGCATTTGCAAATTTTTTCGCCATTTTTTCGACATATGACCGATTTCGGTCAGGCAAAATTTATAAGATTTATGTGATTATTCTCACATTTTAGTTTCTTAGCTCATAGTTCTTGGCTCAAAAGATTAAATTGGAAGCTGTTCCTAGCACCTGTACCTTCAACCTGTAAGTTAATTAGTTTATAATACTCAAGTTGTTTTTGCTACGATTGTTCTCGAGTACTTAAATCATGCCCTTTGAATTACTAATGCCATATCCCACATAATGCAACAGTAGGATCAGATTCATTTAGAATCCAAGCTTTTATCTTGTTTATTTTTCTCCCCTTACTTAAATCCTACTTTGGATTCTGCAACACCCTTTGAAGTCCATTTTTATTTCATCTTGGTCTTGCCTTACATTAACAATAAATAATTTGTTAAATGGCTTTTCTTTATTTTTCAGCTGGCCTGTTCTCGATTTTGTTTTCTTCTGTACGCTTTTTTTTAATAAATCTTGTTTAAGTCTTTATTTCAATTACGTATAAAAACAAAACAGAATACAACACAAAAGTAACAGCTACAGGAGAAAAAAGAAGAGAAAACGAAATAAAAAACTTGAACTCTTCCTGTAATTTTTAACACAAAAACTACAATATTTTAAGTTGTTGTTTTTTGTATCCTGGTTGTTTAACAAAAGAAAATTATAAACAAAGACACTGTGTAATAATTGAGAAAAACAAGCCGCCGCCGCCGCCCACCCAGTCTAGGACGATGCTTGCAAGTACACAAATAACAAAAGACGCCTTTTTGCCGGTTGCTCTACAAATGCAAAAAAAAAATGTTAGTTGTGTTTAAGTTAGTGCTGGGGCTAAGTTACTGCTTAATGTTTATGTATATATATATATGTGTGTGTGTTTGTGTTGGTGTTTTTAACGGTTTGCCGATTTGTCTCTGTGTTTGTAGTATTCAAGTGCAAGCAACTTGAAAAAAGCATCATGCATAAAATAGTATACTTCCGTTTTGAATATCATGCTTGCAAAACAAGTTCTGGGTGATTTTTTTCTTAAAAAAAACAGTATTTAGTTTTTTTCTGTGCTGTTTTTTATAAATTGTGGGTTTTTCTACGTTTCCCTTTTTGTCCCTCTTTCGAAGTCATTTGTTTTGCTGAAGTAGGTACAATTTTTGTCAAGCTGGGATATCAATTTAAAATATAAAAAATTTGTCGTTCATGTAGCAGAGAACATGTAAAAAATCGCAAAATAAGTTACAACTCTGTTTGAAAAATTGTCGCCTAAATGAGACCGCATTACAATGGGACTAATGAAACAAACCAAATTACATGTGATAATTATTAATGAACAAATAACACCAAAGTTAGTCGTAAATACTCTGACAAACACTAGCAGAACGGAACAACGAGCTGTTTTCGAAGGTCGCTGCATCTTCATCATCAGCGTTCTTTTTGTTTAGTCCACTGTGTGTGGTGTTAGTTGATATGGATTTCTACTTGATATACGCAACTTTTATTGCAAATGGAATATGTAAATTGTTTTGATTCATCGTGTTACAATTTGCTGAAAGCTTTTTTGTAATGAAAGCTCATTTTGTTTTTCAGTTTTTTCGGTTAAAAGTTGATATGAGGCAAAAAATCGAAAACTACTAATTTATTAAGAGAAAAATGCATTGCTGTTGAGAAATAGTTCCAATTGAGAAAAAACCAATATTTTTGCAGTTGGTCTCATTAGCATTTTATTTTTAAATTTTGTAGCTTTATTTTTCATTCCTTGAAGCATATCCTTCACATGTCCAAAACATAACAACACTTCATAGTCCAAAACAATGTGAAAGTTATTTTGTTTAAAATTTCTCGTTCGATTTTTTTGATTATTCTGTGTGCGTATAACCAATTGGAGTGAGCAAGTGGTCTTTGTTTAAGTTCTTTATATCGTTACTGTTTGCTTTCCTCTTAAACGAAGCTGCAGGCGATTTGATCAATATTTTTCTGCCTGATTCCATTATGATTTCAAAGCAGAGATTCGATTTGAATAGTATAACACTTAAGGGGTTAAGCTGTTATTTTTTTGGGCTGTATTATATTTTGTTCATGCTGGTGGTTGTGCGCTTTTTTTCAATAGCGAGTGTTTGCTGGCTATTTTATAACTTTTTTCCTTGCTGGTACCTTTTGTCATACAATTTTGTTTGTTTATAGTTTGTCAGTTATTGAAGATGACTTGATAAAGTTATCAGGCAAAAATGGTGAAGTGAAGGTTTTAAAGTTTTTAACGAACAGCAGAGAAAGAGAAGCTGATGTCAGCTTACCGTGTCATGTAATGAAGTCCTTTTTTATTTTGATTTAGTCTTATTTTAAGTCAAATTTATGCTCAGCAAAGCTGCTTAAGATATCAAATGTAATGAAACCTAAGCTTGCCGCTTTAAAACAAGCCTAAAATATTGAACAAAGCTGCACGTAGGCCGATTTTAAAAACCAGTCAATATTTGTTTTACAAAATTAAAAAAATTAAGTTATGGAGATAAATTTTGTTACATCTCTGTCTGTAAGTCGACATAAACAAAACAGTGAATCTAAGAAAATTGAACGCTACCGCTTAGATACCAAAAGGCCTAACGCATGTTTTCTTTTCTTTGTACTCGTATATGAAACATTGTACTATAATACAATATAATAAAGCTAAATTTCCTTAAGCCAAATTAAGCGATTATTACACATTGCCACTAATATATTTAAGCAAAAAAAAAATCTTCAGCTTTACTAAGCATGTGTGTTTGATTTTAGAGCAAAATAAAAATAAAATACTTTTTTATAAATTATTTTTTAAGCTCTACCAAGCTATTTTATGTAACCAAAATTTAAATATTTTGACAAATCCCTTTTATTTACATCCGACTTTTTCCAACTTCACACCAGATAACGTAAATGAAAAATGACATAGTAATTAAGGGTCAGAGTTAGAAAAGCTTTTTTACATAATTTTTGTTTTTTTTAGTTAACTTATACATATGTGTTGTTTAGTTGCAGATTTAGTTGTTATTTGTGCTAACAGTGGAGTAGTTGTTTCTACCACAACAGCTGCAGTATAAGAACCTTAAGTTGACCAAAAAAAAAAAAAATAAAACATCAAAAAAAAAAAGAGCTGAACTCAATTCTATTCCCTGCAGATGACAAATATTTGTTTTGATTTTAACTGAAATTTATGTGCTCGAAAAATAAATTGTTGGATTTTTTTTTACTTTTTTCCTTTTTTATTCTAGCAAAGTGTCTAGGATTTTGTTAATTTTTTTTAACCCTAAAACCAGTTTATTTAGCGTGATATTGAAAATACGAAATCAGTTTGCGTATGTCGGAAAAATAAATCAAATCAAAAAGCAGAAATATTTTTTTACAAAATTGGATTATTCAGACGGTAGTCCTAAGTGCCATAATATTTTAAAAACAATTATATTAAAATAATTTAATATATTATGATGCTATGACACTTAAGGCCATCGTCAGAATGCCCCAAATATTAGTAATGATATGAGGATTAATTCTACATTATTAACTAATTTTTTTTTTTTTGATTTACGGCATCATTGATGGCAATGAGCGATATGTTTTCCATAACTTTCTACTGTTTATCATAGTTGTTTCATTTTACATTTACCACTTTCGTTCGCGCTGCAAATTCAATGCATTTTCAAAAATTCAATCATAAAATTTGAATTGTATAATTAATTTTTTTGAAATAAAATTATATATTTTCCTTACAGTTTTCTCAAAATGATTCCTTAAGCTGCATATTGATTATTTTTTGAACATTTCTATATTATTCATAGCAGTTTTTTGTCTTAGCACAATTTCTTTCTTTTATTCTATGCAAATACATTTTATACCGCAAATCTGAATATAATATCGAGTGCATCGGTTGCTATTGCTGGTTGCACGAAGTGGTAAACTATTTGTTACTTCGAAAAGAAAAGTGTAATATTTATGTAAGTATGTATATGTATATAGAATAAAAACGCATTTATTTAAATCAAAGTTAAACACACATGGCTTTAGATTTCAAAGAAAGTTTCAAACTGTAGACACTTTTAGTTAGAATGTTGTGGAAGTGGAAATACAAAAGAAAAACTTAGAATAAAAACGTATTTAAGTTAGATGAATTACTCAGCAAAAGATAAAAGAGTTTATATGCGAAAATAAATGTCTTAACATGGCAAAAGCTTATCTCTAGATTTAATTTATATGCAACGCTAGATTATGATTAGTATCTTCGATTTCATTAGAACAATGTCAATTTTTGTTCATCAATACAACTTGTTGAAGTGAAAGTAATAATAACAGTTTATTTAGATGCTGGATGCCACTAGTCAACTTTTCACAGATACCCTGATCAATTTTTATTCTTCTCTCTATTGAAACAAGACAATAGCAATATCTAATCGTATATAACTTTTGAGGGTTACATGTAGACTTGGGTCGAGGTCATTCAGTCTGTAATTTAAGACAAAAATCTATGGTCATCATACTTAATTTTTGGTAAAAAAGAAAATAACCCAGTGAACATCTAATGCAATATTGTGAAGAGATCAAACTGAGACCTTTTTCAAAGTCAGCGTTTAGACACGAAACGAGGGAAACATTTAATTTGGTGGTAATTAAATGGTGGGGAAGAGAGAATCATTTTTGTGTACGGGACTCGGTGATACGCTTATTTTTATTTTCTTTGCTACATATGCATAAAGGGCGTTTTTTATAGAGTGGCACAAGTTTAAATTATAACAAAACAAGGAAATATATTTTTAATATCAATGAAACGGACTTTATTGGAAAGAAAATTTTATGAAATTAATTTTTAAATATGATTTCTGACATTTGGCCGCCACGGCTGGTGCGCAGAAGGCGCAATCTGGAACACCAATTTTTAACAATCGCTTTTGAAGACTTATGGGCCAATGACTCCGCCAAACTATAAATCGCACCAAACAGTAATTTTCTGTGGATGTAATGGTGTTTCGACAATAGCTTGTTGATTCTCGTCACGCGAAATGCGACAATTCTGCTTATTTTTGCACCCATTCAACCAGAAATGGGCTTCAACGGAAAAAGAAAGTTTTAATGAAAATTCAAAATCAATATCAACCGATGAGTTTGACGAATAGAAAAATTATTTTGATTAAAAATTTCAACAATTTGCACGCGCTGCTCTGGTGTAAGTCGATTCATAATAAAATTTCAAAGCAAGCTAAAAAAAAGCATCTATCAGCTGTTAAATGGGTGCTCAAATAAAGTAGTGATGTCAAGTCAAACTTGTGATACTCTAAAAAAACACCCTTTACATACATTCATATGTATGCATGGTTGCTATTATCCAATAATATTGCAATGTCGCCGGCAACATTTTTGTCTGTATGAACGCGAAGGAAACAACAAAAGAGAAGTTCAGATGTTTCCCTTCCAAATGTTCGCCCGTCTCTAAACGCAGCCAAACAGAGCAAGTAATTTATAAAAAATACGTATATTTCCATCAAGATTTATCAAGCTCTTTTTTAAGTTTGCTGGGCTATAAAAAATATTATCTGGCTAAATAATACTATGTATTAAATTTGCAAATTTTTTCGTTCATTATTTAAACGTCATCATATCACGTTTTATGAGAATTTTTCATATTACACGTACTACGACTAAACGACTACGAGTTCACACATACACTTGCTTAAGCGCGCAGTCAAACTGGAATTCTCACACACACACTCCCACATACATACATACATACATATGTATGCAAACGCCCATATGTATACGCTCAAACTAACCCATATACATACTCGTATGTATGTATTGACTAAAAACCCTGTTGTTTTGAAAAGTTTTGTCTTATCTTTTAAACAGTTTGGTCAGTCGATACGGAGATTGATTAAATTTTGGGTCTTTGGTTATTTAGAAGAGTAAATCTATTAAAAAATACACAAAATTAATAATTGAGCTTTTAATTTAAAGCAAATAGAGAGACAAGAAATTAAAATAACATTAAAAAAAATAAAAAAAATTGGGAATTACAGTGATATATCAAATTATTGAAAATTTACTCATATTACGAAAAATAATTTAATTAATGTTTAATTCATTAAATAGAAAAATAACTGAAAATAGAATTATTAAAACTAAAAAAAAAAATCATATCGAACCTTTACAAAAATAAAACCAAAACTTTTTCACCATTATTCCAGTTGTCGACATCGACGTCACTTTAATAACACAATATCAAAAAATAGAGACTTGTGTACCCGTTGTCAAAAACATTTGACTCCTGTTGCCATGTTTACGCTATTTTTTAGACCTTAGGGTACGGAAATAGATTGTCAGTGGCAAAAAATTGTTCTAGAAAGCGAGTAAGCCCAATTTCTTGCTATTGTGTTAAGGTGATGTCGATGTCGACAGCTGGAATAAGGATGATTAAGCCTAATTACGAGTGTCATATATCCGATTGGATATACTCCAGCAGAGGCAGTTTAGCTTATTTACGCATTCCTTAATATAAAACCAGTCTTCGAATTTTAGCCAAGAGCCATGCTACCGATTGACATAAACCTTACGCTCCACAGTGGGCTGGCTTAATACATTATTGTGCCAAAATTATAAATATTAAATAATATTAAAAATTATTATAATAACTAATTAAAAAAATAGTGTCGTAAATATTAACAAAAAAAAAATTAACCTATACTTCCGGAAATTCCGAAAGTAATTGTTTTTTTGTCCAAAGAAGTATTTTTTTTAAGAGTAGTTACACTCAGGTAATGAATGCCCGCTAATTTTACTAGTTGTTACCTTCTTTTAGGAAAGAGAAAGTGATAGAGAAGGCAGGTGGTGAAGAAAGTTATAGATGAAAGCTCCATTCTTTTACAACTTTGCTTTTAACACGTTTTTAATAATGCAGTGTTGCAGCGCCCCTAAAGTCAATGAGGCGTATGTAATTTTCGGAATTGTGCCCTTTTATTCTTTATTTTACTTCGCCGATGATTCTGTTACACAATACTGACGAAGGAGGGTACTCTGATGTTACATTAGATTTAATAGATTACTTCTCAAGAATCGATTATTTTAGTCTCACGCCTTGTTCAAATCATTAAGTAGTGAAGAGCTTCCCCCACAAATGCTTAATTCCAAGACCGGTTAGATTTTTTTGAAATTTTTTGCTGGGTATTCAATGGCTATCAGGGACCTGGCTCGAATCCAGGACCTTCGGTTTTGTGCTACCTACTTCATTCTCACAATTAATTTTAAACATAATTTTTTGCTATTGAAAATCAAAAATTTTTATTTTCAATTATAATAAATTTAAATAGTATTACCAACAAATTACGCATATAGGACCATTGCATTGCGTGACAATATAAGTCATTTCTTACCTAGCATACTTCAACTTTTAAAAAAAAGTAACAATATTTCTAAAAAATCGTAAATGCACATCTGATGTTTAAATATTTCTCTACAAAACTACATTATTCGATTTTTGATATTCAGCGGTGGAAAAATGGGTTTATTGATGCCAACATCCCACTGTGTGTACTTTCTTTTGAGACACTCTGTATAAGCACACAATGAATACAATCTGCAAAAGCCGTTAAATATCAAGCTTTCCAGAGCTCTTGAGCTCCAGTTCGTATGTTCTCCTATTTGGGACTTTTAACTTGTAAAGCCTTTAGAGCTGTCGCACTCTACACAAGTTGTTATTTTACTTTAACTCGTCTATACTGAAATATGCACAGAGAGAATAGATTGGTTAAAAATGTGTTGGAGCAACAAATATTTAATTATGTATTCCAATGTTCCATATTTTCTATCAATTATCAATCAATTGTACGATTATATTCATGGTACAGGGTACATGTACATGTATATTCATTTAAAGCGGCCCACCCACTTGCAATATAATTGCACAATTTTTCATATTGTACAATAATATCGCCAATGTGTATGTCAATATATTGGCAAATATCAAAAGACTTTTGATTTTCATTGTACAATCAAGACAATTGTGTAATGTGGTGGCAACATTGTTCAATGTTGTTTACTTTTTCACTGCCAGGAAAATTGGGCAATATTTTCTTTAAAAATATTGTGCCATTTATTGCATAGTATAGGTCAAAATAACAATAATATGTACGACAATATATGCAATAATATTGAATAATGGATGGACCGCTTAAATCTCCAGAACTGCTGGTATTTAGTAAATGCCTTCCAATAAGCGAGTGAGATGAGAAATGAATGCTCACACACATATACACACAAATACTTACGTACACATATACTCATATCAGTGCAGTGGGATCAATAACATATGGCACCAAAAACCAAAAGTACAAAAACAAAAAACATTAAAAATTTTTATGGGATGCAGCTAATAGCAACAACAGCAACAGCAATAACGACATCAACAAAAGCAGAAGCTGCAGCAACCAACTAAATAAATGTGGTGGAAGTATCATGATATTAAAATTAAATTGATATCAATATTTGCAGGTTATTGTGAAATTACGAATTCAATTTTTTCGAATTCAATGCTTTTGTAAAAATTATATAATGATAGTCCACTCATAGTGAGCCCATCATTTTAGGGTAACTTGATTTGTTACAACATTTCTTCGAAATGAAAATCCTGATGACCCTAAAATATTCTCAAAACTTAGTTTTTAGTTTATGGTAGGCCGTGTCTTTATGAAAAGATATTAAGGGTAAGCACTCAAAGGTAAACTTTGGCAAATTTTGTTAAATTGAAATGTTCATATTTTTTTTTCTATAAAACTTTTCAGCTCTTAGTGCTGCATATTTTACAAAACATGGCCCTTTAACATTTTAAATTCGTATTCTTAAAAACAAAATTTTCTTTTTTTATTGCTTGTTTATTAAATGTTACAAATACAATTACAAATTATATCATAACTTTAATTTAAACGAGAATAGTAACAAAGACCTTCACTCGTTGTAGTGAAACAGACCAGAGTCTATGGTGAGAATTGAACCCACAACCTCCACACTGATGGGCTAGCACACTACTCACTAGCCTACCGGGGCACCCAATTTTCTTTTTAACAACATTGAACTAAAATAATTTTCTTATATCGAAATCTTTTATTTTGTTTTAATAATGAAGTACATAATCTCCCTTATTCCAGTTCTCAACACCGACCTCACGTCAATACAATACCCGAAAATTGTACTTGTGACTCACTCTCGAGAACTGGCTGGCTGGCTTTTCTATTTCTATTCCTTACGGTCTAGAAGATGGCATGAGCCTGTGAATTGCAGGTTTTGCCAACGAGTAAACAATCCTAAATTTTTCTAGTCTTGTGTTGACGTCATGACGATGTTGACTAGTGGAATAAGGGGGAAATAAAAAAAATTCAAACAAAAATAATTTTATTTTTTCATAAAAATATTTTCAAAAATTAATTTTAGTGTATTTTTTCAAGCAAAAACATTTTTTTTCATACAAATATTTAAAAAAAATTACTTTATTATATTTTTTTCATTAACAGTTTTTTTCATAAAATTTTTTTTTTCAAAAATAAATTTTATTACTGTTTTTTTTCTCACAAACTTCGGAATATGGGTGTAAGTTTTTCCATTTATGAAAATATTGTTTATATTATAAGACTTGTTTTTCCTTTTGGTGTATCGCTAATTATATAATCAGTCGCTCATTTACTACATCACTGTCATAACTAAAAAATTTACTTTTCCAGTTAAGAATGCAGAATTAAGCCTCATATCATAATTCATATGACGTTACACTTTCATAAAAATATCTTATGTATTCAACTCTTGGGCGAACACTTTCATTTTATTTCTTTTATAATTAAATTGTTTGTAACTGCAAGTTTATGGAAGACAATCAAAATTTCTCGTCTGCCTTTTTATATTGAAAACAAACAAATACTAGAGCTTTGTTTTGTTGTCAATTTAAATAAATGGACGAATGGCAGTGAATTGAAAAGTTTAAACTCGTTTTCTACCAAACTAGATTTTTTTCGAGTTATGATGTGATAATTATATACGTATATGTTTACAAAACTTTCTCTTAGACTTTATTTGCTTTGTATGCGTATTTTTAGTTCCTCCAAACATTGATGATTCTTTGACCTCAAGTGATGTCATAGTGCGTGAAGGCGATAATGTTACCTTGAGATGTAAAGCGAAAGGTAGTCCAGAGCCATCGATACGTTGGAAAAGAGATGATGGCCTAAGAATTGTTGTAAATAAGTCGCTGGATGGTGAGATAATTTTATTATTTTTTATCAATTTTCCAATTCAACAAAAAAAATTTTTTTCCTCAAATTAAAAATTTCTACAAACAATTTCATGTTAAGCGGTCGAAGTTGAAGGTGATGTTTTGGAATTGGAACGTATATCACGTTTGCATATGGGCGCCTATTTGTGTATAGCAACAAACGGAGTGCCACCTAGCGTTTCAAAGCGCATAAAAGTGAGCGTGGACTGTAAGTAGTTTTCCAAAAATTATCGCCTGTTTCCATTAGTGCTTTTAATATTAACTTGTTTTCCAGTTGATCATATGGTCTGTAAAAAGAGGATACTAAACCGAAAATTGTTTAAATAAAAAGCACTAATTGAAAAAATTTATTTTAATTGGTTTATACACATAAATGAACTGTCTTGACAGCAAACATTCGATCCACAACTTGTATTGAAAACAACAACAAAACATAAAATTTTTTTCTTGTTTAAAAAAAAAAAGAAATTTATCGAATGTTTTCTGTCGACATCGTGAAAATTTTCTTATCCAAAACAATTATAATAAATAAATAAAGGTACGCAAACAACATAATACTCCTTCTCATAAATCTGCTAGGAACTCAAAACTTGAGCAAGAAAATTGTATGTGTATGAACCGGATTTAAGTGGTTATTAAATTTTTTATTTATTTCCCTTTACAGTCTCACCCATGGTATCGATACCGCATCAATTGGTTGGCATACCCATGTATTTTAATGTAACCCTAGAGTGTTTCATAGAAGCTAATCCAACCTCATTAAATTATTGGACCAGAGAGAGTGAACAAATGATAACAGACTCAGCAAAATACAAGTGAGTAAGACTTAATTTCTAATTAAATGAGGTAAAAAAAATCAGCAGCTTCCTAATATTGAACTAAACATTTTGTTTTCCGTTATTCCTTACTAACAAGGACCCAAAATATATATTACTAATGGGAACGCATATGAATATTGTGAAAATTACACACCCTTACCATTTTTGGTGAAGCGTATTATAATAAAAAAAAATAATAAAAATCTTGAGTTGAGAAAAATTACTAAAATACAAATTAAAATATTGTGCTCTCCGTCTGAAATAAAACAAAAGCAGAAAGTCAGAAAAATATGCACAATTTAAATAGATTGTAAAACAGTATAAGTGAAAGATTCGGCCAAACAACATTTAATTATAATTTTCATTTGTGGCATAAAAATAAACAAATAAAATGTGTTTGCTAAAGGTCGACGAGAACTTTGTGTTATTAGTAATTTGCCTACAACTTAAAGCAATCGCTTGTAGGAATATAAATTTAGTAGTTCAAAACCGAATTTCTGCAGCCCTTAATAGCAGCATTAAGCCATGTGAGGACTTTTATTCCTACGCCTGTGGTGGTTATGCCGAACAACATCCTTCGCCCAGTTATCAGGAGATCACCGGCTACATGGACCAACAATACAATACAATAATTTTAAATTTAATGGAAGCTATTTATCAGCATGACCATCAGGTCTACAATCATTGTCAGTCGTTTGTGGAGAAGGCAAGAGTGTACTTAAAGACCTGTCGTACAGAACGCCACAGAAATTTGAGCAGATATTTTGAAGAAATTAGTCCTGGCGAGCATTTAAACTGGCCCATATTCGAGCGGCAGTTTTCTAGCTGGCCTTACAATATTGATTTTGATATATGGTCTCTTTTGGGAAGACTGCAGTCTTACGGCATGACTAATGTACTGATATATCAAGAGATTTCGGTAGACTCAGAGGGAGTATTAAGTTTGATCATAGCACCGCCTTTTAGTGAAAACAATAAAACTTTACCGGATACAAACCTTTTGCTGGGAATACTAAGGGCTTTGGGTAGCAAAGTCCCCGGCAAGGTTATAAATATATTGCACAAAACCGATCGCTTACTATTGAATATTTTAGAAAACTATGGTGAAAGAATGGAGCAGGAGGAGGAAATTCAGAAAATATCTTTTGCCGACTTAGCCTCGCTTTATCCAAATCTCAATTGGACTGCTTACCTCCAAGAGCTATTGAGCCGTGAGTTATCGCCTAATACTATTATTTTGCTACACACTCCTGCTTATTTCCATTATTTAAATGAGAACTTATGGTTGCTGTTCAAAAAACCCCAACTATGCAGTTACTTAATGATGCAATTTCTTTTCTTTCTGGCCGAAGACAGCACAGAGGAGTTCAACAGCATGGCTTGTGTTAAGGATTTAAGAAATAAATTTGATTTAGCGGTTAACTATCTCTTCTATTATCACATTTACAGTTATCAAGCAAGATATATCAATGGCGATATAGAGCAAATCTTTACCAACATAATCAATATGCTGCAACAGCAATTCTTGAGCAATAATTTGCACTTGCCAAACTCACAAATTCTATTGCTGATGGAAAAATTGGCTGGAGTAAAACTTAATATAGGAAATCTACCGGAAAATGTTACTTTTGCGAAAATAGAGCAGTTTTATAATAGTTTAAAGCCAATGGACGAAAATAATTACTATAAAAATCATTTGTCAATGCTTAAACATCGCTTTGATAAATCCTTACACCATCCTCGCCAGCAGACTCATTTCATAGTGCCCGATAATCGTTTGGGCAGCTCGTCGGGAGCCTTTTATGTGGCCAAACAAAATATGATTATTTTACCTTTTGGCAGCCTAATACAACCCATGTACGATCTTCGTTATCATGATCTCTTCAAATATTCTCTGCTGGGTTTTATTTTAGCCCATGAACTAACGCATGCCTTTGACACATACGGCCTAAATTTCAACACTGAAGGTCAAAATTCAATACCCTTGGCTGCCTTACTTAAAGAAGGCAGTTTTCAAAACACTTTGGAATGTCTGCAGTCCCAACTGCCCACGGACAGCATAGACGAGCGCATGGCCGATATTGTGGCCTCACAATTGGTTTATAAAATATTTACCTCGAAGTTAAATAGCCAGCAGTGGATTTGTTTTAATGATAACTGGAACAAATATTTTTACTTAAATCTAGCACAATTTTTCTGTGGTAAAGTAAATATTAAATTTATTGATCATGATTCGGATGCAGAGCGTTTGAATCAGATCGTTTCCAATTCGGCAGGTTTTGCGAGGGCTTTTAAATGTCCCCAAAATAGTCATATGAATCCCAAAGAAAAGTGTCAGTTGTATTAAATTTAGTGCTTAATTCACTTGATAATCAAAAATTTAAAACGTACAGAAGACCCTTTAGCACCAAAATAAGCCAAGTTGCAAAATAAAAATGTTTAGTTTGAAACTTAAATGGATAAATTATTCTTAAAATTATTTAAAATAAATTCAAAAAACCAAATTTTTGTTTCTTACACTAAAAGCTCTAGTCATCTCAATTCCAATGAAAAATATCAGTTGTGAAACAATTTTGTTTTTGCAGTTAACACCTTTAATTGAAAAAAATCACTTAAATCACTTAATCACTTAAAAATTTAATTGAGCCGATTAAACTTTTGTTAAATAATTTTATTGATAAAATCAAGTAAAATTTTTTATAAAATATTATTTGACTAAAACTTTACTTAAAAATTTAATTAAGCTAATTAAACTATTGTTTAAAATTTTAATTGGTTAAAAGTTTAATTAAAAATGAAACTGAGTCAATTAAACTGTTGTTTAAAAATCTAATTGGGTGAAAAGTTATTTAAAATTTTAATTGGACGGATCAAACTTTAGTTAACAAATTTAATTGAATAAAAATGAAATTATAAATATGATTGAGTCAACCAATTAAATTTTGTTTAAATTTAATAGTTGATTCAATGTTTTTTCTTTTTGTTTTAAATTAAATTGGCTTAAATTAAACTTAGTTTACAAATTTTATTGTTTTAAAACTTAATTAAAAATTTAATTAGGTCAACTAAATCATGTTTGAAAATTTCATTGATTAAAAATTTAATTGATCCAATTACAATTTGTTCAAAAATTCAACTGATTCAAATTTCAATTACAAATTTTATTAAGTTAAATAAACTTTTACTTAAAAATGTAAATAACCAAAAAGTTTAATTGGCACAATTAAATTTTTCATAATAATTTTTTATTAAAATTGTTGATAAGTGGTTCGGTTGAGGATATTCAATTAAATACTTTAGAAAGCTGAGCACAAAATGAAACTAAATGACAAAATTTAAATGTTTCAATGTGAGGCTATTTTAATTATTTCGAGATTTATTTTAATTGAAATTTATTTGCTGGCGTCAAGCATTTCATTGCTGCTTTGCCAAATCATCAATAAACATAAGATAATAATAAAATAATAAGATAATATTTCAAATAATAAATTTCTTAAGTTGTGAAACTTATTTTTTTTATTTACACTAAAACTCTTACTTTATTTTTTCTAGTGTCTTTAATGGCTGGTTTTTGTATTGAAAATTAAAAAAAATTTGAGAAATTTTTTTGTTGTTTCTTATTTTTTTTAAATAGACAGTAAATAAAACACAAAAGCTTTGTAATTTAATCAGTAAAAAAATATAAATTTTACCACCTAAATTAGGGCATTCACTTTTTTATTTTAAACAAAGATTAATTAAATTTATTATCTCTTCTTATGAAACAAAACAAACGAAAAATGCTTTATTTCCAATTGCCACCGGCAAACAGTTTTAAATAAAGATTTGATTTGTGCAAACAAGTATACAAAATAAATTTTTCTTAATTTATCAAATTAAATGTACTGGCAGAAATTCTGTGTAATTATTTTGCTCCTATTGGGGTTTCAACTTACAAAGCAGGCTCACGATGAAGGACATTCTTCGAGAGAAACTTTTCTAAGCGCTACGATTGATCGGAGTTTTTCGCCATGTGAAAACTTTTATTCTTACGCCTGCGGCCACTATGAAGAGGCACATACTTCAACTAATTACACGGATATTATCAGTTACTTGGACCAGCAGTACAGTGTTAGGGTTTTGAATTTACTCGAATCCTATGGGCATATGTATCAACATAATCATGACCGCCAATCTTTTGTGGAAAAAGCTTGGATTTATATGAAAGCCTGCAGAGCAGAAACGCAAAGAAATCTAACAAGATATTTGGAAGTAGTCAAGCCGGCAATAAATTTGCCTTGGCCCATATTGGAGCAGGTGGCACATAAAAAATTAGACCAGTGGCCGCAGGACCACAGTGAATTTGAGGTAGCAACGCTGCTGGGAAAATTACATTCTTATGGCTTGAACAATGTTTTGATTAACCAGGAAATTTTAATCAATAAAGAAGGAGCACTAAGCATAATGCTGGAGCCGGCCATCAGTGAAAACAATACAACCTTACCCAATGTAGATGTCTTGCATGTTTTTCTACGTAGACTGGGTATTAAGAGTCCTGCCAAGATTATTAATAATTTGCTAAAAACCAATAAAATACTATTGCATCTGCTGGAAAAATACGTTAGAGGGAAAGAAAATAATTTAGAACTTAGTTATGGGGACTTGGAAATTTTTTATCCCAATCTCAAGTTAAATTTTTACCTCAAAGAATTATTGGGGCGAGAGTTAACAGCTGACACCTTTATTTTGCTTAGAAATCCTTCGTACTTTCGGCATTTAAATGCGCAACTGTGGCTAAGTTTTGAAAAGCAACAACTTTGCAATTATCTAATGATGAAATTTCTTTACTATCTGGTTATGGATGGTACCAATGGATTTACGAGTATGGCTTGTCTTAAAGATGTAAGAAACAAATTTGATTTGGCCGTTAATTATGTTTTCTATCATCAGGTCTACTTGCACAAACGTATACAACCAGACTTAGAGCAAATGTTTGCAGAAATAGCCAATATGTTGGATAAATATTTTGAGAGGAATTCTCAAAATTTAACAAACTCCCAGCAACAACTAATAAGGGACAAATTGGCAAATGTTCGCCTTAATGTGGGAAATGTACCTGAAAATGTAACTTTTGAAGGCATACAAGAGTTTTATGATAATTTACCCTTGATGATGGAAAATAATTACTATAAAAATCATTTGTTAATGCTAAGACATCGTTTCTCCAAGTCTTTGCATTATGCACAAAATGAAACTCATTTCATTGTAGCCGATAATAAAGTGGGCAGCTCGACGGGAGCTTTTTATGTGGCCCAGCAAAACATGATAATTTTACCTTTTGGCAGTGTAATGAAGCCCTTGTACGACTTACAATACGATGATCTACATAAATATTCTCGGTTGGGTTTTATTTTGGCCCATGAACTGGCCCATGCTTTCGATACTAACGGCTTGAATTTTGATGCTCAAGGTAAATTTTCCCCATACAATGCGGCCATATTGAGAAATGGGAATTTACAAAATTCTCTGAAATGTCTGCAGTTGCAACTGCCCACGAACAGCATAGACGAACGTTTTGCCGATCTTGTAGCTCTTCAGTTGGTTTATAAGATTTTTGTTTTGAAATTCAATAAGCTTCAAACAATTCCTTTGCAAGACTTTTATAAGCAGCAATTCTTTTTGAGTGTGGCTCAAGTTTTTTGCAATAAAACTAATAGAAAATATATTGATCATGACTCGGATGCAGAGCGCTTAAATGAGCTTGTCAAGAATTATCAGGAATTTGCACAGGCCTTTAAATGTCCCAAAGGTAGCAAAATGAATCCGCCAGAAAAGTGTCACTTGTAAAAAAAAAAAAATTTTGCACACTTACATTCAAAACAAAAGCAAATTTTAAAATTTTGTTTTCATTTCAAACTCGAACATTATGGATATCGCGGAACAGGCTCTAATGGTTTTTGTAATACAATATTTATATTGAAGTATACGAGTATATATTTTTTTTTTGTTAATTAGTTTACACCGAAAAAATAATAAAATTTCTTGATATCAGTTAAAAATTTATTAAGCTTGCTCCACTGAATAATTTAATTATATCAATCAAACTTTTGCAATTCCAATTAAATAAATTGAAGAAACTAAATATTTAAGTAAATTAATTAAATTGTTCCTTGAAAAAAATAATAATAATTAGTAAGTTTTTTTTCTGTGTAATATTTTGCTACCAAATTGGTTTTATAATAATAAAGACAATATCTTAAGTGCTTGTATCGACTTAAATATAAATTTTAATAATGATTTCATTATAATTTTCTAAATTAAAACATACATAGGTTGCTGCACAGTGGGGCCTGAAGTAAAAATAATGGTAATAAGTATAACTGTAACTCCTGAGATACGAGTACTAATGCTATTGCATGATGAAATTTCAGAAATGACTTAAACGATGAATTTCAATTATCTTGATACAAAAAAGAGTTGGCCTACAGGATACCAAAACTGACCTTAAAGTATTATGTGAAAATGAGCATGTTAGTCCTGGTTCACATACATCAATTTTAATTTTTTTTTAACCTGCGCTTATGTTCACACTCACGTTTAAGTTTGTTTCATCAATTTGCATTATTGTGGAGTATTATGAATGTCAAAATAAAAGGAAAAAACAAACTTGACTGGTACGGTCAAGTTTGTACCCCACTCCATAATATTTTCCTTCTCTCCCAAAACCTCAAGACCAGTGCTAGCCAACGAGAGAAATGTATTTGTATATGTGTATTCATTTGCATAAGAAGCTGATTGAAGTTCGGCCACTTTGGCCAAGTATGCTCAAGACTTGAATAGAGACCAATTCTTATTATTCTGTGCAACAATCGCATTTGAATTTTAACATACTTATTATGGATCTTGACTCGATTGGATTTTTTGGTGGCATCCTCCGTTGTCCGTTGTTATCCTTAAAACTATGGGCAATCATGCATTAAATTCCGCGAGAAACAATAGCAAGTAATAGGGAAAACAAAAAATTCTAATTGGAAAAGGGAACATTTTCTCGCGGAATTTTATTCATGATTGCCCTGATTATATTTAAGTGACTCTCTTACTCTAGTTATGAAAACTTTTCAAAGTCAAGGTCTTAAAATTTGTTATGTTAATAAAAAATATTAGGGCAATTCGTTTAAGCTGTTGAATTCCTCTTATAACTTTTAAGCTTTAAATTTTTGTTAAAGTTTAGCAGTAGTATTCTAAACAAAAAATAGTTTTGGTTTGAACAAAGTTTACATAAAAATGTTGACTAAAGTACACTTGAAACAAAATAATTTATTTTTAGAATACATTGGTAAGAGCTTAGGAAGCTTTAAACACCTTAAATGATAACCCCTATTGTGTTAGTTTGTCCTAAAGATGTATGAAAAGAACAATTTTCTCAAATAGGTGAAAAATAGCAATGTAATAGAAGGATTTTGCAAAAAATTGGTAGAATCATATGCACGCTACTGTCAGTAGGGGTCGGAAGGATTTAAGTAAGCTTATCTTACTCGCTTCACCGCATTTCAACGCAAGTTATACCATCTGTTGGAATTGATTTTTCAAAAGATTGAGGGTATTACAATTCATACCAAGTCAATAAATCTTAAGCGACATATATTTTGAACTTCGAAAATCGATTATATACGATTTTGGTAAAAAAAAAATTAAGTTAAAAAATTACGTCGCTTAAGCTTAAGGAGTAATATTTTTTATTTGAACTTTAGCATGGTGTAGTGATAATTGAAGACCAAAACTAAAATTATAAATTTTATTTGAACTCAAAGGTTTTCTATCTGCTTTAATTTACTTACCTTAAAAGGAGGTGCTTCTTTTCAGATTATTTTCATCTCTAGTTCTACTGCAAATTATTCTCTTTTGTAATTTTATTTGCTAATATTTCTTGCTAATGCATAGGTGAAAAATATTTTTGTAATCTCCTTAGATACTCTCACACAAAAAAAAGAGGGAGAGGAAGATGAAGAAAGATGCTATACTTTACTGATAAATGTATTTAAAAATTGTATATATTTTTTCTTTTCTTGGATTAATATACATAAAATCAAATTTAAATAACAAACTATAAAAAAATTTAATTCTGGAAGTAAAAAGAGCATAGAGAAATAATACAATAACAAGAAATGTGATTATATGAAAACAGCTTTGCATAGCCTTTGTAGGCTTAATTAAAAGTGGGACGACAGTAGAAGCTTTTAAGTTGAGCTATAAAGGTACATTACTGTATTCTTTAAGTACGTGCCCTTAGCTTTAAGAAGATCTTAGCTTTAAAGCTTCCAAACTGAAATATATGATACGAATTGCTCGTATTTTAAAGCAATTTTTTCCTCTTAAAACTTTTAATTATTTATTAAAAAGCTTATTTTAATTTAAAGTAGATTAAAGAAAAAAAATCTGCGGAATTTTTTTAAATTTTCAAATAAATATATAATAATATTTTCGCTGTAAAAAATCTCTAAGTATTTGTCATGAATTTAAACTTGTCATAAATTAAAAAAAATTAAAATTTTTCCAAAAAATTTTTTTTTTTAATTTAAAAATTTAAAAACTTTGTTTAACAAAATTTAAAAAAAAAAATACCAAAATATTTTTTTTTAATAAAAAAAATATTTTTTTTTTTAATTTTCAGCTAACATTAAAAATTGTATTTATTTTTTTTAATTTTAAGAAAAACTTTTTAATTATTAATTAATTTTTTTTTATTTAAAAGCAAAACTTTGATTTACTACTGCCAGTTCATAGAAGCCTTGTAAAAATACTCGTCTGGCTATTTACATTGAAAACAACAAAAACAAATTTTGGGTGCTTTGTTTTTGTTTTCAATATAAATAGCCAGAAGAGAATTTTTACATGGTTTTTATGAACTGGCAGTTAATTTGTTTTCAGAGTTAAATTTTTGTCAGAGTTTTTAAAAAATTTTATAAAAAATGTACTCAAGAAATTATGACGAATATGAGAGGAAATGAAATTATTTTTATTTCAATTATTATTAACTAACGAATTATAATTTTAAACTATTAGAAAAATGCAAAGATGCATTTCGTTGCTGCTTGAGCAACTTATCAGCAGAATTGAACCGCAATTCAAGAAATCTTAAATAAAAATAATTAATCGTGAACAAATTACTTGCTTTCATCACAAAAAATATATCTAAAATTATTTAATTTTCTTTTGTTTCATCGTGAGATCAGAAAAAAATGTTTAAAGTTCTGATTAGTTGCTAAAGTTTATTTTAGCAATTAGATACTTTTTTTATTAATATAGTTTTTGTAATTGATTTTTCTTAATAACTTCGAAGGCTCTTTCAAAATACCCTCCAAAAATTTTACAACACGCATTTAAAAATATTGAAAAATATTTTCTCGACTTTCAAATCTTTAAGCTTTATTTTAAATTTTGCTTAGTTTTGGGTATTTTTTTTTTTTGATACGACAAAAAATCTGTTAAAATTTTCCTAATATTATAAAAAATACGCAATTCAATTTGATGTCATCTCTTGGGTATTTTCCTAATAACTTTCTAAAATGCTTCTCAAAAGCTTTTAAGTAAGAAAGCTTTTAAAATTTGCCAAAACAAAACAGTTTCTCTCATTTTGGAATTTTTTATATCCTTTTTACGATTTCCCCAAGCTTTTAGAAACTTGCTTTACAAACACATAAAAGATGAAATTGCGCTTCATTATTTTCCATTCTAAAACAAATTTCGTTTCAAACCAAATACTAAATGTTATCGCGTGTTAGTAAAAACTCTTAAAATAAATTTCCATTTTCCGTTTCGTAGCGTATCTATTAATGAAATACATAAGAAGAAAAAAAAAGAAAAAGTAAAAGTAAAAAAGAAAACAATCCAAAAAGATTTTATAGACTTAGATTTTGATTCAAACTTAAAATAGAGATTAGTTTAAAGCAACAAGTACTTGGATGAGGAAGATTACATAGTGCAATATTAAAGATTAAAATACAACTCAAAAAAAAAAAACTTAAAGATATAAGAAATAACTTTGCTTAAATCAAAAACAAAAACAACACGTTACATGCAATAAACAAAGGCAAGATTATATCAGCGAAATTTATAACCAAACTGAAGAAAAAAATATAAAAAATATAAAATAAAAATAGAACAAGTAAACGCAACGAAACGAAATAGTACTAAGCCTCAACATGTTGAAGTTCAGCATTGTGTTTGGCTTGTTGGCGTCTATAATCTGGCGAACAACGCCGACAAATTGTCGCCAGACCCACAATCAAACACAGAACATCAATCAATTGGCAGCTTTAAATATTGAACGTTATATGGATGCAACGGCACGACCTTGCGAAAACTTCTATCAATATGCTTGTGGCAATTGGTATCAACAACATATTGATGAAATGGATTACGGTGATGTCTTGGGTTTAATGGATTATGAATTAAATCGTAAACTGGAACATTTACTGCGCAAACCATTAATGACATCACCAGTGGCAGGTAGTGCTCGCAATCGTACAGAGGAGAATTTGACAACTCAACAAATCAGCACGACGGAGCCCATGACAACAGCTGAAGATGGTTCCTGGGGCATAGGAGACACGGCTAGTGTTTATGAGAAAGTACGAACTTACTATAAGTCCTGCAAGAAAGTGAAGCCTTACAATTTAAAAAAATACTTGCAACTCATACAACCGGGCAGGGGTGTGCATTGGAGTGTGCTGGCCAAGCAGGGCGGACGGAAATGGAATGCGGAAAAGTTCGATTGGCTGGAGGCTATAGCTAGGCTAAGATTGTATGGCTTGAATGGTGTTTTACTCAAGGAGCAAATCTTGCCACGTTGGGATGAATCATCTTCGATGAGTATCTATTTGGATAAGCCTGATCTAGCTGAGACATTGGCCATGGGAGAAGGTGTCATCATAGAGCTGCTAATGGATATTGGACAAACCAAACGTGTGGCTAATGAAATTGCACGTGAGGTTAATCGTTTTGAGTTTCAGTTGCACAAACTGCAAGAGCTGGAGGATGAAGAGGGACCCAAGGAAATGCAATTGGGTTATTTGCAAGAGTACATGCCCCAAATAGATTGGCTAGAGTATCTCAAAGAGCTCAAAGGCCCCGACACAGATCTGTCCACTACAGTCATTATACAAAACATACCCTACATGAGATCTTTGGTAAAACTGCTAAATACTGTGGACTCTGCTACTTTGTGCAACTATATAATGCTCAAGTTTCTTATCTATTTAAAAGCTCAAGGACCAAATGAAATTTCCCGCCAGGAATGCATTGCCAGCTTAAGAAGGGCCATGCCTTTGGCCTTGAGTTTTATGGTGGGTGTCCACTACTACAAGGACCCAGAAAAGAATGATGAGCAAGTGGAGAGGATCTTCAATCATCTTAAGCAAACTTTTCACAATACCATACAAGAAAATCGTCTGCAGTTACCTGAAACTATAGTGCAAACACAACTGCAGAAAATCGACACCATGCAGTTGAGGGTTGGCTTTGCTCCCAGAAATCTCTCCACGGAATACTTCGATATGTACTATGAACGTGTGACCCTAGATCCCAACAACTTCTATGCCAATCAACTCAGCCTACTAAGACTAATGGTAGAGCACAGTCATGAGACTTTGGATCCGCTTATCAATCCTGAATTATTGGCCGACGAGGCCGTGCTATCAGCTGAGTGGGTGGGCAGCTCATCGTCTCCCCTTTACCTCAAGTCACGCAATATAGTTATAATACCTTATGGCTTCCTGCACATGCCCATCTATCATCGCAATCTCAGAGACATCTACAAATATTCGGTATTGGGATTTGCCCTAGCCCATGAAATGTTGCATGGCTTTGATTCCTCGGGCATTGATTACGACAGCGACGGTAACATAATGGGTCCCAGCGAAGAAATCTCTGCCAATCAGCGCTTCATGCAAGGTTTGCGTTGCGTGCAAAATGAACTAGCCACTGGCTCTCGCAGTCTCAATGAGAAGCTAGCCGACTATGAAGGCATACGCTTGGTCTACAATGGCTATTTTACGCTCAATTCATCCAACGATATCAATCAGCACTATACGAAGGCATTAAAATCCAGGTTTATTTTGCAATTCACACCCCAACAAGTCTTCTTTTTGAATTTCGCCCAATTTTTCTGTGGCAAAGTTCATCCGAAGTTGACGCATTCTGCCTACTTGGACCATGCCTTGGATGAGTTGAGGGTACTGCAGACATTGGCCAATTTTGAGGAATTCGCTCGAGCGTTCAATTGTGAAAAGAAAGATAAAATGCAATCGAGACATCGTTGCAAATTGTGGTAGTATTTGTTAAGTTATTAAATTAATGCAAATAATTTAAGGTTTTTGAAATAAAAATGTTTAATCCAAACGTTTAATAAAGTTGTAAGTTCAATTAAAGAAATGCAAAGAAAATGTTGAAAAGTGAAATAAAGGCTATACAACGATTATAAGCAAGCAACTAATAATTAAAGAAAATTACTTAAGCAAAAATTAAATCATGTGATAAGTTTTATGCAAATTATAAATCAATTAAATTTAATTGAGATCTAAGTCTTCAGAATTGAATTCTCAGTCAACTGTTCTCTAACCCAAAACTATGAACTATTTATTGATCATACATCCAAAAGTGAATGCTAAACTCTTCTAGAAAAAATAAAACAACTCAACTCGATTCAGTTTATAAATTAATTTAAAATTGTAATCAAACCAAGTTTCTAGAAGCAAGTCAAAAATTGAAGTGAAAGGTCAATAACAACGAGATAAAGATAAGTAAATGGAAAAAAACTGATCTGAAGAAAAAGCTGTATAATATACGAGCATGCATATGTTTAGAATTAAAGTGCTTGAAGATGATAAGAATTTAATTTAAACTAAATGTGAAAGTAATAAATAACCTAAACTAAATTAGAATTAGATTACTTAAAAAAAATGCTTAAACGTATTAAGGGACTCAAGCCACGCTTAAGCTTGATTTGGTTAAGCAGCTTAAATTGCTTTTTAACGCATTCAGTTAGTTTAAACTCTTTTATGAATTTTAAGAGTCTTAAAACACGATTTAAGCATAATATAATAATATAAAACTGCGAAAAGTATTTGAAGTTCACGGTTTAAGCTGCGCCTATCATTGATAATTTAAATTACGTTACAGATTGTCAAAAGACTGAAAGCATGCTCAAGATTGCTGAGGGCCTGAAACGACATTTAAGCTTGTTAAGAGACTTAAGGCGCGTTTAGGTTTGTTGTGGCGCATAAGTCACAAGGCGAAGATGATTAAAGTTGCAGCTGGCCGAGAGGCTTAAAGCATGTTGAGCTTTTAAGCCAAGCAGAAAAAACAAAGAATCTTAAACTAAGCCTAAACCTCTTTAGAGACTTAAATAATTTTTAAGCGTGGTGAAGCACTCAACAATGTTTAAGTTCGCAAAGTTGTATACGAGTAAGTAACCATATTTTAGAAGTTAAATAACGTTTAAATTTGTAAACAATTGAGCCAAATGTACTCGGCCTATAACTTGAGAAAATGGGAGTGTTATCAAAAGCAGGGAATAGTGTATGGTAAAAAAAGATATATCGTGTAAATAGTTATATATTCACCATTTTCGTAATGTATCATCTTAATCTGTAGTCAATTTAATTGAGACTCGGTCTAGTATTGTAGTAACAAGTTCGATGTGGTTTTATGCAGGTTCTATCGAATAGTAAAGGGTGATTTTTAAGCAACTTTATTTTTGGCAACTTAGCTGTTTTCGTGTATCATATTCTTGTTAAACATGTTTAGTTTGGTTTATAATTTAACCATGAATCGACTTACAAATGAACAACGCTTGCAGATTATTAAATTTTATTCTCAAAATTTATGCTCGATTAAGAAAGTGCAACGTGCAGTTCTTGCAATTTATGGCCAGTTTGAACGACGACCTTCTGAGGCTGCTATTCGGAATCTTGTGAGTCAATTTCGCACCAAAATTAAATTATTGAACATTTAACCACCAACATGAGAACGTAGAGTGTGGCCAGAGGAAAATATCGCAGATGTATGCGCCATTATCAATTAGGCATTCGCAGTAATTGGGCCTTTTATACTTTTTTTCGCTCAAAATTTAAGAGCTGGACTTGTCTGACATGTGGTTTTAGCAAAACGGTGCCACATGCAACACATTATGCGAAACAATGGTCCAATTGAGAGGCGAGTTCGATGAACAGTTTATTTCACGTTTAGGGCCAGTCAATTGGCCGCCTAGATCGTGCGTTTTAACACCTTTAGACTATTCTTTGTCAGGCTATGTTAAGGCTCACGTCAATAGGGACAAATTCGCAACGGTTGACGCACTGGAAGACAATATTGAAGAATTAATTCGTGAAATAGCGGTGATATGATGGAGAAATGATGCCAAAATTGTGCTTAGCATATTGACCATTTCAGAAATATCTGCGGTCAAAATTTACTTGAAATCATCTTTAAACGTTGAATTATATAGATGTTTTACCGGCTAAAAAAATAATTCATACAGTTTTTTTCTAAATAAAATACGAAAGCTCTTAAAAAGCAGCCAATACATAAATATTCACCATTTTCGTAGTGTATCGTCTTAATCTTAATCTAATTGAGACTCGGTCTATACATATGTCTGTATAAATATAATGCTAATTGTTCTCTCCAACGAAATAGCCAATATGGGGCTATACTTAAATATAAACTTAAGCTTAAATGATATTGATACTTTTGAAATATGGGGCACTCATATTTTAAAAGTACCAATGGGAAGTGTGCAAGCCTGTCATCCCAAAAAAATCGCTGATTAAAAATAAAATATCATTGCATTTGTAACAATAAAAAATATCTAAGTTTCCATTCTTACAGTTAAATGTCGAAATTACTTAAAGATATAATTTAAATTGTTCCACAACGAATAGACCCCTATAAGATAGTTAATTGACAAGTTGCAAGGTTCACACAAAGTAAAAGTGACTGGTCTGCTACATAGGAAGTGTTAGAATTCGAACTGGTGCCTATAACTTGGGTACCGACCACGTGACTAGTCTTATAGCAGTTATATTTCCTGGGGGCAATTTATGGTATCCGATATTGATCGAAATCTCCATACAAAAACAATTAAAATTGTATAAAAATTTGCTCGATAGCCAATGTTGTAATTTGGCCCCTGTACTATATTTCCGCGTACCATATTCTTTGGTGCAACAACTAAGAAAAAAACATAGAAACGTACAGTTAACAAGCAGCAGTCAACGGACGTTTGCACTATGCGCATAAGCAAAAGGCTCTAATGCTTAGCCCCAAATTCTGTTCGACTATTGTATCGTCTTGTCTATGGACGAAAAAAAGCCGCAGCTACAAAAATTATTATTTATTGTCCATGCTAGAAGGTTCGTGTATTTGCTTTATGATTTTGTTCTAAACATTATATCCATCACATATTTTTTCGAATATTTTTCAAACTTTTGTATAATACTTTCATTTAATTTTTATGTTTTAAAAACATGGTAATAATATTTTTATTTTTCATTATCAAAGACAACAACCATTTTTGAAGAAAATAATTTAGAGAATTCAAAAACAAGAACTCAAAAGAACTTTGAGACAAAAACGTCTTAAATCTTCTTACTGAATTAGGACATTAATATTTTTTGATCTGTTTTTGAATAGCGTTACCTTAATATAGAAAGAACCTAAGTAATTAAATTCTTAAATCGACATTGTTATTAGAATCTTTCGATATTAAGGTAATAATATAAGGCATTGTAACCACTCAAACTTTCAACTAAGACTTAATAAAATTTAACTTTCTTAAGTATTTTCAAGCATTTATTACATATTGCCACATATATTATTGTTGTCATTATCTGTTCTATAGATCATTCACCTTAGAAATGTCAAGTGGTTGTTACAATTAAATTGTTTACACACACACTCATTTTATAAGTGTTTTTTCTACTAAACTTACATTAAATTATAATGCAACTCAAATAAGCTGCTATAAAAAAATTTTGTGTGTCTTTAAACGACTTATTAAGTTACTTTTGTAAAAAAAATTTAACAAATCACATTCGTTAAAAAAAGTGTAATTTTGTTTTCTTAACGCATTTTGATTATGAAATCTACATACTTGATTTTTTTTTTAAATTGTACGAAATATCTACAAAGACATATGTAATTTTTTTCTATAAATATAATAAATGAGAAAATCTTATGCGCAAATAGAAAAATAACTTTCAAGCGCAGTGGCTTTTAAATTTTCCTCAATACAACAAAAGACTTTTAATAGTGCACAATGACATTGGCCTTGATCTCATGGAAGCAAAAAACTAAAAAAAACCAGATTCTATTCAATTCTATTCTGATGTGGCATGAATGAAGAAATTTGCAACATGAAATTTGTGCTCGTTTCAACTGCGTTTATTCCAACACTGCGAGAAATTGTTTGAAAGTTCAATTTTTGGAAAAAAAAATTTGTTTTCTTTCTTTCTTTGCTTTCTCTTTGGCATGAGAATTTGTTATAAATTAATTTAATAAAAACATGCATACATACTTTAAATGGAATATTTAAAGTAAATTGTGCTTAAACTAGGTCGCAGCTGATAAGACATACCAAGTGTCTTATGAAGGGTTACTAAACTGATTCAATGTAAAATAATCCCAATGTTTAATTAGCTAAGCAAGACTGCATTTACATTATGAAATTAGTTGCATGAAACCCTTTAAAATTTACATTATGAATTTTTTTGTTATGCAAATCAAAAAGTTTCATTTCGATTTTTGTATGCGCCGTAATACTCATGAAGAGGTCTATAAGTTACGTAAACTGATGACTGATTCTTAAAGTAAACCTGTTCAAGTCTCAATCTATTCAGTATATTTTACGAGAATAAAAAGTGACCACACAGTATGACACCCTGTTACAAGTTCTATCCAGCTTAATGATAATAAATAATAATCTTTTATACACCATACTCGTATAATCATTATTACTTTGTTTAATTTTTTTAATAAGGTCTTCGATAGTCATGCCTACTTGCAGAACTTTAATTGCTGATATACATACAAAGTAGTTTGCTATTTATGACAGCATTTTCTTTTAGCTTCAGCCAATGTTTGACATTTGCTGGTTGGCTCCACGAGCATTAAAATGAAAACAAATTTTTTAATGCGTATTCATGCTGATGACTTTGTTCCCTGTCATGCTACTTATCTTATTCACAGTGATTTTACTTTTATTTCTTATATTTTATTAATGCAAATTTTTATTTTCTCTTTTTTTCACATTCTCTTTTATAGAACCGAAACAATACCGGGTAATCCTTCATATAAGGCAACTATGCGCTTACACATAACGAATGTGCAAAAAAGTGATTATGGCAGCTACAAGTGTGTCGCCAAAAATCCTCGTGGTGAAATGGATGGAACCATAAAACTTTATAGTAAGTTTGAATTTATACAATTTTTGCTGCCTCTGCTTCTCCCTTAAACAGAAAATTCAGTAAAAAAAAGTTAATTTTCAGTTTTCTTTCACATACATACATACATGTAAATTATAAATGTTATGATATATGAAAGTTTTTTGTCATATTTTGTGTGCTTCTTGGCTGCGTAAATTATTGTGGTGGGTGGCATTTTCCTTTATTTACAGTGCCTACAAGAGGCTTCTAGTAGCAGCAAGCGAATCTCCCAGGACTGGTTTTATTTGCCTTATCGCTGTGTCATTTAAGGGAAAAGAAAAGGCAAAAAGCTTTTTATTCGTACGAATATATGCACGCAAGTTTTAATGAAAATATATCTGGATACACAAATTAAGAATGCAATAGTGCATACAATAACCCAAGCACGAAAATGAGGAGATTAAAGTTATAAGTAAACAAAAATGCAGCAAAATTACAATATTTGTAAGGGACTTTAAGTTTTTGTACCCGCTTTTTTAGTCTTATGCCTAAGTGTTTTAGTTTCTTCAAAAATTTTATTGCTGAAGTCTACTGAGTTTTTTAAGCCAAAAGCAAACGAATTGTAGTGTGGAATAGTGTGGTAGAGGATACAAGTCCTCACTACCCGATTGTAGCCAGCCATACTAAATGCCACTTGCTCTAAATGATGTAGAGGCACGTACAATCAAAATAAACAACAACAAGAGCACAATAGTACATTGCACCTATCAACAAACAAGATAAACACAAGCACAAAATAAATTCACTCAGCCGAACTCTGTAACACAGAAAAAAGTATTCACCAATTAAAGTTTTCAATTAAGCATTTAATTGATTCAATTAAATTTTTAATTGTATTAATTAATTTGAGTAGCAAAACTTAATTGTTATTATCAAATTCTTTATAGGTGAAAATTTAATTAATTTCTTAATTGATATTACAAATATTTTAATTGATATTACAAAATTACTCGTATTACTTTCTTGTGTGTAAATTAAAATTTAAAAAAAAAATTGTTATCATTATTTACAAAAGTATTTTTAGGTCCGCATTTATATAAAATACATATTTCCTGATTCAATGAATTTTGTTACTGAAAGTGAAAATTCGTTTCTTCTATGCATCATGCGCACAGCTTCGACCAAGATCTCAAATTTTTGGTCAATTTTTAACGCATAGACATTTTGTAATGTCCACTATTTCAGCATCTTCAACTAACGATCACATTTTGTGGATTTTCTTAGCCGTTGCAGGCGTAAACACCTCAGTTGGTCGAAACTGCGCACTTCTATCGACGTATACGGCAAAAAATTTGTGACCGTAACAAAAACTCTACGAGTACTCTGTGTTCTGCTGCTCTTTATATTAAAACCATAAAAAAAATAATAATAATATATTCAGATAATAAAACACTTGATGGTTAATTTCAGAGAATTTAGCAACAGTTCAAAAAAAAAAACTAGTCACCAAGAGCTGCAACACAAAATTATATTAAAAATTATGCAAAACACAAAGGAATTTAATTAAAAAAGTTTAAAAGCACAAAAGGATAAGCATTCGTTTTATAAACCATAAACTAAAATGACAATTGAGGGAAAATAAAAAATAAACAGTTTAAAACAGAAAATTAATTATTGTTAATAATTCGTATGCACATCCTTATACGAGTGTATACAAACAAACTGATATTAAATAACAAATTAAGTGAAATATGTAGTTTCAGCAAACTAGAAAAAAATTATGTTTTATCAAATTTTTGGCGAATAAATAAAGTTTATGTGTTTTAATTTTAAAACAGTAAAAGTAAACAAGCACTTTAAGTAAAATTTAATGTTCTTATAATTTCATACAAGCAGTTTTATTCATTTCATATGCTGCACAAAAGGGTGTCTCCAAATTCAAGTAAGCTAGATAAAAGAAAATTTGTTATTCTACGACTTTGATCAACAGTCATAAGCACAGTCTTGTTATTATCAATCGAGTGAATTAATGTATTATGTAAAGCAAGAAATGTCAGTTTTTTCACGTTTTTTTTTCGTGTTTTAAAGTTTTGTTTTGATGAGTTAAATTTTTGTCATTGTGTTAGCTAAATTCTGGCACACCATGTATACTTAACTGATATGTACATAAAGTTTACAGTAAATATCATTATTCATCCATTGAGTATGGAACTTGTCTTAGCTACAACAACCCCTTGAATTTGCTCCTTTCTAAACACACACACGCCCAACTCATTTCATTGAATGGAACGCATAAAACTTGTTTTACACTCTGGTGTCTTGGTGTTGCAAGATTATAGGATGTCATGTGACGGCACGACACAGGCGACACTTAACTTTTGCACGTAAATATCAGGATTGCAAAACATAAAATTATTTATTATATTTTTTTTAATATTTTTTATAACGTTTTTGTTGTATCCAGAAGTCTGTTCAATATGTTAAAGGCATACACATACGTACATACTCGTACATATTTATATGTTTAAGAATATGTATTCGTGGGTATGCCTGAGTATGTGTGTGTGTGAATGGCTGGCGTTGAATAGTTACATGTGTGCAAATATAATCGTAGCATACTTTTTGGCATATTGATAATAATAACAGCAAAAAACCTTTATGAATTTCCGTTGAAAAATTGACAATTGTTTTTGTTTTTTTTTGTTACTTTTTACGAGTATGTTTTCGTTTATAGCTAAATAAATTTTTTAATGGTTTTTTTCAATTTTATTTTCCTGGAAAAAATATTTTCGAAACCTGAAAATAGATACGTTTTATTTATCTTTAACGAACATTTTTTTAAAGACAATAATTGCAAACATATGAAAAGATGTTCAGGAGATAAATTTAGCGTTGTATCAATTTTTTATTAAAGATTTTAATAGAATTTGTAAACAAACGCAGTAAAAAGAAAGAAATTCAATAAAATCTCGATTTTGTGATCTGGAAGTAGTGCAAGTTTACATAATTTCCAATGATTTTTGTGCATTGATAAATTTCTCAGTTTTGATACCTTCTCAGTCCACCTAATATGATTTCCATGATAATAAGCAAATACATATTTGGAAGTAGAGAAAAAGCTATTCTTCAATAATTACTTTCAAATTTTTTAACTTTTACTGGGTGTTTTTACGTTTTTAACTCTTAAAAGTGATATATATGTTGATTGGAATACTTGCAGTTGAATAAAAAGTCTTAAGTGTAAAATTTTTATCAAACTAGAACACTTTATTTACTAAGCACTGATATTAGGAGCCTTTTAAATACCTCGATGTCAACTTCGCTGTTCTCTACAAGCAAACTGACTTCTCAGAGCTTCCATAGGACCTTTAGCAACATCTAGAAAGTCTCAGTACATTTATTCAACAGCATCTAAATAGTTGCTGTGGATCACTTCAATAGTTCATGTTAGTAATCGTTTTATTGGCGTGTGTGTATGTGAACTGAGTAATTTGTGGTCATGGTCCACGTCATTTGTCGGCTACTTGTCTGCACTTTCATATATACAACACGATCAATCAAAATAAACGACCACTTGCTGTTGTTTCAATATTGTTTTATATGCTTTTGTGCTCGTGAATTCATGCACACAAAAAAGTAATATGAGTAATTTTGTAATATCAATTAAAATATTTGTAATATCAATTAAAAAATTAATTAAATTTTTACGTATAAACAATTTGATAATATCAATTAAGTTTTTCCACTAAAATTATTTAATACAATTAAAAATTTAATTGAATCAAATAAATTCTTAATTGAAAACATTAATTGGTGAATGGTGTTCTTTAGTTAATAATGTCTGGACTAATCTTATTAAAGAAAGCCTTTGTATTATGCTTGTTCACGGCATTTTTATGTAACAATATTTTTAAATTTCGTTCCAAATTAAATGACGTAATTTAACCCCAACCCGTTTACTTCGTACTATTTCTTTTATTTATTAAAGAAATTTTTGGGTAAATTTTTGATTTTTTTAAGATAATTCACAAGTTTGGCAAATTTAAGAAATTTTAGACACTTTTTCTGTTAAGCATATGTTAATTTATTCCATATATCGTTAACTTAATATACAAAAGAGCCCTCACCCATTATTATTTTTTTTATCGAGTTTTTTAGTGTATTTCGAGGAAAGTACATCTAATGTATCTAAAAATGAATGCACAAATCTCGATTTCAGAAAAATAATGAGTAAGAGCATTTCTATATTAAGGTAAAGCTATCTTGCTAAAGTTTTTTTTATAATGAATATTGAAGAGATTGCTTAATTCTCAGACGGATCTCTTTCTGAAATCGTTTCTCTTTTTAGCCCAAACATATTTACTCGTATTAAGCCTCCAATGTGTATAAAATAAAAGTTAATCACACAAAAAAGCAAGAAATGACAAATGAAATGTTCATTTGTCGAACCAATTTATTTATGGCATTTTTAAATGCATATTGGCTTGAGTGTGCTTTGATATTTCAATAAATATGACTATTTTGTTGTTTTTGCTTTTTATTGAAGCACTTGTTGTATAATTTCATTGGGTATCTGTTTTTGCTATAATAATTGTCTGGTGTCGATTGCCTTTTTGTGTGTGCTTGTTTATTTGTTTAATTTATGGACATTTTTATCGTTTTGCCGAACATTAATAAGGTTTTATACTGCTGCAGTTTTTGATTCATATATTAAAACTAGATAAATGAAAAGGAGGGTTCAGCTTGTTCTAACTGGCAGTTGCAGCGAAATATAAAAGATATATACATACATACTGACATACGTACATAGTACACATACTTAACTTATATGAAGTTCTATATAATAGTATGTAATTTAACTTTAGATAGACATCAAAACTTTTAAGTGATTGTCTGAGGCAATAGTTATAGCAATCCAGTCTTTATGTTCTGTTTTTTTGTATTCCAAAATATTAAGATATTTTGATTTTATTATAAAATATATACGTTTTTGTACAGGCCTAGACAGTTTCATCGCCGATATCTTTCATAAATATATGTGTACATTTACTGGAATAATTTAAAAAATTTTGAATGAAATTGAGGTACATAACATACAAATTTTACGAGTACTGCACGATTTCTTATGTAATTATATATTTATTGATTCGTAATTAATTATATTTCAATTTGTATTAAATATTGTGTAGTAATATATAAATGACTTTTTATATTTACAGTGTCGAGTCCGCCAACAACAATACCACCACCCACGACCACGACATTACCAACCACAACAACAACATATCTCAGCGACTTGGTTATGGATTATAATGGCATTGAGCCAACAAACTCTATTATAGTTGTCAATAAAAGTAAGTTTGGTTTTTTCTTTTATTCATAAAAATAAAGATTTTATATACGAGAGTGGCTCTTAATCTTATTTTATTATAAAATGTATACGTTTTTAAGTTGGTGAATGGGTAAATTTTTTGTTGATCTTTTAAAGCTCATTTTGACTGAAGTGGCTTTATGTCAAAAATTTGCCGGCATTATTTCAACGTTTTTTGGTTTAATTTATGGTTTCTTTATAAGAATAAAAGTTCTATTTTGAGATAATTCTCGATGTTTTTGGTTATTTCTTCATTTTCTATGAGACGAGGGCTGGTTAATATTTCCGTGGCTTTTTGAATTTCCCGCCTCTGAACTGAAAGACCAACACTCTCATTATGCAATTGTTAGTGCACTTTTCTCAGTTAGAACAAGCTGATTCAATTTGCGATTGAAAGCGATTAATAGCAGACTACTGCATCATTTAACAAGAAAATGTAAAAAAAAACATCACTCAAACCAAGGCTAAGATGTATTAGTATAACCGGGACTCTGCACCATACATTTCAAGGGTAAAAATTGATTTACTGAACTTATCTGTTGCTGTACAAAGCACGAAATTTGTCGAACATTCTGGATGCCCAATTGAGGTCTCTTCGCAATTGCAAATATTCACAATATTGCAACGGCCGATCGAAGATTCAAAGTGAGAGGAATTGTGAGGGCCATAGACATCGCACATGCTCAGTGTTTTCAGTTTTTCACATATTTTCTTGTGAGTTCTGCTGTTAAAAAAATATGTAACATACACCTGCTTAAGTTAAAGTTTAGAAAAATTTGGATATTGAGGGTGCTAAAGAATGCCAAGATGGGTTTGGGAACCTATTAAGTTATGGCAACCGTTTTCTTTTTGGGAATTACGCGGTATAGTCGTCATTGAGTACCTTCAAATGTCAACTTATTCGGTCAATTTAATGAGAATTTGAAAAAAAACGAAAGCATTTGACAAAGAAAATATTACTTACCTCTATCAGAACAATTAATCATTGAGTATAACTTGGAAGTACGGGTGATTAGTCCATAGCATCCTAGACTTTTACTGGGGCTGCCAGTTGTAGCCACTAGACTGGCCTTCAGAAATATTAATCTGAGATCGGCGGACTTCTAAGCGAAGATTGTTAAAGTTACTTTCTTGCCTACATCCTGTGACGTCTAGTTGGAAGGTGACCAATCGGATAAGTCAGCTAATGTTTTGGATTGCTGTTAGCTTCAGATGCTCTCCATTGACCTTACCTGCAAGGGAGGCCCTACCAGTAGCAAAGATACCGCCGGCATCGCTCTCAGGATCGTTGCATCTACTAATCTAACCACGACAAGGTCGCAATCCCCAAGAAGGCCCTATGTTCCTCTTAGGAATTAATGGATTAAATATATCAGAACAATGCAAAAGTTCCACACATAAGGAAGGAGTTTCCAATGCAAAATCCATTTAGTTGGCTACGAATTGCTCCATTATATACCATACTGTCTGATTACTTACACACGAGTTTTTTGTTTTCAAACTTAAAGAAATGGCACGACGGAAAGAGATTTGACTCCCAGGATGAAATCATCTCACAAACAAAAACTTATTGTAATGACCTCGACAAATTTTATTTTTTGAAATTGATAAAAAAATTTAATAAATGTTGCAGAAATTAAATAAAATGATTTCTTTTATCCAAAAACCTGTAATTGAATCCAAAAATCACGGACTTATTTACCCGTCCACGTGTTTCAAATGCCGCATGACTTTTATTTTGCAAAATCTAATTTATTTTATTTTTTTCCTGTAAGATGACTTAAATTTTTTTATCGGCACTCAAAACTATTTAGCAGGACTTTATAAAAAAAATTTTGTAATGAAACGCATGTTTTAGAAGCTTTTCTAAATCAATTACAACTGTTAAGATACGGCCACACTTGGCACAAAAAAAGGGTAATGAAAACCTTTTTGATTCGGACATGAGTGTATTAGGCTAAACAGTTTCTACGAACAAATGGATTCTATCACATTGTTTATTAAATATTTTTAAAACTGGGCAGCAAAATGAAAAAAATTGGAACTAGTTCCAAAGGTTTACCACTTTCATTGCATACCAATCACTACAGGTAGTGAATTCAATATTCTAAGGCTGTTTTTGACATAAGCAGCAATTGTTCCAGACAACTTTTTAAGTGAATACCATTAATTTATTTGGATGACTTCCGTTATACTCGTATGACAACCATGTGTTAAATTCATTGATGTTTCATCAGAAATAGAACTACTTGGAGCTAAGTTCATTAATGTTGTAACTAATGATTTGTATGTTCATATTTTGCTGGGTGTTTAAGTTAATAAATAAGTCTCTGAATTAAAAAGTGTTTCATTAGTATTTAGTGGTTGCGCATTTTTGGGAAAATTTTTGCCAAGTGTGACCGTATCTTTACTTATATTTACATTAATACATCCCTTAATTAATAAAACTTTACAAAGATGACTGGAACGCAACGGTTTGAAGAAGAACTTTTAATTTAGAGAATTTCCTTATTTACATAGCCTGTAAAAGCTTTAGCACTTCTGTAGCTGCCCTCGTAGATATATGCAGCTTAAAGCTGAAAAAGTCAATGTTAAATTAATGATGCAATAGTAATAAAATAAAATAAAAACCTTCGGATTACAATATTTTATGGCATTTCTTAACTTCTTTTAATTGAAAAATAACATTTCCTATATATATACATACATATAATTTGTTATCTCTCTCTCTCTCTCTCTATTACTCTGTCATTATTATTAATAACTCTATTGTATACTCTTTCAGTGGGCATTAAATATCAATCGAATTTAAATGAAATCGGTAAATCTGAACAAAAGCTAATGGGTGATACTCCCAAAGGTTACGATTGGTCAAAGGACAAACAGTCGTCAGCTGCCATGTCTTTTAAATCTTTGCTGCTATCAAATAGTTGCTATGGCAGCAAATATGAATCCTGGGCTTTAATATTAATGTTAAGGTTTGTATGGTTAAAGTACTGGAATTTAAAGGAAACGTAAAACTTTGCTGGACACACACACTCTTACAAAACATAATCGCTTAAGAAAAAGCTATACAAATTTAAATTTAAGCATGAAAGAATACGTGTAGTTAAAGTATAAACTAAATGATAAATGAAAAAGAGCTTTTGTTTTTTATTGAATGTTGTTAAATGTAAGCAAATAAAATTTAATAAGAAAAATATTTAAATAGTTTAAAAGTAAAAGTGCCAAAATTATACATGTTGAAAAAAGAAACAAAGTAAAATTTACATAATATAAAAAAATAGATAAAAATTTTATAAAAGAAACTTTAAGGATTTATAAAAGCTCATTATAAGAAATTAAAGCTCCCCAAAAAGTGTTGCTATATTAAAGGCCTGTCCCACGATGTCACCAGCAAACTTTCGATCGACAACTTGTATTACAAACAACAAGAACATTAGAAAATTTGTTGTTGTTTTCAATGTAAGTATTCGATCGAACGATTTATAGTGAAATCGTGGGAAAGGCCGTAGACTTTCTTTAAGGACTTGCAAGCAATTTATTAACATTTTATATAATTTTGAACAGAATTGATTTTGGGAGCTTAGAAAGAATTTGGTTGATTGTCAAGCAGTTTTTATATATCATAAATATTATTTATTAAACTTTTTGTTAATCATTTTATTTAAGTTTGTACGTACATAATTTCCCTAACATTAAAAGCTATTACAAAATTAAAATTCAATATAGAACGCTTCAGTGCATATTTCTATTATTTTTGTAAATAAAATTTATTATTATTTGAAATTATTGTAATGAAAACAAAATATTTAAATAAATAAGCTGTTTAATGTAAATATTTTTTTAGTACTTTAAGTAAATTAAAATGCAGGCAATCTCATACAAATGCACTAAATGCGAGGGTAATGCCACAACTAAAGAAAATTATAATCAAAAGTTTTAGCTTAGAGGCGCTGAGGACTATAAGACAAAATTTCTGAACTCCACAGGGCTTGAATATTTGCACTAAAAATTTGCTTACCCTGTCCTTTAAACAAGGTTCTACCCTGTTTAATAAAAGACTTATGGTTCCCATCCCTTCAATAACTCCTCAATGATCCTTTTTGAAACAATTTCTATTTGAATATACAAAAGCAAGGAGGAAATTTAATTTTCTTTATACTCTAGTTAGGGTTCTTCTGGTTTTGCCTAATCTCTGACCAACCACGTACTGAAAACCAATCGCGAACACAAACAATTTTTCAAATTTGTTAAATAAATATTTAAAAAACTAACAACAAGTTTCTATTTATATGTTTTAATTGTAATTTAAAATGGCAAATAATTATTTATCTACTTAAAAGAATAGCAACAGCACAAAATAGTATTATCATTTATAAAACATAAAATTTACAAATACTTAAAAAAGAGTTTACAGACTATTTGTTTGCAAAAAAAAACCTAAAATAAGGATATAATTGTTAATAATGTTTGGCGTGAAGCAAAACACTTCAAAGTATTTAATAAAAATTATATAATCAAAATAGAAATGTAAGTTAAAACTAATTTAAAACAATTTAAATTAAATTTAGGGCTTAATAAAAATATTTATAAATGTAATAAAACGAATTTCAAGGACTCAAAAAAAATAATTAAAATAAAACATAAATAATATAAGTGTAAAAATTTAATGAAAATTTTTCTAAAGCCTTTGGACAATTAAAATTTTAATTTTTTTATATTAAATTAACTATTCTAAAATCATGTTAATGAAATAAGTTTAAAATATAATTTAGTAGATATTTTTTTATTAACCTCAAACAAGATTAGTCAATTATTTTAAAATATATTTGAACTGAAGCAAACATATCGCTTATTTACGTGAACAACCTTATGGCTCAAAAGATTCCACTTTTGAGTCAATAATGCAGAATAAATCTTTATATCGTTATTTGCATTAAAAACCTTAAACTCGTTTTTTGTAAAACAAGTTTACTTTTAGGTATCACGTTGTTCAACTAAATGAGCGATGTGTTTTAACCAAATGAAAAGAAAATAGCTACAAAAAGTTTAGTAAAACCAATTTCAATCAATAACTTTAATAAATTTGAAGTCCGTTTATATTAAATCTAAAATACCCGTCTCGTTTCGATATTTGAATAATCATGAAATATTTTCCAAAATAATTATTTTCGAAAATTATTTTCGAAAAATCGGTTTTTGTTAAATATTAATTTAAAAATTAACATAAAAGACTAAAAAAAAATATTGAAGATTTTTGATAAATTTTTGCCAAAATTTATTTTAAAAATTTTCAAAAAGTTTGTAAAAAATTTAAGAAAATTAAAAAGGAAAAAATTTAGTATTTTAAAAATGATAAAGAAAATTTAGTAATTGAAAAGCAAAAAAAAAAAAAACATTATATCCTGCCGTAAACGCCAAAAAAATTACGCATCATAATTTTCGAACTTCCTTTTTTTAACCAAAATTGAAAATTTGCGATCGGAAATATTTAATTTTCGATCAAAAATATGTCGCTTACGCTTTTTTTAGCGTTATTTTATTTTATAAAATAATTCCTTCAACATTTCTTTAACAATATTTTTATATAAAAACTTTAAAATGTATTTCAAGAAATTCAGTGTTTGTAAAAGTAAAGTTGTAACTACATTTTATTTTATCTTATTTTCGTACACAGAAAAAAATTACGAGATACGAATTATTTTGTAATAGCAACTAAATCTTATAAAATTAATCACAAAATTAACTAGATTGTCACCTGTAAACAATTTTAATAATGTTCATTAAGTTTTTCGACTTGAAGTAATTGCAGCAATTAACTTCTTAGTTAAAAATATTACTTGGTGAATAATTTTTTCCGTGTATTTTATTTTATATTAAGTGATTAGGAATCATATCAAAAGTTTAAATAAATTTTCGAACAGAATTAACAAATTATTCGAAAACAAATGTAAACAAATTTTACAAAAATATTTTCTAAATTTCGGATTGAGATAAATAAGCAATAGGGAACAGTAATGTCAATTTGTAATGAAAATCAAAAGAAAATCTATATTGATGCTTCAATAAAATTTCATTAAAAATTCCATTTAAATAGTTTTCATTTTCAGAAAAAAGTCCTTATTATTTTGCATACGTATCATTTGTGGTTTAATGAGAATCAAATAAAAAATAAATTTATTCCATTTATAAAAAAAAAATCAAATATAATTCATATAAAAATAATTACACACATAAATGCTGAACAAACATTTTAATTCAGTTTTAGTTACTCGTTAGCTTATAATTAATTTTTCTTTATTGCCATTGAACAACAAAAATAGTTTATGAGAAATTAAATCATTTATTTATGGATCATTTAAATTATTTATTTATAAATTAATTTTTAAATTTGTATAATAACAGTAAAAGCAAACCCTATTAATAAGCAGAGATTAAACGAAAACTATAATAATTAAATCAAATCGTATTAATATTAAACAATTAATTTTATACCCATGTATATTTTTTAAAAATTATACTTAAAAATATTAAAGAAATATTGAATACTGAAATTAAAGTGAGATAAAACTAATAAAAATATATCAATTAAATATTAATAAAAAAAATATTTATGGCAAGCTAAAGCTAATGTAATAAATAAGCAGAAATTTTCACACACACACCCATACATATACATAACAACAGAGAGCGCACACATTTTAGTCAACTAAATAAATTATACAGACATATGTAGACATACATACTACAATATAACACAAATATAAAAAATGACGCATAAAAATTAAACTTGTTAAATGATGCCAAAATAAATAAAAACAAAATTCATATAAATATAAACAAATTAAAATAACGAAAGATCAACTCATGAATTAAAAATTGAAAAATGAAAATTGAACTTTAACCCCGAAATAAACTAAAATAAAATAAAAGGAAAAAAAAACTAAGCAACATAATCAATCAGATTGTGTAAGGCGTTGGCGATGGAAATCTTGGTAATTTTTTTTTAAACGGATTGAAGTAAAGATTCTTTTAGTATTTATGCATCATACGTCTTTCAAGCCGAAAAGTATGCAATAGTTTTAGAATATGACTATAAAATGCAGTATTCACAACATTTATTAAAGTAATGGCATTTTCTTTGCGAAAAAGAAGATTTTTTAACTTAACAAAGAACGAAAAATTTCTACTTTCGCTTAGGAAATATAATAAGGAAATCGCTGGTAAAAGAAGAAATTATATATCAAGACCAGTGTTAAAAAAACTGCAGTTGCAATAGCAGAAGTCGTAAAATTGTGC
Source organism: Nowickia ferox (assembly GCA_936439885.1). NCBI lineage: Eukaryota > Metazoa > Arthropoda > Insecta > Diptera > Tachinidae > Nowickia > Nowickia ferox. The sequence continues at coordinate 7,545,969 of OW387026.1, forward strand.
TACTTCATCGATTTTTATTTTTTTGAGTACCAAATCACAACCTGTTGCTAATAGTTCTGCTACTGAAATTCAAAGAGTCGTAGTCGAAGTTAACACAATAAACGAATAGATTATACACAACGAAGATCTTCAGCCGTCGATATGTTTGTACAGTTCTCGGACTGACTACTACTACTGCTTGAAATAAATACGAAGTTAACGAAGCAGAAATGTTTGTATGAATGTGCTTGAATGTGTATTTTGTGTGTGTATGAGCGTTTTTTTTTCTGTATGTACAAATATAATAGTAAAACAAACAACAACAACATTTCTTCCAGCAAGCGATTAAATACGCAATTGAAACTGCAAAATCAAAAGAACAAAAAACACACAACATCTCTACTACGTTTACGTTTACTTCCGAATTTATTTAAAGCAGCATTCAGACAAACAGAAAACTTGTCGAACATATATTCAGCTGAAGCTCTTCGTTATGTATTGCTATTTGTTTATTGTGTTAAGTTCTACAACGACACTTGAATTTGCAGAAGCAGAAATGTGAGCAGAAGCAAAAGAAAATACTCAAATGAGAAGTTTTTAAACGCTGATCAAGACTTTGTGCCAAGCGGAACTTAAAGAAAAGACATTTGGCATAGAGCAAAATAAATTTAAAACAGAGTCTTATTGAACATATTCCATACAATTTAAATTATTAAGCCAGAATAAATTTTTTTTTATTATCATTAAAGGAAATGTTCAGAGTATGGAAAGTTTGTGCTTTAGTATTGTTTTGTTCTCTGCAGTGAGTTAAAAAAACAATGAGAGTAAGATGAATGAAAGGCCAATTGTGTTTCGTTGCGATATTTGTGGCTGTAAAAGTTTTTTTTTATGATTTCAATTAAGCCATGTTAATATGCATTAAATCTTATATAATGAGAAAATGCTCAGAATGCTCAGAAAATTTTAATATTCAGAAGCTAAAAAATAGAATTAATGTAAAAACTCCTTTTGATGACTGACAGTAACAAACAAACAATTTTTAACAGACTTACTACAATTTTTCTCTGAAGAAGAAAAAATACATTTAAATTTATTTTATTACATTCAATTATTTTTTTCATTTTAGAAGCATATTAACTGAAATAGCTTCAAGCCTTGATAATAATTTTCAAAGACGTTCTTTCCCCAGAAGTTTAACCATAAATTCGCAATGCTATGCACTTGATCACAATGATAGTATTGTGCAGTGCCCTTCAAAATATATGTACATATGATATTCAAAAGAATTTTCCTTTTTGAATGTCAATAAATAAACATGTTGTGATAAGCATTCATATCTTCTTTATTATAATAAATTTTTCATTTCACTTCACTTTTTATTTGCCGCTATCGCTTTAACATTCATATATTACAAATTTGACTTTTACCTTTAACGTAATACTAGTCAACGTAAAAATGAACGTATTGGTATATATCGGCATCTGCATGCAACATGTATGTCAATATGCCAAAATGTGTTTGCCCATTTAATGGAAAAATAACAAAGATGAAAAATACTTAAAAGCCAGAATGAGGCACGTAATGATATACATTTGTATACACATACATGTAATTACATGTTGATGCATTTATTCTCTTATTTACTACAAAAGCATATGGTGCTTTCTATAGACAAATGAGCATTTGGAAAAAATGTGGAACTTAGCTCGAAAATTTCTTAATAGCAAAAATTATAACATTTGTAACATTTTAAAGCTATGCTACTTATGCCACGACACAGCAGCCAGGATGTGATTTTTGTAACAAAAATAATTGACTCTAGTACAGTTATAAATTTATTTTTGTTTTCATTTCTTTGTACTTAAAAACAGAGTACGAAAATAAACTAAACAAAATGTTTGATTTGTTTTTGAAGTGTTTTTTCACATGAGCTTAATCAATACATTAATTTAATCGCACGCAGCTAGAAAAGATAATAATGAAAAATAAATGGAAATGTTATTTTCTTGCTTTGTTATTTAACACATAAAATTTTATTTATGTAGCTAAGCAGCATTTTTCTAACCGGATGTCGTAAGATGTATGTGTTCGTTTTGTGTTTTTTAAAAGGTCTGAGTCGAGAGTGATCAGCTTCTGATAAGCTGATTAACTGACAAATGTTCAGCTTTATATATAACATTAAATTGAATTTTCAAAAAAAAAAAAAAAAAAAAAATTCTAAGCTCTTGCTAGCAAAATTTTTCAATATTTGCTCATGAGAAAATATCACAATTTTGTTCGGGATTTCTATTAAAAGTAGTTTATTGCTTAAGATCCTAATAGACGGTATGTTTTTGAACTGACTTGTCAACTTATTTACTCATATGTTGCTTGACATATCTTTCAAAAATACTAATTTAAAGACAAATCATAAGTTTTGCTCTCTATCGTACTTTATATAACCTATTGCTTAATATTGTCGCCAACATACATTCTTTTGTCATACGAAAACAACTGGTATCCGACTTTTTCAGAAGCAGTGTTGTTACGGGTCTTCCAATGGGGAATTACAATAGCAAACATATTGTTTCATCTGTCTTCCTTCAATTTATGAATGGTGCAATATCAACTTGGTTGGAAATTAGCTTGATTTAGTTACCGAGTTTCTTGATTTAGGTATTCTACTTGATTGTAAATTAAATTTTAGCTAACATACTAACATGATGGTGAATAAAGCTCGTGATATGCTCGCTTTCATCAAACGTTCGTCTAAGGATTTTACAGATCCTATTAAAACCAAACGATTTAACATAATCTTAGCTTCGAAAACCAAAATAAATTCGAGTGCTTTGCTCTTCTTTTTCAATATAAATAAGCAGGCGAGAATTTTTGATTATTTTCGATAAAATTGGTGAAAGTTACATGCAAAACAAAAACAAAACTGTGTAAATGTAAAAAAATTGTTTTTGTTTCTCATACAAAATTAACGGTTTTTAAAAGAGAGAGAAACGCGTTGAAGTTCTCACGTTTATTGCATTTTAGAAATGTATAGCAAACAAAAACAATTTTTGAAAATTTGTTTTTATTCAATGTAAAGTTTCACTTTTTCACCGCGTTTTCCAGAATAGCCCCCAATATATACAACACCTTAATCAGATGTAATTTTAACATCTTACTTCCGATGTACTGTTAAATAATACAGTGTGGCATCATTTAATTTCAGAGGTGCTGTTACTCTGTTACTAATTATACATACATATACATATACATGTACATGTACATAAGACAGATCTTTAGCTTATAATAATAATGATCATTCGAATGTAAAACTTTTAAGAAACTCTTTAAATCTAACTAAATATTAAACATCAATGCAAAAGTGAAAAAATCTATTGATTAAATATAAAGCCATATGCAAACTAAATTTACATACACATGTATGTATATATGTAAGACATATTAACAAACTGATCACAAGAATATACAAACTAAAATACAAACACACATGCAAATAAGCACAAAAATCTAAGTTTAGGAAAAACTACTTGCTTCTTGTATAAAATTTTGTAATTTTTCTAACTTTAATTTTATTTGCTGGCAGTGCAATATAATTTCAAAACCTCCTGCGAGACTTAGACAGCGAAAGAAAAATTATATTTAATATAATTCCTTTGCACATGTGATTTTTCTTTTTTTTTATATATATATGAAACATTATTATATATTTTTTCACTCTTTCGTTGAGAAAAATAAGAGAAGTAAAGAAAAAAAACATGTTGTATTCGTTATAACCACTACGTGATGTGTAAAATGCATCTGATGTTGTCAATTCACATGATGTTGATTTTGATGGATATGCAGATAATATTTATACGTACAATTCCCTGTTACTGATGAGTTACTGGCTGGCGTCACATGTAGCAACTTCGATATGAATGTGGGAATATGAATGAAATTCATGTATCAAATGCACGGCCAAAAGAAATAAAACGAAAATATAAAATTTAAAAAATAAAAAAAACCAAAAATAAACAAATGGGAACAAAATTACGAATGAGTAAAAAAATTGGTAAAATAGTAACAAGTGTTGTACACGGTCCCTCATGAGTGAATTATATCTACGTATGTACATGAAAAATGTACACAAATTCTTAACAATATCTTTGCAAAATGAAGAATAATCATCAAAAACCTTAGCAAACTGCTCCTTTTCTTTAATAGTATGTTTGGGATGTATGTATGTACATATGTATATGTCTGTATTTCAATATGCAATAATGGCTTAAGTCGTCTTAAGCAAAGCGGCGTTTTGTTTTTAATTTTTGATAGCTACTGCTAAAAAATTAAAAGATTCTAACGCATAATTCTACACTCGTGTGATCCATTCTTTTCATTTGCTTAATTTTAACCACTGTAATTTCCAATTTAAGCAGAGTATATTATTATCAAGCAAAATTTTTGTAAGGTTAGTTAAGCCACTATTCCATTTTGCCACAGATTTTTGTTCTTGTTTTGTTTCATATAAAAAAATTAGATATCGTCCTTTTTTCATGCAAATAATAAAATGGACCATACATCGTTAATTTGTCATACAAAAAATTATTTCATGCAAAAAATTTAATGGACTATACATCATATCATCGTTAATTTTTTATGCAAAAAATTAAAGAACTACACATGGTTAATTTTTCATAAAAAAATTATTTCATGCAAAAAATATAATGGACTATATATACATCGTCCATTTTCTATGTAAAAAATTAAAAGGACTATACATCGTTAATTTTTAGAACAAAAAATTATTTCATACTAAAAATATAATGGACATCATCCATTTTTTATGCAAAAAATTAAAAGGACTATACATCGTTAATTTTCTATGAAAAAAATATAAAGAACTATACATCGTTAATTTTTTACACAAAAAGTTATTTTATGCAAGAAATTATATAGACTATACATCGTCCGATTTTCATGCAAAAAACTTCATGGACTAGACATCGTTAATTTTTCATGCAAAATATTAAATTGACATACATCGCCCATTTTTTGTCCAATAAACATCGTTAATTTTCACACGAAAAATTATTTCATGCAAAAAATCAAATGGTCCATCCATTTTTTTCTTTTTTTTTTTTGTAAAAAATTAAATAGACTATTCGTTCGTTCGTTTATTTTTCACACAAAAAATTATTTAATGCACAAAATATAATGAACTCTACATCGCCCATTTTTTATTAAAAAAAATTAAATGGACTATATATCGTTATTTTTTCTCACAAAATTATTTGATTTAAAAAATTTAATGTTCTTTAGATCGAATTGGAATACGATTAGTAATTCCACGTGTTGTAGCTAAATCGAACAGTAGTTAGTGCAACAATGTCCGAATCATTATATTGTTCGTTGTATATTTAAACCGAACCGTTAGGTATAAAGTTAGATTTAGTAGAAAGAAGGAGTCATTACTCTCATGTCCGGGGATATACACATAAGCCAGTACAGACCTGTTATGGGCTCTCATGTGAATTAAAAACGAGTCCTACTTTTATAGGAATTTAGTATCGTTCACGTGGACCCTCAAACTTCCAGTCAATACATCGAAGGTGGGTAATGTCTGGTGAGGTGTCATCCCCAATATAATAGGATCCCGGCTGAGCGAAAGCTAGACAATGACAAAGTAAGTGGTCCATTGTCTCGATGTCCTCTATGCATTGTCTGCCTTGATTGGCATCTGTGGCTGCAATCCGGTACAAATACTATGGTAGATTGTAATGCCCCATTAAGATGTCGGTAAATTTTTTTTAAATTCGGGCTTGTTTGGTTTCAAAAGTCTCTTGCTTAGTTTCAACAGCCCTCTTGACACCGAAACGTAGTTAGTCGAGCAATATTAGAAGCATTATATTATTCGTCGTCTATTTAAACCCAAACATAGTAAGTCGATCAATAAATGTATACATACATTTGTCAAAATATTGAGTTTATTTCTGTATGTGCTTGTAAGCATATTTCTCATCATCATTGCCATCATGCCAGATGAAGTGATTGTGCTGTCGATTATTCTCATGATGATGATGATGACAATGATGCTGATGATATTGCATATGCGTACATATGTTATGGTTAAACAAAAATATAAGATGAAATAACATACGAATACAAGAATCATGTTATTCCCTCAGTTGTATTGACCAACATAAATATTGACTTTGCAACAATAAAATCCCTGTCGGAAGCCTAAATAAAAAAAGTGCTTTGTCGCCAGTACAACTGATGAATTATAACTCATGGTTTTTCCTAAACACATTTAACGTGTGAGTGTAATTGGAAATCTACTACCGACCCTGGTCAATAGGACCATAGTCAAAAGTTTTTTTTTTGGATCATATATATTCCTATATGTATAAACTATGCATATACATATTATTATAATATATCATAGCACAATTGAAAAAATAATACTTTTTGGATAAAACAGATTATGCCGTCAACAAATTATTATTATCTCTGAGCTTCCTACAGGGCTGTTTTATATTTTTACTTTTTTTTCCTTGCTGTATGAACGTTGCACACATACAACTTAAAACATGCAAAACATATATTTGACTATGTAAACTTGTGTATGTATGAAGATATTTGTTGAAAGTTTGTTAAGACTAAACTAATATTTGTAATTCTATTTTATTAACTTAATATTTGATGAAGAGGTATATTCTGTTCGTTTATTGTTTAGATTTATATGTTACAAAGACACTAAAATAAAATATGGATGTTTAAGTTAAGACAAAACTAAAGTAATACAAGTTAAAACACAATTATTAAGCTTAACTGAATATATTCTTTTGACTTAAAAATATTTTTTGTCGTCGCTTTATTTTATTTTCATACAGATTATTTCTTTTTTTTTTTTTTTTTTTTTGAAGATCACATGGATTTCAAAATAAAATCATCAACTGAATACTTCATCAAATACTAAATTAATAAAATTTTTCATTATGCATTAAACACGTAGCCCACAGTAGGCTACACGACAATACTACTACAAGGCTGTAGCTCTATGTTTCGTTTAGATCATGTACACAAACCATTAATTTTGACTAAAAATAAAATCATAAAATCATAAATATAAAGACATAAATCATGTGAAGCATTAAACACATTCACAACAGCAGGCTAGATGAATACACGACTTTAAATATGCCACTAGCTACATTTGTCGCTTTGTAGCCAGTTGCATAATTAGTTTGGCGGTATTTATACAATATATGTGGTTGTGTGCGTTTTTTTTATAAGAGTTATTCACACCAGTAGCATATGTGTGACTATTTTTTAGTAAGCAAACGCACACAAACACATGTATTGAAGATTAATATTAACGTGTGTGGCACCCGTTTAAAAATTAAATTAATTTAAATATGTACTTAATCACATAAAAGTATAAAAAATGAATCAACTTATTTCTTTAGTTCTTTCTGTTAAATAATATGATATTATTGTAAGCTATGTATATCATTCACTTCACATTTCCTATTATATTGTCAGCGCTATATTTGCTCATTGTCATCAAAGAAAACAGAAAATATTTTAAATATATCAGCATGTACCTGCCGCCAAGTTGCCTTGCCTTGCTGTCGTAAAAATAATCATTCTCATATAAAAATGTGTTTTATATTTTTGACATAGATGTTGAAGTCGGTAGCCTGCTGCAGTTAATGTGTTTAATACTTAAGAATAAAATATAACATCGCGTTGTAGAACGTGTAACGTCTAGTAGGATATTTGCCGCAGTATTCAATATGTGTTAGAGTGAAATTGCGATGGGACAAAACATTTTTTGGGAGGTTGCCTGTGCTTTTAGCAAGTAAATCTATAAGAATGAATAAATTTATGTCATGATATCTATTTTGAGATAATTTTTCTATTAAGTACTGTTCAATCATTTTAATCTATCATTAATTTCACATTATATTGCATTTATAGGCAGCACTATATTTATTTAGTGTCGTTGATAAAAAATAGAATTTAGTCTAAGAAGGCGAAGGCGACAAAAGTGGTCGTGGGGCCGTAAATCTGTGATGGTGCCATACAATTCGTTTTCATGTCAGATAGTGTATTCTATTTTTGATAAATTGTGGTTAGAAGCCTGCTGTGGTCTAGTGTGTATTTAATACTTTAGACTTCCCCATACGTCATAGTTTGAAAAGTCAATGAATTATAAATGAATTTTGAATTGCTTTTACATGGAAAAAAAGCAAATTTGGTTTTGAGTTTGCTATCAAGTTCTGCTTAAATTTTTTCTTAAACCTAAATAAAGTATAATATTTCTTATGAACATTTCATTTCACTTCCTATATATACAGAGTAAAATATTTTTTTTAGTTAAAATGAATAAATTTGAAAATGAAATCATTTCTCTTGTGATCTAACATCTTATAAGTGAGTTTAATAATTTTTTTAAAATAAACTAGAGATAAACTTAGCTAGTAATAAGATAATGTTAATAAAATGCTGCTGAAAGCTTAAGTTTTTTTCTAATCTATTAACTGCATTATCTTGTAATCAGATCAAAAGTTCATATGATACAGATTTATAACCAATTCTTCTACTTTAAGTGCCATTGTGCACGCTTTATTTGAAACAATATTGATATTTAACAAAATTTTGGTGTGTACTCTTACAACATTGACTATTGAGACCTTAATTAGATTAACAATCAGACCAACCATTATAAGATCATCTGTGGCACTAACTGCTTAGAGGATGGCTCTCAAGAACTCTCGTTGGTCTTGAGAATAATGGCCTGTAGAGGGATAGCAGAATAAAATGTGAGCTGCGGATCGCCAGGAAATTCAGTGTCACAATTCAGCTCAGGGCAACGTCAGAGAAAAGCAGTCCCACTGTAGATTCCAGAAGATCATGTTGGTATACGGATAAATCCAAAACATAAGGAGGAGTTTTCGTTTGAGAAGGTGGGCCCAACGTGAAAATCTTTGGCCATTTTCAAATAGTGTATGGTATTTCAGGCAAAAAAAAATGGTATTACTAAGAGAGCTCATATTAATTTAAGACAGGTAGGCAGGTCCTAAGTCCTTCTTAAGTTCCTTAAATTAATACAGAAGCAATCAAGGTGGCACAAAGTTTCCATTTGTCATTCAATCTGGTAACGAGTAAGCGGAATAATTGTACAAGAGGGCCTCTGCTCTTATCATTAGTTCAGAGCCCTTTTGTGGTGTAAGCCAGTTGAATGCCATGTCTGTTATTATCAAAGGAAATGTCATTTCATTCGCAAAGGAAGTGTGGCTGACTTCTTCTAGTGTAAGTTTTCATAAAATGGCATATTGAGCTTCAAAAGAAATGATTTTCGGCTTGTTAGCGGTTTTTCACTTTGGACTGAACTATCCTCTGTGGAAAGTTAACTAGGCTCGCTCATTCTTGTGTCGTCTGTGCTTAAAAGAAGATAAGACAACGATATACATTATTTGCGAATCAAAGTTTCTGTGTTGAGATTATATACTAGATGACGATGATATGTTAGTGCTGGATGTCGGTCTTTCTTCCTGTTCCATCTTTCAATCTAGCAGAGTTTTTTTACAGATAATAGCGAACAAAATTTTTAGTCAGTATAGCAAGTTTGCAGTGGAATTTCAATATGATTAATAGTTCCATCAACGCACACGATAACTTACGCGATTATCTGCGAAATGCTTATGGCTTGCTTTGTCGATCAGTTTTTTGTTTTATCACCAATTCAAAAGTATTTAAATTTTTTTTCATCACGTCATAGAAATTTAAACAAAAAACCTTTTGGTCTCTTCATTGAAATTATTGATAAGTTCAGTCAGAGGTGAGGTTTGCCAAGATAAGCCAGAAATCAAAGACATGAAGCATTATTATTTTTATAAACTCTTAAAATTAAATTTAAGAATTCGAATTAGTGACAAAATGAAAAGAGAAGTGACAAGAATTGGGAAGCGAATAAATAAAACTTTTGCAATAAAACTTAAAATAAGACAAAGCCTTTAATAAAGGATTGCCATAAAAACTTGTTGTAATGCATTTGCAAACACTTTTTAAAATAAACTTGTGCTGTTTATTAATTCCCTGGTGCTGGGCACGTTTGGGTCATGTGAAAGACAGCAATCGAAAACTTTTGCAAACCATGCAAAGTTATATGAATTTGAGGGCAAGTCCTTGCCAAGATTTTTATCAATATGCCTGCGGAAATTGGGAAAATTTACTGCCCCCCAAGGCACCCTATTTAGACACTATTGGCAGCCTGGAGTATGAACTCAATCGCAAATTGAAAACTTTACTGGAGCAAAACAAATTTCAGCATAAAAAGCAATTAAATGAAATTTATTATAAGGTTCATGAGTATTATGGGACCTGCAAGCAACAGCTAAACTTCGATGCTTTGGAGTATTTGAAAATAATAAAACCTCAGGATGGAGAAGAATGGCCCACTGTGCAAGACATATGGCGGCCAAAAAAGACGTGGAATATATTTTCCACCTTAGGACGCCTGCAAACTATTGGATTTAATGGTTTTCTTATAACGCTTGATATGAAAAATCACAATGCCACACATTTTAATGTGCACATGGATAAGTTGCAAACATTGGGTTTTACTTCTTATGAGCAGAGGCTCTTAGATGAAATGGATAATTCTTTTAACAAAAGAGCGCGTTGGTTATCACAAAATATACAAAAGCTCAACCAGAAGTTGGCTGCTCTACACGAAAACCACAAGCAGAATTTTGCTGCTGAAATTTCCATGAAAGAACTGCAGCTCAAGATCCCGCACATTGATTTCAAGTCATATTTCTCCGCTATTGTGGGGGCTGAAAATCTACAGCATTTGCCTTTAAAGGTGGCTAATCTAGATTATTTTCATAAGTTGAGTGATCTAGTGAGACAAACTTCTCCTGATACCTTGATACAGATGTTGAAGTTAAAACTTTTGGGTTATTTGGAAAAGCAAATGCCTCATGCCTCTTCACCTCTGAAATGTCTACAGCATATGAGAGAGTTGGTGCCTTTGGCCTTGGATTATATCTATGAGCAGGAAGTTTTTCAACACCAAAGAAATGCCACAGAAGTGATCGTACAAAAGCTATTCAAAACCATGCAGCGCAAATTTTCTAACATAATAACTGACCACTCACATGAGTTATCTTACGAAGAAGTGCGATTTCTTAAGGACAAAATCTATCAAATGAAATTGAATATTGGCAATTTGCCTTTGACTGGAGATCAAGAATTTTATCCCGAATACTTTGCTTCGTGGCAGATTTACAAAGGATTTTTCTATTGGAATCATTTGAATGCCTTGCAGCACCAAAGCACGGAAAAATTCAATATGCTCAACTTGCAATGGCTTTCGCCTCAGCACACTTACTTCCATTGGCCTTTTGGTTCGCCCGCCTATCAGCCTTCAGCAAACCTTTTAATAATACCCCACACTTATCTGCAATATCCCTTATTTCATTTAGATTTTCATGAAATATTCCTATACGCCGAGCTGGGTAATACTTTGGGTCACGAAATGTTGCATGCCTTTGACACCAATGGCCTGCAGTATGACAGTCGCGGTAATCCTTCTTCAATATTTATAAAAAATTTACCGGATAAAAAGACATTCATGTCCTCCCTGGAATGTCTCAATAAACAGCGACCCATTAGTTTAAATGAAAAAATTGCTGATTTTAGTGGTTTTCGTTTGGCTTTTGATTCGTACTTTCAACGAGCGCAAGTGCCAAGATTTAAAGCAATAACATATTTCTCCACTAAGCAATTATTTTTCATAAAATTTGCTCAGTTTTTTTGTGCAGTAAATCCAAAACGCATACACTATGACGACACCCATGATACACCGTTCTTGAGGGTGCCGCAGGTGGTCACAAATCATGTGCAGTTCGCTGAAATATTCGGGTGTTCAGGTAAAAAGGACTTGGTGGCGGAAGAGAAGTGCAATATGTGGTGATATCAGAAAGATAATCAGCGATAGAATTATGTACAAAATTTTATGATTTTAAGTAGTTTAATGTATTTTAGTTGTAATTTTATCTAGTATGTGAATTTAAGTATCATTCAAATTAAAACAAGTAACATAAAAAAATGTATACGACTTACCGCGTATTTTTGAAAATATAAATAAAAATGTTCGTTTTGGTATTCTTACCGAAACTATAATAAAAAAGATTGTTTTTAATATAAATATTATTTTATTTAAAAATGTAAGTTGATTAATTAAAAGACGTTGTGCTAAAACGGCTTCATGAAAAATGGCCTCAAAAATTGTTTTTATGGAACTCACTAATTTTTAACAAAATGAAAAATGGTTCCAAAATTTAAATTAAAAAAAAAATAAAAATATTTTCGAAAAATTTAATTTTTGGAGAACTACTTTAGAAACTATTTTATTAAGCTTTACTTTATATATTTATATATTTACTTTTTTATTTCGATATTTCGTTAACCTTCTGTTAACTTCTTCAGGACAATTCTTATTTTCTGTTATTAAATTTTTTCTTTTGTCTTTTTTCTTCAAACACAAGAAAATATTTTTTTTCAAAATTCTTTATGACAATGTGAAATATAAAAATAAAATTTTTGTGATTAAAAAAGGCAAAAAAAAAATAAATAACAAATCATAAGAATTATCCTCAAGAAGTAAACAGAATCTTAACGAAATATGGAAAAACAAATTTGAAAATATATAAATGACCTAAATCTTAATAAAATAGTTTCAGTGAGGTCGAAAACTTAGATAAAAATTTTCGAACAAAGTTAGGAGAGGTTAGTTGTAACAGGTTTTTTATGATTCCACTAAAGTGTCTCACTAACTTTATCCCCAATTTTTAAAGACGAGTTTTCTGCATATTCCGACGTTTAGAGATCATAGGAGTCGATTCAGACTGTGCGTGTAGGTGTGTGTGTGTTTGAATGTATTTATGCAAAGATGTCATAACTTAACATCGGATCAATGAATGGAAAGTGAATTTGCCGCATTCGATAGATGTTGAGCTAAATCAAATGAGATGTTTACATGCAAGCACATAATGTACAGACATATACACATGCCGAAATTCATTTGTGCGGTTATCGCGAATTTGATTCTTGATTTTCGAAAATTGGGGTAAAATCAGTGATCAGGAAAAGCAGGAACTTAAAAATGCAAATGTATTTATGTGCAATAATTATTGTTTTTTTTTTTTTTTTTGATAAAGTAAGAAAATAAAAAAAATGTTGGTTAGTCCTAATTTATACTATGCAAGTCTTATTGCTAAGCTGATTAGTTTGTTACGAAAGAGGGACGAGGGGAAAAGAAACGTTACTGTTCCCCTCGTCTCTCTCTCCTTCAAACCAGCTTAGCAATAAGACTTGCATAGTGTAAATATGGACTTATTGAGTTCTTGTTTCAACTTTGATATTTGTTTTGAACTTCTCATATGTTTACATGAAAATTTCACATAATAACTCTAGTTGTTCTAAGAAATTTTTGGGTAAAGGTTCCCTGATGATCTGCATTAGCAACAGTGAAATACGCGTAGAATCCAGCTAAGCCCCTCAATAATTAATTTCAATGAATTTTTATTAAAATTTGGGATTATTATTGCGCTAAAAAAATGTAAAACTCAAATTGTATGAATGTATAATTTGCACCAAATTTTTTTTATTAATTTACCATGGGTTTTTTAAAGAAAAAAAATTGTTAAATATAGAAGCAAGTTTTTATAATTTTTAAATATGGTTTTTATTTTCCTTGTGGTGAAATGTGTCTGTAACATTTAAGATAACATTTAATAAACGCCCATAAATGATGTAAAATATATAAATAATTTACTTTTTAATTTTAATTTAGTTGTTGCTTTATTAAAAACCATATACGGACTCAAACAGCAGCTCAGTCTATAATTTGTATGCAATCCACACTCAGCTCATTACAACCAACAATGTAATAGCAGGATATTATGTATTCGAGTCACATTCTTACCGTTTGCCGTTGGCATTTAACAGAAACGAACTTATGTTATACTTCTTTATAATTTCTTTTTGTTTGAATTTCTTTACAGAGGGGAAGGAAAAATTAGCATGTTTTTAAGATAATGGCTAAAGCCTGGATTCCATTGAAACAAAGTCATAAGTAATAAGCTAAATTGGTCATATATTTAAACTAATTGAAATATAAGGACATAATTACTTCACACTGCATTGTTACTGAAGCCATATTGACTTATTCCGGAATTAATTGAGAAATGATGCAATTTTGGTTTATTACTTTTCACTTTAAAAGAATTGGTGCATTGTGCCCATAGTAGGATCCCGGCCTAAAAAATATTTAAGAATTGTTTAAATTACACATATAATAATATAATAAGACTTTAATCATAGCAGCTGCTGCTTCATTGCTAAAAAATATTTTACTTTTTTACAGTAGTTGCAAAATTTGCTATTTATGCAACCATAGTAAAATATCACACACTTCAATACTTCTACGGCAACAAGCAAAAAGTGATTAAGTCATATTTTACGAATTGAAAGTTTAAAAAAGCTTTCCTACTAATTTTTTAAACTTTCAAGTCGATTTTTAGAAATTTGTTATATTTACAGTTAAGAAATTCGGTATTTAGTTTTGTTTTTTTAAGAAATCATCATTATATACAGTACAAATAAAATATTCCATATAAAATTTAAACAAAAAGAAGAGAGGTGTCTTAGGACACCCGATTGTAGCTATGCTACTTGGTTATATAAAACAAACTTAATGTGTTAAATAACAATGCCATACAAATATTTCAAAACGTTTCCATTTATTTCCCATTATTTTCTTTTCTAGCGGCGTTAACCGTACGTATTAATGTATTGTTTGTGGCCGGCGTCGACTGTTTGCCAGTTTACAGCCGATCGGCTGTGTTCTCTAATTTGTGCTCATGAGCAAAAACAAAACCAAAATAAATTGTGCAATCGTTCTCATTATTTTTGTTTCTCTCACTTCAAAGAACTAAACAAAACAAAATTAAAACAAAAATTAATTTATAACTGTAATACTGTTATTTTTGTTACGGCACTCACGTCCTAACTCCTGTATCGCCCCATAAATAGCATAGCTACAAAAATAAGCTAAACTAAGCTGTTATTCTATATTATATTATGATTATGAATCATTACGCTATAGGTTCCTAAAAAGTCTTAGAGCTACTTTTGAATATGAAGATTACAGGAGTGCCGCTAACTCAAAATTCACTTATCTCGACTTAAGCACTTTTTTCCTTTTACCACAGATTTTTAATATATGTATGTCCAAAGAGTTTATTAAGGTGGTTCCACTTATAATACGTAAGATAAACGTTTTTCCATTTATTGCCTCAATAGTAATCGGTAAATCTAGAGAAAAATTTATATTAAACCATGCTTGTGGACTATAAGATAATTAAAAGTGTACGACAAAACATTGTATGGCCTATTCATGTTTAAGATAATAAGATGAAAATAGATTAGTCTCGTGAAACTTAATTTGGCTCAGATGTAAAGATTTATAAAATTTTAAGGATAAAAAGCAATATCTCCTTATTTTCTTTTTATAATCATATTTAAAAAATTAAAAGTTAATACTGCTGGCCTTTAAAATTGCTCACCTTTGATGTTAAAAGCAAAGTATTTACTCCAGGAAGTTCAGCTACAACGAAACATATTGCCCTTGTGTGACAGAGTTCGTTATAATTGAACTCCACTCTAAAGGTCACTCACATAAAATGGTATAGAACTGATGTACAAAGTGTTGGATTTGTAAAACATTTATGATGTTTTCCATTAATTAATTATTAGCTCAAGAAAAATTAATAATAAATTGTTTAAAAGAAAAACTTTTAATTTTCTTTACAGTGGCATTTATTAAGATTTTTCGGGAGGTAATTTCTGTTCTCCAAACTTTAGTCACGCTTTGATTTAGCTTTAAAGTTAATTTGAATTTAATTGATATGACATTCTCATCTCTCGTCTATTTCGATAATGTATTCACTTTACAAGCATAACAAAAAAAATATTGATATAATTCTACAGCATGCCACAAAGTTTCTTTTGAAAGTAGATAAAGGGTTTTTCGTTTAGCGATTCCAATCAATAAACTTTGATAAGGAAAAGTGTAAATAAGATAAAAACCAAATGTTTTATTAATTTGAAAAGCCTGTCGATGTCATTATGTATGGAATATAAAATTGCGTGAATGTGCGCAGAGGATTTGCGGTGTGGTGCGCATGCGAAATGTTCAGCTTTTATTACTTTCACATCATGACGCGTCAGCTGACCCTTAAATCGCTCCTGCAGTTTGTCCAATGTGGTATGTGCTGCCTGGCATTTAGAGTCGTCCTGTTGAAACCACATACTGTTGGTGAATATACCATCCAATTTTGGCCAAAAGAACTTTGTAATCATTTACCGTTTAATGGGCGAAGAGCGCAGAACGCGTTGCCCGATCACAACGCTCATTTGATAAAACATTTTTTCATTTGCTTGTGTTGTTGAATGCTATACTCAATCATGGTAATTCAGACTAAGTAACTGACTGCTGGTTCCTTATACATACTTTCACTCATATGGAAGTTATCAACTGTCAAAGTTCGGAAGCTCCTATGGGAAGAGCTTTTGCATGCATACATATACATACATATAGTTTTTGCAACATCCACCCTACCATGCTTTGTCTTCATCAATGCCATCATCAATCATTTAAAACAAATGTCGCACACACCTTTCTTTATTCCGAAAAAAAAACTTTAAAAAGAAAGAAAAGATGCTAAAAAAAATTAAGCACTTTTTTACTTTTTTTAAAACTTAAACATGATTACTATTTTTCCCCAAAAACATTTTGCTAGTTATTTTTCTTTTTTTTAATTTTTTTGGTTCCTTTTAGAAAAAGTTGACAATATGTTGTCCCTTAGAATTTCATATGGAATTTCAAGCCTTTATATGGCCACCATACACACATGTGTATTATAAAATAATCTGCACAGCAACTGCACACAAAGTTGAATGTGTGATCAGGAATAAGATTTGCATAAACTTTGTGAAAAAAAGCAAATTTTATTAAAATAACTTTTAGTTTAGAAAACGAAAATAGAATTGAAGCTTATAACGGCAGCACTATCATCGTTAACATCCCAAAGATACTACACTTGACTCTTTTTTGTTTTTTTTTTTTTTTGCTCACACAAACTAAAATGGGAAATTGGATTTCATTGTATTCACATAGTTGTCATTATTGAGGTTGACACTGGCAGTTGGGTTAGGGCCACAAGTGTCTTGTTAATGCCACTTGCAGTGCCAATGAGGTCCAAAACTACAAAGATAAAGCAAAACAACAAAAATAAAAGAAATATTTTAACACTTTATTGGTAATACTTTGAATGAAATAGAATAGCAAACGGAAAATAAATATAGCAGGTTGTATTTATATTATGCAAGGTTTAAATTTAATTGTGGTAAACACTTTTAGAGTTTTGTAAATATAGACAATTATGCTTCTTACAGGAGTAAAAAGGATGGTTAGATTGTTGGTTTGCGGATATGTGTAAAATTAAGCTCAAAATAGGAACTGTAGGTCTATAAAGCAGCAGATGTTTGGATAAAGTTGTAAGATATTTCCTCTGGCTGAAGGACTTTTCACGCTATAATGCAAGTATATTTGTAAGCAAAGTGCCTACACTAATATCTGTGGCACTTAGGAAAACGAAAAAGTGCTAAATTCATATTTTATTTTAATCTTTCAAGTCGATTTTCAAAAATTTTGAAAATGTACGAAAGAACTTGATCTATGAAAGTGAACTAATTAAACATTTCTTTGAATCCATTGGATCACAGTTTATAGTTTATATAAATTTCACCGGGTAGTAGTTTCGTTATTATAATTAATTACACTGCTTTCCTACTTTAATGAAAGTCTTTTGTTACATAAATTAAATAGTTTCAGATATATCGTACCTTAAGCAGCAAAAAAGCTTAAGCGACATAATACTCGAACTTTTTTTTTTGTTTTGACCAAACACGATAGTTTCCAAACCTAAATAACCGATTTTTCTTCAAAAAGAATGAAGTCCAAAAATTTGTCAGTTAAGCTTTTTTTACGGTTATGGCTCGATATAACGTCTTGGCTTACTTATTAATATTATCAATTAAAAATGTTATTAGTTGATTTACAAAAACAAGAAAATCAAATTAAAATGTAAGTGATGTAATATAAATTTATTTGATGCAGTTAGAAATTTGATTGATTGAAATAAAATATTGCTTGATTCAATTAATATATCATATGCTTTAATCAAAATTCTATTTAAAAATCAAATGAAAATGTAATTGATGTAATAAAAATTTATTTGATGCGGTTAAAAATTTAATTGAGTTAAAAAAAATATTTATCGATTCAATCAAAATTTTGATCTTTCCAATTAGTTTAAATGTAAGAACTCAGTTAATAGTATTGCTAACAGAGGCAAGTTCAATTCTAATTGATATTATATAATTAAAGGCTAGATTTTGTCAATTCAAACGATTTTTTTCGCTTATAAAATTTTTATGGAAAAAATATTTTTTCAAATGAATTTTCGTTATTTTTCATACAAATTTGAAAAGTTTCAAAATGAAATTATTAGCAAAATCTGCTTAGAAATAGTTTTGTGTATAAAATCGTTGTTGCTTATTGTATTGAAGAAATTAAAAAAAGTTGAATGTTATATATCAATTAATGTTTGTAGGTTCTTACCCAAAAAGCTTATATAACAGCGAATAAATTTCTGTTTTCGTAATTCTTTAGTTAGTAATCCTAAATTGTGTTATTTAGTTGGTAGTTTTAAAATAATAAGCATGTAGTGGTGATAACAGAAAAAGACTTTTCTCTATAGAAAGACCCATATAACACTTTCTATCTAAGCATCAGTGGATTATTGATATTTGAAATATTTAAGTTGTTGTTGTTGTTATTAAACTAAAAAAGCAGGAATTGTTGTTGGTTTGTACTTTGGCATTCCTCAAAATTGCATAAAAAATATTTTCAGCATTTTTATTATAATATTTTACAGACCAACATATACAAAAAAATGCAAACCATTTTTCAAATACTTTCTCTCAGTATTAAAAATATGTACAAAATAATAATAAAAAAAAATAGAATTAAATAAACTGTCATGACCAAAATCAATTGATTTCATAACAAAGCAACACAAAAAGAAATTATTATTTTGTAAAAAAAAAGCAAAAATGCTGCGTGCAAAAACATTTCACAAGCAACAAAGAACCAAAAGTCATTCAATGTAATGCAACCTTTAACATAAACAAAGACAAAATTAAAATATTTATTATAATATTCTATGTGAATTATTTCACAATTTATCTTGCTTTATAATTCAAATAATATATTAACATATATATTTTTATATACATACATACACATAGATACATGTGCATGTATATATATATTTGTATAAATTTTTTCGAGTTAGATACAACCGTTATTGCATGAACTCTGGTGCTTACTTTCATATGAATATTTAACAGAAGCCTTAAAATATGCTACAGAAAAACAGAAATGTTTTAAGATTTGTTTGCCTAGTGAATATTGTTGTCGGTTACTTAGGGTTGGTTTTCTCATTTTCTGCTCCCCCTCTCGTTACTCTTTCTAAATAATTACGTTAAATAAAAAAGTATTTTATGTTAAATAATTTTTTGTACGGCATATAGGAAGAAGGCAAGTAACTATAAATTAAAATAATAAAAACTTGACCTGAATTGAGTGGTGTGTATGTGTTTAACTTAATTAGAATGTTTTTTGTTAAAGATTTTCAAGCACAGTAGGCTACAGGTGGTAAGCATGAGAGCGGGTGTTATTCTATGTATCTTGTTTTTTTTTTTTTGTTTGCAGGGAGGATCATACTAAAACTTTATGGAAGAAAAAAATATATTTAAAAGCATTTATTTTAGCTTTTTCATACAGAATGACATGAGATTTAAAAAGTGGCAATAAGTCTCTAACATCCTAAATGTTTGAAGATTATGGATTGAGCCAACTCTTGTTAACTATTTTACATAAGAAGCATCAAAACTATTTCATTGCTCGTCCACCAATTTGAATGATTATTATTTTTTCTTTTGTTAAAGAAATCAATTAATTTGCCTAGTGCGATTTCTTTTTGTCTTATTATTAATATTATTATAATCTAATAAAATCAATTAATATTATTATAATCTAATGGAAATCATTTCCAATTTTTTTTATATCAAGAAGTTGGTTTGTTGGTTGGTTTACGTGGCTGCCTTCTTCACGCAGGCATTCAAGTAGAGTCTAGATGATCTTTCTTTTTTAAAAGGCCACGCTACTCTTTGGTGTCAACCCATGTAGAATCGTGTCTGCATAATCAGAGATGATATTAAATGGGAATATAACTTACAAGGCTGATTTAAAAATTTATTTGCGTTGTAAGTTTATTATAAGTCTCTTAATACACAAAACAATAAAATTCAACTGAAAATACTATGAGTCTCCTAGTTCTTCTAGGAACCAACTAAACAGATATTGCTCATTTATACATTGAAAAATGTGAAAAACAATGGCTTTACTCCAGTTTAATAGATTTCTTCAGAACTTTTTAATCTAATCTTACTTTGTGTTAGTTTTACAGCAAAATGAAAAACAGACAGCCTCTTTTTAATCAACAGAAATTGTTGACTAAAGAAAATTTAATATAGATCCAAATATCATACTAAAAAAATTATTTAAAGGAAGTTGAAAGTTTTAACATACATAACAATAAATAACATGCTTTTTATAAAAAGTGATTTGTTGCTTTTCTCATTCTTCAAGTATTATTAAGTTGCCAGCTGCTTTATTTTATAGTATATTAAAAAAATTAATGAATTTGCAAAAATATTTACTGCATGCGTCCCTAAGCGGATGTAATTTAAAATATTGTAGAGCAAAATGATTTCTTTTTGATTTGCTTATACAACAATTAACAGATTGTGATTAATTTTTTTTTTTTTTTTTGAAAAAGCACGCGATTAGCAATTCATATTCACGTGTTTTCTTTATAAACGATTAGTTGTTTAAAAGAGACTTTGCTTTGCTTTACAAAGATTCACAAGCAAAACTGCAAAGCTATTTTTTTTAATAAGTTTTTTTTTATTGTATAATACACGACGAATTTGGCCTTGTATTCTGTTAAAAATTATAAATAGTTCATCGCCTTTGCCGCCTTTAATTTTTTTTTTATTAAATTTTTAATACAAATTTCATTGTTCTTGATAAAACAAGGAACTTAGTCTTATTTTTTTATATTATTTTATTTTATTAATTTTAATTATGAGATCTCAAAATAGTCATATTTAGTAGATGCATTGCTTATTACATGCATTTCATGTGGAGTCTCAGTGCTCCATAAATGAAAGTTTTATTCGTAAAACGAAAATGGACTAATGTCGCTAATTATGATCTTCGATCTTGTCCAACGGCCAGAAGTCAGCAATTTGTTAACATTCCATACTTTGTAGGAAAACTTTTTCTAATCATTCACCACAAATCGTTGCAAATAACATGTGCTGATGCCCACTTGTGTGCAACATCGCCTTTTTGTCTTTTGCGGATTCTCTCTGACGTCGCAGTGATCACTGAACTATACCGGCTTCAGCAGATACTAATCCTAATGTAATATCAGAGCGCCCCCTTCCTTGTGCAGCAGAATCATCGGTAAAGTAAAATAACCAACAAAATTGCTACTAAGCACAGATTGAAAAATATTTACGGCCTGTCCCACGATGTCACTAGAAATCGTTCGATCGAATACTTATATTGAAAACAACAACAAATTTTCTAATGTTATTGTATTTTGCAATACAATTTGTCGATCGAACGATTTCTGGTGATATCGTGGGACAGGCCGTTAATATGGCTCATTTAACAACAGCGGCTTTGCAACACTGCATTATTAAAAATATGCAAAAAAAGCAGAGTTGTAAAAGAATAAAGCTTTTCTCTATCTCTTCCTCCAACACCTGTCTTTTCTATCACTATCTTTTTCCTAAAGAAATGTAGTAATAGTATTAAACATACATTGCTTGAGTGTTACTTCTCTTTAAAAGAAATGTTAAAGCTCTACTTAAGCCTCAGTTGTACTCAGATAAAAGCTTAAATTTCTTAATTTCTCAAAAATTTGATCCAGTACTTTCAAGATATTGGAGCCAAATATCAACGGATTTTTTGTTCTAATTTTTAACTTAACTTAATTTTTAACTGAAAGATGTTCAATTTGAAATTTGAAAAATAAAAAAAAAATTCTATTTTTGATCGTTTTTGTTAAAAGAAAATAAAAAGTTTAATTTTCCATTTTTGTTGGACATAAATTCTTCCGAATTCTTCTTCTACCACGACCTATTTTGCATCAAAATTATTACATTACCATGCGTTCTAAGATCTCGAAATTGGAATTTGAAAAAATTATCATTTCCTTAAATATTTATTTATGTGCATTTATTTGCTGAAGCACTAAATGCGGCTTCCACCAGGTATGGACGACATTTGCAAAATTTTTCAAATTTTTATTAATGAATGATAGTCATACAATTAATTTAAGTTTTCTTCTTGCATAGTATTATGTATATAAATTCCTACATAACTTCTAAATTGTATTAGCAAAAATATCAACAACACAAAGTTTTGAATTGTTTAAATTTAATTATACACAAAAGTACTTATAATCTTGTACATTTTGATATTTTCCATATCTACCTTTCTCTTTAACAATCTGTAAAATTAATGGATTTATAATTAAAAATTCGAACTATTTTAGCTTTACTTGCTCTGACAATGATTATGTCTACTGTGGCGTATACTTAATATTGAATTTCTAATGTACGGCCAAGGGTACTTTGTGCCAATGTTTTATATATTTTCCTAATGCTACAAAGTCGTCGATCGTTCATATTTTAGAAGTAAATTTTGCTGCTTAATGGAAATTTATATACTAAATACCATGCAAGATTAAAGAGAAGCACACGTGATTGTAAACAATTTGTGTATTTGTTTGACTTCATAATTTTTATTGAGAACTATCAAAAAGCCTGCTCTGCTCTAAAAGCCTGCATAATAATAGTATAATATATGCTGGAAATAATATCACACTCATGCTTCAATCGCTTATGATCGTAATTGATATTTCATGCGACCCACAAGACCCATTGATAAAATAAAAAAATTACGTACTTTAAAACTTTTAAATAAAAAAAGGCATTCATAGCAGCAACTTATACATGGCCACTTTTAATCATTTTTGATGTTATGGCAATAAAAATTTGATTTATTTGTTTGCTGATGATCAAATGTTTTACGCCTCACGAGAGTGTGCAAATGCCACCTCTTTTTCCCTGATTATTCCAACCACATACTGCTGCTGAAGACCGCTGCACGTTCATTCTTAGGGTTCTTGTGTTTTGTCTACTGTGTGGGATGTCCGTTAATGCAAATTTCGGGCTTAATACATATTTTTGAGTGCAAAGGGAGTATGTGAATTAAATTCATTCAACATATTCTAATTCGTTGAGAGTATTTTTGTGATTAATCACCCAAATCTACCCGCACTAATTCGCAATAGTCGTATTATTGTTTATTACTCTTTACAATAAATAAGTAAAGAATAAAAGAAACATGTAATAAGTTTGATCAAAAATTAAAAAAAAAACAACTAAGAATATAATGATTATTGTTCTTGTTTCAACCTGGACAATAATTGAGCTTCTCATTTGATTGTAGGAACATTTGAATAATTGAATAATATCTTTAGATGTTCCCTGATGATCTGCATTAGCAACAAAACCTTAGCTCATTTGCAAAATCTTTCACACATACATATAAGCATATTAATTTTGAATATAATTTATTTTTTTTAATGTTTTCACTAAAAATAAATATATATAGTATAAATAAACTTAAGAAACTAAAATACCATTAATTTTTATTTTTACTAACATAAATCTACATAATATGTATGTATAAGTACAAACTTTCTTTACAAAGTTGTTTTTTCATCAAGGTACAATAAGTACAATTACTTAGGAAAATAGAATACAATACAATTTATAACTACATGCATTAGATTGCGTTGCGCAAATTTCACCACAACTTACATTTCTGCAAAGGATTCATGGGACTGCCCAAGGGACACTGGAAGACTTCAGCAAACTCGGCCATGTGTGACAGAGTATAATTAAGCCTCAAACTATCCAAATCATGGGAATCATCCTGTAGCCTAAACTCATTTAGATCTGCAGAGCCACAAAAGAATTGGGCAAATTGTAGAAAAAATAACTTGCCATTATGTTTGAGGAAAAGAGGATCTTTAACGAAGGTTTCCAGGGCCAAATTAGTGCCACTTATGTCAGCTATACGTTCACTCAAATATTTGGTGGGCTCTTTACTTAAACAGGCCACATTTTGTTTGAATTTTTTATTATTTAAAATGGCCAAGGACTCTTGGTCATTGTAATTGCCAGCAAAATCATTCTCCAGGAACTTGACATCAAAAGCATGCATTAGTTCATGGCCAAGTGTGTTGGCCAAGTCACCAAACAGCAGAGAAGGCCAGAAACGATGGTCGTAGAATGGCAACTGCAAGTAGGCAAACGGCAGTATAATGGCATTGGCAGTGCTGAAATAATAGGCTGTAGAGTCAATATTATCCAGAAAGTTGGGCATGTGCAGGTTGAAAGTAAACCAGAATTTATCAAATTTATTAATGGAGGCCAGCAAACGCTGATGATGAAAGAAGTGCTTTAAGGCCATCAAATGATTTTCATAAAAATTCCGGCTTACACTAAGATCTGCGATATATTCGGCATAAAAGTGTTGGCTGGCATTGAGAGGCAAATTGCCAATGTTCAGCTGCAGGTAATGTAATTTTTTCTTTAAATACTGTAAGCTATCGAGGGAAAGTTGCATTTCATTGCTTTCCAGTATGAGAGAAAATTGCTCTTTTAACTGGGAAAATACTTGATGTATAACACTATCACTTTGCACTCGATTCAAGGAGTAAAAGGCTTTCTCGTATAAATAATTCATGGCTAAGGGAAAGTGTTTACGCGTGTGCTTTAAGCAGGATTGGACACCTGATCCCTTGTCTACAATATTATGGTTATGACTTTGTAAATAATTGATGAATCGTGTCAAGGCATATAAAAACAATGTCTGCTGTGATGCCTGATCTAAATAGCAGTGGATTTTTGCCAAATTATTGAAATCATTAAAAAATATTTGATCATTGAGCTCCAAGGGAAAATCGGCCAACAAATATTCCCATTTAATGGAACTGTTACTTTTTAGCAATTGATCATAACTTAGCCATTGTGTCAAATCACATTCATTATTCTCATCTACTATGGCATTTAAGCAGGAAGTTTTCAAAATATTCTCCAAGTCCAGTTCCAAATTCTTAAAATCTAATGCCAAATTTGAGTAGGAGGCATTGGTAAACATCTTTAAGATTTCATAAATCTCCAAAGAGAAATCCACTCGTTCTAACAGATTATGCGGTTCTATGCTGAGCATATAACGAGAGGCATTGTAGCGCTCTATTTGCAGAGAAATAAAGAAACGACTGTTAGAGAATAAATTAAGCTCTCTCAAAGTCTTCTGCCACTTGGTATGATTGTGTAACTGCAAATAACCCAATTCTCGCAAGGTAATTATATATTGCTTCCACGAAGCTCTCTCCTCGCGCTCACTTTGCAGACACACCTCCAAGTATTGCTGCATTTTATGCATTATCAAGTCTTCCTTTAGCAAGTCTTGATTAGAGTCGGCCCTTCGTGTAAATAATTTCTCAAACTTTTCATTCAATAATTGTTCTCCAATTGCCATGGCTGTTTTGGTTTGTGGATGCTGCCGTTGCCAGTAACCGCAGGCATAAGCATGGAAATCTTCGCAGGGGTTAATGGCACGATTCATGTGTGTGGCAATATGTTGCAAGTGTTTTAGATTCACGTGTTCGTCACAGTCATTGAAGAGGCAGGTTTTATTTAAATACTCCCAGTTGCTGCCAGTTTGATTGGCAACTGACGTTGAGTCATTGTTAGTTTTAGTGGGTTTGGCTGCCGCTAAGCTGATGCACAGAAATATTACAATAAACCACATTCTGTTTTTATTTAAAATTTTATTATTTCAATTATTACTTGATGATGTTAATCACTTTGTATGTGTATTTTCTTATTATTATTATTATTATTATTATTATTATTATTATTATTATTATTATTATTATTTTTATCTTTAATAATACTTCAAGTTCTCTTTGTGTTTTTGGTTAACAGCCAAAACTTTTGTTTTTTCAGCAGCATGTCCAATTTACTTTCTTTTACGTTTAACTTGTATTTCAAAAACTTTTAAAGTTTTGATTGAAAATGTTTCTTTCTTGCTTATTTCCGTTTAATGTGTTTTATCTCTCGCCTTTAAAATGCGACTGTTTAACATTTCAGCCATTCATCATTTTTTTATTTAATTTTTTTTCGTGCTTAAGCTTTACGCTGAGCTTTAGTTTCCTTCCTTATCGCGTAAAAATTTTGGAATACATTGTTTCAGCTTTCATTTAAAACTTTTTTCTTCTTAATTTTTTGCAATACATGATAATTAAAAAAAAAATCTTATCATTCTAGTTGCGAAACAATTTGGGTTTTAAAGACACTGAAAAAAATATGTTAAAAGAAATAAAATAAAATTAAATATTAAGTATTACTAATTCGTGAGACAAATCTTAAGAAAAAAATTCTAGATTTATTTAAAAACGCTTTCTGTTTGGCGACACAATTAATGAAATATAATACGAGAATTAGGGCCGCCCACGATGTCGACAACGTTCGACTTGTCGCACACTTACATTCAAAACAAACACAAATTTTAAATATTTTGTTGTGGTTTCAAATGTAAATGTGCTACAAGTCGAACGTTATCGATATCGTGGGTCAGGCCCTTAGTTTTCAAAAATTTATTTATAAAGTATTTAACTAAGATTTTTATATATAAATTTTTTTTAATTTTGTTTCGTTCATTTAACATCTCAAATAAAAAAATTAAAAAAAAAGTATATAATAAATATTAAGGGTGTTTTTTATAGAGGTACAACATTTTAAGTTGGCAACACTTTTTTAACTGGCGGCCATACTCTCAGCTGTCAATTGATTTATGATTAGTTTGGTTTGATATTTCAACATGAGTAGACTGACGCCTGAACAAAGCTTTCAAATTGTGCAAATAAATTTTGAAAATGATGGTTCACTACGTCCATTTTACGGTCAACATAATAGTCCATCAGAGCAATCAATTCGGCCAATTGTATAAAGTTTTCGCAGCACGTTTACTCTAAATGATAATACGCATGCCCAGAGACTTCTGGGCTGGCACTTCTTTAAAAACGATGCTGGTCAGAACGTTACAGTCAATGGTGACCGCTATAGAGCCATGATTACTGAGTTTTTCGTGCATCAATTGAGCTACCATGATGTGCAGGACCTGTAGTTTCTATACGATAGCGCAATATGTCACACAGACCATGCCATAATTGATGTATTGAAGGAAATGTTTCGGACCGTGAATTGGTCTCAAAGATCGTGAGATTTAATGCCGCTGGACTATTTTCTGTGAAGATATGCTAACTCGTTAATCTACGCCGATAAGCCTGAAACGATTACCATATGGAGCACAATATTCGCCGTGTTATTGCCAATATAGCGCCACAAATTTTGGAAAAACTCATCGAACATTGGATCTCCAGATTAGACTACGTCCAAGCCAGGCGTGGCGGTCATATGACAGAAGTCATAATTAAATTAGAATGATAGAAGATTATCTTTTGAATAAAGTTAATTTTACCATTTCAAAAATATATATATCTCTATAAAAAGAACACCCACCCACAACTAAGTATTACTAATTTGGGAGACACATCATTAGAAAAAATTTATTTAAGATTTCTTTACAAACACTGTCTGGTTGCCCACACAACAAAAGGAAATAGAATACGAGAGGTAGTTTCCTTATTATTTTTGATGTATCATAAATTTACTTATAACGCATTTAATTTACTGTGAACTTAAAATTTTTTTATATTTGACATTGTTTGACTTACACCAGGAGAAAAATTAGAAAAAAGTTTATATATAAATATTTCATAATTTCAATTAATATTGAATACAATATTTATTCTAAGAATTTTTTATCCCATATATTTGGAATAGGCCGTTAAAACGTTGTCATTTACAAAAATTTCTAATTTTGTTGCACAGTGTATTCATTCGCTAAAAATAACTGCAAATCGTACTTGCGTGCGATTACAATTATGCATCATTTTATAATTCAAAATATCTGGAGCACAAGTTATGAAAGAAATGCATTAATATTTTATATAATTAAAAGATTTCCTACCATGCTTCTTATCATTATTATTTTTTTTAAATTTAATTTTCTTTAAATAAATGCCTGCCCTGCCTCCAAAATACTTCCATACTCATATCATTGGCACCAGGGGATCAATTTTTTTGCCAGCATAGTTTATCGCTTATCAAAAACGTACGAGCATTGTTTTTTACGTGATAATAAAATATATTCAGTCATTTACATAAGCAACGCCATAACTCAAACAGAACTTCTTTGCCAGAAAACCAGTTTAAACTTTTCAATTTACACACAACTTAATGGAGAAAGAAAATTTTATTTTCCTTTCAAGAGTTGAGTAACTATGATATTTTAATGAAATTTCTACACAATGTGAAGAACAATACGGACATTAATTTTGCATCGCTAACTCAAAAATTTCACTTGTTGAGTTATGACGTTATTTGAGTAAATGAGCGAAATGTGTTGTTGAACAGTGGTACTAATTAGCAAAAATACAACTTAACACTGTTTTTTATTAGATTATATTTGGAGCTCTCTAACAATAATAAGCAAAGCTTATTCTACGCAAAACTTGCACTTACATTAAATCTTTCTTTGAGTGTATGTCGGTTAAAAAAAATAAGTATCTATGAGAAAAGTTTATCTTTTTTTTGCTCTTTAAGCAAATTAAATGTAATAAAATTTATTTAAGATTCGTATGAGACTGTACATTAGAGATGGGCTACGAAAAAAAGATTATTATTTCAAAAACACTGCTTCGTCACTTATCCTGTGGTTTTGTGATATTCATTTTTGAAAATTCTGTGATAGCCAGGAATTTCTGTAGTTCAAATCAACCCTTTTGTTATGCTAAATTAATAACACCTACCAAATCGTTGTATTCAAACCAAATTCTAAAAGAATTTCATAAGTGAGAATAACTCTTTTAAACAAAGTTAATTTAACCTATATTAGCGACCAAAAATTAACTCATTTATATTAACAGTACATACATTTATGCAATAAATAATTTTAACTTTAACAATACATTAGCTAATTATTTAAATCTAGTTCATTTAGTAAATTTAAATGAAAACAATTCTCTGTTATCGAAAGCCATAATTTGTTGCCTGTAGCCAAATTGCGGCATTCGATAGTGAAAAAATTTAAAATTTGCGTTAAATTGATGATGTTAATAACAATCTCTACCCAAGTAGATAGACTTGGGTGCTGATGAAGTGCGTGGCTGCACAGAAAAATATCGGTATTTTCCCCTAGCTAATAAAGTCTAATTTAATTTTTCTTCTCTTCTTTAGAAACTCACATTAATTAATAAAAAATATTTCATTCAACAAGAATTGAAATTACTGAACTTAAGCCTGACTAAGAAATTATTTCTGATAGTGCAAAATTTTCATACAATTTTAATTCAGTTTTTAAAATTTCGATCGATATCGAATGCCGTTATTTGCCCCCTGATTTGCTTCTCAACGGTAGCTAAAAAGAGTTTCAGGAAAGTAATTTAAAAATTTAGTGTGAGAGACATTTTGTAAAGAGTCAAATTAAAATTAGCTTTTTTTGCATTTGGTCTTACAAAAAGTGGGCGATAACACGCCCCTAATTTCTTTATTTGATATTATGATATTCTATTAATTCGATAACTGTGAAAATTACCCAAAACTTAGTGGCCTCTCGTAACTACATAGTCTCGAAGTTGAAAAAATGGGCGGAGCCACGCCCAATGAAACTTAATATTATGCTTCACATGCTTCAATTATATCACTTTTTACGAAACTCGACACACACCTTAAGCTCAATAAAATACACAATATGACATTAAAAAAATTGGGCGGGGAAACGCCCATTAAAATTTAATATTATATACCACGTGCTTGTACTTAAAAAAAATTTTACGAAACTTGACACACACTTTGAGATCTTAAAAAGACACTTCAAGTGCTTCTACTTTATCGATTTTTATAAAAATTGGTACACACCTTAAGCTCTGAAAAATGCTGAAAAATAATTAACCTTGTATTAAAAAAAAAGGGTAGGGCTACGTCCATGACACGTTAATATTAAATTATACTCGTATACACTTCTACTTATCCTATTCCCGCGAAACTTGACAAAAATTTTGAGCTCTTAGAATCACATAATTTTGTCGGTGCAAAATCATATTACAACTTCCATAGAGAAGACAAGTACCATGTATTATATTATTTAGTACTTAACATATAGCATAAAGTATATATACATATATGTTTATAAGAGTAGGAATTAGCAAAAGAAAAATCATACGAGAATTCAGCGTTGTTAAAAACTTCAAAAGTTAAGTCATCATTTTACGTAGAAGAATAATATTTATCATCATCAGAGCTGCTATACCTTTTAATTGCTAAATTCATTACCAGTATTCAGTGGAACTTGCATTCAGGCTCCGCAAGCTTATACTAGATAAGGAATTCAATTATATCAATACAATCGTCTTGGATGGTGAATGAAAGTTTAGTCACATTTCCATCTCTAGATTATACGCAGCAAAAGCAGCGAGCAAATTTAATGAGAATACAAAAAAAGCACAAAGCTTGATAAGAATTCATGAAATCATTTTTTTTTGTATAAGACAAAAAAAATTACACACATTCATACAAACATGCATACATATGTACATAAATTGAAGTGAATTGAATTAAAACATGAATTAAAAATTATATGACGCAATAGTGGCTTGCGATTTGCAGTGAAAGTCTTGCCGCGCATTTGAAAAGATGACAGACTAGTGATTCTAAACGCATTTATGGGTTAATGCTATTGTATGGGTTCGGTTTTATGTTCTGGTGTTAGTGCATGTCTGTAGGAAGTCTGTCATTATTTGAAATAATTGATAAGTTTTATACATGATTAAGATTTAGAAATATTTTTTTAGTTTTTTTTTTATTAAAATATTGCAGTCGCATCAAAATGCAATTGATTGATAAGACAAGCCAGACTTTGGTGCAATTTGTGTAGAATGCAGTTTATTTGCTTTAAGGAAAATTAATAATGAATAGAAAAATATTAAAATGCAAAAAAAGACTATTTTTTACTTCAAGTGTGCTTTAGTCAACATTTTAATGGAAATTTGGTCAAACTAAAATTATTATTTTTGCAAAATGTTGTAAGAACTTTCGAAATTTTAGATACAACAATTTATTTGCCTATGATGCCTCTTTATACACCAGAATATAGTCAGCTTGACTATATCAATTTTTCTTAGCAAAAAAAAAAGCTCGCGAGAGATATCAGCAATATATCTCTCGCATGCTATGTCTAATATCTGCAAAGTGCCCCCGTGTATGCTCAGCTTAACTATGACGAATTAATTTCTGATTAAAATATTTTGTCTTTGATTTTTTCAACTAAAACGATTCAGCAATCAAAATTTTTATTACTGCAGGGTTATCTGTACAATTTTTTTTTTTCGAAATATTAAATCTAAAACGAAATATGAGTTCCATTGCTGAAATCAAACTTATCACACTCTTGAATATATTTTATACAACAAAAAAGCTTTAATATGTTTAACCTACAAAAAACTGGCTCGTGCTGAGAGAAAGAAATTCTTATCATCTTTCAAGAAGTACGTGAGGGTTACCCAAGATTTTTAGAAGGCGTCTTTATACAAATCACATTAAATACCTCAATACAATTTTCCTTCTCCAAAAAAAAAAAAAGATTGAGCTAAAACAAAAAATATATTATGTGGTATAGTTATCAGCAACAGTGAAATTTTTGGCAAATATTTCATCATGCGATTGAAAGTGATACTAAAAGTAGCGGATATTTAATGAAAAAATTGTGGTTTTAGGCTGAAGCGAAAGTTTCAAATTATATGACGATATTTATTGAATTCTTTTCGTAAGAACTTCAACCAGCACTATATTTGCCTTATGTTTTGTTTAAGTATGGATAAGTTTGATAACAATGAAATAGTTTAAATTAACTAGAATTTCATTTTAGATGCATATTAAATAATTTACTTTGTATTTGACAACCGTGACTAAATTTTAAACTCGCTGTCAGGGCTTGCCACCTGATTTTGTTTATTTATGTTCTCCTGATCATTCACACTTACAGAAAACTAAAGTTTAATTTTCATCAGTCATTACCGACAACGCATATGTGGAGCCTAAGAAACACAACAGCACGCACACAACTATTTTGTTTGATAAAATTATTGAATTGTCTACAGGGCACTTTGGATAAAAGTTTGTTGGATGGTCTGCAGAGCACTTCAAATAACATTTTCTAATACAGTATTTACATTGCCTCGAAGTCTAGTAGATATGATTTGAAATTTTTATCGAAATCTATATCGTTTACAATAAATCTTTTTGACATTTTTCAGGATATCGTATCTTAGACAAAATCCCTTGTCTTCAATTTGTCTTAATAGGGCATTTACATTGCCTCGAAATCTTGTACTTACGAGATTTTGAGCTAAATCTTGCTGTTTTTTTACCAGATTTCCAATACAAAACAAAAAATCTATTTTGTCAGTAGATTCTTAGGCAATCTAATAATGCATTTACATTGTCTTCAAATCCAGTACTTACCAGATTTCGAGCTAAATCTTGCTAATCTTTACCAGATTTCCAATACAAAACAAAAAAACTATTTTGTCAGTAGATTTTATAATTTTATTTATTTTTACTACCCTCTGTAACTTGAGTGAGAATTTTTCCAGACGGGAAGTTTGTTATCACTTTGTAAAACACAGGGTGAGTAACAAAAACCTTAGTTCCTTGCTCATGTTTCTTGTAAGCTTATTTCAGGTTTTATATGAATCAGCCTGTGGAAAACAGGACAATCAATATAATTGCTTCATTTTTCTCGATGCAAAAACTTCTCGCCAGTTAGTACCAGTCCAGACTTGTAATTTTTGTTGCAGCAACTTTTTATTTTTTAGTGCAAAATAGTCAACACTCTCTCACATATTCAAGAATTGCTGCAACAAAAATTGCAACTCTGGACCGAGACTTACAGAACATACGTACTGTACAACATATTTATAAAAAAGGTGAGTGAATTAGCTACGGTCTGCTAATTCGGACAGGCTACATTGCAGCTGTTTGGTTGTAGTTTTGTAAATTTTTCAGTTAATGGGTTTCCTTTTTATAAAAAAAAAATTTGATAAATGTTCAAAAAGGTTGGTGCAAACGGTTTAGATTTTCATAAAGATTTTAATTAAATTATTAATTAAATATACTAGATTTTGTGCAGATGTAAATGCCTTTTAAACTGTAACTCAAAAAGTACCAATTTTGTACAGCGAAGCTATACAATCTCACATTTTGTATAAATAAATATGTTGTGCAGGGTAGTAAAAAATAAGTAAAAAATTTTAGATTTTGAGTAGATTTCCTACAAATCTACTGATAAATTGGATTTCGATTTGCATGGCGAATCTAGCAAAAATCAACTAGATTTAAGTTAGTACTTGATTTTGAGATAACGCAAATGCCCTTTAAATATAAATTTGCGTTGCAAAACATAAATTACACCTAAAGGGAAATCGATTTAAAAAAAAAACACAGAATTTTAGTTTATAAATAAACGTCTGGCGTAAAGCATTAGCAAATGAGTAGATTAATAAATGTTAGATTTTAATTAATTTAATTAAAAAGTGACAAAGTAAATGAAATTATTTTCGAGACATTAAAATAAAATAAAAATAGACGACTGACAGGCAACACTATCAATTTGACCTCACGTGTCAGCTGCTGTAATAAAAAATTTAAATTTCTATAACTAATAAGGCATTAACATCTGCAGAAAATATAACAGATTTCATTTAAAAACTTTATGAAAATCTATACCTTTTACACCAAGTTTATTTGACATTTATCAAGACTTTTTTATCCAAAACAAAACCCATTAACTGAAAAATTTCCAAAACTACCACCAAACAACTACAACGTAGCTAATTCACACATCTTTTTAAGCAGACCATAGCTAGTTCAATCATTTTTTATATAAATATACGAGTATTGTACAAGGTAGTAAAAATAAAATAAACATATCAGAACTTGATTGAGTAGATTGCCTACAAATCTACTTTAAGATTAGATTTTGTTTTGTAATGGAAATCTAGTAATAAGCAGCTTGATTTAGCTTGAAATCTCGTAAGTACTAGATTTCGAGATAATGTAAATGCATTATAAGTTTGAAGTGTAAATGATTTTCCTGGCTTTTCAAACGCTTGGTCAGTATTGTTCGTCATTTTGCTTAAAAAAGAATATTGAAAGAATTGAAAGCCAAAGAGATTTGATTTCAAATTAAGGTGCACAAGGAAATTTAGGTTTGTTAGGGCAGAAG
The DNA here is from genome assembly GCA_936439885.1 of Nowickia ferox. Taxonomy (NCBI): domain Eukaryota; kingdom Metazoa; phylum Arthropoda; class Insecta; order Diptera; family Tachinidae; genus Nowickia; species Nowickia ferox. The sequence continues at coordinate 7,580,689 of OW387026.1, forward strand.
GAATAGTGCTACACCGTTCCACTCTGAGTCCCTGAGCACACATTGTAAATTTTTTCTACGGCAAGGCGATGTCACTTTAATAAAAAAAGACAATTTTGGTACATGTGTATTACCTCGCATTGAAACTCCTGATTATTATAATGACACCGTTGATATCCTCAAGCAATAGCCTTGAAATTAAATTTAATATTCGACTATCTAAAGCACATTTGTTTCATAATTTATCTTGAAAACAAATTTTGGTTTTTTGTGTTGTTTTTAATATCGAGAGAACGCTTTTTTGATATTGTGGGACAGGCTTTTAATATTTTTGAAGATTTTTGATGCAATCTTACTTTATTTTGATTATGGAATGAAAAACGGTCATTTTCAAAATTATCATTTTAAAAATGATAAGGCTGCTGATTTTTCAAAAGCACACTAGAAGATATAATAAAAACAATATAAGAGAGCTGTAGAAAGAAATTCTTTAAAAAGTATTGAAATGACAATTTTGTTGATAGAAATTAATTAACAAAAATAACTATAGCAATTTCATCACATCTTTCATCGTTTATATTTCCTTTAAGTCTTAGAAATTTTGTAAATCTGTATTTATTTCTATTATTTTCGTTTTTCATTTACTTTCCTCAAAAATCTTTTGATTTGTGAATTCTTTGCTGATTTCAATTGATTTTAATTTTTTACTTTTTTTGCATTTTCATTGTTTCCTGTTTAACTGTCAGTAGTAGGAATTTTCTTATTGGTCTTAAGTGCTTAAATATGTGCATACAGACATCGAGATGTGTGTGCGTCTAAGTGAAGAGATTTCACTCGGAATTATAACAATACAAATAGTAAACACTTTTGTTTTACCTTTTATTTGCTTCATTTTGCCTTTCTCGATGTAGGAGTATAGACAACAGCAATACATGTGCAAAACAACAATTGTGTTAACAAGTCCTCTTTAAATAAATACTTACCATCAGGCAAAGGCGAAGAAGAGTGGTAAAACTACTCGTTCAGGGTTTGAAATAAGTGCTTCAGTATAATTGAGCATTTTTAATTTTTTACTGAACTCTACATGCGCTGTGGATTTCAAAGGGAATTAAATTTGTTATATTATGAAAAAAAAATTTAAATATCGTTTGTTTCAAAAAATATTATCAAGTATTTGAGGAAAATTGGTTATTAAAACAAAGCAGTTTAAAAAGCCTTTTATTTTTGAACAAATAATTAATTTTAATTTTTAATAAAGAAGTATTTGTATTATATTTGCTATAAAATTCTTTTGAATTCAAAAAATTCAGAAATATTATTAAAAAGTGCTTTTTGAAATTAAAATCACATTTATGCATATATTTGTCTATTAGAGTTGTTAATGTTAACGTCTATTGTTGCTTTGAGTTTAAGTTTTGTTAAAACTTTAATCAGAAATAATTTCTTAGTCGGGCTTTAGTTCAGTAATTTCAATTCTTATTGAATGAAATGTTTTTATTAATTAATGTGAGTTTCTAAGGAAGAGCAGAAAAATTAAATTAGACTTTATTAGCTGGGGGAAATAGCAATATTTTTCTGTGCAGCCACGCACTTCATTAGCACCCAAGACTATCTATTGGTGATTTGATAAAACAGTCTGAACAAGCGACAGCTAATTCGACAGATGCCGTTTTAATAAAAAAAAAATCTATCAATATCAAAGTTTGGAAGTCTTTATTGAAATACTCTTTATAAAACAAAGCAATTAAAGTACGGGTATTAAAAGGAAAAATGAAAACAAAAACAAACAAATACAGGAAAAAAGTGAGAGTAGTACAAAAATTCTAAAAAAAAAATTAAAACAAACCTTAAACAAACAATACTTTACTCCATTCACTAGAAGACTAGAGGTGAATTTTTTTCAAATTCACTAATAGATGTACGTCATGTTGAATGTTCATCAAAGAAAGTTTTGGAATCATTTATGTGGACAAGTATCTGTGTTAAAGTTGTGCTGTGACTTAAAACGCTCGTACTTACTTTCATGGAAACACTTAAGGAGAAAAAGTGTTAAACATCCACATTTTTAAAGTCAGCAAAATCTCCAGCAATTAGTAAAATATTTTACCCATAAACTACACTGGAAATAAACTTACATATTATTGTGAGTACAAACTTATTACAAGTTCTTAAAATACTATAGAAATTTATTACATGTTCTTAATAATATTAAATATTTTCGAGAGGGATTTATTTATTTATTTTTCCAAATACTCTTGCCAGTAAAGTAGAATAATATTTACATATGTTGATACTCGAGATAGTGAAATGGAACATTAACGCTAATGAATATTTGCGATACTGGCATTCACTTGTGTCTGTGCGAATGATAAAAATTTTGGTTACTTAATTGTGCCCTTAGTTGTGAAAGTGGTCTGAGTCATATGCATTTTTGCTTCAAAGTCTTAAAAAAACTTAAATAAATACTTAATAAGTATTAAATAAACTTATAGTAATTGAGGCTAGTACAACTCTTAATGCAAAATATACAAATATTTTTTAATTTTTTGAAATCTAATCTACTAAATATCTCGACTAAGGATGTATATGACTTTCAACACTTTCACAATTCCACCTAAAAATTCCACGTAAAAAATTGTTTCTTTTATGTAAACCCAAAATGTGGTAGTCCATTAGTTGATTTAATCATCGCATGGCTTTTAGCTAAAGACATTGTAATTTTTTTCAAGCTTTTTAGCTAATTATAAGTATTGATTTTGCACTAGATTAAAGAAAATATGTTGCAATGCCCTTAAGTCTAGTAGGAAATCGTCGTAGTCAAAGTCAAAATATAATACTCGTAATTAGACTTTATGCTCAGATATTTGGTATTTATCTGTTATATTTTCGATTCCGATGTTTTGACAATTTTAAAATTGATTCGATATTTATTAAATTTAAAATTCCAAAAAAAATCATGTTTCGTTAATAACTTTTGAATTTTTTTAAGAATGGAAAAATCTTCTACTGAAACAATTTTTAAGGTCCTTGATCTTTAAATCATTTATTTTTAAATTCCAGAAAGCTCCTACACATCCTTTAGTGAGGAGTTTTAGCTGCAGACTCGTTTAAAAAACAAAATTTCAAATATCTGACTACATTTAATTTAATGTCTCTACATAGATGATTTTTTTTTCTTTTTTTTTTGCTTAAGATTGTACACAATACAATACAAGTTTCATATGCAAACAATTTGTTAAAAAAAAATTTTAGATTCATATAAGTAGTTAACTTTTCCTGCAACCTCTGGTTGGGTAACATATTTATGTTGCTATTATATTTTTTATATACATTTTTCTACCACCATTGGTGTGAAGTGCAGTTGTGGCATGCCACTATAAATGGGGCATTCCTTATGAAGCGTTGAAATGAAAAATGTTGCTTTAAATGATTTAAATGCTTCCAGCTCAAACTAAAACTACGCAAAAGCTTTATAAAATTAAATTTGTTTTTTTTTTAATTGTTTTAAATTAATTTACATGGAATGCCTTTTAAGTCAACTAAATTTTTCCAACTTTCAGTATATATTAGCTTTAGGTACTCTTGCGACCTTAAAAATAAAATAATTTTGTTACTGAAGCATATAAAAATATATTCAAAGGGGAGAGCATTAAATTTCCACAAAAATAAGCGAAAACATAACGCATCAAAATAAAAGTTTTACAAAATGTACGAGTAGTTTGCAAAATTTTTTTTGTTTGTATAAATGAAAACTTGCAACATTCCTTGTAAATTTTAGAAAACAAAACTAGTTAAAATATATCAAGCACACCAAAACAGAGCAAAGCTTAAAGTTTGTCTAGTGTCAGACAGTGTAAATAAATTAATGATATTAAAGGACAATAAGGAGAAATACTAGAAAACGATTGCGTTCTGATAAGGGAGTAGGATACAAATTATTTTTTAAGGGAGAATTTTAATAGAGTTAAATTAAAAATAATTCACATTGTGTAATAATTTCCGTATGAACGAATCAATTAATTTTTATTAAAGCGGCCCAACCACTTGCAATATAATTGTTAATTGTGCTATTTTTGGTATTGTGCAATCATATTGCCAATGTGTATGTAATTTTCCAAGGTGGCACAATATATGGGCAAATATCAAAACTCGTTTAATTTTTATTTAACAATCAAGACAATTGTGTAATGTGGTGGCAAGATTGATTAATGTTGTTTACTTTTTCACTGTCAAAAAAATTGGGCAATATATTCATTCAAAATATTGTGCCATTTATTGCATAGTGTAGGTCAAAATGACTATAATATGTACAACAACATATGTAATAATATTGTATAAGGGATGGGCCGCTTAAGATATCGGACGTTCGGTGTTCGGTACGTATGAGTGTTGAAAATTAAAAAAATATCGCTCATACTTTTCTAACTTATATAATTGTAACATTGAAAATAATTTCTTGCTTGCTCTCTATAAAACTTAGCATTTTTATCACATGATTTTTTAATGCATATTTAACACATTTTTATTAAGAATATTTGCAAGTAAAATATTCCGTAAAAACTTAATCAAAAAGACTCCATAATGTATGAAAAATATAATGTTACACATTATAAATATTCTTCTACAAGAAAAGTGTGCTGTGGCTTAGAATTTTCTATAAGAAAAGTTTTCTATGACACAGTGGACTTTTCTATAGAAAAAATGTGTGCTGCTGCGATTGAGTCGAATTTTTTGCGTCACAGTAGATTTTTCTATTAGAAAAGTGGCAACATCTAAATTTTTATGTAAGAACCGTGTGCTATGAAAAAATCGTGATAAGATGAGTGTTCTGTGACACAGTGTAAATTTTTCTGTAAGACAAGTGTTCTGTGACAAAGTGAAGTTTTCTACAAGAAAGTTCTGCTGTTAAACAGTCGACTTTTTCATAATAAAAGTATGCTGTGACATAGTCGAATTTTCTATAATAGAAATGTGTTGTGACACAACCGACTCTTCTATCAGCAAACAGTGGTTTGACTTTTATTTAAAAACGAAGTCCAATATAACGCAGTCGACTTTCATTTGAGAAGAGTGTGTTATGACACTATAGAATATTCCATATCACACTCTCGACTTTTCATTAAGGAAACTATGCGGTGCTTTAGTCGAAATTTTTATGGAAAAAATGAAAGCTAGTGCATAGCCTACAAGCCAAAAAAAAATATTAAATTTCCAATGATGTTAAGGCATTCGACAAAACAAATGAACTTTTTGGAAACCAGCAGTCTAACCTACTAAACAAAATGTATACTAATGATATTCACTCTTAAATGGCTTTCGGTAACAAACTAATTTTGCAATTTTTTTCCATTTACATCTGTGGTTTATTTTTTTGTTTAAAAATTGATTTAAAATTGATTGTCAGTTCAAAGCTGATTTGTTCACAGCGTTCATTTATACCCCTCGCAATTTGTAAGTCAACCATGAAGAAATATAATTTATTTTAATAAAATGCGTCATTGCGAGATGAAACACTTGCATTGTAAAAGAAGCTGTTTAATTGTTAAATAAATTTGAATTGAAAAAAAAATATTGTAATAAACCATACATTTTGAAGACAGATTTTGATAAGAATATTCAAGACATAAAATTTCCATTATCACTAATAAAAAAGAATTGAAACAGATGTTACGGAAAAAAAGATGTATTTATACTATAAAGGAAGAGTATAATCGTTATATAAAATTCAAAAAGGCGTAGATTACATTTCAAATATTTGTTAATAAATTATATTTTTTTTTTTTTTTTGCAAATTCAAATAAAAGTATTGTGGGTAGGAGGATTTTCACAGCCAATCAAAAAGATGGTGTTGGAGTTTTTTGTAAGTTACACCTTTTATGACACATGGTCATGATGTGCTTATGTGCCCTTAAATATGAAAGTGGTCCAAGTAATATTTTTCTTTGATCGATATATTTGGAAGATTACATTTAAACAAATCAAAAATTATTTTTATATTATGCAATATTTTGATTAAGAGTTGTACTAGTTCAGATTACTTTAAATTTATTTAATATTTATTATATATTTAGTCAAGTTTTTTTAAGATTTATTTAATATTTCGAAGCAAAATCTCATATGACTTACTTAGACCACTTTTATAATTAAGGTAACATATGTATATGTTTGTACTAAATTATGCTGCCATTAATAAGAACTGAACACTGATCAGAGTTAGAAAAAAGGGTGGCTCGAGTTTGAAAAATGTTAAGTTTTTCTATTGATTAAGTCAAACCTCTTCAGGCTGAACCCAGCGAATATTGTTAAAGAATGAAAAATAATAAAAAATTGAAAATTAGATTTTTAACAACCGCATTATCTGCTGATATTATTTATGTTATTGTTGGGTAAATTTTACTTCCATAAAAATTTTTATTTTTTATTCTAACCTTAAACCTTATCTGATATTCGATTAAATTTTTTATTATTATTCGAACAAAATTTGTTATAGTTATTAGTTTTGCTACTAAAATTTTAGAATTTGCTTAAAAAATATTTATGCGATTTTGATTCGAATAAAATACTCGAATAAAATTTAATTTTTAATCAGCCAGTTATAAGATTGCTTTCAATAGTTTTACTTTATTCGGTTACTTGAGCATAGTTAGTTTGATGACATATTTTTTTAAAGTTTATTCTTTGCTAGAAAAATCAATTATTCGCTGTGTATTCGAATAAAGTGCTTAAACTTAAATTTTATTCGAATTAATAATTTTTAAGCTTTTTATTTACGCGAATAAAGGATTTTAACCCTTTTTTATTTATTCGGTTACTTGAGTTACTCAGTTATTCGAATCATATTTAATGTTAAATCGTTGCTGGAAAAATGTTTTATTCGTTTTTTAATCGAAAAAAAGTAATAACATTTAAATATTATTCGGTTCATCAATTTTTTAAGGCCCTTAATTACTCTAATAAAGGTTTTCAACAGTTTCCTAATAATATAAGGCATGGAGTTATAATACATTATATTTAGTTATTAATCCCACTAACATTGCACTCATTTACAAATCGGAGTCGTATGAGTGATAAACTTCCAAAATTCGTTAATAAGTAAACGCCTCTTAGAACAGCAAAAACTAACATTTTCTTGTTCCCCATGAATAAAATTTGCAATTTTTTTTAATTCTTAATAAATTATTCGAATAATCAAAGTTAGTGTTCGACTAATAAAATGCTTTCTACTTCGTTATCGACCAAAAATTATTAATCGGACTACGGCAGTAAATCTATAACGATGTCTACCTCCTTGTATTCGGAAGATTTTATGTAGATTATGCTTTTCATTATAAACTAGGATCTATTTTAATTTCCATTAAGTTATTTTTGAATAGTTCTGCCACAAAAATAATCCACACAAACTAAATTATTAAGGTTAAAATTTCTCTATAACCTCTCTATAAATTTATTATTATACGTAATTTTATTATTTATTATGTTTTTCATTATTTAGCTTAAATTTGAAGAAAACTTTCCTTTATAAAATTTAAGTTTGACGATACTACAGATAACTTAAAATAATACGCATTAAAGAATGTAAATTATTAAAGTTTTTGCATAATAAATAAATTCCATTCAGCTGCATTATTTTTTTTTTTGCTCTCACATAAAAATCGTTATAAATTTAAAAAATTAACAAGCTCAAGCTCTATAAAGTTAAATGATTTAAAGCTGTTTTTTCTACTCTTTTTGCAACTTTTTTTTTTAATAATTGTGTGTGTTTGTATGTTCATATGCATGTATACACAGATGTCTGCGTGCTGGTGTGGAAAGTGTTATAGTAGAACGGAAATGCCCGCATTAAACCAATGCGGTTTCACAAATGTCCGTCAACAGGATATTTTAATGCGTTTAAATATTGTAATTGTATTATCCGATACAGAAAAAAAAACGTTTAAATGAATGTGTTATAATCTCAAAAGCCCAATAAAAATTGTGGGAAAAAATGTTGAAAAAGAATATTAATGACCTCTTAACGAGCAGAAATCAGAAGTTTTTAATTGAAGCTTTTTCGTTGAAGAATTACTTAAGAGAACAAGGATAAGATCAAAAAGATATAAAAGATAATATACAAAAGTTAAATTTTTTATTCTAAAGGTTAAATTTAAAAGCAATGGGGCATATTCATAGCCATAACAATGTATAATTTATGAATTTAATACCATACAATATATTTGTTCTAAAGTGTTACAGTAAGCTTTGTTTTGACTATGAATATGTTGCAATATATGTATTTTTATTTTGATTTTTTCATCAGGTATGTATTAATAATTTTTTTTTTTAAAGTTCTTGAAAAATTTTACAGTAGTTTTAATATTTTTTTAACTTGTAAATCGATTGTCTCAAAATAATTTTTTGTGGCATATTATGTTATTACAATAAGCCCTTTGAAACACTTTTGGAGAAGGATATAAAATCTGTCTTAACAGCGTTGGCTGAAGTAGTTTACACGTTGACTACAAAAGCAAAGGTCCTGGATTCGACCGACAAGGTCACTAAATAACAACACCATGCATTTCTCTGACCTTTAGTTGTGTCCTTTTGTATCAGCTGTGGTGGGAAGGTTAAAATGATAAAGGCATAGCCACTGGTCACTAAACTATACTGACTTCAGCAAATGCTAATCCTAATGTAGCATCAGAGAGCCCTCCCTCATCGGTTTTATGTATCAAAATCATCAGCGAAGTAAAATAACTAATAAAAAATAACTACTAAGCACAACTAGGAAAATTTAATAAGACTCATTGACACCAGAGGCGCTGCCACTCGTGCAAAAAGCAGAGTTGAAAAAAAAAGATTGAAGCTTTCCTCTATCTCTTCCTTCACCACCTGTCTTCTCTGACACCATCCCTTTCCTAAAATTGCTCCTTATTGAAGTCTACTGAAGAGTTTCTTAAGCATAAAAAAGCATATTCAGATGTTGCTCAAACAAACAAATAAAAAAAATTTTGTATGTTGTAATTTTAATTCAAAAGCTCTAAAACTTAATTAATTTGTTTTTTGTTTTAGTTAAAATTTTATAGATGAAAATTATTAATTTGACATCTCGCTCTGAGCTCACGCAGACTGTCTGCTTTTTTCAGAAAATTTAATTATTTGCCACCTCTTCCACACTCTATACAGTCTGCTACGCAGAGACAATGTCTAACTTTAGCAGTAATTCTCCGCCTGCCCCCTTTATTAGTGTCCTCATATTAGAAACACTTGCTGTTGCTGCCACTTTGAAAATGCATTAAAGTTTTGGCTTTTTCAATCATTCAATTTTTCCGCATTTTTCAAAACTGCAACAACATACGCGTACTGATGAAAAGGAATTTAAGAGAGAAAAACAAAAAAAATAAAATAAAATAAAATAACGTTGAGTATAAATGCAAAGAAAGTCGTTATATAAACTTTTTATATTTTTTAATTTTGTTACAGTTGTTTCATTTGCTGATATAATAAAGCATTGGATGACTTAACAAAAACTTTATTTCTAGTTTTTATTTTTCTTTTATTTTGAGTTTGTTTGATTACGTGTCGTGGGAAAGGAATGTTGTATTCGCACAAATCAAAATAATGGAAAAACTCGTAGTGCAAACTTTAGAAATGGTATTGGAGTTGGGTATTTAATGTACTTATTCATTTACAACTATAATGTAAGTAATGCAGTAGGTTACCTAATCGTGGAAATGCTTTATAATTTGCATTTCTTTAATTTAAGTTCAAATTTAGAACAATAGTGTTTAAGCACTTGCAGATTCGTAAAATTAGGTTCCATAAGCTTTCGTTGAAACATTCGTTTTCCAATTTTAAGACATGTACGAGGTCTGTTCAAAACGTATCGCGAATTTTGAATTTTCGCGTGTTACGTATATTCGAATTTTGATTTGTTTATGTCGTTATATTGGTACTCAAGCCTCTCAATTATGCCGACAATTTTGGCCATTTTGAATGTCCAGTTAATTGTTGACAGCTGCTTTGCTTGTACGTATTTTGGCTCGTCTTCAATTTTTACCTATAAAAAAAATGGAACAAAGAACCTGTATCAAATTTTGTGTGAAAAACCAAATTAAGTGCGCGGATACATTCCGCATGTTAACTGTAGCATATGGTGAAGCTATCTTGAAGGCCGAGAAGATGTGAACGACCAAGGGCGTTCCGGACGCCCGAGCACTTCAACAACAGACAAAAAAATTGATGAAGTGAAGAAAATGGTATTGGCCAATCGTCGAATCACCATTAGGGAAGCTGTTGAGTACTTAGACATATCGATTGGATTGGCTCGTGCCATTCGATTTTTATCAATGATTTGCACATGAGACGTGTCGCCGCTAAATTCGTACCAAAATTGCTCAATTTCGACCAAAAGCAGCTTCGCATGAACATTGCTAATGGACTCTGTCCGCGACGACCCAAATTTGCTCCAGAGGGTCATAAATGATGACGAATCGTGGATTTATTGTTATGACGTGGAAACCAAAGCTCAATCATCTAAATGGAAGCTGCTGCACGAACCAAGGTAAAAATCGAAGACGAGCCAAAACACGTGCAAGGAAAGCACCTGTCAACAATTAACTGAACATTCAAAATGGCCGATATTGTCGTCATAGGTGAGCGACATGAGTACCAACATAACGCCACAAAAAATTTAAAATTCGAATATACGTAACACGCGAAAATTCTAAATTCGCAATACGTTTTGAACACACCTAGCATATGTTTTGATTAATTTAAGTTTGCACATTTTTTCAGCACAGTAAATATTAGTCTTTTTTTTGTATAAATATTTAAGTTAAATTTTATGTTTTATGAATTTTGACATTTTACTTTTAAAATTTTTAAGCTTTCTTATCTTAATTTCATTTTGAACAAAACCTTTTCTAATACCACCACAATTTCTTTGCATATTAGTTGTTTATGTTGTTGTTGTTGTGTCTCTGCTAATATTTATATAACCGGCGGCATCAAATATGCTGGTGTTATTAGCGTACATTTTGTTTTAATAAAAAGGTCCTAGAAAACAACTGGGCTACAGTATAAAGAAAAAAAAAACACTCAACAAACTGAGGCGATGTAAAAAGAAGCGGCAGTAAAAAATATACGAAACACTACACAACAATTATTGCCCAGCTTAAAATGTCAGAGTAAATGTAAAAAGTAAAAACTGAGTAACTGTGAAAGGTATAAGAATTATACAAAAGAGGATTTTTGCTTTTCTAAGGAGCCTACGAGTACTTCCAGCCTTTGCAGGTTTGCTTGGCCACAGTAAATTTTCAAAGCAGCTAAAAGCATATTTATTACTGCTGCCTCCCAAACTCAAATGAAAAGCTAAGTAATCTGTGCAATTGAAAAAAAATATTTGTTAGATCAACACTTTTCAGTGCAACCTCGTTTGACTTTGCTTTTTTTTTAATAAAAGTGACTATAGCAAGATTTTTATAGTCTGCCTCAACTCAACTTTAATTAAAAGGACATAAGTGGCAACAAGACAAGACAATGATGTTTTCGTTTAGCCTCCTTCCAGGAATTAAACAAAAAAAAACTCGATTTGCTTACTTAAAAAAAATCCTAAAATTTACCATATTGCTTGGAATTTTTTTCTTCATCTGTATCAGGATAATAAGTCTGAGATATTTATCTTTATACATTTATTTCTTTGACCTGGCTGTCTTCTGTAATAAATGATAATGAAAGTCATGAGTGTGCTGATGTTTTTATGTTTTATAGACGTTTTTTTTTCTTTTATCTTCTTTTATGAATAATAATTACTTTAAACATGCTTCAGTATTTGTAAGCAAAACAAACCAAGTAAAACTTATTTTTTTGCGGCACAAGCTGTGTGTAATTGCTTACCAAGCTTTGCACAATGGGTTTTCTCACACAAAATAAGCAACAAAAATGAGATGCATGAAATATTAATTAGACTTGTACGAAGTATGAAAAACATCGAGTAGGTTGAGCCAAAGTTTTTGTCACAGTATGCTGAAAAAATTAAAAAGAAATCGATTACATTGCACATATGGGTAATTCCATTGCTGCAAGTATGTCCATGATACGAAAAAAAATTGTATATTTCAAAAATATAAAATTAATAAAAAATATTAAATTTTAATTGAACTAGAATGAACTTTAATCAGGAATAATTTCTTAATTACGCTAAAGTTTATTATTATCAAATTTGATTGAACTAAAAGAGAGAGAAAAATTATGGTGAGAAGAAAATTTCGGTATTTGTCCCAGCTAAAAAGTATTTCTTAAAAAGTATTCTCTTATTTAGAAAATCACATTAATTAATAAAAATATTTCATTTAGTAAGAATTAAGATTATTAATAAGATTAAGATTATTAATAGTGATTAATAAAGAATTTTTGAAAGGTGCAGTTCTCAGGAATGTTAAATTGAAAATCATTTAATAATAAGTATGCACTGTTCACAATAATCATCAAAAGGTCGTGACGTAGAGTTTGCGTAATAATTTTAATGTAGTAAATTGTTAAAAGTCTCTTTGATTGTGCATACGAATAAGCAAACAAATTATATTTCAAAATCATAAAAGTGTATATGCGCCCTTAATTATGAAAGTGGTGTTAGTCAAATATTTCTTTAGACGAGATATTTAAAGGGTGGCTGGGACACCTCTAGCACGTCGGCAGATGTCCGCTCTGTTCACAAATTTTTGAACCACATTTTGCAACAAAGCTTCGCTTATCTTGTCAATGTAGCTCGAAATTTCATCTTTCAGAGCGTTTTTGGTTTGTTCACGTAAGTCTTGTCTTTCAAATTTAAGTTTATATATTTAGTGTAGCTTTTTTGGCTAAATAAAAGCCAAAGGCTGAAAGTTTAATTCTAGACATTTCATAATTTTACAGTCAATTTACTTCCTAAGCTCAAATTTGTCCACCCTTTAGAAGATAGCATTTAAGGAAATCAAAAAAAATGTTTTTATGTTATGGATTATTTTACAATTAATATAAAATTATTTAATACTTATTAAATTCTTGGTAAGGATTATTTAGTATTTCTAAACAAAAATGCATATGACTAAGACCACTTTCCTAATTAGGGGCTTATATATAAAATTAATGATTTTTATGTACTTATAACCGATAATATAAAACACTTGTAAATATTTCAACCTAACTAACCTAAGTTAAATATATAAAAATCTTAAATAAGCTGTCTAAGTCCTTCTCTGTTGATTTCCATGTTGAGCCATTTCTTACTTACTTGAACTTTTCTTGTTAGCCAAAGAGAAATATCATATTTTGTTGTACAGAATATTTCAAAAGTTGTATGTAAGAAAGAAACAAAAAACTTCTTTTTCAAACTAAATATTACTTTTCCACAATATGGGACATGTGGCGTATGATTGATATTAATATAATTAAATATTACTTATACGCCCTCAAGAAAAAAATACATTTTGTTTTAAGGATACTTGGGTAAAAATATAAAGGAAAACTATGTAAACACATTTTGGCAAATAAATAGCATTTAGAACTTAAAATGTTAAATAAAGAGATAGTGAGTTTAGATTTCTTGAAATTTTATTTAATATAAAAACATATATATTGCTGCATTCAATTCAAAGTTAATCTAAAATGTTTGCTTAAATTTTATTAAATCTCGCTAATCGTATTACAAAATTTAAATTACATATTTGCGCTAACAACAGCGAAACTAATTTGCATTACTAATTAGATTGCTGTGCGCTGCTGCTACTGCTGCTGCTGCTGATGCTACTGTTTATTTTCAGCACTTAACGAAATCTTGTTAAAATTTTTGGAAAAAAGATAAATCACGATCTTTACACAGTATCGGGTTTTTATTTTTTTTAATATTTGTTTCGAAAAGTAACTGCAAGTGAAACATATTTCATAAGTATGTGTAAGTATGTACATGTTCACATATGCACGTGCCTGTGATTTTATATTTATGTATATAACAAATTATCTTAACAGCCTCTTTTTAATGTTTGCATACGCATAAATAATGCATAACGATAACAATCATTTAATCAATAAATTTCTACAAGCGTTTTTGTTACGCGTTAAAACTACATAAACCTAAATTTTTATGTTTATATATACGTTCATAAAAATGTGTGCATTTGAGATCCAAAAAAGGAACCCCAACAATAACTATTAAGCATCTAATGAGGAACACTAATAAAACACAACAACAAGGCAAACAGTTTAAGAAAAAAAAGAGATAAACAAAAAAATAACAGAAGAGTAAAAGAAAATAAAACTTTACCATATATTTCATTGGATTTAGGCGAAAAGGTCATAAGAGACAAATTTTTTTAACAAATCGAAGAAAAAAGAAATATTTGCAAAATAATCTTTAGAGATCAACACTCAAGCCTGATATATATTTTTTAAATTTAAAACTAAATTTTCAGCACCCAACCGAAAAAGGGCTGTTATAAGTTTTTAGTGTGTGTCTGTGTATCTGTATTTCTGTACGAGTTCAAGTACAGACCAAATGGCGTTACCGTTTTGAATTTTGACTTGATCGAGAGTGTTCTTAGCTTTGTTTAAAGAAAATTGCTCTAGCCGTTTGGAAATGTTCATAAGGCTCATTTACTTCAACAGTGTCATAACTCAAAAAATGCGTTTTTCGAGTTGATAATGCAAAATAATAATAATGATGATGATCTTGTGTGAATATTTTTTCATTTCTTCAGTGAGATGTATGTAAATTGAAAACTTTAAACGCGTTTTCTGCAAAACTTGTCTTTTTGAATGGTGACACTATTGAAGTAAATGAACAATATCTTATTGATGAATATATTATATCACTTTTAGGATTGTTATAAAAAATGTTCTGCGAAATATTTTTTTGAAAAATCAAAGGAATCAATAAGCCTCAGTAAAAAAAAAATTAAATTTAACATAAATCACTGTCTTTTATTCACTAATTAGCTAGCGACTTTTCGCGTCAATACGATTTCGACAATTTCTCGATATTTTTAACCTTTTTCTATTCTATAAGAACTAAAAAATATCAGGAGCCTGTCAATAGCAGTCAGCTGTTTTCAATAACTTGTAAACAAGTGCCAAGTTTTTGGTAATATACAGGATGGGCCAAAAGTTACCTTGGGGTTTAAAAGTTTAATAACTTTTTCGTTTATTAATTTTTATTTTATTTTTTTCTCAGATTATATAATATATAAAATGGAAAATTTTTTACACTAAGTATGAAAAATAATGTCTCTTAAATTACCACTGTTGTCAGCTTTGCACTGATGGGCTCGTTTTAGAGCATTTTCCATAATATCTTCCAAAATTTCTGCAACAATGTTTGCCTTGAGTTCAAGGATTGTCTCTGGCTTGTTCACATACACTCGCTACTTCAAATAACCCCAAAGAAAATAGTCGGGTGCCGTCAAAACTAGCGATCGCGCTGGGCCAAATTATTTCCGAATTTCTGGAAATTATTCGCTCTCCAAAAATTTGACTTAAAAGTGCCATTGTGTCTCGGGCAGCGCGGGCAGTGGCTCCGTCCTGCTGAAACGTAAAAAATTTTCTATCATAAACCGATACCGCTCTCCATTTACGGTTACAGCACTTCCATCTTCATTCTCGAAGAAGTAAGGCCCAATGATATTTTCAGATGTGATCCCACACCATATTGTACACCTAATGGGATGCAATTGGCGTTTATGAATGGCTCTTGGATTTTCAGAACCCCAGAACCTACAGTTCTGCTTATTAACAAAGCCATTCAAATGAAAATGAGCTTCATTACTCATAATCATAATCGCCCATCAGTGCGAAGCTGAAAACGGTGGTCATTTCAGAGACATTATTTTTCATACTTAGTGTAAAAAAATTTTCCATTTTGTATATTATATAATCTGAAAAAAAAAAAAATAAAAAAAATTAATAAACGAAAAAGTTATTAAACTTTTAAACCCCATGGTAACTTTTGGCAAACCCTGTATAAGCGTGACGTTGAAAAAATTGTTATATTATAAGACAAATTAAATATTATTCAGATCAAGAAACAAATTATATTTAAGGGAAGATTTATAAATACAAGCGATTTTTTCATTTTGAAATTTGTATGGAAAAATATTTTTTGAAGCGAATTTGCGGTTTTTATTTTCATACAAATTTGAAACGTAATTTCAAAAATGTAATTTTAGAAAAATCTGCTTAATAATTTTTGGGGGTAAAATGTAAAATGTTTAAATTTTTTTAAATAAATTTACTGTTGTTGCAATTGTTTTGTATCACCTTTTTACAATTAGCAATTAAGCTATTGCAATAATATTGACGATGATGTGAATTGATTGATATTTTGCGAAAGAGGGGATTAATAAAATAAGCAAACAATACTTCCCTTTTCGATAAAATAAAACACTTGGCCACTCAAACTTATTCTTACACACATACAAACTCCTATACACTCAAGTTAGTGTATTTATTAAGCTTTTACTAATACTGTCGCACACAATCAATTAAGCGTAAGCTTTATTTCTTTTTTAAGCAGCAGGATTAAAATACATTAGGAAGTTTGTGTTTACCAGAGTACGGAAACCAATAAAAGAAAACTCTTAGTTTTTTTAATACAGCCACGAGGATTTGGTGAACCGAATAGTGATAGAGATTTCGCGGTCACAGTTCTTAAAAAGAATTTTCTGGGTTCGCGTGAAGCATCTTCTTGTTCAACTATTACGGTGAAACTGAAGAAAAAATTTAAAGTGATGAGACAACTAAGTTAGTTACTCAAAATCAGCTGAAAATATTGCTGTTGCAGCCCATAGTGTTGAGCGTCATCCAGGTTTGTTCGCTTCTCATAAATTCTTAGAACTGGGCATTGCTTAATGATTTTGTTGATCCAGAATTGATATGGACAACGTTTATTTTCAACTAGACTGAACTGCGTGCCACACAAAAAATAACACCATCGCTTACTTCAAAAGCAAATATCAGAGTATGTGTGGTTGGAAGCAGCTGCTTTAAAGTCTTAAGTAATCTTTGTAATGCTAACCTTAAAAACTTTCATTGTCAAAAGGAAATTAATAATAAATTTGTATTTTAAATTTACTTCCTTTAAATTAAACTAAACTATTCAGGTAGCAAAAATATTTTTCATTGAGGCTAAACTATTATCAATGAAACATCTAAATAACCAATACTGCAAAGTTTCTATCCTCCACTAAAATTTTAACTTCACCTGATACTTTTTTATTTAAAAAACACCAACACCCTTAATCCTTAAGAAATTTTCGCAAATTGGTTATTTTGCGCAAATTTATCAAACACACACTTTTTTCTTAACAAATTCAACAAATATATTATACAAAATAATAATTTAGTGTGAATCAAAAAAACCAAAAAGCTTAAAACCATGATTGCGGGAAATTCTTTTGGAATGGGCTAAAAACAAACTCAAATTAACATTTTACTGTGTCTCAAAATAGTATCACTTACACACTTTTACATAAACTGTGGCAAATAACAAACACAAAATCCAACTAAGGATTATTATGTCGAGTCACGTTTATGCCAAGCACTCTTGGGCTTAATGTGTTAGAGTAAAGCAGAAAATACAGTGGCAGACAAATTAACAAAATACTTAAAGTTAACTCATGAACATAAGGGCATAAGCTATGAATGATATAAATTTGTTTAGATTTTTTGCAAAAAAGATGGTATATAAATCACATACATCTTCAACAATAACTCTTTAAGCTCTTAAATTAATGTTTTTAAAAGCACCAAGTGCTTTTTGGAAATCTTTTTAGTTTGTTTGCTGTAGATTTTCTAAAATATTTTTAATTGTCATATGCTTTCAAGCAAAGGTATAATATATAATATTTTCCTTCTTACTTAAAGTATTGAATTTCGTTAAAATCCACTTTTTTAAAGAAATTCTGATCTTCAGAAATTGCGTCTTACAAAATCAGAGCAGTAATATGTTACGACCTCCCAAGAAGAATGCCTTTTTATATTATTATTATTATTATTATTATTATCATAAAAATTTTGCTGCTCACTATTATAACAAAACTTACAAGTGCAAACTCCTTAAATTCTATTCATACGTATTTAAGAAATGAAAATTTAAACAAACACAACAGATAAGTACCAAGATACACTCATATCGTTAGAGGAAAAAATTAGTGTTGTATCAAAAAGCATGACAATATCCAGCTGTTTCCTTTTTCCTGTAACTATTTACCCACTGAAGTACTTGTAACACACACACACATACACAAGCACAGCAAATTATAACCAACTTCAAGAGTTTATACTTAAACATTGGAAACAGTTTTACTAAACTTGCAAAGAAGCTGCTTGCGGGCTACCAATAAAACCGTCAAACTCGCACTGAAAACTTCATGTTTTGCTCCCCCGAACACCTTTAATTTATGTTTTTTGTTAATACATCCAACAAAAAAATAACAAATTATGTTAGGGTGTGTTTTTGGTTACAAATTTTTAATTTGCTTGCTAAACCGAAATCACTTCTAAAAGAAATCTTTGACATAGAAGCAAGAGAAATAGTGAAAACATATTAACAAAAGCTACCAAGGAAACATCAAATTATGCTGAGCATAAAAATACACTCGTAAAAATGGAAAACTACGCTGCCTGCAGCCATAAATTTTCAGGTAAAACAAGATAATGTTTTTTGGTCTTCTAGCCAAAATGTCTTATAGATTAGCAAACAATATCAAATAAAGTAGGTAGTAATTGTAATTGAGGATAAAGTGAAATGCCTGCACAATGCCTGTTATTCAAGACTATTAAGGATATAATGACAATCATAAGTCTAATAGCAAAAATCTAAGCAACACAAACAGCATTGATTCAAGGAAGAAAGCCGAAAGGAATCTTAAAGTTTAATTATTCAACATCAATTGGTTTAATAAGGCTTTAAATTGGAAAATGTTACGTTTAATAAGGTAACTAGTTCAATATTAATTATCGAAAAAGTTCTTCTATACCGCAGCGCAGAGAGAAAGTGGGTTCAAAAAGTCTTTAATAATATCATATATAGACTTTGGCTGCACTATGACTAGACTCTGAACAGACTAATGCTATGAACACACTATTCCGATGATATCGCACTTTTGGTATGTCTTTTACAAGAAAGCTGCTAAATAGAGTACTACACTCTAGATAATGACAAAAGTATCGTTTTAAATACTCTCTTAGTATTGACTGTCAAACAACTATGAATGCGTGCAGCTAAAAATAAAAAAATACCCAAAATGCAAACAAACGCATTAGTTTTAAACCACAAACGCATAATTATAAACATCAAACAACTTTTTTTATACAGCACAAATGACAGCAACTAAAATTTACAGACTGTATGAGCAACAATATACACGCACGAGTATAAAAATACTCTGACTATTAATCGGCTCCATATGGGTATATACAGAGCTATTCTATTTACTCAGACATAAAGTATGTTTTCAAACAGCTACATACATACACACATATTCCATTTCATTTTATATACAAACAAGTATGTATACGGTGGCCAATGATGAATAAATATCCCGAGTATTTGCCTGATTACACATCCATAGCCTGAGTATAAACATACTCAGACCAAAAGTATGAGAGAGACTCAATGCATTTGATGCGTACCTGCCTTTTTATTTTAGTTTTATCCATAAATGAAGTAGAGATTCTCTTTTTTGTTGGAAACGTCTATAGTCATAGTTGCTTGAGAGAAAATATATGAGCAGATTGTGATAGGACTACCCAGCAAAAACTACTGCTTCGGTCGCAGCAGGTTTGCAAGCGAAAATTACTGGTTGTTGTGTTATCTCCTGCTTCGAAGAGGTATGAATTTCGCTCACAATATTCCACTTGGAAGCACTTGTTCTTTAAATAGAATAGAGTTTCTTTTAAAGCATTAAAGTAGAGCTAAAATTAAGTATTTTTTCTGCACTATAAACGGCAGTAAAATTTCGTACTATCAAAGCATTAAAATTGCGCTTATGTCATGCCTCGTTTGATATACCTCTGTATAATACTCTATATTTAGTTTTTGATTTAAGAATTGATTTTCAAATGTTTAGTTTATGCGTCAAATATGCAAATGAACAGCTTTTTAGTTATTTGATTTAACGGGAGAGAGGAATGGAGTTCGTTTATGTTAATGTTCGTGTTAAAGAAATGAAAAAACCGTTGCGATTCGTTCGTTTATTCAAATGTTGGTGTTAAAGGAACGTCAAAAGTCGACCATTGCAACAAGCTTAGCAATAAATTGAGATACCGACCTGCCTTCTTGTTCTGCATGATCAGAAGAGTCTGAAAACTGCGTCCAAAAACTTGATGTCTTTTGCTGGATATGGCTGGACTATAACTTGACTATGACTAGACTATGATTGAATTTAGATTGGTGAATTTAAATTCAGAAAGCTTCAGAAAGAAGAGGTTAAATTTTATTAACTGTACTCGTAGTATAATAATATATATTTTATTACAACGAAAAAATTTCAATGTATGTTGTAGTATTTCGTTTAGTACTTTTTAAATAAATTATTGACCGAACTCTATGTCATTCATTGCCAAGGCAGTAGCTGGATAAACTGTACAGTGTTGCACAGCATGATAATAATCCTCCGTTCTCTATAATATCCTCCAAGTAGAAATAAAATTCAGGAGTTACGTACTATATATTTATATAATTCTTTGCAACAAAATTTTTTGTGATTTTTCTTTATAATATTTATTATTTTCTGAATTACAATTGACGGTTTCTGAGTTACGAGTAGAACTGAAGCTTTCTGAATTAAAATTAACAAATTTAAATTACAATTGACCCTTTCTGAACTACAGCTGGAAAAAATATAGACTATGAAAACACTATGAGTAGAATATGACTAGATTCAAATAGGACTTTCTCCCCCTTTATTTGATCTAATTTTAAAAGAATATTTAAAATGTTTTACAATTTCAATACAATTTTTAAACCTAAATCGTTACCACACATTCGATGAAACCAAAGTAAAAGTTTTATAGCTTGAACTATCAAAAATAGCATTTATTTTTGCAAATTACTTTTTTTAAATTACTTTAGTCACTACACACAACATGTCTAAGCCAAAACGTTGTATGTCTTTCATCTATGAAAGTTTGCTTTCGATTGTAGCAGACATTCAACTGTTTAAAAATCAAAAAAAACTAAATGCATACACCGAGAGTCATATTTTCAGGTCATTTAATATTGACTTATGTTACTCAATGCGTTTATTGGGGCTGCAACACATATTAAATGTTCCATAGCAATATTATTGTGCTTAATTGCCTGTGAGTTGCTGCCGCTAATACGACAATAAATTTAGTCAACAACAACAAATGGAAACTTTTTGCCTGCATTGGCAAAACTTTATTTAGAGAAGTAGAAAAAAAAAATTTTTTTTGTTTTTTTTTCTGCTAAAGAAAATGTCTAAAATGTGAAGGTAATAATAATAACATCATTAGCTCAAACTGGAGCATCAGTTAAAGATTGATTTTATATTAAAGCACTTAATAACATGAAAAGATGTAAAGAAATGTTTGCTGACTACAAGGTCTAATAAAAGCTAATTTTACATACATTTATATAATGTGTTACATTTATTGCAATTTAGACAGTAAATTTAAAATTTTTATCAAATATTTTTGTTTGAAAGGTGAAGTGATCAAGAGTGTTCTTAGCTTAGTTTGAAGAAAATGGGTCCAGCCGCTTAAAAGATATCACATCTTTTCTAGATATATTAAAATTAGTCTATGTGTCCTTGACGCTGTAGCTCCCAAACGGCTAGACCGATTTGGATTTGGTCTTTTTCGTTTGAAAGGTGATCTCATATCTTCTCTTCTGTACTTGAAGATAATCGGTACAGCCATTGGGTCTGCACGTGGCCTCGTACAGATACACAGACACTCACTACAAACTTATAACACCCCTTTTTTTAGCCGGGGGTTAATAAATATATTGTATAAATATAAAAATAAAATCAGAAATTTGTTTAGTTTTAAATTTGTACGTTATTTAATTTTTGTTTTTTTTTACTGTGTTACTTTGTCGTCCATTAATTAACTTCTCATTTAACTTCATTAATTTTATTTTATCAATCTTTACTTTGCTACAGTTTTCTAATTATAGCTGAATATTTAAGAGAAACTTTTTTCCTTGGCAGTTTTTTCTTAGGTGATTAATTTGCTTGTACTGCTTTCCTTTCATTTTTTTTTTCCTTGCCTCAAGCTCTGTGTGAAAGATGTTTTATTTACATCTAATCTTCTGCTGTTTCTTACACAAGGTGGGTAGTTGGTAATTGTAATATTTTATATTATGCATTTATTTAAAATTTCAATAAAAATTGTTAACTCTTCAATGCAAATATGAAAATAAAAAATGAATAATTTAATCACAACTGATTTACAATAAATTTAGTTGCTATCAAACGTTTTCAAATGACTGTTTTAGTGACTGCCAAGGACTTTGCAAGTTCTTGTTTAATAGAGCCTGCAATTTATGTAGTACCCGGGCGGAACCCTTCGTGCGCGAGTCAAAGTCGCATTTTACTGAATTTATTTAATTTACACAATACATAAAACCAAAGTTATTGCATGGTTTTTTGCACATCCTTAATTAAACATTCAAGAGATTTATTATTCGACATATTGTCATAATTATATTATAAGTGAAATTTATTTGCTGGTGGTTAAGCACATCCTTAATATTAATAATTTTTTTTAAGCATGTGTAAATGATTTTTATTTGTAGGAATCCAGTTTGCTTCGTTTTGATACAAAACTAATATGAACATCTTTTATACTTTTTTTGAATTCTTTTCATGTTTGGTGTTGTATCAATATTTTTTTTCTATATTTCTTTTTTTTTCATTTATTTCATAAAATTTAATTTGCTTTTATTTTATTATGCCAAATCATTAGAGATTTGTTTCCCTTGTATATAAAATCCTGTATATAAATAAGTGTATATTATGTTTAAGCATGAGCCCTATGCCCAGCAGTTCTGATAGTTTGTTATACATTTAAAGGTATAGCCAAACCTTTAGTATAATATTACTAAATTTTTCTCGAAAACCAAAAAATACTTTTCATTATTTATTAAATATATTGAGCTTAAAAATTATGAAATTGAATACCAGTAGTAAGTTTTAGCTTGACGCTGCTAACATTCGATTCACATACATTAAGGTTTCTTGCCCAAATTTTGATTTCACGTTGAGCAGAAAAGAAAAAAGTTTTATAGAATTTAAATATTCGTTTCTCATCTCTTTCATATCAAATCATAATACGAGCAAGTAAACTTGATGTGTCGCAAATGTAAATAATTTATTATTCATTGATTCGCATCCAGAAATGTAGGGCATTTTTTACCTACTGCATGGTATACTCTTGTCCAACTGAATTGGTCGCATTCGTTAAAATACGAATATTTAAACAAAAAACTCTTTTATAAATAAGTTTTCAGAAGTATCAAAATTAAACTAAAATCCAGCGGTGTTTAGAAATATTTTTCAATTTTTAAAAAAGAAACGGCACAGTATTTGATTTGTGCGAAAATATTTTCCTCTAAAGGCCAAAATACAAGTGCGTTGATTGCCTAAAATTTGATGAACTTATACCTAATTTACATTAAGAATTTTTTTTTTCATGAAATTAGTTGCATGGAAATTTTTGATATGCCAGTAGGAGGCCTGGAGGAGCAATTAGCAAATTGAAATGGTTTCGTGCAAAAAAATTCAAGAAATTTTGTGAAAAAATGCTTATTGTAAATAAGGTATTCATAATAGTTATTATTTATATTTATTTTAATATTATTTCAAATCTATATCTCTATATTTTAAAAATTAAAATTTGTAGTAAATTATTTTTTTTTATAAATAATATAATTATTTTTATAGCTATGCTATTTATGTCTTGTTTTTATTTTTTTTTGTACTTAAAACCAGACCACGAAAGTAAGTGAAACAAATTGTTTGATCTTGTTTTGTTTCATTCATTAAAGTGAGTGAAACAAAAACAAAATAAAACTAACAAGAAGGATTGCTCAATTTGTTCTTGCATTGTTTTTGCACATGAGCAAAAACCCGAGAATACAGCCGATCGGCTGTAAGCTGGCAAACAGCCGTCACCAGCCACAAACTACATTAATTTAATAGTGCTCCGCTAGAAAAGAAAATAATGGGAAACAAATGGAAACGTTTTGAAATATTTTCGGCGAACTTGGCATCATCATATAATATAATTTTATTACATTGTTATTTAGCACATTAAGTTTGTTTTATATAGCTAAGTAGCATAGCTATAACTTGGTGTCTTAAGACACCTCTCTTCTTTTTTTAATAAATCTCGACTTATAGCAGACTTGTATTGAACACTTTCAGTAGCTAGTTATTATTATAGGTTTGTATCTAAAACGAGCTGTTGAAAAAGTTCGATATAAGTCTAATTTATACAGTAAAGATGAAGAATTTATATATAGAAATTATGAAATAATTTATTTAACTAAAAGTAGTCAGAAGGCTTCAAAATAAATAATGCTAAAAATAATCTAACTATTTTAATTAAAAAAAAAACAATCTTCACTGTTAATAAAGCTTTTACCCTGATTAAAAAATTTCAAAAAATAAAACCTTTTAACTAACAAAAGACACATGATTCTAATCAATTGGCCTGAAGTGTTTCTACATGTGGTAAAAAAAGAACAGACTTTCAATTGACTGCATGTTCCACAACATGCTGAGATTTATGGCATGAAAATTAAAAAAAAATAAAGTAAAAACAAATAGAAACTAGAGTACAAAAGTAAATATTTTTAAATTCTATAATTTTTTAATTGGCAGATAGTTTTTAAATTTACTAAATATTCGCATATGGTTTTTAAAGGAGAGAAAGCAATTATTAAAGCAGTGTTGTGTATTTATTCAATTTATGCAAACCAGAACATGTAGATTGAGATCAGTTCATTGTATGTTAATACTCTTTGTTAAGTTTATAAGCTAGTAAGTTGTTAAATATTGGTATATATAAATTAATTTGTTCCGAATTTAACTAAAAAAATATATTAGCAAATTGTTTTTAATAATTTCTCGTAGATTTGTTATATTTTAACATCAAATGAAAAAGAAGCAGTTTGAAAGCCTAATGATAAAACTAAATCAAGACTTATGGCATTTCTTGTGTTGTCATTTTGTGCAGTCATTTTCAAAATGTGTGCAACGCTGTACACATTGTGGTTTTTATATGAAAAGCAATGCCAGTCAACGAAAAATATCAAAAATAACAAACATTGCCACTAGTAAGCACTATTGCGATGTCACAAAATGCCGTAGTGTGTACTCGGCATTAGTTTCTCAATAAAGAGTTTTTGTTAGAAAATATTGAAAAAAAGTTTTTCTTTTGAAGTCTTTCATTTTAAAAGAAGTTTTGTTTAAGATGTACCCTGGTCTAGCGGTATTATAACTTCTACTATAGGGAACGAATATCAAATGATATTTAAACAATTATAGAATTTGTTTTAATACAAATAACACCTGATTGAAAATGCTTAAAAAATCGTAGTTTTATGGAATAACGCGATGGTACGAATGGTAAAGTTGTATACACCATTGCAAGCGCCTGGAAAAAATCTTTCAGATAATGTCCTTTTTTTAATATGTTGTCTTTTGATAAACTAGCAAAGTATGCAAAAATCTTCAAAAAAATATCTTCTGTAGACATGGTCCAGCTCACGAACGGTCATCGCTAGACCCCTGAAAAGTTTTGGTAGTCCCCATTGAAAAGACAAATCTTTGATTTGATATGGGTAACAAAGTCGCGGTTTTCACCTCCAAATAACCTGCGTCGCTCTAATGTACATACAAAATATCAAAATAGCTCACCTCTCTTTTTCATCTATTTGAAGTAAGTATGAGAAATAAAACCATTTAAACGGAAACACAATAACATAAGTTTGTATTACTTACATTCCTAATCCTTTTAGTACAAACAAGTTGAGGCGATGGCAAGCTGTGCTTAGTCTATTCAACCACCAGAATATGTCATTATAAACTGTTCTCATCAACGGCATATTTAATTTATAATACACAATTGGAACACAAGGACTTCCACTCAACATTTAATCCACAGAGTCCAAAATTTGTTCTTGTACCACAAACATATTAAGGATATTTATTTAGGTAATACAGTGAAAAATTTAATTCAGAACTTGTTTTATGATATGATAGAACGTAATAATATTTTTGGGTTTCAGTCATTGACATTAAAAGTAAATTCTAAAGTACATACTGCACAGTTTAAAAAACTATTCAGTTTAGAAAACTATCCGTTTGAAAAAGAAAACTGAAAAGTCAATTTTAAGCTAAAATGGGGGAAAAAAATTTGAACATATCGCGCCTTTGCTTCAAAGGAAAACAAATTCTAAATCAAGGCAAATTCATATAAGGTATACTCAGCTAAATTCGCTTTGAGAAATTCATATTTAAAACTTCCAAAAAATTTACTGAAAAATGTGTATTGACATCTAACGTACATTCAAATTACAAGCGGCGAAAATAGTCACCTGATCCCTTGCGACCACCTAGTATGAATTCGCCTTGTTTAAAATTTTAAATTTTCCTCTCAAGAGGTGAGCAAGAGGTGAATATACAAAATATTTTTATGAAATTCTTACACAACATAAGTAAAGAACGATAAGACAATTATTTTTGCAATATTAACTGAAAAGATTAATTTTTTGAGTTATAACTCTCTTGCAACGTATGAATTGATGCTAAACTTTATCACAGCTCTAAAGTCAAAGTAATATTAAAAACAATTTAAAAAATTAAAGCGAATTCAATTATTAATAAAACGTATCTGCTGCTTGTTCTCAAATTTTATCCATATTTAAATTTAAAGATTCTCAATAATTTTCTGGTAATTTTTGCATAAACATATGAAGTTGTTTAACTTTGTCAAAAATCCTTTTGGTGGAAATGTATTGATGAATTGGCATTGGCATCAATGAAATACTGTACCTAACCAAGCTCATCCAATTAACCAACAAAAATATATTAATTACTTGTTTTTAACAAAAGTTTCTGGAAAAAATATTTATTTTTTTTTTAATTTTTTACAACCGAAATAAATAATACATAATATAAAAAAATTTAACGCTGAATTCATAACATAAACTTTGTTTAATCTAATTTAATGAGGACTTCATTATAAGTTTGTCTCTAAACTCAAAAAACTACTTTAAAATTGTGCTATAAAAATTTAGTTATTTTGTAATAGCATTTTGAGTCAACCCAGTTTAATTGTTGTCAACAATTTTTTAGTGTTTGCTTTAAATAAGCACAAAAATAAATATATTATTTAATTTGAAAGCTAAAATAAATTTCTCTAAGGTTCTGCTAAAAGTTTTTTTAAATGTCTTAAAGCTTATGGCGCTGGCTTTACTTGAAACAACCCTGACAGTTTTACCTCTTAACAGTAGAGAAAAAAAATGTTTCCGCTATGAAATTACAGTTTATTGGATCGTGGGACTTAAGAAATTATTTCCATATAATTGCTTAAATTTCAAAAGGCAATTAACTCAACTATAATCTTAAATTCTGCCAAAATTATTTTAAATCTTCTAAATAATATGTTGGCAAAGATTTTAAGTTAGAGTTTTATAATATTTCCATACAAATAATTCAAAAAAGTTTTGTGTTTTTCAAATAAATTTTTGAGACCAGCTGACTGTTTATAATGTGGATTCTAAGCATCAATAATTTCTTTTATAAAAGCTTTTGTCGTAGCGGTAAATTACTTAACTAAATAAAGTGTATTTTAAAAGGGCTTCCCAAGCTTTGACAGTTGATTTGTACGTAATTTATTCTTATTCTTATTTAGTATTTCTTGCTTTCAAGAAAACATGCAAATTATAAAAAAACTCTGTGGTTTTCATTAATAACAGTGTATGTCTAAAAATACAATTTTTTCAGCAGAGTTAAAAAAATTCTTTTTGATGCTTCTTTAAAGAAATGTAGAAGTTTTGTTGTGTTTTCTTTGCGTCCATATTTTTTAAAAATGTCTTAGAACTTTCTAAAAAGCATTTAAAATATAAAAATTTGATACCACACCCTGAAAATGGGAAATATATAACATACGTTGTTATTAATGAAAACCACAGAATTGTTTTATCGCCTTGACTCTGCCAATTTTACGGCACCGAGCATTATAAGTCGTCAACTACTAAGTTTTTTTGGCCAGAATGGATGATACGGGCACCAACTGCATATTATTTCAGCAGGATGGCGCTACGTACCACACAGCTAATGCCACAGTGGGCATTGTGCGCAAGCAACTTGGAGGTCTGGCCATCTCATGTGAAAGTGTTGTGAACTGGACATTTCAGATGGGAGCCACACAGCCAAGCTGCCGTGGACATTTGCACAATATTATATTCTATACATAATTGCATTAATAATCTTTTGAGAGATAGATAGGGACCGCTTACTGAAAGGCCTCTTACAACTTCATATAAATATTGTAACGGGTGTTTTTTTAGAGGTATAGAACTTCGAATTGAAATAAAACACAAGAAAATCGTTTTAATGTCCATCAATTTGGCTTTATTGGAAGGATAATTTTATGCCATTAACGTTTAAATATGATTTCGGGCATGTGGCCGCCGCGGCTGGCTCGAATAAAACCAATTCTACAGGTCCAATTTTCAACCACTTTTTCGAGCATATGGGGCCGTATGTTGGCGATAACGCCACGAATGTTGGCTTCCAAGTCCCCTAACGTTTCTGGTTTGTTGGCGTAGACGAGCGACTTCACATATCCCCAAAGAAAATAATCCAATGGTGTCAAATCACACGATCTTGGTGGCCAATTGACAGGTTAACCGAATTAATTGCTCTGATGGACGGTTATGTCGACCATAAAATGGACGGAGCTTGCGGTAAACTTCGCGAACTGAACCATTATTTTCGAAATAAATTTGCACGATTTGCAAGCGTTGTTCTTTTGTCAACCTGTTCATGATGAAATGGCAAACCAAACTAAATATTAATCACTTGACAGCTGACAAAATGGCCGCCAGTTAAAAAAGTGATGCCAACTTAAAGTTCTATACCTCAATAAAAAACACCCTATATATGAAACAAAATGCAACTTCATAACGCGCTTTTAAAAATAAGGTGTCTCGAATACAGACTCTTGGAGGTATAAAAATCGACTAAAATAAAATATTTGGTTCAAAAAACGGAAAAACTTTAACTAAAGTCACAAGTTTCAAAAGGTTTAAAGTCCTAGAGTCTTTACGCTTAAGCCACCAGTTCGCAATAGGAATAAATACGACAGAAATAGAGATTCACTGACTCATGTACACAAAAACATTGTCCAATTAAAAATTTCTTACAATATATTATTATTTATTTTCAGGGGCAAATTCTACAATTGTGAATTTTTTATAATAACAAGAAACCGTTTCTTGTATATAAAACAATAGGGGGATTCAAACGGTAGACATAAAAGCCATTTTCTTAATTTTTTTTTTTTTTTGCTTTTGATTTTTTTTTTTCAAAAAAATGTATAAAACACAATGACACTATATCCTTATACCAATACACCCATATAATAATGAGAAAACAATAGACAATTTCTTGAACTTTAAATATTTTTCTTGTGCTACCAAAAACTTCAAACACTTTACTTGAGCACATAAACTTCCCCCATAGAACAAAAACTTGAAATCACTTGTTCTAAAATACAAACATCTTGCTGTTAGTGACAAGCTGAAGTACAAAATCTTACTGTATAAAAAGAAAAACTGAAATGACTTAAAAAAATGCCACTTGTAAAAAGGTTTGCGTTAAAGAAAATACAAGGACTTTAAAGAACATGGTAAATGTCATAAAATGAGTTGGTTAAAAGAAAAATTAAAAAAAAAATTTGTATTTTGTTATGGTACAATATAAATAAAGTTAGTTAAATAAAAATTTGGCAAGTGTATTATATCTAGAAATTAAAACAATTATATGCCTATAAATATATAGGGTCCTTCAATCAGGCCTTTCATTTTTAATACCCCGTCATTTTAATAGTTATCATGACTCAACCTGTAACTGCTTGACAGATGAAAAGTAAAAACTGCGCCATTAATAAAAAAAAAGTACGTTACATGCAAGTAACAACACTATGTGATTTAACATCCTTGCATTTTTTTCTTTGAAGTACCCCATCAAAAAAAATTCTGATTTGGAAGCAGTAAAGAAAGGCTGGGTTAACCGAACGTTGCTTTTGTCGTACTATACCGTACCGTACTGTTAGCACATTTGTGCACTTACAGAACATTTAAAAACGTGGGTACGCTTTACTTTATTTCGTTGTTTCAAAAAGAAACAACTGTTCACAAAACAGTGATGGGAATAAAAAAAGTTCAAATAGTGACTGTAGCGAAGAAAAAGTACCTAAAATATGTAAATGCTCCTTGAACTGTATTGGTGTATGTACTTAAATTTAAATCTATATATGTTATACACTTATAATAAGTAAATATGAACATATATGTCTATCTGTGCATACACACGTACATATGTATGTAGCAAATCAAATATTTTTATACCAAAATACGTGCATATAAAATAAGATGTTTTTGTACCCTTGAAATCCTTTTATATATCTCACATTTATAGTAAACCCATTCATATTTATATATTTTTTAATTATATATATGCATATGTGCGTAAGTATGTGTATATATATACAAATATTTATGTATTATTTTAAGCTGTTTTTCACACCGATATTATTATTAACAAAAGTACTGAAAAACAGAGCCAAACATACAATAGTGCCATCACTGGTTTACAAACGTCACATAACCACATTAGAAAATTCTATTTTATGCAGGTTGAGACGTGCCGTCAACGTTACAGTAAATTTCGGTAAGCATTTGCATTGTTTTCAATCAACAAAAACGATCAGCTGTTTCGTTAGGTAACGGAGACGTTGCGCTAATTCTGCCTTAAGAGAGACTTGCAAGCAACTCTTTTGTTAAAGTAATTACAAACAACTTGTTAAATATTTATGTACATGCATTGGAAATTCGATAAATTTTTTAATAAAAGAAGTAGAAGAGCACATAAGACTGCTGCTATTTAAACTTAAACCGTTTAAAAATTATATGGAAAAAAGAAAACCAGTAAATTGAACAAGAACAATAGCAGTATCATAACATACAATATTCTAATAATTGTTTTCTACCTTCTTTGTCTCAAAAATGGAAAAGAAAATAGCACGAGATATACAAGACAATCAACCCATTATCATGAAAAGTCAAGAAATAAACTAAAAGAAAATAATATTTACTTAAATGTTTATGACAGCAAATAAAAAAAAAAGAATGAAACTCTGAACGAAAGAATTGTAGTGAAATAAGATAATCGTTGCCCAAGTCGTTATTATAAGTATTTTGCCACATAGTTATGTACAAGTACAACTGGTTAGATAAAAATTCCAAAATAAGAATAATTTCAGCGTCAATGAGGAAAATATGGCTTTTCGCGTAATTTGCAATATGATTTTTTTCCATGTTTCTTGAAACACGATGCTTACGGCTCAGTACCAGGCCTGAAATTTTTACGGAATATGTAAAACTTAAGACGCTACTCAACAAATATGTACAGGGTGTTTTTTTAGAATCCACAAGTTTTTGTCGAAACACCATTACATCCACAGAAAATTAATGTTTGGTGCGCTTTATGGGCTGGCGGAGTCATTGGCCCATATGTCCTCAAAAACGATGATGATCAGAATGTTACTGTCAATGGTGAACGGTATAGGAACACGATTCGAAATTGTTTCGTACCTCAATTACGTGGCATTAATCTTGCTGATATGTGGTTCCAACAGGACGGAACACATATCACACAACGGGCGCTACAACTGATTTACTTAGAGAAACTCAAAGTCGTGACACTTAAAAAAACGCGCTTTATATGACAGTTAAAAAATTTTTAAATCCTAATGTAATATACAGAAATATAAAATTTTTCGTATTTTTATGCAGACTACACCAACTAACACTGAAATTTAATGAATCAACATTAAACGGTATTCTATCAGTTAATGTATTTTTGATAACTTGCTGCATCTTTGGAGCTACAAGAGGCAAACTTTAAATTTTCGAAAACGCTAAAACTAAAAAACCCCCATATAAAAAAAATCCCCAAAAAAACGCCAATACGAATAAAAAACGCCTTAAATTAAAGAAAAAACGCCAAAAACTAAAAAAATATGTATAGTCGGTACGGAACCCTATGTGTGCTAAAAATCGCACTTTACTGAATTTATTATTAGTTATTTTCTTCGCCAATGATTTATTGCATTAGCATAAACATTAAAAGACATTAATACCAAAAAAAATCTATACTATTAATATGACTGAGCCTGAACACCGATTGAACTCGGGCTCTTGAACAGCATCATTTACTTTTTTTTTGCATTTCTCTCAATTCAAATAATTTTGCTCCCCTTTGAAAACATTTATTTCTTATTGTTTTCATATTCAACGTGGCTCAATATATGCCTCTATTTACTTAATTTCTCAATACATTTTCCATTATAACAGTTTTTGCCTCAAGACTTTTCTTACGCCATCTCAAGCCTTTTTTCGTTCTATAATACAACAGAGATTTGCGCGGTATATCGACAATGAAGAAGTAGACAATTTCCACCAGACTCAATAGGGAACAGCCAATACATAAGCCAGCCAAGCCACCAAAACTTGCTGCAATAAAAGATATATATGCAGATTGCTTAAAATTATTACAAATATGACACTTGCAGCTCACCCATCAGATCCACTATTGTGTACGTTACAGTAGTGAAAAAAACCATCGAAAATTCCCTTTGAAAAAAAATGCTTAAGTCAACGTAACTATTGTTGAAGTCTATTTTTACATTATTCATGTAAGCGGTATCAACTCGCGGGTAATAAATCAAGGACTCACAATTATAATAACAGACACATGTCATGTTATCGCTGTTATGTGTGCTGACAAGTTTGCTGCCAATACCTTCGCTAAAATAACGAAATTTTGCTAAAGTGCAAAAAATATGAAAAATATTTGTTTTTAATGTTAGACGGCTTGGCCTAACATGTGAAAATTTAACGTTAAATGGACAATTTGTATTCATTTGTAGTTGAGCAGATTTCATTCAATTAAAATCTTTATCAAAAGCTGTACCATTTACACCAAGTTTTTTTTTACACTTACAAAAACCATTTCCCACACTACAACCAAACAACTGCAGTTTAGCTAATTTACACACCTTTTTTATTACAACGGTTTATTTTTCAGTAAAATTGTGGGCCCAGTTCACCAATTATATTTATATATCAATTCATTAATGAAAGCAGTTTTTCATTGAAAAAGTACAACCAACAAAACAAAAAAAAGATTGGTTGAAAAATGCGTAGGCCGATAAAATATTAGTTGAATCAACTTTATTTCGACTCACGCTACACATTTTCAAAATTCAGTTGCCAAAAACTTCGGTTGTCTCAACTTTTGATATTGTCTCAACAAAATAACTGGTGAAATTGAGTTTTTTATTTTTGATTTTAAGAAAACTTCGACAAAATCTAGTGACAAGGTAGATTTTGTTTTGTATGGGAAATGGTTTTGAAATCTATTAGATTTTGTTAGAAATCCCGTGAATACTAGATTTTGCTCGGAGTTAAGCGCACTTTTAGTGAATTTTTAGATATTATAGTTACTTTCAATACAACTTGTCCATCAAACGTTCTTTTTCTACATCATTGGCCTTGCGGTAACTTTTAATTTTTTCTTTTTGCCTTTACCATGATGATAATACAAACAGGGATAATCTGCTAGAAGACAGGATCTAAAGGCCCCGGGCGGAAAAAATAGCGTAAACGAGCAGTTGCAAAATTTTACCAAATACTCCAGTTGACATTGTGATCGACAATTTTCTAACATGTAGGGACGGCCTGCCAAGGAATTATTCTTTAATTCATTCTAGAAGGAAAAAAGTAAGCAAACAAACACAAACGATTAGCATGCGAGTGGTAGGAGATACAGGAGGTCAAATTCTAAACTTGAGCTATACACACAAACGACAACAACTAAAATTTATAGACACTGTAAGCTGCAATCATACGCATACTATTTTATTTACACACACACACAATAAAGATTTTATGTCAAATAAATATTATTTCCAGCTATTTACTTGTGCATATTTTTTTTTTTTTTTTTTGGGTACTCATTGTCATTCTATGGTCTATACTTTACATACATAAATTGATTACTTTAAAATATATCCTGCTTACCTCAAATAAACATTGCCTCACATCCACCGGAACAATGCGTGTATCGTTGCTATATGTAAATCTAGTAGGCTTGATGGAAATTGAAGTCTGCGCATGTGTATTAATTTCAATGGGACTGTTATACCACACAGTCGGTTCGGTAATCATGACCTGTAATAAACGAATAAACGACACACAAGCAAATAGTCAATTCATTTAACATTTAGTGACTGTTTCACGATACCGAAAGAAAACTTACGACTTACAATTTATTTAAGCAAATTTTCTTATTTTATTGTTGGTTTCAACATAAATGTTCAGTCGAAAAATTTCTTTCGTGAAACAGGCACTTAAATCCAACAAAAATATTTCTATGGCAATAAGGAAAAAGTGCTTAAGTCATATTTTACTGTTTTTCGGAAAATTTCTTTCTTTTATATTGGCAAATAAATTGGGAAATTCAGTACACACTTTAATTTTTAAGGAATACGTCGCTCTACATTTACATTTGAAACATGCCAAATTATCAGCAAAATTAAATTATTTTTCTATATGAGATTATAAGTCGAGAACAGATAAGTAGAAAGTCTTCTTGAAAAATCACTAAAAATAATTGAAATTTCCTCCAGGCAAACTTTTGCATATGATGATTTTAAGCATACCGTTAACTTAAAAGTAGCTTATCTGGACTTAAGCACTTTTTACTTTTTACCGCCAATTTATTAAATGCCTACCATAATCCCCTTTTTGTTTCTACTCATTGGAGAATGATAATGTTCTCTTAAGTGAACCCTTACCCTCAAACCATTAGACCTGCCCTTATCTTTTGCACGCCAAGGCCAAAATGGATCTTGGTTTTGTTTCTCAAAGCCCTCCCAAGACTCTACACTATTGAAAGCCAGACAGGAGCCCATTTGAGAGTAACGATAAAAGAATATATCGCAACAGTTAAATACTTCATTGAGCCATTTACAAGAGAATAGAATTTCGTTACACCTCCAGGACATAAAAATTGATACGGTCTCAAAGTGAATATAATTTAGGTCCTGCAGCAATGCAGGTGATACCTTAGTAAGGTTTTTAAACTTATAAAATTTTTCGTAATCCAAAGTATCGAGAGCGTTGAGAACTTCTTTGAACAGATTTTCATATTTCGGAGCTATTGCATGTTCTGGTTTCATAAACAACTCCTTTGCTTGCTGCAAACGCGACCAGTTGAAACGGTTCATATTGCAAATGGTAACCTCGGGAAAGGGTATACGAAAGATCGGATAATGGGTGTCAGAAATAACAGTTATCAACGGCTTGGTCTGATAGCTATGCGCCACTTGAAAGCTAACATAAAATAATGTCGATAAGCAGGCCAGAAAGCCCACAATCCATGTTGTTCTGACAAAAAAAATACTTTGAGTGTATAGAAATAGAATTTGCAAGAAATGATATATATACCTCTTGAACTTGCTCAAGTTTCCTGAAAATATTCTATTCATGCCATGCACGCTACAGCAGGAAACAAATTCATCAACTACTCCTTTGAAGTATTGCCTATATCCTGGTTCATTTGCTTTTAAAGTTGGATTTCCGCTGCGCTGCTTAATAACTTGTGTTGGAAAATATTGTAATTTACTTCTCTGCTTAGGCCTTAAATACTTTAAGTCTTCTTGTATGAACATTGTCATCCCAAAATGAAGATATTCGTGGCAATTAAAGATATTGACTTTCTCGAACAGAAAAACTTTTCTATGAAAGAATTACAAGAGTTGCGCTTATTTTATATGCTTGCACCAAACAATTTGGTTGATATTTATTTGAATATTTACCCAACAGGTGTATAATTAAAAGTGTATTTAACAATCATTTGTCATATTTTTTATATTTTTCTTGTCAACACTTCATGGTGGGGGCTTGCGTGTTGGCTACAAGACAAATATTTTGCAGTACACTTTAAATTCAAATTACTTGAGGAATCATGCCAAAACTAGTTTTACAAAAAAAAAAAGTTTAAAATTTCAATTTGAAACTAAATTAAATTTTACGAAGACTTTTTCTGCACTATTTACCCAAAAATTGTATTTTTGAGTTAAGACGTTGTTAGGGTAAACGAGCGTTATGTTGGTGTATCTGGTGTCATTATTATAATTTGGTTCTCTAGAACAATTTTCGATTTAAGCAACAACTGTACAAAATCTTGGAGATTTTAACTGCAATTTAGCCAATTCACACACCTTTTCAAGCACACAAGCTGACTCTTTAGCACAAATTTGAAAAAATCCATAGTTGCACCACTTAGTGCCATTTCACACTATGCCTTTTTAGCCTGCCTTGTTTTGACAATTTTTTTAAGTCTCGTGCGAAAAGTCACGTCATCATCACACAATCATCATTTCATATAAGTTTTTTTTTAACTTAAGAAGGACAGGAAGCTGTCTGTCTAAAGTTCCAAATCATTCTGGTCAAGGCACTAATCTCTTGCTGAAGAGCACAATCACTGTGTTAAAGCGCTTGTAAGTCGGTGTATTCCGGTCAAAAGTAACTTTAATTTTCCAATCTACATAGACAATAATATTCAAAAAATAATGACAGATTTGTTAACTCCCGTTTGAAGCGTTTACCCTAGAGACAAGGATATGCACTGCATACGGTGCGCCAGTATTTATTAAGTTATTAACATTAATTTGTTCAAATATTTGCCAAACATTAACAAGACATTTAATTTAACGATACTTTAATGCTTAAAATTCTAAATTGACGCTCAATATTGGCCAGCACTCAGCAAGGAAAACATATTTTGTAAAGGAAAATTAATTTTAAAAAATGTCTTTATTCAATAAAAAATCATCATTAGCCTTCGTTTGGGAAAAGGAACAAGTACAACAGCATAAAGTTTCAAGTTCCCAAGAATCTGCTAAGCAGTTGGCCTTGGAGTTTGGCAGAAAATCAACTATACATGCCATGAATCGCATATTTCAAGAGAATTCTCATTTAAACGAGAGGTGATTGTATTTGTTCAATTAATTTAATGCATTCCATCATATGGACTTTTTTTCCAGATTATTTTGGCTAACTACACTGGTCATGGCTTTCCTGGGCTCCATATATGTTTGCCTAATTATCTCTAAGCGCTTCAATGCTGGCAGTCTGCAAACTGTTGTGCACAGCACCAACAAACCAGTTTTCGAAATACCTTTTCCCGAAGTTAGCATTTGCAATGAAAATCGTTTGAACTGGCAACGCCTGGAGGAGGCAAAGAAACAATTCTTGCCCCATGAAAATAATACCAAGAAGCTGCAACTTTTTGAACTTGTCATCGGTCTCTATGACAATTTGAAGTATGGCTCATTTCATGTATTCAATGCCCTCAAAGAACAGCCCTTGGGTCTGGTTAACAACATCAATTTTAGCCTAGTGTACGATTTTATGACCTGGCGTTGTGAAGAATTGCTCAGCGACTGTGTCTGGCACTATGCCAAAGTAAACTGTTGTGAAGTTTTCTTGAAAAGTAAAGGGCTCACTGGCATGTGCTGGCATTTTAATACTCTATCAGTAGAGGAGGGTAAACAGAAAATGCTAGCAGACAAGAAATATCCTTGGAGAATAGGAAGCGAAGGACCGGGAAGTGGCCTAAATCTGCGCGTGCAAATAAATCCAGAAAAGCACTATCGCAAAAGCAACAAAAAGGGTGTTTTGGTAAGCTGCATTTTGTTAACAACTCTTCTGGCATTATCATTTCTATATAAATATTTTCTAGGTAAGTATATCGGAACCCAAAGTTTATTATAAAGAACCATATTTTCTACCCGCCAATACGGAGGCGGCAATAGAATTGGAGCCGATAATTTATTTTTATGATAATGGAACGAAAAGTTTATCTTCGGCTAAAAGAAGATGTTTATTTAATGTAAGTAAATAAATGTTACTCGCATAAAACTGTTTAATTTACTGAATCTAGGTAATAATATACAGAAACAACTAAAAGTTTTAGCAAAAATTTATATAATGAAACAACTTAGCAAAAAATTACACATTATCATCAGAACTGGTTGCCTTATAATGAGTTACGTTTCTGGTTGCCAAATCACACTAAAATGTCAATACTTTTTAACAACAACAACGAAAACAAACGCAGTTTTTTAGCAATCAGACTTCACTACAACTGCAAAGTGTTGCCGCTGCGTTGTTTGGGTTTGCTTCATACCAATTTTATGAGCATGAGAAGTTTCGACAGCTAAAAAACGCTTTGCGCCTTTGTTTATTCATGCCTGTTTGATAGTTTTTTATTTCAGCGTAAATGCAACAAGAATTAAATTATTTCCTTATTCTTGTTCGTTTCTTTTTAGGGTGAAACCATTAACCAAGGTTATAAATATTTGGTCGACTTTCCTTATATGTTTGAAAACTGCGAGACACAATGTCGTCAAGAGTATTTGTTGAAATATTGTAACTGCACCCTGGACCTCTTTTTTCCATATGGTAAGTCTGTGTACACACTAGAGCCCTGCGTAAACATTCTTGAAATGCAACTACTTCTTGCTTTTTTAAATGTATTGCCATGACATGTACCAACAATAAATGATGTCGTATAATAAGCGAAGCACGATGGATGTAGTGATATTCGTATATATGAGTGTTTACAAGTGGTGTTGCAAACACTTTTTGTTCGTAACAAACACTCCAAATACAACAAGAAGAAGAGTAGTATGTTTACGTTCCCTCTGGACCACTTTTTCCATACAAAATGTTGGCTCATGCCGACCAGTGTTGCCACCCATGAAATTTAGTGGATGTGGGTCGGGTGTTGGTCAGTGTTGCCACCGTGCAAAGGAAAAAAAAAATGTGCATACCTTAACCCTTTAACGGTCGTTGGGGTTAAATTCGACTCTATGATATTTTGTGTTATGAGGCGGCAGCGTGTTCGGTTTTGCTTAAAGTGTATGAGGCGACAGCGTGTTCGGTTTTGCTTAAAGTGAAGTCGTGGTGGATGTTATTTTTGTTGAAGTGAAGTCGTAACATTTAATGTGTTCGTTAGAGGGTTAATACAATATGAATTAGACTACATTAGGGCGGTTTACGAAAGTCTGTGATTTTTTGCTAGTATTTAATAAATAAAATTCATTTACTGCGGTATATATTAATCTCCCTAATACTACTCGTATTTGTTATCAGTATAAAATGTTAACCACATTATTTAAAAACAAAACACTAGTATTTAATAAATAAAATTTATTTACTGCGGTATATAATAACATTCCTAATACTATTCGTATTTGATATCAGTATAAAATGTTAACCACATTATTTAATTAAGTGTGTGGGTAATAAAATAAAATCAAATTAATAAAATATATTCATTGTTGTACTAAACTCTAAGGTGTGATTATACTTTTTGTTATTTATTAACAAAAAAAAAAATAATAAAAAAATTAATAAAATAAATTAAATTAAAATGGGTGGCAAATTTATTTGTGATATTTGTGCAAAAGCATACAAGCTGAATTCATCATTAAGAAGACATTATCGACTACATCACGAAGAACCATCGTCTTCGATTAAATGTATTCCATGTAGCAGATATTTCTCAGATCAGTCGAGTTACAAGCTTCATCTTCTACAACATTCTAAGACTGGAGAAGGAGAAAGTAATAATATTAATTGTCTCGATTGTAATCAATATGTTGCTAAATCCAATTGGTGCTATCATGTAAGAACAAATAAACACAAAATTAATTGTGCTAAGAAATCTAATGATGATAGTGACATTGATGAAATAGTATATGACAAATCAGTATTTAACAATCGCATTATAACATATTTAATTAAGAACAATAACAAATCGGATCTAATACCAGAGAATTTTTTATCGGGTATAAAATATAAAGTGGTTGAACTGTTACGGAATATGACACAAAAATTTATTAGCATAAAATTTAATCTTGAAATATTTTGTGAATACATGTTGGTTAAGGAAGAAGAAGAATCGTGTACCATTGAAATAAAGTCACATCAAAGCAAAATGACTGTAATAAACTGCTCATCGTCAACGGTAGAAGAGTCTAGCAATATTTATAATGCACACTGTGAAGAGATTGTGAGAAAGATGAGTGAATTTCAAGAGCGTGATAGCGGATGGGCATTAACAGAAATATTGCGTTTAGAAATAAACATTAATCAATATAAATGCATGAAGGGATCATCGTATATTGCTCTAACATCGGCAATACAGAGAAAACATGCATGTATCAATGTCCAAAATAATGATGAATATTGTTTCAAGTGGGCCATAATATCAGCCTTATTTCCAGTCGATGATCATTCAAATCGATGCACATCCTATAAAGTTATAAATATTGAAGATGACATTATAACGTTGGAAAACAATA
This sequence comes from Nowickia ferox, assembly GCA_936439885.1. NCBI lineage: Eukaryota > Metazoa > Arthropoda > Insecta > Diptera > Tachinidae > Nowickia > Nowickia ferox. The sequence goes on from OW387026.1 coordinate 7,621,378, forward strand.
TTGTTATAAATTTTAAAAGTCTAAACTTTCCGCTATCAACACATAAAATTAAGATCTTTGAAATCAACAATCCAGAAATTAGTGTGAATGTATTTGGTTTGGATGATAAGGATGATATAATCGGACCCTACTATTCTACTTCAAAAGAAAAGGATAGACACATTAACTTGTTATTATTGGAAGATGGTGTGAAATTTCACTACGTATGGATTAAAAATATTTCAAGGTATATCTCAACTTAAAATTTTTACATTTCGCACTTAATAATAGTAGTTTTTTTAACTTTTTAATTTTAGATTAATAAGGAGCCAACTGACAAGACATCGAAGATGTTTGTATTTATGCAATACATGTTTAACTCATTTTCAATCGGAATCTTTACTATTAAAACACAAAGAAGAGTGTAATAAAATTATAACTAGACTACCGACCCTAGTCAACAATATTGTGAGTTTTAAAAACTATAAAAAGCAAATGGATGTGCCTTTTGTAGTTTATGCGGATTTTGAGTGTATTTTACAATCAATTGATATTCAAAATTCAGTAAATGTAAGGTCCACACAAAGGCACAATCCAGTTGCTTATAGCTATTATATAAAATGTTCCTATAATAGTGCGTTAGATATATTTAGAATTTATAGTGGGGATAACCCATCAAGTCACTTTTTTTCAAATTTAGTCAAGGATTGTCTAGATATATATCATAATTATTTAAGTATAGTAAAACCAATGACAGTCCTAACATCCCTTCAACAACTAAAACAAAAAGAGGATAGAATATGTCACATTTGTACAAAGTTTTTATCTGCTGTAGATCGGGTAGCTGATCATTGTCACTTAACCGGCGAATATAGAGGACCGGCACATGTCAGTTGCAATCTAGAATATCAAATTGCAAAATTCATTCCCATATTTTTTCACAATCTTTCGTCATATGACTGTCATTTGTTTGTTAGAGAACTTTCATCGATTGAAGGCGATATAAATATAATTCCTATAAACAAAGAGTTATATATATCGATATCGAAAAGAATTGCCGTCGATGAAAGAAGTACTATTGAACTGCGTTTTCTAGATTCTTGTCGGTTTATGCAATCAAGTTTAGAAAAACTGACAGGATACTTATCTGATGATGATCTGACGACCGTAAGATCTATTTTCCCTACACCAAATGAATTCGGTTTAATGAAACGCAAAGGTGTTTTTCCCTATGACTATCTAGATTCAGAGATTCGTCTTGAAGAGACAGAGCTACCACCCCGCTCATGCTTTTATAATAAACTTACGAATGAGTTGTGCAGTGAGGATGATTATGAACATGCTGAAAAAGTTTGGAATACGTTTAAATGCAACACACTCTTAGATTATCTTCTATTATATTTGAAAGTAGATGTTATGCTGCTGTGTGATGTTTTCGAAAATTTCCGTAAAGTTTGTAAAACCATTTATAATTTAGATCCTTGTCAATATTATACTACCCCAGGATTGTCCTGGGATGCTATGTTAAAAACAACTGAAATAGAATTGGAATTGTTGACCGATATTAACATGTACAATTTCGTTGCACGAGGTATTAGGGGGGGTATTGTACAATGTAGTAAACGGCATGCGATAGCCAACAATAAATATATTACTGATTATAATTATACAAAAGAGAATCAAAATTATATAATGTATTTTGATGTGAATAACTTATATGGATACGCAATGTCACAATATCTTCCCTTTAAAAATTTCGAATGGGTTGAAAACTGCGAAGACTTTAATGTAAACATTATAGCAGAAGATTCCGAATTTGGTTACATCTTAGAGGTAGATTTGGACTATCCAACCGCATTGCATGATTACCATAACGATTTTCCATTTTGTGCAGAAAACAAGAAAACTGAAAGCATGAAGCAAAGAAAATTAGTAACAGATTTAAACAATAAAAGCAATTATATAATACACTATCGCAATCTGCAACAATGCATTCGAAATGGTTTAATTCTGAGAAAAATTCATAGGATTCTTAAATTTAAGCAATCTAATTGGTTGAAAAAATATATTGATGAAAATAACTATCACAGAACATTGGCTAAAAACACATTTGAACAAAACTTTTTTAAATTGCTCAATAATGCTGTATATGGGAAGACTATGGAAAATGTTGACAAGAGAAAAGATGTTAAAATAGTATGTGAATGGGAAAATAGAGGTAAGCGATTAGGAGCTAGATCTCTTATTGCTAAACCCAACTTCCACAGTTGTCTCAAAATTCACGATGAAATGGTTGTCATTGAAATGAAAAGAGTACGAACGGAATACAACAAACCTATTTATATAGGTTTTTCTGTTTTAGAACTATCGAAATGGAAAATGTATAATTTCCATTACGAGTATATGAAACCAAAATACTTTGAAAATATTAATCTCTGCTATATGGATACGGATTCATTTATTTATGATGTCACAACAAATGACATATACGATGATATTCGAAATGATCTCCCAATACATTTCGATACATCTGCATATCCAAAAGAAAATGTCTATCATTTTCCACTGATAAATAAAAAGGTTTTGGGCATGATGAAGGATGAATGTAATGGAAAAATAATTAGAGAGTTCATTGGTTTACGTGCTAAAATGTATTCTTTAAAAATAGATAAGGTAGATCAAGAAATTAAGAAAATTAAAGGTGTTAAGAGTAGTGTAACAGCTAGATTAAACATTAATGACTTTAGAAAATGTTTATTTGAAAAAAAAATGTACTATGATTCTATGTATGTATTTAGATCAAAGATTCATGAAATATATACTCAACACATTAGTAAATTAGCATTAAGTTATTTAGATGATAAGCGATTTATTAGAGATAATAGTATTAATACATATGCATGGGGACATTATGCAATAAATAGTCAACAACCATCATCATCATCATCATCATCATCATCATATCCCAATGAAAATGTATTAACATCATCTTCAAGTGATAATATTGTATAATAGTATTAAGTGATTTTAGATTATAAGTGAATATATATATATAACGTGAAAAAACAATAAATAAATAAATAAATAAAGAATATCATTAAAATATTTTAGTTTGTTTTTATTTTAAACTATAGTCATCTATTGAATAGAAATTTTAAACACAAGTAACCACAATTTGTTTTTGTGTTAATAAAATTTAATCGTGCTTGTTCTTAACCTTACTCAACTAAGTTGATATAAAATTTAATCGTTCAGAAAAAAAAAATCAAAACAAAACTTTTTTAGATATTATTTTATTTTTTGAGAATTTTATAATATAATAAAAATAAATCTCATATTGAAGTATATATATAATATTATTGAAGTTCATCTTTATTGATCCAAGAATTATGTTGATTGGAAAATCCCAACCATTTTACGTACGCCTGGTGTCCCTTAGTTTTGATAACCTTTTCAATCAAGTATGTATTTGGAAAATGTGTCTTTAATAGTTCATGTTCATAGAATCCACCAACAATCGGATTCCTTTGATAGTCTTCCAATAAATAGGTAATGGGGTTTGTGTTCTGTAAAGTACGAATTTTAAAAATTTCAGTTGTCCAGTTTGGAGTATATCCTTTTGAAAAAATATGTTTATATTTGCTAATTCGAACGTGATCTCCAACTTTTAGTTTACCAGATTTATATATTTTGGGATGATTATAGACTTGTTTTAGTATAGAACTTTCATTTTCTGCGTTAACAGACTTTGGTGTCATTCCAATTGTTCTATGCTTTTTATTATTATATTGATTAATTAAATCCTTGCATATATGTATCCATTGATAATTTCCTTGTAGACTAAAATTTTTCCACATCATTCCTTTTAGAGTTCTATTAAATCGTTCTACAATAGACGCTTTCATGATACTATATGTAGAATAGTGGTTGATATTATGTTTTTTCATCAAGTTTTGAAATATTTTATTATAGAACTCTTTACCATTATCGGTTTGCAAGTTTTTTGGAATTCTCTTTAGCGAAAAAATAGATTGCATAGCATTGGTTATATCTTCACTACTTTTAGATTTTACAGGTACAGCCCAAGCAAACTTTGAAAATGTATCTATAACTGTTAAAATAAATCTATAGCCTTTGTTATATTTTGAGTAAGCACCCATTTCAACAAGATCTGCTTGCCAAAGATCATCAATTCCCTTGACCACCACTCGACGTCGAATGAAATTTCTACGTGCTTGCTTATGAAGCTCCTGAACCACTTCTTGTCGCTCCATTTCTAACGTCTATCTTACAGATTACATCAATTTAAATGCTGTTGATATTGAATTTAAATCAAAAACGATTTATATATCTATCTTTAAATGCTTTGTAATGAGCTTCGTTTTTTCATTTAGACGTTCTTCAACTGAATCAATTTTGTGATTAAATAATGATTTCATTTCATTTAGTGATTGATTGAGATTATTTAGTATTATACTTTGATCATGTATTAATTTACTTAAACGTGTTTCTACATTATCAAATTTTTCTGTAGTCAACACGTTTTGTTGTTGTATTATTTCGTTAAAACGATCCTCCATTCCCTTAATTCTCTCCATATACATTGTATCCAGTTGTTTCTTTATTTCACTTAAATAAGTTTTCATGTAAATTTTGTTTACGGCATCGTTTTCCAATACAGGACTAGCAATATTTTTTATTCTCCGCAAGTTAAAGTTGAAATTACGATCACTATCCAAATGAATCTTGAAATGTTGATTTTGGTATCTTACAGATCTTTCAATATAATGTCCAAACTTATCGATAGGCATTTTATGAATATGAATTGTTTGTACATTTTTAAGTCTATTTATATAATAATTTTTGCTTCTCTCAATTCCTCAATAATTGATACAATTTCATTATTATGATTTGAGTGACCAGCTGTTGTTGATGAAATCAAAAGACGCAATCTATCAACCAATTCATTAGGATCATCCCAATAAACATAATTATGCTTTTTTCTATTCAATTTCATTAAACCTTTTCCCTCATGAATTTTCTGTTGTTTAAATAGGTTTTTAATAATCGTTGTATATTTAATTGAACGATTTCCTTTAATCTGGCCATTAATACTGTTATTTCGTTTATGGACATTAGTCATCTCCAATATTTGTTTATAATTATTTAAATCTGTTTTATTATAACTGATTGGTTTCTTATAAACTAACAATTCATATAAGCCTGATGTGAAGGGCCATTTTAAATTACCTACAGTAATATTGGTTGAATTGAAAGCGATGGGTTCATTACCCAGTCTCCATATTTGATTTTTATCCTTATGAGGACCATAGGTTTTATCATATATATTTAAGTTAACTTTTGATAAATTATATTGAATACTTTGATTGGGATGTATTGCAATGGTGTTATCATCATCATTGTTATCATCCTCATTATCAACATTATCATTATTATCATCATCATCATCATCATGGTCATCATCATGATAATTTTCATCATCAAATGATTGAAACGTGTTTGAACTTTTCTCGATTTTCTTGTTATTAGAGCTTGAAGAAAACGTGTTATAATCAAGCTTACTCTTTTTATATGGTGTACTGAAGGCAACTTTATTATTCTCAAGATCATGTTTAAAAGAGCCATCCGGATATTTTTCATGTTTTATAATGGTGTTATTATTATTATTATTATTATTATTATTATTATTATTAGTTGATTGAACTAATTCTTTTAATGGTTTTGATATTGGTTTCAATGTCTTTTCCAACAATTCATCATTTGCAATTTCTCCAAGCAAAATATTCTTATATTTCTTTTTTAAAATATTTCGAGTTTTAATAAGATTATTAACTAGATTTGTGTTCATATTTATAGGTTGAATTAGAAACAGATTCAAAACAGATCAGTTTAGCAGTTTAGCAGTATAGCAGTATAGCAATTTAGCAGTTAGCAGTTTAATAGTTGAGAAGTTATCAGTTTAATAATTAATCTTGTACTGATTTTAAAATATCTGTAATATTTCTTTTATAGATTTATAAATATATCGAAACCTTTTCTATATCGACCATTATTCATAGAATCATCTTTGTTAATAACTAGAAAACCATATTTTTCTTTCCAACACTCGGCACATAACTTATGAAATGTTTTGAAAGACATATCAGAACCAACATGATCATTGTAAATATGCTTAATATTCATTACATCCTGTTTAAAAATTATAATCATATTTGCATTATCGCGAATCAAGTGTTTTGGTATACGTGTATAAGTTTGACATAAATAAAAACTATCAATGTCTTTATGACGACCCATACAGAAGTAGGCACGTACATGATTTTGTTTCTCACAAGCTATATCATCGAATATAAATATTGAATTCGGTTTAACTTCGTCTGGGGATAGAACATCATTATTATTGGAAAATGATGAAAAATTTAACTCCTTAATGGGTTTAATTAGACTTTCTAAGTACTTATATTTCGGTTGTTGTGTTGACTTTGAATATAAGTAAATATTTTTAAATTTCAATCCATGAGGACTTTCAATAAGACTGATCATCACATTTGTTTTTCCACAATTTGATGGACCCACAATAAGAGCTCGAATAGAATTCGGTAGTAATGAACTATGACGAATTTTATTTGATGATGAATCAAACTTTGATTCGATATTCTTTACATCAATCCTTTTATGTTGTTTAAAAAAACGCATTCTGAAATCTAATGATAACATAATATATAAACCAGTCTCTTTTATTTGTTTTCAATCAATTTAATTTCAATCTTTAATCGATAAAGTATTAATAGATATGCCTATCATTTATAAAAAGTTATTCAGTCGCCATCCATCTTTCATTGGTAAAGGTTTTCTAAATAAAATAATTAATAAACTTCCCATTGAACTTCATCTACCCGGTTATCAATTTTGCGGACCTGGTACAAAATTAAAGAAACGATTAGCTAGAGGTGATCAAGGAATCAATCCATTGGATACTGCTTGCAGAGAGCACGATATAGCATACTCAAACAATAAAGATTTAGAGAAAAGGCATATTGCTGATAGAATCTTAACTGAAAAGGCTTGGCAAAGGGTCAAAGCAAGCGATAGTAGTTTGAGTGAAAAATCAAACGCTTGGTTTGTTGCTACTGCAATGAAAGCAAAAACAAAATTCGGTATGGGTAACGTTATTAGTAAAACTAAAAAGTCGTCTCCAGTAAATACCCACAAACTATTTACACATGCATTGAAAAGTGCAAGAAAGAATATAAAGAAAAGTGAAAACTTGAAAGATGCTATAAAGATTTCACGAAAAGTTGTAAACAATATTTTCAAGGGGAAGAAAAAATCGTTAATAAAAACACCTCGAATAATACCGCTACCAAAATCTGGAGGTTTTCTTCCACTTGCCCCTATATTTGCTGCACTGGGTGCACTTGGTGGTTTAGCTGGTGGTGTATCTGGTATTACAAAAGCAATCAATGCAGTTAAAAATGGAAAGGAACAGCTGACTGAAGCAAAACGACACAATAATACAATGGAAGCCATTGCGATGGGAAAAGGCATGTTCTTAAAACCATATAAAAAAGGTTTTGGATTATATTTGAAGCCTTATCAACAAAATTTTTAATGAAGCTACCTAAAAGAGCCCTTTCTGATGTAGACTTGAGAAAATATGCAAAACATATTCCAAATTTTAGAGGTGTGTTTATGTGTAACACTCTTCCAAGCAAACCATTTAAAAAAGAATGTGGAATAATTAATCTGGATACTTCAAAGGGACCTGGCACACATTGGGTAGCGTACTGGAAAAACAACAATCAAATTGAATATTTTGATAGCTTTGGTAATTTGCAACCGCCGAAACAATTAATAAAATATTTAGGAAAAAACATAAGTTATAATTATGATAGATATCAAAATTTTAATACAATAAATTGTGGTCATTTATGTTTAAAATTTTTGTTTTCGAAGCTAAACTAAAAAGAAACTATAAATGTTTTTTAATAAAATACATTGATTAAGAATTAAAAATATCTTGTTTTATTTATATATATATATATATATATATATAAACATTTTTTTTTGTTTTTTCATTTATTAAAAATTTTAAAAGAAATATTAGAATTAAATAATTTTTCTAATTTCACTTGTTAGAGGTGAGTATTCGATTAAGCGATCATGAATAACTAAACAGTATGCTGATGTTTTTTCTGGAATTGGTTTGTTTGCTTCAGTATCAAATTCAATTCGTACATCAATAGGTCCAATTTTAACAGTTTCATTTTGATGTGAAACATCAACAACAATAAGCGGTGCGTAAGACTTGTAATCATTAACATCCAGCAATGGTTCAGGTTCTCGCATGTAAAAGCCTTGTTGAAATTTTGCATACATATTATATAGAACAGAATACTGACCCATTTCGAAACGATTATGTAAATCATCATATGGATATGACTCTGAGTTTAGATATACTTTTAAATTAGAGATATTACAATGGTCAAATATATTTCCTTGTTCTTTACTTTTCACTTTTTGTAAACCAATTATAAGAAATCGTGGTCTTTCGTTTTGTGGAGAAAGCTTTACATTCCATAAAACCTTTGTAGTCGTTGGTAGTGCAGGATTTACATGACAATCCCAACTACGAAATGCAATTGGTATAGAATTTTTGTTGTTGATTATCTTAAACATTTCCAATTTTGCAAAGTCTGATAGTTGAATATGCGGCATTTTCCATGTTATATCCAGAATTGTTAACTTCAACTGATCAGTTGTATTTGTAGAATAATATGATCTCTCATCGGATGTCGAACGTTGAAGAATGAGCTCATGTTTCGAATTTAATAGTATTTTGTTATAATCTTCAGCAAAACCCATCCACATTTTCAGAGGTATACAACAGCTAAAATGACTTTTTTCTAAAACAAAAGTTTCTTTAAGACACCAACCAGCGTTTTTTAGTGTAGCACTTTCAGCCTTATTCAATGATAAAAAATTTTTCATGGTAGATGAAATTCCAAGTTTGCGTGTACGATCAACTTCAAAACCATTAATTTCATAACGAATTTCATCGAACAAATATGAAACAAAGTTGTTTTTAAATTTCACATCTGTAGCTGGAACCTCTTTGTTTGCTTCCTTCTTCACTATAAAACCATGAATGTAAATCATACTCTCACTTGGTAAGACAAAGAGATCCTGATTTTGAATTGGTATACGAATTTCATCATTGTTGTTGAATGATTTTAGATATGGAGAGTAACTATGATATTCCCTTTTTACAATACTCTCATCATATATAGGTTTTTGAAGGACATTTAGTATTTCATTCATTGTTGAAGATTAAATCCTAATGATTTCAAGTATTCTATATTATATGATGTTAACGGGTTTTTTTTATTTTTTATACTTTCTCGAATGCGAGTTGATGAGGGATTGAATGGCAATCCTCTTTGCATTACGTTTTTATTGTAAATTATCATTATTCTGGTTTGAAGTGGAGTCTAAGAGTGATTTTTTCTCCTCTAAAATTTATAAGTTCACCGTCTTGATTTAAGATTCTAATCGTTATGTTGTTTATTTGCTGACAGTTGACGGGAAAATAAATAACATTTCGAGGTTTTTCGCTTATTTTATATCCTGGAGGAACATCAAGAGGAAATTCATGAATAACATGATTCGAAGTATTATTAATAAATGATCCGGTTGTTAAGTTGCTTTCAATGCGTATTGTATTAACATTCGTAATATGTGCAGGTAAGTCAGATTCAAATAACCTTGTAGTATTCAATTGATTAATATCTACAATCATCACTTCCACAGATTTATCATTTTGAAGATTTTGATCAGTGTTATAATATTCAGTTGAATTTACTTCTAATTTACTTTTGCTAAATCCGAGCAACTTTCCTATACTGTTTGGTTGTGAAAAATCTATATCCATTGATGAGGTTATTTCAGTTTTAAGTGTGTTATTGTTAGCTTCAATTACTAGATGAATTGATTCATCAATATCTTTTAAGCTTGAGTTTAAGAAAAAATCAATATCCTCAAGTTCATATGAACCAACCGGAATAGTAATAATATGATTTCCTATATGAAACAAATTGTTGTGAACATCTACATTAGGTATGGAGTTGAATGTTACAAAATCAATAAGTCCACAAACATATTTTGTAGGGAGTTCAATTGGAGGAAAATATTCTCCAACCAGAGTTGATTTGTTTCCGTTTAAAGATATTGTTATTGACATTTCAAGTATTCAGAATGAACTGATGATGTTTGATGATTATTCTATCTGATTTAAGTGTTAAATAATAAATCCAAAAAAGAAAAAATGTCTTTTATAATTTTATGTTTTCTTTATTAATATTTGATTTAATAAACTTTCTTAAGAGTATTACATTTTTTTGAGCACATATACAATATTTTCTATGATAAGAACAAACATTTACAGATTCATCATTTTGATATAATGTTTTTAAATTTGGACAATTTAAATCATCCAGGTTATAAAAATTAATTTTATCCTTAAAAATATTTTGAATCCACTTAATTTTTTCTAATCCTTTAGCATAATTAATATAATTTTTATCTTTAACATACGCAATATAATATTCCACAATATTTGTTAAGGATGAATCGCCATCTTTCCATTTTAATCCATGATGATGATTATAAAGCCAATTAATTGAATATTTTTCTTTTGTTGTCAACGATGAATATGGAAAAGGTGGTTTAATAATAAATGTTTGAACTTGTGAGTCGTCAATTGAAATACTCAGTTCTTTTACAATGAATTTATTGTTGAGATAAAAACCTTGTACGTCTACAACTAATATTCTCTCCTCCGACATTGTTTAGTACTAATCAAGTCACAACGACGACTGTAGAACTGTTTATAAAGTCTATGTTTTTAAATTATTATAAAAATTCATTATATATAATGCTTGATCCCAACTTTTATCGATAAGGGAACATTTACAGGTATCAGGTCCACAAGTTGTTTCATCGTTGGACCACACACAATTGTTATAATGATATCCAAATTTTGATTTACTTTTCTTATAAAATGCATATTCATCGAATTGAGCTTTTAATTTCTTCAAAATAATCTCATGTTCATACCACAAAAACCTTTCTTCATTCAAGAAGTCATGTACAATTTTCGAATAAAACTGATTGTTCATTATTTTTCTTATTTTAATTTTTTATTTATGTTAAATAAATGTTCTTAACACATCAATAACAAACTTTATGTTAAGTAGTAGTAAATGTATTTCATTATATTACTTAATTTATAATATTTCCATATCCAAATCATGGGTATAATCTTGAATGTTGATTAATGTCATATCGGATCGGTATGTAGTATCATCCTCAGAAACCGTCTCAATTTCACCATTACTTAAAATTCTCTCGTATTCAACTTGACGGTATTCGAAACATGAAATATTTAATCGACGTTTCAAGTAATTGCTGTCATATGTACAACGGATTCTCAATTTTATATTATCTTTGTATTGAAGTTGAAAATGTCTATAAAATGGAGCCGAACTTTCAATTATTCCTGCAATATTTTTTTCTTTTTTTACTAAATCTTGCCTAAATGCTTCAATAGCTTGTTCGACAGTAAATGGTTGATTTATAGATGGTGGTGGTAAGGAGTCTTCTTGTTCTTCGTTTGATTTATATTCTATTTTTGTTGTTGTTGTTGACTCGATGTTTTTATTTAAATCATTAGTAAACTTTAAAAGTTTGAAATTTAGTTGTATGCTCACAGTATCATTATTTGGTAATTTAATTGCAAATTCTGTATTTTTAAGTTCATTTTCACTCAAATCAATAGGTAATGAAGCTGAAAACACTTGTATGATATAGATATATGAAAACAATATGATAAAAATATTTTTCATTTTAGTTTTTCTTTTTAATATATATGTTCTTAGGTTAGCAATATATTTTTGAATGAGATGATAAGAATTGTTTCTTATATTTATATAGTAATTTAATAATCTTCATATTGAAATGAGTCATCACCACCGCTGGCACCACCAGCTGCTTTCTTAACTATACTATTATTAACCATTTTCTGGGGGAGGGGAGGTTTTTGTTGATTTTTATTCAATGAATGGATACCAGTCTTACCATTATAAGATTTAGTTGCATATTCATCTATTTCACTATAAACACATGATGGTTTGTATGAGTATACATTTATATCTTTAAAACCACCCTCATAGACTGTTCCGACTAGTGATATCATACCACCAATAACCTCAATTTTTATATGTTGATTGTGACTAAATTGAAATATTGGAATATTTGTTGGCATTTCTTGTCCTCTATTAAGAGAAAAAATTTGCGTTCTAGTTCCTCCTTCTGCGGTTAGAAACACCTGCATTATAATATCCAAAACTATTGCATTTATTATTTGAAAAGTTTTCCACTGTGCATGACAAGTACAATATTTATCACCAGTTTTTAAAAATTGACCCCAATACATATTTATCAAAGTTTTTAATTTAACTGAATCTCTTTTTATATATGCATATATATATAAATGTATATGTATGCATACACGTATACTTAACCGCAACTGATAAGAAGTTATTGAAATATCTAAAAACGTCTTATACTATCAATTATTGAATATAAAGAATCAGTTTGAAAGTTCGTCTTACGGTAAAAAGTTGAAAGCAAAAAAAAATGAGGGCAAGCTTAAGAAAATTGTTTCAAAGTTCTAATATTACATACTTACCTTTAAAGAATATGGAAGAAAATACTATATATGAAATCAACAAGATAGATCGAGTAGATACAAAATATGGTGAAAGTATAAGATGTGATCTAAATAACGAATATTACATTTATTTACCTAAACGATTTCTGATTATTACTAAAAATCAGATGGATTATCTAAACACAACTCCACACATTTTAAAGAAAGTTAAAGAAGTGAAGGGATCATATACTCTAGTCCTTAAAAAGAAGAAGCAATTTGTATTCTACAACAACTTGTATGACAGTACTGAAGAAGAAGAAGATGACGATGATGATGAAATAGAAAACACATTTTAAACAATCCACGAAACAGAAACCTTTTAAAATTAAAATCATATATATCAACAAAACTCTGCATACATTAAAATTTCTTTCACATTTGATTAAATAGAAACTTTATAAAAAACGGAAAAACCGCAACAGAAACTTTTTTACAATTAAAACGCACAACATTAAAATTGCAACCACATTTTTTTCCTGTTTAGAAACAAAATTACATTTCAGAATTTTGTATAAAAAAAAAAAAAAACCCCTCTAGTTTTACTCTAAGTGTTATTCAAGATAAGTAAGAAAAAACACATTTTTAAATAAACCTCGAAATAGAAACTTTTTTTAAATTATGAAAACATATGTATCAATAAAAAAACCCTACAACATCTAAAATTTCTCACGTATTTGATAAATTTGGGACCTTATAAAATGAAAAACCGCAACGGAAGCTTTTTAAAATTAAAACACACAACATTAAAATTGAAACCACATTTTTTCCTGTTTAGAAACAAAATTACATTTCTGAATTTTGTATAAAAACCTCCACCAATTTTACTTTAAGTGTCATTCAAGTTAAGTAAATCATCAAAAATGGAATCACATTTAAAAAAAATTTTTAAACAATCACAAAATAAAACCATTCTCCCTATAAAGGAGATGGTTTTTGATCATAATTATAAAATAATAAAGATGGAGCGTGTTCAGACACGCTTTGGAATGAAAATTCGGTGTCTGGTAGAGGGAACTCATTATATATACCTCCCGAGTATATTTATTGAGACGATAGACGATGATGCTATTTCAGAAGTTAATGTTAATACATACTACATTTCCAAAATAAAGAAAGGAAGCAGTGGGTTATACTATGAATTAACCATTATTGCGGAAACATCAGGTAATTTCTGGTAAAATAATTTTTATTTTTATTTTTTGATTATTAAATATAATAATAATTGATTATTTTCGTTTAAGCTCAAGATACACCAGAGAAATAAATTGAGTATTGAAGACAAAAACAACAACAGCAACCACCGAAACAATGTGTGCCAGATCCCTTTGAAGTATCCAGATTTTATAATTTTTATACCCTTCACCAAAAATGGTAAAGGGTATATATAGGTTTGTCCAGATTTTTGTAACTTCTACAATATTCACATGCGGCGAAATAAAGTTAGTTATTCTGGATCCTTATGAATAGGAGATGAAAAAAAGACATGTCCGTCTGTCCGTCTGTCCGTCTGACCGTCTGACCGTCTGCATGTACGGATTTTCTATGTGTTGCTTGAAAGTGATTGTATGAAGCTCCTAAAAGAGTTAGAGAGCTCGGAATTGGACTGAATCGACCGCATTTGTCTTGGCACGATTGGTATTGAAAATCAGCAAAAATAAAGAATCGGTTCTTGCATTTTCTATATATAAAGTTTTATCACACATTTTTTACAAATCTACCAAAAAAGTTGCCTTGCATAGAACCAACAATATTTAATTCTGCTACTAACCTCACTAGCTACCCCACCACTGAAGCTTGCTTGAATTTACTCTATATTTACTTTACTTAAACATTTTCTTTAACAAGCATTATTTCGTATTAAACCCCTTTTTGTCACCAATACATAGACATTGCCTTATGGTGTTTTTGCTTGGCACATGCTTTTTCGTAGGCATGCATATGAATTGATGTGTATAACAATCAGTAGAGTCATGCAAAAAACTGTATGTTTATATGGATGTATGTATAAATATACGCTACCATGAAGACCATTCACTCGTACATACACACATATGTATATGCATAAGAGTGTTCATATGAACAACTACAACAACAACAATACGCTACAAATAGTATTGAAAGAAGAATATCCAATTGTTTGTACGTGTGTATGTAGTCAACTCTACGCACAGCAACAATATGCTAGCAAACGTATTGAAGGAAGAATATTAAGTTGTTTGTGGTAAGAAATGGGATTTTTTTTTGTATACAAATAAAGTATTGTGCTAATGAATGCGTGTTGATAAAATATATAAAATATATGTGCCCTTAATTATGAAAGTGGTCTAAGTCATATATTTCTTTCATCGAGATATTTAATAGATTACATTTGAAGAAATTAAAAAAATATTTTTATATTATGCAACATTTTAACTTATAGTTGTACTAGTGTCGATTAATAGAAGTTTATTTAATATTTATTAAATATTTTTTCAAGTTTATTACAGATTTATTTCATATTTCGATGCAGAAATATATGCATATGACTTAGACCACTTTCATAATTAAGGGCACATATGTATGTATGATTGTAACTACGTATGTATGTATATTCAATGTGCCCAAGTATACATACATGCATATGTATACGTATAAATTCGTTTGCTATGTCGGTATAATGTAAATAAGCGCTTGTTAAAGAGTATTGGTTTTTTATAAATATTTCAAAGGGGATAGGATTGTGTTAGATTTGCTTATTTGTTTTCTGAATATAATACATATGTAACAAAATGCATAAGATTTAAAGGCTAGCGTGGTTAATAAGTAAGAAGTCGGTTTGTCATAACTTCTATGCTGAGTTTCGAACTTAGTTGAAAACTTTTTTTTCAATATATTTTTGGAAAAAAATTAATCAGGGACAAAAAATAATAATTATTGTTGAATTTTCATAGAAAAAAGACAAAACTACATACAAGGAAGCATCAAACAAAGTGGACAATCACACCATTTTAATTATTCTAAACTATTTTCTAAGCTCCAATTTTAAAATTATAATTTTTATTTTTTAGGCAGAAATAATTGTTATTTCCTGATTTTTATATTTTAACTGGAAATAATTGTTATTTTCTGATTTTTCTTTTTTCCAGCAGAAATAATTGTTAGTAATTTCGTTCTGCTAGTGTTTGTCAGAATATTTACAATTAACTTTGGTGTTATTTGTTCCTTAAAAATTATCACATGTAATTTGGCGTAAAGAGAGATACGAACTATAGCCTACTGAAATAATAATTATAGAAATAATTATTTTCCGATTTTTATTTTTTCGAGAATAAATAAAAATCAATTTGTGATTTCTACTTTTTCGAACAGAAATTAAATTAAGTTACATTGTGGGAAAAAATACATATACCTACATACATATGTACATACATACTTTGAACTTATAGGTACATATACGATATATCTAACTACTACGACAGGATCAACGTGTGGATATTCCGTAGCCAAAAAACGTGATAGCCGCCCAAAGCTGCGAACCGCTATTTTTCACACTTTTTTGATATGGCTGTCAAATGAAAGGGATTTTCCAATGGAAAAATCATGGTGGAATCATGCTGAAAATTTGAACTCATTTACTGATATCTGGCGTTGTTTTATTAAAAACAAATACACATTTTTAACCCTTATACCTACTTATGCATATTTTGGTCACATGCATATATATATGTATTCCAGGTTCACCCAATTTAATTCAAAAATTTTAAAGTGTGTACATACATATTTATAAAATTTTGGTACTTTGTACACACAGCGATACAATTAAACAATTATTTCAACACTTGTACAGGGTGGGCCAAAAGTTACCATGGGGCTAAAAAGTTTAATAATTTTTTAGTTTATTAATTTTTTTTATTTTGACACGTATGTACATATTTATTAAGTTGAACAGTTTCATGCATAACTAATAGACAATTTTACGGAATCCAACATTATTGGAAACAGTTTAAATCAATAAATACCTACATGTCTGAATCAAACAGTTTTTCCGTAGTAATTATTGGTTACGCTTTTTTTTTGGCACATGGCACACAAGAAATGCCAGATGCAAAATCAGCCTTACAAACTGCAAGAAATGAGCCAGATGGATCACAAAAATCTCCAAAGTCTGATTAATTTTCATATATTTTTCCATGAACATAATATATGCTACATGTGATGAAAATTGTGCGCTTAAAAATATAAACTATTTTTTATAAATAAGGCAATTGTTTTAAAAATTAAGCCTTGCAATTATTTATGTATAGATATTTATTAGCGCAATATTGACTTCGGTGTGAATCGATATACTTATATATCTATTTGCAATTGTACAACAATAAAGCATGTATTCGTCCCCTACAATTAAAAAATCGGCAACATTTGGTTTACGTAGATTATTTGCAAGAAAATTGCATAAACACTACTCCTAGTTTGTTTATATTTTTTCTTTCGATATGTGTATACATATGTACATACATACACATGTTTGCAAATACCAATTTTATACTTGTACGATTTTTACCCTCTTCCCCCTTTTCATAGAAGGGAGTGTGGAATGTGTATCTTATCTTTTATGCAAAAGAGTCGCGGCCTTCTATAAGGCATTCTTTAGCAGTTAGATAAAAATAGTAATTGATTTAATAAGGCCTGAAGTAAGAAGATATTCTGAGTTTTCCCGCTGGGTAGTAACGTGCTCGCTTTGTATCAAAGTAGTGGTTGGCGTACACATTGTACATGCATCAATTATAAATCCATATACATCTCTACACTTGAAGTAGCAAACTATCCAGTGTTGCCAGAAAATGCTGATGAGAGAATGTTAAATCGGTCAAAAAATTCTGCTAAAATGTTCTACAGAAGAAAAGTATAATGCTAGATTTAAATGTAGAAAAAATTATTGAAATAGCTTTGAATTTCATGTTTATACAAACTCATTAGTATTTACATGTATTTTTATAGCACATACAAACATAAAATAGTTAATGATTGTGGTTTTTTTTTAATGTTATAATAACGTTAAAAAAAGTTTTAACGCACTAATAATCTCAAATTATTATTGTTTATTGTTTATTAAAAATACGTATGTACATTGAAATTGATTATTGAATGGTTAGCTGGATCATATGCGCATTTCACTGTAGATCATCAGGGAACCTTTACCCTGCAATAAATACATGTACATTTATGAGAAAAATCCTCCATACAGAAGAATTTTTTTAAGAAATTAAAATTTTATATTTTCAACAAATTCTGCAAGAAAGCATTTAGCAGAATTTTTTGCAAGTTGAATGCTGTTTAACTAATGAAAATGCAAGATCTAGCAGTGAAAATGCTAAAATGGCAACAATGAAACTATCCCAAACGCTTTTTGCTGTCATTGTGGATTATTAGTGCGTTTAAAACTTTTAAACGTAATTGCAACATTTCCTATAAAAATACCTGTAAATACTAATGAGTTTGTATAAACATGAAATTCAAAGCTATTTCAATAATTTTTTCTACATTTAAATCTAGCATTATACTTTTCTTCTATAGAACATTTTAGCAGAATTTTTTGACCGATTTAGCATTATCTCACCATCATTTTCTGGCAACACTGGTTGTTATGTTGAGAACTTATGGATTTTTTTTTAAAGACATGTTGATACATACATACGAGTACATATACATATGTATATAAATATGCACAAGTAAATATAAATTCGTTTGCTAATGTCTGTATTGTGTATGTATCTATATGTATGTTAAAAAAAGTAAATCCCTTGCTAAAGATCATGGATTTCTTATAAATATTTTAAAGTGGACAAGATTGTTTGTTTGATGTGCTTGTTGTTGTTGGTATTTTCTTTCATTCATGTGTTATTTTTTTTTTAAATAAATTTAGTAAAAAGTACTTCTATGTACTTAATTAAGGTGGTGTTTGTATATAGGCAATCGGCAGGGATTGATTCACTGGCTGAGTTCAATTAATGATGAAGGTACTTATGAACATACATATGTACATATATATTATTATTATTTTCTAAAATTCTTCAGAAAAACTCCTTTATAGTATATATGTATGTATGTACATATATATGTATGTATGTAAATAGATACATATATATATGTATGTATGTGTAGTAGGTATATGAAAGAAATATTTTTTAATATGTAAGAAAAAAAACATAAAGGTTGAGATGAGAATATGAACTCACGTTCTTCTAGTTTCAGAACGAATGTTTGATTCACATTTTGTTTTATTGGCATTTTGCACTTATTTTAAAGCTCTAAAACTTAGTTTAATTACATACATACATACATATGTATGTACCTATGTAGGTGCTTATATACATATGTATATATGTAAATAAGTATGTATGTAATACCTACATGAATGTTTGTATCTAAGTACTCGTATGTATACCTATCATTGCAAATGATAAATTTATTAATGTTTTCCCCAGCAAAAAAAATTAATGCGTTCAAGATTTAATAGTGTTTCATGCTTTCTTTAGCATTTGTGTCTTCGAATGCATTCTAAAGTTCATCGCAAATCGTAATAAAGCTATAGTTTTTGAACTCATCAAAAACGCATGCAATATTACTGGGTAATTAACATTGGAATAAATATCCACACGAAATAGGCATGTATGTAAAAGCAGAATTAAATCAACGCTTTGACACATTGTCATAAAACAAGTTTTATCTCCACCAAATAATAAGAGTGCAATAGCTCGGTGGTAGAGAGTGTGTCTTTGACAGTCTTAACAGCAAGGTGCGTATCCTGGCTGCGACAAGGTTTTTTTTGTTTTGTGAAAAACGTCATCGAATCAGGGAACTTTTATGGGTTCTAAGCACTCATTCAATGAAGAGCAGTTTTGTTAAATGTGAACCCATGGTCGCCAGTGACACGCCTGTGTTAAAATATTGCGTTTTGCACCTGAATTGAACCCATGCATTAACTATTTCTTTTGCATGTCTTTTTTGCTGGGTCCGAAAATAACTTAATTCTTCGATTGCTAAATAAACTTACCTAAGGAGAAGTGTTGGGTTTTCAAAAGTAAAAAATAAAAAATTGATAACTTTTATATCTAAAGCCAGTTTGTATTCCTGCATTTTATTGGTAGATCTGCAGCAGTAATGTTTAAAAAGTTTATTTTTAATTTAAATTTTCTTAGGTATTATAAGAAATTTCAACGGAACATAGTAGGCTAGTAGGTTATTTGCAACTTAACAAGCTACATATGTACATATCGCTCATTTTCTAAAAAAAAAACATTATATATGTATATCAAAAAATGGGATTTTTGGGTTAATGATGCAAAATCCTCATATTGGTATTCATATTGTGTAAAAATTTCATACCATATATTGTATACTTAACTATCGAGAGACAAATAAAATTATCATTTTCCATTAAGTTGTGTGTAAATTGAAAACTTTAAAGTTTAAAATAAACTAGTTTTTTTTATTTAATAAACGAGCGATATGTATGACATTATATTGAGGGGTAACAAAAACTTTTTTTGAAGTGAGTCGCTCCAATGTACATATTTTAAAAAATTTATCGGAAGAGTAAATGAAAAAAGTTTTATAAACTAAAATATATTGTGTATATAATATATAATGTATATAAAACACATATTTTTTAACCCTTATACCCATGCATATTGCTGCAAAGTGCCTATATTTCAGTTTCACTTGACTTAATTCATACGGGCCTGTTCTGCAAATCACGACATGTAAAAACACGATGATTTTAAAAAATTAATGAAAGCTAAATAATTGCTTTTTTAAATTGCTCGATTGAAAGCGTTGGAAGTTGGAAGAAAATATTCTATTATAAATGACAAAAACTTAAAATACAATAAAAACCCACTATCAGGGCAGCTATTAGTGGTATACTTTTGAAATCACGTGATTTGAAATCACCATGATTTTCAGCACAGGCCCGATAAATTTGAAAGTATGTATTTATACAAGTTCGCTGTTGAGCACACACAGTCATGTTAACAAGGCAAGCGTCAGTTAAGGAATATTTTGTCCGCAAGATGCATTTAAAATGCAGTTTTGCGCTGAATATTGCAGTTTAATTGGTAATAGATACGAAAGTTTTCTCATAAAATTACGCATGTCTACGTATCTACATATATACACATACGTACATATGCACGCATGTCTTTTCTCTACATTTTATGATTTGTGAAGGGTATATAAGATTCGGCACAGCCGAATATAGCACTCTTACTTGTTTTATTTTCTTTTTTTAGTATAACATATTTACTTAAATAAAAATGTTAATGCAATTTTAATTTAACTATTTGTTTGTTTGTTCATTTTTTATTATTTATACACTTAACCACAACTTTTTATCAAAGTTTTATTTTTTAGCAAAAATAAAAAGTATATAAGAACATTTGTTAATGAGTTTTAATGAAACAATTGATTTTCATCATTCAAAGAAAACGTTTTACACACAAAAAGTGAAAAAAAGAAAAAAATATTTGTTATTATTTTATTTTTTTTGTTAGATAGTAAAAACATTATAATTACTCCTACACTTGATTGTAATGTATTAGTTTAATGATGTTCATTTTGAAAATTGTTTTAAATTGAAACAAATTACTATGAGTTGTATTAGAGATATTAATATATACCGCAGTAAATGAATTTTATTTATTAAATACTAGCAAAAAATCACAGACTTTCGTAAACCGCCCTAATGTAGTCTAATTCATATTGTATTAACCCTCTAACGAACACATTAAATGTTACGACTTCACTTCAACAAAAATAACATCCACCACGACTTCACTTTAAGCAAAACCGAACACGCTGTCGCCTCATACACTTTAAGCAAAACCGAACACGCTGCCGCCTCATAACACAAAATATCATAGAGTCGAATTTAACCCCAACGACCGTTAAAGGGTTAAGGTATGCACATTTTTTTTTTTTTCCTTTGCACGGTGGCAACACTGACCAACACCCGACCCACATCCACTAAATTTCATGGGTGGCAACACTGGTCGGCATGAGCCAACATTTTGTATGGAAAAAGTGGTCCAGAGGGAACGTAAACATACTACTAAGAAGTAGTGTCTTCACCTGGTTACAAATACTATTAACAACTACATAACATTATGGTGCTGCCACTGCGAGATTTTTTTACATTTTCAGTGTTGCTATAATTTTTGGGGAAGTGCCGGGGAACTACTGGAATTTGGGGGATTTTTAACATAGTTTTTGGGAATATCCAATATGGTTTGTGTTTTGGATAAGTGGCTCGTGGCAGTGAGAGCTGAAGTTGTCTCGGCTAAAATAAAAGAGCATACACACAACTTATGTGTGTATATACATGCATTACGTTTGTATAGGCGCCCATGCGTAGGAAAGAGCAAACATCACAAATTCTTTCGTCACCTACAATAACTGAAACAAATGTCTTGCGAACAGTTTTTTTGCAGTGTTTGTGTTTGTGTTTGAAGACTTCGGCTACAGTAAAGCATTTGAAAAATCCCTCATATCTTGCAAGTTCTTTTAAATTGTCTTATGCAGGGCTCTAGTACACACAATGCGAGTCTTATTGATAACATTGCTGCTTCTAAGGTGAAAGGGGCGAGTAAAAAGGAAACAAAGACTCAGCTTCAAGTTTTTCTGTCTCATTTCTAATGTTAAAAAGGGACACATGCAAACACACAAATATACATAAAAAACATATCGTCAATAATAAGACTTGTGTGAAGGCCGAAGATAGTCCAAAAGAGATTAGTTAAAAATCTTATCAATAAAACTTGCATTGTGTGAATACAGACTAAAACATTTACAACTCCGTAGAAAAGAGAATTGTTCTTTAAAAGTGAATTTATTTTAATTTTGTTTAGATGGTTATCGCGCCTGCACCGCTGAAAATTTATTATGTCTAGCCAAGAACAATAGTGAGTTTTTCTTTAACTTATTGTAATGAAAAAAAATCTTAACGAAATTATTATTCCATTTATGATTTTTGTTGTTTTTATTCTTTTTTTTTAGATTATTTCCGCTCTACTCATCAATATGGCGAGGAGAAGTACGTTAGGAGCAAAATAAAAGGCATGATGTGCGAATGTTTTCGCAATTGCTATTCGCTTAATTATATAGGAAATGTTAGATCATCATTTTTGCCTGAATATCTACGTGGCAATCAAACATACGTTGACTTGGGTGTGCATTACATTTTTGCAAAAATGATTGTTTATCGCACCAATTTGGTATTTAGTTGGGTTGATTTGATGGGTAAATATACTTCGCAGTTTTAATCATATGAATGTTTTGTTTTCTTAAATATATTTTTTTGTTTTCTTTTAGCTGCTTTTGGTGGCATAGCTGGTTTATTTTTGGGTTGTTCTCTCATCAGTGGCATTGAATTGCTGTATTTTGCTTTTGTGGAAGTTCCCATGTTAATGTTTAACAAATTTAAATCTAAAGCAAAAATCCAATGTCTTAATCAGCAGCCTTATAAGTCACTTGATATGCACTTCATACCTAGTAAACGTTTAAAGAAACACAAAATCTTTGGCCAGAGTTTAAAACAAGAGGATGCACATGCTTATGAGAACAACTTGAATGCAAAAACTTTGCATTATAAAAATTTTATTCAACAAATATAAATCAAAAAGTACTTAAATAAATGTCATTGAATACTTCAACTACAACTAGTAATTCATCGTCCTGTTCACATACCTAATTAAGCGATTTAACTTAATAAAGGTATTTATTAATAAATGAATAAACAATTAACAATGTGTTGTATTTATTAACTAAAGCAAATTACTTATAATTTTTTTGTGTAATAGAAAATTCTTGCTTAGTAAGAACCTTAACAAACAACTAAATAAACATTGATAAATACTGATACCAACTCTCCATAAACAGTATCATTTTATTAAAAAGTTAAACCCATATATAAAGGTAAAAATAAATTAAGTAAATTGCTGCCAATTTATCACTTGAACTAAACAATCTTCTCTAGTCGTCCAACTTCATTTTGAAGAAATTACTTGATTCGTTCAAGTCATTGTTGACAGGATGTGGCTGGCTGGTGCTACCGTTGCTTTCATAACTGTTGCAAGTGTTGCTGTGTGTGTGTGTGTTTAGTGCACGAGGATTGAGTTGGTAAATGCTGTCTAGCAGAAATACTTAATCAACAGTAAAATTTTCTCTAGATGATCCCTCAAGGCTAATAAAAATAACTTCAGGGGAAAAGAGTTTAAAAATATGTTGAGGTATTTGAAGTAGTTAAGAGCATGTCATGTAACTTTTAATGCTTAATTGTGTTTATCCTAAATGAAAACTTTGTTAAATGAAATGAATCTGAAATATAATGATAGTTCTATGTAATATAAATTATTTATTATATTCAATTACTTGAGTGAATATATAAAAATGAAATAATATACAATATAGTAAAGAGCATTCCTATAAAGATGGGTAGAAAGACGATGCAACTTTTATTGAACTAACAGCTTTCAAACTCAAATCATCATCTCTAGCTCAGTTGTCTCAAGGCGATAGCAGAGCTGAGTTAAGAGAATTTATGATCTAAGACAAGTAAAAACATTTGATATTGTACATTATCCTTAATATTACATATGAAAGAAAAAAATAAAATTTGGTTAAAGGACATTCCTCTACTTTCCATAAAACATAAATTCTTAACTTCCTTCTTCATCTATATTTATAGTCAGAATTAAATAAAATTTTGTAAAAACTTCTAGAATTGTATATCTAATCGCTTTGCCGAACTATATGACAATTGGTTCAAGGACACTTCTAGCTTCCCAATGTTCTTTATTTGAGAAATTGAATTGTATCCTCAATTATGATCAGAGTTCAAGGAAAGAAAAAACCCCACAATCTAAGTCTTTAAGCTCATTAGTAATTTTTTTTTCAACAATATCAAGGATATACTTACTTTATTTATATGCTTAATTTAAAAAAAGTAATTTCAATTACAAATAACATAACAAAGCTTCATGAAAGCTTAAATGCTATTTGACTTAGCTCTTGCATTAATACAATAGTGAGGGTTCATTGCCTGAGTGTTACTTTTCTTTTTAAAAAATCCATTATCCTTTTACATAATATTTGAATTTTAG
Source organism: Nowickia ferox (assembly GCA_936439885.1). Classification (NCBI taxonomy): domain Eukaryota; kingdom Metazoa; phylum Arthropoda; class Insecta; order Diptera; family Tachinidae; genus Nowickia; species Nowickia ferox. The sequence continues at coordinate 7,646,287 of OW387026.1, forward strand.
CTACAATTATGGCCAGAATTGTACAAAAACTTGTAACAACTTGCAAAATTGCATAGCTATGCTGAACAGAAAATCTCATCTCCATAGGGTAAAGGAAATAATGAGGTCCTTAATATCCTTTATTTTTTAAATTTTAAAAATTGTATTAGAAGGGCAAGGAGATTGTAAACTATTTTATGGAATCATCTAGATAAAAATTTAAACAAATTTGACTTCAGTTAGAGCAAAAACTTACATATCGTCACCTAAAATTCAAAAGACCGTAACAACCAAAAAATTCAAACTAGACTTTTTGATTAATTATGATGTGATTAACCAGATTATGATATGTTTCTGGTTAATCACATCATAATCAATAAAAAAGTCTATTTTGAATTTGTTTTAGTGTTTACTGCATTTGGGATTTTAGATGACGATGTAGTTTTTATTTTTAAATTTTTTCTTATTTCATAAATGTACAGAAAACTTGTAACAACTTGCAAAATTGCACAGTTATGCTGTCCTGAAAATCTCGTTTCCATTGGTGCAAGGATATGACGACGTCCCTAGTATCCTTTATTTTAAAAATTTTTAATAATTGCAATAAAAGGGCAAGGAGGTTTTATAATATTTTATGGCGTCATCAACGTCAGCTTTTAAGCAAATTTGACTGCAGTCAAACAACATACATAGTATACTATATTCTTCATTTGAAATTTTGTTTTTACAGCGGATATATTTATAATCATAATGCGCCTAAAAAAATAAATATTAGGAGTTAAAATGGTTCTATAACCATAAGTTTAAGCTTCCTGGCAATTTTCGCTACTATAAGTGCAAGGATATAACAGCCTCCCATACATCCTTTAAATTAAAACTTTAGTTTTAGCTTTAATTTTGATTACAATACTGCACATGGTTTCATTACTTCTGAAAGTATATATAGTAATGCTCTCTAAACAAAATTCAGTTTCAATATTGTGACGACATATCTACTTCTTCTAAGTTCTTAATGTGAAAAATTTTATTTCAGCTGAAATGATGATCAGAATGCTTAGAAACTTGGTAACAACTTGCAGGGTCGTAAAGTTAAGCTCCCCATGAAATTTCACAACAATTGGCTCAAGGATATGCTTTAGTCTCTAATATCCTTTATATCCAAACATAATTTTTTAATATACAAATAATCAGAATGTAAGGAAAATAAGTAAAATTTTATTGAAATAGTGTTTTTGGGATCCTTGCTAGCCTTGATTTCAGTAAAAGTAAACACTTTTCTGCTTTCCTAATGTCCATGGTAGAAAATTTTTAATTTTAAGTGCAGCTTAGACTACAAAAAAATTGTTATGTATCTTATGAATCATTTCTTTGATTTCTTTTTCTGTTATATGTACATAAGTACACATTCAAATCCTTTATTTTATCGTCTACTTTTCAGCTTAAGCTTGAACTAAAATGCTGCAAAAACTTTTAACTACTTGAAAAATTTCTCATTTATTTTTGCCTGGAAATTTCATTTCATTTGGTTTAGAGATAAACCTTCCTCTCTAATGTCCTTTATTTCGCAAATATGTAATTGCAGCTCTAACTGTAATCAAAATATATTGGAATTGTTAAGGTTTTTATAAATTTCAATTGAATACTCAAATTCCTCATTGAAAAACATTTACAATCAGAACGCTGAAAGAATTTGTCTACCCATACGCAAATTTTTCCTAGATGATCCATCAAGGTAAACTTTGTAATAAAACTAGCTTCCGGTGAAAACAGTTCAAAAATATATTAACAGAATGCTGAGAAAATTGGTGAATTACTGTAAAATTATAAATCTAATTCAAATACTTCTACAATGACACCAAGGATATGCCTATCTGCCATTTTCTTTACTTTAATTTGGTAATTTAATTTTCATTTGCGCTCAGAATGAAAAAAAATGTATTTTTGAATCAAAATCAATAACTAACTCAATAGAAAATCAACCACACATCTTTATATATTTATCTAAGACAGGGATTATTAAAATCAATTTAAATTTTGATATCATAAAAGATTTTATTTGTCGTGAAAAAAAAATAAATAAATTATCCCATTTTGCCTTTTTTAGCTTCTTGGTACATTGATTTCTCTAAACAGGAACTCAATCGTGCATTACTAACGATTACGTTCGCTGCGTTATTACAGACTTCACTTAAAAAGGATTTCTTAGATTTTGTTTGGATTTTGTGCTGTTCGCAAGCAGAAAATATACGAAACAATTTATGTTTTTATATCCAGTTTAGTTTTTCTTTTTTTATAAAGTGCGATGTGGTTTTCTCATCAAAAGCTGACATTATCTGCCAGCATATGTTGTGAATTTTAATAAACCCATCATCAGTTTATAATAAATGTAGCTGCAAGGGATACGTGAAGAGTGCCAGCAAAAGGAAATTTTAGCTCATGTTGGCAAGAAGTGAAACAAAAAATAAATGTAGGGGTTTGTTGGTACAAAAAAGAGAAACGAAAATTAGAAACAAGTTGTACCGCAAAATCATATTAAAAATTCATGGCTGTTTATTTTTCAAACAGTGTTTATAAAGGTAAAATATACGTTGCTGCTAGCACATGTTTTGATATTTCAGACAAAAAAAACAACATAAAAATAAAAAATACAAGGCAAAATATACTCTGCAACATGCATGCCAAGTCCTGCTGCTACCTTACTTTGTGAACGGTTACTTAGGCTGCCATTATCATTAAACGTGACACCTTAACCCCCCCTCAGGTTTTAGTTGTTAAATCTTTGCAGCCATTTTGGCTTTTTACTGCCTTCAGCAGTGATGTGCCACTATTGAGCTTAAAATCATGAACTTCTAATGCATGCGAATGCGAGTGTATTATAATTTTCATATTGTGATTTTTATTTCTTTGCGGTTTCCGCTTATTAATGCATGAACCGCACTTATTTAAGATTTCGGTTGGAAGGTTAAAGTCTGCAGGAAAAAAAATCCAAATAAACATTTTAGTAGAATTTTATTTTAATAATTTTTTATTATGTGTCACATTGTGAACCACCATTCCCCGAACATTTTTTACCTATTACTTGTTGAGATCACCTTATATGAATTTGCCTTGAGTAAACAAGTTCAAGCTTTGCTTGGCCTCTCGTAATTTTTTAGGTTGGCTTAAGACGAATCCATATCAGGTGGTCTCAGCAGCCCAAGTGACTTGTTTTCTTCGCTTGTTATTTGAATATCAACTAAATGTCAACACATTTTTGCCGAACATTTTCTTAACATTCAATTCGTTTTGAAAAATTCATTGTTTGGGTGTCAACTCAAGGCACATCAAAAAAAAGTATGCTCGCCAATTCGCTTTTAGGAAATTATAACTTTAATGACCTAAAAATCTACTGAGAAATATGTGCCGACATCCAAAGTATATTTAAATTACAAGCCACCTGATTGGTTGCGACCACCTATTCGCTTTGATGTCAACCAAATGTACTAAAATAACAAGGCATATTCATATATTCAGCTCAATTCGCTTTGAGAAATTTATACCTTAAATGTCAAAACTATGTACTGACAAATCGTCGCGTCGTGTATTCAAATTACAAGCGGCGAAAATAGTTACTTGATCCTTTGCGACCACCTAGTATGAATTCGCCTTGAAAAAATGTGTATTGAAAGGCTTGGGCTGTCGAATTTGCTAAAGCGAATTTATACTAGGTGGTCGCAAGGGATCATGTGATTATTTTCGCCGCTTGTAAGTTGAATATACGATGGATGTCAACACGCATTTTTCTGTACATTTTTTTACATTTAAAGTAGAAATTTCTCAAAGCGAATTGAGCTGAGTATACCTTATGTGAATTTGCCTTGTAATATGCCTTGAGTATTTTTTAAAAGGGTTTTGTTTAACAGCCCGAGACGAATTTTTGAAAGCGAATTGGGGCGAGCCTGCTTATTTGAAAATGACTTGATATGAATCAATTAAAAAAGCAGTCAAAGATCTAATATAAAGCATGTTTATATACGGCAGACTCACCCGAATTCGCTTTGAAAAAATCATACTATGGATGCTAAAAATGGGCGTAATTATGAGTGTCATATTCGAACCCCGACCACGACTAGTACTAGATTAGAGAAATAATGCTACAATATTCTTTGATCTAGTAGGAAATCATTTTAGTCGAAAAACGACATTCGTAATTAGGCCGGTTGTGTACTGAAAATTATAAGTTAACAAACATAGGCTACTGCCTTCACAAACCAATCCAAATTGAAGCACGGTTTCTTTTTTTATAAGTTATCTAGAAATCATCTAAGCTTTTCAAAACAAATCGTTTTCAAATACTTAAATTTGCCTAACATGATTGTATGTCTTCGAAAAATTTATTCAATGTTATCCTTTGATGCCTTTAAGCTAACATATACACATATGAACAAAATCATATTTATGTCTTCAAGAGTTTTCATTATTTCTTTTTTTACAACAAACAACAATAAAAATAGTTCATGAAATTCATAAATGCCATTTAACCCTGCATTTATTATAAAAGGTGGTCTTTTTACTATCTCAAGTCTAGACTTCAACCTTGATAGACAAACAGTCAAATAAACAGTCACACACGTACTTACACACACATATGTACTCACACATACCAGACGCTTGACATTGAAGTAAATGCAACATTCTTTTTGCGAAATAGCGAAGATGTCAAGACAAAGAAACACAAAAAGACGAGAAAAATTCTATATAGAAATAAAACTGCACTGTCAAGTTTAATGCAAAATTAATGGTTTTTCAACAACTGCAGTCAACATTTATTTATGAATTTAACTGCTAGAACAAAAAAAGAGACATTTAAATGTTGATATTGTACAAGAGTGTAAGACCATACAGAAATAAAATAGAATTACACAGACACATATATTTATAATCGAAATTTTAGTTTGAAGTAATTTAAAACCATTTAAAGAACTAAAGCCATTAGGAAAGCCATTAAAAGGCCAAATATTGTAGGACCAATAGCAGCCAATACCTTCAAAAGATACCAAACATAAATTTCAATATTTAGTAAATCTTTAAAAGCAAATAACACTTACCATATCCTTTGCCCGCACATTACCCCAGCCCAAGGCAAAACAATTCGCTGGGCTACTTACTGGCAGTAAAAATGTCAAGCCACTGGCCCAAGTTATGGGATACAATAGGGAAACAGCAGCAGAATTATTTGCCTCCGCAGCCTTGAGGCCCATACTCAACATTATTTCAGCCACAAAACTATTAGCACCCATTATAGTTAGAACTGTAGTCAATCCAATAAATCCCAGTTGTTGGGCCATTTGATTTTTAACATTTAATAAACCATCTCCCACAAACAGATGTAAATTAGCCATTTTCATGACCAAGCCAAAAGCCACACCGCTGCCATGCACGAAGATAGTTTTCCAGGGTGTAAGTTTGTTAGTCGGACCCCACGGCAAAATACTTTCAGCGGTTTTATATTCCTTCGGAGCTATTTAAATCAAGCCATCAGTTAAATTGCTAAATGGAGTAGGGACATTTAAGTATATTTACCTGAGCAGCGAAAATAGTTGCAGAAATCAAAATTTTTGGGTAAGACAAAATAGAAAAAGCAAAGTAACATGGCATTGGCGGAGTATTTGAGAAGTCTGTAAGGAAAGGAAATGAAAAATATAAGTTAAGTACATTGGATCTCCAGTCATATGCATTTTTGTTTCAAACTATTGAATAAATCTTAAAAAAACTTTAATATATATTTGCAGCCTTATTTATAAAAATTATGAAGGCCTTATAAAGGCTTAATAAGAAAAATGTTGTATCAAACTTTGTTTTAAACATAAATAAGGCTGATAATAAATATTAAATTTATGTAACTTGAGACTTGAACAATCCTAAATTAATATGTTGCATAATATGATAATATTCTTAAATTCGTTCAACTGTAATCTACTAAATATCTCGTTTAAAAAAATAAATGACATTTAAGACTGTCACTCACTTATTGTCCACTTCCGGGCTGAGAACGGCACACACAATTATACCAATAACGGAACCAAAAAATAATACCAAAACCAAAATCATGTGCTCATTTAAGGCCGGCAAATCATTCGCCACAACATCCAAATTCGCCTTGTTGGCTTCAGCATCCAAAATAATCTGTTGAGCTGCCTTGCTCTCAGTGCGTCTAAAGCCCAAGAAAATAATTTCCAAATATAGAATGGTAAAAAGCAAAAGTAATAGAGAGACTGGCAAAGACATCAGAAAATATTTTAATTGGAAATTAGCATTCAATTGAGATAGAGAGGATTCACTGTAAATTATTAAAAAAAAAATTACCCATCATTTTATTTATAAAAATAAAAACAAAACTTACCTCTTTATTAGATCCCTTAAGGTCATGCCACTATCTGAAGCCAAAGTTGTGGTTATGCTGCCAATATTTATGGCATAAGCTACTCCTATATAAAAAGCAATGGCCACTTTGGAAGGATAAGGTTTTTCATCATCTTTAAGCTGGATCTCCTCGTTAATGGCGTTGCAAACATTGATATTTTCCAAATACTGCAAAATAGCCCCTATTAAAGGCATCACAAGAGCACAAACAAAAGCAGCTGGCAAAAAGGCCGTAAAAATGTACGCGAAACTCATCAATATTATAAGTATCCTAGAAATATAAATTATTTTAATCTAATATCTGTATTTTCATTATCTTATTTATACAAACTTTCTAGGATCACAAGTTATATGAGCGAGCAGCAAATAGGCTTCACGCTTGACCACATTGCAATGCTGCATAGTAACCGCTACAAAATTGCACAGTAAGAACAATACATTCGATTCTCGGGTATAGCACATGCATATATCATTAGAGTCCTTGAATAAAAAGTTTTAATAGCATAATTAAAAATTTTTAAATGTTAAATATTTGCTACTCACCATTAAGCCAATTACCGGTAAAACTACTATGGGAAGTATGGCGGTGGCCGCTAGAGGAGCAGCTTCCGCCACGTACCAGATAAAAACCCATAATATAAGAAAAATAGAGCGGTATTCCTAATAAAAAAATGGTTTCAATTGCAACTTTATTTCATTTGTACTTATAGGCAATAAAAAGCAAACAGTTTCTTCAAGTGAAATTTTAATTTTTTAAAAAAGATAGCTTCCTTACAAGCGATTAAACTATTTGCTTTTTCCTCAAGTTTAAGGGGAAATAATTACCAATGCGGGTTCCAAAAAAACCAAAGGAAGAAGTGATAAAGGAGAAGTGAGGTAAAAGATTCCATTCCAATGGATTTGACAGCAATTCTTGAAGCGTTCACTGAAACTAAATGGTACAAAAAATAGTTGTATTTCAATATAAGTTGCACCACTTCTTGCCAAACGCTTAGACTTACTTCATATTGACAGATCGGCCAAAAAATTTCTATAATATTTATGTTATAACGAAATTTCTATTATTTTATTTATTTGTTTTAAAGAATAAAAATGATTTGGAAGAAAAGCTTACTGACAAATATTTCACAGCTAGGAACAAAATAAAAGGGAATTTTTCTATCAGAGTTACAAAACCAAAAACTTCTTTCTTCTTCTTTTTATCTGAATAGCACAGGATGGCTCAAAATCAATAACATTATGGAAGCCTTAAGCCAAGGCGAATTCATACTAGATGCTCGAAGCCGATCAGCTGCCTTGGCTTTATGTGAATTCGCCTTGCCTTAAGCTGAACATAATTTTTATAATATACCAAGGCGAATTCACATAAGGTATACCCAGCTCAATTCGCTTTGAGAATTTTATACTTTAAATGTCCAAAAAATGTACTGAAGAATGTGTGTTGACATCCAACGTATATTCAAATTACAAGCGGCGAAAATAGTCATGTCCTATGGGCAATCGTTTTTGTTATAGAAACATTATGCTGTCACATAATTGTTCTATAAGTACAATGTTATCTTAATCCATCAACCATATTTTATATGAGAATATGTGATGTAATATATAGAATCATAGTTCTTATCAAAACACTACAGCTACACAGTCAAACACCTTTTTTATAGAAACACTGTGCTGTCGCACAAGCATCAATATTTTTTTCTATAAAAACGTAAAAGTCTTTTTTAAAAGCAACACTCTACTATTATGCGCAAACCTTGCTTTGCAAAGTCTTTAGTTTGTAGAAGAGACGGGAAAATAGTTCCCATTATTTTCCCTCTTCTCTTGTACAAATTAAAGACTTTGCAAAGTAAACTTTGCGTGTGGAAAAGCCGTCTAACTTAAGCGGAATTGTTTCGTCATATAGGCAGAATTCTTTTTTTTTATAGAACACTGTGCTGTTACAAAGACGTGTTTCAATAAAAAAAATATGGCTGCCTATATGACAGCACACTCTTGCTACAGATAAGATGCCTGACTGTGTAATTAAGTAAATGCACATATGCAACTGGCTCTCTGTTGAACATAATGTTGTCAACTCCTTCTATATTTAAATGTATACATGCTTTAAAAAAAAAACAATTGAACTGTATGTTAAGTTTTCTTTGTTATAAACCCCCACATATGCCTTAATATCTTTTGTCAAAATCCTTGCAATTTTACTAATTAAAACTAGATTTTAAACAACAGTTTTCCTTCTATTTACATTTGCATTTTATCAAATGTACTAAAGCAAATACAAGTAAATATTTAGAACACCCACCCACACACACACACACTCATACGCACTGAATAGCACATTCATTTATTTTGACTAAATGAACTCATGCTCTCTGCATACGAAACACATACACAGTAAAAGTGTTGTCATTATTATTATACACACAATTTGCCACTAAATACCAACACCAGCACAAAAGCTTACAGTTGTATTATAAACATTTCTACGACTGCAGTACAAAGTGCTGGAAGAGTTGTTTTTATTTCCCATAACGGAGTGTATGTATATGTGTATATGTGTGTGTTTGTATGAGTTGGCATATGTGTGGACATAGTGTTGTCATGGCACATGTAGCTAAAGATTTCTTATTTATTTAGAATTGAATATGCATTAATTGTCGTGTACACTAACACAGCCATACATACGTTTATTTTAGTTTAGCGCTTGTACGTATAGCTGTAGATGTTTGTTTAATCATTTGCACTTTGGGGATTAAAGGGCGCCATTCTATTATTGGTGTATGTGTGTGTGTGTGTGCGTGTGTAAAGTTTACAAAAATAATTTGCAAAATCTCTTGTTATTTGTTTAGACTCTTGTTTTATGCTGTTGCAACATGTCTATCCTGCTGTTGTTTTAAATGTTTTAATGTGTTGTTACACATTTGATGACTGCCTGCCTGTGTGACAAAATGCATTTTTTTAATATTCTTCTTGTACATTTTTCTCCTGGTTTTATTAATTTAAGAGTGCCAGAGTGGGTACTTATCTGATGGTATACTAAAAACTACAGTAAATAAAATTTTAAAATTCGTAAAAATCTTAAAAGACTTGAAATTTATGAGACATTTTAAAATTTAATTGAACTAGAATAATTTTTAATCAGGAATAATTTCTTAATCAGCCTCAATTCTTATTGAATAAAATATTTTTAATAATTAATAAATATTGTCTTCTCTTCTTTAGACACTCACATTAATTATTAAAAAAATTTCATTCAATGAGAATTGAAAATACTGAACTTAGGCCTGAATAAAAAATTATTCCTGATTAGAAAACATATAATTTAGTTAAAAAAGAAATTTATAGAACCTATCATTTACTTGAAATCTATGCGTTTTATCAGTTTTGCTTTTAACTACACACAAAAAAGTAATATGAATGAGTTTGTAATATTAATTAAAATATTTGTAATATTAATTAAAAAATTAATTAAATTTTCACCTATAAACAATTTGATAATATCAATCAAGTTTTTCCACTCAAATTAATTAATACAATTAAAAATTTAATTGAATCAATTAAATTATTAATTAAAAACATTAATTGCTGAATACTTTTTTCTGTGTATAATATTTTTTGTTTCTTCGTTAAAAATTTGTGCAAGTCTGTTTGTTTTCATGAAAACTCTTAAAATTGCGATTTGTGCAATTGGGCAAACTTGCGAGACTTGTTTCATGAAGCCCCTTTTGAACAGTTTATGTAAATTTTAAAGAAACGTCAAAAAGTTCATTTAATAAAAATAAAATAAGAAAATTTCAAGCAATTTTTAATTTAAAAACATATTTATATATTTCTATAAAAATAAAAAAGTAAATGTGTGTATGTGTGTCCAAAAATGCCTAAAGAAATCCAAAACAGCAAGAAGTTGTTATTTACCAATGCACAATTGCACAGCTTAAGTTTAAGAGTCCAAATTATTGGGTAAACTTAACAGGTTTGTGTAAATAAATTTCTATAAAATTTTTGACATTTTATTTTACGAGAGTGAGAGACTTTTGAACATTCTCATGAAAACCCTTACTATGTTTTCTGATAGCGTCTGCACTAAGCCATATTACAGCGCCTCATTTTATTAATGGGCGTAATTACGAGTGTCATATTTTGACCACGTTTACGACGATTTTGTACCAGATTAAAGAAAAATGTTGCAATGTTCTTTAATCTAGTACAAAATCGTCTTAGTTGAAGTCGTAACACGACACTCGTAATAAGGCCCAATATTTATTGCAACTAATTGTTGGCTAAGTCAAATAACTAATAATTTTTTTAAAACATTAACATAAGAGACACGTAATCAAGCTCTTATAATATGCTTAGGAACAACAAATAAATATTTATATAAATTAAAGCTTTAAGGCCTGAAAAGACGCCTACTCAAATTGCAAAATATTTAATTTTCTGTTTGCGTACAAGGCAAATGAGAAACCTGATTAAGTTATAACTTTGTTGACATAAAGAAACCACATTCAAACTCACGAAAACTTTCTCTCTAACAACACACATGCTGTATGTCATAATTCATTATACGTATTTTTTTGCTTTGACTTAATATGTCATTAAAATTTTACCTCAACGAAAAAACATAATAATAATTTTGACATTATTGTTATAAGCAGCTAATTAAGGAAAGGCAAAATGACGGAAACGGAAACGAAAACTACGTGTATGAGACAACCAAAAGCAAAAACCCCAAACAAACCAAAAATGTTGCAACAGGGAAGTGGTGACAGGACAAATTATATACATACATATACATTAAGTTATATGACAATGATGTCATAATGACTACTTGTTGTCTATAATCGCCAAAGACAGTTTCCTTAATAAAGTAATTAAATTTAGCTTAAAAGCTTAAGATGGTTATTTAAATTAATTAAGGAAACCCAATAAATGATTGCAATCATGCCATCACACACGTTCTCACTAAATAAAGCATTAAATAAACGTGACAGATGTTGATGAACAATAAATTAATAATTTAACAGAATAGTAAGGAATTAAAACAAAAATAATATTAAAAATTTTCTCATTAGCTAAAACTAGAACTAATATTTTAAAGCATTATTAGCTTTGTATGAATTGTTAATTTAATGTTAGCTTTCTTTTTAAATATGAATTTAATTTTTATAAACAAAAAGGTTTATTTTATCACGGCTTAAATTGAAGTAAATTAGTTATTCTCTTTTATTTTCAAACACGCCATAATTTATTTAACTCTTAGGTTCAGTTATATTTATGGTCAGTAATGAACCCATTTGTTTTATTTCTTTTTTTCCCTGAAATAATTTACTATATTCAACTGACTGCTCGTTTATGGCAGCATTACCATAAAATGTCTACAAATTTATGCAAAATGCACTGAGCATAAACTATTAAGCTCGTGTGGGAACTAAAACGTATTTCCAAATGCACATCTAGCGGGTAATCATGTTTGCAATATGCTGCACATTTAATTTACATTTTTAATTACATTTGGTAGTATACACACATGCAAGGAGGGTCGGGCAGGCAGACGGACAGATAACACAAATTAGTTAGACATGTTTTTGGCCAAAGGTGGAAAATTACTGTAAGCTAAAATCTAAAAGGCATAAATGATGACATTGTGTTTAGTATTAATGAAGAGCGCTAAATAAATTATTAATGGTGCACAAAAAAGAGGATGAGAGAGAGGCAGTCAGAACACCTTAAACTAGGCAATGCTTTTAAATAGTAATAACGGTAAATATATTTCATAATATTAAATAATTAATTCATAATCTTCTTCAGCAAAAACTTTGTTTAAAAGTGCACTGAGAGAAAAAGCACGTTACAAAATAAATAAACGCCTGTGGTCAATATCACTTTTTCTTAACAACGCTAGTTGACAACTTGTACACGGACATGTATGAACTGACATTGGTACATTTTCAACTTTATTTACTGATAACGAAACATAATTAAACTTAAATATAAAGCTTGTGGCTTGCAGCAAAATTAATAAAATATACATAGAAAAAAAATTCATTTTGTTTTAAATAACTAAATTCAAAAAATCAAATAATTTTTTTACTGAAATAGCACCCACCACAGCATTCATAAAAGCTTAATTGAATGAAGAACAAAATTTAGGGTTCGATACACCTAAGGTGAAAAGGAAAAATATGGGTTTCGCTACGATGTCCGTCTGTCTGTCTTACCATCGCAGAATGCAGAATCATATTATCGTTACCACAAGATAATAAATGTATTTTCTGTTTGCAAAAAGTTACTGAATTTATTTGAATAATTTGCCCATAAATTAGACCAAACAACATCCAAATATATTTATGATTTGATCAGTCTAAGGTTCGTATCGCTTTGAAAGCCAAATTATATGTGATAATTGTTAATGAACAAATAACACCAAAGTTAGTTGTAAATATTCTGAAAATATGTGCAGTACCATGAATCTTTCTAAGTACAATACCTTCAAATCACTTCCATTGCACCGTTTATATAACAAAATTTGCTTTAACTACAAATCTTTATCGTAATTTTAGTCCATAAATTTACCTTTCTAATATATCCTTATTTTCCACTACGATTTTTTAGCTTTAATTTGTATGTTACCTCAGAGCAAAACTAAAAATATAAGGCAACAAAAAATTTAAACTTTCTGTGGCTGAAACTCTTTCAATAGGTAACTAAATGGACTTAGCGAAAACCACACAAAAATTTTCCATCTCAAATTCAGTTGTGTTTAGTGGCAACAGCAACTACGATAACAATAGTACACTAACTGCTGTGTAAATCTCAGCAATTATAAAAACCACATAAAAACAATACCAGCAAATGTATGTTGCGTATTTGTAAAAAGTCAAAACTATTCGAATAAATATTGCTAAAACGCCACACTTTTTTTAAATCAATAAAACTTATACGGCTTAAAATTTTCCCCTAAAACTATGCTTTAACATATAAATTTCGTACAACTGCTTGAAGTATGCTTCAATTTTCACTTATTGTTATTTTCTGTGCACTCAAAACTAATTTTATCAATTATCACATATTTTGTTATTTTTCCATTTTCAACATTCCTTTGAGGCAAATTTCCTGCTCTACTACTACTTGGCAATTTATTGTACTTTTATTTATAAATGACCCTCCAATGTTGAAGCACTTAAACAAGAATGTGCAATCAACAATTAATTACATTCAAGTTGCTTTATCTCAAGTAGTAACAAAAACTTTGTTGAGTTTTCCTTTTGATGCCTGTCTTTACTACTTGTAGTTTAAAATATTAAGCATTTATCGAGCTTAAGCAAAGGTTTTGGAAGAAGATTTAATTTGTTTTGTAATCTCTGGTAAATTTTGTAAGCCTTTAAATTTGAATGGTGTCATTAACAATTTAAGCAATTTTACGAATTTGTAATTGAAATAAAGTTTTGGTAGAGATAATCTTTAAAGGAAAGCAATTTGCTTTAGAAAATGTATAGCATACCTTAGGGATGTGGCTGTAGCATTTAGATATGAAAAGAATATAAACGAAACATGAGCAGGAATAGGGAATTTATTAAATTTCAAACAAAAATTAATTAAGTAAATATTGTTTATTCAAAATAAAATTTATTATTTTATCAGGCTAAATATTATCACAAACACGAGTAGAACGGAACAACTTGGTATTTTCGACGGTCACTACACCTTCGTCATCAGCGTTCTTTGTGTTTGGTCCACTGTGTGTGGTGTCAGTTGAAGTCGATTTCTGCTTTATATACTCACGTTTTCAGTGCAAATTTCAATTTTAAATCGATTCGTTTTTTAAAATCGATGTCTATTACACATTACTTTGATTCCAGTATCAGTTTGAGAACTAAAACTTTTGTTTTTAATTTTTTGTGATAAAGTTTTATTTCCAACTACTTTTAAATAGTCATTCAAAGCCTTTACAGTTGACAGTGGCGCTATTTGTTGATGCTATATCCATCGAATTGGAAGCCATTTATTCAGCCAGTTTTATGGAACCACTATGGAACGATATAGTGTTCAACATCACGTGTAAATGATCGAATTATTTCATCAAAATGGATCTTCTGTTTGGACATCCTACCGAGAGAGCTTTTGCAGTGTGATTGACTGGTTTCAGTCTACTGGTTCAGTAACAGTTAATCAACCTTTTAACCGGTAAAAGACAACATCTGCAAAAATTAACGCGTTCAACAGCCCTCGCAAATGATTTAAATTGTTTTACAAAGATGGGTGTACCGTTCAAGCGAAATTCTGGCCTTTCTAAGAGGACTTTTCGAGATGTTTTGAAAAAATTTGAGTTCACTTTTTCAGTTAACCTTCAACGTCGATGAAATGCAAGATCTTCCGAAAACATCGTTGAATATCTGCGAGAGTGTGCAGAATAATACTATATCCCTCTCTCTACCTCTCGCAGACCATAACTTCAGGAACTTTGTATCCCACCTTGGGTCTCTGTACTCGCACAAAACTCAATTGACTTAGGCACTTAAAGAAAATAATTAAAGGCTACAATTTGTGTTCGCTGAATACATCCTGTTGCCGTTGGAAACTGATCCCAATTTTTACCAAAATATCATCTTCAGCGAAAAAACGCATTGCTAAAATTGGAATGATAACAGTCTTAACGAGATCCTAGTATATTCAATGCATTCTAAAAAAGTTGTGGATTTTATGCTAGTAGCGTCATCCGTCCATATTTATTTGGGAAAGACGTAGGTCAGGTCATTATATATGGGAGGGATATATGTAAGTCAATTATTATCGATTTTTTTTGACCAGAATGGCATGACATGGACACTATCATATGGTTTCAATAGGACGGTGCTATGAGCCATATATATCATGGAGTATTGAACATTTTCAAGAAGCAATTCGAGGAACTTGTCATCTCGCAAGGAGGTGATCTGAAGAGGCCATTCTGTCAAGCTGTGGCGGATATTTGAACGAATAAAAAATGAATAAAAAAAAACTTCAATGATAACACACAAACACTTTGTTTTATATTAGTTTAATAAAAGGCTCTTTAGTTTAATATATGAGTAAACAATTTTATAGCAACACATTAACACTCTTAAGTCTTAATTATCACTTTTGCTTTGAAAAAAAACAGACAAACAAACACATTGCAACCCCGTATTAATTTCAAGAGTTTACCTTTTAACAATTTAGCTTTTAACAAAAGAGCATGTCTTACAATCAACATAATATATGTATGTATATGCTAAATATTTTTTGGTTCAGCTCAAAAAGCAACTGGCAGGGAATGGAAAATGAAATGGAAACATTTTAAATGCTCATTATTGTGTTAACGGCACGCAATAACAGTTATAGTAAAATTGTATTACAACATTTCAAAGAACACAACTACATAGACAATTGCATGTGATTACAATCGCATGTGCGTGTATTTGTAAATATTTATTTGCATGCATATTTATGGTTATAACGCAACAAACAGCGAGTCAATTGTTTGGAAGGCCTTAGTTTAGTAGTTAGCAGAGGAAAGGAAAAGTAAAATTAAATTAAAATTAAAAAATTAAGTCAAATAGCTGAAACAAATAAACATTGTCTAGTATATGTAAAAAGTAGACCATTAACATTTTCTGCTCACATATTTTATATACGTCCATGGCAAGTTAACAATTTTTTATATTAAATTTTTCTAATCCAAGGTGGTATTAACTAGTCTTAGGAATTATGTTAGAGATCTCTCATTATAGCATTATATATGTGCTTCTGAAAGTCTAATATATAGAATTTTGAAGTATTCCCTGTTGTATCAACCTATTAAAATATGACTTCTTGCACATCATAAACCCTCTTATTTATAAAATTAGGAGTACAAACTTGCAAAAACATCGTAAACTGCGCTCCGCTAGCATAATGAAGTATAATGAGAGAGCGTCCTGGTATGGGATTTTTTACTTGGTGACAATGCCAGAACACTGCCAGAAATCCATGGAATAATAAGGAAAAATTAATGTTGTTGTATTAAAAGAAATTTTAAAATTAGCTACCAAGGGCAAGGGCAAAAATGCCCTGTGTTTTTCCACAGTTGCAATACGCTTTGTATGATAAACGTAGAATAAGATATCATTTGTAAATATTATAAATATTTTAAAAAGAAAGTTACAGATGTTCGAGAAGAATATCCGCTTCATCGTATTGCAACCTATTAACTATGCGTTTGCTGGGTAATTTTTAAGCGTAACACTGGAAATCGTAGTGATTTCTTTAATGACATTTGCAATAAGTAGAACGAAACTCATTCGTGGTAACACGCACATACAGTTACGACAAATACAAACGGGAATGTGTGTGAGAGAGAGAGAGAGAAAAAGAGAGAATTTTGTTAATGAACACTAAGAAGAGTAACTTAAAATTCATTTTACATTTATTCCCGGTCCGGACATGCCATTTTTGTTGCAGCAACATGAAAAAAAGCGAGAGAGGAATACAAAATATTTATATTTCTATTTCAAAACTCTCCTCTCTTCAAGATATTTCCATTATCACTGTAAAAAAATATTACAAATTCTTTCGATTTCAAATGTCTCTTCAGCTTCATAATGAAAATAATATGTTTTTCTTACTTTTTGATCATTTTTGTTGTGAATTTTTTAAACAAGGGAATTCATACTTTTTCCATCCAACATCACAAGTAAAATATGCAAATCCTTTCTTCGTTTCTGTAACATATTTCCAAAATTTTCCGGTAGAAAAAATAAAATAACAGCCTGGCCCACGATATTAAAGGAAAATATTCTTTTAATAATATATTTGGAAAACAACCATAAACTACAGACACTTGTTTAATTTTTTTAATACAAGCTTCCGAACAAATATTTTTTTTTTTCACCGTTGCTTAGGCTGTTATTTTTTATCATTTTTGTAAGTTTATTTTTGTTTTTATATGAGTCAATCAGCAAAAAATGTGATGACAAATAAGTCATAATTTTACAGAATATATTCCGTATAAAAGCACTGAACTCTCAGAAAACAAAACCATGTTGTCTATGTAGTATATAAAAGGTATTTCGTTAAGCACATTCTATTTTTAAATTTAAATAAAACAAAATATGTGTGAGATATCAAAGAAAATTTTGTATTCGTTTGAAAGGCTTATTGATGTCATTATGTATAGAATATAATATCGTGCAAACTTTCGGTACAGCTTCGCATGCAAAATGTTGAACTTTAAATGACTCTAGTGCATTAGTTGGTCGAAATTTGACCTGTAGCTATGTATATTAGCATTGGGAACAAACCACTGTGATCTATGTCTTTTTAATTTGCATAAACCTGCAACTTAAGAAAACCCTGAAAAAAAATTGTTCGATCAACATGGCCACTTCATATCACCTCCACGTGAGGTCAGCATAGTTTTCAAAGATAGATGATACCGCCAGCCTAACACAGGGATGCATTAGAAGCTCTTGGATCTCATATAGATTGGCATCGTCCTAAATTTTGCAACTATATTTGTTGACATACGAGTACTTATTCATCCAGAAATGGGCGTAATCGCTGAAGATGATTTGTCGACGAAATTAATGAACGGCTTTCAACCGTTTTATTTGCCATTCAGCGACCACATGTTGATATACATGGTAGTTTTACTTTCAGTCATGAATCAGTTGCATTTTGTGTGGATGCAGGTTACAAGGCATCAATTCATCAAGCTTTGATCTGGGAAAGTCAAAATCTATTGCTTCAAATTCTTTAGCACACTCTCACGGACAGCGGTAAAGTTTTCGTCAGATCGTGATATAATGATATTTGTTTATTGTTTACTGAACCAGTGGACTAAAATTCTCCTACCGTAGTGCAAATAGTTGAATCATTGAGGCAATTATGGCAACCATAAAATGGGAGCAGAGTGCAGTGCCTTGCCGAAACATACACACATTTTGATAAAAAACAATTTTCATTTGTTCGGGTAGTCGAACACTTTATGATGCTTTGGTGAACTGACTGAATTAACGACGGTCAATTTGACATATAATCCTTGAGCAATGTGGCCGTTCTGAACTGTCAAATTTTTGGAATTCCCATTGGCAGAATGTTTTGTTATATATTAATTTTATTTATATAATAATGGTCTAATTCATAAAAAATATTTTAGTTTTACTACAGGTTTATTTGACAAATTTCCCATAGAAATATGTCAAATAAGCGCTTAATAAACCTGAAATATTTTTTTATGAATAAGGCTTTAAGTATTTAAGTAGTTTTTTGCAATTTGACAAAATGCAAAGACGATAAAAAAACTTCAAATAAATAATTTAGGAAGAACAAATACGAATAATTCTTACAATATTTTAATATAATAAAGACAATATCTGCAGAATGAAAATAATAATATGATACCATGAATAATAAAAAAGGACATCTTTTATTTATGATTTGCAAGACATCGGAAAAAAGTGTTATTTATTGTTTCTAATACAAATGACTCAAATGACACACCTCGTATCAGCACCTCTGTGCATGCAAAATAACCTGCGTGGCTTTTTATGTGATAATGTGACTTTTGATAGCTAGTGCGTGTCGCCTTTGATAACAACAAAAAATTATTATAATTTCCAATTTATTTAGAGAACAAAATAAATATTTGGCTTTTGCATGCCACATAATTATGTTTCTGCATAAATGTGCGAGAGTGTGTAGATGATAAAAGTTTCTGCTTTCCGGTTTGGCTTAACTTTTAACTGCCATAGAGGAAGCACTGAAAAAAGTGACTTCAAAACAAACAATTTAAATCAAGTTAATGTTTAGTGATTTCTAAAATGTGCGTTGAAATCTAAATAAAAAAATGTGTAGCCTACTTTAAGGGTGACAATTGCATGCAGCGACACTTTATATTATTAAAAGCTGGTTATTTAAACAAGGGAGAAAAGGAAGTACGAAAAATATGAAATTATTTTTTAAAAGTTATTCAAGGCAATGAACTCGAGTTTTCATTTTAAAGAAAAGAAAAGAATTAAAAACCAAATTTTAATTTTATTATTATTGTTCGAACTTCATTTGTTTCTATATTTATTATTTGATTAGGCTAAAGTTCGTATCGCTTTGTAAGTAAAATTATATATGATAATTGTTAATGAACAAATAATACCAAAGTTAGTTATAAATATTCTTACAAACACGAGTAGAATGCAACAACCAGCTGTTCTCAAAGGTCACTACACTTCATCATCAGCGTTCTTTGTGTTTGGTCTACTGTGTGTGGTGTCAGTTGATGTAGATTTTTGCTTTATATACTTTCAGTTTTCAGTGCAAATGGAATATGTGAATTGTTTTCATTTATTGTATAACAATTTGCTGAAATTTTAGCCTAATCAAAGAGTAAATTTTATTTTAGTTCTCTTTTCTGCTAAACATTTTTTAACCACAGTTGAAGTAGAGATCTAAGAGACCACAGCTGAAGAATTATTAAACGTACCTGCTTAATGAGTTTTCGGCTTTTATCACAAAACTCGAATACCATATTTATATTATTTTATTACTTAGAACAACATTTTTGTCAGTTTATTGGAGTGTCCGACTCAAAAATTTCTCAGATTCGTTACAGAAACGAGACACTGGTCTTACAAACCCAGCAAAAAGTTAGACATTACCATCTGAGCTGCTTGCAAATAAATGACTTACTTTTCTGATTGCCAAACTTTATTACTCAAAACACATTTAAAAAAAAATTATATAGAATTTGATTGATGAGAAAAATAATTCTTTTAGTTTTCATAGATAAATAAAATATGTAAGTAGTTCCCCAGAATCGATTATCTAAGTCTCATAAATTATTAAAATCATTAAGTAGGGAAGAGCTTCCACCAAAAATGCTTAATTCCAAATCCGATTACCTTTTTTTTGAACATTTTTGCTGGGTAAGAGAATTCCTTTATTTTTAATTTTTGTTTTGTGACTTTTTTGCAAAGTAATAAAATTGCTAGCTTAGAATTGTGATAGTTTCCTTAATTAAAACTATTTTAAATAAATAAAAAAAAACACTTTTTTAATCAGCTTCTTTGAGTTATCTTTCTTTTAAGCAATTAATCTTCTTTTTTACTAATTTTAAACAAGTATAGAAATTTATCTAATTTCGTTTAAAACCAGAAACAAAACTTTAATTTAAAGTTCTATATCATCACTCTTGTATGTGCTTCACACACACAGAATTCATATAAAAATCATTTTCATCACCAGCAACATGTGAACGATGTCCATCAACAGTTTTATCTGCAAAGCAAAAATAATAGTAGTAAAATTATATAATACACATACTTACATTTAATACCACTAGTGGGGTATTTGATGTTAAAAGCAGTATTATATTAAGCAAATGTAATGTTTGCAATTCAGCAGAAAAAATCTCTGCTCTGTATGCCAACGACTTTGTGCATGTGTGTGTGTGTGTGCAAGTGTGTGTTTGCGCTTTAGTTCTTGGACATTTGTACGTGCTGATGAAACTGAAGTCTCAAATGTAATTTAAAATAATATTCGTCATTACATGTGATTTGATATTATTTCGTACGTTTTTCTTGCTTTGAGTATGAAGTTTGTGGTCAAATGGTATTTTCTTTTTTTATTTTTTTCTTTAATGTATCAAGTGCAAACATGTGGTCGGTGACCCAAAATTACTATCTAAAACATACAATTCAAAACCAGACGTTGTCAAAAAAAATTTAATTTGTTTCAAGCTGGGACTTAAGCCGTAAAGCAAAATTTAAGGGACAAAAAATTTAATGCAAAATAAATTTTAGGTTGCGTATGAGTAATTTGAATATTTTTTATTAATCATACGCACCTGAGCTGATTACACTGTGTGACAAAAAAATTTCTGCGAGGTGTTGTCGAGTATAACAACAAGCTGTAAGTAAAATTTTTCAAACAACCACTTAAAAAATCTTAAGTTATGGGTAAAAACCGGTTTTTGTACCCGTATGCACTTATCAACTTCTAATTAACTTAAATATCAACCGATTTTAAATTTATAAACGGATTTAGAAAGAAGACTCTAAGACCTTTCGAACCAGATATATATTTTGTTTCAGTAAATTTCAAGGCCTCCAAAGATTTTGAAAATCAGTGAACCCTCCAAAAATGCTATCATCAGTTTTTGACCTTCAGATAATTTAGACTTCCTGACCGCGCTTAACTTTATCTTCTATTGAAAATAGCAAAGTTTCACGTGAAGAAAGCTCGTCTTCCATCAATGATATGGACCAATAATATATAATTTTTAAACTACAAAAAACTTTCGTCATAGATCTTTAAATTTACATAATAAATTTAAATTGAAGTTTCAACTACTATTCCGTTCAACAGAACACATTCTACCTCTTCCAATTAAGTCAATTATGATTTATATTTGAGAGAAATCTTTGTTTGCCAGTCTGTAAATTGAATAAAACACTTGCAGTAATTCAATATTAATTAATATTTCCAAATAATACACAAAAGCAAATATGCAGTCATTTACAAAAACATTTATTTTACTTGTGAGCTTACACATTTTTCTCATACTCTGTCTATTTAAAAAAAAATGTGCAGTAAAAGAAAAAAATTGTAAATTGAGAAGAGCTCTAAGGCCAATACGAAAACGTGTTAAAGGAGTTTATTTTCCTAAAACATGCACATACAATTACACACATGCACACCCACGTCCCCGTGCAATTGCTTATGCTGCTAAATGAAATTACATTGAACCTAATAAACTTCAAAAACTCTTGTCTTTGGAAATAGCAATTATGTATTTAACAATATTTCATACTCCAAGCAAATCTCTATAGAATTTCACATTTACTTACAGCAAGAAATACACACACACACACACACAAGGCCCAGTTTAATATGGTTTGTCGTTTGGAAAATGTTTGAAATTATAATGCCATAATTAAACACCTTGTTTGTCAATCCAAAAGACAGACACAGAATGCACGAGTGTATTCATATACAAAGCACCAACTAAAAAGGTTCTTTGCTATACATTATCAATAGGCTTTTTAATGTGGACTTTAAGTTTAACTTTTCAAGAGAATTTGCCGTCATCCCTGAGTTCTTCTTTTAAACACCAAATTGCTATTTGCACATCCCTCAATATTGGACAATTTGAGTTTACAAAATTGTTTGTGGCTTTCTGTTTCTCTCTATCATTGTATAACTTTTTTTATTTTCATTGTCAAACTCTTATTTAAGCTTGTCCCACTACTCACGTTGCTGGAGTTTTCAATAGTTTTTCATTTGCTCTAACGTTATTATACTGGCAATGTTTCAACTATTCAAATAATATTGAATACACATTTCACAATTTGCTTGCACTGCAGTGATTTAATACTGTAAAGATTGCCCTAGATTTCAGGTTTCTTTGGTAGAAAATTTTAACACAGACGGGAATTGAAATAGAATTCGAAGAAATGATTTTTTCTTAGAAAGCATTAACTCAGGCATAAAGCATAAAGTTTAAGTAAATAACTAAAAAACTATTTTTCCCCATAGAAAATACATTCGCACATTTTTTGCAAAATGCTTAAAAATATTTGCCAAATAAAACATCCCATCTCTGTAAATCCCATCACATGTAAATTTTCACTGCATTTTCATAGCACTCAAGAAGGTACTTGGCAGTTTTTAATTAATTTCCATACAAAATGATTTTGATGCTTAACATTGAAGTTTTAAATCTTCATTTAATTGTAAGTAAATGAAGTAAAATTAAGAGTACTCGTATGTTACTTTTAAAGTACTCGAGAAATAAAGGCAATTATTTGAAACTAAACTTTGAGATTATGAAAAAAAATATTCTCAAATAATCTCCAAATTCTAACTGCCTTATTCATAAAATAGAAACTTCGGTTTGCAAAAGGTTTTCAGCTTAAATTTTGTGAGGGAATTAGTTTATTGAGGATTTCGTAAGCAAAAATTATTTTTTATGAATAAGGCCTTAAATGCAGAACTGTGTAACAAGTTGTATACAAACCAACACCAATCAAAATTGTTTAAATTGCACTCAAAAAAAATTCTTTAAAAGAAGATCTTGTAGCCAAAGTTTATCTATGAAATTATTATTAAAATTTAAGGAATAAGTCCTTAAAAACATTTTTTTACTCAAAAATGAAATAAATAAGATAAGACAAATACTAAAATTATGCTATGATATTTTTCACGAAACATTACACGAAATTTTTCAGGAAATTTTTCATGAAATTTTTCACGAATTTTTTTTATGAATTTTTCATTAAATTTCATTTATCTATTTTATATATATATTTTGTCAACTGTGCTTATATTGTTTGCTTCTTCACAACTGTTAAAAATAATATAAAAAAAACTTCATCAACGAATTTTTCACGAAATTTCACTATATTCCTCTCTTGGCAAATAGAAAGACTAGAGAAAATAAGAAAATGGAGATACTTAAATCGAATAGAAGCTTTTGAAGCATTTCTGCTAACTCTTTTGTTCTGTTAAAAAATAAAAAAACAAGTTTCATTCACGAATTTTTTGCGAAATTGTTCTATTTGCTAGTAGAGAGCCTACTGAAAAGGATGAAATAGAGAAACTAAAATTGAATTAAGGCCACTAAAACATTTTGGGTAATATCCTTTTGCTGGTTTGCTTTCCTATGCTTTCGGTTGAAATGTAAAAAAAATTTCATTCACGAATTTTTTGTGAGATTTTTCAGGAAATTTTTTAATGAAATTTCATTAAGCAATTTTATATACAAAAACCCTTAATATCTGAAGCATTGTTCGCAGCTTTGCTTACATAATTTGCTTCTTCTTACCTCTGAAAAAATAAAAAACAAGTTTTATTCACGAATTTGTTCACAAAATTTCATTATATTGTTTTGTATTCTTAGAAAAAGACTAGAAAAGTACGAAATAAAAAACTTAAATAGAAGGCAAGCTTCTTAAGTATTGTAGTAACTATCTTTTTCAGATTTGCTTTCTTATGTCTTCTGTTAAAAAATATTAAAAAGTTTCATTCACGAATTATTCTCAAAATTTTATTACATATATTGTTCTATTTGCTAGTAGGAAAAATATAGAGAAGAGCGACATAAGCAAATGATAGTTCATGAAGGCTTCTGAGGCATTTTTGTTAATTCTTCTATTCTGTTTAGCTGTTGCACGCCTTCCATTAAAAAAAAACTAATTTTTAATGCAAATAATTTATTTTTTTACTAAACTCCAGTCCCACTTTCTTATTTTTTTAACATTAAAGAGGCTGAAAGCCTCTAAATGTTTTATTTTCTTAATAAAACATAAATAAAGAGAACTTTTTAGCCCAATGACCTAAAATTTTCTACATAAATATCTTTCCAACAGTATGGTTTTAATATGACAATAAGTTTAAACGTAGTAGTATATCTACATACGAGTATGTATATGCCCGCTTTTTAACCCTGCTTTAAATAATCTTTTTCCTCCCCCTACCAGTGCATTATACAACTTGCAAAACTCCTTAAAAAGCACTCACCTAATGACAAGGTATTATTGCTTTATTGCCTCTATTCCCTCAACAATCTCATCTTTTTCAATTTGTACTTAAAAATAATAACTCTGCGTTAAGGGCTCGCCAGGATAGAGGCTGGAGGGAGGAAATAAATAAAATACGACAACATATTAAGAAGCAAAATTGACATTAACAATGATCATAAAAACTTAACAAACTGCCATAAAGGAATTCAATGACTCTCTTAGCCACAATTGAAATGCCAACAATTACCAGTGGTAATATGCCAACATTTGCTTTCAAAACAACCAACTATGAAAAAGGAAAGGAAAGGAAAATAATAAAAAAAAAATGAAGAGGAGAACCAAAACACATACAGACCCATGAACGCCATTCTAATGAAATACGAGTTTCCTTTGCTGTTTTTTAATATTTTACCACGATTACGTTTGCTAAGTAATAGAATTTCACTATTTAAACACAACACACAAATCAAAGCATACTCACACATGCATACATACACACATGCACACTGATACTCTTGTATGTGTGTACTCGTGTGTTGTTTATACAACAATATGAAACTAACAACAGCATACAACAATAACAAAAACACAATCAAATAAAAGTTTCCAGTTAAGTGATTTCATAGCAATTTGCACTTTTGTTCTAAACGTTATTATATTCAAATGGCAGCAATAACACCAACTAAATATAAAAAAAATATGTAACAGCAATGCCGAACAAAAGGAAAAATATTAAGTAACAAATACCAAACATTTACCAGCAAAAAGTAGTTGTAGTAACACACACTGCAAAAAAAAAAAAAACAAAAAAAAGCTGCAAATTACGTAAACATGCTCACAGCCACCTGCTTTGCACAGGAATTCGTACGATTTTTTCAGATATTATTTTTTGACAGTGACTAAATAGGTTTAAAGTAGTACCTTTTTTTATTTATTCTGATATAGTCAAATTAAGAACTTAATTATTCAGAAAATATTTTTTTGCCCACTGTACCACATTTTGCAATTCCTCAGCTTCGTTCGCTGTAATATTCGTATAATGTCTGGATAAATTAAAAATTTATTCGAATAACAAATCAAAAAATTATTCGAATAATTTTTCCTTTTAAAAATATATAAAATTTATTCAGTATCAAAAATAAAATGTTTTATATAACGAAAAAAAAAATTATTCGTATAACGAATAAATAATTTATTCGAATAACAAATTAAAAAAGTATTCGAATAATTTTTACTTTTAAAATAGAATAATATTTACTCAGTATCAAAAATAAAATTTTTTATATAACGAATAAAATTTTTTCGTTTTCTGGTGAAAATAAAACTATTCATCAGAAAATATAAAAATATTAATAACGAATAAAATGTTTGTTCGAACATAATATGCATAAACATAATTTATTGAAGTAAAAATGAATAAAAACTTTTATAAAATGCAAAATACAAAAATTTTGTTATGTTATTTTAAACAAGAAATAGTATTCCGCAACTCAACAAATTAAAAAAAAATACTCGATCAATTAAATTTACTTCAAATAATGAATAAGATTTTTTTAACGAATAAAAGTTTGTATTCTATCCGCATATAACGTAGAATAAATAAATTCCCTTACCAGGGAATAATACAGAACTTGTTTATTTTAGGTAACGATTAAAAGAGTTTTCCCGAAGAGCGAATGACGAATAATAATTTATTTTTTTCGAACAGTAAATAATAATTTATTCGAATAGCGATAAAATGTATGCAATTAACAAATAACAAAAATAATTAAAATAATTATAAAAAAATTAATTTAGTTAGCGAAAAAATTTTCCAATTAACTCAAAATATTTTATTCGAATATGAACTTTTATATCAGCTTATGGTCCCCCTTTCCTTTATATCTCATCTTGCTTTACATTTATAAGAACATGCTTTGCCCACTGTGCAGAGAAAAAAATAAATTTATGTACCATATTTTGCAATTGTTTCAGCTCCGTTCACTTTAACGTACAAAGCGTACGTACAACTTTTGTGTGTATGTATGTGTGTACATTAGAGATGAACAATACTGTGATTTTTTAATAATATTGCTCCTTGGGAACATGATTTTTAAATCGCTTTTCTTTTAAACTGATCACAGTTTAGTAGTATTTGGTTTGTAGCAGTTCTGTTATTTTGCGAAAAACTAATAAGAACAGTAGCAGTGAAATTAAAAAGTGACTGTGATTTAACCTTGTTTCAGCACTTCTGCTTTAAAAGTATTTTGAAATACTAATAAAAAGAGCGACAAGAACAAACAATTAGCAATCAAACCCATCCAAATATTGAGAATTGTCGTTTAAGGGGCAGAGAGACAATAAAATTGCAAATACAAACATGTGAGAGCTGTACATAGTTGCCAGAAAAGACGATTTGACACGGTTCGACGAATTTTTTTCGACAAAAGCTGAAGGTATAAAAAAATAATGTAGGAGCTTTATTTACTGTAAAGTAAGCATACAAGAGCAATCACAGTTTGTATGAAAGAACTATATTTCCAAAACCTGTTACTATATAAATTCAGTCACAGTTGTATCTAGAGATTTTTCAATCGCTGTGAAAAAGTAACAGGTTTCGAAATATTGTTCATCTCTAATGTAAAGCATATTTCTGTTCACGTATGTGTATGTGTTCCCTTTGGTTCTCTCACATTGTTTACCTTTTATTCTTGTGGTTGTATTAAACATGTAACATTATGAGTTTCCGTGTGCGTGTGTTATTTTCTCTTCATCTATTATTTTCTATTGAAGGATTTGTAATGGCAAAAAGTCATTTTATATTGAGAACACACATTCATTCGTAGAAAAAAAAATGAGAAAACCACAACTAAAAATAGAAAATATAAATAAAATTAAATATTTCTTTTAGCAATATTTGTAATACTCGTGCACACAAATACTCAGTTTAATTTTTTACAGATGTAGAGTATTAGTTTTCTTTTTGTAAGCCGAAGATCAGTCGTTAAGTGGTTTTAAAATTCTAAACTTTTATTAATAATGCAGCAACTCTAAACATGTATTTGTTTTAGATTACAAACGATCAAACGAAACTTAGAAAATCAATTCTTTTTCTTCAGATTTAAGTGAAGCGAATTTCAAGGCTCATCATTAAATAAGAATAATCGTTGCTTTATTTTGGCTCTTGACTCCTTAAGGAACTTTTAAATTCGTTATATACTTGAGGAAAATAGAAACCAGGGATATATTCTATTCTATTTCTTAGACGATTTGACATTCAAAAGATAGTAGCTTATGCGGGCGGCATGCTTTTACTGGTATTAGGAAAGAACTTCCTCAAACTGTCCTCTTGGACCAGCAAGAAGGGAAAACTGAATTTGACATCTTGTTTTAAAGCTAGTGTTTCCCAAGATAGTAAGAGTTCTTCGAAAAGGAACTCGAAAGAAAAGCTACAGAAATAACTCATTGTCTACCACGCATGCAAAAACTTCCCTGGAAGGAAGGTAGTAAGTTAGATTTATACATCACCCGTGAGCCCAGTTATTTCCTATAATTTTATTTGAGAGTGGAAGACATTGAGGAAGGAGAGTCATAGGAGATTACATGCGAAGGTCCAAAACGCCACTGTGCATTATACATATGCCAGGGAGGCTTTCATGGCGTCATTTTTCTTTGGTATCTTTATCTTATAAACGGTCATTCGGAGTGCTTTCAGACAATCGAATGAATGAGCCTCAATGCTAGGAGTTTGGCTGAAGACGAGGAAGTTATCTTCTACATTGACAGCTAAGCGGCGCTAAAAGTTTTTAAGACACATTATATCAAATCAAAACTGTTTAGCGACTGTAGGAGAGCCCGAAAACCACTGACGGCATTCGGTATCAAACGCAATTTTAAAATATTTCCATTGAAATATTTTGAAGTTTGGTTCAATATCAGATGCCGTAATTTGCCCACTGAAATCTTTTGAAGAGTCGGACTATGCTGACTTCCTGGTCACTGCAATGTTTAAGGAAATGAAATTGCTGATGAGTTGGCAAGCATATGGTCAGCGTTAAATAGGTTATATTACCACAGGGTCATTATTATAGGGAACTTACTAATTGGGTGTTTAGCAAAGCTAAGCATTCTCTAGTGGCATGTAGCCAAAACTTGACTCAGGAACATTCAAGCTGCTATTGGGTATAAATAGGAGTTTCTATAGGAATCTGTCACTGCAGATTTGAAGATAATATGCCAAAAACCACTGCCATATTATCTGCCATTTCCCAAAGTCGCAACGTAGACGTGCAGGCTGAGCAGACGTTTTCATGAGGACTGGGTCTGCGAGTGAATGTCTGATACAATACCATCCTTCCTAACTTAACCTAATCTTCTATATTTTTACACTTGCTTTGTGATTTTACATATTCTTTTTTTTTTTATTCATGTAAGCTGTTTTCAAGACTGACTTCGTTATTTGCGTTTAAACAAACAAAGGCCTGTTTGCTAGTGGTACAACATCAACTAAAAGCAAGAAAAAACATCCTGCCACTTGTGTAAATTCAATTTATTTAAAAGCTTGTCAACACCGGAAGTAAGATGTTTTTGTCTCTTCCTGCCTCCTCTTTTCACATGTTACAACTTTTTCTTCTTTTTTAACTTTTGCTTGCCCTAAAATCTCCCTCTATCACCTTTATTATCTCTGCTACAGGCAAGTCATTCAATGTTGGAGTATCCTGCTTAAGAAACAGATTTTAAGAAGTAATATTACGGAATTGCTTGCCTTTTTCATTTGCTTTGCTGGTTTGTTATGAAGCAATAAAAGTGATTTATTTGCCTTAAAGGTGAGCTTTTCATTTTCATATGTTTTTTTTTTCGTAGGTAAAAGTATATTTAGAGGTAGCAAACAAAAAAGATAATAATGCATAGGAAAACGGCGGAAATAATTGATGGGTATTATTTGATAAAGAAAGAAAAAATATAAAATCGGCAACAAGACATATTGTGCTTTATATTTCAACAAATTGTTAGTTTTAAATGTGAATTAGTCAAGAAGAAATATTCAAGATTTATTATTGAGTGAGAGAATTATGAATTATTATTAAAATAAAAATAGCAAACTGACTGATTGGATAAAATTTATCTTTTTAAATAATTGTATGAAGAAAGGTAGGAAATTTAATGTTTTATATAAAGGAAAAATATTCGTAACCTATTTTTCCTATCTTAAGACAATTTTAAATTAAGTTTTCAGCCACAGAATTCTGTATGCAGTTGAATAAGTTTTTACCTTAAAAATTTTTAAGCTTTAATTTTATATTTCAGCATATAATGTTTAGTACTTTTTTAACCCTTTAAAACTTTAAATGATAAAAACAAACACAAAAAAATATATTTTAATAAAAAAATGTGCCTTAAATATTAATTCCGTGCATGCTACCAAGGAGGATGTTCTGGACGAAGCGCCTTCTGGACGTTCAACTTTGGGTCACTTTTCGAGCTTTGCTTTCCTTATGTCATGAATAACACGAACAATTTTGGCCTCGTAGGCGTCTAAGCCATTTTTGCCCTTCTTCGAATTGCATTCATTATCTATACAAACTAAGCCTTAAAACTAAAAAATAATCTGGCAATCCTGGCACGCAGAGATGCCACTTTTTTTAACAACTTTGAATGAAATTCATTTGAGATAATTCCTAAAACTTTCCTGCAAAAATAGATTTATTTTATCGGCCTAAGTAGAGCTGCATTCTACATCTAAGCACTAGAGGCATTAGAATTAAAAAATATTCCGGTAACCTTGGCATGCAAGGATGCCACTTTTTTCCATTTTGATTGATATTCATTTGCAAAAAATCTTCGGCTTAAGTCGAACTACTTTCGATATTTAGACATCTTAAACTTTAAAATGAAAAAAATACTCCGCCAACCCTACTCATACAAAAATCAAATTTATTTTCCTTAAAAAAAAAACTAAATAAATTCTACTTTTATAAATTTCCTAAAATATCTTCTTTTAATTGCTTTAAAATTGATTTTATTGTAAGCACAAAAGCACAATTAAATTATAGAAATTGCATTGAAAACTTGATAAAAATAAAAAGATCAAGATAAACAGACATTGTCTTCCATTTAAAGAAATCAAGAAACAAATAGAAATAAACCAAACTTATCTCTTTGGTCGATATGGAGTAAAAACCAAACCAGTCAAACAAATATTTAACACAATAGTCAGACAGAAAAATAAAGTTTTTGCTGCAGAATATTAAAGAAATTAAAAACAATTTCGTAAAGACATTCCATTTGGTTCAAAAAGTAAAAGAAATTCTAAAATATACGTACATATGGGCATTTTCACAAGAAAATTAAGTTTTTGTTATGTACGATATTGAAAAATTAAATTAAGAAAACTTAAATTTTGTTTTTTTTTTCAAAAACAAGAAATATCCTCAAGAAGTTAAGCGAAGGTTAACGAAATATGGAACTAATAAATAAATATATAAGCACACCGAAAGCTCAAAAAAGTAGTTTAACTGAACATATAAAAAAAGGTGGAAAAATTAGATAAAAGAATTTATTTTCCTAAAAACTTGTGTAGGCCGTAAGTAGCTCTACCTTTGGCAAAAAATATAAGGAAAAATCGAACGACATTGGTCTGATATTACAAGCAAAAATGCTTGGTCATCGTACGAGAGAAAAAATTTTATATTTCTGTGGAATTGCCCATATGTCTTATAAACTTAGAGTTACAAGAAAAAATATTTTAAAATTTATTTAAACAAGTTATTTTTAATTAAATTATTAAATTTATATTTAAACAGATTTCATGAAATATATTAAAACATCCCTTGGACAATTGCAGGTATAATAAAAATAAATTAAATAATGCCGTAAAATATATTTGAAGACAAACTAGCTCATTTTATATTATGAATATGTTTTTAGAATATTAACGAGCTTTTTCCCTAGAGTTTTTTAATACTAACAGCAGAAAGGAGAATTTAATTCAAACTTATTTATATGTTGCATGATTTTATTTATTTAATAGATAAAGTTTGTCTTAGCAAATATATAAACTGCAGCCATGCTGTTATTAAAACAGTAAAGTTTTATATTTCAGCACGTAAAAATATACAAAAAAAACTCAAAATATTATTCCCACACTTATTTTGTAATGAATAAGACAAAATACAATAACTTCGTATTAGACAATATATGTAGCTTCTTTTTCTAAAGAAACTTGAGACGGATTGAACTCCACTATCAAACGAAATTTATTCTGTGACCTGTGGCTGACGGCTGACTACTTACGAGTACTTCACTTGAAACAATTTTCTTTTAACAAAATTTTTTTCTAATTTTGCTATTTTTGTGCCCTTCCGTCATTACATATTTATAAAAAGCTTTGCTTTCTTTAAAACATGCAACTGCCAAGGGAGTATCTGTTTATAAACATAAAATTTACCGTTGCACTAACAGCTTCATATAAAACTCCTTAATATGTACAACACATCCATTACAGCCATAACCAACAAATTCAATGGCAATAATTTTGTAAAAGCAACAGAACTAAAAATTATTAAACAAGGAATAATAAATAAGCTAAGCGATGGAAATAATAAAAAATCAATAAATTGTCAAGCGTAGAAAAGTTCTCTGTAACTAAAAAAAAAATTAAAAATATTGCTCTATCAAAAGCACTACTAATGTTTATTAAAGCTAAACAAACACAAGGGCACTCATAAAACTGTTTACTTACTCGTAGATAGTAAAACTCATACAAACGCATTTGGAAAATACTCATTCTTTTATTTGCTTGCATGAGCAAGTGGGTTCGTGTATGTGTGTGTGTGTGTGTATCTATATTTGAGTGTATTTATAACTTAAATACCCAGTAGTGCTACTTTCTTGTCATACTTAATGCACTTCTACTAAATAAAAGCCTTTGGCAAATTGATGGCAAGCTAGAGTTTGAAAATGAAATGTAGAAAATTTTGCTTAACAATAAATTTAGTTAATATTTTTAAAATATTTTCTACATTAAGTTGTCATTATATATAAAATAAGATACTCACACAAAGCAATAAAACAAAAATATTACCCTGAGTTAAACTCAACAATTGACCAACTTTAATATTGAAATGAGGCTGTTTGAGAGATAGTAGAATTTTTTATGCTATCCAGCCCATGTGTGTGGACAGACTTGAGTACAGATCACTTACGAAAATCAATTATAAAAGAGGAACTTTTACTGAAGATAATATACTTTAAGCAGAAGTGAACTTTGAAAAAAATGTTTTTGAGTACGTTTTTAACAAAAACTAACTTTTTAAGGAAAACTAACTTTTTAACGAAAACAAACTTTCTAGCAAAAACTACCTTTTTGACAAAAACTACATTTTTAACAAAAACTACAATTTTAACATAAACTACCTTTTTAACAAAAACTACAATTTTAACCAAAACTACCTTTTTAAAAAAAACTACCTTTTTATCGAAAAGTACCTTCTTAGCAAAACTACCTTTTTTACAGAAACTACCTTTTTAGCAAAAACTACCTTTTTGACAAAAATTACCCTTTTAACAAAAACTACCATTTAAACATAAACTACCTTTTAAACAAAAACCACATTTTTAACAAAAACTACATTTTTAAAAAAAACTACCTTTTTATCGAAAAGTACCATCTTAGCAAAACTACCTTTTTCACAGAAACTACTTTTTTAACAAAAACTACCTTTTTAACAAAAACTACCATTTAAACATAAACTACCTTTTTTAAAAAAACTACAATTTTAACCAAAACTACCTTTCTAACAAAAACCACCTTTTTAACAAAAACTACTATAAGAAAACTACCTTTTACAGAAAAACTACCTTTTTATCGAAAAGTACCTTCTTAGCTAAACTACCTTTTTTATAGAAACTGCCTTTTTAGCAAAAACTACCTTTTTGACAAAAACTACCATTTAAACATAAACTACCTTTTTTAAAAAAAACACATTTTTAACAAAAAACTACCTTTTTAACAAAAATTACCTTTTTAGCAAAAACTATATTTTTAACAATAACTAACTTTTTAACAAAAACTACCTTTTTAACCAAAAAAAAACTTGTTTTGTAAGAATTAATTTTTTTAACAGAAGAAGTACTTTTCACTACAAAGTGCCTTGTTCACAAAGTTTGTGTTTTTAGCAATTAATGTATTTATAGAAAAAGTTACCTTTCAACTAAAAATACCTTTTTATACAAAAAGTACCTTTTCAATCAAAATTTAATTTTTAACAATTTATAATATTGCAAGAAAAAAAAGTAATTTTATAGAAGAAAATCCATATTTTTTACCAATATTTATTTATTTATTTTTTTAATAACTTAATAATAATTACTTATTATAAAGTTATAAAATAGAGCCATCAGCTTTTTTAGAAGCAAAGTTGCTTTTTATTTAAAAAAAAATTATTTACTTACCAAAAATCATCTTTTTACAAAAAAAAATCTTCTTTTCAATAAAAAAAATTTTAGCAAAAAAATTTTTTGTAAAAAAAATACTTTAAAAATGCACTTTTTTAACAAAGATTTTCTTTTTAACAAAAATTTTATACATTACGAAAAGTACTTCTTTTTAACAAAACTTTCCATACCCACAAAAGTACTTTAAAATATAATTTAGTTTTTCAAGAAAAATTACCTTTTCTACTAAAAAAAAAATCACCCCTATCGTGAACACATTTTCCCTCGAAATATTAACCTTTTCCCTAAAGTTGCAATCGTGAATTATTTACACGTGAGAAAACTCGCAAATTTGAAAAAATATGGCATCGTCGATTTTTATTCCCGTGGGATTTTACCCCAAAAAAAATATGTGTGTTTTTTCACAAATGTTTTGTCTGGTAATAAAAAAAAAGAGGAGCACAAAAAATTATTCTTTAGAAATTATTCCTTTGAGATTCACGATAAAAGTGAATTTTAAAATTCTAAAATTTTTCATTTTGTTGAGTGCCCTGGAGACACTCAAATAAACCCATCAATCAAATAGTTGTGTGAGTGCAATCATGTCTTTTCGCCTGCAAGTACGCCTCTTTGGTTTTTATTTGACGGCTGATCAATTCATCGCCTCTAACTCTAATTAAAAAATAACATAATTTTCTTTTTCATTCTTGTTAATGAGGGAGATGTGCGCGCACGACCCAAAATTTCTATTGCGTTACGAAGTCTACATAAACATGGTGATTGACGGATTTGTTTTAAAGAGTCCGGGGTTAGTTACAAGCAAAAAAGAACAAGTTAAAAATCTTTTGAAAAATTGTAAAAAGTTCTTAAGTTTTCAGTGTTAGCCGCCGTGAAGCAGTTTTTTTTTTATCTTAATATGAATAATTTTTATTTTTATATTGTAAAACAAATCCTATTTTTAACATTTAGACTCAACTAAGAACCCACGTTGTGTTATTTTTTTTTTATTGTTGTAAGTTTGTAAACTTGCTATTACCTGGAAATGGATGTGCCTTTACACGCGTACTAAATTGAAAATATTTGAAGTTTAATTGAAAATTTATATATTTAGTCTACTGGGACTCGTGCATACGAACGATTATAATCCAGTTAAAATAAAGATTTATGAAGTGTTTAAGTACACAAATAACGGACAATTTGTGCACACTAAATGTCCTGAATCTATAAATATTGATATTTTTATGTGGAATAGAACGAACAGAAGATGCACGAGTAGATAAATATTTGTTGTAAAGTGGCACAAATTAAGTGGCCATAAATAAAACAAAGTCAATGTACTAGAAAGCCAAAGAATAAATAATCTGAAATACTGAACAATAAAATCGATACTGTTAATGGCAAATTAAAGTAACGAGTAAGAAAATTTTATGAATTTAAGTTTTTATTTTTTTTTGTCACCAAAAGTATGCTACGAAAAACTCATATTTTTGCTATTGCTTTAACAATTTCTTTTTAATAGCAAAAAAATAAAAGTTGTAATCTGTAAATAGAAAAGAAATCATAAATAATTTATGGCTTTAGCAAAATTAACTTTTCTCCTTCTCCAGTAAAGAAATCATAATTCATTGAATATATTTTTTTGTTTATTTTTCTATTTTTTCATTGAACACGTCAAGTGTTTTTTTTTTGAGCCGCTTTCATGGGTAAAACTATTTACTTATGCAAAGCACATTGACATTATGGTCTTAGTTTCGTTTATTTCAGTTATTTCGTTTCTTTTACAAAGTTTTTCTTCACCTTTTGTTTGCTTTAATATTTTATATATTTCATATTTATTTTCCCTACCTGAGTTTTGAACAACGTTGGCAATATTAACACTTATGCAGCAATAATTTTAAAGCAGCACGATTTGTTTGCTCCACAACTTCATCCTAGAAGTCAGCTACAGCGAATAAACAGTTGACATTTAGCCCCCACTTCATGTCGTTTTAGGTGTTACCTCAAAAATCTCAGTTTTCTATTATTAAATAAAAAATACCATAAATTTTATTATATGTATGTAAATGTCTGCAAAAAGACCGAAGTGTGACGGCGAGACTTTTGGAAAATGTTGCTTGGCAATTTTAAATCTGAATTATTTAAGCAAAATGTCTGACAAAAATAAAATTTTGCTTGAAAAAATATTCACAAGACGTAATGTGTATTTTGCGCAGTAAAATAAACATAATCCTCAGCTTTCAAATTTTACTTTGAGGTTTTTTGCAAATAAGACTGACATTAACAAAAAATAAATAATATGTAATAATAAATATGTTAAAAAAAATTAGTGGTTGAAGTAAAAGCTGTTCATAATCTTTTTTTTCAATCTTAGTTGTTTAATTCTAGGGAAAGAGATTACAAATATTTGCACGCAAAAACGAAAGCTATAAATAAACTTTATAACGTGGTCTAACATGAAAGTAATCAGTGAATTGTGTATAATTTCAGAGATTTGAGGAGAAGCTTTTCCAATTTGTGAGTTCATAAAAAAATTTTGTTAAATTCTTATGTTGGGAAGTACTTTTTATTTTTACTTTAAATGAAATTTTTTAAGTTTTATTTTAAGAACTAAATGAACTCATTAAAAAAGGACTTGTATTTCGATTTAACAGAAAAGTTTAAAAAAATTTTTTTTTCTTAACGAAAATGTACTTTTTATTCAAAATTTTTTCAGTTTGGGACATTTTCTTTATTAAAAGTATTTTTTTAACTTTTATTTAATTGAAAATTTGTTTTTTTTTTAGTTTTTTTTTAGCAAAGCTTAATTTTGAACTTATAGTACTTTTCTAACAAAAAGTACCTTTTGCACTAAAGGACATTTAAAAAAACATAAATTAATCCCTTTTTCTAAACAAAACGCAATCAAATAAAAAGTACACTTTGTGGAAGAAACATTTTGCTAAAAAAGTACTTATGTTAAAAAGTACTATTGCAAAAAAATAATCTGATTGAAAAGTACTTTCTGTAAGAAATATTTTTTCTTTATAAAAAAAATATAATTTTTTTGCTCTAAGTTTATTGCCATTCTTTTAAAAGTGATTTTTATTCGCAAGTAAAAAGTACTTTTTGTTAAAAGTATTTTTTTGTAAAAAGTACTTTTTGCTAAAAGTTATTTTTGTTAAAATTTTTCTTCATAAAAAAATACTGAAAATTATCTCAGTTGAAAAAGTACTTTTCGTTTAAAAGTATTTTTCATTAAAAATTACATTTTGCTTATTTTAAAAAATAAATTACCAGTTACGTAAAAATATATTTTGATAAAGGCACATTTTGCTGGAAAGGTACTTTCGTTAAAAAGTACTTTTTGTTAAAAGTGCTTTTTAGGTTTGTTAAAGATATTTATCGTTACCTTAACGTGATTTTGTGAAATTGAGTTTTTTTATCTTGCGATGGAAGCACATTTATACATTTTTTTTGTCAATGTCAATGTTACTTTCTGTTGTACTGTCATATAAAAATTTTTTATATTTAGATTTGAAACATATTAATAAGATTTAATATATGTTATCTCACAATAATTTATTGTGCAATATATAAGAACCAAACACTCTCTGCAATGAAAATAGAAAGTATTATATGCAATCAATCATCAAAAAAGGCAACATTTATAATTTTAAATCAAGCTAACAACTCAAGTGCACTTTTAACTTTTACCATAGTCTCTCATATGTACATGTATGTATGTATATTACATGGAAATATATGTGTTTAATAAACTTATGTTGGCAAAATCTGATTTAAATTATTTTGACAGCGGTCCCTTTTTCATATCTAAAAATCGTAAGTTTACGTTCCATTTTACTACTTACATCAAAGACACGTTCTTCTCATGCAATGTATATACATTCGTTGAACACAAACAAATACTTAAACATCAAAAACATTTATAAAGAGAACAGATAAGTAATTTACACATATTAATAGAGAATAACAAACATACGCAGTTCACACAGAGATGCAAGCGCCTAAAGGTATACAACAATGATATCTGTGTTTACGAACATTGAACAAATGAAAACCAAAATAAAAACCCAAAACAGAAAATGTAATAAACACACATCCACACGCATATGAAAGCATCAAGCAGAAACTACCACATACAAACTTTACATTGTAGGAAGCCGGGGCATCATGGGAATGAAATAAAAAGCAAAGGTTACCATATTAAATGAATCACGCAACAGAACTACTGCAAAATATATTTCAGTTGGAATGGCATTCAAGACACTCTAAATAAAATGGTTTTACCAATAATCTAGAACGAGTGCATTTTAAATTATAAAAAAAGATTAAAAGCTTGCAGGAAAGATATTGAAAATGTTTATGAACAATAGAAAACACTTTTTCTAAAATAATTTTAAAAAGGCTACTCTTTAAAAATTTACTTCTTTTTTAAAAGATATGTTTAAAATGCTAAAATGGAACTTTTTATTAAAAGTTATTCTTTGTTCAGAAGGAACTTTTTGCTAAAGGGTACATTTTGCACAAAAGTGGTACAAAAAGCCGCCAAAGGTACTTTTTTATACAGATATTTTTATCAGAAAGTTACTTTTAAAAGAAAGTTTTTGTCAGGTACCTTTTGTTAGGTACTTCTTGTTAAAAGAATACTTTTGATAAAAAATAAATTTTTTTAATTTTTCTTCAAGAGGTATTAATTGGTACAAAAAATTACCTTTTGTTAAACAGTCTTCGGTATTAAAAAAGGTAATTTTTGTTAAGAAAGTACTTTCCGTTAACAATAATTTTTGGATTTAAATGTAAATTTTTTAAATGCGCTTTTCGTTGAAAAGATACTTTTTGTTAAAAAGATGTTTTTTGTTAAAAAGGTACTTTTTGTTAAAAAGGTACTTTTTGTTTAAAAGGTACTTTTTGTTAAAAAGGTACTCTTTGTTAAAAAGGTACTTTTTGTTAAAAAGGTACTTATTGTTAAAAATTTATTTTTTGTTAAAAAGGTCATTTTTATTAAAAAGGTACTTTTTGTTAAAAATGTGATTTTTGTTAGAAATGTACTTTTTGTTAAAAGTGTACTTTTTGTTAAAAATGTGCTTTTTGTTAAAAAGGTACTTTTTGTTAAAAATTTACTTTTTGTTAAAAAGGTGTTTTTTTTAAAAAGGTATTTTTTGTTAAAAATATACTTTTTGTTAAAAAGGTACTTTTTGTTAAAAATATACTTTTTGTTAAAAAGGTACTTTTTGTTAAAAAGGTACTTTTTGTTAAAAAGGTATTTTTTGTTAAAAATGTATTTTTTGTTAAAGGTACCGTGCAAGATATCTTTAAACGATACTTTTTGTTTTTTATATTCTTGTACTAAAAATTTACTTTTTTGTAAAAAAAAAGTACTTTTGATTAAAACAGGTACTTTTTGCAATTTTTTTTTGTAAATATTCTTCTTTTAACTACTTTTTGCTTTGAAGATAATTTTTTATTAAAAAAGTAATTTTTGCTAAAAAGGTACTTTTTTGTTAAAAGGGTAATTTTTTGTTACTAAAGTACTTTTTTTGTTGAAAATGTGCTGCTTAGTATAATAATGCTGTTTTCATCAGATTTCTTTTTTTTTAGATACTTTTTTGCTGAGCTGGTACCTTTACATGTTACAAACATTATCTTAAACTTATAACACAATTTTTTGGATTAAGCTTATAGTGCAAAAAAGAGACATTTTGGATAAAACTTTGCAGACAAAACACTTTAGTTTATAAATGAGTCGAAAATCCCTAGAGGCAACAACAATAAACAAACAAATAATATCATACATAAATGAGGACGACCTTTTAGTTGCGAGAATATTTTCAGTTTGAAGGACCTTTTTGGCTCCTGCAGTCTGTATTTGTTTGAACTTGAGCGTCCATGTTAAATGCCACAATATCAGTTGTAAAATGCGTAAAATATTGAGAGAGACACACACACCACCTGAATTAAATTGCCATAATAGCAATTTTGTGATTTGGTTTGCGTTTACTGAAGAGACACAAAAAATTAAAAACAGACGCAATCATACTAATAAAAGCCTTAAACAAAGAAACTTAAACGGTAGACCGAGAAGAAATAAAATGTCACAACCAAAATTTTATTTATTTTGTATATTTCAAGGGACAGCATAAAACTCGTTTGTAGTTTATTAAATGGAGACCGGAAACGGAAACAATTTTCTCTTCCTTCTTTTAAAATAATGGAAAAAAAAATTTAATAAAGTAAAATATTTTTTTTTTGCTACTTTTTGGGACTGTGATGTGATATAGTTTAAATTTTTCACTTGATTGACTTCTTTGAGTGTTTCGCCCTCCCTGCTTGTGTATTTAGGGGCTGAATACTTAATAAAGGTAATAAATACACAATTGTTTGGGAAATCGAGCATGTGTTGTTCGTTAAGCAGTTTGTCCAACAAAATGCTTTAAAAATTAAAAAAAAAACTTTAAAAGGAATTTAAAGCGTAATGGAGGCTTTAAATAAAGTACAGTTTTAGCAGCTTGTGTATGCTTGATGTTTTTAATTTATATTTCGCTCCTAAAAGTATGCAATGATGTTTGCACAGAATTAGAGTTTTAGTGAAATAATTTTAAAATGTCTGTGCTAATTTTTAGTCAAGTCCTTTTTATGAATTTTGCTTCTAGAACACATTTGATTTATTTACTTTACTTTGATCTTAAGAGTCTGTTTTATATTTTAGCCAACATCGGAATATTTGGAATGGTAAGATCCTTATTGACATTAAATTTGACTTAAAAATTATTACTAATATAACTTGTAAAATGTAATTTAAAACTGTTATAGGAAATTTCACTAGACATTTCAATTGCAACGAACTACAATTAAGCAATAAATTCTTGAACTGCCAACTATTTTGTAAATCAAAATCAGCAGATAGAATTGTTAAAGGTATTTATTTATAAAAAAAAAAGAGCAAACAAACTTGACTATAAATAAAAGCCAAGTTGAAATCAATCTAAATACTTGTGTAATCATTATAATGGCAGTAAATATTACAGAAAATTTTAGACAAATACATGCTAACAAACTAAAACAAGTGAACAATTGCACTACGACGAGTGTACGAGTGCTTCAAACGTTTAGCGCTGTGCTAGTCAAGTGGAGACGGAGCATGAATTGCGAGAGGGTATTACAAAATGGAGATGTTTAAAGTGCTTTATTTATGATAATAAAACTGTTTTGGCCTTTAAGCAAATTTTTACATTATAAAACAGCACACCCTGTTACACTTTACTCACTTTCGTATACCAGCAAACTGTGATTGTTTTCAATAAATAAAGCATACTTGTACTGTGCAGTGTAGTCAGTCATTGTACGTACTCCTTGCATTGTTAACTTTAGTGTTTTAGTTGTTGTTTTAACAGTTGTGCAAATTTAACTAAACTTTTTATTGTTGCATTATTGTTATCCTTGTAGCGAATGCTTAAGTGGTAGCAGCAGTAGCAACAGCATCCTTGCAGCATTAAAAACTTTTTTTTTTTTGTAGCTGTTATACTAATAGCAATCAGCACCAAATAGTTAAACTTATATTTTAGCATTACTGTTTAAATAAGACCCATAACGAAATAGATTTAAATTGAAAAACAGCACGAAAAGTGTTGAGATAAAAATAAAAATAAAATTTAATTTTGTACAAAACTTTATTATTAAAAAAAATACACACGTTTGTTTCTTTTGATTTATTACTTTAAGAAAATTTACTTTTTAATTACTTTTATAGTCTGACTTGGTTGACAAAAAAAACAACTACATAAAAGAAAAACTTTAACGAACTTACTTTCATTTTCTGTCTAGTTTTTTAAACAATCACTGTCGCAATCTGACTGCCTGTTTTGTCACGTTGCAACTTTTTCGCCAAATCATTCTCAATTAAATGTTTTTTTTTAATGTTTTTCTGTGTTCAATAACAATTTTCTGGATAAGAAAATTTTCAATTTGCTACAATAATGATGAGTAATAATAAGGTGAATTTAAGAATGCCGTACTTTCTCGAATATCGAATAAATTTAAAGCAATAAAGAGAAACCAAAAATCTAAAACTTTTCTAAAAATTTTACCAGATCACAATTAACATTTTTTCACTGAATTTATACAATGAAATACTTCATTAAATTGCGTAGGATGTTTCTTAGGTGCATGAGGACTACCGATATCGATACGAGGGTGGGTCATTAAATCATTGTCTTTTTGAATTCCCCGCCTCTTAATTGAAACGGCAATAATGCTCCTGTCAACAGGCAACTTTCAGTTGACGCCTGTCTAAATTTGAACAAGCTGCATCTTTTAGTTTGTGTTTGGCAGCCGTGGATAGCAGACTACCGCGCAAAAAAAAGGGAATTTCGTGTTCTTATTAACCATTTTTTTTTTTTGCGGAAAAATATGACTAAGCTTGATAAATGCTATGGACACTCTTCACTATCAATTTGAATGGTAAAAGACTGGTTTACTGCATTTCCATATGGCCGTACAAGTCTCACGTTCTGGACGCCCAGTTGAGGTCTCTACATCGGAAACAATTGAGAAAAAATTGCAATATGGTTTGAGCCGATCGAATATTGAAAAAGAGAGAGATTGCGGAAGCTATAAGCATCTCATATAGCTCAGTGGTTTTAATTTTTAATGATCACTTGGGGGTATGAGAAAACTATCCGCGGCATGGGTTTGCTCACAATCGGCCACAAACGCATGTGCAGTTTTCACGGTAAAACTTCATGAATTGCGTATAAAACGTTTGCAATAAAAGCAGAATTCTTCAAATTGTAGAATGTCATGTCTCACGACACAACACAAAGTGTTCGTGACAGAAAACCTGATTTCATGCGTGGTCGTTTTTTGTCATGTTCAGCAAAATTGACACGAAAAAAATCAAAGCGATTTTGAGAAAAATTCGTATGTGACATCTTGCCATTCGTACTCAGATCGCATCGTGTTTAAAAAGTTCAACACGATCCCATCTCTACTTCAAACTTAGTGCATACGCCTTCTAGAACAAAATCGGCCTTTGAAAAAATACTTTTATGAGAGCTTGCATATGTTGACAATGTAATAGTACATTAAGGGGGTTGAAATTGAGATCTGGTGAGTAAACATTAGAATGGGGTACTTGAGGTCAATGACCTTTCGAGGAATTTATTGGTGCTTTTGAGACAACAACATCGATAAATCATAATTTAAGATCCGACTATAAGAAATAGTTTATATTCGAAAGACGCACTTTTTCCAAATATCCACAAACACCTGCGGCTCCTTCATGTGTGCTTTTCAATTAAGCAATTCATCTTATTTTTATGTTATAAAAAAAAACTTTTGTTTTATTGAAATAATATTGCTTGGTAACTACATTTGCATGCTTGCAATATGCATTTAAATGCATTTTA
Source organism: Nowickia ferox (assembly GCA_936439885.1). Lineage (NCBI taxonomy): Eukaryota > Metazoa > Arthropoda > Insecta > Diptera > Tachinidae > Nowickia > Nowickia ferox. The sequence continues at coordinate 7,689,998 of OW387026.1, forward strand.
ACTTGTCATCGCTATATAGTCAATATTAACAAGCATTCAACATTAATAAAATAATTTCAAATATTACCGGTAGCACGTTTCTGCATGCAGCTATTTTTGCTTGCAAAACACGTTCACGAAGGTGTAAATATACATACACATGTATTTATGTATGTATGTGTGTAAAAAGTGAAAAAAAATACATTCAGATAGAGCAAAAGAGAAAGATATAAAACCTTGAGTCAAGACTTAATGCAACATCGATGTCATATAAAAATTGTTTTACACTTTTCATGCAAAAGTACAAGCAAACAATAAAATAGCATGGAGGTGGAAATGACAACACAAAAAACAAGTTTCATACAAAAGAAAACAAATAAAAGAAACACGAACAAGGAATTGCAAGTCACGTATAAAAGTGTAACAGCACTAATGCGTTGCTAAAGCTAATTGTAAAATCAACTCAAATAGAAAATTAGGCTTGAGCGAGTGAAGGAGAGGGGAGAGAATAAGAGAAGGAGAGAATAAAAGATATATTGCTTTCTTTCATTTTCTATAAGCGTCAGCAGGTACACATACAAAAGTTTATAAAAAAGTAAATTAAAATTTTAAATTCTTTCTTTAGAAACGAAAATGCCAACAGATTTTTGCACAAACTTAATAAAAGCATTAACAACACTTTTTTGCTTTAAGCTAAAGCAAAACACTATTATTTGGATTTTTTTTTAATAAACTTTAATTAAGTGCTGCCTCCTTTAGCTATTTATACAGGCTGGCAGTTTTTTGTGTAAGAGTAATTAATTAACACATTTTTTGTTTGTTCGCTAAGACTTCAGCATCTTTATTAATAACTTTGATGGAAAAAAAGCAAAGAGTTGGTAAAGAAAACTGCTGGAAAGAAATTAATAATATAAGATTTTCTTTATACCTTGCAAAGAGCATAAAAATCCTTTTGTTTTGTATAAAGAGTTTTTGTAGGAAATACTCGAATGGCAGGAGCAGTTAAAACAAAACCTGAGGGCGGTAAAGCAAACAACCTTTTTTTCTGTTTGTTCTATGTAAAGGCTCTTTGAAGATTAATTTCTGAAGGTGTAAAGCACTTTAGTAAATTTTCTTATATATTTAGCTGCGAGTTGCAATGATTTAAATATTATCGAAACTACAAGTTATTAACTGAATAATTTGTGAGCATTATTTGATTATCATAATGATCAACCAGTAAAATATTTTATATAAATAACTTAAATATATATATATATATTTTTGTATATTTAGTTCGAATAAAAATTAAATTAATCGATTAAAAAGAAGTATGCAAATAACAGATGAAATATGTTAAGGAATAAAATTCAAATAAAGAATAAAAAGGTTTATTCGAATAAAAAAAATTATTCGAATAAAAAATACAAATTTCTAATAACAAATTAAGAATAATAATAAATAATAAAAAATAAAGAATGGAAAATTTTGTTCGAATAAAAAAAGTATTCGAATAAGAAGTAAAATTTGTTTAATAAAAATAAAGAATAATAATAAATAATAAAAAATAATAATAATAAAAAAATATTATTCGAGTAAAAAAAACTGTTCGAATAAGAAGTAAAAATTTTCTAGGCCGGTAAAAAAATTTAGTATTTTATTTAAAAACCTGTTCTTCAAATAAAGAATTAAGAAATTTTATTCGAATAAAAAAATTTACTCGAATAAGAACTACAAATTTTCTTGAAAAAAAACATAAATTTTTTGTGCTTTATTTGGAAATTCTTTAAATATTAAGTTTTAATTTTTTTAGCGCACTTTTTTCAAAGTTAATATTGAACTTGTTAGTTTAATAGCAATTTTTTCTTAAAAATATCTGCAAATTGATCTATCTTACTTCACAATAATTAATTTCAATGTATTTTTAAGAAACAATTAAACTAAGCAACAATATTAGTTTCACAAAAGTGCCAGAAAAAATTTTAAATATTAATAAAATGAAATGTATTCGAAGTAAAAAAATTATTTTATTAGTAAAGCAGTGAAAAAAACTGCGATAAAAATTTTGTTATCTAGACGGAGAAAAAATAGAAAAAAATGAATTATTCGAATAACGAATATAAACTTTATGCATAAAAATAATTTATTACAGAACAAAATTATATTCTAAATGCGAATAAAAAATTTTATCAAATACGAAATGAAAAATGTAACAATGATAAAAAAGATTTATTTTACAACAAAAAAAAAACGAATTATATGAATAGCGAATTTAAAAAAATTTACTCGATCAGGCAAATTCACTCGATACAGTGAATAACAAATTTTATTTATATAAAAAATAAAAATAAATACAGAACATTATTCACAAAACTTTCATTTGATTAGCAAATTGCTTAATTAATTGATTAATATACAAAAAAAACTTTCAACTACCCGATAAAAAAATGTATTCGCATGAAAAAGAAATATTTTTCTGAGAGGATTTTTATTCCAGCAGTGAAACGGATTTTTGCGAACGTGTAATCAACTAAATATTTTTGCAAGTAGAAAAATAGTATTCAATTAACGAATAAAAATTTTATTCGAATAAAAATTAATAAACGACTCAGAATTACAAATTATATTCAAGCGAGGAAAATTATTTTGTCAAATCCTTTAACACGAATAAAATTCTTATTTAAACAACGAATAAAAACTTTATTTGATTATCCAATTTATTCGGTATAACGATTAAAATATTTAATATAAAAATTAACAAAAACTTAAACTAAGAAAAGTAAGTCTGCAGCAAAATATAAATTAGTTGAACGACGAATAAATTTTTTTCGAATAATTTTTTTTAATTATTCGAATAACTACTAAAACAATCTTTTATGCATGAACATTATTTATTGGAGAAAAAATTGCAATAAAAAGCCAATTAATAAAATTTTATCAAATACGAAATAAGAAATTTCATTACATTGATTTAATAAAATAAGAATAAGAATTTAATTTACGAGTAAGTGGCTGCTCGGTCAGGGCAAGAACCAGCATTTGGGTAACTGGCACTCCAGATTTTTGTAGGATGTGCGGGGATGAAGAAGAACCAGAAACAATTAAACATGTTATTTGTCACTTCCCGAAGCTGCAACGTCATAGGCTTAGATGGCTGAGCAGACGTTACCATGAAAGCATTACTGATATCGGGAAGTGTAAACTAGAGGACATCACGGGCTTCATCATAGGAATTCGGTGGCTCAAGGACGGGTAATAAGGTCACTTCTGACTATAAAAGGGGGGTAAATATTACTGTTTGGGCAATAGAAGGGAATCACAAGTGGAGTGGAGGTGCGGTATAGCACCACCCTTCCTAACCTAACCTAACCTAATTTACGATTACTTTAAGACTTTACTTTATTATAAAATAAAAAATTCTCTATTAATGGAATAAATTTTGTTCTTCGACCCTGGTATTTTCGCTCGAACAGCTTTGAGCGTTGTAATTGCAGCATATTACAATTTTTATAACCCTGCTGCATATTCGCTGTAGGGCGTATGATTATTATTGAACTCTTCGCAAATATCACTCATACGTCTCTGATATGAATTTGTTTTGCTGCAGCACTTTTTTAGTTTAATAAAATTTAACTACTAATTCCATTTTTAAAACAGCCATTACAATACACAAGAAATTTATATCCAATTTATGCAAAAATCTTATTTCTAAACAATTGAATATGTTCCTGTTTAATCTTCAATTCAAAGATATTTACAACTAAATAAAAACATTTTAATGTTAAACCTAAAATAAAAGGTCTTAGTTATATTTATGTATTCCAACAGCTTCTGTTTTGTTTTACTTTTCCGCAACATTAAATTTTTATTAGAAAAAGTACACACTTATTAAACAATTTGTGCTTGTATTTGCATTTTCATTAGCTTAAGAAACTTAAATAGAAAATGGATTTGGTACACACTTCCTTTGTGCGAGTTCATTTTGAAAATATAGAAACAAAATCTGGTGCCAAAATTTATTTTAAACATAAAATTACAGCAATCGATTTTTGTTGTGGCCCTGAACTTTTTATTTTTATAAAAAAAAAAACCCTTCGCTGTGTTGGCCAGCCAGGACATAGCGATCTCTTGGCTACAATTCTTTAACTTAGTCAACAAATCTTAAGTCAACTGCAAACATTAATTTACAGCTTCACTTTGCTGCAATCTAGGTAGAAACTGCAAGTCTGATTTGTAATTTAAAAAAAGTAAATATATATTTAGTACATATGTTTATATGTACAAAACTTCCTTTCTAGTATCCATCGATTAGTTAGGAAATCCTTAGAGACATTTTTAACTAAACACATACTCGTACAAGTGCTTGTCTGGCTCACAAATACTTATCAATGAATTTTCAAATATGTTTGTAGCTCTTACACAACTTCAATTCAATTCGAAATGCATGTCATGACCCAGGTAATATAATGTCAATTTTAATGTCCTGCTGAGAGTTGTATGTTAAAGTTGGAAAGAAAAAAATCCCTAGCTGTGTTTGGCTAATGCCAACATATGAGAGTGTAATTTTGCATTAGTTTGGGTCATGTGCATACATTCAACTCTAATAATGCTGCCTTAAATATTACAATTGATTGGCTAACATCATGTTCTAGTTTTATACTCCAATCATGTTTGCATGCATGTGCTTGCTCTTGAATATTTAACACAAACCCTACACACACACACACACATTTAATGTGTCATTCCGAACGTGCTAATATGAAGTTGGTATTTAATGGTCATAGCATTCCCGTAGATGGATGTACGAGTATGTGTGTTTGTGTACGGGTACAGAGATATATTGACATTTTTATTTAGGAATTTAATGGGTTATAAATATAACCACTGGATGGCTAATAATAAGTGCTATTTAAATGCATGGATTTAAAAATTGCATTTACAAGTCAGAGAGAATGTAAACTAAAGACTTATTTGAGTTGAAACAATTGCAATGACAATAGATAATTTTTAATAGTTTTTAGCAAAGTTGGAATATTGTGTTTATGTAGTTAACGTAGTAATTGATTTTGAAACTTCGAAAATGTCAATAGAGTATTATTGCAAAATGTAGGCCTTAAAGCATTGTGCAATCTAAACACTTTTACTCCAGAGTAGTTTAGCGTGTGATTCTCATTGAATTTTTCAAAAAAATATTACTTATACGACCGGGGTTAGCGTGTCTATTGCCATGCCAACTCATTATAATTCGAATAAAATTCCAAGTAAAATAATATTCGATTAATAGATGAAATTTTATAAACATGCGATTAATCGAATAAAAAAATTATTCGAATAAAAATATATAGCAAAAATTAAAAAAATAATATAATAAATTCAAGTACCATCCAATCGATGGAATACAAAAAAAATTATCTAGAATAATGATATGTATAAAGCAAAAATAAAATAATGTTTGGTTGAACATTTTTAATGATCGAATAAATTTTAAAATCATGCGATTAAATAAATAAAAACTATTATTAAAATAGAGATACAAAATAGAAATAAAAATTATTATTATATAAAAGCTCATGCAATAATTAAAAAAAAACTTACACGAATAATCGTATGTAGTTAAAATAAAAAATATTCGAACAAAATATTCGAAATAAATTCAACATTGTTATACTCGTATATTTTTTTAACATAAGTATTCACTTCTTAAATCTAGATTTAATAATTAGGCCCAACCAGTGTCAGGCACAAAAATATTTTCAAGCAGTTTCATCTGGAGTGTTGAGTAATCGAGCCGTAGTGTCTCTCGTTTTTAAGCGGCTGTGTCCAGTAAAATTCAAGATGTTACGAGCAAGGGGATTAGGATGGGACTCGAGTTTTGTTAAGTATTTGCCTGCGTATTTTGCAATTTTTTCAATCACTAGTGGCATATTTAGATCACGATTCTCTCTATATATTAGAAGCTGAAGCAGTACCCCATAGCATAACATTGATATATAGCAGACATAAAAATTATTATAAACGAATAAATTTAAAGATCACGCCATAATCAGATCTTTTTAAAAATAATGTCATTATTCGAATACAAAATTTTATTCGAATAAAGATACATAGCAAAAACAAAAAACTTTATGATCATCAAAAAAATTCAAAGATCATGCAATCAATTGAATAAAAGCCAATTATTCGAATAATGATATAAATCAGAAATTAAATATATTCGAATAATCTAATAAGTTCCAAATTTTATGAATAACGCGTCGAGATAATCAGTGGAATAATAATTCATAGCAGATATAAAATATATTCTAATAACCAAATAAATTTTTAAATCATTCGATTAATCGATTAAAAAATGTATCTTATGAATGATATAAAGCAGAAATAAAAAATATTTTTATAATCACTGAAATAATAACATATAGTATACATAAAAATATTATATTAACCAGATAAATGTTAAGATCATGTGATGAATCGAATAAAAAATTATTCGAACAACAATATGTAGCAGATATAAAATAAATTTTATACAGCAAATAAACTTTAAGAAGATGCAATAAATCTTATAAAAATAATTAACGAGAATAATTTTAGGTGTCGTAAGTAAAAAATAATCGAATAATAGAATAATCAAATAAGTTGTAAAATCATTCGATCAATTTATAGCTAAAATCATTGAAATAATCATATATAGCAGATATAAAAAATTGTATATAAGAGAATAAATTTTACAATTATGCAATTAATCGAATAATAGAGAATTATTCGCATAATGATACAGAGCAGAAAAAATTATTTCAATAATCGCATAGAAAATATTATTGAAATAATAATGGCGGAATTAAAAAATATACGAATAATCAAATAAGTTTCAAATTCATTCGATTAAACGAAGAAAATAATCATTGGAATAATGATATGTAGTAGACAATAATGTTTTAATAATAAGATCAATTTTAAAATTCCGCGATTAATAGAATAAAAAAATTGTTCGAAAAAGGATATATAGCAGATACAAAATAAATTCTGCTAAAAAAATAAATATTAAGGAAATGTGGGAAAGTCAAATAAAAAATGTTTTCGTATATTGATTTATAGCAAAAATAAGAAATATTCGAATAATCGAATCAGTTTCAAAATCATGTCATGAACCCAAAATATCAAAAATCAAATATATTTTAATAATCGAATAAATTTCACGACCATGCGATTAATCGAATAAAAAAATTATTCGAATAATGATATATGTGCATCAGAAATTAAAACTTTTCTAATAATTGATTAAAAATATTCACCCGTACTGCGTATGTCGATTCGAATATTCACACATTTAATTTAATCTCGAAAAAAATTCTCGTACACGAATAATCGACTCGCCATACAGGTGATTATTTGAGCAATTTTATAAAGCAGACATTAATGAACGATCGAATAGTTAATTAATTTTAAAATCATACGATGAATAGAATAAAAAAATACATTCGAGTAATATTAAATGAATAATCGTTAGCAGCAATTAAAGAATTTTCGAATAATCGACTAATTTTAAAATCATATCAATGAATACAATAAAAAATATATTCGAATAATGATATAAGAAAATTAATAATAATACTCGTACATTGTTGAATAATCGATAAATTTTTATTTAAAAAAGTCATATTAACAAACAAAACTTGAAACTGCAACAAATTCTCATAAAAAATTGCAGCAAATATTAATGAAACTTTAATTTGGGTATACAAGTACTAGTACCTGCTGTCATGGTATTCTCATTCAAATAAAATGTATTTGATTATTTCAAACTTTGTGCAGTTTTTATGCACAATAATTTCCTTTCACTCTGAGCGTATTTACAAGTTCTCTTTGTCAACTCTTACAAACAGTCGTTGTACGAGTATCTTTAAAAAAATTCGTCTTCGCAATATTTAATCCTTTTATATGCCATTAATATTAAAATAAGTAAATACACAAACGCTACAAAGAAAGCACAAAATATTTATAATAAATGACAACAAGATTATGAATTTAAGAGCAGACTATAACGTTAATACTTGTAATATTTATGATAAATGACTAAATTCGTTATTTATTTATGAGAACTTTCGTAACTTAAACCACATTTGTTAAGGCAATGCCTCATATATGTACTCGTACATGCACACAAAGTCTAGTTAGTTAGTGAGTTTTTGTTAAACCAAATAACCTCAAGCAAAAAAAAAAAATCGACAAAAACAAACAAGTCATTTTTCACACAAAAATAAACAAAATTATATGTGCGTAAGAAATTCTAGTTAAAACACATGTAAATATATTTATGTCTGTTTACAGTTTGTGCAAACAAAAAATAATTTTTCATAGATAATTCTAAGTAGCTTTATAAAGCCACTTATGAAACTCAACTACTTAAATGAATAGAACAGACATAAACTTATAAACAAAAACTTAAGCATCCATAGGGAAAAAGAGGAATATAAACACACAAAAATCACATACTGCTAATAAACGCACAAGCACACGCACACAAACACATGAGTGTAATTTATCATAAATATGTGGAAAACCCGACAACAACAAGTTCACACTTTTTTTCCATCTCTAAAAACAGCAACAAGAAAGTCTAACGTGTCTTAAAGTACTTAAAACAAAAGCATACAAACAGGCTGAGACTAAAAAAGAGAAATTATATTTTTGAAAAAGTGTTTTCGTGTGTATATTTATGTATATTCTTTGTTTGTCGGTTTTTTGGTACCATTTAGCATACAACAGAAACAGTGATAAATGTTTGTTGTCTGAAGTTTAATCAGAAATGATATATTTCAGTACTTTGGGAAAAAGTACTTTTTTTAAACTGTTTCAAAAAGGATGAATACAGGTAAAAACAAATTGCTTTTTTAACAAATATTCTTAAAAAACAAGATGACTTGCTTAAAACAGAACTTCCAACACATATCACATACACTTTTATCATTTATTTTAAAGGTAATTTATGCCAAAAGTACTTTTTTCACAAGATTCCTTCGAAAACAGTTTACCCCGAAGGCAATCTTTTCAAAAATTATTTTTCCCTCGAAGGAAATTTTTCTAAAAAGAGCTTTTTCCATTTTCTAGAAGTACTTTTATTTTTTATTTTATCAAAAGCATATTTTTCAAAATCTAATTTAATGCAAAGCCTACTTTCATTTAAAAAGGACTTCTTTCAAAAAGTATAAATTTTTCAATATATATTTTTTGCAAATTAAACATTTTTTAAAAGTTACTTCTTCAAGAATTATTTTTTAAGAAATATTTTTTCTTAAAATTTACTTTTTCAAAAGATAATATTAGTAGACGTTTTCCTCAAAAGATATATTTCTCAAAAAGTACATTTTTCACAAGGTACTTTTTACGAAAAGCAGTACTTTTTTAAGGTACTTTTTTAAAAGGTACTCCTTTTTAAAGGTATGTTTCTTAAAAGGTACTTTTCGTAAAAGCTTTTTTAGCATACAATATTTCTTCAAAAACTACTTTTCGGAAAAGGTACTTGTTAAGAAAAAGTACTTATTGCAAAAGGTACTTTTTCCTAAAAATTCATTCTGCCAAAGGAATTTTTCGAGAAAAATGTTTTTGTGAGGTACTTTTTCAAAAGGTACTTTTTGTAAAGGTACTTTTTCAAAAGGTACTTTTTGTAAAGGTACCTCCTCAAAAGGTACTTTTTGTAAAGGTACTTTCTCAAAAGGTTCTTTTTCAAAAGGTACTTTTTCAAAAGGTACTTTTTCAAAAATAAGTACTTATTGCAAATGGTACTTTTTCCGAAAAATTCATTCTGTCAAAAGAATTTTTTTCAAAAAGGAATTTTTTTTGTAAGATACTTTTAAGCTTACTTATAAGCTACTTTTTCAATAGGTACTTTTTCAAATAGTACTTTTTCTAAAGATACTCTTTCAACAGATACTTTCTTAATAAGTACTTTTTCAGAACCTGGTTTTTTCAAATTGTACTTTTTGCAATCGGAATTTTTTCAATATGCATTTTTCACAAATTTCTATTTTCTTTTTTTAAAGGTACTGTCTTAAAAAATATTATTTATTATATTATTATTTTCAAATAGTACTTTTTTCACAATGTACATTTTCTCAAAAAGTACTTCTTTGCAGAAGGTACTTTTTCCAACCTGTACTACTTCAAAACGTACTTTTTTAGAAAGGTTCTTCTTGCCCAAGAACATTTATTTCAAAAAGTAATTTATTCAAAATGTACATATTTTGCCAAAAGATTCCACGGAGTCTGAATCACTTCTTTCATAATTTACTTTTGTTTTCAAACTTTTCCAAAAGGTAATTTTTCAAAGATATTTTAAAAAATAAAATTTACTTCCACATAAATAATTTTCTCAAGACATCTTTTTATTGTGAGAGTTTGTATTAATAGATCTCCTTCTGAACTGTATAAAATTTTTGATGTTATTCACAAATTTTTATTGTAATTTTTTTGTAGTTAAATTCTTTTCAAATACTTATTTAAAAACATTAATTCCCACTGTCTTACAAATTTTTTTCTTTATTTTATGCATTTTTATGCAGCCTCATTTTATGCACTACACAAATAATCTGATTATCTGCTGTTAAATTCATTGAAATTATTATGAATTCTCAAATATTCATATTATATGCCAACCATATGCCAGAACATCTAGGAAGTGATTTTCATATTTTAATAATTTCATAATCATATTTGCATATGTGAAATATGTACTCGTATATTCTATTCCGTTTTGCTGCTAGTTAACTCAATTTAATGCTTCAACGCTTTCGATAACACCATACTTAACATGATGATTACATTTTGGGGCTGAATGCAGAAAGATAAAATAACTATTTTGTGTTAAAAATAAATTGGATTTCTTGAAGGCTAAGAAAATCTTTAAAATATTATTTAATCTTGGCATAGTTTTAGGGGCTCTTCAGGCAAATTTTAAAATTTTTCCAGATATTGCTTAGGTGATATTTAAGCTTAAGCAAGCTGTGTGAATAACTCCTAATATTGTGTTCTACTTAGAAGTTATTCAACTATAAAATTTAAGTTATAGCTGTTTATGTTTGACTTCTTTCTAGCGAAAGTGCTTGACAAAAGCTGTGGTTTAAAGTTAACCGCAGTTGTAAATGTGACATTAACATACTCGTACATGATGCTGAAAGATGGTTGCTTCTTGAGTTGGCATATGGAACATCTTGTGGCAGATTGATTGGTTCAAATAAGAATTATGAAATTTCATTTGCAAGAAGATTGTATTTGTACTTAACACCAAAATTTATTAATTATTCTTTTTATACCTAAATCAGCTAAATCCAAGCCATGTGCATAATGTGCGAGCTTTTATAAAAGAACTTTCTGCTTTTACATCTACGAGAGCATAACAACCAATCAGATCTCGACGATAACAATGCTTGCTACTTACTTTGCAAAAGAAAAAATACCAAATTGCAAGAGCTTTGAAAGCTGTTTAACTCAAATGAAATTGCCAGAGTATGTGTGCTTGGACGGAGCTGGTGTAAATATAGAATAGAGGACGAGCCTTGACGTTGAATTACGGTTAGGAGAACATGTTCGTAACTTTGTGAATGGAACACAAATTTTTGGATAAAAATTCGCTATTTTTAATCATGATTGCCCAATATTTCTTTATTAAAAACTAAATGCACCAAAGCACACATTAGCTGTGTTCACAAAAACAAAACTTCCAAAAGGTAAGAGAAAAACATTAAAGTTGCGATAGAGAAACTCAAAAACAATGAAAATGATAACACATTTTTTGCTTGCATAAGCATGAAACAGATCAAAGAGAGCTTTTAAGAGCTTTAGAAGCTTTTACCAATATTTTGCCACATCCTTAAGCAACTGCAATAGAAAAGTTATTTTTTATATACAAATTGTACATTCTGGCCATCAGTACAACTTTTGTGAAGAGTGTCTTAAGGTTCTCGTAGGAATTAAAGGGTTAAAAAAAATTAAAGGATTTTTGGAAATTTTGATTTGCTTTAAACTAAATATTCCGCAATGCTTGATCGTGGCAATTTTTACTGAAACATCCTAAACCTCTCAATTTTAAAAATAGCACGGCATATTGCAAATCAGCAAGTTCAAACAAACCGATGAGGTGTACTCAACAGGGCCACTGCTTTTACTTTATTAAGCTTCCCTTAGTCTTTAGTTTACAACAAGAATCTCCTACCAAAATTCACTTAACACATGCAGACAAAGTGATTAATTTTGTTACTTAATCCTGCTGTTTATATTTCCAGCTGTCATTTTGTCTTTGATCTTTCCTTCTTGTCCTGCTGGAGTATTAAATGCATTTTTTTCTGGCTTGTTAATTTATTTTGTTTCGCTCTCTATTCGTTTTCTTTTATCCCAGATTAACTGATATTTGTAGCAATGATTGCGACTTTAAACGATTTAAACGCAGACTTACTCACCCCTCAAATTGCAAGTATTAAAAATTAAAAGGACATATTCTTACACCAGCATTCCTTGTCATCTTACACACAAAAATTGTTTCGCCCTTTCAGTGTTTAAAACGAAATCGTGTGTATCTCTTTTATTTTATCCAGTGTTTACAGTTTATTTGCTTTGATTACCGTTGACAAGTTTTTTTTTATTCATTTCGCCTTTTTTTTCAATTTACAGTTTCTTACTTAATGTTGGCTTTCAAGGCACAACATCCTTCATCAGTTTCATTATGGTTTGGTGTGGGTTCCTGTTTTTTAATAAATGATTGCTATTGGGTGCTTTCAGTTTTTTTTTTTACTTTTTGTCGTTGTTCGGTTTTTCTTATGTTTTATGTGAAATGGATATGAATTTTCTTGATTTCGCTGTATATTTTATTTATTTATTCTTACGCTACAATAAATATCTTATTGCTAGCAGCACAATTCTTAAGAATTGATGATTATTTACATAGGATATCTTTTTTTGGATTTTATTTTAATTTTTATTGAATTTTGCCAGAGAAAAAATTTCATTGTCTGGATATTTATAGCAAATCAACAAGGGATTTCATTCCTTTTGAGGAATTTCTATTTTGCAAAGAAACTTTTTTTTAATTAAATGAGATATATGAATACTTTAGTCAAATGGCTTAAGAGCTGGAGATTTTCAGTTGTCTTAAAGGAAAATTCATCAATTTATTTCAACGTTAAAAAAAAAATATATAAGTCTCAAGAGAGTAGACTTTGCATTACGACATGACACTACTGGATTTATGAAAACTGAAAAGTATCAGGTCACTTGCATCAACTGTAAGTGTTAATTTTGTATTTCTCAATTTGGTTTACTTGTTACTTTTTTAAGGTTCAATTAAACGTGCCATAAGCCTGACCATACAAAACAGCTGTTCGAACCAAACTTATGGGCAACACTGTATTTGATTACAGCTGATTCGCTTTAACGCCAAAGCTATATTAGGAGACCCAATTGGGTCCATTGTGATTTAATTTGTTGACTGAAAAAAGTTTCCACTTATACATACAACATCCCTAAGATAGGCAATAAATTTAAAAATTCCGTATACTTTTCTTTTGAAAGTCCGTACTAACAAATGGAAATTTCTTTATGAAATTTACCAACCTGAATTTCTGTAAGTTTTTTTACCTGGGAACCTGAAATTCCTTAAGAACTCCGTACCAGGCTTTTCATCAAATTGTAATGAATTTTAAATTTTTTAGGCTTAAAGCCTGGTACGGACTTCTTGCGAAATTTCACATTTGTAAATTTACATTTATTTCTACAGAATAAAAAAATAATCGTTTAGCCTTTTGTGTAGAATTGTGTTTGTTTGTTTCATATTAAAAATTTTGCAAAACCCTTTTGCCAACGTTTTAAAGTTTATCCCTTATAGTAGAACTACTCGTACTTGTACCTTTTAATATTGCGTAATCGTAATTAACATGGCAGTTCTCATAATGAAATGCAATTTTTTTTTGTTGGTCATAAATCAACTTTTAAATTACGCACACACGCATTTACTCACGCCTTAACCTCCCTTACTAGTGCAAACCCCGTGATATTATCAAAGTTCTTATCTTCAAGCTCTTACCTAACACAATTCAAAACAAATAAAAAACAAGCATTATGATGGGTAAATAAAACTCATGAATAAAAACTCTGCATTAAATAGCAAAACAAAAGATGGGAGGAATTACACGCTAAAGTTATAAATTATTAAGCCACCCCTGAAAGAATACGTAGTATAAAAAATAAAGTGCGAAACGCGAAATTAAGAGATTAAAATCTCACATTTATAAATAGTTGCAGTTGTGTAAGAAAACCAACAACTGAAAATTATTATTTGAAGAAAACAAAAGGAAAACTCAATCATACAAGAAAATAAAGGGTGTAGTAAAAATAGAAATAATTATTTTAATAAAATGCTGCTAAATAAGCCGCCAAAGGAAACCATTGGCCTTTGGACATCAAATATAGTATATGAAATTATGAAGTCATAGAATTAATTTAAATTATGATTTCATATTTGCCAATAGATGTGATAGAAAGAAGGGCCAGGTAGAAGAGGATAAGCCAGGGGAATGTTCAGCAGTTTTTAAGCAATTTTTATTCACAACTCCTTCCTACTAAGCTAATACGGATAGAAATTACAAAAAAAAATTATTTGTTTTTGGTTCAGCATGTCTAGATGCATTTCAACACATTAATAGGCTACAACCACAATTCGAAAAAACTCTCAGCAAATTGTTCAGAACTACGAGTACAAAACTAAAATCTTAGTACTCCATGATTGTAGTTTTGTAATTCTGAAAATTTGTTATTATATATTAAGCCTGGTGCAAAGTTTTTACGGAATATTTCACTTTTGTAAATTTACATTTATTTCCACACGGAAAAATAATCGTGTAGCATTTTCTGTAGAATTATGTTTTCATATACAAAAATTCGTTAAATTTTGAATTTACTACATACAAAAACACTTAAAATTAATTACAATTTGATGAAAATTAAAAATGTCAACAACTCCGTAACCAATCAATTGTCTGAACATTAATTTTTTCTTTCACTTGACTGCAACAAGTCCCACTTGTATTTATAACATCCCTAAGGTAGGCAATAAATTTCAAATATTCCATACACTTTACTTTTTCTTTAAGAAATTTACCAACCCGAATTTCTGTAAGTTTTTTTCATACATTTCATATGGGAAACAGAATTTCCGTAAGCACTCAGTAGCAGACTTTAAGTTTTGATATTTTTCCCAAAATTAAATATTAACTTGTTTAAAAAAATATTAATTGTTTTAAAAAAACACATTGAAATTGCTTTTTTCTTATCTACATAAATCACCCTTTACCTTAAATTATTAAATTTCACTTTTAGTATAACAGCTTAATCTCCAAAGCTTTCGTTTATATATTTTTCTTTACTCCAAAGTTTCGCACACTTTATTTCCTAAATGCATTTATTTTGCATTTTAAGTAGCAAAATAAATGTTGCTTATAACAATTGTTGCTGTGAGGGGTGGTGGTTGCTGGGCAGTTGGTAGTTTATGGCTGCATAAGCATTTGTAACCGGAGATTTATTTTTCTTGTTATTCTATGCAAATATTTGCAATGACACGTCCCATTTACACTATTGCATTAAGATTTAATATTAAAGATAATACAATAAATAAACAGCGTTAAGGGATAGAGATAAAATAACCAGCAATGAATAATAATAAAAATAAGAATAATCCAATTAAACCACTCGAAAAAATATATAAATAGAAACAAAAATTACATAAAAGGAATTTTTAATTGTAGTTTTTGGGGGGGGGGGGGGGAATTGATATTTAATGTTTTTCTTTTCAAAGTAAATAACTGATTATAAACAAATATTTAGTAATTAATTTTAGCTTATGCATATTTAAAGAGATACAGTGAGTGTGTGAGAGAGCGATAAAGAGTGGGAGAGAGAGAGAGGGGAAAGGAAACAGTTAGTGGTAGGGAAACAATAATAGCTTTATTATTATTTGCTTTATTTGAAAACATTAGCATACTTTTAGGTAATAGTATTGGTTTATGTACGTATGTGTGTGACTGTTAATTACCGTAAACAGAATAATTATATTTCTTGACTTTTGTATGATCATCATTTGCGGTTAAGATTATTACATTTGTAGTATAGAATTATTTGTTTTTCTCATTGAATATTTTAATTAATTCACTATTATGGTAAGTAACTTTGCAAAAATCTTTAAAAACTTAACTCTAACTTCAAGTTCCAAAAAAAAAATATGCCAAAAATTTTTATGAAATTTCTCGTTTGTTAATTTACTAAATGCAAATTTCTACACGGAAAAATTATCGTGTAACCTTTTGTGTAGAATTATGTTTGCCTACATAAAAATTCGTTTATTTTTGAATTTACAAAATACAAAAATTAATTACAATTTGATGAAAACTAGAAATGTCAAAAATCCGTGACCAACTAATTGCAGGAACATTAATGTTTGTTTGAGTTGACTGCAAAAGTTCTCCACTTATATTTATAACTTCCATAAGATAGGCAATAAATTTCAAAAATTCCGTGTATTTTTCTTTTGAAAGTCTATACTACTCATAGCAAATAGATACTTCTTTATGAAATTTACCAACCTGAATTTTTGTAAGTTTTTTTATGGGAACCTGAATGTCCATAACAACTCTGTACCAGGCTTTAAAATGGAACTCAAAAGTAAAATTTTTGAACTTCTCATTGATTTAAATGAAAGTTTAAGATAATATCCCTAGTTTAAGACTGGTATGGAGTTCATACGAAATTTCAGGTTCTCATACAAACTGTATGTTAAAAAAATTATGGAATTTCAGGTTGGTAAATTTCATAAAAAAATTTCCATTTGTTAGTACGGACTTTCAAAAAAAACTACACGTAATATTATTTTTTATTTTTAAGTTATTGCCTATCTTAGGGATGCTATAAATATAAGTGGAGACTTTTTTCTGTCAACTGAAATAAAAATTAATGTTCCTGCAATTATTTGGTCACGGAATTTTTGACATTTCTAATTTTCATCAATGTGTAATTAATTTTTGTGGTTTTGTGTGTTGTAAATTCGAAAATAAATGAAATATGTGTGTATGGGAACATAATTCTACACAAGAGGCTACACGATTATTTTTCCGTGTAGAAGTAAATGTAAATTTACAAACGTGAAATTCCATAAGAACTCCATACTGGGCTTAAAATATAAAATTTAAAAAATTTTAGTATATTAATTTTTTATGTTATTTGAAGGCATTACATGATTATAAAATTTTCAGAGAAACTTTTATTGTTCATAAAATTTTGTTAAAACTATATTTTACAAAACTGAATTTAAATAATACAAATAAAGCAAATGTAGTCTCTCTTAAAATTTAAATATTAACCAATAATAATTTTTTTAAGTGCTCTAGCACTCCATAGAAACCAATTGTTTTCCTCAGAGGAACAGAAATTCAAAAGTATTTGTTTTCTTTTAAGCAAAATTCAATTAGCAGGATAAGAATTTTTTTTTTATAATTGCCACAAACTCATACTCCTTGCAGTCTATTAAACTACAAGATTTGCTTCCTCAATGTAATGAGAACGATGAGTTAAAATACTCTGTCAGATGGCAAACTGTGGAAAAAAAGTTTACAGCTCCTAAGAGTATGCTATAGATTTTAAAATATTGAACACATTCAAAGACAAACACTTTTTGCAGCACACCTCTAAGCTACTAAATACTCTGTGTCAAAACCAAACAAATTTTTGCATAAAAATCTTGCACATAAGCACACACTCGCAAGTTGGAAAAATTTATATAAATATTTTTATATAATACGAGTAAAATAAAGTATGTAAAGATATGAAGGAAACTAAACTAAACCGAAAACCATTATGCATTTAACAAGCAAATAACTACAAGACAGGCTAATAATATGCACCTACATACACACACACACACTCACACACACAGCTACTCATATACATACGCACAACATTGAAATGAATACCCGTACATGACAGAGAAGAAGAGCAAACACCAAGCAAAACAGAAAATTTTATATATACTCCTACAAATATATACAAATGTATATAGAGAGCTGAAGTAACCATAAGCAACTGGTGTTTTATACAAAAATAAACCACACACACACACACTCACACTTACTCACTGACATTTTAACTGGCAGCAAACCACTGTAGTGTTAATATGCAAGCTATACTAAGGAACACTAAAGGTATTTTAGTTTCCCTCTGCCTGGCAAAAAACCAGAACAGTAGGATTCTATTATAAACTTCATATGAATACTATATATTGTTTTACCATAGAATAAAACCACCAGTATAAACATGGCGTATGGTTTTCTATATTAAAGTGGTTTTGCTGTGACTGAACGGAGCCAACCATTCAAGGTAACAATCCGGCTTAAGGCTGACAACAAAAAAATAATTGTAATCACATTCTAAATAAGTTTCAAGAGCCCGTTCTTTTTATGTTTCTAAAAATTAAAATATATATATATATAAATTTCCCATAATAGAGAGAATATTTTTTGAGAGAGCAAAAAACAACAGTTAAAAAATGAGAGAGGAAATTAGAAGCATAAAAATTGCAAGAGAATTTAAAACGATTTGTTACTCATTGGAAAGAAGGGTAGTTTTGCTGGGGAAATATTTCTCCTTTAAGAATGACGTCATAAAACAGGATATTCTAGAAGGAGAAGGATAAAAATGAAATATGACTTATTTGGCAAAACAAAAGTTAGTGTTTTTTATGAAATTAAAGGTTTTGTTGTAAAAAATGGTCTGCAGCCAATTGCAAAATAAGTGATTTTAAATCAAAAGCAAATGGTCCTTGTCTTGAAATATTTTTTTTATCAGGACTAGCAAAAGACTTTTTCGGGGAAAGTATGGAATGAAATTTTGTAGGTTTTCTTAAAATCTGATGCAGTATTGTCATCAAGTCTGTGACTTTTTCAATAAAAAAATAATTTTTGGATAAGAAATCACTTTTTTTCAACTCAATGCCGTTTGAGCTCTATACAATTTGTCCAACGTTTCTTTGATTTTTTTTATCGTTGTCAAAAAATTATATTTGATTTTGATTGATAAAAGTAGGTATTTATTTTCATCATAGTTTCATGGTTGGATTCAAAGCTCTCTCCGCCAAGCCATTTGCTCAAGCTTGGGAACAAGAAATAAGTCCAGAAAAAAAGCTGATGAGGGCACACTTGGTAGCCCAATTCATGGACTATTGAAATTTTATATGATGGAGACATAACATGCGCTCAGCCTTGTATTGTCCTAATTGAAAAAAAAAAAACTTTTTTCTTGGTCAAATGCAATCATTTGTTTTCAAATACTCATCAAATTTGCCCCGTAATTTGGGTCATTGATTGTTTTACTTCTTTGAAAGTAGTCAATTTAGTCCTAAAAACTATTGTTATTATCTCCGAAATGACTTGAACGATTTGCTATTCCCGGTTGCCGTGAAGTGGTTATATAACGCTTGGCGAATGTTCTAAAGAACCATTGTTCGATTTCTAAACTATTTCAGCAAAATGTGGAATACATCCTCCCAGCAGATTTATTGTACCGTTAAATTGATTAGGATAGGATCATGAGGAGGTAAGACCCTCATGCCTAGAAAATATTTATTATAATCTTATAACCAAGAGGCAATTTCTGCGTCTTTCCCTAACTATCCAATCGATTCCTATCAAATTCAAGGGACAGATACAACCGCATCTAAAAAGACACAGAAGTTTTAAATTTCGTTTAAATTAGGACCAAGAGATGGAAGGCACAATTTCTGCCTCTCCTCTGCTAGTAAACCGAGATTTATGAAATTCAAAACATAGATAGATATCGGTCTAAAAGGACACACACAGAAATTCCAGTTTTCACGACTTTTTACCATTTTGACATTTTTTTCAATTTGACGATTTTCTCAATTCGACGATTTTTTTTTCAATTTTAGGATTTTTTCAATATGATGATTTTTCCAGTTTGACGGTTTTTGCAATTTGAAGATTTTCTAAATTTGGTGATTTTTTAAGTTAGACGATTTTTATTTATTAAAGCGTTTTCGAATCAATATGGAAGAGCAAATCAAACTTTGAAAAATTGGACAGTGCTACGGAACACTATCTGCACGAATACTATTCGAATTATTGAACTAATAAAAAAAATTATAAAAGTTTCTGGTACAACAAAATAAACAAAATTTTAATTAATGGAATAAAACTAATTTTCTGATATATATAACATTTTTTTCATCTCTACAGCCCGGTACGGAATTTCAGGTTCTCATACAAACTGTATGTAAAAAAAAATTACGAAAATTCAGGTTGTAAATTCCATAAAGAAATTTCCATTTGCTAGTACGGACTTTCAAAAGAAAAGTACACGGAATTTATGAAATGTATTGCCTATTTTAGGGATGTTATAAATATAAGTGGAGACTTTTTCCAGACAACTAAAACAAAAATTAATTTTCATACAATTTTTTGGTCCCGGAATTTTGGACATTTCTAATTTTCATCAAATTGTAATTAATTTTAAGTATTTTTGTGTGTTGTAAATTAAAAAATTAACGAATTTTTGTGTCTAAAAATATAATTCTACACAAAATGCTACACGATTATTTTCCCGTGTGGAAATAAATGTAAATTTACAAAGGCGAAATTACGTAAGAACTCCGTAACCGGCTTAAAAAGGAACATTAACATCTTTATAGAAATATCAGCTTATATATCGTTACCTTAATATAGAAAATATATATATAGTTATATATATAGTTTTTTGTATATTTTGATAGAATAAGCGCTAAAAAAATATTAAATAAATATTTAGGATATGCTATTTCAAAAATTTTTAGGTTGAGAGGTTCTAAACATGGTGATTTGCCTTCAATAAATCAAAATCAACAACTATCTATATTTTATATTAAAGTTCATTGTATTATATTAAGAGGACATAAACAGAATGACGGCGGCACGTCAGCGGCATTACTATGCATCGTATTTCCTTAAAAAAAAACAAATGCTTGGGAATTAGTATGGCAATATAAATAAAAGTATGGCCTAATAAATAAATAAGAAAATTAAAAGAATGCACTGAAATCCAACAACAAAGTCCAACGTTTTTGCCTTTGAACTTCATTATCACGCAAATTTTCTACATAAATGCCGTTCAGCTGTTTATTGCCCACTAACACTTATTTTATGACTCTCTTTTAGCTTAAGATATTTTTCTTGTTTTCTTTGGCGTGATTATTGAAAGTATGAAAAAAAAACCAACAAAACTTTTATACTGTCCATTGGACTCTTCAAACGTACAATCGAAACTGTCATTTCCATTATCGCCAAACACCGAAAGAACATTTATATTTATAAAAAAATGTTTCTTGCCAACAAAAACTTTATTTTTGCAATGGCAGTTTGTCTCATTGTTTGTTTGCGTCAATTTATTGTGACATCTCATTGAAGCACATTGTTGAGCCATGTACTGTGCCAATGGTATGAATGTTCGCTCGCTCCTCCACTTGTTATGGTTATTGTTGGTTTTGTTGTTGCTGTTGTTGCAGGCTGCTGGTATTTTAACATCTTTGTATAAATATTTTCCACTTTGTCATGTTTTATAGAGACAAGATTGATTTTTAATGCCAGTTTGGTTTATTGTTGAACCAGCAATAACAAAAACAACAACAACCATATTTTTATTTTTTTTTCTTCTTGCTGATATACATCGAGTCACTTTGTTGCTTTGTCAAGGGGTCAATTTACATTTCTTTTGCATGAATACATGTGCAACTTAATTAACTGGCTTTCGTTGAAAATATTTTTCCGGATTTTGTCGTAGTGCCAGTGGCAAAAAGCATGATAATGAAAATTAAGTCAATACTGCTCTTTATGAGTTACGATAACAAAGTCGAAGTAAATTTAAGAGTCTGTTTTTGCACAACTTTTATTGAACATTAAGTAAATACAGATTAATGCAGAGAAAAAATATTGAAAAAATATTTTTTTACTGCTAAATTATTTGCTTTAGTTGGTAATCAATGGTGCAGCTCTTTGATTTTGTTTTTCTTGTGGACTTTAAAAAATAAGTTAGATATTATATTTTAATTTCAAGGGCTGTAATTTTCTGTTGAAAATTTTGATGTTTGCTATCGAAAACAGAACTGTCATCACACTCAGTTGTGGGTTTTTAAGCTAAATGGACAATTTAGAAAAATAGTTTCAACACAAGTTGTAATTGTGCAATGTAAAAACTTATTGGCTTTTACTAAAACATCTAAAATCACATTTAAAAATATTGTAGTGCATACTATTAGGAGTGAAAAATATTAATTTGAATTTTTATGCTTTAAGCCTGATACGGAGTTCATACGGAATTTCAGGTTCTCATAAAAAATGTATGTAAAAAATACGGAAATTTCGTAAAGAAATTTCGATTTTCTAGTACGGACTTTTTAAAGAAAAGTACACGGAATTTTGAAAATGTATGGCCTGTCTTAGGGATGTTATAAATATAAGTGGGGACTTTCTATAGTGAACTGAAACAAAAAATTAATGTTTATGTAATTTTTCGCCCCGGAGTTTTAGGCATTTAAAATTCTCATAAAAGCCCAGTACGCAGTTCTTATGGAATTTCACGTTTGTAAATTTACATTTATTTCTACACGGAAAAATAATCGTGCTGCCTTCACTGTAGAATTATGTTTGCATAAACACAAATTCATTTATTTTCGAATTCACAACACCAAACAATTGTTTGAACATTAATTTTGTTTCAGTTGACTGGAAAAAGTGTCCACTTGTATTTATTACATCCCTAAAATAGGCAACAAATTTCAAAACTTCCGCGTACTTTTCTTTAGAAAGTCCGTTCTAGCAAATGTAACTAACATTTATCTTTATGAAATTACCTTATGTTACATGTATTTGGAAGGTTATTCTTTTTATTATCTCATTCGTTTCTCATTTAAATACTCTTCTTCATTTTATTGCTATCGTTCATTCCATTTTTTACCAATTTGCTTTAAAATGTTTTTAAGCGCCTGTGTATATGCTACATAATCCAAAAATTTTACTGAAATAATAACAACCGATTAATGCTTTCAAAAATAGAAAAAATTAAAATGAGAATATCGGACATCTGCATCTATAGAAACGTTAAGTAAAATTAAAATTATACAAAAAAATCAAATATAAATCTCATCAGCAAAATATCCAAACGAGTAAATAATATTGTCGTAACAACAAATGAGCAGCAGCATGAAAGTGAATAACAAAAAAAGCAAACTACACAAACGGACATACCTGGATGCGGAAACAACAACTTTAATAAAGCAGTATAAATGAACAAATGATATTCAATGAATAAATGGATGAATGAATTGTACAAAGGGATGGGCTACATGTATGACTGACTCTATGGCCAATAATAACAACAACTATAAATGAGTGAATGGCAAATGACTGATAAACCATGACAACAATTCCTCCATCTTCAATTTTTATTTCAATGTTTTTCAGCTGAACTGAAAAACAAGGGACGCTGCGATACCCCAGGTTACAAAGCATACACACACACACACACACGTACACATACTTGCACAAACAGCAAACAGTTGTCAAGGATTAAAGGACAAAGGAATTTTAAAACATAAACAGCAGCAGCAACAACAACAACTTTATATCATCGAATAAGCAAATCCACAACTATTCCAAGGCAAAGCAATTGCTGCAGAAATGCGTGACCGAAGCCGTCGTAACCATGTCCATGCAGGCAATAAGGATAATTGAGAATTTAACGAACAAACAAAGGCAAAGTACTCTACAGCTACTTCATCAGCTAGTGAGAATTTGTAAATAAACTGCAATTGAGTGTGCGGTAATAGACCAAACAAAAAAAAAAGAAATAAAGCACAATTTCCACAGCATATTTCGAAGAGTAAGTGTATGAAGTGTTGACAATTTTAAATTTGATTTTGGTTACGCAGCCGAAATGCCACTTTTCAAATTTCTTAAATAACCATTTTGAAACTCCAACAGTCCTACTGTGCCACCTTTGTTTTGTACCATTTAATGTCTTAAGTCCTCCAACCGTTACAGCTTATTTAAATGAATAGACCCGGGAGTTAGTATTTCAACTCCTTTTGATGTATGAATGCCAGACACAAAATGTCACATTGTCATTTTGTGCAGCTACGTCTGTCTACATGCTCTTGCTGAATGTTGTTGTTGAAATGAAATCAATTATTCATGCACTCAACTCTTTACTCCCACTCTAATGGAAGAAAAAAAAACACGAACAACAACGACAAAGCTTTGGCCAACGTTTGTTGTTAAACGCATCTAAAAGTATGCAAAGTATTTTGCTTGCTCGACTGTGTTTAAAGGTATGCAACAGTTTTGCCCTCTTGCTTTGCTTTTGGTTAATAAAACAACCAACGAGTTTTCTGTGTGTGCGTTAGAAGTATATTTAATAGCTCTGTATTTAAGTTTTATGCTATTTTTAAACATAAATACATACATGCATGTTGTCGGCCTGCTGATTCAACTGAGGTTTAATTTATTAGAATTAATTTTTAAACAAAAAATTGACAACATTACAGGCTGAGTAAACTGACTGGCTGATCGATATTTTAAGGGTTTAAATGAAATGATTGGGGGGAAAAGCAGGCAATAAATAAAATAAAAATCAAAAATAAAAGCAAATAAATTAAATGGATGAAAGTGTAGTTAGCTTTTCAAAAAACAAAATCAGCAAAATTTTTAAATTTAAGCTTACTACGGAGTTCTTACGGAATTTCACCCTTGTAAATTTACATTTATTTCTACACAGAAAATATACTCGTATAGCCTTTTGTGTAGAATTATGTTTGCATACACACAAATTCATTTATTTTTGAATTTTCAACATACAAAAACACTAAAAATTAGTTACGAATTGATGAAAATTAGAAATGTCAAAAATTCCGTGACCAAACAATTTTATGAACATTAATTTTTGTTTCAGTTGACTGAAAAAAGTTTCACTTACATTTATAACATCCCTAAGATAGGCAATAAATTTTAAAAATTCCGTGCACTCTTCTTTTGAAAGTCTGCACTAGCAAATGGAAATTTTTTTATGAAATTTACCAACCTGAATTTCTGTAAGTTTTTTTACTTACAGCTGGTATGAGAACGTGAAATTCAGTAGGAACTGCGTACCGGGCTTTAAAGGCAAAATATACAGAATGTGTCAAATTTATTGCATACCTTAGGGATGTTATAACTATAAGAGGAGACCTTTTTCAGTTAACTGAAACAAAACTAAGGGCCATTTTCACAACGAATTAAAGAGAGTTTAAGAGTTTTAAAACTAGTATTTCAATACAAAATACTGGTTTTAAAATCTTAAAATTTACTTTTGTATCGTTGTGAAAATGGCCTTTAATATGAGACATATTAAATTTAACTGAACTAGAGTGAATTTGAGTTCAGTATTTTCCATTCTTTTTGAATGAAATATTTTTATTAGTTAATGTAATTTTCTAAAGAAGAGAAGAAAGAGTAAACTAGACTTTTTAGCTGTTTGAAATACCGGTATTTTTCTGTGCAGCCACGTACTTCATCAGCACCCATGCCTATTTAATAGATAAAAATTGGAAATAATTAACTTAAGCCCGATTAAGAAATTATTCCTGAAAAAAATAATATTCATGTAATTGTTTGGTCACGGCATTCTAGACATTTCTTATTTTTAGCAAATTGTAATTAATTTTTAGTGTTTTCGTGTATTGTGCATTAAAAAAAATAAATGAATTTCTGTGTCTGCAAGGCTTTTATGAAATTGCTTAACGCCAGCGGCAAGTTTTTCCGAAATCTTACAAACACTCTTAAAAGTGTCAATCTTTGTTGATTTTTTCCCCTGATTATCTTTTTTATTTTTCTAAGGCTTTCTTTTTAAATAATTTAATAATGTCTTAGCTTCATTTCACTTTTCCAGACTATTTAAACTGCCATATAAAAATACAACAACAGAAAACAGTAAAAATCAAGCATTCTATGCAACACTCCAGCATATTGTCAATATAAATTATATAGACTCAACTAGACATGTATCACAAAAAAAAGTAGTATAATCTTGTTATAATATCACATCATATCTAATCTAAGATAATGTAATAATGGTGCTTATACGTACGTTTTATTTATAATAAGCAACCTGGTCATATTAAAAGTAAAGGGAGATGATTTTCCAACACTCACCCTCATTCTGTAAAAGGAGAATAAAACACCCTTCTCAGTAGATAGTTTTTACATAATACGATACCCTTTAGAACATATGCTAGAGTTTACTTTGCCAAGCTAAGGTTTTGATAAGCAAATAAGAGATTTAATACCATACTATATGACTTCAAATTGATGGATTATATTATAAAGGTTAATATCTTTTGCAAAAAAAAAATAAATAAATTAATAAAAAATTTTCCTACAGGTTTGTGTTGCTTCACATGAAAAGAAAGCATATTATTTAGTCTCCGTATTTTGTGTTCTCTTTCTTTTTCTTTGTCACATTTCCTTTAGAAATTAAGCCATACAAAAGAAATTATATACAAATTGGCATAGTCAATATATTGCTTCTTAAGCTTAAAATATTAAGATTTAAATTACATTATTATAACTTACAAGGTAAATATTTTCTTTTAAAACTCCCCTTACTCTTACAGCCAACATTCAAGATATTTATAATCAGTTTGTTTTTTTTTAATTCAGCTCAAAAATTTCACTAATTTTCCCCCCAAAATATGCGTGTAATTACACAACAATACAATTGCCCTAAAGTATGCAATGCCTGCTTACGCCATGAACCACAAATGCATTAGGCAACAAAAACCGATTTTGTTGGAATTATAAATGAGAGATGAGTAGAGTAGCATAAGGGCAGCTTTAAATAATACCAATTAATTACCATAAAATGGAGAGTAATGAAATGTTAACGCCAGTAAATGAGTGGGTGATAAATGCCACAGCAAATAAAATTAGCAGTATCAAATTATAGCACACTTTTGGTAATTAAAGGAATTAAGTGCTAGATTCAAAATCACAACCGCTGTGCTTAGTGAAAAAAATCTAAATCAAAGCAAAAGATATCAAAAATTTATTACAAGAGTTTGCTATTGTCTAGATTTTCTTTTGTCTTAAACAAATGGCTAACAAAGTCTAACACTTTACGCTTGATTGTACTTTAATTGAATTGGCAAATAAAGAAAGAAACAACAACAACAACAGCAAACAAGCAGTTTAAATAAGAGTTATAAAGATAAGCCTTTTTTCCTTTTTTCAAGTTTGTTAGTTATTGCAAGCACACCTAAAAGTATGCTTCACTTTCCCTACACCTCTGCTATCAATCATATTTTCTGTATCTGTCCTTGCAGGTAGCTGACTATTCAATTTGTTGTTGTGGTTGGTTTTGTTAGCTTAATGCTCTTCACCTTATTCAAATAATAAGGACATACTCTTTCAATGGCCACTTGTGCCATTGTTTTTCTGGCTAGACATCAATTTTTGTTTGTTGTCTATCCATCTATACATGATAAACATCATTTCATCACTTGACAAAAAACAAAAAACAATCATATACATCATCATTGTTAGACTTTTCTGCTTGTGTAGCTGAGGTAACCTGGGGTCATCTTTTGAGCATCTAATGTCTGTGAAAGGGAAATTTATTTACTTATTTACAGTCTGTGCAATTTTTGAGTTTTCAATTGTAATAAACAATAGCAATGGGGCACAAAATGTTAAAAAAACGAAACAAAAACAAAGACCACAAAAACAAATGCATACTTTAAGGATTAAGACTATGATGAAAATTTTATGGCATAAATTTGGGGATTGTAGTGGCTTTCCTGTCAAACAGTTTTGTTTGATGTTAAATCCCACAACAATATTTAATCATTTTTAACATTTGGCGAAGCTGTGCATAAAATTAAATTAGTTTTATTGCTATTTTGTTCTCTTGAAAATTTAAGCTTTCAATGCAAATTTTATTTTTCTAATATTGAAACAACTAAATTTATTTCAACAAGCTTATGTCGTTTCTCTGCAACTTCTATTTCCCACACATTAGCTAAAACACCAACTAATGAAAATTCTTTCAAATATCTCTACTTAGCAGAATTTGCATATTTGAAAATTTTATAAAACTGTCTAAACTCTGTGTTTGCTTTAATGGCACATGGAACGCATTTTATATATTTCCTAATTACCAGTTTGATATTTATTATCCACTTGCACTAAACGTTAGTACCTACTAAATAAATGCTACAATTTTCGACTACACACATACATATAACCAAATAACATATGGGGAAATCTCTAAAATTTTATCACTCCATTAAAGAAGAGCTAAAAGTAAACCAAAAAAAAACTAAAAACTAGACAAGCATGCAACAACTATAATTCAGAGTGGCAGCAAAGATTTCACTTGTACACGTTAAGCAATAGCAGGAAACCAGCAATCAAGCAGTAGCAAAAAAAAAACTAAAAATAAACACGCCAAACTAAACTAGAAAAATAGATAGATGAGCAGCATATAAGCCAGCCAATACACACGAACTTTTTTTCATGGAAACATCAGGTTTTTAGAGTATGACTTTATAAGCCCACTGTCACTGTATGACCATGTTTTAAGTTTGTCACGGTTAAAATCCTCGAAGTCTTAGCTACGAATATCTTAAAACTTGCCAAAGTCTGCAGTATACAGCATGTATTTAAAAATACACCATAAAGTATGCAACGTATTGTGCATAAAAAATAAAAACCCCAATGTACTCGTACATGGCCAAGGCCTCTTCCTGTCTTTGCTTGTTTTTTGTGTAAACAAAAACAGTTAATTAATTTTAATTATTATTGTTCGAACTTTCATTTTATTTATATATTTATGATTTAATCAGGCTAAAGTTCGTATCGCTTTGTAAGCCAAATTACATGTGATAATTATTAATGAACAAATAACATCAAAGTTAGTTGTAAATATTCTGACAACACATAGTTGAACGGAACAGCCAGCCGTTTTCGAAGGCCACTAAACCTTCATCATCAGCGTTCTTCTGTGTTTGGTCCACTGTGTGTGGTGTCAGTTGATGTAGATTTCTGCCTTATATACGAAACTTTTCTGCAAATGGAATATGTGAATTGGTTTGATTCATCGTATTTCAATTTGCTGAAATGTGTTTTTGTAATGAAGGCCCCAAATTTACCATCACTATATTTACAACAGTCTTACCATTGTCGTTTTTTCATTACTAATTATGCACATGTTAGTTAATTTGCTTATTTTTGTTCTACTTAAGACAAACTTTTTTGGTTTGATACTATAAGTATATTTTTATTTTTAGTTTTTGCCACTGGCCCATGACCATCTATTTAGTTAATTTTAATTATTATTGTTCGAACTTTCATTTTATTTATATATTTATGATTTAATCAGGCAAATTGAAATACGATGAATCAAACCAATTCACATATTCCATTTGCAGAAAAGTTTCGTATATAAGGCAGAAATCTACATCAACTGACACCACACACAGTGGACCAAACACAGAAGAACGCTGATGATGAAGGTTTAGTGGCCTTCGAAAACGGCTGGCTGTTCCGTTCAACTATGTGTTGTCAGAATATTTACAACTAACTTTGATGTTATTTGTTCATTAATAATTATCACATGTAATTTGGCTTACAAAGCGATACGAACTTTAGCCTGATTAAATCATAAATATATAAACAGTTAATATCGACGAACAAGAGCAACTACACTTGCATACATTTTATGACACATATGCTCAACATTTATCCACCAGGATTTTATTTTCGATGTTCGAGTTTTTAAGTGCTGGCTTATAATGTTTGATGCTGCCCCGTGTAGCACAATATAAATTGACACAATCAAATTTTTTTAACCCAAAAACTTCGTTAAAGAATGGCCATAATTTTTTCCTGCCTGGCCATAACCATTTTTAAAACATTTTTTTTTTTGAGCTGGGAAGTTGTTTTTAAACTGGAAAAATTCAAGTTTTCTATAAAAACAATACTTGTGTTATCATGAAGATGTCAGAATAGTCCCGTTAACTGTTTTTTACAGGACAGGCTAATAACTGAACTACCAAGATAGAGACTAGCAAGGAAAAGCCAGTTTTCGTTATTTTTTTTAATGCAGAATGGAACTTGTTTTGAATGGAAATGTTTCGTGACTACACATCGTTACCTTAATATAGAAAGGCCCTAACTAATTTTTTTTTTTTTTTTTGATATCGAGGGTTTTGTTAATTTCAATAGAAGAACAACTAATGTATCGAAAAATTCATAAATCGCGATTTCAAAAAAGTAATGAGTTAGGATCTTTCTATATTAGGGTAACGTTATATGTGCCTATGTGTACTTGAAGAGCCCGATATAAATTTACTTTGCTCAACATGTCTAGTTTTGTTCGCCGGCTCCACTTGTTATCACTTTACCGATATATTCTGTTCACAACTAAATACCATTTTTGGCTTAATGGGCCAAAAAATTTTTGTTCATAAAGTACTTTTTAAAATTATTCTTCTTAATTTTTTAAAATGTTTTTTTTTTCTTAGTAATTTTTGAAATGGTACTTTTTTTGAAAGGCACCAGTTTAAAAGATACTTTTTTTAAAGGGTATTTGACTATTGAAAATGTAATTTTATTGAAAGGTACTTTTTTCAAAGCGCAGTTTTTTGAAAAGATACTTTTTAAAAAACTAACTTTTTTTAAAAGGTACTTTTTTCGAAATGTACTTTTTTCAAAAAGTATTTTTTTCAAAACGTAAATTTTTAAAAGGTACTTTTTAAAATGTACTTTTTTCAAAGTACTTTTTTTTAAAAGGTACTTTTTTAAAGAACTTTTTTTAAAAGGTACTTGTTTTAAAAAATACTTTCTTAAAAGGTACTTTCTTAAAAGGTACTTTTTTAATAGGTACTTTTTTAAGAGGTGTTTTTTTTTAAACGTACTCTTTTTAAAAAGTACTTTTTTTAAGGGTAAAGGTAGTTTGCCCTAGACTTCTATCGAACTCTTTTAGGAGCACGTTTTAGATACAATTCCAAAATCAAGCCCTTGCAATTTATAGGCTGGATTTTCTAAAAAATTTCGTTTCTTAACTTTTCAAATTTGTATGAAAAATAACGAAAATATGTTTCAAAAAAATATTTTTCCATGCAAATTCCAAAACGAAGAAAACTTCTGTATTTACAAAATCTAGGCTCTAAGTAAATTTGATTATAGGTTTGTGTCTAAACCGAGATAGCAAAAGAGTTCGATATAAGTCTAGTTTGCCCTCAGGTCTTTTAGAATTCTGTCTCGAATTTGTAGAGTTAAAATTTTTTATAAAATAAATACCCGTTAAACATAAAATAATTTTAAGCACACATATAAAAAACATGAACTTATATTGGTGTATTTGTTCATGTCTACAATACCCACGACACACAAATATGTTTACTGAAACCGTTTAAATGTTCTAAATTAAAATTTAGCATTGTGCTTAAAATTTATGGGCCTTAGTTATGACTCAAATTGCAAAACATAAAAATGTCACATAAACGTTTTTTTTTTTGTCATTTTTATAACAGAGGAAAACATTTTCCTCTATATTAGTTGCGATAACTTACCACTAAATAAACTAGATACTTTCCCCCAAAATTGCAGAAACTTTCATTAGTCTGTAGTAGAGACGCAGTAGACGTTATTGCACAGGGGAGCAAACATTATTTAACCTTCATCATATGACAATAATCATAAAAATAAATATTTTAACTGTTGCAGACACATTTCTTTTTATTTATTATTTAACTGAAATTTCCATACGCTTTTAGTCGCAGTGAAAGCAATTCGTTTTATTTTTGTCATATATACATACGATACATCCATATTCGTTATAAGAGTTTTGGAAAAGGAAACAAAATTGTGGTTTTTATGTGAGTGTCTATGGCTAAATGTTTTATGCTCAAGCACTTACAATTCTTGTATACTAAAGTTACAAGCAAAAACGAGGGTTCACTTTTATGATTTTTAACATAGCAGTACCAAAATGTATACAACATAATATGGCATATCATATGAAGTCATAATATGAAATGTTATTAATAAAACCCAGACCAAAATAATAATAAAAGAAAAATTAAGTCACCCTCGTATGCGATTGCTTCAATTTTTGAACTATACAGTAAGAAACAGCGATAAATTTTAAAGTTCTTTACTTTTTGTAACACATAAAAGCACGTTTGAATTTACATGTACGCATGTACGCTTAAAGCAAACATGTGTGTATTGAGGAAAAAACACTTGCCCCCAAGGTCCTCTTTATCTCGAGTCATAAATAATGTTTTTCATATGTGATAATGAAAAGGAAAATTTTGTAATAAAAGGCTTATTTGAAATTTGCTAAAGGGAAATTTTCTTTCTCCCAGAAATGCTTAAACCAAAAAAAAACGCTTACCTATTCGGCCTAAAATAGCTAGAAAAGAAGACAATAGCTTAAAGAAGATAATAGCTTAAAGAAGATGATAGCTTCAAGAAAAAAAAATCAAATACTAATGTGATATAACGGCACTTTCTCTCAAGAAATTCCTCATTTATTTTGGTTCAGTTTTTTTGTATTTCTTATAAATAAATACTAAAGTCCAAGCTCGTGAAAGTAGTAAACGAAGTCAAAATGGATAGAAACAGTTCTTTAAGTACACAGGAAATTATAAAAAATGAAGTTTACCACTCTTAAAAATATTCCTATCGCGAAATCACCAGAAAAATCGGAATAAGTCATAATTAATGAATTACCTAACAAATCGTGAGACATACAAAATAAATTACAATGGAGTTACATAGTTCTACAGCTCTGACGCCACAAGACAAGCAAAGGATTCATCGAATTGCACTAAGCATTTTACATCTTAGATTCAGCATTTGGCAAGAGTAAATGCAAGTAAATCATCAATCAATCTGCAGCCCCGAAAAGTGAGAAGAAAGCCTTCATTAAATGCATCTCATCAACACAAGGGCCTTCCATTTCTCCTAAATACCAAAAAAAATAGGCATTTTCCAGCCCTGGAGCTAGTTTTAAATAATTATTTAATGCAACAACAAAAATTTAATTCTCCAGCTCTGGAACCATTTTATTTTTATTCTCAACACCAATCTATGTCTTTCTGAAATATAAAATATATAAAAATAAAAACAAAAAAAAAAACAAATTTTTTATTTTTTTTTATAAAAAAAAAAATTTAGTTTTCCAGCTCTGAAGCCGTTTTCTTGATTTTGCGGATTTTCAATACCCATCTATCCAGTATTCTGACACATCACTCTAACACCGAAATCTACTATAGCTTGTCAGGGGTCTTCGGAAAACCAATCTTATGCACAGACAGACGGACATCGCTCATTCGATTCGACCCTATTCATAAGGACGCAGAATATATATAGAAACTTTATGGGGTCGCGTATGAATATTGTGGAAATTTCACACGGAATGACAAACCTACAAATGCCCTTACCAGTTTTGGTGAAGGGTATAAAAACAGAATTAAATAACACGAGATTTGTTTGAACAAAAAAAAAAACATATGAAGTGAAATGAATTTTTGAATGTATGCGAGTCATTGAGGCTTCAATGCTATAGTTCACATTACTGACATATCCCAATTGCTCATGTCTTCGAGACATCTTAAATAATGGATATGCGGCTCTGGTTAATCGTAAAAGGCAAACTAGGGCAAGTGCAAATATATCTTTGTTGTAATTTTCATGCAAATACTTGCCAAATTACACAATATCGATATCATGGCGTATTTATGCTTTTTCATAAACGACAATACTAGTACATACTCGTATAAACTTTTTTTATGCTCTGTCCTACTGGTCGTTTTTAAAAGTTTTTATTTTTTCATCATTGGGGAAGGGATCAAATAAAATATTTTAAAGCCAACAATGAATATCATTTGACACAATTTGATCAACTGGGTAATAAGCACATGCACTCACACATGGATACATATTGAAAGAATTTTCTATCAACGATGAAAATCTGATTAACTGTCTTGTAGACTCATTTCCCAAAATATACGAATACCACACGAGTGAAGTCTTACATTCATAGTACTTAGTCGTAAGGAGAATGAAAGCAGCTTTAACAGTCTAATGATGACATACGAGTATAAGATGTTCATTTAACCAGATACTTCAGGTATGATTTAATGATTATTGATTTGTTAAGAAGTACATAATATTTATTTAATTAGTTTATTTTCGTTTCCATTTTAGGAATCATAAATAAGCTGTTTAAATACAAAAAACGAGAGATGAATAGAACAAAGAACAAAAATATAAAACAAAGTATAGTGAGGAACAAACGCTGTTTTGCATTAAAAATATAAGAAAATTTATTTTAATTTTAAGCCACATCAAATTGCTTTAAATATATTTAATATTTTATCACTAAAGTTGTTAAATTAGTATTTTCGTATCGCTCCAACAGTGTGTCAGATTTCATAAAATTTATGCATATTTTTTAAACAAATTAAAAATAAATGCAAAAACATCGTTGCCGGCAATGGTCCAAACGTTTACACATTTTAATTGGACATGAATGAAAAATGAATTAATAAAAGCACTTTTGCACAAAGTAAACTATTGTATTACAATAATTTCCATAAAACATAACAAATATTTAAATACAAGTTCTCGTTAATGTTATACAAAGCCACCAAACATGTACTCGTACATATTTCAGAGCAGGATAAAATATTTTATTTACAAAATATTTATTGCAACAGATACATTTAATTTTTTTTTTTCATTTCGATAAATTTATTATTAAACTTGCATTAAATTAAATTACAAGTAAATTAAAAAAGATAATAAATTATTTGATAAAATTAAAATTACAACCAATTTTATTTAACTAAAAAAACGTACCTTTTTATAAAAAACACCTTTTGTAAAAAGTACCGTTTGTAAAATGTACCTTTTATAAAAAGTACCTTTTGTAAAAAGTACCTTTTGTAAAAAGCACCTTTTGTAAAAAGTACCTTTTGCTAAAAGTACCTTTTGTAAAAAGCACCTTTTATAAAAAGCACGTTTTATAAAAAGTACTTTTACCTTTTGTAAAAAGTATCTTTTATAAAAAGGACCTTTTATAAAAAGTACCTTTTGCAAAAAGTACCTTTTGTAAAAAGTGCCTTTTATAAAAAGTACCTTTTGTAAAAAGTACCTTTTATAAAAAGCATCTTTTATAAAAAATACCTTTTGTAAAAAGCACCTTTTATAAAAAGCACGTTTTATAAAATGTACTTTTACCTTTTGCAAAAAGTACCTTTTATAAAAGTAACTTTTGTAAAAAGTACCTTTTGCAAAAAGTACCTATTTGCAAAAAGTACCTTTTTTAAGTACCTGTTGTAAAAACTACCTTTTGTAAAAAATACCTCTTGTAAAAAGTACCTCTTAAAAACATTGTCTTATGTAAAAACTGCCTTTTTGAAAGTTTTATTTAATATATTTTATAAAAAATATCGTTTTAAAAATACATTTTGTAAAAAGTGCTTTTATTTAGTACAGAGCACCTTTATAAAGAACATCTTTAATAAAAAGTACGGTGCTTGTTACACACCTTTAGTAAAAAGTATATTTTATAAAACGAATTTTTTTTAAAAGTATATTTTGTTAAAAGTACCATTTGCAAAAAGTACCTTTTGTAAAGAGTATCTACAAAGTTCACCAGTGAGCGCTCTGTTGTATCCTCTGTATGGACTTAAATTTCAAAAGTCTACTCGTGCTATAAAACCAATTGTAATAAAAATTCATTAATGAAGGATTGTATGTGCAAAATCAAACAAACATTAATCACTGTAATTTAAACAAAAAATTGTTTTCATACTCGTACATATATGTAAATATTCTTAATGTCAAGATTTTTCTACATTTTGCCCTGGTGTTTCAACATAACACAATCAAATGATGTTTGTTTATCTCCATATTTTTTATTTTTGTAACAATAAAAAATACTTATTTTATTAACTTTATCTATAGTTACAGTTAACATATGTATGTGCTTATGGCCATCAAACACCTGACCAGGTGTAAGAGAATGTTGTGCATAAATCTGGCAAACGAAACGTAATGAAATCACCATCATCCTTGCATGCAGGATAATTTTTAAATACGCAGAATATTTAGAAGGCATACATGTGTAGAATAACCGAAGAGACAGAGTTCGCTTACATGGAATGCTAAATATCCTTACATATCCTTATATATATATTCATGTATGTGTGTGTGTGTATTTTATGATATACAACATTTATGATAAAAGATTTACTGTCTGTTCCAGGATGTCACTCATTTTCGCTGCCAAGCATTTTAAACGACAAACAGCTGTTTTGCGCGCCACTAAAAGCCTTTAGCACGACAAGTCGAAAGAAAATGAGTGCCTTAGTTTTTATTCGACGTTGTGGAACAGGCTGTTAAAGTGGTTTGTCTACTCGCTTGCTCAAGTTTTGATTTTATACTGAGCAAGAAAAAGAAAGTTATGCGAATAATACAAATCTCCTGTTCAGCTCTCTCTCTCTCTCATACAAAATCAAAACAAACTTCACAAGTGTTGAATTATTTTCTTAAAATAGTGAAGAACTTTTCTACACTTAAAAATTTTTATGTTTTCTTAGATGTAAGACTTTTATATCTAAAAAATTTAGAAGAATTCTTCGCTTGTGATTTTAAAAAATTTTCAATTATTTGCTGTTGCTCGAATTGTTGCTGAAATTTTTAAGTCATGGTGAGTTATGTTGGATTTTTTTTTTGTGATATGCAGGTTCTTTTTGCATTTTTATAACTTTTTGAATTTTTTGTAATAGTGCGTTCACATCTAAGCAAAATCTAGTAGTATATTTCGAGCAAAATCTGGTAGATTTCCCATAAAAAACAAAATCTTATTCATCACAAGATTTTGTCGAAATGTACCAAAAATCGAGTAGAGCTTAAAGGGCATTTACACCTGCACAAAATCCAGCAGATTTCAACTAAAATCTTTATCTAAATCTTTACCATTTACACCAAGTTTTTTTACATTTATCAAGGTTTCGTATTCAAAACAAAAACCATTGGACTGCAATTTCCAAACAATTCCATTTTAGCCAATTCACAAACCTTTTTCAGCAGGGATGCTTACTTTTTAGTACAATTTGAAAAAAAAACAGTTCCATCACTAAATCGGCCCACCCACTTGCAATAAAATTGTGCAATTTTTCGTATTGTACAGTAATATCGCTAATGTGTATGTCATATCCAAAGGTGGCACAGTATATTGGCAAATATACTGTGCCACCTTATTGTACAATCAGAATTGTTTAATGTGGTGGCAACATTGTTCAATGTTGTTTACTTTTTCACTGCCACGAAAATTAGGCAATATTTTCTTTAAAACTATTGTGCCATTTATTGCATATTATAGGTCAAAATTACAATAATATGTGCAACAACATATGCAATAATATTGCATAATGTATGGGCCGCTTAAGCTCTGCTAGATTTTTGGTAGATTTTCAGAAAATCTAGCGATGAAGTAGATTTTATCATGTATGAGAAATTTACTTGAAATCTGGTAAGCTCAGATGTATGTAAATGCTCTATTAAACTATTTTTATTTTATATATAAATTAAGCATTCAAGTACTGAGCGAATCTAAAATACTTATAAATATTATAATTTTTCTCTAAATATTTTATTTTACAAAAATACCTAAAGATTTTGTGTTAAAATGTATTGAAAGTTTCATTAAATAACTTGAAAACATTTTGTTTTAAATAGCGAACCGAAAATACTAAATTATTATAATTTTCATGTAAATATTTTACAAGTTTGTACACCAAATCTGTAAATTGTGGCGGCACTACTATTTTTATTTACAAATGTCAGCCGTTTACTCGTAGTATTATCAATGTAATATTTAACAGATTTACTAAGCACACACACACACACACACGTATATTTATACATAAGTATATGTATATATGAACAAATAGTTCAATTGTCGTGGATGCTGTTGAATTATTGTTATGATTATTCTTGTTTATAGAGCCAAGTCTAACTAATAATGATTTTCTATTTATTTTCTGTGGCCAGCAACAAAATAAATAAACGACTGTTTGCAAACACAGGAACGAACGTCCTGTTTAAAGTTTACCTTTTGTTTAGTTATAGAGCATTAAAATTTATGCCCAAATTTTTTGCTGGAATAATTTATGAAAACAATAAATATTAAACAATAGGAATATTAACTCAAAATTAAACTAAAATTTAGTGAATTTAAAAAAAGCATACACATATATTTATTAGATAATATTTGATTATATATACTTTGCAAATTATATTGTAAAATAAAATTTTATACTTATCTTTCTTTTTCGCAAAATAATCGGACTGGAAGTGTGTTTAACTTTTTAAATTAATACCCTTTTTGTGGAAAATGTTGGCTGTACACAAAAAAAAATTATAAATAATGTGATTATAAATGTAAACATGTGTTCAAAAACGAATGTGGTTATTTAGCACATATTGAAAGCTGATTTTAAGGGAAGGTAAGGTGAGATGTGGCAATTAATATCCTCCTAATATTTTGCAATAATTTCAATAATTTTCCTCTTGTTTTAAAAAAAAAATTTTTTTAAATATCTTGCACATAAGCAGGCTGCTGATACTCGTACATATATTCTGTCTACTGTAGTATTTTTTTGTATTTTTTGCTAATTTTTATTTCCAATGGCTTGTGTTTTCCTTCATTATATCCAAGCAAAAAATGACAATACAAATCATTAGTTACAGCATTGATGAACTCAGCTTCAAGTAGTTCCATTTATGGTAAATCATCAATGAATTTATCACATGGTTGTTATAGGACGGAAGTGATCCAAATAACTGCATGATATGCACTTAAAATGTTGTCTAGAACAATTTTTTTTTTTTTAACAGCCTTAGAATAATAAATTTAGTAAATGTAGTGATTGGTATGCCATTGAAGTGGTAAACTGTTGGAACTAGTTCCGGTTTTTTTTGCTGGGATATATTTTATTTTTAAAATATTTTTATACTTTATACCTTCAGGCTCATGTGTATTTTTACTCACTACATTGACTTAATTATTATTATTTACATTAAATCCTACGGTTTTGTATTTTTATACGCTCCACTCATATCATGGGAAAAGAGAAATAAATAAGTTTGACATGTCATGGGAAAGGTAAGGTGGTCTCAACAGGCCAGCTGACTATTTTCGCTGCTTGTAATTTAAATATCCCTCATAGTGCGTTTACATTTTAGCAACATCTAGTTCTTACGAGATTTCGAGCTAAATCTAGAAAAAATTCCCCTACAAAACAAAATCTACTTCGTCGCTAGATTTTGTCAAAATCTACTTAATATCTAGTAGAAGTGATGCAACTATGGTTTTTTTCAAATTTGTACTAAAAAGTCAGTCTATGTACTTAAAATGGTGTGTGAATTGGCTACATTTCTGCAGTTTGGTTGTAGTTTTGGAAAAATTGCAGTTAATGAGTTGTGTTTTGAAACTTTATAGACTTTCATAAAGATTTAATTGGAATCTGTTAGATTTTGTGCAGGTTTAAATGACCTATGAGTACTTTTTTAAGAATTGGTGCTTGCAAACCATTCTAAAGCTTTCGTGCATTCCATTTCTGAACTGAAAGCTCTTTTTTGCACTCACATGAAAATTATTAAATGGTTAAAAAATCTGTAAGTATATATGTATTTAGTTACTCAGAAAAGTTCCATACTTTTTTTTAAATTTCGTAAAAATTTAGCATCCGTAATGCAATATTAATCATACGTCTGAGTTTATATTAATCATACGTCACACAGTGGTATGGCTTCATACATTTTTGGGCAAAAATTATTCATGAGGAGGGGTCCTAGACAAACAGGAAACAAATGAAATTTTGATCATGCCCACCACCTATCGCTTATGCAATTCAAATTGATATTCTCACATGAAATTTTTTTCCTATCCAAGCAGAAGTCTTGAAATTTGGTTTTTGAAGACATATGAACCAATGATTCCCCGGCCCATAAAGAGCACCAAACAATAATATTCTGTGAATCTAATGATTTTTGTAGATTATTTTTACTCCAAATATTGTAATTTCGCTGCTTTTTTACGAACCATTCACCAAAAATTTGTTTCATCACTAAAAAAAATTTGTGTGAAAAAAAATTAAAAAAATTTAAAGTTTCAGCAATTTGCCATCGTTGCTTTGCAACGAAAAAGAAAAAGTAAGCTATCAGCTGTTAAATCGGTTCTCAAAGAAACCAGTGCTATCAACCCAAAGTTGTGATTTTTTGCTTTTTTGGAAGTTTTTAGATTAAAGTTTCATGTTTTTATAGCCCTTTTTCCCAAAATTAATATTTTATTTGTTTATTGAGGGCCTGTCCCATGATGTCGACAACGTTCGACTTGTCGGACACTTACATTTGAAACAACAACAAAATCATAAAATTTGTTTTTGTTTTGAATGTAAGTGTGCGAAAAGTCGAACGTTGTCGACATCGTGGGACAGGCTCCAAAATATTGACTGTCCCTTAAAAATACATTGAAATTGATTATTGAGAGTTATAGTTATAAACCTGAAAAAAGCACACATTACAAGATTCAGGTAAAGGAAAAGTCAGAGTTGGAATAAATTTACAAAATGAGTATAAGCAGTATTTAATAAAATATTTATTTATGCAATCACATACGAGATATTAAATTGAATTGAATTGAATTATTGAATTTTATTGTGGGATCCAAACGAACAGAGAGATGGATGGAGATAAAGGCAGAGAGGTAGGGAATGAACTAAAATTCTTCAATGATTATACCTTCTCTTTGTAAAATAATTTGCATAACTGACCTCAGTTTTAATTGAGAAAAACTTTTTTAAACAATCTCTTGTACTTTCTATCCAAAAAAAACATATTAACAAGATTGTTTTAAAATTTCATTTAAGCACAAATGCAAACATGTTAATTTTATTTAATCCAATCCAATTAAATTGAATTCTATTAATGCAAGATAATGAAAAAACTGACTTAGCTATTATCATAGAAAAGTTTAACTCGTATTCAAATATAATGAAGCCTTTCAAATTATTTTCCTTTTGCAGGCTCTTTAATAACAGAAGCACATAAATGCTCAAGCATCTAACTGAATCGTTTGTAAAGAAGAACACACAAGAAAGAGAAGAAGAAAAAAACAGACGAGACGAAAGGAATAAAACTTATTTTTCTAATTACATTGCAAATTTATGTCACGATTTTGTAAAAAAAAATTTTCGAAACACTGAATAAACTTTATCCTGTACAAATACTGCAATGTAAAACCCACACATAAGCAAGATACACACACACACATCTTTGGCAACAGAAATCTTACTAAAAAAATTGCAAGGCAAAATAAAGTTTTTAAATAGAAAAAAATATATATTGTAAAACAACAACGGAAATAACAAACATTATTAAAAAAAAAGTTTAATATAAAAAATTATATACTATATAATATTATATTGAAGAAAAATCTTTTTAAATTTTTTTCTTTTTTAAGATTCACTGCCAAAAAAATATTCGAAAAAGTTAGAAAAAAATTCAAAAAAAAGTTTTTCTTACTCAGGAATAATTTTTTAATCGGGCTTAAGTTCAGTATTTTCAATATATTTAATACGTCTCATTTATTTCTTACTTTTACAGTTTCTATTGAAATGCTCAGAGAAAAAATCCCCTCAATCAGGAACTATTTCGCTTGCAATCGGTCTATAAGAATTAACTACTTCGCCTCCAAAGACCAGCTTTTTAGGCTCCCTTGAATTTGGTTTTACCATTACTTTTTCATATAATCGAAATGACTAAATTTTTATTTGATCAAACACTGATGAATTTTTTTCGGTGTATGTTGACTGATTTAATGTGTGGTTTAGAACGACGGGTATTTTCATTACACTCTAATATAGCCCACAATTGCATTTTGGTTTGTGTTAACTAAACTTAAAAATGCAAAACTTTTTCAGTTTGCAGCTACAGCTATTTGAATTGGCATGTTATGTTGAATAGCAAACTTTGTAACACTTGCTGAATTAAAAAGGGACATTGAAACATTGCAGTTTTCTTGTTCGAGACTTTTTTTTTTTTGCTTTTTAAATGCTTCTTATTTCACTCAAAAAAGGAAAACTTACGAATAGTTGCAAAAGTTTTACTTCCTTGTTTTTATTTCGCTCATCTGATATTCATTTAAAATTTTCCTCAACACGACCTTAGAGTTTAACAAGACGTCTTAAGCCTTAATAATCTTATACACTATAGAAATATATATACATATAAATGTACACTACGTACAGTATGTCAAGAGTGTATTTTCACATTAAAGAAAATTTCGCTTTTTGTAATAATGGTCAATCCAAATTGTAAATAAAACAAATTTATTTTATTTTTAAGCACCCAATGTTTCATTTGTTTTTTTTTCAAACTTTTTCAAAGACAATTTTTTTATTCATAAAATTATTTATAATTGGCCATAAAAATAACTTGACACTTTTTTGTTCATTAAACTACTCAACACTAAAAGATCTAAAGCCGTTAATATTATTTCATAATGATAATCAGCCCAACTATAAATTTTCCAGGGAGTTGTTTTTGCTTCCCAATAATTTTTTCCGGGGAAAATATTCTCCTGTTGTAAATAACCAGGGAATACCAAATTACTGGAAAGAGCAAAAGCTGAATCAGCTGTTTTTATTTACATTTTAATCTGCACTAAAATTTTTATTTAAAAATTTATATTCAGGAATAATTTCTTAATCGAGCTTAAGTTCAGTATTTTCAATTCTTATTGAATGAATTACTTTTTTCCAAAGAATAGAAGAAAAATTCAGTGTTTTAGTATTTTTTCTGAAGGCAGAAATAGTTCATGTTTTAGAAGAGCATGCTTGCACGGCTTGGATAAAATTCCTAAAACGAGAGGAAAATATAACATTCTGATGCTTATTTAAACTTAAACTAAATAAAAAAAGTACCATTGCTTTACAAAATTTTTTAATTTGATTTTAAAATTTTAGCATTAGTTCCCTTCAAAATGTTTAGGAATAAAATACTCAAAAAATCCTCCCTCTTATTTACAATACCTACTTTTTCCTCCGGGATTTTTTCCCAGGAAAAATTTTAATTTATAAAAGGAGCGCCACACTATGAGCTCCTTCTGCTTATTATTAATAAATTTTAAGAACTTTAAACATTTCCATGTGCAAAGTCTTTCTCGACAGACTGTATATAAGTATGTAGATATGTATGTATGCGTTTGCGTTGTAAGTAAAACAATACAGTTATGCACGCTCTAACACACAGATAAACAACTGCTTATTATGTGCTTGACACAAAGTTAACGCAGTAACAAGTTCAGCAAACTATAGCACCAACTTCAAACCACTGAACTCTCGCCCATAATTTCAATCCGCCTCCTTGCAATCCTTTTGAAAGACATATCTATGTATGTGTTCGTGTGCTTTTCAAGCTCGTGCATGCATTTCCCTGATTGTGCCTGTTTGTGTGTGCGTGTGTGTAAGGTTTCTCGTCTCTATTACAGCCCTTTGGCTAAAATTAATGAGGTGATAGATTCTTATTTAAATATAAGCATATAAAAAAAGTTATTCAAACTAGTGTTTTTAAGACTATTTGGGTGGGAGAGAAATAAACT
This sequence comes from Nowickia ferox, assembly GCA_936439885.1. Classification (NCBI taxonomy): domain Eukaryota; kingdom Metazoa; phylum Arthropoda; class Insecta; order Diptera; family Tachinidae; genus Nowickia; species Nowickia ferox. The sequence goes on from OW387026.1 coordinate 7,733,747, forward strand.
TCTTTTATTGTTTTAAACTACAAAATGGCAGGCAAATTTACAATTTAGAAAAATAATACTGACTTTGAATTTGTGTTTATGGTTGAGGTTTTTTATGCTGGTTAACTTAACTTAAATTTGTGTGACTTTTCCATAATAAATTTACTTTTAATTTGGTTTTTAAGTGAATTTAGAATTGTTTAAAAAAAAAGTTTATGTTTATGAGACAATAAAGTCTTCTAAATCTTAGAGAGAAAAGAAACTCTAGTAATGTCAGTAACAAATACATTTATATTTTTAATGGATTAGAAGAGTTCTTGAGAAAAATATTTTCTATAAGGCACATTTCTGTATTATATTCAGCTAGGCAAGAACTAGGAACAAGACATTTTGTTGAAAGAAAAACTACAGAAATAATGTCATTTTCTTTTCTAAAAAAAGTGCAATATTGTTTAAGCCAATAGAACATAAAATTATAAATTTTCAAGCTCTTACACAGAAAAAAGTATTCACCAATTAATGTTTTCAATTAATAATTTAATTGATTCAATTAAATTTTTAATTGTATTAATTAATTTGAGTGGAAAAACTTAATTGATATTATCAAATTGTTTATAGGTGAAAATTTAATTAATTTTTTAATTAATATTACAAATATTTTAATTAATATTACAAGCTCATTCATATTACTTTTTTGTGTGTTAAGAAAATTAAATTTATTTCCTATTATTTGAAAGTTCAAAAATTATTGCCCATATTTTTAACAAGCAAAACTCCATAAGTATTGATCTAATCACTTCAAGGGCTGTCAAATACTCGATGCAACTTTTACTCGGATATTGCAAAAAACTCAACTTTTACAGCAGCCTCGTCACTAAATCAATGCACAATACGCGTCAGTACTGTATGCAGCTAGACTTCTTCTTAGAAGAATTGTTTAAACAAATCTCAAATTCTACAAGTCATTGCTGGAACTTTTAATATTCATAAATTCTAAATCAAGTTAAGCTTCTGGCGAAACTCAGCTTGTAAATTATTCATTTTTTTTTTTTATCAAAATTCTGAAAGATTATATTCATATACTACTTTATGCAAATTATATACAAAATCTCAATCATTAAAAGTAAAAGTATAAATTTTACGTTTTATTTTTGTATGTGTCTGTAAAAACCAAAAAAAAACCAATAAAAAAAATTAAGTAGGTCAGTTGGGTTTGAAACATACTTAAATATTTATTAACACATTTCTGAAAAGACATACCAATAATTCTCATTTAATATGCCTAACACGAAGTAAAATTTCTGGTAAAACTAACAGTTCTAAAACAACAGTCTTTTAACATAATGTTAACTGAATAATAACGTAGTAATAAGAGCGAACTGTATTGTACACAGCAGTAAGGAAATTACACACCACTATTGTGAATGGCTACAATAATTTTTTAAGTTAGTTTTACAACCCCCATATAAATACACCCTTAAGATAGTTATGAAAAACACCCTTAGTTTTGTACAATTAAGTAAATACGAAAATTGTTTATGCATGCATGTATGTATGTATGTATACTTTATTTATAGCAAGTTTTTATAGATAAACCAGTATTCGAGTAAACCGTTTCACATACATGAAATTCGGAGTGACAGTTGTTTATATGATATAATGTTTATTATACCACATTATGGCAAAATGGATAAGTTCTTGGTAAATATAATAATTATTTTATTTCGAATGATAATTGTGAATTACACATAGAAAGATTTTCGCTTTCAATAGCTATAAAAATTGTATGCAAAGAAGCACGTGCAACAAAAGTAATGTAATAATATGTGTCTATTACTTAAAAATGCATACAGTTAACTCTCGATACTGTGAAACTCAAGAGATCCCCGCTTTTAAGCAAATTGTCAAAAGTTGAAAATGATGCAGACGAAAAAAATTAAATTGAAAAGAATTTGTAGTGGAGACGACTTTTATTAGGAGCTGCATTCGATGTTCGATCTGATAGACATGAAAAATATTATCAGCTTTATTATGAGTGTCTATTTCTATCTTTCTATTTGCCTTCAAGATTAAACAATTTTTTCTTGAAAGCTTGACTACTGTCTGACATTTACATATGAAAATTTGCATTTATTTCTTTGCAGAAAAATAATTATGTAGTGAGATATATTAGATGGCTCACAAATAATTTATATACATATCTCAATTAGATATATTAAATTTTATGCCGAATTTGTTTTGTTTACATCTAGTTAATTCTATATAAAATCTAAAGTCTAAAGAGACTCGTTTTTTTAATTTATGTGTCATATCAAAAATACTCTAGCCAGCTTTTAATTTCAACAAAAAAAAATACTAATACATACATTCAAATATTTATATATGTATGTGTGTATGTGTGTATGTGTGTCATACCATCTCTTATGCAGAGTTCTTGGTCAGTGACCATTAAAAGCAGAATTACAATGTAAGCAGTAGAGATGGGCGCGTGTTGAATTTTTCCAATACGACACTACACGAACACGAATGCCAAGATGTCCAACACGTACGAAACACGCATGCGAAATTTTTTCAAAACACGAAACTGCACAACACGCAGTTGTGCATTTTTTTATATTCAAATAGATACATATTTTTGTTTAATTTCAGAACTTGAAGCTTAAGAGATCCTACACTACCCTACACTATCAACAAATTTTATAGTTTTACGTTTTTGACCATACAAAATATTAAATTTTTTCTTTGCTGGAAATTCATGCATGTACATATTTTAACACCAAAAATTGTTTCGTGTTTTTCGTGTTAATTTTGCTCAACACGATACGACACGAACACGCACGAAAACAGATTTACTGTCACGAACACTTCGTGTTGAGTCGTGCGTGTTCATGTCAAAAAAAAACACGACATGCGCCCATCTCTAGTAAGCAGTATTAAAAATGTTTAATGCAAAGCAACTGCAGCACATGACGTTAAACCTCAGAGAAACTCCTGAAGAAGAAGGAATTGTGTAGAAATTAATTAATTTAACTTCTTTGCCGCGCTTAAAGCTGCATTGTGATGTGTTCAGAAGAGCTAAGTAAACACATTTACATTTTTCTAAAGAAAGAATTTTCTTTGTCTCTAGAGATTCCTGTATGTTCGTAAAATGTGTGCACAAAACAATTATTGCAACTCTTTTAAGCAGACAATCAGCTACAACGTATTTCGTTTGCATTTCCGGTTTGGCGGGCAGTTGTACGTTCTATTTAGCGGTAGTTTGGTTTCTTAATAATTGAATGATAAAAACGAGAAATATGTTTATACCATATATAATTGAAATCAAACGTTTTTAAAACGTTTAGGAATATGATGAATATGATTATAAATTTTTTTTCTCGTAGACAATCGAGTTTTGTAAGCTGCAAGTCATTGAACTTGACTTAAATTCACAATAATTTTAAATAAAAATTATTATTTTATAGCACTTTGTTTTAATTAGTACTGTTTTTTTTTTCTTAAAAAAAATGGTATAGACTACAATTTAAAAAAAAATATTTATGTATATCTAAATCAATATGAATAAAATTCTAATTAACCCCAAAAATTACAAAATAATTCGATTATAATTAATTCTAAGTTTTTATTTTCTAATTTTTCATTTTAGACTTAAGATGTTCTGTTTCTGAAATGTAACTTAAATTAATTTATATTAATGAATAAATTACAACAATTTATTTACGCGTAAATTTTTCAAGTTAAAAGTAAAACGTAAATTCACTTGTTTGCATTATCATTTAGATATTCCTTATTTGTCAAACAAAACCGCTTTTTACTTCAATCGCTTAATGGGGAATCGTCCCCAAACGAATGAAAACAAAGAATAAAACAAATTGTGCGTGTTTTGAATATCAAGTTTATTGTCAGTACATGTGATTAAAAGATTTATTGTAGATTTATTACAAAGAAAGAAATTTTACAAATTTAAATAACAAATGTTTATTTTTATAAACGTTTTTAAATATTAATAAGATTAGTGTATGAGAAATTAATTATTACATTAGCTTTTGAACCATGTTAGTAGGAACTTAAACAAAATCGCTGAAACAGAAAATTATTATTGAACAAAAGTAGACGTATGTACATATGTATTTAAAAATAAGTCAAGCATATGAGTTTTTTTTTATTATTATTTAAACAGTTTTAATTACTGATCATCAATATACTCCTAATATTTCAACGGCAGCTTGTTTATATTATTTTTGATTTTGCCTTATAAGCCACTTATCTTAATAACCAGAAGTTAAAGAGAGAAAATGTATTAAAATTTATAAAATAATTTTTAAAATTCAAAATCAAAAATCTTTCATAGCGTTCTTTAAAATAAATGGAACTTTTCTAAAGAGAAAATAGATACCAAAAAGCTCAAATAATTTAATTTCATTTGAAACAAACATTATGCAAATTTATGCATCTATGAAGTCTTTCCGTCTCCGTCAAATTTTACTGCGTATGCATGATCAGCTGTTACACAAACATTGCAACTGTTCAACATGTCTGCACAGTGGACATTTTTGAGCGAACTGCGAAAAATGTTTAAGGTGGCAAATAATTTTATTTCAAAAAATATTGATAATAATTGTTCATATTAAGTACAAAGTGTTTTTATGCTTCCGTTCAACAAAGGTGAAAAGGAGTCCTATTGTTTTCGCTACGATATACGTCCTTTTTTTAAAGAGAAGTAACACTCAGGCAATGAATGCCTACTACTATTATTAAGTGTTACCTTTTTTAGGAAAGGGATAGTGATAGAGAAGGCAGAGATAGAGGAAAGCTTTATTCTTGTACAACTCTGTTTTTTTTTGCACGTTTTTAATAATGAAGTGTTGCAGCGCCTCTGCTGTTGAATGAGGCGTATTAATTTTTTTTTAAGCTGTGTTTAGTAACAATTTTAGTGATTATTTTACTTCGCCAATGATTCTGCTAACAACGAAGGAGTTCGCTCTGATGTTACATTAGGTTTAATATCTGCTGAAGCCGGTATAGTTCAGTGACCAGTGACTATGCCTTCATCGCTTGATTTTTCCTACAACAACTGATACAAAGGGACACTAATGCACTTAACGCTTGAACTAAAAAATCACAAAATTAAAAAAATTCCGAAACATAAAATCACCAAAATGAAAAAAATATCACCCAACATAAAAATAAATCGTTAAAATCCAAAAAAAATCACTAGAAGTAAAAAGGTCGTCAAAAACTACAAAAATTGTCAAAACCCGAAAAAATCGCCAAAACGAAAAAAACACCAAAAACCGAAAAAGTCGTCAAAATAAAAAAAATCGCCAAAACTAAAAAAAACGCTAAAACTAAGAAAATTGTCAAAATGAAAAAAACTCCAAAACTAAAAAAATCCCTAAAACTAAAAAGATCGCAAAAAATCAGCAAAACGAAAAAAGCACTAAAACTAAAAAAACGCTTAAACAAGAAATTTTGTCAAATGTATGTACATCAGGTAAGATATTCGATTACATACACTAGAGTTTGTTTAGTATTACATGCATATGTATGTAGTGTCCGTACGGAGCTCTTCGTGTGAGAGTCAAAGTCGCACTTTACTGAATTGATTAAGGATTTCTACGAAGCTCATGCACACTAACGTATTTACAAATATTACTCAAATCACTACCACCAACGAGGCGTAACTAGTCCGCTAGATCAAAGAAAACATCATTAAATTACAAAAAAATAGGAAAATAAGATAATGTCATTCGTCTGCCCACTGATATAAAAAACTACGTGTAAATCATCTCAATGTTCACAGTAATTCATAACTTCAGCTAATCACGTGAGCAGTGCCATCTGAAATTTGCAATGGTATACTCAAGTATATTATGCTGGTTCAAGTAAAATACAAAAATAAATAGAAAATAACAAAAAGAAAAAAGTTGGGTCGTCTTTGTAAGACCTCATAACTTTTTTCAAATGTTTGCCTGTCCGTCGATCAACCAGAAAGAGAATCATGCAAAAACTAAATTCCGTCCATTTGGCCAAGAATTCTCTTTAATTCGAAAAATATATAACTCATATCTAAGAGAAAATAGAGAAAATTAGCACAAATTGAGTATTAGCACAATTGAGTATTTTGCTGTAACGTTTCATGTGACAGAGAAAAGTTGGTGCTAGCACTTTCTTTTTTTTTATTTGTTGCAGCTATTTCAATAACACCATTTATTTTTTAATAATAAATTGCTTTCTAAAATCAAAAAAAAATATAAGGCCTTAAAGAAATCTCTAAACTTAAAATAAAAGCTTTAAATTCCATTAAAAACATTTTATTAAAATGAATTTAAATTTTCTTCAAAATAAGAACAATTGTAAATTATTTTATTGCTTACAATTTTAAAATATTATCTTAAACTAAACTATTTTCGAACTTACTTAACTACGCAGTCCATTCTATTATACCTTAATAGAGAAAATTAAGAAAAATAATTTTTTCTTTCAATGCAAATCAACCCCACCTTAATAACCCTCTATTTCCCGGCAAACACCATAACTGTCACGTCTCTTGCCTGGAGCGCAACGTTCTATGCCATCGCTAAGCAAAGCCTTCGCCTCACCTTCCAATAAGCTGTCATCATTAAAAGCCAATTCAAAATCATCCTCCAAAGGCAGATGGGCAGGAGGCACAATATACTCACTGTAACCCAAATCGGAGTCTAGGGTCTGTTTACTGTCAATTTCATCAGCGAAGGATTGAGGTGACGAAGAAGACTTGGAACCAAAGTTACGTGCCGAATGAAAAGTAAAATGCGGCACATCCAAGGGAGGATATAATTGGGCAGCTCCCATCGAGAGATCCGAACGATATATGGGCAGCTGTTGTCTTCTAAACGTGGAAGGCTGGGAACCTAAACGATTGGAAGAGGTAGCACGATTTGAATCCAAAAAATTATCTCCCCTTATGTAGCGGGCAAAGCGAAAGAAGCCAGAATTTGGGGAGGAATTAGATTCTAGTTTAAAAATTTCAATAGTTATAGTAAAAGAAAAGGGAAAATTGTAATTAGCTTTTGATAGTTTTACCTGCGTTACTAGTCTCCGCAGGTGGCAGCAAAGAGGACTCAGCTTCCAAATGATAGGGCTTCATAAGATGCTGATAGGCCAGAGGATAAGAAGGTGGCAAAACATCAACTTGTCTATCGGGATTCAAACGTGGCTGCACTTCGTCTTCATTCAGTGAACTAATATCCACATGATAAGGAGTACGACCATCTATGAACTCCCCAGGTCTTGAGGAACCGCTGTAAAGCTGATTATTTCCTCGCAAGTAATTCAGATGCTTTAAAGCATCTGGCTTGAAGGCGGCAGCTGATGAATAATGCTTCTTTTTCCCCTTCGAACTGTGAGAGGTTTTGCGTAGCGAAGACTTTGTCAGCAAGTCCAATAGATCTAAGCCCTCTGAGGGCCCAGGAGGTACTAAAATAATCATAAAATTATCCAAATCAGCTCGTATATTATATTGACCCTCCTGGCGCTGATCGTACGTAACAACACGGCGGTTGGGTAGATTCGGTAAATCAACCTCCTCCAAAATAGAAGGCAAGGACACCGGCAATTCGGATACCACTTCTTCTACCAAATTTGACTGGCTTGAAGTGGCTTCTGTAGTGGCAGCAGTTGAACTGGAGGGTTCTTCTGTCGTTGTTGAAGACATTTCCAATCTTAAGGTGGTAATTTCTGGTTGTAGCGAAGTTATAGCCTTGCTTAGAGATCCCGAATGCGAGGGCGACTTATAACCTGCCACAGCGCTTAAAAGCGCTGCATATAAAATCAAGCTTTTCATATTCGGTTTTTATTTTTTTAATAATGAAACTTATTATTTATGTATATTTTCGAATTTTTAAGAAAAATTTCTCTTCATTTAATTGAATTTAACTGACTTTCTTTTACTTTCGCACCTGCAACCAAACAAACAAATATAAAACGTTCTTAACTCGCGCTCAAGCTGTTAACTACTGAATGCTTTTAACTGTTGTTAGCCAAGTTAACACTTCGTTTTTAGCGTTCTATACTAAACGCAAATAAAAATACATTTTTTTCTACATACAAACACACGCAATACACTCACTCACTCACCAACTCATTCATTTTTGTCAGTTACTTTTACAAAGTGAATTATACATACAGACATACTTACAATGAATGTGCTGGGCCACTAACTAAAATTATCAAGAAAAAATATGTAAGTATAGTTATGAAAACTTGACCATTTAAAAAAAAGACAATCATGATCATGAGCATCTGCTTCTTCAAGTTTAGGGCTTGCATTGCAATGGGAAAAACTTAAGCTTATTTAGTTTATGTATGTCTTGTCATTTTACCATGCAGCAAAATCAAGACTTTTCGACAAAAACAAAGTTCTAACGACTAATTCTGGTAGAGAAGACCAAAACAAAACACAGGTGCTTGTATATATGTATATGCAGTAATGGCCCATTTGAAAATATATATGTCTTAAGCTTTTAAAAAAGGGGAGTTGAATTTCCTCTCCCCCTACTTTTTTTTAATATTTGCATAGTGAATCGACATAGGGAAATGTGTTGGTAGATTTATGTATGCAAAATCTTCTGAGGAACATTCTTTTTGAAGCATTTAAAAGGATTGACTTGTTCCACAAAAATATAAAAGTCATAAAATTCTTTTCTAAATTCCTAAATACAGAAAAGCTTGAAATAAACTTTAATAATAGAAATCAGATAAAACCTGTAACTGGATTCTGTAACTTTTTGCGAATCGTAATATTTATCAAGATATTTATTCGTTTGCGGTAACGGTAATGTGATTTCGTAATTTCGTTTTTACGATAGTCTAAAGCTTTATCTTACTCACCATTTAATTCAATATTATGTGGTATCTATGTCTAGAAAATGTGAAAATAAGCGAAAAGCACAAAGAATAATAAAGAAAAACTCAATCAATTTAAGCTTGTGATTGATTTTATTTTCTTTTCCTCCAACCGATAGCTAATATCGTTAAAATATTTTACTGAATTGCTATTCAGTCGATAAATTTTCGTTATATTTAAAATTTAATTTTAATATTAATTTTACACTTCCTAAACGCAAGAAAGATAGTGACATCAGAGTTTAAGGTGTAAGCAAAGCTTTCTCAGGATGCAAAAGAAATTTCATAAAAATTGTTTGAGTAGAAGAAGTATTTTACACACTAAGATAATTTCTTGTACATTTCCTCACCCACTTTTTGCATAATAAAGTAAATCGATAGGTATAAAAGCTAAATTTGTGAAAAATGTTGAGCAACATTGATTATTTCATACGAAAAATTTTACATGTATGTAAATAATATTAACTATCCCTGAAACTATGCTACAATTTCTTATGTTTTTAAAAACGCAAAACGTTGTAAATTCCACGCGAAATAAGTTCCACCTATCTTATTTCGCGTGAAAACTTAAAACGTTGAAGACATATTTCATACGTTTTTACCAAGATAAACAGAGTATTCTATTTCTGCAACATTTTTTCATGAACAATTCGTGCCAATTTTTTTTATATGTATTTTGACGGCATGTCAAGTGAGATGTTGAACAGAGTACAAGGCTTAAGACAGAATTTCAGATCAAATTTGTTGGCATATCGAGCCATAACTGCCAAAAAAAGCTTAAGCGACATATTACCGATTACTTATGATCGTAAATAGTTGATTTTCGTCAAAAAACTTAATTCGAATGTTATGTCGCTTAGCAAACATAACAATTTCTTTTTATTCAATTCAATATTTCTAATTATTTTTTCATTACAAATGAAAATTTTTTAATAATTAATGTGATTTTCTTTAAGAACAAAAGTTATTTTAGACTGCATGTAGAAATGCAGCGTTTTCTGAGTCAACACGCTTTTCATGTAATGGAATACGACAATTTTTGTGTCTTGTATTACATGCGCAATTATTGCTTTATCGGCGGTATCTAAATGAATTTTTTGTTACAATTATTCATTTCTGCTTGCATCTGCATTTTATGTTCCAATTAGCACGAAATTATATTATAGAAAAAGAAAATAAACTTTTAAAGTCGGTTAAAAAAATTTAAATGAAAACTGCGAACCCTACACCTGACAAGCACTGACTATTTATTGCTTTTGCTGTTAATTTTTACTTCTTATATTATTTACAACAACTTCGACAACAACAATAAGCGACATATACATGCATAAATTCTGTTTGTTTTTTATTTGATTTTATTTTGTTTGGCTTTGCTTTGGTTTGTTTTGTTGACTTTCGCCCAGTTCTTGTTGTGGTTGTTGTCATCGATGGGAGCTGCACTGTCTGTCGTCAAAACTGCTACACACTTTAACTGTATTTTTTTTATATTTTTGTTGTTGTCACACAACTCATATTTACGCTCGCTCAGATTACATGGGAACCTACAAACAAAGTCTAACTTTGAAACTTTATTAAGACTTTCTTTATACTCGTACGTGCATACGAGTACATATGTACATACACACACACCAATATTGGTAAGATTTTATTTCTTCTTTATCATCTGCTGGTATACTGGGACTTGTACTCATTTCATTACAAATCTTATGGGTTTGTTATTAAAATTATGAGTAATTATGAGTGGTGGTTTAGAGGGGTTTTGTAGGCAATTTAGCGATCTACTAAAAGAAAAGTCAACTTACAGAGTCAAAAGAAATATTTATGTAATTCACAAGATTACATATAGCCAAAGTAGGAAAAAGCGTGGACCAGTGGAAGTTTTTAAAGAGCGCATCGTCGTATATGAAAAACTATTTACTGTTCTATCACCAAACAATTCTATATAAGTTTTTTCAAAAATAAAATTCTCCAAGTTTTCTGGCATATTTTTGTGCATTATTTTAACCCTCTAAAAACTAATCCTAAATAGGGAGATAACCGATTAAAATATTCCACAAACACATTTGTCATAAAATTCTAATGTTTTCTTTTGAATGCAACAAAACCCGAAATTTAAATAACACACCAGAATATAATATAAACTTTAAATGCGCTTTAGGGTTAATTTTGTTGTTGTTCAAACTTATATTTTAGATATTGAACGTGTGCAGAACTTTTAAAAAATTATTATAAAGCATTTTAAACCGCATGGGTTTTCTTTTGTAACTTTGAAAAAAGGGATTGAACAAGTGCCCTTAAACGGGGATATAACGGATTGAAACGTTCCTCAGAAATATTTGTTACAAAATTATACTATTTAACGCAGAATGAATTAAGAAAACTCAAGTCAGATATGTACCAGAAGTAAGTTAAAACTGTAAAAATATGCTAGAGTTAATATTACAATCGTTCGCCAGAATTAGCCACTAAAACCGGTATCAGTAAAGAAGAAAAAGTCGCCGGGAGAAAACGGCGTTCTGGCTGAACAATTGCAAGTTTACTGTTCAACCCTTCATGACAGAAGTCTAGCACCAGGAACGGCTACCAAACGATTGGACAAGATAATAAAACTTTCCGAAAAACGTGACCTGACGGATTGTAATAAATGAAGGGGCATTAAGCTCCTTAAGACAGTCACAAAATTATGGCGTCTAAGTTTAAGTTAAGTTCAACTAAACCAGCGTTTAAACTTGCACTGATTTATTAACTCTTAGTAGTTTAACATTTTTTTAAAAAATAAAGAGTTTTATGAAAATTTTATTTTCGAAAATTTTGGAAATCTGGTAAAGCGAATCTTATGACATCTAAGTGAGCTTAACATTTTTCGAATACGGAAAATTTGCTTCCGTGCACACACATACACACATTCAAACTAGAGATGGGCGTGTGTCGTGTTTTTTTCGTGACACAAACGACTCTACAAGAAACAATTTTAGTTGTGAAATATGATTTGCCAGTAAAGAAAATTTTTGATATTTTGTATCGTCAGTCAAACACGTAATAATAGCAAATTTTTTTATAGTGTATGGACCTCTTAAGCTTAAATCTCTGTACGTAAATCGACAGTATCAGCTGTTGGTAGTGCCAAATTTTGTGACTTTCAATACCACACCAATACCGTTTTGTGCAGCATCGTGTTGAGAAAATTTTTAGCGTGCGAGTTTCGTACGCTAGGTCTTGGTATTCGTGTTCGGGTCGTGTCGGGTTGGGAAAATTCTACACGCGCTCATCTCTAATACAATCGACACCCAGGCCTCAGAACGTCGAAATATTATGAAAGCTCAATTTTCTAAAATTGGGGTAAAATCATTTTCCTTTGGGAAAATACTTAAAATAAAGAAAGAATAAATAATTAAAAAAATAACGAAATTGAGAACCTCCTGCATTTTATTTTGGTTAAAGAGAACCTTTTACTTTTTTGAAGTCGTTTAAAAATTTAGAAATAGTATATCAGCCTAGTCCACGCAGAACAAAAGAATACAAAAACTTGTTTTATTAAATATTTGTTTTTATAAGAAAAATCATTTAATAAATAAAAATAAATAATATAAGAACTTCAATAATTCTGGCAAAAAATTATTATTTTTACAATTATTTTCTCTTGGTGTATTCTGTGGATTCCTAAACCAATCCCCAACTCATCAATTACATTTCAGTATTTCTTTTTTTATTACTTCTTGAGAAAAAGAAACTATTCAATTAAGATAATTTTATAACAGTCAAAAGCAATTTAAACGTTTTGCACCAAACAAACCAATCGATCGATCGAATAGAAAAATCAAAGACTCTTCTAATTGAAAAAAAAAATATTTTACAAATTCCAAGACTTGTGAAAGAACAAAAAGTTCACTGACTTGCAATAACTATCTGCAAGTAGCAAGACATTGTACTTGGTCATTGATGCGTTTTTATGAAATTCACTTGCGCCTGGGAACAAAATTGAGGAAAATTTTTTTTTTCAAATTATACATTCACCGCATGCTCAAATGATGAATAGAAATGTTTGGTTTTTCTGCAGAATTAATATAAAAAAAGAAGAAGCATTAGAGTAACAAATGCCAAAAGACAAGTGGTTTAGAATATGAAATGAACCAAAAAAAAAACGCACACACAAAAACAAGTTTATTTGGTCATGATCGCAATGGAACGTGAAAATGCGGCATGAAAAAGTGGAAAATTTATTTTAGAATGGAACTGGTTGCTTGGCAAGTTGAAAATGATGATGGTTCTTGTAAAGGAAGAGGGGGAATGATGCCTCAATGAATGATTTTTACGAGTGATAATTTGTAATAGAGAATATTTAAGTAATTTATATCTTGACTTTTAAGAAAAATCCTTTGCAAAAAAATTAAGAACTTGACATTTTACCTTTTGATGAAAATAGTCTATGGAATCTCTTTAATTGAAATGAATATCTTTTCATCAATAATAAATTTCTATATTTACTAATTTTGTTAAGGAACTTATATACATTTTAGGGAAGGGACTTATAACAGCTCTTGAAACTTCCAAAGAAACAAATATCGTCGGCTTAGAGTGTTAGCACTGTACAGTGCGCTTGTATATTGTATAGGCGTGCTTGTGCTATTTACTCAGTGAACTGAGTAAATATCAAAACGTTTTTGATATTTGCTCAAGTTTGTAAAACTGTACAGTGAACTTGTGTAGTGTATGTTGCAAACGCTCATTTGTGTCGTGATATTTTAAGAGTTCAAAACTAGACATGAGCGATGAAATAATATTCTCGACAGAGTTCCTAGAATTATGCAAAGAATCGCCTGCATTAAAATAAAGACGGCACAGTTTACTTGTATAATGTGTGTCACGAGCTTAGTTTACGCAGTGCCAGACTTGAGCACTGAACTTGTGTGGTGTACGGCTGGCATAAGGCATGAATCAGGCTTCCGCTTTTGTAAAAATTTCAAATTTATTATTCCTTACACCCAATTCAGACAGTGGTTTAAAAATTGATTGCTTGCTTTATATTCACACGATGATTTTTTTCATGTTTCTGCACAGAACCAAACAATTTTCAAACAAACGTTTGTTTGAAATAGAGTTTAGTTTCAGTAAATATTTTTTATTGTTTCAGTAAATTATTTAGTCCAATTTTATTTTAGGCAAAAAACAAGCTGTAGAGCAGAAAGAGGCCACTACGTTTGTCGGCTACTTGTCGGCATTTAAACAACAACAAGATCACAACAGTACGTTGTTGCCATATTTTGTTTTCAAAAATCTTCAAGTCGACCTTCAGAGAATTTTATGATTGAATTCGAAAATGAGCAACTGCTAAAATCCGACAACAAACTGTACAGACAATCCGAAGAAAAGCTACGATAATTTTTCTTTTACACTTACGCAAGACCAAAACCGAATTCTCGATGCGAAAACTTCCCACAAGTTACAAAAACTAGGCCCAGAGCTCATTTTTACATTCAAAGCAAAATAGCAGCCATTTCAAACACTGGCATTATTTTTATTCCACACAGTGGTTCCACAGGATTATAAATCTGTATCTCTGATTTACTTTTTGTAAAACAGACTGCAGATTCATTTAAGTCATATGATATTTATATCTAAAAGTTATGAGGTCAACAAGTTTTTTCATGCCCGATGTAGTCAGCTTTGACGCTCTTTAGCTCACCGTGTGTTCCAATATGCTGGATCAAAATTCTGTACTATTAAAAACTCTTTGTAATTTTTGCATACATCGTTTTGTTAGCGGATCACAATTTTCAAATGCACAGATTTATTATCCTTTTTTATAATTGGAACCACTGAGCGCCACCGTGTGCATGTAACAACACAAAATGTTTCTATTGCCTTTGACAATCATCATTAATGTAGTAATTAAATGAAATTCATGTTGTTTCAACTGGAAATAACTTTGACTCAACATGGTTCTTCGTGTTATTTCAGTATCAAATTCACTTTGTTTCAACTTGAAATAACTTTGATTCAACATGATTCTTCATTTGTGATTTAAAATTACTGGAATTTTAAATCAATATGAAATGAAATTATTTTAAGAGTAAAAGTTTTCTTTGAAGATAAAATAAATCATGTTCGAAAAATATCAGACACATATGAAACAAAACCATTGCCGAAAATTTTTCACTTAAACTATTTTTGCAAGCTTTAGGTCTGTTTATATTTGTATTTTTTAGTTCGGTATTTCATTAAGCTTTGCAAATCTCCAAACAGGCCTATAACTTGAAAAAATAGTTTAATTGAATATATAAAAAAAGTTCAAAAAATTAGAAAAAATTGCTGAAAATGTAAAATTAACCTTGTTGTCTTAGATTTGAATACGAAATTTTCTGTGTGAACAAACTCTCGAATACGTTATGGCAAATTTAACACGCACGATTTTCTTCGGCGTTAAAATCAATATTTACAATATTATCAATATTTTTATTATTATTGCAATTTTGATTCATCCCAACGCTCTACGTCGAGTTTAGCGAGAAAAGAAAAATTAGCCAAAAGTAGAAAGCAAGTCTCTTTCACCGGTAACCTTCTCTAATTTGATACAAGCTTCTTTTTTTAAGCTTTTCCATGTACTCCTCAACAATCAATTTTATTGAACGAAAATACATATGTACTTGTATATTTATCTTTCGAATTATCATGATTATATGAATTAATGAAAATTACTTCCTAGTTTGATTGAAAATAATTATAACTAATCCAAAATAATTCTAATGTTAACGTTAATAATATTTTTGTTTTGAAAAAAAATACATACGTACGAGTATAACAAGATTTTAGAAAGTCGGTGTAATCAATTTTTGATAATGCATACAAATGTTTGAAAATGCAATTAAGTCAAGTCATAGACCTGATATTGAGATTTGTAATTTTAAAATCAATGTTAAGTTTTACTAATAATACTCGTAATAAATGAAACGCATCTTTTCAAGATGATGAATTTTTTAATGGTCTGTGACAAAAAAAAAGCATTAAGATTTAATACTAAATACTTGTTTGAACAGAAAATTTATATACATATGTACATGTATGTGTGTATGTATGTATGCATGTGTATTGGCCGTTATGTTTACCCTGAAAATTTAACGGAAATTAGAAGAAAAAACAAACGTTACGCCAGCATGAGGTGTGAGTTTAAATACTGTACTCGTAGTTTGTTAACAGTTAAGATTTTGAATCTAACTGGATTTCAAATAGTAAAGAATAATTAAATTTTACAGTTAATTTTACAGTTCTTTACTTGCCTCATTCATACATGCAGGTGGCATCAATTATTAGATTTTCTTATATAAAAATTGTGTAGTGTGTACATTCGTACTTTCAAATTTAGAATGTATTTTAGATCTTTGCAAAGTTTCAAATAATTTGATGACAGATGCATTTATGTACTTCTTTATATTAGAGTTGTGATTTAACAAAGAATTGTGCGAATATTCCATTAAATTTTTTTTTATTTTTTTTTTATCGAACAAACTTTTTGTGGGAAACGAGCTGCTTCGTGTACAGAGTAGATATGGGTACGTGTTGTGTTTTTTCGTGACACGAACAAGCACGACTCAACATGAATTGTTCGTGACATAAGGGGTGATTTGTTGCGGTGTCGAGTCGTGTCGCGTTGAGCAAAATTTACAAGAAAAAACACATGAATTTTCAGTAAAGAAAAAATTTATGGTCTAATTCATAAAAAATAATTTAGGTTTATTACAGTTTTATTTGACAAATTTCCCATAGAAATATGTCAAATAAGCGCTTAATAAACTTGAAATATTTTTTATGAATAAAGCAGTTAATATTTTGTATCGTCAAACACACAACACCAGCAAATGTGTTGACACTGTAGGGGTCACTTCAGTTTAAAGTTCTGAAACTAAACAAAAATATGTATCTATTTGAATATAAAAAAATTAACGTGCTCGACATGCGCCCATCTCTAGTATAGAGAGAGAGAGAGATAAAAGATTAAAAGATTAGAAATTTTAACAAAAAGTTTTAAAAAACAAATAAATACAGAATTCAGTGAATGAAATATTAGACATACATTATATTTATTTTGATAGTTAAATACATATCAAGTAACTACTACTGCGTTGTTAAAGTGCAAAGTCAGGTAAAATAAGGCAAATATAGGACGAATATTCCATTTTTTATTTCATTTTTCCTAACTATCTAAATCCATTGCTTTTTACTTGCCAAAAAAAAAGTCAGTGCAGCTTAAACTCAAATATTTTTCCTTCGAAAGAGATGTCGTACTTATTACTTCATAGTAGAAAGTAAAGTATTGAAGGAAAACGCTGTCCTTAAAATCTTAAATTAAAATAAAATTATTAAAAGGTTAAATCAAGTTAAGTTAAGTTCAAAAATTAACATACATAGACCAACAAATTACGATCGATTTCAAAGAACATGCCCCTCAAAACGCACAATCTTTGCGAACGCATTAGAGGCAACAGCATTAGCCTTTTCTCTTTGGGTGACATTTTGTGCCAAGGAAAGCTTAGGTAAAAATCCAGGCTCAGCATGAAACTCTAAAAGAAATACAAGACCCTTGACTTGGAAACAAAGTACATACATTTCTTTTTAAAGAAAAGACAACCTCATCCTTAATTTTCTGTCCACCAAAGCAATAAATAGTCATTTGCATAAATCCAGCGACAAGAACCATAACATTTAAAGGCATATTAAAAATATTGCTGTCATTGTTCAAAGTATAGATGGCAAAACACATCTGCAAGGAACTTAACATAACTTCAGCCCATAAAATCTCACCAAAGATGTCATTTAAGACCAGAACGAATCCCAAACTCCGGTTGTGGTAACACACGATTGAGCCAATCTCTTTAGAGAAATTTGCACAGTTATCAGTTTTTAGCTTCAAGCCTGCATTTTCCACTTGGCATCTTAATATACGAAAATGGGCCGATATGCTGTGGATATACCAAACATATAGAGCATCAACGCCCACAGTCATATTCAGCAGGCCATATATATACAGCAAGGATAATATATAATTTGTAATGAAGAAAAAGGAGCTGTGATTCTCGTAAGGAAACCTAGAAAATAATTTCCATTCTGTCAACTTTGCCATTTTAATTATGTAATACCTACTTGCCCCCAAAGGGTAGTTTGTGACTAAACTTATGATCTTGTCTGTATTCAAATGCCATAAGTATTAAGGGAAAAGTGCCACTACAGCCCACTACCGCCCAGCAGGTATAAAAGTACATTTTTCCTATTACCTGGGCACGCAAATTTTCCGATAACCATTTCTTTCTCTCAACGCCAGTCACTTAGCACAAATCCCGGTAAATTTTATTTTAGTTTTTTTTTTTCTTATTATCATATATTATGGTTTCCACTCACCTTTCTTCGCCAACTGATTAATGTCCCAAATTAGTTTCATAAATTTATCTCCCTTCCTTAGAAATATTTTCAATTTAATTAAGACCAAACAAGCCTGATTGAAAATGGACAAAGAACCAGAGGACACGTCTATGTTCGTAATGCCACCGTGCGCCACAAAATTTATCAAACCAAATTCCACATAAATTATACAAGTAACCAAAAATAATAACTTGAAATGGTTTCTTAACAATTCGCCTCTATGCAAAGTGTTAATATCGATACCAATTTTCTTCATTGCATAATTTTGAATTGCAAGATATTGTAAATCTTGCTTTCTCTCGCTTGAAAACATTTTCGCACACGTTGAGGGACAATTTTGGTTTGACAAAATAAGTAAAACCAAAAAGCTAAATATTTAGTTTGTTTTGGACAATTGATTTAAGGAATTGCGAAAATAGTAATTAAATGTTTCTTTTTTTGTGTGTGCAATTATCTAACAATACAAGCGAGACAAAGTATTCTAAGTGCATTAAGTTGTTGGTAACCAAGAAAAAGTCTATAGCTTAAAATAGCTGAAAGGCTTACAAAACCTAAATCATTGTTAATCAAGTATTTCTATTAAAATTTCCTAGAAGAGGGTACTGTTTGTAATATGGAAACTAACCCTAACACTGAAAACTTTGCTATGACACAGTCAACTTTTCTATAAGAAAACTTTACTGTGACACAGTCAACTTTTCTATAAGAAAACTATACTGTGACACAGTAAACTTTTCTATAAGAAAACTTTACTGTGACACAGTCAACTTTTCTATAAGGAAACTTTACTGTGACACAGTCAACTTTTCTATAAGAAAACTTTACTGTAACACAGTCAACTTTTCTATAAGAAAACTTTACTGTGACACAGTCAAGTTTTCTATAAGAATACTTTACTGTGACACAGTCAACTTTTCTATAAGAAAACTTTACTGTGACACAGTCAACTTTTCTTTAAGAAAACTTTACTGTGACACAGTCAACTTTTCTATAAGAAAACTTTACTGTGACACAGTCAACTTTTCTATAAGAAAACTTTACTGTGACACAGTCAACTTTTCTATAAGAAAACTTTACTGTGACACAGTCAACTTTTCTATAAGAAAACTTTACTGTGACACAGTCAACTTTTCTATAAGAAAACTTTACTGTGACACAGTCAACTTTTCTATAAAAAAGAAACTTTACTGTGACACACTCAACTTTTCTATAAGAAAAGTTCGCTGTGTCACACTCAACTTTTCTATAAGAAAAGATTGCTGTGTCACACTCAACTTTTCTTAAAGAAAAGTTTGCTGTGACAGTCAACTTTTCTATAAGAAAATTGTTGTGACACACTCCACATTCTATAAGAGGGTATGCTGTGACATATTCCACTTTTCTATCACAAAATTTTGCTTTGGCGCAATCTAATTTTCTATAAGAAGAAACTGCTGTGACACCGTCAACTCTTCCATAAGAAAAGTGTCGATTTATTTAAGAAAATTGTCAAAATTTTTTTAAGAAAATTGTCGATTTTCTTACAGGAAATGTGTGTTGTGATGCAGTCGAATTTTCTGTAGGAAAAGTGTGCTGTGATTTTAAAATTGTTTTCAAAATTAATGGAAGTTTTTTCTCGATCTAAATTAAATATTTTAAAAAAATTTTCCCAAAAACCGTCTTCAATGCAAAGATGTGATAGAAGATTTTAGAAAAAAAATGTATGGGACCAAACAGGAAGTAAACTCTTTCAAACAAAAAAAATTTTAAAATCTGTTGGTTAAGAAGTATGTGAAATTTAATGGGCGTACCTCCGACCATTTTTTAAGTGCAAGATTGTGTGGTTTTCCGAGCTCAGGGTGTGTGTTAAGTTTTGTAAAAATCTGTAAAGTAAAACCAATTAAAATAAAATGTTAAATTTTAATGGGCGTGACTCCGCCCATTTTTCTAAATGTAGGATTGTGTCTATTTTAGAGCTCAAGTTGTGTGGTAAGTTTCGTAAAATATAATAAATATGGCGTATCCCGCCCATTTTTTTCAAATTTGAAATTGTGTAATTATAAGAACCAAAGGTGTTTACTAGATTTCGCAGCAAATCAAATAAGTAGAATATCATAAAATCAAATAAACAAATTTGTGGGCGTGTCCTTGTCCACTTTTACAATAGGACCAATTGGAAGCTAAATCCTCTCAAACAAACAAAGAATTTTTACAATCGGTCTAAAATGTACGGAGTTATGAAAAAAAAATACAGACGACTTGAAAACCTCCTCCTTTTTTTGAAGCCGGTTAAATATAACGCGAATCATTCGTTATCGAATTCAAATCGAGTAGATTCGTGCAAATGTTTACTAACAAATAACTTGTTATAAAATCTTGTAAGAACGATAGAATTAAATTCTACTAAATGTTTTTTCAGTCAAATCTATTTTCATTGTTGTATGTAACGTCCTGTTGTATGTCCGTTCAGTGTATGTTTGTATGTATGTAAGCAGCAATAAATGTGTAATTATTGTAGAACGTTTAACTTAATTTTTATTATTTAATATTGCAGTATTCAGTACAAATTTTAATTACAGAGTTTCATCGCAAAAAACAAGAATACTTTGCAATAAATATTTACAATTGTTTGTTTTTGAAATCATCAGGTAATAAAAAACTTTTTAACGACAAATAATTTTTACCAGAAACAAATTTTTACTGCACGTTAAAACATAAAAATATGAATTAATTGCCAATTTGCCTAGATTTTATAATATTTTATGAGTATCTCTGATTATTTTCTTAAAAGATAAAATTGTTAGTTTAAGGCCCAAATTCACAGTCCATAGTTAACTAACGTCCGTGGATTAACTAACGACTTCTCTCATCAATTTCGTTAGTTAAACCACCTTCATTAGTTAACTAAGGACTGTGAATTTGAGCCTAAGTAATCCCAACTGAGAACTTTTTGTTAAAATGAGTATTACTAGTGTTTATTTTATCAAATTTCATTATAATATTTTCAAAGTATTGCATGCACCATTTTACGTTACTGCTTTCGTGAAATATAAATTTTTAAAAACAAAAAAAAATATATACTATACTTTTACGTTTTCATATTTTTTTCCAAGTGTAAGCACATTAACTCACGTTTTTGACCTCAAATATTTAAGTCGGTAATGGCTAATATGGATTCAAATATCGCATTATGCTGGCTGCTTTTTTAATTTTAATTTTTTACGCAAAATCGTTCTACAATTTTTTTGCAGTGTAGGAAATGAGCTTATGGACTTTGTTTCCTGGTTTATCTATATAATAAAAAAAAAAACTAAAAGTTTAATTGATAGAACTCATATATCCAACTGCTTAATAATAAATATCAGCTAATAAATTAAATACCGCTTCACTTAGACATCTGCTGATATTGATTTTAGTCTAATGCATAAAAAGTTTTAGATTTAATTCAAACTTATTTTCCTGCAACGATCTGAAGATTGCAGAAAAATGCGGAAGTCTTTTTTTTTGTGCATTAAAAACGAGATTTGCAAATAAAACCCAATAAACATTAATAAAGCAAAGATAAATTTTATTATTATTTTAATTTTCCTTTTAGTAATTTGTAATAGAAACTTGTATTATAATGAAACAACCACTTTTAATTTAAAAATGCGGGAGTATACTCGTATATATCTGACATTAAGTCTATAATGAAAAGTGGTTTCAGAATCGCATGAAGAATTCTCAATAACATTTCGAGAGTTTTTCTATAAACATACGAAGTTTCTTTTTTTGCTTTTCTAAAGAATTTTTTAGTTGAAGTCTAATAAAGAGTTTTCTTAATATCCTACACAATCATGTGATTTTTGAGAGAAAATAAAACAACCCTGGTATGGTGGGTGGAGTCTATGAACATTTTCAAAAGACAATAACAATTTAGCAGATCAGAGTTGTCTTTTTTCGTAGGTCATGCGTTTGTGTAGGATAGTGAGTCATGGCCTTAAGCAGAAACGAAATGCATATAGAGACGTTGCTTAACAAAGGTGAAATGAACCCTATTGTTTTCGCTACACTGTCCGTCACAGGCTTCTCGACACCCATAAAAGCTACGGACCTGAAATTTTTACAGAATATGTAGAACCTTAGCCGCTACAGCAACAAATATGTGACTTTTAAAAATTAAAGGGTGTTCCAAAACGAGCAACAAAACATGTGCTCATACAGACACTCGAAATTTGTAAAGTTAGTGTATTTTTACACACCCTACAAGAATTATTATTAAAATTTTAAAAAATCTAAATTAAAGGGTATTCTATCAGTTAATGTTATTTTGACTATGTAATTTTGACAACTTGCTGTATCTTGGAAACCATGAGAGGCAAACTCTTGAATTTTTTTTCAAAAAAAGTCGAAAAAAGAGCCAAACTAAAATAAATCTCTAAAACTAAAATAAATCGCTAAAACCGCAAAAATAAAAAAAAGGACAAAACTAAAAAAACCAAAAACCGAAAAAATCCCAAAACTAAAAAAGCGCCAAAAATAAGAAAAACCGCCAAAACTAGAAAAATCGCCAAAAACCAAAAAAAGTTTCCCATGTACTTATTTTTTTTAATGTCTACATCAGGCAAGATATTTGATTACATAGGCTTAATGATCAAGCAGAATAAGTCCGCAACTTCAGGAAAAATCGCTGTCAAATTAACAAAGCCCATAATAAAATTTACGGCAGTAACTTCAAATGCTCTCTAATTTTTGTTTTATTTTCTTTTGTGCTTATTTTTCTTTGTAAATTCGTTTACAAAATGTATGAAATTTATTGAAAGTATGGTAGCATTGTTGAGAGAATATTTATTTATTTATATGTGAGAGGATAGGGAAAAACGCTGTCAAAATAAAATAAATTCTATTCTCGACTGCTTTCTGGGGCTGGTTTCTTGTGTCAATTTGTATGGAAAATGTGTTTATGCCGCAATTCTGTTTGATCATTTAAGTTCGTATAGCATTACATATGTATTTATGTATGTCCTTACGGAATGCTTCCTATTTTAAAACTTTAAAAAAATAATTCTTTTACAAACTAATTAAATAATTTTCTATTTCTTACAATCAATTGCTTATTGGGCATAAAATTTTTGTGTATCTGTAAACAACTTATCAGCATAAAATACTCAAAGAACATCAAACATGATACTACATGCAAACCTACTGCCTCCTTCTGCTGCAACATTTTAACTTGGCTTTGAACTTAGAACCAAAAGAAAAACCTGTCTTCCAACACATCTTATGTAACCATTGAGAAAAACTTTGCAGAAAAAAAGACTCAAAAAAAAAGAAATTAAGACAGGTACGAACGTGTATTTACAAAAGATTCTTGCCACAACAATGTTGCTCCCCAGCACTACTAAATGGCTTCATAACTTCAAGAGTTCTTATGCCACAAACAAGAAATCACTTTCAAAACAAACGTTTAACCAGAAGGTTCTGCACTCCAGCAAGAAGTTTCAAAACAATGTGCAAATTCCATAATCGTTTATTTGTTTTCGCATTTTGTTGCCTGCTTGGGCTGGTGTGTGTCTTGGCTAAGCCTTTGCAAATATCAGCACGCAATAGTGCTGAAGATCTTGGAGCTTTAGTGGCCTTATCGGCTTTAATGAATTCCCAAGATGTGCACTACGATCAGAGGCAAAAGGGCGAGGAAAATTATCGCATAAAATTGGATGGTTTCTTTATTGGTCTGCCACAGGAGGAAAGTGCCGCCTTGCTATTGCTCACAGATGATGTATATGAGAATTTGGGTGAGTTAAAAATATTTATAGGCTTAATTTAAAATGATTATGATGTGATACATTTATAACATTTCATTTTATTAAGATTATGATAATCTTTTAGCTTTTGGAAAAAACAAACCTGATGCTATGATTCCTGCAGCAGCTGCAACATCATCGTCATCGCCTCCATCCTCCTCTCCTTTAAATAATTCTGCTTCGGCAAATACCCCCTCCTCAGGCACTGAAGCAAATCAGAACTTTTCTTTAAATGCCGATGTAGCCGCTTACAATGCACAACCCTTGGTGGTGGAAATTCCAGCCTCTAGGAAATATTTAGAATCTAGACACAGTGTTGACTCCGTATCAAGAACTAAATCCTTTATATCACACTTCTTGAATCTCCTCAAAAGAGTGCGCAAACATTAAATTACAAATAAAATTTAAACAGAAATGCAACGGGAAAACAATTAATGAATAGCAGTGTGGAAAATGTATAAACAACTTTGCCTTCCAAATTAAACATACATATTTGCTATATTTAAAAGTTGGAGTAATAAAGACTGTTAAATTAAGTTTATCAACTAACTATAGTTTATAAAAAGTAAATAAAACTATATACTACAACAAATTTCGATCTTTGTTTCTCTTCAGCTTTTGAGACATGTAAAATAAACGATATATATATATATATATTATAGAATCGGCAGTATAAACTCACAATTTTTCGCAGACAATTTGCCATTTATTATAACACTTGTACGCCATCTAGTAGAAATTCGGTGTACCACAGCAAATTTTAATGAAAATTTTAATTAATTTTTTTTAAGTAATTTTTTTTATTTTATTAGTTTCAAACTTATGAGTTTATGATTTTTATTTTAGTTAGTTGTGGAAAATTAACAAAAGTATAATTTTTTTTAAATAAAGATTTACTTTGCCTCTTTCTCTTTTTTAATCCGTTCGTTAAAAAAAACGCATTTCACTGTCTTTAAAATTTTTAAATTGTTTATTATCATAATTAAATATTTTTGTTTATACTATATTTTTTTTTTAATTTTAACTTTATAAACATCAAAATCATATTTATATAATCTATAATTTGTTTAACTATTGATTTTCTGCTGTGATGCTTAACGTCTTTTGTTCTTTTAATTAATTTCATTTGTATTAGTTATTTGGTATTGTTTTGATATAATTAATATATTTTAGAAATTTGCAAGTACAAGGAAAACTATAGAAATTTTCAAATAATATTGATTTTTTAAAGTAAATATTTAGAAAATGGAATATTATGAGATTATATTATAAATCAATAAATAATTTCTAAGGACAAATTTTAATAAAATGTAAAATGTATACTGATTTTGTTCGAACTTAATCTCGAATTCACTAAATTGTTCGTCTTAATATTAAGTTTAATTGATTTTGTTTTTAGTAATTTAACGAAATTTTATAATTGTGCTTGATGAATTCCAAATTGAAATATTTTCAAAATAATTGTTTCTAAATTTTTAATTTAAAGAGATTTTAGGCCTTAATCGAAAAACGACTGGATGGTGTTTTTAACAAAAGCCTAAACAGAATTTGAACTACAAGTTTATATAAAACAATTTTAAGAAAAAATTCGTAGTAGACGAACACTATAGTGTTCAATAAATAAGTAGTTTATTAGAAATATCGTGGAGGGAATTCATCATTAAAAAAATTAATTAATTAGATAATACGAATTTGAGTTTTCCATGGATGTTGGTTCTAGAACTAGAGATTATTTTCAGTTATTGTACATAATTTGTTATTGTTACAATAAATTAACATTTACTAAAATAACTTAAGGTGCAGCAAAAACATTTAATTTAAAATAATTAAATATAAATTATAAATAAACAGCAAATTCATTTATTATAAATATGTGTTAAGAATATAAAACAAATCTCGCTATTGATTAAAATATTTGGTAGTAAAGCATTTGTCTTTTCTTGTCAATATTGTGTGTACGCTTACGTTTTTCTTTTTTGTGTGAATTATGGTATTAAAATTATTAATAAGTTACATACAAAAAAAAAACAATTGAGGTTCAAATGGTTATTAAATTAAGACTTATTAAATTAAAAGCAAATAAAGCTGAATTCATCCATTTGTTTCAGACAACATTTTTGTTTGGATAAACTCATTTTTGTATGTGGTATGACAATTTTTTTCAACATAACAAAACAACAAACTACATACAAAAATAAGTTATTCTGGGCAAAAATTTTGTGTGAAACAAATGGGCGAATTTAGCTTAATGGTAGTTATGAAACCAAATAAAATATCACTTTAAAACTTAATTTTAAATTTATTTATTTTTTTGTTTACAAAGATCTAGTTTAAATGCAAAAACTTTTCTTGATCAAGTATTAACTTCACGCTCAGAAAGTAAAAGAAAATCAAGAAGATTTTTTGTGTATGAACCGGTCTAAAAGGAATTAGTATGGGAACACAAGGCGATAAGGGGACGATTTGCCGATAATTGACTGTATGCTTAATATTTATTTATATGTCTATTTCGTTTCTTTCCAGGGTATCAATTATTTCCGATAAAAAAATAATAAGTGGGAGAGAATTTCGTAATTTTCGAAGTAAACTAATTTGTTTTCAGTTGTTCTATTTTACTGGAAAGTTAGCAAATGATTTCTTAAAATAGGGGAACTCCCAGAGAATTGTTATTTAGAATAGGTTAAAGAATTTGTTACGGTTAAAGCCGGGATCACACTATCGGCACAATGTACATACATATTTTCGTCGGCTCACTGCAATAAAGTCATAAGTAATAAACCAAAATCGCCTTATTTCTCAATTAATTCCGGAATAAGTCTATATGGCTTTATTACCAATGCAGTGTGGTGCAATTATCTCCTTATATTTCAGTCAGTTGAAAAATAAGGCTAATTTAGCTTATTACTTATAACTTTATTTCAGTGATCCGACGAAAATCGGTACATTGTGCCGCTAGTGGGATCTAGGCTTTCGCAATATTATACTCAAAATTTTGTAAAAAAAAAAAATAGCGTTACTAAAGAATGGGGCGGGGTAATATGCGAATAGCTTCTAAAGAGAAAAAATTTCCTATTAACACCCTTTAATTTAAAAAAATACAATTAATTAAAATTTTACGTGAGTCAATTAAACTTTTGCTTAAAATTTTAATTGACGAAAAGCTTAATTAAATCTTCAAGCCAATAACACTTTTTTTGTAATTTAATTAAGTCAAAATTTTGACACAATTAAATTTTTAATTGATCCTTTGTACTTTTTTTTCAATCCAAGAAGAAAAAAACTTTTTGGGTACGTTAATTTTTTTGTTTAGTTCGCAAAATAGGAATGGAAGAACTGACTTCAAAAAACCGTAATTTTGTGTTAGGGACAGCGTTGCCAAATGTTGCCGATATATAGAAAAGCTTTTCAGTTTTTTGCAAAAACAAACAAAATGTATTTTATTCATTTCTGTCCAAATCATAACCGCCATATTCATAAAAAATATTTAAGGTTTATTTAACAAATTTCCCACAGACATATGAGCAATTCCACAGAATGTCACGTACTATGTCGCGTACGAATACTAATCAATTAAGATTGTATTTCAGATCTTTTAACAAAGGTAGAACCACTTTCGCTCCTCAAAAGTACATAAAGAAATAATCTAAAGAAAAATTTAAATTTTCTCTGAAATACTAGCTTAATTGATTAGTATTCGTACGTGACATAGAATGTGACATTCTGTGGAATAAATAAAAATAAAATATTTTTTATTTATTTGTTCAGTATTTTAGCGATAGAACATACATAGCTTTAGTTTTAGCGACTTACAGAATATGG
Organism: Nowickia ferox; assembly: GCA_936439885.1. Lineage (NCBI taxonomy): Eukaryota > Metazoa > Arthropoda > Insecta > Diptera > Tachinidae > Nowickia > Nowickia ferox. The sequence goes on from OW387026.1 coordinate 7,761,604, forward strand.
GGCTGATCTATTGAATTCTTGTTGCATTTTAAAACTTTCCATAAACTTCACTATACCAGGGTTGTATTTTCTGAAAAGCCGTACGATTGTGTAGTATAGTGAATCCTAGCCTTAATATGTAACAAATTAGTTTTTATAATATAAAATAATAAAATAATAAACAAAATATAAAACGAATAAAAACTAAATAAATAATTTAATTTACATACATTTACATACATACATATATAACTAAAAAATAAATCAGGGCAATCATGAATAAAAATCCGCGTGAAATTTTTCACTGGGAACAATTCCAACTAATAGCAAGTAATAGGGAAAACAAAAAATTCTAATTGGAAAAGGGAGAAATTTCACGCGGAATTTTATTCATGATTGCCCTGAATATGTATAAAAATCTTCGAAACTATCGCTTTATTTATTAAAAATATGCATTGCTCAAAAAAGCTTGTTTTGCAGAAAATAATTTCAGTTTTTTATTCAATGAAGATAGAAAAAAAAATATTTTTCTCAACAGATGATTGTACAAGTCATTCGTAGGAATTTTTTAAACAAGATATCAAGGAGTTTTTTGTATGTTTCGATAGAAGAACATCCAATCGAATCGAAAAATATAAAAATCTCGATTTCAAAAGAATAATGAGTTAGGGTCTTTCTTTATTAAGGTAACGATATACATATATTCTGTAGTTATTAATAAAAATGCAAAAAAAAAATAAATTTAATACAAAAAAAACAAACAAACTCACTCCAAGAAAATTTAAAACCTATACATAGATAAAAGTTGTATAAAAGCCAATTAAAAAAACGCTCTTTTATAATAAAGCTAATGTTTGCAAATAATATATTAATATAAATTTTAGTTTTAGTTTTGTTTTTCGGTTAATAAAAATCTTAATCTTATGCTATAAAACATATTAACTTATTAACTTTAGTTCGATCGAATCGTAACCTGAAAACTTTGCTGTGCCTAAAACTCAAGCTATAAACTTACAATATACTCGTACATACATATAAATAAAACTTAAGCCATAATCTCAATTTACAGCCTCAATTAATACAATATAAAATACAATAAAACTTTGTGCTAATTTGTTGAGAAGAAGCAAGACCTAAAAATATATATATTTATTTAAATTACTAAAAATATTATTCTAGCTTCTTAGCAGATTCTTCCTTGTTGGAATTAGAAGACAACACAGATGAAGATGCAGTGTTAGCAGCATTTGAATTTATTGTTACTGTTGTAACTATATTATCACCATTAACTTTGAGGTTGCTATTAGAGGAAGTAACATTGGATGATGACGCTGTTGGTATCGTTTCGGCTGGCTGGCGCATGTGAACGCTAAAACAGATGCGATTAAAATGTTCACACATTTGATTAACTACCGAAGAACCATAATGACAGTGTGCCACTGTAGTCACAATTAGCAAAAGATATAACATTAAGCGCTCTAAGATGGGCAGCCATAGCCCCATTGCTATACAGATGACAAAAATGGGTGTCATCCAGTGGAATCCTTCACAACGAGTATTTGACATTTGGGCAACAATTAAACGACACTGCAATATAAAAGAAATTTTAAATTTACTCAGCCTTATGAAGAACGAAAAATTAGCAACAGTTTGAGCACACATAGACCACCACATGCTACCGACCACAATCTGCGCAAAATAGGATACACACGTTTATATGGAAACGATTAATTTTACAATGTCTTAAAAAATGTGAATAAATGATAGCTTACAACTATTGGATATTGATTAACACAAGAACATGATATAAGGAAATTAATTGATTTGTTTTTATATTTTTATGTGATACAAGTATATTTTATATAAGTAATGTTATTTTTATAAATTTGAAATATTTGAAAGTGGGATGCATATTTATACTTATGATGTTCGTGTTGTTGACAATATAATTAAGTAGCTGACTACACGTTGATGATAGCAGTCAACATCATTTCTAATTCTGTCGTTGTGTAGCCTGCAGTGGTCAATGTGTTTAATGCCTTATACACTGCATACATATACTACTACATTAAACTTCACGTTTAGTTCATGTAAATTTTTCCTTATACATAAGGCCGATTTATTTTCCCAAAAATGAAATTTCGAAATTTTTTGACAACGATGTCTCTCAAACGAATCACCCGATTTTAGTAAAATTGACAGTAATCGACGTTCCTTTTTGAGGATAAGAGCTGAGTATGTTTTTCTTGATTGGCTTAGTAGTTTAATAGTATGTTTCCACTATGAGCAAAATAAGTTGTTTTTCTCAGAACACTTCGAAGTATTTCCATTATGTTTTTGTGTGTTTTGGTTTTACACGAATTTTCGGAATCAATTTGATTTTATTATCAAGGCCGCAAACATTATTGTTTAGATTAGTAAATGTTTCACTCATTTATATATAAACAACATATAAATACAACTGATGTGGATTGTCTTATTGCTTAAAAAATTTAATATTCTGTACTAGTGCCATCTGCTATCAGCATTTTGCGGCTTTTGTCATGTTTTGGAGGCAAACAACTTATTTGAGGTGTTGTGTTGATATGAAAAATGTATGGGAAAACATGTAAGAAAACACTGGTTTTGAGCAAAACAAGTATTCTGCTCCAAAGCACGTATATGTAAACGTACTATAAAATTGGGTTAAAAAAGGCTTTAGCGAAAATTTTATTTTCGAAAAATTTCGAAATCCACCCAACCGTATTGATTCACTCTCTTACGACATTTAAGTGAGCTCAACATCTTTCGAATGCTGCAAATTTAATTCGGATGCGTACATCCTTTCGGACACCATCGACTCCCAGGACCTCAAAATGTCAAAATATGATGAAAACTCGATTTTCGAAAATTGGAGTAAAATCATTAAGTTCCTACAGCGGGAAGTTAAAAAAGTTGCGATTTAACACAATAACTTTTGTTAAATTTCTTTAGAAAAATTTTTGATATGTCAATATATTGATCCTGGAATAGCTTAAACTTATTTTAAAAATCGTTTGAAATTCATCAGACTTTAACCAAACGAATCGTTTGGGAAATCATTACCTGCCACACAAGATTTTGAATGGATTGTGACTTGATTATGACCTCAACTAAATGCCAAAGAAATATGTACATACGTATATAAACAAATCATACTTCCGACCTATCGAAGCCATAAATAGCCATAAAATATGTTTAATATATACATATATGAATATACTTTTTTTATTTTAGAATATACAACAATCAAACATCAATTATAATTTAAATCATTTCTAAAGTTTATTATTATTGCAGCCCATAACTCCATAAATTTTTTATAATATGAAAGTACGTTCACATTTAGAAATTTATTAGATCTGCCATCTGTTAAAAAAAATTTGTTTTGTTCTCAAAACCGAGCAACAATGTGCAAGAGAGTTAATATGAAATCCAGCAAACAAATTCCAGTAATTTGTGATTCATAATATTTGTGCTGACCGCGTAGTCACCTTATCAGCAAAATAAAAGAGAGAACAATTATAAAAATAACGTCTGATTTAGTTTCAATTGTTGAGTAAGTGCGAAAAGAAGGCTAACTGCTATATTTATTTAGCACTTAAGGTGGAAACCCACAATCTAACACACACAAAAAAAATTAATATAAACATTGATAAGGAATTGGTTTGAAATAGATGCAGACGATTCTTAATTGTTGTTATAAATTATAGCAAAAATACGTTATTGGAGATAAGAAATTGTCATTGAAAACTTACGCTTATATTGGAAAATATGGTGCCGCTTAACAGAAATAAAGCTCTGGGATCCTTTTCGATAATATTGTTGGGGGAAATATGAGGCCATATTAGCAACAAGCTCATGTAGGTAAAAAATGGCCACAACGGCCGAATAGCCTCTGTTAAAGTACGCATTTTGCCGGTACGTTGAGCATAAGAACTAAAATTAGAAGTAGAAACACATTATCAAATGGAAACATATTATACATTTAATGATACTCACTTATAAATATTTACAACCACCATGGGCATATTAGACATGGCGCTTATATGCAGCACAAATTCAATAGCACTACCCAATGGTATGCCAAAAGGTAAGTCACGTTTCCAGAATTCATAGCCAAACCACCATGTGATCAGGTACATAGCTGTTGAGCCCCACATGCTCAAATCGTAGCCCCAGGGTAAATACAATACGCCCGTATTATATTTCTCCCAATGAGATATATAGAAATTAAAGAAAACCATTAAGCACACGTAATACATGCGCATGGGTGCCACCGAATATATGGCGGAACGACCGAAAATACTATACAGGCATGTGGGTATCAACACAGCTGTATACGAATCTAATCCATGATCAAACAGTTCACCTAAAGGTCCCGACAGACCTATACGTCTCGCCTGCTTGCCATCTATGCCATCCAATGTGTAGGCCAAAAATATATTTATGGCAGTGCACAACCAGACCCAAGAGGGTATCGGTGTTGTACCTTCCTGACCAGTACTGGCGAAAAAATTCCAATCGTAATAAGAGAGCAGAAAGAAATTCAGAGCTGTACACAAAAAGCCCAAAAAGGTCATCACGTTTGGCGCCAGCCACCGCGGAAAGAACTGTTAATTAAACAAAAAGCAGTAAAATAATAAATATGCATGAGAACATTTTTTTAATTTCAGAGCTATTCATATGTATATTCTGTAATTTTTATTTATATCTTAACTCTGATCGAAGAAGAAGACATGGAAATACTTTGCAAACAATTACAGATTGCGCTTTGATTTAAAAGTTTTTCACTTCAATCTGAATTGACTACAACTTGAAAATAACTTGACAATAACTTACCTATAACTTGAATAGAACTTGACAATGACTTTATGATGAATTTGACTATGATTCGACTATGACTTGAATGTGACTTAACTGTGATTTTACTATAACTGATCTATAGCTTGAATTTGATTTTGATTTAATTATGGCTGGACTATGACTAGACACAGTCTTTACAAGGACTTGACTTTGATTGACTATGAATTGACTATCTTTTGGCTTTGATTTTACTATGATGCGAATATGACTTGACTATGACTTGAATATAATTTTTCTATGACTTGACTAAAACTGGATTATGGCTTGATTATGACTTGAATATGACTTGAACAGGACTTTCTTGTGACTTGGTTGTGACTCGAATATGACTTGATTATGACTTTTCCATGACTTGACAAAAATTTGATTATGACTTGACCATGACTTTGTTGTGACTTGGTTATGACTCGATAATGACTTGGCTATGACTTTTATATGACTTAATTATGAGTTGAAAATGACTTTACTACGACTTGACAATGACTTGCTAATGACTTATCTATTACCCGTCTATTACGACCGGTGATTTTCCTGAGTAATATTAAAATAGATAATTACAGGCAATTTTTAATAATTCTAGGAGGGGCAAAGCAATTTTTGAGGGACAATGCCCTTTCCACACCTACGCATTTAGAATATGTACACATTTAATATTTCTACGTCGACTACGACTATGCTGTCCCAGATTAAAAAAAATGCTGCCGTGTTCTTTAACCTGCTACAACACACAATCAAAAATATTGATTTATTTTAATCTTATTTTTTAATCTTTCAGTCCTTAAAGCTCTCTGTAGTAAAAATAAAGGAAAGGAAAAATTAAAGGAATCATGTAGTAAGAATTTATGTTTACTAAATATGTATTGCACAATGGGCTATAATGGACAATAATAATAATAATGGCGGTAGGTAATAAAAAGCTCTGAAAAACAATTTCTTTTAACATAATGTTTAGAAGTTTCCTATACCTTAATAGATTTTAACTGCGAGGTTTTGATAATTTTTTTTTTCTAATATTGTAAGTAGGCCATTGTTATCATTAATTACTTTTTTCATAGCATGTTAGTCATCCATTACAAATAAATAAAAAAAAAACTTACAAGGGTCCTCCCAGTCCGTCATTATAGATTTTTATTTATTTCGTTGATAAAAGAACAATAATATTTGTTTAGCACTACAGTTTGTTTGACATTCACACAAACATAAATACTTACACTCAAACAATAACTTAACGTTTGTATTATGCTCTTTTTAGTGCTTATTTATAGTTTTATTTTGTTAAACTTTGTTTTTGGCGCATTTACCTTGACAGTCCAATTCCAAAAGGGATGCATTACATGGACACTCAATGGCGAAGTATCGCGTGCACTGTACTATAAAGAAACAAATGAAGACAAGAAACATTTTAAATCAATTTTGTAAATTAAATTAAAAAACTTAACAGATGATACGAGTGCAACATTAAATTGGATTTTATGGAAAGATAAAGAAAATCTTGTAGTGTTAGTTAAACACATAATAATAACACACACGAGTAAAAATAATAATTATTTAGCCCTGATGAATTTAAGTTGTTAAGTAGTAAAATGATAATAAACATTACAGTTGCATAAAATTTAAAATTTGAACACATTAGGTCTGTTCGAGTACTTTTCCAGTGAAATCCAGTAACTGAGTAATATAAAGAAATTACTTTCAATAAAAACGTTTGCATAAAGTTCGCAAACCGGAAAATTCTAGAATGCAGTAAAAATATATACAGTATATACAGCTGATTGAAAAAAGGATGGGCTAAAAAATTATACAAAATTAAACATAAATGCAAAAAAAAAAACTATAACTTTATTCAATAAGGTACGATCTGTATTCCACGCGGAAAAAGTCGTCGCCGGAAAGTCTATTTTAAAAGTTCTCGATTTATGACTGAATCACATTACAAATCAGAAAAGAAAAAGAAAAGCTTTTCTCATATATACATACATATATTTTCAATACAAGCGGACCATTTCTAATGTGCAAACTGTACCTTAGGATTGTAAAAGCAATGAAATTATACTTAAATTCTTTTAAACGATCTTTGAAGCCGGCCAATGAATAAAATATAAATATTTACAAATGCAATGCCAGTATTTATTATTAGTAAAATGTATAATTTTATATGCTTTAATTTTTTGAAATGCATTTTAATTTGCATTAAATTTCTCTGTGCACAATTAATAATGCAAATAAAGGTTTTAAACAGTGTCACCCCTGTTGTTACATTTTATCTTTAAATTTATTCAAGAAATAACTTAATATAATATAGATTTAATTGGCCTAGATGGGCTTTATATTACAATGAAGTAAATAAATAAATAAATAAATAAATAAATTTCAAAAAAGTGAGAATTTTTAATTTTCGTTTATTGGCTCAATATTTTCATGATATTTTTTATATTTTATTTTAGGAAACTTTTTTCTTTTTTAATAGAAGCGTGTTTATTTACGTTATGCTTCCAAATGCATTTTTCAATACAAAAAAAAATTGACTTTGCTTCAAATTTTCGAAAAGGTAAATTTTCTTAGTTCTATAAAAAGGTTCTAAAAATAATTAAAAAAAAGTTTGTTTTACTTAAACGAAAAGTGCAATTTATAGGTCTTTTAAAAGGAATAGTTAGAATAGTTAAGCTCGTAAGGTATGACAAAATAATTTCTGACAAGCCCACTAGTTTCAGATTTTTAATTGAAACTTAGATTAGGTTAGGCAGGGTGGTGCCAAAAAAAAATGCACCTCCACTCGGAGACCCAATTGGGTCCATTGTGATTCCCTTCTATTGCCCATTAAAAGTAATATTTACCGCCCATTTGTGCCCAGAAGTGACCCTATTATTCGTCATTAAGCCGAACAGTGACCAGTCAACGCGCCTATCATGATTGGCATCGCCTTCCTATCCATGTCCAGTAGCAGTTTGGATCTTCCTGAAAAAGTTTTGGCCACATAGCCCTCGATACTCTACAACCCTCCCTAATTCGCCATGAACTGTTGGTCCTGTTTTTTACCCAATTACAATTGGAACTTAAAATTTCAATCATTAGCCTCTACAAATTTTTATGTTATTAATATTATAATTCGAAAGAATTTGCTTTCGTTTCATTTAATATTGATGATACGTTACTTTGTTTCAGAGAACAATTCAAAATAACGTAAGACACATAGCATAAAATATATGTATATGTATATTTATACGGGGGATTCAAACGGTTGTCATAAGGGTCATACTGCTATAATGTTTACTAAATATATTTGTTTAATCTAATATTTAAATAATTCAAAACATTATGACCAAGGCGAATTCACGTCAGGTGATCTAAATTCACCAGCTGACGATCAGCTAACAATTTCTCTGCTGTCAAATCGTCGGGTGGTTACTGTTTTGACGCATCAATAATGTATTCTTAATATCTGCTTTTTGCTTTCAAGAGTTGAGTAAACAAGGTAAATTTTTGTATAAAAATTTTAAACAAGAACTAATATGAGTGTTTCAAACTGAATCCCGTCAACAACAGTCAATTTAGTATGAGCAGAAAGAAGTTCTTGCACAAGTGGTGACCACATTCAAAACTATGTACGAGTGTAAGTTAAAAAATACCATGTATGTACATATGTATGAACGGGGTTAAGGTGAACAAAACTGTGAAAACATCTACTGTTTCAAAAGCAATTTTATAAATTACCGGATTGATACTGTGCACATACATACATACAGTCTGTCAATAATGAGTTTGCACATTGAAAATTATCACGATTTAATAAAAGATTATTTGTAATTTAATAGCATTTTCATTCAACAAAAAAATTTTGTATGTATATTATCATAAATTGATGGGTATTTATAGGAATGGCGTCGCAAAAAATGTTAATACGTTGTAAACAAAAAAGAAACACACAAAAAAAATTTTTTTACTTAATTTCCCTGTGTCAATAAACTCTTTGCACTCTTTCTCTTTATGTTAAAGAACTCTTTGCTCAGCGTGCAATTTTTAATCTCTTTTCTACAAAACGGTGATTTCCCGTTATAATTTACGTGCATTGTTCATGACAATTGATTTTTAGGTCAATTTGTGATGAACTTTTGCATTGCACACGTCCTAAATTTATTATAGTAAAAGATTCAAAAATGCCTGGAAAAAGATTATCGTACAATAATATTCAGTTGATTTATTATAATCGCCAACTAGGAAGAAGTGCAGATGAGTTATCGGAAATGTTTGCAGTATCACGGAGAACAATTTACAACGTCATAAAACGAGCTGAAAAAGAGAATAGACTAGAATTAAAGCAAGGAAGTGGGCGAAAAAATAAGATTAGCAAACGTGCCGAGCGCTTTATTATAAGAAAACTGGCTCAAAACCCAAAAGATTCTACTAGAGCACTGGCGGCAGAGCTAGAGGAAGAGCTTGGCATTACTGTCTGCCATGAGACAGTGCGTCAGACTATAATTAAAAATAAGTACTCCTCGAGAGCAGCAAGAAAAAAACCACTCCTGTCAGCAGCAAATGTAGAAAAGCGGTTTTCGTTCGCTATTAATAACGTGTCACAGCCGAATGAGTATTGGGACAATGTAATATTTTGTGATGAGACGAAGATGATGCTATACTACAACGATGGACCACCTAGGGTGTGGCGCAAGCCTTTAACATCTCTAAATCCACAAAATATCATACCAACCGTAAAATTTGGAAAAATGTCGGTTATGATTTGGGGCTGCATCTCAAGTCAAGGAGTGGGTGACCTTGCTTTCATAGACTCAACAATGGACGCACATCAATATTTAAACATTTTGCGGACCCATTTGGTTAGCAGTGCGCAGAAATTTGGATTTATTACGGACAACAGGCCAAATTTTAAATTTTACCAAGATAATGATCCAAAACACAAGTCGCATATGGTGCGGATGTGGCTGTTATACAACTGTGGGCACGTCATCGATACACCCGCTCAAAGTCCCGATCTCAATCCAATAGAGAATCTATGGGTGTTTTTGAAAAAAAGAGTCGCTAAACGCCAGCCAAAAAATATGACATCGCTGAAAACAGCAATATCGGAAGAGTGGCAGAAAATACCAACCAACTATGACCTCAAGAAGCTAGTAGGTTCAATGAAAACCCGTTTACAGTGTGTGGTAGATGCTAAAGGTTTTCATACCAAATATTAAACTTTCAAAAAACTAAATTTTAAAATTTTCTACTGAAACCAAATAGACAATGAAATTTTTGTGCAAAGAGTTAATTGACAATGTGATATGAAGTAATTTTTTTTTTTTTGTTAAATATTTTTTTTGTTAGGATTGATTACAATTTTTTTTTATACGATCTCTCTAAATACCTATAAGTTTAAGATATATGTAAATAAATGTATTTTTTGAATAAAAATATCATGGAATTACTAATAATTTTAACGAAACTGTGTTTGTGCAAACTCATTATTGACAGACTGTATGTATGTATGTATGTAAGTCTATATGCATAAGAAACCAAATGGCTCATTTACTTGGATAGTGTCATAACTCAAAAAATTCGTTTTTGAGTTAATAATGCAGAATAATTCAAGGCGAAGAATTCGGCATTTCATAAAAATAACTTGGACAACCACCGCCTGGCAGAAGAATGTTTTTTAATGTCTTCATTGAGTTATATCTATTTAAATTGAACACTTGAAACGCTTTTTCTGGAAAACTAGATATTTTTTAGTCCAGAACTTGCTCGTCTTTCATGGCAGCCAAAAGATCTGATTGAAATTAGCTATAGAGTTGATTGATAAATTATCTGCCTTGGTTGTGGCACTATCGAAGTAAATGGAATTTTTGATTTTAAATATTAAATTTACCTCATAATTGTCAAATCCATTGAGATGTTCCTGGGTCAAATACTTATAATTTAGCAGCTGCTGTGTCAAAGACATGGTGAAGAGATTTACAAATAAAAATTACCGTGTTTTGATGTAATTTTGAAGAAATTTAACGTTTGTAATTTTGTTATATTTTATTTTAAATAATTATTTATTGTCAGAAACTAAAAAATGCGTAGAACCGGAGCACAAAAACTTGAAACAATTAAAATTAATTAAAAACAACTGCTGAACAAGCCGCGTTATTTTATTATTCAACCGGTTACGAAGATGAATTTCTTTTATTTTTTTTTTCGAAACTGGAATCAAATGCGTGAAGAAACTTCATATGATTGCAATTAAATTAAATAAACACTATATTCCAGCAGCAGTAGCAGCTCTTAACACACACTCTAACTGAACATAAATAGCATCAGGAGGCATAAAAGACAACAAAAACACTACGTGTTTAGAACAGAAACTTCCCCAAGCCAAGGAAAGCACAGCCAAATTTATAAATATGTATATCACACTGACCGTAAATTAAAACAGGCTAATAGTTTTAATTATGTTAATTAATAATACATTTCATTTTAATTTAGTTATTGTTTGTACTTTTTAATTTATATTTTTGTTCTTAAAATATTATTGATTTATTCATGTAATTTTCTGTGAGCAACAGTATAGCCTCTCTTTAATTTTTTTAGCCTTGTTAAACCAGTTTGTAATTACAATTCTTAAACATTGTTTGAGGCGTTGTTTTTTTATAAATTACACTTAATTTTTATTTAAAATCTTGTTTTTTATTTTACTTTTTATCCGTGCCGCGATTACCACGAAAACTTCTTGTTTCACTTCTTTGTATTTTCACTGTGATTTTCAAGTAGCCTGCTCGCGCTCTTGCACACTTCGGCACTATATTTTTCATGTGCTTTTCCAATTGCCCTCTTTCTTTTTGTTTATTTGCAGGGATGGGAAAACTTTTTTCTTGTGCACGACAACTTCGAAACGGTAATTTTTGTAATTTTACCAAAAGTCTTTTTTGCCCATGTGTATATATTCAAATAACTTGCTTTTATTTTAAGCCCAAATGAAAAAACTCACATAGAACCATAGGAACATAACTGCATCAACTTGAGTTCTCCGATTTCAACCTTCATACCAGGGATGTATTCTTATTAAGACGGTGCCAATTAAATTTACTCGTTATCCTTATCACTGAATTTGCATTGAGAGCATTAAAAGACCAAAAATATAAAGACTACTCTATTATGTCAAATATTACTACAATATTATTAAGGCATCGAACTTTCCATCTCCGTTTCCTTACTATGGCAATTAGTGCTGCCACATGTATACAACTTTCAAATATATATATATAGAAAGCCATAAAACTGTTTTTATACGTTATTATTATTCTCAGAAGCTTAAAAGCTTTCTATGCTACATCATTCCTCGTAAAATAATCATATTTTTGAATGAATGAAGCATTTAGAATCACATCTATTTATATGGTCAACGGTGACACTGTTAGTGGCACTTGCACTGATGTACTGCACTATCGACACTGTGAATACATACTTTTTAAAAAGGTTAATGTATTATCTTATATATTTGTATTCACAATAGTTGTCAATATTATTATAAAAAAATTATACGTTAATTTTAAATATCAATACTGAAGATAGAATTTTAATTTCTACAGGATTTTTAAAAAAATTGTTGATGTTTGTTTAGCTTACTGAGTAAAGGCAAAGAAAAAGAAGCGGTTGCGGAGCATGTCAAGCGATAAATTGGCTCTTGGGAATTCAGCCACAACCGCGCACTGTTAGTGCGAGAGCTTTACAAAAATTATCGGGAATGTTCTGACACTCGCATATCGCATAACATTTGCAATTGTGAGTTGAACTCTCAAGAGAAGTGTTCGGCAAATCACAATCGTAAGGCTATTGGCGAAGGACATAAGTCCGCATCCCTCTAAAATTAAATTAATGCAAGAGTAAGTCCCAAAATGTATAAAAATTACGCTCCCAAAGTGCTAAAGGAAGCGCAAATTTATTAAATATTAAGTATTTTCAAACGAACCTTTTGACCCTCTTTCCAGGCCCATAGGGGAGTACACTTATTCGCTATCCGGCATGTTATGCGCCCTACCCGATATAATCATTAACAAAATGGATTTGAGCCTAAATTGCTTCCAATTTAGGATTTTTTCTGCAACAATGAACATTTTTATATTGTTTTTATAATTTATTTATAATTTTATTTAATTTTTATTAACTACAATTACATTGTATTTAATTGTTGTCATAATTGATTCCTTCTAAATTTTATTTATGGATGGGTTTCAAGTAACGGACGTTTAACTATTTAACTTTTTCTTAAAATAAAGTCCTTAAAACAAATTTAACAAAGTTCTAATTGAAGAAAAATAAATAAGGTTAATTAATTCTTTTAATCAATTTAGAGATTTGTAAAATACAGACCTTAACTTTAAGGGATTTTAAATAAAAATAATACTTTTAATAAATTAGGAACGAATTTGTATCTATTGTTTAGTAAACCAAGGGCGTAAAGCAGTAGAACTCAAACAAATATTCACAAGTAATAAATTCTTTTCTTTGATATAAATTTATAAAAAAAAACAAAGTTGTAACAAAAATATTTAAATAACATATGTTTATAAAAAGTTATATGTGTGTATATAAATGTATAAAACTTAATTTATAAAGTTCAGCTTTTTAGTTTAGTACTTCCTTTAGTTTTAGTTAATACTTTTGTTGTTTTCAAAAATTTTATTTGTTTTAATTTAGTAATGGGTAAGCTCAAAAGTTATGCAAAATACTTAATTTTTTCTAGTTTAATTTCAGTTTTAAGCAATTTTTATATAAAATGTGCCTAACATCTCCCTAAATAACGAAGAGCTAATAAACATTTTTTACTGTTTTGGTAGAAAAAAATGGTTTTATTTTATGATTTGATTTTGCTTTATGTATCATCCTTTATGTTATTTGAAGAAGGCAAAAATGGGATATTTGTTTCCTTTTTTTTGTATCAAGGATCACTTTAAGAAGATTTTTTCGTACGTCTTCTTGAATTGCCTGGACAGCCAGAAGCACTTAACAAATGCAGTTTCCAGCCACCATCCAAAGGTAAATGGACATCATCGTGACACAGGGGACATCGCGCCGCACCAGTTTTAAGTTCTGTAATAAATTGTTTGAAAGGAAAAGTCAATGTTTAAAGTTATTTCAAATTTTCACCTCTACAGTAGTCTTCCATTTGGTGTAGATCGTAGAGTTGCTTATGCACAGACTCAGTACATCGTTCACACATTAGATAATTATCTTTGGCTTCACATTCCTCTGCAAAAACATATGCAAGTATAAGTACAATAAATTACAAATGGTTTTTCTTTTTTTTAAGAATTTTTTTTTTAAATAATTATTTTAAATAGAGTGATTTATAACTATTTTTCATTGAGCTTTGAAGCTTCGAAACGAAAAGATTTTTTGTTAAAGAAAATTTCAGATAAACATAAAGTATTTCTTGTAATTTAATCAAATTACTCACTTGTCAAATGATAATTCAGGGCGGCCACCTCTAATACATGGCTACATTGAGGGCACTTGGTAAGAAATGGACATGACTTCCAATAATGTCTATCTAGTTGTGCTTGGTCACCACTTTGCGAACACCAGTCACAAAATGGACAACGTCTTCAATGAAGAGATACAAAAGAAAAAATAATTACGCAACTCATACTGAAAATAAGAAATTTCTTTAAACTCACATTACATCAGCCGCCTCTTCAAATGATTCGGAGTTTGAGTTGGAATTTTTCCTAGAGCTACTAGCCGATACCATTGAACGTTTTAATTGTTCATTATACTGTTGTTTGCCATTGCAGTTGGGCAAATGTTTGCCCGACGCTAAGTGACCATTGCTTGTACCTGGGTTACCATCTTGACTCGAGTTCTGGCCACTTTTACTCTTCAAAATACGTGTTTCGGAACGTCTCATAGGACTGGACTGTGAATCGGGGGACTTGCAACTAAAACTATAGGGAGTAGCGCGACTATCGGAGCTACCACTGGCACCACCCAACTGCAAATTCTCCACTGCACTGCGGTTCGAGGGTGGCGATTGTGGATCACTCGAACAATGACCTCCTGCAAATTTATTTGCTTCCAACATCTCAGACTTACGCTCTAAGTCCAATTTATCGAATTCCGTAAACAATTGCCGGTACAATAAATTACGTCGTGTTATATCATCATCAGGCGGAAGCTGCTTACGCACAAGACGAGGATTTACTTTGTAAACTAGTAAAAGTATTCTCTCGGCTACTTTACGCACCGGCTCCGCAGGATGATGTATACCCGAGCAGCCGCACTCTGAAAGAGCTCTGCACGTTAGGCCACTATGTTTATCTGTGCTAATGCCTTGGCTTAACACCAATTGTTCCAACATTTGCATACGACTCAAGGCCAAACGTGGATGAGTGCCAGAACTGACCGTTCGCGACAAGGCTGGAGCAACAAGATGTTGTTCCTGAACCTCTGGGCAGGAGGCTATACTTAATATTGTGTGTTGAGCTAAGGTATGTATGCGTGCCGAGGGATCACCCGATTTCGCCAACAATTCGGGCAATAGACGATCTACACACCTTGCAACTTCACTTTGAGTCACCCTACCTGGTACATATTCCAAAAATAGAACACGTACAGTTTCTGTTGCCTGATTAAAAACTGAATACACAGCGTCACGTACGGTTCGATGTAGCAAGAAAGCGGCACTTCGCGCAACTTTGTTGGGACCAGCGGAATTTTCACTGTTTGAATTGTTCGCATTTGGTTGGGTCTCCGTTTCATGTCCCTTGAGAAAATTGCGCAAGCGCACCAGACCATCTTCACGATCTTGAAATTGACGTGAATAGAATTGTTCAACCTGTTATGAAGGCGGTATAATTAATTAATTTTGGGGTTTTCAAAAAGAAAATTAACAAAGTTTAAGATATGTGTGGCATTGTGTATTCATAAATAGTATTGGAAGCTCAAATTTAAATGTACAAGTTAGATTTAAATCACTTTTCGAACTTAACCTTCTTCTTGTTATGCTGATGAGGAGATTTTTGGTTAATGGGCAAACTGCCATAAATAAAATTGCATTATATTTGGCAGCAAATAAATCAAAATTTTATGCTGTGGAAATAAAGAAATCGTTCAGTGAAAACATAATACTATATCAAGCTTTTATAATCTTTCCCTATTCAGCTCATGTAGTTTTATTGAAATTGGGTAATTCCATCTTCCCTATGTGTAGTTTCGAATTTCTTCCTCTGGCAACACTGCTTTTAGCACACACATGCTCTCTATTCTCTCTTTCGATTAATTTGGGGTTTTGTCCCCAAATAGGGGATTCGTGAAAATACTTCGGGGATTTTTTTTTGGGAAAATCAATTTTTCCTCTGGGGATTTTTGTGGATAACAAAACTTATTAAATTCCTTTCTCACATACACATCTTAAACTCTTGATATCTCATTTCACACTCACCATATCGTTACCAAACACTAGGATGGGCAATGCCGCCTGGCGACGTTCACGATCATTTAAGCGTGAACGACCGCGATTGGGATCGGAGTCCAGTAAAGCGGTACCTTGACACTCTCTTAAAAATTCATTAGTATTCGAACTGGATCATTAAAACGTTTTTATGGCATAACATCAACATAAGTACAGCAAAATGAAATTTTCATATGTTTACATATACATTTACACATATATTTTCTAATAATTACAGGAGTGTGGAGGGGGGAGGGGCAAACATTTTTTTAAATAATTATTTCTAAAGGTAATCATAAAAAACAAATTAAAAAATACTGTTTAAAACTAAATTTACTAACATGTGGATTTAACTATAAGAAAAAATAAAAGAATAATAATAATTATGATTTATCGTTTCTCTAAAAAAGGAAACATGCGGTTAGAATATGGTATGTACTATGTAGCATTTACATCTGTGTATGTTTAGTGGAACATCCAAAAACTCTAGGAAGTAATCTAGATTCTTTAACTGTGTAGATCACTAAGACTAAAGGATTATTATCGAGAAACACGTCTATATAAAGATACGAAATTAAAAAAAAAAAATATTATCAGCACTTACTGCCTTAAAGTGGGTATGGCGCGATCTTCATATTCCTCATAGGAATTGCGTGGAGCGCTTTTATTGCGCCTTCTCAAGGAGCCCTGATGGCTGGACATCGGTGAACTATGGCGAGAAGGACTACGTCTCATGCTCATTTTGGGTGACATGGGTATTTCATCGTGAGATTTGCGCATACTGGAGGCGGATATCGTTGATATATTATCACTTATGCTGTTGCTGTGGTTGTGCTGAGACATATTCCCCAATCCGCCGGTGGAACTATTACCATCTGTAGATGACTTATCGTCCTGAGCACTTTTTGGGCTCATGGTGGCCACCAAGTGGGCTTCTGCCAAGGCTTGGGCCACATCTTGCAAGCTGGGCGCCACCGGTAGTGTAGGTTTTGTAGCATAGACCTCGCAAGCCATATCATTAGAGGCCACAGATTCACCATTTTTTTCCAGCAAGTCTTCAATAAGCAAATGTTTAAAGACTGAAGACTTGTACATTTCAATTTGTTCCTTTCTCAATTTAGCTGTAGTAAAATCTTCTTGTTGCACTGCTTGCCGTTTGGCCAAGGCATAACGTCCTAACCTTTCTCCTGCTGTGCGTAAAGCATTCATACACAATTTAAGCTTGCGAGCGTATTCAAAACGTTCCGTGGTGACCGCCTTCAATTTGCGATCTTCCATTTCCCTTATAATGTCTGCTATAGATTCTTCTACATACATGGAAAATAATAAATCATCACACATAGAGGCTAAGACTGACTCCCACGGGTCTTGTTGTTGTTGCTGTTGTTGTTCTAATGCTGCAGCACTACCATTTGCCTCATTTTCTTTGTGTGCCACCACAGCATTATCCAGTTCTTCGCCCAATACATTAACTGCTATTAAAGCAATTTGTTTATCTGTATTAAACTCATTGGCGTGGGGTCCACTCAAACGTAATTTGAGATGTGTTCCTTTGCGAGGATTCACCGAAACACTCTGCAATTCCCGAGACTTATAACTGGTTGCTGCATTATCTGATAAGGCCACGAAACCCAGAAAATCAAAACATTGCGAGGAAGGCGTACTGGGTATACTCTTAGGAGAATAATGTAACCAGAGTTCAACCTTTTCAGCTTTGAAAATTAAAAATTATATATTTCACATGTTCTCGAAATATCAAACAAAAAACATTAACTTACGTATTAGATACTGGTGGGCTAATAACTGTATACGGCATATTTTAGCTGGTTTATGAAATCTTAAAATAATATCATGTGGTGTTATGGTGCTACCGATTGCGCTGCGCCATCCATGAACCGTAGGACCATGTGTATTTAGTTCACTAGCCGGAAAGTTGGGGTCCTCATCTGAAAGCAAAGAAACAATGAAAATAGATTTTAGATTTTTATAATTGGGCGGATTTAAACGGTAGTCATAACGGTCATATACAATGTTTTAAATTATTTAAATACATGTACATGCAAAAAAAAATTTGAAACATTATTACAATTCAATTAAACAAATTTTTTGAGCTTTAGGTCTATTTATATTATTATTTTATTAGTTCGATATTTCGTTAACCTTCGAAAAATTAGATAAAAGAATTTCATTATTACAATATGACCTTTATGACTACCGTTTGAATTCGCAAATTTGTATGTACATTATTCATTAGAAATTATTCGAATTCGCACTTATATTTTTGGATGGACATATGTATAATATAGTTTAAAAAAAATAAACTTACAAGTTTAAAATTGCCCTTTTGCAAAACTGCTTAGTTATACTGAAACACTTTTTCCTTTTTTCTGCAGAATATTATATCAAGTTTTTATAATCTTTCCCTATTCAGCGCATGTAGTTTTATTTAAATTCGGTAATTCTATCTTCCCTGTGTGTAGTTTAAAATTTCTTCCGTGGCAATCAAGGCACATTTACTACAGGTACATGCATTACAGAAAACAGTGTGGCAACTCTGTGCTTCTCACATAGTTTTACAAAGTAATTGTCAAAAAATTGTATGCATCAAACAAGGCACAAAAGTAATTGTCAAATGAATTCTTCATTATAAATGTGTAAACAAAAAATCAGCGGATGAGCAATTTGCCCGATGCATGTACCTGTTTGATATGCCTTGGTGGCAATACTGCTTTTAATACACACATACTCTCTTTTCTCTCTTTCGATTAATTTGATGACAGCCCCAAATAGGAGATTCGTGAAAATCCCCAGGGAATTTTTGGGGCAAAAACCACTTATTTCGCTGGGGATTTTTTGGGTATAACTTGTGATTAAAAATCTTGTTATTAGTTTTTCCTTTTTATGTTTGTTTCAAATTCATGTAATCACATTTTTTTTATTGCTGATGGCAACATTGAAAAAAATCAGAATATATAAAAGTTTATGACTGGCAAATCTGAAAGGTGTGTGTTATTAATTACAGTGAATGTTAAAAAAAACAATTTAATTGACTGTACAACTTTAAAGAAACACAATTTCATTTGGGAGTAAGAAGAATGCGCAAACTGTACTCGTTTGTAATATTTAATTACATTATAATAGATTCAAATTTGAAGAGATTGTTTTTAGGATGGCTGAAATCTATTTTTTCTGCACCAGAATCATTTCAAGATGCTAGTAACCTAACACCTCTTTATAGTCACAGAAAAAAGACTTTAAGAGGCAAAAGAACTTCGAATCGCTTTATATGAAAAATACTTTAAGAATTATGTTAAGAAATTACTTAATTTTTAATTTAAAGCAAAAGTTTCATTCACCTCAAGAGAATCCGAGATTATGAACATTAAGATGACTATTTTCACTGCAAAAGAATGACTTAATATATTCAGTGGATCATCTGTCGGGTTTGCTGAATGAAGTATTTTTCCACAAAAGAATTTGAAAGCATTACTCGAAGTGTAGTTCATTTTCTTTTTTTTTATCAATATAAATAAGCCTTAGACCTCAAAGTGAAAATAAAATTAATTTTAAAAACATTCAATATTGAGTAAATAAATGTATGCAAATTTTTCTTTTGATACCAGGTGGTCTTAATTTGCAACTCTGCATATTCGCCTTGTATATTTGTTAGTGTAAAATTTCCTGCATCTTGCATTGATTGACAGCAGAGAAATTATGTCAGCTGGTGAATTAAGATTACGTGATGTGAATTTGCCTTGGTTGCAACTGTGGTATTTTCGTGTAAAATAGCCATTTTGGGTATTTTTGGGGATGAAAATTTTAAAGTTGGGAATATGCTATAAAATAAGACTGGGAGCCCTGTTCACCAAAAATTAAGAGAACATTTTATTCTCTTGATAAATAAATACTCTTATTAATTAATAAAATAAATAAAAATAGTATCTCAAAAATTCAAATAACTTTCAGTTTAGCTAAAGGTATTAATGCAAGAAGTTGTGCGTTTTCTACTTTGAAATTAAAAAAGAATTGCAGCTTAAAACATAGACATTTTTTATTATGACTACAGTGGCATTAACAAATAAGCCAAAAGCCGCATTTTGGCCACAAATTCAAAGTATATTAAACAGTATTAATCATATTTTTATACTATTAATTGGAATCTATGTTACACTATTGGCTCGCAGTCTTAATTTCCAAGATACTGCCATGCATATGTTCTTAACGGTTATAGGGGTAAGTAAACTAGCAAAGAAAACTTTGCATAAATTGCAATGTGGGTATGCATGCATGTGTGGGGTGGATGTGTGGGTGTGTGTAAATAGATATGTATATATGTGCATCGGCGTAGCTAAGACAGTTTTTCTAGGGGGCATTATGACTGGTGATTTTCATGAGTATTATTAAAATAAATAATTATATTAAATTTTTAATAACTTGGGGGGGACAGCGATTCTTGGAGGGGCAATTCCTCCTCCAGAATTCCTTTTCTACGCCTTTGTATACGTGTGTGTTTGTAGGTAGAGCCAGTGTTGACACAACCAACAGGTTTGCAAAATTGCATCTGAAGGCAAACTCAACCAATTTAAATGTTGTTACACTCAATGGATAGTTAACATTTTACTTTACAAAATCGATAAAGTAATCCTACAATGCATACAACACATACTCATGCATGTTTATAAAAATCAATTAATTAGTTAATAATTTTATTAGAATTAGGTACAATATGTGCATGAGAAATAATTCAGAAAGTTTGTACTATATGATATACTTATGTAATTTACTCAATATTGTTATTTATTTACTTATGACATACTTTAGTCCTCTTTCACACACGTCAGGTTTACCTGACCAGCTTTTGATCAATTTTCTTTTGAACCTGCATTGATGTTCATACACACCATCCAGTTTGTTTCATCAAATTGCGTTGTCGTAGAGTATTACGAATGACAACACAAAACGAAAAAACAAACTTGACTGGTACGGTCAAGTCTGTACCCCTCTCCATTATCTTTTCCTCTCTCTCCTAAAAACTCAAGACTTGACGAGTCAAACCTGACGTGTGTGAAAGAGTACTTAAATATGTAGAATATGGTTGCACAAAACAGCTAAAAATTTACAAATTATCAAATATAACTATGAGGAGATATACATAATTTGCGATCTGAATTCAATTACCCTTAAAATAATTATATGTATTCGAAAATAAAAATTACACACAATAGGAATAATCTCCTAATACGAGCACTTGGTAACACTGATTAGAGTATTTTTTCTTTTTTATTTATTCACGTCATATTCTCGTTTCAAACATCATGGATTGTTTTTGTTTTTAGCCGGAATGAGAAGATTATTTTAATGTGCTCTTTAAGATTATTTTTCAATGATTTTCAATGGCTGTTGTCAGTGATGAACTTTGAACTTAATGAGTTTATAATATATACATACATACATACATATGTGTGTATGTATGTAAGTATGTATGTATGTACATATGTGTGTATTTATGTATATATTTGCAGATTCATAAATCTATTTCATGCCGATAATGCTATCATTTATGAATACAGGTGTCATAAACCCCATATTAAAAATATTGCAATCATTTGTTTTAATACTTCGTTAAAACTTTAACACACTACATACGAATTTACCAACTAATAGCATTGCGCATCTGTACATAAATACATATGTATGAACTAGGGTTTGGGAATCGGGAATTCCGCGGAAAAAGTCTGCTGAATATTCTCGGGAAATTTTTTAGATTTTCCCGGTAAAACGGGAAATCAAAGGTACAGAGATACCCCTTTTAGACACGGAAAATTTACTTCGCAGTCTTAATTCAGCTGTGTGAAATATAGAGGAAGGAATACGATCTCTTTCTCTCTCTGTCTCCCAGCTGAATTAAGACTTTGCAAAGTAAACTTGCCATGTCTAAAAGGGGTAAAAGCATAACTTCTTTTTCTTTGGATTTAAAGGTTTATTCGGATTTTAAGAACTGCATGTTGGATATGTTGCTTTAGATAAATGTAGAATGCAAACAAATTACCTTGGAAAATGGGTTTGAGGACCAACTTTGTGGGCGGACACACCCCTAAAACACAACTTATCGCTATGAAATTTTTTTGTATTTTTTTTACATAAAATTGAGCCGATTTGGGGGGAGAGAATATCAGAAATCAAAAAAATTCTCCATAGAACTAACGGCCACTCTAATGTACTTACATGCATATACAGGGCAATTATGAATAAAATTCCGCGAGAAATTTCTCCCTTTTCCAATTAGAATTTTTTGTTTTCCCTGTTACTTGGCATTGTTGGAAATTTGTTCCCTGGGGAAAATTTCTTGCAGAATTTTATTCATAATTGCCCTCATAGTGACACGGTTTATAATAAAAAAAACACTTTTTAAATGTCGACTTTAACTTAAGAAAATTCTTTTACTTGCAGTTTCATGTGCTGAGTGCTGAAGCCTTGATGTCACATTATCCTGTAAATCCTATGACAAATCGTTTTTCACATCGCAATAAATCCCGATTTCATGGAGTTCTGCAGCTAATAGGAGGATCAATGATTTTGTTAGGTGGTTTGGGTAAAATTCAAAGTACTGAAGTACATTTTACCACCTGGCATGGTCTATTTGGTAAACACACACAATTAATTCTACAATTCCCATTTTATGTAAGATAATAATTTAATTCCTTTATTTTTTTTCTGTTTATTTTAGGCCTCTTTGCCACATTTATGTGCTTTGCCAGCTTAATGGGTGGCATGCTAAACTATTTTCAGCCCAAGTTTATACACAAAATTTATACACCCTCCGAAGTTAAATTTCGCCATAATTTATTTGGGCTGCTTACCTTTAGCTTGGGCATGACTACAATTACTTTAGGTTATTTTACAAATTTCTTTACAAAATATGTAGATGCTGATGTCATACCAGCGTTTGCCTTGGCAACTATATTAGTTTATTTTATGACTATGATTGCTCCAGTACGTTCGTTGTTGGATAAATTGAAATATCGGAAGAAACAGTGAATGCACTGTATGAAATAATAATGGTTTGCATTATGAAAAGGGAAATAAACAACAAATTATATGACAATTTTTTTTTGTATATAAAAAAAGTGTTACACAAAACGAATTATCTTTTTAACTGACTTCAAAAAAAGAGGAGGTTATCAATTCCTCTGTATTTTTCTTAAATTTATTTTTAAATGTTTTGGCTGGCTGCATAATTGCTGTAATTTTTGATATAATCAATAAGGTAAAGAAGAATAGTTGAACATACTTAGGGCTAATAAATCAGTCAAAGCTTAAACGCTGGTTTAGTTAAACTAAACTCAAATTTATATGTAGTTTAAACTCAACAGGAGTAAATCAGTGAACCATACCTTATGTGTATTTTAAAAAATAATATTGTGGCAGCACAGAATTAAGTGCCAAAAACAGCTGTTTTGCAGCAGGCTATCAATCAAAAATGCAAAAAAGTTGAAAAAAATTTAATAAAAGGTCGCCAAATTTTACTGAGAAAGGAATTATATTTATGCTTGGCAATGTAGAAAAGTATAAAAGAATAATAGAGTGTAAGGAAACAGATCAAACAAGATCTGAAGAAAAAGTAGAGACTTGGAAAAAATGTTGACTGCTCTTTTAATGCAAAACATATAGTCTGTAAGTAACAAAACCATATGTCCTATATTGGTAGTTTAAACGCAAAATTTTATGCGTTTACAGATGGTTTAAATACTGTATTGGTTTATAGGTTTGCTAGTTTAAACCAAAAATAGAAAATAACTTGCGCTTAGAGTGAAATAAATCATTTGTTTTTACTTAGAGAAATTTTAATTGAAATTTTCTTTGCTTTTAAGCTCGTTGATAAACGAGCTAGATTAAATCCAGACAAGAAAATTTTAAGAATAGAAATGGGCAACAGCTGATCGTCAGCTGAACTTACACCATCCGTAGAACTCCGTATGAAATAGCATAAAATCTTAACCCGAACTGTCAATATACAAATAAAAATAATCCTAAAACAAATTTTGTACGTATGTTGGTGTAATGATAAGGCCACTTGGTATTAATACACTTTGTATTAGAGTATTACGACTTTCATCGATGTAAAATATGTTTGTGTTCATAGAGACAAAAAAAATATTCTCTTTTTGCAACAATGAACAAATGACATAAAATCTATCTATATTTATTGGCAGCAACGACCACAATTTATTTCATTTAGTTTGTGGTGAATATAATAATAAAAATATAAACTTGCTTCAACAGACCAAGTGCTTATATAAAGGGTTTTAGAACTGAGTTAAATTAGTTTGAAAAATCATCATGAAACTTTCAAATCTTTGGTTATTTATTGCCACTGTAATGCTGCTCTTAACTGCGCATATTGAGGCCAAGGGTGCGAAAGGAAACGGTGGTGGAAGCAAAGGACATGATCATCCAGGTGTAAGTAAATATAATTTACAGCAATCGTTCAATTATTGAATTTCTGTAATCTAGTGACTTTCTACTCGTGTATTATTAATTTGTTGTATTATTTCTTTTTATTAATAGGTGCACATAGCTAAATATGCAGCAGGGGCTGCTGCTCAAGAAGGAGTTCGACAATTTGCTAATAGAATTTAAACATTAAACTAAAGTTAATAAAAATTTCTAAAATATTTGTTCTAATACATGCGTTTGTAATTAAAAAAAGCGAATACTGTGTATTTTGAAATAAATTATAAGGCCGCGCCTTCAAAGTGGTAAAATGCAATAAGTTATTTACTTGGCGAAAATGCCATTTTTGGGTTAATAATGCAGAATTTATACTCATGTCGCTATTCACAACAAATAAATAAAATAATTCGAAAACTTTAAGCCCGTTTTCGGTAAAACTTGTTTGTTGAGCTACGACTTCGTTCAAGTAAATGAGCGATATGTATATTCTAGAAATCGTTAACGAATATATTTATTATGAGCGAATAACGAGTTTTATAATTTATTATTTTTAATACTTTTGCATTAATAGATTATTTATCCATTATTCTATGCATTGATTAAAAATTCATTACATTTCAAATAATATATTAAATATTTTTTTAAATAATTTTTGCAATATCAATATCCAATATCGTGCCATAACCGCCAAACAAGCTTAAGTGACATAATTTTCGAACTTAATTATTTGAAAAAAAAACACGGTCCAAAAAATGTGTCGGTTAAGTTTTTTTTTTGGCGCTTATGGCTTGATATGTTCACATTTTTTAGCGGACGGGAAGCAATTACATAAGTACTTTTTTTTATGAGTTTGTAAGGACATTCCAGAACATTTAAAAAAAATTAATTTATTTTGCACTGATGCTATTAGTCTAAAAAAATAAGACTTTTCGTTCGGCAATTTATACACAATTTATACAACAACAACAACAACAAAGTTTCGAAAAGCAACTGACTGCTATTAACGGGCTCATGCTATTTTCTAGGGAATAGGAATAGGCTGCCAATAGCGTAAAATTTTTCTCGATAGAGAGTAGACGAGCGCCAACTTTTTGGTATTATACTGATGTGACATCGGCGAATAGTTGCAAAGCAAGGAGGATTATAAATTCTCGGATGAAAATAATAATTTTTAGTGAATTTTTAATAATAGCAAAAATTAAAAATTTTTAAAATCCCCGATATATCTAGAAAAGATGTGATATCTTCTAAACGGTTGGACCGATTTTCTTAAAACATAGCTAAGAACCCTCTCGATCAAGTCACCTTTCAAACAGAAAAAAAAGCAAAATCCGTCCAGCCACACACTAAAAACATATAACACCCCTTTTTTTGGTCGAGGGTTAAAAAGTATTTTCCTGAAAATGCAAAATATTAATTTGGGAAAAATGTATGTGTTAACTTTGAAATTTATTTGCTGGAGGTCAAGCATTGTCTATATATTTCATTGGTGCTTAGCCAAATCATCAGTAGACTTTAACCACATTTTGAACAGTCACAAACCTCTTATCTTATGCACAGACTTTCAAAAACTATTTGAGAATTCACAAATAATAATCACAAATAATAATATTTCTGAAAATCGCAAGCGAAACACAAGCAATAGGCATAGAAACTATAACAAAATCCCAGCAAATAATTTATATTCGATATGAATCTATTTTATTTTTCTACACCTTTATACAATTAGAAATCCATTGGATAACAATAAAAGTATTTATAAGGCAAAATGAAAAATAAAATCTAAATTTAACATTTAAGAAATTTATTATTCGACATATTGTCATAAGTTTATTTTAATTTGAAATTTATTTGCCTATTGCTTGTGTTTCGCTTGTGATTTTCAGAAATATTATTATTTGTGATTATTATTTGTGAATTCTCAAATAGTTTTTGAAAGTCTGTGCATAAGATAAGAGGTTTGTGACTGTTCAAAATGTGGTTAAAGTCTACTGATGATTTGGCTAAGCACCAATGAAATATATAGACAATGCTTGACCTCCAGCAAATAAATTTCAAATTAAAATAAACTTATGACAATATGTCGAATAATAAATTTCTTAAATGTATGTGTTAACAAATATTTCATTTATTCGTAGTACCAAAAATTCACTTTCATTATTTATTTTTTTACAGCCTTATTTATGAAAATTATTCAGGGTTTATAGAACAGATATTCATAAAAAAATTTTCTTATTAAGCCTTTATAAAGCGTTAATAATTTTTATAAATAAGGCCATTTATAATTTAATATGAACTGTGAATTATAATATTTGGAAATATTAAAATTGTAGTTAATTTTTAACAAACAAAAATTGTATTTTGTGTTTTATCGGTGAGCTAAAATGGATATTCTTTCATAACTTCTTTATCTCCAAAATTTATACCAAGGCTCTTGTTCAGTTGTACTCCAATCCATTTTCGGTATAGGATTGTAAGCAGCTTTTAACTAATGAAAAAAAAAATAAAATTATTATTTAAATTATATTGGTAAAAATATATAATTTGTTGTTCTTACCATGGGAAACGTTTCGGTTAGCCGGATAGTCATAAAAACTAAAAATATTGTGGCAAAATATGACTGAAATTTCATTTTTAATTTCTCTAAGTTTTACTGAAATCTAATATCAGCAACAATGAACAACACAAACTAAATCAGCGAGGACAATAAAAACTCAAAGTTTGCAACTTATAACTTAGTCACGAGTAATAAACCGCAATTTAAACAAATAAACAAATTAATAATACAACAGGAATTGAGAATTATAATTCGAAATATGAGTCATAATGTCATATGCTATTTCATTTCGAGTTTTTCTTTTTCTTTGATTTTAAGTGCATTTTTGCTATAGTTCAAGGTTTTTCAGCGATTAAAAATGTTTCTCTAGTTTCCTTTTCTAAAATTATAGAGTTGCGTTCGTTGCCTTTTAAATAATAATGCCCAAAGTCTTCTTTAAATATTTTTTTTCGAATTTGCCCTTTAAAAAAGGTTGGTAGTAGTTTTCAATTTGGATGTGTTTAACCGATTTTTATGTTTTTTATCTAAGCAGATACACTGCCGATTGAACTCCTTGTTAAAAATTGAGAGGAACCATGCTCATTAAAATTAAATATACACTATTCAAATTAGCTGATTAAGTCTATGTGACTCGGGCTTAAATACAACCATATTGAATAATGAAAAACTTAAAAAAATAGTCGCGCAACAAGAGCTTCTTATTATGGTTCTGTTGGAAATTTGCGAGTACTTTGTACAGTGAGTATAAAAAAAAATAATCAAAACAAAAGTGTACCTCAATAATATTTCTGATGCATATTTTATGTTCATTGTGTACGAGTACAATTAAAAAATTTAATGCCAATAAATCCTTATCCTTGCTATCCTTATTCCTTACTTTCCTTATTAATATTATAAATGCGAAAGCGAGTTTGTTTGTTTGTTTGCTACTCTTTCGCGATCAAACCACTAAACCGATTTTGAAAATTCTTTCACCAATAGAAAGCTACATTACCATATCGTCAAACATGGCCTGTTTTTTATCCGGTTAGGAACCGGTTTCTTATATTAAGTTCGGATTTTTTCCAAAAAACACATTTTTGGGCTGGTTAGGAATTCGTTTGATTGTTTAACCAGTATCAAACCCGGTTTTTATTCAGTTTTTTAATTCTTTTATCACCTTTTGTCGGTTTTTATCTTTTTTTTCATTATCAGTAAGTAACAAATAGGAAAACATTCATAAATTTTAATTATAGTTTCCAAAATATCAGATCTATGCGAGCGTAGCCGCTCGTAAAATAATAAAGTGGTAAAAATAATATTTTTAGAAACTTTAATGAATGGATTCCAAGCAGATAAATTTTACTAATCGAAATCAAAATAGCAAGTGACTGATTTTGAAATTTTATATGAAAACACTTACTTTTTTTGACTTGCCGTTCGAATAAATGTTCGTTGTTAATGAACCCAAATCAATTTTCATTCGCTTAGAATGCGAATGAACGAACGGGTAGTTTCGATATCGTAGGACAGGCTGTTATTATTGTTTATCAGAATGTATCAGGTACTCGTACATATGTGCCCTTAGTTATGAAAGTGGTCTAAGTCATATATTTCTTTGGTCGAGATATTTAGTGGATTACATTTGAACAAATCAAAAAGATATATTTATATTATGCTACATTTTAATTTAAAGCTGTACTAGTCTCGATTAATATAAACTTATTCAATAGTTGTTAAAAACCTTATTTATAAAAATTATTAAGGCTTTATAAAGGCTTAATAAGAAAACTTTTGTATGAAAATGTGTTTTATAAACCCTTAATAAAGACTTATTTATACCTGATTTACAAAAAAAAAAAATGTTTAATTTGAGGAAATTTCATGAATTTTGCTGCACGAAACTTTAAAAAAGGACGTAGAATGAATCTCTGATGCATTTTTGGCAACTTTTTTGATATAAGTTGCTCCTCCAACTTTTCATGCAACTTATTTCATGAAAAAAAATGCTTAATGTAAATTAGGTATTAATAATTTTTATAAATATTTAGTTAAATTTTTTTTTAAGATTTATTTAATACATATTTCGAAGCAAAAACTCATGTGACTTAGACCACTTTCATAATTAAGGGCACATATTATGTATGTAAAGGAAAGCGAATGATTTTTAAAACGTTTAATTTTGGAAATGTGTGACGAATTTCGAATGATTTTAAGAATATATTACGGCCCAACTTTAGTATATTATGGGCTTTGAATAAGCACAGCAATTTTGAAGCGACATGTAACAAAAATTTTTTTTTTTAATATTTAGAAGACGGAAATAATTAGCGTATCGAATCGTTAAATCGATTCGTTTTTAAAATTCGAATTCCATAATATACGAGTAAAAAGTTGAAGGGCTTATTGTAATAATATCATAAGTCACCCAAATTAAAAAAAAAACTGCTTTTATGCGTTTTTCCTATTGATTATAACGATGCGAACACCCCTTCAAAAAATGTAAGCTATTTTCTAATTAGTTTCTACTTTAGATGATAATTGAGTTTTTACATTTCAATGTTTTTGTTGAAGTTTTTTAAATCCACACCAATTTTTCTCATTTTAATTTAAAATTTTGAATTTTGAGGAAGTCATGATTTTTTTTTTTTTTTCAATCTCGCATTAGTGTGTGGATATACAAAGACGTTTTTGTGCAGGAACGTTGAATATATCTGAAAGGCCAGAGAAATATGATTTCTTTGATTTTGTTGGCTTATGATGTTTTTGCTCTAAGAAAATGTTTTCAAATTATTTGAACGCCATAATGGTGAAGAAATTATTGCATAAGTCAAGGTACGGTCGCATTTGGCAAACATTTGCCTAGAAAAGGTGTAACCAATAAGTGCTAATGCAAACTCGTTTTATTCAAACATTTATTTATTAAGTTAAACACTTTCATACATAACTAATAGACAATGATATCCCCTTTTTATACACGCAAAGTTTCCTTTGCAAAGTCTCAATTCAGCTGTGTGAAAGAGAGAGCGAGGAATACTTTCTCTTTCTGTCTTTCTCCCAGCTGAATTAAGACTTTGCAAAGTAAACTTTCCGTGTCTAAAAAGGGTATTATGTAGGGATGCCAATCCCGAAATCAGCGAATCTCGCATCCCGGGATTTAAATTTTTTAATGCGGGGATTTTTGGGATTCAGTCAATCCCGAAAATGTTTACTAAGTTTTGTTTGTTTTCTAAAAATAAATTCATCATGACTTTTCCCCCATGTGAAGATAGTAACCGTGGCAAGACAATATTGGTCTTTTATAATTAAAATTTATTTGTCGGTGATTTAGCATTGTCTATAAATGTATTTCATTGATGCTTTGCCAAATCATTAGTAGACTTCAACCACATATTTTGAACATCCACAAACTTCTTATCTTATGCACAGACTTTCAAAAACTATTTGAGAATTCACAAATAATAATATTTTTTGAAAACCACAAAAGAAAAATAAGCTTAGTGAGCTTAGAAACTTTAACAAAACCCAGCAAATATTTTATATTCGATATGAACCTGCTACGCTTAGTTTTCTTTTTTTGTGAATTTATAAATAGTTTTTGACTATGTAATATGAAATAATTATAAAACTTTTGCTTGTGAACCTCTTTTTAGTAAATACCTATAAAAAGCATGTGTCTTTTAATGTTCAAAAAACCCAGAGTCCCGAATAATTCCTGAATCTCAAAATATTTCGTGATCCCGAAAAATCCCGAAATCCCGAACCCGGGATCGCAAAAACCAGTCCCGATTGGCATCCCTAGTAGTATGGTATCCAACGTTATTGGAAATTGTTTAATTGTTTAAAAGGGTTTTTATTAGTATTTAGTGGTTATGCTTTTTTGGTCAAAGGTTTGCCTAGTGTGAACGTACCTTTAGTTTATTATATTGATTTCAATTGTTTTCATTTTGCTAGAATGACAACTGGTGCAATAATTTATTTAAAAGTAAATACATACAAAAATGAAAATTCTTGACTTAAAAAAAATTTTATCTATTTTCTGAAATAACATCATAAGCCACATTAATTTTTGAAAACCGAGATTTCTGCCATATTTTTTTTTGTCCAAAAATGGGTATAGGACAGTAGTCGTTTCAGAGGAGTTTGTTAAAACGTGTACATTATGATTTAAAGAATGACCTATTTGTTATATTGTTTTTTTAACTTCAAGGTCTTTTATTTCAAAATAATTTTTTGGGGCATATGATGTTATTACAATTAGCCCTTACATACATACACATATAGTATACAATAGTATATAAAGGGCTTTAGAATAGAAAGGTAGTAGTTTTAAAAGGTCATGAGACTCTCAAATCTTTGGATATTTATTGCCGCGGTAATGCTGCTCTTAAGTGGGCATATTGAAGCCAAGAAGAAACCAAAGAAGCCATGCCGTTCTGGAAGCAAAGGAACTGTAAGTATGATATTTCTACAGCCTAGCTTCTTTCTATTTTATTGTATACTTTTGTTTTTTTTTATTTCTTTTTAATAGAAGCACATAGCTAAACATATAGCTGGGGCAGTTGCTGAAGAAGGGGTTAAACAATTAGTTAATCAAGTTACTCAATAATTTATTTTGCATTTTTTTATTATTTCTCTTTATTAGAAACAAATAGCAACACATGTAGCAGAAGCTGCTGCTGAAGAAGGCATTCGACAAATAATTAATAAAGTTACTTAATACATTTTTAAATGTGTAGATGTAATAAAAAATCTGTTTTATTCTCGTAGCTTATGTATTTTTAATAAATACCAAAACAAAAGATACTAGATTCGTAGATAAATTGTAAAAAATAATGATTTAATAATTGAAATTAGAGAACATACATATAAGCATAAGTACAAGGGGAGGAAAACTTTCTATACATAGAAATAAATCTGATGTATATATATTTAGGTCTACCTTAAAGCAACCGATCATATTGATATAAAAACATATTCACTAACAAAATACATATAAGTAGTAAACCTTTATTTAGTTTGTTCATAACAATTTATTAGGTACATATGAAATAGAAATCGAATGATTTTAAAATGATTCGTTGCGGACATGTATGACGAATTTCGAACGGTTTTCCGAACTAATTTCGGCCCAACTACTTCACTCTAGTTACTTTGAATAAGCACATCAGAAAATAAAATACAAACAATACAGAACAATTTTGAAAAGAAATGTAATGTGCTGAAAAGAAACAAAAACTATTGCGAAGACGGAAATAATGAGCATATCACAACTTTGTTCTATTGTAAATGGATTCGTTTTTAAAAATCGATTTCCATCACATAGAAGTATTAAATTGCATTAAAGTACACATATAAAAATAGTATATAAAGCAGTTTAGAATAGAAAGGTAATAGTTTTAAAAGGTCATGAGACTTTCAAATCTATGGATATTTATTGCCGCTGCAATGCTGCTCTTAAGTGGGCATACTGAAGCCAAGAAGAAACCAAAGAAGCCATCAGTTTCTGCAGGCAAAGGAACTGTAAGTACTATGGGCCTGTTTGTAAATGCATCACTGCGCAGCAAATGGAAATGAAATGTCCTTAATTACTACACTGAAGTAGATAACACACAAATAAAAGTCAAATATGGAGTACAAACACGGCTACTACTGAAAAAGATTACCAGCAATGTATGGCATTTTAAGTAAAAGTTTGCTCGTATGATGCAGAGCAGTGGTGCATTTAATAGCCGACCCTATGTTTCTACAGCCTAGCTTCCAAGGCGAATTCATACCAGGTGATCTCAATTCAGCAGTTGATGATCAGCTGCTAATTTCTCTGCTGTCAAATCAAAGCAAGCAGAAAATTTTACACTAACAAATATACGAGTAGAAAGCGAATATGCAGAGTTGCAAATCGAAACCACCTGGTATCAATTCGCCTTGAAAGAAGCTATTCTGTTTTATTGTATGTATGCATTTTTTTTATTATTTCCCTTTAATAGAAACACATAGCAGCACATGCAGCAGGGGCTGCTGCTGAAGAAGGAATTCGACAAATAATTAATCAAGCTACTTGATAATTCTTTTTTTTTTTTTAAGTACATGTAACACAATAAATGTTGATACAAATATCAATCGGTTTTGTTCCAGATTATGAGTTTTTAATAAATACCAAAATAGTGGACACTAAATTTGTAGATAAATTGTAAAATTGTTTTATTTATTATTAAGTAAAATGTGACATCAAGATTTCCAAAAACAAATTTTTTGAATTTTTTTAATAATTCGTCGCATGGTTACTGATTTGCCGCATTAATAATGTATTCTTAATATCTGTGCGGCAAACCAGTAACCACCCGACGAATTGTCGCAAATATGTACTACCATAATGATTGATGACTATTTGCATACAGATATTAAATAGCAGACTGAAAAACATGGGCAACATTTCTATTACAGTCATGAAATGTTACGCTATACAACATGCATACATATATGATGCAATAGCACAGTTTGTGCACCGGCTAAAGGTTTTATTTTATTATTTTGAACTCGGTTCAATAGCTTTTGCCTGTTTGGAACACTAACAATCAACACATGAATATACAATAAAAAAATCAACCCAGCAGGATGTACACGTTCAATACAACAATTGTCATATTTAGGTGTAACTCCCGATCATTTTATGCAAAAATTTAAAAGTTATTAATTTAAAAAAATTTTCGCTAGCAAATTATACTCGTATATACATAACTAGTAACCCTCGTGGCAGCATTGATCTACTATTTACTTTATTTAGATTGTTTATCGCAATTAATCTGGGGCGTATTAAAACGATTCCGATTTTCTGAATTAATTTCAATCCAACTTCAGTCTAGTTGCTTTACAAATGTTTAAAAATGTGCTAAAAAGCAGAAAAAAAAAGTTATGGAATACGGAAATAATGAGCGTATGGCAACTTTGTTCTATTGGAAATCGATTCGTTTTTAAAAATCGATTTCCATCACATAAAAGTATAAAATTGCATTAAAGTACGAGTACTTACACACACATACAAATAATACATATATAATAGTATATAAAGGGCTTGGGAATAGCAATATAGTTAAAAGTAGCTTAAAAAGTCATGAGACTTTCAAGTCTTTGGATATTTATTGCCGCGCTAATGCTGCTCTTAAGTGAGCATATTGAAGCCAAGAAGAAGAATTTAAAGAAGGCTTGTAAATCTGGAGGCAAAGGAACTGTAAGTACATATTATATTTCTACAGTTGAGCTTCTTTCTTTTTTATTGTATTAATGTGTTGCATTATTTTTCTGTATAGGTGCACATAGCTAAACATGTAGCAGGTGCTGCCGCTGAAGAAGGTATTCGAAAATTAGTTGATGCAGTTACTGAAGATGATTGATTTTAAATAAAATTACAATAATATGTAATAACATACATAAGTATGTTGTGTTTTTAATCAATATCAAAACAGTAGATACTAGATTCTTAGATAAGTGGCAAAACATGGCAGCCAAATTCACAATCTTGTGCAAATGGTCTTGCATCGTAGCATTTGCAAAGTGGTATAACATTATTTTTCTCTACTCTAACAATATACACAGAAATGCTCTTGCTACTTTTGTGTAAATATACAAGAATCAAACACGTAGTTTGTATTTATTCTACATATGCAACACTTACATAACTGCAAACTAGCAGACGAAAATAAATTGAATAAAATATTACGAAATATAAAATAAAATAAGAAATTTATTATTTCACATATTGTCATAATTTTATTTTATGTGAAATAGATTTGCTGCTGGTTAAGCATGTCTATATGCATTTCATTGGTGCTTTACCAAATCATCAATAGACTTCAAACACACATTTTGAACAGTCACAAACCTCTTACCTTATGCATAGACTTATTAAAAGGTTTAAAGATTTACCTTATACTTTTCATTTTGCCTTATAAATACTTTTATTGTTCTAATTGTATAAAGCATACATGGGCATACTGCAGTAAAATTAAAATTGCAGTAAAAATAAATTTTTACTGATTACTGAAAACATGCAGAAATCACTAAATTTTTTCTAATAATGCACTTTTATCATAGGAAATATTCATACGCGAAAAACGACTAAGGGTGGTTTGTAGGTGAGTAGATCATTTTTGCCATTTTAAAAAAATTCGCAATATAATTCGAATTAAAAAAATTTTAGTGTTTTGGGTTCCAAGATATTTTGAAATAAATGTTGAGAAGGTGCCATGCCAACTTTAGGCATTAAAACATTTATTAGCCTGTAGCTCCTTCTAGACCATCAGTGTAAGCAAAGCAGCAAGATCGCTAAACTCGTATTATTTTGGAAGACAAACAAAAATTTGCACTTTATGCGAGGCACCACGCGTAATTTTTCAATTCTGAAATTGTTTCAAGAGGCAATAAACAGATTCATCCCTACAAAATTTCAACGTTCTCCCGATATTAGTTTTACAGATATCTCAAAGTAATTATTTTTTCTTTACGCGGGAGGTGACACAGCCACATGTCCAATTCGAACTTTTTTGTAAAACAACGCACATTATAAAAATCTTTACTTACACAAAATTTCACGTTTCTTGCTTCATTAGACAGATGCAGAGATATTCCAAAGAAAAGAAAATTATGCTAGGAACACAACTGGGACGAACGACGAATTTCGTCCGCGTCGACGAATTCGTCTATAAGAGTTCGTTGCGTAAATTCGTCGTGTGAAGCACAACAACGACGAATTTACTCAGCGAATTCCTCTCTTATATTTGATAAAGTTGGTTATTGTGTGTGCAAAGACAGAGAGAGAGAGAGAGAAAAAATTGTTTTTCGTCGTTCGTCGGCGTACAAAATAGAAATAAATCTATATCAGAGTTCGTCACGCACGACGACTTTCGTTCAACGGCGGTGTTGTGTTCATTTTCATATGCATAAGTGTGTTTTATTTTTTTATGACGAAAGTTCGCACCGAAAAATTCGTCGTTCGTCCCAGTTGTGTTCCTAGCATTACATGGAAGGTACCAAACTAGGGAGTAATTCTTACAAAATCTCAAAATAAATATTTGCTATCCATATATATGGAAGGTGCCACGCTCACTTGTCCACTACTAAATAACTACTAAACTACTAAATAACTACTACGAATATTAAAAAAAATAGGTCCAGCCGTTCTTCGATTTTAGATAAACTAAAAAAGGTGAGCGTAGTATATTTTTCTTTACGCCAAAAACCTAAGCTAAGTTATAACAAACATTAAGTAAAAGCGAAATCGCCGTTCTTAAGTGCTGCGATTACCAAAGAACCACATTTATTATTTATTACTTTTATTTATATACGAGGATAGATAAATATTTTTGTTAATTTAAATGCATTTCTTTACAGTTGAAAACTGTGTTTCTTAAGTATGTACATATGAAACTGTGTATATGAATATGACACATCCCGCTTT
Organism: Nowickia ferox; assembly: GCA_936439885.1. Lineage (NCBI taxonomy): Eukaryota > Metazoa > Arthropoda > Insecta > Diptera > Tachinidae > Nowickia > Nowickia ferox. Next base: position 7,798,339 of record OW387026.1, read on the forward strand.
CCAAAATATATTTATTTTCAAATCCCGCTTTTTGATAGATCATGTCCCGCTTTGTCTAAAAACCATCTGGTCACGTTAGGTATGCGACGGAAATTTAATAATTTTCAAACGATTCGTTTTGGAAAGATGTGACGAATTTCGAACGATTTTCAGAATCAGTATATTGGCTTCAAAAAAAAACACACCAGAACTCGCAATATATTGTATGTATGGAACAATTTAAAAATGACATTTTAATAAAAATATGTATATTTAAAAATTGTAAATAATATGCATATATCACAGGTTTTTTTCTGTTTTAAATCGATTCAATTTTAAAAATCAATTTTCATCACATGCCTGGATATACATACATACGTACACACATATCGCTCATTTACTCAAAGAACGTCATAACTCAAAAAAAAACTAATTTGCCAGAAAAAGTGTTTAAAGCTTTAAATTTAAACACAACTAAATGGAAAAAGAAAATTTTAATTTTCTCTCAATAGCTGAGTAAACAAGATATTGTTATGAAATTTTTACACAATATGAGTATTAATTCTGCATCATTAACTCAAAAATCCCATTCTTTAAGTTATAACGTTGTTTTAGTAAATGGGCGATATGTAAGTATGTATATATATATATATATATATATATATATATATATATATATATATATAAAGCATTTTAGAATTGAATGTAATTTGTTTAAAAAATCATCATGAAACTTTCAAATCTTTGGTTATTTATGGCCGCTGTATTATTTCTCTTAACTGTGCATACTGCAGCAAAGGGTTTTAAAGTAAAAGCTCGTGGACCCAAGGGACATCCAGGTGTAAGTATTATAATTTACAACAATTAAAATTCTTTTGATTTTCAAATTAGTAGTGCTGAATTTCTACAGTCTAGTTTCTTTCTATTTTATTAATTTATTGCATTTTTTTCTTTTTCTGTAATAGGCGCATTTGGCCAAAAGTGTAGCAGAGGCTGCTGTAGATGAATTAGAGAAACAATTACAATAAAGCTTACGTTGATGACAATTTCACAAGTTTTTTTAACACAAGAAAAAAATAGTGGAAGAAAGATTTGATTTAAATCAGAAATTTTCATTAATGCATATTTTTAATAAAATTTTACATACATAAATAAAGATGTATATAGTTTGGATAAATCTTCAACACAGTTTAACAGTGCAATTTGTTGTCTTTATTGCTGGAGAAGGGTTCGGTTTAAAAAAAAAAACTTACAATAAGTGTGAAAACGAAAATATCGCCATAGAACCATATTTAACTTAATTAAGGTTTAATTAACTTTTTTAACACACATGGCTTACTGAGAATATCACTCAAAAAAAAAAAAAACTTCAAGATTTTTTGGAAATGTGCTTTTTTCCAGTTCGAATGTGGAAGTAAACTTTGTGACGCTTGCACGTGTAAGCTTTTAAGAAGACATAAATTGTTGGAAATTTTCTTTAGTCTGTTTTTTATATGTTAAGCAAGCTCTTTAAACAAATTGTGAGACGATTCACGTATTCCTTTTGCATTAAACAATTTTGTATACAAGGCTAAAGTTTGCATTAATTTATACCGCACACTGTAGATAAAATATGTGAATAGTGAAAATTAAGGCTGTATAGTAGGCTTTGAAAACAGCATATTGTTCCGTTCTGCTAGTGTTTGTGCGAATAATTACAATTTGCCTTTGTTGTTCGAACAAGAAAAAAAAACTAACAAAAATTTGTTTTTGTTTTCAATATAAATTGTTGTACGAAAGCCATTTCTGTTTCGTTTTAAAGAATCTGGATTCTGTGACTTTTTGCGAACCGAAAATCGTAATAGTTATCGACATATTTATTCCTGTGCGGTAACGATAATGTGAATCCGTAATTTCTTTGTTACATTAGTATCCAGGTCAAAGGAATAATAAAGAAAAACTAAATGAATTTGAGCTTGTAATTTTTTTTTTTACTTCAACCGACAGCGAATATCGTTAAAATATGTTACTGAATAGCAAAGTCGAAAAATTTTTGTTATATTTATTATAGCGATACGTACGATTATCGTAATAAAAATTACTGAATCCAGGTATATTTGTGGTAACGAATGAATGAGATATTTGTTGTCTTGTTGTTTGTTGCCGTTCAAAATCATTTTTAATATCCCAGAAAATAAAACATTAAACAAGCACCGCCCAGGTAAATATTGCCTTATCGTTTTCCGATCTCGTTAGACGAGCCTTGCCTCTCCGGGAGCTCACTTTCATGCAATACATAGAACTATAACTAAGCATGGGGTGCAATTTGTTGACACTCAATTTAAATTTTTCTACTTGAAAAAAAACAGACAAATCCGTAACAAAAACCTCATTTCACAACAAACCTTATGGATAAAAATTGCAATCTAAAACAAATCGCAGCAAATGTACGAAAAAAGTTCCTCGATTTCATTGTTAGGTTACCTTTTTTTTATGAGACTAATGGCGTTTTCTTTTCTAGGAAAAAATGCTACATACATTGCACTTTTCAAAGAAAATTTGCAATAAAATGGTTTTTTGAAATAGAGAGTTTACTACAAATTATTGTATCACATCTTACGATTGTAAATTTTTGCTTAAAACGAACGCCAAATTTAATTTTTTCTTAATAAAAAGATAAAAAATGCGACACTTTTTTTAGAAACGAAAACGGCATAAGGTTCTTCATGGCACTACGTTTTATTATGTGCAGACACACTGTACATAAATATTATTTGCGTTTTACAGAAAAAGTATAAGAACTTTTAAAAAGTTTATTTTCTCACTCTGACCTAATTACAACTTCTTCGCGCAACTGCATGCGGTTTAGACAACTTTTATGATTTTTCCCATGAATCATTTGCAACAATGTTTGATTTGTATAATTCTTTTTAGTTTATATTTAAAAATCAAATTATAAGGATGTATTTTTCAAGATTTTCTCTCATATTTTTAATTATTTCACTTTTTTATTGTGCAACTACTATTAAGGCCAGCAAAGCAAAATATTATGAAAAGGACTATTTAAAAATTAATCCGCACTGGAAAAGAACTCAAACGGAGAGCGAACCAGATCACAGCAATTATGACACGGATACGGAGAGAAGAGAAGGCAGATATATAATGGCTTTTGGTATAAACTTTTAATGAAATAATTATAATTAATACAATAATAATTTTAATGCCATAATTATTTATAAAAAATAAAATGGATTGTTAACTTTTAAAAAGTGTAATAAAACGATTCTTTAGGAAGATGTGATTATTTTTAACCAAGTTATTGTTTAGAAAAAAAATTTGCCATAAAAACATTGAACTTTTCTATAAAAAAAAGTGTGCTGTGGCGTTCACAGTAAAATTTTCGCTAAGAACAGTAAGTTCTTTAGCAAGAAAAAAATGTTTGTAATAATAATATAAATTCAACTATTCTATAAAAAAAGTGTGCCGTGAAAGCACAGTAAATTTTTCTTTAAGAAATGGGTGCTGTGATGGCACATACATTTTTTCTATAAGAAAAGTGTACTGTGATGGCACATAAATTTTTTCTATAAGAAAAGTGTGCTGTGACGGCACATACATTTTTTCTATAAGAAAAGTGTGCTGTGACGGCACATACATTTTTTCTATAAGAAAAGTGTGCTGTGACGGCACATACATCTTTTCTATAAGAAAAGTGTTCTGTGACGGCACATACATTTTTTCTATAAGAAAAGTGTGCTGTGACGGCACATACATTTTTGCTATAAGAAAAGTGTGCTGTGAGAAGTCTCCTGTGATGGCACGTGTTACATACTCGAATAACAGACTTATTCGTTATTATTTCTGAATATATTTCAAATTTTTTCACTGTTCAAGAGCCTTCCATTATAAGTAGAAAATGAGATACGTTTTATTTTGCACACATAGGATTTTTTTTCATATAAAATTCGCTAGAGTTTTTATAGAAAAGGTTTATAATTATTACTCGCAGTTCACATTGAATACACAGTTTCAAACACTTTTAAATTGATTTGATCGCCAAGAGAAAAATACGGCAAACCACTATTTTTTAGACCAGCTCTGGAACTTCCCCCTAATAACTTTTGGAGTAACATAAGAAAAAAACTTTTTTTTAATTTTCAACAACAATATTTCTCGAACCGAAAGTATCGATTTGACAAGAACTCTTGTAGTAGTTAATATTGTTTTTTTTTTAACAACAATATCGCTCGAACCATTTAACAAATTTACATCAAATTTCAAAAAATTAAATTCATTCTGAAAATCAATTTGTAGTACTGGTTTTAAATTAAAGTATACTTTTAAAGTATACTTTTGACTATGAATATGCGCCAATATCTTTAGACTGTCTATCAATTAAGCTATTCTTAAGTTATGACAGATACATACGAACTGGATCGTAAAAATAAGAAGATCCCAACTCTGTAACATTCTGGCAGTAGTTTAATGTTGCACACAAATCATGTCATAAGAATTCAACGCAAAAATAAATAAGAAAAAAGTTATTTTAGTAAATATATGAATAAAACTATACTATAATCGTGTTTAATATAAAGTTGTGAAAAAATTAAAAAATATGCACTCACAGAAATATCTGACTGATGTGGAAAACTAATATAAATTTTACATAAATTTTTATTATTTATTTATTCTTGTTTAACTTAAAATAATTTTCAATTATTTTTCCATTCTTCAACCTTCTTGGCTGCGGAGTAGTTGTAAAGCCTTTTATGAGATCGGGTTGCTATTGAATAATATTTTTTTATATTAAATAATTATTTCTCAATTTTGAATTTTTCAAGTGCAGTTTCACACTTACTTTTTCCATTTTTGAAAACACTTGACCGCTCTCACTGGTAATTATCGAAATGGTTAATAATACCAAGACAAACACGAAATTCCTTAATAAATTCATGACAAAAGATTGTCACTTATGAAGTGATTAAAGAAAAATATTAAAGCAAGATCGAGCAGCAGTCGCTTAAATACCAGATTTACGAGATATGTAAGAGTTATAGGGTGTTCAAGAAATATGAGTATCTCTCGTGTAAAACTGTAGTAGAATAAAATTACTAAGCAAAACCTAAATAAGTTTTAGATATAGTTTTATTTATTTCTTTTTATTAAACTAGTAAGAAATTAAAAAAAGTTCATCCTTGGGCCTTTGTGGTTTTTTCAGGTTTATTCGATCCAGATCCTGTACTTTTGACGCCTTTTGTGATACCAGGTGGCTATTGAGTTTGAGTTTGTTTTAATATTACATTATTACAAATTTAAATGTTAAAACAGAACTTACTCTCTCTATTTTGGATATCGATTGACCGGCATCAATGGTAACCATCGAAATGGCTAAAATTACCAGGACGAAAAAGAAATTCTTAACCAAATTCATGGTAAAATATTATCACTTATTGAACGTTTAAAGTAATATGTTAAAGCAAAGTTGTGCATCAGTCGCTTAAATACTAGAGCCACGAGAAATGCAAGAGTCAAGAGTTGTAGGGTGTTCGATAAAATAAAGTAATTGGAATGAAAGCTCTGAATATTGCATATTAATGATTATTGTAGAATGTTGAGAAATGGGGTTTTTTCTTTGAAATGTTCTAAAAAAAACCAAGTTTAAAGTTAAAGACAACATCCCGCATGAATACATGGTTTCAACGTTATTATAGCTGCCATATTATGTTCTAAGCAACAATGCTTGGTTACGACAAACAAGTTCAGTTTTTAATATGTTTTCCACACATTACAAAAATACACAATGGTTTAAATTTTTCGAAATAAAAATTTTTAATATCGCAGTGTGCAATCAAGAGGCCATTTTATTCCGCTAAGGCAATAACTTCAAAATTCGTTTCTAGCACATTGTACATTTATAAGTAAGTATTAAAGGCCGTGATACACTATCATACAAAGTCGTGCGATCTACGAAAAAATACAACCCTGGTATGATGGAATTTATGAAAATTTTCAAAAGACAATAACAATTCATCACACTAGGGTTGTACTTTTTCGTAGATCGCACGACTTTGTATGATAGTGAGTCATGGCCTTAATTGATATCTGCAAATTTATATTTTACCGCATACCCTATAAAAATTGCAACTGATTCATCATATGTAAGGGAAAAAAGTTACACCACAAACAATTGACCACAATTTATTTTAAATTTTAAAAATGTTAACGCAACCAAAGTGTTAAAATAACTAAGGAAACACCCAACTTATTTTTTATACAGTATTATTTTTATAGGGCAAATAAAATTATTTTAAAAAACATTGGCTCACATTCATAGTATACTTTAAAAATTTAAAACCAGTATTAACATAAAAAATACTGGTTTTAAACTCTTAAAGTATATTTCGCTTTGACTATGAATATCAATGCATTTTTTAAAAAAAAAAACTTACTTAGCCAACTCTAAAAAAAAGGAACTTACAAGTACTAAAAACTCGAAAGATGAAATATTAACATATTCTAAGAAAATTTCCTAAGTATTTATGTGTCAAGCTTAATCCTACTTGACCTTAACAAACCAGACAGATTTAAATCATGACTTAATATTATAAATATTGTGTAAGGTAATGGCACACTCACCATAGAAATTTCGATAGATAAGAAACATAACAATCGACTGCATATATAGCAAAGCAATAGCTATTAATCATGTTACTAAACAAAACCACAATGTTTTTAAATCTTTCCAGAAATACACTGTACATAGTATATCAGTGAAAAAAACAATTGTCTCAAAACTGAATAACAAGAGGCTGCAAATAAAGTTTAAAAATAGAACATTGGCATAATTCCAATAACAGTATACATACTCGTATATGAAGATTTTTTTATCACAAAAAACCTAAACTTTTTTTTGCATTTTGCCATTTTTTACATCTATAGTACACAGTTAAAACATCTTACAGGCTTAGATTTCATTGTGTGCGGCATATTTCTTCCCGTTACGTATGGAAGTATGTGAAAAAGGATTCAAAAAAACTCCCAAGCATCAAAGGGGCAATATATTGAAAAAATGTCATTGCTCTATTCTATACTGCAATTTACTTTTTTATTTTTGAGGAAAATCTTAAGGCCCCTAAAGTATGCAGCATTTTTATGCTACATGCGAAAATCTAGAAATATGCAATAATTTGTTATCAGCATTTTAAGTTTTATGTATGTACATACGAGTACATATATCAAAACAATAGATAGACAATAAAATGATTTAGTAGCCAAGAAAGTTTTAAGAATATCCCTTACTTTATAATTTCAAGCATTTACATACGTGTATATGTATGTACTATTACAAAAGTAGAAAAAGAAATGTAAAATGAAAACTTACGCAAAGTTGTTATATTACACTGTGGAACATTTTTGGGATTATTGTCTGGGGGGTGAGAAATTCCAAGTCAGGGTGATGGTACTAGGTCAGTATAGTAAAACCCTCAAAGGGTTTGGCGTTCGTATGTGTCAGTTTTTTTTATGACCTTTTAAATTTTTTCTTATTCACTTGTCCGATTTTGATGAAACAAATTTAGAAAAATTAAGAATTACAATTTCTCTAATCTGTTTCTATACCGTTTTCCTATATGTACAATACTTTCGAAGTTAAAAATAAATTTGTGGAGGCAAAAAAATATTTTTTTGCCTAAAAATTTAATTTTTTTTTTTAAATTTATAAAAAATCCAAAATGGAAAAAAGTGCCAAAACTAATTACTTTCGCGTAAAGTCACATAACTCATTAGCAAAAAACACGAAATTAATAACACTTGATCCTTTTTTCCGTTTTGGATTTTTTATGAATTTAAAAAAAAAAATTAATTTTTAGGCAAAAAAATATTTTTTTGCCTCCACAAATTTATTTTTAACTTCGAAAGTGTTGCACATATAGGAAAACGGTATAGAAACAGATTAGAGAAATTGTAATTCTTAATTTTTCTAAATTTGTTTCATCAAAATCGGACAAGTGAAAAAGAAAAAATTTAAAAGGTCATAAAAAAAACTGACACATACGAACGCCAAACCCTTTGAGGGTTTTACTATACTGACCTAGTACCATCACCCTGACTTGGAATTTCTCACCCCCCAGATTGGCTGTTGTACTGTGTTATCAGCTATTTGCACAGTTTAACCTTACCTTAAGGATTTACAATTTTAATAACCGCAACTAATTTCTGTGGTTTTGAAGATATTTTATTATGCTGCGAACTATATAAATTGTATTCGAACATTCTAAGCCAATTCATTAAATATTTAGTACTTCAATAAGTAATACCTCCTCTCATTCTATTTACAAGAAACATGGATTTAACAAAGCTTATCTTGGTATTGATCATTGGTTTTGTCCAGTTTATGAACATCACGGATGCAGGACAATCTGCCAGTAAAGCTGGAGTAATTTTTATATCTCTAATGTAATCTTAAGTTAAGCAACTAATTATTACAATTATTTTTTTTTTTTCTGAACTACAGAAAGCTGTTGCGGAAGGAGCTAAGAAAATATCGAAGTATCCGGTAGTTGCGGCTGTTTATTCTGCCAACAAAACGCACGAAGTCAATATAACTACCAATCCTGCATCAGTTAGTTACGAGTCAAGGCCTAAGTCTCCCAAGAGAAGCAAATAAAGATTGGAAGCAATAGAAATCACTTATAATGGTGCTACAAGAAACTTTTATCTTGAATTTTGCAAAAAAAAAAAAAAGTAATTGAAATAAATTTATGTAAAACTAGGAAATCATTTCATTTCTAAAATCTTTTCAAGGCTGCATATTCATCTGGCGTGATTTTTTTTTTCAAAAGGATATAATAATACAATATTGCACCAATTCAAATAAAAACATTTAAAAAGACCGGCACACAGAAATTTATTTAAGCGACTTAATCCGAGACTTTTTAATTTGATTACAGGCATGTCTTTGTTTATAAAAAGTTCGTTTAAAAAAAAAAAACAAATTAAAAAAGTCCAAGATTTCTCCATAATATTCATTCATATATTCGTACTTATTTGACGCCTTTTTACGAAAGGTAATAAATTACCAAATACAAAGAAAAGTTAGAGAATAAAATTAATTAAATTCAAGAAAATTTGTTTTTGATTTCAATGTGAATTACAAAACGAACGTACTCGTACATATACTTTCGATGTCCTCAAACAGGTCCTTAAATTTTTTGAATATTTTTGTAGAATATTTTAAACAGTAACATCCCTGGTTAAGGGTACTTCTTGACACCTTTTTCAAAAGGGATAAAAAAATACCCAAAAGGAGAAGATTTCGAGAGGCAAAATGCTCCATAAAAATGTTCCTCGTAAGATTTTATTTATATAAAAGTGCTCAACCCATCCCAAACATAACGCGCAACGGTTTCATGATTTGTTATGTGTCAAAATATATTTCCAAAATTGTTTTGAAAGTTTTAACAGTTTTTTTTTTTTTTTTTTTTTTTTTTGATCGTAACAGATAGAAGTTATTTTAAAAGATACACAGAAAATATTTAATGCAACATTTTTTATAAAAAACTTTTTCTTCTTTTACTTTTTTCGCAAAAATAAACGAAACATGTGGAATATCGTGGCATAACCGCCAAAAAAGCTTAAGCGACATAATTTCCTAACTTATTTATTGGACCAAAATCGATTATTTGCGATCGTGTAAAAAATGAGTCGGTTAAGCTTTTTTTGGCGGTTATGGCTCGATATTACAAATTAAGCTTTTTGCAAGATTCATGAATATTTTTTTATAATTTCGAAAATAACTAAAATTAGGCCGTAAGCTTTTTGTTTTAATTTTAAATATGTTTACGAAATTTCGCATGCAAAATTGGAAACTTTTTAAACTATTATTTCTTGTAAATAAAATAAGAAAAAAATAGACCGTAAAACGTTGTAAGATTTTTTTAGTTTAGAAATGCATTTAAAATACATATGTATGTACATACTCGTATTTACATATATGCGTAAATATTTATGTATGTACATATTTAATTGCTTCTATTAGACAATTTAAATAAAGAAAAAGTGATTCAGAAAAATGTTTCATCCGCATTTGTGTATCAAAGTAATTTATAACTTTTGCGGTTAGTGAATAACCAATCCACATTTCTAAGACTATAAAATAAGAAGCTTTCGATATTAATTCGTTACAAAACCTCGAGAGTTCTAAACAAGTTTATCGCGCATTATTTTGATTGGATATTAAAAACTTAAAATGTATTTTACAAAATTTATTCTCATTTTGGTAATTGCTTTGACTTTGTACATGAACTTTTCGGATGCTGGTAATACCGGCAGCAAAGTAGCCAAAGCTGCTGCCGATACTGCAAAAGTAAGTTTGAATATATATGTATTTTATATTTCGTTTTATTTTGAAACTTTCTTTTTGATACCGATGTGCTAATCTATTGCAGAAAACCTTAAAAGAAGCTGCAAAGAACGCACCGACAGTTGTTGCAGCTGGTTATGTATCGAACTCCACTGCCAGCGTCAAATTTAATCCTAAATCAGATAGCAGACCAAGCTCCCCTAAAGGCAACAAAGGATAAAAGCTTGCAAGGCATTACTTTTAAATAATAGTATTTATGACATTATCTATCTATCTAAAGTAATTCTCAAGAATATAGAAACATTGTATATTTTTATATGATAAATTTCCATAAAAAAAATTTGTTGGGTTTATATTTAAATACAATACATATTTCTTTTAATTTTTTTAATGGTTTTTTTTATAAAAATTAAATTAAATTAACAACCTGTGCCACGATGTCGACAGAAAACGTTTGATCGACAATTTCCCAGTGAAAAAAAAATTGGAAGCAATTATTTAGTGGAAATTTAGATAATTTCTAATCATTTTTACATAGGGTTGTCATTGCAAAAAGTTCTCTTTTTCGATTCCTAATCACCGAAGCGGAAGCGATATTGAGAAAAATTTCCTTTCTGGCGTTCCATAATAATATATTTTCCTCTAGGAAAAATGTTAGAAAGTTACCCATTTTATCAATTTGTTTTCTTTTATACGAATTGAAATGATAAACAGTGTTTTCATGTAAATTTAATTAAATTACTTTTAATTTTTAGACCAAATTGCTCATAAATTGCTTTAAAAAAATTGAATTTTTTCAAATGATGATTAGTATTTTCTAACTGCCTTTTATTCATAAAAAAATAAATTTGCTTGACAAAGGGTTTATAAAAAAATTTTGTATTGAAAACTGTTTTAAAAACCTCTTATAAATCAATAATATATTTTATGAATAATGCCTTAAAGCTATAAACAAATTACAAGTTTTTGTATGACTAAAGTAAGCTTCTACTTGCTTTTGTGCTAATTATCGGCATATTAAAAATATTGGCGGTATTCGATGTTTGATGCAAATTGTCTTGCATAAGTGCAAATGCAAAATATCGTAGCTTTTCTTTCAAATCCAACAACAAAATACACACACAATCCAAAGAAAACCTACGATATTTTGCATTTGCACTTAAGCAAGATAATTTGCATCAAACATCGAATACCGCAATTGATTTTTTTGAAGCAATTATAAATAAAAATGCACATGCGTATCAAGCGCATTGACTCTCTGTAATAATTATAATTGGAGTATCCTTATGTTAAGAGTATGAATATTTAGGCGGACAAAAAAAATATACGCATGATACTCGGGATATTTATTCATCATCATCACCACCGAATACACACATTTGTGTATACGTATGTATTTTTTTTTAATAGCCCTGTATATACGCATTTGTAGCCGATTAATATGTGGAGTATTTTTATGCTCATGCGTATGATTGTAGCTCATACAGCCTATAAATTTTAGTTGCTGTGGTTTGTGCAGTGTAATTTAAGAAATGGGTATGAATATAGTTTTTGGTGGTTTATATTTATACGTATTCGGTTTAAAATTAATGCGTGTATTTGCATATGAGCATGTTTTTTTTATTTTCAGCTGTATGTATTCATAGTTTCTTGACAGCCAATACTCAAAGATCGATACTTTTGTCATTCTCTGATACATTCCTACTGATGTAGCTCATAAAAAAATATATACAAAGGTTCAGAGTATTTAAATCTCCTACATATATGATATCTTGGCTTTTCTGAACACAGAATTAAATCGGTTGACCTTGCAGGCCATCCCTAAAACTTGCCGCTAAGCTACAGAGTTTGGTCTAAAATTGCCGCAGCGATAAGTCTATAAGAATCAGTGAATATCCAAAATCGATTTGACAAAGACTTTTTATGTTATTAGATGATGTTATTAGCGATATATGTATCTGGAACGAATTACCCGAATTTAGTCAAATTGGCAGCAATCGACGTGTCCTTTTGGCGTTAAAATCTGTTTAGAAGTGTATCAGTAAACTACTAATTAAAATATTTAAAATAAAAACAGTTTTTTTTTAATATTTTAATATTTATTTATTTTCGAAATCTGGTTCAGCATTCATAGCTCAAACTGCTATAACACACACTGTTTTCTTTAAAAAGTAGAAGTTATTTCAAAACGCATTTTATATTTAGATCCTTTAAATAAACATAAAGCAAACTATGATTCAAACAAAGAACAATTTTTCCAACCCACATCGTATGTGTCAAAGCATAGCAGTGAGTTTTTTAAGTTTTGCGGCGAGTGAGTAATTAATAAATTTATCCGCTTTCAATATATTTTTATAAACACATATTTTGCTTGACATTTCCAAGACTATAAAAAAGAAGCTTTCGATCTTAATTCGTTATAAAACCTCGAGAATTTTAGACAAGTGTATCACGCATTACTTTGATTGGATACTAAAAATTTAAAATGTATTTTACAAAATTTATACTGATTTTAGTAATCGCTTTGGCTGTGTTCCTGAACTTTTCGGATGCTGGTAATGCCGGCAGCAAAGCAGCCAAAGCTGCTGCGGATACTGCAAAAGTAAGTTTGAATATATGCAACCGTATGCATAATTTAAAAATGGCATGAAGTTAGCATAAGCCACGAAATTTAACTAGATGTTAACGAGTTCTTCCCTACAATTTGACATTAGAAATCAGTGCATAATGTAGAGATTTTTAATGTAAAATATATAGTATGGCAAAACTCTTTAAGACTGTGTTCAATTTTGCCACTTATGCTAACTTCATGCCAGTTTTTCATTATGCATATATTTTTTCTTTTGTAACTTGTTTTTCGATACTGTTGCACTATTCCATTGCAGAATGTCATGCAGGGAGCTGCAAAGAATGGACCAAAAGTAATTGCAGCTGGTTATGTAACAAACTCCACTCTCGATGTGAATGTACATACTAAACCCCAAAGCAGACCAGGCTCTCCTAAAGGCAACAAAGGATAAAGGCTTTCAATGAACACTTTAAAATAATAGTATTTATTTATGTCATGCTAATATTGCATATTTCGTAAATTTAAAAATGTTTTGTTTATATTTTTTTCTTTGCATATGGGCATTTCCACAGAAAAGTCCACCTATTGTCATGTTAGGTCACCAAGCAATTAAGCTTTATTTTAGAGCCATATTATACGATTTTTTTTTCTAAATCGAGAGATAGTTACGCTTTACAAGAACAAGAAATTGTATAAAACACAAGAATTTCTTTGAAAAACAAGCTTCATCACAAAGTAACGTAAAAGTGACAAAAGCTGGACTTTTCTGTGAAAATGCCCATATGAAGGTATGTACAAGAACACCAATAAATTTGTCAGAGAATGACAATGAATACTCAAAAATAACATGCTTCAGTAAATAGTCTTATTTTTAGTAACTGCGTATAATCATAATTGTAGTGCAAACAACTCATACGCTCACATATTTTTTCTCATTCAATTACGACTATAGGCGACTTCAACATATGTACAAGAGCATCTCTACTTTGTTTATGCGAAAAATTAAAATAAGCTACAACTATAATACTCTGTTTCCACAAGTCAGGCAAGCGACTCTAGTCCTAGAAAATTTTTATGAAAACCACTCAAAAAAATGTGTGCTTTTTATATAAATTTTTTACTAAAATCGTCCGTTCGTGTTGTGGAAACAGGGAGTAAATAAAACCCGTATCAAGCGTATTGACTCTCTGTGATACTTATAGTCGGAGTATGCTTATACTCAAAGTATGCATATTTAGTCGGACAAAAAAATATACGCATGATACTCAGGATATTTATTCCTCATTCGCCACTGCATTTATGCATTTGTGTATACAAAATGGAATTAAAAATGTGTTTCGGCTGTTTGAAAACATGCTTTATGTGTGTGTAAATAAAATAGCCCTGTATATACGCATATATAGCCGATTAATATTCAAATTTTTTTTACACTCATGCGTATCATTTTAGATTTAATGCGTGTGTTTGCATATGAATGTGCGTTTTACTTTAAGATGTACGCATGTATAGTTGCTTGACGGCCAATACTCAAAGAGTACTTAAAACAATAATTTTGTCAATCTCTGGTATATACATACATACATATATGTTTCTTCATCTGCATCTCTCGTATCACCTTGAACTATTTCTTTCTAAGATTTTATTGGAAAAATTGGAAAGATCTCTGAATTTTATATTATTACTTCATTCACAGCATAGAATATTGGCAAAAAAAAATGCGATTCTTTACCCTTTGAGTACACAGCAGCAGCTGTTGAGTTAAATCGTGGAAAATAATTTCAAGAAGATTTGAATTTCTGATATTATCAGATCTTAAAACTGTTAAACTTTACAACTAACATATTAAATTTGGCAGCAAATTTACTATGTTGAGCGATTTCGTCATATTGTAAAACTTCTATAGTTACCGTATGCCACTAAGATCTAAATATCCAAATCTTGATTAGAACATGGAGCGTTGGGTCAACAAACTGTTTACGTACTTACAATACATTTAAATGTACTTACATATAATTAATACTTTGCATGTGCTGATCTCTAAAGCCATGAATGAAACTCAAAGTAAAATTTCCATGTAACATTTTTGTATTTATTTATAAAAAGATTTTGGCAATAAATCCATCAATGAAGTAATAAAAATACTTTCTTTTCTCAAGATATATACATACATACATATATCATATAACGATATATAACGATGCATTTCTAATTCCAAAATAGCATATTTTGAGATATAACTATGTTGCAATAATCGAGCGATAATGGTTTTAAAAAAGTCAAATATGCACCCAAAATTTGAAGAAACTGGAAAAAATTTAACTCCCAGTTTATGGAAGACAGGTAAAAATTCTCGCCTGCCTTATTTATATTGAAAAAAAAACCAAAGCACTCAAATTTGTTTTTGTTTTCAATACAAATAGACAGATGCGAATTTTTACTTGCCTTATATAAACTGGCAGTAAATTTTTTAAAACTCATTCGTAACACAACATACGAGTACATGCGTTACGGTACATTAAAAAATATCCAATGCACTTTTATGACTGCAATGATTATGACTTCATTGTTATTGCAAAACGTACATACTCGTATTTTGAATTAAATATAAATTTTTCGTATTTTATAACTTTTAACAGGAATCACCACAAGCCAGAATCATATCAATTATAACAGGTTTTCCCTAAAGACAACTCAGAAGGAGAAACAAAAATAAATTTATATGGAAGTCATTGATATTTACAAGAAATACTGTTATACAAGCATTTAAAATAGCATCACCCCTGTTGGAAAACCCTTCACCATAAATCTATTTACACGCAGTTGCATGTACATACCTATAACTATAAATAAGATATAAATATGAAACAAATTCCTATAGAATGTAAAACAGTTTAAACAGTCTTCTTTCTACACTATATTGAAACATATTTTGTTAACAGAACGTTTAAAATACATATTGATAATTAATTATGCAGTTTTATTCGCTCCTTGTTATAATAACAATTTGCTTGATGTTGTGTATACAAAATATCGAGGGCAGAAAGGTTTGTTGTTTGTTTTTCTTTCTTGTTAATTTATTAAACTGTTTTATACAATATAAATATTTAAGGTGAAAACCTATGTTAATAATGATAAACGACAAGTTGTAATTTATGATAATGGAGATAAAGCTGTAATTGACAAAGTGAGTGGGCGTACTGTGGTACAAGATGGCGTAAGTTTCAAAGAGTTTTTTTAAGGCGTATTTATATCAGGTATACTCGCTCCAATTGAACTTGAAAAACGTGTTCCTGAGATGTCAAAAATTGTACACTGTAAAATGTGTGTGTAGACATCTGAGGGCGATTCAAATTGCAAGCGGCGAAAATAATGTCCATAATGTCCTGGGCCACCTGGTATTAATTCGTCTTAAGTGTTTTTGTGTTAAAAATTTAAATACATAGATGTAAAATCGCTTTTATTTCTAAATTTCAAGAATAACCTTTATGTGAAGGAAGGAAGGCACTAAACAACTTAAGGAAATTCATAACCAAACTTATTTAAAGTCTATCAGAAGAGGATGTAATATGCTTTTTAAAACGGTATATTAAATATATTTTCTCAAATCATACTTATTTAGGAAAACGTGATAAAAATAACTTAAGCAACAAAGAATAAAAATTAATGGGCTAATGAAAAAGATTTAGTCTTCGACTTCATGACATATAATATTACAGGAGTAAGTCAGCTTATATTGCTTACATTTTGACTGAAATTGACAAATTATTTTTCTTATTTAGAGTGAGTTTATATCTGAGCAAAGTCTAGTGTTTGCGAGACTTTCAAGCAAAGTTCGAGTAGATTTGCCAAAATCTACTTATTTTGTGTGTGAATTAAGCATATTGCAGTTGTTTGGTTATACTTTAGAAAAAAATGCAGTTAATATTTTTGTTTTGGATACGAAAGGTTGATAAATGTCAAAAAAAAACCTGGTGTAAACGGTATAGATTTTGACAAAGATTTGAATTGAAACAAACTAGATTTCAGGTGTAAAATTCTCCTACAGAGTATTTTTTGAAATAAATAATAATATACTACGTTTATACGCGCACTATTTGCAAATAAAAAAATTCGCAAATAAATTAGCTCATTGTTTATACGGCATTGTAATTGTATAAAAACTTGGTAGCACTTCTATAGAAAGGATACATATGTTTACAAAAAAATGTGTAAATGTACAAAATTATAAATAATATTTTTTTTTATTGTCATTAATTTCTTCTATCAATGTTTTTTTTTGTGTAATATTTATCAATTTATTGTTTTTTATTAGGAAACATTTGTAAGTGTGGCAACCTCAAGCATTTTATTTGCAAATAGTGCGTTAATCGTGAATAGTAAGTCGCAATAAAAACATCAATATGGCAACAATTTACAGTTTTATTTGCAAGTCCCGGTTCACACACTTCATCTTTTGTTTATGAACTCGTAATTTAGCTGTAAGAAAGCCGGAGAAGGAAGTACAAATATTTCTTCTTTTCTAACAGCTGAATTGCGAATTGATCAACAAAAGTTGAAGTGTGTGAACCGGGACCAAATAAGCCGTGCGTATAAACGTAGTAATAGTTACCACCAGTTTATAAAAGACAATTAAATATTTTTCTATTTACCAACAAGTATTTCTTATGATCAGGGCAAGTTTTTTGTGGCACGAAGAATGGTTCAAAATGGCTGACAAAAAACCCTGACGTAGGTATAAAAATTTTTTCTAGATTGCAAAAACGGTATTTTATGGCGAGGTGAACTAAAAATGGCTTTTTATGTCAATAATTGAAGAAATGGTTAAAATTGCAAAAAATCGCATATGCCACAAAAAAACTTGCCCTGCTTATGATTCTTATAAATTTAGTTCGAATAAATACGATTTGTGTCATTTGCGCCTGCCTACACAAGGAGCTCTGGGCTGAGGTACAATTTTCACGTCATCGTTATTATTTCTTAAAGGCTCAGTTAGCCGACTGTAATGTAATGTCACTGCAACAGTAGAAAACAGCTGATCGATATTGTTATGTGAAAAGTAATGGAAATGGTTATAGAGATGTAATGTAACGTAACCTACTTTTCATATAAAAATATCGATCAGCTGTTTCCTACATTACAGTTACATTACATTACAGTCGGCTAACTGAGCCTTAAGTGTGGTCTGGCTTGTGTGTGTTGTTTTTCCTACGAGAGTTTTTCGTCAACGCTCGCACTGGTTGACTGATCTGCCATAAATAACCGTACAATCCTGCGCTTCTTTTGTGGAATTTCGTTGACAACCACGTTGCAACTTCCTATGTGAAGGCATAAGTGTATAGTCAGTCACAAAAACTTTTTTAAAAATACTGTTAATAACATCTTTGGCATATGGTCTAGTTACTCCGAACATTATTTGTGCAACCATATTCTGCAAATTTACTTTGTAGAATATGTATTAATAAATAAATAATAAACTTTTTATAGCACAATTTTGTCATTCCCATATTTAGTTTGAAAGTTTCCTCCCAGAATTATAATATGACTTAAACAAACAAGCTTCAAGGCACCAATAACAAATCAGTTTTAAGTAAACTATTCTCTGTTTTATGTTTTAAAATTTATTTTCTTATCATTAACTTGAACATTAAAGGAAGAGTTCTTTGCATAACCACCAACTTTAAATGCGCCAGCAACTGCTGCAGCTCCTTTCAAAACTTTCTAAAATTGAATAGATAAAATGTATGCGATAAAATTAAAAGAAAACAGAAGGTTTCTCTAAACTTACTTGAACTGTAGAAGCGCTACCGGCCTGACTAGCAGACATGTTTATATAAGAAAATACGACAAGCACCAATACGAAAATAAATTTTTTTAAATACATTTTCAAATTTGTTCTTTTGATATAAATTAAAACATATATGGTTAATTTTATTTCGCAAAAATTTTCATATATATTTTAGAACACAAGCCAAGTGCCCTGCCCGGTTGTTTTATAGTGTTTGAAATTGTAAAAATTAAAATAATAAACCACGAAACTTGAGAAATCATAAGTAGTAATCCAATTCATCACATTATTGTGGTTTAAAAAGTTACTAATTTTTATTAATACCTTTTATTCGAGTAACGCATTCGAGAAATATGGACGACATTAAAGTGTTCGAAATTATAATAGCATTGATACAATAAATATTTGCAACAACAAATGTTTTGCATACATTTCGAGTGTAAAAATAGGCGTGATAGACTTTGCACCAAACGTCGTTTTAGAACATTGTTTCGACCTTGAATATCGTAATGTAAGGATGCTCCATACCAAGTGTTCAATACTTTTTAAATTTTCTTTGTTTTTTTTTTATAAGAAATTTTTAATTATTTTGAGTCTTCTTTTCCGATGTCCTATTTTTTCGATATAATTTTTATAAATTTTATATACATACATATTTTGAACCGTAAGTTTTTTCTGGCATTAACTCGTTTGGAAATGATATATTTGTTTCATTGTTTTCAAGTTTTAAGATTAGTTTCATTGAATACATACAAAAGGTCGAAAACGTAGATAAACAATTAGTTTCATCTCTATTTGAATTCCCTTTAATACAATTTATATGATATTTTTTCCATTTTTCTTCCTCTATTAACATACAACCTTGAAGAATTCTTAGCAGTTCGATTAAATTAATGATAATATTCCCCCATATTCTGTAACTATGTAGTTGTCGATGATACTTTAATACAATACCAATACTCGCTCTCGAGAACAATTTCATGCTATTGACAGTTTGTTCCTATTTGAGCCTGTTCAAAGCAGGCAGATGTTTTCCACAAACGCATAGTATTGACGTGAAGTCGGCAAATAATTACCGAATAGGGGGTATTGGTTGCCAATTTTGATTTTGAGCGTAATTTTGTAATTTTGACGCCATATTTATCGATTTAACAGCCTGTTTGTGTGACGTTGACGTCAGATATCTTGACGTTTTTGTAATAGATTAAAGAAAATTTTAACAGAAACATCAAGTTTTCCATCGTCAACGTCTTACACAAACAGGTATATTGTATATTTGATATTTGATTACTTTTCCAAGATTTTGTAAGCAAAACAAAATCCTTTGTCTGAAATTTAGTCTTAAATTTTAGCGAACTAAAATGCCGACTTAGCTCATTCCCACACCTTTAATATAAAATTATGTAGAGCGTAGCTAATTCACTCACCTTCTATATAAATTATGTTGTACAGTGTAGTAATAAATAAATAAAAATATTAGATTTTTAGTAGATTTCCTACAAATCTATTGAAAAATTAGATTTCGTTTTGTATGTTTGTTTTGAATCTAGTAAAAAGCAACTAGATTTAGCTCGGAATCTCGTAAGTAGTAGATTTTGAGACAATGTAAATGACGTATAAGTGTTTAATGAACGTACATAAATGTACACTATGTTTACACACATTTTTTTAAATTACGCAGCACAAACAACAACAGCTAAAATTTATAAACTGTATGAGCTACAATCATACGCATGAGTACATAAAAATGGTCTGACTAATAATTGGCTACACATGCGTATATACAGGGCTATATTATTTACACACATACATAGCAGAATTGCTTTCTAAATTCGATCAAGATATTGAAAATAATAGCAATAACTAAGTTTATTCCTAGCAAATTTTATAGCCAAAATATATCCATATTTTTTGTTGTGATTTTTAACCCCAATGGATCTGAAAAGTTCCCAACTTTGGGGACAACTGCACAATATGTTAGGTAAGGTTAGATTAGCTGATAAGAGAAAGTTAGTATTTAGCTCGCTTGGGATCAAATAACAGATCCCTTTGTGTTACCTGAGAGTAGGAAAGAGATAGTGCAAGTAAGATGTGCAAGAAGATAAGCTTAATTAATTGTTTCGTTTTTAGAACTCTGCTATTGTGCGTTTTGATAATTTTTATAGCATCTTTACAGCGCCTCTAGTTTTAAGTAGACACATTACTTTAAGCTATGTAGAAAATTTATTATTTATTCAATTTCGCCAACGATTCATTGCTACAAATATCGACGAAGAAGGGCACTGCTATATGAATTATCATAGACATTAACGTACACTGGGATTGAACTCGAGCTCTCCAAAACTGTTTTTTGTTTTGAAGTCGATGCGCTAACTGTTTCAGCCAATAGTACTCCCTACAAGTCCACATGATTGTAACAGCCAGCCATGATTGTAACAGTTTTTGTTCTTTTAAACATTAAACTTAAAAAAGTTTTAAATAGGACTTTATATCTGCAGTCACATTCGATTCTGATCCTAGAAACACAATGCTAATAACTATTTTAATGCGATTTTAATAATGCAGGCTAATTTTATCTATTTTACATATTGTTATTTTAATTAATTTTTTTGTTTTATTTAAAATTAACATACATTATTTTTTTTATAAGATTTTAATGACTTCGAATTTTCTTCATTCTTTCAGTTATTTTTTTTTATTAGTGATAAATATTTGACGCGACTCTTGAACATTACCATTGGCATCCTTGACCACAACTGTTGATGTGTCCTTTTCTAGATTTTTATAAACTTGATGATCACGTTGAGCATGTACAAAAACTTTTTCCTTGAAAAATTAATTAAAATTTATTGCAACTCACACTGCAAAAATTTAAATTTATCTTACTTTATTGCCATAAATACTATTACGATTTAGGTTATCATAAAGTTCATGGTGAGCGTGATGTCCATAATAAGCCTGCACGGAATTGGTACAGATCAAAACTGGTGCAGCCAGGAGTAAAAATAGAGCAATTTTCATATTGTATATTCTGAGTGGATATTCAAACAATACTGATGCTACAAATGCAATAATTACTCAGTTGAAGCATTTAAGATATTTTAAAGTTATTTATATATATAGAGATTGTGGTTTGGCGAAAACCATTTGAGAAATTGGTTAGTAATCAACTTTTATAATACAATTGGTACTTAAATATCATAAGAGTTGCAATTTAATTTGAATTAGTCAGAAATTATTATGAATGCATAGTTTTTGAACCACAATCTTTTATACAGAAATATTATTTATATTGAATTTGTAATAAAACTACATGCGGGTAGAAACGCCGAAGATTTGAGCTACCGTTTTTTTTAATTTTTGTTAGGAAAATTTTATGAAACTAATTATTTTTTACTTGCCTTTTTCGAGAACTTAACTTCCCATAATATTCTCCCTTATGCGATTGACAGTCTACTCCTATTCCCTAAGGTCTAGACAGCAAATAGCGTGAACTTGTCAATAGCAGTCGATTTCTTTCGACAGAGAGTAGACAAGAGCAAATTTTTTGTATTGACGTGACGTCGACAGATAGTTACAGAATAAGGGAGAAAAATTGTTTTTTTTTAACTGCCAATTAAGGCATTCGATATCGAGCAAATTTTCATAAAATTTTAATTTTGTTTGCAGCCAAATTTCGATCGATATCGATGCTGTAATTTACCCCCAAAAATCACTAGTGACAAATTCAGCAATTTACTTTCCTTCTGAAGAGCAAAATGTATGTAAATATACATAAATAAATTTATACAAAACATATACGAATATTTAGAAAGAAAAACGTTACGAATGCAATAGCTTATTTAAAACACCGTACCAGAATACAATGATGTGTGTAAAAATACATTAAAATACACCCTTACGAATTATTAAATGCAGTTTTATACAAATAATTATTTTAGTACAAGTTTCCTATTCTTTGGATTAGCAAATAAAACGAAAATGCGAGCGCATCTTATATTTCTCATTGTATATTTAATAATGTTTGTTAAATTACAAAGCTCGGAAGCACAAGACATATTCAATGTAAGTTTTGAATAATTAAATATATATATGCTGCTTAAACTTTTTTTTTACTCTCTGCAGCATGAACTGGAACAAGAAATAAATAAAGTTTTAAAAAATCCAAAAAGTGACGTAAGTTTTGCTTGCTCTAAAGTCCTTATAAATTATCATTTATTTTCTTAACAATTTCCCAGGATAATATTATAAATGGCAATAATATTAAAAACCGTGTGCAGGTCAATGGAAAAACTTATACTAAGGATACAGTTAAAAGTGGCGGCGAAAAATCAACGTTTGCTTTGCCTACCCTAATACTGTGTGCATTAATTATTTTATTGGGTTTAAATAGGAAACAGTTTATAAAATGTAAAATATTGTAGTGATTGTGTTACATTTTAAAATGCAAAACGATCTAATTAACATTTCAATAAATTTACAGTAAGAGCAAAAAAGTTGCCAAAAACTTGTATATTAACGCCTAATTTACTTAAGGCTGAATTAAGGCTGTAAAGCTCAGTATTCACGGTCAAAATGCATGACACAATCATCGTGTACGTGTGCATGATAAACTCAGCATACACGTGCATGCATTGCACGATAAATTAATAGCATCTTTTTTCAAGCTAAGTGCAATCCCATTGTCAAACTGAGTACAAAAACTTTTTACATATAGTATTTGACAGTTCTTTGTATAACATACTGCTTTGAGCAGATTATCTTGTCATGTGTGTGTTGCATACATGCATGTGCAAAAATCCAAAAATTTAGATTTTGCTTCAAGCATCGTTGGTGTGACTCATACAGACAAAATTTCACTAATATTATTATAGTGCAGGTCATGCATTTTGACCATGAATAAAGTTACTTTTCACGTAACAATATAAATCAGCTGTTTCCTACCGTTGCAGTTACATTCCATTGCAGTCGGCTTACTGAGCCTTTAGTTTTTACTTTCTGTTCTGTTACGAATCAGCTGATTCTTTTTTGTTTACAGAAATCTTATCGTAAAATGTTTGCAGTAATTACTCATTTCAGGAAACATAGTTGCCGCAAAGAGGGGAGCCCAACTAAAAGAGGTCAATATCGACAATCTCTGTGGTCTCCCACTCTCATCCTGCTGCAGATGTTTCGATATTACCTTTCTTGACTTAGCCCAGAACAAATGGCGCAATGAGCCCACCTGTGAAATAGCGAGTACCCTCTGGCCTCGCCTAAGCTCCCAACAAAACAAAAAATCTCATGAACTTCAATAGGAAGCCTTCGAAACCCATGCTAAGCGTATGGGTCTCCCGTATAATGACTATTGCTGCAGTTGCAATGACGAGGAAGAGGAGGAAAATATCCTGCATTTCCTGTGTAATTGTCCCGCTCTGGAGGATCTCCGTCTGCATCTCCTTGGGAGAATATCCTTCGGCAGCTTATCCGAGTTATTAGAAATCGAGCTGAAAACCTTGAGTCTTTATATTAGGAACAGTGGCTGGTAAAGAGTTTAAACTTTTCAGTTTACTCTCAAGAAAAAGTAAAATAAAATTTAATTTTGCTTTCAAGAGTTGAGTAAACAAGATATTTGTATGAAATTTTTACACAGTCCTCTATGTGTGCATCGTTCAGCTATTATGTCATATATTTAAAAAAAATAATAAAAATTAAACGAAATTTGGTTATTTTAAATTTATGAAATTTAATTTTATTTTATTCCCAATATTTCATCTTCAGGAGAAAGAAACACTGTTAAAAATATACATTATACAATAAAAACAATTATTGAGAGTGCACAAAAAAATTATTATAACTTAATAATGTATATTAAATGTTAATTTAATAAATATAATTAAGTATTAAACTATTGTTGAACATGGGCCGTCATTAGCGGCATGACACGATATTATTAACAATACTTCTGTAAATTTGAGCGCATTTTTTCTGTGTCTTGCTTATAATTTAATATTTTCTCTGGAGGAACATCAAGTATGTGTAACATCTCTAAAGAGAATCTCCTAGAAGAAATGGTAGATGATCAATTCTCATCAAAAGACTATGATTACTACAATAATATAATTTATCAGATATCAAAAATTGATTTCAATTAAGCAAATTTATTTCATGGTTTTTTGCAAATTTTGATTAATAATTTTTTTTATTTTCGTAAGCATGAAAAATGGGTTGAACTTTAGCAAGAAAATTGATTAATCCCCTGTTTCTACAACGTGCAGGGTCGACTTGAGTATGAAATTTCTATGGAAAGCACTCAATTGTTTGAGTGATTTTCATAAAAATTTTCTAGACGATTCGCCTGCGTGACTTGTAGAAACTTCACGATTTCAATTTAATATCTTGAACAATCAGTTCTTTGATAATATTGTGCTAGTTCAAAAATGTAACAAGCGGTTGACCTGAAGGGTAAACCTAATTCGAGTGTGCTGAATTCAATGGTGCTAACCATTTCTTTAGGTTAGCTCTTGTTTAAAAAATTATTAAGATTGAAAACTTGGTTAAAAGCACCTAAAAATCGCATTTTTCCAGTTTTCTATCATTATTTCATTTTTATATCAATTAAAAGAACATATTAAGGAAGAAAATGCGTCCTAAAAGAACTAAAAAAAAAATGCAAAAAAAATTTTTATAATTTCCCCAATTAAAAAAATGCCAATTTTTTTGACGAAAAAAAATTTCGAAAAAAAATTTTCCAATTTTTTTTTTTCAAAAAGTTTTCTCGGGACGTAAGTTCACCAATACATGTCTTTTCAATCGATATTTGTTGATATAAATGGTAGAAAACTGGGAAAAAATGCGAATTGTAGGTGCTTTTAACCAAGTTTTCAATCTTAATAATTTTTTAAACAAGAGCTAACCTAAAAATATAGTTAACACCAATGGATTCAGCGTACTCGAAGTAGGCTTACCAAGCGGCTTGTTACAAAAAAAAAGTTGCGAATCCGAGCACAGTTTAATTTTCCAAACTATAATTCTTTTCAAAAACATTTTAAGCCCGTATTTTAATACAAAATTTTTTATTAACCACCTTTTTGTTTCCACAACACAAACGGACGACTTGAGTGGAAAATTTGTATAAAAAGCACTCATTTTTTTTAGTGGTTTTCACACAAAGTTTCTAGAGATGTCGACTGCCTTGCTTATGAAAACAGGAGGTAAATTTTTATTTACCCCCTGTTTCTACAACACTGACGGTCGACTTGAGTAGAAAATTTATATGAAAAGCACTAATTTGTTTTGAGTTATTTTCATACAAATTTTCTAGACGAGTTGTCTGCTTGAATTGTGGAAACATGGTATTAATCAACTCTTGGAAAAACGTAATTTACTTACATAATAAGTTAACTTTAACCAAAGAAATTTTTTAAATTTTCCCACCAACTCAATTTTTTAGTATCCTTTATCTCCCCCTTAGCGAATTGAATTGTCGTTTTGCCATTCATCTGAACACGATTTCTATTATTATTTCCAACAATTACATTATCCTGGAAAAAAATCTTGATGATAAACAATGGGATTTATAGATTTTGTAAAAAAAAATAATTCCCCTTATCGTGGTTGGCGTATTTCGACTTCGACTTCGACTACGGCTTTTATGTTCTATATTAAAGAAAAAATGTTGCGTTGTTCTTTAAACTACCACAAAAATGTCGTATTCGAAATCTAAAGATGCCAACTACGATAAGGGGAATGATTTTTTTTTTCTTATAAATTTATAAATCTCACAAGACTTACATCACTCTTGGGATTTTTTATAATTTCATCTATATAATTCTGCTGAAAGAATATTAAAGTTTTTTTTGCAGAACATTAAATCGCTGTAAAATTAAATTTAAACTTACGTCAATAAAATCCTTTGCCTCTGAATTATGGAATTTAACGATCATCATTAATATAAATGCACAAAGAGGGACATTTAAATTCATTTTAAATTGATTTAAAATTGCATTAAACAAACACGCTCGTATAAATCAAAAGTGAAGTGAAGTGGTTTATATGTACATATGCAACAACCTTTTGCAGCCTTTACTTTATAAACTGTAATTAATCTAATTCATATTGTCAACGGTTTTAATAGTAAACAAATGAATAACTAATAGAAAAATTTATGATACCACAAATTGAAAATATAAAATATGACACATACAAATTTAGTTAATAGAAACTACCCTGTAGGAAGCCTTTAGTGTTAAGTGCCTCCAAGTCGCCACTTTGTCGACTATTTTGGTGACCTTTTGGCTATATTGTCAAGGTAGCGTCTACGTCGTCTCGAGGACGGCATCTGAGTGATAATTTTTTGCCGGCATACTATTTTTTATCCAAAGAGTATTTTTCCCAAAAGAACTACCTGGGCAATAGTAGCATCATCAGTAGTGCAGACTAGAGTTACTAAAATGTACTACTGAGTTTACTACTGAGTTTCTGTGGTACTAAAGAAACTACATAGTCAATAGTACCAATGTCAGTAGTGGATTTTGAATGACACGCACATGTTAAATATCTTTAGGAAAAAGCATTATCTGGGATACAATTCCTGAGTAGTACTGGCGATAAAGTCAATAGTGAATCGGTACTGTTGTACTATTGACACTTCCTACAGGGTATTTACACACACAAAAACACAGATTAAAAGATCCATGTCGGAGAATGTGTGGTTGACTATAAAAATAATTAAATTATAGTTAACTTTTCTTAGACTGACTAAAAGCTAACTGCAATGTCATCCAGAACAAATCCAAAATTAATTAATAAATTGAGTACGTAATCGAATTTGGTGAGAGCCAACAAATTCATTCTCAGCTACTTCGAAACTCATTTCAGTTTTATATTAACATTTTGCTGTTATTATTTTAGATGGCTCCTTAGCTGGGAGTGATGATACATGTTAGGTTAGGTATGGTTAGGTTAGCAGGCTTCTGGTAAGGAAGGTTGAAATTTAGAGTCCAGCTCACTTGGGTCCAATACAATGATCCCTTTGTGCTACCTGTTAGTTGAAGAGAAGATAGTGAGAGAGGGTGATAGGGAAGGGATAGTGATAAAGAAGACAGGTGGTGAAGGAAGAGATGAAGGAAAGATTCATTCTTTTACAGCTCTGCTTTTTTCTTGCACGCTTTTCTTTTGATAATGCAGTGTTGCAGCGCCTTCTGATGTTTAAATGAGGCGTGTTAAATTTTGAAGCCTTGTTTAGTAGCCATTTTATTTTATTGGTTATTTTACTTCCCCAATTATTCTGCTACACAAAGAAGGCGGGTGCTCTAATGTTACAGTATCTGAAGAAGTCGGTGTAGTTTTTAGGACCAGTGCCTTATGCCTGCATCACTAGAACTTTTCCCACAACAACTGATACAAAGGACACTAATGCACATCAGAAAAGTGCGGTGTTATTATTTTTAATGACTGTCGGAGACCGTCCCCGAACCCAGAACCTTATATTTTGTAGTCAACGTGCTAATTAATTACCAGAAATTTTTTTAAATTTACTGACTACCAAGTGATTTAAAAAAAAATCAACTTTAAGTTAGTTGAAAAGTAATGCAGAGTGAGACAATTGACTACCGCCTATGACATCGCAATGTTAAAATAGTCAGTTGATTACATTGAAAAGTAATCCAAATGTCAGTCAGTACTAGTTGCGAAATAGTTAGCTTAAAGTTAGTTTAAAGTTAACGGAATTTCCAACAGGGATTTGTATACTATACATTTTATTTTAAAGCATAATTTAAGGTCAATTTAATAAATTTTTTAATAGAAAATCGCAGCAGTTTTGCAACAGAGGCATAACTCAAAAAACCTAGTTTTGCTGAAAATATTTTCGACTTATTCAATTTACATTCAACTCAATAAATATATATATAAAACTGTTTTCTTTTCTCAAGAGCTGCGTGTATAACAAGCATTTTATATAAACTTTTTACACAAGATTTTTTCCATATTATTAACTCTGAAATCGCATTTTTTTTTTAAGATACATACTATGTCTATGTTTGAATAAAGGAACAATATTATATTCAAATCGCAAAACCAAATAAGAATGTACTATGTATGTATGTCTATTAAATATGAATAGAAAAAGCAGAAACTTTACTCGAAAAATATACATGAAATATTTTTAACTAAAAACAAACAGTAATTAATGGTCTTATTTACATATTTCATTATTTAGCAACTGTTAATAAAAAATCTTTTTATATATAATAAATGTTTCCTATTATTTTAAAGAGTTTGTACTGAAAATAAATTTTGCAGTTCCCCATGCGAATTTTCTTATTTTTATAAAAATATGCATAACTCAAAAAAACTAGTTTGCCAGAAAACTATTTTGAAGTTTTCAATTTACCCAACAAATTGATGGAAAAAAATTTATTGGTAAACAATTTTTGTAGAATATGAAGAAAGATATGAGGATTAATTAATTCTGCATC
This sequence comes from Nowickia ferox, assembly GCA_936439885.1. Lineage (NCBI taxonomy): Eukaryota > Metazoa > Arthropoda > Insecta > Diptera > Tachinidae > Nowickia > Nowickia ferox. The sequence continues at coordinate 7,827,471 of OW387026.1, forward strand.
ATTAACCCAAAAATTACATTTTTTTAATTATGACTTTCTTTGAGTAAATGAGCGATATGTACTTTATTTGTCTAAGCATTTTAATTTCAAAACATTCCAAATAATCCAGTAAGACATTGCCATAGATCAGTAATTTACATAGAAAATATGTTTATACATCCTAATGGAAGTGTCCTTAAAAAATCGTACCTATTGTCTATTATCAGAAAAAAAGCTTATAGAGACCGAGATTTATCGATTTCTCAAGTACACTAATGTGTAAATAACTACGCAAACATTTTTGTGTAATGATAAAACTTTTCAAAAATAAGCAAAGGCAGGGCAAGATTCGAGTGACCTCAAATACACATGTACATATGTATGTATGTACATATGTACATGCATATATTATATACTGAATATAAATGGAAGTTAATTTATTATTTATTACATTGTCACACAAATATTATCACATACTGACTTACCAGAAGCAAATACAACATTGAAGGGGATTTTTTTAGCCATGGTAAAACATAGATTATTAAATTTAAGGTAAACGAATTTTTTTATAACTTGTATTATTTTATTTTATCACTTAACACTTTCTGGCACAATAACTTTACAAAAAATTTTCATTATTATTTATTTATTTTAATTAAGCATAAGCATTTTATCTTCTCTCCATACACCATTCGATTATAATTTTAATTAAATTTCGTTCTATATGCACTTTGTTCAAGTCTGACCAGGATAATAACTAGTGGACAACCCCGTTTTATTGAAGATTGAAAATTGACAGATACATAAGTGTCAAATATTTACATTGTTTGACATACGAAAGCAATACATGCGCACTTTAATAATCTGTAGTTTCATGTATAACGTAGTAAGTCGGAAAATCAAGTTTTTCAGCAGATGTAAGGCATTTTGATTTAAGAAGCTGCTAACAGACAAAGCATGAAAATTTCTCAACTTTTCTTTATATACTTATTTGTGTAATATATTATTAAAATAATATACATTTGTTTAGTCAAAAATTGCATAGCTATGTATGTTTACCTAGTGAAAAACATAAAAGAAACTTTGTGATACAAGTATGACCTGTTCAAACAACTAGCTTTCGAACCCACTCTTGCATAAAACAAAAAATGTGAAGATATGTATATGAAGACAAGTGCTTTGATCTGACTTTCATATTGTAAATTAATGGTTCGATTATGAACGGCAATCGAAATTCGGTTGCCTTGTCAACTGGCAAAGCAACATTCTCCATTTGCCAAACAGTTATCGAAAATACGATTATAACAGATTGGCAACTGAAAATATATGATATGGATATGTGACAAAGATGTAAAAAGTGCTTAAAAATTATTTATCATAAAAATGGTTATTTCAGAGGAATTATGTTTTTAAGGAAGTACAAAATTTAGCATCTATTAGGGACAATTATAATTCTTTAGAATTACCGACAATGTAGCAATGAGCAATGTTTTTGCTTGAATTTGCAGTTTCCAATACTATCGCAATATGGGATCTGAAATTAACATATTGTGCCATAACCGCAAAAAAAAATTAAAAATTTTTTTTACCAAAGTCAAAAAATGTGTGGGTTAACCTTTTTTGGCGGTTATGGCACGATATACCATTTGCCATTTTCCATCCGTAAAACCACTGTGGCAATTGGCAACGCAATAATGAAATTTACTTTGGCAAGCCTTTTCCAAAAAATAAGTTTACACTGGCAACTCTACAATAAGTTATTAACAGCTGTAAGATAATACTGTGCCTTGGATAATACCGTCCAGTGGCACGTCATTGTTATCAATATTTTGGGAACAAAATTTCTCTTATGAAATAAATTTGCTGGAAAATTCACTACAAAATGGAACACAAGTATAGTATACTATTGCCCACGTATAATGAGAAAGATAATTTACCGATTATTATATGGTTAATAATGAAATATCTTAATGAAAGGTAAGGCAACTACTATCTTCAACTGCTAATTAAAAAATACGATTGCCTTATCTGCCCCTTAAGTGGCTATAAATTTGAAGTTATTATCATAGATGATGGCAGTCCAGACGGCACATTGGAGGTTGCTCAAGACTTACAAAAAATCTATGGTGAAGATAAAATTGTATTGAAGCCACGTAAAGCAAAATTGGGTTTGGGCACGGCTTATATACATGGCATTCAACATGCCACCGGCGACTTTATTATTATTATGGATGCAGACTTGAGTCATCATGTAAGATTTTCTTACGCATATTTTTTAATTTTTTTTTTTCAAGAATGTTTATTTTAGCCTAAATTCATACCCGATTTCATAGAGCTGCAAAAGAATCATAATTATGATATCGTGTCCGGAACACGCTACCAAGGATCTGGAGGAGTCTTCGGTTGGGATTTTAAGCGGAAGCTCATTTCTCGTGGAGCCAACTTTTTATCACAGCTTTTATTGCGTCCAAATGCTTCTGATTTGACCGGATCTTTTAGATTGTACAAGAAAAATGTGTTAGAAAAGTGTATTTCTAGTTGCGTTTCCAAAGGTTATGTCTTTCAAATGGAAATGTTAGTGCGTGCTAGACAACATGGCTTTTCTGTGGGCGAGGTTCCAATAACATTTGTGGATCGTGTTTATGGCATTTCCAAATTAGGCGGTACGGAAATCGTACAATTTGCTAAAAATTTACTGTATTTGTTCGCTACCACTTAAAAAAATGTTTTCTTGTTTAACACTACACTTATATACATCTTAACAATTATTCCAATAAACTGTGAAAATTATACATACATACGTACATACATTGTTGGAGTTTTCTTTTCATTTTTCGTTGGTGAGGCTTCAAATGCATTTGCAAGTGGAGTTCCCTTTTCAAATTATTACGGAAATCGCAGAATGTATAGAAATGTATATTTGTTTGCAAGCACTTGGAAAACTTAAATTTAACACTAGACATCTTAAATTTAAAAAGATTTGTTGCAACAAATTATAAAAATTGCACATATTAAAGAAAGATGGTTTCCGCGGCTTACTTGGCTTGATAACACTAAAAGGTGCTGCCAAGTTTGAAGGCAGAGAGCTTGCCACCTACTATGATGTGAGAACCGTTATTTATTGAAAATAACCTGCTAAAACCTCTGATACAAAAATTTTATAAATATATATTTCTATTTCTCGTTCTAATGTAAATAATTGCCTTATATCAATCAGTATAGATATTTTACAATGCCATCATTATTTTCCGTGACCAAAAACCACTGTTTTGTTGCTTGTAATGCTCGTTAAATTTCTTTCATGTATTAATATCCGAATATAATATCATTGTTTTAAAAAATTCTTAACTTAAATATGTTATGAGACTTTAGTTGTGTGTGATTTACAAATCACTCATTTACTTAATTTTCAATTTACACACAACTTAAAGGAACAACTTAAATTTTATTTTGATCTCAAGAGTTGAGTAAACAAGATATTTGTATGAAATTTTTATATAATATGAGATTAATTATATATCATTAACTCAAACTTTCCATTTTTTTAGTGATGACGTTACTTAGTAAATGAGCGATATATACATTATTCGATAAGAGTATGGGAATTTTTGTTTTCATATTTGTAATTTCGGCATCTAAAATATGGCAACTTTTACGGACATGATGAAACACTTCGACAACAACAAAAGCAATTACTCAAACGTCAAAAGCTACAAAGAACAGAAAACACAAATTTTTGTCGAAAAATCTAAAAAGTTATTATATTATCATAAATTTATCACACTAAAATATAAAATTATAGAATTCCATGTAAATTGAGTAGTAGTGTAAAATATAACGTATTTATTTAGAAGACCAAAATAAACACTTCATCGAAGAGCATACATCAATAAGCAATTGAACTCTCTAGAAAGCCTTAAGCTACCAAAATTGAACGCAAATTAACATTCTGACCAAAATGTCAGTAACCGATTTTATAAAGGGATTGCCCTGCCATAATGCTGATAACTTCTCACAGTTTAATACGGAACAAGCTATGAGGACATCACAAAAACGACCATCTGTTTATCTACCAACAGAGGATTATCCCTCGGAACAACATATAATTTTGGATAAACGTTCCGTACTGCTGCGCTATTTAACCCAACAATGGGATAAAAAGATATTACCCAAAAAACGTGATCATGCTGCTGAAGGTTCCAATTCAGCTAACGGTGGTGGCAACAGTTGTAAAAAGCGTCCCCGCTTAGAGGGCGAATAGATATTAATGTTTACTAGTTTTCTTAAGAGCTCGAAGTCTAAGGCCCTTATTTATGAATTAGCTTAATTGGTTTTAAGTTTTAAAATACTAAGCTTCTGTATATCAAACCAATTCTATTTAAGTAATAGTTAAGTATGGGCCCCAACAATCTAAAATGGAAATCTTTATAAATTCGCAACCACCTTATGTTAAATAATTTTTTCACTTTTCTGCTTATACAATAACTAATTTCTATTGAATTTTGCCAGAACTGTAATTAATTTACTACGTACAACAGAATTTAATTTATCTTAATACTTTAATGTGTATATGTATAATTTTTTTTTCTAATAAAATCGAAAAACGATGTACTTGTTACACAAAAAGATCAAGTTTTTATTATTTATTTTCGTTTTAATTAGAATCTGTATTTTTTCAATGATGCAAATCTTTGGGATCTGGTTTGCCGTATTGTTTCTCCCACCAAGAAATAAATTCCTTCTTACGTTGTTCACGTTTAGCAAAGAACTCTGGATATTGGGCTTTTTCCAAAGGATGCCAGTAATCCAAAACCCAGTCTGGAGGCTCAACATCACGTTCGAAAGCACAGCCACCAGGGCTGTTAGCCACTGCAAGATATAAACAGTTAAAAACACTTCATACTTTTAAAAGAGTACATACTTTTGATTGGCTGATAATGCTGGGTTTCAAATAATTCTTTCTCGCCATCAGCCAATATTTGGGCCGCTTTTGCCATATCTTTAACTTTGCGATTTTCTTCAAAACGTTGACGCATTTGGACGGCTCGGTAGCGGAAAACTTCCCTAAAAATAAAAAATTTCAATTATTTTTTCTGTATTCCCAAATTACATAACCTGAGCGCAGGAAAAACTTTACTTTTATGCCCACGACTCGAATATTTTCAAGCGTACCTACGATCGTACCACGATTCCAAGTTACGCAAAGCCCTTTTGTATAAGCTTTGTACCTGTCTTGTATGGGAAATCACGCCAGTTGGTATATTCATTTTAAATATTTACTGAGTTTTAGTCAGTTCTCCCAATCTGTGTTCCCAATATATGGTTTAAAATGCAAAATTTAGTAGTGGGGCCAGTGTTGTCAGATTAAGGGATTTATCCCCAAATCAGGGATTATATTCGAAATGGGGATAACTTTTATGTTTTGGGCACTTTATGAGATTTTTTGGGGAATTTGTGTTTAACTTAATATTTTTTATTTATTTTTCGGAATATTTTAATTTCAATACATATTCCAATTACTCTTTTTTTAGTTCATAAATAATTTAAAATGATAAATAGTAACAATGAAGTCGTCTTTAACATTTGTTGATGGCAAGATTTAAATAATTTATTGCAAGACAAGCAGGTGCTCGCATTGTCGAGATTGCTCATCAGCTGATTTTTATTTTTACACGTATTTAACTTTCAAATTATTTGACAATTAGTTCTGTACCATTCTTGATGCTTACAATTTTTAAACACTTACGTTATTCAGTGGATTTGGATTACGATTTTGAAGAAGAACTAAAGTCGACGTAATTATTTAAAGTAAAGACGACTTGTTTTTTATAACTACAAAGCTTATTGCAGCAAATTTTAAAACGTTTTCCGCCAAATCTCAAAATTTTCAAAACATTAAAACTTTGTTCCAAACATGGATTAGAACAATCTAAATTTAGCTCAATCATAAAAATGCTACAACCAGCGGCAAACAAGGTGGAAGGATTTATTTGATATTCAAATAACAAACAACTTAAACATGTTTTGCGCAGAAGCCTATTCATGTCAAGATGTCGCTGGATCACTTTGTATATCACTTTGCGCATTGAACGAGCTTTTTCGGCAATGAAGTCAATAAAAACTAAAATTAGAAACAAACTTCAGTACAATTGCTCTGTTACGAATGAACATACATTTTACATATAACGGAATGTGTTGTGACACTTTGATCCATCTCCAGAAATGGTAAAATTAGTACAAATTACGTTTTGAGGAATTTTGGAGATAAAAACTTTAAAATTGAGGATGTCAATCGAAAGAAATCTGGAAGCCCTGAGTGGGGCAAACAAACAGATGTATTCACGGCTGTTAGACTTGGCGATTTATCGTAATTTCGACTATATTTTGATGCCAAAAATAGCAAAATGAAGATTTGACGATTTTTTCCTTAAACGACGTTTTTTTATAAAAAAATCTATTACATTCATATATACATACCTACTAAAAGATTTTGGTGTTATTTTACCCATCCTTTATTATATATTGATTTCTGTGAAAATCGATATTCTCAAAAAGACATAAATGTGAAAAAGCCAAGTTCCTATCAAAAGCACCAAAGCTTGGACCTAATACTTGACAATATTTTTCATAACACTACGACCACACGAGCAATTTGTTGTGTCTTAACACAAGCAATAACGTCGGCAGAATGATAACGTCAAATTGCTTGTGTTCAAAAATTTATCTAGAGGTGGCGAACACGTACATTCAAATATATTTGTTTTTTATGCATATACATACCTAAATTATCCTTTATTAGATCTTTTCTTAGTTTTAAACTTAAATTCTATAAATGTTATTTATTTAAAACATTTTTTCTTTCTTTTATGTTTAAAAATATTTAATATTAATTCAAGCATTGACAGCATGTGTTAAGAGATTATTGCTCATCAATGTATTTTAACATTTGTTGCTTAATATATATTTGAAAACACATTCATACGGTCTACACGCTAATATCTTGTGTCGGCAATCGAATTTGCCAAGGCAATAATTGCCAGAAGGGAACAAAGTACAATGAAGCACATGTATACAATATTTCGAGTATTAAATGACGATTAATTTATAATTTTGCGGGTTTTCGACGATTTGTCGATAGTTTTATCTGGCAGCCCTATGTTTATTGAATCACCCCAGTGTTGCTAAAATTATGCCAGGAGTACTATAATAAGCAACCTTGGGAGCGTATATTTCTTATTGGAAAAATATGAAAACAGAGTTGTAAGCTGAAAAATCTACTTTGTACAGTACGCATGATGTGTTTCGTTACTACTTTGAAATTACTAGTTTTTGAAGTTGGAAAAAGTTTATTAAAATAGCGTTATTTGATTTATACATTATCACGACTAGACCATACAATAAGCTCCTCGAATTATTTGAAGAAACGTTCCATATATCGTGCCATAACCGCCAAAAAAGCTTAAGCGACATAATTTTCGAACTTCATTTTTTGATCAAAATTGATTAGCGATCGTAAATAGTCGAATGTGTCGCTTAAGCTATTTTAGCGGTTATGGCTCGATATCATTAGAATGTCCTAAACATGGACCACCAGTCTGCCATTGGTTAATATCTAAGCTACTCCACTGATATTGCGGGAACTACTTGGACAGTAACTTTTCACAACACAGATAATGTTATGAAGTGAAATTAAATGCAACTTCTTTTCCTTTTCTTTAAATAAGATTTTTATGTAGTCATAGTTTACAATTCCCTATTATATTAGCTGTTTATAATTTTCTTTTACTTCTGAAATTTTAGATTTGATGTACATGCATATTTACGATGGCAACAAGTATTTTCGTTGAAATGAAATTTCCCATTGATTTTTTGCACTCTCAGCATTAAAACTGTTTACATATGTTCGACTACATAATCTGCAAGGCGTTTAGATGTCATATTGAATATTTTGTACAAAAATTTGCAAAATACATACATACATAACACACAGAATAAATATCAACATTTATGTTGTGATTTATGTGATCAACTTCGTCGAAACGATGTATTGAGTTCCACAAATTGAAGAAAAACACTTACAGCCTTATGCATACCAAAACATTAGCAACATCTTACAAGCTCGTACATATTTACATAGGCTACTACATAATATAATAAGACTGCGATTTGAGTTATTGAGTAACACAAGACTTTGTATGAAAAATTTGAAATAAAATTAATTCCAAATTCATTTTAAATTTTATGAATATGGTGGTAAGCATATTGTTGCTTCTACGAATGTATATCAATGTAGGGTTAAATATATTTTAAAGAGTAAATTTATTAGTTTCCAATTTCAGTGCTTAAAATGAAATCCACACTAACATTTTTACACCACGGGGAAACGCAATGTTGCTTGAAAAGCAACACTGCTGACTTGCAACATTTCAATGTATTCACCAAAGTTTACAAATAATCTTATTTTTACAGTACTTGGCTTGAAATCAACATTGGTGTATACAAGCATCATGTATACAGACACATACTGCAAGAAGAAGAAAAAAAAACGAGAAAGAGGTGAGTTGAAAGAATTCTTATTTTGTGTGTGCAGAAAAATTCCAACTATTCTCCTCTTCTCGCATGTTGTATATGCTTGCGAAAATAAATTTTGGATTTTAAGCTGCGCAAATTGGAAAAAGAATTAAAGATTAATACACCTCAATTGAATAAATTGTTTGAACCGAAAACTACAAAGCGGTAAGTGAGATAGTGTGTATTACATACAATAAGAAATTTACAAATATTTAATTCATGAATTTTGCAAAGTGGAAATATTTCACCGCCCTTTTGACAAACACTTCTTCAACATACCATTTTGGTTTATTGTATGTGCATGCTAAAAGCGGCCATTTTTTTCTTTTTCCATCATGTTTACAGAACGAAAACCGTATTCTCCAAAAAGGCGTAATAAAAAAACGAAAAGTTAATAAGAATAAACTACAACAAAAATTAAAAGAGCATTTCTTTGTTTCTTGTTTTAACGATAGATGTGTGTATGTATGTACGTACATATGTATATTCATATGTACATATAAATGTGTGTGAACGCTAAATGCCACTCCTGTCATTGCTCGTACCGCATTTTTTTTTCTTTTTGTCGGTAGATTCGTTTGCTGTAATACTCAATCGTATTTTTGTGCGCGATTTTTTTTTCTAGACATACTATTGAACTTTTTTGTGTGTTCTGCTTTGCGCCGTTTTTTCGTTTGCAGTTCATTCACATTTTGCTTAAAATTCTTACTTATTTTTTGCGTTTTTTATTCTTGCCCATATTCTTGTTTTGTGCCGTATGTGTGTATGTGTTTCTGCAACAAGGTGAAGTCTGCTGCCGCCGACGTCAAACCAAATGTCTCCCCTTTTTAGTTTATTGGAGAAAGTGAGATGTGTATTGCAAAGTCTGTTATTAACATAAATTAAAAATATGTAAGAGAGAACGAGAATACGTTCTCTTGATTGTGAAAATAAAATCCGAAAATCAACCTAAACAAGAAAAAAACTAGTGCATCAAGGCTTTTTATCTGATGATAAAGTAAGAAACGAATCGAAAAGAAAACAACAAGAACCAACAAACATGTCTTCACCGGCAAACTCGCCAGCAAACGATGATTTTAGCCGGTAAGTTTTGTTGAGCAATGTAAAAATAAGTATGGATGTATGTATGTATGTATGCGCATTAATATAGTGACGGCCAAAAGTATACATACTGTCACAATTTTCGCAATTTTGGGAACCTGAAAGCGCTAAATAAAATCCAAATGTGCTCATTTGATAGACATTAATTCCATTTTTAAACAAGGGCCAGGCCGGTATTTACTTTTAAATAGAAAAATCAGCAATGGTAAAATTATCTTCCGAAAACTTTGCTAGCACTTTGACTATTATTTATTCACTTACATACATATATTAATGAATTGATTGTGAACTAACTCAACCATGTGCTTGCACAGGTGACAAGTACATACCTACATATTTAGTAGAAAATAAAGCTGTGCCAAGATCAATTATTGCTGAACACTTGATTGATTAAAAAAAGAGTAAAGAATTATCTCTTATTAGGTACATACTAGTGATACGCGAATATTCGTATTCGTAATCAAATTGCCGAGTATTCGGCCATTTTTACATATTCGTATTCGCTAAATTCAGGCGAATACGAATATTTTTCCAAAAAAATTAAACAAATAACTGCATAAATCCTAAACGAAATTGTACGAATCCATTAAAATTTTTTTAGAAATTTGTACTTTGTAGCATTTATAAATGCTATTTAATGACGATCATTAAAATTTTGGGTAGTTATTATTAACTTCCAAGTACGCCAACAGGAACATGAAGTTCTTTTTCATAACAATTTTTTTCATATTTCATATTGCAGGTGTAAATAGAACCCCAAGTTAATGTCTTTAAATTTCACGTATGTATAATCGTATTCCTATTCGCGAATATCAAAAATTGTCATTCGGCACATCACTAGTACATACATATGTATATCATTCATGATTTTATATGTACAATTTCAGTTGTTTTCTTTAAATTTATTTTTATTTGTATCTTCTATCACAGCACCAAAATGCACCCACATACTCCACCCGCAAGTCATGAATTCCAAAGACAAACTGATACACCGTCGCCAACGACAACATCGACACCATTGTCTACACCCAATTCCTTACATTCGTCTAGCTTGCTACATGATCCAATATCGGTATCTGCACCAGGTAAACATAAATCTGCTTTCCTTCCTTACAGACCACAATCCACCGTCTTAACAAATCTGCAAAGAGGTAATACAGAAGCAACATTCTGTCCCGTCGAAGTAACACTTTCTTTTCATGAAAGGGCTGGCCAGGGTGAAGTAACCGAGGAGCAAATATATCAACAAAAGGCTAAAAACATTGATGCAAAAGATATATTTGGATTTACACCATTACATTGGGCTTGCTACTATGGTCAATTGGCTACGGTGCAGAGCTTAATTGAAGCTGGTTCAAATATAAATGAAGATGCACCTGAAATGGTTACACCATTGCTACTGGCTGCTGCGGGAGGGCATCATGAAATTGTTCGTTTGCTCTTGGAAAAGGGTTGCGACTATAAACACATGGATATAGTAGGCAATACAGCATTGATGTATGCCGCTGCTGGTAATCATCCTCATACTTGTAATGAACTTTTAACGAAAGAGCCCGACATATCAACTGCAAATGAAAATGGTGATACTGCATATTCCTTAGCTATTGAATATGGCGCAACACTAGCACAATCGGTGCTAGAACAATATTTAACATCTATTTTATCACTATAATATTTATAGATAAATAATTGATGGATGGACCATAAAGAACTGCTTAAATTACGAGGTAGGTACATTTCAAAAATACATACCTATTAATTGAAAAAATTCAATTAAAAAAATTTTAAATATTTTACATACGGAGCATTATTATTTATTACAATTTGCTAAACATTTGACTGTAATTTCGACTAAAAGAATTATTACATTATTATTAAGTAATTTTTTCGCCAAATGATGACAACTGTGAAGACTTCATTTCCAATCAATTTCGTTGTTAAAGTTTAACCGTCGAAAAAAGTTGTATATATGTACATACATACAATTACGATTGCACTATTGACTAATTTAATGAAATGATTGTTCAATTCACAAGCACAGTCGTCGTGAGCAGACAAATTTGTTGTATCGTTATTTTATCGGATTTTTAAATGTCGGAAGTTGACATTCATTTCATTTGATAAAATGAAATTAAACCACTTGTGGGAATTTTAAATTGAGGTAAAAATGTTATATTTCGCTATAAGCAATTTTGATCAATATATGTAGTTTGAATATTAAATTTAAATGAATTAAATTATATATATATATGTGTATTTATCATTATTTTCTGCTGTTAGTTATCTGATATTCAACAGATTCCTACAAATTAATACAACAAATAAAATCTAGCCAGACCTGGTACAATACAACTATTTGAAAAACATAAAATTCAATCGTATAACTACTAGAAGACACTTCTGTATGAAAATTACCAACAACAAAAATAATAAAATATTGTATACGGAATTGACAAAATTTTAAAATCTTGAAATCGAAAGTCTCCATTTGAAAATGTTACTTTGATTTGAAAATGTTACTTTCCTCAAACCTACTACAAAAAATAAAACCATTTTAATATTTTGTTAGAAATTATTATGTACTTTAATTAATTAATTAAGAAGTCAAATTATTATAGTTAAAAAGAATAAAATTGTTAATTTTTAATATTTTATTTTTATTTAACGCGACAACACATGCTGAATAATATTATTTGTTGTTTTTTGGAAAAATATAATTGTACTTTTCTAATTACACTGTGCTCGAAAGAGAAACTTTTTTTGAAAAAAGCAGGGGACCGGTGGGTAAACCTAATTGGAGTACGCTGAATCCTGTGAAGGTAGCCGTTTTATTAGGATAGCTCTTTTTTAAAAAATAGTTAAGATTGAAAATTATGGTTACAAGTACTCATAGCTTTCCACCATTTATTAACTTTACAGCTGCACCGAAAAGCCTCCAGACTAGCTTAACCAACAACGAACATAAATTCTTCATAATATTTATAAATGGTACAAAACCAATTACAAATAATATACAGAAACATATGTAGAGGTTGGTTTGTAACTTATTTCGACGAGGATAGTAATAAAAACCTTCAGACTGATAGACTTTCACACTTCCCATTTGTCTAAAATGGCACCCATTTTTGGTATATATTTTCAAATAAATAGGACAATAAAATTTTTAACAAATACTTCATATAAACACACCACATGCAGACTTAAATACATACATATGTACATGAATATGTATGTATGTACCTAAAAATGTGTTAATGTATACATGTACATATCGCTCCTTTATTGCAACATAGTCCTATCTCAAAAAATGGTTTTTGGATTTTAATAATGTATGTACATACATATGTATATAGTAAAATCGTTATATCATATTTAGTCTGATGAAAAATTTCATATAAAATGTACCTTTTGAGAAATAATAAATTAAAAACTCTAAACTTATTATCTGCAAAACTAGCTTTTTTAGTTATGCCTATGTTGCAATAAAGAAGCGATATGTACATAAGTATGTACATACATATGTATGTAATTGATGAAGTACTACTTCCGTTCTTAAATATGACATATTTTTTCTTTTCAATTGTAGGTACTATGTACCTATCCAATTTACATGAACGCAAAACAACAACATACATATGTAGTATAATGTCTCTGGGATTTTTCATTCTTTTCTCATTTCCATCAGCAAATGTTGATGTATGTACGTACATACATGCATATAATGCATAATGCATTCCAATGCATTTCCTTAGCAAAAAAAACGCACTGAAAATGTAAATGCATAAAGAGAAATGTGAGTGATGCAAGCTTATTTTTTGCATATTGAAATATTCATCCATTTTTATACCGTTGCTTTACTCATCGTGTTGTTGTATCGTATGTAGAAACACAACAATAATTTCATTCATTTCAAATATTAACATTACATACACGCTTACTCTGCCCTTCGGCCCACAGTCAGCAGACTTGTATTTTGCTTCCTTCTCAAACAGTTACATACACTTCTTCGCATTCATTTGTATATATCGCTCATTTACTAAAACAACGTCATAACTCAGAAAATGTGATTTTTGAGTTAATGATGCGGAATTAATCCTCATATCGTTATTCATATTGTGTAAAAATTTCATACAAATATCTCTTTTACTCAACTTTTATAAGAAAAATAAAATTGTCTTTCCATTAAGTGCTGTGTAAAATGAAAACTTTAAACTAGTTTTCTGGAAAACTAGTTTTCTGGAAAACTAGTTTTTTTGAGTTATGAAAATATCTCATTAAATTTCTTTTATGTATCATTTTATTAATATTTTATTTAACTTGTATATGCAAAACAAAACAAGAAATTGTGGTATGCTATGCGCTGTAATATTGGTTAACTCCATGTTTTTGTACCCAAAAAATCTTGGTACCCTTTAAGATGCTATTACGAAAAACACATTAACAAAGTTCTTTTTGGATTTTTTTATAGTTACATATTTGTAACTGAGCTTATAAAACAACAATTAGAAAAACAATCCGAGTTTTATTGATATAAAAATCTCTAGAAAGAAATTAGCAATTGAAAAACGTAATATTGCAATTAACAAACACCAAATAGGAAAATCATACTAAATATATTGAATCAAAGCAAATCAGCGATCCAAAAAACAATAAATTGCTTTAGAGAAAAAAAATGGAAAATAAACTAAGATCAGGGCGCCTTCGGACTAACTAAAATAAATGAAAGAACAATAGCAGCTGTCATTAAGAAGGATCCAATAAAATGTGCACCAAAGATTACCACAGATTTAAACGAATTTCTAGACAAAAGTTTTTCTGCCGTTACAGTACGCAGATCGATCAAAAGATCCGGATTCAATCCGCGCATATACTAACGAAATTCCATATAAAACTAGATTAAGTGAGTTTTGAGATAGTAATCTTTTCAGATGTGCCAAAAATATAGAGTGTTTTACGCTCGGATGGGAAATTTAATGAAAAGCTTAATCCGAAGAACACAAGTAAAACGGTTATGCATAGAGGTGGTAGTTTCATGGTTTGGAGGTGTATGCCAGCTGCAGGTGTGGGTAACTTAGAGTTTATAAATGAAATTGGGAATAACAGAGTACACATATTTAAATATACACACATACATACTTAAGAATAATTTAAGTCAAAGTAATACAAAACTGAAAATTCGAAATGATTATTACTGCGAACAGGACAATGATCGCAAACATACTGCGGCTCATGTGAAAATGTGCTTATAAGCAACACTACCCACATCCTTAATAGCCCTCCAAAAGATCTAGATTTCAATACTGTTGAGCATTTGTGGGATTATTTAGGAAAAAAATTACATATCTAACCTTCAAAGTTGTAATAAAAAATCATGCTCACGGCGGCAATGCTACAAATATCTTCCGATTACACAAGAAAAACTTGTCCATTCAATGTCAAATCGGTTACATGAAAAAACACAATTTATGCCATCTTCGTAATTTCATTCTTTTTTTTTTAAGAGGTACCTATCAAGACTTGCTGTGCAAAAACTTTGAGTCACAATAAAGATTTCAACGAGCAAGTTTTTTTTTTGTTTTATCGCAAAGGTACCACATTTTTTGTTGTTTTGTCTTGTTTATACGAATTAAAATATTAGTAAAACAATAAATAAAAGAAATTGAATTAAATATATATTTTTTTTTTGTAAAATTGATCTTGTTTATTTAGCGGGGGTACCTTGACTTATGTTGGACACTGTGCGCGTGCATACATATTTACATCTGCAGACGTTTTTATGAATGTTTGTATGTATGTATATCTGTCCATGCATGTATACATACTTGGGTACGCATTGGTGTGGCAGAATTTTCTTTTTGGCTTGTTTTTTTCTTTTAACCTTTATTAAGTAAATTTTTGCAAATAAGGGTGGTAAAGAATAAATAGAGAAAATATAATATATCGTCACCTTAAATGCAACCGGACGTAACTACATTTTTATATATGTTACAGCAGAAACAAAAAACGTTTCAAAATCAATAATAATAGTGTTCTTGAACATGTTCTTCGAAATTTACTTGTAGTACTTACATAGGTACATGTTTTTAACCATTTATTTCCTTTTTATATATGTAAGTACCTACATATATGTAAGCTTTTTGTTCATTAAGTTCTTTGCAATAAAAAATAGATGCATTCGCAATTACGTCCGTTTGAATTTCTTTAATAAAGTTGTAATTTTTGATCGCAGAGGTCTAAATATTTGTGTGAACATGTGGTTTGATAAAATGAACCATATGCCCTAATTCTGAAAAGAAAACCGCAGTTGTGATTCTTTAAAACAATTATTGTTTATTGTCCATTCTAAAAGGTTCGTGTATTTGCTTTATGATTTTGTTCTAAACACTATATACCTACAGCTAGAGATGGGCGCGTCGTGAATTTTTCCAACACGACACGACACGACACGAACACGAATGTCAAAGATGTCCAACACGAACGAGAAAATTTTTTCAAAACACGAAACTGCACAACACGCACGAAATAAAATTGTATAGCAAAATAAGTATTTTTTTATATTCAAATAGATACATATTTTTGTTTCAATTTCAGAACTTTAAGCTTAAGAGACCCCTAAACTATTAACAAATTTGATGGTTTTACGTGTTGCCGATATAAAATATTAAATTTTTTCTTTACTGGAATTTCATGCATACATATTTTAACACCAAAAATCGTTTCGTGTTTATCAGATTTTCTGTCTTGAACACTTCATGTTGAGTCGTGAGTGTTCGTGTCACGAAAAAAACACGACACTTATATTCAAGACATTTTTTCAAATATTTTTTTTATGTTTTAAAAACATGGTAATATGTAATATTTTTTATTAGCAAAGACAATAACCATTTTTGGAGAAAATAATTTAGATAAATCAAAAACAAGAGCTCAAAAGTATTTTCAAACAAAAATGTCCTAAATCTTCTTAGTGAATTAGGGCATTAATCAAATCAACCAAAAACTCGATTTCGAATTTTTGTGTAGTACCTCGGTTACATCCGTTTGCATTTAAGGCTACGATATGTACATATTTATATACATATGTAAATATGTACATATCTACCTAATTTGAATAATTTTCTTTTGGGTTTATTTTGCAAATAAGTAAGTGTATACATACATACATGCATATGTATGTAAATATGTATGTGTGTATTAATGTACATACAAAATTATTTTTAAGGGCACAAGTGTGTTTCAACGTCTAATTTAAAATAAATTGTCGATGGACAGATACAAAGAACGTAAGCATGTGCATATTATGTATGTACATACGAATGTATATATGTACATATATAGTATGTCTGTATGGAAGGTTAATGGGAAATACAAAAGACAAACGAAACGCAAGCGTTGACTGCCCTGTTTGATAGAAGTAGCAGCAGCAAAGTAAATTTACTTTAAAAGCTGTAAGTAAATTTTAGTACAATGAACTGTTGAGAACAACTGTATGTTAAAAAAAAGAACTATAAAATTTAATAAGAAGAGAGCAATACAAAAGAAATATGTATGTGGCAACTCCATTTAAGGGGAAGCGCATTTAAATGAGCGAGCTACTAAGAGAGGGAGCGTAATAATATTACTTCAATTTGAAATTGGTTGGTTTTTAATAATTTGTTCCCTTGAAAATTCGTTTGGATCGAACGCTTGATACATCTGCACGTCTTCTATTTGGTGATAACCGATATTTGTTATAATCGCATTGTCTTTTTTTCTAAGTTTTCTTTACTTCATTTTCTTTGTTGGTGCACCTTTTTCAATACACATTTTTTGAAACGGTTTATAGAAAAAAATTTAAATAAAGCAAAAACAACTTACAAGTGATGAAATTGTTGTGGGAAATATAATTAACAAAAGAAAAAATAAGTTCGGAAAAAACGTGTTGAAATGAAAATTAAATTGTTTCTATGGGAAAGAGAATAAATTTAACTTTATGCAAAACGAATATTACTACGCAATTATGACTATTATGTGGTTTAATAATATTCTTTTGTAACACTAAAAAATCCTATGTAAAAAGCAGAGATAAAACTTGTGAAAGTTAAGTGAAAGCTAAAAAATACGATTTGCAAAAATGTAAGTTTTAAATATACGTGTGTACACATTAACATAAATTTATACCAATATACATACAAAAACTATCTTCCAGAGAATTCCTATGTTCCTTATATATAGATATGTAGGTACATATGTATGTATATAATTCACATACACACTGCAAATACATCCATACTCCCATGAAAATCATACATACAATCAAAACATTATATTTCCTTTGTAAATTTGTATATTTTCCTCTTCTGTACTTACTTTTTCGACTTCTTGCTCTCCATCGTTCACACTTCCTCTAAAACAGAAAAAAAATGTACTTAAACATGGTCATAAATAACGCCCCGACGTCTACTTTTGCCGTCTGCATTTTTTAAGCGTATACATACATAGTATGCGTGTGTATGTATGTATGTCTGTCTGTCTGTCTAACCTCAACAGCTAATTTGTGCGCTTAAAAGCGAGAAGAGCATAAGTCGACTTAAGACGAAATCGTGTTATATGTGCTAAAAAATTCTACATACGGGACTAAATAATT
The DNA here is from genome assembly GCA_936439885.1 of Nowickia ferox. NCBI lineage: Eukaryota > Metazoa > Arthropoda > Insecta > Diptera > Tachinidae > Nowickia > Nowickia ferox. Next base: position 7,845,745 of record OW387026.1, read on the forward strand.
AAACCTGTTACGGAGTTCTTACGGAATTTCACATTTGTAAATTTACATTTATTTCTACACGGAAAAATAATCGTGTAGCCTTTTGTACAATGTACACACATATGTATGTACTCAAAAACATTCATTTATTTTGCAATTTAAAATACCTAAACCAAAACATTTAAAAAAATTTGCAAAAAAAATAAGAAATGTTAAGAATTTTCTGACCAAATAATTGTACCTATGAACATTAATTTTTGTTTCCGTTTCAGACTGAAAAGTCTCCACTTACAGTTATAACATCCCTGTAATAGACAATAAATTTCAAAAATTCTGTATAGGTAGGTACTTTCTTTTCGAAGTCCGTACTTACAAGCGGAAAATTCCTTAAGAAATTTACCAACCTTAATTTCCGTGTTTTTTTTAATACAGTTCTTATGAATATGAACTTACGTAAGACTTTACGTGAAATCCCCAATGTCTAGCGAAGTTTATTATAAGGATGGTAGATACCTATAACAGGCTGCCGATTTATAGTAAACCAGCCCACTTGGGTCCTTAGAGGTCCCGTTGTGCTATGGTAGATACCTATAAATAAAAAGATATTGACCTAACACCAGACACGTCAATATTCAGCTTCAATATATGTGTTTGGGTGCATTTCTTTACCAAAAATAGTCATATATTTTTTTGTAAACAAACGCATACAACCACATATGTATATTAAAGCAGAATATTGACGTATCTGGCACCCGCTGTAAAAAAAAAACAGAATAAAATTTGTAATTCGCCAAATTTTACAAAAAACTTCATTTCCTTGAACTCTTTGATGCATTAGTTAATACTGAAGCCTTTACTTTGCGACAAAATTATTTTAATTTGCCCATTTTTTTAATTTCATAAAAACGTTCATACCTACCTACGTTGTGGTTTTTCCCGAAACTATGTTTTTCGACTTACGCTGTATACATACTATACTATAAAATTAACGTTTGATCAAAGAACTCAAACAATTTTTAATTGTTTCTGGTTTCGAATTTAAAAAATAGGCAACAAAAAAAAGATACGCCGCTATGTGCGAACATATTGTGCATATGTATTTACATATATATGTATGTATGTAGTACGTATGAAAATACAATTTGTCTGCTGCTATTTTTTTTCAATATGTAGGTTTGCATATGTGTACACCAAATAAACAGTTTATTTTTGTTGTTGTAGATATGTTGTCCAAAAAAACCGTCTGGCCGTCATCCATGCACATACCCCCTCTTTTGTTATGCTTGCTTTTCTTTGTATTTATGAGAAAACTAAACTTGCTCAAAATTTTAATAAAGTCTACCGTTGCGTCTCTGCTTACGTCATTTGGTTTAGTTCAAATAAAAAAAAAGGTAGCAGCGGTTAATGCCTTTTTAACATTTCCTCTTTGTTCCGTTTCTATTAGCTCCTCTCCCGAAGTTTTAAATAATTCTCTCTGCGTACATTAATTTTTTTACTTTTCCAATACAGCTATTGAGTCGTACTCTTAATTTGTTGTGTGGTCTGTTATAACAAGTGTTGCCAACTTAAGCTCTTTTGTTTCGTAAAGCCGTTACATTTAGTACATATTCGTTTTCTTATTGGGATTTTGTTTTATAAATATGTATGTATCTTTTCCTTGTTTTCTTTTATTATTTTGCTGTAACTGTTTCATACTGAGTGTTGTATTAGCATAGGTTAGTTACTTCATTTACCACTTTGCTATGGTATGTGGACAAATTATTTTACATACATATATTTTTTATTGTTTTTGCTTTTGTAATGTTTTACCCGTTTATTAACCTTCCGTTTATTGGTGCATCTCTTATGTGCGTACATATTATGTATGTAGATATGTGCATATGTACAGCTATGTATATGTAGTGTTTTAATGGATTGTTAAATTAAAAAATATTTCAAGAAGACATTTACACGCACACATTTAAAATACATACATATATGTATGTATCCACGTGTGTATGTGCATGCAATAAACAAACATATGTGCAGCCACGCTGCGGGAAAAAGAAGGGGTAAGGAGGCCTTCTAGAAGGCCTCTGCACTCCTTATTTTGGATTTACAAGGCCTGCTCGCTCCATTATATAGGTACTCATATTTTTTTTTACACGCGTTGTCATTGCGGGGTAGGCCTTCCGCTCTCACTTCTTTCGTCAGAGATTCTAAAAGGCCTTCAAATGAATAGATTTTGCTTTTGATTTGGTAAAAATATAAAACAAAAAATGTTACTTCTCTTTATGCGAAAGAGTCGAGGCCTTTCTTTAGCATTTAAGTGAAATAGTAATTGAATAGAAAAACCCTAAGCAGGGCTTTAATAAAGCCTGAAGTAAGAAGGCTTTCATGCGTATGTACATGCAATACACGGCATGTAGAACGAAACATTTTGACGTCATCTTGAAGATACCTTCGTGGCGAACTAGTAACATATACATTGGTATGTATGTATGTATGTACATGTCGCCATTTACAGGTTTATACATGTACTGCCTCGGGAAATGCGTTCACTGTGGCTACATGTGTCACATTTTAGATTGCGGGACTAAAATACTCCTCCTTATCATGCTTGGCGTATTTCGACTTCGATTACGGCGTTTTTGTAAGAGATTAAAGAACGCCACAAGATTTTCTTTCATCTAGGTAGGACAAAACAAAAACCACGATAAGGCGCACTATAAAAATTTTACGCCATGTAGCCAGTACTCCTTATTTAAAAAAATTCAACCAACATGCTAACAATTACTTACATACATTGCATTACATGCATACATACATAACATACATCCCTGCAGAAAATGCGAATAGTGAAAATGTAGCGATTTACTAGTGACATTGTTAGTAGTACTACTGACCAGAGGTACCCCAGACAATGTAATCGCCTATTGACATTTAACATTAGCCTGTCATTGAAAATCCACCACTAGACTGTAGCGCTACTGACTAAGTAGTTTTTTTAAAGGTTCCCTGATGATCTGCATTAGCAACAGTGAAATGCGTATAGGATCCAGCTAAACCCCTCAATAATCAATTTCAATGTATTTTTATTAAAAAAATATTTTACTTAATAAGTAAAATAATAATTTGGGATTACTAGGTAGTGCGTTAAAAAATTTTTAATTTAATGCTAGGAACACAACTGAGACGAACGACGAATTTCGTCCGCGTCGACGAATTCGTCGATAAGAGTTCGTTGCGTAAATTCGTCGTGTGAACCACAACAACGACGAATTTGCTCAGCGAATTCCTCTCTTATATTTGATAAAGTTGGTTATTGTGTGTGCAAAGACAGAGAGAGAGAAGAAAAAATTGTTTTTCGTCGTTCGTCGGCGTACAAAATAGAAATAAATCTATATCAGAGTTCGTCACGCACGACGAATTTCGTTCAACGGCGGTGTTGTGTTTATTTTCATATGCATAAATGTGTTTTATTTTTTATGACGAAATTTCGCACCGAAAAATTCGTCGTTCGTCCCAATTGTGTTCCTAGCATAAATTGTAACAATTCCCCAAAAAAACAATAATGATTCACTAGTACATTTTAGTAACCCTCGTCCTCAATTTTAAAAGTGTTGGGGCAACAAACTTAAATACATACATACCTATCGATGTATTTTTTCAACATTATTGCATAGCATAATAAAAAAGAAAAACAATCTATTGACGCGTTCATTGACACTGTCACCAGAAATAAACTAGAACTGTTGACTCTAACGTATCTCTACTCGCGCATAAAAGGAAAGTTGTCGACATTTCCACTAGTGCAATTGTCGCTAGAAAAAAGAGTGTTGACATAGAGACATAGGGTTCTAGGCTGACTAGAGGGATACTATACCTATAGGTATGTATGTATGTACATCTTTTAATTACCGGATGTTGTCTTCGAAGTCAATAAAATATACATACATATATGTATGTATTTATGTCTGGTTCGAGCAATTTTTCAGTAAAAGATTAATATTTTAAACACTCATCATCTGTTTGAAATTGTAGGTATCTACCTAGGTTGTCAAATATGTTAAAAGAAGACTTGTGATTTTTTTTTCACAAAATTATCTGGATATTCGATACGTATTTATAAAGATAGGTGTATGTATGTATGTACCTACACACATTTAGTAAATTCATTCATAGAAGATGCTCCAAACAGAATTTACATCATTTCGAGATTTGGATCAAATACATATGTATGTATATGTAGTAAATGAATACATATGTATTTACATATGTGTTTTTAAATTACTATTTCCGCCTTACATACTACATGCATACATACATATTTACTTATATACAAAATACTCGTCATCATTGTCTGAGCTGAATGAAAAAGTTTGTTTCGATTTAAAAAAAAATGAGTTGGTTTCTGACTCAAAACTAAACATTTAAAAAATGTAAAAAGTACTTACATATGTGTGGTATGAGAGAAAAAAATTACTCTTTACTCATATGCATGCATATGAATTACAAAAGTTTATTAATCATTGAAATTCGCGGAAAATGTAGGTCGAAATGCCAGCCGTTATACATACTCAGTTTCAAACAAACACACGACAGAAGGCGGGCTCATTATCAAATTCTAAGCAAATATTTAGTACATGTGCAGTCATGCCAGTGGCCGGACGTAGACATAAAACATTTAAACGTTTTATTAATTTATTACTTTGCCGCTCGCGCCGTTACATTTTAATGCAAAAACGTTTTCATACATACATAGTACCTACATACTCGTATGTACCCATGTACATTATTAAAATAGAAATTTTTTATAAATCTTTGGTTTTAGAAAATCTCTAAAAACGTTTCAGGTAAAACTACCAAATGGCTTTAAATACTTAAATACATACATATGTACATATTTATAAAGGAAGCGTATTATTTAACTCAGCGAAGGCACTATTCGACATACCGAGGGTAGAAAACCTTTAAGTCCGGTCAAAGGCCGGCGAGGAAGAAAATCTTAACTCACCGAAGCCATTTTTCGTCATACCAAGCAAGAGAGAAAATCTTTAAATTATGTAAGATTTAAAAAGTCCGTATTGTCGACAAATAGCAATAAACTAACGCAACCACATTGCGTTGAAAAAAAATTTAACTAAATCCATTGAAAAGTAAAAAAATCCCGTGAAAATGGGAGAGCATATTGCATCAAATATAATCCAGCAGCACGAACAATAATGCAATACAGATAGGCTTCTTATGCCGAGTACACATCTGGCACACATGTACCCAAAAAAGCGTAACCACTGATTACTCGTGAAAAACTGTTTGATTCAGACACGTATTTATTAAGTTAATCTTTTTATTATTTGTTTGCTCATTTATTTGTACATTCAAAAATGGATTTGGAAAATTGTCAATAGGTAAATTTTTTATGCAATACTATAGGTACCTATGATTTTTAAACTCCTTAATGAGTTTTTCCTCAATGATTCTAATATTTTTTTCATTTTTTTATATTTCATTTTCAGCTGATTATAAGTCAAAACAACACAACGTGTTGAAAAGTTGAAAGTTAACCAACTTTCTGCGTCATACGCTTCAATATGTTCTGTAACTTGTATGAAAAAACGCTTCCAACTTTTTTTTGCCATAACGCGAGTTATGTACTTTTACCTTTAGGAAATACTGGTGTACAATTAAAAAAAAGTACTTTATTAATTTGTCATTCATGACAAATTTGCAAATACCTACATACCTATAAAATATCGCGCATTTTAGTTTTAAAAAGGTGAACGCGTTATTGTTTTCACATGCAACACTGGAAAAATGTGTAAATATGCTAGTGCAAAATTCCCTGCTGTAAATACTATCGATTATTTTAATTTATGATGCGAAAGAACTAGCAGATGCTGAATGAGACTATCTGGTTATGAATTCGCCTTGATATCGACAGAAAAAGATTGCAGATCGTTTAATTTGGCAACAAATCGCTAGATCCGACAGCACTGGTCTTTATTTAATTATTTGATTTCCTGTTTTTTTTTATAGACATTTCCTGTTTTTAATGTGGTTTCAAAAACGTTCCATGTTCTCTTCTACTGCCTTCTTACTACTCTTCATTGTGTTTTCATAAATGGCTGCAGATTGTAGAGTCTACTTATTTAAATTAGCATACTAGTTGTTTGCATTCCTTTTTCTTGTTTTTCTTGCTTAAAAGACATGTTTTTGATATTTATTGGGTTTGCCCGTCTCTTCTCATGGTCATTCATTATGTTTTGATGGCAGTTAACACAAGTATGTACGTAAATGTTTGCATTTTGGCTTATTTTGTTTTTGTATTTTCTTTCTACACACAGGTTTCGGTATCGTCATAGTAGTTTTATAGTATTTTTGTTGTGTACTGTACACAATAAAATTAGGTAAGTATGGACGGATGTGTGTATGTTGTTTCAATTTCATTAAAGAACGTACAAAAACTAATGTTTGTTGTCTTATTCTGCATTACCAACCATCTGTGTTATGTGCATATGTTGTTTATGTTTCCAATGTTTAATGCCGGTTCCTTATTCTCTGCATTTTCTGTCCCCCTTGTATTCATGTTGTTTGTTGTAACGCGAAAGGCATGCATGCTCTCCTTGAGCACCACAACGATTACTATTTGTTTTTGTTTTGTTTATGTACAGTTTTCTGTTATTTGTTTTGTAGCAACAACATTCCTGGGTAGTTGTTGCTGTTTGTTGTGTCTGCTTCAATCTTATTGTTTTATTATATAGGCTACATCACACATCATACACACTTGCATACAATGTATGTTTCGATTTGCATGCATAGATACTTTTGTATGCTTGTTTGTTGCATACGTACATACAGTGGACGACGAAACTATTCACGAATATAGGTATCTAGTTTTAATTTGTGTCGGATTTGATCTACAGGATGATTATCTGACAACCACATTTTTGCTAATGGTTAAAAATGTTACTTATTAATCTGGTAACTCAATTTTGAACTAACAGAACTGTTATCGCTAATAGGGTTTTTGAGACAAAATATCATAATTCTGATAATCACCCTTCTTCAGTTGTCGACATCAACGTCACTTTAACACAATACCAAAAAATTTGGCTGTTTAATCGCTCTAGAGAACAATGCAAATCCATTTCCGTGCCCTAGATAGTTCAATAAGTTTTCAGTTTATTTAAAATAGACAAAGTTGTAAACTTTTATTTGAGAATATACTAACGTCTGTTTCAATTATCTAGTTGTGCTTTGACGTATCACTGGCATTATACTAAGGTGACCATACGTCCTATTTTTAAGAGGACAATCATTTACATATTTTAACTCGCTGCCATCTATAAAATTTGTGTCCTCTATTTTCATCTTTTTTATTATCAGTCGTCTTTTGATAATAAAAAAAGGATGATTTATATTTATTTTATCGATGCAACAACGTATCCTCACTTTCGTTTCCATTCTCTAACTATCAAACAAGCTCCATATATGCATTTTTTTTGTTTATTTTGGTTTTATAAGGAGGTTGACAGCTGCTTTATGGGCTTACCTGGTTTGCGTGTACCCTGGTAAGCTTAATGTCTGCAGGGCTGTGATATTGTTGAGATTTTTTTCAGTTTTTATTTTTATTTATTTTTTCGATTGTATAGGTATTTCAATTTTTATTATTGATTGTATATAAATGTCATTTTTTATAAAGTAGGTATGTAAGATATGTATAAATTTTTATTTTCTATTTTTGTTGATATCATCTTTTTCTTTCTGCAAAATCTGGTCACCTTAATTATACGTGCAACGGACCATACAATGTACTACCATATTCCAATGGATTCCAATCTGCCAAGGTTGGATATATGTACATATGTACCTATTCGGACTTGAACGTGGCCAAAACGTGACTCGAAGTACACAGCAAAAATAAAATGGGTTGCAGATAACGACATCAAACTACTTGAATAGCCTCCACAATCCCCATATTTTTTATCCCTAGCGAGTACTTTTGGGCAGCTTTAAAACGATGGAAGAAAGAAAACGGGTTTATAAAACTGATTTCCTTATAAAATATTTCTTATTATTATAGGTACCTATCTGTGCATAATTAAATTTGGTATAAAAATTAAGAATTCTTAAGACGAACTTTTTTTGTAAGCACTTTTGTCGTCGACTGTACATTATGCATATGCATGTGTGTATGTATGAACATATTTTCCGGAATCTCTTTTTAAAAAACGTTTGTGTTTGTTATTGCACTTGTCAGCAAACAGATTACTCAATTTAAATATGTATGTATGTATATACGTTGTTGGTTGTTTTGTAAAAAAAAAATGGAATAGGTATAGTACCTACATACATGAAATAAATAGTCGATCAGAGAGTAGCAAGCTTCACTATTTGTCCTACCTATGAACTTAAAAAGTATCCTCAAAATTTTTTAAAACTAATAGGTATACAAGAAAGTCAATAAATGAAAAAACAAAATCTTCGTACAAAAAGGAAAAATGAAAAAAAAGATAATAAAATACACGTGTTAGGTACAAACCATTGCACAACCTGCTGTGTAGCACAAACTCGCATTAAGTTGCGAACTCTGACATCATAAGTGAAATTTATTTGCTGTTGGTTAAGCGATGTCTATATGCATTTCATTGTTGCTTTAACAAATCGTCAGTAGACTTTAACCACACATTTTGAACAGTCACAAACCTCTTATCTTATGCACAAACTTCCAAAAACTATTTGAGAATTCACAAATAATAATATTTTTGAAAGTCACAAAAGCAAAATAAGCGTAGTAGGCTTAGAAACTTATACAAAACCCAGCAAATAATTTGTATTCGATATCGCTTTTGAGCAAATACATAGAAAAATATAAGCAGTGGTTTATAGTGCCATGCATCTCCATCTTATATTTTAGCTTCTAGCGGTCATTCTGTCATCAGGCTAAAATATGATCATTCAAAACAGAATTACACGTATCGTCCCTACCATGCCAAACTATCTAATATGCAAAATTCTTTTTTTAGGTTCGTTATCTTGGTACCCTAATTTATAAGATATGCCTCGTTTCAAAATTCTGAAATACTCATAGACGATAGATAACTCAATAAGAAATATTTTAAGCCTGGCACTTTTAGGAATACAACCGACTTTAAATTGACAGTTGACGGGTCTTTGCGCTCTTCTAAACAGTACAAATTTGCATTTTAGATACATAGTTTGACATGGTAGGGACGATATGTATGTTTATATGTAAGTTTATTTTATGTTCGTATTGAAAACAAAACTGTTCGAGATTTTCTTGTTGCAATATCTTTTGAATTGAATCTATGCAATTCAAAAGGAGTAGTCGCCAATAAAGGCGTGTGATAACTGAGTCAAACGTAGAAAAACTATACCAACAAGTCCAAACCACAAAAAAACTTTATGTATTTATATATAAGTGCAACTGAACAAAAAATTGTTTAAAATCGAAGAATAAACAAGATTGTTGCTGTAAATATGCAAGGGACACACACACATGATTACAAAAACGAGTGAGTACAGCGCTCTGAAAGATCATAATCAGAAATAGTGCGACTACATATAGTATTCTTAAACAAAAACCAACAACAACAACCATTTGCGCGCCGTTTACTACTTACTGATTCTGCTTAATGCAAACATAAATTTAAACAGCTAAAAACTCAGATTTCCTTTTGTTTTGTATTGGGAATAAATGGAACATTTGTTGTTGTGAATTGAAAATTAATTCTAAAAACAAAAATTTTAAAACCTCCATATACGCTACTCCTCAAAGGGGATCATTATTAAGCATGCTTTTCAACATACATACATACTTACATACGTACCATGGCTGTGTCCGTGTGTGTATTGATGATCTTACATCTTTGATGTTGGTTGTTGCAGTACAGCATTTCGAAGCAATGAAGTTTGTTGTTTTGAAAAACAGAGAGATCCCCATAGTCCTTGAATGTTATTGACTTGTTTACAATTTACTGGTCGTGATGCTTTAAGTATTTTTTCTTTCATTTGTTTTTACAAACTTTCAGAGAATTTGAATTGAACGGAAAAACGTTACTGGCAAAATCTTAAGTTTTGTTTTATTTGTAATTTGATTTTTTTTGTCTTTGGCGCGTAAATTCTTGTGCAGCTTTTAAGTATGAAAGTAAGTGCCCCATTGCATTTGCTGCTTTTGCCGACGTGAGATTTTTTAGGTTTTTTTTATTTGTTTTTTTAACTGATTTTTGGAATGCAAAACAAAGTCGTCTGGGAAAAGATAAAAGAAAAATGTATAAGCAGTTTATCGAAGACAATCAAAAATTCTCGTCTGCCCATTTACATTGAACACAAAAACAGAACACCCAAATTTGTTTTTGGTTTCAATATAAATAAACAGACTAGCCCCCTTATGCAAAAACGATTATTAAAGTTAAAGTTGGTTTAACAAACGAATTTTGTATGGCCAAACCGGTTTTAACACATGCTTTAACTTTAACAAATGTTTTTGCATAAGACAGTAGTTATGTTTGTTTTCTTCATCAAGACTTTCGTTAATGATATCGACTTCGAATATATCTCGAACATTTATTGTGTAAAATGATCGAGAATAACACACAAAAATTAACCAAAAAAAGTTTACCTGGCGGTCAGTTGTTCCAAAAAAAAAAAAAAACGTTTCGATTTCGAAGGTTTGCTAGCAATATCAAAAGTGAGTCAATATCAAACTAATTTAGATATCGCAAAAAGGCAGCAGAAAAGTAAAAAAAGTAATTTATTTTTTGATTTATTTTATTTATTTTTGAATTCTTTAACTTACGCTGCAGGATTTGAACACGGTACCTCTATTCTAACAGAAAAGTACACATTCTTAAATTTACGTTGCAGTCATGGCTCGAACTCGGTATCTCTAGACTAACAAACTGGCACACATCCACTAGGCTATCGTCACCTATTCGAGAAACTATCGAGAGAAGTTCGCTTTAGCGAACATTAGAATTTTTTTTAAATTCGCGAACAAATTCGAACACTTGTTTCGAAATTTCCTCGCTTTAGTGAGCATTCGTTTATATGGAATCTTAGGGCAAGTGGTGAGTCCTTACAATTGTTTAATACCTGCAATAATTTGCACTAAAAATTATCACATGTATCTTGGCTTCTACAAAATACGAACTTTAGCTTAAATAAAACGAATTAACTTGCACTAACTTTAAGGTTCACAATGGCGTGATATACAGATACTCTTTCTGAACATAACTTGATTGCTGGAATACCTGTAAAGAGTAGAATGAATGAAAATGTCATATTTAAATAATTTAATTTATTTAAATATTGTAGAAGTAGAAGTAGTATTTAAAATTCCGTTCTTGGAGGATGTAATCTAATGACCTAATGATCTGCTGAGTAGGCTTATAAGTTTCATGTAGTCGTTTTTAAAGTATAAAAAACAAGTGTAATTCTGTGACAACGTGCCATTTATCACACTAAACTACTGCATTGGAAAATAAATTCACTTCAGTAGAAAATTCTTTGCTCAAAGAAATTTTCGATGGTGATGGCTTGCAAAACGAAGTAAATCTTCAGGACATTTTTTGGGTCTTGTATATTATTTTACAAATAATAAAACTTTTTCTTAAGTTTAATTGTTAAAAACTATGAGCCAATCCCACGATTTCGTCAACGTTCAACTTGTCACACACTTACATTTGAAACAACAACAAAATATTAAAATTTTTATTTTTATTTTGAGTTGTAGCGTGCGACAATTCGAACGTTGTCGACATCGTGGGATTGGCCCTAAGTTTTCTTTTCTCAACTAAGGATAAAAAATACAGCTAAAGTGTAGCTGTGCATTAGAGGATTTTTCATTCAAACGTCAATTTCATGAATAATTTAATGTAGCTGGCTGAAACGAAATTTTTAAATATTATTTAAAGGCTGTCTGCATGGCCGTCTAGGTTGCGAAATTGTAATTTAGATAAAGGCAAGGACTGCAAAAATATTTTTGCTGCAGTAGTAATATTTCATTCAGTTCAATGTATTCTGTATGCTTTTCTTATCCTCACTGCTTGCGCCAACGCCAACCATCGTCTTAATTTTGAGTAGTTTTCCTCTGTTCCTCATCTGTGTGTATTTTTAGAGTCTCGCTTAGAATCCCCTGTTTTTTAAGAGCATTTTTATGTTCATTTTAAGGCTGTTTGCCATCTTTATGTGCTAAAAAACATTAGTTTTATTTTAACAAGTGTTTAGACTAGTTTATACTTCTGTTGTTTGTTCCCATATTTAAGAAGTTTGTTCCTGCAATCCTGTTACTTAAACATTAAATGTGATATTATTACGTGTAGTGTTTTTCGTTTGTTTGCTTTCTCAAACTTTGGGGAATTTATAATTATTTAAGTACTTATGGAGTTATATATAGTTCACCCCTTTTAAAAATATTAATTCTCTTTCGTGTTGTGTTCATTTTTAAATCGCGTGCCGTTTTCATTTAGAATGCATGTACTACTCGTATGTATTAATATTTTTGTAATTATATTAAAAATATCTATTATTCCCCCTTCTATGACTAGAAAATTAATTTATTTTGACTTTGTAGCAGATTATTCTGCATTTAAAGAAAATATAATATTGGGGTTTCGAAAATGTCTGTATTTTCTAAAAAAAAATGTAGAAACGTATTTTAATACAAAAAAAAAAAAAAATTATTTATAATCAATGCCAATGTGGGTTCATTACAACGTAACGAAAATACCTGGTTGTTTCTTTTTTTACTTATTTGACTCTTATAGGAGCAATGGTGGCGAGTGTAATTCTTGTACCACCTTGTACGTACATATTTGTATGTGTTGCAAATATTGAGAGTCCATAATATGTACACATATTTACATATATTCCTGGGTAGATTGGAGGAAGTGTGTATATCGCAAAATTAATATCGCCCATATCGGGAAAGAAAATATTTTTGTCCATCACTTATTCAAAAAGAAACAATTTTTAAAACTTATTTACGAAGTCAATAAATACATAATTTCTCAGAAACGATTTTTCTTCTTCCTTATCTGTAGAAAATACAGAATTTACGCTTGAATTCCAAGTGTTTTTTTCTGCTTCTTTTTTTTTCTAAAATTTTTCACATAGTTTACATACAATCAATCGCACAACCATAACAACAAACATGGTATTACGCCCAACTTTTTAGATACATACATACATACATACATACATACATACATACATACATAGTATATATATATATATATATATATATATATATGTATATATATAAATAAAATTGCAGTGCAAGAAGTAACTATTATAGTATTGCCATCATCTTCCGTATCATTAACATTGTTGTAGTAGTATCTGCTATGTACATACATCCATACATAGTACATAGATACATATGTATGTACATATATCCGTCTAGTGAATGTAATGATTGAATGTTATTTATTTCCTTTCTTAGATACCAATATTGCCACACAAAAAAAGTTTTAAAATCAAGAAAAAACAATTTTATTTTAAAAAGAAACATTTATGAAATAGAACTAAGTTTGTATTATTAACCGACTCTAAAAAAAGGAGGAGTAGGTTATCAATTCTTTATTTTTTATTTTTTGACATTGTTACTTTATAAAGGCTGGTACTCTGTTCGAAGTTGTGAAAATTTTTCAGCAACATTGATTATTTCGCGTGAAAAAATTGACATGTATTAAATGTAGCCCAACTTGCGTTTTTTTTTTATAAATTTCTCGCTTTTAATGCTTGAAAGTATGCAACATTGTCAAAATTCCATGCGAAAAAAGTACTGCTCATGTTGTTTCGCAGCGAAACTAAAATGGTGGCAGAGTTATTTTGCATGGAAAAACATGTTGCCAGATAGATTTTACGTGTTTTTCGCTATAAGAACAGAGTACTACTTTTGCAAATTTATTTCGCAAATATTTCATACCAAATACTTTTACATGTAGTTTGACAGCGTTTCGCACGAAATTGTGAACAGAGTACCAGGCTTAAATCTGTACATTTTAGACCGATTGTAAAAATTCTTTTTTTTTTGTCTGAGAGGGTATAGCTTCCAATTGGTCCCATTGCAAAAAAAAAAAAAATGGGCAGGGACACGCCCAAAAATTTTTTTAGTTTGATTTTATTATACTCTACTTGTGTGATTGCAAACACTTTTGCTATTTGTAATTACACAATTTTAAAGTTGAACAAAATATGCGGGCTACGCCCATTAAAATTTATTATTCTATATCACGTGGTTCTACTTAACTGATTTTTGCGAAACTTACCACACACCTTGAGCTCTTAAATTGACACAATCTTGCATATAAAAAATGGGCGGAGTCGTTACCATTAAAATTTAATAATGTATTTTAAGTGGTTCTACTTTACCGATTATTAAAAAACTCCACACACACACCCTGAGCTGTGAAAAACACACAGTCTAGTATTTAATAAAAGGGAGGGACGCCTACTAAAATTAAATTTGTGTGAAGTTTTTTGATACCAACTGTTCACATGTTCGGAAATTTCCATGTCAAATTTTATTTATGAAAAGCCTGGCTATGTATCTAACAGCGTTAAAAAATCGTTTCGATTTCAAAACGCTCGATTTTCGAATACGGAAGTTATGTAGGCTTTTGAAGCGAAATGTAGAACAATTCTCTATTGAATAAAAAGAAACGTTTTTATTGCTGATCTGCCTCTAAAAACTAATGATACCTTCTTGAAGACAACCTTCTTAAATTCTTTTCGGTACACCCTTAATGAATGGATGCATGTATGTAATTGTATAAAACTCAACAAAATAAATTTCGCGCGGTAGAATTTTTTTATTTTTTTTATTGTTGTTTTTTTATGAAGCTGGAAGTTGGATAAGCAGGTTGGTTGGACGTTGGTTGGTCTGGTGTTTTTAAACAACATCTCGTTAAAACGTTTATTTTTCTTTTTAATCTTGCTCGGTTCATTGTACGTAGGCAACATTGTGAGATTAAACGTTATATTCTGGTTTAGAATTCTTAGAATTTTTGTATACCTCAACCACATTCCTGTTATTCCTGCTACTACTGTAGTCGTCGTCAGTATTATTGGAAAATAATCAAACAACCTCTAGTATTTCTGGATGTTAGTAACTTTTCTCAGTTTATATTGCATTAATGATATTGCTGCTGAGGCTGGAGAAGAAAATATTAAATGTATTTATGTATGTTGTACGTAAGTATGTATGTATCTATCTACTCGTATGTATATCCTTTGTTTCTTATTTTTCGTTTACTTGCTGTTCGAACCGAGAGTCAAGAGTTTATTTAAAAAATTGTAATTTTTTGTTTTGCTAAAAAGGAAAATGAGTCGTTTACATACTTTGGTTACATCTGTAGATACATAGTAGATGTAGTATGTATGTATGTATGTATGTGTATAGTATGTCATTGTACATATGTATGTACATCTGAGCAATGCATTTTTAAGGCCAACCGAAATTACAACGTTGTGCGTTGGAGTTGTTATTCTTGCAACTACATATTTGGCATTAAGTGGATAAGTGACATTCTATTAGTGATAAAACAAGCTGACTGGTAACATACTGGAATTTTTTCATTCTATAAGAGATACATATTTGAATAAATAGTTGAACATAGAGAATAAGTAATTTTTTCGATCGAAACTTGACAGGTTGTATGCTGAAGATATCAGTTAATTCCTTTCTGACTGAAGCCGTGCATTAAAAAAAACACAACTAAACTAATATAGTACGTTCTTAAATGCATATGAGCATTTCCACGAGAAAATTACTTTTTTGTCGCGTGCGACAGCAAGCAATTAAGCTTATATTTCAGAACTATGTTACTCGATTTTGCTTAAAATTTTACCTAATGTAGGGCTGCTGACGCCCTATTAAAATATGTATATAAAGAAATAAAAAAAGTGTAATTTTTTTGTTGAAAAAAACTAACATATTTGTTGGGTGTGTCACGCTACAAAAAGTTGGCATTCCTGTGGAAATGTATGTACATTTGTATAGTAAATAGAAAAGAATGTATATAATTTTGATAGATATTTGTACAAATTATGTTCTAGCAAGTTATGTAAAACTCCACATCAATTTCACAATTATTCGAATTTAAATACTACATAGTAAATTTCTATCTATTATGCCCCTATTGTCTTTTTCACCTCAACTCACTTTGGTCGCCTGAGAGTCAAACCAATTTTCACACAACCCAATTATTTTTTTACTATTGGGAATTTTTACTTTTACATACTCAATCGTTATTAAAGTTGTGAATGAAAATGCCAAAGTAAAAGTTGGCTTGACTCTCAAACAAAAGTTGAGTTGAGAACATGCAGTAATCGTGGATCGTTCGTAGTAGAAATTTGATATTCTATCTAAAACTGGCAATACAAATTTCGAAATTTCAGTAAATCACGCTTTTCGGAAATAAAAGTTCACGTGAAACATATTCCCTTTCCATAAATTTTCAATCGCCAATTTTGAGTTGTTATTGTGTCAATGTTCGCCTCTTATTCCCTATAAGCGTGAATATGTATCTAAATAGTGCTTTTTCCACAAGCAAATCTTTTGGAATAGTGAATTAAAAAAAATCATAATATCGGACTAAAGAATTTTTAGATATTTTACAGAAGTAGCAAAACAAACTATGACTTTTAGTGCATTTAGTTCTCAGTAGTCTTTTGAATTTCGTTAATAAATTTCATATTTTTGAGCATACTCGGAAAAAAATATATTGGGTAGAAGGATTTTATATAATTGCATCATAATCAATCAAAAAGACGATTTTGAACTTTTTGTAAGTTACGCACTTTTTGAATTTACTTACATATATGAGGATATGTACAAAAGATGCTACTAGTTGAGAAAGGATTTTAAACTTATTTATGATTAGTATTTCATTCTAATTAAAAATACAATTTGTGTATGTAAAATTTGTTTTAGAACTGGTGGTTAAAATTTTCCTATTTAATTTAAAAGGTTTTTGCTTTTACATATCACAAATTATTAAAAGCTTTTGTTTTGTACTCACGCTAAGTAAAACAATATTAATATTGTAATGTCTTTGCTCTCCCAGTAAAACGGAATTGCATTTTTATGGTTTTTTCGTGCAATAATTTATTTTCTCATTCACCAACCAGTTTGTTTGTTCTCGTTCTCTCTTACATTTTTATAATACTTTTTTATATATCGTAGATATGTGCATATATAATATGTATGTATGTAAGCATGTATGTATATTACTTAATGGTCATGTTTTTATAGTAATTTTCATTTTAATGTTTTTATGTGTATTTTTAATGTTTTGTTGTTTTCCCCTTCTTTATTTGCAGTTTTTACATTTTCCAACAATTCGCGTGGATCGACGACCGACTGCAAAAAAAAACTGAGACGGGGACCTAACAGTCATACAATTAAACAGCCAGCCAAGCCAGCCAGCCAACCAACCGGGCCAACAAGACAACTTAAATAAAAAAATAACACGTTTACAACAAAAAGAATTCAATATCAATAACAACAAGAAAAACAACGACTTGGCATAAAAGTAAAACAGAGTGAAAAGCCTAATGTTGTGAAGCATAATAACAAAACACGCAAAACCACAATAACGTCAAGAGCAAAAAAAAAAAAAATCCCAAGTCTTATAAATTCTTTATTCGAATTGGCTCTGCTTGCAAGAAATAAGAGGGCAACGACAATTCGACTTGGCTTATTGTACTAGACATTATTTCCCTTCAGCATAAACTAGTATAGCATAAAAAGTTCAAGCACCGCACGAAAAGGGCTAAAAGAAAAGTAGTTGTTTTTTTGTTGGGAACATCATCATCATCATCATCATTGTCAAGCAACTTCAGCGCATATTGAATGACTTCTTAATATCAACTTGTATGCGTATGTTTATGTTAAAAAGGCCGATTATTTACTGCAAAAAGTTTTTAACAAAAAAGGAATTATAATAAGTCCTGTCTGTATGTGTGTATGTGTGTAATGTCAAGAAAACAAGGGTATGTAAATAATGTTGTATGTACTAATAATTCTTTGGTAACGTATGTATTGTAGAAATTGTAACGATTTATCGTTATTGGTTGGTTGTATATAAAATTATTTATTGAAATTACGTAGATTATGAAACTATTTTATCAGCGACATGAGTAGAAAATTAATAAAAATTGCAAGAAATAAAAGGCAATAGTAAGTGGCAACAAAAACTTCACGCAATCCTGCTCTTAATCTAAGAGAAAAAGTAATGAAAAGTGAAAAACTTGCTTTATTTACGTCTAGGATAACTTCTCAATTTTACTGAAGAAAAATAATCTGATGATGGTTAATAAGATAAAGATTGCTGAAGACCTTTTAAAAAGATTATATGTAAGCAACTGAGGTATAAAATTTAACCAGCCATCGTTATGGAAGAAAATTGTTGCATCAGCCGTAAGGAAGGGCGACTCCTATACAACTGCTTTTTCGATGCAAATTTTGAGTTTTTAAGACCAAAGAAAAAAACCGGTAATTATAGGCTTTATCGCGGTTGGAGATTTATCGTTCGACTTCGACAGTTCGTAGTAGATTGAAGAAAAATTAAAGTTGTTTTTGATTCAGCACAAAAATGTAAATTCGAAAATCGCACAAAAATAATAAAGTCCCAGAATAAATTTCTTTTGCATATAATTAGAATTACAAAAAAAGAAAGTAAAATTTGAAGCAAAATGAAACGTGACAGCAGCTGGATTCAGTAACTTTTATTACGATAATCGTATCGCTATAATAAATATAACGAAAAGCTATCGACTTTGCCAATCAGTAAAGTAACGATACTCGCAGTCGCTTGAAGTAAAACGTAAAATAACAACATCAAAATCATTTAGTTTTGCTGTAATTCTTTGAGCTTTTACATGATATGCAATTAAATGGCGAGTAAAACACAGATGTATACTATCGTTAAAAAAAAACATCAGAATCACATTATCGTTACATACGAATAAATATTACAATTTTCGGTTCGCAAAAAGTTACTGAATCCAGCTACAGGTGTCAGAGAAAAACTGAACATTTTGGCAGCACACAAATATACATATTTATCAATATCATTGAAAACAGTATACATACTAAGGTTTGTCATCCTTGGCTGTCAAAAACAGCTGACCTTTTTTCATGTTGCATGCTGCGACGCATGCAAAAGTAAATAGTAAACTTACGTTATACCTTTTGGCCTAACTACATAATATGTTTAAAATTTTACACAAGAGTAGCTTTTATGATAATATGTATTTGTTCCTCATTACTCTTGAGGTGGAAATATTCCTATCTCTAGCTGTTGCTGCAGGCAAAAATATGAAGCTAAATAATTTTTTCTTGAACTTTGATTTATTTTTTATGATGTTTTTTAAGTCATGTTTTTTATTATCATATTTGGTTGAAATTAGTGACGCCGTTTTTATTGTTTTTGAAATATTCTGTAAAAAATATATATGTTCTATATATACAGTAGAATCGCGATAATTGTCCTACTTTAATTCGAAAATCTCAATAATTCGTAATAAACTGTTGGTCCCTTGCAAAAATCACTTAAAATCGCAATAATTGCATACATTTCGTTAATTCGGATTTTTTCAATACAAATTCTGGTTAACCTCTTATAAATCGTAATTTACTGTTGATAACTTCGTATAGTTCGTAATGCAACGTATAAAAGTCCTGAGTTCGAGCCCGGTCACCCAGTGACAAAGTCATTAAATAACATTACGCATTTTTTCTGATGTTCATTAGTATCCCTTTGTGTCAGTTGTTGTAGGAAAGTTCAAGTGATGAAGGTATAGACACTGGTCACTGAACTACACCGGTTTCAGCGGATAGTAATCCTAATGTAACATCATGACGCCGGTATTATATTGTGTAGCAGAATCATCGGTGAAGTAAAATAACGAATAAAATCGCTATCAAACAGCTTTGAAAGTTTAATACGCCTCATTTAACACTAGAGGCGCTGCAACAAAAAAACGTGCAAAAAGTAGAGTTGTAAAAGAATGAAGCTTTCCTCTATCTCTTCCTTCACCACCTGTCATCTCTATCACTATCCCTTTCCTAAAGAAGGTAACACATAGTAATAAAAAAAATATAAGTTTAATTTTTAAACCAGCCCTTAACTTTTTTATGTATTTTTATTATAATTTTTTATATACAAAATATGTCAAATAAGCGTACGCATCGAATAAATAGAAACACCATCTTAATTCGTACTTTTCATATTTTAACCGCGTTAAACTGAAATCCGGTTAAGTCCAAAACCTACAAAGCTTTTTGGTAAAAAATGACCCGTTTCTTGCGTTTACGAATTATCGGGATTCTACTGTATATGTATGCATATGTATTTAACTTTGCTTATACATATGTACTCGTGTGTATTTCCTGAGGTGGCGCTTAAACAACAATATATATATGCATATATATATATACGTGTATCTTCATGAACAACATTGCATATTTGTTTTAAATTAATTTTTGGCGACAGCTTTTTTCAACATTTAATTGTTTATTTTGACTTTATAAATATGATGAACCTGGGAAATTATCACTTTTGTTAGATTAAGTATTTTGTGGCGCCTTCCCCATAATTTTATGTATTAACTGCAATTTTTTGTTGTTGTTTTAAATGTACATATGTATTTGTGTTGTGAATGAACACCATAACCTTAAAATATTCCTTGCATGCAACTTTCCATTCGCTAATCGAACTGTAGTGTAGGAAACTAACTAGACTGTTAAGAAAAACTGGCATGATAACATGTATGTATGTACGTATAAAGGATTTTAAAATTTTTTTTTTTGATATAAAAAGTTCCATGCAAAAGATTTGATGCAAAAAAGGTTTTTAACACAATCTGTATAACTATTTCGTGCTTGAAGAAAGAAAACTAAATATTCATTTTATTACATTGCAATATGCTCTTTTATTTGATGTTGAATCATTATTCACACTGTCCAAATTTCCGTGTAGCTTCGTTCCCCTAACAAGTGTTTGTGCACCGGTTTGGAAATTAAAAAGAACAGCTGGTGTTGATAACCATGTCCTTGCAGATGTATGTTGTACATACTATACATACTCGTACATATGTGTGTATATGTGTATGTACTCGTACATATATGCAACACCATCTGCTTCGAATTTAGTTTTATTTAAACTCCCAATTTGAAGAGTTTCTGAGCGTTCATCTTGTACTTGTGTTGTTGTTTGTTGTTCATTTCATAATTTTATGTTTAATAAAAAACTACATTTTAAAAAATATAACATTTGCTGCAAAAAAAGCTTAAGTGACATATATTTTGAACTTCGTTTTTTTTTACGAAAATCGATTATTAACGATCGTAAATAATTGATTTTGGTCTTAAGCTTAAGCTTTTTTTTTAGCGGTTATGGCACCATATGTACCTTAGATAAACTTCCTGTACGGAATGACAATGTTAAAGAACATCTTGTGGTTCTAAAATTGCATTTTAAATAATAAATATGTAAAGTTGTGTACTTTATAGTTTATTAAAATACATATGTACATACAAACATACAAATGCATACATACATATGTATGTATGTATGTATATATGCATATGTGATGTGCTTACGTTTCTGGTGAGTTTTTCCCTTATCAATATTTGGAAACTTTTGTTTTTGTTTATTAATTTTGTTGCAAAATGTCATCATCCTGTTGTTTTGTACTCGTATATGCAAAATCTCTTTGTTTAATCACTATTGTATTTTAATATGTTGTTTTTTTTTCTTGACAGCTTAAAAAAGTTCTTCATTCATTAATAAATACATCTATCTATACCATGACAGAATAGCATCAAGAAGTGTATAATGAAACACTCTTATCATAATTATATTTATTTAATAGATATTTGTTGCTGCCATTTTAAAAAAATTCCGAAATTTTCATTAACAAAAAATTGCCATTCTTATGTTTTGCAAAACAACCGCAGTTGTTGATACGAAATTACTAAATTCAGCCAATAAGATGCCTAAAAAGGTACTTTTTGTTAGCAATTTTAATATAAATTGGTTTTTGTAGAAACTTATTGTCCTGAATTAATAAGACACATCTCGCTCATTTACTCAAGCAACGTCAAAACTAAAAAAATTGATTTTTTGAGTTAATGATGCAGAAATAATCCTCATATCTTTATCCATATCGTATAAAAATCTCGTTTACTCATCTCTTGAGAGAAAAATAAAATTTTCTTTCTGCATTAAGTTGTGTGTAAATTGAAAACTTTAAACTCGTTTTCTGGCGAACTAGTTTTTTTGAGTTATGACGTTGTTTGAGTAAATGACCGATATGTATCACATACATATGTACTCGTATATCAAATGGAGTCTATTTTTTTGGAGATCATAAGGAATGTCATGTCTTGCCCTAATGTCACGACGATATTTTTCCCTGTGATATTAGTAATTTAAGGTATCTCTAGAACTTCAAATTAAACTTTTCCGATTTAGGTGCCAGCAGTAAAATAAATGCATTTTTCAGTTAAAATTTTATTTTTATATATTATATATTGTTCAAAACAGACTTTGTTGAGGAAATCCGAAAGGGCACACCTATAAATTAAATTTCAGTTTCAGAGAATTCGGATTGAAGGATTTTATTTGAAAAAAAATTACATTTTGTTGAAATAATGAAAAATTTGATTAGAGAAACTGTTGCAAATCGCGAATTTCATGGGAACGTTGGTTCCAGCTATCAATGCGTAGTGAATGTAAAAAAAAGGGAAGAAAACTTTTAAATCTCAAAAGCTAATTGAAAATCTGACAAATTTAAGCTTAATGCAAGAAATACAAAAATTTTGGGTTTCAAATGAAATGTTTTTTCTTATCCTAAAATAAATTATTTATAACTTTTAATATATAATTGGAAGTATAATATTGAAATTACGCGATGTATTTAAGTCAGTTCGCTTGCAAAACTAAAGTGAACAAAACCAAAGGGAAAAATGGAAAAAATCCCCATGAAAAATATCATTCACGATAAAAAGGGAACACATTTCTAGGGAAAAATTATCCACGATTGCAATTTGGGGAAAAGAGAAAATATTTCGAGGGAAAAACTGTTCGCGATAGGGGTGAAAAGGAAGAGGAACATCAATATTTGGACCCAAGCTGTAAAAAGTTAGTTTAAGTAAACCCTAATATGTAACATGAATTATTTGACCCGTGTGGCTGTGCCTCTGCACTCAAATTTTCCTAAGACTAATAATTTTACACTCTTTAAACAACTCACATCTGTTCGAATTGGAAATGAAAATGCATTTTTGGAATTTAAATATACAATTGCGAAAAAAAGTTATTTTTTGTTACAAGACGACATAAAATTTAAATAGCAATCAAATAAACTTGTCGAATTTCGGTCTACTAGAAGAAGAAAATTGGACAAGGCAATACGCTGCATTACTGAATATAATTTTAGAATTGAATAGGTAAAAATTTCATGAAAAATTCTGCTAAAAACTCAAATGCAAAAATATTGCCCTGTATATGCCGTTCAATCAACTGATATGCATGTACATATGTGATAATAGTATGTATAAATGTCATATCTATGTGTATATGCATATATGCACGCTTGCCTGAGTATGTGCAAAAGAGAAATGAAAAAAAAAACAATAATTCCTATGGTGACTCCTCAAAAGAATTGTGTCATTCTTCAAAGTGGCTGCGAAATGTTTTCTCTTTTAAAATTTTAATATTCATATCACAGCCAGCTTTGAGGAGCGTCACATTTCTTTAAATTAATTAAAATATATATTTATTTATATATTTTTCCAAATAAGAAATGCAGTTATTTAATATGAAAAAAAATGCGAAAAATGTGTAATGAAAAAATAAAGAAATAAATAAACGTAGATATACACATGTCTTAGCCTCACAAAGTGGTTGTGAAATGCTTAAATTAACTGTTTCAAGTTCTTTTAAAACTTAAAAAAACTGCATATCACAGCCAGCTTTGATGAGCTTAGATTTGATGTAAAATAAATCGTCATAAAAAAATAAGTATGTATTTATTTAAAAAAAAAACTTTAAAAGTGATTTAAATATTTCGAAATTATTTATTAAAGTCAACTATTTTCATATCATGAAAATGTTGCTTATCTAAGCCTCATCAAGTGGTTGTGATATGGATTATCAACGCATATCACAGCCAGCTTTGATGAGCTAGGATAATCAACGGAATACAACAATTCTTAAAGCAAACAATATATTACAGAAAAAGAGAAATAAAGAAATACAGTGGATCTTTATTTGAAGTAAAATATGACTCCTAAAGTGTTTATTCTTTTTTTATCCTCTTTGATGTGTTTAAATGTTTATTTTTTCATTTGAAACCCAGACAGACAGGAAGTAAACTTAGAAAAGTAAAGTGTGTTAATGTGTAGTAAGTGTGGAAATAAATATAAGAGTCATTAATTGTTACGCAAAATTACAGAGAAAGAAAATCTGTCTGAAGTGTATTTGTACTCGTATATTTTTGCCATTGAGAGTCTGTGTCAACAAGGGAAAAGTGCTTATGCAGTTTTTCAAGAGAGCACTTAAAATTTAGGGTCTAATTTTGTAAAACGCAACGCCAAGCGTTGAAAAATTTTATAAAGAAACAAATTTAAATTACAAAAACAAACCACATGAAATTTGTCAACGCTAAGCGTTGTGTTTTACAAAATTAGTCCTTTAAAGTATTTTTTTGTTTAATTAACCGCTTGCTCGGTTACAAAAATAAATTTAAATTACTCAGGTCTAAGCTTAATTTCAACAGTGATTTGTTGAATTGTTATTGCATTGTTTTTATACAATTTTCATACACACCAATTAGATCAGAGATGCATTTCCGTCAAAAGAATTAAGATATATAAGCAACATTGTGATGCGACTATTAACTTGAGATACATAGTTAAGTAGATGAGTAATTAAAACTTAAAAGTTACGATGATAATCTTTTATAATTTATGGAAAATAATGTTTTATAAGGTCTTATATTTTTTTTTAAATTTCCCGTAAGAGTGCAACTTTCGATCAATGCAAATTTATGTAGAAGTAAAATATTTTTATGAATACTTCAAGTACTTCTAGTAGATATGTAAATATTATTATATGATGGTATCTATTATAACACTGTGACAAAAATGAATCAAATCGAAATACCTGGCATGTCTTACAATTTTTCTGGTAGACATTGCCGAGTATAACAACAATATTTTTTTGAAATTTCCCAAACACTCCCAAAATCTTGAATTACGAGTAAAAAAACGGTTTTTTGTAGCCGTATGCACTTTTCAACCTCTAGCTAAGTTGAATATTAATCGATTTTAAATTTATAAACGGATTTAGAAAGAATAGACTTAGACCTTATGTACATTAATAATACGTGTACATACATATCGCCATATAGGAAACAGAGTAATTAAAGCTCATAGAATTTGGACCTTTTGCAGAAGAGCAATTGGGTCCGAATGGGGAATAAATCCCAATATGACACACTGGGTTTACACGAGTGTAGTACGACCAATCACAACATACGCCTCATTAGTGTGGTGAGCATTTTTAGAAGAAAGAAAGTTAATGTAAAACCCCTTCAAAAAATGCAGAGACAGTGCTGTATTATTAGCATATGTGGAGCAATAAGAACCATGTCAACTAAGGCGATGGAAAACATTCCTTCAACTGTATCCCAATTATATACATACATACAGTTTAATTGTGAAGCAGCTTTGGCCGCCACAAGACTGATGGTAATGGTACCAAAGTATAATACACTGGAATAAGGGTGATTAAATGGCTGAAGGAAATTGATAACGCACTACCAATCCGTAATTTTACGGTCAGTAGAAAAGTTATTGAAGTCTTAGGAAATCATAAAGTTCAATCTTGAAACATCCTTCAATGCAAAAATGCGTTAAACTCAAGAGACATCGAGATAATAGGGATTTTAGGGACATCAAGGTGTCTTTGGAAACGAAGAGGCGGATAAGCTGGCAATGATGGGATCATTACTGAAGAACATCAAGAATTCTAAAACAAACTGAAACTGGCAGAACTCTACTGTTGAAAGGGTGACCGAAATTTTCTGGGAAAGCCAAGTCGTAAAAGGATAAAAGAGATTCTAAGTTTAAAAAGGCCAACACTTAATTTGGTTAGCATAATAGCAAAACATAGAGAGTTAAAAACTCACTTGGCTCGCATGGTTGTTTGTTGGCGTTACCACATGTAGAGCTGGCCAGGAAGATGATGAAACTCTCGAACACTAATTGTGTCACTGTCCAGCATTCAGCCAAATTAGAAGACAAATCTTCCACCTGGAAAATATTCCTAACCTGACATAAGTTCGATAGGTTTCATGGGTTTTTCTATGGTACTTTCCACCCCCACACTCTCTTATTAAGAGCGCACAACATGCTATAAAAGCATAATTGTAATCCGAAAAGAGATTGGGCCTATATTGATTGCCCCTTTTTTCAAACTAACCTAACCTAACATATCGCCATTGAAAATTCAAAACTACCATCTAACAAAAAATTATAAATTGTGCTCTGGTAAGCTAAAATAAAATTCCAAACTCTTCCGGCAATAAAACGATTTTATTTGCATAATTTTTAAGCAATCACCCTTATTCCAGTTGTCAAAATCGACATAACGTCAATGCAATACCAAAAATATTCGGACTGTCTACTCAATCTCGAGAAGAACTTTGTACTATCGACAGTATAACTCTGTTCTCTAAGATCTAGAAAAAATAGTGCGCCTGTCAATGTAGTCAGTTGTTTTCGTCAACGGCTAGACAATTCCCATTTTTATTTTGGTATTGTATTGCGTGATATCGGCGTTGAAAACTGGAATGAATATGAATTTTTGCATTTTCCATAACTATATTACACATACATACATATATTCGAGTTTTTGAAAAATTTGCCAGAAAAAAATCGTTTTGATTTCAATATTTATTTAATATAATATTAATAATTTTCCATTACATTTCAGTTATCATCATTATGCTAAATACGGGGCATTTGGCTGCTATAAGAATTAATTTTGTGTTTTATTTTCTTTTATTTCCTCAAACAGGCAAAGGCTGTTAGAAAAGCAACAAACCTACAAGGATAAATATTGTTTCCAGAGAACGGATATAAATAACAAACGTGCAACTTCAAAACATTAACGCCGTCAGAGGAAGCTGACTAAGCAGGAAAAAAATAAAACATTTAAATATTTATTTAACAGTGTAGAAAAAAAGTGATAGTTTTTTTTTAACATTTTGACCAAGAATATAATTTATTACTTTATAATTAAAAGTATATATTTATAGTTGAATGTTTTAATTTTAAAGACATTTTTTATTTAATCTCATTTTACTTATTAGTCCATTGTGATACTGTATGCCGCTTAATTAAGTTATTCTAAAAGTTAAAATTAAATTGAAATAAACTCAATTCACTCACTCAAGTAAATATACCAAATATTTAAATCTTTACTAATAATAAATAAACCAAATATTGTTTAATTGCTAAGGTATTTATTTAGAACAAGAAAACAAGCTCGTAAAAGGTTAAAAACTATTTATTGAAATAATATTAACAAAAAATTCATTCCATTCAGTTTGCTGAAAGTAATTTGTTTTAGTTTCGAATTACAAAAACGATAAGCAGCCATGTTTCGTTTATCGTATGCACTGAAATATTTTAAACCAAAATTCCATTTTATACTCGTAAGCTGCCTTCTAATAATTACCAATCTAACACCCTACACTTTGGCTTGTTCTAGTCGTTCTTTACCCAAGCCCAGGCCCATTAATGCTCCGACTACTACTAAAGCACCCTCTACTACTACACCAGCCACTACCACTACTTCAACTACAGCCACTACAACAACTACGCAAAGACCAAATATAACATTTCCCACATTTAAATGCCCTGCCAATTATGATGCTTGGTATTGTTTAAATGAGGCCACTTGTTTTACCGTCAAAATTGGTGATTCCATCATGTATAATTGTGAGTGCGCAAATGGCTTTATGGGGCCGCGCTGTGAGTATAAAGAACTCGATGGTTCCTATCAGCCCAAACGTCCCAGGCCCATACTCGAAAAAGCCAGCATTGCCAGTGGCGCAACTTGTATTTTACTATTTTTGCTTTTCGTCTGTTTGACACTTTATTTGCGTTACGATCAAAGGCCTTCAAAAATCCTTTATGAAGAATATGATTATGCAACAACTTCGTATAATAATTGTCGTTTTTGTTCGGATAAAAACTGTTGCTCGGCCGATTATTCGTTCAATGATATGAAATTTTTATTAAATAACGATAAAATTGGTAAAGTTGCCTGGATACGACAACACATTGATGCATTTCCTATGGGCTTTTCAACCAAACGTTTCAATAAATTGTAAGAGGCGACCGACGTGCTGGGGTTGAAGAAAATGAAAACTTAAGTATTGTATTGTTGATTTAAAAGCTACGATTTGTTTATCTTAAGAAACATAAATCTTGCCAAAAATTTTAGAAATTTTCCAATTATTAAAGAAATAAAAAAAAAAAATAAAAAAAATTCAACTTGACTTCTAAAAAAAAGTTTGACTTAGAAATTTGCAATCAGAGCCCCTAATTTTTTTCTTTAAATCCATTTTTAACTTGACTTAAAATCTGAAAATATATCCAGACTTTTAGCCGAAGAAGAATTATTCACTACAAATGCTTTGCAATGTTTTCGTTTCGTAAAAATTGTTAACCGAATTGTTGGAAAATCAAATAATAAAGACTTAAAAATAAATAACATTTTATGTGTGAGAGGATTCTAAACCAAAATAAAAAACCTCACCAATAACCGTTTTGGAAATAACCGGGGGGATTACATTCAAATTCAAATTACATATAAGAAAACGTTTTTGAATCGTCTGAAAATTAAATAATAATTTTGAAAAAGTGTGAATTTATGTTTCCATCAAATAAATGTGCCTAAAATGTCTTGCTTATTGGCAATTATTAATATAATCGAACTTTTTTTTGAGAGAATTTAGAAATGAGTTTTCTTTCCGATCAAATTGCAAAGGCTCTGATTACTGCAAAAATTTAATTTAAACCGTATTTAAATATATATTTTTAAGATAAGCACATACAAAAGAGAAAAAGAAAAAAAATCCGTAATATAACAAACTTTTAAATCGACGTAATATGTTTAATTGTAACAAAATAAAATTCCAGAAATTTATATATATGTATTAATATGCAAATTGTAAGCTTAAATATTGTTGTATTCTGACGAAACAAAATCATGAAGTTATTTAAACCTTTTACAAAGTTAAGATTGCAATTCTATCTCGAATTTGGAAATTATGAGCTCTTTATTGTATAAGTTCTGTTCTATTTTTTTTTTTTTACTAAATTATACAATTCTTATTTAAAATTCTCACTACACCAAGTATTATTTATATTTATTTAAAAAAAAAGTATACAAAATTTATTGCACTTTCAAATAATAAAAATTATATTAAGGATCAACAAAGGAAACATTTGGTAGTTTTATTTCTTTTATAATATGTTAAAAAGTATTACATAATTTAGTATAAATTAAACACCACAATGGGCCATAACTACTTAATAACCAGATTATAATAATACAACTTTGTATTAACCATTTAAAGTCAATATAGTGGTTGGCATCTAAAGAATATTGGAAAAATATGTCTGTTTCAAAGGCTGTATACATGCTAAGCATGGCTAGTGTAAAGGATAATAAACCCCAAATGTTGTGAAAGGCCTTGTTGAACAGGGGTTGTATGCAACGTTTCATTTTGTTGGCATAGAGGGAACTTACACCGCTTAATAGGCTTATAATTAAAATAATGACTGTGAGGAGACCTGAAAATAAATTTATTTCAAATTAGCTTATAAGAGTTATAAATAAAGATAAATTTTAAATAAAAAAAAATTGTTAAAAAAATGTAAATGTAAAAAAGTGGAAAATTTTTCTAAGAAAAAAATTAGACAAAAATATTTGCCATTCCTGAAAGTATACATATGTATTTAAAAAATAATTATTCGAATTTTTTGAACCCTTTTTTAATTATAATATTCTCTAATTTTATTAAGCTTAATGTCTTGTTTTTATAGTTAAAATTGTTTTTTCATGATTTTTATAAAAAACAAACCAGGCGGCAAAAATATTATCCTGAAAAAGCCATACAAAGAAGTAGCAAAATATCGAATTATAAACTAACAATTTTAAATATACAAAGAAGAGATCTTAGCTTAATAAAATGAGGAATATTACCAAAAAAAAAATGGTGGCAAGGTTTCTTTTGTTTTAATGTTTTCGAAATACCATTTTCACTTTTTTGAGCAGTTCGCTATCGAATGTCAAATTCGTATTATATATATGCAGCACTGTGATGAATTTGCGATCATGACCTCGAGTGTCATATTACGACTACGACGACTTTGTACTTTGATTAAAGAAAATTGTTTGCAATTTTCTTGAGTCTGGTACAAAGTCTTCGAAGTCGAAATAGGGCACTAGTAATTAGGCCCAAATGAAATGTTTGTTTTGTCGTGCGAAAGATGCAGAAAGTTAGTATTTGACTGGCAATAAATTCATTAACATATCGTGCCTTAACCGTCAAAAAAAGAACGATTTCCCATAGCCTTAACATGAGTAAAGCAATCAGCAATATTCCCAATTATTGTGGTTGACGTTTTTCGACTTCAAATTCGACGATTTGTAGTAGTTGATTAAAGAAAACATACTACATTTTTCTTTAATTTAGTACAAAACGCAAAATCACCAATCACAATAAGAGGGATTGTTCCGTTATTCTACCGGGGTTATTGCTATATTTATTGCCATTCTAGGTCCGGGGTTATCGTAATATCGCATATTTCGACTTCGACTGCAACAGTTTGTTTAGATTACAAACACATCGTAGTCGCACAACATAACGCTTGCAAGAAATTCGCCCTTATTGCGGTTCTCAACATTGGCGTCACGTCAATACAATACCAAAAAATTGGTCTACTCGCTCTCGAAAACAACTGACCTGCTACTGACCGAGTCATACTATTTTGTAAACCTCAGGCCCTATAACAGTCAGTTGTTCTCGAGAGCGAGTATACCAATTTTTTGGTATTGTATTGACGTGACGTCGATGTTGACAACTGGAATAAGGGTGATTAATTTTCTTTTTAAATTAGTTTTAAATTGCATTTATTTTATTTTTGAGGCATTCATTCACTCACTCACCTACTACACCATGTACCGTGTGAAAATGTAGTTCCTCCAAATAAATCTTAATACCAACGCCATATAGACCAATTATGGAAGCTGTCAGTTGCAAGACCCAATGGGCTTTGGTTTTCTCAGTGCGAATGCACAACAATGTCCAAGCATTTGCGCGATAATGAGCCAGTAGGCCCTCAGACATTAAACAAACAAACTTTATAATATACACACCAAAAGATAAAAACATATTTAAAACGATCCTTGAATATTTGATTTTTCAACATACCCCTATGGTACACAACAAAGCATGAAATGGTATTTTTTCGTATTTTAAGCGCAAGCACATCCAACACACATACAGCGTTACAAAACCGATGAGTAAACGATTTATTGAAATCAATATAAATTCGAATATTTGGCATTTTGTTAAAGATTTGTGCGCAGGTATTGCATTAGACTTGATTTTTGCCTGTTTTTCTACCTTATTAATTATAATTTTGCCAGTCTGATACATTTTTATTTCCGGGTTGAGAAGAATAGAGCGTACATTATACTTTTGAAATAGTTTCTTAACTAATCATTTATTTACGATATTGATACTATTTGCTACTATTCTTATCGTTCAGTAATAAGATTTTTTTTATTGAGATGTAAATGTAGTGAAAATAAACATTCACCCACTAAAATAGCAGATATTTCAAGGAATTGGGGCTTCAATTTTCTATTGTGCTTAAAAATTGCATTTGTAACAACTGAGTGATAACCAGGGGCCTAATTTGTATCTCGAATTTGTTATTAACATTAGAATGCGAAACATTTGCTTACGTTTCGAATTATAGAGTAGGGCTCGCCTGGATTTCGATATCAGGGCATCTTTTTCTGTAGCTGATTTTAAGAAAATCTGAATTTCCATACAAACTCAAAACTGTATAAAAATTTTTTCGATATCGAATGCCGTAATTTGCCGCCAGGCTTTAGGCAATTTTGTGCATTTTCGAATATACTAAAATTTATTCATTATTATTTATTTACTATCGGGAATAAAAGTTCACGTGAAATGTATTCTCTTTCCCTAAAATTCCAATCAATTTTCTAATTTTGCAAAACATTTTTTGTTAATGGGAAATATTTCATGTGAACCAAATGTTCGCCTTTTATTCCCGATAAGCGTGTTTAAAATAAAAAAAAATTAAATAGATAATTTCTTATCATTTCATTTTATCATATTTTAATTATTTTTTTCGTATATTTTAGATCAATAAAAACAAAGTCAAAAAATTTCAGTTTATAATTTTTTCAGGCAAAATATATTTTTGGGTTGATCTCACTCTCTGTGAATTTGTCTTTTGTTCGGTTAAAATGAAATTTTCAATTTTTTTACAATTCGAAAAGAAATGTTTCCTTCAAAATTAATTTAGATTCGCCTAAGTTTATGTTAAGGAAATCAGAAATTGAATTCAGTCCTTAAATACTCTGCATTTGTTGGTAGCTTCATCTTTAGCTGTCTGCCTTTGATTAATTTTTTATCTATAGGTTTTGAATTGAGACAAGGAACAAAATTGAAATACATATCGCTGCTTTATTGCAACAAAGGCATAACTCAAAAAACTAGTTTTGCAGAAAATATTTTTTTTTAAGTTTTCAATTTACATAAAACTATTCGGCTTTTTTCCCGGGGAAATTTTAATTTATAACAGGAGGAATGGGAAAAGGGAAAAAAATCTCGGGGAATTGTTATTCATAATTGGGCTGATTTTCTTTTCTCCAGAAACTATAAGAAAGTTTTACAAAATATTAAAGGGTAGATTTTGTCAATACAAACGATTTTTTCGTTTTGGGAAAAATATTTTTTGAAACGAAAAGTTAGAATACGAAATTTTTTACAAAATCTGCCTAGCTATAAATATGATTTAACTATTTCTTTTGCATTATTATCTCCAAAAACGAATTTTTTGAGATATGTCTATGTTGCAATAAAGTAGCGATATGTACATATTTATGTACGTATGAAATAAAAAACACAAAAGAACTGTAAAACCTTCAAAGGCGCTATCCAGCAAAAATAAGGCATATTAAATTCAAATTTAATTTAAAATAGTAAGAATAGAAAAGAACCATTTTATGGAGCAATTGTACAATAACGAGATTTTATTTTTTTAATATTAAGGGCAGGTTTGTCAATGTCGACATTTCAAACAGTCTAAAAGTGTAATGGATTCGGTACACAACAGCTATACAAAGTTGAAAGAAATTTTTTGGGTTTTAGTCAAGGTATGCTTGCGGGATGAGCAGAGTATCTGAGCCACCCGGTTCATCATGGAATGAATATTGGTTACACTTATTCAAGACACAAACCTTGTACAGCTGAGAAATTCGTGCGAATGATGTGCCCACAAAATGCAACAATGTATTGAAAACTGTGAGACACACAAGAACACATATCGTCACCTTAAATGCAAACGGATGTAACTACACAATTATGGTTATAGTTCATTTTTACGATCGAAAAATGACGTCTTTATAAAAGAAATTCCAACGGACATAATTACGAATGCATCTACTTTTTATTGCAAAGAACGTAACTAACATAAAAGCTTATATACTCGTATGTAACAATATTCGCGAATACGAGTATTATATGTGAAATTTATAGACATTAAATTGGAGTTCTATTTAAGTCTGCAATATGAAATATTAAAAAATTGTTATTAAAAAGAACTTCATACTCCTGTTGGCATACTTTAAAGTTAATAAAAGCTATCCAAAATTGTAATGATCGTGATTAAATAATATTTGAAAATGCTACAAAGCACAAATTTCTATAAAAAAATGTAATGGACTCGTACAAAATAATAATTTTAGCCATTTATTTAAATTTCGTTTAGGATTTATGCATTTATTTATTTAATATTTTTTGGAAAAATGTTCGTATTCGTATGGCCGAATATATATAAAAAGGAAATAAATGGTTAAACACATATAAGTATCCATACTACAAGTAAATTTGGAAGAAAATCTACAAGAACACTTTATTATTATTGATTTTGAAACGTTTTTTGTTTCTCCAATAAAAAAATATAAAAGTTTAGTTACGTCCGTTTGTTTTTATGGTGACGATATGATGATATGATCTACGCTAATAAATTCTAAGCTAATGAACTCTAAAAATATATTAATTGCTACATTACAACATAGTTTCTGTATTAATAAAAAAATACAACTAATTTTATATTTGCAAAACTTGATTTGAGTTTCGAAAAGTAGATTGAGGGCATATTTTTGTAAAACGAAAACCTTAAGCGATGTGAAAAATTCTATATGGAAAAATAAAAATTAAAAAAAAACAAAATATAAACAAAATTTGTCAACGCTTAACGTTTTCGTTTTACAAAATTAGGCCCCAAATATGACATGAAGAGAGGGGTGCTGAAGAAGTAAGTGGTGGGACAAAAAAATGCGTAATTTTCCGCAACTTGTCTAATTTAACTGTTCCTGTCTTCTTTAGAAAAACAAATTAATTAGTAAAATATTTCATTTTATAAAAATAATTGAAAAATAATGAACTTGAGCTTGATTAAGAAATCATTCCTTGATTAAAAATCCATTAGAGTTCAAGAAAACTAATAAATATGTAGCACAAAAACCAATTGTGTACTTGGAAACGATTTAAAAATTCTTTTTTCTAATATTGTAAAGTAAAATTTTATTACAATAACTTAATAATAATAAATTATAATATTAAATTATTACTTCTAGTATTGTATTGTAGGTGTGGCGTCAATCAGATGAAATCAAAATGATATTCATAAAATTTTAAAATAAAAATTATCGCTTAGAAATAAGTAAAATATGTTTGTCATATTTCTCTAACTATAATGCTTAACAATATTAGTAACTTTTTGATAGAGAGCCTTTAAAGGGCCCAGGCATGACAATATCAACGATATTAAAGTCAAAAGCTTCATTAATACAATAAAATCGGGCGATGGAGCTTTACGTGTGAAGAAACCAGTATCATAACCATAATACTGGGCCAACAAAGCAATAACAAAGGTAGCAATACCCAGAATATTGTGAAAAGTTTTGTTGAAAAGCGGATTCAATAAGTTTCGAATTTTTGTTGAGTATAAAGTTGCTAGACCAGAAACAAAACTAATGCAACATAAAATAAAAGCCGCAAATCCTGAAATAAATTAAAAGGGTTAAATTAGTTATTTTTATTTGTATCGCTTAAACACAAATTTACCCAATTTTCCATGTATTGAGTGCAATGAGAAATTTTTTTGTATACATTTAACAAGAACGCCGGCAATACCCATGCCTCCGCCCAAAACTTGTAGCACCCAGTGTATAGTGGTTTTGGTGTTGCGTCGATAGTGAGTTGTCAAGACATTATTTTTATAATGGCACATTATAGCTTCAGACATAAGAAAGAAAAACTGAAAAAGAAGAAAAATATTGTTATTAATGAGATTTTTTTATATTCGAAACAACGAGGTAATCAGGTATGTGATGGAAAACGATCGTTTTTAAAACGATTTCAAAGCAATCATTTGGATAATGATGAATTCCGATCGATTGTGAGTATAATTTTTGAGCCAATCTCAAACTACTGGCTTCTAAAAAGCACACTAGAGTATAAAATATAAAAGAAATTTATCAAAATTATTTAGAAAAACCATTAAAACAAATTTTAAAATTATTGAAAATACGACTATAGACAACTCATCACACCTTTTATCATTTTCAAATCGTTTTTCATCACATAACTGAATGTTTTTTTTTTTGTTTGAAATTTGTTTCTCGTTCTCGTTTGCATAAAAAACTTGCCCTGTGTGAACACAGTCTTAACGATTGCGGTTTTTGTTTTTCAATACATTTGTGTGATTTAAACAGTGAATTTTCTACAGGTTAATAATTATACTTTTCCCGAAAAGAACGTAAATTAATGTAAATTTGATTTATTAGTTTATTGATTACTGGAAAGTCCTCTTCAAAATTTAATGGAAACTATTTAAGGCACAAATTGAAAACGAAGCTCTAACTTATCAATAGAAAAAAATCGCATTATCCAATTTAACATTTGTTCTTACTCTTACCCCAATTGTTACCAGCCATGCGTGAAGTCCCGTTCCAGCTAATCCTGTACGTAAACATAACCAGCTCATATAGATGGTTACAAATCCAATGCAGATTTGATTAAAAACATTTAAAATATATTCCAAACGCTCTAACACTTGACGCGTTTCACTATTCGGCATTGAGTCCATTGACATTTTGGAAAATCTGGACGAATAAGACGGCAGACTTTGATAATCCGTTGAGTTATTGTCAATAGAAATTTTTAGCGTTGTGCTGCCGTAATCAGTTCGTATCGTACTGCAAGTTGTAGTACTCAATGTGTCCATGTTAAGCTAAAACAGAAAATAAACAGTTTTTGCTCTTTGTTAATTTTGTATTTTGCTTAATAAAACTGTTGTTGTTGTTGTTTTTTAATCTTATTGTATATATTTAAAATATAAATATATTTATTACTGTCTCTTGGCGTAATTGTGTTTGCACAACAAAAAAAATTCTCTTATCAAAGTGTTTTGAATTTTACTTTTTATACATATTTTATTTTTTAAATATAAACACTTTCTTAATTTTTTCCCCCCAAAGCTGGAAATACACATTTCTGGGAAATAGAATTATCTATGATAATAAGAAAATGTGTATTAGAATTTTGCAAATATTTACTCATAATTAAAACGGATGGAATATGTTACTGCAAAACCGATTAAATATTGGCCCTACGAAATTTACTGGCAGTGGGAACAAATAAATTTTGCTCAGTAGTTTTTGCTCAAACAATAAATAAAACATTTTGATGTAAAAAATAAGCTTGTTTATAAAAAGTCCGTGCAATGACAATTGGAAATTTCAGTTACGGCAACTCGAAACCAGAATTTTCGATGCAGGTCCAGAGAGAGAGATAGAGAGAGAGAGTAGCATGTACATCAACTTTTGTTGATCAACTCTTAATTCAACTGTAACAAACACGGAGAAGGATATACAAATTTCTCTTTTTTTTTTCTACCAGCTGAATTAAAAGTTGACGTGTGTGAACCGGGAAAAATATACTTTGGTAGTGTAATGTGTGGTTGTGGTGGTGTGGAACTACTTTTATTGCTACAAAATCTTCTAATCAGCAACTCAAAAGAAAAAACCCCCGAAAAAATTTAACAATCTAAATTAAAGTTATTTAAGTACTACGTACACATTTGTCACAAACGAATATGTTAATAAGTTTTGTTATTTGTGTTTATAGACATTAAAATCTTTCTTGAAAATAAAATAAAAAGTTAACTACAGCAATAAAAAGATAAAGTAAGCGAAAAACGACTTTGTATATGCTTTTTGTATATTTTTTTTTTAAATGTAATTTAATTATAATTTCATTATTATATAATTGTTGAGAGCAAAAAATAAAAAACAGTACGGAAAATGCATTTTTCTCTTTATACAGTTGTTTTGTTTTTTTGCTTTCTTTTGTTCCAATAATATGTTTCCCATACCCACTGTGCAGAGATAAGTGCAATATAAAGCTTTGCCAAATTTTAAGTGCCTTCCATTCAAAAATATTGACGTGCATTTTGATTTTGAAACGTGCGGCTTATGTACATATTTCATACAAAATTTTTGTGTGTGCAAGCAAGTTTTTATTATCAGCTGTAAATTAAAAAGCCTGTTGTAGAAGTTATAAATAATTTTAGCCTGACACCAAAAATTGCTAAAGCGTGATATCTGTTTTTATACAATTCATTTGAGCTTTACTCATGTACATACATACATATGTACATATCATGCCATAACCGCTATAATATTCGAACTTAATTTTTTGCTCAAAATCGATCATTTGCGATCGTAAATAATTGATTTAAAAAAAAAAAAGAAAACGAGGTCCAAAATATGTATCGGTTAAGCTTTTTTGGCGGTTATGACTCGATATGTATGCATGTTGTATGTGCTGTGTATAAGCTTAAGCCTATAGTACACGGCATGTAAAAAACCACATGCGCATGTGGTTCTGACGTAATTTTGATGTCATCGCGAAGCTACATTTTCTACATGCAGTGTACTAGTAACATATGTACATTAAGATATTCACGCGCTTACAGGTGTGATGCCTCAGAAAATGTGTCCCATTCGGCTATACTCGTATGTGCCATATTTATATTTTGGAAGACAAATACTATCAACATTTTACGGCATGTAGCCAAAACTAGTAATTTAAGAAAATGCTACCAACATGCTGAAAATTCCCGTGAATTTTTACATTTCGTGTACTATAGGCTTTATCAATATTCTGAGCACATGTGCATTAGTGTTTTATTTTGAAACTGTTCCAAGTCCATTTATGCTTATAACGAGATATTAAAGTATTTGCGTTAAAAACAACATTATTTTAAATTCCCCTTTTCCACTAAGGTATGGTCACACTTGGGCAAACATTTGTCCAAAAAAAACGTAACCACTAAATATTAGTGAAAAACATTTTGATGCAGACACGAGTTTCTTAAGTTAAACAGTTTCATAAACAACTAATAGACAATGTCATAGAATCCAACATTATTGGAAACTATTTAACTTAACAAACACGTCTCTGACTTGAAAGCTTAGCGGTTATATTTTTTTTTGCAAATGTTTGCCCAAGTGTGACCATACTTTTGTGTATACACATGTCGCCCATTTACTTCAGCAACGTCATAACTAAACAAACTAGTTTTAAAGAAAATTAAAATTAATCAATACAATGAAGATATAAATAATATTCTTCTCTCTTGAAACAAGAATATATTTTTATTTGTATGAATTTTTGGCGAATTATTATCAGTTATGACGTTTTTGAAATAAATGACTGATATGTGTGTATATGCAACTGCATGTTGTATAAAATAAATAATAAAGAAATTTTTTTCTTGGAATTTCTTTTAGCTCAATTTAATCTGTAAACAAAATGATAATAAAGGTTTTCCCCATTTTTTATGGAAGAACTCAAAAACAAATAGCAATATGTATGACAACCTAAAGCATTTGCTTCTGTAACAAACATTAGTATTATTAAAATAATACTAATGTTGTGTAAGTGATTTTTATTACGAGTATATCACTATTTTTCATTTAATATAGTAAATTATTTCTTAATTTTAGAGTTTTTGTTAAAAATAGAAAATTGCTTACACTCAAGCATAAATAAATACATACGTACACTTGTGTATAGTTTCTTACTTAATGATAAATTTCAGAAAATTTTATGCAGTGGATATTTTTTGTATAAAAACTGGAGCTGTCGAATTACATATACATATAGCGGCTGCTTAAAATATTCTCATAGCAAGTCTCAGCTTAGATGATAAGAGTTTCTTACAGTAATTTTTCATTTTATTCACAAAACTTGCGTTCACACGAAGCAGTTTTACTAGTAGAAATATTTTGTACATACACAAAAGAAAATTTTTGAATTTCCTGTGAAAAATAGATGGCCTAATTTTGTAGACGAAAGGCTTAGCGTTCACAAATTTTATATGTATTTTGTTTTTGTACTTAAAATGTTTTCCATATAAAATTTATCAACACTTGGCGTTGTGTTTTTCAAAATTAGGCCCAGAAATTCCTGCGACAAAGATTTTTCACATATTTGATAAAAAAAATTGTTAAAAATGTTTTTATTTTTCCCTAATGAAATTATAAAAAATTTTACTTTCAACAACGATTATATTTGAACAAAATACAGGTTTTGTTAAATGTCATGTTATTTTCGAAAAATTACTGTTGTTTTCAGTTTAAATTCGTTACGAATTAGATCAATTTTGATTTAAGTCTTTTCACAACAAAAAAGAATTCAATGAAATTTGAATCATTTCAAACGAATTAGGCAGAAATGAACTTGAATTCGTTTCTAACTCAAATGAATTTGTAGAATGGGTTGCAATTCGTAGTGAATTCAAATGAATTTGTTAAAATGAATTGCAATTCATTTCCAATTCGTTTGAATTGAATTGATTTTCAATGAATGAATCAATTAAATTCAAATGAGCTGATAATGAAATGGCAATTATTTTTCTAATTCATTTGAATGAATTCAAAATCAATTCAATTGGAAATGAATTGCAATACACTTTCAGAAATTCATTTGAATTAGAAATGAATTGTAACTCATTCTACAAATTCATTTGAATTGGAAATGGGTTGAAATTCATTTCTGCCTAATTCGTTTGAATTGATTTAAATTTCTTTCAATTATTTTTTGTTGTGAAAAGAATTAATTCAAAATTTGCTAATTCAG
This sequence comes from Nowickia ferox, assembly GCA_936439885.1. NCBI lineage: Eukaryota > Metazoa > Arthropoda > Insecta > Diptera > Tachinidae > Nowickia > Nowickia ferox. The sequence continues at coordinate 7,886,299 of OW387026.1, forward strand.
TGCATGAATGATTCGCGAATTAATTAAAAAAAATTTATGATTCATTTACAGCTCTGATACCTTGAGAGTGTAAAAGTACATGAATACGTGTTCTATTCCTTTTATTCCCTCTCGCCAACAAAGTGAGACTTCTAACAAGGAAAATTTTATCATCTAAACTTGGACAGTGTTTCGAAACGATTTTTTTTAAATGTAGAATGTTGTTCTCTTTTAAAACAATTTTTAGAAAATCTTTCCACATTCATCAATTAAGTTTTAAGAATTTCGTTAATTGAAACAATTAAAAATGCAGGTATTTATTTAAATCATTTAATTTTTTATTGAAATTACTAATTAAAATTTTTTTTTATATGTAATAGGTTAACAATACAGTCTACACAGTGTGTGTGTGTGTGTGTGTGTGTGTGTGTACAAAATATGAATTAAATAAAGTTCTTTGATTAATAATAAACAAAATCTGACCGCTTATTCATAAAATAAATTCGATATTTTATAATATAAAGCCTTTAGGGGACCCAAGCACGACAATACCAGCGAAATCAAAGTTAAACATTTCATCAATATAATAAAGTCATGCGATGGCACATTATGAGTAAAAAGGCCAGTTTCATAACCATAATACTGGGCACATAGAGCTACAGCAAATGTTGCGATACCCAATATCGTGTGAAAAGTCTTATTTAAAAGAGGACTTAATAAACTTCTTAATGATGTTGAGAATAAAGACAACAAACCGGAAACAAAGCTAATGCAGCACAAAATAAAAGCGGCGAAACCTGCAAGAACAAAAAAGTAACAAATATTTAAAGTAAAATGTTCAACATTTAACCTAATTTTGCATGGGCGTTGAATAAGTTAAACTTATCGTGAACACACTGGATTAAGACGGCAACAATACCAATACCGCCACCCAAAACTTGCAGCACCGAATGTATAAGGGTTTTAGTATTTCTTCGGTATTTAAAGGTGAGTACGTTTTGATTGTAATGACACATTATCGCTTCGGCCATAAGGAAGGAGAACTGAAAATAGTTTTTTTATTAAATTAAATATTATCGAAAATTATATTATTGAACATATTTACCAGGGATTTTGGCACGATATATTTTTATTTATACAAATGTGAAGAATTTTTGTTTCTTGTTGGTTAACCACGTATGTATGCATTTCGTCTCTGCTTAAGAAAGTAGACTTTAACCAAAAAATTCTTGAAAAAAAAATATCTCATATATTTATAAAAAAAACTCTCAAAATGTTATGGATACATTTGTATCTGATTTATTTGTTTCATAAGAAGCAACGAAATGCATCTAGATTCTAGGCCTACTTAAAGCTCAAACAATCAAATGTTTTTATAATTCGTATTCATGTAGACTCATGGTTAATTAAAAATACAAATTGAATAATTTTTTATTCAAATAATTACTGCCAGTTTATTGAACAGAATCAAAAATTCTCGCAAATAATTACTGCCAGTTTATTGAACAGAATCAAAAATTCTCGCAAGCCTATTTATGTATATCGGAAAGAAAAAACAAGCCCTCCAATTCTTGTTTGTTTTCAATACAAAAATAGGCAGACGAGAGTTTCTGATTGTCTAAATCAAAGTCGGTTCAGCCGTTTGATCTGTACGTGGTCTAGTACAGACAAACAGATACACAGTCGGAGGTTAAAAACAACTGATTCAAGAGTTGAATTTCTGCATTATTTGTAGTAGTTTTACCCAGTGTTAAAAAAACTGTAATGATTTTCATTTCATTTCATTTTGCTTCTGCTTTCGCTTTTGAAAAATGCAACAGTTTCAGTGAAAGCAAAATCACAAAACGATTTATGACTAATTGCGCATTACTTTCAGCAGTCGACGATTTGAAAAGTTTGAATTTGATTTGCTTTTGCTTTTGGTTAATATCGCAAGTAAAAGCAGAAACATTTTATATATAGTTGACTGAACCTGCAGAAAGCTTCTAAACGCAAGAGCTTTTGCTTCTTTGACTGTGACTGTTTGGTACTTACAAAAGCGTACAGCCCGCTTATGCTTTTACTATCGAAACTAACCAAAAACAGCAGCAAATCAAATTCAAACTTTTGAAATCGTCGACTATTGAAAGTATTGCGCAATTGTTCACAAATCGTTTGCTGCTTCTGCTTCGATTGCGACTGTTGTTGATTTTCACAAGCACAAGCAAAAACATTGGTTGACTTAAATCTGTTGAAAAAAGCCAAAGCAGCGAAAAGTAAAAAAAAATACGACTTTTGCTACTTCGATTTAAGTTTTTTAAACACTGTTTTTAGCTGCAGATTTATATGATAATGAGAAACTAATCATATTTTTAATATTTTTTTTTAACCACGAGTTAAAATAAATACGAATAGCTGTGTATTTTTATAAAGCAAACGAAATTTTCGTATTTCATTGTTCTTTTCAATATAAACTGTCGAACGAAAATTCTATTTTGTTTTATAAAAACAGTAAAACAACAGATTAATTTTAATATACATACATATGTAGTTCTTGGATTGATTTTAAACTTTTTAATAAGGTAAAATTTAACAAAATCGCGCCAAATAATAGTTATTTAATTTCATCTCTTACCCCAATCGTTGCCAGCCAGGCATGCAAGGCCGTGCCTGCTAAGCCTGTACGCAAATACATCCAACTTATATAGATGGTAACAAAACCTATGCACATTTGATTTATAATATTAAGAATAAATTCTATACGCTCAAAAATTGAACCCGATTCCCGCGATTCACTCGCTTCCAAATTAGAGGTCATATTGATTTTAGAGAGTATAAAATAACTTCGTAAACTAATAGACAAAAAATAATTTGTAAATGATCCTGCCTGCCGAACTTGTGCTATTTAATAAACTATTGTCACTTGAAAATGTTTGATGTTGTTTTACTGCGGTTAATTTTAATACAACTGCAAACTTTTGTTTTCTAATCGTTCCATTAAGTCCATGTCGAATTGCAAACTTTGTATTTGTTGCTAAATTGGTAAATATTTTCTTTAACTAAGCATATCATTTACTTAAATTTCTTATTGCTTTTGAAGTGTAATTGTTGTCTTTTTATCTTGTTTTTATTTATTAACGAACGTGTCTGGTTGGTTTACGTGGCTGCCTTCTTTACGAAGGCATTCAAGTAGAATCTTGATGATTCCTTTTTTTTTTATTAACGAGCGTACTACCAGACAGTAGAATTCAAATCAATTCAAATGAATTGGAAATTAATTGCATTACACTTTGAGAAATTCATTTGAATTAGAAATGAATTGTAACTCATGCTACAAATTCATTTGAATTGGAAATGAGTTTGTGTCAAAAAAAAGTATTTTGCAGGTCAAATATTGGAGTTGAAAACCTGATCGTAGAGCTTCTTTAAAGCATAATCATTGGAAAATTTTCATATCGTAGCAATGAAATTGTTTGGCTTTTAACTTATGCTTACACATAAATTTAGGACTGAATATGCTAATGTATTTCTAACTATGGGTAAAATATTTATGTTCATATTTAAGTGCGTTTAACGATTTGTTTATCGGTATCGGAACTTCATCGCAATGTGGGTTCCGTTCATACCAGATACGACGTACATTTACATATGTATGTGACTTATTAAAAAAATTAAAATTCATCAAAAAACCCAAAAATTGTTCACTGCATTTTGATATTCTTATCGAATAACTTCATAGCGGAACGTAGGGTACATATATACATAGCTATATGTATAAGAATGGGCGTAGTCTCATATGAATGTTTCCCACAATTTTTTTTTTTAATTTAACTAAATACTTATAAGACTTTTAAACTGTTGATGAGTGAATGGGCTTTAAATGAGTACGATAATGAAAACGTGCAGAAAGTACATACTCGTACGTATTTTTATGTGATATGTGTAATTGTATGACATATATTTTGTTAAAATATTTGATTAAATACTGACCTTACAACAAAAAGAATGTGAAAAAATTATAAAAAAATATTACTTACTCCGAAAGCTGAAAAAGATGGTTTAATAGATTGAAATTTTTTTAATATTATTTGTATTTTGTTGCGTAGTGTAAAACTGTTTTTACAAAAAGAAAAATAGATTTTGCAAATATCTATACAAAATTGTATCATTTTCTCAATATTAAAATAAATAATAACATGGCCGGGGGGGGGGAGGGGTGTAAACGGCAATTCTTGGATTGCCACCCCCGGGAATGGGCTTTTGCACGCCTGTGTGTTTTACACGATTAATTGGATAAATTTTCCTAATGTTTTTCATTCTTTGCAAAAAACGCCCCATTTTTTTAAATAAAAATTGCATACATATAGACATGAACGCTTCATCTATCATGTATTTATATATGTATGTACGAGTACATATCGCTAATTTACTTCAACAACGTCATAACTCCAAAAAACCAGTTTTACAGAAAACGAATGCAAAGTTTTCAATAGATACACAACTTAATACCGCATTTACATTGTCTCGAAATCTAATACTTACGAGATTTCGAGCTAAATCGTTTAACTAGATTTCCCATAAAAACGAAATCTAATTTGTCAGTAGATTTTTAGGAAATTACTCAAAATCTAATATTTTTATGTATTTTTTACTACACTGTACAACATATTTATATAAAAGGTCAGTGAATTAGCTACGGTCTGCTTAAAAAGGTGTGTGAATCGGCTACACTGCAGCTGTTTGGTTGTAGTTTTGGAAAATTTTCAGTTAATGATTTTTGTTTTGGATAAAAAATTTTGATAAATGTCAAAAAAGACTTCGTCGGTTGGAAATTGGTTTGCTGCAGTCATAATATATTTTGAATATACTGTGCCGCAAACCAATAACCAACCGACGACTTGGTGTAAACGGCATAGATTTTCATAAAGATTTGAATTAAAATCTGCTAGATTCTGTGCAGGTGTAAGTAAATGCCCTATAAAGGAAAAAGAAAATTTTATTTTTTTCTCAAGATATTTATATGAAATTTTTATGAGGATTAATTCTGCATTATTATCTGAAAAAATTAAATTTTTTGAGTTATGACGTTTTTGAAGCAAAAGAGAGATATACTATTTTGAAAGAATAATAATATTGAGTGACTGAGGAACATTTTTGATTCAGAAACAGGAACATATAATATAGCCCATTTACTTCAACAACGTCATAACTCGAAATATGCGGTTTTTAAGATAATAATGCACAAGATATTTGTATGAAATTTTTGCACAATGTGAACAAAGCTATGAGGATTAATTCTGCATTATTAGCTAAAATATTTAATTTTTTGAGTTATGACCTTTTGGAAGTAAAAGAGAGATATGCATTTTTAAAAAATAGTAATATTGTGTGGCTAACGGACTTTCCTGATTCAGAAGCAGAAAATTCGGTATGTACATATTGCCCATTTACTTCAACAGCGTCATAAGTCAAAAAATGCGTTTTTTTTCATACAAACATCTTCAATACTCAACTCTTCAGCGAAAAATTAAATTTTGGTTTTTCATTAAGTTGTGTGTAAATTGCAAATTTTCTACTTGTTTTCTGTCAAACAAATTTTTTTGAGTTGTGACGTTGTTTAAGTAAATGAGCGATATGTTTGTATGTATGTACATATATAATTATATTGCTCGGAGAATTAGTAGATGCCATTAAGAAAGAATAGTTCGAAAAATCAAACATTTAAGGAGGAACTTTTGGGCACTTTCCTTTTTTACTGAAAAAAATATCGGCACTTTTGGACAAATCGTGTGTTTGAATTAAACGCGACAAAAAAAAAAAAGAAAAAGAAATTAAATGCTTGTTTTTAATAAAATTAATATTGTTCAAGCACCTGCACAAAATGTACATGGTAACACCTCTAACTTCTCATTCACATTTCCATTAAATGCTTTAATAAACTTTAACAAATAACTCATGTATAATGAATTGACAAACTCAAAATTAAGTTCAGTTACAGACAGTAATTGGGCAAATTTTAATAAATCTTCCATATCTATACATAAATTAAGTGTTTATTGTTTTGTGCAATACGGAAATTATATCAGCTTAAACTTGTTTTGCGTTTTTGTATAAAATGTATAACATTTTTTTAAGATTTCACTTTGCGTATTATTTAAAAATTATTTTTACAAAAACAATATTTTTATTGCAATACTTAATGTTCTTAGAATTTGATTTTGCTTGTGTCCGAGCTTTTAATTATTAGTAAAACACTTTAAACAAAGAAACTCAGACTGGGTTTCCCCGTTTTTGTTGTTGTTGCTAGTAAATCACAAAACTTTTAAAAGTATTTATATGTATGCATATGTATAACCTTGTTATGTTTTTCTTAATATAGCTTGGAAATATTTTAAATTTATTTCTTTTTTATGTTAATAAATGAAATGAAAATGCACCCTTTAGTTCTTCTTGCAAAAATAAAACTGCTCGCACTTGATCTAATGAAATGCATCTCCACAATTTGATTCCAAAAAAGTGGTACCAGCATATGTATTTGTTTCTGTCAATATTTTAAGAATCGGTTTTGTACACACGCTTACATATTACATATGCACAGTGGGGCCTTTTGCTAAACAAATAATAAAAAAATATACAATTTCCAAACAATTTATTGGATTACTCGAGTTATTAAAATGTGGAATACCAAAAAGCAGAAGTTGTGCTTTCGGCATATTTAATGCAAAGATGCGCATTCTGAATACTTTTTCGCACTGAAGTGAAGAAAATGGTATTGGTCAATCGTCGAATCACCATTAGAGAAGTTGCTGAGGACCTAGACATATCGATTGGCTCGTGAAATTGGATTTTTATCAATGATTTGCTCAATTTCGACCAAAAACAGCATCGCATGAACATTGCTAATGAGCTGTTGGACTCTATCCACGTCGACCAAAATTTGCTTCAAAGGGTCATAACTGGTGACGAATCGTGGGTTTATGGTTATGACGTGGAAACCAAAGCTCAATCATCTCAGTGGAAGCTGCCACACGAACCAGGTAAAAATCGAAGACGAGCCAAAACACTTGCAAGCAAAGCGGCTGTTAACAATTAACTGAACATTTAAAATGGCCGAAATTGTCGGCATAAGTGAGAGACATGAGTACCAGCATAACGCCACAAAAAAATCAAAATTCGAATATACGTAACCCGCGAAAATTCAAAATTCGCGATACGTTTTGAACAGACCTCGATACTTGTTATATCATTTGACTTCATGACTTACAACTTTTTTAATATAAAGATAAGAAACTGAAATCATCAGTTACAATTCTTATATTATTAAATATAAAGTAGTCAATTATTTTTTTTAATTAGGGACTGTTCCACGATGTCGACAACGTTCGACTTGTCGCACACTTACATTTGAAACAAATACAAAGTTTAACATTTTGGGTTTGTTTTGAATGTAAGTGTGCGACAAGTGGAACGTTGTCGACATCGTGGGACAGACCGTTAAAGTTCAAGCAATCAAAAAAATTATATATTAAAATACTAAATTCCACCTTAAATTATTCGAAATGCATGCAAATATTTACACAATTTTGTTTTTGATCAGACCAACAATGATTTCAATAAAAGAAATTAATTGAATTTGTTTTTTACTTTTATTTAATTTTTTTACCATTTTATCGTATAAACATTTTTAAATAAATTATTTACAAAATTATTTTATTTTTCTTAATTTTTATTTTTGTCAAAATCATTTTAATGGACTTGAATTTTTGGTATTTGCTAAAAAAAAACATTATTTTCTAAACAAGACCAATTTTGAAAGGCTTTCGGCATGCACCCTACATTCCGCATTGCTCAATAATCTACAAATTGTGCAAACACTGCGATCGGAATTTTAATACTCGCTTGCCTATGAATTTCTTAAAGACACGAAAATTTATATATTTCACATTATGAAATTTTTCTTTCAGAAAATCTGATCTTAATGTGTAGATGGGAGAGAAGAATGGAATGGCCACTTTTCACTTTTCTCTATTGTTTTCTAATTCGAAATTTTTATCATGAAAGAAAAAATTTTTTATTTTTTGGTTTATAAACTTTAGTTCAAGTCATAACCACAAGTATAAGGTACACTCGCCTCAATTCGCCGAAAACAGCGTTACGTAATATGTAAATGACCCTGAATTTCTAATTTTATTGAACTTATTTCCGTGTTTCCGCTACGGGTAACGCTTCGTAATGGGGAAGTCCAATTTTAAGACCGCATTTGGGGACGTATTTCACCAATAACTTGCCGAATGTACTCAATTATGACTGTCAGCGTTAAAAAAAATAAATAACAATGCGAATTGACATCAGGTGCACTCTATTCAGCATATGGTGATCAGCTGTTAATTTCTCTTGTGTCAAATCAAAGCAAAACGTTCGGAAAATTTCTAACAGCAGTACGCTTATGGATCTCTTTACATTTTTACAGACAATAGTGGAAAATATCGATGTACCAAGCTACAAAAAAAATCAATGTTTAATATAAGAGCTGCCTATTTTTAAATGAAACGCCCCACTGTGAAATGCAACACAAGATTAAATTTTAGTTTTGTGGTTTTTATTTTTATTTCTTTAATTTTTGGCAACGGTGACATGAAACGATAAGTACAAATAAGATTAATAATAAATCTCCTCCATGGAAGAGTATGCTGCTAAGAAGTTTAATCTCCATATTGAACTATACCCACCTTGGTATATAAATAACAGAAATTAAAATATTGAGATATGATATGCAAAAGTTTTAGAAAATGATATAGAAAAACTAGTTGCTTCCATTAGAATTATTTAAAAACAAATAAAGAGATTTTAAAGTACGAGTTTATGGCAAACAACTATAAAAGTGGAAAGAACTTCACGTTAACATCTAAATCAGATTTGCAAAGCGTAAATAACTTTCTTTCTCTTACAAACAAATACGAGTATATATAAACTAACTGACTATCTTCCATGATAATTTTTCTAAGAAACTTTTGTATCTCCCAAACCTCTCAAGTGCTTTAATATAATTATCAAATGCTTATGTTTATTACTGCAGATAAAATAATACGGAATTGTTAAATTAAATACACATTAAGTGCTAGGGCCAGGGTTATCAAGACCTTTTTATATCGCTAAATTCAACGCAACTTTGAACTGAATTTAAGTTCAGATATTTTTAAACTGATGAAATCAATTTTTTTTAGAAAATAGCTTTCAAAGATTTCCATTGCCGATTATAGGGTATTTTGTATGTTTAGCTGAAAAACAATTACGTATTACTTTTGTTAGTCGACTAAAACATTATTTACTGTGGTTATCTTAAAATTGCTATCGGATAGCTCAATCATTGACCTTAAAACTTTTTAAAAACAAAATCTTTATCGTTTAATATTCGATGCTAAATAATGAAATGCACATAACAATTACATACTCTAGACTTTCAATCTCTATTAATTTCACAAATTATGCACATAAATTTGCATAGGTATGCATGTACATATGTATGTATGTATACATGCCCAGCGGGAAAAATAAGGAGTAATGATGCCTTCTAGAACTCCTCTATACTCTTCCCTTTGGATGTACAAGGCCTGTTCACTTCATTCCATACTCATATCTTTTTTACACGTGTTGTCATTGAGGGAAAGGCGTACCGCTCACGCTTCTTTCGCCAGAGATTCTGAAAGTCCTTCAAATTAATGGATTTTGCTTTTGCTTTGGTAAAAAACCAAACAAAAAATTGTACTCCTTCTCTTTTCCATTCTGTGTGAAGAGTACGATAGATGAGCTCGCTGGTTTGGCAAAAATAATTTCGTAATCATGCGTCGATAATTTTCGCCGTTGACATTCGTCGCCTGGCCTCGAGAATTTTCGAAAAAATATAAATGGTCCCATTATCTCATGCGTGGATAAGGCACACCAAACAGTTACCCTGGGGCAATGCAATGGTTTTTGATGTTTCAATCGAGGGTTGCGGGTTCTTGGATGCCAGTAACGGCAGTTTTGCTTGTTGACGTGGCCGTTTAAGTAAAAATGAGCCTCGTCGCTCCAAAAAATGGGCTTTACAGCGCGAAAACGCTCCAACATCGTTTCACAAAAATTTTTGCGTAACTCAGTCACTTTCTTTCAGTTCTTGATCGATTTGAATTTTAAAAGGATGGAACTTTAGATCTTTTTTTTTAAAATTTCATGAATAATCGCTCTTGGTAGTCCCAGTGAGGCTGCTCTTTTGCGTATTGAAAGTCGCGGATTTTCACGTAAACTGCTTTCAACCAGTTCAATGTTTTCGGGCCCTGGCCGTGGGACATTCATAGTCGAAGCAGTTGCGCGAAATCTCTGCACCCACGAACGAATTAAATTTACACGGGGTGCATCACGTATTCGACGAATACCGAATTTTGAACAAAATTGTCGACGAGCAATTACGTAAGAATCATTACTCTTAAAAAATGTATCCACAACGAACGCGCGATGCTCACTCGAACACTGCGACATCGTGACTAACAAATCCGCACAATCGATAATTGCAACGGCGCCACCCTCCCTCCGCACCGTTTGACATAATGGTATTTAAAAATATAAATTTGCCACCAAACATCCTGTATACGTATACCAGAACCTCAAAAGATCGAAATATTGTGAAATCACGATTTTCAAAAATTGGGCTAAACTCAGTAACTTCCTATAGGGGGAAGTTAAGTATTACCTCATTTATTTGTTCACAAAATTTCAGCATTACAACTCGAAGTAATTCGAAGTTACATACATATGTATGTATGTATATATATCAACCAATAATATGATATCAGCTAACATTTTGAAAAACTCAGGTCAAGTTTTCTCTTTAGGTTGGAACAAAGCAGCGATATGTACATGCATGTCTATTAGATCGGATCGATTCCCATAACAAAAACTGTCACCCTCTAAGATGACAACAAATGTTTCAATGACAACTACGAAAAAGCAAACAGTTGTTATTTTTTCTGTCACGCCTTAAAATACAGCCCATTTAGTCAATGGTTCTGATCAGCTACAATTCCATCCTTGATGGCCTTAAAAAAATTTTAGGTAAGGCTTCTAACATCGAGAATATTTCACCCTCTGAAATCACCAATTTTTCCCAAACAATAAGAAAGAACAATTAAAATTATATATGCAGTTCAAGCTTTTTAAAATATTAATTTTTGGAATCACAATTCTACCGTCCTAAGGGGTAACTGTAACAACTTTTTTTCAACTCAGTCTTATTGTCTACATATTTGGGGCATTCAAAGTGTCATAATATTTTAAATTATTTTAATATACATATGTAATTGGTTTTTTCTGCCAAACAAAAATTTTAAAATATAAGACTACCGTTTGAATCCCCCAATTATTTATGATTCAATCATACTCGTAAGTACTCAAGTGTTAAAGTATAAACATTATTTTATCAATGTGTCTAATACAGCACGTACAATGATAACAGTCAAATTTTTTAATGTCTAGGTATTATTTTTTTTAAAGAATTTTTAAGGAATAATGCAATAAAATTCAAATTAAAGTGAAAATTGCAATTGTATATTAGATTAGATAATGTTACGAAAGTTTCTTCAGATAAAAAGCATTAAACAAACACTACTGATCATAATAATAGCAGTCAGTTAGCTGGAAGTGTTAAACTGGTAGTTTTAAACTGTTGTTAAAAGATTTTACAGTAGTACGAGTATACGTTCCAAAAACTTTAGATAAAGTTATTTTTTAGAATCCTCATACGATTAATTCCGCATCATTAACCCAAAAGTTCCATTTTTTGAGTTATAACGTTGTTTGTGTGTATAAATAAGTATATACTTAATTTCCTTAACGCGGTTAAAACGATTATTTAATTGTTATATTTTTTCATAATTTGGCAATGAACACTAAATAGACTTTTACTTTTGTTTTCTAATGTTTGGTTAAATGCCTTTTGCTTTTATATATCTATGTATGTATGTATGTATGTAGGTATATGTATGTATTTTACCTTCAATCATGACTAATTAAAAAAATTAACAATTAAATAACGAATGATAGATAATAAATACATAAATAAGTTCTTAACATTTGTTATATTAAAAGTTCATAATTTTTTTTCAAATAAATAATCAATTTAACGGCTCAGCGAATTGTTTAGCCTACATATAAAACTGTTTGAATTGAATTATTTTAAATAAAATTTAAATTACTTTTTTGCAACTCGAAATGTATTTTGATAAATAAGTGAACATTTTCATCAATCAATTAATAACTTCCTGATAAATAAAATTTTCTAAAAAGAGAAATATTGTTAACAACATTTGTACATGTACATATGTATATACAGTGTTGTTTACAATTATAGCGCTACTATAAATAATTCTATACCACTTTGCCTTATGGTAGAATTAGTCGATTTGTATCGTGAGTTGACAGATCAGCTGAAAAATTCTGTAACATAAATAAAACCTAAACGCCTATCACGACTCGCTTTGTCTTCCTATTCATATCCAGTAGCAGTTTGGATCTTCCTGAGTCAAGTTTTGGCTACATAGCTCTCGAGACTCTACAACTCTCTCTACTTCGCCATGAACGGTTGGTCCTGCTCTTCACCCAGTTACTGAGTTCTCTGTAGTAATGACCTATTGGTACTTTCAGCGATCTGTCACACATTTCCTCATCTAACGCCGACCCTATTCTTCCCAGCTCATCGGTAATTTCATTTTCCTCAACACTGCTGTGGCCAGGAACCCAACATAGTCTCAAACTATGTTTGTCCATGAGCAAGTTGAGGGCTCTCCTACAGTCACTAACAAGTTTCGATTTGACATTGTGTCCCTTTAAAGCTTTTAGCGCTGCCTGACTGTCGACGTAGAAGGTTGCCTTTTCACCTTCAGCTACATTTTTGGCCACTAGTTCCGTGTCCCTGAGGATCGCCAAGATCTCAGCTTGAAAAACGCTGCATTCATTTGGCAGCCTGAAAGAACTACGAATGCTCGTTCCTAAGATATAGATACCAGCAACTGTGCCTTCCCCTATTTTTGGCCCATCTGTAAAGACTGCACTACCCTCATATAGCTTATGGGAATTGATCCAATAGTCCTTATCCGGAATTTCCAGTGAGAGTGTTCTAATAAAATCAATTTCAACGACCTTATAGTCCGTGAACCCAGGGATTACGGATCCCTGATGACTAAAACTGATCTCATTTAAGATTAATGTATGACCTGCTATTCCTGTCTTCATTTGCTAAGCAGTCTAAGGAGACTTCCACACAAAGTCCTGTATAAGATACTACACAACCATAGGAAATAACCGGTCTGACAACCGATGTGTAAATCCATTTGCCCAGACCCCAGTTCCTTCCTATGGAGTTCTTGCATGCGTAGTAGGCATTGGCCACTTCCTTTAGACTCTAAAGGTGTTAAATCACAAGGTCTCGGTAGCCAATTGTGATCGTCTATTCGAGAAATAACACGGTCAGGAGGCTTTTCAAGCAAAAGAGCTTTTGTATGGTTACTTGCATTTTTTGCGAACTGTTCTTTTCTAACCGATATCGTATACAATTTCGAGAACTTCTTCAGACTTCCTTCTGTATGGAAAATGACCCAATTATTTCAATTTTAGGTTCTTCACCTTAAAACACACCAACTTATGTACATACATACATACATATGTATATGTATGAGTATAACTGTTGTGTGCATTTAAGGTTCATTGATATTAAATGCAACCAACCATCTGCCATATTCCAGCTTGTGCGAATATTCTTTATGCAAACGTGATAATGATTCATAAACAAATCTGTTGGAACGCTAAAATTTGCAAAAAGCTCTCATGTGCTTTCATATATTTATAACCGGGGATCTACTACACATGCACATGCAAATAAAAGACAGAAATTGATAGAGTATTTTTTACGTCACAAATATGTATGTATGTGTGTGTGTGTATGTGCATGCAATAAAAACGAGTTGTTTGAATGTATCAAAAAAATCTAAACGTTCAATTCGCGTGACTTACGAATTTTTTAAGAAGAAAAAGTTCGTTTCGTAGGATTGTTTACAAAATAAAATTTGTGTATGTATTTGGTTTGGCTTTAAATTTTAAAGTTTAAAACGTTTGAATGCCAATCTAGTTTAAGGTTAAACAGGAAAAGCTTTTTGGCATGGCTTTTGTTCAAAACCTCTGTAGTTTGTTTGGATATACGAGTACAACTTTGAAATGCGATTAATAAGTAGATAACGACATATCGTTACCTTAATATAGAAAGGCCCTAACTCATTTTTTATAGCAAGATTTTCGCATTTTTCGATACATTAGAAGTGCTTCTATTGCAATATAAAAAAAACTGGATTGCAAAAATATATTGAGTTAGGGCCTTTCGATATTAAGGTAACGATATGTTTACATGTGTGTAGGTAAGAACGTATGTATATAAATGTGTGTATGTGCTTTGTTTTTAATATCTTGCAAACGAGAACGATAATCATTTTTAAATCAAGAGTCAGAGCGTGCGGTCGATTAAAAGGAATTATCTTGACTAACTAAAAAGGCGCATTTAAATAAATTTTTTTCACTTTTTCGAAGAATTTTTATAAATACGACTCAAGTGCTTTTATTAATTGTCTGTGATAAACAATAAGCAAAGGTTTTTAAATTCTTTATAAATGTTAAAATAGTGTTCCTAATTGTTTTTATAAAAAAAGTATTTTCGTTTCGTGATTAAACAAAAAATGTCGTGTAATAATTATGATGGTAAGAAATTAAAAGATAAGAAATAGATAGGCAGCTATTTCCGATTTGCTATCAAAATAAATGGCTCTACCTATTAATATTGATTAATGAATTGGAGTTTACTACTGTGTTTAACTCAACAAGTGTCTAGATAACATAGTCTGTAATAGTGAAAAATTCTTTCCGGTCCTCTTGACGTAGTACAAAGAAAAACTTCAAAGGTGTGATATTTTTTTCTATAAATTCGGTTAAAGATAAGTTGTTTTGTGAAACATGTGTGGCCAAATCTAAAGCAACAAAAGAACCGGCATAAAGTTATTGGCGGCAAAATTTAAACCAGTGTTTAAAAAAAACTTACGTCGAAGTAGCAAAAGTCATAAAATTTTTACTTTTCGCTGCTTTGGCTTTTTCCAACTGTTTAAAATGTGCTTGTGAAAATAAACGACAGTCGCAGTCGAAGCAGAAAACAAACTATGAACAATTGCGCAGTACTTTCAACAGTCGACGATTTTAAAAGATTGAATTTGATTTGCTTTTGGTCATGCCAGCCATACACTACACAAGTTCAGTGCTCAAGTCTGACACTGCGTAAACTAAGCTTGTGACACACACTATACAAGTAAACTGTGCAGTTTTTTTTTATAAATAATTATAAAAAAGTATAATTCTTGGAACTCTGTCCAGAATATTTTTTCTGCGCTCATTTCCTGTTTTGAACTCTTAAAAAATCACGACACAACTGAGCGTTTGCAACATAATACACTACACAAATTCACTGTACAGTTTTACAAACTTGAGCAAATATCAAAATCGTTTTGATATTTACTCAGTTCACTGCGTAAATAGTAGAACCACCCCCAATACACTACACAAACGCACTGTACAGTGCCACACTTGTGCAGTGAACTTGTGTAATGTATGGGCGCCATTAGTTTTGCTAGTAAACGCATAAGCAGCCAGCATGTTTTTGTAAGTACCAAACAGTCACAGTCGAAGAAGCGAAAGCTCTTGCTTTTAGAAGCTTTCTGCGGGTCAAGTCAACTATTTTGTGGTGTTTTTCATGTTGTTGTTGTTTTTGCACATCATAAAAGAAGCAGAAACAAAAACCACTCTACTGCGATTGCTTAAAACTTCTAAAATCAAGAGTTTTTGCTTTTTCGACTGTGACTGTTTGGTACTTCCAAAAGCATACAGACTGCTTATGCTTTTACTAGTGAAACTAACAAAAAGCAACAGCAAATCAAATTCAAACTTTTCAAATCGTTAACTGCTGAACATACTGCGCAATTGGCCATAAATCGTTTTGTGATTTTGCTTTGACTCAAACTGTTATATTTTTCAAAAGCGAAATCAGAAGAAAAATTAAATGAAATGAAAATCATTTCAGTTTTTTAAAAACTGATTTAAACAAAATATTTATTCCAAAAATAAAACCGAAGTATCCAAAGAGAGAGCGAGAGAGGACTTAAAATGAAAACGTATTAGTGCTGTTTCAGCCGCTTAAAAGATATCCCATATTTTATATGTAGATGTGTTCTGTTTGACTTTGTAGCTCCCAAAGTTCTAGAACGATTTTTATTTGTTATTTTTTTCGTTTGAAAGGTGACGATCTAATATAATATAATATCTTCCAGGCGTTTGGAAGCTATCATTAAGTTTCTCTTCGGGAATTTTTTTAAAATTTTAATCAGAAATAATTTCTTAATCGGGATTAAGTAATTTCCAATCTTATTGAATGAAATATTTCTATTAATTAATGTGAGTTTCTAAAGAAGAGAAGATAAATTAAACTAGACTTTCTTAGGTGGCGGAAATATCGATATTTTTCTGTGCAGCCACGCACTTCATCAGCACCCCTGTCTATCTACTGGGGTAGAGATTATTAGCTATTTAATGCAAATTTTCAATGATTTTTTTAATTTTTGTTATTTATACATATGTATTTCAGTTTTCAACACAATATCTTTGGACAGATTAATTTTGAATGCACAAGAAGATGTCTTCTGCACATCGGCCGCACAAGCACAAAGTAATAGACATTCCTTAATTTTTGGAATGAATCTATTTAATCATGTAGTCATTGTGGTATTAACACTTGCCATGGCCTATAAATGTTGGCTGTTGGAATTTAAAAAGACTGCATTGCACGCACATTTGTGTACAGTAGGAGTAAGTATGCTTGAATTTATATTTAAATAAAAGTTTTTAATTTATTTCAATCCAAACAGTTTGTGCTTTTAATGGCCGAAGGCATGATGGTGCGTTATCAGGGTAATTTTTTCCTCATTCAGTACTTGCAACCGTCCACGAAAAATATAATACATGGACTTTTACAATCTGTGGGCGGTTCTTTGGGCATTGGCGGTACATTACAAAAGTACTGGGGAAAAGAGACGCATTTCAAATCGATTCATGCTAAATTAGGTAAGACTGACGAAATAGTAAATGAAATAGTTAAATGAAAATATTATTGTTTTTTTTTGTGGCAGGTCTAATTGCGTGTATCTTATGTGCTGTTAATTTAGTGACAGGCCTCGTGAGCCTCTTCTTCCCTGCTGCACTGGGTGCAATCCGTTTATTTCATGGAATTTTAGGCTTAGCCACCTTTATTATTGGCATGTTGGCTCAATTTTATGGTTATGAGACTGGCTTCTTTAATCGTAACTTCACCAACAAAAAAATGTATAAATTTTTTACGATTGTGATTTTAGCTTTAAGTACAATAGGACCATTAAAATTAGTGCTTTTTAAATTAAATAAATTAATTTTTAGTGAATCTCTATGAAATTATGATTAATTTTATTTATAATTATTGTCATAGTTAATTTAAGAAATTTGTTAATTATTTATTTAGAAATAAAAGTATGTATTGTAAATAATGTAAAATACTTCTTTTTTATTTCGTAGCTTTGAGATAAATACATATAAGAAACAACTTTAGGAATTCATGTTTATGCATGCAGACATGTTTGGTTTTGGTATTTGAACAATGCATGAGAGAAATGTTAATGGTAATCTGTGAAAAACAGGTTTTGCAAAATGTGTATTTTACTTAATTCGCTAAAGTTAAATTCAATCGCTAAATGCTGAACAAGTACAAAATTAAACATTTTTGGCGACATTTCGGTGGATTAAATTTTTAAGCCATTGCCTGATTTAGCAATCCATGTTCGAAAATTGCATTCTTAGCCGAAAACCAATAAATCGACTTTAAATTTTTTTTTAGCGATGGAGCTTTATGTTCCTATTACGGTTAACGACTCAACTGAGTTGAACTGAAACTGAAACAACTTAACTGTTTTCTTTGAATTATGAATTACAACTAAAATCACTAGTGATTTGAAAAACTGTGATATTCAGAACATGCCTGTATGACTCAACAATCAATTTAGTTGTAAATCATAATAGGAGCCTTTTTTTAATGAAAGCATTAAAGAAATATGTATAATCGTTACCTTAATGTAGAAAGGCCCTAATTCATTATTTTTTTGAAATAATTTTTTTTTATATTTCGATAGAAGGACATCTAATGTATCGAAAAATGCAAAAATCGCGATTTCCAAAAAAAATAAAATATGTAGCGAGTCAGGGCCTTTCGATATTAAGGTAACGATATGCAACTCGGCATTTCTTATATAAATTTCCGAATTGTTGGGTAAATTTTTATGATGGAAATTTAAATTTTTTTCTGAAAACTATGTACATATGTATTTTTTATGTACAAAAAATGGAATTTTGTGTGTCTGTGTTGTAGTTTGTGCAAAAATTTCATACAAAAGTCGCGTTTACTAAACTCTTGAAAGCAAAATAAAATTTTCTTTTTCCATTAAGTTGTGTTTAAATTGAAAACTTTGAACTAGTTTTTTTTTGGAGTTATGACGTTGTTTTTTAGAATTACTGAAATCGTATCGTGCTGTTGTGTGTCAGCTGACAAAATCTGTAACATTTAATAAGCATGTTGATGCTTATTCAAAATGTGTCTGCAACGTTCTAATCTATTTTCTGTAGATTTTTACGCAGCAAACGTCAACTTCTGGGTTACATACATACACACGTATAAAAGCAAAGAGAAACGCAATAACAGCGGACACATTTGTTGGCAGCCTCACGTTTTTACTAACTAATATCTATACTTAAGGCTCAGTTAGCCGACTGTAATGCAATGTAACTGTAATGTAGGAAACAGCTGATCGATATTCTTATGTGCAAAGTAGCTTACGCTACATTACATCTCTATAACCATTTTCATTATTTTTCACATAACAATATCGATCAGCTGTTTCCTACCGTTGCAGTTACACTTCGTTACTGTCGGCTAACTGAGCCTTGTGCCTTTAAACGATACGACAACTTCAAAAGTAAGATGATACGATTTGACTTACGAAACCATGAGCGATATGTTCATCACAAACCATATATCTTGATGTTAGATTACGTAGAATTTTTAATTTACTTCTTTCTGCAGAAACTGAAATTTTCACTTAAAAAACTATACAACTCTGTGGTTTTGTATAATACACACATTTATTTCGCTTTATATGACGAGTGCTATACAGCTGTATTCTATGGCTGTAGCAATAAGTTTACTCATACATACATATATTGCGGATGTTAATTATATCATACTTGACTACAAACTAATTACATACATACATATAATATTGTGAATAATGAATAAAAAAAATCCCGGGGGTCTAATAACTCTGGCATTCGAAACGCAAGAAAAGGCTTTCGTATTTGTATGTTAAAAACACACAAATTCGAAAGCATTTCTTTCGTTTCGAATTACATAGTATATCCCCTGATATTACGAATAAGTAAAAGTCGTAACAGCCCATTCATAGAATCTAATGTGTATTGATTTAGCAGCGTTTTTTTCTGGATAATTCGATTTTTTATTTAGATGAAAGAAATTAAAAAATTTCCGATCAAAAACTAAATTAACCAATTCAGTAAACATTAATTTATACTTTTGATAGTTCAAAATTATTTTTCTACATTTTTCTAGCAATTACCAAAAAAAAACAATTCGTTAACCAGTGTTATTTTGCATAAAAAAATAAACCGTTTTCGAAAGTAGTTGAAACTGCAATTACGTTTTCTGTATAAATCCCTTAACAAACTCTATGAATAGACTGCAGAAAATAAAAGAAATATATACTACGTACTACAATAAAGTGTAAGAAGCTGCTTCCCTTAAGACAAGCAAGCAATAATGTCATAGATTATTGAAAAATATACATATAATGAAAAGAGCACGAGAAAAAGCGCTCTAGATTATATCAATTAAAAAGAGATATATGAACGCATAATATAGTATTTTAACGGCTGCCACCACGCTGAGCAACTGACATGAGATCCAAAGCTTCAGATATGTTGCCGTTAACACTTTCCAATAGTTGTGTTAACCAAGCTCCTTCATTACTGAAACCCATTGACATCATGGCATGAACAGCATTGTTAATGCGTTGATCTTGTTGAAAGAATGGAAATTAAATTATATGTCTACATAGTACATTTGTAAAACACATTATTACATACCAGCATGGTAAACGGGGACAGCACGTTTTTCCTCGACCTTATCAGGTGTGGTTGAGGTCGAAGTTGAAGTAGTAACTACTGGTTCGCTAGCAGTAGTCATCTTGTCGACACAATCAGTAGTAGTTTCCACAGATTTCATGGAATTCTTTGTAGCTTCCTCAGCAATATGAGCCTTAAGATCTGCACTTAGCTGAGCAAAATCGACAACATTTGATTTATCCAATGACTGCGGTGGTGTAGTCTGCGATGATGAAGCTGTTGTTGACAATTTGGTCGGAGACGGAGAAGGAGTAGTGGAATTTTCTTTTTTGGGAACATATATTTTGACAAACGGTTCAGTAGAGCTTTCATTTTCGCTGTCACTACCTAAATCAATTACTTCAACATGGGATGCATTATTGCTACCAGTTTCATTTTCATTTGTTTTCTCTTGATTTGAGTTTATGGACGTCTCTTCGTCAGATTTTTTTTCAGAGTCCAAGTTGAAACTGGATGAAACCGATGATTTAGTAGAAGTCACGGAATCTTTTCGTAAATTAGAAGAAGTCTGGTTTTGGCCAGCTTCGTTAGTTTCCAAGGGATCCAACATTTTAGCAAACATATCGCTAAAGTTATTCAAAATTTGTATGCCAGTTTTCATGTATTGGGGATCCAAAAATTGAGCAAGACTTTCCAAAGATGGTGATTGAAAAACGGGAACAGTATTTGCCTGCGGTTCGGAATCACAAGGTGATGTTGTAGCATCAACCTTATTAAAAATAAGATAACAATTATTTCACTTTTAATAGTTATAATTTCTATATCAGAAATTTATCTTAAATTTGATATTAAATATTATAAAAGTTTTTAAAAAATGTTTTTTTAATGAAAACTTTTAAGAAGACTTTAAATCTTTAATAAAACAATAAATAGGGTATTTTTAATTCTGATAATTTTTCATACAATTTTCAAATATTTAGAAACACCTGGTTTTTGTAAATGATAAAAAAAGTTTTGAAAATTCTCTTACCTTTTCTTTAGTTGCCGCCTCCTTTTCTTTCTCATCACATCCAGTTGCTGTAGAATGTGTTGAGGCGGATGAGCAAGCAGAACCTGCCATATTATCAGCAAAATTTTTTGCGGCTTTGAATGCCGTTTCATGGGCAACTTTAGCAGCTATTTCAGCTGCTTTAGCAGCTGTGTCATGAGCTTGTTGTGCGGCCTCTTGAGCGGCAGTTGATGCTGATGCAGCTGCTGCTACTGCTGCTACTATAGGATTCTCTACATTTGACGTAAATGATTTAGTATTTGTTTGCGAACCATTACTGGACGTAGTGGTCTTAGGTGAACTTGAAGCCTCACCCATGGCATGAGCTGCCGCAGCACAACCACCTCCTTCAGCCAAATCATTCATCATTTCATACAAATGCGAAAAGAAATTGTTGCGATTATGACGACGATGATGCCTGCGACCATGATGACGATCTTTACCTTTTGGTGACGATGATTGCTCCCCATTTTCACCAGCTGTGGAATTTGGAACTTCAGCATCATCATCAATTGCAACAGATAAACCATTCTTAACATAGGGGCATGATGTTTTGGAGCGATTGCTATGTTTCCGTCCGGAAGCACGTCCAGTTACGTAGGCCTCAACAACGCTTGGACAGTTATTAGTGGGCATACGTACCATCATATGCTCAGAATGGATATGTTTTGATTCGCAATTTTGACATAAGTCATAGTTGGGACATTGAATACATTTATAGCGGAATCCCATAATAGGAGACATTAGACAAGAGTCACATTCTACGTGATCGTGAACGGCAAAATCGTAAGAACCAGCAGCTGGTGGTATATTGGGCTTTTTGGATGAAGTAGGTGTTGATGTTTCCGGCCCGACAATTGGTGTTTCAATGGTCATTCCAACCGGAGCAATTTGCATATGTTGGCGGTTAGAACATTTGCCCATAAAAATATCATAATCGCATTGATTGACAATTTCGATTTCATCGCCATCCTCATCTGAAAAATAGATACAATTTCATGTTACAACTTCTTTTTCATAATATTTTTAAATGAGACTTTAATTTTAATATTATAGAATTAGGGAACAGTTTTATGAGGGCTTTAAAATCTACCAACTAAGAATTGGTAAAGAAACACTTTTGTATAGACATTCAATTCACCATTCACCAAATGCATATACATACATACATATGTACATACATAGATGTGATGATATTACGTATAACCAAGTAGGTAAATAAATGAATTATTGTCATACTGAGTTATTTAGTCAGGTATCTAACTGTGATGTGGCCCTATTTCATCTGATAACTTTGCTTTGTATCTGACTTCTTTTTGTTTAGGTTAAAGTACAATTATCATGGCTATTTTGACTTTCTTTCTTTTCACACATCTCTGGTCCCCTTATTCTGTAACTCGCTGAAGCCAAATCTCAATCGCTAAAAATCTATTAAGTCGATTTTCGGCTAAATAGATGTATGGCTTAAAAATTTATTTAACTCGTCGTCAAAAATCTTGAATTTTGTATTTGTTCAGCATTTCAGCGATAGGATTTAGCTTTAGCGGATTATGGAATAAGGGAGCTGGTTGTTGTAATGTTGCATTCCTTGTGCAGTCACTTAGTATACATATGTACATACATACATAATTACGACATGGGCAGGTTGTTGTTTTCTTGTCTTTATATGTACATATCTTCATGTGAGAACTTAAGTGTCCAATATCCAATAGCAAAGTGTGGAGTATTGGACACTTAACATGACGATATGTAAATGGAATCCTAACAAAACAAATTTATCTACAAAACCAAACTGGCACTGTTATCACTAATATTTGCATACATACAAGTTGCAACCTGTTTCTTGAAATGCGAAAGATACCTATGAATGTACCTACCTATTTTATTTTTTTGCTTTAAAAGTATATATGTACATACACATGTACATACATACCTATGTTCATGTGTAAATATTCCAAAACAATTTCTGTGGAAGTAATTTTTGTATAAATCATAATAATAGGTACATATCGTTGGTCTCAGGTAATATTCATAATGTAACTTTTTTGTGAAACTGCTTCTAAAAGCGTTATTTTCTACACTATTGAGGATTTTTGGTGGGAAATGTATTGAAATCGCTGAAAAACTCAATACCGTAAAAAACACGATTTAAGGTCTTTCTCCTTGAGACCATCGATATGTAGTGTGTATATGATTTGTAATGCGTCATCAAATTAGTACCTACATACATACATACATTTACTCAAAAAACGTCATAACTCAAAAAATGGAATTTTTGAGTTAGTGATGCAGAACTAAGCCTCATATCGTTCTACATATTGTGTAAAAATATCACAAATATCTTGTTTACTCAACTCTTCAGGGAAAAATTAAATTTTCTTTTTTCATTAAGTTGTGTGTAAATTGAAAACTTCAAACTCGTTTGCTGGCAAACTGGTTTTTTTCAAGTTATGACTTTATTTGATAAATTAAACATTTATATTTTGTTTGTTTTTTTATTTCGTCATATGTTAGTTTTTCTCACCAACGCATATGGCAACGCTTATTTAACTTTCTCATTAAATGAAAAAAATGCATTTTGTAATCTCTGAAGTTATACATACATATTAGTGATGCACGAACATTCGTATTCGAATTGCCGATATTCGCATTCGCCAAATTCAGGCGAATACGAATATTTTTCCAAATTCCAAATTAAACAAATAAATGCATAAATAATAAACGAAATTTATATAAATGGCTAAAAATATTAGTTTGTACAAATCCATTAAATTTTTTATAGAACGACCATTAAAATTTTGGGGAGTTTTTATGAACTTTAAAGTACGCCAACAGGTGTATAAAGTTATTTATATTATATTATATATATTTATATAGTTATATTTCTCATATTGCAATCGTAACTATATAGAACCCCAATTTAATGTCTATAAATTTCAGATATGTATAATATTCGTATTCGTGAATGTCGTTTCAAATATTCGTATTCGAGAATATCAAAAATTGACATTCGGCACATCACTAATACATATATAAATATATACAAATCAGCGTTGCCACACATATATTTTTTTTACCAAACATAAAACTACCAATGATTGCTTCACCTATTTATTTATTTTTCTTGATAGGTACGAAACAAATTCATTCATCAAATCATATTAAGCATATGAAATAAAACAAAACGATTCATTCAAGCAAACTATTTTATTAACCTAAATTTTAGTACTGCTATCCTGCGTAATCGTTACATTTTTAAGAAAATTCCATTAACGGATTGTACGAAATTTTTTTAGACTACAACTCACTAATTCAAAATTGTATTTTCTTAAAATTCGTACGATTATTGAGTAAAGGTGAAGTTACAAAGTAGACGGTAATGAATTTAGCAATCTATATATGTATATCATGTGTAAAAGTTGAAAGTTGACCAACTTTTGCGCATAAGAAGTGTTGCGAACGTTGGTTGCAACTTACTTTATGAAAACACACTTTTTAAATTTTTTTAATTGTAAACGAAAGAAAATGTTCTCTTTATTTTTTTTCAAATCTGAATTAAGTTGGCGGAATATATTAGCAAACTGCCAGGTTCAACTAAAAAAAAATATTCAGATTACAGTTCTCGATTTATATTTTAACATTTTAAATGAAATTAGACCTCTTGAAGTCTGCAATGCAACGGTTGTTATGAACCTTCAGATTAAATCCTTACAAATGCCATCATTATGTAACAATACAAACTTTGAGTTCTTGTACACGATGGAAAAAATATATCAAGGCGGCAACTCTTATGCCCACAAATCATGTGTATATTTATATATATATAAATTTTACATATATAGACAAGTATTTATGTAATGTGAATGGTATACATACATATAAATATTTTGGAATCTACGCATTATCTTTGTTTTCATGGATAAACAGCTGTGTTCATATCTGTATGTGTGTATGTACATATGTATATCGAATGTTTTCAAAAACAACATCGAAGTTAATTTTAGTTTTTTTTTTGCTTAAAAAAAGAGTTCACCACAAAATAGACAAGAAACTTACACAAGTATTGTGTAAATTTATCGTCCATTTTATATTCCAGAATAAACTATATCAACGTTTTTCTTGAAATTATCGACAGACATACATACGTTACATGTACAGAGATAGTATGTATCTACAAATATAGATATGTACTTACTATGCCACAAAAAATATGTTAATAAATTTTAATCATAAATTACCTATCCAATATGTACGAATTTCGCAACGGGGTTGCTGGCGTTCCTCGAATAAACATAATTCAACTTCTTTCTTCAAGACATGGAAAGTTGGTGAAGGCATCTTTATGTATGCGTTCAATTTTTTGGTACCCAAATGGTAGGTAATCTTAAGGAATTGATGACTCATTGTCGCTTTTTTTCTTGTGTACAATTATATATTATTTTCAATTAATATGTAGTGAAAAATTATTTATTCGGTTTTGTAATAATTTTCCTTTAAAATATTTACTTCACAAAATGTCCGCCTTTGTTCTGGTTTATCGATGAACTAAATTACAATTCGTGTATTGTCGATGTTTTTATATGTGAAATATTAGACGACTCTACGACGAAGACGCAATAATTGATACTACAACCTGCAAATACCACTTTCTCTTTAATTTTTCTTGACGTGTTCTCTGTATTTTAAATTATTCTTGATTATTCTTTCAATTTTGTGCAAATTCACTTCAAAATATCGTTTAATCACGGTTTGTTTTTGTTTACTGAAAATAAAAGGCTGAGTTGCAAAATTTTTGTTGTGAAATCGATTGTACTCAAAAATGGAGTTGCCATAATATTGCCAGATGTACATACATGATGATGAGCAGATATGCTGAATAAGGGCGTACCAGACTACTGAAAGCTAAGTGCTAAATAGGGATGCCGTATGTGTATGGAACTTAATGGGATTGTGGGATTTATTTTGATTAAAACACTTTTTAAAACTTTTGAGCATTTTTGTAATATACAAATATTACAAATTGATACTTAAAAGTAAAGTAATTTCATTAGTTTTACATAAATAATCCATATAAAGATGAATTATGAAACGTGTTTGGTGATGCTTGTTGAAAAGTTGGCAGCACTACTGATTATTTAAGAGCCTGAAAATAGACTTCAACATTTGATTTTTATAGCAATTACTATTAGAATAAGTTACCAACAACGTTACATTTTAAACTTTGTGTTTTTTGCTCTTCCCTTCGTGTTATTTAAATGATAAACACAAACCAACTGCACTTTCTTTCCACAGAATAAGTTTATTTGAAAGAATTTAAATGATGTTGATGTGATAAAAATACATTTGAATTTTCTAACACTTTGGCAATTTTTCATTGAATTTTGTTACGTATGGTAGAGTTAGTATAAACAATTGTAAGATAAATTGTATTTAATTTATTTAAATTAATTTTGTATGTATGCACATATAAATAATTAACGTTTTTCGTCTATGAAAAAAAAAAATAAAATAAAATGTTTATGTTGCAAAATGAGCAAATAATAAAATTATAATTTCAAGTTAATAATTTTAGTCGTGCTTGAGATTTGTGAAGGGTTAATACATTTTTTCAAAGCGATCTATTGTTTCTAAGTTAGTTTATATTTTATAAAAATTTTTATTAATTTCAATTAAGCAGTAAACTTGTGCTGTTAAATATGATTTCGAATGTTATCAGGTTTGTAAATAATTTATTAATCATAAAAAATTATGAACATGTTGGCAAAAGTGAGGGCGTTTTGTGTTCTTTTGGAGATCAAGTAATTATAATAAAAATTAATTATGCAATAATTGAGCTGGAAAAAGTTATGACAAATAAAGAAAAGTGAAACAAATTTGCGTGCTAATAAAGCTTAATTTATTATTAATGACATCAAAACGAACTTGTAAATAAAAATTATCTTCATGGAGCTTCTCAAAATGATAATTTCTTACCCATAGTGAAAAAGTGATGTTATTGCTCATTCAGCAACAGTCTCGAGTTGCCTTAAACTTTCCGAATTGGGTGTTTTTTTTATTAATCTTAATACCGTTGTTACATAAGAAATACCAAAATTTCTTATTTGTTTAAAATTGAAATTAAGCATTGCGTAATAGCTCTTTAATTTAATGTTAATTTCGTTTGCTTTGTTAAAAAGCTTTTCTTTAATTCCAGATTGGTGTTAAAATGTCCCCACCCATTTGATAATTTGTATATCTGTGTATCTAATTCTAAAGGAAAAATTGCCCCAATTAGTTTATCTATTAATCCTATTCTTTTACATCATACCACAGTATTTGTTCATCATTTTCACTTTCGCACAAAGTATGATTTGAAAAATGGTTACAAATCGTTTTAGAGCAGAAAAAAGTTGCTCTAATTTAAATTTTTGTTCATTGTTAAGAAAAAGAACAATCAAACTGGAATGCAGTCAAGCTTAACTGATGTTCAAAAATGATGTCTGCTCTAAAAAAAATATAGAAAAAATGCTTGAACTGACTATGAATGATGTCAGGAAAGTGCTATAGTTACGGTTCCATTGTTAAACATAATTGTTAACTTGTTGCTTTCATTTCAAACTAATAGAAAAATTTTTAAAAATTATGGAAGCATTCAAGAGTTCTTAGTTGTTATATTAGAACATAATATAAATAATATTAATTTATTTTTTAATATAAAGCTCACTTACAAAAAGGTTTTCAAATAACTGAAGATAAATAGTTGTAAAAATTTTTAAAAATAGCTACTTAGATATCGAGTCATAACCGCCCAAAAAGCTTAAGCGACATATATTTTGAACTTGTTTTTTTTTGACGAAAATCGATTATTTACTTTAAAGATTTGGCTTGTTTTTATGGTTAAGCAATTGTCTATATGCATTTCGTTCCTGCTTTTGGAACTCATCAGTAGACTTGAAATAAATATACTTCGGTATTTCATATGTATGTATATCGATTATTTACGATCATAGATAATCAATTTTCGTTAACATATAATTAAGCTCGAATATCATGTCGCTTAAGCTTTTTTCCGCGGTTATAGCACGATATACATATTTTAAATTTTTTTATCGAGAGCTTAATTTAAGAATATTTTTAGGAATGAAAATTTTTAAAAGCTTATTTTCAAATTAAAGAATTTGGAAAGCTTTCGAATTTTTCACTAAACATTGTGGAAATAAATATGTAGGTATTTCTAGTATGTACAAGTTTTCAGAAAAAAAGTAATTTAGTGACTTAGGGCCTGGCCTGTTCATCTAAGTGCGAAGATAGATTCGATCAAATTTGAAAATATTGAAAGCAAAAAGATATTTTTATATTTTGTTGCTGTTTCAAATGTAAGTGTGCGACAAGTCGAACGTTGTCGATAGCGTGGGTCAGGGCCTTAATTAATTTTTAATTAATTTTAATTTAATTGAAATTTTATTACAGCTTCTCTGTTTGTAATATCTCGCGGGCTTTATCTCAATAAGCATTGCGCTTAAGAATTTTTCATAAATCATAAGCTTGCATAATTATGAATAAAATTTTTAATTATAATTAAATATGTTGTTTTCTTTGCTTCAGCTTGTGCTTGCTTTCCATGTCCATTACTCTCAGCTTGAATACAACACTTAGTTCAAAAGATACCAGAAGATACCAGAGTTTTGCAAAAGCTTTACAAGATATAAAAAGTTCAAACCTTCTCGATAATAGTAAAAGTTTAGACGAAACCAAGGTTTTATCTGCTAATTTAACAATTAAAAAGAATGCCAAAAAATCTGAAATTGCTTATGAATACGATGATGATTATGATGATTATGAGGGAGATGAAGAAGGCGGTTATGAGAGTGAAAATGGCACGGGCCGTAATAACACTAGACGAAGGCGCATATTTGTGATTAAAAGAGTTGGCATCACTTACGCCTGGGGCCGTTGGGAGAAATGGAGTAGATGTTCGAATTCTTGTGTGCAAATAAGAAAAAGGCAATGCATTAAAAGGTAAACTATTTAATTGATGTTATTTGTTTCCTATTAAAAAAAATAGCTTTATTATATTTTGTTCTTTCTTTCTTTTTTCTTAAAGAATACAAAATGCCAGCGACTCTGAAGCTGTAGAAATAACTT
Organism: Nowickia ferox; assembly: GCA_936439885.1. Taxonomy (NCBI): domain Eukaryota; kingdom Metazoa; phylum Arthropoda; class Insecta; order Diptera; family Tachinidae; genus Nowickia; species Nowickia ferox. The sequence continues at coordinate 7,915,703 of OW387026.1, forward strand.
TCTATCCCAGTTTAACTGACCAGACCACCGGCTGCTTTGGCATTATGAAAAAATACCGCCTGTGTAAAGATGAAAAATGCAAATTTACCAATAGGCAAATGCGTCATGAACAATGTTCCACCTACAATCTTCAGGCATTTAAGGGTAAATTCCATACCTATGAAGAGGAACATAATGAGTGCGTATTGTATTGCAAGCACATTGATTCCAATGCATTCATTAGCATGAATCAGTCGGTAACAGATGGGACACCTTGCGAAAAACCAGCCATTTATTATACACACCACTACAGGCGCAAGGCGGTTTGTGTGGAGGGTGTCTGCAAGGTATTTATTTATTTTTGATTTTTATTTTTTGCTTTCAAACGTTTGATGTATTTACGATCATTATTATAATGAGGCGAAATTTCATGATCACAATGATGTTGTTGTTTGTGAACAAGTGCTTAGTTATTGATTTAACTTTTCAAACCTTATTTAATATTTCGTATGATTCTTGTTAAATGTAATTTTTCCTTAAAAGCCAGCCATCCGTCTTTATAGTTTAATGCAGCCTATTTTTTGTTCTCTCACTTTGAAGTCTTAAGAAATAACACTGTGCTACAAAGTGCAAAAAAAAATTTTTTTACTAAAAAAAAACTATTACTTTACGTAACGAACGCTCTTTTCGGAGTTTTTATTGCAAAATTATTGAGTTGATTTTTATGCAACTCGCAACAAAGCTGCAGCTGCACATAAAAGAAGAAAGAAGTTTTATATTTAAAAAAAACTAAGACCAAGAGGGGAACAGGAGGCAATTTCTGCCTCACGTCCTGCCCAAACTATCAAAAGGCTTTTTATGAAATTAAAAACATCAGCTTGATATACGAGGACGGATCAATAAGTCCGTAACTTTTTAAATGAAACACAGTTTTTTTTTGCAAAACAAAAATTTATTTTTCAACATAATCTCCTTTTAACTCAATACACTTAGTCCAACGTTTCTCCAGTTTTTGTATCCCTTCCATAAAATAGGATTTTTCGAGTTCCTTAAAATAGGCATTTGTTTGGTCAATAATTTCATCGTTGGAGCTAAATCTCTTTCCACTGAGCCATTTCTTTAGGTTTGGAAATAGGAAGTAGTCACTAGGGGCTAAATCGTATTATTAAAATGAAAACTAGAACTAGGGAGGATATTTCTCACTCGCAACTTTTTATATCACATATACATTTGCGTCAAAAAGTAATTCCGAGCGGACAACGCCGCGGGAAGAGCTACTGAAAAGTTGCAGAATCATTTATTTTTATTTAAATAATTTTTTTTTGGAATATTATTTCACATATTTATTCTTTTACATTTTACTAGCTCTTACCCGCGGTTCTGCTCGCGTTGATCTATTTAAAAAGTACATAACAACCGATTTTTAAACTGGTTAAACAATCAAACCCGAAACGAAAATTACCCTAACCAGAGCCAAAAATGTGTTCTTCGTATGAAATACGTACCAAATATAAACAAACCGGTTCCGAACCGAACAAAATATATCCTATATTTGGCGATGGTAATGCAGCTTTCCATTGGTGAAAGAATTTTCAAAATCGTATGTGCGGTTTTAGCGTAGCAAAAAAGAAGAGAGGTGTCTTAGGACACCCGGTTATAGCTATGCTTCTTAGCTATATAGAACAAACTTAATGCGTTAAATAACCATGCAATAAAATTATATTATATGATGATGTCAAATTCGCCGCAAATATTTCAAAACGTTTCCATTTATTTTCCATTATTTTCTTTTCTAGTGGCTTACGATTAAATTAATGTATTGTATGTGCCCGGCGGCGGCTGTTAGCCGGCAAAACAAATTGTTTCGTTTATTTTCGTACTCTGCTTTTAAGTACAAAGAAATCAAAACAAAAATAAATTTATAACTGTAATAGTGTCGATTATTTTTTTTACGAAAATCATGTCTTAGCTCCTGTGTCGTTACATAAATAGCATAGCTATAACAAACAAACTCACTTTCACATTTATAATGTTAGTAAGGATTTAACTTGCCTTGTTCTATAAAATAATTGAAAAATACTGTACTTGAGCCTGCTTAAGAAATTATTTCTTGTTTAAATATTTTTTCACACCTAATTTTGTTTTAATGTAGATTTTTTTTGGATTGTAGCACAGTGTAGCTCATTTTACGTTCATTTTCATCATCACTGTACTAGTCAGAATCATTTAGTTAAAGCAGTTGAATTTTTTACTCCTTTCGTCTCTTCTAAATGCTGCTTTACCATAAGAAGGTGGCAATTGTTGCTGAATTACATAAATGATGATGATCATGAGATCATTTTTAAGGAGAAAAAAAAACAACTAATGATACACATTTGTGGGACTAAATAAGTGACGACCTGTCGACCTTTTACGAATGATTAAATATTGAATTTTCAAAATTAATCTTTGTTAATGGCAAAAAGGAAAGGGAAGATCAAAACGAGCACAAGAATTTTATAACTTTATCAACAACAAAAAATATATATACATATATATAACTTTTCGAATTTTTTTCTTTCGCAAAAGAACTTAATTTGAACGAATTTTATTTTTCATATTGTAAAAAATTATGCTTTTTTATTCGCAAATTTTAAAAATTATAATTTTTTTTAAATTAAAACTAAACTAAATATTCGAATTTATTTTATTTATTTATTTATTTATTTACTGAAAAAAAAAAGAATTTGCGTGCATAAAATTGTTTATTTGATATGAATTCATTGAATAACAGTGTTGCCAGCCAATTTGAATAAAAAATGGGTTTTATTATAATATATTGGGGGCTATTCTGGAATACGCGTCGAATTGGTGAAAGTTACATGCAAAACAAAAACAAAACTGAGTAAATGTAAAAAAAATTGTTTTTGTTTCGCATACAAAATTAAACGTTTTTAAATTCTCACGTTTATTTCATTTTAGAAATGTATTACAAACAAAAACAATTTTTGAAAATTTGTTTTTATTTTAATGTAAAGTTTCACTTTTTCGACACGTTTTCCAGAATAGCCCCCATTGTAATAAAATATTTAAGTTCATAGAACCAATAATCGCTTAACGGGGCTAAAATTACTTATTTAAATCACACAAAAACCGTGTTGCCAAATTTTAAATAAAAAAACCCAATAATATATTATTCGAGCAACAAAACTTTAATAAAGTATTTACCTTCACGCAACCGTTTATTTTACATATAATTATAAAAAAGCAGTGTTGCCAATTTAATAAAAAAAACAAGTTTCTTATTCGAATATTTAAAAACTTCAAAAATCATATGATTAAAAAAATTTTTTTTTCCTAAAACAGTGTTGCCCATTTAAAATTAAATATCTGTTTAATGCATTTTTTTGAACAATAAAAATTCTTATACCTGCAATAAATATTCTGCAGCTTGCAATAGATTTTCTGAAAATGACTGTTGCCAATTCAAATAAAAAGGTTTGTTTGATGCATTTTTCGAATAATAAAAGTTAATACAATAAAATTTTCAACTTCATAGCTGAATTAGTCATTTCTTCCTGGCAAAAGTGGCTTCCTGAAATCACTTAAAAACAGTGTTGCCAAATTTAAAATAAACTAAAACATATTATTCAAGTAACAGAAACCGAAATAAAATATTTAAATTAATTAAATGAAATTTATTCGAGGTGAAATCATGAAAAACAGTGTTGCCAATTTAAATTAAAATCCGATTTCTTGTTCTAACAATTAAAAGATAAGATATTGCAGAATGTTTAAGCCTGTGGTATACAAAAAATATTTTCAGAAAAAAAGTGTTGCCAGTTCATATGAAATGATCTACTAATGTATGAACCAAAAAATTATTTCATTGTTGTAGCATATTGAAGTCTGTGGAACAAGTAAATCGTTTATTTGGGTTGGAAATAATTTCTGGAAATCCCACAAAAGCAGTGTTGCCATATATTAAATTTTAAGAAAATCGACTAATGTGTTATATGAATAGCCAAAACTGTAACCAAATGCTTAAATTTATGTAATCGCTTATTCGTTATAAAAATCAAGTAAAAATCAAGTAAAAAATTGTACAATTCAAGATCGTAGAACGAGTAATCTTGGGAGATAAAAAGGCTATTTACCATGAAGTTGAACATTCAAATAGAAAAAAAAAACATTTACTGCTGTATTCATAAAAAATAATTTAAGTATACAAAACGTTTATTAAAAAAACTTCCATACAAAATACATTTTGTAAACCTTTTGGAAGCCAAAATATTTTTTTTTGAATACGGAACGATAAATACTTTTATAATAAAATATATTACTTCATGCAACAAGTAGTATTTTATTTGGTTGCCGAATTCTAATAACGGTACGGTCACATTTGGGCAAACATAAAGTTTCTATCACTTACTAATATTGAAAACAAAAACAAAATAAGAAAAAAAGCAAGCGAGAGAAACTTTCTTGTCGATATCGTAAGGGCAGGTCGTTAATTAAAAAAAACTATTTTTTGAACAATATTTTTTTTAATAAAATATTTAATTTCACAGAATGATAAACCATTTTTCAAGATAAAAAGGATTTTCTGAATATAGTTTATACATATTTTTTATATATTTCTATTGTTTAAAATTCATTAACAGTTTAATAAACAGTTTAATTACTCAAGCTTAAGTGGCAGTGGGTGTTTAACAAGACACTCTGGAGAGCCACTTATTGAACTCAAGTATGTATTTCAAAGCAACTTTTTTATTTCTCCAGCTAAAGAGAAAATACGCGGGCACAAATAAAACCAAATGAAATTTTCTTAAAATACAAAAAATAAAAATATTATGTATATATTTATGATTTAATCAGGCTAAAGTTCAATCGCTTTGTAAGCCAAATTACATGTGATAATTATTAATGAACAAATAACATCAAAGTTAGTTGTAAATATTCTGACAACACATAGTTGAACGGAACAGCCAGCCGTTTTCGAAGGCCACTAAACCTTCATCATCAGCGTTCTTCTGTGTTTGGTCCACTGTGTGTGGTGGCAGTTGATGTAGATTTCTGCCTTATATACGAAACTTTTCTGCAAATGGAATATGTGAATTGGTTTGATTTGGGGCCTTCATTACAAAAACACATTTCAGCAAATTGAAATACGATGAATCAAACCAATTCACATATTCCATTTGCAGAAAAGTTTCGTATATAAGGCAGAAATCTACATCAACTGACACCACACACAGTGGACCAAACACAGAAGAACGCTGATGATGAAGGTTTAGTGGCCTTCGAAAACGGCTGGCTGTTCCGTTCAACTATGTGTTGTCAGAATATTTACAACTAACTTTGATGTTATTTGTTCATTAATAATTATCACATGTAATTTGGCTTACAAAGCGATTGAACTTTAGCCTGATTAAATCATAAATATATAAATAAAATGAAAGTTCGAACAATAATAATTAAAATTAACTAAATAGATGGTCATGGGCCAGTGGCAAAAACTAAAAATAAAAATATACTTATAGTATCAAACCAAAAAAGTTTGTCTTAAGTAGAACAAAAATAAGCAAATTAATTAACATGTGCATAATTAGTAATGAAAAAACGACAATGGTAAGACTGTTGTAAATATAGTGATGGTAAATTTGGGGCCTTCATTACAAAAACACATTTCAGCAAATTGAAATACGATGAATCAAACCAATTCACATATTCCATTTGCAGAAAAGTTTCGTATATAAGGCAGAAATCTACATCAACTGACACCACACACAGTGGACCAAACACAGAAGAACGCTGATGATGAAGGTTTAGTGGCCTTCGAAAACGGCTGGCTGTTCCGTTCAACTATGTGTTGTCAGAATATTTACAACTAACTTTGATGTTATTTGTTCATTAATAATTATCACATGTAATTTGGCTTACAAAGCGATTGAACTTTAGCCTGATTAAATCATAAATATATAAATAAAATGAAAGTTCGAACAATAATAATTAAAATTAACTAAAAATATTATGAATAATATAAACCGATTTGAGCCAATTAATAAATATTAATGGCTTAATAAAGGATTTTTTAAGTAGGCTTCAATTTTAACGTAGTTTTGGAAAATTTAAGAAAATTTATTTTTTCAAGTGATTCTTTTCATAGTCATTGCACAGTGACACCGATCACAAAAATCGAGGCAACAATTAATAGGCAGATTTTGTGAAAACTCATTTCTAAACGTTTCAAATTTGTATGAAAAATAACGAAAATTCGTTTCGAAAAATATTTTATTCATACATATTTCAAAACGAAAAAATCATTTGTATTTACAAAATCTACCCTTAAATATCTTTTTAGTACAACAAACACTAAAAATTTTTCTGCGTATTACCGATTCTATTTCTCGAAGGTTTTGTTTCTATCAATTTCGCTTGGGGCTTAAATTTTTTGTGTGAAATTTTACTTAAAACTAATTTGGTTGATTTAACATATTTCAAAGCAGGGACCAAGAACAAGGGAAAATTTAAGAAAATTCTGAGTTATTGTATTCATATCTAAATTATTTGTATTGGATTTTAATAATTTTATTTTACTTTTACTTAATGTTGTTTGTTATGTACAGTCATGCAAAAGAAATCATAATATTAAATTATCTTTGACTCTGATTCAATTGTGCTGAATATGAAAATTTTTTTAAGGAAATCTTGGCTTGGTTAGGTAACAAAAGTCTAACCAAGTATATACACTGCAGATTCGGTTAATGCAACCAATAGAAATGTTTTGCTGTTGCGAAAACTGAGTTTGTTGCGAAAACCGAGTATGGCTGTTTTTTTTACTAAAAAGCTTATTTTAAACTAAATAAAAGGTTAATTAAAGAATCAAATGTTAACTTTTAAAATAAATGCATTTGCCACAAACTTCTTTAGTAGTTGGTCATTTTTTTTTTGAATTCTACATTCTGTTGATTTATTAATTTTGTATTTATTGCAAATAGTTTTCACAGATATGCCTTTTCCAAGTTTCTTCAGAATTTCGCACTTTTGCTTTATTGTAAGTTTAACAAATTTTGTTACTACAGGCTTCTGTTTATCTTACTGGAACAACCACTCGCAAGAAAATAATTTTTTAAACTACGTTGGTTTCAAAAACAGAAAAGTGTTAAATCAACATGATTTTTATACGCTAGCATAAGATTTCATACACAAAGGTTTATAGTTTTGAATTTATTTATAAAAAACTAAATTAAAAAAAAAAACGAAAGAGAGAATCTTAAATTTGTTTGCAAAGTTGCATTAATTGAGGTCTTGTTTTTTTTGAAAAGTTGCGTTAACAGGCTCACCAATGTTAAGAATTTGGGTGTTGCGCTTATCGAGGGTTGCGTTAACAGAATCTGCACTGTATATTGGACATATCGACAGATGGAGTGTTAATCATCATTAGATCTATTTTGTTTTTCCAAAAGAAACAATTTAAATTACACATGAAAAAAGGCAAAGTTGCATGACTTTTGTCATATATGTATGTAACTTGTCTTCAATATAGCCAACTTTATCGATTTTTACCATAGTGCTTACATTTTCACTGCCAATATTTAAAATCTCAACTCCATAATTATTGTTATCTTAAGATCACATATTTTGATTTCTTACCCACTGTGCAACGCTCTGAGAATTAGCTAAGACTTATGTATATTTTGAAATTGTGCTTTGTCGTGGCATCTTTTCGCCTTTCAATAATTGTTCATTATTTAGGCTTGAAAATATTATTTATGTTCAAATAAAATTTTTATAAAAATAAATCAAACAAAATATGTAGTTCTAAGAAAAACAGGCGAAGTATTAATAATATTAAAAGAAAGAAATCTTACTCCACAATAGTCGACTTCAAAGCAGCCCTACAGAATATATCCCGATAATACTCGTAAACCAATGATAGGTGCAGAAATTAATCGCATGCCAGCTTTTTTATATATTTGAAAATTGTCCTACAGCTCGTAATCTATTGAATATATCGAGCCATAACCGCCAAAAAAGCTTAACGGACACATTTTTTGCATGTCGATTTTTTTTGACGAAAATCGATTATTTACAACCGCAAATAAACAATTTTGTTCAGAAAATTAAATTCGAAAATCATGTCGCTTAAGCTTTTTTTGGCGGTTATGGCACGATATCTCAACAAAACTAGACACAAACATAGACGATAGAGAGTCTTGCATATATTCTGTAAATTCACGAACAAATCCTTAGGAATCTTTTCACAAAAAAAAAGAAAAAAATAATAAATACAGTGAAGATAAATATGCCAACGTTTTTTATATAATAATTTTTTGTTTGTTTGTCAGAAACAGCAGATACGTTATTATAGAAAAAAAGATAAGAGAGGTGTCTTACGACACCCGGTTATAGCTATATGCTGCTTAGTTATATAAAACAAATTTCATGTGTGAAATAACAATGCAATAAAATTTTATTACATATATGATGATGTCAAATTCTCTGCAAATATTTCAAAATGTTTCCATTTATTTCCCATTATTTTCTTTTATAGCGGCGTACGATTAAATTAATGTATTGTTTGTGGCCGGTGGCGGATGTTAGCCGGCTTACAGCCAATCGGCTGTGTTCTCTGGCTTGTGCTTATGTGCAAAACCAAAAAACACAAACAAATTGAGCAATCGTTCTCATTGTTTTTGTTTTATTTTTGTTTCACTCACTTCAAGGAACGAAACAAAACAAAATCAAACAATTTGTTTCTGCTTTAAGTACAAAGAAATCAAAACGAAAAAAATTTATAACTGCAATAGTGTCGATTATTTTTGTTACGAAAATCACTTCCTAACTTCTGTATCGCGCAATAAATAGCATAGCTATAAAAATAACTACTAAAATTTAGCAACAGATCGGCGCAGCGCAGAGCAGTAACAGAAAGTAGAGACTAATGAAGGCTTCATTTATCAGTAAACTTCAATCTAAGTTCAAAAAGCTTACAAAACTCCAATACTTATAGAAAAACTCCCAATAAATTCGTAAGACTTACTGTGCTTGTAGTTTTGTAATACTCAATAATTTATTTAAAGTTTTTCTATAAGCATTGGAAGCTTTTGTAAGCTTTTTTGCTACTAAGGTCTATTGCCTCAAGCCTAGTACTCTGTTCGAAGTTGTGAAAATTTTTCAGCAACATTGATTATTTCGCGTGAAAAATTTGACACGTAACAAGTACACACGTACAAGTGATAAAATAATCGTTTTTATTGGTTAGAAGTATGCAACATTGATCGACTTTTGTAAACATAAACATCAGCTGTCATTATTTCACGCGAAATAAATGCCAGCCACATTATTTTGCAGATTGCAAGAAAATGATGCCAGATTAATTTCATACATTTTCCACGAGTTGAACAGAGTAGAAGTTTTGCAACATTTTTTCATGAATATTTCATGTGGAATTTTTTTATATGGATTATGTCAACATTTCACGTGAAATTTCGAACAGAGTACCAGGCTTTAGCCTGGATGCACTTAACTTAACAACAAAAACACTTCTGATTAAACCGCCAGCAGTAGGGTGGGCACACTTTTGATAACTGGGCATCTGGTATTTTTCTTTGAATTGATTTTTGTTAATTTCATTTTATTTTGATGATTCGAAAACCATTTATCTATAACTTTTGTTTTTACTTTGCCATATCTAAGTGGTTCTGTATTGGTGTTGTGTCCATTATTATTGGCTTTAATAACAAACTCACATACAAACAGACATAATAATATGAAAATAGAAACAAAAAAGAAAAATCGAAACACTGTGACGGCGATCAGTAATGATGGCTGCTGAATGCAGAGCAATGAAGATTTTGCTGGGGACGCCAGACGTAGGCATACAAATAAAATGTAGATTTAGTTCCGAGAAGGAACTTTTGTCGAGCAATATTTTGTTTGTCTGTTTTCTATTTAAAATGTTATATGTATATTTTTTTAATGTTGTTTTTTTTTCTTGTTTTTTGTTTTTGGTTGTTTTGATAGTAGTCATAAATTTTTGTGCCATAATTTGTTGGTTTCTCATTCGTGTACAAAGTGTCAACGTTTCAACAAGCCAAATAGGAATTTATACAAAAAAAAAAGAAAATTCTAAAATATTGTAAAAAAATTGGCAAAATTCTTTTGTTTCTTTTTTAAGTGTTTTTTTTTAAATTCATAACTATATTAAAGCTGTTTAGTTAGTCCTGGTTAAAATTTTTGATTTTAAAGTTGTTGAAATTCAGTTTCTTTTATTAACAAGTGCAAAATCGTTTATGTCCCATCTAAAACGTTTCAACTTGTGCGTGTCTGCCGTAATTACCATCATTAAGTCTCTCAACGTTTAAACACTTGTATGGGATTCTTATAAAAATAAAGAAAGAAAAAATATAAATAAAAAAATAAAATAAAAATACAAAACGAAAATAAACGAGCACTGACTGGCATTATAGTATAGTCTTTATTGGTGTTTTTTTTTTAACAAACCTAGTCCATCTTCTGGCTTGGAGTGTGTTAGTGTATTTATTGGTAATTTGTTGTGACTTCAAAAAGGATTAGCGCACTTCATGTAAACTTTAACATGCGCATACTCATATCGCATAGATAACGGATACAACTTAAATAATAAAAGTTAATCTTGAACAAAATTTTCTATAATTTGTTGATGCTAAATAAAAAGGTTTTGATTTTGATTTTGGTGATATCCAAACAAACTACTTAGTAGCTTAAATGATTAAATTGTGCATGAATATAGTTTTTATATACATATTTCTGTGGCAATAAGAAAAAAGTGCTTAAGTCATATTTTACTGTTTTGCAGGAGAGCGCTTTTAAGCTTTCAAGTCTATTTTCAGAAATTTATTCCTTTTACATTTAAATTGGGAAATTCTCTGTTAACCGTTATTTTTTTTAGTAAATATCGTTCTACACACTATAAGTAATGCATTTAAGTTGAAACATACCAAAATATAACCTAAATTAAGCTTTTATTCCACATGAGATTAGAAGTCTAAAAAATAAAAGTCGCAAGTCATAGTGCTATAACTTCCTGAAAAATCACACAAATTAATTGAGATTTTGACCAGGGGTACTTTCGAATATGGAGATTACTTAGATACCATTAACCCAAAATCAGCTTATCTCGACTTAAGCACTTTTTTCTTTTTGCCATAGATATTTAATGGTTATTTGTATACTTTGTTTAGTTTTTGAATGAAATGTTTTAAAACGAATTTAGAAAAAAGATCTTGTTCTACTAATATTTATCTTTAACAAAAGTATAAGATAGATAAAAGTATCTTTTAGATACTGTTCTACTAATATTTATCTTTAAATTACCAAAATTTATTATCTTCTAAATGCAAATTGTCTGTTATCTGACAGTTTAGGTTTGAAGTGAATTATCTGCAAAATGGTAATATTTTAAAGATACTTATTAAGTATCTGTTAGAAATCAGCCATGAAGGGTCAATATAAAAAGGCATTAAAAAGATACTTAAGAGTTTAAGAAACAAAAAAAAATATATTTTAAATACAAAAAGCCATTACCATGCTTATAAGCAGGGAAACCAAAAATATGCTCTAAAAAGGTGTTTTATGCGCATTCAATATGCACTAAAAATTTGGAAATATGCACTAAAAATTCATAAAATATTGGTTTATTTGTAAATGAAAATATATTTTTAATTAAAAAATTCAACAACATTTGCATATAAAATAAGACAAAAATAAAATTATAAAAAAAAAAAAAAAAGGAAACAATAAAAATATTAACAAGTATAATTGAATAATTGCGGTATTAAAAGAAATAATTTGGGTTTGAACAAATTTTGACAAAGCAAATAACACAAATCAATATTTTTTTTGATACTTCCGTAAAAATTTAACTTCTGTAGCACTAAAATTTTTGAGTGATTCCTATATAAATTTTCGAGACAAGTCGCTTGCTTGCATTGTGTCAACTTCAAAAGCTATCACGATATCAGAACTAACCCTGCAACCCAGACGGTTGACTTGAGTATAAAATTTATATGGAAAGCACAAAATTTTTTTAAAGGTTTTTAATAAAAATTTTCTACACGAGTCGTCTGCCTGACTTGTAGCAACTGCAAATAAAACTTTGGTACTACATTTTGGACAAATAAGACAAGCTTTTTATTTAAAATTTTTATTACAATAAACAATAAAATATTCAACTAGATTTTCAAATAAATAAATAAACTTTTATACATTGGCGATGTTCCTCCAACGTCTACTTGGGACAGAGTCTGTCACAAATAGCAAAACCAATTTTTTGTTGAAACTAACGTCCGTAATAATGCAGCATTGGAAATGAGATTTACATGGCGAAAAAAATTTACCAACAGATAGGACAGATGGCTTGTAAGCATATTTAAATAAAAAAATTCTATAAAGTATCAAAACATGCCCTAAAACCGTAAGTTATGCCCTAAAAATTCGAAAATATGCCAAAAATATGCATGTAAGTTGGAAATATGTAAAAATATGCTTTAAAGGGTAAAATATGCAAAAATATGCACTAACAAATCGATGCAAAAATTCATAAAAAGTTCTGAGACGAATAATCTTATCTTATATCTTAACTCCGCACTTATATGTCACACAGGAAAAAACATGCAATTGCATATTTGCAGTTTCCCTGCTTATAAGATAGAAAAGTTTCTGTTGCATACTATAGCTTCTGTCAAAATCTGTCAAAAATATGTAAATCACAAGCGGTAAAAGTACCAAGACATCCAAAAAATACTTACAAATTTAAGAAATATAAAATAGTTTTTCAAATACGATATACAAGAAACCTCTAGCGTACTTATAAGATTAAAAAAGTATCTGTTAGATATTAAAGCTGGTGCCAAAAGTAACTCACCAAGCATCAAGACATCGAAAAGATGCTTACAAGTTTAATACATATAAAATTACGTTTCAAATACTTACAGCATACAAAATATCTTTAACGTTCATATGTACTCATAAGATACAAAATTATCTGTTATATATATTTTACAGTCTATAAGATATAAAGGCATCTGCAAAATTTACAACTTTTCAAAAACTTAGAATATTTCATTATCTATATGGCTCTTTCAAATACTTAAAGACTTTTTAATATACTAAAGCATCTGTATCATGCCAAAACTTTTGTGTGTCATACTAAAGTACACTTAAGATACTAGAGAGCATTAGATATAATGCTTAGCGATTAGAGAATTCTGCAGTATCTGGTGGATTGCAAGCAATGTTTTAAATACTTTAAATACTGTTCAATATTGTTGTTGTTGTTTCCTTGCATATGCACATTTATTAAGGAAAGACAAAGAAAAAAGAAATAATCTTTAGTAGCTTAAAGATACAATATACAATTTGTATCTATTAACTGTAATATCAAACTATCTTTACGTTACTAAGAGAGTTTATGTTTCATATAGTAAAACGGTTTTAATTTCTCCTTTTTGCAACCTTTTTGCAACATTCTTAAATAACTTGTTATTCTCAAATATTCTTCACATACTGACTGCTTGCTAAACATCATATGCTTATAAAAAATGTGCCTTAATGAGGCAAGTTGTTACCGTTCATTGCAGAAAACAATCCAAGGTGTTAAGTACACTTAATCGAATGTTATCAATTAATTTATCCTACTGAAATTCTAAACTGAGTAAGTGATCTTGCATATTAAAACAATGTTTTCCGGTTGCATGTCTTGCCATAACAAACATATTAAATGCCAGTGTTCCCCACCGTTTATTGCATCAGCATGTTAAAACATTTAATGTCAGTTTAAATTACACTCAAAGTCAGCAGCAGCATTAAAAATAAAAAAGCAGAGTTTGAAGAAGATTTTCTTCAGTTAAGGAAATTTTATCTTTATTAAATGCAAGTTGTTAGTTACATTAGATGTCTTCCGTCTTTCGCTGTATTTATTTATGTCTAACAACACTGACTTGAAGTACGGTCGGTTTTATTTTGAGAATTTTTTGAATTGTCACTTTTAATTGCAGCTTTAATTTTATGTGTTTGTTTTTCAGGTATTTAAGTTAATTTCTTTTTTCTTTACTTCAATTCTCAACATAAAAAAAAACTTGGCTGTTAAGTTGTTAAATGCTTGGAAAATCAAAACAATGAATATAGACTCAAATAATTAATAAAGTTAAAAATTATTTATGTCTCAGATAAAAATAATGTATGACTTAATAATTCTGACTTTTCACAGATTAAACAGATTTTAATATAATATTTAAAAAAATTCGTAATATGTCTATTCGAGAGACAGTAAGATGATAAATTGAACATAAGCCTGGCAACTATTTTTAATAAATACTTATCTAGTATCTATGAGATACACAAAATTTCATTAGTATCTCTAACACTCCAAAACATATTTGTGGCAGTGAAACATTTTTACTATACAGAGGACTTTGTAAGATAATGAAGTATTTGTAAGATACTAAAAAAATCTACTGAATACTAAGGTTTATAAAGAATCTGTTGAATATTAAAGTATCTATAAAATTTTACAGTGTCAAAAACTAAAGTAGCTTTAAGGCATTTAAGTATCTAGAAGAAACTAATAGATGCTAAGTATCTACAGGATAGTAAAGTATCTGTAAGATGCTAAAGTATGTGTTAAATATTAAAGTATCTGTAACATTTTACAGAGCCTATAAGAAACTTAAGAATCTGCTAGATACTGCAGTATGTATATGCTAGAAACTAGATATCTATAAGATAATAATATCTGTAGGAAACTGGGGTATCCATAGGCCATAGATGCTAGATATTAAAGCAGCTGCAAAATATCAAAATATCTGTTAGATGCTTAAGAATCTGTTGAATACTAAAGTATCTGGAAAATGTTAAGGTGGCTGTAAGAAACAAAAGTGTCTGCAAGAAGCTAGAAATCTATAAAATTCTAATAAGTATGTATATATGTATCCATAAGATGCTAACGTATCTATTAAATATTAAGGTAGCTGTATAATTTCTCAATGTCTGAATAAACGAAACTATAAGTAAAATACTTAACTGTCTACAAGAAACTTGGTGCGGATATCACAGTGCTACTTAGATACTATAGGATCTTACAAAAGTATCTGAAAAAAAACTCGGTATATCTAAGATACTGAGATATCTGTCAGTTACTGAGGTAGTTGTGAGCTGCTAAGGTATCTGTAGAGTATAAAAATGTTTGTTAGATATAAAAGTATACTAAAATATCTGTAATATACTGGGATTTGAGTGTGTAATTTGCCATTTGCAACTGTATAATTATCAACAAGATACAAAAATATCCATGAGATACTATATCAACAAGATGGAGTGCATAAATTATTTTCAAATTATTGACAAAATGTTTAGATATCTGCATGATGTCAAATCTGTCTTAGAAAAAAAAATATTCATGACTTAAAGTGTTTGTAAGATGTGTCAAATAGTCTGCTTGGTTAGAAAAAAGTGAAAAACAAAAACAAAAATATCCTAAAGATGCATATAGACATATGAATATATAAGCGTATACAATACCTCCCATGTTACTAGTTTAGTTAGTGTACCATTTAATATTTTTAGGCAGATATAGTACATGCCTAAATAGGTCATATTCTAAATTTATTATACGCGTATGCTAATGATCTTCTACTTGTCCCTGTTTAATTTTTTTTAAGAATTTTGTGTTCTTTTGGACGTCATAGTTAAACGTTATAATTTATCATTTTTATTGTGAATTTAACAAAATATTTAAATGTCTCAACGGAATACAATTGTTAAAAAAAAATTAATGAAAGAGATTATAAGAACATTTTTCAAATCCATACAAATTATATTAAACAAAATATTTGAGTTTGTAAATGTGTTCAAAATAAATGCAGGTACCCTACAATAATATGTTTAATTTAATAATTAAGTAAGAATCCAAGTACATGTCCTTATATGAATTCCATTTGCATGTAAGAAAAAGCAAATTTTTCTAAAAAAATATAAATCGTAAATGAAGTGTAAAAGTAAACGTAATATTTTTATATTTCCCATTTTTTTTTGTTAAAGTTTGCCACTGCTTCCTAAGCTTTAACACATTTAGAATATTTAAATTTTCTGCGTACAGGCACCGCAGCAAATGATTTGAATTGTCAACACAATTTCAATACGCGCCATTTCCAACAATTTAAGCAAAAACTAGAAAAAAAAATATCAAAATAAATTTAAAAACAAGCGAAAGTAAACTTTTAATATGACAAAAGTAAAAAAGACAAATTTATTATAAAAAAACTGCAAGAAATAAACAAATAAAAAAATAAACAAAAATTTTATTTATTTAATTTTGCGTTAAGTTAATTACTTTTTGTTTAAACAAAAAGAAAATTTGTTTCTTTGATCATGATTTTTATGGTATTTTCTCTTAAAAATTTAAACAAAATGTTTCAGACACTTCTTTAATAAATTATTTCTGGTATTAAGAGGATATTTTCTGTAAAAATATTTTTTTTTAAAAGAACATGCATATCGTCAGATAAAATGCTAAAAGGCGTAACTAACAAAAATATAATTTTATAGGAGAAGGAAAACACGAAAAAAAACTAAAAAATTTTGCAGTTAAACCACCTTTGTTTTGTTAATATAAAATTAATTTTTAATCGCAGAAGCTTAAATCTTGTCAAGACATGAATTTTAATGGAATTTATAATAAACAATAAGAAATATCGATTTTGAATTTTTTGTTAGTTACGCCTTTTTGCATTTTAGCTAACGATATGTAGCTAATGGGTTTTGAGGCAAACTATTTGCAGTGCACTAAAGTATTTTGTCTTCAATATGCGGTGAAATACTCAGAATATATGTAATTCTCTAGATCGCTGGTCAGATACCAAACTCTACAAAAATATCTAAAAGATTCTAAGGTATCTTAAAGATACAAAAGTATGTGAAAGATTTTAAGGAATCTTAAATATATCTGGTGTTTTTTTAGAGGTATAGAACTTTGAATTGAAATAAAACACAAGAAAATCGTTTTAATGTCCATCAATTTGGCTTTATTGGAAGGATAATTTTATGCCATTAACGTTTAAATATGATTTCGGGCATGTGGCCGCCGCGGCTGGCTCGAATAAAGCCAATTCTACAGGTCCAATTTTCAACCACTTTTTCGAGCATATGGGGCCGTATGTTGGCAATAACGCCACGAATGTTGGCTTCCAAGTCCCCTAACGTTTCTGGTTTGTTGGCGTAGACGAGCGACTTCACATATCCCCAAAGAAAATAATCCAATGGTGTCAAATCACACGATCTTGGTGGCCAATTGACCGGTTAACCGAATTAATTGCTCTGATGGACGATTATGTCGACCATAAAATGGACGGAGCTTGCGGTAAACTTCGCGAACTGAACCATTATTTTCGAAATAAATTTGCACGATTTGCAAGCGTTGTTCTTTTGTCAACCTGTTCATGATGAAATGGCAAACCAAACTAAATATTAATCACTTGACAGCTGACAAAATGGCCGCCAGTTAAAAAAGTGATGCCAACTTAAAGTTCTATACCTCAATAAAAAACACCCTATATAAAACTATCTTAATGATACACAAAGATCTAATATGTTTAAGTATCTGAAAGAAAGTAAAGAATCTCAAGAATACTAAGCTATCTGTTAGATACTTAAGTATCTTAGATATATACAAATATTTTAATGACACTCCAGGCACTTAGAGATACTAAAATATCTCAAAGATATTAAAATATTTCAAAGATATTATAAAATCTTAATCTTACATACAAAATAAAAAAAAAAAACGTTTAAAGAAACTAAAGTATACATCTGAAAATGTGCGAAAACTCTTAAGGATATTAGAAAATCTCATTTATTCCAAGGGATTATAAAATGTTAAAGTATTTCAAAGATATTAAAATATGCGAAAGATGTTAAAGTATCTAAATTAGACTAAACTATATTAGAGAGTATCTAACATATATTTAAGTATCTGAGACATACTAGGGTATCTAATAGATACCAAAGTATCCGATAGTTCCAAGGGATTTTAAATATATTAAACTATTTGAAATATACGAGATATATAAAAGTAAGAAAGCATGTGACAGATACTTAAGTATCTGAGATATATTAAGGTATCTAATAGATACTTAAGTATGTGATAGGTACCCAAGGAAATAAAAGTACTGAGTTTTCTGAGTGATATTAAAATAAAATATGTGGTATCTGACAGATACCATAGTGTCTAGACTATACTTAAGTATCTGACAAATATTCAAGAAACTTAAGGATACTAAATTTTATCAATGATACTAAAATATCTGAAATATACTAAAGTATCTAATAAATACAAAAATATCTGACAGACACACCGGCTTATGTAAATAGCAAGTCTAAGTTGTTAAAACACTTCATTTGTCTGCAGATATTAATAGCTGTGAGGCACAAAATAAATATTGCAATATATACTTAAAAGTAATGAAATATCTGTTAGATACAAAAGCATGATTTGTATGAATTTTTATTTCACAAATTAGGGGTTTCTTACTGGAAGTTGTGACATTTTAAATATTCTTAGAGTTTTTTGTACATATAAAAATAATATTATTTAATTGCCAAATATTTTTCATTGTTATAATTTTAAAGTAAAATTGAACATTAAAATATTTATTTTAAATAACCCCAAAACACACACGTAGACAATTTAAAAAACTTTTACACTGTTAGAAACGCCAGAACACCTTTTTAAGTTGAACTATTCTGTTTTTCTTTGGTTTTTTGTTTTTTTTTTTTTGGTATTTGGCCCACAGCCAGTTTGGCCTTTATTTGGTATGCCAGCGCCAGCCCCATTAAAATTTTCAATTGAAAATCCATCAAGTGTATGTATGGTGTTTTGTAAATGCTAAAGTAACTAAAACGAAAAAAATAACAATATGAAGTAAATAGTTTGTAAATGTAAATATTTAAAAAAAGCCTATAAAAAATTGATAAATGAAGAATGTGTTGAGTTTAAATTAAAAGAAAATAATTTTGATTAATTAAGCAGAAAATCAGTAGTGTTTGAAAATATTCTATATTTAATAGTTTTGATGAGTTTCTTATCAAAAGAAAGTAATGAGAAAAAAAGTTATGAGTTATTTAAAATATGTACTCTGCGGCATTTGGGGAAATTTTTCTAATGATATGAATAAATTGTCCAAATGAGAGCGAAGTAGATTAATTTATGAGCCCAGTATTCTGGAGCTTCTGTTTCTTATGAAAAATGTGTCTTTTCCTGTATTTCTTTAGGGCAAAAACTACGTTATTTAATTTAATATTAAATGAAATTTCAAAATGCTTTCACAAAAATTTTCTTGAAATGTTTCGAAACTTCGTTCAATCGTTCCCAGTTTGAGCTCGAATAGGTTAAGTCCCTTTGTATTACCTGAGAGTAGCAAAGGAATAGTAGAAAGGTAGATAGATAGAGTGAAGAGGAACTTAATTTATTGTTTAATTTTTACAACTGCGCTATTGTAAGTTTTGTTAATTTTTATAACATGTTGCAGCGCCTCTAGTGTTGAGCAGGCTCATTGTTCTCTGTGTAGTTGTTTCATTAATTCTTTTCTTAGCAGACGATTAAAAGCTAAAAATCGGCGAAAAAGGGCACCGGCATATACTCTAATACATAACTATTAGAAAAATCTATAATGTGAATATGACTAGATCTGGCCAGTATTTGAACTCGGTCTCTTTGAATCCGTCACTTGCTTTGTAGTCGACACACTAACTGCTTAAAACAACAGCAACTTCCATTAAAATAAGAGAAAGCCTCTGAAATAAATGTTGACATAAAAAGTCAAATAATTTTTTCAAAGAAGTTAATGAATTCGTAAAATATTACTAGACTAGAAACAAATAAGTTTGAGTACCTCTGCTGTACAGAACAACCTTAAAGAGTGGAAAGTGAAAACATTTTTTTCCAATCAAAATTTGTTGCAGACTCAAGTCAATAAGTCAAAATTTTTGCTTTGCAAGACTAACTTAATTTCATCTACAGATTGACTTTTTCTTTTACATAATAAACTTTCAAGAAAATATAAATTATTTTCTTTGCCCCTTAAGTTATTTAAGAAAAAAAACATCAATTCACTGGTATTTATTTTAAAAGAAACTCACTAAATGATTGAAGTTGAATTTGTCTACTACCGTATGTAAAGTCATAAATTATCTTTATTAACTTTGAAAAGTAAAAAATGTTTATTAAATGAAATTGTTATCAAATGCTTTATATATCGCTCATTTATTTCAATAGTGTGATAACTGAAAATTAAAAATTAATTTTGCAGAAAACTCATTTAAAGTTTTCTTCAATTTTCAATGCAACTCAAAGAAGACTTGAAAAAATATTCTTCTCTCAGGAGAATTTTTACACAAGATAAAAAACAAAATGCCGAATTATTCTGCATTATTAACTTAAAAAAAAACGAATTTCTTGAGTTGTGACACTATTGCAGTAAATGAGCGATATATTTTTAATAAAGGAAACATTAAAAATTTTGCTTTTTTGCAAAACAATCAAATGTACTCGTATGTACGAGTATATATGTATAATAAAAATTGTTACACTGTCACAAAAATCAGTGTTTTGGGGGTTAAAATTCTTTTGCTCCATAACGTAACGATTACTAAAATTTCATCAACCTAATGACACTTAATTCCCCTTGCTTTTGTGTACTGGAAATTTTGAAATTGTTGTCTGAAGTCAAGTGTAACATTACTTAAATAATTAACAAGAATTTTTTAATAAATATTTCTAACCCGCCTGCCAACCACAAAACTATCAAAAAAAAAAAAAGATGATTGTAAATTAACAAAAGCCTGGAAAAGCAATAATTGAAATAATTATCGAATACTAATTGGGTCACATGATGATGATGATGCTGATGATAATGATGATTTCACAAAATAAAAATTAAGAAATATTGCATCAAATGACCCACAAATTGAAGAGCAATAGGGAGATTTGTAAGCTTTTAAATTGCACTTTATGCTTTACATTGCTGCCAAGAATTATCTTAAATATTTTATTTTTGTATTGTAGAATTAATAAAAAAAAATTATAATAATAATGTAGAAAAAACTTTTATGTTTAAAAGAGTCCATCATGTATGCATTAGTACTCGTATCAATGCCATAGTGCAGTTCATAAACTTTAGTTTAGTAATAGATTAATGAAAATTTATTACCCCAAAACTGTTAAAGGCAAACCTAACTAAACACATAACAATATTCGATAACCGCCTTAAATTTAATACAAACTGTTGGTTGTACGAGTATGTAAATGAAACTGAGTGCCGGTGGTTGTGTGAATTTGCAGCAAAAGCCACTAACCACACAATTGCTGTGACATTGCCAGCTTGCATTGTTAAAATTAACTGTTCATTAAACTGTGAGTGAGTGTTTGTGTGTGGTCCTTTATGCACTGTACGCTAAAGATATGGTATTGCTAACTATTTTATACATTTTATTTGCCTGATTGGCAACGTTAATGTCCCTGTGCTGTTAAAGCTGTTAATTAATTTTTTTAAGGTGCACATTATTTTTCCCAAAAATTTGATTAAATGTGTCTTGCAATGATTGTTGAAATCAATGACATAAAATATTGCTAAATATTAATGCTGCACAGTGGTTAAAGCAAAATCAATTTTTTTTTTCTAAAGAGTAATGCTGGCACAAGTGCTAAACAAAATTTATCGTCAATTAAATAAATAAATGAGCTGAAATTTTTTATAGTTTTTGTGTAGCTTAAAATTAGTAAATTATAATGACGTCATAAACTCAATTTTGGCTTAAGCCGACTCAAGCACCTTTTCCTTTGTGCCACAGAATTGATCGGAATTCCATTGAAATGTTGAAAATCATAAATAGAGCAGAAGCTCTTCACAATTGCATAGAGCAGATGATCAAACGAGGTTTCGTGCTTTAGAAAGTAGACCCGAGGGCGGTACTAACAGGCCACTGCCACATAAAAATCATTAAATCTCTCGTATAATGATTTCTGCGGAGAAGGATACAGTTGAACACCTACTCAGTCACTGTACTTGCTGATAAAAGGACGTAAGCTTTCCATTTCTGCAGGAGCTTACAAATATATCGCAATGTGATGTAAGAAGAACAAAGTGTTTGGCATTTTTATTTAAAGCTTATGAGTAACATTTTCGTGGTCGTTTTGGTACTCAAAATCTTTTTTTTTGTTCCTTTCGAAAAAGGGGACAAAAAAGTACTCTTAAGCGGAAATATAATGAGTTATAAGTTGAATACGACAAGGCTAAAAATTAAACTTTAAAACATCAAAAATTAGTCAAAACTTCAAGGCGTTTAAGGATTAGCCTCACATTTGTAAAGGCGTGTTTGGAAGTTTTATGCAAAGTACCACGAGAAACATTTTTGTTGAACTCTTTTACCCTTTAACTCTGCTCTGTATGGATCTCTTCTGTCCATTATCGCCATAAAATTCTTTTACGAGCCACTGAATACACCAAAGCTTGTTAGTTAGCTTAAACTGAAAAAGTGTGGACTGATTGAAACGTTTTCTTAGTTTTGATATGCAAATAAAGTGTGTTTCTATAGAGGTATAAAACTTTAAGTTTGCAACACTTTATAACTTGAGGCCATTTTGTCAGCTGTCAAGTGATTTATGTTACGTTTGGCTTGGCATTTCAACATGAATAGACTGACGTCTGCACAATGCTTCCAAATTGTGCAAATATATTTTGAAAATCATGGTTCTTTTAGAAATACGTATCGCGCATCACGTCCATCTTACGGTCAGCATAATCGTCCATCAGAGCAATTAATTCGATTAACAGGGACGTCGTAGAGTGTGTACGGAAGAAGTAATTTCTCCTGTAGAGCGTAGCGTAGAGGAAGACCTGAATCAGTATATCCGCCACGATTCTGACTTCTCCGTTCATCAATTGAACAATCATTATGTGCAAGACTAATTTCTGTGTGGATATGGGAAATTGCTGGTCTACGCCAATAAGTCTGAATCGATTGACCACTTAAAGAACAACATTCGCCGCGTTATTGCCAGTATACGGAAACAAGTGTTGGGAAAAGTCATTGGCAATTGGACCTCCAGATTAGACTACGTTCTAGCCAGCCTGCAGTAGTTAGCACGTTGACTACAACACCGAAGGTGCATAGTTCGGACCCGGTCTGCGACAGTTATTAAATAATAACACAACTCATTTTTCTTATCTTTATTAATGTCCATTTAAATCAGTTGTTGTGGGAAAGTTCAACTGATGAAGGCATAGACACTGATCACTGATCACTGGTCACTGAACTACTACGGCTTCAGCGGATATTAGTCCTAATGTAACCTCAGAGCACCCGTCTTCGTCGGTAATGTGTAACACAATAATAAGCGAAGTAAAATAACTATAAAATGGCTACCAAGCACAGCTTTGAAAATTTAACATGCCTCATTGACACCAGAGGCGCTGCAACACTGCCTTATTAAAAAAACCTGAAAAAATATTGTTGTAAAATACCGAACCTTTTCTCTAGCTCTTACTGCACTACCTGGTTTCTCTCTCACTATTCCTTTCCTAAAGAAGGTAACGCATAGTAATAGTAGAAGGCATTCATTGCCTGAGTGTTACTTCTCTAAAAAAAGAAGTCATATTTAAATTATAATGCCAGAAGATAATCTTTCGAATAAAATAAATTTCATGTCAATTTAAAAATTTCATCTTTATTTATTCCATTTCAAAGTTCTATACCTCTATAAAAAACACCCTAACTTATAAAAAATAAATTAAATGCAGGATAAAATCATGAGAAATATTTATAAAATTTGGATTTTAATTACTTTGGTAAGTGTCCTCCAAAGTTCTTTGTATGAAATTTAAAACGTTCCTTAAAGCTTTTCTGGCAAACTTTTGAAATTCTTTTTTTTTCTCTTTATGCACTTTTAGGCCGTCCATAGCAGTGGCGCCATACGTCCAGCCACCACGAAAGACAGTCAGGAGAAATGTGGTTCAGTGCTGTGCAAGAAAGTCAGCGAAATATTTTCCCAAGCTAAGCTAAGTCATGGCTATAACTACATAACAACGATACCTGCAGGAGCCATTAATGTCACCATAAAACAGTTGGCTAAAAGTGCAAACTTAATTGGTAAGCTGCACTTAGGTTTCCTGGAAGTATACAAAAGCTATTCAATATTTTTCTATATAAATACTTTAAGCTTTAAAAACCATCGATGATATTTATATAATAAACGGCAACAATAAAGCTTCCGAGGGAGGTACCTTCCTGTACGATGATGATACTTATGAATACAAAAAAGAGGCCAGTCTAATTTCAGCCAATGGTCCCTTGCATAAGCCTGTTAAACTAATGGTAAGTTTGTAATATCAACAAAATGCAAAAACTTTATATTTATTAAATTAATGTAACTTCAGATTTACGCGCGTTCCCATAATCCTGGTATAAGTTATACCTACAAATTGCCTGTAGCCTCCGAGTCAATAAGTGAACCAGAGGAATTGCAAAGTCAGTGGAACGAATTGGGCCAACCTTTAGATGAAGTTGAGGAAAATTCGATTAAAGGCTCAGTCAGTTCGCAGCTTGCACGTATGAGAGAAAAGAAACGTAGAAGATATTCTTGGGAACTTTTGGGCTTTGGACCCTGTAATCGTACTTGTGGCCCGGGTGTACAATTGCCTATTTTTAGATGTGTAAGAGACTCGCCCATCAAGGAAACGCTAAGCCGTTTTTACTCGCCCAAAAGATGCGCCTTTGTTGAGAAACCCCAGTTTAGTGAAGATATTTACCATTGTAACCGTGGCCTCTGCCCCGCCTATTGGCGTCCCCTTGAATATGGTGAATGTGAATGTGCCGAAGGTATGGTAGAAGGAATACGTAGCCGTAAATCTCAATGTGTTCAAGAACAAGCCAGTGGCCAAATTGAGGAAGTAGAAGAGTCTAAGTGTCATGCCGAGAAACTGCCCGATCTCAAAGAAACTTGTAATTGTCAGTTAATGACCAAGAGAAAGATATACGCTCGTAATTCCGATAGTCCATCAAGAATGTATTCAAAGCTTATTGGCTCACCCGGTACTGTAAAAAATATTTTGGGTAAAACTTTAAAAAATTCCAAAAAGCTCTACAACTATTACCAAAAAAATTTGTTTTTTGAATTTTTAAGGTAAACGCCATTTAAATGTTTCCCTATCTCCGCCCTTAAGGCGTTTCCATCGCAATGATCGTTTCGATAAGGCGGGCGTTTGGCTTATGTCCGACTGGAGCCAACAGTGTTCTCAGGACTGCAGCATCAATCATGAATATCGCACCATATACTGCGATCGTACGGCTCCCTATTCCGATCTTTGTGATGCCCGCCTAACACCTGAACAAAAACGTTCATGCTCAGTACAATCTTGTCGTAAGGGTTCTTGGTTTACTTCCAATTGGTCAAAATGTACCGGAGAATGTTTTAATAGGCAACGCAAACGCTTGGTTTTATGCATTATGGATGGTTTTGTTGCAGATGCTACGCAATGTACGGCTGAAACGAAACCTTTGGAAACCGAAAATTGCACAGCACACGATGTGGAGTTTTGTGGACCGAAGTGGCACTATTCGGAGTGGTCAGAGGTGGGTTTAATAAAATGTGTGAGATTAATTGTGAAATATTAGAATTTTAGTTTAGGAAGTAAATACTTATTTTGTTGCAATTTTTTTTTTGGAAAATAAGTTTTTTATTTAAACAACGTAAATTTTATGAAAAAATTTTTCTCTAAAAATGGACTTCTTCAGTAAAAATTTTTATTTGTGAAACATCAAACTTCAATGAAAAAAGTACTTATGACGAAAATGAGATGAAAAGTACTTATGATGAGAATAGTACTTTTTTAAGGGTGCCTTTATGTAAAAAGTACTTATTCTGAAAAAGTACCTTTTATGGAAAAAGTACTTTATCTGCAACTTTTACTTTTTTTAATTGTCCTTTGGTGGAAAAAGTACCTTTTATGAAAAAAAAACAATTTAAAGAAAAATGTACCTTCATGGCAAAAGTACTTTTTATCAAAAAAAGGGACTTTATCAAAAAAAAATAGCTTATATTAAAAAATATCTTACATCAAAAAAAAATTCCTCTATCAAAAAAGTACCTTTTATCAAAAAAGTACCTTTTATAAAAAAAAACATTTTATGAAAAAATCACCTTATATCAAAAAAGTGACATCAAAAAAGTACCTTCCATCAAAAAATTATCTTTTATCAAACAAGTTCCTTTAATCAAAAAAGTACCTTTTATCAAAAAAGTACCTTCTATCAAAAACTTACCTTCTATCAAAGTACCTTTTATTAAAAAAGTACATTTTATGAAAAAGGGACATTTTATCAAAAAACTACCTTTTATCAAAAAAATACTTTTTATCAAAAAAGTGCCTTTTATGAAAAAATTAACTTTTATCCAAAAAGTACCTTTTATCAAAAAAGTACCTTTTACCAAAAAAAGTACCTCTTACGAAAAAAGTACCTCTTATGAAAAAGTACATTTTATGAAAAAAATATTTTTTTTATTAAAAAAGTATTTCTTATGATAAAAATAGCTTTTGTTAAAAAAATCACTTTCCCTTAATGAATAATCTTTTAAAAAAAAAAAGTTATTTTATTTAGAAAAAACAAATTTTAAGCAAAAATTAGGAAAACAACAGTTTTAAGCAAAAAGGTAGAAAATACAATTTTGAAGACAAAATTATTATTAAAATTATTTCTTAAGAAAAATTACGGTTAAGAAAGAAACGAACCTGTTAAGGAAAAACGAAGCTTTTATAGACCAATAACAAAAATTTTAACTGCATTATTCATGGAAAACAATTTTGTTTTATAAACGGTTTATAAAATAAATTTTATATTGAAAACTGTTTTATAAACCTCTTTTATGAATATTGCCTTAAGAAAACAGCCTCTTTTTTTGAAAAAATATATTTTATGAATACCAAATATGCATTTGTAAGCAAAATATGAGAAATATGCATTTACATGCAATACGAGTATATGCCTTTTCCAACAAAAATTAAGCAAAATATGAGAAATATGCATTTACATGCAATACGAGTATATGCCTTTTCCAGCAAAAATTAAAATTTTTTGAAAGCTAGTTGGCCATTTTAAGATCTTGTATTGCCATAGGATTTTGCTATCTGTCAATAAATTTAATAAAAAAAAACAGGTTACTAAAATTCTTTATTATTTTTCCTTACAGTGTTCTCGCACCTGTGGTGAGGGCGTTCAACGTCGCTATGCGAAATGTCTTGAATTTAATTGGAAACAAAAGGCCATGATCGAATCAAATAAATGTAAATATTTGGAAAGAGAACCTGTCTACGGTGCTTGTACTGTGGCCAAATGTGAAGGTAATCAAATGACACATACCACGAGGAGAACTACTAATAGTGGTGGTAATTTATGGAAATACATAATAATGTTTTTGATTTTCTTCTTCATTTGTTCTTGGTTTTGGAAACTTGTACAGAACTAAAAATTCAGCAAAATGACGCGGCTGCTGCTGTTAATGCTGCGGCAGCCAACGATATAGAACAACTGCAAAATGATGACAGCAGCCACCATTCGGGTGAATATGCCAAGGATACTGATATTGTTGGTTTTACTGGTGTTAGTAGACATATTGTATATAGAGATTTGGCAGCTGGCAAAGAGAAATTGGTAATAGCAGCGGCGCCAGAAAGCCTAAAAAATTGTAATGATGAGCTGAATAATTGTAAACGTATTAATCGTGAACGTCTATGTAAAATGGATTTTTATAAAACTTATTGTTGTCTTACTTGTCATGGTTATTATTAAAAATCATAATGAATTGAAATGTTAGAAAAAAAGGGAAAAGTAAATTGGTTGATATAAGTGAAGCCATTCTGTAAGCTTGAAAATTTGAAGCCGCTTTTTTATTATTATAATTCTTGCTTTCTTAATTTCTAAAAGCTCTAATTTTTAGTATTAATTCAGATAATTTAATTAAGATACGCTTTAGAATAATAAGGTAGCTTGAGTTTCCTTCTGTTTGAACTACATACATAGAATCAAAACACAATTAACCTCCGTAAAGCAAATAACCTTATCACTTTGACTCGCATTTACCGTATAAGATTTTTTTTTCAAATAAATTATACCTATAGAAAAATGTTAAGCCACAAATATGTGCTTCTCGTGCATTATTTCGGTTACTTTGTATTTAATAAGTTCATCAATATTCAAATCATTTTTGATTTATGTATTTAAGACCAACATTTCGAAAATCATGTTTAAATTCAAAATTACTTTTTTATTATAATAAATTACTCATATTTATTGCCAATTTTATAATAATGATTACTATTTGTATGTACGAGTATTTTGATAAAATAAAGCTACGAGTATTTATGAATTTTTATTTTTCAATTTAAACGTTTTAAATTTTATGGGTTTTGGGTGGTCTTAACCTAATATTTTAAAATGTGTTTGTTCACAAAAATTACTTTTAATTTCATTAAGTAAACGATTGCACTTTCATTCTGTGATCATGCTAAAAACAAAAAAACTCTAATACAGGGTGGAGTAAAACGTGAAAAATATAGTTAAGCTCAAAACGAAGTGTTTGTTTCATTAGTGCACAGATTTTGTTCTCTTCAATTAATACTTTTAATTAAAAATATTCTAATAACTGATTAAACTTTTGCTTAAAAATTTAATTTTAATTTTAATTCACACAATTAAATATCTAGTTAATTTTTGGTGTTTTTTTTAAATTAATTGGAGAAATATTTTTGCTGTTTAAGCAAGACATGAAATTACTTCTACTAAAGTTGCAGTTACTGAAGACACTAAATCTTTTAAATTGGAAAATTCTCGGCACTTGATGTTTTATTGCATATAAACTTAATTAGTCTCACTAAATATGTAATCAACTTAACAGCTCATCCTGGGTCACTCTGTTTTCTTCGTAGCAACCAACTATCTATTAAATAAATATTTTCAATAATTGCTAAAGCGTGTTTATTTGTTACTTATCAATGAATGTTTGTATGTTTATCTGTTTGCCTAACTTTGCAGTTAATATTTTATCAATTGGTTACGATGACTATTGATTAGATGTTGTTGCTTAGATATTTTTATTGAATAAAAAAATGCTTAATAAAATTTAAACATTTAAACGTTTAAATAGTTGACCTCATCACTTGACTTCATAAAACAAAAAGCTTTGAAAAAGAAAAGTTTAATGAACTAAAAAATTTTAAAACAACACATTTTTAACACAGAAACACATCGAATATCCTAATGATATTTTTTAGAACTAGTGAACGAACTAGTCACAGTTTTTTAAAGATTTTTTTAAGCAATTTGGAATTAATCTTCAACTAATTTTGCTTAGTCCTAGCTTACGCTATGCAAGTCTTATTGCTAGGCTGATTATTTTGAAGGTGATAGAGAGAAGGGGAACAGAAACGTTTCAATTCCCCTCGTCTCTCTCCCCACAATAAACTAATCAGCTTAGCAATAACATCTGCTTAGTGTAATGTAGGACTTAAGAACTGCCCTTTAATAGTGTTTTATTATTTATTAAAATTTTAATACCTACATAAATACTTATGCACACACACATTATGTATACACTGTAAACATACATATTCATGTGTGTATGTATGTTATTATTTCTTTTTGAAAACTTTAATAACATTTCTCCACGGACTAAATACTGTACCTATTTGCTTGTTTGCGTTGTTCAACAATTTGCATCTTTTCTTTTAATTTTTAATTCAAAAATAAGGTGAATATGAAAAACTTCCCCTCTCTCTTTCATTAACTATTACAAAAAACAGCAACAATAACATAAATACTAAACTTCCGTTAGTTTATTTCATTTAGTTGCTCTTGTTTTACAGTTTCTTATCTCAGTTCTTGTTTTACAGGCATTTGCATCAATCGTGGTCTCAATTAACGTGCAATAAAATCTATTAAATTTCGAGTAAAATGCATTTAAAATTAAATAAAACTATTAAAAAATCATTAATTGAAGTGTATTAAACAATAAATCACCGTTTAATTAACAAAAAGTAATAATATAATGCAAAAATATCTCCTTTGAAATTAATTTTTCTTGGATTCTTTCATCTGTTTGTCTTCTTCTTTAATGTGTATAACATTTGTTGGCAGGTTGGCTTGTTGTTGCAAATGTCATTATGTAGTTGCTTATTATATATTTTTTTTCAAGTAGTTTGAGTGTGAGAGGAAATAGAGTAAGTACGAAAAAGTGTTTGCTGTTGAAGTAAAAAGAGGTTGTTAAGGAAAAGAGGAAATAAAAATATATGTATATACGTAATTAGTTTGTGTGTTGAAAATAGAAGTGAAGTGAAATTAAAGTTAAAGTAAACCAATTAGGTATATAAAATAATAAATATTAAATAAAAACATGTTAAATACAACAAAATAAAATAAAAAAAGATGAATAAAAAAAAAAAAAAAATAAAATAAATTAAAATAAAATAAAAATATAAAGTAACATGACAAGAAATAAAATAAAATAAAGTAAAATGAAATGAAATGAAATAAAAATATAAAGTAACATAACAAGAAATAAAATAATATACCTACCTACCTATAATAAAAGATTCAAATGAAATGAAATAAAGCAAGAGAAAAAATTATAATAAAACAAATAACAATAATTATACCTATAATAATAAATAAAATAAGATTTTAAAACTTGTTGCATATTAAATGATATATGTACATACATATACATACATATGGATGTAAATTTATGAATAAATCTAGTATGATCCGCTATTATAAGACCAGTATGAGTTTTTGCACGAGTTCAGGTGAGGAACATTGGTTTCCATGTATTAACTGCTGTTGACTAAATTATAACTAACTTAACTTGTGTATATATGTATGTCCATACATATGTATGTACATATATATGTACATACATATGTAAGTATATACATTTATAATTTAT
Organism: Nowickia ferox; assembly: GCA_936439885.1. Classification (NCBI taxonomy): domain Eukaryota; kingdom Metazoa; phylum Arthropoda; class Insecta; order Diptera; family Tachinidae; genus Nowickia; species Nowickia ferox. The sequence continues at coordinate 7,946,694 of OW387026.1, forward strand.
GTGTGTATATTTGGGGCACAACTATTACGAAATAAAAAATCTTTAACTTTTTTTATTTCAATTATAATTTTATACGAAATTATTTTTGATTTGCAGCATATAACAGCTTCCAGAAAATTTATTTTTATAGACATATAAAAAGCTGAATAAGGGAGTTTTGGCTAAAATTGATTTATAATTGAGAAATCTCAGAAGGTTGACATTTTTCTGTTCCACCAGTCACAAAAGCTCAGACTGATGATTTCTTTTTATAAAAGCTTAGTAAACTAAATTCATAAATGCTATGTAATCACTGTTGGAAATTAAAAAAAAATATTTTATTAACGGAAAGGTTCATCGACATCTGTAGTCGACTGTTCTACGAATCACATTTGTTGTATTTCAATTACAGTAGGAAAAAAGTGGCTGTTGTCGAATAGCTAGAGGTAAGATGTCACTATAATCTGATATAAAATTTGCTTTACGCGACATCAACGTAGAACTTCTTTGAATTAGTGAATATTTTAACAATCAGTTAGAAAAAGTTTAGAAAACAAACACAAATGCTTTTTCAGGCCTTGATAAAGCTTAAAAAGTCGTCAGTATCCTGAAAAAGGCAGAAATAATAATTTTGGTTTGATGATACAAATTTACAATATTATTTTGAAAGAGTATCTAACAAAAATTTTCAACTGACCCACAAATTTTAAGGGGCATGAGATAATATTTTCATACATATAAAATATTAATATTGAAATAAATGCTGTTTTTAAGTTCTTTATATATTCTTATCAAGATCAAATTATTTAAGGTCAGATGCTACATGTAAGACGAGTCTATATACCAAAATATATAATTATGCCCTAAATGATAACAACTCTTATGAAAAAGTATGTGTACTTTTGATCTTACGCAATACATAACTTTTTGGCCAATTCAAGCTCCATGAATAACCGCCATGCATTTAGTTTGCTTATACTTAATAATAACAAGGTTTTTCTCTATGATTTTCAGTACGTAAATAGTTTACATAAGTACATACATATATGCGTATCTACAGAACACTACCGTGATAATATTTCAATATTTGCTTTATATTTTTTTCTTACAAATATTTACACTAGTACCGTTAAAAGCAGCTGTTAGAAGAAAACAAAATTGAGTAATTTTTTCCCAGTAATTTTATTTTTATGCTCGCGCATTATCTTGGCCTTAAAGTGTAAATTTCAGTTAAAAACTATAAAACTTTACATTGTTTTTTCTTAAAACAAATTAATGTCATTTTTATGTCAAGACGAGGAAGTAGACAAGAAAAGCACGCTGCAATGGCAAAAAAAAGAAGTGTAGAATGAGAGAGATTTAAATGGAAAACAAAACAAACAGAATCATTATCTTAATGTATGCAATATTTACGTCAACATGCCAAGTTAAAGTAAATAAAATATTTGAACATTTTACTTGTAACGTTATTACAGCAAAAATTTGTAAGAAACTTAATTTAGGGGGAAATTTAACACGGTGTAAAAAGTACATTGGATATTCACACACACATACAAATGTATCCGATATGTGTGTGAAATTTTTGTGCTTGATTTATTATGGAGATTTGGCAAAATTGGTATTTAAATTATAATGTTATTCCTTTTCATAAACATTTCTAAAAGAATTAAAATTGATTGTGTGTCCTGCATATTTAAAAACCTTTTTTAATAATTCCTACAAATATGTATTAAAAAATGTTAACCATTGTTTCATTTTGTCAAGTTTTTATTCTGCTAACATCTTATTACAGCATAACATAACAACATAAACAGCGAAAAATAACAGAAGCAAGTACTACCTAATTTAAAAAAACCTGCTAAATATTCTGCTATTAACTCAATGCTGTTAAGTATTTGTTTTATGTTGTTTACGTATGTAAAGCTAAATAAATCCTAGTGCTATGTTAAAGTTAACATTTCCTTGGTTGTTTTACATACCTACTTCTTTTACTGTAGTAGTTTTACTGTTAGATTTTGTATTGCTTAAGTTTGGATTTCAGGCAAGAGTTTTGTCTAACATAACATTTTTAGTCATTTTACTGTGGAATTATGTTATTGTTTGTTTTAATATGAATGTAAGTATGGATGTTTGTATGCAAGCAATAGAGCGTATATATTTACTGTATCGGAAAAAAGTACACACTTTTATTTCATTGCAGAGTGAGTAAGTGTGTATGTGTGTGTATGTTGTGCTGAATGTTATTTTATGTTGTTGCTGCTTTTACTTAAAATAGCGCTGTAGCAGAGAATTCCCAGCATGATTAACTGTTACTGTTAAATGTGTTCTGTTTTTGTTTTTAGTTTGTTGTTGTGTTGTGTTCACAACTATTTGCGCCCAAGTTTTCAATTTGTTTTTCCCGCAATTTTAGTTCGGATTTGCGCACGATAAAGTTAAGACGGGCTTTGCTAAGCAAAATAAAACAGAATAAACATTATTACTTACAAAGAATCATAAAAAGTGAAATTTAATTAAATTTTTATTCCCTAAAACTTAGCAGTTTCTTTTAATTTTATTTCATGTTATAACCGGGATTTAAATTTTGTCAAGTGTTGGTGTTATACATACATATTAATATTAACAGAAATATATTTTGAAGAGTACTTAAACATACCTACCTACATACATACATACATATGAATATATTGTGAGAAGGAAAATGTATTAAAAGAAAAATCAATAAACAAAAAATAAAATACTTTTATTTAAGCCTAAATAAAACATAATTAATATTTTTATTTTAAGCTATTTAGAAAGAATAATTTGCCATAGTGTTGCATAAAGGACTTATTTTAAAAACTGGTAAGCGTTTTTAAAGTTTTAAATCTTATTTTGTAATACATACAACTTTTAATAAAGAATCTTATTTATGTACTTTAAGTACTTTTTCCACGGGATTTTTGCCTAAAATTTTAACATAGTATTTTCTATTTTTTTTTATATTCTACTAGGGCTGCGTATTTTTTGTTAATTGAAACAGCTATATAAAACACTTAAAAATTATTTAAATTTTTTTTTCAATCAAATCACAATGTTACGTACTATGTATTAAAAATTTCCTTTTGATGAAGTATCTATTACCATGTTGCTGTTGAGAAATTAGTTTTTGAAAAAGATTCTTTATGAAAAATATCTCTTCAAACTACTTGTTATAAAAATACCTTTTGAAAAAAAGTAGTTTTTAAAAAAGTACATTTTAAAACAAGAATATTTGAAAAAAAAAATAAATGTTTAAAAAGTACATTTTAAAAAAGTTCCTTATTATATTTTTTAAATGAATTTGATCTAAGTATTTTCAAAAAGCACTTTTTAAAAAGGGCTTTTCAAAAAGTACGTTTAAACCAAAACATTTAAAAAAGTATTTAAAAAAGGTATGTACCTTTAATAAAGTTACTTTGAAAATGTCATCAAATAAATACTCCTTAAAGATTTTCTTAAAAATTTTTCTTAGATAGTATTTAAAAAAAGTTAATTTCAAAAAAGTACCTTCTAAAAAAGTTCCTCCAAAAAAAAATTAAAAATATCTTTTGAAAGAAAGCGTTTTAAAAAAGTAATTTTAGAAAGAGTGCCTTTAAAGAGCTGTTCACATATTAAGTGTCGCTCCAGAGGGGGAGAGGGGGAGGTGTTAATGACTTGTTACGGTTGAGAAAATTTATGCTGAAAATTTTGTAAAAAGCTTTAGTAAGGAGGGGCTGGTGTTATAAACCCCTTTTCCCACCCCCCGTACGTAATATGTGAAGGACACCTAAAAAAATAATTCTTGAAAAAGTACCTCTGAAGAAAGTAACTTCCAAAAAAATTACATTTAAAAAAGTTTTAAGATGCACTTTTACAAAAAGTACCTTTAAAAATTTTCTTTTCAGAAAACAACTTTTTTGAAAAAACCATTCTATGAAGTACCTTTTGAAAAGTGCCTAATAAAAAGTACTATTTGAAAAAGTACTTTTTGAAGAAATCCCTTTAAAAAAGTTAGTTTTAAGAAGGTACCTTTTAAAAAATACTCATTAAAGTTGAAGTGTTAGTGCTGAAGAATTAATGAAATTTTGTTGCTACTCTTTCAAAATCTGCATTGCAACATTTATCTTAATTTATTACTTCTCTTAAATTGTGCATCAACAATAATATGTTGTGTTTTATTTAAAAAGTGATAAATTGTAACTGATGAATGAACGATGATTAGTCTAAAATAGTAATAACTTCTTGCTTTATAAATTGTAAACTAAACAAACAAATTATGAATGAATTTTTTTTTCTTATGAAGTAAAGGGAGCAAAAATTTAAAAATAAAATAAAAAATAAACAAACAAAATAAGAAATTAACTATAGAATTTTACTAGCGACCTTGGCTCCAACAAACAATTTTTAAATCAAAATAAAATAAACAAAAATATTTGTAGTTAATCCTTTTGGCTTAAATACACTTAAGAAGATGTGAAAGATATATATGTCACGTATGTATGTATGCACTTAAGTGAAAATGAATAAATAATGAAATGAACTTCCGAGTTTTCAGCTCTGTTTATGAGCAACAGTTGTTATAGTCGCCATTTAAAAGAAAGGGAGATGTGTAACATATGAAAGCAATAAATTGTGTGTGATTTAAATTTTTTGCTTAAGAATAATAATATTTTTTGGAATGTATTAAGAATTATTTTTGTAAAAGTTGCACATCTTTTTATTGAAAGCCAATATTATTTACTATTTGTTGTTTGTTGTTTCGTTAAACCATTTTGCCTTGACATTCTTAATATAATTTATATGTTTGTGTTCTGTTTGTGGAGAATTAAATAATTAATTTTTTATTTTTTTAAATTTATTTATAAAAAAAACAACCTAATGATAACAGTATAAAAATTTATTCAGCAATTTCTTTTCTCTAAAAAATTAATTGTTAACAAATACAGTTTTAATTTTCTCGACAAAATATAATTTTTCATTTCGATAACAAAAATCAGCTGTACGAAAGCTATCGATAACAAAAAAAAATTGTTGAAAAAAATTATTATTCGCATAAAATGTTGTCAGTATCAGTTAAAAAAAATAAAAGTTATTGACGTAAGAAATTAATATTTAATTTTTCTAAAAACTACATATTTATATAAAATTTTGAAGTAAAACTTTATAAATTATACGATTATGGTTCTCTGGGCAATGTTGTGGATGTGCATAAATAAATTTTTGGAAAGGGAAATTTTCTTGGTGAAATGATCGACTCATTATTATTTTCTGGATAATGTTGTGGATGTAGATACCAAACAATGCAAAGAAATATATATTTGCAGTTAGTAAATAATCTTAATTTAAGTAACTGCGTATAATCATAACTGTAGCGCGAAGAATTCGTCTGCTTACATATTTTATTTCAAGCTACTATGACTATAGCCGATTCCAACATATAAGAGCTTTTCTAGTTCGTTTATGCTAAAAACTAAACTCGCTATGTACAACTATAAATAAAAAGGCCCATGCATATTAAACATATAAACTCTCTGTCATACTTCTAGGTCGGAGTATGCTTATACTCAGAGTATGAATATTTAGTCGCAGAAAAAAAAATATACGCATGATACTCGGAAGATTGTTTCACCAAACTGAGACTTTTTCGACTACCTTAGATGATCAAAGATTGATTAGTCACTTCAGCGCTTAAAATAAGACTCGAAAATGATTCCCAGAAATGCTTAGAAAGTGATTTGTTTAAAAAACAAAATGTGCAAAAAGTGCTCAAGCATAAAATAATCATGCATATGCTCGAAACTGAAACATTGTTTCGCAAGCGATTGTAATCAGTAACACAAACTGTCTCGAAAATGAGTAGAAATTGATCAGAAGCGCTCGTCATAAAAAACGCTTTTAGAGGAGTCGCGGCTAGGGTACAATTTTTTGCAGAATAAACAGTCTTTTTCGAATTTAAAACGAGCGAATAAATGATTAATTTAATTGCGCGGAGTAGTCGAAAAGGACTCGAATATGATTATTAATTTCATCAAATGCTGACTGAGTTTTTGTATATAATCGTAAAATGGAATGGAAAATGTGTTTTTTTTATTTTTGAAAACATGCTTTTTGAGTGTGTAAAGTAAAATCGCCCCGTATATGGTACAATCTTTTCTGGCATTACGTGACATTTGTACGACAAAAAAAAATCATGTTTGAACAAAATTTTGTTTTTACATTTGAGAAGTGATTAAATAGCTCCATATTCAATGAAAAAATGCTAACAATGAAATCTAAGGATTTCAAGATATACACAAAATATGACCTGGCGTTACGTTACAAAAAACCAGGCTTTTCTCAGGAAATGCCCATATACTCGTACGCACGTGTAGCCGATTAATAGTCAGAGTATTTTCATACTCATGCGTATAGTTATTGCTCACACAGTCTATAAATTGCAGTTAAGTTGTTTGTGTAGCCTAATGAAAAAAATGTGTTTTAAACATAGTTGTTGAATGTTTATAATTAACGCATTCATTTGTTTGCATATGCTGTGCGTTTTCATAGTTTTTTTGACGGCCAATACTCAAAGAGTACTTAAAACGATACTTTTGTTATTCTCTGGTACATATATATACAGTAATTTTGGCTGAGGGACATTTTCTTGAAGAAATTATCGACCACTATAATAAATTACATAACATTTTTCGATAGCAGTATTATTTATAAAAAATTATTAATAACGGACATGTTTTTTTTAATAAAAATTATATCGATGATGATTTTGTTCTATATTAAAGAAAACTTAAGATCGGTTCCACGATTTCGAGAGAAAACTTTTGATCGATTACTTTTGTTGAAATTTTACTGATGTTTTGATATACAAACTGTAGATCGAACGTTTTCTGTCGATGTCGTGGGACAGGCCCTTATACGAGTATTTGTTCAATTTAATTTAGTACAAAATTGTATTAGACCAACATTCGTTATAAATTTTACAATCAATGTAAATATTAATTGTTTTTAGATAAGTACATGCGTATGCCTATGAAGCCTGCCTTTCTTCCTCTGCGCCCAGCCACACCTTTGCAACCATTTGATGGGAATATAAAAAAAAAATAAAAATTTAATAGAAAATAAATCACTTAAAGTGCGTGTGCCATAAACATTGAAATCAATGATTATTATTAACAATTTATACACTTACTGACAAATGTATAACTATTATTTTCATAAATTCAAGATTAACACTTCATTTAACAATACAATTTTTACTAAAATTCTTTTTGTGGTTTGTACAACTGATTTTGAAAAATATTAATTTATTATCAATTATACGTTCTTACATACACATTTATTTGTGTGGTGTATGTATATAAATAAATGCCTGTGTATGTGTGCATGTTTTCTTTAACTGACAGTCTAAAAAAATCTATAACAAATTTGATGGAAAACCGCAAAATAGATTTTTACAAATTTTCCGTGCTTACTCTAGACACAAGCTGTTGTTTTGTTAACAAATTTTCCTGTCACTATGCATGTAGTTTCCCTCCATTTGTTGTTATTTATTTAATTACACAACCCTTTTCCCTGGGGTCTTATTTCTATTTAATGTTTGTAAATCGTTTAACTCATTTTATTTAATAATTTAAATAGAAATTTTGAAATTCGAGTTATAGTTACAAGGAAATTTGAGTTACAGTTACAAAGTGGTCTATTTTTATTTGATATGTATTAAATATACGAAGGCTGTAGCACTATCAAATACTTTAGTGATGAATGAAAAGATTTTATTATTTAACAACTCTTATATTGAAAGGGAAACTGCAATAGATCTAAGGTAATTTGACAACAAAACTATGGCAGGCGTTTTCCATGACCACTTGTCATCATTACGATGTAAACCTTTATATTAACTTTGTCATCAAAAAATCACAATTGTGTCAACAACCCGCCGCACAGTGGGGACAAACCCCCTTTTTCTCAGCTTAATTTATATCTCCACAACTGTAATAGTACGGAGCACTAAATTTGATGTGTACTTACAACAAAATACCTGTTTTGACAAAATCTTGGCGGTATATGAGAAAGAGGGGGGGAGGGTGGCAAAGAGGTGCCCCCATACAAAGTAATTATTAGTTTTCCTATATCTGCCGAGCAACAACGGTAAGGTGCACTAAATTTGATGTGGTTAACTCTGACAACAAACTACATATTCCAACAAAGTCTTGGCGGTATAGGAGGGGCAGTCGGGTACCCCCAATACACAGTGATTATTAATTAATTATTTTTAATGCTTATTCAAGAGATTTATTATTCGACATATTTTCATAATTATACTATAAGTGAAATTTATTTGCTGGTGGTTAAGCTATGTCTATATGCATTTCATTGTTGCTTTAACAAATCGTCAGTAGACTTCAACCACACATTTTGAACAGTCACAAACCTCTTATCTTATGCACAGACTTTCATAAACTATTTGAGAATTCATAAATAAATTTCACTTATATAAGAAATACCAAAGCAGCAACGAAATGTATCTAAACGGTGCTTTACCTACAAAACAAGCAAAAATGCATGATTTTTTTATTTACGAACGATCCTGATGAATTGCCTGCTATTGATTGACTTCAAATACGAATATCAAAATAGATTATTTGAGAAGCCTAAGCAAGTTAGCTAATGTCACACATGCTATTTTTTAAAATCATTATTACATATTCTTAAATACAACAACGATCACGCATGACTAATGCGTGACTAATGCGTGACTTAGGCATAGCAAATCACGGTATTTGCACATCTCTAATAAAAATACACAAAGCAATGACAACAGCTGCAACAACAAAAGTGTTAGCAGAAGTCTCTGGCGCTTTTCTTTCGTTTTGGCGACTTTTTACGGTTTTTGGTGATTTTTTTCAGTTGGTTTTTAGGTTTAGCAATTTTTATTGATTTTGGCGTTTTTTCGTTTTAGAGATTTTTTTCCGATTTTTCGCGATTTTTTGTAGTTTTTTTTGCGACCTTTTTGCTTTTGGTATTTTTTTTCATTTGAGCGATTTATTTTATTTTTGTGTTATTTATACTTTTGATTTTAGCGCTTTTGTTATTTTGGCGATTTTTCGTTTCGACATTTTTTTTTAATTTTGGGATGTTGTAGTTTTAGCGTTTTTGAAAATTTCAAGAGTTTCACTTTTGGTATGCGGAACCCCAGAAATTATATTCCTTTTGCTTACATTTATAAAAGATACTTTTAATAGCGCCCTCGCATAATGAACGCATTTTCTTAGGAAAAACTGCCTGCTTAAAACTAAAAACTAATTTAGTGAACTTATGGCCCTTTTAATGTTAATATGTTAATGCCTTTTAATACCTGTTTCATAGTAGCGTTTAAAAAAATCTTTAACGATTGACACACTGTGCTTAGTGGTGTTCACATTAAGTGTCTGCTGGTTGTTGTTTATGGTTTTATTTGGAAGCATAAGATTAATAGTTTTTCCTTAGAGAATACATACGACTTGTGTTTAAATACGATTAGATTTGTGATTTGTTAGCGGCTTTTGTTTAAAGCTTTTTTTTCAAATATTAAATACATAATTATTATGAATATGTTTTTTTATATGCTTTAAATACATGAGATCGATGTCTATTGTTTACAGGTAATTGATAAGAAATTGTAAACAACCAAAAATTAAAGAATTAAGTGAATAATCGAAAAATAAACTGGTGGGAAACGCCTTAGCTGAAGAAGAAAAAAAAAATCGTGTTTTATTAATCACTTGAGCATGTATGGGGGTGTTGTAAGTCTGACTGACATTCCATTTTTAATTGGGTATTCATTTCACTGTCTATTTATGGAGACACTAAAATAAGTTTCTATACATGTATGTATGTACTCGTATAAACTTAACAATTTATTAAAATTAAAATTAGTAGGTAAACAATGAATTATTAATACAAATTATAAAGCTCTAACAAATTTTATAAATAACGCCTTTAGTATTTAACGAACAAATAGTTATCGAGCTCCACGCGACACATTATTTAAAAATGTTCACATTAATCACATGGCATCGCTAGTTCAGTTCGTGAAATTGTCATAAATTAGGAGTATCACCCGAGAGGACTGCAATACTAAAATAGAATCTTGTCTGATGATAATGTAAGCGAAAGCATTTCGATATATCGTCTGGCATGCAAAATGTATAAAAACTCATTGTCGTCAGTGGTTGTAGCTCCAGTTGTAATTAGGCTTCAAATTGAGTTCTGTTCAATATCGATGTAAACTATGCGTTAAAATAATGTAATTGTTGATAGATTTAATTTAGATATTTGTAACTTTAATTAAAGTGAAATCTTCTAGCGCTTGATTTCAAGTTTTTAAAATTGTATTTTAGCGTACTAACTAAGCTGAACTTGAGTAGTATCTATTTGCATTCGTAAACAACTATAAATAATATTGTTTTAACCTAATTTTTTTCAAATAAAATATACATATTTACTTGGCTTTGTTTTGATGAGCTCAGCAAATACATTTGACAGTTGTAACCTTTCGCAAAAGCAGCTGTTCAAAAGCAAACAGAAATAGTTTTTCTTTCTGCTGTAAAATAAACTTTTAAATTTAGTTTTGTTAAAACCCAACAACAATAAGCAACCATAATCATGGGAGTTTTTGTTGTCACATAACAAATTAATTATAGCTTGAAATAAATTAATGTCTTTCTATAAGGTTCCATTGTCCAGCATAATAATCATAGTCGTATTACAAATTCGTTTCAAACATTTGTTATCTATGATATTCAAGTTCAATCAAGTTGTTTTTAAGGTACGAACGAGTAGTTTTTTTTTTCTTAGAATTTTATTCAAAAGCCGCAAACTTCTTCAGCAGTCTTATTGGGTTGTTTCTTTTCTTTATTTTTGTTAATTTAAAATTCTTAATTTGTTTTGATTTTTTTCCCTCCATTTTACAAATGTGTCCAATTTGCTATTCAAAGTTCAAGACGCCACAAATGCTTGTTAGCAGTGGTGATGATGATGATGATGATGATGATGTTGGTGGTGACGTTATTATGATCGCTAAAAATATTTTATGAAAAACTAATAAAAGGCAAAATACACAAAATTGATCTTCTGTTTTAATTTGTTTTCTTTGTAAGCTTGTAATAATAAAAATCTTATCGCAAAGTCGGAAATTATTTAAGCATTTTTTTTGTTGGTATGGGTGCATTAAATAAAAGTTCTATTTCTTTGTCATATAGTTGGTTCTTGTTTTTGTAACAAATTGTGTCAATATGTCAATCGTGCTATAGGCATGAGAATTTTATTACAAAACATAAAAATACACACATACACAAATACATGCATAAATGAAGCACAGTTGCAAGCAAAAGCTTTAAAAACACTTTTGGTACGCAAAAGGGTACTATTTATAAAAATTTTTGTATCTCAAAAAAGGCACTTTATAAAATACATATAACTTTGGAAAAAATATTTTTCAAAGCTGATTTTAAAATAGTTTTTATAATAATTTGAGACATTTTCCAAAGCAACATTTAAAAGCACTTTTCAAAATGCCCTGTTAAATAATAAGGAACTAGTTGAAGTAGTTTATTTTGAAAAAACAATTGAAACTTCTTTTTAAGAATTACTCATCTTAAACTGTTTTGTTTTTAACCGACTTCAAAAAAAAAAAAAAAAGAGGAGGTAATCAATTCGCCTGTATTTGTTTTTGACATTGTTACTTCATAACCCAGTACATTTTAGAACGATTGTTAAAATTTTTTTTGTCTAAAAGGCTCGGAGTTCGCCCATTAAAAATTATATTTATATTTCACGTCCTTCTTCTTAACCAACAAATTTTAATTTTTTTGTATGGTTCCATACATTTTTTTTTCGAAAATGTTCAACCAGATCTTTGCTGTGAAGTCGGTTTTTTTTGGCAGGATTATTAATATAAAAAGCTTCTTTTTGAAAAGATACAATCAATCAAAAAATATATAGTAAGAGCTTTTTTCCAAAATCTTTTTATAAATGCACTTTTTAACAATAAGATACTTATTAAAATAAGATACCTTTTAACAAAAGGTACTTTTTTTGCAAAAGGTAATTTTTTAACAAAAGGTATTTTGTAGCAAAAAGATGCGTTTTAACAAAAAATTTTTTTTACCAAAAATTTACTTTTTAACAAAAACGAAAATTTTAACAAGGTACTTTTGAACAAAAAAGTTCTTTTTAGCAAAAAGGTACTTTTTAACAAAAAGGTAATTTTTAACAAAAAGGTACTTTTTAACAAAAAGGTAATTTTTAACAAAAAGGTACTTTTTAACAAAAGGGTACTTTTTAACAAGAAGGTACTTTTTAACCAAAAGGTATTTGTTTACAAAAGGGTACTTTTTAGCATAAACAAAAATGTACTTTTTAACAAAAAGAGACTTTTTAACAAAAATGTACTTTATGAAAGAATATTTTTTACATGATTTTTTTTATAAAAGGATTCTTTGCAATGATACTCTCTAATTTAAAAGCCTGAGTGTTTTACTTTAGGAGTTAAGTACCCCCTAAGGGCTCTTTTTAGAACGTATACTTTTTTTTTTCAAATGCCCTTTTGCAATAAAATATTTTCTTTCCTAAAAAAGGAACATAAATGGATATGAGTAATTTTCATGTGATAGAAAAACATACATTTGGGGTATTCAAATGGTAGTCTTAAGTGCCATAGTGCCATAAAGTTTAAAGTTATTTTAATGTAACTTTCAAACAAAAATTTTTTAGACTTATAAAACAGTATCCGACAAGAAGAAATTTTCATAAGTCGAACAGTAAAATTTTCGCTGAGTCATATTTATATTTTCGAAAATTAACAAGCTGTCAAATTTTTGCTAATTTTATCATCCACTGTATTTTAAATTTATTATGAGAATTAGCAGTATTTCAAAATAAATCATGCATGACACTCAATAGGTTTTTTTTATTTTATGTTTTATTTTGTACTTTAGAAATAAACAAATATTGTATAATTTGAAACAAAAAACACATGCGTATTTTTTTCTACAACTCATTAAAATTTTTGTTCTAAAGTTTTATATACACATTTTTATTTGTTATGTGTGTGTTTAAGTAAGGGAACGGCTTTTGTTTTTAAAATGACTATTAAAATCTAATGGAACTCCGAAATGAGGAGATACTGCTTAAATAGTAAAATAATCCGCAATAGTAAATTAAGGAATTTATATTTACGAGTATGTATTGATATGCTAATGTTAATAACCTTCAAAATGAAGGATGCAATTGGTGACACATATTTATATATATGTACAAATGTAGATACATATGAATATTTGTATATAAATATGTATATTGTATATGCGAGGGTATGTCCATAAAATAGTCTGAAAAGATTTGTCATAACCTAAAATATTGAACACCCAGCAACAGCAATTATTCTCTTAAGCATTTACTTCACACAAATGCAATGGCAAGCTGGCTTTCTTTCGTATCCTTTTTCCCACATAAATACTAAAAGATTGACCTTTAACTCTAAATGCAATACTTCAAATATTATTTATTAACAAAAATATATTGTTTCCAGATCAGTTGAGCTATCTGTGTTGTTTCCTAGATAGTTTCTAAATGATTTCTGGCAATTATGAATAGTTGATAGACAATGCAGACAACATTTTATTATTTACGCTAATGCTAAATATTTTACTTTTACCTTAGAAAAAAAAGAGTATCATGGAAAACATCTATTGCACAATCTGTATCATACCGCAACTACGCCACCAATATACGAGTACATAAATAGATAATGAGCTCTAAATGCACTTTGGTGGGTTCAAGCCATTAGACAAAACAACTGACAATTCGTCTGTCTGGCTGTCTAGAGCGAGCAGCAAAGTTCCAAGTAAATAGTAAAAATATATGTGTTTATGATCAAGTTGATAGATGAAAAAACCCCAGTTAAATAAACTAACAAGAGTTATTGTTTTTTCCTTCTTATTGATGGCTGTTTGTAAACTGATTCTTCTATTTCTTATTGCTGTTGCTTGATTTTTGTTGTTGTTGTTGTAATGAAATGAAAACCGTAAACAATAGACAAATAATATTGATGATAGATGCACTCAATAGCGAATGATTGGGGAACATTTAACAATCGGGATTGTGTAGAAGAAATTTTGTGAAAAATTAGTTCTCGTCTTAGTTGTTAATATGTTAAAGACATTAAAATGAGGTAATAATGAATATTTGGAAGTAGTTTTTTATTTTAAGTTTTTAAATAAAGAAGACACTGATTGATTTATGAAATATGGTTGCAGGCCAATAATTTTTTAATTGCCAGAAATAACATAAATAAACAATTAAGTGATTCCTGGTATTAACAATTGAAATGAAGGGCTGACTGAGAGATAAAATAGAAATTAAGGCTTTTGTTTGTTCTAAATATAGAAAAGATGGTTTTGGCATTTGTACATCAATACCCCGGCTTGTAATGCAAGCCGAAGCACGATTTCCCGTATTGATTTTCATTTAATTGGTTTCGAAATCCATGACTTTAACTGAAAAAATAAATTTTTCAATAAAATATAAAATTTTTATTAATTTCTTATACGATTTTATTAAAATAAAAAATTAAAGCCACAAAAAATAAATAAAATATTATAAAAAAACCACCTGTTAAAAATTTAAAAATTCACGAGAAAAATTCAAAAAACATAACATTAACATATTTAAAAGTACTTTTGAAAATATACTTGTTAAAGGTACTTTTTCAAAGGTTCTTTTGGAAAAGTACTTTTTAAATGAAACTTTTTGTTATACATATCGTCAGCCCATTATTGGTTTGACCCACCGACCATTTAAAAGAAAAATGAATTAGGTATAAAGTATATATATTTCGAATATCTGCTTTCTTAATCCAAAACATGTTTTGCGAAATTAATTATGGTTTCTGAGATATTATGCATTCATTTTGCTCTATTTCAACTATTTTAAGGTTTAATAAGTATTGTTTTGCTGTACATGTCACAGTTTGGTGTTTGCGTCAAATTCTTCATACAAAAACATGCGAAGTAAAGTTAACTATTGTTTTGCTGCATTTCTATAAGAAATGAATAATGTTTGGATATAATAGAAATCATTTAACTTCATTCTTTATATTAAATATACTTTAATTACTTGTTTTTCTTGTGTAAGTGTGTAAGCGTATCGATAGTTAAAAATATTACGGCGGCGGCTTCTTGGTCAGCGTTAAACGATCGACTTATTTCTCCAGACAGCAAGAAAAATAAACAAAACAACAAAATTCTCAATTCTTAGCAGTAAAGTATACGTATGGAGCACAAAAAGCTACTTTTTGAAAATAAATTAAGAAAAGTGGATTATGCGGCACAAAACGTATTTTCAATTCTATATACAATAAAGTAATATTAAGTCCTAACTTTATTCATCAAAGTTCACTAAAATTTACACATTTCTTCCAAACATGTGTGGGAAGCAATGGTGAAAATACAAAAAAGATGTATCGGGTGGCGTTGGCTGAAGTAGTTAGCACGTTGACTACGAAAACGAAGGTCCTGGATTCGAGCCCGGTATCAGACAGACATCAAATAACAACACCACGCATTTTTCTGATGTACATTAGTGTCTCTTTGTATGAGTTGTTGTAGGAAAGTTCATGTGATGAAGGCATAGTCACTGGTCACTGAATTATACCGACTTCAGCAGATACTAATCCTAATGTAACATCAGAGCGCCCTCCTTTGTTGTGTAGCAGAATCATCGGCGAAGTAAAATAACCAATAAAATGGCTACTAATCACAGCTTCAAAAATGTAATATGCTTCATTTAACACCAGAGGCGCTGCAACACTGCATTATTAAAAACGTGCAAAAAGCAGAGTTGTAAAAGAATGAAGCTTTCCTCTATTTCTTCTTTCACCATCTGTCTTGTCTATCACTATCCCTTTCCTAAAGAAGGTAATAGTAGTAGGCATTCATTGCCTGAGTGTTACTTCTCTTAAAAAAAAAACAAAAAAAAAAACCTTCTATGTCGTTTTTCTCCCTTCCGACTTTTTGGCATATACTCCAAACCAATAATGGGCTGACGATATATCCTTTTAAAAAGTACCTTTTTAAGTATTCTTTTAAAAGACAATAAATTTGTGTCCGGGACGTTCTCAAATGCTATATCCAGAATTAATAGGATTGTTAATACGATTGTTCGATATGTCTACAATATTGGCCGCAGGGAGCATATTACTGACTATATAATTAAATTTCTAGGGTGCACCTTTCCAAATTTTTTGAAGTTACGTTGTTTGATTCTTTTTCATAGGGTTATTAAAACTAGTTGCCCATTATTATTGTCCAAGAGATTTATCTTTAGTCGGTCGACGAGAAATCCACAGATTTCTATTCCTAGGATTGTAAATTCTTTTTATGAAAAATCATTTTTAGTAAGAGTAGCTCGCTATTGGAATCATTTACCAATTGAACTTCGCATCTTTTCGCAGTCTAACAATGTTTTCCGTCTCAAACTTTTAAATTTCTTTCAATCTACATAATCTGTTCTCATACTGCTTTGTGTATATACGTATATGTATATATCCTTATACTTTACCTTATACATGTACTATTGAATTAAATATAAATATATCTTCTAAATTCATCAATATTATATGATCTGTTAAAATACTTTTTTGAGTTAATCCTAATTAAATTGACTTATCTTAGCAGTATTGCTATTGATCTGGACTATCAGAATATTTACTGCCTTTTGAGATTCCAATGATTGTAATTATTTTTGTAGAACACTATGGTTGGGGGACCAATAAAAGATTACTTTTTTATAAAAAAAAAATTTTTTATATTTTTATAATGGAAAATTTATATTTTTATAATAAAAAATTTATATTTTTGTAAATAATATATTTTAATTTCATATGCATGGGCATTATTAACACTAAGTAATATATGTGTAAGTTTGGCCTTTTAGGCTTTATATTACTTTGAATAAATAAAATAAATAAAATAAATAAATAAAATTAGAAAAAAATTGTTTTTGAAAGTAATTGGAAAGAAGTAATCCTCCAACTGAATTTTTAAAGCTTAACTGATAACCAAGATATAATGAAACATAAATAAAAATAAAAATACAGTCATTACGTACCAAAAAAAAAAAAAAAATACTTGACCTTCACTTTATGTACCGCTAACGAACCAATTGATTTTTACCGTAGTGACATTTGACTGACTGTATAACGATGTCAAAGATATTTCGAAGTTTTCAATTGTTCAAAAACTATAAGAATTTACAGGGTCGTAAAACTTTCAAATAAAGACTTATTAATTGCTAAGCAACAGTAGCCAAACTAACAAGCTATAAAAACGCTCTTTGAATACGCACTTAAAATCCATATCGTTGTGTCTTGTATACAATTTCAGTTTGTCTAAATAGAAATTGTAAAGTTTTATAACAAAAATTCATTAAAATATACTTAAGCTGCAATATCAAATCACATACATAATTTACATACATTTGTATGCTTAAATGACAATTCAATTTTAAAAGTATTTTTTTTTTCTTAAGTATCATGTCAATAGACATAAACATTTTCATTACAAGACTCTTAAAGATTCAAGATTCGTTCGTTCATGTTGGTTGGCTGTTTACTTAAAATAAAAATCTTGGAGTTATAATGTTTTTTTATGTGCGTTGTTTTTGTAGCAAAACTTACAAAAGACTAAAAACAAATTTGACAATGAAATCTTTTCTGCTGAAACA
The DNA here is from genome assembly GCA_936439885.1 of Nowickia ferox. Taxonomy (NCBI): domain Eukaryota; kingdom Metazoa; phylum Arthropoda; class Insecta; order Diptera; family Tachinidae; genus Nowickia; species Nowickia ferox. The sequence goes on from OW387026.1 coordinate 7,964,430, forward strand.
TACTATACATAAAGATATAGAGACATAAGTATGTATGTAAAGGGTCCGCCATCTAACGTTTTTTTTTCAACTACTGCTTATTTCGTGAATGGTAACACTTAGCTCATGTCTGATTTGACAGATAATTAGTTTTATCCTTCCGCTGAACGAATATGGTTGTGTATACGCTTGAACAACGCTGGGAAATATTGCCTGCGATCGACTTACAGAAGATGCCGATTTTGCCAAAAAAAATCATCTTTTCAGATGAAGCTCATTTTGATCTTGGCGGGTATGTAAACAAGCAAAATTGTCGCATTTGGGGCACAGAAAACCCGCACGCATACATTGAAAAGCCGACGCACACAAAACGAATCACTGTTTGGTGCGGATTTTGGTCCAGAGGCATAATTGGGCCAATGAGCAAGGAGAGCCCGTTACAGTCAATGGCGATCGTTATCGGGCCATGTTGAACGAATTTTTGTTCACAAAAATTGAAGAGGAATATTGGCAACATTTGGTTTCAACAGGACGGCGCTACGTGCCACACAGCCGAAACTACACTCGATGTTTTGCGCCCTGTTTTCAAAAAAAAAAGTTATCTGGCGGACCCTATACATCACACATAGAAACATTATTTATGTATTTCTTTTAAATACAGAGACTTTTTTTCAAATTTAATGAAAATCATTTGAAAATCACTTTGGTCGATGGCACTATTAACCCATTTTTTGGTAATATATTTTTTTATATTGAATTCCCGAATTATTTTATAACAATGTGTTGTTATGTGGCATTTTGTTTGTTAAGTGCGTTGGAAATTTAATGTTTTCAGATGCTGTCGTGACTCAAAGTGCGGAGAGCATTGTATTTCGCAAGTTGAATTGTATTGGGTATTTAAGAAATACACGCATAGAAAAAGTGACTGAATAAGAAATAAATGGTGTTAATTTTGCAAACTTGCTAGGAAATCATTAGATTTTAGCAAGCCCTTGTGGGTATATATCCTGCTATAAAAGGGAGTTGCCACGCCTTATTCTCTATATCTTTTTTATATCTGGTAACTTTGCGAAAGTAAATATGAAAAATTATTATAAATTTTATCTATAAAAAAAAAACATGTTACATATAAATTATTTTTGTCGTCTTCAATAAAAACAGCGTAAGTCAATTTGTGACAGTTTCCAGTTATTGCATTATTACAAAAATTGCATTGTCCAAGTGAAGTCTTCTCACACTAGAGCTTTGGGAAATATATATATATTCTCATCTATTTATCAATGATCGGCGCAATATTGTTACATTTCCTTTAAAATTCTGCTTCAGTAAAGGTCTTTCACCGCAAATTACATCATTTCATTCATTCATTTATTTCCACCACATGCAAATTTTTTTTAAGCCGCAAAAATAAACAAAGAAGCAAAAAAAACAAAAAACAAAAAAAAAGATATTGATCGTATTAGTTCATTCATTGATTGATCTCACTTTCAATTTCATCAACGCATTCAAAGTTCTATTTTATTCACAACTTTGTATTGAATACATTCACATCAGTTCTTCGAATTACATTTTTCATGTTTATTTATTTTTTATCTCGTTTTAATTAAATAGCAAACTATAACTCAATAGTTCTTATCTTTAATTAATCTTTGGGCTTAAAATTAAATTCTTTTTTTTTTCGTTGTGTTCATGTTCGTTCAAATAAACAACATCATTTTGTATTAGAAAAAAAGGGTGTAAAAAATTGATTAGAAAAATATACAAAATGTTGGAATAAATTCCCTCAAAAAAAATTTCTCAAATAAAATTAATGAAAATGTATATAAATTATCAATATTAAGTAGATTTTTTATTGCTCTACAATTAGTTCAGGATCAGTTTTATTAAATATATTTTAGTATAATATTAAGTTGGACCTTTTTATATGTCAATGTTGGGCAATATTGAGTTTTTGTTGTTTGAGTTCGTTCTAATTTATTAATGAGGCGTGAAAATTTCAACAGACCCAGAATTTTTTTTCTTCATATTTTATTTTGTTCTTTATTAGTGTATTATTTTTATAAATGAATGACCAGGGAAATCAGAAATAATTTTTAACAATAGCGAATAATAGATTTTGGTAAAAAAATTAAGTTCGAAAATTGTGTCGCTTAAGCTTTTTTTTTTGGCGGTAATGGCACTATATATTAATCTTTACAATATACTTTGAAGTATTTTAACATTTTTATATTTATATATTTTTTCATGTTTAAGCTTTTACAGCATACTTTGGCATATATTAGATTTTGCAGCATATTTTTACATATTTTGAACTTAAATACATATTAAAGGCACACTTTGGCATATTTAAGACTTATAGGAAAATTTTTGCATATCTTAGACTTAAAGGAGTATATTTGCATATTTTGCATACTCTAGCCTTCACGGTATATTTTGAAATATATTAGCTTTAACAACATATTTTGGAATATTTTAACCTTTACAACATTTACAGAGCATTTTTTTGAATTTAGGACTAATATCATATTTTACCGTATTCTAGACATTGAGCCTACTTTTCGGATGTGTTAGACTTAAAGTATACTTTTGCCTATTTTGTTTAACATCATATTTTGGCATATTTTGGAGAATATTTTTACATAGTTATTTTAGACTTAAAGTCATATTTAGGCTTACAGGCATAATAAAAGCATATTTTGGAATATTTTACATTTAGAAGCATATTTAGACTTTAAGGAATATTCAAAGCATACTTTGGCATATATCAGTCATTGCTGCATATTTTTGCATATTTTAGACTTAAAGGCATATTTTTGTGTATTTCTCTACAGTATAGTTTGGCATATTTTGCAGCATATTTTTACATAATTTAGACTTAAATGCATAAACATGGCATGCTTTGGAATATTTTAGATTTACAGTCATATTTAGGCCTAAAGAAGCATATTTTAGGCATTTTAGCATATTTTTGCATATATTAGACTTAAAGGCATATTTTTGTATATTTTTCTTCTGCTTAGGCCTCAAGCTTGGAAATAAGTTTTCATGAGTTCTTTAATTTAACAAAAAAAAAAAAAAAAGGCTGAAATTGCTAAAATTTAATCTACCAAATATCTCTGTCAAGGAAATATGTATATGACTTAGATCACTTTCATAATTATGGAAACATACGTATATAGTCAGGAAACGTTTAGGGCCTGTGCGACAATGTTACAATTGACGCTTTATAAATTACAATTGACTTATCTGAATTAGAATTGAATTTCAAATGGAAATGGTGTAGTTTTTCAACAACGATATCTCTTCAACCGTTTAAGCGATTTAGTTTAATTTTTTCAATTTAAAAATCTACTTGCAATGAAGTTTTTTTTCTAAGGTTTTTTGTTAAAACTACCTTTTGTTATAGAAAACAATTAAATATCAAAATATTTTTTTCTGGGAATTGTGAAAATTATTTATTATTCATAAAAAATATTTCAGGTTTATTTAGCGCTTATTTGACATATTGCTATGAGGAATTTGTCAAATAAACCTGTAATAAACCTAAAATATTTTTTATAAATTAGACCGTTAACAGTATTTTTTCCTTTATTACACAAAAACTATGTTTTGTTCAATATAAATTATTGAACGAATATTTTTCGTCTTATAAAAACAAGCAGCTGCTAATGTCATGAAACTTAAAATTTATTAGGCCTTATTCATAAAAAATTATTTTGGTTTACAAAACATTTTACAAATAAATTTTCTGTTGTTAAAAAATAGATTTTTATGAATACGGCAGATAGCTTTTAAAGTAAAACTTAATTCGTTTATACTACAGGTCATTGTGTTAATTATGAGAACGTGTCTTAACACAAATTTTTATTTCTTTACAGACTTTCGGTACTTGGATTGGATAATTAATGAAGATATAAATGTGTTCGAACATTTTGAGATAAGCTAGTGTTAAACAGCAAAACAATGCGTTTCAAAATGGATTTGAAGATAATTTTTAGGTAAGTTAAATATATTATTTTTCACCTTAAAAGTATTTATGTCTAAAACTAAAAGCTTTATAAGCTTGCACTATGAAGCAAATAACAAAGTAAACATGAATTGCTAAACGTTGATAAAAATCAACGCAAAGTTACGGCCTTATGCATAACAAAAATTAGCAATATTTTTAGCAACTCGTTAACTTAGAGTTAGTGCATAACAGCTTCTAATCAATCTGATAACTTGTTAGATATCTACTCTGGTTGTCAACATTTTTGAATAACATATTTCCTTATAATGCTATTTATCTGCTTTTAGTTTACATGCAAGTTAGCAAACTTTTGGCAGTTCCTTAGCAAAATTTTAGCAGATAATTAGCAACAGGTTGTGCATCGCCTTTTTATAAGACTGATAATTTTTTGAGTCTAAAACAGCACTACAATTAGGTGACATACTTCAAATTTATAATTTACTTAGAAAATTAGAAAAAATAGATGATACTAATTATTTGAATGGAAGTTTAAAATAATTACTTATAAGCTTGTGTCATTTTCAGTAATTTCCTTCTTTAATATATGCATATTAAATTAATAAAAAAAAACATACATAAATAATTCATTGTTAATTGCTTTCAACATTGTTTAGTAAAAAAATAAATATGCACAGACATAAATTTTCGTTACAAAAAGTCATTAAGCTTGTTTTTATTACTCACAATAAACCATAAAAGCTTAGATTGATTTAAATTATAAAGTAACCCTGTAAAGAATTTAGAGAACGGGTGCACAAAACACACAATTTTCGATAACATCATACCGCCCTCTCCTCTGACCCTGAATAATAAATAAAAAATGAAAGAAAAAAATAAATAGAAAATGATTCATAAGCCTAAATATAATCAGAAATTCCTAAGACATCTTTCCATAATAATTATTGTCCTATAAAAATACATGTAATTAAATACAATTATATATGAGTACATACATACATACATATGAGCATATAATAAAAAAATATTTATGACCAAAAATTATCTTATTAAAATAGCCACAAGTTTTTCAAAATTTAATTGATAAATTAAAGAAAAATAGTTTGTTGCAGTCAGTAGCAGAAACATTAACATAATTTAGACAGATCTCTGAAAACATGAGTGAAGGAATAAATGAATGAAGTCATAGGGTAGATCGAATTTCCTTCCATAAACAAAACCATCATTATAAGTATAAGAGTATCTGCCACCGTTAACGTCATCATTTACCGCCTTCGCCAGCCACCACCAACCACACACGTTGTTTTACAAGATTTTGTTTTTCATTATTATTATTATTAGTTTTTTTGTTGGTCTTGTGTAGATAAGAGATTTCATAATCAATCCTAAAAATTTTATTAAGCAATAAAAGATAATTATAGGGAAAACTACTTTTGAAATAAAAACTGGGTGGTTATTAAGTTGAATTCTCCCATTTGCTTTAGAGAAAATTTTCGTCTGACCAAAATTTTTGTTACATAGATGAATTTTCTATAAGAAGTGTGTTGTAACCCATTCGAGTATTCTATAAGAAAAGATACAGTCGAAATTTTCTAGAAGAAAACTGTGCTGTGAGACAGTAATATTTTCTTTAAGACAATTGTGCTGTGACACACTCAAAATTTCTATAAGAAAAGCGTGCTGTGACATGTGTAGTAGAATTTACTATAAGAAAATTATACTTTGACACAGTTGATTTTTCTATACGAAAAAGTGTGCTGCTACAAAGTAAATTTTTATATAAGAAAAGTGTGATGTGACATAATATATTTTTCTATAAGAAAAGTGTGCTGTTACACAGTAGATTTTTCTATAAGAAAAGTGTGCTCAGACACAGTAAATTTTTTTAAAAGAAAAGTGGGCTGTGACACAATCTACTCTGATAAAGGAAAAGAGTGTTGCGACACAGTTGTCTTGTCCATGAAAAAGCTATAAAAAGTGTGCTCTGACAGAGTGAAATTTTCCATTTTAAAAGTGTGTTGTGACATAATCGACTCTTCTGTTGACTGTGTCACACTTGAATTTTTTATAAGAAAAGTGTGCTGTGACACACTAACAATTTTTATAAGAAAAGTGTGCTGTGACACAGTGCTATTTACTATTAGAAAAGTGTGCTATGAGATAGTAGATTTTTCTATAAAAAAGTGTGCTCCAACACTATCATTTTAAAAAAAAAGGAAGGAGTGCTGCGACACAGTTGTCTTTTCCATAAGAAATCTATAGGAAAAGTGTTATCTTTTATATATGAAAAGTGTGCTGTGAAATAGTCGACTATTCTTTAAGAAATTTGCACTGTGATACAGTCTACTTTTCTATAAAAAAGTATGCTATGACACGGTCAACTTTTCTATAAATAAAGTGAATATGACACAGTCAACTTTTATATAAATTGGTGTGCTGTGAGACAGTAAACTTTTCAATAAAAAAGTGTGATATGAGACAGTCAACTTTTCTATAAAATACATAAGTGTGCTGTGACACAGTGAACTTTTCTATAAAATAAGTGTGCTGTAACACAGTTTTTTTTTGTATAATAAAGGTGTGTTGTGACACAATCTTCTCTTTCATAAGGAAAGTGCGCTGTGACACAGTCGATTTCATTATGTCAAAAGTGTGCTGTTGTACAGTTTAGTTTAGTAAACTAAATTTTACGAAAATAAAAAAAATCCGTAATCTGGTAACACTGCAGATTTAATAAACATAAGTTGCCAGCGTACATTAAGTCTTAAAGGATCTGTCAATTAGAAGTTTATTTAAAATCGAATCTTATTTAATTTTAAAAAGAAGTTTATGTCATAAATAATGAAAAATAATATCGGCTACGCTTGCAGGACTAATTTCTTTTCATACAATTTTCCATCATCAATTCGCACAATCGCTTCAAGACCTCAGAGATAGAAAACGTGACCTCAAGACCTCACGTTTTCCATCTGTGAGGTCTTAAAGCGATTGTGGGCTATTGACATAGACCTTGTCTTTCACGTAGCCCCAAAGAAAAAAGGCTAGAGATATTAATCCAATAGATCTTGGAGGACAATTGTAATCGCCCCTTCGAGACATCACATGGTCAAGAAACTTCTGTAGCACATAGCGCAGATTTGTCGACAATAAACGTAGTCTACATCAATATATCCCAATTCCGCCCATACAAAATCATTAATCATTCGTTAGTGCTTGAACCTAATTTTCGAAAAAATAATGTCTAATTACCACTACAGACAAAAGGCCGAGCCAAACGATCAGACATGGACAAGTTCGATTCTTCACATTACTAATTTGTCTCAACAGCTCAAATTTTTTCACCAGTTTAAACATTTCTGGAGGAGAAGGTGCTTCACGACGACACAAAAATGCTTTAGTTTTGCAAAGTGTGACAGCGAAATTTTCACCATTTTTGTAGTGTAGCGTTGCTGGATCATATGACGTACCATTTTTACTAATGGCACTTACTTGTCACATGCCAAGTAGTTGCAGCTTTAGTCATGACCATGGCTAAAAGGCGTGCTATTGAAAATGAAACACCTTATTGTAACACCCTGTATTTTTATTTTAAATTACTACACGCTATCAAAAAAAAAATGTTTTTCCCAAAGCAAAAATTTTAAATAATAGTAATTAAGTGCATAAAGCTAAATGTTTAATGTATACTAAATTGCTATCGATAACATGCAAAACAATCCACCTGCTTACCATGCCTGAGCATTTAGCAAATATTTTGTGCGAAAGGTCAAACTGTTATCTCCATCACTGTTAATATTTCTATGAATTTAATTAATAAACAATTTAAAAACAAGTGTTGCCACCTGTATGTTTTAAAACAAATAAAAAATAATAATAATAACATGTTTTTAGGCAATAGATTTATTTCTTATTTCTTCAAGATATGAAAGAGCTGTACTCGTATGTGAATAAATAAACAATTAAAACAAAATCCATTACACTTGCGTGTTAAGCCAAAAACATCAAAACAAAAAATAAAATGATGATTGTTCATACTGATTTTCTTTTGAGTTTAAATGTTAATAAAAATAATAGTTTGCTTACTTAAATTTGGATGGCTGACCAAGTTTTCGTTCGTAGCAGTGATCTTGACTTTTACAATAAATATATTTTAATAATAAAAATATTATTTAAAATTCATTTGCATGTTTTGCTAAACAATTTTTTTTTCTTATAAAAAAGGAGCATATGAAAAATTTCCCATGACAAACAAAAGTTGAGATTGTATCTTTAAATTTGTTAGAGACTTGCAAAATGAAATATATATTGAATGACATTTTCATCACTTCAAAAACTTGTGCATTTGTGTCATTTAAGCTTAGAAGTTCTCACTTGTTTAAAAGGAAGGTAAAGATAAATAAATGCAAGTTCAGTCTAATAGTTACCATTAATTTACACTGGTGGCGATAACAGTCTGACCTTTCGCTTAAAATATTTATTAAGTGTTTGTGATGGTGTGGTTGTGTGTTAAATGGCTTTTGACATGTTGAATGGGTAGATTTTATATAAGATATATAAAAGTATATATTATTAAAAAGAGATTTAGAGGTGTATTAACACCCCTTTTACACACGCAAAGTTTACTTTGCAAAGCCTTAATTTAGCTGGGAGAAAGACAGAAAGAGACTGTAGTACTACCTCTGTCTTTCACACAGCTGAATTAAGGATTTGCAAGGTAAACTTTGCGTGTGGAAAACGGGTATAAGGAAATTTCTTCAGTTAACGTTTTTTTATATTTGTTGCCAGATAAATAAAGATTACTTTCACATTAAAGAAAAACAATGTAAACATCTTCGCCTTCAACATTTATTGAATTATTAGAACGATTCAATGTTTCAGAAGTTTGCTTGTCACCAAAAAGCCAATATTTAAGATAACAATTTGCGTTAATATGTCTGTAAGAGTATAGTTTTGAAAAATAAAAATAGCTTACATATGAAATTTATGTAAACTTTTTCTATCTTCTAAGCCAAAAAAAAAAGATTTATTTCTTACTAATTTTTTAACTTCTCTAAACAATTATAGCTCAATACCAGAACTAATTCATTTGTTTAGTCTTTAACCTCTAACAGCCCTTACTTAATATTATTTCCATTTCACTAGCCTAGTTTGTTTTAAAAGATTTTCATCTTCAATGTAGTATGTCTTTCGTTTTAGTTCATTACATTTTAAAATTTCAACAACTTTAATTTTTTTTGTATAGATTGGCCCTGCCAACATGTGTTTCACTCGAGCTGTATCTAGAGAAACCATTTTATGGCCTGGTACTTAAAGCGGCACATGTTAAAAGTAAGATACAAAAAATTGAATTTCAATGAAGTTGTCGTTGGTTGTTGAAATTTTTATCTTTTTCTTTTGTACGCAATATTATATGTTTCATTTAACAAGATGTGTAAGAATTTTGTAACAAAAAAAAAAAAAAAAAAATTAAACCAGCAAATGAATCTTGGTGTTATAAATACTCATTGTTGAGTAAAAGCAACATAATTTAGGAGAGAAATTAAAACATAATTAATAACAGAACTATTGAGAGTCATCAAGTACAGGGTGCTTACTAAAGAAAAGGACAGAGGTGGCAAATATTTTGAACATACCTGTGATTTTATTGATTTTTTTAAAAGAGCATCTTCGAAAGGGCAAAGAGTAAAAATTTTATAGAATGTCATTTTTGATATTTTATTAAGGGCTCCACCAAAAAAAATTCACGTATACAAATTTTCACAACTCTCATCAATCACATAGTTGTATGCATGCAGTCGTGTTTTTCAGCTAAACATACACCTTGTGGGCAATTTTTGATTAAAATAGAAAACTTGTGACTTTGATTGACAGCAAAACATCAGTTTCTTAGTGCTCATTATTAATAATCAATAAGTGCGCGGACAAAGAAAAGTTTATACAGCGCAACGAAGTCAAAATACAAATTGTTAATGACGTGTACGTCTCCTGTTAAGCTAAAAGCATACGACACTCGCATACAGTACGTATACATATATAAACTGATTGAAGGGTTTTTGTTTAAGTGTCTCCAGGCCACTTTAAATTAATAACACACATTTTTATATGTGCAACTGAAGTTTTTTCAAACAAATTTATTTAATGAAATATGAATTCAAAACTTGCCTCCAATTTTTTATTATTTTAAAATGCCATTAACACTGATATTCATAAAATTTAAAATGAGTTTCAAATGTATTTTATTTAAAATTTTTCATACAAAATTTTCCTAAAATGTATTTCAAATTCATTTTATTTTTTATGAATATGGGGGGGGGGGGGTAAATTTTAAGGTTAGTTTTAATTATTATTGTTGGAATTATTGTTTGTCTTAAAATTTATGATTCGATTTATGATAAACTTCGTATCACTAAAAATTTTTAGTCTTGTTTCAAATTTTATTCAAATTTATATTTTGTTACACTTATGATTGATATAAAAATTTTAATAAATAAAAATAAAATAAAAAAATTATTAAATTAAATTTTTTCCCTGCCATTTCAGCACAATTTTCATCACTTTTGCAATATGTGGTCTCACAATGGCTGATAAAACAACTGTCGAAAGAATACGAGTGAGTTTTATATTTGTAATATTTTTTAAAGCACAAAATTTTTTTTTTTGTAAAATTTAATGTTTCACAAAAAAGGAGGAATAATTTTTTAATCAATCTCCAGTTTGGATATTTTTTAATTCTATGTTTTAGATTTTTTTAATCTTTTATATTTGATTCAATCAATAAATCCCTGCAGGAAAATTTTGTGACAATTGATCCAAACGTACTCGTCCTATAACTTGAGAAAATAGAAAATAGGAGTGTTACCAAGAGTAGGGAGTAGTGTATGGCGAAAAACAGACATATCGTGTAAATGGTTACATAATCACCATTTTTGTAATCTATCGTCTTTCTGCTTTATTCATAAAAAATATTTCTGTTTAATAAGAGTTTTATGAAACAAATTTTCTATGGAAATTTGATTAATAAACATTTTATAAAATCAAAATCCAGGATCTATTAAATGGTATAGAAATAATTTGAATTGTTTGCTTCAATGAGACTCTGGAACCAGTCTCGTAACTATACTTAGATATTAACCTAAGCTTAAGGGCCTATCCCACGATGTCGACAACGTTCGTCTGCCTATTTATATTGAAAACAAAAACAAAGCACTCAAAATTTGTTTTTGTTTTCAATATAAATAGCCAGACGAGAATTTGTACATGGCTTCTATGAACTGGCAGTAAATAATATATTTTGTTAAAAAATAACAAAAATGTCTAACGGCCTGTGTCACGATGTCGACAGCAAATATTCGATCGATTACTTGTATTAAAAACAAAAACAAGTATTCTTATTTTATTTTTGTTTTCAATAAAACTTGTCGATCGAACGTTTTTTGCCGATGTCGTGGGACAGGTCGTAAGTATGACGACTCTGACTAATATTCCTTATCTTTTAAGCGGCTACGCCTCAGAGTATGCAGAAAAAAGGAGATGATCTAGATCGTCTATGATTATGCATGATTAAGATATTTCCATGCTAACTTGCGTAATCTTCACTGCAGATCTTTTATTTATTTCTCTCATTTTTCTAACCTTTTACAAATTCATATATGCTTTAGATCCTTTACCTGTAACCATTTTGAAAATCAAAAATTATGTTTTAAATGAAATTAAGACAGTCAGCCGTTACTCCAAATTAAGTTTTTTTAATGAAAGACTTTGACAATTTTAGTTTACGTGCTGTGCAAATATTTTATTCAAATTACGGCACACATATTTTTCAAGGTGTGTTCTTATGAGAACCTTTTCGGCAGCAACAATATCAAAAAAAAAAAAAAAATCATTCGCTGTATGTGCATTTTCAAAAAATTTGTATAGGTACATATTTAAGTAATTTCTAAATTTAACGTCAATGTTATGGATCATTGGTCATGGTGTAGCATCATCATATTAAATACTCGATTAGCAGTGGTGGCAGGCAGACTCTGCCAGTAGGCCTCTTTTATTAAAATGCTTATTTTAGTCAAGGTTAAATATTTTATTTTTATATTTGTTGTTCATATAAATATTTTAGAATTACAAAAAATGTCATTAAAACCATTTAGAATTTTAAATGTTAACAACTTGTTGTAATTTATTGTTTTTGGCGCTTTTTATACGGAACGATATTTAATGAAGCGTGCCTCGTTTTTTATTTTTTTTTCAAATTTTTTGTTTTCGGTTTGAATTTTTGGGTGAGATTAGCTGCAGTTTAAATAAAGGCATCATTAATTAAATAGGTTAAGGTTGTGAAAAGAGTTTCTTTAAAAAGATAATAATAATTGAAAAATAATGAAAATTTTGTAAAAATTTAAATTTATATTTTGCAAGCAAACAGAGTAAAAACAATTCCTTCAGTATTACAAATTTTACGTCCCTTTCCAGAATGTATGATTAAGAGTTACTGTGAACTTTAACTGCTAGTTCTTCATACAAAACTTGCCGTTAAAGTCCCTGTGAGCTTTTAATTGTACATTGTGAAAAGCGCCTTTAGTAAAATAAAGCAACGAATGCAAATCATATTTTTCGTTATTATTTCATAAAAAATATTCTCCATACTTTTTACACCCTCAAAGTTCTTTAGAGCTTAAAATTCGTTACATTTAACAAAAAGTACACTCCATTTACTATCCCTTGATCATAAAGCACTCAGTTACATACAGAGTGAGTACAGTGGGACAAGTAAGGGCGTTTTTGATTAGAAAGTATTTTTTATAGTAGCCAAATTTTAGCACTCGTACTTTATTTTAAAAAATCATAGGAAAGTTTACATTTTACTGTTTTCATAAATTAATGTTCACAATTTTGTAAAAATATGATTTTTTCTATTGAAAGAATCTTTTTTTACTAGAATTGTGTTTTATGTTATAAGAAAAGGTATATTTTATAAGAAAATTTATTTTTCATAAGAAAAGGTACTTTCCATAAGAAAATGTGCTTTTCAGAAGAAAAGGTACTTTTCAGAAGAAAAGGTACTTATTATAAGAAAAGGTACTTTTCATAAGAAAAGGTACTTTTCATAAGAAAAGGTACTTTTCATAACAATAGGTACTTTTCATAAGAAAAGGTACTCTTCATAAAAAAGGAGCTATTAAGAAAAAAGGTATTTTTAATAAGTAAAAATATTTTTGAAAGAAAATAATATTTACTCTTTATAAGAAAGGGTACTTTTACAGGAAGAAGTACTTTGTATCCCACAAAAACGTACCTTAAAAGTCATATTTTGAAAAGAAAATGGTATTTCTATAAGAAAAAGTACTTTGTTAAAAAAAGTATAATATTTGTATGATTTTTTTAAATAAAAACGTGCTTTTATACAAAGTATCTTTTTTAAAAAGAGTACTTTTTATAAAAAAAAGATATTTGATATATGAAAATTATACTTTTTTAAAATAAACTTCGTATAAAAAGACTTGTACCTTGCAAGGAAAATGTACTTTTTATAGAAAAAGTACTTTAAATCAAAAAATTCATATCTTATAAAAAAATGATTTTTGATATAAAACGTACTTTTTATGGAAAAAAAAACTTTTTAGAAAAAAGGTACTTTTAATAAAAAAGGTAATTAAAAAAAGTATTTTTTTAAAAAGGTACTTTTTCATAAGAGGACATTGTTTTAAAAAGGGTAATTTTTATAAAAAAGGTATTTTATAAAAAAAAAGTACTTTTCATAAAAAAGATATTTTTTTATAAAAAAGGTACTTTTTATAAAAAAGGTACTTTGTAAAAAAAATTTACTTTTTTTAAAAAAGGTACTTTTTATAAAAACGGTACTTTTTTTTAAAAGGTACTTTTTATAAAAAAGGTATTTTATAAAAAAGGTACTTTTTATAGAAAAGTTATTTTTTTATAAAAAAGGTACTTTTTATAAAAAAGGTAAAAAAAAGTTAAAAGGTTTTGTAAAAAAAAATACCTTCCACAATAAAGGAACTTTTTTCAAAAATATTGTTTTTAGAAAAATAGTAAAGGTGCAGCGATTTTTTAAAAATTTATGGAAAAGTATTTATTTAGTAAGGTTTATTTATAAAAAATCCACTTTTCATAAAAAGGGTACATTATGGTATGCTAGTTTTTTAAATGTACTTCTTATAAAAAAAGTACATTTTCTAAAAAAAAAAACTTTTAATGTGATATTTTTCTGATTCATTAAAAGTGAAAAAGGTACCTTTAAAAAAATTAGATTTTTTATAAAAAATATACGATTCTATAAAAAAACATTTATTTAAAAAAAAGGCATTTTGCTGAAAATGAAAATTAAAACATAAGTACTTCAGAATAAATTTTTCGTTTATATCAAATAGTACTATTGTACGAAAATTGGTTCGGTAGATACTTTTTTATGAAAAATATACTTTTTAATAAGAAATACCTAAAAAAATATCAATAAATACACAAATGCATTGATAAATATTTTTGGTATGCGCCCTACTGTGGCACGCCTTGAAATAGACAGTGCGATAATGTTTAACCTAATTTAAGCAGTGTTACATGGTTTTGATTACATTGTCTCTCTAACATACACTCACTTATCTCAAGTGATAAACGCCATTACTCCCACAATTTCAACACATTAAATTAAAAAAATAAATGTTTTTTTTTAAATATTTTCAATTTATTACTGAAAAAGTATTATCTAATCTATTAAGAGATGATGTGGCGCCCTAGAAAAAAAACCAACATTAATAATGTTGTTATTAAAAGTGTATTATGTTGTAAAATAAACTAAGAAAGAAAAACAAAAAACTGAAAAAAATTTTTTGGTTTTCAAATAACTGCTTGATATTTTATTTACTTTTGCTTTTAACAGAAACATCAAGAATGGCTAAAACAACGTAATAACGGCCGTAATCATTTATTGTCAACAGCAAAACCTAAAAAGTCTATAGAATTATTAAATTTATGGAGATTTAATAAAAATGAAAATGAAAATAGCATAAACGATGTCTATCCAGAAAATGACAATATTTTAAGTAAAACAACTACAACCGCAACAGCTTTTGCAAACATCAGCACAACAACGACCTCAATGCCTGAGGTAACCACAACTAAAACTACACTTCCTGCCGCCACCTTCACCACTAGTAGTACAACCACAACTACGACTCAGCAGCCAACTGCGAATATTAGCAATGCCATCACTACTACTTTAAAACCAGCTGCTGTGGCACCTTTTTATAATTCCATACCCAGATTTGACTCAAATTTCCATTTGAAATCATCCAACACCAGCGAATGGTTGAGTAATGATATTTTGGAAACCACTACACCTTTCACAACCACAATATCAGCGTCTGAGACTCCCGCTATAATTTCCACTACAGCTACTACCACCACCAGTACCACCACGACGCTGGCAACAACATCAGCAACAACAACAACAGCAGCAACTCGTAAAGCCAAACAGCGCCCTTATCCACACTGGGGCAACTGGGGCGAATGGAGTGATTGTTCGCGTAGTTGCGGTGGCGGCATTAAGCATCAGCTGCGTAAATGTATTAATCGGTAAGTGAATAAATAATAAATAAATGAAAAAGAAAGTCTCTCTGCATGATAATAAAGTTAATAAAATGTTTGATTATTTAAAAGTTAAAAGTAGTTAGTATTTACTTCCGATTTCATTAACAGCTCGAAAACGAAAACAATATTATATAATTTAAAGGGGTTTGTACATTGAAAGTTTTGATTGAAGAAAATGTAAAACATAAAAAATTATAACAATTTTTATAGTTGGGGAAATGTCGCATTTTCTGTGCCACCAGCGCCCATCGGTAGATACATCGAATAAGTAAAAATAAAGCTGTTTTTTTAAATATAATTTACCCGGAGGTTAACTGTCAAATGAACTGTCATACTGCGCTCACTTTTTGACATTTATGATCAGTTTAAGCTGGTGCCAGGCACTTCTATATTCAGCTTCAATACATGTGGCTGTGTGCGCTTGTTTACAAGAAAAATATTCACACCAGTGGTATGAGTTAGACTTGTATCGAACTCTTTCAGTAGCTTGTTTTTGACACAAACCTTTCATCAAACCCATTTAAATTACATGGGTTTGATCATTGGTTTGTGTCAAAACCGAGCTACTGAAAGAGTTCGATACAAGTCTAGTGTGAGTAATGTGTAGTAAACTAACACACACAAACACATGTGCAAAAAAGGAAAAGTCCTTATGTCGACTTGTAAGCTAAAATCGAGATAATGACGCCATCATAATTTCCATATTTAAAACTACACCTGTGCGAAATTTCAATTGAGTTTTTGTGGTTTCTAAGAAATTTACTGCAAAATTACTTTTTGCTTATATTATTTTAATATGCGATTTGTTTTGTAGTAATAACTTAACTTGACTTACGATCTAATAAATATAATCTAAATTTATATTTAAGACTCTTCAATTAATGTGGTCCCGCAAGATAGTAACATCTTTTACAGAAATATGAAATAATAAAATCAATTAAAATTTAAAAGTCCTCTCCTAAAAAACTGCCAATTTAAACTTAAAGGTTCAATCAGACGTGCCATACCGTAATCCCATAGCCATAACCCTATAAAGGCTCAGTTAGCTGACTGTAATGGAATGTAACTGCAGTGTAGGAAACAGCTGATCAATATTTTTATGTGAAAATAGGTTACGTTATATTACATCTCTATAACCATTTGCATTACTTTTCACATAACAATATCGATCAGCTGTTTCCTACCGTTGCAGTTACATTCCATTACAGTCGGCTAACTGAGGCTTAAATATATTTTCTTCTCCTATTAGTGCTGCCATAACCATAAGCAGTTGTTTACGATTTCATTTGTTTACTCATTTCAAAAGTGCAACAACAAACATATTTAACCAGCAAACAGCTGTTTATGATTACGGTGAAAAACGAAAATTCAATTGATTGATTAACGAGTCACCTATCATCAAATACAATGTTGCCCATAAGTTTCGAACAGCTGTTATGTATGGTTATGGTTATTGCTTAAGCAATTTTTCCTCATGGCCACAGATATATTGTGAAAAATAATATCTTAAATTACCATCTTAATCAATTGCCAGCAAATTCAGTGCGAAAATTATTTCTATAATCTCTTAGAAAAAAAACAATGTCTGAAGCTGTTAAAAATAATAACATTAAATACCAAGAAACCCTTTTTATTAGGAAATAAAAAACTTTCTACTTCAAGTAGTGCCGGTTCACGTACATTAATTTTTTTAGTTTATGGAATATAGGAAAATATAACGGCTCCCTTCTTTATTATTTTCTCTTCTCTTTCCGCATAAATTCAAAGGCTGCGCAACAAATTTTAATTTGAGTAAACCGAACCGGCAGTAAATTAAATTATGTCGTAAAAACTTGACAAATATTTCAAGTATGAGTAGTTTTTCCACTTTGGCGAATTAATTTAAAAAACACACAAAAACAAAATAATCAATAAAAATCATGCCACTTGTTTTTTCATCTTCTTAAATCTCTGCTGTTTTTATTTAAATTATTTAACCTCACATGGTTTATTAGACAAATAAATTAGTAGGGATTTGTGTGCGACAAAAACTTATGAATACTCAATATTTTTCTGGTGCAAAAATTCATTCAACTGCTCGTTGTTGGTGAAGGTGATTTCTTGTAATACTTTGGTCTTGTCATCCACGGAAACACCGCTTTCCAAAGCAGCTGCAGCCTTTGCTTTCAAAGCCTCAATTTCCTGGACGAATTTAATATCCTTGTCATTCAGCACATTGCCAAAGAACTCTACGGACTTTTGCAAACGACTGTTGATGCTGGGCAGGGCACTTTGTTTAATAAAATTCTGGAACTCGGGGGAAAATGTGCTCTCTAAGCCCAAGAACTGTTCTTCCTTTTGTTTCAAATTAGTTTCCTTCAAAAGATTTTCCAAAGTGCTAACAGCCTTCTTGATTTCAGCTTCATGTTCGTTTTGGCTAGACAACAGCGAGCTGTAATACTCAATAGCATTGTGTATGTCAGTATTGACTTGGGATTCTTCTACTTTGGCACCAATCCAGCTGTTGAATTCATCCGCAAAGTGGCTGGGAGCTGTAGAAATGATTTTATTCTTCTCATCGACAGCTTCTGTTTTTAGGGCTCCCTCCGTAAGCTCTATCAATTTCTTTAAATCATCGGCAAACTTCGCACTGTCAGCTTCCTTCAGGAGCTTATCATACAAATTCAATTGTTGGCGAATGTTGTTATTCAAAGCTTCGGCTATATCTACAGCATGAGAGATCTAAAGCAACAGTAAAATTTTATAAAGAAATTTCCATTTGGAAGTTACAATAAAAAAATTATTTTTATACCTGCACCAAGGCAGCCACAACCAACACTGCAAATATCCACAGTTTTGCCATTTTCTTTGAGCTGAAGTTTTAAGCGTGTGTTTTACGTTTAAGATTAATTTACCGACTGCTAATACCGGCTTTTGAATCGCTCTTTTTATAGTTTTTGAGTTTTTGACACAAAGTGTCTGTGTGTGTTTTCAATTTCGCAAAGAAAACAGTGATTTTTATTGTTTATTTATTCATTTATTTACAATCTGTTTTGAGGTTTGTTTTTTTTTTATTTATATACATATTTCGGTTTATTTATTTATTTATACACTTTTTTTTTACTAGCCGATACAACCTTAAAAATTCCCATTTAATTTTTTACACTGTAAATACGAAAAGCAAATTTTAGAGAACATTAAAGAAAAAGATCGAAAGATAGTGTTAAAAGATTTCAATCTTAACTACCAGGAAATTTATTTTAAATATCAACCGATCAATTGAGAGTTTAGTTGACACTGGCGCGCATGTGTGCAAACATAATTAAATACTTTGTATCCAGATTACTCATTTGGTAGATAAAAGATTATTAAGTAAAAATGAGGAAGCTTAAACTTTGTATTGTATAGAAAATTTTAAGCATTTTTTAAGCGGTCTAGACACCCTCAAAATTAATGTTAAGCTGGTTTGTATGTATTACACAGACGATGATTGATGAATAATCAAAATATTTTGATTTTTGCCATGATCAAGCATTTTGATGTGTTTCTTGTGTTTCTTCATCAAGCACGAACATACTTTAAATGAAATTTCAAGGTGCAAAGTATTTAAAAATTAGATATAAAGAAATATTATATTTAAGGCCAATTTCACCAACTCTATTTAAATAGCAATTGATATTTAAATGCCGATTTTCATTAATTTTTGTATGAAAAAATTACTTTTAAATATGAATTGATATTTAAATAAGTTGGTGATGTAGGCTCTTAGGGTCAATTTCACCAACTCTATTTAAATAGCAAGTCATATTTAAATGTCGAGTTTCATTAATTTTTGTATGGAAAAATTACTTCTAAATATGAATTGATATTTAAATAAGTTGGTGAAATTGACCCTTAGTTTATTTCTTTTTTTTTTTAACCACACTTTCATCAAAAAACTTTTTTTTTGGATATTGAAATATTTGAAGAAATACACATTTATATATTTTTTTAAACTTTGAGAAGATTTTTTTGACATACTGCTAAATATTTTTAGTGATCTTTGTAGTTTATAGTTTGAATAAAATATCTAAGTAATTTTGTTTTGAAGGAAATATGTACATATGTGCAAATATTTTTAAATACTTCACACATAATTGTTACCCAAAACACATGTGGACTCTAATGACTAATCAAGAACAAATTGAAGGAAAAAAAACACAAAAACAAACTCTGATACATCATGCCACCAATAGAATCAACAATAGTCAATACCCCAACAATCGTCATTTTTAATTAACATTTAAAAATTTCTTAGTAATTTTGCAAAAAACACATTTTTAATAAATCGAACAAAATGTCTCAAGTCATGTGCTAAATACGTACATACGTATATGAAAGAAACGGGTGTTCTGTTAGGAGAGCATATAATAAACGAAAATTTATTTCCGTGTTTCAAACTGATTTGAGTGCATACAAGAGAGCTTTAATCTTAATCTTAATACTTTAGCACTGTTGATATTTAAGCATTTTCACTGCAATATGCTTTAGCAAACAAGCTTTACTTTTTTATGTAAATTTCGATAGCACAATTTTTACTTTTCTTCTGTAGAACATAAAGCAAAAATTTTGGATCGATTTGGCACTTTCCCATCATCACTGTGTGTTAGGGCTGATTTTTCACTTTTAGAAATAATATTCGAATTTTTGAAATAATATTCGAATTTTTGAAAATCACTGATTATATCATAGAATGATAAAAAATAATAACATATTATAATGTTTTATTTAACTAAGACTTAATTATTTTTAAGTTTTGGGTGTGCTTTCTTTAACTAGTGAAATTTTATTTGAACGTGTTTTAAGGCCTGGCAACACTAATCACATTTTCAAGATCACCTAATTATATACTTTTCCTAACCCAAGTTGTTGGGGCAAAAGTATATAAAATTATATTTAAAACTTTTAGAGTCATGGTTCCATCCACTTTTTGACAGTAGAGTAAGAGAGTAATCTTGTAAATCACTATGCTACATAATTGTTGGATTATTGTGAAAATACAACCCTGATATAATCAGCTGTTATTAACTTTCACAAATTTTTAGAAGCTTCATTACATCAGGGTTGCATTTTCTCAAAAGTCGTTGACTATGTTGGATAGTGAGTGCCAGCCAGCCCTTAACAAACATAATAAATTAAATTTCGTTCAAAATACAAACAAATTCACTAACTCTTCTTCTTCTTTTTTGAAGTCGGTTCCGGCCCATGAATAATAAAATATGGAAATTTGAACGAAAACAAAATTATTTGTTTTTTCAGTACATATTTCAAAAATATATTCAAATCTGCATAAATTTGTCTTTTAGTGTATTTGAATTTATAACAGGCAGCTTTAAATGCAAAAACTAAAGCTTCTGGTTTATCTCTGGCAATCGCAGAAAATGTTGTTTGCACAAAAGCGAACTAAATTACTGCAAAACTGAAACTTGAAGCATCTCCTAAATAAGTAAATATAAATAGTTTAATAACAAAAAATAAAATAATAGTCAAAAGCAAGAAACTAGTTCCTCAAAAATTTGTGAAAGAAAAAAACAACAACTTTTGTCTCAAGTTGAGCAGAAACGTACGATTTATGAAGTTTGCAATAAAAAGCAACATTAAAAATGCAACTGGAACAAGCAAACCCATTTCAATATACTTAACTATATCCATTCTACGAAAATCTTACGTGAGGGTGTCAAAATGACAAAAATAAGACAAAAAAAAAATCACAAACAAGTTAATGATGTTCAGCAGTGACGTCACTCGCTCGATCGATCACTTGCTTTAAGTTTCATGTTAATTTTTGCCAATTACTTTGTCTCATTTGCTTTTTCTTAAGCTGTGTGAGCTTGTTGCGCCGTCCACATACTAAATGCTGTTGTTTGTATGATTTTTTAATACATAATTTTTTTTTTTTGCTTATTTACTGTTTATATAAACGTTCATTTCATTTTTATTTGTACAAAAACTAAATCCTAAAAAAAATTATTCAAATAAAGGTTTCCCCGAAATTTGTCTTAATACTCGTATACTTGCGTGTGTGTTAATTTCATTATGCAAATTTGCAGTTTTTTTCTTTCATTAACTTATTTGTTTCTTTAATTTAAACAGTGAAACTGGTTTTTAAGTTGGCTTCAGAAAATAGAATAAAAAATATTTATAATTATAGCAAAATGGGTTAAAGAAGATGTGAGTGAGAGAAACTTGTAATGAAGGCCATTTCTTTTAGTGTGAATGGTGACATTTTAAGCACATAAAGAGTCTTCTAATAAGGACTTTGAAACGTTAGCAGTTGCATTTACGTCTGTATGGTGACATACAAACAAGCATAAAGAGTCTTCTAATAAGGACTTTGAAACTTTAGCAGTTGAATTTACGTCAGTAAAATTGTCTGTAATTTATTTGTGTTGAGGAAAATCCAGGTTTGTCCATTTCTCATTGATATTTGGATTTGGGATTGCAAAAGACCACATTACAAGATATTTTGCATAAAAACTTACTTTACGCCCTTAAAATTCAGTTAGCACAAGAACTCATGCCCATTGAGCATATTGTGTCTGTGCTGATTGAGTCCCTGGAAGGCATCAAACTGATGCGGAATTTCATTGAAAAATCATCTTGAGCGATGAGGCCCATTTTTAACTCGCAGACTACGTTGACACGCAGAATTATCGCATTTGAGGCTCGGAAAACCAAAGAATTATTGTTGAAAAGCCTCTTCGTCCTCAACTTGCGACTATTTGGTACGCATTGTGGTCCAGCGGGGTCATTGGATCTTATTTTTTTTAGAAAACGGGGCTGGAGCAACTATTGCAATGAATGGATTGCACGTTAGAACCGTGATTAATAATTTTGTATGGCAGATATTCCAGTGAATGAATTTTATTTTCAACAAGACGGTGCTTCACGCCACAAAAGGAACGAAGTCATTGCTTTTTGTCTTTCAGAAATTTCCTGAGCCTGTGATTTTACTCAAAGCCACCGTGATCTTATGATTCAACATCTCTTGACCTTTTTTTCTTAAGACTACAAGAAAAACAAGTTCTATGACAATTTTCCACAATCGATTCAGAGCCTAAAAGATGAAATTCATGAAGTTACAGAGAACATACAGCCGCAAAGTTTCGAATTTCTGATGGAAAGTTTCATGCAAAGAATACGGTCCTGTAAGCCTACACAAAAAAAAATATTCCTGCAATAAACAACTTGAAAAGAAAACTGAAAATCAATTAAAAATATATTTGAGTCAATTAGTTTTTGTTTAAAAATTTAATTAATTGTAAAGTTTAATTGACTCAATTGCATTTTTAATTAATTTTTGGTCTTCTTGTGCATATTTTTTCTGTGTAGCCGTGGTAGCCATTTGACCGATATTATATTCCATTAAATAATCATTATAAAATTATACAATCCCTGATTTCTCTTAAAAATTCTTTTTTCTTATTGGTAAACCCTTTACTTTTTGAAGCTGCAATTAGTGACCTTGTAAAATACGAGTAATTATACACCTTCTAAATGTTTAACAGTTCAATGCAAGTAAAATAAATCATAACGAACCTTAAAGTTGGCAGATGAACATTATTTAAACTCTTTAATAATACGAAACTGAACAACAAGAAAAAAAGTGTGAAGACTAATTTTGCCAGTGCTGAAAAAAGTCATACATGTATGTTTCGAAAGTTCACCTATGGCTGTTATTTATATTTCCTTTGAACAAACATGCGCACATCCATTCCTTGGTTATTGCAGAGATTACGCTTAAAAAGCTAAATTACCCAAACTGGGGTACGCGAAAATGTCGCACCCATTATTTTAGAGAGATATGAGGGCCCTTGCGGAAAGCAGCGCATGCAAAGCACTCCATGTTTTTTTCCGATCCGTTGTCAAATTGTTAATTCTTCATTAGTGATCGGTACCGTTGCGTTCTTAATTTTGGTTGCCGATTTCTGAAAGGAACTTTTTATCGGCACAAATTTGTATTATAAGAAAACCCACCTTAAGCCCTCTGCATGTGAATCTGTCGCTGCTTTTGGAAACAGAGGCCAAAAAGTACACTTAAGCGGGAGTATCGCGGGTTAAAATGTTCCGCAAAAATTTTTCCCCGAAAAAATTGCTATAAGTTTCTGAATATACCAAAGCTTAAAACTTATTATGAAAAATAAATTATGAAAGCTAAAATACGGGACGGACAGCGCATTTTATTCATTGATAAAATTTAAAGATTTTAAAATCCGCAAAATGGTCATCTAAGTAACGACCAAACTTTGTTGTCAAATCATCAAATAAATCGATAACTTTTTCCTTTTCCTCCTTGTTAACACTTGCTCGTGCTGTTTCCACCTTGACCATCAAGTCTTGCAGTTGCTTTTTAAACCCACCATCCAACTTATGCTCTTCAAGCAAATAATTCAAATATTCCAAATTGTATTTTAAGTGGGCATTTAGCAGTGGCAGTGATTCATTTTCACCATAGAAATAATCCAAAAATTTCTCTGACATTTTTTCTCCTATATCAGCATAAATATCATACTTTTCATCCAAATCTTCGGTATGATAAGCCAACTTTAGATCCTTTATAATTTGTATGGCCTCAGCTTTTATATCCCCATCAACATAAGGAATAATTTCATTTAAATACCAGCTTTCCATTCGAATATCTTCATCGAGATATTGTTTATCAAATTCTGAGCTCAAAAATTCAGAAAACTCCATGTATTGGTTAAATTTATCAAAAAATAAGGATTTTTCTTTGAGTGATTCCTTGTCCAAGGAATGTTTAAATTTATCTTTGAGATCTTTTAACTCAGCAGAAAATTTATTATTGGCATTTTGGGGCACTAGTTCCAGACGTTTTAAATAGTGCTTCAAGCGAATATTTAAATGCTCCTCTTCTTCGTCTGCTTTGTTTGCCAAGGGTTGGCAGAGAGAGAACTAGAATGAATTTCAATGTATAAAAAGAGTGAAGTAAATTTTTTCAATATTTCATTTTAAGTTAAAATATTACCCGATTAAGCAAGAAGATTAAACAAATTATTTGTCTTAGAAATAGTTTCGCCCACATATTTTTTCCTAGAGAAAAACTTGCGTTGTGTTTTATTCAAAAAAGTTAAGATTTTTGCGTGACCAACAAATAATTTTAAGTGTATTTATAGATTTTTCTTAAACATTTTTGAAATGCATTATAAAATTAATAATTGTTATCGTTTTTTTATAACGGAGTGCAATTTAAAATTTAATAAAAAATAATGCATCTTATCTTTAATTTTTATGTGTAAAAAAATTAGTCGTTGAAAAAAAATTATAGGATTATTATTTAAAAGAGTAAAACAGTCGCCACGGTTACGCTTGCAGAATCTTTTCATGAAATTGTCGATTGTGTTGACTATCGAGCTCAAATCTTGGCCGTAGAACCAAGATCTTGCTACCTGTGCCAATACACCACACATCACATCACGTAAGTTAAATAATTAATAAATTGGCTTACTACATTAAATTAAATTTCATTCATGTTGTTTCAACTTGAAATAACTTTGATTCAACATAGTTCTTCGTGTATCAAATTTGAGTATCAAATGCACGATGTTTCAACTCGAAATATGATTCTTAATTTTAATTTAGCAGCATGGGAATGTTAAATCCACTTGAACAAAATTATTGCTTAAAAACGTTAAATTAACCTCGTTTTCGTAGATTTTAATATGAAATTTTTCTGTGTATTCTCGCCAACTTGCGGAATTAAATTTTTGAGATTTTGAATAGACTTTATCCTAATAATGAGATTTCGGTGGCCAATTGTTATTGCCTCTTCGAGAAATCACACTGTCAGGAAACTTTTCACGCAAAAGAGCATATATACGCCACTATAATAATCATGGATCTGCGTTATAGAGCTGTACCTATAGACTATGCAATATTGATAATATTGCAATATTATTGAGTATTTTATTGCTATTATTATTTTCATTTTGCTTCATTCACACTACTCAATAAATTGCACAATATTAAAAAATATCTATATTGCGCAATTTTTCTTACAAAACATGTAAAAGTAAACAAAAGTTACACATACTAGTACATATGCGCTTAAGAAATTTTAAAATTGATTTATCGTGATACATAAGAGATGCATAAAAAAATCCTAAATAAATTTAATACTTTTTAATGAAGTAAACAAATTTAAAAATAATGTTTATTGATGTACATGGAAATAATTATTGTATAATGATGTCAACACATTACAATATACTTCTTGTTGCGCAATATAAAAAAAGACTTTTAATTTTATTAAAAAAATATTGCACAATTTTATTGTTCAATATTAATTATTGCGCAATAATATTGCAAACGTGCGGTTACTTTTATGGCAGTCAGCAAGCTTAATTTTGTAAAAAAAACTTCTTAGTTTTCAACGAAAGGATGAAAGCTAGAGTGCTGGCGAAGTGTTTAGCGGTAGGCGGTACGCTAAGAAAATCGTAGCATTTCTTTGTTGCAAAATTTATATTGCATAATTATTATTTTATCAAATTCTTTTCAATTACCGCACTTAGTTGTTAGTTAGTTATTAAATGTTTGAGTTTTACGTTTTTGTTTAATGTTTATAATGTTACAAATGATTTCCTGTCTAATCATTTCATTATACAATACGAGTATGTATGTATATCGTTTAAAGTTTGCCAAGTCATAACTAAATTCAAACGTTCAATTTCATGAAATCATTGATTTTAGTGACATTCAGTCAAGCTTAAAATATTAAGAATTCTCTGCTTTAATTTAAGTAAATATAATATTTAGATATTTGAAGTTTAATTAGAGATTTTCTTACATTGTGGACAGAGTGAGTGAATGCCCTTAATGTATTGTATTTTTATACAGTTAAATCAATTTAAGGTTTTAAAAATATGCATAGAATTTTCATAAACTTAGAAATATTCGGGTGGAAAATACATACTTATACTATTGCTCCAATTCAGACTAACAAGTCCGCGGGGATTTTATTCCTATTCCTTGTCCGCCAATTGTCAAAAATAATTTGCACATTTTCAGGAAAAGAAAAAATAGCGGGAAGAAAAACATTCTCACCCATTTTGGAGTTTTTGGGCTCCGGTTTGGAATGACAGAACTTCATTCTCATAAAAAATTAGCCACTCGGAAAATACTGATCGCTTTTGTGCCGCTTTTGATGATTTTTACGTCAATCGATTTGTCTTAATCTTACGAGTGTCACTAAAAAATATGGCGGCGAAAACACGCCAATTTTTAAAAAAGATTAAAAAATTTACGAATTATTAAAACGAATATCATTGAACAGATACATATGCATCTGTCCCAGTCAGTGTGTTTTACTTAAGTCATCGTAAACAAGCCTCTACATTTCCATAAGAGATAGAGCTGTGTCGTTCATGAACGAACGAGTACAATTGAGCGAATCAGTCAAATGAATGAAGTGAGCCGGTTACTTTACTGAGCTATTTTGGCTCAGCAGTACTGACTAAAAGTACAAGTGAACTAGAGTTGTGCTTATCAGCTCTTTTTAGTGACCGCTCTTTTCAGCTTAGCTCACTTTACTGAAGTATTTCATTCAGTTAGCTCAGTAGCTCAGTTCATTTACAATGAATCATTTTGCCAAAGGAAAGAAAAAGCTAAACACAAGTTACAGATTTATACAGCATGTGTGTGTGTGTGAGTGTATCGTCAGACATTACAAAATAAGGCAAATGAAGTATAAAAAATAAATTAAATACTTTTAATGTGTGAAAATGTATTAAATTTTCAAAATTAAATGTAAGTGGTAGTTTAGATATTTTAATATTATCATAAGATATTAATTACTTTCCTTGATGTATTTGTGTGATACATAAAAAATTTGCTAAGAAAGCACTCAGTACTGAGTTGAAAGGGCTCAGTAGATTGAACGGTTCATAGCGCTCAGTGAAGTGAATCGTTAAATTGAACTAGTTCGTTCATGAGCGGTACAACTCTTAGTTGAACGAAGTGTATGACCGAGAGCACTTGGTTTCTTTTTTGTTTTTTTTTTTTTGCTTTTTCTTTGTTCATGTGAGATTTTTTGTCATGTTCTCGTTTCCATTAGCCTTTTGCTTGCTTTTAGTAATAGTATGACTATTATAAAGTTGATTAAATTGTCATTAATATTTCTTAAGGATTTAGAATATATTAAGTTTTTTTTTAACAAATTTGATTTTGATATTGTACATAATTTTTTCTTTGTGTTTCTTATATTTTCTGTTGTTTGATTTGATTATTTTGCTAAACAATTAATAGCAAACATACTGCATTTGTCCCTTCTTATACACCGAATCAACTGTTTGTTTTCATTTCGTTCTATTTCTTCAAAAGAGCGAATGAACGAAATATACGAACACGTTCTTTTTTAGAAAATGAAGGAAAATGAGCGGTCACTTGAATGAACGATTTGGCACAGCTCTAATAAGAGATATAAAAAAATTAGTTTTGGTGCTTTAGTTGTTTATTTTCTGCCTTATCGATTGCACTCTCACGTCTTGATGTAAGATAACAATTAAAAATGAATTTCAGTCCCAGAGGAAGCAGTTTAAACTTTATTTCCAAGGATTTAAATATTCGCCTTAGTATTTTCTTACAATAATCGGTAGTTGCTTATTTTCTTATTGCGTATCTTTTAATATTTTATTGTTTTAATTTTATGGTTTTGTTTACTTTACCTTAAAAAAAACTTTGTAATTATTTCCTTTAATTACTTTTAGAAAATATAAATGTTCTTGCTAACGATAGAGATGTTTTTTATATTTATAAAAAAAGTATTTATCTTTTAAAATTTTTTTTTTTTAAAGAAAGATAGCATAAATATGTAATTTAAGTTTCAAACATAAAATTTTTATGGCGTTTAACAAACGTTAACTAATAATTAAAATTGAAAACGAAAATGTTCTACTATAAAAGAACTAGTTTACAGAAAGTGGAAACACAGTTAAGGAAAATTCAAACTTTTGTTAACAATAACAAGTTTAAAGGAAATTTTCTTGCCAAAAAATAAAAATAAAAATAATAATAAGCAATGGAAATTAAGGAGCAAGCTGTAATCTTTGCTTTAATAGTGACTCTGCTACCCCAAGCAATGCCTCAAGAATCAACAACAACCACTGAAGCACCAGCTGCAGTCCTATCAGCTCCCTCATATGTCAGTTCCGACATTGTCGCTTATTTGAATAGAAGAATACGACAATTGTTAAATGAAAATCCTGCAAGAAATCCAGCAGATTTTAACTTGGCAGGCGTTTTTAATGAAGAGCGTAGAAATCTTGAAGGTTTTATTATAACATTACCAGCTTCGGAGGATAATGCTGTCAAAAGCGAACAAGCTATAGAAAGTTTTCGAAGTTATACACAACGTTATATGAAAATTGAGCACATGCTGGAAAATGCCTTAGATGACTTAAACGTTTACGAAGAGGACCCCAATCTGCCGGTAGAAGTTCGCTATCAGGCTCTTATGTTGGTGCTTAAACTGAGAAATAGTTTAACTTTAAAAGAAGCCGAAAAGGCCTTAAAGCTTTATGATGATTTTAAGAGTGGCTTAAGCAAAAGCATCACACACAAAGCTGCCAATGCATCTGATACACAATTAACTATGCCTCATATAAACGATGAGTACAAAGAATATTTTGAGGAAATTTTATCAATTTTAAAAAAACATGCCATAAATGATACGATGAAAGTTGAAAATTTATTGGAACAAATTCTTGTGGATATCGATGAATTAAAATTGTCCACTACCTTAAGGGAACTCTCCAATGAGTACTACTATAATGAAGAACCAATATTTAACTTATTACCTATTTAATTGAGGCATTGTAAAATTTCTTTTTCTATGGGCTAATCCCACGATGTCGACAACGTTCGAATGTCGCACATTTTAATATTTTGTTGTTGTTTCAAATGTAAGTTTGCGACAAGTCGAACGTTGTCAACATCGTGGGATTGGCCCTATATTATAATTTTAAACGTCAATATCTCATGTTATTTGAACTTTGTTTAATAAAATTTACCTATGGTCCTTTAGTGGACAGAGTGTAAATAAAGAATCATAAAAATAAGTCTTATGTTATTAATGTCATAATTCTGTTTGACTATTGTGTCGTGTTAGATGTTTTGAAAGAAGCGCTGTTTTATTATTTAGGGTACCCCTGTGGCTGAGTGGTAGCATTGCTAGCCTGCCAGTCCAGAGGTCACGGGTTCGATTCCCGCCCCAGACCATAAGTGTTTTCCGCAGACACGCTAATCGGTTGTGTTTGTTAAAATAAAAGCTTCCAAATGGGACATCACGAAAATCATGTCTTTTTGACGATTTTATTCGAGAGTCAACAACAACCAGCATATTTCGCTTAAAAACCTGCCACGGCCGTTAAAGTGCGACATTGACTCGCACATGAAGGGTTCCGTACGGCTCTTGTTTCTTTTTGGAGATTTTTTTGCGATTTTTTTTTGTATTGATGACTTTTTTGTTTGGCGATTTTTTTAGTTTTTGGGACTTTTTAAGTTTTTTCCGTTTTTATTTGTTTTGATGCTTTTTTCGTTTTGGCGATTTTTTGTTTGTTTTGGCGATTTTTTTTTCGTTTTTGGCGATTATTTTGGTAATATTTTTTTACATTTAAGCGATTTATTTTATTTCTGGGGATATTTTTCATTTAAGCGTTTTTTTCATTTAGGAGATTTGCGATTTTATTAATTTGGGGATTTTTTAGTTTTGGCGATTTTTTTTCGGTTTAGCGATTTTTCAGTTTTTTGGGTTTTTTTTTGTTTTGATGTTTTTTTTCGTTTTGTCGATTTTTTTGGTTTTTGGCGAGTTTTCGTTTTGGCGATTTTGTTAATTTGGGGAGTTTTTTAGTTTCAGCGTTTATGAAAAGAGATTGAGAAAAGAGTTTGCCTTTTACGGTTTCCAAGATACAACAAGTTAATTAGCAATTATAATTGCTGCAGTTTACATGAAATACACTAAATTTGGATATTTCAAGTGCCTATATATGTATAATTGTCTGTATATTACATTAGGATTTCAACAATTTTCGTTGCACGCTTTACAGCACTTTAGTTCTTAACTGTCATATAAATAATGTTTGTTGTTGTATCGGCTGAAGTTTTACATATTCTGTGAAAATTTGAGGTACGTAGCTCTTAGGCAGACAGACAGACAAACGGACGGACGGACATGGTAGCGAAAACAATAGGGTGCTTTTTACCTTTAGTGTAAGGAACCCTAATTAGTGAATGAGACTTTTAAAGAACCAGTTTTCTTATTAAAGCATTTACAAGGAAAGCATTCTTCTTTGCAAATGTGTTTATACATAAACTCAATCATTTTGACTTTAAGAATTTGATAAAAAAACTTTGCTTTACGCAATGATGGTTATATTCATCAACAGTGACTGATCAAATGAATGAAGAAAAAAAGCCTTAATTTATTTGAAAAAAGAAAAATTTTTGAACAACAACACAGTGACCAAAAAAGTTTAGCTGCAGAAATGTCAAGCAAATCGAATCATAACCGCCAAAAAAAGCTTTCGCTTCTTGATGAAAATTGAATATCTACAATCGAAAATAATCGATTTTCGTAAAAAAATTAAGCTTGAAAATTATGCCGCTTAAGATTTTTTGGCACTTACGACTCGATATTGTGGCTAGAATACTGCTTTGATAATTAAATAATCCAGTAGCACTGGACGTTAAAAAGAAAGTGAAAATAAACAAAGTGAAAATATTGGTGTAAGTTTTATCACATGACATGTGTTTTCAACCAAACAGTTCAACATGTCATGCAGCACTTGCAACAATGCTGTTACCATAAGTGAGACATTTTCTGGTCGTGCAATCTTTCACAGTTGTGTTAAATGTTTAATGCTTTCAAGCATAATTTATTTGGTGCAATAATTTTGCTCTTAATTTTTTTTCTGAATGAAAATTTTTTGCTTTGACGATAAAGTGTTTATACTCGTGTTGTTATTGTTTTAAACTACTTAAAATATATTGAAATAAATATTTATCTATTATTTGAAGTAACATAAGTGTGTTATTTAAACTTAAAACATAAAATTTTGATTGCATTTTCAAATCGTTAAAGATAAATTAAAAATTAAAGAAAATTTTAACTATAAAAGCCGCAGTTCTTAGCTGAATTCTTGCAGTTTGAAACTATTCTGCAAAGTGCTCGAAGTTGGAATTGAGATTTAAGACTTTTTTTAGAAGAGAGCAAAATATGAGTAACGTAAATGTGGGAGTATTTTTGTGTTTAGCTCTAATGATACTTTTACCTACAGTGGAGCCGCAGGATGCACCAGCTGATGGAGCAGCAATGCCAGCGCCAGGTAAAAAAAGAGTTCATAAATTAATTCATAAATGTTTTTTATAACATTCACATTAACGAAAATGAATCGTGGGCCTGAATTAGTTCTAAATAGAAAAGATGATGTAAAGCTAAAAAAGCTTGCATACTTTTAGGAAGCATTAATGAATGTACATGAGTAACGGCTCTCTCAGCTTGTGTGCGCGAGTGTGTGAGTGTGTGTGTGTGTTAAAAATTCTTACTGTGGCGCTTTGGGAAGTATAATGACTTCGTGTTTTTTTGCTTTACAAGTTGTTTAATTTTTTATATCACTTTCTCATAAATAATAAGCCAAATTTTTATGAGATGATATCTCATTTTTATTATTAAAATTAAAAAAAATTTTGTTTGAGGTTTTTCTCATGCTCCTTGGAAGTAAGTTTGTTTGTAGTAAATGTTACTGCAGAGTACACTCACTTAGTTGTTGTTTTTATTTTTTATTAGAAAAACGTTTGTTATTACTTGTGTCCAATTCTAGCTTAAAAATTTGTTTTCTTGGTGACAGAATTTTTGTGTGTTTAAAACGTTAAAATCGCACACGACAAAAGTAAATAAACTTTTATCTCTTAATAACACATACAAAGCAATTATAATGATTTAGTTGAAAATAAAAAAAATTATGGCATTTGGGTGTCGTGAAACTAAAACTAAGTATTTTTTTTCTGTAATGTAAAAGAATTAGTTCGTGGCAAATGCCTACCTTGCAGAATCTATTCAGTAGTAAGTAGTGAAAACTAAGTATGAAGAAAAGAATGCCATATAACAAAAAGTTTTTAATTACTAATGATTGTTTTACCCAATGCAGCAAATCCATCCGCACCTGCTGCACCAAATGAAGCTGCTAATAATCTTCCAGCTGCTCAGCCGGCACCAGCCGCATCTAGTGCACCCAATAATAACATGAATGCACCTGCCGCACAATCCGCTAGTTCCGATATTACTGAATATTTGAATAGAAGAATCAGACAAGTGCTTAATGAAAATCCTGCTAAAAATCCGTCTGAATTGACTCTGGCAGCCACTTTTAATGAAGAGCGCAGTAAATTGGAAAATGCTCTTATCACAGGAACTCCTACAGAGCAGTCCTACAGTAAAGCTGAACAGGCCATAGAAAATTTTAAAAGCTTTTCACAACGTTATGCAAAAATTGAGAACATGCTAGAAAACGCCTTGGAAAATTTAAACTCATATGAAGAGGACATAACTCTCCCTCTGGCTGTAAGATACGAAGCTCTTATGCTGCTGCTTAAGCTTAAAAATAGCTCAACACTGAAAAATGCCGAGAAGAGTTTAAAACTTTATGATGATTTCAAAAAGTCATTGAATGGCAATTCAAAGCCCAGTGCAAACGGCACACCCTCCTCAAGTACGCCACCTCTTAGCGCTGAGTATGCAAAATATTTTGAAGAAATTTTAAAGATCTTAAGAAAACACTTGAAAAAAGATACACCGGAAATGGAAAGTTTCTTGCAGCAAATCTTAAAGTACCCAGAACAATTGAAAAAACTATATGAAGCATTGCAAGGCATTTCTGATGACGATTCCGATGATGATGATGGAGACTTCTTTTTCGATTTATTTTCTTTTTTCAAAATATTTTAACTGTTTGAATGATTAATTCAAAATTATAATTACAAACCCTGTTGCACAAAGAATTATATATGAAGAGAGCACTATTAAGCCATAGCAATAAAAATACAAGTTTTGGTTTTACTGTATAAATAAATAAAACGTTAGAGGGACGTTGTGATGTTGGTGTGATATTGTCAGCTGACCTCATATAATCAGCTGGTCTCTAACAGTCAGCTGTTTATAATAAACTTTAGTGCTGTAAGTAACTGGCTAGTAAAATCTGTTAAATTCCTTAATTGGATGGGATCTTCATCTCTAACAATTTCCGTCCTTATGATTTTTTCCAATATGCTGCCAAATTCTTAAAATTTATTAACTTTTTGCTATCTCTACTCAAAAACAGCTGATTGGATTTCGAAAATAAAACTACTCAACAGTAGACTCAATAGTAGACTTTGAAATTTAACTCTTTTAAGTTAATAAATAAATGTTGGCTTGCGAAAGTTTTAAACCACTTTAAGTTGTTTTGAACTCAAATTGTTTATTGGGCGTAAACAAATTTAATTTCTTAAAGAACAAATTAAAATGTAATAGACTTTTTTTGTGCCAATTTAATTATGGCAATAAAATTGTATTAATTTTGGAAATTCACAGTGGGATTAAGAGAAATATTTGGGAAAATTTTTCTTGCTTTAACATTTTTGTTTGTTTGGGAATTACTAGAATTAAATTTGACTCACACACGAAGGGTTTCCCACGAACTCTATATATTTAATACTATACGAACCTTAGCGTTTTTTTTAGTTTTGCTGATCTCTTTTTGGATTTTTCATTTTTTTTAGTTTGACGCTTTTTTTTATTTTTAGCGATTTATTTTATTTTTAACGACTTTCTTTTTGCTTTAGCGGCGTTTTTTTAGTTTTTGCGTTTTTTTCTTTATTTTGGAGCTTATTTTTCTTTGTTGCGATTTTTTCGCATTTTGGCTTTTTTTAGTTTGGCGATTTTCTTGGTTTTTGGCGTTTTATTGTAGTTTTAGCGATTTTTTTGTTTTGGTGCTATTTTTCGTTCAGGCGATTTTTTTATTTATTTTTGTTTTTTTTATTACATATTTTTAGTTTTAGCGGGTTTTTTAATTTGGGGAGCTTTTTACTTTTTTTATTTATGCTATTTTGATATTTTTCTTTGAAGCGCTTTTTTAATTTTGGCGATTTTTTGCGTTTTATAGATTTTTCTTAGTGTTGGCACTTTTTTCGTTTTTGCGATTTTTTTCACTTTCCGACTTTTTTTTAGTTTGGTGTACGGAACCCTAAAAGGGCTTTTCTGAGCACAAATTGCAAATTTCGGAGCTTCAAAAGTTCATCTTTTGTCCCACTGTAAGATGTTAAATATGATTATATGCCGTATTTGTTACCAAATAAAAAAAACAAATACAATTTTGTTTAAATTAATTTTTTTAATTTAACTTCTAACTGAAAATATTATATAAAAGAAAACTTAAAACTTATTCAGCAGAGTATTTTCGCTAACTTTACGAAGCAGCGCAGAAGTTGAAAGTTTTTTTTTTTATTGAACATGAAGTTTCTATTTATCTTTCTTGCTCTTGTAAAGTTGTCATTTGCTCAAAATCTAAGCGGAGATGTCGTCAAATATATTAACAAACAAATCGATAAAATATTACAAGATCATCCGCTCAAAGATGAGGCCGACCTAAAACTCAATTTGGAATTCAATCAAGAAAGAATGCTGCTGCAAAATGCCAAATTCAATAATACGGCAAATGCACTAGAAGGCTCAGAAGTTCAAGCCCAACACAGTATGAGCAAATTTTCAAACTTTGTTACCAATTATCGGGAAATAGCAAAGCAACTGACTTTAGCCATTGAGGAATTGGATAATTTACTGTTAAAGAAAAATCTACCCTTGAGTACGAAATATGAAGCTTTATCTTTGAAAATAAGGCTGCAAGACTGCAGAAATATTAAAGAAGCTGAAAGAGCTTTGAAAAGGTATAAAAAGTTTAAGCAAGAAAGTCTGCCGACTGAGAATAGTAATTTATCGGAAGAACAGCAAAAAGGTTTGGAGGAAATTGTGCAGCTGCTCAAGAAACTGTCATTGTATGAAAAACCTAAAATGCAACATGGCCTACAGCAACTGCAACAGCATCCGGATCATTTAAGCACGTTGGCTGATATTTTAAAAAAAGTGCGCGAACAGTTTGAGGACTACAAGAAGTATGAGGCTTATGTGGTGGAATTATTGGAAAATGTTTTTGAGTAAAAAAATGAGCTTTTTATAAATTGTCCTTAGGAAATAAATAAATAAATAAATAAGCAAAATATATATGTATGTACATTTAACAACAATATCGCTTTATTATTAATAATTAAAAAAAAACATAATTTTATTTATAAAAAAACTCTTTACAAAATAATACTACTTTTTGTAAGGTCCCAAAAAAAATGCGTAAGCTTTATAGCTAAACTTAAGGCTATAAAAAAGCTACGTATGTATTTATATGAAAGCAAGAGCACCTAAATTTTCAATTTAAATCTTCCATATGCCCTTTTTCAATAAATATTCATTCAGTTTTTTATTATTATCCATCAACCATTTGGCCACCGTTAACTGTTCACGTTGCTTACTGCGATCATTTTCCGCCATGGCATTACAAATTGCATTAAAGATCTCCTGCAGTTCGTAGGCGAACTCCCCACTTTCCTCTTGCAGTAGACCCGCAAAGAAGTTGCGATATTTGGGTAAACTTTTGAAGGCCTTCTCAATCCAGGAACACTTCGGATTCGGCGGCGATAATTCATTATCGCTGTAGTGGCAATCGGCTGTGTCCAAGATCACGAAGGTGTGTGCCAGCTAAAGGAAGAGAAAAAATATATTTATTACATATTAATGTGATTAGGGAGATTCAATAAGGGGCTGTTCACAAATTAAGGATTTTTTAAGGTTAAGGATTTTTTACGATTTAGAAAATTTATACTGAAAATTGTGTAAAAAGCATTACTTTGTGGAGGAGGGGTATAAAAACTTTGAAAATAGTGTTACTTAATATGTAGTGAATGGCCCCTAAAAGCAAATCTGGCAAATCTATGGGAAAATAATATTTTATCAACAGCCTTCGAGCGTTAAAACGCTCCGTGATTAGTTGTGTTCCTTAGCCTGCATATGAAAGCTTTTCGTTTCCAATTAATTTAAAATTATTTCTATGCTAAAACTAGAATTGTATTGATTTCAAGTACGCTTGAGCAAGGCCAATCCATACCACGAGTTCTACACTTTCTAGCAGGCGCTGTGAAATAAGGCCCCAGGATATAACGCCTAAATAAGAAAACGAAATAAGGCCCTAAAAAACTAAGGAATTTTTAATTGAGCTTTATATTTTTGGGACTTTATTTCATTTAGAGCAGCTACATCCAAGCCATATTCACAATGTGCCAGCTTTTATAAAGAGCTTTTTGTGCTTTCACGCTGACGAGAGCACAACAGCCAATCAGATCTCGGCGACAACAATGCTTGCTCTTATTTTGCAAAGAAACAAGAACAAATTTAAGAGCTTTCAAAGCTGTTTACCTCAAATGTAAATATCAGAGTATGTGATGATCTA
Organism: Nowickia ferox; assembly: GCA_936439885.1. Taxonomy (NCBI): domain Eukaryota; kingdom Metazoa; phylum Arthropoda; class Insecta; order Diptera; family Tachinidae; genus Nowickia; species Nowickia ferox. The sequence continues at coordinate 8,001,531 of OW387026.1, forward strand.
GAGTTTGGTTGCACCATGATACAATTATACAAGGTACACAAGCCCAGCCTGTTAATGTATACAATGCAGAAACTTGTCAAACTTTGTTTACAAGCCGCAAAAATGTTAGTGTATGTGTGTGAATAAAATGATTACAGTGTTGCCAATGAATTTGCATGAGGCTGTGTCTCCAATTACACATTGAAGAAAATTACACTACACATCCTTTGTGTAGGTTAAAATTAAAACAAAATTAAACAAAATAGAAGTCAAAGTAGAATTACACACAGATTATACATGAATCTAATTATAGGCCTACACATGGGAGTAGAAATTACACACTCTGTATATTACACACATATTGGCAACACTGAATGACTATAATCACGCATGAATGCCGCGTCTGCAATTGTACTTTAGTTACCCTGTAATTGTTATTTTTAACAACAAAAGACATCTGTTTTTGACTAAATTCTGTTTGTTTCTACCAACAAAATGCGTGTGTTTCTTGGTGTTGCAATTTTGTTGTAGTCGTGCAAGTACCTTGTATAATTGTATCATGGGTTGCACGTTATTTCCTTTTCTTTTGGTATTTATTTCATCTTGAGTTTGGTTGCTTATTATGTCATTGGGCTTTATTTCATTTTTATTGGGAGTTTTTTCATAAATTTTCTCTTGGGCCTTATTTATTTTTTTTGGAATTTATTTCATTGTGGATTATTTCATTTCTCCTTTGGCCGTTGTTTTCTTGGGCCTCTTTTCATAGCGCCTTTCTAGCATCCTAAACGTCTATAAAAAAGTATTATGCAGTCTATTTTTATATTGTATGTTACAGAGCAAAACGCCTTAGATGACATGATGAGTAAAATGCTAAAAGTTCTGGCACACAGTGCACACAGTATTATGGGGCGTGGCAAAAAACATGGTTTGCTGCTTTGAAATTCTGTTTTCTAGCAATAAAAAACAGTTTTTGGCAGCCAACTTCACTACTTAATGCGCTGTGAAGATGGAGTTTTCCCATTGCAAAGCCTTAGTGTCGAACATGAACGGCCATGACAATTTTTGACAGCTAAAAAAAGCTTGCCGCTTTTATTTAATTATGACTGTAAAAAAGTGTGACACCTTTTAACTTGAAATGCAAATACGAGTATGCTCTGTGTGGACTTTCAGCTTTAGAAGCAGAGGGATTCCTTAATCAGCCCTCGTATTCTGTAACTCGTTAAAGCTAAAGCTAAATTCGATCGCTAAACTGCTGAAGAAATACAAAATTTAAAATTTTTGGCGATGACATAAAACAGTACAATTTCGGCACATTACATTTCTAAGCCATTGCCTGATTTAGCAAGAAAGAAAATCGATAAATCGACTTTATAGATTTTAAGCGATAGAGATTTAGCTTTAGCGAGTTACAGCTCATTGATTTGTTATCTCGCTATGGATTTCATTTTAGTAAATAAAATTCAATGCTTATTCTTTCTTCCTGTTGCAACAGCTCTTATGAGAATTATAATTTCAGCTTGAAATTCCAATTAATCAATTGTTAAAGAGAATACTTTTTATTTATTATTTTTCTATTTAAGTTTTTTTGTGTTTTTTGTTTTTCATGCTAATCAAACTGATTTGATTATTATTTTCAATAAACACTTTTCGCCAAGTTCAAGTTAATTTTTTTAAAAATTAAGAAGAAAAAAGGCAGGAAATTTTAAGTGTTCCTAGTAAATATTATCTACTAAACTAAACTAAACTAAACAGCTAATGGAATTAGAATACTAGAGGCATACTTGTTTGATTATAGTCATTTTTTGTATTTGGAGCAAACGGTAATTTTCAGTCTGTTATATTTTTGTTCTAATAATTTTTGAGAGCTTTAAAAAAATTTTAAGAAATCATCATTCTTTTCAAAATTTACTGCTTTTTTCTTACACTGGCAGAAAATGATGTTGTAAAATAATCAAGGAGCGTGAACGCTATTACGCTTCCCTCTCTTTTGTTTACAATTTGCTAAAGCTAAAGTGCGCTCACTAATCGTGCAGGTTATCATTATTGAATTGACAACATTCGTTTACAAGTTGACCACATGCGTTGTGTTGATAACATTTTTGACATCAAATCTGTTTATTTTATAAATGGATGATGTCATTTCTTTTTCTGGATGTAGAGTTTTTTGTTTTCTAGTTACTCAAAGTTTTTGTTTTTGCAATTGATAATTGTTTTTTTAATGTTTTTTTTTTAATGTAAATTTTAGATTTTTGATCTTATGATCATATTTTGATAATTTCATAGTGGAACTTTGATATTTGGTGAAAAATTCGTCAAATTTACTGTGCAACATTGAAAAGTCCACATGGTCTTGACAGTATAGGTTCGATAGTACTACCAAAGGGTAATAAAACCCCATACTCCTATTATTTTTTTATGGGTCTCTAAAGATTTCAAAAATCCATGAGCCCTTAAAAAAAAATGATGCCTTCAGTTTTTGACCGACAGCTTATTCAGATTTGGTGATAGCGCTTAACTATATATGACACTAATGTAGCTAAGAGTCCACTAAATAAATCTTATTAACATTTTAAGCCAAAAAGTTATATCTTCGTGCGTGCACTTTTTTTTGCAAAAATGAAGAAAACAAATTTTATGCACTTTTTTGTAGAATAACTTAAAGGGACTCTTAACTTTTTGTTAACAATATTAAGCAAAGTTGTAGATACGGTCAAGCTTTACAACTTTTGTGAACATAACAATATATTCTGAACGTGTTTAGGCACCCTAAACACCCCATTAAGACCACTTTGTGCATTAAGGGCCAATTTCACCAAATCTATTTAAATATCAATTCATATTTAAATGTCGATTTTCATTAATTTTTGTATGAATTGATATTTAAATAGAGTTGGTGAAATTGGCCCTAAATATTGCTTTGTAAGACCTAAATTTAACAAATGAATATTTGATTCACAATATTTTGTGTTTAAATTGAAAAATGATTTTTTGTATTAAAATCATTTCAATTTGATTTAAAATTTGGCACAAATTATATGCAATATATGTATGTATGTATGTATGTATGTATGTGTGTATTTATTTATGTTTTGGTGTCTTGTCCGTAATCAGCTGTTGTTACCATTTTTATTTCTCCTCAAAACATTTAAAAACATGAAATTTTTATTAACCGCAATTTTCTCATTAAAAAAGGTCGTAAAATTTTGTTTTAAGCTTTTGCCAAGATTTACTGGACTTTCAACTCAATGCTTTCAAGTTTAAACTGGTTAAAATAATTGATTTATATATTTTCATTGCACTCACTTGATTGCTAATTAATGTTATCAAAATACATAATTTCCAATTAAAGGCCATTATTTTTATAATTTCTGATTTATTTCTTGAGGTTTTTCTTTTGTTATTTTTTTTCGAACCGAAAATATTCCACTATAAAGATGCTCGAAATGTACGAAAATTTTCCGCACGCTTATTATTTTTTTGTGTAAGTGATTAACAATAAAAAAAATAAATTGTGCTAGTTAATTGTTTTTTTTTAAAAGATTCTTATATATTGATCTGTTCTATTAAACAATTGCTTTAAAACTGTTTTGCATTTTTGAAATGCCTTGTTTAAGCAGTCTTGAGATTTTTTCGTTAAATAAAGAAATTCTTATCAAATAAAATAAAAAATTGTATTTAATTTTTTTTTATTGTAATATTAATAAATGTATGTGTATGTATTTTATAATTTTTTTGCATAAAGTGTTGGTATATTACAAATGAAAACTGATTTATAAAATAAGTATTAAACATTTATAGATTAAAATTTATATTATTAAAAATAAATACTAATACGAGTATGAGAGTCACATGAAATCATCGATATTTCAATTGTAATAATTGGAAGTATATTTCAATATAAATAATAAAACGTAATAAAACATGCCCAGAGATAGATGGCTGTCAGTGATTTGGAATATTAAAATATAAAATAAAATAAAAACAAATTCATTTTTAATACCCACTATAATAAAACAAATTATTATCAGCAAATTTTGAAGGGGGGAGTGTTTTTTATAGGAAAAAAATATTATGGATTCATGATTATATGTGCATATGTATGTATGTATGTATATAAGTCAGGGCCAGTTATGGTAAAAACTAGCAACAAATAATAATGATTTAGCAAAAATTTTCAGAATCGTTAAAAAAAGTTTTGCTATTTTCCAAACGTCTAGACGATAGCTGCATTATAATTTAAACATTTACTAATTCTCTCCAGTACAGTCCTTACTTTTAGCATTTTATGTCTTTTTTTTGACCATGTAAAAGCTTTTCATAGCGAAAATGTCAACAAACTATTTATTGGAATCTTGCACAATGGGATAAGTGTGTGTAAAATAATTTTAATTCAATAACAAGGCACTGCCTACGAATGAGATGTAAAAAGCACAGAGCACGTATGTGTCGGCCATAGTTGTCTTCACACCAATTAGAAGTAGAGTTTACGACCCGACAACTCGAACTACAGAGATATAAAAAGCAGTTTACTAGTGTTCATGTTAAAATGTGAATACCTCATAGCGAAAAAAAAATAATATCTAAAAGCTGTAACTTTGTAAAAAAGAATAGTGAAAGTTAAGCTTACAAATTATGTAAAACTTCAGCAAGTTCTTGAAAATTATCTTACAGATTATGTATGGCAAATATACAGTTTGTCAAGAAATTGTATGCAGTACACACAAACAATAAATACCAATGTAAAATCACCATGAACAAATTTTGATTTCAAATCATATTAAATTTACAAGAAATAATATGTTATTTAAGTGTGTTGGTGTTTATTTGGTTTGCTCAAAGCTGCAATACACTGGCGGTATTCGATTATTGATGCACATGGTCTTGCGTAAGTATAAATGCAAAATATCGTAGCTTTTCTTTAAAATCACACAACAAAATAACCACAAAATCCAAAAAAAAAACTACAATATTTTGAATTTGCAATAACGCAAGAATATTTGCATCAAACACCGAATACCACCACTGTTGTGTTCAGTTGTGTGACTTGTTCTTGTTTCGTCGTTTTTTGTTTTGATGTTCTCAAATAGCCGACAAACTTCGCATTACCCGCAAAAATTTCCTGCTACTGACTAGTAGGCAGTGCACTAGTCTTAAAGTCGAAGGGTTGCATGTTCAAATCCTGGAGACAAGCCGAAGTAGCTTCGCAGTTTGGTTTTTTTTTTAACTAAAATTTTCATTCCAAATAAATTCTATGTTAAATGGTCAATTGAATTATTTTTAATTAAAATTTTATTTATGAGTGTATATTAAGTGTATATCTAGAGAATATTTAAGGTTGCTGTTGTTGAAGCGGTAAGCGCAATGCGATGACTACGAGTTCAAATTTCTGTCCGGGGAAGCCACACACGCAAACATTTTCCTGATGCCTGTGTCAATACTCAAAATAACGTTAGTTTAAAAATTATTGAACTACAATGATTACTTTATATTAAATTCATATTGTTTCAACTTGAAATAACTTTGATTCAAGATGGTTCTTCGTGTTACTTCAGTATCGAATTTACGTATCCCAACTGAAATAAAGTCATTTCTAAATTACGAATTTTCTTTGAAGATTACTGTAAATCATGTTGAATTAACATGAAACATATGCGAAGTAAAAGCATTGAAAAAAATGTTAAATTAACCTTGTTAATGTATATTTAAATGTGAAATTTTTCTGGGTGTAGTGCATATATAAAAACTAATTACACATATCAAAAGAAATAGTAACAAAAATAAAGGCAATACAAACTTTTATTTATATATATATTTATATTTTGTATATATATTCTAGACAAACTGTAAGGAGCTAAATACATAATTTAACTGTTGTTACGTGCGAAATAGCGAATAAAATTTGTAATTTTCGAGGCAAATCGAAAAGGCTGAGCTACACATTTCACTAAGCACGAAGTATTTTGAAAAGTGTGCTTAAATCAGATTTAAAATATGTACAGTTTATCAAGATATTGTTTGTTAAAAACAATAAACTTATCGTGCATACAAAAAGAAATAACCACAAAATATGTATATGAATTTAAATTACTTTGGTATTTTGTGCAGCTAAAAAATTTAGAGAAGCTGAAAAAAGCCAAAAATTGCATTAGAAATTAAATTTACAGTTTGTCAAAAAAAATTTTTCAATAACAAAAAAAAAAAGAAAAAAAAATTAAATTAAATATAGAAAGCAATAAAAAACTTACTTGTTCTTATATATTTTAGAAGTTTCATATTTTGCACAGACTTTCTAGACAAACTGTTTATAATTAAATATATATAGTAGCTTTGGTAAAATGTTAATAAATGAAAAATACTGAATATGCCACTAAAAACTGTAACATTCCAAAACTCAAGGCTAAATTAACCCTAAAACTCGCCCTAAGCATATAATTTTTGAAAACTTTCATAATTGTTAAGCTTACAGTTTGTCAAGAAATTGTTTGCAATACAATAAAAATTATTATTTTTAAAATGCTATAAAATATAAAAGCCCATTCAGGCTGACCCCAAATTAAGTAATTTTCTGTTTTTTGGTCGAAATCAAGTTGAAATTAAGTAATTTCCCATACATTTTGATATATGCCAAATTAGCTTAATTTAGTTAATTTCGACGAAATTAACATAAAATTACAATAGACAACAATTTTTTTTATCATTATATTTAAGACTATTTTTGCAAGAACAATTTGTATAAAAGTGTATGAAAGCCTTCATTCAACTAAAAAAGAGTACTTCAATGTCTACCGCAATGAATAAAATGTTTGCAAGATAAACTCAAATGTCATTAAGTACATGTATGAACACTTTTGATTTCGTTTATAGTTTTAGCTTGATATTGCTTAATTTCGTGTCAAGTTACATCTTTAATTTTTTTTACTTTTTCACATATTGCTTAGACTTTCCAGACAAACTGTCTATTGTTTATTGTAATTTCTCATTCTTATCTTGAAACATTTTTATTAAACAATAATTTTTGATAGAAAATTTTCTAATGCACTTCAACAAAATCTGTCAATCTTTAAGCTCTTCCTCTTGGCAACAACATTTTATTTTGATTACTCATATTTAAGTCACTCACTCTCTTCACCTTCAAAAGCCGCTGACTTTATTAATTGTTGTAAACAATAACAAAGATCAGAAACTTTGTTAATAATACTTATTAATAAATATTATTAAGAAATTCATAAAGTAAACATATTTTATGGCATTTTCTGTTACTGATTGTGGGACAATTGTATAGAAGATCGAAGGGAATTTCTTAGACATTAAATATATTCTAAGTAGAATTTTGCAAAATATTTGAAACGTTGGTTAATAATTAGGTCATATTGAAAAAAAATTAAGCACATGCTTAGCTTAACTTAAGCTTTTGAAAGACAAACTTTGCTGTAAAACGAAAACAAATTACTATGCTAAAGTCAAATGAACTTGACATAATTTATGGCTTTGACGACTAAAATATTCAAATATACGAGTATGGGCTTGTGTTATGGCAGTACGTAAACGATGGATTAAAAAAAGACAAATCGTGAAGAGTCTTTCGAGTAAAACCACGTCTTTCTGCTAAAAGTTTTGTGTTAACAGGGAATTCGTAATGGTCAGAGGCCTAAAATATAAAAAATGTGTTTTCTTGCGAATTTGTTTTCCTTAGTGTAAATGTATTATGCGTTAGTGTGGATTTGCCAAAAATTTAGTTCAACGATTTGTTATCGTTTATGATGCATCGAACCCAATGGAGGTTGCCGTAGTTCTTAACTCTAGTATAACAAAAAAAAAAAAACATGATGCTCTAAATCAGTTCTTAAGAAAAAATAAAACACTCTTTTAGTTTACCTTAGAAAAAAATTTAAGGTATATTTAAGTTTAATGAAATAAAACCTTTAAAAATTAACAGAACAATCGAATGATTAGAAAATAAATAAATATAAATAGCTTCCATTCATAATTTGTTGATCTGAAAAAATAATAATTAATATTTATTTTCTTATAAAGTTAGGCTTCAGAAGCTTTTCCAGTAATCTATCTTCTAAGCGTAGTGTCAGTTAATATAAATTAATATAAATTACATATGTATTTATAAGGTTTCAAAATGAAATAGAATACGAGAATTGTTTGCCAAAAAAAAAAAATCAAAAAGAACTCAAATCATTGTCACACTTAGAAACTCCATATTCCTTCTTAGGCTTTGGAATAAGGCCCAAGAAAATAATGCCCAAATAAGAAAATGAAACAAGGCCCAATACAACTAAGGAGTTTTTAATTGAGCCTTATTTCATTCATGTTGGGCTTTATTTCATTCTGAACTTGGTTGGGCTTTATTTAACTTTTTTTGGGCATTATTTCATCTTGAATTTGGGTTGGTTATTATTTCTTAGAGGTTTTTTAATTGGGCCTTATTTAATTTTTATTGGTCGTTTTTTTTATAAATTTTCTTTTGGGATTTATTTAATTTTTGTTTGTTTATATTATTGAAGCTTACTTCATTTCTTATTTGGGCGTTATTTCCTTGGGCTTTATTTCATGGCGCCTCCTTCTTCACTATATATGAAAAAGATTAGAACATAGATTGCACAATGAATGCATGGTTTATGTTTTCGTTAAGTGTTTGCATTTACAATTCTCGTATTTTATTTCCAAAAACAGTACGACAAAGCTGTAAAATGAAATTACTTACTCTATTGCGTTGGAAAGAATAAAAACATTGTTTTTAAATTTTGTTATATATTATTTAATTGACTATTTAAGGAATGAATTAACAGTTTTCTACTGGAATAAGCACATACGAATATTTATATGATTCATCACACCAAACTTGTTGTGAGAAATATTTCTAATCTTTGCCGGAGACGCAAAGCACTGGCGTCATGTTTATGTTTCAATGAATTTCAGGATATTACACATGCTGATGAATTGCGTTGCGGCATGGAAATAAATACGTAATATTTTGCATTATACGAGTATGTGCTATTATTGATTGCAACTTGCTCATGCTTTTCTCACTCTGATCTTATCAATCAGCACACTTTAAGATAAGAAGTTAATATTTATATAAATAATATTAAATAAGCTCAATATTTCTATTTATAATGCTCATCATTCAAAGACTTCTCTCAAGCGTTAATAAATACTTACGAGACATCATTTTTATGACAAAAATATGAATGATTGCTCGCACGCATCAATCATTTGATAGGGAATATTTTTCAGGCGCCAGTTGTATTTGATTTGATGAAGAGAGGCAGTGTGCTTTTAAATTATTTATAATTTTCTATGATATTAAAGCATTTAAGATAATTTATTTTATTAGAAAAATTAATTAAAATTTTAAATGTTTTCATTTATTTGCAGAAATTCTTCAACTGGTAAACTTCATTTGAGCAAAAATTGCATTGGTGTCTACAAACGTTATCAGTTGTGCAACGAACAGGTGACTAAAAAAAAATTAAAAAGTTCTTTAAATAAAAATACCAAATTATCTTTCCGAAATGAAAAAAAGTTGGCTATAAATTTTTTTTTTCAAAATCTTTTTTTATATTTTTTTTTTATTTATTTATTTTTTTCTACGAAAACTTCAGGTAATTACCAAAAATCGCTGAAATTTTAACTGATTTTTTTTTTATAAAAATTTTATTTTCCATAAAATTTCTGCAATTTGCAGTTGTATAAAATATCGCTTAGAATGAGCACAGCTTATCAAACAATTTTTTAAAATAACATAAATTTTATTTTATTTTAGATATTTTTTATAAAATAAAAAATTTTTTTTCTTATAAATTTTTTTTTTAATTTTTTTGTTATTTATTTATTAATTTTTTTTAAAGATTTTCTTATTATATTAGATTTTCTTATTTTCTTATTATAATGAGACCCTTGCTCATTATTTTTTTGAAAAAGAGATTTTTGTATTTTTCAATTCATTAGATGTTCTTCTATAGAAATATACAAAAAACTCAATTTCAAAAAAAAAAAAAAAAAAAAAATATGAGTAAGGGCCTTTCTATATTGAGGTAAATATATATATTTTTAATCGAATATTGTGTTTTTTTTAAATTTCTAATGTTATTACCAAACATTATTTACAATTTCATTTTATTCTTTTCTTAGCCTTGCCCTTCTCATCAAGAAGATTTTAGGGCTTTACAATGTTCATCTTACAATAACGTGGCATTTCAGGGTCAACAATTCTTGTGGGAGCCTTATGTAAAAGGTGAGAGTTCTTGTAAATCTATTTACTCAAAGTTTTTAATACTATGTAATATATTAAATAATTTAAGATGATGCCGAGTGCGAGCTGAATTGTAAACCGTTGGGCATGAAATATTTTGCTACTTTAAATTCAACAGTTATTGATGGGACTTCATGTGAAAAGCCGGCTGAATATTATAGATCGCATTACAAGGGTCGAGCCATGTGCATTGATGGCATTTGTAAGGTAAGCATGGTTTTCAAAGTTTAAAATACATTTTTTATATTGTTTATTATTATTATTATTATTATTATTATTATTATTATTATTATTATTATTATTATTATTATTATTATTATTATTATTATTATTTATTGTTTTATATCCATAATTGCGCGAAGCTTAAATTTTTTTTTAATATTCAGCTTCAAATAATTTTGATTAAAGATGATAAAAATAAATTATTCAGATTCTGTTCAATTCTAAATTGAAAAGAATAAAAATATTTCATTTTCAACATTTAAATTTGGTCCCCAATAATTTTAGAAACACATAACTTTTACCAAACATTTGCTTGGTTTAAAATTTTGATTTATTTTTTTTTTAAATTTAATTAATGTAAAAAAATATTCTGGCATTTATAAATTTAGTATCCCATTATGTTAATTTACTTTAATTCATTTTAACAACAGCGAAAACTCAAAATGTTTTACTGTAAAGATCATGCAAACAAAAATCTGAGGCCTACTTTTAGGGTGATTTAAAAGAAAAACACAAACTATCAAAATTCTAAACAAAAATCAAACTAAACATGCTGTACAATCACAGCTGCTGTTAACAACATTCTGTTATAAAAATTTAGCAATATTGCAGAGAACTGTTAAATGAACAACATCTATGTAATGAAGAACGAATGAGAAAAAAATCTAAAACTTTTTCACAACTAATTTTTTTTTTAAATTTACTTTGATCTTGTTTTTGTTTTATAAAATAAGTGAGAAAGAATATTTAAATTTATTTTATGGTAAATGCTTAAGCAAAATACTTTTTTCATAATCACATGAAGTTGAAGTGGAGTTTATTGGTGAATTGGCTGCAACTTTTCGTTTCAAAATGCATCTGTTTTTTATTTAAAAAGAAATTCTAATTATAAACATGTTTTGTAGGGACGCTTTTGTTTTTTTTAAGCAAAATGTTCTTAAGCAAATGCTCCATAGACAGGAAGAATTAAGTCAGTAGTTGCTGTAAGTAAATGGCCTACATTTGAATTAATGCGTAGCCACTAAAGTATCAAATGATTTATTTATTTGTCTTTCATATTTGTTTTTATTTTTTGTATTAACCACAATTTTTTGTACCAACACCTCCGCCACCAGCTTCCTCGTTATCATCGCTTGCGGAGTAAGTCATCAGCAACCTCAAACGATGGATGTTTGGTTTCTTTGCTGCTTAGTCGGAAATTTTGTTTAAGATCTTATAACTTAAAAAAACATATTATGATGGCTTTGGTTTTGTACGCTTCGTTATGGTTTTTAACATTTGCTACTATATTTATTTTTTATACTTACTTTACTCACTTTTGTTTATTGTTTTCAAAAAAAAAAAAAAAAAGAACACCCACAATTTATTGACTCGTCATTTTAAAGTCAATTGGTTTTTTATCATTTCCTTGACATTGATAATTTTATTATGAAAACAACAACTGAAATGTGAAACAGGAAAATTGAACAAAAAATTCAAAATTGTCTGCAAGTCCAAGTCTATCTTGTCGGCCTGTGTAAATTTAGTTGTTTCTCTTTTCGACACCTTCAAAATTTTATCAACCAAATGTCAGTTTAAGCAACTTTATTACTACCGTCTATCTTCTTTTTTATTATTATTATTTGAATACACACTCTTGCTTGTGCATACACAAGTACCGGCTTCATTCACCATTTTTAGAGCAGTGGAGTTAGTATTGGGGGCGTTTATAAGTTTTGCGGCTTGCAAAAAAGGTTTTAAGGTGTCAAAGAATTAAAGATTAATGCTTAAATTTATATTCTTTAGTTAAACTAAGGACTTAAGTTTAACTATGTAAATGTTCTTACAAATTTTATTGGTTAAACCATTGTTATTAGTTAGTCCCAGATTGTAAATACAATTCAAAATTTAATTGATTCAATTAAAATTTTGCCTTAATTGACTTAACTTTAATTAAAAATTTAATTGATTTAAATTTAATTAAAAATTTAATTGATTTAAATTTAATTAAAAATTTAATTGATTTAAATTTAATTAAAAATTTAATTGATTTAAATTTAATTAAAAGTTTAATTGAGTGAATTATAAATATAACATGTAAAAAAATTCACATTACGTCGTATGCAGGGTGCACATTATCGAGAGTGTACTGTGTTTTAATTTAAGTTGTTGATGGGAGACAAATTTAATTATTATTGTTTTAACTTTATTTGTTCTATACTTATGATTTGATTAGGTTAGGTAGTTCGTATCGCTCTGTAAGCCGAATTAACACCAAAGTATATAAAGCAGAAATTTACATCAACTGACACCACACACAGTGCACAAAACACATAGAACTCTGATGATGAAGTTGTTGTGACCTTCAAAAACAGCTAGTTGTTCCGTTCTGCTATTATTTGTCAGAATATTTACAATTAACTTTGGTGTTATTTGTTCATTAATAATTATCACAAGTAATTTGGCTTACAGAGCGACACGAACTTTAAGCCTAATCAAATCGTAAATATAAAAGTTGGATGTTTTTTCAAATTTGTATTTTAATTTTTCTAACAAATAATGGAATAAATTATTTAAAGTAACCTGATACATTTAACAAGGTTTTATAAGTGATCTTGTTTACATGTTTTATTAGAATTTTTTTTTTAATTTTTAAATTCGAAGTTCTAAAATATCTAACGCAAATAAATAAATATGATTAACAAAGAAATTATTTGTAACACCAAAAATAATAAAAAACAATAACAACAATAACAAACAAACATTGTATTTCTTCCACTTCTTGCTTTCTTAAAAGTAAAATTTTTTATGTTTGTAAGTTAAAGCCTTTAAATAAATTTGAATGAAATTTGTCATAATAAATTTTATTCTAAGGCATGCTTTAACATACTCGTACAGTGATTAGAAAAGTATCAGTCACACCCATACAAGCATACACTTTTTGCTAAGAATTTCTGCTCAACCGATTCAGATTAAACTTTGCACAAACATAACATTTCCCTAACAAGTAAGTGGAAGCTAAGAAAATCGGGCAACAAAAAAAGATAACGTAGTAGTTCGGTTTACGTGGCTGCAAACTATCAAGAATCGTGACATTCCGTTTGCCACTCTACTCGTCCCAGGGGCCTAATCGTCGCTGTCGATAACGAGCTGATTCGATAACATTTTTTCAGCTTGATATTATAGCATTCACAGTGGCATAATCTCGAACTGAAAAAATGTAATAGAATCAGTTCGTTACCAAAAGCGACGATTATACCCCAATTCTAATTCATGAAAAAGTTCAGGGATTCTAGTGTGTAATTCGAAACGAAAGAAAAATATTTCGAATATGTATGTTTATAACATATAAATTCGAAAGCATTTGCTTAGAATCGAATTACAGAGTAGATCTCCTGGATTCAATGCTAGATTCAGTGATCAGTTGTACTACATCCACCACGTTGTGTTAAGGTACTGCCTGGGCTCCCCTACACCAAACTTTGACACCTTCGATGGGTCGTCTAGTGTGTGTTTTCCTAGAAATTTATATCGCTTAGTGTGTAATGTAGGGCACTCGTAGAGTAGCTAGTTGAGAAAGTGTTTCTTTTTTGAACTATTTTTGATAGCTACGAATGAATGTAGTTCAGGGCAGACCTAATCTGCTAGCATGTCTGCCGATCACTCAGTGTCTCATCACTACCGTGACCAACTTCAAGATGCTTTTCCTAATTTTGCTTACTATTTACTCTGGGCATTTATCTTGCAATCATGGCCACATTTTCTTTACGACCCTCCAAGTACTCAGCCTATTCTAAGCTAACTTCTGCTTTCTGAAGTTAGTGATTGAGTATAATATTTTTATTATTTGCTTAATACAGCGTTATTGGGACATACGAGCCCTTCTCTCGGAATTTTGTTTATGGCAGAAGTTCGGTTAAAGCAACTTGAAGTCATTTGCTCATGCGCGCCATTGGGTTTTTCTAGACTTTTGGCAATAAGAATATCTAAGTGGTCAAATTATCTGCCAGGCCTACTCTCATTACTGAAATTTTTTATTTACATGTTAGTTTATGCTCTTGAGTGAGCATTTATGTTTGATTAATTTTTATTAATTGAACTTACAAATGCTTGAAAGCATTTCCCCTCTAGTTGGTAGTAAATTTATTAAAAATCGCGGATTACTTGATAATCTTGTTCCAAAAATAGCTTTAAATTATTACAGTAACAATGTGAACATTTTCTATAAATGTTTCTCTTATTTTCTAATGGCTCCACTAAGACCAAAAAATAAAAAAAAAATTCTAAAATCAGCCTAAAACATCTGCTTTACATTTAGACTTAAGATGTGCAAAGTACAGTGAGTCATGTTGCGTATTCTCTATGACTTAATGAATGAATGAATGAATCAATTCAAATGTTATTTTTTTTAGCAATTGGCCGCCATACAAAAAAGAATAATTATTTTTTGTATATCAATGGTTTGAATATGTTTATAATACCAAGCGCTGTGTCGGAAATTTGTTCAGTCTTAAAAAACGCGTCGAGCGCCTTGTGCGTTGAAAACTTGAAAACAAACGACAAAAGCAAACAAAAATCAATTATAAATTCGAATCGAGCTTATTTATACGCAAACTTACGCATCGAAGTACTCGGCATTTTTGTTTGTTTATTTTCTTCATTTCAAAAAGGTGCAAATAAGAAAATTACAACAGCATAATTGAAATAGGTTTCTTCACAAACACACACAATGACAGATAAACCACTAAAGTGTCCGCAAATATTCAAATAAAATACTTAAACAAGCACAGCCAACAACAGCATTGACAATAACAACATAAGTTTTTGAAGAAAACGCTGTCAAAGTTATCAGTCAGTGGTACAACAAATTCGATTTGCTTATTTTATATTTTATGTTTTCTGTTGTTGGTGTTGTTTTATGGATTCATATCAGAATCTCGTGCGAAATAGCGTACCGTTTTTTTTTTAATACAAACATACTCGTATGTACTATGTATTTATGGCTTGACAAAAAGAAAAAAAGAAAAAACTGAAACACCTCAATGTGAAGCTTTATGCTTAGTTAGGGTGTCCCACAAGAGGTGTTTTTGAACGAATGCAGCAGTTTTAAGAAGGTTTTTAAAAGAAACATTTTCAATGAATATTTTGAAAAAGTTTTGTAATTAACTTATTTCCTATGTTCTATATTATTTAGTTAAAAATTTCTTTGCTGATTTTCCAACCTGACTAAATTTAAAATTGATAATTTATTTCAAATCAAAAACTAAAAGCGGTATGCATAAACGATTGTTAAAGTTAAAGCATTATTTAAACCGGTTTTCTCTTATAAAATTCCTACGTAAGGACAATAATAACTTTAGCAATGGCTTGTGAATGGCGGCGTAAGTATTATTTGCAATTTTTGTTGCAGCAACTTTTTATTTTTTAGTCAGAGAGATAAATGCAAACTGTATATACTCGTATTTCAATTTCAACACTCTCCCACACATTCAAGAAACGCTGCAACAAAAATTGCAAGGCTGGACCGGAACTTATAGTGGCAATACTGAATTGAACGCTTAAAAGCCTTAGGGCCTAATTTTGTAAAACTCAAATGCAAAGCGTTGCTACGTTTTATATGGAAGAATATAAATTACAAAAAAAAAAAATAAAAGAAATTTTATTATTCGACATATTGTCAGAAGTTTATTTTAATTTGAAATTTATTTGCTGGTGGTTCAGCGTTGTCTATATATTTCATTGTTGCTGTAACAAATCATCAGTAGACTTCAACCACACATTTTGAATAGTCACAAACCTCTTATCTTATGCACAGACTTTCAAGAACTATTTGAGAATTCACAAATAATAATATTTTTGAAAATCACAAAAGAAAAATAAGCATAGTAGGCTTAGAAACTAATACAAAAACCCAGCAAATAATGTGTGGTTGAAGTCTACTGATGATTTGTTACAGCAACAATGAAATATATAGACAACGCTGAACCACCAGCAAATAAATTTCAAAAAAAAAAAAAAAAAAAATAAAAATACACACAAAATTTCTCAACGCGTAGGGCTTGTGTTTTATAAAACTACCCCTTAAAAATTTTAGGAAAGTACAAAATTTCATTTGTAAATACACACAAAAAAAGCAAAATTTTATTTTATGGAAATTGATGCATAAAATCACGAGCAGCTGACGTGCGACTATTTTCGTCGATTAAAAGTAAGATGTTTGTAGCTGAAACTGAATTTCTTTAGAAATCCCAATAGATAATTTTTATAACAATCAAAATAGGAACCCACTAAAATTATTTATTAAATTAATTAATTAATTTCTTTTTATTAAATTATCATTAAAATAACAATAATTCTGCCAAAACAAAACCCGACTTGAATGCGAAGATCTTATAAAACATTATCGAAACAAATTTATGGAACCAAATTGGAAGTAGAGTTTACTTACAAACAAAAAAAATTATTGAAAATCTGTTGGTTAAGAAGAAATTAAATTTTCATGGGCGTGCAAGATTTTGTGCTTTTCAGACCTCAGCGTGTGTATTAATAAGCTTTGTAAAAATCGGTAATTTTAATGGGCGTAACTCCATCCATTTTTTAAAATAGCAGATTGCGTTTATTTTAGAGCTCAGGGTGTGTGCTAAGTTTCGTAAAAATCGGTAAAGTAGAACCACGTGATATATAATAATAAATTTTAATGAGCGTAGCCCCGCCCATTTTTACAACTTTAATATTGTGTAATTGCAAGAACCAAAGTTGTAAAACCAAATAAAAAAATATGTGGGCTTGTCTCCTTCCACTTTTTTGTTACAATAGAACGAAGTGGAAGTTATAAAAAGAATTTTTACAATCGTTCTGAAATGTACCGAATTATGAGTTACAATGTCAAACAAATTACATAAAATAGAAACAAATTGATAACCTCCTCCTTTTTTGAAGTCGTTTAAAAATCGTCGTTAATAACAATTATAAAGACAATTTCAGATTTACTAGAAGAAACCCTAAAAAAATTTTAAATATTGTCAAGAATTGTATAAATAGTTTATTGAAATAAAATTTCAATAATGCGCAATTTTATAGAATTTCATCATTTAGAGCAGTTTTTTTTTGCTTTAGCGAATGCATACAAATTTTACCCGATTAATACGAGAATAAAAATTCATTACTAATGAAATGAAACAACATTTACTGTAAAATAATAAATACGTTTGCTAAGAAAACCGAATAATTTTATGCGAATAAATTATTTGACTATGTGAAATAAAGGCTTGGTACAATGTTTATTCTTAATAATACGCACAGTGTTTTTTTAAGACTGGGCATTGAACCAATTTTATTCGATTATTCGGAGTTAATGTTACAAGTAAATAGCTTTAAACGTTAAAAAAACGCCGACCTTATGTTAGTTTTTTAAGCATTTGATAATCTGCTTACAATGACTTTTAATAAAAAACCAGTTATTTGTATTCGAATATTTTATCCGGTTATAGGAATATGACGATTCAAAATTTCTTTCAAACAGTTTATTTATTATCAGTAAATTTATATGTTTAAGATTAAAGCTGCTTAGTTAACGGAAATATTAAATTTTTTTCGATTATTCGATTTAATAATACGATTAAAATATAAAACTTGTGTGTTTTAATTAATTAGAACAAATAAAATGTTTAATATATATTATTTGAAACAATACATACTAAGACTGTAAATTTTTCTATTAATATCTCGAATAATTTTAATAAAATATTTTATTCGAGTATACGGAATCAACAATTGTATTGGAAACTTATTCTAAAAAATGCTGGCGCCAGTTTGGGATTTTTTCTCTTCAAATTTGCAAATGTTTTGATTAATAGAATTGTGGTAATACGATTCAGCCATTTGAGTGCAAAAATACTTAGAAAATATTTCTATAAACCGATATCAATTATAAAAAAAAAATTAAATTTCTTTAGGCAGAAATCGATAATTTTCCTTCCATTTAAAAGCAAATAATTGTAACATACAGATTTTTGCTCGGAAAACCTAATATTTTATTCGACTCTTTTATTCAGGTATCTAAAATTGGTTTTTGTATATAAAAAAAATTTAAATCTTTTTGTATTTAATATTTTTAGAGTTTAAAAATTTATTATTTTTTAAAAAAAAAATTTTTTATAGTGATTTATTTCGGCTCACCCTAATTATCATAATGTATACACATGCAAAGTTATGCGAGTTGTTATTTTTTTTTGCTGGAGACTTTAAGCAAAATATTCTAAATTTTCAAAATTCAATATTGTTTCAAAGCTGTCAGGCATTAGACGTGTTGTGGTTTTAAACGAAGCGAAACGTCGGTGGTGGTTTCGTTTCTTTTTTATTTAAATTCGAGCGACAAATTCGAAAAAGAAAAACGGTTAAATAAAAAAAATAAAAATAAATAAATACTGCATTACAGCAAAACCATTAAAAAATTAGTAACGAAATTTTTACATAAAACAAGTGTGCCAAATTGAAAAAAAATAGGAAAAAAGTTATATTGATTTTTTCTCAGTATTTTATTATAATTTATTGTAATTTTTATTGAAAGTGATTTGCCGCAAATTTGAAATATTTCGCGTTTTATTTTTCTCAAGTGGCCTGTGTGTGTACCAGTTGTAATTTGTTTGTTTTATAAGTATTTTTGCCTTATTTTCTTAATTGATTTATGTCGTTATCAAATTACTTTGTCAATATTTTTTTTAGAAAATTTAAGAGTTTTGATTTTTTTTTCTAAACTGTTGTTGGTATGATTGGCATTTAATTTATTCCTCTTGATTGTTATTGAGTTCTTTATATATATTTTCTAACGGACTTTATTCAGAAATATTTTGTAATAAGAACATTTTGAATGATAAATTAATTAACCAATATTTCTATGACACAAATTTATAAATCAAAAGAAAAAAGTTTATTGCAAATTGATGCAAAAGTATTAATTGTACAACTCGTACTTAAGTTTGATAGGCTCAAAGGAAAAAGCAGAAAATTGTTTCAAACGGCTCAATACACTTGCATAGAATTAGTGTCTAGTGATATTTAGACATTTAAAATTTATCTCTCTTAACATGCATTTTTGCTTGCTTTGGTTGGCTCAGCACCGTGTATATGCATTTCCCTCCTGCTTAAGGAACTCTTCAGTTGACTTCAATCCAGAACGAAATGCATGTAGACGGGGCCTTGTTGGTAAGAAAAAATTCCTCATACATTAAGACTGAATATCAAATAAATATACTTCAGTATTTATTATTATTAGTAAATAAAACTTTTGGTTTACTCGTGTAATAGAAAAATCTTCCATTTATAAGTTTGCTTATTAATGCTGTCAAGCACAACATTTTGTCATTCTTAAAACTTCCCCCTTTTTTCATGCACTAGTTTCGAGTTCTTCTCCTTTCGCGCATACTTCTTCTTTTTTTGACACCAAAAATAGGCAGAAACCAAGTAGGATTGTCAGAAAGTTTTAGTCAAGCAAAAGTGAAGCAAAGCCACTTAATAGAGAAAACGTAGTCAGGCCATAGTCAGGTCGTAGTCAAATCTTATTAAAGTCATAGTCAAGTCACAGTATAGCATAGTCAAGTCACAATATAGCCATAGTCAAGTAATAGTCAGGTCATAGTCAGGTCATAGTGAAGTCATAGTCAAGTCATATTCAAGTCAGAGTCAAGTCATATTCAAGTCAGAGTCAAGTAATAGTCAGGTCATAGTCAAGTCATAGACAAGTCATAGTCAAGTCATAATCAAGTAATAATCATATTTAAGACATACTCAAGTCATAGTCAAGTAATAGTCAAGTCATAGTCAGGTGATAGTTAAGTCATAGTCAAGTCATAGTCAAGTTATAGTCAAGTCATAGTCAAGTAATAGTCAAGTTATAGTTAAGTCATAGTCAAGTAATAGTCAGGTCATAGTCAAATCATAGTCAGGTCATAGTCAAGTTATAGTCAAGTCATAGACAAGTCATAGTCAAGTCATAGTCAAGTGATAGTTAAGTCATAGTCAAGTTATAGTCAAGTCATAGTCAAGTGATATTTAAGTCACAGTCAAGTCATAGTCAAGTAATAGTCAAGTCATAGTCGAGTGATAGTTAAGTCATAGTCAAGTCATAGTCAAGTTATAGTCAAGTCATAGTCAAGTCATAGTCAAGTGATATTTAAGTCACAGTCAAGTCATAGTCAAGTAATAGTCAAGTCATAGTCAAGTGATATTTAAGTCATATTCAAGTCATAGTCAAGTCATAGTCAAGTGATATTTAAGTCACAGTCAAGTCATAGTCAAGTAATAGTCAAGTCATAGTCAAGTGATATTTAAGTCATAGTCAAGTCATAGTCAAGTGATATTTAAGTCACAGTCAAGTCATAGTCAAGTAATAGTCAAGTCATAGTCAAGTAATATTTAAGTCATATTCAAGTCATAGTCAAGTGATATTTAAGTCATAGTCAAGTCATAGTCAAGTGATATTTAAGTCACAGTCAAGTCATAGTCAAGTCATAGCCCAGTCAAAGTTAAGTAATTGTCGAGTCATAAACAAGTCACGTATAGTGCAGACATACACATACAAGTAATATCAAGTCCTATTCAAAACATAGTTAAGTCGAGCCATCGTTAAATTTTGAACAGCTTTCATTTTTCTTTATACATTTTTGTTAATTGTTTTTAAAGCTTTTTCAATTTATTGGCTGATATAAGAACATCAAATCATTTCAAGCTTTCCATTTCCGTTTTAAATTCCTGTTTGTGAGCAGTTATTTATATCTTTCAGCTCCCAATAACTTTTTGTTTTCGCTTAGCCCAATATTGAAACTGGGCAATTGGCAGAGTCATGTTTTTCATATAAAATTTTTTTAATACATATACTGTATTTTTTATAACTTTGTCGTGAAATATAAAACATAAAATTTAAAACATCAAAAACCGCAAAATCCATTAGAGTGTGCATAATAAAACTAACAAAGAAACGAATATTGCCCATTAGGCGTTGGTGGCAGCAGCGGTCAATTTGTTTTATTGCTTTTAATTCGCTGCTTATAAATTTAAAAACAAAAACTAAAATGCACAACTGTCAGACCACAAATTTAAATATTTGATATTTAAAAAAAGGTAATAAAATCTGAACTGAGCGCCATCACTTAGTAAATAATATGTTTATTATTCAATATTTTGACTAAAGACCGAGAATTAATAGATCCATTTAAAAGTCAAAAAACACTTCCCTTTTACTTCATACTAAACTAAAACATTTAACACATTTTTATAAGATCGTAAAATTTTCTTTTAAAAGAAAAAAAAAATCAAACGAAAATATCACGAATAATATTTAATGGTAAAAGACTATAAAAACTAAATATACTACACATACATACATACACTCGCATACGTATATAAACAAATCTATTAAATATTAATAAATAATTTCTATGGGAATTTGGCTCAACTTTACACACTTTAAAAGTTAACACATGCTTACTTATACTATACTCGTATAGTCGTATGTATGTATTTGTTAATTTAACAAAAGGTGTTAAAATAAATTTTTTCATAGAAATTTATTTTTAAAAATTTATTTCGGGCACTACTCATGAAATGGCAATTAAGTTGAATTAAAAATAGTTTTGTGTTAAGGTTGTTAACAAAAAGGTTTGGGATTCATCCATTAGCTTTGCAGGCTTTTATTTAAATATTTAAAGAATTTAACACTGTAAAGAGATATTGAATTCATGCAAATGACAATGTACTCGTAAGTAGATGCTGACAATTTGTGAGAAATTATTTATTTTTTGAAAAATATTTTTTATTGTTTCGATCATTTTGTGAAGGGAGGGACAGCTGATTGAACATATTTTCCGTTTATTTTCTAGTTGAGTTATGAATAGACTTTACAAATCATTTACAAATTTTGGTATAGAAATTTAGAAAATCTGCGTATGACGATTTTGAGAATTTTGAATTTTTGGTACGCAAGCGTTATATTTGGTGTGTTCTTAATATTAGCTTGGGCTCAAATTCACAGTCTTTAGTTAACTAATGAAGCTGGTTTAACCAATGAAATTGCTAAGAAAAATCTTTACTTAAACTATAGCCTGTAAGTTTGGGTATTAAAGGTTTTAGAAATTTAATCTTTTTCTCAACCAAAAAGGACATTAATACCATTTATAAAAATATAATAATTACTTAGTAGTAATAGCGTGTCACAAAAAATTGCAATACTGAGAAGTTACGGGTTAAATATGTACTAAATACGATTTAATTACAAAATACGAGTATACAAAAAATGCTGAAGTTCGTATCAGAGAATGACAAAAGTATCGTTTTAAGTTTTCTTTGATACTGGCCGTCAAACAACATTGAATGCATACAGCTAAGCATAAAAAACACGCTCATATGCAGACATATTAATTTTAAGCGAAACACGTATTTTAATTTATGCATCACTATTAACTCTAACTAAGATTTATAAACTGTGTGAGCTACAATCACGCACATGAGCATAAAAATACTCTGACTATTAATCGGCTACACATGCGTATATACAGGGCTATTTTATTTATACACATACATAAAGAATGTTATCAAACAACCATACACAAACCCACATATTTTCCATTCCATTTTATATACATACATACGCAAATGTATCTATAAGGTGGCGAATTATGAATAAATATCGCGAGTATTTTTTTGGCCGATTAAATATCCATAGCCCGAGTATAATTATACTCCGATTATAAGTATCACAGAGAGTCAATGCTTTTGATACGCATGTGCCTATTTATTTTTAGTTGCAGCGTATTTTAGTTTTTTTTTTCATTACGAAGTAGAGTAGAGGTCTTGTATGTTAGAGTCGGCTATAGTCATAGTAGCTTGAAAGAAAATATGTATGTTTACACGCAGTTACTAAAATTAAGACTATTTACTTACATATGTATGTACTCATTGTAATTTTCTGGTTCGTATATCCCAAGCAGAGGTTTCAGATTTGTTTTTAGCCTCTCCACCAAATTACTTATGGAAAATCGCCAAAGAAGCCTAAATATCGCCAATATAATAAAACGTTTAAGCAGAGTATATACTATAGAGCATGAGGGACAGTTTTGCTCAAATTTTAGCTTGTTCGATGTTGTGAACACAAATTGCTTCAGTCAGCAGTCATCCACATAATTTTCTGTGTAACAGTCAGTGCTCACATTTGTTATTTGACTACCAGTATGATCCAAAAGGTCACCAAGTAAATCGCAATTTCAAAATTTTCATCGCCAAAAACAAATTTGTATTGCCTTGCTTGGCGACAAATCGCCACATCTGACAACACTGATTCCAGGAGCTACTCTAAATCTATTTATTAACATAGGAACAAGAATCGGTTGATATGTTTATCTTAGTCCAGTTGTAAGTAACCTAAATTATTAATTAGAAGAATTTTCAAGCAGAACGTTTTTGGACACCGTTTTGGAAAACCTTCATTTAAATACTTCAAAACTAAATTTCCTTAACTGCTACAGGCAATCAGCAAAATTTTCATCATTTCATTTTTTTTCTTGTCAAATAAACTCTTTTAAAATTTTGAAAAATAAGAAAACACATGCATTAAACACATTCACCACAGCAGGCTACCGAACACACGACTTCAAATGCCGCTAGCAGCATTTGCCGCCTAGTAGCCACCTACTTAATTATTTTGGAAGTGGCAGCAGCACCATCTGCACCTCATATTTAAGTATAAATGCATAGTTCAGTATTGTCACCTTCAAATATTTCGCATTTATAAAAATTAAATTACTCTTTCAAAATGTACTAATATGACGTAAAAGTATAAAAGTGAATCAATTTATGCTTTACATCAATTTTTAGGTTATTGTTTCTGTTAAATAATATGAAATAATTGTACGATAACATTCATTCAACATTTTGTATTGTACACTGAATTTTCTCATTGTAGCCAAAAATATAGAAATTAGTTTAATTGCACTACAACGACAAAATCAGCATAGACAACAATCTGCCGCCATGTTGCCTTGCTTGCTGTCTTCAAAAGAATCACTCCCATATAAACATGTGTATTCTATCCTTGACATTTTGTAGTCGGCAGCCTGCTGTGGTGAATGTGTTTAATGCAATATGAACATTTGAAGCTTTATAGCATTTCATTAGCAATATCGGTCAGGTTCAAGTTCGATTTTTCCAATTCATCGTTAAAAGCGAAAAATATTTTAATTAAATTGACGGCTTTTGACATATATGACATTAGCAGCCATGTGTGCAGCCTTTTAACGAATTTTAAATATCTCATTTAAATGTAAAAGTCACTTCGAATAATTTTTGTAAAAATGCATAGAACACAAAAAACATTTGTTAGTTACACTTCTAAAAAATCATAACATCAATTTTTCTATAGGAAAATACAAAAATTTATCAAATAGCCATAAATAATTTAGAGTTTTTTCTTTCAGTACTTTTCATTAGAGTTCAATGTCACAAGCAATTATTCTATTAATATATTTATGGACCTGTTCAAGAAGAAAAAATCAAAATATTTGACATAATAAATTTTACACTAATTTATGGTTTTATCAATAAACAAATCTATAAAAACTTTATCTTAAATTTTTTTTTGTTTTCATAAATTAAAATTAAAATTGTTATAATTCTTATACTTTTATTTTAAGTGTTGGCTTTTTGGGAAAATTGTTTGAGTTCCAAAATGTTTTAACACGACTTTGTTTGTATTTAATTTTGTTCTTGTTGGTTATTTTTTCAGTTTACTTCCAAAAATAAACACTTAATTAAATTATAAAATTTGTTCAGTTAATTTAAATTCTTTGTGTGTTTGAATACACAAAAAAAAATTTAAATGTTTCTTAGTTCCTAATAAAAAAATTTACATTTTTATTAGTCGCTATCTTGCAGTAGACTTGTTTCCATTAAATATTCAATAGATATGAATAAATGCAAACCCCATAAAAATTTAATTGATTTAAAACAACATAAATAATTTAATTTCAATATTTTGAAAAATTTAAAAACTGTTTATTATAGTTGGCTGTCAGCAGCCCATTGTGAATAAAATACTACTAGTTCGAGTTTTTTATCTAAAAAAAAAAACGTTTATTGAGTTGTTCCGCAAAGTTAATTTTTTTACTACATATACATTATGATACATATACATTATGATGAAATAAAGTAAAATTTCGAAAAAATATCTTGCTACTAATTTTAAGATTTTTTTAATGGAACATTAAATTACATTATCAACATTATCTTTTGTGAATGAAGACTTGAGGACACTTGTTTCAACCCGTTTATAGGTAATGAACAAAAAAGACTCATACTAAAACTAAAATACACTACAACTAGAAATTAAAAAGCACATGGGTATCAAGTGCATTGAGTCTCTGTCATACTTAGTCGGAGTATTCTTGTACTCAGACTATGGATACTTAATCGGACAAAAAATAAGCGCATGATACTCGGGATATTTATTCAGCATTTATTTATAAATAAAATGAAATGGAAAATGTTATGGTGTGTGATGGCTGTTTGAAAACATGCTTTATGTGTGTTAACTTTAATTATTATTGTTCGAACTTCATTTGTTTCTATATACATGATTTGATCAGGCTAAACACAATAGCACCAAAGTTAATTGCAAATATTCTGAACAGAACAACCAGCTGTTTTCGAAGGCCACTACACCTTCATCATCAGCGTTCTTTGTGTTTGGTCCACACTGTGTGTGGTGTCAGTTGATGTAGATTCCTGCTTTATATACGCAACTTTTATTGCAAATGGAATATGTGAATTGTTTTGGTTCATCGTATTACAATTTGCTGAAAACTTTTTTGTAATGAAAGCTCATTTTTACCATCTCTAAATTTACAACAGTCAGCAGCCCTGTATATACGCATGTGTAGCCGATTAATAGTCCGAGTATTTTTATACTCATGCATGTGATTGTTGCTCACACAGTCTATAAATTATAGTTAAAGTTTAATGTGCTATGTAATTTTAAAAATGTGTATAAACATAGTTGTTGGATGTTTATAATTGAACGTATTAGGTTGAAAATTAATGCGTGTGTTTGCCTATGAGCGTGTTTTTTATTCTAAGCTGCATGCATTCAATGTGGTTTGCCAGCCAATGCTCAAAGAGTACTTAGAACAATAATTTTGTGATTCTCTGGTATGTCTGCTTGTTTTCTGCAAGCAATAAAATAAAATCATTACACTTAACTTTGATACTGTCCTTATTTATTTCACTTCATTATTTATTGTTGACGTTATGCGAATGTGTAATATTTGCTGCATTGTATATTTTAAAATAATTAAGATGTAAAACAGAAAAACGACAGCAATAATTCTGCAAGCCAAAAGTAACAAGTTAATTACACTTCTTAATGGGACGTGCCCCACTCACGTTCTTTATATGAATGAAGTATGATCATGATCGTGAGCCTTAGTTCCTTTGACGTGAGCAAGCAGTTGTGATAATTTTTTCTTCACAATTTTCTCGTGATTTAAAAGAAAAGAAAGAAAGTTTAAAAAACCCAGAAGACTTCCATCAAAATGAAAATTTAAATAACATAAAAATACTCGTATTTATTGTGAGTACTGGCAAATTTTAAAATTCGCGATAGAAAACAGTGTTTTCTTCCACCCACTTAAGAGTGTGATAAAAAAGCTGTATAAAGTATGAGTGAGTCAAAAGTTACTCACCATGTCATCTCTTTATTAAACATAAACATACATTGTAATGCCTGGCAATTCTTAACCTTTAAAGCACAAAATGTTCATGAAAGCCAATCGATACTCAAATCTTATTTAATTGACCAGTATCATATTTTATTAAACTATTTTATTAAATAATAAATATTGATTTTAAATATTATTTTCCTTAGTTCTGTGTATTAGCCAGTTCGTTGGTGGTCTTTTGACCATAAATTATAACATTTGTTTCGTGCATTTGTTTGCTGGCTGAGGCATATTGTTTATATTGGATAAGATCGATATCAATTTATTATACTCAATTTATCTAAGAGAAAAAAGCTTATATTAACATATAAATGTTTTTACATACTCGTACGTATTTATGTAAATTCGATATTAGTTGGGCTTGTTAAATATTTTTATGCAAATAATTTAATATGATCTTGATAACGGCAATATGTTAAAAAAAGTAGATTTTTATTTTAAGTTGTTGGTAGCGATTTTAAATTTGAGTTAAATTTATTTGATTTAGAAGGGAGATACAAGGATATCTTGTTATAAAATAAATAATAAATTTTTCGGGGGGTAAACAGGACATGCAGAAATATAATAAGGAAAAGAGATAGGGAGAGAGAGAGAGATATAGAGATAGAAATAGAAATAGAGATAGAGATAGAGATAAAGATAGAGATAGAGATAGAAATAGAGACAGAGATAAAAATAGAGATAGAAATAGAGACAGAGATGGAGATAGAGATAGAGGTAGAGATAGAGATAGAGATAGAAATAGAGACAGAGATAGAGATACAGATATATATAGAGATAGAGACAGAGATAGAGATATAGATAGAGATAGAGATAGAGATAGAAATAGAGACAGAGATAAAGATAGAAATAGAGATAGAGACAGAGATGGAGATAGAGATAGAGGTAGAGATAGAGATAGAGATCGAAATAGAGATAGAGATAGATACAGTCCCGGTCCAGACTTGCAATTTTTATTGCAGCAATTCTTCAATACGTGTGAGAGTGTTGAAATAGAAACATATACATTTTGTATTTCTCTCTCGCTCTTTTGCACTAAAAAATAAAAAGTTGCTGCAACAAAAATTGCAAGTCTGGATCGGCACATAGAGATAATAGATAGATATAAAGATAGAGATAGAGATAGAGAAAGAAATAGAAAAATACATCGATATACAGAGAGAAATAGAGAGAAAAAGGCTTTAAGGTCAGCTGTTTTGCTACCAGCTATGTTGACTTAGTCCTGTTCGATAATGTAGAAACTACATGCTTCAAAAGAGTGAAGAAAGAAGATGACTTCAATGGAAAAATTTCGTTTTCTCTGAATGTTGAAATCATTGGGAGTATTATCCAAGCACTTGGACTTCAATAACTAATTCTATAAGAGGTAGAGCTAAAGATTTATACCCCTTAAGACTTTTTATTGAATGCACGATTTCCTCAATGCTGGGACATGCAAAAGCAATACATGGGTCGTCCTCGTGTGAAAATCATTCCGTAAATGTTGGCCTCTCCTCGAAAGCATATGGCTATAGTGATCAACCCAAAATTCAACCTATTGTTCCGCGGTTGTTTCCAAAAAATATGGCAAATTAAAAAAAAAAACTCAGAGCTTAAAAGTTTTAATTTTCGTGCCATTGACTACTGAATGTATAAACATAATACAAATCTGAAAAAATACGAAACTCTGAAAAATTTCTACACTCAAAAAATTGCTAAGCCCAGCTTTAAATATTGGGCCTTATTACGAGTGTCGTATTTCGACTACGACTATGACGGTTTTGTACCAGATTAAAGAAAAAATGTTGCAATGTTGTTTAGTCTAGTACAAAATCGTAGTAGTCGAAGTCGTAATACGACATTCTTAATAAGTCGCATTATGTGTGAAATATTTACCAGGGAATTACATTTTCCTGAAAAAAATCTTCTTTTCTAGAAAAATTAAAGTGGAGTGTATCGAATTTTCGAGGTCAGCTGTTTAGCGTTCAGCTGTTTGATTTTACCTGAAAATTTGCAAATTACTTTTTTTTTTTTTAAGATAGAAACGGTTTCCGAGGGATCGTCATTCAGAATTGGTCTAGATATAAAAAATTGCCAACACACTTTGGAAGGAAAAGCTGAATTGAAAATATACTGAACTTAAGGCTGATTAAGAACTTATTGCTGATTAAAATTCATTCTAGTTCAATTTAATTTAAATTTTTATTTTTTTTTAGCTTTTTTTCCAAACGAAACATTTTTATTTTAAATCTTTTATTGATAGCTAAAAAAATCAGTTTAATTATATCTTTACTATTAATATTACACTATAATTCCTCTGACTAACATTTGCTGAAAGTGTAATACTTTTTGTAGCCATTAACTATAAAACTAAATAGCTTGTAATTATTTAAATATTGCATAATAAAATATTATTTTCAATATTTTAAATCAACCACAATTATTTTTATATAAAATAGAGTTTTTCTCACATTTAAGCAAAAAAAAAGAAAATACAATAACTATTAAGATTTGTTTAAGCATTTATGACGATGTCTTGCAATTTAAAATCTTTTTAGAGCATTTATGTTTTTGCTTTAGTTATTTTTTGATAGTCTATAATTATTTTGTTTACGATTTTTATGATTATGCTGTTGAAAAAGCATAAAATATGTACAAATTAATAATAGTATGGTTAAGACAAATGGTTTTTGTTACAATAATTATAAACAGATTTTGTCTTAAAATGGTTGAAAAAAAGAAATAAAAATTGCAAATATTTTTGTTTTTTAAATATTGTAGTCAAATTGAGGTTATTTCCAAAACTTTAACACTTAATGGCAGTTGGTGTATTTTTTGTTAATAACAAATAATGACGAAAAGGGTTTTAAAATTAAATACTATGATTGCGCTAGAAATAGAGTGAGTCATGAATCAAAAAGAACAGCTTGTGCGCATTGCGAAGCTCTATTAGTCCTAATTTACACTATGCAAGTCTTATTGCTAAGCTGATTAGTTTGTTAGGAAAGAGGGACGAGGGGAAAAGCAACGTTACTGTTCCCCTCGTCTCTCTCTCCGTCAAAATAATCAGCTTAGCAATAAGACTTGTATAGTGTAAATATGGACTTAGTTTTGTGATGTAGTAGTAGATATTTAAGAGAGTAAAATATCACACAATCTTCCGAACTTGAACTATTTCAGTTGCAAATATTTGGATTCTTTTTTAAATAATTCTGCCAAAAAAACCGACCTAAATGCAAAGATCTGATAGAAAAATTGTTGAAAATCTGTGGGTTAAATTAAATTTTAATAGGCGTGCCTCCGCCTATTTTTTTATTGGAAGATTGTGTGTTTTTCAGAGCTCAGGGTTTGTGTTGAGTTTTGTAAAAATCGGTATAGTAGAAGTACTTAAAATAAAATATTAAATTTAAATGGGCGTGACTCCGCCCATATTTTTAAATGGAAAATTGTGTCTATTTGAGAGCTCAAGGTGTGTGATAAGTTTCCAAAAAATCGCTTAAGTAAAACCACGTGAAATATAATAGTAACTTTTAATGGGCGTAGCCCGCCCAATTTTTCAACTTTAAAATTGTGTAATTACAAGAACCAAAGGTGTGCGCTAGATATCGCAGCAATCAAATAAGTATAATATCATAAAATCAAATAAAAAAATTTGTGGGCTGTACCACTTTTTTTTTAAAATGGGACCAATTGGAATTTTTACCCTCTCAGACAAAAAAGAATTTTTACAATCGCTCTAAAATGTACCGAGTTGTGAAGTAACAATGTAAAAAAAACGGACGAATTGAAGTCGGTTAAAAAATCGATTTTTCTAGATCGCTTTTATGAAATATTTGCTGTAAGGGGAAAAAATCGGAAATCAATTTTTTCTTAAGTCCAGGTTTAGGCAAAGAAAATTTCTAATGTTGATTAAAAAAAACATAAATAGTTGTCACGCATAAGTATGCGTGAGCGTGAATAAAAAATATATTTTTTTTCATTTTAATTTAAAAAGAATAAGTAACAAAGACAACTATTTTTAAAAATTTTCAACAAATTCCGACTTACAGTCACTTTATGAAGTGTTTTTTGTGTGTGATTTTAAATAACGTTTAAGTGTAGTAAGGGTTTTCATAATAAAAATTTAGTTTTTTAAAATAAAATAATATTAAAGGTCAGTGTATTTTTAGTATTAGGCAAAAGTTGTCATGCGTGAGAGGATGTGAGCATAAGTGATGAAATTTTGTTTGTTCGTGAGCTTAAGTGAGGCTTTCGAAGCTTGATTAAAAAAAGTAATATCAAACGGTCTTGGCCTTTGGCTATAATTAATTATGGCCACAAAATGGGTAAAATTTCCTATAGTGTACTGGCGCATACATAAATTAAAATGAATTTGACACATGGCATGGTATGAATCACACCACCAGTCACTTGAGATAGTTATTTAACTGATGCTATTTTACACCCAAGTAAGCTTAATCCAGTTTCATTAAGTAGATAGTTAAGTTTTAAATTATTAATTTAAATTATTAATTTTCTGTTATAAATAAATACATCTCAACAATAATTTGACATGTTCACTTAAGATAAACTTATCGCATTAATCGTGAAAACATTATCTAACAAAATGCGCTTAATCTTTTCTGCCAAAATTGTGTCAAATGTTGCTTAAAAGGCAATTGTAACTAAATTGCAAGCAAAGTCTGCAACAGCAAATGACAGTTAACCACAAAACTCCTTAAATGGTAAAAAAAAATCTAAGAAATACTTTTAGAAATTTGAATATCTCTAAGGCTATTTATTCAACTGTGAATAAAAAAGTAACCACAAAATTGACAACATTTAGTCATGAAAACATGTTGCTGAACATCTCCCTCCGCTTTGCCAAAACAATGAAGTCAAAGTACAAAAAATAAATACTTTTTTGGGAGGATATAATTTCTAATTAAGGTCAATCTAATAAGAAAATGAATGCAAGCGAAAAAAGCTAAGTTTAATAGACGAGCGGAGCGGCAACATAAAAAAATATTTTTTTTGTTGTAAATTTTACTATAAAAAGCTGCAGAGCAAAATTGAAAATTGCCAATTATCAAATTGAATTAAAAAGTAAGATAAATCATTGCTGAATACATACATACATATGTAAATATATATATATATACATATGTATGTATGTATTCAGTTTATGTGTATATACACAAATATATATATATATGTGTGTATATACACATAAACTTATTTATAATTAAACTTAAAAATAAATTAGCTGTGGAGGGAAAAAAAACTTTTTTCTTTTCAAAATTCAAAACTTGAATATGGAACAAGTGGATGAAATGGATGGATGACTTTAGCTTTAGTTACTCAAGTTGACGGGGCAATTTTTATTGCTGTATTAGCAAACCATTGTTTGTTTTGTTTTTTTCTTCTTATATTTCACAAAAGCTTAAAGTTTTGTTTATAAATAGTCTTGGGGACTACTTGTTAATATTTACACTTTTTTTTTGCCGTTAAAGTGCAAATTGAGAGATATTTTTTATGATTTGCAAATAATTGGCATTGCGCCCATACATTGTCAACATTTTTATTTAACCAACAAACAAAGTAAAATTGGCAATTGAATATGAGCAAATGAAGCGCGTTAATATGTTGCAAATACAGGATTTTTCATTAAGAGCTTTCTATCTTTAAATAAAATTTAAAGAAAATGTGTGTGAGAAATATGTACCCTTAATTATGAAAGTGGTCTAAGTCATATATTTCTTTGATCGAGATGTTTTGTAGATTACATTTGAATAAATCGAAAAATATTTGTACATTAGGCCACATTTTAATTTCGAATAAGCCGATAGCCAGTAGTTGCTAGTGCTTTTCTTTAGTTTAGTTTATTGTAATTTTAATTATAATAAATTTAAAAATAATAATAATAATAATAATAATTTCGAGTTGTACTAGTCTCGATTTTTATAAATTTATTTAATATTTATTAAATATTTATTGAAGTTTTTTAAATATTTATTTCATATTTTGAAGCGAAATTGGATATGATTTAGACTACTTTCATAATTAAGGGCACATATCGTGCCGTAATCGCCGAAAAAACTTAAGCGACATAATTTTCGAGTTTAATTTTTTGACTAAAATCGACTACTTAAGATCATAGGTAGTCGATTTTTGTCAAAAAACGAAATTCTAAATATATGTCACTTAAGCTTTTTTGGCAGCTATGGCTCGTTATGTGTATTAAAGCGCATATGTCCACTGCGGCTGCGGTAGTTAGCGGGCATATAAAATGTATAATTTTTAAATTTTCAGGCTAAATTTGACCGATGCACTATAAAAAATTTTACCCATTTTCTGGCCATATTTAATTACAGCCAAACGGCACGACCGATGGCAATAATTTTTCGGAATCAATTTTCGAAAGCCAAAGAGCTTAAGGTTTTTGTAACTTAATCTAACGAAAAAAAATAAAATTTTTTTATCACTCACGCTCACTTACTCTCACGCGTGACAACTTTTGTTTAACATTAATAATGCATTCACCTTCAACATATTAATATTAATATATAATATTAAATATTAATATTTTTAATTGTCAATAACTATAAATTATTTTATGAAAACCTTTACTCAATCGTTATTTGAAATCACACACAAGACACTCGATAAAGTGACAGTAAATCAAAATTGTCGAAACATTGTAAAAAGATTTGTTTTCTTTCTTACATATTCGATTTTATATTAAAGCAAAAAAAAAAAACTTTCACTCACGCTAATGCACACATAGCACTTGTTGTTGGCGGTCATGGGCCAGGCCATCGGCATAAGTGTTGTACCATAAATATTTTTTTAATTTTAATTAAAAGTACCCATGCATTTGCAATATTATTGTGTAGTTCTTGGTATTGTGCAATAAAATTGATTCTGCTTTTGCAATACTTCATTGTCTACTCTTGCACATGTTTACTATGTATGTAGGCGCTGTTTATGTGTGTGAAAATTGTTTGCTTTTTCCAAAGCTTTTGCACAAACAATTCTCGTATTCCATTTTAGTTAAAACAATTATATGAAAAGTTGAAATTAGTTGCAATTGCCCAAACACACAAAGCATCAATCACATGGAAGTAGATGTGAAATGTCTGTGCCGCTAATATTTGTTGAAACATTTGAATTATTGTTGGCTCTAAATAATTGAAGTATTATTTGCTCTTAGAGTCATGTGAAATTGAATCAAAACCCGTTTTTCAGTTTATAGATTTTAGATTTATTACCAATTTTTTGTTTTATATCCCACTGTGCGCTAGTTTTTAATGATATAAAAACTTTCCTACAAAAAATTTCTGGTTGTGAACCAAACCGTTTTATAAAAAAGGCCTTATTGTTATAGTTTTGGCCGTAGATGTTTCTTTCTAAATAAAGTTTTTCCTTTAAAGCATATCTCCCACTATTAAAAATTTTATCATTATTGCGTGAATATTTATATTTTTCTCCATTTCTTAACATTTTACTAAAAAATCTTCACACAATTTGCTTTAATAATTGTGCAAATGTTTTATTACTATTCAAACATTTCTTGACCTTAATTGTTTAAAAGTGTTTATTTGTTGTGTTTTTATCTATTAAAAGATGTAGAAAGGAAAAAATTCTCATAGAAAAAATTAACATCTCTATAGAATTGCCACAATATTTACGCAGTTATGGATAAAAATAAATAAATACATACAAACATTCAACGTGAGATATAAAGAAAATGCAACAAAAGGGTATTATAAAATTGACCTTTAATAAAAAGCCGGACAGAGAAGGACTTTAAAAAGTTACTAAATGTGAAAGGACTTTAGGCACGCGATTTGGTCATCCAATAGTCAAATCTTTATTTAATTTGTTTTACTAATCACTACCCAGCGAGATTCTAGGAATCTGTTGCAATTACCAAACGACATATTTTAAACAATGTACTACATACCGTTTATATTACCAGGACGTACTCAAGTAATGACATAATAATCTGTTATATAAGTAGTAGCTTTGGAAGAAGAACTGCTACTCTAATGTAGGAAATACTTTTTACACAGCGATAAATATGGGCGGTATTCGGTGTTTGATGCAAATTGTCTTGCGTAAGTGCAAATGCAAAATATCGTAGCATGTGCATAATGAGTAAAGAACAAACGACAATGGCAAGACTGTTGTAAATTTAGCGATGGTAAAAATGAGATTTCATCACAAAAAAGCTTTTAGCAAATTGTAATACGATGAATCAAAACAATTCACATATTCCATTTGCAATAAAAAATTGCGTATATAAAGCAGAAATCTACATCAACTGACACCACACACACTGTGTACCAAACACAAAAAACGCTGATGATGAAGGTGTAGTGGCCTTCAAAAACAGCAGGTTGTTCCGTTCTACTACGTGTTTGTCAGAATATTTACAACTAACTTTGGTGTTATTTGTTCATTAATAATTATCACATGTAGTCTTGTTTACAAAGCGATATGAACTTAAGCCTGATCAAATCTTAAATATATAAACAAATGAAGTTCGAACAATAATAATTAAAATTAACTATCGTAGCTTTTCTTTGGATTGCACATATATGTATTTTCTTGTTTACACTTACGCAAGGGAATTTGCACCAAACGCCGAATACCACCATTGTATTTATTTGTATTTTAACGCATTTCTCTGCTTTTATAGTTTTTTGTCTAACTAACTATTCGTTTTTCTTCTCAAGTTCGCTAAAGACTAATATTTTAATTTTATGCCATTTAGTGTATTTTATTCATTTTATTTAAGAACATCTTATTTTTAATACTTCGGCATATTTTTTGAATGCCATTTCTATAAGGAATTTTCCTATGTTTCTTATAAATAAGTGGCTTTCGTTTATAAAAATCCTTTTGTACTGCTTTCGCTTGCAAAACTTTTCTTGGTTTCAACAATTGTGGGCAAGTCACAGAATACAGATTTTAAAGTATAAATAATAATAATGATTAAATGCTTTTAAGATAGCCAACAAAGTTTAAACAAACATTGAACGCTTATCTGCACTTTGAACTTCATACGTATAACAGTTCATTTAAAACAAATTTTAGAAAGTAGACTTAATCTACATTAATGAAGTTATACAACTTGTAGATGTTAAATCTTTATTAAGATCTAAAACATTAAACTCTGCTCTTATGCATACTAAAACATAAGCTTAAAGTTTTTTTTTTGTTAAAGCAGTTTCCTTATACGAAACAACTCAATTATCTTATCTCTTGATATGCAACAAACAACAACATTTTGATAAGATGACATGTAAACAAACAGATAGATCAATGAGTCGATATAATCACAACACCACAAAAAAAGAACAAATTTCGAAAGAACTAAAAACTATACTAAAACAAATACATGTGTGTAACTGATCATGTGTAAAGCCAATAATACTACATGGAAAATTGCAGCCAAATGTTCAACGTAGCAACAACAAACACCAATCAAAATTGAACAACAACAACAAAAAGTGATAACAGTTGGCAATTTATTATTTTACTATGCCATACGATACAATAAAGACATAAATTATCACATCGTATATTAAATAAACACTAAAAAGTTGCATGCAGAAATTATACGTTTATATTTCACCTCTTTCTTGGCTTCACCCGCCTCCTTTTGTATGGTTTGGTTTGTTTTCGTTTTTTTTTGCTTATACTTGTTATAACATGCAAATTTATTCATTGACTGCAACATACAATAACAACATCGAGCCAATTTGCCTCAACAGTAACAACAGCGCATTGAAATATTTCACAAGCACACGAGGAAGAGATTTTCTAAAAGTTTTGTATTTGAAGCCGAATATTCGGTATTTAAAAATAATTTATATCTTGTCAATACCATACACGAGTATGTATGTATTACTAGAGAGTGTTTTTGTAATAAGACTTAGGTTAGTAAGGGAAGTAAGCTTTGAGTTCACTTGAGTTAGAAAACAGGTCCTTTTATTTTACCTGAGATCAGGTAAGATTTAGTGCAAGTACAAATGGTGAAGTGACAGAGAGAGATAGAATAATGACTACAATTTTTTTCGGCCTTACGTTTTTTGAGTTTTATAGGATTGTTGTAACGCCTCTGATGTTAAGTAGGCCCATTATTTTAAGCTAAGTAGCCATTTGGTTAGTTATTTTACTTCGCTGCCTTAGCATCGGCATTAGTGTGTATCAGAAAAATCTACTATATTCATACGACGGGGTCTGGTCAGGGATGAAATCGAGCTCTCGAAGATTGTCATTTGCTTTGTAGTGACGCACTAACTGCTTCAGCCAACAGCACCCTCACAAGTTAGTTCTTGTGGCAGATTTTTTTAAGATAATTTTTTGTGCAAATTGTGCCTTTTTAGAAACGATACGATCTTACGAGTACAAAAAATATTTTGCACAAGTGGCATTTTTATAAGAGTTATTATTCCAGATGGTACTTTTAGCAAAACGTATTTTTTACAAAAGGTTTTTCGTGTAAAAGGTACTTTTTGTAAAAAGGTACTTTTTACAAAGATACTATTTACAAAGGTACTTTTTACAAAAGGTACTTTTTACAAAAGGTACTTTTTTATGATGTAATTTTTGCTAAAGGTACTTTTTACAAAAGATACTTTTTACAAAAGGTACTTTTTTCAGAAGGTACTTTTTCTATAAGGTACTTTTTCTAAAAGGTACTTTTAACAAAGGTATTTTTTACAAAAGGTACTTTTGCAAAAAATACTTTTAATAAAAGGTACTTTTTACAATATCTACTTTTTACAAAAGGTACATTTTTCATTGGGTACTTTTTACAAAAGACACTTTTTACAAAATGTACTTTTTTACAAAAAGGTACTTTTTGTAAAACGTACTTTTTTACAAAAAGGTACTTTTTGCAAAACGTACTTTTTTTTTACAAAAATGTACTTTTTACGAAAAGCCACTTTTTACATGAGGTACTTTTTATCAAATGCACTTTTTGGAAAACTGTACTTTTTAAAAAAGGCACTTTTTATTTAAGATTCTTTCTGCAAACGTAACTTTTTACAAAAACACTTTTAACAAAAAGTACTACTGACACTTTGTTACTGATACATTGTGCAAAAAAGTACTTTCTCTGCATTTATAACCGAATATTGCGAAATTCCTCCAGCCCTTATTTATAATTTCCTTATGCATTGCATGTCTCTTTTTTTATTGCTTCATATGAAAAAGTGCTCTTTGTTATTGTTCTCGTATGTTGTGCGTTAGTGTTGCTTTGTTGTTCGCAAGTATGTTTTTTATGTTCCTAAGTACCCATGAATAAGTTAGCAAAGAGCCTGTTAAAAGCATTGATGAGTGACTAAATGAAGTGTAAGTATAATGGCGGTGGTGACTGTGAGGAATCTTAGCGCCTATAGCGATTTAAGTGGCCAGATGTTAAATTTAACGGAAATTCCTAAAACTCAACAGAAAACTGACGCTTGTTCTAATTGCTTTAAAAGTAAAAAGTTTAACCGGTTAATTAGAAATCAAAGCTTCAGTAAACAAATACCGATTTTTAGTTAAAAAAAAACTAGATTTTTTTGAGTTAAATTTTTTTTTATATTTTTGGGTGAAATTTTTTCTTGCTCAAGGGATTAACACCTTCTTTCCACAAGTCCAGCAGGCGACTCGTGCATGCAGAAAATTCGTATTAAAATCACTGGGAAAAATTCGTACTTTTAATACAAATTTTCTTCCCAAGTTGACCATCTGGGTTGTGGAAATAGGGGGTTTATTGCTTTCACGCACCTTCAAATCATGTTGTGAGTTTTTCGATTTACTTCAAAAAAGTTTCTTATTTAAAGGGTTTCAATCTTAATTTTCCAAGTACTTTAAGGGCCATTATTACAACTTAAAGTTAGTTAAAAAATAGGATTTGAAACATCATATACAAAATTTTTCACTGACCCTAAATTGATTCTATTTGACTCTTTTTTAATTTTTTTTACATCTGGCATGTTTGTTGCTTAATTATGCAGCACTTTGCTTGTTACACCACATGCCTCTCCCCTCCTCTTTCCCCGTACAATATTGCTAATATTTTACACTTTTTTTGTTCGTTGGTGCCAAAAAGGGAGGGAAGCTCTAATGTTCGCATATTTATTTATCTTGGGAATTGTTTCATATTTTTGAACCGGTTTATTTGTTTATTTATTTTATATATTCAGTGAATTCAATACTCGCTTATTTAAAACAAATCTATGTACTCGTATGTATGTACTCGTATGTATGTACTCGTATGTAGTATTTTGTAAGCAATTTGTAACATCAACTTCTTTGTATGAAGATGTTGTTGTGGCTGTTGACGATGATGATGACTGTGACTGTGAAGTGTGGCATGAATTTTTAATTGAAAAAGGAAACGGTTGAAAAAAAATTTATATGAATTTTTTTATATTTATTTATTATGCTCTGAAAATATTTTAAATTTCTTGTAATAGATAAAGTGAGAATATTATAATTTTAAATAAGAGATATTAAGTGCTTATTAAATTTTACTAAGCAGGTTTTTTTTTTGAAAATATGAACCAATAAATTAGAAAATATTAAAATCTCGATTTTAGAGCCATGAGGAAAAATTATGAAACTTAAATATTGTAAATAAAAACGCCTCAATTATGTGCTTATCGCCAACAAGTGATTTATAAAAATAAATACTTTTTTTACACAAATCTTTATTTATGTATTTTATTTTTAATTAAAGCTGTTGAAGCCTTGGGAAGTATGCTCAAAAAAAATTTAAACATTAATTGCTTAATCATAAGATTAAGATAAAAGCTCTGAAATTTCGTTTAAGATAAATTTGATAAAGTAACTTTAAATTAATACATTTAAACAACATTTACAAGATCAAACGCTGTTAGCAAAACGAATGTAATTGATTAATCAACTTGTAGTGGCGACAAAAGTAAATAAAATTGCTTAAATTGAAATATAGAAATAAATCAATTAAGCTGCTTTGTAAATCGATAAATCTAATCTTGCAATAAAACAAACATCAATGAAAATATTAAATAATTAATAGCATCACATTAATTAAACTAAACAGAAGACGTCTCAATTAAAACACTAAATAAATTATTAAAAAATGCTAAGTAAATTACTACTGATAATACTGGTAAGTTTAAAATAATATTTCTTAGAAATTTTTCTAATTTCTTGATTCTCTAATTACAGCAGGACCTTGACAAAGTAAACTCTTAAAAAATTACATATATTTTTTTACAGCAAATTATCTAAAATTACTTAGAAATTAATTTGTTCAAAAATAACAAACTACAGTAGAACCTTAATAAAGTCAACTTTTATGATTTACTTTAAATTATCTAAAACTATTCAAAAATTATCGCGCTTAAAGCATTTCTAGCGAACTTTCCAAATTACAGTAGAACCTTGCTAGCGCAAACTATTAAATATGTTATACTTATGTACATATTTTTAAGTTATCAAAAATTATTCAAAAATGATCGATCGTGCTAAGAGCTTTTTCTAGCGAATTACCTAAATTACAGTAGGTCCTTGATATAATAAACTATTAAATATGTTATATGTATGTATTTATTTTTTAAATTATCTAAAACTTTTCAAAGATTATCGTGCTTAGAGCTTTTGCTAGCGAATTTCCCAAAATACAGTAGGTTCTTGATATAGGCAACTCTTAAAATTTATATTTAATTTTTTATCAAATCATCTAAAATTATCCAAAACATGGTCATGTTTAAAACTTTTTTTAATTTTTTTAAATAGCAGTAGGTCCTGGACATAGGAAACTCTTGCAAAATAAAATAACTTATTTAAATTCTTCTTAAATTTTGGTTATTTTTTTTAAATTTATTTCCAGGCCATACATGCCAGTGGTATAATAACTGGTCTCTCGGCCAACAGTGGAGCTGTTAGCTGCGGCGGCTTATTGTGTCGCCCTATAACTGGTTTATTTACCCGAGATCCTCTACCCGACGATGCTTACATACATGTGGCAACAATCCCAGCGGGATCTTCAAACATTTCCATAACAGAACTAAAAAATAGCATGAATTTGCTGGGTGAGTAAAAAGAGCAATTGAAATACAAATTAGAAAGAGGCAATAGCAGAGCGATTAATTGCCTGAACTAGAAAATTGTAAAATATCGCATTGCTATATAGCGATGGCTTAATATGAAAAAAGGCGTATCTGAATTTTTTTAAAGTGTATCATTACATCCTTATTATATCCTTAAAAATTAAGTACGTAACACTTAAGAATAAAATATTTTTGGTAATTAAAATATTTTTTTGCATTAGCATTTAACTTCTATTCAGTTTTTTCCTTCTGTAAAACATCGTAAATTCGAGTTACGCCTTTCTGATATTAATTCGTCGAAACTTAACAAGAAATCTTTTTCTTACACATCTTTAAAACTTTTAAAAATAAGAAGCACACAGTTAAAAACGTGAAGTTGCTCTGTTTGGCAGAATAAGCCTTCATTGCGAAGAGGTACAAGTTTTTTAAATCGTTTTCCTTTAACATTCTTCTAGTGCTAAGTACTGATGATGATAGTTATATTATCAATGGTGACAATACTGTTTCGGAGAGTGGTGCTTATGAAGCTGCAGGTGCCGTTTTCGATTATCATCGCTTAGATGGCTTGCAGGAGCACGGCGAAGGTGTTACCGAGTGGGTTACATGTACGGGACCTTTAAAGGATAATGTGGAATTAATGGTATGTTCAGTTCAAGAAACAACTGAAGCAAAAAAAAAGTCTAGAAAATTAATTATGCTTAACTGCATATTTTGTACGCAATTTGGGAGTCCATTAATTTTTTTATATGTTTACTTATATGCTTTATAAAAATCAAAGGAGTAAAAAATATTAAACCTCAAAATAACTTTCTGCTCTTTTATCTACAGATCTACAGCAAAACTGTGAATCCTGGCATTAAATACGAATATTTGCTGCCCATCACTTCGGACTCTGAAGAAAATGAGGTTTCATTGGAAAGTGATGGTTTTCTAAAGTCTGGCAGCGAAGATGCCTCCGCCAGTGTCAGTCATAGTTCTAGGCGGCGCCGTTTTAATTGGAAAGTGGTGGGCTTTAGCACCTGTTCAAAATCTTGTGGTGGCGGCACACAAAGTCCCATCATAAGATGTGTACGAGAGAATCCATTACGCTACTATTCACAGCGTAGATGTACGCAATCGGAAAAGCCAGTAATCAATGAAAATCTTTTGAGATGCAACACGCAACCATGTCCAGCTTATTGGCGCTTAGATGACTGGGCTGAGTGTCGCTGTCATCACGGTGAAGGCTTTAAGGAGCGTGAATTAAGTTGTGTGCAGGAGTTGGCCTCTGGCATTGTCATACATGTCGATAATTCCGCTTGTATGGAAGAGAAACCGGTGGTTAAGAAACCCTGTGATTGCCCCAAGAATCGTAGACGTTCAAATCAACGTTATCGCTTGCATGGCCTGAGTTCCAATGGGTCACATTCCCTTGTTAGAAGAAATGAGAGAGCGGGCACTTGGCTAATGTCCGACTGGAATCAATATTGTTCTACGGATTGTGGTGCGGGTGTAGAATATAGAACCATATACTGTGATCGTTCTAAGCCGAATTCGGAAAGATGTGACTTTCGTACAACACCCGAAATAACGAGGAGTTGTGAACGCACGCAAGCTTGTGAAGCGGGCGAATGGTTTTCCGGACCCTGGTCGCCTTGCAATGGCAATTGTTTCAATTTAACTAGAACGCGGCAAGTGTTGTGTATACAAAGTCAGTTAATTGTGGAGGATGAGGACTGTAAGCCGGAATTAAGACCTGCCAATGCAGAGAAGTGTTCTCATGAAGAAGTGGAATACTGTGGTCCCAGATGGCATTATTCCGAGTGGTCTGAGGTAATTTAAAAATGATTTTAAGATTCCTGCTACATATATTTTGGCTTCAATTCTTTCCTAAAACGCTTAGTGCACTAAATCTTGTAATACGGGTACCCAAAGGCGCTCTGTCAAATGCCTGGAATATGATAATCATGAGAACGCTTTGAGAGAGTCGAATAAATGCCGTTACTCCATAAGAGAGCCCATATATAGAAGTTGTAATACACACAAATGTGAAGGTGAGTGGGTGTTAATATAAGTTTTTATGTGAAATTTTTTATTTTATTTCTATCTTAGAAAATCGTGCCGATCGTATTCAAAATGATGGTGCCCTTCTTTCCTGCTTAGACGAAATCGCGAATTGCCAATGGGCAGTCAAAGCTAAACTTTGTAACTATGAGTATTACCAACATAAATGCTGTTATTCTTGCGGCAAAGCACGATGAGAGATAAGGAGAGATTAAAAGTGAGAGAAACCACAGCCAGCAGATAGTGTACATGCCTGTGGAAGGCGAATTTGTTTGACAAGATAGTCTCACTGAAACAGCTGATTATTTTGTAGACCACCTGTTGAAATTTTATTATTTTTAAACCCGTCTTTAATATCACTTTGTATATAAAATTCGTCTGGGGCGTGTGAGAGATAGTATTTGAGAGAACTTTCATAGATATCTTTAGTTTTTAATTTAATTTCTTATTTTAAGTTTATTTTTATGAGTTTTATTTTTAATAACTTAAAGCGAAGCAAAACAAAAAAATTTCGATCGAATAGTTAAAATGTATGTTTTATATAAAAAAAGTAAAAAATTAATTCTGTATTATTTAAAAAAAAATAAGAAAATACAAAGAAAGGAGGCACTACTAATAAAAAAATTTATTATAAAATTTAAAA
Organism: Nowickia ferox; assembly: GCA_936439885.1. Taxonomy (NCBI): domain Eukaryota; kingdom Metazoa; phylum Arthropoda; class Insecta; order Diptera; family Tachinidae; genus Nowickia; species Nowickia ferox. The sequence goes on from OW387026.1 coordinate 8,045,487, forward strand.
CTATAGGATATATTTATTACTGGCCAGTAGAACAGCTTGTTGCAATCCTCAAATCGAAAAATTGCGTTCACATTTGATAACCGATCATATGAAACAACAAACGCATGGTATAAAAATAAATCATTTCAATGACACCCAGAACGCTAAAACCCAAAAATAGGCCAGCTGTGCCACCAATATAAACTGAAAGACAAGTTAAAAATTAAAAATATTACACTTAAAATGCACTTATTGCTTCCACTTACCCATCAAATCGGTGTAAGTGAATATTATTTGTCTCTTATAACGTATAGTGGGCCACTCCTTCATCGAGAGTATGGTGCCTTTGCCGCCGAAAAACTCTTTGGTTTTAGTAAGAAACTAGACAAACATAATAAACATTTTAAAACAATTTCTCTATATATCTATTTTCCATACCGAAACTCTTAAGCTGATAACAGAATTCATACAGTTTTGTAAGCAATAACAGGGTGCTATATTTTTAGCTTTATCATGTCCCCCGGTGCGATACATTTTAAGGAAATATGCTATGAAATAATAAAAATAATGACAAATCACCAAAATATTTATTCTCATTTCTTGCATAAGAGACTTCGTTCTTACCTTCATTTTTGGGAAAGCACTCTCTTAAGGTTCTGTAGTCACACACTGGTTTAATGGAACCAACTGTAAGATAGAATTAAATAAAATTGTGAAATGACAAACAAAAAGCATTGCTTTACTAGAAAAGGTGATTTTTAAATGTTCTAAAAGCAATTTTTTTTTTTTATTAAAAAAGGGATTTAAAAGAAAATACTTTTTAAAAACTACTTTTAGAAGGAGGTATTTTTCTGAATTAAAAAAAAGTACTTTTTGAAAGTACTTTTTGAAAGAAGTAATTTTTTAAAGGTACTTTTTACAAAATAATTTTATAAAAAGTACTTTTTGTAAAAGCACAAGAAGTACTTTTTACAAGACAAACTTTAAAAAAGTTACTTTTTATTAAAGGTAGTTTTTACGAAAAATACTCTATGCCTACATTTTACCAAAACCAGATTTTACAAAAAGTAATTTGTACAAAACTAGTTTTTATAAAATGTACTCTCCGCAAGCAGTATTTTAAAAATGTCCTCTTAGCAAAAGACAACAGGAACTTTTAAAAACGAAAGTTTTTTTTTACAAAAGACACTTTAACAAAAAATTACTTTTTACAATCGGAGCTTTCTTACAACAAGTACTATTTTACAAAAGGTACTTTATTACAAAAGGTACTTCTTATAAAAATTAAAAAAAGAATACTTTTTACAAAAAGTATTTTAATAGCAATACTTCTTGCAGATAATACTTTTTATAAAATATTAAAAGAATAGTTTTTAGAAAAAGTAGTTTTGATAAGAATACTTTAAAAAAAAATACTATCTTGCAATAGATACTTTTTGCAAACGGCAATTTTAATAAAAATATTTAAAAAATAAATAATTGTTACAAAAAGTACTTTTAATAAAATAATTTTTTTTTACAATAAGTACTATCTTACAAAATATACTTTTTGCAAAGGGTAATTTACTTTAAAGGTACTTTTTACAAAAAGTACTTTTTATAAAAAAAAAAAAAAAAAAAAATACTTTTTATAAAAATACTTATTTACAAAAAGTACTATCTTAGAAAAGATAATTTTTGCAAACAGTAAGTAATTTCAAGGGTACTTTTTACAAGAAATACTTTTTATAAAAATTTAAAAAAAAATACTTTTAACAAAAACTACCTTTTATAAGAATACTTTTTACAAAAAGTACCTTTCATAAGTATACTTTTTACAAAAAGTACTTTTTATAAGAATACTATTTTTACAAAACGTACTATTTTACAAAAGATACTTTTTGCAAACTGTAATTTACTTTAATGGTACTTTTTACAAAAAGTACTTTTTATAAAAATAAAAAAAACCTTTAACAAAAAGTACTTTTTATAAGAATACTTTTTACAAAAATTACTTTTCATAAACATATTTTTTACATGTGGTCGTTTTTATGAAGGTACTTTTTCCATATCATAGTTTTCACAAAATGTACTTTTAACTAGGAATATAGTAACTTTTTTTTTTGAAAAAATTACTTTTTAAATAAAAAATTTTTTTTTTACCTGAGGTACTTTTTGAAAAAAGTTGTTTGCTTGAAAAGGTATTTAAATGAAAGTTTTCTTTAACAGGAGAAACATTAAAAAAATACTTTTAACAAAAAGTACTTTTTACATGTGGTAGTTTTTACAAAAAGTACTTTTTATAAAGGGTTCTTTTTATACGAGTATATATGGTAATTTTTCCAGAAAATACTTTTAACAGGGGGTATTAAAATTTTTGTTGGAAAAGTTACTTTTTAAATAAAATGATTTTTTTAGTAAAGGTACCTTTTCAATAAAAGTAATTTTCTTGAAAAAGTATCTAAGCAAAACTTTTCTTTTACAAGGAAAACATTATAAAACAATTACTTTCTATTAAAAATATTTATCAGAAAAATTACTTTTAGCGAAAGGTACTTTACGAAAAAAAAACAAAAGGTGTTCATTTTTTAAAAAGCTATTTTTTACAATAGCTGCTTCTTAAAAATATACTTTCAGCAACTACACTCTTAACAAAAATTCCTTTACTGAATAAGAACTGTTTTGATAATAAAAAGTTTTTAAAGAAAGCCGATTGTTTGATCCTTATTCAGAAAAATGAGGAGAAAATTTAAATTTTTCTTACACCGATTTGGATAGAAATGCGGTATACATTTGCAGACCTTAAACACCAAATTTAGGCGACACTCTTGCATGCACAAATTTTTCGTATAAATAGGAAAATGTGTCAAATTAGACTCATGATTGAAGCGACAATTACGTTGGCGTATATTTGACTCCCTGAAACGAACAGAGAAGAATAAATTTATTTCAAATAAATTTTCTTATTTAGGCAATTTTCTTACGCCTCAAAATTTTCTGTTGTAGTTATTTCGGTAACACTCGGATCGTAGTAGAGATTTTCCGTAGTATAACCAAAATTGTTATCGACTTTCATGACCTCAAAAGGACTGTGAGCATAAAACTTCCAAAAGAAAATAAAGAATTATTATAAAATTATATATGACGGCTATTTCAGCAAATAAACTTACATCCATGGCCGATTGGAAGCCAATGAAATTAAAATCTATATACTTATCGGGATAGGAGCCCTGTTGCACTTGTCTTACTTGGGCCTCTTCCTCATAAATGTTTCGCTCGGGATAATCACCAAATATTAAATATCTTGCAGTATATTTTTCGGGTAAGAAATTATTGGTCATATAGCAGAGACCATACTCGGTTAGAACTTGTCTTGTGTGGATATTGGCGCCATTGTCCACTGTGCGCACTCGTTGTTTTTCATTGGGATTCATGGTCTCGTCTGCAGTTAGATTATAAATCAATTCCATGTATCTGTTGGGTTTTATGTTTAGTTTATCCAAAGTTTTTTCTATAGTATTATGTTGGGGTATATGTTGAAAGTTAAAATATGTGGAATTGGCCAAGTGTTCCAAAAAGTCGTAAAATTCTTCCTTCTCTTGGCCAGTTATAACGTGGGTTCTAAGCAGAACAGAAAATAAATATAAAATTTTATTTTAAAATATTTTTTAATTACTCGCAAAAATCTGCAAATTTGTGAAGATTCAATCTTTCCATGGGACAAATGGTTATGCTGGGCAATGTGGTATTCCAATCGAAATAGTTGCGTTCGATGCCTACGTAACTGTTTTTGTCCATAAAACGTGTTATCGATTCCATGGCTATGTAGAAACAGAAGTAATGGCAAATGACCATTAAAATCAGCCAGAAAATTCTCTCCAACAAAGTCAAACCATCCCTGACCAAATAAATGTAACAGTGGGCCACACAAGTTCTCAAATATAGTTTTATATAATACCAAAATCCCCACAGAACGGAGGTAATTTTGTGAAGAAATGAATTTGATTTTTTATAGAGTTTCTTTGACCTTGAGGGCTTTTTTTGGGGCTGAACGGGTTGTTTGGTTTTTTTGAGAGCTGGTCTAGGTTTCACTGAAGTAAACATTATCTTTCCGCTTAAGTTATTAGTGTTTGTTGGTTTTAGCTGGCTAATGGACAACTATTTGCGTTTGGGCATTGTTAGCCTTAAACAAATAAGTTTGTTTGTAAAGTGTTTTAAGTGTTACATGAGTTTAATTGATTTAAAAGTGCTTTTGGTAGTTAGCACGCGATAAAAAGGTGGGTTAGTTAACTACTGTCACAATTGCACAAATGATGTAAATAAAATTTATGGAGGAGTACCTTGACCTTGAGAAAAATCAGTCTTCTTAAATCTAAAATCACAATGTGATAGACAATTTTTATGTGGGACCATTTCATATCGAGAAAACTTAACAGACCTCAAAATACAAGCCAATTATTTTTTTGATAAAAAAATAAAAACTTAAAATAAAATATAGAACTTTGGTTCAGCATTTCGTTTCTGCTTAAGAAACTCGTCAGTAAACTTTTACTCTAAAAATTCTTGAGAAAAGCTATAAAGCACCGAAAACATTATATATATCTACATAATGAAAGTCACTATATTGTCAGTTTACTTAATAATAAAATAAAATAAAATAATTTTAATAATGCGCCCGGGCATCGATCCCTCCGCCATCCTCTCGGAAGGTCCTGCCATATATCCTGCATAGAAGAATCAGCCTACGAGAAAAATGTATTTTCATTTGTTTATTAATATTTGTGTATGTGTATGTAAAAAATAATGTAAACATTTCTTGCTTTACTGAAAAGTTTTCATACACATGCAAGACATTATTGTTTATTTCTTGCACTTTGTTTAGTATTTTTGTTTCTATTCGTCTGTATACAGACAGTAAAGCGATTTGGCTCGTTTACTCGTACGTTATGAGCGACACTACATTTAACTTGGTGTGCTTGTAAACAATTATTGAACAAATATTTGCGCCTAAATGCTTTTAAACTAATTTATTAATATAGTAAATACAAAAATATATTTTCTTTAAATTTACTAAAAATAGTCAAAAAGCTTATTCACACTTAAAATTTAGTTTTCGATCAGAGTTACCAGTAGTTAATTTTTTAACACTTAAGCATACTAAAAAAAAATTATTCTTTCCGCACACATTAAAAAAATTTCCATTAATTATGAATAACAGAAGCATATATTAAACTAAAAAAACTTCTACTTTTAATTCACAAGATTTCTTTGTGTTTTTTTTAAATTAAAATCTAATGCAGTCCTTGTTTTGTACAAATTGATCTCATTGGGCAAAGCGATATGATCAAATAAGCTTTATAGAATTCTTTTTTTTAACACATATGTCTTATCAATTAAAATATATTTAAATTTTTTTTTTCAAATCCCTTCCAAGTCCATGTTTCAACGATTTGTTTTTGAATCATGCATGAGATAATTATTCTATTAATGAAGTATTTTTTTGGCGATTTTAATAAAAAGAAACTTTTTGGCGTTTAGAAAAAATTTTTTTTTAAGTAAAGTTGTTTGCATTTATATATCAAAAATTCAAATTAAAATATAATCCATTCAAATATTTTGGCTAAAATAAAATATTTATCCAATATTCCCTACACTCAGATTTTTGGATTTTATCCTACATCTGGCAACACTGTCTTAGGTTTTGTTTGGCAGTCTTATTTTTTTTTTTTTTTTTGATTTCATCGTTTACTTATTTTCTTTAAAAGTATTTTTTGTCCCTTTTGCAAAGAAAAATTTATCTCTAATACGCTTGTTAGTTTTGACTGAAATCTGCTGTCTAGTATTTCTTTTATTCCTGCAAAACATTTGAATTTTTCTGTTTTGTAACTTTCCTCAATCAAAAGTAAGAAGATACTGGGAGCTAATTACGGCATTCGATATCGAAAATATCTTCATGAAGTTTAAATTTTATATGATTTCACCACGAAAAATTTTATTCCCAAATTTTCACATGTTGAATTCTTAATACGGTTGTATATGACAACTCTAAAGTATGTAAGTTTGCTGTCGTTTTCATTATATATTAATTGTCGACGTTTTCCTTCGACGCTTCGACTTCGTGGAACAGGCGCTAAGACTTGTATAATGAACTATCAAAAGTTTTCCTTATTCTATAATTACTTCTCTTTCTTCTACATATCTTTAGTTATACGATTTTGTTAGCGAAAATTAATCTAGGAATGTATTTTAGGTCCTTCATTGATCTTTAGAACTTTTCTTAATCAAAAGCACTAATTTTAGAAAAAAAAATCTAAAATTTTCAAAAATTTTTTGATACAATAATCATTTCAATTTGTTAATGTCTGTGTTGTAAACTAATGAAATTTATTGATTGTAAAGTGAAAACAATTTCAACTTGACCAAATGAACTCATTGGATATTCCACCTTCTTTGACCTAGAACTTAACACTTGCCTTTTTATGTACATACTTGCTTAAAGCAAACAAGGCCTCATGCACACACACACACACACACTTATATGGCATTAAAGAATATCAAAAGAAAAAGTATTTAAGTCTCTCGCCTAAAGGAATCATTGTTCATTTAACTTTAAACTTAACAGCAAAAAGCAGCTAAAATTTCTTTTCATTCATATCAACGAAAATGGCATTTTGGGCTTCTGTCAAGAGTAAATCGCCACCTCTTAAAGTTGCTCCCGTCTTAAATCCCAATCAGAAGCAATTTCTTCAAGATGAGTTAATATATCAGCAAAAATTGCACATTCTGGCCAATAGTAAGGCGGCCAATTTAACTGATTATTATGTGCGCAAATATGACACCGTGGACGACCCCGAGCTTCTGGATAAACATGACTCATTCTATCACAATACAAAGAGTTTGCTGGTGCTGTTTCAGATAATGGGTGTCATGCCCATACATCGCAATCCGCCAAAGCCGAACATGCCACGTACTGGATATTCGTGGACTTCAAAGCAGGTGTTATGGGCCATTTGCATCTATTGCATACAAACCACTGTCGTGGTGTTGGTTTTAAGGGAGAGAGTGAATAATTTTGTGGTCAATTCGGATAGAAGATTTGATGAGGCCATTTACAATGTGATTTTCATCAGTCTGTTGTTTACCAATTTTTTGCTGCCCGTAGCCAGTTGGAGACATGGTCCGCAGGTGGCGATTTTTAAAAATATGTGGACCAACTATCAGCTGAAATTTCTAAAAGTCACTGGCACAGCAATAGTATTTCCAAATTTGTATTCCTTAACCTGGGGCTTGTGTATATTTTCCTGGTCTTTAAGTATACTGATAAATTTATCGCAATACTTTTTACAGCCAGATTTTGAATTTTGGTATACATTTGCTTATTATCCTTTAATAGCCATGCTGAATTGTTTTTGTAGTTTGTGGTAAGTTGAATTATAACTATTGATATTCAAGGGCACTTATTGATTTTCATTTGAAAGGTACATTAACTGCAATGCCTTTGGTACGGCTAGTAAGGCGTTACTGAATTCTTTGAAAAGTACTTTGGGGGGTAAAAAACCGGCGGAAAAACTAACAGAGCATCGCCATTTGTGGGTGGACTTAAGTCACATGATGCAACAGTTGGGTAAGTGTGAAAAGGGAAGAAAAGGGAAGGGAAGCACCACCACCGTGCGCTAAGTTTATGAGAAATGGTTTGCATAAATAATAATTAACTTATATGCTTGTAGAAGAGCATAACTGCTCCACGGAGCGTGTGTCGAAGCTGATAATTTTCACTAAACTTATTAATCTTACTTCCCTCTTTCTAGGCCGCGCCTATTCCAACATGTATGGCATGTACTGTTTGGTGGTGTTCTTCACCACCATTATTGCCACTTATGGCTCTTTGAGTGAAATTATGGATCATGGTGCCACCTACAAGGAGGTGGGCCTTTTCGTTATTGTTTTCTATTGCATGAGTCTTTTGTACATTATTTGCAATGAGGCCCACTATGCCTCACAGAAAGTTGGTCTGGACTTTCAAACTCAATTGCTGAACATCAACTTGACCTCTGTCGATACAGCGACTCAGAAAGAAGTGGAAATGTTTCTGGTGGCCATAGCGAAGAATCCACCCATCATGAATTTGGATGGTTATGCCAACATTAATAGAGAACTAATAACATCGGTAAGTGTGAAATAAATATTTAAGAAATCAACCAACAAAAAAAAAACCCCATATCATTTAAATGTGTTTGATTATACTTTTGTATCAAAAAATAGCTACTGAAAGAGTTCGATACAAGCATAGATTTGTTTGATCATAGGTTTGTTTCAGAAATGAACAAGTGAGTGAGTTCGATCTACCTCTAATATAAATGGGTTTGTGTCTAATAGACTTGGGTCGACTTTCGTCATTTAATACACAAACCCATGATTAAACCCATGTAAGTCCTCTCTCACATACGTCAGGTTTACCTGATCAGTTTTTGATAATTTTTTTTGAACACACCACAAGTTTGTTTCATCAATGTGAAAGAGGACTAATTTAAATTGGTATGATCACTGGTTTGTGTCTAGGCTGACCAACTCAACGATTTCTAAGAAAGCTTTGTTATTTTTTAAACTACCTGCACAATTTTATATTAATATGTTTGAAAAAATGCTAATTAATTAAAAATTCTATAACTATTGTTTAATTAAATTTAATTTCAGAATATCTCTTTTATGGCCACATATCTGGTTGTATTGTTGCAATTTAAAACCACTGAGCAACGTGGCCTTCGCTCACAGCAGGCCATGGCAGCCATATAGAACATTCTGTAAGGAAATTTTAGGTATACAAACTGGGAAGAAGTGGTGGCACTGAATATCGCATGATATTTCAATGTTTTTTAATAAAACTTCAATGGAAAAGATTTGCATTTTTATTTTTATCGTAAGTTGAAAGTTTATTTTTTCGCTCAAAATTAATATAATTTTGATTTACCAGCAGTTAAATTTTAAAGGTGTTATTTGGAATTTGTAAAATAAGGCTTTTTAATATTGTGCAGTTTTAACCTAAAATGTCTGATTTTATTTTATTTCTTCAACAAAACAAATAAATTAAGACAAATGTAAACATATATAAACTGTGTTTTATTAATATATTATTTGATTTTGATATCTCAGTAGGAAAAAGAAAGACATATGTGCTGATGAATTGTGTGGCAGCGCAGAACAAATTTAAAAACTTCAACTTAACTTCTATAGACATATCATGACATTTCGATTTACTGAACATTTTCCCCGCTTGTAATTTGAATATTTCTCAAATGTCAACCATATTTTCCAACCAAGGCAAATTCATGACAGGTAAAGTTAATACTACAACAAAGTACAAGCAATAAAAACAATATGGTATTTTGTTGTTGCCTTGGCAGGGTCGTAAGTCAAAAGCAGCTGATTGAAGATACTAAGGCAGAGACCTACGCCATGATGGCTCACAGCCGGCTGAGCCGAGTCGTTGATAATTTTAGTCAGCTACGCCGACGCCGAGAAAAGATTTTCTTATGTCGCCTGAAAAGCAGCAACCGATTCTCCATGTACAATATAAACTAATAATTATTTAATTTATTTTTTAATTATTTTTTATCTTAAATTTTATTTTCATATTATTTATTCTCAGCTTCCGCCGGCGATTTTCTTAATAGCCGCCGCCGCCAAAACAATCACCCGGCGCAGGTATCTGTACATAAACAATTTTTGACATACGAGCTAATATTTAGTTATATGAATTCGCCTTAAATTAGGCGAACAAAAGTAGATCAGCTATGTTTTCAACTTTACCTGTTATGAATTTGCCTTGTTGTCAACCGCATATCTTGACCTTATATAAAATATGAAGGCGACTTCATTTAGAGTTGGTAGCACAGATTTTTTCCAAGTACGTTTGGAAAAAAAAATGGATAAAAGATGGACTCGCTTGAATTGTATATTTTTGTAGTCTTGGTTTTTTTTTCATTTACTTCAACAACGCCATAACTAAAAAATCTGAATTATTTTCGATACTAGTCTAGTAATATTGTGGAATTGCCGCCATCTATAAACTCAATTCGCCTTGTAAGATAATTTAATGGTATTTTTTGTGCCCTGCTGTACTGTATGAAGCGAATCTAAGAAGCAGCTGTATTATTTCCTTCAATCTCTGTTTAGTGACAAGGCTTGTGGCGTTGCTAACTAAGAAATAAAGTGCTTGACTAATAGAGGGCAGTAAGTAGACACAATAAGTTGAATATAAAGTTCATAGTATTTTCTTAAGAAATTTATACTTCTTTTACTTCAATAATGTCATAACACGAAAAATGAGTTTTTTTAAGTTAATAATGCAAAACAATTCGGCATTCCATATTTTATCTTGTGTAAAATTTTTATATAAATAGCTTTTACTGCCACCTCTCGTGAGAATATTTTTTCATGTCTTCATTGAGTTGTATGTAAACTGGCTTTTTTGAGTTGAGCGATATGTACATATATACATTAGAGAGGCCGTTAGTTGTATGGCGAATTTTTTTGGATTTCTCATTTTCTCTCCCCCAAATCGGTTCAGTTTTATGTAAAAAAAAATACAAAAAATTTCATAGCGATAAGTTGGGTTTTATGGGGTGCGTCCGCCCCTCAAAGTTGGCCTACAAGCCCAGTTACTCAATGTATTTTTTTTTTGATTATACGTAGTATAATAAAAATAATGTTTAATGAGCACTCGAAATTCAAATTTTTATTTATATTTTTTACATAAAACTGAACCGATTTGGGGGGAGAGAATATAAGAAATCAAAAAAAAAAAAATTAAACAACCACTCTAATATATATATATTATCAGTTTTATTTTTTCCAATTTAAAACTCGCAAGCACACAGTGAACTATTATAATGTGAATTCTCTGTGAATTCTTCTGATAAACCAAGATATATTGGATCTGTAAATAAGCATTGAGGTTTTGTAACGTTTTTGAATTGTGGTTGAAGTATTGAGTTGTTGCAACGAAATGCATCCAGAAATGCTAACCCATCAATTATTTGAATAAATTATAAGTGTAATTTTTTTTTCAATTTAGGAAGATATGTTAGTGGATTGTCGTCAAACCCCTTTTCCCTTTGAAGTCTTCTGATAATATAGGATATATTGCATATACATATTAGTTTAAGAAATTTTTATAAAAACGCATATAATCATCATTATAACTTTATTTTATTTCTTTGTTTAATAAAACGAAATTTTTAGCATTTAATTTTCAAAAAGCCTGTTTCATCTTAGAACTCTCTCCTTTCAAATAAAAGTCCTACAAAAACATCACAAATGTTTTGATTTGCATGGCGCTCAATTCAATCATAAACTTTCGATCATCATCATTTTGCAAGGGCAAGTGAGCCACCGATAAGTTTAACAATTTCAACTTCTCACTGCGCACACGATTCAATTCCTTGGGATCAGAACTGAAGTCGCGCTTCAAGCGATTATTTTCGGCACCCAAAACACCAGCAGGTAGAAGTTCTTCATGATATTCTGTACCGACCAAAGGCCTTTGAGCTTTCAGCAGCTGCACATGATTGGCAGATTTAGCAAAGACGGCATAACTTTCATAGCCGGCATCCTCTGGATCGGGCTCAAATTCCATGTGGCGATTTTCATCCAACCAAGCATTACCATCCAGAGTAGTTTCACGTACATCGGAAATTTCAAAGCCTTGGAAAATATCATGTAAATTGAATTGTACGGTCTTAGAATACTCAGGATCTTCATCTTTTTCCAGGATATGCTCGAAACGCACTAAAATTTCATTTTCATGCCAAGGTTCAAGGGTTAAGAGGTGAATATTTTTCGGCAGGGAAACAGAAATGCCGCTAAACTGTAAGAAAAATAAGATGAGAATTGGATGAATTTAATTTAAACTTAGGTGTAGTTGGCACATTACGAGCAGTCGATTGACCTGCACACAAACATTTTCATATAAATTTTCCTAAGGCTAACGACCGTTTGTTGTGTGGAAAATACACTCTAGATTTGTTTCTAGATTGCCTCCCAGTCTACTTTAAATAGTTTTTATTTTATACTGCATTTACCTTGTCTCGAAATCTAGTAGATTTGATTTCAAATCTTTGTAAAAAACAATATCGTTTACACTAAGCTTTTATGACATTTTTCAAGATTTCGCATCCAAGACAAGATCCTTAATTGTCTTGCGTAAGTGCAGATGCAAAATATCGTATCTCTTCTTTGGATTGTGTGTGTATTTTGTCGCTGGATTTAAAAGAAAATCTACGATATTTTGCATTTGCACTTACGCAAAACAATTTGCATCAAACATCGAATACCGATATCTTAATCCTAAAAGTGCCGACTTAGCCCATTTGCACACCTTCAACAGAAAATTTTGTTTTGCGTAGCTAATTCACTCACCTTTTATATAAATAAATATGCTGTACAGTATAGTAAAAAAATAAATAAAATAATTAGATTTTGAGTAGATTTCGTAAAAATCTACTGACAACTAGATTTAATTTGAAATCTAAATTTCGAGACGATGCAAATGCCCTTTTACTTACAATATTAGTAAACTGATGGCTCCACCGTTCATACGAATAATTGGTATCACTAAAGAACCTCCAAGGCGGCAGAGTTATATCCAATTGTGTAAAACGTTCTAGTGCTTGCACTGTAGGACTTTGATCCAATTGCGAGGGTCCTATGATCAAATAATGTTTTCCTCTTGCTATCGAGCCCTTGCCATAGGCAGTCTCATTCAAAGCTTCTCCTACACCAAAGGCGTCATCATGCAGCAGACGTCTGTGCACCATTAGCTCCAAAGAACCATCGCTTAGAGAGCTGCCTCCTTGAGCGCGGTCCGTTAAAATGGCCAAGCGAGTTTTTTCATCCTCCAAAGCTATTTTGGTGTTAATGGGCAAGTAATTGCCAGCAGTTTTTTCCAACAATTTAACTTTCCACGTGTCGCGATGGTTTCGTAGGCGCTTAATCATTTCTCGACCATTGGAATCGGTATAGAAGAAGCCCTCCGACTTGATGTCAGAATTGAAGCGTGTTATTATCTCCTTGCCCACATCGTCATCGATGGGTATGGGTCCCACCAGCCATTCAAATTCGGCATATTTATTTTGCTTATAAACTCTCACCACTTGACTAATCCAGTCGTTAAACTTTTGATGCACTTCCTCGACTAAATTGCCTCGGTAAACGGTAATTTTTGGTCTAAATGTTACACTACGTACAGTATCGTTTTTGGGTCTAAATATGTAAGCGCCCGAAGAACGATTGCGGAATTCACGATTATCGCCTACTGCGCCCTCATAGTAAAGAAACTCTTGACTGATAATGTGAGTCGTGCCATCGGTCTGCGCTGCGGTCAGGAAACCATTAGTGTCGAAAGTCAGGCGTATAAACTAGAAGTATAAGACATGCAAATAATTAAGAAAAATGTTTTCTTCTAAGAATTGCTGGTAGACAAACCTGGTTTCCTATTTCTGTAAGACTAGAAGTATTTGCTGGTTCTGGTTGTGGCTTCATACGATTGCCATTTGTCTTTTTAATGTAGTAGGACTTGTAACCAAAAGGTGGCAGCTCGCTGGCTAAGAACACTAGTTCATATTTGGCCAGTGATGTGCGGAATGTAAGATTTTGTAGGGGATCGGGAATTGGTACAAACTGGATTTCGAGTACAGTACCTGCAAAAATAATGATTTATATTATAATTTAGTTGATAAATAGATTTCTATTCAGCAATATACCTTTGTAATCTTTTACTTCGTAGTTGACATCCGGAACTGGGACACGCACGTAATCATTGGTTTGATGCGCTAGTGGATTGTACAGAGTCAGTGAAAACTGTTGACTGTTTTCGGAGACACTACATGAGCTAATGTTTAGCAGAGAGCAAGTTTTAAATTCAAATTGGAAAGGTCTAGGCTGGTGACGTCTGTTTGGATGTGGTTTGTCTCCCTTCGTCAAGCGATTCAAAATATCACGCGCATTGAGTGAGCAGGTGCGCATACCCACACTCAAACGTCTGGCATAATCGTAGGCTACTTTTTCTTTCTCAGTTCCAGTAACAGCATCGTGATGCTGCATCACACCCATAGTTTCACGCATAAATCCTAAATGGGGCAAGAGTTCGGGATACATACTGGGTGCCAAGGCAGTCAATTGTTTGCACACCTGCAAAAAATGATTGCCTACACGTTCATAACGCTTGAGTGTAGGACGGGAAGTGTAATAACCGGTCCAATAAGCGTGAGGATCCGAGCCATAGGGGAAGAAGTCATCATCCTTGGTGGGCCATGTTATGCCAGCATCGTGCAAAGCCTTAAGATAACACGAGGGAGTGGAATACAAAAGATTTATATCGGAGCCATTGGCCTGGCGCTCATTTCCATATCTAGAATTCATGGAGGACAAAAATATCTCATTACGGAAATTTTGTGAACAAAATTTAGCAGTCACACGTTTTGGCAATTTTGGTTAAAACTTACTTAATAAGCTTATCCAGATTTTTGTACCACATATTTGCATTTTGGTAATGAAAATCTTCACCCATGGTAACCAAAATGTGGTTTGTACGATAACCTTTGGACATATTTCTTGCTATAGCGAAAAATTCATCAACCTAAGAGAAATTGTTGAATCGGAAATTGAGATTCTAAGCAAACTTGCCATAAGTAGAGGCAAACTAAAAGTCTAACTTTTTGTATACAAAATTAACGAATTTTTATTAGTGTGTTATTTGTTAATGTAAATTAAATCATAAATCATAGATTAAAGTGAAAAATATGCAGCATTTAAAAATTTTATAATGCCCCTGAGGGTATGCAACGTTAGATTAAATCTTTGTTAAAGGTTTTTTATTCAATGCAATGATTTGAATTGATATATTTATGATCAAAATTAATCATCATTCACTATTTCATAACTATTAAAAAGTAAATTTGTATGCGTGATATCTGGGTTACTTGATGGCAGACGAACGGCGTTGCCTCCCTCCACCAGCATTTAGATCATTTATATGTCTTTAACATTATAATGGCCCTTATCATGGTTGGCGAATTTCGGCTTCGACTACGGTAATTAATTCATAGATTAAAAAAAACTGTTGAAAAGTTCTTTAATTTATTACAAAAACGTCGTAGTCGAAGTCGAAATACGCCAAACACGATCAAAGGGAGTTTCTTATAAATTTTTAAATAAAAATTATTGCTTGAAGTATAATTTTAACCAAAATTTTCTTGTCAGCATGCAATTCAGTTAATCAGTTTATTTCTGTTAATTTTATTACCGTATCAATTTGTCCAAATTCTTAAAATAAACGTTAGCGTCTTGGTAAGTAAAATCACCACCCATGGTTATTATTATATTTTTAGTACGATAATATTTAGCTTGCTTTCTAATAAAGCTAAAAAATTCATCAACCTAAAAGTGTTTTATTATTAAATACCAGCATAAGGGAATATGTTTTATATATAAAAAAAGTTGTGCATTAATCACTTACCCTCCTATTAACATTGTTATCCGGTGAATGTTTGCCATCAATTATGGGCTCGTCGGCGCACAATATGTCGAAACAGAAGCCTGGCGGTGGCTGGTATTGATTGTAAAGGGCTCCTGTAAACAGATGGGCCTTCTCACCTAAATTTGCCGAAGCACGCCATATCATTTCAGCCTTTTGGGTCATCAGTCTTTCATCTCTATCCTGGTAGTCGAGACGTCCAAAAAACTGGCCATCAAAACCCATTTGAGCAAACATCGATGCCATTTCGCGAGAGTGGCCAAAGGGATCAATTTGCCAGCCAACACGTGGTCGACCGCATTCGCCAAACGTGTCATTCAAACGTCTGAGAATTGAATGAAAGGCAAAAAAAAAAAACAAACATGAATTATAGAAAATCAAACATATCGATGGCTTAATATAAAAAGGGCGTATCTCAAATTATTTCGAAATCGCGTTTTTAATGTTTTCTGGGAGAAAACGTGTAATTGCATCCTCCTTGAATATCTTAGTAAGTTACAGTTCAAACTCAAGGACTTATGGCCACTTAAAAAATTACTTCTGCATGTTAATGCTTAAGTTTTTTTTTTCAAAGTTTTGCTTCTCTTATCAAATATCAAAAATTGGAGTTCCACCTTTCTTATATTAAGCCAGCGATATACAAAAAAAAAACTCTTCCAAAAGAAGTTTAATAGACATATTTGGTAAAAAGTTTTGTTCCCAAACGTTTCAAATTTGTATGAAAAATAACGAAAATTCGTTTAAAAAATATTTTTTCCATACAAATTTTAAAACGAAAAATATTGTTTTGTATTTACAAAATCTACCCTAAAGATTGGTTTAAAAGTATATATTAAGCAACAAAGGCGCACTTATTCATTTGTTTCAAATAAATAGTTTTATAAGAGTTTTCTTTTTATCATATCTCTCCCACTAAAAGAAAAGCCAAAGTATTTGTAAAACAGACCTCCCTACTACATCTCAAAATTTCACTCTTACGTAAAAGTTGTATCTATATTAGTTCGGTACCTAGATTCAGTAACTTTTTGCGAACCGAAAATCTAAATATTTATCGATATATTTATTCGTTTGCGGTAACGATAATGTTATGCTATGTTTCCACTAAGAGTTGAATCACATGCTTGGCTTCCTCAATCATGTTCATGAATCATGCTGTTTACACAGCGCATTCGTGCTTCTTTTGGAATTTTTTTTCCATTTATATACACACACATACATACGTATCATACGCACGTGCGTGCGGTTTGTTTTTATTTGTTTACACACACATACGCATATACCTATTTTGTTTTGATGGCTAGTTCAGATAAACTGGCGATGAACTGCGATAAAATTTAGAGAAGATAACAATTTGACGTGCTTCGCGAGTAGATTCATATTGAATATACTTGATTTGCTCTCATAATTTTGTATGGTGATGCATTAAATACATTCACCACAGCAGGCTACACGAACACACGACTCCAAATGCCGCTAGCAGCATTTGTCGCCTCGTAGCCAGATATTTAATTATTTTGGAGACGGCAGCAGCACCTCAGTATTTCCACCTTAAAATATTTGGCATTTATAAAAATTAAATTACTCTTTCAAAATGTACTTATATGACGTAAAAGTATAAAAATTAATCAATTTAGTTTAATTGGACTACAACGACAAAATGAGCATAGACAACAACCTGCCGCCCCGTTGCCTTGCTGTCTTTAAAAGAATCACTGTCTATCCTTGACATTTTGTAGCCTGCTTTGGTGAATGTGTTTAATTCATGAATAGAGAGCAAAACACGTATAGTGGAGACATACTATTATCCTGTAATTTCTTATTTTTATTTTATTCGCCATTTTTTTTTGTATACCATGTGGCATTCTTGCAAACAAAATGTCAAAATAAGCGAAAAGCAGAAAGAAGAATTAAAGAAAAGCTATATGAATTTGAACTTGTTATTTTACTTCTTTTACTTCAACCGACAGCGATTGTCGTTGAAAAATGTTACTGAGTGGCAAAGTCGATAAATTTTCGTTGTATTTATTATAGCGATACGAAATTCTTTTTTATTTTGGTTTTTTTTTTTGTTTCTAGCGATTTTCTTAGTTTTAGCGTTTTCTTGTTTTGGCGAATTCTTTTCGTTATTTGGCGATTTTATTTTAAATTCTTGGCGACTTTTTTTAATTTTGATATATATCTTTTTTTGCAATTGAGCGATTTATTTTATTTTTGGTGATATTTATTCAAGTGATTTTTTTTGTTTTGGCGATTTTTCGGTTCAGTTATTGAAAATTTCAAGACTTTGCCTCTTACGGTTTCCAACATACAACAAGTCGTCAAAACTTCATTAACTTAGAGAATACCCTTTAATTTTGATTTTTTAAATTTCAGTATTAATTGGCATATCCTGCATAAACAGAAACAAAATTTTAAAATTTCAAGTGTCTATACATACATACATACATATGTAAATGTCTGTATATTATATATGATTTCAACATGTCTCGTTGCTCGCTTTAGAACACCCTTTAATTTTTAATTTTCATATATTTGTAGCTGTAGCAGGCAAAATTTTATAGATTCTGTGAAAATTTCAGATGTCGTCATTTTATTACGAAGAACGATTGTTGTTTTAAAGGGCGGAGATCTAGGAATGCGACAGGCCTACATACACTTCTTTATGAATTTAGTAGATTTTATCAATATGCTGCACCTCTAATGTCATTGTATACATTATTTTGTTATATTGTGTCATTAAAATAATTCTTTCTTTCTTTCTTATCACACTCTGTTACATTTGCTTCTATTTATGCGCTCTTTTATATATAAACGCGATATTATTAAAATTAATTCAATTGAATTCTATCTTGAGTTTTTAAAATAAGCACGAGTAAATTGGTTTTACAAAACCGGACTCAAAAAAAACCAATTTTTATACATACGATTCATTGAACTTAAGCCAAAACTCACCTCAAACCCCAAGCGAATTGATCAATGACACTTTGATAAAGTGTGGTGGCTTCATCATTCATACTCCAAGCACCGCCAATAAATTCCAAGCGGCCTTCCTCCACCAACATTTTTACCTGTTCCTGCAATGCGGGTGTCTGTTCGCGCCACCATTTGAAAAAGAAGGCCGATTCCACATAAATAAAACGTTTCACGGGATCTCTCAGTAGTTCCTGTATCACCGAATCCAATATGTATTGAACGCCAGCTTTTTGTATCATAGTTTCACTGCCATAATAATATTGATCAACGGTCTTGAGCCAACCCACATCATCGTGGGTATGGGCCACTAAATGAACATTGAGCATATCATGTTTGGTTTTCGGGCAACTCTGTATGGTGAGGGGAGAGGGGGAAGGGGGTAAAACAGGGCATTTATTTATTTTCTTTAGCTATATTTCGTTTTTTTATGCTTAATTAATTTCTTTAAATATATTTTTACATATCTGGTGATAACTTTTGTTGACCTACCGCATAACCGCATTTTTTACCCACATTGGGCATCGATTTCTGGACACGCAACTCAGCCGATTTAATAAAAACTAAAATAATGCATACGACTGCAATTACTTTTGCCATTAAGCCGGCTGCCATTGTAATAAAATTTTTATTTATTTGCTTATATGTATGTATGTCTATATTTAACTTTTACTTTTATTTTCCCCAAGTTTCTTTTATATCATTAAATTATATGCGCCCAGACGTCTGCACTTCATAAGAATCTTCACTCAACTGAGCTCAGCTGAAGTACTAAGTTCTTGCTTAAGTACTTGCTTTATAGTTTTTATACTCAAACTATCTACATGATTTTGAGTAGCAGTCGCAGAACAAGAAAAGCAACTTTAATAGGATGCTCGCAAGTCTACAGTTGTATTGTAATACTCGTAGATATTAAAGATTTGATAAATTTGTTTTTCATTTATGCACTTGAAATGTCAAAGTCAGAAACTCTGAGCTAAAATTAGCTGAAAAAAAATTTAAATTTACACAAAGTAAGTCTGCCGTAAAAATTAGTTTTGGTCTACAGAAGAAATTTTGTAGGGACTTTTGTTTAATCATCGCCTTGTAAACCTTAATTATATCTTATGAAAGTCCTTAACTTATATTATTAAGAGAAATTTGATAGTTACAAGCAAAAGACTTTGTAGTTAGAAAATAAATGATATGTTTTATATTTGTAAATGTGCCAGTACTCTGTATTAACTCAAACATACTCGTACTTTAGTTATGAGTTTCTAGCTTAGGAACTAAATCAGGGATGGGAAGAGCAGTATTTGCAGGAATTACAAACAGCAAAGTCTCACAACTTACTTTTCAGACAAGTTACAGCTTTCAAATATATACGAAGCAAAAGCTTGACAGCTTTGTAAAATTATATAAATAGTTATGTACTGTTATCATTGTGATGCTGTTGGCGGAAGTGAAAAAGCAAAGTAAAAAAAATAATATTTTATTTACGAAACCTTGCTAAATTTAACCAATCAAATAGTTTGATTGTCTAGTTAAATATAAATGGGACATTCTGCCTTAGAGTGTCTCA
Source organism: Nowickia ferox (assembly GCA_936439885.1). Taxonomy (NCBI): domain Eukaryota; kingdom Metazoa; phylum Arthropoda; class Insecta; order Diptera; family Tachinidae; genus Nowickia; species Nowickia ferox. The sequence continues at coordinate 8,065,508 of OW387026.1, forward strand.
AATTTATTTGCTATAGCATAAACCATTTCTAGACTTACGAGAGAGCTACAGATATATTCTTAAGGAATCATCGTAAGAATATTCAGAAGAGATTCATCCGACCTCTTTTTTTTATAGAAAAAAGCTAAAAACAAAAAACCAATTTTAAACACGGAAGTTTTACTTTGTAAATTTTCAATTCAGCTGAGGGAAAGACAGTGGGAGATATATTTTCTCTCACAGAAAGACAGAGGGAGAGATACTTCCTCTTAATGTCTTTATTCCAGCTAAATTAAGACTTTGCAAAGTAAACTTTTCAAAAGCAAAAGTCTGTACAAATAATATAACACCCCTTTTAGACACACAAAGTTTACTTTACAAAATTTCAATTCAGATGGGAGAAATACAGATAGAGAAAGTGTTCCTTCTCCTGAATTTCAGCCAGCTGAATTAAGATTTTGCAAAGTAAACTTTGCGTGTCTAAAAGACGTATAAATAAATTTTATTTCTCATCATAAATTAATAAAAAAAAAATTCAATTTAGTTTTTTAATGTATTATAATTTTTATAATAATATTTTTTAACATTCAAATACAAACATTAACTTTCGTATTCATCGAAAATTATTTAAACGAATTATTAAAAAGAAATTTATATGGAATTTTGTTTAATAAACGTTTCATAAATTGAAATTATTTTTTATGAAGTAGTAAGAATTAATTTAACAGTTTTTAAGCTCCCATGTCTGAACAAAAAAAAAATTAATAAATAAAAGTGAATTTAAATTACCATCACTTGCGCTTTGGTTCTCATTTACTCTCTCTATCAAGTGCATTGCAAGGCACCAACTTTACTTTTCATAAACAAGGGAAATCATTAGAACTGATAAGAACTTTTTCAACAAAGCAGTGCAGAGCAAAAAAGTAGTGCAATAAATTAAAATGATTCGAAAGTCACAAAATAATGTAAAAGATCACCAAAAACGTATTTTTTCAATAGAAAATTTATTAGTGCCGCATTCACCAAAAAAAAATATATAATATGCTTACAAAATTTTGACTAAAGCACACTCGAAATACGAATAATTTTGATACTGCAGCGGACGTTAATCTTTTACGAAAATAAGATTTTTTCTAAAGTGACACATATGAAATTTATTTGAACTAGAGTAAATTTTAATCAGGAATAATTTCTTAATAGGGCTTAAGTTCATTATATTCAATTCTTATTGAATGAAGTGGAAAACAGAAAATGAATAGTGATATTTAAAAATATACACAGAAAAAAATGATTTTGATATTTGAATACGAAAATCGTTGATGCAATAAAAAAATCTTTTGAATTTTCTGTGATGACGATTTTTGCATTATTGATAGATAAAATTGTATGCACGTTTATTGAAAATAAAGTCAATAAATAAATTTAATGAATCAAAGAAAAAATTTGTTGACTGAAATTTTATTTTCAGTGATAATTGTTATTGTGTGGGTGTGTGTGGATGAATGTCACATTTTTCAACCCCTTTTTGTTTGTTTTTGCTTGGCTGCGATTAAAACTAAATGTGTTTGGGATGAGTCGAATGGGCAACCTCTTGACTAATAAACTAACGTACTTAGTCCCGCTTCACACACTTCAACTTTTGTTGATCAACTCGCAATTCAGCTGAAAGAAAGACGAAAAAGGAAATACAAATATCTCTTTTTTCTCACAGCTGAATTACGAGTTGATCAACAAAAGTTGAAGTGTGTGAACCGGGACTTACCACTCAGCTAAAGAGCAAATCGTTGTTGGATTAGCAAATTATGAAAACACGCATAACATGATTTCTTATCTTTCTTCTACAGGTGTGCATTGCGTTGATATAATTTAAAAATAACTTTGTTGAGTAAAAAAAACAAGCCACGACGTTTTTCGGATTCTTGTCGGAATTCACACGTATACAACACGAGCAATCAAATTAAACAACAACAATTGCAGGTCACCGCGTTGGCTCAATCAACAAGCAAAATAAACACCAACACAAACAAACTAAATTAAATGATATTTTAAAATGCGTAGTATTGATAAAATATCGTATTGAGTTAGTCCATATTTACACTATGCAAGTCTTATTGCTAAGCTGATTAGTTTGAAGGAGAGAGAGGCGTCTCTCTTTCCTAACAAACTAATCAGCTTAGCAATAAGACTTGCATTGACAAATATTATTGAAATTAAAATTTGTTTTCAATAACATGGTTTTGTTGAAAATAATTCTTGTCTATTTTTCTGTGTATTTACCAAAATTAAATCAATAATTGTATATACAATAATCATTTCTCATATTCCATTTCATTAAAATTTCACGCTAAATAGCTGATGTTAATATCAATCTCTGTCCAAGTAGATAGACGTGGGTGCGATGAAGTGCGTGGCTGCACAGCTAAAAAGTCTAGTTTAAGTTTTCTTTTCTTCTTTAGAAAATCACAATAAGAATTGAAAATACTGAACTTAAGCACGATTAAGAATAAGAAATTCTTCCTGATTAAAATTGTTTAAGGATTAATATCTTATCACACTTTTTTCTAAAATTTATTAACAGTGATAATTCAAGCTGATGAAGTGATGGTAAAGTATGAAAATAAAAAGCATATTGATTATTAAGTTCCTATTTTAACTATGATTGATACTTTTTCTAGTTGTTCTAAGAAAGTTTAAGCTAAAGACGCTCTGATGATCACACAAGAACCAGCTTACCCCTCCGATAATCAACTAAAGTATTAATTTTAGAAAAAATGGCAATAAAAATATTAAACTTTAATATAACAATTCCAAAAAAAAAAAAACTCAAAGTATTTAAAAAAAAGTTTAAGTAGAAACAAAAAACATATATTTGTAAATGAAGCATTAAAGAACTTTTCTTAGCTAACGATTTGATATTTAAGCTTTTAACTTGTTAAGCAAGAATGCTTTGATATTAGCAATATTTTTGTTCTTCACTGTTACTCTTTTAAGCTGTTAGTCAAGAGTCATTCACTTCAGTTTAGTTACTTTTATATTGCGTTTTATCGATCACTTTAACTATGCTTATATTAAAAAACAAAAATACAGTGCTCGTCTCTGTCCCTATTGGGTTCGAATAGTGTCAGTCTTCAATTTTTTTTTTGTAAAATTGCTTGCTTGCATTGTACTCGTACATCAGAAAATGGTTAGATTTTGCAGGTGTAAAAAAAAGACGTGAATCTTATAAATTCCTATTAAAAATTATACGTGACTGTATAGCTTCTGCCTTGATAAGAAATTTTTACAATAATAACAACAAAGTTGTGAAGTGTATCTATTGGGTATAAATATATTTTTATTCTTTTTTAAGAAGTGCTTTATATCTTTCTGCCGCTTCCACTCTCTAACGATTCAGTATTTAGCCAGTAAACATATTCTACTAAAAATTTAATATTCAAACTTCTAATGATCGAAATCTCTTTTGTTTTCTTTGAGTCAAGTAAAACCATTGTAATTTTTACCCAGCAAACACTTTGAAACATAATTGTTTTTTTGCGGAAATTTTTGTAAAATATGTAAAGTTTTTTATTTTTAATTTTTTTCCTGAGAAACATGGAGATATAAATCTAAATCTAAGTAAGACTGATGAAATTATAAATATAGAAAAAAATGAAGTTCGAACAATAATAATTAAAATCAACTAAAATTAATAGCCATGGGCCTGTGGCAAAAAAAAACTAAATAAAAATATACTTAATAGTATAAAACCAACAAAGTTTGCCTTAAGTAGAACAAAATTAAGCAAATTAACTAGCAAGTGCATAATTAGTAAAGAACAAATGACAATGGCAAGACTGTTGTATATTTAGAGATGGTAAAAATGAGCTTTCATTACAAAAAAGCTTTCAGCAAATTGTAATACCATGAATCAAAACAATTCACATATTCCATTTGCAATAAAAGTTGCGTATATAAAACAGAAATCTACATCGACTAACACCACATACCGGGGTCCTAACACAAAGAACGCTGATGCTGAAGGTGTAGTGGCCTTCGAGAACAGCTAGTGGTTCCGTTCTGCTACATTTTTGTCAGAATATTTACAATTAACTTTATTGTTATTTGTTCATTAATAATTATCACATGTAATTTGGCTTACAAAGCGATACGAGCATTTAGCCTTATCGAATCATAAATATAGAAACAAATGAAGTTCGAACAATAATAATTAAAATTATCTTCATAATTATGGCTTTACTATTAAAATATGAGCTTTCATAAGATTTATGCCCGATAGGAAATGAGATAAAATATTTTTTTTTTCATATTGCAATATGCGGTGCTTGTATCGCTTTTTCTTTAGTTATACGAGAAAAGCTTGTTTTTCTGTATAAATATTTGACTAAAAAACTATTTAAGGTTTACCTTGTAACCACAGCCTGCTTCTGCATAACCCAGGCATGCCAGTATTAAAGTTGCCGCTAAGACTATTAAACACTTCATTTTACTTTTGACAGCAGCAAAAGTCTGCAAATTTATTAACCAAATTTGTCAGTTAATTAATTTCAATTAAAACATTGAAATTTATTTTAAACTTTTTTTTAATATAATTTTCTTCGATTAAGAGCCTTCTTGAATCAAAAACAAACTGATGGATTTTTAAGTATTCACGATGTTTTTATAACTGGCCACTTACCAAAAATAAGCTGATAAATTATGCTTCAAGTGGAACTTGAATGCCGTATGCATAATATATGTATATTGTCACCTAAAATCCAAAAGGCATTAAGTACACTTTTTACTTTTTTTCAGGACAAGCAAAAAACCCTGTAAATTTAAGACTATTTATTTGTTAGCTGCTAAATTGAATAATGAATAAAATCGGTATTTTCGAACATATGTGAGTAAAATTTTAAGAAAAAATTTATTTTCGTTAATCACATCGTAATCAATCAAAAGGTCTATTTTGAATTTTTGGTTGTTACGGCCTTTTGGATTTAAGGTGAGGAAATGTATATTTCTATGATTTTATCTGCAACTGATAAGTATGCCAACAAGTAGCCAAAATTTAAATGAAAATTTCGTTTAATAAAAATATGTATGTGTGTGCATGTATTCATCTATAAATTCTTTGATTAGTTATTTAGTGCCTCTGGAAGTAGATTTGTTTCGCTACTTCTCTGTAGTTAAGTTGTTATAGATTTTGTATTAAATTTTATCAACTTTATAAAATTTAATTGCTTTGTTTTCTGTTTGATAAAAGTTGATTTAAAGTCTTTCGAGAGGGTGTATGATAATCAAATGCTTTTAATTAAATGTTCAAAGTTTTTTTAAAGTTTTTTTTTAGTTTCATGGGTACGAGGGAGCACACCCCCTAATCAAGATATTTACTTGAAGACTATTTATACTTTTAATAATTCTTACCAAAACATTTTCTAAAGTATGTAGTATATTTTTATTTATGCTTTTGTTATAAATCTAATTGATTTTAATTTATTTCTACTCACTTATCACAATGCTCTCTCTCTCTCTCTCTCTGTGAATACATGAATCAAATAGACAAGATTACGCATTGCGTAGATCCGTTAGTTTTATTGCTATCAATCAGCTGTTTGCTTGATGTAGAAAAAAACTTTTTGCTTGGTTTTGAAAGCAAACATTTTAATATTTTACTTCAAAGGTGAAAGCAAATAGTGAAAAATATGTACATACGCGTATATATCAATTAAAAATTTAAATTTAAAAATAATAATAATAAGACAGAAATATTAATAGCAAATTTTGACAAATTTTATAAGTTTCATAATTAAGAATATTGCTACGAAATTTTTTTTTGCAAAATTTAATTTTCAAATGACAATATTAAAAAAAAAGCTAAAGTGTGTGCAAAATATCATCGAACTTTTTTATTCGTTTGAAAGATATATCGATTTTATCGCGGCCTCACCTCATCACCTCCACATGAAATGTCCAGACCTTGAAATCGCTCTCGCAGAACGTACAATGCTCTATGTAGTGCTAAAAAAAGAAGTTGGAAAGCATTGAACTATAGCGATCGTAATAGTCAATGGTCGAAGAGCGGGCAACTTTGCCTGAAAAGGGCACTAATTTCAATAAAAAAATTTTATAATTTGTAAGTGTGGTTGAATACTTTTGCAATCCATGGCGATTTCGCAAAACACACTGAATAATTTACAGCAACTTTGTCAGCTGTAGCCTCAACAATATGGCTGCTGTCAAATTTTAGAAGTCCCTATTAGAAGATCATTTACAAATAAATTTACTTATCGTTAACTTAAACTCAAAATGCCCTAACTAACAAATAATTGGATACCGACTTTTTATAAATACAGATATGTTTGAGCAAAATACATCAGCACAAAAAAAAAATCAGTAAAGTGCCATTTTGACTCGCACACGAAGGATTCCGTACGGGCAATATATAAATAACACTGTACGAACTTTAGCCTATTTATATAGTCGAATATCTTACCTAATGTAGACATTAAAAATTTTTTTGCACTAGCGATTTTATTAATCTTAGCGCTTTATTTCTTTTTGCCAATTTCTTTTCGGTTTCTGGCGATTTTTTAGTTTTAACGATTTTTTAGTTTTGCCGCTTTTTTTCGTCTTGGCGATTTTTATCGCTTTTTTGTGATTATTTTAGTTTCTTGGCGATATTATCTGCAGTTTAGTTTATTATTTTTTATTTTAAGATATTTTTCATTCAAATGCTTTTTTGATTTTGCGATTTTTCATTGTGGCATTTTTTTAATTTTTTTTAGTTTTGATGATTTTTGTAGTTTTGACGCTTTTTTCGTCGTAGAGATTTTTTTCAGTTTTTTTTGTCGATTTTTGCAGTTTTGGCGCTTTTTTCGTCTTGGCGATTTTTTATCGTTTTTTTGATGTGATTTTAGTTTTTTGGCGATATTTTTTGCAATTTAGCGAATTTTTTGTCAGTTTTAGGCAATTTTGTTCGTTTTGGCGATTTTTTTTTGATTTTTGCAGTTTTGGCGCTTATTTCGTCTTGGCTATTTTTATCGCTTTTTGGCGATGATTTTAGTTTTTTGGCGATATTTTTTTTTGCAATTTAGCGAATATTTTATATTTTGTAATATTTTTTATCACAATCGCGATTTTTTTTTGGTTTAAGGCGATTATTTCGTTTGGACGATTTTTTCGCTTTTGGCATTTTCGACATTTTTTATTTTGGAATTTTTTAGTTTTGGCATTTTTGAAAATTTTAAGTGCTTGCCTTTTATGGTTTCCAAGATACAACATAATGTCAAAATTACATTAACTGATAAAATACCCTTTAGCATTGATTTTTTAAATTTCAGTGTTAAGTGGTTTACTCTCTGTATACAAATACACTAGCTTTGAAAATTTCAAGTGTCTAAGTCGTGAAAAGTCAAGTGTCGCTTTAGAAACCCCATTAATTTTTAACTGTCATATATTTGTTGTTGTAGCAGCCAAAGATTTACATACTCTGTGAAAATTTAAGTTCCATAACTCTTATGATTCTCGAGAAAACAGCCTGTGATAGACAGACAAGCAGATTTAGCAGATAGATGCAAGCGAAAACAATAGGGCTCCTTTTCATCTATAGTGTAGGGGAATCCTAAAAAATTGGAATTGCACCCATAAAAATAGATATTTTATCAAGAAAATCAAAAAAGTAATTCTTTTCCTCGTAAGTTAACAAAATTTTTGCTTCTCTTCTAAAATTATGAAAATCTGCCAGTTCTGCAATCTGCTGTAAAAAGTGGTAAAAATTTTTTACCTCGTTTTTTCACAGGTATATCAAACAAAATTTATTGCTCAAAAATTAAACAAAATTAGCAAGAATTGATAAAAAAAATCTCTATAATAAACTAACCGAAAATAAGATACGATGCATATCAACCAATAGTACGATATCATAAATAAGCGATAAGTTGTGACATTCCAATAAAATGTCTGTTTTAAATTTTCTATTTGAATTTTTTTCAGCACAGCTTTTTCACACAAACAAAATTGTACTTGTAGAAAAAAAAACAATATTGTTCTAAGTCCCATTGCAGGCGTGTTGCTTATCAATTTCATTTTGCGAAAGGGTCGGTTATAAAAACATTGTAAATGCTCAGAACTCAATCAGTTGGTTTTTAACTCAAGACGTCATTGAATCATAAACGAATCTAGAAAAGAAGATTCGAATAAAAAATAAATTTAAACAAAACCACTAACAAATTATTTGGCGAGGCCAACAGTGTAATGAAGTGTTTGGCAGTATTATCAGCAATTCTAGTGCTGACACAGCTGGAATATGGAGAGGCAGTTTGTGGTTATAAGGTAAGTTTTATGAAAAGAAAAGGAAACGGTATACATATGTATTTACTTTTGATTTTTGAGTTATTAATGCAGAATTAGTCTTTATATTTATAATTTTATACATATGTATATCTTGAAAACTCCACTCCACAGCGATTTTAAAGTCTTCTAGAGCACAGACATTCGCCCGTATTAGTTTTTGTTTTTCATCAAACGCGTGACGCTTGTGGTCTAACCACTGAATGGAAAATTTTCGATGAGTCCCTATATGAATTATGCAAAGTGTATTCATAGAAATTACATGCTACTGTATAACGTATTTGTCATATCACTCGTTTACTCAAAGAACTTCCTAACTCCACAAATGGAATTTTTGAGTTAATGATGCAGAATTAATCCTCATATCGTTCTTCATATTGTGTAAAAAATTTCATATAATTATCTTGTTTACTCAACTCTTGAAAGTAAAATAAAATTGTCTTTTTTCCATTAATTTGTGTGTAAATTGAAAACTTTAAAGTCGTTTTCAAGCAAACTAGCTTTTTTAAGTTATGCCATTATTTAAGTGAATGTGCGATATGTTTTTGTTATAAGAAATTAGAAAACATATTTAAAATTTCTTTGAAAAATGATTATAATTGCAATCACCCAACCTAATTTTTATAAGATAAAATAGCGTTATCGAAATAATGTAGAATTGATATAATTTATAGAAAATAAACCTAGAAACATATACATACACATGTATGTACTCGTACTTACCACACATACTTTTATAATTTAAAAGTATTTTTACTATTGCTTTTTTCAGTCATGCCCCTCCACCAAGCCTAATATGATCAATGTGCATTTAGTGCCGCACTCTCACGATGACACCGGCTGGCTGAAAACCGTTGATCAATATTATTATGGCAGTAGCAATAACATACAACATGCCGGTGTCCAATACATACTCGATAGTGTTGTTGAAGCCTTGTCAAAGGACAAATCAAGGAGGTATACTCGCACAAATTTACTTATTCGTATCGCATAAAAAAATTATTATTAATTATAGATTTGTGCAAGCAGAATCTTCTTACATGTTCAGATGGTATAAAGAACAGTCATACGATGTTCAAAAAACTGTCCAAAAGTTGGTACAGGAAGGACGTTTGGAATTCATAGGCGGTGGCTGGAGTATGAACGATGAGGCTGCTGTACATTATCAAAGTGTGATTGATCAACTTTCCTTAGGCATGAGGTAGGCTTAAATTATAACTCCAAAAGCTTTTGCAATTATTAATATTGTATCATAAAGATTTTTAAGTGAGACTTTTGGCTCCTGTGGTCGTCCACGCGTCGGCTGGCAGATCGATCCCTTTGGCCATTCACGTGAAATGGCCTCAATATTCGCTCAAATGGGTTTCGATGGTCAATTCTTTGCTCGCATGGACTGGGTAGAGAAGGGTGTACGTTTGGCTAAATTGACCGGTGAAATGATTATGACGGGCTCAGATAGCTTGGGGCCAAGTGCTGAACTATTTACAGGTGTCCTCTTCAATCATTATTCTGCCCCTCCAGGCTTCTGTTTTGACAACTTGTGCAACGACAAGCCAATTATTGATGGCAAAAGCCATGACAATAATGTTAAAGCACGTGTAAGTTGAAATGGATTGTTTATACATATGTACATTTTTCCATTGTTTTAATTATAGTATTTCTTTTTAAATGTCTAACAGGTTGAAGAATTTATTAAATACATTAACAACATGGCCAAATATTATCGTTCTTCTAATTTGTTGGTGCCCATGGGCGATGATTTCAATTATGAGAATGCTAACATGAATTTTAAGAATATGGATAAATTAATCAAGTAAGTGCGCAAAATAAAATTAATTTTCAAGAGATTTATTATTCGACATATTGTCATAATTATATTATAAGTGAAATTTATTTGCTGGGTTTTGTATGAGTTTGTAAGCCTACTACGCTTATTTTTCTTTTGTGATTTTCAAAAATATTAATATTTGTGAATTCTCAAATAGTTTATGAAAGTCTGTGCATAAGATAAGAGGTTTGTGACTGTTCAAAATGTGTGGTTGAAGTCTACTAACGATTTGTTAAAGCAAAAATGAAATGCATATAGACATCGCTTAACCACCAGCAAATAAATTTCACTTACAAAATTAATTTTATTAAAACACTATATCTACTATGAATATGAATATATTCAGCACTAAAATAATATGAATCAATACAAATACATGAGCAAAATAGTTCTAATAAAAGAAATAAAAAAAATTGAGGAAACAGATTAGAAACATAGTCTCCGTTTAAAGTTAAAGTGCAATGACTTCAATTCAGCAAATTCAGCTGATTCAGCACAGCTTTTTATAAATTCAGCTAGATGTTGAACCACTCATAGATGAGCAATTCAGTTAAAATTCAGCTGATTTTTAAATTAACTAAGTTATATCAGGCAGTTACAACTTACTTCAATGATAAAGTGTAAGTTCAGTTAGATTTTATTGTAAAATTCAACTTAACCAACACAAAAATTCACTTTAGCTTAGTTTTTATAAGCTCCTCAAAAAATTCTTCGTAGTCTTTTAGCCCTACGCACTTGAGAAAAATAATTCTAATAAAAAAATAGAACAGCCGGTTAAAGAATAAGCCCAGAAATGTAGTTTTTCCTTAAAGCTGAAGCGCAAAAATTTAAACTCAGCAAATTCAGCATGGTTTCTTCATGAATTCAGCTAAAATTTAAACATCCTAGTTGCGTAGATAAGCAATTCAGCTGAAATTCAGCGGAATATTCAAATGACTGGATTATAATCGGCAGTTAAAATGTGAATGATATACTGTATGGATTCTACTTATTTAAATTCAGCAAAACCTTAAATTTAATTTAAGCTACAGAACAATGCACTCGAGCTTAATTTATCTTAGCTCCTTCTTAATGAATTCAGCTTACAAAAATGCTATTTAGCTACACAAAATTTACCCTAATTACATGATATAGCTACAAAAGTAATTCAACAACATATGCAGGCATTTCACTACCATTCAACACCGCATATTGATATATTAAAAAAAAAGTTATTGTAGTCTTATATTCAAAAATACTATTCAGCTAAACCAAAATGTAATTGGCCATTAAAACTTGTGTATATACCATATTTAGCAAATCAGCTATAGTGCTAAAATTTTCAAATATTTTGTGCAATATTTACAGAATTTATCTTTAAAAATGCAATTCAGCTAAAGAGCAGTTTATTGATAAGCTTTATTATTCAGTGCCATATTTACCAAACTCAACAATAGTTAAGAGCAATTCAGTAAAACAGATGACAGCTTTGTTTTACGAGAGTTGGTAGAGATTTTTTAACACAAGTCTGCTAGCTTTCCTGCAATACAAATTTCATTATGCTTTTAGTTATGTTTTAGATTTACTTTTTACACTTCCCCCTACTCTTTTTTCAGATACGTCAATCAACGTCAGCATATGGGCAGCAAAATCAACGTATTTTATTCTACTCCCTCCTGCTACTTGAACGCTCTCCATGAAAGCCTTAAGTTAACTTGGCCCATTAAGACCCAAGACTTCTTTCCCTATAGCACAGATAATCACACTTATTGGTCAGGTTACTACAGTTCCAGACCAACACAAAAACGATACGAACGTGATGGCAACCATTTCCTACAGGTTACCAAGCAACTCACCACATTAGCAAATCTCACCACATATGAAGTGAATGAAAATCTTGATAAATTAAAAGACGTCATGGGTATAATGCAACATCACGATGCTATAACCGGTACGGAGAAGCAACATGTTGCCGAAGACTATAATCGGCTGTTAGCGGATGGCTTGGACGCTGCTTCCAATAATACCCGTTTAGCTCTGAGAGTTCTTACCAATTTGACTTATGGTGAATTTATGCCTTGCTGGCAATTGAATATAAGTTCATGTGATTTCACACAAACATACAGCAATAATTTTGTTGTAACTGTTTTCAATTCTCTCAGTCAACCAAGCAACCAACACATAAGAATACCGGTGAAAAATAATGGGTACCTTGTCACTGATGCAGCTGGAAAAGTAGTTAGACATCAAATTTTACAGGTGCCCAGTGAAGTTTTATCCTTAAATGATTTGAGAAATAATTACACACAGAAAGAGTTGGTGTTCCCAGCTTATGTGGACAAACTGGCTAATTTTTACGTTATGCCCAAGCCAAACCCCAAAGACGATGATGCCTACACTAATGAAATAAAGACCAAAGCTTCCGGAGACACTGTTGTGCAAAATTCGGTAAGATTTGAAAAAAAACTAATTTTTACACTTTCATTTAGACTTACTTAACTTTAAAATTTAGCTGGTGAAATTGACCTTCAACGACAAGGGATTGCTGTACAATGTCCAAATGAATGGTGCTTCGGAAAATATCAACCAGGAGTTCTATTACTACAAGGCAGCTTTAGGCAATAATTCAAAATTCGAACACAGATCTTCAGGTGCTTACATCTTCCGTCCCAACGGCACTGAGGTTTTGGTTAGCCCTTCAGCTACAATTAAAGTATTTAATGGTAGTTTGGTGAAGGAAGTCCATCAACATTTCAATGACTACGTTTCCCAAGTCATAAGATTGTATGAGGGCAAAAATTTGGTTGAATTTGAATGGCTGGTGGGACCCATACCCATTAAGGACAATGTGGGCAAAGAAGTTATAACTCGTTTCACTAGCAAAATTAATTCAGGTCGTGAATTCTATACCGATTCGAATGGTCGTGAAATGCTGAGGAGAGTACGCCATGAGAGAGAAGGTTTTAAGCCCAATTTGAATGAGACCATTTCGAGTAATTACTATCCCATAACAAATCGCATTGCTCTGCAAGATCACAAACTACGCTTGGCCTTGCTAAATGACCGCGCTCAGGGTGGTTCCAGTGTAAGGAGTGGTGTATTGGAATTAATGTTGCATCGTCGCCTCTTGCACGATGATGCCTTTGGTGTTGGCGAGGCTCTTAATGAAACCTTTAAAGGAAAAGGTTTGGTGGCGCGCGGCATAATTCAACTCGTACTCAATCTTGTTGCCAATAAGCCCACCATTCAAGAAAGATTTGCTGCGCAGGAACTGCACCTGCCTTACTTCAAGTTCTTTAGCAGCGCTTCGAAAGCCACCAATAAGAAGATACCAAAGCTTCCTTCTTTCAGTTTCTTACCCAAAGGCATTGAAATTTTGACCTTAGAACCATGTGGTGTAAATAAACGTTTATTGCGCTTGGAAAACTTCTTGGATAAGACAGAAACTTCCTCTGTAAGCTTTAATATACGTTTGCTCTTTGATCTCTTGGGTGGCCAGGAGATTCGTGAAACAACTTTGGATGGCAACATGAAATTATCTGACATGAAGAGATTTAAGTTCCATCGGGATGGTACGGTGCCCAAGAAAGTGGAGTTCTATACCGCGGCCCATAAGCCTCTGCACGCAAAGAAGACTGATGGTATAAATAACTTCACTATTGCAATGGGACCCATGCAAATACGCACTTTTGTAATCAAATGGAAATAAAGTTTACCCTGTAGAAAGTTAAGGGGCGCTAGCAGAAAAATAAATATTCCCAATTCCTAAAAAACATTAATTTAAAGTTTATAATTTAAAATTTTTTGTTTGTTTTCGATTTGTTATTTTTTTTTAATTTTCTACGAATTTAGAGACATTGTATAAGTAAAACTTCGGAAAAAAATATACTTCTTCAATGGATTTTGTCAAAATCTTTTTAAAATGTAGAACTTAGTGGTTCAACTATGATTTTTTTCTCCAAATTTTGTACTAAAAAGGCAGCCTGTGTAAATAAAAAGGTGTGTGAATTAGCTAAATTACACTTGTTTGGTTTTAGTTTAGCAAAATTTTTGGTTAATGGGTTTTGTTTTGAATAAAAAATCTGGATAAATGGCAAAAGAAGCTTGATGAAAGACTTTGATTCAAGTCTGCTTAGTTTTATGTAGGTGTAAATGTCTTATTATACGACTGTCTTGAGTTCAAAAATTCTGACTATGTCCATTTTGCGTGTTAATTTAGGGTTACTTTCTCCACATAAGAGAAATCTTTTTTGTAAGAAATTTAGATGTATTCTTAATAGCTAAGGGGTTGATAACTTCTTTTCAAAACGAAAAGTTCGGCTCATAGTCATTCTCTATATATGAATGCAAACAGCGGGATTCGATTTCAAACAAATTTTTTTTATATTTATTTTCAAAGTTTTTTGAAAGATTTTGAAATTTTTTTAAATATCAAGTGCTGCAGTTTAGTCTCTGAGCCCGTTTAGATGAAGGGTGACATAGCTGAGAGAAGCTTTAGGAGTATTAAAAGTTGCAAGTAATGGGAATTGAAGCGATAATTTTAGCTCTTCTCTTTTACATACCTCTCTCTATCCCTTTCTCTCTCTCTCATATTCTTGTTACGCTATGTAGGAGCAGTGTGGCCAGTTTGACCTTTTTTTTTACGGTGTTGGGATATTAGTTATAAATTAATTTGTTATATGCATGAGATAAACAGTTAAAGTATAAAAATTAAAAACAAGCAAGGTAAGATTAGGTTGAAAAAAGAGGGACCATTACGCTCATGTCAGGGGACATATACATAAGCTAGTCCAGGCCTGTTGTGTGCTCTCATGTAAACTAATAAACGAACCCCACTCGTATCGTTCACGTAGTCCCTCAAACTTTTTCAGTCAATACCTGTAAGGTTGGTAATGCCCGCTAAGGTGTCACCCCCAAAAAACGAGATCTCGGCTGGGCGAAAAAACAAACAAAGTAAGAAGAGAGTGGCAACACTGCCACGAATGAACGAATAAAAAGCATTGAACAGATTAATATCAAAAAGTTCCCTGGATTTTTTTTTAACAAAAAATCTCAATGTAAACACGCGTGGATTTAAGAAGGGACTCCAATAGAAAACGTAAGCATTAACACAGCTACGTCAACCTTCATCTAAACGCGCTCTAAGCAATAAGCAAACAAAGCTAACATATATGCAGTGATTGACGGCTTTACTTGATGATCTCCATTGCATGCAGGGTATTTCTTTAGCGTATTTTGGACATCACTTTGTGATATACTTTTGCAGGTCTATAATGTATAAATATTTCACAAAATAAAAATATAAGCAATTCAATTGGCCAATTGAAAAAGTGTTCTATTGTGTCTCATATCGTCATGATGAACTTTCAAACAAAAATTATATTGAAAAAATTGAAAACATTATGGTATTATATCTCATTTGTGAATTGGCCAAATACATGCATGTTTGTTTGAATAATATTGGGTTGTGTTTATTATTTTTAAGGCTTTTGTTTTTCAAAACGAACCTTATATATATTTATGAATATATTTTATTAATTTAATTTTATATATATTTCACAATATAGTGAGTACAATTAATACTAACATTTGGGGACCAATTGTATATAACACCTCACTAAGAATTTCAAATCTTATGAAAGGCCAAACAAGCAACAGCTGATATTTGCATGAAAAACAAATTCAGGTTTAAATAATATTTTAAATTCTGTGTTTGTGTCCCTTATGATTAATCACATAGTGAGCTGTTTTATACAATTAGAACCTTAATTTTTTATAGAAAAAAATGAGCAAAAATTTTTTTTATACAAAAAGCTATAATGAATGCAAGGTTAGTTTATTAGAAAAAAAAATAAATATAATAATGTGTATATAAATAAGTTCTTTATAAGGTTTAACATTTCATCTATAAAAAAAATCAAATAACTACAATATTTTTTTTTTTTGCACAATAAAACTTTGAGCAACATTTTGGTGTTTTTTTTCAAGGCACTTTCTTCTTAAATATTAAGAGCAAAATTGAGCTTAAATTTGGTTTGATACATTTTAAATATTCTTAATGTGCTATAGATAATAAAATGCTTAACAATAATTAATAAATTTAGGGTATACAACAAGTTTTATGCAGATCAGGCACTTAAAATTCTATATAAAAAAGCTCAGCTTAAAAATCTTCGTCCCAGCCTGATAATTCATCTGGTGGTTCATTAGGATCACAAGGAAATCTATCAAAATAGCAAGTATCCAAAGGATGAGCAATTGGTCGCACAAAGGGTGGTATTAGAAGTTGACTTTGTAAGCCATCCCAGTCAAAACCAAGGAACCATCTAAATAAAAAAGAAAGAAGGAGTAAAGAACACAATATTAACAGACTGAATAAGCATTTAAACGTACTTATGTTTTTTGATATCTTGAATGCCTCCCTTTTGATAGCCCACACGTTCGGCGGGCACGTCACGGCATAACCTTTTAATCAATTGCACAGCAGATCTAGACATGCTTTTGGGAAAATCTATCATATCAATGCCTTTCAATATAATATTGTAGGTCTTCATGGGATCGTTGGAGGTAAACGGAGGTCTAGAGTAGCAATGAGAATTAATTTCATAATCAAAAATTATTTAAATTTTTATTTTTATTTTGTATAAACTCACGTTCCATTAAGTAGTTCGTGTATCAAAATACCCAAGGCCCAATAGTCCACAGCACGATCATGACCCTTATTGAGGATAATCTCAGGCGCCACATACTCAGGGGTGCCACAAAAGGTCCAAGTTTTGCTGCTATTGCCAATATACTTAGAAAAACCGAAGTCCACCTGGTAATAAAACAAAATTAGCAACAAGTTATTAATTTGTTTGTATAATTCGCTTCTTTAGCAATACACACCAACTTAACATAACCTCTCTCGTCCAACATTAAATTCTCCGGCTTTAAGTCTCTGTATATTATGCCTCTAGCATGTAAATACTCAAAGGCTTGCAATACACAACCAATTATAAATTGTGCGGCATTTTCTTCGAAAGCGCCACGATCTCTAAGCATGGTCCATATTTCGCCCCCCATGCAGGCCTCTAGTAGCATATAGACATACTTCTCATCCCGGAATGTACGATACAGGCGGCAAATGAACGGCGAGTTGCAAGACAACATAATAGTTCTCTCACTGAAAACATGCTCTTCCTGCTTGGTGTCCACAATGTGACGTTTTTTTAGGCACTTGAGAGCAAAAATATCCACACTATCCTGCTGATAGGCCTTAACCAGCTCAACACGCCCAAATCCGCCTATGCCCAAAGTGGCCACAACCTCCAGATCCGTTAACTGCAGGTCAGGGAATTCTGCGACAAAAATAAATTTTTACATTAAAAAGGGAAATAAAAATGAACGCCTTACGCAAACTGTTACCCACCTTGTTTGAGATTAACACCAAAAGTCACTCTGGTATTCTCCGCATACCTCATGGCCATGACGCGACTCTCATCGCCATAATTTTTCTCCTTAAGCTCACAAAGATCCCCTATTAGTTGGGTAAAGGAATCACGATTCAATGTTAGACATTCAACACCCGGAGCCATGGCTATAATATTGGCAGTACGTTTGTCTTCATTGATCAAGGCTTGCTCACCGAAATAATCACCCATTTCGAGAGTGCGTATTTCTTTTTCTTCCGAAGAAGGTGTAAGTTTCTGGGTTACCTTAACCGAGCCCTGGGATATTAGGAAGAAGGTATCACCACTGGCTCCTTGGCGTATGATATAAGTACCAGCAGGATAAAATTCCTGTAAATCAGAATCATGAAACAACATCAGATCTCTTATGCAAAAAAATAAAAATAAAAATAAACTTACAACTTCCAAGACATCGGCTATTTTAGCCAACACCTCTTCACTTAGATTCTTCAGCAAAGGTACCGACTTTAAGAAATTCACACTGTTTTCTATGCGCTGCATGCCCGTTCTCATCATAATCTGTTGAAATATGCGTCTATCCAAGACCCAAACTCTAGCATCCGACAGCACTCTAACTGAGGCGGTCCTGGTGCAGTTGTACAATATAGCCAACTCACCAAAAGCCTTGCCTGGTCCCATAACTCCCAATAGTTTACCATTCTTCCTTACCTCAAACTCACCCTCGGCCGAGACATACAAGTGAGCACCCACTTCACCTTCTCTGATGACATATTTGCCTTTCTCTATACTCAGCGAATACATGGAATCAACCAGCTCTCTCACCTGAGAGGCATCTATGTTCTTCAAGAAATCATTATCCATAATGGCTTCCTTAATCAGTTGCTTACTACGATAGTCCTTATCGTACTTAGGTATGGGTATATTTATCGATTGCTGCATGGATATTTCGCAACTTTCACCGGATACACCTTGTTTCTTAAGCACGGGGTGAATGTTGGCATTTAGGGCCTTAATTGTAGCCAAGCCATTCGTTTCAGTGGCCTCATTACGTTCACCCGGTGCCCAGGTCTCAGAGGTATTGCCAGTGGAAGCTGAGCGCGATTGGCATGATTGATATTGTTCCGATATGTTTGAATCTATTGAGCTGGCATTGCTTCCGGGTGTCACTTGCAATTCACAACTTTGCTGCTCCGGTATGGCAGCAATACGGGTTTCTACTAGTTTCTTACAGTTCTCACATAACTTGTTGTGTGCATTGGAAATACCAGTAGCTTGCAATGGCATAACAAAATGAGTGGGTGTATTAATGGTGGGCGAGGGAGGCTGCAAGAGCTCATCGTGTGCCAAGGGCATATGATTGGTCGTTTGCTGCAGTACACTCTATAGGGAATACAAATTATAACGAAAATTAGTTCATGAGATAAGGAATGTGATAAATTTAAATACATTTCAAAAGGGTTTCAACCAACAATTGGCGGATAAAATTGAAGTTTTGATAAAAATTTCTGATAATTTCAAAAATATTAGTTTTTATCTGTTAATTACAAAATTCACAAGGTGAAGGAGGTTGCAAAGTATAAAATGAAAATACGCTAAAAATACCTTAACGAAATAACTTTTAAAGAAGACAAAGTGACTGCGTGAGCGAGACCATCCGCATACACAAAATATCTTCAGTCTTATGTCACATCTGGTATCCTCAGTGATTTCAATAATTGCATCTTATTCTTTTTCAAAACTGTCTGTGATTTGCTCAAACATAATTTACGAATATGTTTGAAGTTTTTATCAAAATCACATCTTTTAAAAAAGATTCGATCTGCTCCAGCAGTTATGTAACAAACTAAAATATTTTATGTAATAATGTTTTTATGTTCAATATTTTTTTGTTATCGATGTTTGGGTCTTCGTTACAATTAAAAAATTTCCATGGTATAACGTTGTTATATTATTTTCTATATTGATGTTGTCGATAAGCAAATTCTTGTTATCAATATGAAATACAAAAAAAAATTATCGACAAAATATAAATATGTTTTTTATTATTGTCAACGATTATTTTCTGTGCAAATTTTATGTTATCGATTGCTTCAATTGAGCTTATCTCTTCAGGAACATTTCCTTTACTTTAGTACTCAGAGTTATCGGGGGCGTTATCGTAAAGACTATCATTATTATGATAGTTATCAAACGGAAAGTTTTTGTAACTGATATAATAATACCATGACATTTTTAATCGATAGTTAGTCATAGAAAGTTTAATAATTATAGTTCCACTTTGGTGTTATTTTATTTTTTAATTCATTTATTAAAAAAAGCTTCTTTGATAATTAAAATAAATTTATCATTTATTTTTTAACTTTGTTATTTTTATGAATGTTTACCTTCACTTCTCCACTAAAATTATTCAAATCTATATGTTCCTTTAGGTAATTAAAAAGACATGAAGTGAATTTTTTAAAGAGAAAAAAAAAGAGTTGGAGGAAACACATATTAGATAAAGGTAGAAAAAACTTCAGCAATATAATTTAAAAAATAAACATAAAAGTATATGCGTATGTACATATCGTTATTGTTACCCTAATGTAGAAAGACCCTAACTCATTTTTTTTAAATCAATATTTTTTCATATTTCGGCACATTAGATATTCTTCTATCGAAATATAAAAAAACTCAAATTCAATAAATAATAAAATAATATTTTAAGGTAACGATATGTACATACACACATTCATACATGCATAAACTTTTGTATGTATGTATTTTCTTACAGAATACAATTAGCATATAATTAATTTATAAGAAGCCAAAATAAAATAACAATTTTTTTTCTATTAGCGGATGAACAACATATTTGTAAAAGAAATAATACGTGTTAAAGCAGAAACCAACACATATTCATACATATACAAACATGCACACATACATATAGCAGAAGCTCACGTGCACACTTATGTCACTAACAAAAAATAAACAAAATATAAAAACAAACAATGAAGAAAACTCTACACACACACACATGCCCACGCTCACATCATACGATATTATTATTGGAGCAAAACAGTACAAATCAGCGTTGCCACTATCGCACGAATGAAGTACTGTCTTTTGATAAAATAATAATAAAATAACATAATAATTCAGATAATTTTAAACTAAGGCCGAGTTAACACATGTGTGCCATGTGCCCAAAAAAGCGTAACCACTAATTAATAATAAAAAACTGTTTGATTCAGACATGTATTTATTGATTTCAACAGTTTCCAATCATGTTGAATTCTACAAAATTGTCTATTAAGCTGGATTCACACATTGTTTGACGTCTCTCTTCTTGAGAGAGAGAGTGAATATATTCTTTACGAACAACTCTCAACTTGAATTGGTTTAATTTTATATTTCTTTTCCGGACAAAATCGAACTGAGATGCCAAATATTTGAATTTTTCAGCCAAAGTTTAACTGAGCTGCCACATCATGTTTTATGAATAATAAAAGCACAAAGTATATGTACTTGCATTTATTAGAATAGAAATAAAGAAAAATTTAAAAATAAAACATATTCATATCGAGTTGAACGAAAAAGTGTCATTAAGCAATTAAAAAGATGTGTGTGACACAGCAAATTGTAATCGTTTGCGGCTGTGCTGCCACTTTTAAAATTCATACGTATCGTTTACATAAGTACTTCATATGGTAGCTTTGATTTTCCAGACAAAATGTTCGAAATGGACGAATCGTGCTGCAGAAAACTCTCAGTCAAAAATTTTTTGCCTGGACAAAAATTTTGTTCGGAAACAATGGGTGAATCCTGCTTTAGTTATAAATATAAATACGTGTCTGAATCAAACAGTTTTTTATTAGTAATTAGTGGTTACGCTTTTTTGGACCTTAGTTTGCAGTAAAAAAATGTTGTAACACAATTTCTAAAGCGTGTTAAAATAATAATTTGGTGGTCACAAACTGTTGCATATTATTGCTATGAAGCACCTCTGGCTACTTTGATATTTCGAAATATTTCGTGAACTAAAAATTGCACTACATTGTTCAAGACCTTTAAAAATGCAAATTTAGAAAAGTGATCTACCTCAATAAAAATATATTTGTTCCCGTTTTCGACCTTGAGTATTTTCCTAAAAAATCTGAAAAGGGATGTTGCTCTCTAGCTTTCTTCTCCTATCGATTTCATTGTCTGAACTTTATAAGACTTGGTCCCTGTATAGCTTCTACAGTTACTAACATACTGTTGCACTAAAGAGAAATGAGATATTATCTCAAGCAAGTATCTTTATGTTTGCTGGGCATGCAAGTATTTAACGATTTTTCATTTATTCTACTCAAATACATGCAAAATAAAGTGAGATGTCACCAAAAGTCAAGTAAACACCGAACGCATTCAACAAAAAGTAAAAATAATTTAAAAACATTAATTAAGATCCAAATTTTTTTTATAAAATAAACAAAGCCGGTTGTGCATGTTTTGTTGTTGTTTGTTTGTTTGTATGTAGACATGTGTGCATTTATATGTATGTATAGGTATATGTTAATATATTTATCTACATATTTTTATGTTAAATATTTTGACCCAGCAGTTTTTGTGTTAAACAAAAATGTATTAAATAACAAAGTTTTTAGATGAAGATCAATATTGATTGTTAAAATTTGTTAGGTAAGAAAAAAAGTTTTGTTTACTCAAAAAATTATAACAATAAGTGAACTAAAAAAATGTGTATGTAGTATGTATGTATGTATATAAAAATTTGCCGTCACTACCTGGAATACAAGTTTATTTTCTCAAATGTTTTTAATACTGTTTAAATAAATAAATTACAAATGAGTTCGAGAACTTTTTCTTGACACTATTATTATTATTTTTTGTAAGTGTGTTATGCTATTAAAAGTTTGAATATATAGTTGCTTTAGATTTGGAAGTTTGGTGTTATAATTTGTTCGATTTTTCTTGCTAGGCATATTCATATCGAGCTATAATCGCCAAAGAAGCTTAACCGATACATGTTTTCGACTTCGTTTTTTTACGAAAATCTATTATTTACGATCTCAAATAACAGATTAAGTTGGTAAATTATGTCCCTTAAGCTTTTTTGGCGGTTATGGCACGACATAAGGTAGACTTACATAAATTCACTTTGAAAAATTCATAATTGGAATGTCAACAAAATGTTGGCATCTGAAAGGTATTTTTTATATTACAACTGTCGAAAAATATCAGCCGGGTAGTTGAGATCAGAATTTACCTTGTTTTCTTGCATACATTTTGATTTCATATGAGAACGATGAGAGAGAAACATATATCGATATGCATATCTTTCTCATATCTCTCATAGGAAATACACACTTACGGTCTAATTCATAAAAAATATTTTAGGTTTATTACAGGTTTATTTGACAAATTTCCCATAGAAATATGTATGTCAAATGAGCGCTTAATAAACCTGAAATATTTTTTATGAATAAGGCAGTTATTCTATAGTTCAAAGTCACTTCTGAACACTATTTGGGGGTTTTTTACTGTCTATTTCTATTTTGAAAACGTTATTAATTGGTAAAAAATATCAACTACTCATTTAACAGATACATGAGCTTTTTACTGTTTATAGAATACAAGTTAAAATTCTCGTTTATATATTGAAAACAAAAATAGATTTGAGTGCTTTGTTTTTATTTTCAATATAAATATACTTGTCTTTTTTTTACTTGTCTTCTATAAACTGATGGTAAATAATTAAAAAATTAACTAATATTAATACATCAAAAGCTCGAGTGAAATTCTAAAATTATAGGCACTTCCAATAAGACGTTTCATTTTCAATAACCCGACATTTGTACAATTGCCATGAGTCAACCTGTTAAACTCTTTCACAAATGACAAGTAAGAACTACGCCATTAATAAAAATGGAACGAGTAACGCTTCAACAACGAATTGAAATTATTAAAATGAAATAAGAAATTTTTGAAAATTTTGCAGCCACAGCTCGCAAAGCTAAGCCCAACTAACGACAACATCACTTTCTGGTGTGAAAAGTTTCCTGATCATGTGATTTCTAAAAGAGGAATTAACAATTGGCCAAGGAGATTTTGCGATTTAACATCTTTAGAGTTTTTGTCTGGGGCTGCGTGAAAGATAAGCTTAAGATAAGCTAATGGCCGCCAATTGAATGAAGACCTTAAAGATGAAAGGGATGTTAGCAAATAAGCTCATTGGTGATGGAAAATTTCATGAACAAAATATGGTCCTGCCAGCGTAGCCATGGCGGTCATTATTTGGCTGATATTGTTTTCATTATTAAAGACGCATACTTCCCTTTACAACTAAATAAATAACCGATGATTTCGCTCTTGTTGGAAGACCCTATGTAATTAAAATTGACAAATACGCAATAAGCAAAAAAAAAAGAGTGTATGTTTTGCAGAAAGACCCCTTTTAGACGCTCAAAGTTTACTTTGCAAGGCCTTAATTCAGCTGTGAGAAAGGCAGAGCTGAATTAAGCCTTTGCAAAGTAAACTTTGCGTGGTAAAATATCATAAACTTTTTAACAACTTTTTTTTCTTTTTATATGGTTTTCTCTTTTATAACCTGATAAAAACTTTTAACCGTTTTTCTAAATTATTGCAAAAAGCAAACTGTGTTTTTTTTATCAACAAATTAGTGTTCTAATAGTACAAGCAAAATAAAAGCAAAAATAAATAAATAGACACATTAGACTGATTAGGAAAGTTAAAAAAAAAACTGTGCTAAAAAAATCAACAAATATTTACGGCCTTATTTAATAAAAATATATACATATATATTCTTGATTCACTAAAATTTAATAAATTAAGTTTGGTGTGTGGGAATTTATTTGATAATAAGTCTTTAATGAACTTAAAATATAATCAATAAAATTTCTAGCAAAACGGCAAAAAAAAAAATAAAAAAAATAGTTGAAACTTAAAATTTACCTTTAATTTATGAATTTCTCTTCTAAGCTTAACAATCTCAGCATCCCTGGATTTAATGACATCCTTAAGCGATACTATTTCACCTTGCAACGATTTGATTTGTGCATCCTTGTCATCAACCACCAAGCAACTCTGCGTGGTGACATTGGGACTAAAACCACACTTAGTGGCCATTGTGTGCGGTGATTGTGGTGAGGGTGGTGAATAATATAAAAGCGGATTTGTCTGCTGTGCAGTTGCCGCTGTCGTTGTTGGTGTCATATTACGTATTTTTAATGATAAGGAACTTTCTGCTGCTGAAGCTAAGCCACTCCTTGTGGGTGACGTTGTGGGTGCAGCTGATATATTGGAACTGGTTACAGACTTTCGCCGCTTAGTGCCATCATCAGATGTTTGAGTGCTATTACCACTACTGAGTGTATTCGATCGTACAATCATCGAGTCCTTACGTATCTGTGAGTTAAAAGAGAAAATTTAGTTTTTTAAAGTCTTTTTAAAAATTTTTTTGTTAAAAAAGTACATTTTAAAAATTTACGTTTAAGCAAAATACTTTTTATTAACAACTTTTCAAAAACTATTTTTTCTTCATAGTTTCTTAAAATTTTAAAAAATTAATTTTTATGAAAATTATTATTTTTCTATATAATTATCATTTTCGGAAAATACTTTATGAAAAAGGTAACTTTTTGAAGTTTGCATTTTAAAAAAGTACCTTTTTAAAAATTTTTCTTTTTAAAAACCTGCCTTTTTAAAAAAGTACCCTTTCAAAAAAGTATATTTTAAGAAAATGCACCTTATTAAAAAAGTACCTTCTTGAGAAAGTACCTTCTTGAAAAAATATCTTTTAAAAAGAGTACCTTTTTAAAAAAGTAACTTTTTAAAAAAGTATATTTTTAAAAAAGTACATTTAAAAAAAATTGCTTTGAAAAAAAAATCTCTTTTTTAAAGAGTAAATTTAAAGAAGTATCTTTTAAATAAATATTTTTTTAAAAAGGAATCTTTTGAAAACGTTCATTAAAAAAATAGATTTTTAAGAGCTATTTTTATAATAAAGACATTCTTCAAAAAGTACTTTTTGTATTGTACTTTCTTAAACAAGGACATTTTTAAAAATATCTTGCAATAAAGCTCTTTTTAAGATAATGCCACTTAAGAAAATACATTTTGAAAAGTGTTCAGTTTTAGAAACTTTTAATTTAATTTTTTTAAAAATTTTTTATATAACTTTCTATTAAAGCACATTTTTAATATAGTTTCTTTAAAAAATATTTTTTTTTAAAAATTACTTATTTAAAAAATTATTTTTTTTGAAAATAGCTTTTTTTAATCTAAGAATACGTTTCAAAAAAATCTCTTCAAAAAATCCCTTTTTAAAAAAAGTAATTATTGAAAAAAGCACTTTCTTAAAAAATAACTTGTTAGTACCTTATAAAAAGTACTTCTACAAAAAAAAATTATTTTTAATTAAATACTTTTTTTCATTAGAATCTTTTTAAAAAGTACCTTTTCTAGCCTTCAAAAATTTTTATAAAAATTGGTTCTTTTAAACAACAACTTTAAAATTAAGTGATTGCTCTTGTAAAACAGTACTTTAACATTTTTTTTGGATAAAAATCCATATTGTAAAAAAGCATTTTTGCAAAAGCATTTGCTGTGAAATTTCGTTTCACCCTTAATATTTATTATTTTTTTTTTAAATGACCTTTCAAATACACATTTTAAAAATGTAATCCTTAAAAGAGTACACTCAAAGAAATTGCTGGAGTCATAAATTTACTCACCTGCTCTATAATATTTGAATCGTGCAACGCCTTCGATGTCTTACGTACTATATTACCCTGGCTGTAAGTTGGACCGAGTATACCAAATTCGGCATAACACTTTTGAGCTGCATCGAAATCGGCATCATCCTTCACATTTTGCCGCGACAACAACTTCGATGCTAATATGGGACTAGGATGTATACTTTTACTCTTTGACTGTACGCCTTCACCGGTTAATCTTACATCTAATGATTTCTCTGATTCGGAAGTCGAACCGCCGGAGTCAATTTCGTGAGATCTTTGCAAAAGACGTCTACGTTGAGCCGTAGAACGTGTTGTTAAGGCAGCCGTTGTATCTGGATTTGCACACAAGGGTGAATGTTTTGGAGAGATTTTCACAAGAATATCGGGATGTACGGCTACGTCCAGTATTTGGTAGTGCCCAATATTGGGCGAAGAGGAACGTTTAGGCTGTTTTATTTCCACTTTGCCACCCCTGGTGGTAATAACGGTGTCTTGGGATTGTAGTTGAGGGGCGTGCAATGACGTCAATGAGCTGCGTGATGGATGCTTATTTTCATCGGTAAATATAAAATCTGTATCGGGATGTGAGTAGGATAAAAATAATTTTTTCGTTGAGGGTTTGCTTGAAACTTCCGAACGTCTGGGCGTTGGTGTGGGCGAAATTTTATGTAAGGATTTTGGGTTACTAGCTTCTAGTTGAGGCGGTGAAGAGATTCGAGATTTTGGTTGAGCTTTTGTACGTGTTAACGTAACAAGTTCCGTTTCTTGACTAACGGCTGGTTTTATCAATTGTTCAGTATTAGCTGCTGATAGTTTTGAGGCATCATTCGCTGTTGCTGATGGTGTCTCTGTGGGTGAGAGTAGCTGAGTGTCAAAGCTGGCGGTTAGACTCTCATCTCTGGATAGATAGGCCGAGGTGGCCGCAGATGTTTGTGTTGAGAGTGAATGAAAGCCCGAGCTGGCTGTTAGCTTATTTACACCATCCGAAATTGAGGAAGTCAACGATAGTTCAGTGTTAGACGAGGGTGATATAGATAAATGTAAACTTTGCTGCTGCTGATGCTGCGGCTGCTGTTGATAATGAAGCGTGCTAGTTTGTTGTTGTTGTTGTTGCTGTTGATTTTGATAATGTATTAAGGCTTGTGTTGTGTTGTTATTTGATGATGTTTGCTTGTTAAAATTTTGTGGCGGTGTGCAGTCAATTGAGCCGGCACGTGAGCTGGTGATTAATTGGCTGGCACCCAAATCATCTGAAGTGACGATGCCGCAATTGCATTTTGCAAACAAACTGCCACAAGTATGACTTTTACGAAATTTCATGCGAAAATTAATAGCTCTTGAAGCCCCCAATGAGCTGAGAGCCGGTCTTATTGTTGTATACGTTGGCTTGTCGAAAGGTATGGGCGACACACCGCTGTACTGCTGTTCCTGTAAATCTTCATCATCTTGCGACTTGGATATGCTTAATTTAGGCTGTCGCTGGGAAGCGTCTTGTAGAAGTTTTGCTTCTGTAATAGTGTTCCTTTCCACTGGTTTGGGCACTTTAAATGGAGTGGTGCTTGTTTTAAGAGACATTTTAGTTTTTGCCTCAGAGGCATGAGCATTACTTTGCTTGCGACTTTCGAGAACGCCCTGGAACGGGCGAGAATCCTCTCTTAAGCTGGTGACGTTGGTTATTAAAGTTTCAGTGGCAGTTATTGCTGACTTGGTAGCCATTGCTTAAGAAATTGCACGCTAAAAGCTCTACGGCAACATCTGAAATGGCAGAAATGCCAAAATGGCATATTAATTAAAAAGTAATTTTTTTTTATTTGTATAAATGTTGCTTTGCGGTATTTTATGGAGTTGTGAAATATGAATCTTAAGAATTCAGTTGTAAGATTTCAAACCAAAAGGTTCGGTTAGATTGACGACCGGAGCCATTACGCTCATGTCTTGAGACATACACATAAACCAGTAGTAAGTTTAATATCTTAATGATAAATGTTATCAAATGAACTTTATATACGAGTATGCCAAAGAAGATGCATAATTATAAGATAATAATAATTCATCAAATAATTAAATTTGTATCATGAATTATTTGCTCCGTCTGACCTTAGCTTACATAAAATTTATAATGCTTAAAATTACTCTTTCGCTCTATTTCTCTCTCTCTCGCTCTTTCTAATACTTATTTATAGATTTTAATTTACAAACAGCTTTTATTTTTAAGTTACTTAAAAACATTTTTGTCAATCTTAATTCACGTATTTATTCATTTAAATTTTTCCTAACGCTTACGAGAGCAATGTTCAATGTTGTTACTGTGGTAAATATGTATGTTGCTAAGGTATGCAGCTCTGATTGTTATGAAAGTATATTTTTTAAATGAGCGACACGTTTAACATATCGCACACTGAACCAGCAACAGTATCACAACTTAAACTAAGGAGATGTATGAAACAGATTATGCTTTACAAGACAAGATTTTCTAAGCCAAGAAAGATATAATATATTTGAACTAGTGATTCGTTTATAAGATAATGTATTTTTGAGAGACGAGCTGGACAATTGATTTCATGAGACGATATAGTAGATTTTGACACCCTGTATGTCACTTTGTATTATAACAGATTATGCGAAATTTATTATTTTTGAAAGTCGAAGCTTTCTTACAACTGTCATGCCCAAATCTTTTTCTAATTGGTGCCATAGCTTAGAAGATATATGTACATATATCGTTACCTTAACATAGAAAAATCCTAACTCATTATTATTTTTCGAGTTTTTTTTTTCATATTTCGCTAAATGAGCCTCTAGTCTATCGAACTATTCAAAAAACTTTATTAAAAAAAAAATAAATAATGAAGTAGAGCGTTTCTCTATTAAGGCAACGATATACTTAACCATTTTTGTTTTTGTCCTAGCAGCTATTCAGCAACGGAAGCAAGATAAAAACTGCAATTACGTCTTGGGCAAAACAAATTCCTGAGGGTAGCAAAGAACTGGCCTAGGAACTTTTTTATATAAGCTTTAATTTGGGACTGTTCTTGATTTAGAATGCGATATAAATTCAATTACACTGCTGTAAAAGTAAAGTAAGGATTCAGAATTTGAAGAAGTTATTCGTCGAGTTATTACTAGGTATTGATAAAGTTTGTTTTGTCTTGGTTTGTATTTGATGAAAGCTTTACACCCGGCTTTAAAGATTAGTTAGGACTCAGCAGTCGAAAGAGAATTAAGAAAAGCTATAAATTCATGAACTATGCTTCTTGTAGGAATGGCAGTAACAACTCTAAGGACAACAATTCAATGCTCTTATTTAGGGTGTAACAGATTCGACCTAATCCACTGAAGTAATCTTGCTAATATTTTCGTTTTATATATTCTGTTATTGTATCAATTAATTAACATGTTTGCGTTATATATGCGAATATTTGATTTTACTATTAAAATTTGCTTTAAATTTGTCTTTCCCCTCGATGTTTTATTTTTTTTTTATTTATGTGAATGAATGACTTAGACTTGATTTGATTTTCAGCAATTTGTAAAAAGTTTCCAAATGTTTTAACAACATTCAAAAGGTAAAATTGATTTAATCAAGCCAAAGCAAAATTATTCGTGGAAAAAGTTTCGTTCTCTAAAATTTGTATTATTATTATATAGACTAAACACTTTGCCAAAGTAATTATACTGAATTTATAATTATGATGAGTTCCAAAAGCGGGAACGAAATGCATATAGACAATTGCTTAACCATAAAACAAGTAACATTTTCAAATGAAATAATTATTGAAAAAGTATATTTCGCATAAAATTTTTTTTGAAATAAAAAAAACTTTACTTATTAAAGGCCGACTGACTGCCTCTATGTCAAGAAATAATCACAAAAACAAAAAACCCTAACTGCATTATTCATAAAAAATAATCTGTTTTAGATCTGTTTTATAAGTCATTTTTAAATCAAAAATATTTTTTTATGTAAAAGACCTTAAATATAAAAATCTTAAATAACACAGTGCAGACTCGGTTAACGCAACCCTCTATATGCGCAACTCTTCGATATTCGCAACAACCAAATTCTTCTTAACATTGGTGACTGTTAATGTATTTTTTTTTTTAATGCAAGTCCTCAATTAATGCAACTTTGCAGAGAACGTTAAGAATCTTTCTTTCGTTTTGTTTTTTTACTTAAGTTTTTTTTTTTTATAAATAAATTCAAAACCACAAACCTTTGTGCATGAAATCTTATGCTAACGTACAAAAATCATTTTGATTTAGCGCTATTCTCGCAATGACAAAGAATTTTTGCGTAATGGTGTGTAAAATAAATTTACACACACTTCGCAACACTGCCTAAAAACTCATTTCCTTCCTTTTTACCCAATTGGGATTTATTTCTTTTTCTAATCCAAAAAGTATGCTTTTATTTCTTAGACACAAAAATACTTTGAGTAATTTCTATATTTTAAATTTTGCGAGAAAGATACTGTTGATAACAGTGCTCAGTTTTTTTTTCAAATAACAGATAAAGAAACTAATTAAAGAACTTTACAATTTTTATACATACAGTAGTCCACAAGTATATACTTACATATACGTGTTAATATAAAAAAACTACTTACAAAAAAAAATTAAATAATTTGGTAAGAAAACACGCAACATTTTCCAAGCCATTGATGACGTTAATTATAACGACATTTGTTTGTTCTCGAAAGCAAGTAAGTTAGTTAAAATTAGGCGCCACGTCTTAGAATATATTTAGTTAAATGAAATATACAAAGTAAACAGTTCCGTTTAAGTTTTCACTTCATTAATGACAAGCTTTTGATAATCATAAATAAATCTAACACTTTATGTTAAACTGGATGTTTATTTAACCTACTTGCTGTTGAGGCAGGTTGGTCTAATTTAGGAATTGTTACATACATGTGTATGCATGTATTCATTTTAGACACGCAACTTTATTTGAAATTTGAAGAATTATTTTTTCCGTGTCTTAATATTTGTCTTCATATTTCATTTTTAACTAAAATACATATTTGCAATTAGTCAATGATTGAGTGGCAGGTGCTGTGTTTATCGACAAATTTTAATGGATAGTTTTAATAACAAATGTAAACATTTCTTTGTGAAAGTTAAAATATTAAATATGAATTATGACACAAGCATTGCCAGTTGATTTTGATCTCAAGTTTTCTTTTTGTGGCAGTTTTGACATATTCTCACGTATTGTATTATTTTAATTTTCAGGGCCAATTTACCGTTCAATAAAATTTCATAAATGAAACGTGGCAAATATTTAGATTGTTTTCCATATTTTTTCATTAAAAAGTAAAAGTGTTTTTTTCAGCTGTGTGTAATCTTATACACGTTTCACCGACATATGTATGGAGTATATAAATATGGTTTATTTATTTTTTGCTATATTGCAAATATCATATTGTAGCGTAAGCATGTTTTATAAAGCAGCAACAAAAGCATATAATTGTGCGGTAATTAAGAAAGATAAAATTTTTTTTCGGTAGTTACGTTTATATACCAAAAAAAATTAAATTTTCCAGCCCTGGAATCGTCTATTTAATATTGCTAATTTTTAATAACAGTCTATTTCTTTCTAAAATGTGAAGTATGTTTAATTAATAAAGAAAAAAATTTGGTTTAGTTAGTCCTATGTACCGAAAAGTTTAAATTTTCCAGCCCTGCAACAGTCTATTTGATTTTGCTGATTTTCATTAGCAATTCATGTGAAACAAATTCTGTTATATCAGCTCAAGTCTGTAGTTTTACAGGGTGCTTCGGAAATTCGTTTTCAAATGTGGACAGAGTGACAGACTGCCATTACCCAATTCATAAGGACGTTATGGGAGGGTGCATGAATATTGTGGAAATTACACAAATAATGTCACAATTTTTAGTGAAGGATATAAAAAAAAAAATTCTGTTTCATCTAATATAAAGTGAATTTAATTGGAAATTTTATATTAATTAGGCTTGATATATAATGACTGCCTCATAAATTGATCTAAGACCTGTCCCGAAGTATTTTCTTGCCTTTTAAATACTTTCATTGTTACCCCACGGGCAGGTAATTGTAAAAAACTTGTAAAAAAAATTAAAAAATTTGCAACACTGTATACAATTTTGTTGTTGTTATGCTATATTTTTGTAACAGATTCTTAATTTGTTATAATTGTATATTTAGTAATTCTCAATCATTTTTCGATAGTTTTTGTACAATTATACGAAGGTTTTTTGTTGGCTTTACAAAAGATTGCTTCAAGTCTATTGATGTACTGAGACAATCATAAAATAACTCATCAAAATTTTTACATTTTACACACAAGTGTTTTGATCTTAATAATTTTTTTTTATAGGATTATCAATTGTTGGGTGTTTCTGCCAAATTTTTAAGCAGTTATTATAATAGATTAATCTAAATTGTTCAAAGTAGGCATATGTGAACACAGTCATGTCTCTTCTAAAGTGTTAACGGGTCTAATTTTGTAAAATGCAACGCTTAGTGTTGAGAAATTTTGTATGTATTTTGTTTTTGTAATTTAAATTTTTTCCTTATAAAATTTGTGCACGCTTGGCGCTGCGTCTTTCAAAATTAGGCCCAATGCAAAAAATGTTTTATCTTATAAAGCGAAAAACTATACATATATAAAAACATAAAAACCTGTTAAAAAGCATATTTGATAATTTTTGTATTGAGCCCATAACCCGGTGGTCTCTATTCGACCTTGAAATAAATTTGTAATAGAACACTTACAGTATAAAAAAAGTCGGCATGAGGTAATCTGATATCCTAAAAAAACCTATGAATTCAAAATTAAAAAAAAAAATTAATATATATCTATTCTCGTTGAAATACATAGATTTATTTGACATCGATAAGATCTACATACGTAAAAAAAACTCAAACAGTTTTAAGATCAAAAACCGGTCTTAAGACGCTTGATCTATTTTGACACCGATCCCCCTAATATCATTCGACTTGCTATTATTTAGTTTTTCACAATCCCCTTGTATGTTAATACGTAAAAATATGCTATGAAATTTCTAAATCTACGAAACAGTCAAACACCCCATTCATTAATTTAATTTTTCTATAATAAAAAAAAAATTTATCAATTGCACAAACTGCTGATGTGTATTCTTTTGTTAAGCGATGTTTTCCACTACTCTTCCCTCATATTTACTTCAATCTAAATGATATATTTTCTTTTCTCTATTAGTATAATCTATTGCAGAGCTACAATATGATGGAATAGCAAATCCAAACACGGATAGAGAGCTAAAGTATATTAAATTTTGTAATAAAAAACTATTAGTTCTTTTAAGCTTTAAGATTTTTAATTATTTTTATAACAACATACGAGTAAAAGGCTTGCCAATATTTGTGTTCTTTATTTCCTCCATTATTTTTCTGCATGTCTTCTGTAGCTCTCGAGCCTAATATAATTTCACTTAAAATTTTATAATTCATTCAAGTGACTTGTAGTTATTTTTTATAAAGAAAATTTGCTTTTGATATTAATTCTGATATTACAAACTATTTTTTTGGTGTCTCCTTAAAACGCTTGAATAAATCACACACAATATTTGCTTATTTTTGTACGAGTATTATTGCGTTTGTTGCGTTAATTTCAATTTGAAAAATGGTTTTTAAATTGCTTTGATATTTGTTGTTCTCATTATCTGAGCATTTTGTGTGTGTGTATGTTTCATTATAAACTATAAAAAAGACAACAACAATTATGTCAAAAGTTGTGCCATGAAAAGATTTCCCTTCTGATTAGTATGTTTGTACGATGCCCATAAGTATAAATTAATTTCTATTTTAGCTAAATGAGAGAGAAAACAAAAATAAGACGAAACATTTTTTTAAATTTGTTTTCAGTCAAATATTTATACGTCAAATGAAGGCATGTATTACTAATGCACAATGGGGTGGATGGCAATAAATTTATTTGTAAAATCAAGGACTTGTAATATTTTTTTCTAACAGTCATTTAATTGTTTTTATATTATTAAAAAATACTATAAGTACATTTATTGAAATAATTGTTTTAACTTAAGTGGCTACTTTAATCTATTTCAAGTACATTTG
The DNA here is from genome assembly GCA_936439885.1 of Nowickia ferox. Lineage (NCBI taxonomy): Eukaryota > Metazoa > Arthropoda > Insecta > Diptera > Tachinidae > Nowickia > Nowickia ferox. Next base: position 8,099,876 of record OW387026.1, read on the forward strand.
TGAAGTACTCGGGTATAATCTTTTGAATCACATAAACAAAATGTTTTCTTAGTCAAATGTTTTGATTTTATACTGAGAAAGAACACGAAAGAGATACACGAGTACACATACTTTTTCTCATCTCCGTCATACAAAATAAAAGCTTCAATAAAGAACGTTTTGTGTGCTAACCAGGGACATACCACGACATTTGATATCAATCAACATTTTGAAATATTGTCATGTCATAATTTTGCCCTGAATCTTACCACCTTGTAAACGCTATGGGAAACTGTCGCTGTTGAATAACTTTATATAAATGAATTTGATTTATCTGCAAAAAGCTCTAATGTTTTTTTCTACAGCTAATTACGTACTTCACAATGGAGTGCGTGAGTAACTGTGAAGTAGTATTTAAGGAAAGTTTTTACCAAACATATTTTTTCTAAAAACATTGTTCGCAATAAAACAATCTTCACGAAAAAGTCCCTTTTTGGGGAAAAATTCCTTTTTGAAAAAATGTACCGTTCAGAAAAAGTACCTTTTGGGATATAGTACTTATTGAGAAAAAGTACTTTTTTAAAAGAACTGGCTTTTGAGAAAAATTACCCTTTTGAGAAAAAGTACTTTTTGAAAAAATTACCTTTTGAATAGAGGTACCTTTTGAGTAGAGGTACCTTTTGAGAAAAAGTACCTTTTGAGTAAAAGTCCTTTTTGAGAAAAAGTCCTTTTTGAGAAAAAGTACCTTTTGAAAAAAGTACGTTTTGAGTAGAAGTACGTTTTGGAAAAAAGTAACTTTTCAGAAAAAGACCTTTTGTGAATAAGTACCATTTGAGAAAAAGTACTTTTTGAGATGAAGTTCATTTTGAAAAAAACTACCTTTTGAGAAAAAGTGCCTTTTGGGGAATAGTACTTATTGAGAAAAAGTACCTTTTTAAAAGAACTGCCTTTTGAGAAAAAGTACCTTTTTGAGAAAAAGTACCTTTTTGAGAAAAAGTACCTTTTTGAAAAAGTAACTTTTTGAGAAGAAGTACCTTTTTGAGAAAAAATACTCTTTTAAGAAGAATTACCTTTTGAGAAAAACTACTTTTGAGAAAAAGTACCTTTAACGAAAAAGTTCATCTTACCGAAAAGTGCGTTTTATGGAAGATAAAATTTTTTTTATAAAAAAGTACCTTTTACGAGATAATAACCTTCTGCAAAATATACCTTTTACAAGTAAGTAACTATTACGAAAAATAGCCTTTTGCAATGAAGTAACTTTTACAAGAAAGTACCAAAAAGAACCTTTTACACAAAAGAATCTCCCACTAAAATGTGCAAATTACGAAAAAATAGCAAAGTACTTTTTTAATAAGGAACTTCTACGAAAAAGTACTTTTTATTAAAAAGTACCTTTTACGAAAAAATAAATTTTTTGAAAAAGTACCTCTTACGAAAACGTACCTTTTACTTGTGACTTACTTTTGCGAAAATGTTAATTTTAAGAAAGAGTTTTTTTATGTAAAAAATAAGTATATAGTATATTCCTTAAAAGTAATTTTTGGTTTCCTTTCAAGGTATTTCGTCCCATTGTATGTTTTCCAAATAATCACATGAGTATACATTTGTGTTTTTTATTCAGCATCAATTATGTGCTTAAGCTCAGTTCATCATTCTGTTTGTAACATATTAAATGAACACATTTAAGCTTAGTGAAGTTCTTAGCCATTCAAGATCATTAGTATTATTATGAAATTAAAATTTAGGGCCTGATTTTGTAAAACGCAACGCCAAGTGTTAACAAATTTAAATTACAAAAACAAAATACACACAAAATTTTGGAGTAAATAAATTGGCAAAAGACGATTTTAGAGCTGAAGAGATTTCATTCAAAATTTCAAATGTAACCGATTTATTTTCATCAATTGATTTTGGCTTACTTACCGGGGCTTTCAAAATTTTATAATATTCAAATATTTAAGAAATTTTTTGGAGGCACTTGCCTTTTAAACATATTTAAAACTGTTTGATTGATGATGGGTGACAAAAATTCGTTCTACTGCAAAAAACACTTTCACTTGTGTGCGTTTCTTTTTTTTTTTGTGTTTTTTTTTTGTTTGAATTTGCTGTTAAAGTAAAAAAAGTAAATAATCTTTCTTTTGGTTTTTGTTTTGCTATTAAATCATTAAAACAATTTAAAACAGCGACAACAAAATAAGAAGAAAAAAAATTATAAGATTCTTATAAAATACCTAAAAGAAAGTAAATAATATAAGAAGAGATAATTTGACTGAAAAAACCAGCAAACATAAGAGGTTGTTAAATTTAAAACAACTTTAAAATAAATATTGTTGTATAAATACTTAATTAATAAAAGGTAAACAATAGTAGATGAGCGACAACACAGCAAACATTTATTAAGTCGCTTAATTGAACTTTGCAATTATCTAATCTTGAGGAAATTTTCATACATAAGTATATTGAAGCCCTTTTAAAGTGAGTAAATAACTTTAGTTATTTTTGAACTCGAAATAAGCAAATTAGAGTACAAAGATAAAACAAAAATTCTTAACACTTTTAAATTCAATGTTTTTTTAACTGATATTTATATTTTACCCTTAATTGTTTGCTGGGTGTTGTTACAAACAAAAAAAGGAAAGATTTGCATAAATCATGTCATATGTTTATTGTATAAGAGAGGAAGTAACTTTCTGTATTAAAAATTTTTTTATGACTTGTTGACTGCTGCTGGTTAAACATGTTTATGTACGATATGTATTTTAAATCATTTACGAGTATTATTATTTATACATATTTTTTATTTTGCTTATTTGCGATATACATATATATATATATATATATATATATATGTATATGCGTAAATTTTTCCAAATATTTATTAAGAATTCTTAAATTTATGTCCCACGACTGAGGCTAATTATTTTTTTTGTGTATTAATATTATTATTATTATTATTATTCGAAATATTACGTCCCCTAACTAAACAAACAAATGATCAATAAATTTACACCTCAATTCATTTATAGGAGACCAAACACGTGTTGCTTTCAATCAAACGTAGTACAAACATGTTCGATAAAAATGCTAATTAGTAAATTGTAATAGTTAAACATATTAACACTATGTTAGGGTTAGGGGGAGAGGGAGGGGGCAGAGGTGTACATGTGTATACACATCATGATGACTGATATGTTGAGTACATCATCATTTGATTTTTAAACTTGAATAAATAAATATTTTAATAAGCCGGTTTACTTGCTTTGCATAGACACGAGTATGTTTTGTTTTTATAGACATGAGTATGTTTTGTACAAAAATTGTTATACTTTTTTTTAAATAAAAAATTAACTTAAAATTTTATTGAACAAGCTGCATGCAACTGCCCTCATCATGTTTGCGTAAATATTAACACAACTGTGTGTACACACACTCGTATTTTAACCATAATTTTAATTGTTTTATTATTTAATTAATAACAATTGTTAAAACTGTGAGTTTATTTAAGGCTCAAAGAAGACCTTACAAAACTGTCTTTGTTTATTTTCGCAAATGAAATTAAAAATTGAGATTTGCTATATAAATAAATTGTAGTTGTGTTTGCCAGGGTTATGCAAAGTAAAATGTAAGGTAACTTATAAAATCTGTGGCAAAAAGGAAAAAGTGCTTAGGTCTAGATAAGCTGATTTTGAGTTAATGATACCTCCGTAATCTGCATATTTGAAAGTATCCCTGGTCAAAATTTGAATTAATTTGTATCATTTTTCAGCAAGTTATAGCACTATGACTTGCGACTTATCTTTTTTAGACTTCTAATCTTATTTGGAATAATAACTTAATTAAGCTTATACTTTGGTATATTTTAACTTAAATGTATTATTTACAGTGTGTAGAACGATGTTTGCTTAAAAAAAATAAAAGTTAATAGCGAATTTCTCAATTGAACTGTAAAAGAAATAAATTTCTGAAAATCGACTTGAAAGCTTAAAAGTGCTCTCCTGCAAAACAGTAAATATAACTTAAGCACAGATATCTTTATATAGCAAACATAATTTTGTCGCTGGCAGTTTGTGGTTTTAATTGTAGTTATTTCTATTGTATGTTATTTATTATTTGTGTTTCAACTTTTTTTTTGCTTTCATATCATTTCGCAAATTTTATTGTAATTTTTTCTAGAGTGAGATTCATCATGTATAAATTATATATTTTGTCAGGTTCTTGTGCTTTGCTTTTAAAACTTTAGTTTAATACAACTAGCTTTACATGAATAGATATGTGTTGCCCTAAAACCAGTTATCATTGATAAAATCTGGTTTTTTTAATCAGATGTTAATGTCTATTTGTTAAAAGAATTCGAAGACATTGAACCCATTATGTTTTCTGCCTTTACGCTCTTAAAACGGTTGCTAGATATTAATTAGTTGATACTCAAAGTATCAATAAATAAAACGTGACAAAGCTAATGGCAGTAAGTCAGTTAGTTAGCTCTTAAATCGTTGAAAAAGCCCGCAGCTGAAAGGGCCAATACAATTTGAATGAATGAATGAATGAGTTAAGTCAAACGGGAAACACAGGATACTGCGACCAAAGTAGATCTATTGTATCCCTTGCCAGGTGCTAGAACACCTCATCCAGACCTACTCTCCTGATGAGTCTCAGGATTGAAAGTGGGTCTAGTGTTGGCAGTTGCCAATCCTCCACTAGTTGCTTGCCCAATTGGATATATCTTCTGTGGCATAATGCTTCATAGTCCTTCAGTATATGCCAATACAACTTACAAACGAAATTATTTCACCAACACTTTTATATTGAATTTAACAGACTTAACTAAAGCTTTTGTTAATGATATCGGTTTCGAATATAACTCGAACATTTATCGTTTAAAACTATCGAAAATGACATTTAAAAAATATAAAAAGAAAACAAATCTTACTTGTCACTCAGTTTTGTTTCATTACATTACATTCCAAAGTTTCGCTAGAAATATCAAAAGTGAAAAAAAGACTACAGACTAGCACACATGCACCAGAGTATCGTCATACATTCGAGAAAGTTCGCTTTAGCAAACATTTAAATTTTTATTTTGATTCGTGAACGAATATCTAACAACTTTGTTGCGAAATTTTCTTCATTTTAGTGAGCATTCGTTTATATCGAGTCTCAGATCAAGTAGAGGCAACTGACTAGTCATTTGATCGGTAGTGATGAGGGATATATTTATCAATTATATATGTTAGAGTGGAACATCTAATGGAACATATGCCGAAACTTTTGAATCAACGTGTTTTATTGTAAAATATGCAATTCTTTCGGTCTGTGGAATTAAAATTTATAGAAGTGTTAAAAAAGTTAAGTAAAAGCAATAGTAAAAAACAAGAAGTCATTTTTAGGTTTATTTTAATACTTATTTTTAAAATTTTGAATATGTATAAAAAGCAAGGGACTAGGGAGGTTGATAAAAGGGTGCAGAAGGTTAGAAACCGCCTAGGTGTTATATTTTCGTCTTTAAGTATTTTATGTATTTAATTTTTTAGTTTTTAAGTATCTTATTTATGTGATACACATTCAATTTAATTGAACTATAATGAATTTTTATTTCTTATTATTTCTGATTCCATAGTATAATTTAATTAACCATTAAGAGTTGATTAGTATATTAATCATGTATGATTGGTCAACTGTGAAGTATATATTAGTCAAGATTGATAAACTTGAGCTGAATGGATTATTCATCAAGTATAACCAGCCAAACTTTACTTGTATTTGCCCAAATGTTTCCATCAAATTTTTCATTTCGCCCTTAATAATGTGAAAGAAGCTTTATTCTACACAATGACTGATGATTCACGATTACTGATCTAATGACCGGTCAATTATCTGGTAGTTTGCTGGTATTATTTATTTGTTGGAACTTATTTCATAAAAGGAGTAACACTTTTTTGACGGGCATACAACAACATTAGGGTTGCCAAGGGTACTTGGACAAATTTTTAAAAATCCTGTATTAACGGAAATTGCCCTTTCCTGACTTTCTGCTGGAATGCATTAGAGTGGTTTCTTTAATATTTATTTTGAATATTGAAGCACACAAGAGTTAAATAAAGCCAACATAAGCAAGGCCGTTGTCAATATTTGAACGCTAACGCCTCCGCTGAGATATGAACGTGATGAAAGCGTTTATTTTTTTTTGTATTTTCTTAAAATTTATGTCAATAAATGCTTTTTCAATTTAAATTTTAAGTTTTTATAAATTTTTGCAATATTCTTTGGACACTCTCAGATGTTATTTCAGCGTTTGGCGGCAAGTTTTCGGGGCGACGATCTAGTTTGTCAACTTTGCAAAGGTGCGAGCTTAGTTTCTTTGATTTTATAAACAAAAATTTAAATATAAATATTTAAATATGTTTTGTTGTGATATTGAAGAATGATTCTATAAAATAAGGCCCATATAAGAAAATGAAATAATTCCAATAAAATAAAATAATTTTTAATTTGGTTTTATTTACAGCCTGGCCCACGATTTCGACAAGAAAGTTTCTTTCGCTAACTTACATTGGAAACAAAAACAAATTCTCTTATTTTGTTTTTGTTTTCAATATAAGTAAGCGAAAGAAAGTTTCTTGTCGACGTCGTGGGCCAGGCCGTTAATTTTTTTGGGCTTTATTTCCTCTTGAGTTTGGTTCGGCCTTATTTCATTGTTTTGGGTTTAATTTCTTTGGCTCTTATTTCCTTTTCTTATGTGGGTGTTCTTCGTTTGGGCCTTATTTCATAGCGCCTTGCAGAATGCAGCTTATATACTAAACTTGCTACATCTTCAATATCTCCACTAGAAGTTTGCAATGAAAAGTGAGTTTTCCAATTCAATTGCATACTTTATAATTGAAATGGAAAAACTTTAGTCTATACTTTGGCACAAATTCGAACAAATATATTTTTTTGTATAAATCAAGATCTTAAAAACCCCCAATTCATTGCCATTTGATGGTGAGTAACATTTAACATGGTTAAAACCAAGTTACATTAACCTTTCTTGTCTATTTTTTTTTATCATCTAAACAGATTATCATTTTATTTATTGTTTTGTCCGGTATAACCCATTTATTTCGTTCAATCAATTCTTGTGCAATAAAATGATAAATACTTAATGAAACGTTTTTAATTAACTATGATTTTATTTATATCAATGAAGTGCTGGTTAATTAGGAAATTCCCCTTTAACCGATGGCGACTGATTAATGCGATACTCATATTTTCCTTCAAATGCTTTACATTTTAGATTTGGATCATTTAGAATATTAGGCAATTGATTTAATAGGAAGACATATCACACTTGTCGCTTTAAAGTGGGTCAACTCACAATTTGCGTATTTTCAGTAGAGACAGAAAACAGTATTTTGTTATATACTCTTATATTAGAATGAGCGATTCGAATGCATTTAGTTGAGAAATTGATGTGAACCTTTTACAGTGGGAAGATATGACCACTGTGTAAATTTTCTTGCTAAAAGAAAAAAAAATTAATTATTTGAGTTGAACTCTTTAGAGAAACAAGTGCAATATGTCATTCACAAATGTTTGCTTAAAAATTCGTCTACATATTTGACAATATCGGGCCGTAATTGTCAAAAAAGATTAAATCAAAATTTTTTGATGAAAATCGAATACTTAAGATTGTAACTAATCGATTTTCGCCAAAAAATGGAGTTTGAAAATTTTGTCACTTTAGCTTTTTTTGTGCGGTTATGGCACAAAATTTTTTTTTTTTGAGAAAAAATTTTGTTTTATTAATATTTTTTTTTTAATAGTTGTTTTATTTTTTTTTTGTTTGCAGGCTAAAATTTTATCACTTTTTATTTATTGAGAAATAGTCATATTTTAAAAAATTATTCCTGGTAGTTAATAATTTAATTTTAATTTCATCTTTTCTAAAAATTTCAAACAAAAGTCTGCTTACGCTCACCTCTTGTAAGAAGAAAGAAAGAAAAATTAAAACTTTTATTTGTAGTTTCCACAATGCAAGCAAGCGACTTGTCTAGAAATTTTGTATAGGAATCACTCAAAAATTTAAGTGCTTTTCATATATTTTTTCTAGACAAGTCGCTTGCTTGCATTGTGGAAACTACACATTAACTCATTTATTATAAAAGTGGCTTTGTGTCACACACGACTTCAACTGCAGCTAGCTGGATTTGTAAATTTATTCCTTTCATCAATTTTGGAATATTATTTCTGCTGGGTAATATGAAACCATTTTACGATGTCATTCAATTAGCATTTTGTATTATACTGGCAACACTATATTTGCTCACTGTCGCCAACAAAACTAGAAATTAGTTTAATTGCACTACAACGACAAAATTTGGAATGGACAACAGCCGTTTGGCCTAGTTGTCGTCAAAAAAATCATTATCAATATATATGTAAACTTTATAATTGACAGTTTGAGGTCGGTAGCTTGCCGTGCTTAATGTGTTTAATTTTTATGTCCCAATAAAGAAGAGTTATCATCTCATATGTTTGGAGAAGTTATTGGACATTATTCTACATTCTAATATTTTTTGTTTAGAAAGTAATATATATACATATAAGCTCATATCTCGTTTACTAATTTTCCAAAACGTGCGATAAACACATACATATGTAAATACATACATACAAAATACTTTATTTACCCAATAATAAAAGTTATGATACAAACAAGGCTATCTTTTAATCTACTAAGAATATCGCAATTAAAATGCGTAAATGAAATCTAGCACAATGAAAGATAAAACATTTTAAAAATAGAACTTCTGTTCACTATTTGCACAATCGTTTCAATGAGAATTCTAAGGTTCACACAAAATTGCTGAAAATATTTATTAAATGAATTTCAATGCATGCTGCAGCATGATTCATACATGAGTACACAGAAAACAGTGTAAGCCAATTAATATTTTCAGTTACGAATTTAATTCATGCAATTAAATTTTTAATTGTTGCAATTAAAGCTTAATTGATATCATTTATTTTGCCTGCTAGTGAAAAATTAATAAATTTTTTATTTTTTTTTTAATTTTTCAAATTTGTTCAAATTTAAATTTAAACGTCAAAAGGCAAGAATATTGCTAATCAAAGTCAGCCTACAATTTGAAAATGTTTTTTATGAATTTTTTTTGAAATTCAAAATAGATATTATGTCGGCCCAAAAAAAGTTAAAGTTTTACTGAAAAAAATACTTTCGACTGAAAATTTATATTGAAAACAACAATAAGCTGTGAAAATTTATTTTTGTTTTCAATATAAATTGTTTTTTCAATATAAACAATTTTCTTCCAATATCGTGAAACAGGTACTTAAGTTTTTTTTTGGTTAAAAATACAATTCAAATTCAACTTTTATATTATCAATCGCTGTTTCGCCAGATTGTTAAAAATGAAATGCACGGTGGAATATTGAAATGGTTACAAGATTTTGTTACTTTGATTTTTTATATTGAAACGTATTTTGAATAAAATTTTTTTTAAATAATAAATAATTTTTTTAAAAATGAGTTTTAATTTTCGTATTTTGACTAAGCAAATATATACATATGTAAATGAAAATTTGAATTTTATTTGAAATTTAAAATTTTTAATAATTAATTATAATTATATAATTGGTAAAATTTTAACTTTTCTTATGACCTTATAACTAAAAGTAAATTTTTAACCTTTAGTTTTGACCCAAAAAATTAATTCAAATTTGAAATTTTGGCTTGGACAAAAAATATCAGTTAAAAAATTTTAAGATTTTAATTTAAAAAAAAAAAAATTTTATTAAACATCTTTCTTTTTGATTGCGAAAAATTAACTTCGAAACTTAACATCAAAAACAAAAATCGAAAATAACAGAAATGCATTTACAGATGGTAAATCATTAAAACCATTTCTCGTATTCCATATCATTTAAAATTCATGTTAAATAGCTGATGTTAACAAACCACTCTCTATCTAAGTAGACAGACATGGAAGCTGTTGAAGTGCCTGGTGGCCTTTTGAAAATTTTATTAATGTTTTAAAATATTTCGTTCTTTAATAAGATTTTTTTTTTAACAAACACAACCCGCGAAGTGATTAGCTTGCCTGCAGAAAACATCCAGGGTCTATGGCGGGTTCGATTACCCACGACCTCTGGACTGAGACGATAGCATCGCTACCACTCAGCCACAGGGGCCGAAGTATACTTAACTTGAGTTGGATTAAGAAATTATTCCTCGATGAAAAATTCATGGTCAAAAAAAATCGTTTACTAAAAGTTTTGAAGTAGATCAAAAGACTTACCATCTCTGATAAATACACTGAAAAAATTATATTATTAATATAACATTTTACAACAAGAAAAAAACAGTAGCACAAATCTTTTGTAAATATTAAAAATAAATTTTAGAAGAAAAGTGTCGAAAAACTTTCGTAAAAATTAGTTTTTTGCAAAAAATATTATTAAAAATATAAACAAGAAAAAAAATAAATATGTTTTCCTTTGTTGTAATATTTTCAAGCATAATTGCATTAAATAATTTTTTTGGCCTAAAAAATATAAGCCGGCAGTTCTTAAAATTTTTAATATATAAAATCTACAAAAGCTTTCGTACAAATGTTGCATTGTTTTTTTTCAGTGTATGCAAGCAATTGCTTATTTTTGTTGTTTTTTTCTTCTGCAGTTTTGTAAATTTCCTTTGTATTACCTGCTGTAAGAGAATTGTTTTTAATAGATAAAAAAATAAGCCGCTTGTTTTGATTGAAATTGAGCAAGCAAGCAAACATTCATTTAGATATTAGATAAGCGACTTAATTGCCTGCAGCAGAAGTTAATATGTGAGATAGTCATGGAATGGAATTGTTTGGGAAACAAAATAAAGACAAACACTCAAGGAAAGCTTATGAAAAATTTGCCATTAGTAAAATTTTAAAATTCCTATTTTCTTTTTCTTATTTTTTTTTTAAATGTTACACAATTTCTTTGGACAACATGAATATTAATTTCAATTATGAAATTAATTTTATCGTGCTAAATTTCGCATTTATAAAAGCTACCCTCGCTCATTTGAACTTTTATTTATTTAACTCTACGAATTGTGTTTGCAAACAGTAGCTAATTGTTACTTTTGCAGCACATTTCATTTTTAAATTATTTATTGTATTTTCATACAATAAATTAGCAATTAAGTGCAAAAATAAAAGTGAACAATTCATATGTGAATAATATTTGTACTTTAGAGTTGAAGGTAAATGAAATGGATTTATGAAAAGCTTAACAGGTAATTTAACAAAGAGAGCTTTTAAATCCTCTAAATAAAAGCAATAAATACTATTTAAATTTTTTATCTAAAGTAATAAAATTAACCAAAAATAAAATAATTTGCTTGTAGTTCCATTATATAGTCACACACAGATAAATCCAAGAATATACTCAGATTAAGAGTTCACATAAAAATTAATAAAAATTTTAAATATGGGGCAAGCTTTTCATATCAATTTTCTACTCAAATCGACTATCCGCGGTTAAGAAAACAGGTGGTTTAACAAGCCAAATATTAGTTCTCAAAATACTTTGTTTTAATTAAATCCATTTCAACTAAAGAATTGTCTAGCATACAGCAACATCTTGAGATTTTATTCATATATATATATATATTTAAATAAGTTTTCTGGTGCATTTAAAGTTTAAATGGTGCAAGGACCTAATTGCCTCCCACATATCCTTAGTTATAAAAATCAAAATTTTCCATAAAATTGTAAGGAAAGAACAAATAAAATGGACAGATATTTGTAAAGTACAACAACTAAGCTCTTGGAAAAAATTTCTTGCAATCGAAGCTAGGAGACGACTATCTCCCATATATCCTTTTTTTTATATGAAACTAATTTTGGCTACAACTATCATCAGAGTACAGGAAACATTTGTTACTTTCAATATAATTACATATTTAGATTATATGATTGATATAATATTAATCAGAGCAAGGACTCGTCTACTTTTCACATATCCTTAAAATGAAAAATTATAATTTCGATGTATTTATGGTCATATTATATTTATGGTCATAAGAGCTCTGCAAAATTTCCTTTCAATCAAAGCAAGATTCTGCTTATCTCTCATATATCCTTTATAAAAAAAAAAAATTAAAACTACAATTATTATAAGAGTTTAATAAAAATAAGTTTATAAGATATTGTAGATCAGTTTGTTCAGCCTTTTACCAAAAACTAACATTCATATATCCTTAATTTTAAAAACTAGTTTCAAGACTCATTTATAGTCTATATGCAGTTAAAATTAATAAATATTTCTTATGGGATATACTCAAGCTGTCTCCAAAATTTCGTTGCAATCGTAGCTGGTTGAGAAGAATCCACCGTATATCCTTTATTTTGATAATCAAATCCTAACAACCATTCCGATCATCATATAGTGAATATCAATAGTATTATTCATAATTATTTTCTTAAATTACGGTTAAGCCGTCCAGCAAATTTTTTTTACAATCAGTGCAAGCACAAGATTATGTCCCATATATCCTTAATGTGAAAAATTAAATTTTAGCCGAATTCATAATAAAAATAAAACAAATATTTAAGAATATAAATATTATTCTATCTGCGATAAATTTTACTGCAATCGATGCAAGGATATGACTGCCTCCCATATATCCTTTATTTGTAAAGTTAAAGTTTAGCTAAAACTATCATGGGAATAAAAAAAACTGTTTGTAAATATAAATGTTATGCTACACTTAAGCTCTGCGGAAAATTTTACTGCGATCGGTGAAAGGACACGAGTACCTCTCATATATCCTTTATTTTAAAAATTAATTTTTAGCTACAACTAGAATTAGAATTTATCATATATTAGTAAGTATGCAAAAAATTATACGTTTGAATTGACTCAAGGATACGCATGCCTGCTAATTTTAAATTTTCGCTACAATTTGAGGTCAGAGTGTGCAAAGAACCTACTAAATATATCAAATAAAGGATATTGGAAAAGTCTTATTTGTGAATAAAGTATGACTAACATGCCGCGAAATGTTTTCACAATTTCTAAATTTGCACAGTTAAAATTCTTCTTACATAATCTGCAAGGAATTTTCCTATCTTAGTAACTATTCAGTTTTTGTAATTGTATGCAATAAAAGTATACAAAACAATTGCATCTCATAGTGCGCTTTACACACAGTAATACTTCCTGGTATGTTGTGCTGTAAGCATATTAGTAAAAAGCTATTCTTAAATGAATAAGATAAAAAACCGATAAAAGTCAATAATGTACCTAAATACTTCACAATATTGCTTGGGAACGTGTATTTTCAAAAAATATCTTTAAACCACTTTAAATAAATAAAAAAATTCCATGTAATCAGCATTTGTCTCATTTTCTTTCTATTTTTTCTGTTTTTTACTCCCATTTTCTTATCGTTTGCATACGAGTATTGCATCAGCTTATGACTAATGCCAAATAAACTTGTCTGTTTTAGTTTAGTTGTAATATTTTCATTGAATAAAATATTGTTTTTATTTTAACACACACACAAACAGCTCTGACCTTCTACATTGAACTGCAAATGAAGTTTTGTCAGAAAATTTTCCTCTTTGCAACGGATATCAAAAGTCATTAACAAGTTAGTGAAGTTGGGGTGTTTTTATGTGAAAAATATTTTGTACAGAAATATAAAAATATTTTTGTTGTGAATAATTTCTAGATTGGCTAAACAATTAATGTGTGAATAAAAAACATTTTAGATAAGAAATAAAAAAGGACATTTAAAATGAAAAAAAAACGAGAAATAAATTTGGAAAATTAAATGGCAATTAAAAAAACCCAGGACATTTTTTTTTAAGTAATTGAGATTTCCTTAAACTTTTTGTGCCCACTCTCTCTCTCTCTCTCACTTTTTATTTATTTTGCCAAAATGATGTGATTTTAATTATCTTTTACGAATTATAGGAGTATCTTCCATTGGGAGGGAGAAAAGTGACGAAAGCAAGACAGCCATCTCACACTGGGAAAGCTTCATACATTTTTGTACAATAACTACAAGGAGTGGTCTTGGATCAATGTGGAGTGGAGTGCAGTGGAGTTAGTTTTGTTAACATTGTGGTATTCACTTGTGAATTATTTAACATTGTGTTTGTTTTTAAAGCTCTAAATATCTGTATTGAGTACAGAGTGTGTCGTTGGTTGAAGCAGCTAGCACGTTGACTACAAAACCGAAAGTCCTGGATTCGAGCCTGTTTTGTGACGGTCTTTAAATGACAACACCATGCATTTCTGATGTGCTTTAGTGTCCATTTGTATTAGTTGTTGTCGGAAAGTTCAAGTTATGAAGACATAGACACTGTTTAGTGAACTAATGTCACATCAGATCGTCCTCCTTAGTCGGTATTGTGTAGTAGTGAAACAACAAATAAAATTTAGTACAACTTTTTGACACCAGAGGCGCTGCAACACTGCATTATTAAAAACATAAAAAAAGAGATTTGTAAAAAAAGAATGAAGCTTTCCTTTATCCCTTCCTTCACCCCACCTGTATTCTCTATTATTATCCTTTTCCTAAAGAAAGGTAACACCTGGTAATAGCAGTATGAATTCTTTGCCTGACTGTTACTTTTCTTAAAAAAAAAAAAAAAACATTTGTAAAAGGTAAAAACGTAACAAGATATTTTTCTCACTAATCATATAAATTTTAAAAGTCAATGAATCTAAATTAGTTTCATTTATAAAAGTAGATGTATTAATAAAAAAAATTTATTCACGTCGGCTTACGAAGCATTTTTGGTCCCTGATAACGACGCGAATCGAGGCTCTAGTGTGAATGAAATTTACTGTTAATTTTTGCTTTCTCTGAATTTTTGCTGGGAGATGTCTGTGTCTTGATATCTGTTGACTTATTTCTAAACGTCATTGTATAAAAATTATAAAAAGTAATAATAAACATTTAATTAGCTTTTTTAATTTACAAAAACAACAAGACAAATAAAACAAATTGAGTCTATGTTCCAGTTGATGCGAAAAACAGATTTTAAATTTAATGAATTGGCAAATTTTGTTTAGTCACTTCATTTTTTCATGTTATTTTTAAGCAAATGTTTAAATGAAGTGAATTAAAAAAAAAAGAAAAAACGAGGGTTGTTTGTAAATGAAATATTTAATGAAATACATTATTCATGCATTCACTCTTTGGTAGCTTATGTGTGATAAATTTTTTTATGATCTTAAAAATGCTTCTTTCTTAAAATTCAATTCTCAAGTACTTGCTAAATAGTTAAGGCAACATCTTCAAGACATTTTGCGAACAAATGATCAGTGGTAACTGTTACCAAGAGCTACATAAAATTTATTCTTTTTCTAATGTTTTATTTAGACACGGATGAAGTATAATCAAAACTATTGTAAGTAAAAAAGTGCTTTACTTTTTTTTTTTTTACAAAATATTATATTGACAGACTGCAAATAAACATATGTTTAATTAGAATGTCCGCGAGAAAAAAATTGTGTTTAGATATGGCTAAAGCTATACACTATACACTTACAAATGCATCTCACCTTGACTTTATAAATAAAAAAATTTCTGATAAAATAACAGATAACACAAATTTTAGATATAAATTGAACAATAAAAAAATCAATACATTTGTTGTAATTATTATACAAAAACTGTGGCACAAATTGGGTGTAATAATTTAAATGAGAGCTATTGTTCATCACTTTCAGCGACAGCGAGATGTTTTATTAATTGCACGCAGTCTAACACTTGCTTGTAAAAGGAATTTGTTTAAACAACATTTCTGTGGCAAAAAGTAAAAACTGCTTAAGTCGAGATAAGCTGATTTTTAGCTAAAGGCATCTTTGTAATTTTGATAGTCGAAAGTACCCCTGGGCGAAATCTCAATTATTTTGTGTGCGTTTTGAGGAAGTTATAGCGCAATATTTTGTTGCTTGTACTCTCATAAAGAATAACAGCTTAATGTTAGGAACACAACTGCGACGAACGACGAATTTTTGGTCGCGAATATTCGTAGTCAAAAATAAAATACATTGGTGTATATGAAAATGCACACAATCATGCCGTAGGGCGAAATTCGTCATACGCGGCGAAAGTAGCAATATATTCATTTCTATTTCTTACGCCGGCGAACGACGAAAAAACAATTTTCTCTCTCTCTCTCTCTGTCTTGGCACACACAATAAACAACTTTATCAAATATAAGAGAGAAATTCGCTGAGTAAATTCGTCGTTGTTGTGCTTCACATGACGAATTTACGCAGCGAACTCTTATCGACGAATTCGTCGACGCGGACGAAATTCGTCGTTCGTCCCAGTTGTGTTCCTAGCATAATCCAGCTTATATTTTGATATATTTCAAATTGAATGTATCATTTATATTGTGTAGCACTATCTCTTCTTTAAAAAATTTATATAAACAGCGAATTTAGAATTAAACTGCAGAAGAAATAAATTTCTCAAAATCGACTTGAAAGTTGAAAAGTGTTCTCCTCCCATAAAACAGTAAAATATGACTTAAGCACTTTTTCCTTATTGCCACACATTTATGTTAATTGGGTTTTATTTAAAAACGTGCTTAAAATGTAAGATTAATAATTGTATGTTACAAATACAGTAGTACAACAAATATTACAGCGGAAAAGTTCAGTTCAGGTAAAAGCAAACAGCATTGACACGCTGCATTTTATGTAGTGCAATTCCCAGCTTAGGGCTGCTAGGAATGCCTAGTGACAGGATTAACTGTGAGCAATGTGGGACGAAAACGGTCCCGATGTGGATTCCAGAAGTTTATGTTGGTATACGAATGGATCAAAAACGGAAGATGGAGTTGGTGCTGGAGTTGTAGGGCCCAACATAAAAATCTCTTTGCCCATGTGCAAATGGCCTACGGTATTTCAGGCAGAAATACAGGCAACCACCAAATGTTTTGAAATTAATTTAAATAGGGGCATTAAGGGCATAGTCAGGCAGCTCTTAAGTACCTCTTTTCATGGGAATTTCGTTCCAGGCTGGCTTAAGAGTGCTTTGTCTCATTACAAAGGCTATTCATACGGAACAAGGTTTCAATTTTTTGCATACCTGGCCACAGCGGTCATCCGGGGAATGAGAAAGCGGATGAACTGGCCAAGAGGGCCTCTGCTACTCCGTTTATGGGCCCAGAGCCGTTTTGTGGCGTAAGTCGTTCGACTGTAACATCTCTGATCAAATAAGATGTTACTTCAACCGCTAAAAAAATGTGGCTGACTTCTTTTGGTTTAAGGCAAGCCAAAGTGGAAAAGTAACCAAGTTCGTTCACCCTTGTGTCGTTTATGCTTGGCAGATGACGAGATGACGGCACACATTCTTTGTGAGTATATCGTCTTATGTAACCGTAGAAAGCGTGTTTTTCATTCTGAATTACTGTGTTCAGATTATATTAGGCGGGCTTCTCCAATATCTGTGCTGACTTTCATAAGGATTGTCATACAGAGATTGATTTAATTTAATTTACAGATCTATATCACAAAAGATCCATCAGGTCTCGCAGTGCCGCTCTTTGGACAAGATCTTCCCCCTTTTCTAATCTAATCTAATCCAATCTATATTCGTTTTGAAAAAAGTATATTGTGTCAAACATATCTTGTTATTTATTCTTTTCTTTGATGTTTTTGTTTTCATATAAAAATCGCTTTGGTGTCTTGATTTAGACAGTTAGGACCTCATTTAATTTTTAAGCAAATCATTAATTAGCTCAATTAATTTTTTTATTAAGCTTTTGCTTAAATTGCTACGCCTCTTGCTGTTGTTTACCATTATAATATATTGAACAAAAATCTTTTCTTTTCCATCCAATTCGAAAATTAAGAACTTAAATTTCTGTCCGTGTTAAGCCACTCCTCTGCTGCTAAAGTCTAAGCTCACTTAAAGTACGCTTTTAATTTTGCCCGTATTTACTTAAACATTTTAAGTTATTTACTTTGAAATATAATTTTGTTGATTTAATCATTTATTATCACTGTGTGTGAGGCACCAATTCGTACCTGTGCGTGCGTGTATGTGTTTTATATTCTTAAAATAAAACTTGCTAAAATTTTAAAATTTTATTATTAAGCTAAAGGCACGCGTGAAAAATATAATTTAATATAATTTTTTTCTTTTTTTTAAAAAAAAAAGAAACCAAGTAACCATCAAAAATAAATTTAAATAACTGCTTCTTAAAGGCTTTTCCTGTCCTTTATTGTTATGCAAAAATGGCCTTTACAAATCTGCATATTTTGTCACACTTATAAAAAAAAAATTCTATTAAATGAATTCAGTGTCCTTTAGGGCTTGCGAATTCAGTTTAGTTTTTGCAGTCCATTGAGTCTACAGTAATTTATGTTATGGTGTGGTCATTAACAATAGTGGACGTTTATTTGCATAATGTTAGTTTGTTTGGTTGTTGTTAGTTTTATGTAGATTTTATAAAATGAAATTAGGGAGGTAGCAATTTATCAGTATAAAAATCTTTAAAGAATTTTGTTTAGTGCTTTAGTTAATATATTGGCTAAAATTTGTTCTCAAAACAAACAAAAATTAAACGAATTTGCTGTTTGTTTTAAAAATGCATTCATTTTTAATAATAAAATTAATTCTGTTGGAAAATTAAAGGGGCTAATTTTCTTAATTGGCGTGCTGATATATTTGGTACTTCTTAGCCCATTTTTTCATATAATGTAATCTACTTTTCTTAGTTTAATTTAAAATTTTTTATAAGTGAAATTTATTTGCTGACGATTTGTTAAAGCAAATAAATTTCACTTATAATATAATTATGACAATATGTCGAAAAATAAATCTCTTAAATTTTTTAATAATATTTATAATTCAATAAACAATTTTAAGGTTTTTTTGTGCTTTTAACTATAACGGATAAATATATCTTTAAAGAACATGCAAAATTCAGACTGGGCATATATGCTGTCCTCATCCTTCCTAAGATATCTAAATTAATCACCGCCACCTGAGTGGATAGTCTTATAAACCAAATTTTTTCTTATGTTTTTCATATCAGCTTAATTTTTTTGCCCAAATAATGTTTTATACAAAAAAAGTCTTTTAACTGGCTTGCTTTTAATACGAGTAATTGAAATCTGCAGCCACTGACATGCTACAAGTATAAACCTAAAGAAAGATATATCTACAATAAACTGACTGTCAATAATTTGAAGCTTAAGAGACCTAAAGAAAGTTCAATAATAATCTGAAGGAAGGTACAAGAATAATGTTGCGCAACAAAATTTAAAAAATTTAAAAAAATATTTGTAAAACCACTATACAATTTTGATGTCTTGTGGTTCCAAATTTTAAATTCTATGGAATCACTAAAAGTGTCTGTTTCATATAATATGATGGAGTGATGGATGCAGGACCTGTCACTGTGATTTAGAAACTAGTTATGCGACTTATCTGGTGTTGATTTTCTACCCTCTCAGACATATTTTGTTCCCTATTATACAACTCTTTGCAAACAGAGGAATATCTGAACGTAAACAACTACAACAATAAGAAGGTGACATTAAGAATCTGAGCATTTATCTTTTTTAAACTACAAACGTTTTACAATATTTTGCAAAAATCCGGCCTTCTGGGCACTCGTTGCATTCCTACGAAGAAACATCTCTTATTGTACGATTTCTTTGTTGATTTCTATGTTGAAATTTTGTAAAACGCAAGGCTTAGCGTTGACAAATTTTATATGTATTAAAATTTTTTCCATATAAAATTTGTCAACGCTTGGCGTTGCGTTTTACAAAATTACGCCCTAATTGTACTTAAAAAGAATATACACCTTAATACAATTTCTGCAATCTAACAAAACCAAATAAAAGAAAATAGGTAAAATCAGGACAATTGTTGATATTTTCACTATTTGCGGCCAAGAGCAAATAGCAAATATGTAAAAAGTGTCATTTCTATAAACAAAACTAGAGCAAAAATGTAAATCATGCGCGCACACACACACACTCAAATATTCACACACACAAAAGCCCAGCAAGCATTTTGTATCATAATCGAATCTTTTCCGAATCAGCTTGACGGAAAAATAAACAGCATATAAGCTCAGCTTTTTAACGTAAATGATACTCCCGTTGTGAGAAAATGGTACCCTTTCTCTATTTTCAAGAAATCATTATTTGATCATACAGATGAATCATAAGTGTATCTTTTTTCATTCACCCAAGTGCTAAATAAGGTTTCAATCATCAAAAGTGATCTGAAGAGAATCATATACTCACCCAAATGCTAGCTGGGAGCACACAAACGCATACACATACTTGCAAATGTGTGTATTGGTTTCCCCGTAACAAAAATTCCTAATGAATTCAATTGAAATTTAAAAAAAACAGCGGAATTTTTTTTATATTATCAAGGCCTTAATTATGGGAAACGTTTTTGATCTAGGCAAATAAATTTTGTGTATTTTTCCCCCTATAAGTATATCTTTTTAAATTAGGCTATTTTATTAAGGCCTCATTCAGAAAAAAATAATTTTGGTTAACAAAACGTTTAACAAGCAAATGTCCATACAAAATTTGTTTTGTAGACTTTAAGTAAAGCACAATTATTTTTTCGGAATATGGCATTTAATCTGTAGTTTTGCTTTATATTTTCCATTAAAATCTGTTGCTTGAAACTGTTTCTATTTGCTGCTGATGGCGGCAGAGAACAGAGAGAGAAAAAGCGATGACTTAAACCTGAAGAGAATTTTTTGTTGCAAACTATTTACCAAAAAAATGCTTTATGCCGAACTTACATCTATGTGCCATGTGCCCAAAAAAGCGTAACCACTAATTCCTAATGAAAAATGTTTGATTCAGACACGTATTGGATTGATTGGAAACTGTCTAAATCAATAAATATAAGTCTGAATCAAACAGTTTTTCATTAGTAATTAGTGGTTACGCATTTTTGGCCATATGGCATGCAGATGTAAACTTGGCCTAAGTTATTCTTTTTGGTAAATAATTAATTTTGTCAACAGAAATAAAGTTGGGGATGTAATTCAAATTATTTATAATTATAAATAATCTACTTAATGTTGACTTCAAAGTTTCAGAGCTTTTTAAGACATGGCTATTGTTATAGAATTTTAATGTGAATTAATTCGTAACGGATATATAAGGATATTCATGAAAGTCTTACTTGATGGAAGTGCTTTTTCTTTATCATGTGTTTAAATTAATCTTTCATAGGTTTAAGTTTTCTCAGAAAACTTTTCTTTTCTTGAGCAAATTTCACGTTGGCTGATGAATAAGTTAAAATAAAATTCTTCTATAAAATGTTTTTTAAATACTTACAAAGAAATTGTGTTTAAAAAGCTGCTAAATGTTTTCTCTTATGCTGTATTGTTTTTCTTCTTTTATAAATAATTTTTTTTCATCAATCCAAATCAATAATTAATATTGAACCTTTGCGTCTTCTGGGTGATGCCACTTCCTCCGTATATCATATGCTTTTCAGTTGACCTGGCTGCAGCTCTTTTTTTGCCTTTTCTTCCTTTATGTGCAGCAGGAAATTCTGCTCACGATCATAATCAGTCCAAATTTTGAAATTTTTATAAGGCACAGCCACGGTGGTGGTGGTTACCGTTGAGGTCTGTGGATTTTTAGCCGGCCTTAAAGATCTCTGGGTAGTTGTTGTGGTGCAAATTGATTTCTGTTTGGGATTTTTTATTATGGTTGTACTGGAAGTGGGATTTTCAATTTCAATTTCTTGGGGATCTTTAAAGGTTATAGTGCGTCGCCGTGTTTGGGTCAAAGCCAAATTGCGACTTAAACGTTTTGTATGCTCTTCTACAATTGTTATGCTCAAATCGTGCATGACCACAAATTAATATTGCAGCATAAAACTTTTTTTATATGTAAATATATATTTTATCGTTTTTTTTTTAATAAATTAAGCTTTTTGAACCACTTTAGTTTTTGTTTTAAATAATTTTATTATTAAATTATGTTGATTATTTACAGTCATTTAAATAATTTTTTTTTATTTTATTTGTTTTTGTTTTGCTGTTCAAATGCTAAATTAAAACAAAAAATAAATTTATTACGTAATTTTATTTTATTTTATACAAAAAATTCACCAAGAACTGGGATCAATATATATGTACATGTGCTCCATTTGGCTGCTTGTTTTGAACTAGTTAAATTCTGTTTAAATTCTAGTTCTTTTCAAGTTAAGTACACTGTTATTTGTTGTCTACAAGATAAACATTTCATAAAAGCGTTTATTTAAGAGTTTATCAATCTGAAGATCTAAACAAATCATAAATAACAGCGTCTTTGCTGTACGACTGTCAGTCGCAATAGAGAAAATAATTTTTATGTGTTTTATGTGTTCTGAATATTATCTAAAACGATTTGAATTAAAAAAAATCTGTCTTTGAATTTCTGCTTTAAGCGACTGCTAAGCACGTGATTAATTATAAAAAAAGAGCCAGCCAGAAATAACTTGATTTTGGACAGTTTTATTGTTAACAGATTTTTTATATTAAATTTATTTTGCATATTTATGTCTTTGTTCCAAAATTTATTCTGTCTGAAACTGAAATAGATTTATTTAATTTTTTTAAGAGGATTATGATCATACAAATATGGTTTGATTTTTCTTAAAAGCTATTTTTTATAGCTTGAGCCAAATAGACAACTAATTTTGTCGCATTATCTATTAGTAAGAGCTTTGGCATATTAAAAACATCTGTCAGATATTATGATTCGTGTATTTAACGTTTGAGAGCCTTTGTGTCTCCCACATTTTATTTGTCGCATATTTAGTGGTTTTTTTTCAATAAAAGTTCTAATAATTTTATTAACCATATCGAATATTTATGTCTGTGATGCAAAACAAAATAGTGTTATTAAACAAATTTGAGCAGCTACAATTATTAACTTTGGCATACAAGCAAAAATTCAAAGCGAATGAGAAAAAAAATACGCTTAGGAAAATAACAAACAATATGAAGGGCTTAATATAAAAATACTCTTATTAACTACTTTTTCTGAATAAATAAAATAAAACGAAACCACAAAAGTTATTTGTGACTGATTAAAATAACTAACTAAGCAGTAAAAAAAAAAAATATATATATATATAAATTTTAAATAGCGCCAACTTTGGCTTTGGCATGAGCTACATTTCAGCTGGCATTTAAATTGATATGCTATAATAGTTTTTTTTTATATATCAAACTGTACCACAATGTCTTCTAGATCGTTCTACAACATGTATTGAAAAACAGCAATGACGCTAAAGTTCGTATTGCTCTGTAAGCCAAATAAACTTTTGAGTTAACAAGTGGCCTGCTTGAGCTATTAGGTTGCCTAGACACCTTCATATTGTATTGATATGCTCACAAAAGTAGTCCAACTTTACCGTAGCTACAACTTTGTCAAAGATTGTTAGCGAAAAATCCGGAGTCCCTGGAAGTTATTCTGAAAGAAGTGACAAACAAATTTTTTTTTTGCTGTGGCCAGGAACGCAACATAGTCTGACACTATATTTGTCCATAAGCAAGTTGAGGGCTTTTCTACAGTCACTAACAAGTTTCGATTTGACATTGCGTCCCTTCAAAGTTATTAGCGCTGTCTGGCTGTCAACGTAAAAGGTTTCTTTCTCACCTTCAGCTACATTCCTGAGGATGGCCAAGATCTCAGCTTGGAAAACGCTGCATTCTACGAATGTTCGTTCCCAGGACATAGACACCCTCCCCCTTTTTTTTTGACCCACACACACAATAAAAGATATGTATGGATAGAAATTAAAAAAAAATCTAAAATATAAAATTTCCAAAATTTACAACGAATATAGAGCGGAAATGTTATGAAAAAAAATATGTTAAGCGCAGCAGTGGTGATTCATTCATAATTCGCTGTATAGCCCTTTTAGTGGTTAAAAATAAAAAAAGTCATGTACATACGAGTATGTATATGGGCGTTTCCATGTATAACGGCCTAACAAAATATTTGCTTATTTTCAATTACTTAATTTACTGCATATGAGGGTATATATACCGAAAATTTTCGTTCTCTTCTTAACTCGTTTTAATGAAGGCAATAAAAGATTTAAAAAAATTTAAGTTTCGTTACATTTTTGAATATTTTTTTTTTCAAATTTTTGTTTCTTTTATTATTTTCTGCTTTAAGTTATTAATATAATTAAAATTAAAAAATAAACTGCCCTGCACAACATATTGTAAAAGCCACAATTTAGTACAAACTGAAATTTGTTAAGTCTTATCCGCCACAAACTTTTTATGGTTGATGTAAGCAAAAATCGTTATCGGCTTCTAAACTTAGAACATTGTAAAGAATGTAACATTATTAATTTTCCTTTTCGTAGGTATTAAAAAGAAAAAAAATTTGAGGATTACTTCTAACAATGGAAACACCCATACATTTTGTTTTTAATTAATATGCAAAACACATCAAATTTGTAAACATGATATATTAATTTTAATTGCTGAGACAACGAAATTCTAAAAACTCTTATCTAGAAAGTTAATCGTCTGAATGAATTGTTAACTGTTCCTTCAGACACATTAATTTTAAATTTATGATATAACCAAACACACGCTAGTTAATCGAGTGTTTTTCCTCAGATAAGCAGGCAGAAACTATTGATTGTATATTTACAAATGTAGACTAAATATAAAACTTTAGATTAAAACATAAAATTATACATATATGACACGTTTGGACAAATAATATTTTGGATAAAAAAAAGTCGAATTTTCGATTTGATAATGAAGAAGACTTTAAAACTTGCTTTTTTGGGGTAAATTAGGGAGGTATTCTGTTGGTGAGCCTTGTATTATTTTTCTATAATAATGTCATTATAATAAAATACTTCCTATGAAGCATTGGATTTGAAAACACTTTTTGCAAATAGCCCACTGATATCCATCAACTCTGCAAACTTTGATAGAAGCTTAAAGTTATATAAAAAATTAATTTTAATTACTTCTCCACCAAAAGATTCATCTTTAAAATTCAATAAACTCTATCAAGCACATTAGTATTAGTTACAGTGAAAAAGAAATCTTTCTTCATTAAAGGAACTTTGTTGCTGCAACTGTATGGAGCCAATTATTTTTAAAAATTATAGGTCGATTTATTGAATAAATATAAATAAAGTATTAAATTTATTTATATTATTTTAATTCAGTGACTTATGTCACTTACCAAATAAACAAATTAGAGGTCTTTTATATCAAGATGATTTAAATGCTAGTGTAAACCATAAAAAATATTTCCCGGTTTTTGTTTTTGTAATAAATAGCGTATTATGTATTAAATTAAAAACTTGTCATTATATTTCAAGAAAAACATGACATCGACAAGATCTAGTGGCGTTAGCAAACCAACATCATAAGCAAAATAGCACCTCTCAAAGTGTTTTAGTTATTTAAAATACTCGTAAGTATTGCATATTTGTTAATCCAATTCATATATTTTTCAAAAGCATTTATTAATAATGATCTTTGGTAAAAATTATATACTTTTCTTGAAATCAGACGTGCCCTTATTGCATTCTATGAACTAATTTAATATTTTTAAATTTTCTGGAAGTTTACATTTTTTTTCACTATAAAAGCAATTTGTTGACCATTAATACGTGTTTGACATTTCAAGTGACATTATACAAAAGTAGTAGTATAGGGAAATTATTAAAAAAGTAATTAATAGGAATAACCGGAGATATGACTCATTTCGTTTGAACACGCTCAGAAAATTTATTATGTGCTTTTAAATATATTTAAAATTTTCAAAGATTTCTTTTAATTATTAATTTAGGCAATTATAGTAAAATAGTTTTCTACAAAATCATGGAAAATTTTAAAAAATTATAAATATCAGCTAAATAACAAAGAAAGCCCCGGTCAAGGATAAGAATTTAAAAATTCAAATAAAAAAAATTTTCTGAATCAAAAGAAAGAAATAAAATAAATGATAAACTTTTTTTTTTTTTTGTTAACGCACTAATAGTCGCCAAATAATTTGCGAATGTAGCAATGGTAAAGTAAGAAATGAAAACACATGTTGATGATTGAGTTCCTGTTTTAACTTTGTTATTTGTTGGGCTTCTCATTTGTTTAAATGAAACAATAAGAGATAATCTGGCTTATTCATAAAAAATATTTTAGGTTTATTACAGGTTTATTTGACAAATTTCCCATAGAAATATTTCAAATAAGCGCTTAATAAACCTGAAATATTTTTTATGAATAAGCCAGATTATCTCTTATTGTTCTAAGAAATTTTTGGGTAAAGGTGCCTTGATGATCTGCTTTAGCAACAGTGAAATGCTCAAAGGATCCAGCTAAACCCCTTAATAATCAATTTCAATGTATATATTTTGAATACAAAAAAAAATATTTTACTGAATAAGTAAAGTAATAATTTGGGATTATTAGTGCGTTAACAAAAATTTTAAACTTAAATTCTAACAATTCCCATAAAAAACACTAATTAAAATAAAAGTTATTATTTAGAATTTTAGTGCAGTTATAAGAAAAAATCAAACATCTTTGAACATAGTTCTCAATTTTAAGTGTTACAAACTACAGACAGTGGAAACCTATTACTATTACTGGCTGTTACCTTCCTAAAAAAGGGATAGTGATAAAAATCACAGGTGGTGAAGGAAGAGAGAGAGAGAGAGGAAAGCTTCATTATTTTTAAAACTCTGCTTTTTTGCACGTTTCAAATAATGCAGGGTTGCAGCGCCTCTGGTGTCAATGAGGCGTATTAAATCTTTGAAGCTGTGCTTAGTAGCAATTTTATTGGTTATACAGAAGAAAAAGGGCGTTCTGATATTACATTAGGATTAGTATCCGCTAAAGCTGGTATAGTTCAGTGACCAGTGCCTATGCCTTCATCACTTGAAATTTCCTACAAAAACTAATACAAATGTAATCTAATGCAAATAGGAAAATGCGTGGTATTGTTATTTAATGACTTTTGAAGACCATAAAGTTTCAAATGCATGGCTTTTTAATATTTAGACCTTTTATAGCTATGCTATTTATGTCACCACACAGGAGCTAGAACGTGATCTTTGTAACAAAAATAATCGGCACTTGTACAGTTATAAATTTATTTTTGTTTTGATTGCTTTGTACTTAAAACCAGACGACGAAAATAAACGAAACAAATTGTTTTAATATATAATTTGATTGCATTGTTATTTAACACATTAAGTTTGTTTCATATACATAGCTAAGCAGCAAAGCTATAACCGGATATCCTAAGATACTTCTCTTCTTTTTTTTCTATTTGTTTCTATTAAAATTTTTATAAAAGCATCAGTAGTACAGAATAGTTATGGCCACTGTGCAGGGCTAGAGCAACAGAGCAACAAATCTGCTCTCATACGAAAAGTTTCCATGGTGCATAATTTTATTTATTCGCTATTTCCTAGCAAAATGTGCGCAACTCGTCAGACATTATATTTCACTATAAATTGGCGTTTTTGTGGGATCTCTCATTAAGTATTTCTCTTATTCATATGTAAATAAAATAAATAAATTCAAAGAGTGTGAGATATTAGTCACAAATTGCTCGCGGGGAATGTTTAATGTGGCATGAGCTGTTTGACATATAGCGCCATGCATGTTCAAACTACACATCTTTGGTCATCTAATACTAGCCGCTATCACCTGCCAAAGTGAAGAAATCCCTATAGGCCATTAAACTGAATTTGGGGAAAAATGTGGTTTTCAAAAACTTTTTTTATAATCTTAAAATCTGCTCAAACATTAGCGAAATCTGAACTGAAATCTAAACAATGACAATCGAGATAATAAAAAATTAAAATGGAAAAATCCGGTAAAAATAAAAAAATAAACATTCAAATAAGTAGATACTAAAAAGCTTAATCACCGGTTATAAGTATTTCATAAAAACTCTGCCTGAACGCCTATTTATGCAAGGCGATACTCTAATTTGTTATAAAATTAATTTACTGTTCGAGTTAAGGTTGTCAAAAATTTTAAATTTTTGCTAAGCTTCTTTACAGTTTGTTTGAAAAAAATCATTTTTATATCCATCATAAAGCGGCCATAAATAGAGCCTCATCTGAAAGAATTTAATTTTTTTTTTCTTAAATATAAACAGAAATAATTGGGATTAGGAATTTATACTTAAGTGTATCTGATTAGATAAGCAATATTTTTATGCCTTAAAGCTTAAAATAAATCAAAAAAGCTTTGTCCTAAAAATGTTTATCGTGTTAAAATAAACTATAATCTTTATTAAAAGAAAAAAGGTCTTTAAAATTCATTCAACAGAAACTTGAAGGGAAAACACCATCATCATGACTCTAATATATTTCAAGATGCTACTGGTATACATACATACTCGTATATAAAAAAAAGAAAAGAAAAATTAAATATAAAAAAAACAAAAAATAATAAATATTCTGAAGAAGTTAACCGAAGGTTGACGAAATATCGAACTAATAAATTAAAATATAAACAGACCTACAGCTCAAAAAAATAAATTAATTGAATAAAAAAAAATATTTGTTATTTTTTTTTTGTTACAAAAGTTACATAGTATTTCAATAATCTGCCAGGTTCCTTGAATTAATTTGTTGTTATATAGATAAATATTTGTTTATATTACCGTCATATCGTTTTTGGTATTAATTAATTAAATAAATCAGTTCATCCATCTGTTTAATAAGACAGCACAATCAATATAAATATTTAGTGATTTTTGAATTTTTAATTTGAAACCAGTTTTAATTCTGTCCCTATTGTTTGATATTTACATTTGTTATTGTTTACAAATGAACTTAATTATTAAGGTTTATATTTTTTTAAAATTTCATGGCGTTTTTGAGGCTGTCTTGATAATAACATGAACAAGACATGATTTAAAAAACGTTTCAGGTATATTGGAAGTAATAAGTAATTAAAAATATTTCAAAACTGCCATTTAACTGTTCTTAAAACGATATTCTGGCAAATGTTAAGGGGCAAAAGGTTGAAAAAATAAAGAAAAAGTTATGGGTGTATGCTTTTCAACTGCTGCCATTGCTGGATATATTAATCTAGAGAGCTATTCCGTATCTAGTGCGTTTTAACTTGCAACTGTTTGCAATGAAACTATTTTGCCAATAATGGTGAGCAATAATAAGAGTATATTTTTCTGTTCTTGTGCGGTCTTCCAAATAATTTTAAATATATTCTTATCTTCTGTGGACCAAAATAAGAAGGTAAAAACCAAATAAAAAGGGTTTTTAAATTGGAAGTTTTAATTGAATTTTTAGTTTCTAATAGCCAATTTCACCAACGTATTTAAACATCAGTTCATATTTAAAAGTAATTTTTCCATATAAAAATTAATGAAAATCAATGGTGGCTATTCTGGAAAACGCGTCGAAGAAGTGAAACTTTATAGTAAAACAAAAACAAATTTTCAAAAATTGTTTTTGTTTGCCATTCATTTCTGAAATAAAATAAACGTGAGAATTTCAATGCGTTTCTCTCTCCTTTAAAAACTGTTAATTTTGTATGAGAAACAAAAACAAATTTTATACATTCACACAGTTTTGTTTTTCTTTTCCATGTACATTTCAACAAGTCGACGCTTATTCCAGAATAGACACCAATATTTAAATATGAATTGAATTTAAATAGAGTTGGTGGAATTGGCCCTAAGTGCTTCAAATAAATATAATTGAAGTAATTATTTTTTTTAAATGTCAACACGGCAGGAGCAAATTTAAAAATAAGCTTAAAAATTACTTTTAATTTTTACATTTTAAAAGGCCAAAGATTATTTTATTTTTAGATTATTTTATTATATACTCTTGCAAGAAGTGTGAGAATATTTTGATTTAACATTAAATTTTAGCTAAGCTTTGCTTTCGTTTTCTTTAATTCCATTTGGGGTCAAAGGTCAGTACAGTAAAATAAAAGTAGAATTTTAATACAAATGCTTAAAAAATTTGCTTAATATTTGTAACAGCAATATAATTTAGCAAAACAAAACGCTCTTATGATAATAATAATTTTTTATGTATGAATGTTTGTTTAAGTATATTTTAAGTATTAATTAATGTCATATAAAAGAAATTTTATTTATTTTGATTTGATCATTTGCGAAGGTCTGGCATATTTAAATGCTGGCAGTGCTAATTTGGCGTTTGAAATTTTATTTCTCTACAGAATTAAAAAAAAATACGTCCTTTGCCTTTATGGAATGAGGCTTATCTAGTCTTTAATATTTATAAAGGCCTCTTGGCACCAGAGTTGCCAGATTTTTTTCCGCCCTATTGATTTTAAAAATCTCCATAAGTTGCCAAAATTAATTTTATGTAATTATTCTTTATATATTCTTAGTAAAAGTATTGTTTTAATATACATGATAGTTTTTTTAATATAATTTTTTTTAAATAATCCAATAAAAAATGAGCAGAAATCGCAAAAAGCAGAAATAAATTGCCAAAAATTATAGCCTGTAAATTTTTCTCATTCAAATTCAAAACGCATTAATAAATATAATAAGTATAAGGAAAATCATCAATATCAAATTGTCTCAACTTGCTGCAGATAAGTTTGGATAGCATTTATTTTTGAAACTACTGCTGCAACAAACTAATTTTCTTGACTTACAAAATTTTTGAACTTCAATTTTGTTTAAAAAACAGCCATTAAAATCGTCAACAAAATTTATTTATCGCCAGAAAAATTGCCATGCCGCTAAATCAAAAATTAAGACGCCAACCGAGTTGAAAAATCGCCACGTTTAGCGAGAAATTACCATATCTGATAACTCTGCCCAGCACCTTCAGTGTTATGGGTCAGAATAAAGTCTACAACTTCAGAAAAAACGCTCCCAAATTAATAAAGCCCATATTAACATCATCAACAGTAACTTCAAATGCTCTTTAATTTTTGTTTTATTTTCTTCGTTTGTGCTTATTTTTGCTTGTAGTTATGTTTACAAAATGTATGAAATTTATTGAAAGTATGGCAAGATTTTTGAGAGAATGAGTACTTATATGTGAGAGCATAAGAAAAAACGCTCTCAAAATAAAATAGACTCTATTTCAAGACTGCTTTCTGCGGCTGTTTTTTGTGCCAATTTGTATGGAAAATATGTTTAGGCCGGTATTCTGTTTAATCATTAAGTACAAATTTCATACTTATGCATTAAACACATTCACCACATTAGGCTACCGACTACAAAATGTCAAGGATAGAATAGACATGTTTATATGAGAGTGATTCTTTTGAACACAGCAAGGCAATAGGGCGACAGGTTGTTGTCTATGCTCATTTTGTCGTTGTAGTCCAATTAAACTAATTTCTAATTCTTTGGCTACAATGAGAAAATTCAGTATTGCCAGTATAATACAAAATATTGAATGAATGATATCGTACAATTTTTTCATATTATTTAACAGAAACAATACATAAAAATTGATGTAAAACATAAATTGATTCATTTTTATACTTTTACGTCATATAAGTACATTTTGAAAGAGTAATTAAAATTTTATAAATGCGAAATATTTGAAGGTGTCAATACTGAACTATGTATTTATACTTAAATAAGAGGTGCTGATGGTGCTGCTGCCGTCTCCAAAATAATAAAATAATTAAGTAGCTGGCTACGAAGCATTTGAAGTCGTGTGTTCGTGTAGCCTGCTGTGGCGAATGTATTTAATGCATTATTCGGAATTGATGTTAAAGACTCTCTTACAAGGATATAGCATCGATTTTAATAATTTCGTGGGATAAGCAGCAAATCTGGTCTACAAACATTGCTAGACTAACTTTCCTATGCAAGTGAATAATAAAATGTGAAAATTAGTATAAAAAAGGTAAAATATATTCTTGTCCCCAGCAAAACTATTCCAAGGACCAGGAAACTAAGACCAAACAAAACTATAACAATTGATCGAGGGAAGCATCATAGGAAATAAGAAGTCGTATATATAAATGGCGCCAGACGAATTTTTCAAATACACCAAGACATTAATCTAGTGATAAAGTCATGATTTAGAAAATGCTACGTTTGGATCGTTCTATTATATGCCGTAAGGACAACTGAAACAAATGATGAGAAAAGATAGGAAGCTGTTCAAAAGCGACGCGTCATACATTGAAGATATTGTGTAGTGATCGTATCCAAAAACCCTAAAGTATTAAGGAGAATGAACCTGAATTGGCAATTATCTAAAATATATATATACCCTTGGATATCTGAGAAGATAAGTTTTTAATTAGTTAGCCAATATTCTTAAAATTGCTGTTGCAGTTATTCGAAATTTTTTAAGCCTTAATAAAATATTTTTTTTAATATTTGTTTATATGTTTCATATAAATTAAATATACTTTAAAGGAAGGACTGAAAAGTGTCGAAAAGTTTATAAGCTGAGGACTCTGGAATTTATAAATTAGCCTTCTGCTAGCTTTTTGTTTTTCAAAATCAAATACAAATTTTGAACGCCTGCTTCCAAAGGTCAGATAGTCGTTTCTACTAAAAAATTTTAATAAAAATCATTAAAAAAAAATTTTTTCTTTCATAAAAATTTTCTACTAAAATATAATGTCTGGTTTGGTGGCTTCAATTCGAAAATTAAAAAAACTTTGACCTCCTTATGAAAAAAAAAATTATTTGAGTTTAAAATTTTTAATGCAAATTCCAAATTATTATTTTATTTATTCAGTTAAATATTTTTTTATTAAAAATACATTGAAATTGTTATTAAAAATATATTGAAATTGATTATTTAGGGCTAAAGCTCGATTCCCTGATGATCTGCATTAGCAACTGTGAAATGCGCATTGGATCCAGCTGAACCTTTCAATAATCAATTTCAATGTAATTTTAATAAAAAAATATTTTTCTGAATGATTTGGGTTAAATACATTAAAATTACATTATAACAATTCCCAAAAAAAAACACTAATTAAAATAATTTGAGTTTAAAGTGTACGTTAAAAAAATTATGACTTAAGCCCACTTGAATTACAAATTCATTTTTTTACAGAAGTAAATGTTTTTATTTTTAGTATAAACTCTCAAAAGTAAATTTTAGTTTTTAAGCAAGCCTAGAACTGTATTTGTTTATATATAAAAAAATATATTGAATACCAAATATTATTGGTATATATTTATGTAGGTATGTACATACATACGTATATACTCATATATGATTTCTGTAGGTTCAAAACAAATAAATTGTGGACTTATCATTGTAAAAATTAACTTTTACGTATTTCGTAAATAATAAAATAAGGATTAAAGGCTATTTTCATTTAAAACAAATACAACGCAATTTTGCTCAATATTGTTTTTAAATAATTAAATATTTTAAATATTTATATAAGTATATTATAATAAAATATTTTATAGCTTTTTCCTACTTGTATTAATTTATTTTCTACACATGTAAAATTTTTAAGGTAAGCACATATTTTTTTCAAAGTTCTTTGAACTATTTAAATAATAAATTATGTGGATTTAATTCAATTAAATGCTAAAACGTTTTCTTTCATTAAAGCTTTTAGTTCAGTAATTTTTGTACATTAAATTTTTTAAGCGTTAGATTTCGGTTGGAATTTTACATAAAATATTATAATTTCAGCAGTGCTGCTGATTTTCTTTTTTAAATAATTTAGATTATATTTTTATATTAATTATTTTCTTATTTCAAAACTTTCACTGCACTCGGTTCATAAAGAACTAAACTGATTTCTTGCATTTCCTTGTTATTTAAACCAAGTTTTTCTTAACATTTGAAAATTAAACCAACAAATACTGAAACACACACCTTGAAGCTTAAAAGGAAAACACTTTAAGAACTTTCACTTTGACAACGTAAATATCCGTGTGCTGTCGTTTACCATTTAGACAATCATTCGTTTTGTTTCGCATATTTGCGCATTTAAATTTTTGAAGTGCAACAAACATATCCTTGGAAGTTTTAAAGGCGCACGTGTACAAAATGTATTTTTAACGGTTAAGCAAAAATTTTGAATTTCTTTACTTTAGTTTAAAAAGCATTGCCATCATTTTCTTCTTTACATATTCACTGAATAAAATTTGCTTTGCCGCTTGTTAAACATTTTCTTTTTTTTTTAATTTTTCTCAGGGCCGCACTAATTTGACAACTATTCGTTTAAGCGAGCGCCCAACAACTGATTATTGTTATTCAATAAAATTATTTAGCAAACAGGTGTTAAAAGGTGGAGAGATCTAAAGAAAAAAATAAATAAAGCTTTTTTAAGTCTTCTTCTTTTCATATTTCTTGGTCGTGTAGAGTTTTATGTGATAACAGTAAAATATACTGTTAAATATGATACATTAACAGTTGCATGTTAAGCAAAAGCTTTTGTTTATTTTATGTGGTGTTACCTACTGTTAATTAAACTTTTAGTTTTTTTTGTTTAATTCAAAAGTTTTGCAATGAAAAATTCATTATTCAGCAAAAATTCTCTTACCATATGAACAAAAAATTAAATTAGAAAAAAATTAAAACACTTTAGAAAAGGCTACAAAGAATTAATTCAAGTTTTGTGTAATATTTATAAATTTTAATTTCAAATTTTTGTTTTATAAAGCTACAAAATAATGAGATTACATGATACATTTTTGCTAGCCACCAGTAATAACAAATAAAAAAGAAAATAATTTTCAGCCCAAAACAAGGATTTTTGTCAAGGAAGCTTCTTTGTTCTGGTGGAAAAGATTTTGTAGTTGGCCCAATGGACCCAATAATGTGTGGCATAATATTTGCCATGCGCTCTTTTATACCTTTGAAGGTAGTTACTGTGGATTCCCAGTAGAAAAAAGCTTTATAGCAACTCACTAAGATGCTGAAATTTGGATTATATAAGGTTGCCATTGAAAGGAGTTTTTGTTTGATTCATGTTCATTGAAGCCGAAGTCATGCTTATGATGTTGAGTAAGCCTGAGAGCAAATTACGGTATTCGAATGGAACAAGATGTCATAAAATTTTAATGGTGTTTGTATGGAAATTTCGATAGATATCGAATGCCGTAATCTGCCTCCTGATTTTTTGTATGTTCTTTTTTTTTTTGCTTTTCCTACATTTCTTTTAGATAAATATATTTTTTATTAAAACAAATCTAATAATTTATGTCATTGATTTCATTTTAATAAAAAATCAAGACGTATCGTAAGCATTTGCGAAAACTACAACTGATCTTCAATTTTACATAAGTGGAAAAAGTTTTTAATTGTTAATACCCCCTTCCTGAAAAGTCAAAAATATACACATAATGATAGAGAAGGAGGTAGAGAAAAAATAGTTCCTGAATAATTATTTAAAAATTTTTTTTTCATTGTGTTATATTGAAAAAAGGTCGTCATCTCTTTATTGATTAGCAAACCACGTGAGCCCCCTGTTTGGATTGCCATTTGGTATCTGTTATATCAAGCCATAACGACCAAAAAAGCTTTACCAACACATTTCCTGGACCCCTTTTTTTATGAAACTCGATTACTAACGATCGCAAATGATCGATTTTGTAAAAAAATTAAGTTCGAAAATTATGTCGCCTAAGCTTTTTTTTTGGCGATTAAGGCACGATATTGTGGTGGATTTACATTGCATTCACGCATATAAAAAGATTCAAAAACTCGTCTTTATTTCAGCCGCAACAACGCCAAACACTCCTGCAAAATTATTACATGATTGATGTTGTGGTAGACTGTGAACAAACGTGGCAGCCATCGTGCGAGCACTTTTCTCATATCCAGGTGATCATTCGAAATGGAAACCACTGACCGATGTGAGGTGCCAGTAAATTCATTAATCTTACAAAGTGTTGTTTAACAAAAAAAAAAAAAAAAATAAAAACCAAAAATTCCAAATAAATTAAAGACTTTTTGTCAAATAAATATGCAACCTTATTTCTTATTAATAAAAAGTATTTTTTTATATTAGCTTGTTCCATTATATCCTTGTTAGAGGAAACCTTTCTTTCAAATTTTTTTAAAAGGAAATCGAACATGTTAAAAAATCATCTTCTTAACGTTTTAAATAACATTTACTAAAAGTGTGATTAAATACAAAATTAACCCTTAAGCCCGCTTGAAGATTTAACTCATTGCTGGTGGTTAAGTTAAAAATCAAAGTTTATTGTATTCAGAAGCTTTTAGCCAAATTTAAAGGTAACAATTTCTGTAAAACCTTGAAGCCCTTATTTCCCCATATAAGATATAAAAAGAGGCATACAAAGAAAATTTGTGTTCTACAGTTTCAAATTAAAATGTTCCTTTTATTATGTTATACAAATGTAAATATAATTGCACAATTTGTTTAAGTTTATATTTGTAAAGATTTCAAACAAAACTTCTTCATACACAAACAAATTATTTGTAAAATATCTTTGTTTTGACATATTTTTTTTAACTTGTATTTTAAAATTTAACGTTAAAAAATACTACCATCCTTGTCGGGAATAAGAGGCGAACATTTTGTTCCTATGAACCAAAAATGATGAACAAAATTATAAAATACTATACTGACAAAACAACAACGAAAAATTGACGATTAAACTCAACTCATTTCACGTGAACTTTCATTCCCGATAAGGGGGTGGTCAAGGCAAGTACATACATATATCTTTTTTTTCACAATGTCAACTAATCCTCAAATTTTAGTTAAGGTCACAAATATTTCAATTAATTTTAAGTAATTGGCCTTCACTCTCTAAAAATATGTTAAACTTAATTTTTTTTCCTTCTCTCCTCCCCATGCTTCTCTCATTCACTCTCTCTATTATGCACTCACTGTCTTTCGGTTCTAACTTACACTTGTGTGAATTCCATTGTTAGATATTTTGTTAATAGCAAAGGGATTTCAACTAAAAGCCTTTTAAATATTTTAAACTTTTTCCTTTTATTTTAACTTATTTTATGTGTGTGTGTGTGTAACTAGACACAAGTAAGGGCCAACAAAGTTCAAGTTGCAAAAGTTCATTGAAAACCTCATGTTTTCGACCATGAACAAGTTGTAAGTTTATTGAACGATTTTTATTGTAAAAGGTCAGTTAATTATAGATGGAATAGATAGACAGACCGTCTGACTAATGGATAGCACAGGATTTCAATTTCATAAGTAGCGCAATTAGTTTGTTTGAGTGTTATAAATAATAAGCAATTGCTTTGCAAAACAATCATAAAAGAAGTCAATAAGGCAATAAGAAAAATAAATTATTTACAAGTATGCATGTTTGTGTGTATAAACAAATGGTTAGTGAGTATATGTATTTCTGAGAATTGATATTTCAGTGTAGTGTTGTTTTTGCTTGAAATACTAAGAATTGTAAAATTTCATGATTCAACAATGGTAGTGTCAGACTAAAAAGAGGTGGCAGGGATAACGAGAGAGTTGGTATAATTATTATTTTTTTAATAAAGAGAAGCAACACTCAGGCAATGAATGCCTACTATTATTACTAGGTGTTACCTTCTTTAGGGAAGGGATAGTGATAGAGAAGACAGGTGGTGAGGGAAGAGAATGAGAAAAGCTTCATTCTTTTGCAACTCTGCATTTTGCACGTCTTTAATAATGCACTGTTGTAGCGCCTGTGGTGTTGAATGAGGTGATTGGTAGTCATTATTTTACTTAGCCAATGATTCTGCTACACAACGAAGGAGGGCGGTTTGATGTTACATTAGGATTAGTGTCTGCTAAAGTCGGTATAATTTAGTGGCCAGTGACTATGCCTTCATCACATGATGAACTTTCCTACAACAACTGATACAAATGCGTGGTGTTGTTATTTGATGACTGTCTGATACTGGGCTCGAACCCAGGACCTTCGTTTTCGTAGTCACAGCTCGCTCTACAGACTTGAATCAGTTTTGTCAAACAGTTATTCGGTAATAAAATAATTTTTTATTTATTTTTTTTTCATGAAATCTAATAATCAAAAATGTGTGTTTTTTATATTCCTTAATTCAGATTCAACGTCACAAGATCTGGGCATGTTGTTTTCTTTGCTACTTTTGCCGCCATATTGGATAAACATAATTTTTTTAATACATATCTTTAAATATTTCTTTTAGACCGCTAACGAATTTTATAAATGTATCCTTAACATTTATTTATGTGGTTGCAAATGTTAAAAAATTTCAGTTTTAGTATTTTTGAACTATTTTGTTTAAAAGGATTTAATACAACTATTTCGAACTTATCAGGTTCTTTTTTAAAAAATAATATTTCAAAATTCTACATCACGTTTTAAATAAAAATGTTTTAGAATCTTGTTGTGTATTAAATCTACTATGCTCCCTTTGAGATATTATTTTTGGTCTCTTTGAAAGGTCTAATGGTTCTAGATCTAAAGGGGCTATAGTTAGAAGACTGTCTCTTACTACCAGGCGTCTTAGGAAAAATAAAAGAATCGTCAAATATAAAATAAACTCTCGATTTAAATGATTTAAAAGTCCCTTTGGTAGTTTTAAGTGTTTTCTGCATACAAACATCTCTTTTTTCGTATATATAGCAATATACTGTTTTTATTATAAATTATTTGGCAACAATCTTTATTGGTGTCTTACGATTTTTCAGTACATTTAACTGTTTTTCCTTTTGATATTATTTGGTGCGATTAATATGAGATCCCATTGGTTTTGTTTGGCCTATTTACCTGGGATATATTATCGCATTGGTATACATAAGTAATAATCTCATAGAAGGCCTACCGATGGCATATTTAGTCCCAGTGTAAGATGTTTTCAAAACCCACTGAGACATATCTTATTGCTGAAGAATAACAATTTTTTTTTGAAAATTGTTTTTTTATTTTCACTTTTGAGTATCACGTCTAAACGAAAACATCATTTGAATTTGTTAATACCATTCCATATAGTGAAAGGGTTAAAATGTTGAAAAAATATTTTACATAAAAGTGCTTAACACGTCATATAACTAAAATGCTAAAGATGCTAAAGATTTCATGCATTCCTCTGCCGCTTTTCCATAAGGGCTGGAAGTTCAAACACCTTTTTTCCAATAGTTGCAAAAATCGTTATTATTGAAATGTTAACAAACAGTTGAATAACGTTTATGCATTGTGCAGAATAGATAAAACAAAATGCATAACTAAAGGTACAGTCATACTTGGGAAAAATGTGCCCAAAAACGAGTAACCACTTCATGCTAATAAAACACCTTTTGATTCAGAACAGGGTTGGCGAAATTGGTACAATTGTACTTTTTTTGGTACTATTCAATTTCGAATAGTACAATAGTACACCAATTGTTAATTTAGTACCTTTGAGGAATCTCTCCAGTTTCACACTGCATTTAATTTCAAACAATTATAAACAGCATTTTAAAAGTAAAATGCAACGAAAAAAAAATATGTGAACTCGTCCATTTGAAAATTGTCTTTCTCCTCCTAAATTCGGGCGCTAGAGCAAATGTTATTAATTTTTATATCCTAAATTTCAAGTTTAACAGGTGTAGCCAACTGACAAGCAAATTTGTAAAAACGACTCGGCAGCCGGAGTATAGATGTTTATTTTAAAATAAATACAAAAATATGAAATTGGAAATACAAATTTTTTTTACTACATTAAGTTCAAAACAATACAATTTTTGAAAATTGTTAGTACAATTTTAAAATTCTCAATGCAATCCCTGATTCAGACACTTATTATTGTCAAATAAACTATTTTATATTAGTATTTAGTTTTTACACATTTTGGGGCAAATTTTTGCTAAGTGTGACTGAACGTACCTTAAATAGAAAATTATTCATACGCCTTAGCTCACTTTGGCTGATTTATCAATAAAACATTACGTATACGTAATATAATTTTATTCAAATAAATTTATAGCATACTTCAAGGATTACATTACTTACCTTGCTGGTAAACTTATAGTCAAGTGCAAATACAAGATTTAGTTTTTTTTTCTTTTTTAACACAAGTAAAAATATTTCAGTATTTATTAAATTATTTTAATTTCTAATATTGATGTGATATATTTGGTATTCGTTTACTTTTATATATATTTTTTTTGCTTAAATGTATTTCGTTAATATCACTGCCGTTAAATTTTTGATCTTATAGCTACCGCTTACTTAAGCAAACTAAGCACATGTTGTTTTGTTGGTTGAAATTTTTTGTTTTATTGTATTTAGTTTGTTTTTACTTAAAAAACAAAATAAATTACAAAAAAGCCCACAATTACAAGTATTTTTACCAGTTATACTTTCTCTTGTTCCCTCTTTCACCTCCGACAAGTAGTGTGCCATGTCTAACATGGATAAGCTGCTGTTATGGAAATCAGCGCACAGTGGGTCTCTAGTGCCTGAAACTTTTTTTCAATCAAAAAATTTCAAATATATTATAATGCAGTTTTTGTAGAGAAATGTTTAGATATTAAAATGCAATATACAATATAAAAATGGTTTATAAGAAAATTGGAATTTTAGTTGAAAAATTTTAACAACTAAAACTGGAGAAAGGCTACTGAGCTTATTACTTATATTTTTACGAAATTTAAAAGTCCATATTTATGCATACTCGTATGTGCATATGATTTTCTGGATAATACTATTTGGCGAAATCCGCTAAAAGTTATTTAATACATATATTTTTTTTCAATGAAAGAAAATAATCGGGCCCTTTCTAAGCTGTTTTTACCCGACTGCGCGATGCAAAGAAGGGTATTCTTATTATCAGGCTTTGTATGTATGTATGTATGGATGTGTATATGTATGTGTGTTCCTTTGCGGCCTTATATAAACCGAAAGCGTGTACCGATTTTAAGGATTCTTACGTCAATCGGTTTGTGTTAATCCCAGAAGTGTCTCGAAAGATGTGACAGTAGTAAAAATTCAATATGGCAGCCAACAGACGCCATTTTGTAAAGACGAAAAAATAAAAAGTCGTCGTACTATATCAAAATGGGTATCATTCGACAGGTATTTTAAAATCATCTTTAGGTTTCTCTTATGATTTTTCATTTCGAATGACCGCAGTCGAGTTTTTTAATTACTACTTCTTAATCAAATGAAAGATAGGAAAGAGCGCTCCAAACAGTATTTGGAATGTCATGATATAGTAAAAGATAATTAATAAAGTTTTTTTTCGAAAGATAAAAAATAAAAAAAATTTTATTTTTATTTTGAACTAGCTGAACCTGGCAATCGTTGTCTTACTCTACAAAGTGGTCCTTTGTTAAATCAAAAACCAAAGAAAAACCAACGAATTACTGACTTGAACCTGTGTTTAAAATTTCAGAGATCAACCTGAGCTGAAATCGCCAGCATCTAGCCGAAAAATGGTATCACATCTTAGAAATTTAAACTACTGTTTTTTTACAAAGCGTAATATTCCGCTCAATTTTCCTAATTTTTTCCTACACATTCTTCTTCTCCAGACATTAACAAACAAAACCAAAAGGATTAATTTAAATATATTTAGATAGTTTGAATGGACGGTGGACATGTAGCCAATTTGAATGAATATGCTATGGGTCTCTGTTTATATCTTTTTAGTACTTGTTCTACGATACGTTAACTTTTATGCAAAAAAAAAAAAATTTGGACTGCATGAGCATTAGCCGGTTCAGATGACCCACTTTAAGGAAATGTGGCATATAAGTATATGTTTTTTATTTTATAAAGTGTGTGTAACAAAATTTATGGCTTCTGCTTGATTGCACGGCCCCTTAGGCGGTGCGTGAGACTGATTTTAATTAAACTCCATTTATTTAATTCGATCAACAAAATGCCACGGTGAGAGTTTAAAATGCTTAAGAATTATATTGTAATTATAATTAAATTGAATATTTCTTAAGCTTTAGTTCTTTATTTACATATATTATGTATGAACATAATTTTATATTTTTATTTCAATATTTCGTTAACCTGCGGTTCAGTTCTTCAATAAATTTTTTATTTTCTTTTTTTTTATTATTTAAACATATCAAAAGAGATCGAAAAATTAGATAAAAAAATAATAATTATAATTCTTACCCAAAAATGTATGCAGCTAACCCACTATGCACCGTGTAGTGAAAACTATGTCTGTGTATGTATGTGTGTGTGTGTTTTCTGTATTTCATAAAGGCACTTTTATATTGTTGGTGTTTAGGAAAAGGACTTATAAGTATTTTTTAAAAAAAATTTTTTTTTAATGAAAAGGCTTAGAAAAATAATTTTTCAATGTCAACTATTGGAATTTTCTCATACTTTTTTTGTGTGTTGAATAATTAAAACTGGGTTGTTTTTTTGAACTTAAAAATTTACTAACAATTTGATAAAATTACCTATTTTCTTTATTATCTGGATAAAGAATAAGTAATTTTTTAAACATAAACTTCTTTTATATAAGAAATTACTTATTTTTTTGCTTATTTCATTTTATAAAATTATTATACTTTTATAATTATCTTTGGTGTTACATGTAATTTGGGTTCTTCAGCATATAAATTTTAGACTTAATAAAAAACAGAAAAGAAATAAAATAACTTCGAACAGATATTAACTAATATTACTTAAGATTTTTTGTTTTTGATAAATGGCACTTGGCTTATTTTGTGCTTAGGCAACAAAGTATTTTGTATCAAGTTTTTCTTTTGTTTTTGCTTTCATTACTTTACTGTATTGTTCTTGTGTGTTTGACAAAGCAAATTTTCCTTAACAGTTTGTGTGTTTCCGAATTTTCATTGTCAGTGATGAAACAGAACTGAAATAAATGAAAAATTACCTACGAAAATTACTAGTTTTGTAAAAGTTGTTTTTCTTTGTTGCTTTTTTAAGCTTAATGTTTAAACATTGTTGTGAAACAGAAGGTACACGTGCATTTGATAGTACGAGTACAAAGAAGGGAAGGGACATTTGGATATCAATTAAAAAAAAGACGGCACGTTTTGTACCGAACTCGACATGTAATAGAGTAATAATATGTTTGGATAATACGAGCAAGAAAAATTTAAAGCCATTAAAATCTATTATTATAAAAGAAAGACACTTTCGCACTTCTATTTTCGGCTCAAATAACATAAGAAACTTGATAATAGAAATTACTTGATTAATCGAAGAATTTTAGTCATTGAAAATGAATACCTTAGCGTAATTGTTTGTATTTGCTGAG
Organism: Nowickia ferox; assembly: GCA_936439885.1. Classification (NCBI taxonomy): domain Eukaryota; kingdom Metazoa; phylum Arthropoda; class Insecta; order Diptera; family Tachinidae; genus Nowickia; species Nowickia ferox. The sequence goes on from OW387026.1 coordinate 8,143,008, forward strand.
CAATTAAGCACCTCAACGTAGCACTTACAATTTTAATATAATTTAAAATAATACAATATTAACTACATACTTTAAAGCTAATAACATTATATGTTTATAAAGCATATTTTGCTTTAGTTAAAAACTTTAACTTATTATCTAAAAAAAAAATCTAGCATTAGTATTAGTTGTTATTTTTTTAAACAATTTTATTAATAACTCTTTCAGTATTGTTATCCTTGTTTTAGTGGTGGTTGTCATTATATGGAAAGTCTGTGTTTCTCTTTTCCGTATTTAATTGTCCTTAAATTATAAATCGCAGCGCACTAGTCGTTGGTTACTCATTTGTCTGCATGCAATTTTTTATTAGTTTTATTTCCTCCTCTGTGGCTTATAGTTGAGTTGTTTTTCTACTAAATGTAGCCTTTCATTGTGATATGTTGGTATATATTTTAAATTTTTTTCTTCTAATTTTTTTGTGTGTTTTTACTGGTTTTCTTGTAGTTGGTATTTCACTCATGTTGACTTTTTTTGGTTGGCTTCATCTAAAAACAGTTTGTTGCAAAATTATTATACGTGTGCTTTTGTTTTGTTTTATTTTTTTGCATTTAATATACAACATTTTTACTTTATTAACCTTGTACATTTAGACAAGTTAATGCTTGTTGACTTAATGACACTAGTGACTTTCAAGAGGGCGCTAGATGTAGTTTTGTTAATGACCTGCGACATGGAGTAGTAAATATTGTCAGTTTTGTTTGGGTTTTTATGAAATATGAAATAAAATTTTTTTTAAATTTTGGTCCTTTTTCACAATGTATGATTAAGTGTTAACATGATTTTTAACTGGAAGTTATTCATACAAAACTCTCCTTTAAAGTCCTTGTTAGGTTTAAATTGTACATTGCAAAAAGGGCCGTTAAAGTAGTATAAAAAAAATTTAAAAATTATATATATTGATAATGAAGAGCTCTCACCTGTGCCTGAAGCAGGATTTGTTATATAATATATTATAATATTTAATACAAAGCAGCGATGAGAAATTTTCCAAGCTGAAATTCTAATATAGAACATAAAGGTGCAAAATATATAAAAAAAATCGCCAGCTATTTTGAAGAAAAAAAGGACACATGCTATTAAATAATTTTTCATCAATGCCAGATGGTCTGCTATTTTGGGAGGAATCACTAGAGATCAGTTTTTTTACAATAGTGGCGCTACTAATAGACCAGAACATATACATGCCAGCAAATTAAATATGCTTTATAAATGATTTCTATGGACGTGGTAGGGGAGGATGCGGTCAAATACCAAATATTGTCAGTTCAAATAATACAATAAAGCGAAAGCAAAAGTCTTCTTATAATTATTTATGTACGCTTCCTCTAGCAGCTCTCCTAGAATACATATATATGTGCGTATACTTGATGTACACTGGGTACCTAATTATACATTAAGTATACGCATAAGCAAATTACTCTAACAAGTAGAATATTCCCACACCTGGCCTCAATGCAACTATTTGAAAAACATATTAAATGCAATCGAATAATTAGAACACACTTCTATATGAAAACTGTTAGCAACAAAAACACACTCAGGCCAATCATGAATAAAATTCCGCTTGAAATTTCTCCCTTTTCCAATTATAATTTTTTTAATTTCACGCGGAATTTTATTCATGATTGCACTGAATATTGTATAATTAAACGATTAAACAACACATACGACGTTAATGCAAGCTTGTGACTTGAATAATATTTACTGAATTCACAACAATTTAACAAAAGTTTTAATTCATATATAAAAGCTAGACATTGAAAACCATATTAAGGAAAATCATTCCTTCAAGCAAAAGGTTCCAAATAACATTATGCTTTCCTTTCACAAGATGATCATATGATGGATGAATTGAAGTTTTCAATGGCAGTGCCTCCATATTCTATAGGAAATATTGTCATTGAAATCTAAGAGGCTTATGTAAAAGATTTGAGTTCTTTTATATAAGAAGAAATGATCAGCCCAGTTATTAATATTCGCTCGGAATTTATTTCTCACGGAAAATAGTTTTCTCCAGAAAACATTCCTCCAATCATAAATTCCTTGGGAAAAAAAGAGTAATACGTGGCATCACCGCAGTACGTAGCTCGTTGTTTTGCTTGTTTGTTGACATTTTGTTTTTTCCTTTTTTTTTTTTGAGTGAAAGAGTAAACAAAATTTTTAAAATTCACCAACTTTAAAAAATATATAAAAAAGTTTATAAATTATTTATTTGGGCATTACTTGTGTTTTTCCAAATAAAAGAATTATAAAATACAAGTTTATATACAAAATTTTTTTTAGTGTGTTTTTCTGTAAACTCCCTTCTGTTTTGCAAGGGAAAGATTTTTAGTGAAAAAAGCTAGTTTTCCCCGGGGAGTTTTTTTATTCCCGCATTTGGTAAAAACAGGGAAAAAGAAATTCATAATAGAAGAAAAGGGAAAATTGAAAAACTCGCGCGGAATTTTTGTACATAATTGAACTGGATATGTATAAGTTTATGTATAAAATCACGCATTCTGTATTTAAACTGCAGATTCAAATTCGTGCGCTACTATTGTTATAAAACCACAACGATAACGAAAGCAAAATGAAAAAAGCTTTAACACTATACTCCTTAATCTTACAACTTATCTATACAACTAGCCAACAAATTAAATCGTTTAAGTCTTTCGTACAACAGAGACACAATGATCCCAAAGAGTGTGGATGATATGAAATAAGTGCTTAAAGCGTTTTGAACGAGATGAAAGTAAATTTTTTATAATTTTTATGAATTTTTATTCAATATCCAATTAAATTTTGATTTTGAAATTTGGCCTGCTATCGAGTTATACAACTTATGCTCTAAGTTCTGTACCAATCAGGAATTAGTAATAGAAATACATACACTAGTATAGTGTAAAAACTTTGCAGATAAATTGTGTAAAGGGAACAGCTGCTGTCCTTTCCACAATTTTGTCCGAATATAATATAAATAATTGCTTTTATAAATAAAATATTCTATTGGAAATGACAAAAATTTAATTTACAAAAAAAGTCAACTATTTACTAAAAGTTTCTTTTTTAAGTCATGTGATTTGAAATCACCGTAATTTCACGAACAGGCCCGTATTATGCTTTTTTCCTAAAAAAATTATTTCATCAGCCTCCGCTTACATCTTGAAAGAATTCCTGTAAGAAATAGAAATTATATTAGTATTTTTCATTAATTTGAAGCAGTAAAATAATAAACAAAAAATAATTTTCATTTAAAAATAAAACAATATTACCTTTGTAATGATATTTTAATAGAAAAATACACTATCCATATTTGTAAGCTTTAATATTAGTTAAGTACCAAACAAAAAGAACTAAATAAAATAAATTTTCTTGCCAAAAATCATAAAATAAGAAAGTGCATTAAACAAACAAAAAAATAATAATCATAAAGAATTTCTCAGTCCGAAGTCGTGATCTCTAATAATTGAAAATTTTTTTCGTTTGAATAATGAGTTTGTTTTTTTTGAATTTTTATTGCTGTTAAATTTCAAAAATATCATTGACTAGACTGTGGCCTTTGGCTAAAACAGAATTTTTTTTTCGAAATCTCCTAAAAAGAATTGACACACAACACAAACAGTTGCTAAAGGACTGATATTATAGGAGTGAGATGATGTTTAACAACTTTTGTGGGTTATTGCTTTGTAACCAGTGGTGTTCAATTTAAGAGATTCGGGATAAGGGGCAGTGAGTTTGTATTTCTAATAATAATTCTTTGAATATTTTCAATATTAATTAACATTGATGTTATATGTAGCGTAATAAAAGTAATAATTTTTTAATATATAAAATTTTTAATATAATATTATGCAGCGTTATTTATACAAATAATGAAGGCTTTATAAAAGGTTTATAAAACTGATTTTGATACAAAAAATTTTCTTATCAGGCCTTTATAAAGCCTTAATAATTTAAATAAATAAGGCTGATAGAATTCAATTATACTTTAAGTTTATTTAGTTTCTAGATACAGCATATGGTTTGTTAATAAATATATGGCTGTAAAGCATTCATCACGCTGAAGAGTATTTGGCAAAGATCGATCAGTGATGAGAGGTCAGAGATTAAGCATGACTGATTTCTTGATCCCCAAAATTTCATACTATTATTAGCCGCTATCCTAGAGCTTAGCAGCTCCATGCTTTCTTCCCAAATGCGTAGACAGGACGGAGAAATAATCGGAGAGAATTGTTCAGAATATACTGCTCAGCTGTGCAAGGAACACAACTTTGACAAACGACAACGTTTCGGCCAAAAATATGGGTCTCAAAATGAAAAAACACACAATCAGCGGAAAACATGTATTTGCAACTCTCTTCATGCGACGAATAAATATACTTATGATGGGATTTTTTAGCGACGAACTTGTGATGTTGTGCAAAATTCATTGCTTATTTCAATTGTTTTCTTTACGTTAATTGAAAAAATGATGACACATGAATCAATATTGCGATTCTAGCATTTTCACTGCTAGATTCAGCATATTCTCTCGTAAAAAAGGATTCCTTTTTCAAAAATTTGCTAAAAACCAATGTTGATTTAAAATGTGGGATTATATAGGGTGTCTCAAAATTATCGCAAAATTTTAATTTGTCGCAATCCTAAAAAATAAACAATTCAACAGCTGACAGTTTAGTGTTAGTAAAACTACATTACAGGCCATTTGCCATTCTATTTACTTTATGACTCAATAAAAAATAACAATAACAAAACTCAACACTGTGTTTTATTAAAATCTTGCGTTAATTTTGGGACACACTTAATTTTTTTGTAGAACATTTTAGCAGATACTTTGGACAGATTTAGCATTCTTCCAACCATCATTTTCTGGCAACACTGGTGTGACTATAGTTTTTTATTGTTGTTAATATCACTCTATCTCTATCTCTCTCTTTCTATGTATTTGTGTCGGCTCTCGCAATCGTTGTATTGTAAACACATCGCTCTTTTAGTCTCCTTCATGCTAGTTAAGATTCGTGAACCTTTTTGCATTGTTTCTTCTTTTACCTAAAAGTATGCAATGTTTTTTTTATTCGATATGAACTTGCATTAGCATTTATCTAAAAGGAACGCTGGTGCACTCAGAGACCCCAAATGGTTCCATTGTGATTGTATTTCTCTTAAAATAAGAATAAATTTTTCTCGGTTGTGATATTTTTTTTTATTTTCAAGTATTTTTATTATTGAGTTTTTATTTTTTCGCTCATTTTTTACTTTGTTCTTTTTCATTTACTAATTTAAATTTTTTTAAACTAATTTTATAAACATAATATATAAAAAAATCGATTTGTTTTAACAAAAATTTGTTTATTATTATTACTTCTTCTTTTTGTTTTTTGTATTTCATTTAAACTACAGTAAAACACCTTTAGGATTTTCTTTCTTTTGCATTTTTTTGTTAATTGTTTTTTTACGTTAAAAATATTTCGAAAATTTGTTTTATTGCAATGTAATGCTAGTTTTTCATTCTTTTCTTTTTCAATACTTATTTGTTTTTTTAATGTAAGTTAATGAATTTATTGTGAGATTTTTATACTGTTCATGCTGATATTTTTGTTTGTGTGAATTCAAGATTTTTGTTTATTTTGTTTTGGTTGAATCTGTGAAATTATTTTAAAAGTTGAAGTCTTTTTTTTTACTACTAAATATTATGTTATAGTTAAAAGTGTGTGTTTTTTTTAATTTAATACTTATTTTTATTTTATTTTTATTTTTTCATAACAGATGGATTTAAGAAGAAAAATGTTTTTCTTAAAAAAAGCTATTCTTGGGTGTGTGTGTGTGTGTGTGATTTACGAGTAATTTTCAGTTTTACAAAATTCCAAAACTATAATTTTAATTATCAATAATTATTTTGAATTTATAATCGTGGTTTTAGGACTTAAATTTGTAAGTCTTTATTTTTACAGTTTTGTTAAATATCTAAAGAATTTTTATGAATTTTCATATAAGTGTAATTTTTTGGTTACTTGAATTATAAATATTTATTATTATTCTTATAAGTTTTTTTAATCTTTTTTGCAATTCAAATTTCTTTGCAAATTTTTCTTAAAGTTTGTTTAAATTTAAAATTTATTATTATTTATTAAAACTATAACGACAATAAAAAATCAGTTTATTGATTTTTAATTTTTTCTTGATTTTAACTACTTTTTTTTGTAAGACTAATACTTGGTTTATTATTATTTTTACTATCATTATATATGTATTATATATTATGTTATTATTATAATTAATTTTATTATTATTATTATTGTTTTAATTTTTATAGTTATTTCTATATGTGTTAGAAAAACAAACAAAAAATACGGTGAATTTTATAAATTTTTTGTTTTAACTAAAATGTATTTACTTGATTTAAATTTCTTATATAATATATATTCGAACTTCTCTAAGTCTGCTTAAAAATATGCTAATATATTAATAATTATTAGCTCCTTAAATGCTGCTTGAATTTTTTTACTTAAAAATTTAGTACACCCACTTAGAAGAAAAATATATTGGGCGCTTTGAGCAAAAAAGCTTTTTTGTGAGTAAAATACACGATGAGTAAATAGTTTTTTAAATTGTATGATTTATTTACAAAATTATTTAACAATTTAAGATATTTCTATAAAATTTGTATAACAAATTTGTTAGTTTTAATTTATACGAAAGTAAAAGATCTGTTGGGATTTTGCTTGAGAAGAGATAGTAATAGAATCTAATATATTATCAAATAGCCAATGAGACATGGTTTTTATAAAGAACAAAACTATTTTAATAAAGTTGTGGGCTAAAATTGCTAATGAAGTGAAATCAGGTAATACTTTATACCAAACAGTGAGAGTTTTCCAAAACTTTTATCTTATATCTAACCCAAAAAATTAAGTCCTGACTAAATGATTTTGAATATCAATTATAAAAATATTGTAATATTCATACTTGCACGCAGATTAAGAATATCAATTACATTTTTGAACTTGAATTAATTAAAGGAATGTAAAAATTAATTGCATCAATTAAATTTTTAAAGGAAAATATTGATTTTTTTCAGTGTAAATTATCTCAAAAGTTTTAATTGTTACATTGAAAGAAAATGTAATGAATTTTTGTGCATATTTTTTTTTTAAATTATCTTTCAAGGTTTTCTAATTTAATTTAATTAATACAATAATTTCAGTTATTCTACTGAGTGAATTTAAACTTTTGAATAATAGAATGAGACTTTAAATTAATTTAATTAAAGTTTAGTTGATTTAATTCAATTCTTATTTGCTTAAAATAAAAGTTTAATTAATAAAATTAATTGATTCAATTAAAATTTTGATTTATTCAATTCAGTTTTTTAGTAATTCAGTTATATAATTAAATGGTTCGTTAAATTTTTTATTAAAATTTAGTTGAAATGAGTAAATTAAAAATTTTATTGTCAATCAATTAATTATTTCATTGAAATAAATAAAAAATTTTATTTAACCAAAGAACTACCAAGAAAACAATTGGAAAAACAGATGACTACCATTACTACTTAATTCAATTAAATTTTTAATTAGTTCAAATACATCGTTATTTTGTAAACTCAAGTTTTTAATTGATTCAAATAAATTTTGAAGATGATTGAATAAAACTTTAATTTCAAAAAAAAAATCAATAGATGTGGCCATAAAAGTCAAAGTAAAGCAAAACAACTTTTGTTTTTGTTTTAAGCCGAAATTGTAAAAAAATAAGATAGTATGACTTTTATGACTATCGTTTGAATCATTTAATTGTTTTCTGTGCAGTTTTTTTAGTTCGAAAAAATTTCGAATTGATTCTATAAAATCTTAAATTTATTCAATTAAATTTTTAATTATTTCAGCTACATTTTTAGCTGATTTAATTAAATTTTAAACTTTTATTGCATAAAATTTTGAATTAACTCAATACATTATTATATAGTGCGTTTAACTTGTCAATGGATTCACAGAAATTTTTAAATGCATTAAATGAAATTGCTAAATGCAAATAATAATTCATATATATTGTTTTCTCTGAAGTGAATTGTAAAAAATTAAGTTGACTATTATGTATATTCCCAGAAAACTTATCATGCTCTCAGAGGATTATATATAAGAAAACTCCAAAAGTGGTTCTGAACACAAAGCAAAAATATATTATACATTCGCCCCCTTTTAGATGAGTTTTTCACTAATAAAGTGTGATCAGTAAAAATTGCAGGTAAATAATTAGTAAAAAAAAATAAGTCATTATATTATTAGGAATGTCAAATTCAGAAAGTAGAGGACTGCTCCTCCTATGGATCGTCTATAAGAAATTATTTTGTAATTTGTTTTAATGAAATAAATTAATTTTCTTTTTTATTTTGTAATAACTAATTGTTGTTGCTATAAATCTTGCTAATGATAAGAAGACAAGAAAAGTTGAATTTATATAAAGAAGTTTATTTTAATAATCTATTTATTATTTTATATTACCACGCCTTAATGTATGCTATAGTTTTTTAATTTAAACACTTAAGAATACCGTTGTTTGTTAAAAGTATGTGACTTGATTGATTGATGAAGAACTTAGTTAATTTTTAAAAAATAATGAAATATTATTGCTTAATTATTTTGTAAATGAAAATGTTTCTGTTCTCTGTAATTTATTTATGAATTTTTCACTATACTTTTTTTCTTCAAAAATTCAAAATAACTCCTCCATTAATTTAAATTTAAAATTGCTTGTTTATCGTTTGTCTTTATTTCTATTTATTTATTATTATTAAAGTGGGACCGTTTTTTTTTCACTACAACCCTTAATTTAAGGACTCAATATTTTCGGCCCATTATGCATGGGCCTGGAATGGCAATGAAATCTTTACACTGAAACCGAGTAATTTTGCAGAATAATATGGCTGTAACTGCGAACTACAGTGAATGAATTTTGAGTCCATATACGTTTACTGGATTGCGAGCCTTATAAATTATTAAAAAAAAAACTTTATAACATAATAATAAATACTTATATTTATGTATAGGCTTATGATTACTTTTTTTTAATTATTATTATTTCATTTTTAAATATTTACACCATTTAAAGAGTTTTTTCCGACTTCTTGCTTAAGTATATTCCACACATAAATGCCTTACTCGGTTTTTCTTGTTTTATAAATCTTTAATTTGGTCTGCGCTTTTGGTCACTTATTTTATAATTTAGAATATTATTTACGTTTTTTTCAGCATTGTTGTTTTTTTCGTAATTTATATTCAAAAAAATTCTCACTTCCCTACAGAGAAATTGTCATGAGCCTGCAGAGAATTGAGAATTTTTTTGCAACAATTGCTTTTTTGGAAAATGCCAAACAAAAATTTATGTTTAATAAAAATTAAAGTAAATTGTAAAATGATTACTAAACAGTTTCGTTTTTATACTTAAATTATTTCCTAACATTAAATCAAATATTTACAATTTGTGCGTTTGTGTTCTAATGTTTTTGGGAGAAGAAGAAAAGATATTTGTAAATAAGTTTTTAAAAATAAAATTCTGCAATATTTTTTGTTTGTTTTTAGTGTTTCGAAGTTTATGAGAGCTTTGGGGCCCTGATAATTATTACAAATAATAGTCACTAAAAATCTTTAATTATTTTGTACTGTAAAAACTAATCAAATAAATATTTGAACAAATCATGTGAACGAGATTTTGTTCTCTTGTAGACAACTGACTTAACTCGCACGTATGATTTGTGGTGAATTTTATTTGCTCCATATTTGTCAAACTTGTAGACAAAAAGAGTCATTGATTACATACATAAGGGAAGATATCGTACCACAAACTCCAAAAGAGCTTAAGCAACATAATTTTTTAACTCAATTTTTTCACCCAAATCGATTTATTGCGATCATAAATAATCGATTTTTGTCAAAAAAAAAAAAAAACGATGTCCAAAATTTGTGTCGGTTATGGCTCGATTTAATATATTTTCCAAAACCAGCCAATATCTACCCGCCTTTGAAGGTGAGAATATATATCGATCAGACACAATAGTTACACATTGATGACCACGTTCACTACTATTTCTGCTCGCACCAAGTGTTAGTGGATTCCTTATAAATTTGTTATTAAATATATTTTTTTTGTTGCCTTTGTCATCTACAAACCTTGCAATTTTTATTAAAAGACTCACTTTGTGTTTAAACGCGTTCTAGAGAAGTTTTATTAAAGTAAAAGTTTTTTTTTTTTTTTGCAAAAATTTGATTTAAAAATTATGTGGTTTTTGTATATAGGATCAGCACTCAGGGGATAATCCCTACTTGTGCAATGTATTGTGATAGAACTAGGAAGATAGGTTACGGGAAGGAGGATTTGAGGATTTGAACTTTTTCACATTAAAAATGACAGGAAAATTTTCGCAGTTAGCTTGTTCCAAAGACGAACAGTACGGCTAAATAGGGATTTCTCTTTGTAATGCGTAGTACTATTTATTGGCCAATCGAGTACAAAAGAATATGAACGTGTTGTGCGTATAAATGTGCGGCATTCAGGAACAAGCTCCCTAATTCAGTTGTAGTCATGATAGAACAAGGAAATGCATTCCACCTTGCGTCGATTCTTCAATGAATCAATGCAGTTGGACACCCTACTGTCACCGATAGCCTTCGCGGTCAAGCAGCTCTAAAATGGATTTTAAAGTGCAAGCAAATACATGAGAGTTATATTCCATTTTCGGTCGAATATAAGTGGTATAAATAAGAAGGAAATCAGATGGGTTGAAGTATCGCTTGCATCATTTCAAAAATCTTAGGCACTTGAATGCTTCTTTTGAGACTTAAAAAATGTGTTCTGTCCATCGAACATCACACTGAATTTTCATGCCCAAGAACTTCTGAATCCTTAATATTTATACACCTATAGTTACAGATGTTAAAAGGTTAAAATCGACCACATGATCGCAAAATTCAAAATATTAAAATATTGATGCCATAAATGAATTAATTATTTAACTAATTATGAATGCATTCATAATATTATGCCTTGAACTATAAATTGCATTGAAAAACTCATTATAGAATTCATTCGCTGGACAATTTAGAACAATCCTTTATTTTTCTAGCACATGTTCTGTATTAACAATAATGAGTCGTTTTTCATTCATTACTTTTTGCCTAAAATCACATTTGCTTGCACAAAATTTAATATGAAATTTTACTATTTTATTTAAGTTATATTGCAGAATAAATTGTAGTTTTTTTTCCACAAGATTTTTGTTTTCAAATTTCTCCCAAACATTAGTTATACCAAATTTAAAAATATATATTTATAACAATAATACATACTAAGAATAACTTTTAAAGTTGAATATTCTTATTAGAGTTTTTCTAAATTAATTTTTTGTTTGTTTTAACTTTATTATTTTACAAAAAATTAAAACTATTTTCTTACTTATATATAGATACTTTATAATTATATTTATTTACAATTATTTTATTTAAAAAAAAAAATAAATTATTTTCAACAACCCAAAAACCATTTCTTTTTTGATAATTTAAATAAAAACTTTTACATTTCTTTTTATTTGACTAAGCACGAACTAAATAAGACAAAATTTAAAATTTCGCTTGATTTGTATTTTAGCTTTTATGTTTTATTTTTTTTTTTGATTAAATATTATATTTCAATATTATTTCTCATTTTGGCTACACAATTTTTTTATTCAAAGAAAGTTTTGTTTTTTATTTGATATTAATTTTTTTTGTTGTTGTTCAAATGTGCAATTGAGGGTTTTAAAAAAATTCTGAGTGTTTGATGAGAGGGAGTTTATATTGCACAATATTTACAATGAAGAAGCTGAATAGATGTAACTTTAAAATTAAAATTTATTGTTGAGTTCATGTGGTGGTTCAAGTGGTGAATGTAAGAAAGTCTTGGAATTACTTGTATAAATTTTAAATTTCAAAGCTTTAAATAATGACAGCGATGGGAAAAGAAAGCCAGGCATTGAGTTTTTGAAGTGCAAAATTTGGCTTCCAATAAAAGGAACTTAAAAAAAAACATTCCTTCTAAGATGTTTGGATTTTGTTATTATTCTTTTGTTTATAATATATCGGGTTGTGTTGATAGTTTTTGCTAAATTTTCTAGCAATAAATTCAACTCAATAGGAACAGTAAATATCGACGTTTTTATCCATTTATATATATATCCATATATAACAAAAATATATTTTTAGGTAATTCCAAAATCAAAAAATTTATCAAGAAAAAATTCTTGGCGATTTTATTTATACTTTTGGCGATTTTCTGCTAAATTTTTTTAAGATTATTTTATGCCAGCCATTACCACTACACAAGTTCAGTGCTCAAATTTGCACTGCGTAAACTAAACTTGTGGCATACACTATACAAGTAAACTGTGCAGTTTTTATTTAAATGCTTCATAATGCAGGCGATTCTTTGTATAATTCTAGGAACTCTGTCCAGAATAGTTTTTCGGCGCTCACTTCTAGTTTTGAACTCTTAAAAAATCACGACACTACTGAGCATTTGCAACATACACAATCGTTTTGATATTTACTCAGTTCACTGCGTAAATAGCACAACCAGCCCCATACACTACACAAACGTACTGTACAGTGCCAGACTTGTGCAGTGAACTTGTGTAGTGTATGGCTGGCATTATAAAAATTTATATAGAATAAAATTATATAAAAATAGATTTATTATCAAATATATATTTAGGAAAACTGCATAAAATTGATTTTGGCGATTTTTAAAATCAATTTGACGAAAAAGATCGGAAAAATCTGAAAACCGTGGTCTGTCCTTGTAATTCAACTTCTTTACTCTCTCTTTCTGGCTGTCTCGTTATTTCTCTTTATCGCTATCGCAACCGATCACGTGACTATTTTCAATAATTGCAATTTGAATACTCGTATACGTTCAACACACATTTTTCAGTACATTAAAGCGGCCCACCCACTTGCAATATAATTGTGCAATTTTTCGTATTGTACAATAATATCGCCAATGTGTATGTCATATTCGAAGGTGGCACAATATATTGGCAAATATCAAAAGAGTATTGATTTTTATTGTACAATCAAGACAATTGTAGTATAATGTGGTGGCAACATTGTTCAATGTTGTTGTTCAGGAAAATTGGGCAATATTTTCTTTGAAAATATTGTGCCATTTATTGCATCGTGTAGGTCGAAACGACAATAATATGCACAACAACATATGCAATAATATTGTATAATGGATGGTCCGCTTAAAAGTATATATTTCTCCAAGCGAATTGAGCGGAGTATAGCTTATATGATTTTGCCTTACACTAAAGCCAGGCGAATTCAACAAGGCGAACTCATTTTGATATGAAATGCAACAGTTCGGAAAAATAAGTACGAGTATATTTGCGAGTGCAAAATTTACTGCTGTGAAAAACTTTTGTTGTTGTTTTGTTGGATTTGACACCAGAGAAGTCAGCAGCTGATCATTATCTGTTAAAAAAACGTCACCTTAAATGTATTCGCCTGGAAAAATATTAAGAGATCTTTTTGAAAACTCAAATAAAATCTCTCGAATCTTTATTTTCAATTTAATATTAGCAAATTAAAAACTGAAAAAGTTCATTTTAATGGAAGCAAAATTAAACACCAATAGCCAGGTTATGAGCCTCGAAATATTTTGCCATAATTAGGAGAAATAAATTTTCCTTATATTTTTTTTTAGTTTTAATTTTATTTTAATTTATTTTTCAAGTGTTGTTTTGTTGCAATTACTATGATATTGATGTGTCATGTTTTAAAGTGCTGAAAATTTATTTATATTGTTGTGTGTTATATTTCAGGATATTTCTTATATATTTTATTTTTTTTTGTACTCAAATGAGAAAACAAAAGCAACAGTTTTTTGTTAAAACTTGTTGTTCGCAAGCTGGCAACAATAAAGTGTTCGATTGTTTTCCAGTATTTAATAAATAAATACGCATAACACCAAACATTATGCATTTGCATCAACACGCAGATATTATTGCTCGCAGCCACCTTTTATTTCATTCATTTCAATAGTGAAATATTTGCTTTATTATTTGATCGAATTGTTCAAAAATGTCTTTTTAAACCATTTATTCTATTGTTTGTTAGTGTGTTATAAATAAATTATTAAAAAGAATTTATTGTTAAGAGTTAGTTTGTTAGCTGGTTAATTTGTTGTGGTTCAATTAGTTTGTGGCCTAAAACAAATTGTTTTATAAACATTTATTTTTATTACAAATCTGTACTGTGTTTGTTCAATTGTGGTTTTAGCCATCATAAGAACCATAAGATATTATCAACATCAGTGAATTGTTTTGGAAGATATTTTCACGAATGTTTATAAACAATTTGTTTTTACTTTTTATTAGTTACATATGTATGAATTCGAAGCGTGTGTGTGTGTGTGTGTGTGTGTGAGTGTGTGTGTATTTTAATTTGCTATGATTTAATTGTTTGGCTGGTCAGTTGTTTTTGGTTGTTAGTTTCATTGTTTGGTTTTAGTTAGTTGGTTGTTAGCATGTTAGTTTTATGAAGTTTTATGGTTTATATATTGAATTTCGAAAAATTCTGACCGTTAGTTTGTAAAGACTTCCAAAATCAGACTTCACATATTTTACTTTATATGGGTTATTCTATTGGTTTTCTTCTTTTAGGCTTAAGTTGGGAAGTTTAAAGGTTTCGGGAAGTAACAGTAAAACCTTATCGAATAATTTTCTATAATCTTGACACACTATTTAAAGGTTTTTTTTTTATCATCTATATAGTAATAAGATAATATTTTAAGTATTGAAATAATTTTAGTGATAGGAATCCAATCATCAAAATTGTAGGAAACAGAGATATTAACACTCTCTACATCTCTACATTTTCTGCTGCTCTTAATAAAATTTTATGCCTGCTTATCAAAATTTTTTTGTGTAAGGGTTTCTTTTGTCTTGTCCAGTATTAAATAGAGGGAATATGTCAAAATATTTTTTTAATGTTTCTGGTTTTTTATATCGAATTGTGGATACTAAAAGCAGCAATTAAAGCGCACAAATAGAATCTAAAATAAAATTGTTTGGTCAAAATTTCAAGGTTTTACTGTTATTTCTTGTTATTTATCTGTTTATTGGAAGTTTGATAGGAAAAATTAAAAGGAATTTCATGGAAGCTGGCTATGTTCATTATTATTTTTGGAAGTTCTTTTTATGTTTATAAAATTACAAAATTTAATTTATTGATATTTAATGGCAGTTATTTATTTACTTGTGTAGTTATGTGTTTTTTATTATAAAACTTTATTTAATTTCAAATTAAACAATTTAGTTTCAATCTTATTTAAAATGTTTCTTGTTTTATCTTTCTAGGGAAACCGTGGCATTGGGAAGGAAATTGAAGCGAAATAAGAGTAGTGCCGAAGTAGCATATATTTGAAAGAACAAGCAAGGGAACTGGTAAGTAAATCTAATTCAAGTACGCTGAATCCAATGGTGCTAACCAATTTTTTAGGTTAGCTCTTGTTTAAAAAATAATTAAGATTGAAAAGTTGGTTAAAAGCACCTAAAAATCGCAATTTTTCTCAGTTTTCTACTATTCATTCATCTTTATATCAATTTAAAGAACATATTATGGATGAACATGTGTCCTCAAGAAATTTTTGTAAAAAAAATTAAAAAAAAAAAATAAATTTAAAAATTGCCTCAATTAAAAAAAAATTGCCCCAAAAAATTGACGGAAAAAAATTCGAAAAAAAAATTTCAATATTAAAAATATAAATTGCACAAAAATAAATTTAAAAATTGCCAAAATTAAAAAAAAATTGCCCCCAAAAATTTACGGAAAAAAATTCGGAAAAAAATTTAAATTTTTTTTCCAAAAAGTTTTTTCAAGTCCATTAATACATATAAATATTTTCAGGAAGAAAAATTGTGATTTTTAAGTTCGAGCACAGTGTTATTATTTGAAAGCCACTGTATCCTCCACATGCTCCTCTTGGCTGCGGTTTCTTGTCTGGCGGATTTATTAGACTGCACTGGCTTTTAGATATTGATACGGAAAAGGTTTATTTTCGACGAGACGCCACTACGTGCAACGCAAATAATGATACTCTCGCTGATTTAAGTAGAAATTATCCTGATTGTGTGATTTCTTGAAAAGGTGATTACAATTGGCCACCGAAATTTTTTTATTTAACACCTTTAGACTTATTTCTTTTGACCTACGTAAAATATAAGGTCTATGCCATTGCCACACAATTGGTTTGGAACTTCAAAGACGGTATGTATGAAGCTATTTAAGATACACAGCCGAAAATTACTGTGATGAACAATTTCTGGAATACGCTTGAAAGCCCATATGATTTTGCTTAAAAATACTTGTCTCTTTTTTTTCTACAAATAAACATGAAACTTCTTATTGGAAGATCTTTTCTAATTATCTTTTTATCAGGTTGGTAAACTTAAAATAAAAAAAATCTTTCATACCTGTAGGACTAAATTGAATTAATTGTTTTTTCTTAATCTACACATTTTTGTTTTAATGTGACTGCAGCTGCATTGCGACTAAATTTCATGAAATTTAAAGCATGAGATTTTTTTGTTTGCTAATGCAAGCATTAAAGCTCTCTTGCGCCAGGCTTTTGCTTTTTATTTTGTATCTCAACCAACTGGTTTCTCTATGTCTCATCAAAATACAAATAAAGAATGTTTTTGTAGATGTATAAAATATTAAGTTGGCAACACTTTTTTTTAACTGGCAACCGTTTTGTTTAGTGATTTATGTTTTGTTTGGTTTGGCATTTTAACATGAATACACCGACGCCTGAGCAAAGCTTCCAAATTGTGCAAATTTACTTTGAAAATCACGGTTTTGTTAGAAAGACGTAACGCGCACTACGTCTTTTTTTACAGTCAACATAATCGTCCATCCGATCAATTAATTGAATTAACTATGGAACGTTTTCGCACCAGTTTCGCTCTTAATGATAATACGCATCCACAGAGACGTCGTACAGTGCCTACAGAAGAAGTCAATGCTGCTGTTGAAAGACCCTAATCAGTCTATGCGCCATTGTGCACAGGAATTCGTTATGTGTTTATCCTTTTTATGGAAGGTGTTGCTTTTCTTGAGCTGTACTTTCAACAAGATGGTGCAACATGCCACACAGCTGGTGCTACAACTGATTTATTGAAGGAAACGTTTGGTAACCGGAATGGAATAACTCATCGAAAATTTCGCCTCCAGATTAGACTACGTCAGAGCTAGCTATGGCGGTCTTCTGACAAAACTCATATTTAAATTATATTGTCGGAAGATTATCTTTCGAATAAAGTAAACTTAATGTCAATTTAAAAAGTTTTATCCATGTTTCTTTCCATTTCAAAGTTATATACTTCCAAAAAAAACACCCTTTACAAAAAAATTTCTTGCAAAATTTGTTATCACTAAAGGCCCCGGTAGTTGCAGTCATTAACTAATTTTAGACAAGCGTTGAAATTTCAATTAAAAACATATGGAAGAAAAATATTTCATAAAAATGTGTGTGCTTCAGATTCGAACTAAAAGTGAAAATGAATATGAAAATTTAACTTAAATTAAACTTGCTTAAGTTTTTAAAATTTAAAGTGTTTTATTTAAAGTGTATCAGTTTTTTCTTTAAATAAAGTTTTATTATTTTATTTTATTTTTTATTTAGTTTAAATTTAATTTTAGGAAGATAAATTTATTTTTACTCTTTTTTAGATATTTTTTGTTTTATCGTTTTTTTTTAGATTTTTTTTCTGCTTTTAAGTTTTACGATTTTTTTGTTTAATAATTAATTTTTGAATTATTTAATTATTGTTTTAGGCGTGATTTTAATGTTTTTTTTTGCGGTTTTTTTTATAATTTTTATTTTTGCTGTTTGTTTACTTAAAAATTTTCGCAATTAATTTAATAATTAACAAATTGATTTTGTGATAAAACCAATAACAATAACCACCTCTCTCATATAGCTACGAGACAATAATATGTGGTGCTGATAGTAGTACAGCTATTGTAGCTAATATTGTGAACATTGTGAATATGATAAGGCACAGTCTGTCAACGACCATAGCGGCAAATTTCCAATCATTGGCTATATCATTTTCTTCATCTTCTTTGCGAAGCTTTATTAGTACAAAAATAAAATCGAATGTGTGCATATAGAGTGTTTTTGGTTTTTGTTTAGTAATAAATTTTTAAAATTAATTAAAAGAAAGTGAATAAATTTGAAAAACGTTAGTTATGTAGAGGTCAAAGGTCAGCATTTTATATATATATATATATATTTTTTTTTTTTACAGAAAAGTAAATAAGGAATTAAATAGAAAGTTAACATGGAGAAGTAAGAGGGAGTTTGGTAGTTAGATTTTATTAAAGTACATATAATTTTATCTATAAGAATTTTTTTTTTTTTTCAAAAAAGGTTCAGTTTTACAGTGACTGCAAGAAAAATTTTCAGAAAGAAATATTTTATTATTTGATACATATTGAATTTAATTGATGTAGTTTTACTTTTAATCAGGAATAATTGTTTAATAGGGCTTAATTAAAGTGAATATTTTTCCATTCTTATTTAATGAAATACTTTTATTAATTAATGTGATTTTCTAAAGAAGAAAAGAAAAATTAAACTAGACTTTAGCTGGGTGGAAATTCATTTCACCCAGTCATTTCTTTTATTTCATTTCATTAAAAAATTCATGTTAAATGGAAATAAGTTCTTGTTCCCGTCTTTTTTTTTATATTTTTTTTCGCAGAACAGTGTTATCAACAAGAATAGTTTTCTTCTTACTCACACTGGATGATAAGAATTTTTTCGGCTAGAAAGGTTCGCATATTCCTTATGAAAACAAGGCACAGTATTTTGTATGAAAATACTTGTTTTAAATGTTTAATCTATAAATTGTTTTAATAAATAAAAAATACATAATATTGTTTTTGTACAAATATCTCAAAGCAGTCACTGTGCAACTGAACTTCTCTCACAAGTGAAATGCGTTATGAAAACTAATCTTACCTGATCCGTGATGAAACGTATTTCCTTTAATATTAAACTTAATTCATATTCCGTTTGTGTTTTTATACATGTATGATGCGTTACAGCATCCGGCATTCTGGTACTACCTATTGGACCTATGCTGCCATCATCACCTTGTCTAAAGGGCCAACCATATAAAAAGAGTATAGCATTAATATATAATGATGCGAAACCATTTAAATGAAGAAAGAAATAAAATAAAATTTCTGTATGCACATAAAGTCCATTGAAAAGTAATAATAATTTAAATACCCATAGACTGTACGATAGAAAGCTGGATTATGAGGCAGTGTGCCACCCGGAGTCAGAGGACGTACATTACGAAAATCATCGTCAATATCCAAAACATTGGCCAGCAAAGACTTTGAAGAGCTAAATAAAAATAATATATTAATATATTTAGTTTATATACAGAAAATTTCCATATTATTGTTATCTTTCAATTGGCAAAAGTTTACCGCTCTTTTAGCTCCACATCGGACAAGATTTGATGTTTCCTCTCGGATGATGTGTCCGAACAAGGCGTTGATGAAAAGTCCAGTATAATGGGTCTGCCCGGCCGTTGCATGCGTAAGATCCAGGGCAGCCAGCAAAGAAATACCACACGTATCTAAGCATTTGTTGTTCGGGTATTTTGGCCATGTTGGTTTTTTTTTGTATCATAATTTTTAATTAATTTAAGAAAATAAATATATAAGATATTAGTAAGAAATTGTTTTTAATGTTTTATGATTGCAACAATTGGTTGGATGAATTTCTTTTTTTCTTTTTTGTAACTGTTACAAAATGATTTCTTTTTTTTTTTTGGTGAATTTTATTTTCTTTAGCGCGCTTTTTGTTACCGTAGAATTTTTCTTAGACCTCTGCTGTTTGTTTGTTGGGATAATTAAGTCAGTTATTTGTTAAAGATTTTCTTCTTATAAAAGGGTTTGTTAAGCAATTTGTTAGTAACATGCATGCAAGTTCATTTCTTTTCTTTTTATGAAAATATTAACAAGTAAAGCGTTACACTTAGACAGAGAGATGTGGTCGGCAGAAAAGACGTTCGGATTTTTAATGCAGTGTGCAGTAGGTATAAAATTAATTAAATTTCTCATTTCAATTAAAAAGTTTTTAAAAATAATTTTTCTTTATTTAACATATTGTTAGTGTTGATTAAAGTTATAATTCAATTGTATTGCTCTTGTGTGTTTGACCGCACAAAATGTCAACACAAAATTGCCATTGATGTTCACGGAGAACAAAACAAAAAAAAACAACTGCAGCGAAAAGCTTTAATCGCTTTGCAACAACGATGCATTAATTTAAAATTAATGTATGATAAATAAAACACATTTTTGCTGCAACATGACTGCCACTTCGAAAAGACACACATTTTCATGTTGATTTGCATAAGATTTTATAAATTATACATGCGACCTCGTGAATGAATAAAAACCCCATTAAGGGCATCAATTTTACATTAGCGTGCACACACACACACACACACACACATACACATGCATTTACTCAAACATACACTAACACACATATAAATGTACACATTTGAACTTTTGCGCGCTTTTGACAGTTGTCGCATGTTTTGGCTTAAATTTTGTAAAGAAATTAATAATGAAGCAGCGTTTGAAAATTGTCAAAATTTATTACCAAAATATGCTGTGGATTAGAAATATTTGTCATGAATAATGAATATGATATGGAGCACTATAATACAAGTGTGGCTATTAACGAGTTGTATAGGGGATATTTTTCATTATGAAAGCATGAATGTGTATAATTTTTTTAATAAGAAAAACTTGCCCAAAGCTGTAACACACCTTTCATCGAATTGTGCAGGCTGCTATTTATTTAATTATTTATTTTTCTTTTGTTATATGGCTATGATATTAATAATAATGTTGCTGTTTCTGACTACAAAGAACTTGCTGTTATTGAAAATGATAGAAATTATGAATAGCTCATCATTTGGTTAGAATTTTGCAGTAAGTCTGTAGCAGAAAAGAACAGTAGCAGTTGTTTTGCAAAAGCTTAACATCAAACACAGTTAAGTTGTAAACAAAACTTCCAAGTTTACTTTACACAAATTTTTTTTGTAAATTTGCTTGTTCCTGGACTGCTCTTTTCCTCATCAGAGTAATAACTGCATTTCACTTAAAAAAAAGAGCTTAAACTTTTGATTTATTTGTAACCATAATTCCTTGCATTTAATAAGATAAAATAAAATATATGTTTACACTTCCATTTGTTTTCAATGATCCTTATAGAGCTCTGCATTCTTCTAGGAGTTTTCATGAAAGCAACAATGATAACAATATTTATGAAAAAAATTGCATAATAATGCTACAATAATAATGATAATGAAGAGAAAAAAAAGGAAAAAGTATGAAAGCAAAGAAAACTTTGTAAAAATAACTTAAGAATTTAAGTAGTTGTAAAAGTTGAAAATTGATGTAACTAGTTTTCCCTGTTAATGCTCTTGGTCTGTTTTTGCTCGTTTTCCCTATAATTTTCTTTGTATTTGTTTTTTTTTTTAAGTAAAAGATGCAAATGTTTTTTTATTGCTTTGTAGAAATCTTTTGCTCTCACCAAAGATTTATTACTAATAAAATATTCTATTGTATAAAATTTTTTTCTGTGGTTTTGTAATGCAACTGTCTTTTTTTTACCATTATTTCGTTTTTTTTTCTTGTTACACGCGCTTTGCTGATTTGCATTTGTTTTGTGTTCCGTTTTAAAACTTTTACAATTTCTATGGCAACATTAGTAACAAAAATTCGCTTTAAGGCTCGAGGTTTAATTGAATAACTGCATATGTTCTTTTTTACATTTAAAATGAAGGAATGCAATTTTATTCTATTCTATAAAATAATAAAAACCTTAGAAAAAGTAGGTGTCAAAACAGAACGTTTTTATATAAAAAAAGAGTAGATTTTGTAAATACAAACGATTTTTTTAAATTTGAAATTTGTATGGAAAAAATACTTTTTTGCAACGAATTTTCGTTTTTAAACGACGTCAGAAAAGAACGATGTATAGTTTTTATGTTCACCGATTTCTGCGTCATTTGTGAAGCGATTAAAAAAAAAACATTTTTCTATATGAAAATATATACTGTACATGCAATTATTAATTATGGCCTACCATAGCATTGAGAGGCTTCAAACTTGGTGAATATAATTACCTTAAAGTTAATGCGCTAAATCCAGCAAATAAAAGTGGCGGTATAAGAGAAGGGAAAGGACTCCCTCACATAAAAACTAATCATTAATTTTTGAATATTGATAATACTCTAACAGTGATCGTCTACAAACTTGGTGTGAATTACTTAACACATAAAAGGGTGGTGTAAGAGCAACGAGAAGACTCCTTTCCATAAAAAGTAATTATTAGTTGTACACCAAAAAGAAAAAATTAAAAATTAAAAATTAAAACTACTTTATGCACTAAAAATTTCAAAACAACAAAATAATTAACCTATAGAAGTCTGACTGATGGGAATAAGTTCTATCTAATGTGATAGAGGGCAAGAGCTACGGAAAAATAAATGGGATGCAGTGATTGGCATCGGCAAGGAGTGCCTCATATGTTTTTTAGTTTTGTACTTAAAGAATTTTTATGGCTTTCTGTTATTGGATTGAAAGTTGTGTTCGAAATGTAGAGACAATTTAACTTGTTTAGAGTAATCTTTTTTTATCACCCCTGCTTGCTCAAATTTATACAAACTCTACAAGAGTCCAATTACTTGTTCGGAAAACTCTACAAAAATTGTGTACGTTTCCATCTTGTATGTGTTTGTAATCTGTTGTTTTAATTTTAACATTTGTTTAATGAGATGATGCAATCAATATACGAATGAAGATATGCTTTTAATTAAAATTTTAATTTTTTTGTCAGATAAATCGTTGCATATGAATAACTTTCAATATTCATTCGTTATAAAACTTTCAGCAGTTTTGAGTCTTTATATACACAATCTTTGTATACACAATCTACTAGCCAAGAACTTTTGATCTAATTTCTCTGAAAAAACAGCTTATAATTATAATAAAATGCAAATAAAGACTTTGTTCATAAAAAATATTGGTGTTTTATAATATAGTATATAAAGATCCTGAAAATTCAGAATTTTAGGCTTCGTATGTGTTTGTTTTTAGTAAAGATTTAATATCCGGTATATTTAAAGTTTATTTTTAAAACACAAACTTGCGATGTATGCTGTTGTTACAAACGACCACAATAATAAAAATAGCTTCTTTATGATAGAAAAAAATAAAACAAACGACATAAATACATACACGCACGCAAATACGCACATTGAACTCACAAATGATTCTCGGTTTGAGGGGCTTAATGTATTTATAAGAATGTGTGTGTGTATGTGCTGCTGAGTAATGGCAAAAGGTTTTAAGTTTGCGTTAGTGCAAACTTAATGCAGCTTTGCTGAAAACATTTTCAAGGCAACAGCTGCAAAATTTAATAGAAAAATATTTGCTAAAAACAGAGTTATAATTTAAGGCAATAATTTTTAAAGTAGAGATAATTTGATGATTGTGGGTAATTTTAATATAAGGAACGGCAGTTGGAAAAAACAATTGAAATTCATTTCCTAGATACAGCCAAATAAATCAAAAGTATTCTCTTTGTCAATGTCTATATGAGAAAAGGTTCGTGTGTAAAATGCATTAGATTTTAAAGAAAAGTTTACCCATTCTAAAATATAGTTACAATCTTACTAAAGTGCTAGTCAAAGCTGTTTGTTAAAAAAAGATTGCATATTAAAAGTTTGTATTTATAGCAAAGGAAATTCTTCAGCTAAAAACTTAAGGCTCAATAAACAACGTAACGCAATAGGTTATATGGGAAAAAAGTATTTCCTTTTTACTTAAAAACTTATTTAAAAACTTAAAATATGTATGTGAATTTTGTATTTTAAAAGAAACTTTTAAGTAAAAAGCAAAATGTCTTCATTACTTATAACTTAAAAATAACTTGTTTAATTACAAAATAAAAAATTTAAACGTTTATTTGTTGAGGGCTAAGCACATCTATATGCATATCATTGCTAATGAGAAAACTAATCAATAGTATTCAATCAAACTTAAAAAAATATCTTAGGGCCTGTCCCACGATAACGTTGGACTCGTCGCACAGTTATATTGGAAACAACAACAAAATTTTAAAATTTGTTTTTGTTTTGAATGTAAGTGTGCGACAGGGCGAACGCTGTCGACATCGTGGGACAGGCCCTTAAACTTTTAAATGTGAGAGAGATAAATTTTTTATAAATTGGGGAGAATTACTTTTCCTTTGGCTAAATTGCTAGTAAAACAGAAATATGAAATTAACTATTAAGAAAAAATTATTTTCCAAACTCTCTCAATTTGCAAACTTAAACAATTGTTGTACATTTCAAACAACTTAATGTTCAATTAAATTGTATTTTTATTTTTTACAAATACTACTGTTCAAAGCTTTTACACTATAAAGAAGCAGCACATACATATTCTAATTAGTAAGAACTATAAACTTAAAGTACAGCAAAGCTTAAAATAAAAACTAACCATATACCCGTATAACTACACGATAAGACGGCAAAGTAGAATAAAATAAAAAAGGTTCTTATTTATACAAGCAGAAAAGCAATAAAAATTATTAAGCGGAAACAGGAAATATAAAGATTTAAAATTAATGCAATAAAATTAAAAACAAAACTGGAACAAGCTACAAGTAGGGAAGTGGTGACACCAGGAAAGTTGTGGGATGGGATGAGTCTGAATTAACCACAAACAATTTCTTAATCTTCTATAAAGCTGTTTATACTTACAAACATGCTCGTATGTACATACATACATATGTACGCTTAATTATGAAAGTGTTCTAAGTCATATGCATTTTTGCTTCGAAATTTTAAATAAATCATAAATTGGGGCTACTACAGCTCTAAATTAAAATGTTGCATAATATAAAAAATTGTTTTTGATTTGTTCAAACGTAATCTAAATACTAAATAGGTCGACCAAAGAAATATGTGACTTAGACCACTTTCATATTTAAGGGCACATATGCATACATATGTATGTATGCGTATGTATTATATTTTTCTCATTGCCTATGTGGCGTATACTTAATGCGTTTTATAAATAAATATTACTCATACCCTAGCATTATGCAAAGAATGCCTGAATGCATGTTTAACACTTTCAGAAACTTCTTGGAAATTTAGTTTTCAAACATGCGTATAACGAAACGAAAACTTATCGCTAGTTTGAAGGGATTGGTGCTTACTTATCGTATTATTTAATAAATAAGATAATGACAACCCCGTAATGGCTAAAAGAAGCACATATTTATATAATTTTGTGAGAGTACTTATTTTAGTGCTTTCCAGTTAATAATGAAATAAACATATAAAAAAAGCTCTTGTTAACACCTTTAATTGAAAACACCACAAATAATCAATTAAAAATTTAGTTGACTAAAATTGAAAAAGTACTTTTTGGAAAAGTACTTTTTAAAAAAGTACCTTTTGAAAAGGTAAATTTTACAAAGCAATTTTCTTTAACGCTATTTAAAACAATTATCATCATTACCTTGTGATCATGCAATTTTTCTTAAACTATCAAAGAAATTATAAATTCATTTATAATTGAAAATAAAAGTTGTATTTACACATTGTCTTTTGTGTTCATATTAATTTAAAATAATTAAAAACCATACGTAATACTTACATTAATTTAATATGTGGGATATATTGCAACCTTTAAAAATAATATTAAATGCTGTTGAGTTTTCAACTAAAGCTGCTTTTAAAAAAGAAAATAGTTTCAATTATATTTTTCTATATAAAATGAGAAATAAATGTAAAATATTTATTCTCCATTTAGCAGTAAAAATCCGAACGCCTTTATTTTGCTGTGGAATAAATGGGTTATTTAAAGTGTTTGTTTTAACGTGTGTTATTTTAACGCTTAAACATACCACGATATATATTTCTGCCTGTGATTTTGTTTTTTTTTTTGTTTGTTATTGCATTTTCGACATTGAGTACAACACTATAGTATATATGGCCCAACATCAACATTACGATATTTTTCATTACATATTTTAAATGGTAGACGCTGACAACATTTAAGCTCAGTTAACAAAAAATTAAAATTAAAATAAAATAAGGAAAATATAGCAAAAAAAATAAAATAAAATAAATAAATAACCCAAAAAATGAAATTACTTAAATAGTTTAAAGCTAAAGCATAATTTTAGGTTGGTGGGTCTTGTCTGTACTGCTTTTTGGGCCAAGCCTAAAAACACAATTGATATCTGTGTGTGTGTATGTATGTTTTGTTTCTTTTTGTTGGCAATAGTTTTATGAAAGTGATATATAAAAATTATTTAATTTTTTTTTGACGATGATGTATGATGGTGATGCAGACTTTATCTTGGTTAAATAAACATTATTTTAACGTGGTTGTCTGTTTCGTTTTTTTTGTGCTTATATTTAAACAAAAAACTACAACTGAAAGTTTGAAAAATATTAAAAAGTTTCCAAAAACATAAAACACTCAAATAATATGTATTTTTATTTTATTTTTTAAACGGGGGGGAATACAACAAACATACAACTAACACATCTATTAAAATATATTTTGTTATTTTATTTTTGTTTTGTTTTTGTTATATTTATATTTTTTGTGAGTATATTTAGACACACACATACAGCAGCACGTATAAATTTGCAACAAAACAACTATAACAACAACAATTTGTTTGCATTACATATCTGTTTGTTAGTTTTGACGTTTTGTTAGTTTGATTAGATGTGTGACAGTGCGGCTTTTAAGTAAAAGAGCATTTTATTTTATCTATAAGTTATTTAATATGAAGGAAATTCTAAGCCAAATAGAAAATTTCTTTATTCGAACTGGTTTAATATTGCTGGTTTTGGGTTATTCTTTGGTACCTAGAACTAGTGTTACACTAGTTGGTAGTCTTTTAGACCAAACAGATATTAGTTATTGATAATAAGATAAAAAACCTACGGGTAAACAAAATTCAGTGTCAGAGAAAGAAAAAAATTTTAAATGACAATTTTAGTAATAATATAATTTCTCTCTTTCCCTCATATATTTTACTTTTCTGTCTTTCTTTTTTTATGAGATGCAGTGAGATAATTAAACTAAGACTGCTTTTACACACGCAAAGTTTACTTTGCAAAGTCTTGAGTTTGGTAGAGAAAAGGGAAAAGAGAATGAGAGCTCTTTACCGTTCTCTGCTACAAACTCAACACTTTGCATAGTAAGCTTTGCGTATGTAAAAACCATCTAACAAAGACGAAAAATAATGAGATAAAAACACAAAAGAGAGAGCAATAGAAAAAAGACATATTGGTTTAAGAAAACTCTGAAGATATGCTTCAGGTGAAATCGGTTTGTCTACCAACTAAGTTTGACGTGAAATGATGGAAAATCGTTCTAAATTAAAAAAAATATTATATTATATTATCAGTAAGTGGATAGTAACAGTCTGTTTTTAGAAAGTGAACAAATGTATACCTTCTGAATAATAACGAACGAATATATTTCTAAGATTTTATAGACTTAAAAAGAAGGGATTTTAATTTTTCTATATGTTTTTGGTTAAGCGAAAAAATTTCATTCAACATGAAAGCCATATAATATATTATAGAATAAATTTTTAAAAGAGAAAATTGCTTATAAGCGAAACGTAATTAAAGAAGTGTTTATTTGTTCGAAAACCGGCTGCAGAAAGCTTTAAATTCGTTTTCTATGAAATGAAAATTTAAAAAATAATTAAAATAATATATCGAGCTTTTTTCGATTTTATTGTAAGCGACATGTTATCGAAAATATAATTTTTTTATTGAAATTAAAATTTTATGGCTCTACCCATAGAATTATCAAAATGCGAAGTTTTTGATAACTTTTAAGATACGAGCTGTAAAATTTTATTGTTAGCGACAATTTACGTAAAAAAAAACTTTTTTCTGAAAAATTTAATTTTTGTTGCTTACGATAAAATCGAAAATAAGGCTCGATATATTTTCAAGATGACCGATTTCATTGGTTTTATAACTTGCAATAATTCAATCTTAAAGTATGTTATTATTTATTTTTATTTTTAGATGAATTACTTTTCTCGCTCCTGGAATCCTGAAAGGAACTAAAAGCTCGAAAGGAACTAAAAGCCATGGCACTTGGAATGGTTCAAAATGGCTGGCAAAAAAAACTCTGTCCTCTAAAAAAATTTTCTAGGTTGTAAAATGGTATTTTATGGCTTTTTATGTCCAAAATTGAAGAAATGTCTAAAGTTTTAAGAATGGCATATGAGTAATTCCATATACAATCAGCTCAAAATTATTTCATTTAGGACCCGACCTTCTCCGAACCTTCGCTGAACCTTTGTAAAATCTATGCTCATGATAGAGTTAGCATGCATGTAGAACTTAGGCTCATTATCGCGGCTCAATTGCGAAATATAGTAAAATTCAAACTTATGAAATTCAATAAAAAATATGCCACAGTGGTCTTATAAAATTTCTTATATCTTTATAGTCTTTCAACAAATGTTTTAAGTTGAAGTACCAAATTAAAGGCAATTACTTGAGCTTTAAGTTGGCTTTAGTTTTGCATATTATTTCTAAAGGTTAAAAATCAAATTTTAGTGAGTTTTTCGTTGCAGCAACTTTTTGCGAAATACCGTATTTTTTAAATTCTTAAAAAAATATGTATTAAAGGACAACGTTTTTTGAACAATTCCTCCAAATTTAATTTTGGGATTCGAAATGGTTTATGAGATATAAATAAAACTATTGTACAAAGCCAATAATTTCAACTTACTTTTTATTCATATTTTCTTATATCGATTTTCTTTAAAAATTTAAAATTAATAAATTAAATTCCTTTTATGAAATTTGTGATATTTGATAAAAGAGTATTTTAATTTATTGTTTAAGCTTTGCATGAAAGAACAACTTAAAACAATACTTTCTATTTATTTATTTTGTGATATATTCACATGCCTGGGATGCTGGTTAATAAAAGTTGAAAAGCTTTTTGAACAATTAATTTAGTTCAAAAAAAACCAGCCCAGCTTAAATTTTATTTGGCCAATCTTAAATATATCAAGTGTTCGTTTACCTTAAAGCCGCACTGTATAACGGTCATGAAGTTTTGTCATTTATAACTCTTGAATGTTTCTCATTTTTTAAACGTATGACTTTTTTTATGAATTTTCTTTTTCTCATGTTTCAAGTTGATGATACAGTGAATGTGTTTTTTTTGGGACTTAATATATTGCGAACAAGAGCGAGAGACAGAGAGCGAGTGAAAGAGTAAGAGGAGTTTTAACACAAAAATCAAACTTACCCATTCTGACATTTCGTGTGTATCAGCATTTCGATGATGATAATTTAATATTAAAATCGTTGACACAACGGATGAAGCTACCATAAACATTATGCAATTGAAATATGTACCTGTTGGTTGGTTGGGCGTGTCATAATATATTTATATATTTTTTTTAAGTATTTTATGATCAGTTTTTGATTTTTTTTTTTTTCATTTATATACATATTTTTACATGAAGGAAATTTTGAATTTTTGTGTTTGCCATAAAATTTCAAAATTTTGTTTTATAAAAAAAAAATTTTTTAAAAGATTTTTGAAAAATAATTTTAATAAAATTAAGCGAATTGAAGCAAATCAAATTTGAATTTATTTTGTTGCAGTTTCGAATTTTTGTTTGGAAATGTTAGTGGCGATGAAAAGTTATGCAGTGAATAGATAGAGAGTTCAGTTTTATATTTATGGCATTTAAAGCATCAAAATGTTTGGTTACGAGTTGTGGGAAAAAGTATAGAGAAAAAACAAGAAAAATATATATTTTTAAAACATGGAAAAAAATTATATATAATTTTTATACATGTTTGTATGTATAAGTGAATAATATTTATACATATAAATTGTTAAATATTTTTAAAAAGGATACACATATAATTTTTGTTTGTTTTTAATATGGAGGTAGTATACCACAATTGAAGGTATTTTTTTTTAAATTATATTTATATAAAGGTTTCAAGGGAAAACATTAAACAACATTTAGATTTAATTTTTTTAAAGAGGTTTTGTTTTTTATTTTTATTTTGTTGTAATTTTGCTTAACAATTTAAATACAAAATAAGTTTAGGAGGAAAGTCTTATACCAGCAAAAGAAGTTTTTATGTGTAGTTAGATATAGAAAACACTAATTGCAATTTAAGTGTAATTTTATTTTCAACGAAACAGCTGCAACTGTTGCAATAACGAAAAGCTTAAAAATGCATTAAATATACAGAAATTAATTTATTTCTGAAATATTTCGCCTAAATGAAATGGCTCAATGAAATGACTTCCAAAAAAAGTGGGACATTAAAGTAAAGAAAAGGAAATGTGGCTGTTGTGCGCTCTTGATAAGAAATATTGGGGAGATACCCAATTGAAACCATGAAAACCTATTAAACTTAATCAGATTAGGAACTTAGTCTAATCAATATACTCTCTTAGGTTTTTCCAGTCTGAGTCCTTAAAATATTCCATACCTGGTATATTTTCCAGATGGAAGATTTGATTGAATGCTGGACAGTGACCTAAGTAGTGTTCGAGAGTTTCATCGTCAATTTCGGTCACTCTTCCAACAGTAGAGTTCTGCCAAGCTCTAGTGCGTTTTTTGTCTACAGCCCATTTTTTCAATTCATTTTTATATTTTTCAAAAGGTTTGGCGTTTTCTAATGTGATGTTAGTCAGTAATGAGCCCATCTTTGCAATCCTAGCCACCTCTTTGTTTTCACAAACATCCTGAATTTTGCAATTTAAAAATTATTTTGGTGCCGTGATTTGGACATTTAAGGCGGAAATAAAACCTAATTCGATTATTTTATTTTGGATTTCTTTCACTTCTTCAGTTTAATAATTTCTCATATAGAATGATTTTACTTCCTAAGGTATTTTGCAAGCACATTTTTGTCTGAAGTATGCATAGTATCAGCTTGGCTTTCTAAAGCAATTAAGCTTAGCCAGTCAGGATACCAGGACCACCTAATCTGTGACATGAAAAAAACTTACTTTTTAGTATGAAAAGGGAAAGTTTTAAGGGACCTGATAGTTTTGCTGGCTGTTCACCATCCGGCCAGAGTAAGCAGCAGCAAATGTAAAAGCTTTCTTTAAATTATTCTAGCTACTAAAATGTAAGCTGGTTCCTAAATTAATTCTGCCACACTCATTTATTTTTTAAAATTTGTATTTGGCAATGAGCTGTTAAAGAATACATAAACTGTTAATTGGTCCTCAACAAGTTTTTGTACTTAAATTGTTTTTTCTCTTACCAAATTAATATTTAAAATATTTCTTTTTTTTTCAATTACATTTATGACATATTTTCGTTTAGTTTGTATAACAGAGAATACATGTGGGCATTTTTAATTTATTTAAATATTAAGTTGTTTATGACAAAGTAAATATTTAATTAAAAAGGATCAAAATGCGTGCACAAACAAAAACATATTTTTAAGTTTAAAGTGTGAGTTTGGGTCAATAAAGGGAAACTTAACTGCAAGTATGAGAAGTAATTCTTATCAATTTCAATGAATTATACAAAACTAGTGCAGTGGAGAAACACTAACAAATTAATTAAATTATTATTGTAATAAAAAAAATTTTATAATAAATTAAATAAATAATTTACTTTGCTTACAAACTCAAAATATAAAACGGAAAATTTTAAAACTTTAAACTAATTTAATTGAAAATTTCGCCCAAATAGTTTGGCTTTATTTTCTAAGCTAATATTATCAAGTTTATTTAATTAGTGCAAAGATTTGCATTTAATACCCAGCAAAATTTCATACAATATTGAATTGAATCCATTTCAGAAATTCTTGTTAACTTTTAGTTTCAGCGAATTTGCGAAAATTTTGTTGGGTTTCGTTTTTGGGTGCATATTGCAATATGAAGCGCATGAATTTAATTTGTAATCTAATTAAAAACTTTCTTTGCTTATGTTTATTTCTCTTTTTTTTCTGCCATCAGTTATTTCTGCTTAAACAAATTTCCGGCTAGAAACTTTTCATTAGCAAAGTCAAGCCAATAAAAATTTGTAAAAGTCATTATCGTTAATTATTCAAAATATTTAAATAACTGAGACTGCTTTGATGGAAGTTTTTTTTTTTAATATTCATTTCGTTTAGTGAGTGTCAAAGTTTTAATATCATAAAATCATCAACTTTTTTCTTTACTTGTGGCCCTTTACTATTCTTTCTGGTTTAGTAATTTTGTCTTTAAATTATGCAATGCAATTTTTAGTAGAACATTTTTGTTAGTTTAATGAAAATGAGCTTTGTTTAATGAGCATTTTAATATGATTTCTTTTTTGTTTAGATTTTTGTTAGTAACATTTTAAATGAGATTTTTTTTTAGTTTTTCACTTTGAAAAAATTAAATGAAAATCAAGAATTAATAAGAAAAAAATTATTATAAAAACTAAACAAAAATAGTTGTTAATAAAATGAACAGCAACACACACTCATATTTGTTACATTTATCTAGCTAAAATACATAAAAACACACACGCACACAATTATAAAACACATACGAATACATAAGAAAACTGTAGACCAAACGAACTTACCTAAAAGTGGCACGGCATCCGAAGTAGCTGGCATCGTTTCCGCCACCATATTAAGGAAGACCGTTAAAGATAATAAAATAGTAACACCTGCAAATAAATCAAACAACACCAAGTTTATGAAATTTGACCAGGAATTAAAACAGGTAAAATTTAAAATTAAAATAAAAATATGCTGCAACATACTCGTATCATACCATAACCGGCAAAAAAGCTTAAGCGACCTAAATTTCGAGCTTAATTTTTTGGAAGAAATTCGATTGTTTCCAATCGCAGATAATCGATTTTCGTAAAAAAACGATTAAGATTTTTTTTGGCGGTTATGGCTTGATATCTAAAGCTAAACTGGAGACAAGAACATTTGGCAGAGAACAGCAGTAGAGCAGACTTGGGACCGCAATTGACATAAAACTAATTTAGAATTGTATAAGAGCTAGTACTCGTACATAACTGTCCTACAACTGAGCTTTACCTGAAATAAAGCCTAAACTGTAGCTGAACTAGAACCGGAGTAGTACTGCGCAACAGTTTTCAGCTAGAATTTTGAGAAATCCTAAGTAGAGCTTAACTGGAAGAGAGCTAGAATTGAACTAGAACAGAACTGGAACACAGCTGAAATTAACTTAGTATTGCACTACAGCTGATGAAGAACTTTAGTAGCAGTGATCTAGATATGCTGAGCTATAACCATAGAACTATATATATATATATAAATTATCTAGAATTAAACTATAAAAGAACTAGATCTGAACTAGAACCACACTTAAGCTGAACTGTAACTGAAATAGAACTGAAATAGACGTTGAATAAAAGCTAGAATTGAATTGAGATCCGGCGGAAAAAGATCTGAACTGTAATCAAATTATTCTTGAACTAGAACTGAACCGAAACTCGTCTAGAAATATTTCAGAACCGAAGTAGAACAAAAATTGAGCTCAGCTGGAACTAAACTAAAACTAAACTGTAAGTAAAATAGCACTGAGCTACACGTGAGATAAAACCAAATTATAGATGAGTTAGAATTGATCTAAAGTTGAAATAGATCTGAACTAGAATGAGATTATTCTTTAACTAATACAGTATTAGAACTGAATTCAAACTAAAAAAGAACTCATCTAGAAATTTTAGTGATTCGGCCTTGAACATTCCGTAAAGTCTGCCAATAGTGTTGAGTTCGTTGTCTTTTAAAGGGCAACGAGAGCGTATCAAATAGTGATTCGGTCTTGAACATTCCGTAAAGTCTGCCAAGAGTTTTGAGTACGTTGTCTAGAAATGTTGCCGAGCCGAAGTAGAACAAAAATAGAACTTAACTAGAAGTAAACTTAAACTAAACTGTAACTAAATCAAAACTAAACTAGATGTGAACTAAATGTGAATTCTAGCCAAACTAAAGTTGAAGCAGACTTGAGCTAGAACTGAGCTAAAGCTGAAAGAGATCTAAACTAGAATTAGAATTGAACTGAACTAGATTTGAACTAGAACTATATTAAAACGAAGCCAGAACTGAAACAAAAGTCAGCTAGAACTGTAACAGAACCAAAGTAGAACTAAACTAGAGTTGAACTAGAGTTGAATTAGCACTAACTAAAACTGAACTGCAACTGAAATAGAACTGAACTAGACGTTAACCAGAATCGAATTACAGCTGAAAAAGGATTAAGATAGAATGGGAACTAAAGCTAAACTAGAACTGAACTGGAAATGCGCTAGAACTGAATTAAGACAGAGCAGAAAACTAAACTAAAACTGAGCTAAAATTGCATTAAAACTAAACTTAAACTAAACTAAAACTGCACTATGTATGAAATAAAACTCAAATAGAAATAAAGTAGACCTTAATTACAATTGTACTACAATTGAACTAAAACTGAAGTAGAACTAAACTAGAACTAAATTAAAACTAAAATAGAACTGCAACAGAACTCAGCCATAATTGTTGTAGAAGCGAAGTAGAACTTGACTCTAACAGAACTATACCAGGGGGTTATTATGTAATCCGAATCGAACGGAAATAGTAATGATAATAATATACAAATTCGAACAGTTTTCTTTTCGAATCGAATTACATAATAACCTCCCTGAATCGCAGTGCAAAAGCAGGGCATCTTTTTTTATCTTTTGTAAACAAAATCTTGCTAAAAATCCAGTTGTTCCGAAAACGCATGTTCAGCATGACTCCATAGTGCGCCTTGGCAATGTATCCCCCAGTAAAAAAAAGTCGGAACTTGTTTCAAAGGTTTAACAAGTTAAAAAGTTTAATGATCTAAAATTGTTCTAGACAACTTTTTTAACGCATAACTTTCAGTTGTTTGGACCACTTCCGTTATGTAACGTTTCATCAGAAATAGAACTATTTGGAGCTGAATTCATCAATCCTATAACTAATTATTTATATGTTAATTTTTTACTGGGATTTAATGTCAAACTATTTTTAAAAATTATGCTTTAAATGAAGATTAGAACTTGAACTAAGCTAATAACTTTATTTCTTTCACTTTTTTTTTAAATATTTATATATCACTTTTTCCTTATGATGAGTTTTCTGTTTAGTTTGTGTATGCCAGATACCTCCAAATTAACGCTCTTCATTTTCCTCTTGTAAACTTCTGCTCAATATGTCAAGGTTTCTATTGTTAACAAAGTTTAACCATCAAAAAAGAAAAAAAAATTCAAAGTTTTTTGAAATGTTCTTGTCTGTTGCCAAGAAATTTCATTTCCTTGCAAAATTACCTCAGTGTTGATAAATATTTGATATGAAAATGAATGTTTAAGCAATTTATGGGTATTGTGTGACATAGAAACCGCAAGCAAAAATTACACTTAAAATGTAAACACACCCAGAAAGTGACCCGCATGTAATTTGCACAAACCAAAAGTAAAACAAACTTTTGCAAGTAAGAAAAATTGCAAGCCGAAATAAGAATTGTTGCATAAAACTTCTAAGAATTAAAAAGAAAAGGACAAAAAAAAGCTCTTGTACCAACTTAGGCAAATAAGTTTGGATGATGGATTGAGAGCTGCAGGAAACCTTGTTGCATGGCAAATTTTCTCAAGCATAAATAACGCAATTGGCCATAAGCAAATAATGTAATTTAAAATAAAAGATGCTGGTTTAGGAAATAATGAAAAGTTTTATTTAACATTTTAGCAAACGTTAAATAAATATTTAAATTGCCATTGCAAATGCATATTAACTGGCCTTGCAAAATATACTTGAATTTATAAAATTACTAAACGTACATACAGGCATTGCATTGAATTTCCAAATCAATTGTTTTGGTTCTCTAATTAAACACACAAATTTAATTGAATACAGCTTTGGCAGTTTAACAAATAAAAAGCCACAAATTTACACATTATAGCTGGAGGTCTATCACATACACATGCTCGAGCTGAGTACTCGTAACACATTTTCAGGTTATATTGTGACTGTACAAAATGTTGTCTTAGTTGCGGCCACTTTGTTGCACTTAATTTGGTGGATTATTAAATTTGCGAAATCTTGTTTGAATTTTCAATGTAATTTACTGGCTTCTGTAGAACACTTAAGCTAGTGTTTTTGCATCGACTTTGCTGAAATTTGTGGTCTAAAGGGGGTATAAAATTTACTTGATTTCATTTGTAGCGACTGTGGGCTATTAAGCAAATATTCTCACATGAGTAGAAAGCAGCAGCAATTAAATGACATTTTCTTTTAATTTTAACTAAAAGAGTAGTCAAGTTCTTAAAAAAAAACTGAAATATATTGCAATATATTTTAAATTAAATCTAAAATGGTAATGCGTAACGTTAGTTTAATTATCTCGCAAGTACAAAAACATTGTTATTTATATATCTAAATTATGTTTTCTATAGAAATGATCTTAAAATTTAACAAGACTTTATATCAAAAGTTATACATATCGAGCCATAACCGCTAAAAAAGCTAAAGTGAGTCATATTTTTCAATTTCTTTTTTTGCGAAAATAGATTATTTGCGATGGGTAAGAATTGATCAATTGGTCAAAAAATTAAGTTGCAAAGTTATTACGGCACGATATAATGTCTGCCAGCTTTCGGCCAGGATTTCTTTCAAAAAGCGAAAGCGTGTTGCGTTTTCCGTTTGTGGTACTTTTAATCTGTGAATGTTTAGGTAATAACAGGTCTTCCAATAAAGTGTTTCAAAATTTTGACAGTTGACAGCGACCAGACTGTTGAAGCTACTTCTGATGAATGGATTTTTATACATTCAATCTATTTTGCTAAATTATCTTTGACAGACATAGACTTCATTCACATGTACAAATAATAAATTGTTTTATCCAAATGGGCGTTTCACTCGGGCGAAACACATTGGGGCCAAGGACCCTTTTTCGCAGATCAATTCATCTCAGCAGTTGTAACAGTGAGAGTCTGTACATTTATATGGGCAGCTCCTAGAATTAACTACATGCTCCAATAGAATAATGGCGGTATAGGAAGGGGGAGACAGGTACTCTTTTTACAAAGTAATTATTATCTTTCCTATATCTTTAGAACTACAGAAGAGATGCACTCTAATTTTTATGTGGATAACTCTTAAAATAAGTTACATGCTCCACCAACATCTGGGAGTATGGGAGGAAGCAGACTTGTACCCTCTTACAAAGAAATTATTGATGAACATGAATTTTATTATATAACAAATAGCCAAGCATGAACAAACTGCCTACAAACGGTGCTTAACTAACAAAATAACCAAAAATAAATGATTTCTTTTTATTCACGCTTTCTCGTGATGAATTGGCCTCCCATTCGGAATCGGATACGAATTATACAGAAATAGGTTTTTTAACAAGCCTTAAAAATTAGCTAAA
The DNA here is from genome assembly GCA_936439885.1 of Nowickia ferox. Taxonomy (NCBI): domain Eukaryota; kingdom Metazoa; phylum Arthropoda; class Insecta; order Diptera; family Tachinidae; genus Nowickia; species Nowickia ferox. Next base: position 8,180,612 of record OW387026.1, read on the forward strand.
ATCAGACAGATTATTTTTTTTAAATCATGACTAATGCGTGACACACACGTGACTCATGCGTGACCGACAAGTGACTTGTGCATAACGCATACGGGACTCATGCATGACTCATGCGTGATTGACACGTGCCTAATGCCAGACTCACAGGTGACACATGCGCAACTCACGCGTTATATATCATGGCATTTGTACGCTTCCCATGAAATCACATAAAACAATGACTAAAATAGCAGCAATAAAAGTGTTAGCTGCAGTCGTTAAGTGTTTATTATATTGTGCAATAGTAAAAATCAGCATTGTCCTGACATTATAAGTTCGACAGTACTATTAAAGGGTAATAAAACGCTATACTCAGTTTGGCAATTTAGGTGACCAATTTTTTTATAAGCCTCCAAAGATTTCGAAAATTAGTGCGTCCCCAAAAAATGGTGTCATCAGTTTTTTTAAAACAGCTAATTCAGATTAAGTCAAAGCTCTTAACTGTATATGACAATAATGTACTTAAAAGTCTAATTAATATATCCCATTAACATTTGTAAGCCAAAAAAAAATATTTTTTCATGCACACTTTTTTCGCAAAAGTGAAGACAATATTTTTTACACTTTTTCAAAATAACTTCCACGGACTCCTGATTTTTAGCTTACAATGCTTAACAAAGTTGCAGCTGCGGTAAAGCTAGAAAAATGTTGTGAACATTGCATTACAATTTGAACGTGTTTAGGGATCCTTATAGCTTATACAAACCACTGGTTACATTTATTACTTTTTCAAAATTACTTATGCTTTTTAACGATTATTTATTCAGTTTTCTCTCACAATAATCAATTTGAGCGTGTCCTTACAAATGCACCGTTAGCTATTTGACTATTATTTTTTGCGTATAGTGACGTAGAATTTTATGAACTTTAAGCAAATGCTTTCAGTTTTCACGCTACTCGAACTTTGTTTAATCAATCCGTGAAAAGACCACCTTTGGCACCTATGAGCGACGTTCTGAGCACTATCGAACTAACGAGAGTACTTTCTAAAGTACCATAAAGTTATACAGCTACAAAGCCAACACTTTATGATTTATATAATAATAATTTGCTGCATACTTTAAGGTTGAATCTAAAATGTAACTTTTACTCTTTACTAACATAAGCCACTTGCAACGTTTAGTTATGCTACAATAAATTTGCAATTTTGTGAAGTACAGCATAAAATCTAATACTATTTGCTTACTTGAGAAGCATTTTAAGTAGTACAATTTCTTTTTTTTACTAAGCAATACTTCTTGAATTCTAACATTTATTTCTTCTACTTTCACAAGCGCACACAAAACCAACTCTACATTAATTTCAATCCACTTAAATATACAAAGTAAATACTAAGAATTTTATTTTATTTTTTGGATTTTGTAAGCTCTTAAGTAACTTCCAACGTACAAATAAATAACAAATACATACATAATGGAAAGCAAATGTAAAAAAACTGGAGATGATGCACTCAATGTTCTCCTTATTTCACACAAGAGTGCAACGAGATAATTTTGATGATTTCATGCCATCAAAATTATCACATTAAACTCTTTGAGTGCTGAAGGATTTTTAAATTAATTTGATATATGACATGTTTTAATTTAACCAGTCTTACTGCAAATATTTTCAAATGCTTTACATTAATTTATAGAAACCAACTTTAACAGAAAATTAAATTTTGCTCATAACAAAACAATAGAAATTTATTGCTTTTAAATATTTACATTTAATTATTAGATTTAAATAAATAATTTTATTTGCTTAACTTACCCAATGATAATTTTTCACCGGAATCTGGTGGCAGTGTAAAACCTAATAAAGCCATTGATGCAATCAGTACACAAGGTATAATTAAATTAAAAAAATAATATAATGTTCTCCTTCGTATTATAATGGCAAATGTTATATCAATATATGGTTCTGGACAGCAATTATAATAGATTTCATTACGTTTGCCCGGCACACCTTATTAAGAGAGAGAGAGAGAGAAATGAGAAAATAAATTTTAAAATAAATTGTGACACAAAACTTTGAAAAATAATGTTATATTTATATAAATTTCGATTTATGAATTTAAAAAAAGATGAGTTTAAAATATTATGAGCGTTTTTGTATTTTACACACTTTGGTTAGAGAAAAAAAAAATATTTTGAGAAACAATATTTAACGTGCAATATTAATTTATTTTATACGATATTTTTTAACGTTATCTTTTTTTAACGAGTTTATAAAAGGCATGCAAAAGAACATGTTTATTTATTTAAATCGTTACGGCTGAAAAAAGGCAATGAATTTCACTTAAACTGCACTGGGCTGCAATAACGAGCCAATTCAATTCTCTTTTGCCCTTAAAATGTATCAAACAAAAAATTCTATCTTAAATATTTACTTTTTGCACACAAATAATATGGGCAATTTGTGTTTTATTTGCATTTTATTTTAACTATTTAGAAAGTTCAATTTCAATTAAATAAATTGCAAATAAATTGCAAAAAAAAGGTATGAACTATAGTTTGTTTGGTTGTATAAAAATATAACTATTTAAATTGGTTCACTTTTTTTTCCTTTAAATATATAAATGTTTCACAGCTAATACTGTACTTTGAAAAAAAAATCTCACTAGATATTTTTTAAAATCAAAATTATTAAATTAAAAAGTTAATAGAAGTTAAAAATTTGTCTAGCAGCACATCTTTCTTATATACAACACTGTGTCTCATATAAAATTCTACTGTGAACAGAGAGAACAGTTTTCTTCTGTTCTGTTTTCCTCTGGCTGTGTCAAAGTATACTTTTCTTATAGAAAACTGTACACTTTTTTATGGTCTTAAAGATGATTGTGCCACAGCACACTTTTTTTATATAGAAAAGTCGACTGTGCCGCAGCACACTTTTATTTTATAGAAAAGTCAACTGTGCCACAGGACATTCTTCTGATGAATAAGTCGACTGTGCCTCAGCATGCTTTTTTTATAAGAATAGATAGAGTCATCCCAGCACTTTCTTCTTATAGAAAATTCGACTTTATCACAGCACACTTTACTTATAGAAATTTTCACAGCACAATTTTCTTGTGGAAATGTCAACTGTGTTACAGTATACTCTTCTTAAAGAAAAAACCACTGTGCCATAGCACACTTTTTTGATGAAAAAATCGACTGTGTCTCAGCTGCTCTCTTTTCTTATCGAAGATTCAAGTTCTTTAAAGTTTCTTTAAAAAAATGTCAACTAAGTCACAGCACACTTTTCTTATAGAAATAGCACAAATTTCTTATCGAAACGTAAAATGTAATGCAGTACACTCTTCTTAAAGAAAAACCCACTGTGCCATAGCACACTTTTTTTATGAAAAAATCGACTGTGTCTCAGCATTCTTTTCCTATCGAAAATTCAAGTTCTTTAAAGTTTCTTTAAAAAAATGTCAACTAAGTCACAGCACACTTTTCTTATAGAAATAGCACAAATTTCTTATAGAAACGTAAAATGTAATGCAGTATACTCTTCTTAAAGAAAAACCCACTGTGCCATAGCATATTTCTCTGTGTTGGCACACTTTTCGTCAAATTCGACTGTGTCTCAGCACACTTTTCTTATAGAAAATTCGATTTTGTTGCAACACATTTTTCTAACAGAAATCATGGTTAAATCAGTGATAGCTTACTTCTTTTAGAAGGAATTATATCATTTAATTTTTATTTTTTTTTAATTTAAATTTCCGTAAGAAATTCGACTTTTCTTATAGCAAAGTCGACTGAGCAACAGCAGGCTTTTTTATACAAAAGTTGGCTGTTTGAACTATGACTGATTGCACGGGTACCAGTGGCCTGACAGCCGAGCTGCTCTAGGAGTTGCCTGGGTGTAATGTGTCGGCATGGTGCTTTACTAAAAGATCGACTTAGTCTAACCCCACGGTGATGATAGGTGTGGAGTAGGTATTGGATTGTGTCGGGTCGGGCATTCGTCTGACCCCATCATGAGTAGTTGAGCTGTGCAGGCAAGTGAAGAGGAATTTTCTTAGAAAAATTGCTGTGGGTGTGAGCAACCACACTTGCAGCGTGTGATCACGTAGATTCTTACGTGGTGGCTGTGGTTGCTACCATAAACGCTGGGAGAATAGTCTTGGCTTCCTAAAATTAAATTAATGCTAGTGATTGGCGTGATGCGGTCAGCTATACACTATTGTGAGTGCTGTTGCCATACAAAAGAAGCTGCTTTAAGAATACTTTAGCAGCAAAGGTTAAGATAGCTCTTAGAACCTCAGCAAGGCACTTGTTCGTAGTACAGGGATCTATAACTATGTTCAAAGATTTGCAACCTGTGTGTTCCTGGTAAGTCATATGGAAGCTTAGACCACCGTGAGATAAGGCAGTAAAGGCAGGTGCTCACGCTAATTTAAAACACATCTGTACCACAGCACCAAGTTTTGCATATTTTAAAATAGTTTGTTTTTACTTTCCTTTAGAGAATCCATAATAAATATATTAGCGATTTATATTTTTGCCAAGTCATTTTAACACAAAAAGTAAACAACTATTTTTGCTAATCAGTAAATAAATTTACCAACCCAAATAATTGATATCAAGAGCGGTAGTTACAAAATTATTTTCTTAGAAAATATATCGTCAATTAGCAAGGAAAAATGTTTTTTTCTAAGAAAACTATCTATAGATAACAAAGTTTTTTGTAAGATCTTATCAAGCACAGAAATACTTGATGACGAAGTTGACACAATTGCTGAGTACACTTCTGGCATTTCTTGTGTTGCCATTTTGTAGTGTAATTTTCAAATTGTGCGCTCTGCTTTTAAAGTTTACAGACATGTTAAAGATTTTAATTATTGAGAGTTTTTCTATTGCTCAAACTCTAGTGTTTTTTGTGGAGATTTTGTTTTTAATTTTGTACACAATAAAAAGCTTTAAATACATGTTAAAAACAATTATCAAATGCTCGTACAAAAAAAAACAATGAAACTTTTATCTAAAAAAATGTGTTTTGCTTAAAATAAAAAAACAAAAACTATTAATTTATTTTGGCAAGCACACACACACATACTCACACACAAAGTTAAAAGTTTTATTTGTTTTTGTTGAGTTGCTATTTGCTTTGACTCTTAATAAAGCTGGAGAGTTTTCTGTTTGGTTGTTTCCTTTTTTTTTTGCGTTAAAATAAAGCAAAGCATACTTAAGGGCTGAATACACAAAAATAACTGTATTGCATACTTTCCCATGCATATAGTATATGCATTGTACTCGTAGTAAAAACGAATATTTTTTTGGAGCGATATATTTTAAAATTTTTTTCTTGCTGCAAATAAATGCTATTTGCAATTTTGTCTTTGTGCTGCAATTTTTTATACTTTTATTTTTTATTTTTTTGAGTGGGTAGCGATGTAGTGGTTTTTATTGCAGATTTTATTTATATGTTTTCCTACGGATTTTATGCATTTCTTCCCTCTCTCTATCTCTGCCTTTTTTGCTTTAATTTGTTAATTGGCTAAGAAGCATACTAGCAAATGAAATTTTTTCTTATAGTGCCTTAACTTTGTTGCCCCATTTTAAGTAAATGAGTTGAAAAAAGAGTCAGGAGAATGCTTAAGTTTCCTGTGTTTTTCTTTAAATTTTAAATTCACTTTATTTGTATATTTTTAGTAATTGCGATGCTTCTTTTGGTTAATAAATTTGCTTAAAAATTGTAAAATTTGTGGAAAAATCTACAACTTGTATAAAGACATAAGTTTTTCTTAAATTTTGATTTTTTTAACACAAACTTATTAAGGTTTTTAAGTGTTTTCTATTACATTTTCTCTAAGGTATCAGACAGCCTGCAAGGCAGTAAATTTTTAGTAAGCGAAGATGTTAGAGATCTTACTCTCATCATAACGTTATTTATCTAATTTAAAATGCAATCAAATGGAAACTGATTGCCTTATTGCAATTCAACTTCAAGGTAGAAATATGTACAGGGTGTTTTTTTAGAGGTATAGAACTTCGAATTGAAATAAAACACAAGAAAATCGTTTTAATGTCCATCAATTTGGCTTTATTGGAAGGATAATTTTATGCCATTAACGTTTAAATATGATTTCGGGCATGTGGCCGCCGCGGCTGGCTCGAATAAAGCCAATTCTACAGGTCCAATTTTCAACCACTTTTTCGAGCATATGGGGCCGTATGTTGGCAATAACGCCACGAATGTTGGCTTCCAAGTCCCCTAACGTTTCTGGTTTGTTGGCGTAGACGAGCGACTTCACATATCCCCAAAGAAAATAATCCAATGGTGTCAAATCACACGATCTTGGTGGCCAATTGACAGGTCCATTCCGCGAAATTATGCGCTCATCGAATGTTTCCTTCAATAAATCGATTGTGACGTGCGCTGTGTGGCATGTAGCGCCGTCTTGTTGGAACCACAACTCATCCACATTCATGCCATCCAATTCGGGAACAAAATAGTCGGTTATTGCTGTGCACGGTGGCGAATCGATTCATTCGGGTCCTCTTCAACACTTTGCTCTACAGCGGCAATTGTTTCTTCGGTGCGCACTGTTCGACGTCTCTGCGGATGCGTATTATCACATAGAGTAAACGTAGTGCGAAAACGATCCATGGTTAACCGAATTAATTGCTCTGATGGACGATTATGTCGACCATAAAATGGACGGAGCTTGCGGTAAACTTCGCGAACTGAACCATTATTTTCGAAATAAATTTGCACGATTTGCAAGCGTTGTTTTTTTGTCAACCTGTTCATGATGAAATGGCAAATCAAACTAAATATTAATCACTTGAAAGCTGACAAAATGGCCGCCAGTTAAAAAAGTGATGCCAACTTAAAGTTCTATACCTCAATAAAAAACACCCATTATATAGATTAACCAATTATTTAAGATTTTCAAGTTCTATCTGCCATAAGGGCACCATTGACATAGTTTTAAACTCCAAACCATAACGAAAATTAGCTTTTGTAATTTAAAAAAATCTTATTCTTAAAAAAAATGTCATGCAAGATACTCTAATGGCCACAAGTTTCACTTTCTAACTTTTTGCTTGCTAAGTATTAAATACAATTAAAATTTTCTAAAAGTTGAATGAACATGCAGAGTAAGGAATTTTTTTTTTAGATATTTCAAGTAAATAGTGATGAAATTTTTAATGATGCATGCATTTTATTTACATATAGTATAAATAATTCAGGTCAGTTTTTATTTTATACCAGAGACTCTTCAAACTTTGAGTATGAGACAAAGTTTTAAAGTAATTCTGCAAAAATTCTCAAATTGCAAGTAATTTATTTACGCATAAAAAAGGAAGAAATTTCTATAAAAAAAACAAACCTTGTATGATGAAGTTTTTGAAAATTTTTCATAAAACAATAACAATTCATCAGATAAGGGTTTTTTTTTGTAAATCGTGCGATTGTATAGGATAGTGATTTAGTAGAAGTTTAGGTTTACTATTTTCTAAATAAAAGTAATTTTTACAAATATGCTGTTATTTTCATTTTGTAACAAAAATCTTGCAAGTTGTTCCTAAAAATAGGCAATAACAAAATTCGAACATTTTGCTATGGCATATAGCAAATATGCAAATATATATACTAAACTTTTTTCGTTGTACTATCAGAAAAATGTACAAAATGGAGAAAAATCAGTATTTGCAGTATTTTTATTTACATAAAAAAAGCTTTGCTATTTTTTAAGGGAAATTATAAATAGCAAGCTTTTTCTGTTGTACTTTCAGAAACATTTTGCGTCCTTTAAAAAAAATAAGCAATAGCAAAAGGATGCAATACAAATGCAAACTTTTTTTTGGCAGAAAAACTAAAAATAGTAAAATTTTTTAAGTAAAAGTTCTTACTAGTGAAATATAATTAAAATTTTACTTGGAACAAATCTGAATTAAAAGATTTGTTTTATTTCTATATTTTTTTTTTACTTTTAAGAAAAATATTACTGACAAAACATTTCAATGTAATTGCAAAATGTTTTGGCTACACAACTAGCAATAAAAACTTTTACCATAAAAATGTTTAAAGATTATTAAGTGAGTTTTCTACTGAAATTTATTCCTTTTAAACTAAATTGCAAACTTGAGAATTTTTGTTTTTCGTAATACTGCATTACATTAAATTTTTAAACTGACCCATTTTACTTAAAACTATTAAGGAAAATTTCTATTTAAGTGTAATTTGATTTTGGTTATGTACTGTGTTTTACTTCTCTGTAGTATACAATTCGCTCTAAAAGAATGTTTTCCAATTTGGTTGTTTTTTTTTTGGAATTTAGAAAAATTATTATTAAAAACAAATCTTACCTTGAGCTTTTTAAATTGTTTTCGAATGAACTTAATTCTCGAGAAAAATTATATTTTTTTATTAAGTAGCAAAACAAAAAAAAATAAAATTTTTCTCTTATGCGTTCGGAAAAGGTTGTTGTTGTTGTTGTGTTTTTGTTTACATAGTGAAACATTTAAGGCGGCTATTTCGGTCTTTAAAAGTTAAAGCGCCCAATGTTATGCAGTGATTTTTGCATTTATTAACATTAGTTGAGTGTTTTATTTACTTATCTTTTTTAATATTGCATTTATTTCAAATACTTGGTGTGGGAGGGTGAGAACACTGGATAAGCAAAGTGTAGTTTTAATTAATTTTGTTCATTTAATTGAATTTATTTATTATTTATTTATATTCCTATTTATATTATTAAATTATTTATATAATTTTATTTGCATTGCTTCTATTTAACTTGTCTATGCGTAGCAAGGAAAATATCTAAATTCGTTTCAAGTCTATGAAATGAGTTCAGCAATTGCTTTATGTGATATGGCTTGGATGAAATTGAAAGTTTTAACTAAATGTTAATATAAGAATCATTTAAGTTGAAGACTCTTTGAGCATATGATACAATAGGGTAATGTATGTATTTAGAAATGTTTGTGTTACTTAGAGAATAGAGATGAGGAAAGTTTTTTAGAAATATTGCTGCAGAAGAATAATATTAAATTTAATTTTAGGTATACAAAATTATCAAAATTTTATATTTATCAAAATATCTGTGGTTTTAATAGTTTTGCTAAATAATTTTATTTAATCTCTTCTAATTCAATATGTAGTATTTTTTTGTCTCAGATGGAAAATTTAAACAATATGAACAGGAGTAAGATTAGTAATTTGAAGAACATAAACTAACGTATAACCATAAAATATTTATTAAATATCAAGTGGTTACAGCACAAAACTAATTCTAAGCTGAAATCCATTTGGAAATCAGACAAAAAAATATAAACAAAGCCTTTTCTTCGCCACTCTACAACATTTCTCTGCTAAACTTTTTACAAATTTAAATACTTTGTGGTTTTTATTTCCACTCAAAATATTTTTTTGCTAACACTTTGAATAATTATTTTTGGTGAAGTATTAAATATCTTCCTCCCACCTTTCGTTAAAAAAAAACTAAAAGAAGAGAAATAGAAAATTAAGCTTAATGCAGCTCAATTGAATATTGGCCACCATAAATCTTTGCGGTTTACCCAGCGCTTAGTAAAGAACTGATAGAAAGTCCCATAAAACATTTCAGTTTAACTACAAATTGCAACTAAAGCACCAAACTACTTAAGTGGTGTTGGTGAATACCTTTAAAACCATCTGGGAGTTTTGAAAGGAATATAATATAAACGAAATTCACAGATAAATGTGGTTAAAAGTTTTTAATCTTTATGACGTTAAATTGATGGCAAGTGAGGAGAATTAAAGTTGTAAAATAGTGTTGCCAAGATGTAATGTTTATCCGAATATAATATAAATATATTATAAGTGTTATAAATAATAAACAGAGTTTTTAAATGTATATATGATCAAAAAACTTGTGAGCGATTTATTGCCATTCATATTTTTAATTAAATATATATCTACAATTATTAGGGAAAACTATTTTTCGGAAATACATTTCCAAAAATTAATTTCGAAGAAAATATTTTTCAACTATTCGCATGAGTAAATTTTGCAAGGACTTGGAAACAAAAAAATTTTCTTCAAATAATTTTTCTGAATTATTTTTAAATAAAATGCTTGTCTTGAAATATTTTTGCAGGCACAATTTCTCTAGGTAAATATTTTCGGACAAAATATTCTTTTACAATAAGACGCTTTCGGACACTTTTTAATAGTTTTTTTTTAACAAAGTGATTTTTCTATAGGAAAGTTTGGTACACGACAAAGTTTTTGATAAAATAGTTTTTTTTTTACAGAAAAATTCGAACAAATTATTTTAATAGAAATATTTTCTGAAAAAAATTTAAAAAAAAATTTCGCTATAAAACATATTTTTTTTATATAATTCCTGACAAAAATTTTATTTTTCTAAAGAGTTTTTGGATAAAATGTTAATCTTGAAAAATCGTTTAAGCAGCTTCGGCAAGAATATTTTTTTAAAAGATTTTCGGAGAAAACCTTTTGTATAGAAGTTTAAAAACTTACGGTCTAATTCATAAAAAATATTTTAGCTTTATTACAGGTTTATTTGACAAATTTCCCATAGAAATATGTCAACTAAGCGCTTAATAAACCTGAATTATTCTTTATGAATAAGCCAGTTAATATTTTTTTTATAGTAAATATTTTTGGACAAAATGACGTCTCTATAAAAAATTAAGTCCACCAAAAGTATTTTCATAAAAAAAATTTACAAAGACTTTTCGGAAGAAAAAACTGTTCTTGAAATATTTTTGACAAAATGAAATATTTTTTAACAGATTTTCCGATTTTGAAGAAAACACTTTTTTTCTAGAAACATTTTCGGACAATATGTTTTTATTTTTAATATTTTTGGGCAAAAAATTTTGTATAGAAGTTATTTATTACACATAATATTTTTTGCATAATTTGTCCATTGAAGTATATTCCGATAAAATAATTCATATAGAAAGTTTTAGACGAAATATTTTTTTAGGAAAATTTTGGAAAAAAGTTTTTTTTCCAAACGTTTTGGAACGAAATATTTTTCTCTAAATAATTTATGGCAAAATTTTATATCTATCTTAAGCATTTTCGAGGTTCTCTGAAAATATTTTAATATAAAATAAAATATTTTAAAATAAAATCGAATACATTAATTTTCTACAACTAAGGAGAGATTTTGTAAATACAAACGATTATTTCGTTTTGAAATTTGTATGGAAAAAAAATTGTTTGAAAAGAATTTTCGTTTTTTTCATACAATTTTGAAACGTTTAGAAGCGAAATTTGTTACACAATGTGCCAATTAGTTACGGAAAAAAAGTTTTTCTAATACAAATTTGTTTCAATAAAAAATTCTGGGTTGAAATAATTTTTCATAGAAAACTGCCGGATAAAATGTTTGCTTCAATATTCGAGATCAAATTTTTTCGAATTTGTTTTCTACAGAGTTTTTGGGTTAAAATAATTTTCTATTAATATTTTTGAAAGAAATTTTTTATTACTTCAGGGCAAAATAATTTTTCTAATAAAAAATATGTGTGAGCGAAAAATTTTTGAACAAAATACTTTTCTATAAAAGTCTTAGAACAATATATTTTCTTCAACAACTTACAAACAAAATCGTTTTCCTTCAAAAATTGTCTGGCAAAAACATTTTCTTAAAAAAATTGGTTTAAGTACTCGTCGTTTTGTTACAAGTTTATTTCGAAAGCAATTTTCTCAGAAAACTAATTTTCGTGTATACGAATTTTAAGCCAAAAATATATATTTGAAATTTTTTTTTTATGTGAAAATTTTTCACACAAAATGCTTCAACTAAAAATGCGAGTTATGCATGCATGTATAAACTTTAATTTTAAATACATGAACGCAACTTCATAATCTTTAGATGTTTGTAAAACAAAAATGTTTTTAGGATCTTCTAGTTATTGAAGATAACTTTGCTAATGCATTTTTGAATTAAATGCACATGGTATGTTATTAAAAATAATCTTCTTCTAAATACAAACAAAATTAATTTTTGCAAGAATTGTGGCAAGCATTATTACTATTTTTTTGCAGTTAATTTCGAAATCTACTCAACAACTGCTTCAAACATTTGTGTTTTTATATACATATAAGTTAAATTATATATACATAAGTATATATCTTAGTCTATCAGAGGGAACTGCCTTAAACAGTTTTCACATTGCCATCGTCCTTAAACATTATTTGGCAATTGATTTTTAATAAGTGAATCGTAAAGTTTTTCTCTATTTCTTTTATTTTCAGGATAAAATGAGAAGAAGAAAATAACATAATCATATATGAAGAGCATCCGTTTCCTGGCTTGTTTTATTCTGTGCATATTTAAAGGCATTTCAATGTTTTTTTTTTTTTTTTTTAAGAGAAACGCTTTATTATAAGGTTCATATTGTTTAAATTTTCTTTTTTAGCTCTTGGAAATATTTAGTACATGCTAAATATTTATTTTAATTTAGTATTTTTAAATTAATTTGTTAAGTATTATAGTTTTGGTTATTACTTAAGACAATTTTAAAATATACCCTTCATCGTAATGTGATGCTGGAAAAGAAAAATAGTTTATCATGCTAAGACTGATAACAATTTGTTATGAAATTTAAATTATATAGTTCAAGGTTGAGCAAATTACATACAATTAGAATATAAATGCAAGATTACTTTCTGATATATGTACTTATATATTTTTTAGATATTTGCGAACAAATAATTTTTTTGCACAAACTTTCGAACTAAATGAATACTTTTCGAAAACAAAGTTTTGAACTAAAAGCGGACCAAGCATACTATTTTTGTATCAACATTTTTGCAACTACTTCAGATAAAAATAAAATAAAATTTATTATTGTGATTAACAAAAAATTTCAATGCTTCACCAATAAGAAACAGCTGACGTATGATTAATATTAATAACTATTTGTTAATCATACGCCACCAGAACTTTAAGTCGTTAATAAGGCAATCTTTCTATTAACGCTAAGTACACATTTGTATTCTCAGTTTAGTATTAAATTTCCCATCCATATAAATTGATCAATTTATTTCAGATATTGTTTGTTTTTTTGCATAACGAAAAATTGTAGTCTTGGGTAATAAATAAATATACGTATATGTACGACAATGATTTAGTATGTACTGCCGTTTGTTTTAAAAATAATTTAAGCATCACATTGTGTAGGGTTATTTTAAATCGCCTCGTTTTAATTTGTTTTGTTGTTACGTTATTTCATTCGGTCTTGTTATTTCGCCCACGAAACTTTATCTACGTTAGTTTTTTGTTTGTTATTTTTTTTTCTGTGGGTTGTTTATTTATTTGGAAAACATTAATATTAAAAGCAACATCAACATTTACAACATAGAGTACAACAATAATAATAACAACCATTTAAACAATTATGGTATACAATTTATTTATTTTTTGCATGAAAACAAATGTATTTGTAACTACTTGTTGTTGTTTTTTTTTCTTTTCTCAAAGTGGATAGAAGTGTGGAAAAATTATAAATTGCTTTGATGTTAAGGTAGCATGTTTCAACAAAAAGGTTTTAAATATTATCATCAATTGACGTTTAAATGATGTTTAGAGAGTTACTTTAGAATTTAAGGTTGTTTTTAAGCGGATGAATGAATAGTATAAATTTTCTTTTGTAATATTCATCTACTCACCCAGTAGTTCCCACTCGCCGTTGAGCACGTAACTGCTGATATCACCGCCAGTTTCATCTTGTAATTGCAAATCCAGCTGCCGATACACAATGACGATGAGTTGAAGATTTCATTTTATTAAAAAAAAAGTATATATGTACTCGTATATACAAAATGAAAATGTAAAACAAAAAACGTATAAAAATTCTATCTCTACAATGCTTTCATGCCACCGTTTCTGGAAAGTTTTTACACTTACAAAGTGTTTTTCGTTAAAAACTTTCTAAAAGTGGTTTATGAAAGCAAGGTAGAGATGGAGCTATTGCGAAGGAAGGTAAAAATTAAAAAAAAAAATTACTTTTTGTACACTGTACTCCCTTTGGCCACTTAATTAATGGCTGAAAGAAAGCACCATTATAAATGCGTTTTTGTTTTTGCATTTTTGCAAATTTTTGTTTTGTTTTCTTTTTTTTGTTTTCAGTTTACATGCTACAATGCAGCATGTTTCTTTTCTTTTCTTTTATATTTTGTCAAACCTGAAATCCATCATATGTCCAACTGCCAAATTTCATTTCACAACGTTGATCATCAAACGGAAACCATGTTATGTCAATTTTGCATGTTGACTTAAATATGCCCGGTGGTACATAGAGGCATGAGCCATTATTGCGCACCACCACATTTGTCTGATATGTACCATCGAAGCCCTCGTCAGCACTGTTATACATCAGCACATCCGGCTTCCATATCCGATGCGGTGGTATACGTAAATCTTTTATACCACCATAGTCCGAAGTATTCCAACGCAAATTCATATCGTTCCATTCCTAAGGGAGACAAAAAAAAAAGAAATTGAAAGAGTTTGCTTGAGTTGTTGTTAAAAAAAAATATAAATTTACTAAAGTTGCAGTACTTTTGCTTTGCCAACAAAGCAACAGTAATTTTATATGTTATATAAAAGTTTCTTAGGAAAATGCAAAACAAAAATAGATAAAAATAATAATGGCATAATATTAGCAGGTGTGTACTTATGATTAAAAATATTTTAGTAGTTCTATTGTTATTTAAAATTTTCGACAAGCCAACTAACTTATTTTCTATTATAGGGTGTTTTTTATTGAGGTATAGAACTTTAAGTTGGCATCACTTTTTTAACTGGCGGCCATTTTGTAAGCTGTCAAGTGATTAATATTTAGTTTGGTTTGCCATTTCATCATGAACAGGTTGACAAAAGAACAACGCTTGCAAATCGTGCAAATTTATTTCGAAAATAATGGTTCAGTTCGCGAAGTTTACCGCAAGCTCCGTCCATTTTATGGTCGACATAATCGTCCATCAGAGCAATTAATTCGGTTAACCGGTCAATTGGCCACCAAGATCGTGTGATTTGACACCATTGGATTATTTTCTTTAATTCTTAAGCAATTTCAAGCTGAATTACAACCAAATTAATTAAGGGTATTTTGTAACGAGTACTTAAAGCAGTTAAGCCCAGCTTTCTTTCATTTTCTACTGCAGGTAAGTTAAAATGCCGCATCCAAAAAAAATATTATTTAAATAAATGGTGGTTTTTTTATAGAGTGACCCAAGTTTAAATCATAATAAAACAAGAAAATATATTTTTGATATCAATAAAACGGACTTTGTTGGAAAGAAAATTTTATGAAATTAATGTTTAAATATGATTTATGCCATATGGCCACCACGGCTGGCGCGTACGAGGCTCAATCTGGAACATTAATTTTCAAAGAACTTTTGGCAGCATTTGCGGTCGTATTTCGCCGATAACTCTTCAAATGTTGACGTAGATTTTATCGACGTAGATAAGTAACTTAACATAACCCCAAGGAAATTAGTACAATAGTGTTAAATCACACAATCTTGGTGGCCAATTAATTGAGCCATTACGTGAAATTATTTTTTCATCAAAAGTTTCTTTGAGTAAATCAATTATAGTGTCCCCTGTGTCGCATGTGGTTCTTTACAGTTGGAACCACATATCAAATTAATGCCACGTAATTGAGATACGAGAAAATTTCGAATCATGTTCCTATTCGTTCACCATTTGCCGATATACTGGCAAAAAGGGGGACCCAATTACCTGTCGAAGAAACGTTATATGAACAGAAACCAATTCAATACCTGAAATGGATCATAGACTCTAAGATGAAGGAAGAAGCGGAGGAAAGTTGGCGTGCGACGAAAAATTGCAAAACTTCTAAAATCATTTGGAGCTCCTATGATTCTAAATCGACTAAATTCCTTTTATCACTAACCAAAAGCGACTGTAGACTTCTATAGGGGGGTATTAACTGGACACTGCTCGACGGCTTCGTATGCCGTCAAAATACGGTACTGACGGTACCTGCAGGAAATATAGGGAGCACGGAGTATTGGAGACAGTAGAACATCTACTGTGCCACTGTCCGGCTCTAAGCCGCACTAGATTTGACTGCCTTGGTGACCACACTTTTCGAAGTCTTAAACTTGTATCGGGAATGGAAATGTGTAGACTGCTAAAGTTTGTTAAATTTGTGTGGAGGTCATTCGATACAGGCAGCACGAACTAGGCTGCCATACTTACAGGTTTCTTGTCATCTGCTGGTATTGCTAAGGATCAATACTGGTCTATGCGAGGTCCCTGACCAACCAGACTAACCTAACCTAACATAACAGTAACCATCTGACCATCATCGTTTTTGAAGGCATATGGCCCAATGACTCCACCAGTCCATAAAGCGCACCAAACAGTAATTTTCTATAAATGTAATGGTGTTTCTTCTCTTCTCTTCTCCTCGCTCCAAATGCGACAATTCTGCTTCTTTACGTACTTCTTCCACCAGAAATGGGCTTTAACGGAAAATAAAACTTTGGATGGAAATTCAAAATCAAAATCAATTTAATTTTGATTAAAAATTTCAACAATTTGCAAGCGCGGCTCTGGTGTAAGTCGATTCATATTGAAATTTCAAAGTTCAGCTAATAAATGGGTGCTCAAATAAAGCAGTGATGCCAAATCAAAATTGCTATACTTTAAAAAACACGCTTTAGTTTGAGCTTGAAGTTTACATTAAAACAAAATTTCCTTAAAAAATTTTACTGTAGCATACTTGAAATTAAAATTAATTTTTTTTTTGATACGGCCGTAAATTTTTTACTTATTCTTTAAGGAAGCTACATATTTTTGTTTCTAGGAAACTAACGAATAAATTAAATAAAACTTGTTACAGCTTATGCATATTTTTTTCAAAATCTCTAAAAAAAATTTAGTTAAAAGCCGGTAGCACATGATTTAAATATTAAAATATGAAAACATGTTCAACAATTTAGTATTCATGGCAAAGTCATTTAAATTCAATAAATCCAGTGCACTGAACCTCGCCTGACTATTAATAATTCTTTATCATGATTTTGCGAATATGCAAAAATTACTACGGTGAACGCAGTAAAATTCATGTTGCAGTGCGTTGTCGTAAATAACTAAATACATTTACAGTAACAGTAAAATATATAATCAAGTCAAAGTTGTGATGTGTATGATGTAAACTTTTAGGCATACATATTCATACAGACATAAGTATGCTTGTTTGTTTTCGCACAACCCAGTATACGCAAAGGTTGGAAAAAATAATTTACATTTAAATACGACAACTCTACATTTTGATAATAGCTGCGAGAAAATGTTTTTTTTTTTTGTAAATTAAAACAGAATAAGATTACAGTCGGCAAAGTGGCTTTAAATCCTGCAACAGCAGAGTTTTTCACAGCTGTAGGCCAGGATCTTTGAGCAAAATTTTTTATGTAGAAAACACACAGACGCCCCTGTCCTACGATCAAAATGAAACGATAAACTTGGACCTTCTTCCACAATTTCATCAACAGCAGTGATATTCTCTTCAGTATGCATATTTCCTCAAACTCTCTTAGTATTAGTGCATCACTTGCGGAGTAAATTGGTCCAAATGTAATCACACTTCAACAAATAAATGGCTTGCAAAGATAGAAAATAATTTTTCCATAAAAAAGAAAGTTGTGTGTAAGTGAAGCGATTTGAAGACTGATTTTTAAAGGAAATCTGTATAATTTATTAGCGTTGTGCAAGCCTTCATAAATATATTCTTGATGATTTGCGAGAGTTTATTGATTAGAAATATACAAAGCTGAGTGCAGCATCACAGTTAGTTTGACTGATTACTTTTTTGTTACTTCTAGCAGGCTTAAAATCACTTGATAGATGATATCCCTGTATAAAAGTATTAATTTGGCACATGAAAGGGAAAACTAGTCACCTCTGTAGAAGGCTAAGAGGATTAAAATATTTCACAAATATTCTCGTGATAGGTTCTTAAATAAAATTTCTCAACATATCGTATTGCTAAAATGCAAGGGCTTTAAGATTTTTAACGCGTATTTGTGGTAAATAAGGGACTCAAATGTAAACCCTTAAGCGTGGATGCGATTTTCTCCTCTAATACTTTTACGCTTTTATATCGGTATTTTTGAACGATTGTAGAGCTTAAAACAGTCAGAGTTTTCTCACAAAAATTTTTCCTGTAAAAACTAAATTTACTTAAATAATGATTTAAAAATAGTATTAGCATTCTATAATATATGAAGGTCTCATTTATGGGCAGAATTTTGTTGATTTTTTAGGCCTATATGCACATTCTAAGCTTTTTAAATAATACTATTTTCTCAAGTCTGTATTATTAAGAATTTCTTTCTTGAATTATAAGATTTAATTGTTCTAATACTTCTAAGAGCAAGAACAAACTTTAGTTAAAAATAAGAAAAAAAATTGTTTAAAACCATAAATTATTATTTCTATCTTGGGGCTCAGTGTTTAAAAAGCCGTAACAAATAATTTCAATAGATCAGTTACGTTCAAGCCATTTGCAGAATGTGCTAGCTTTTACAAAAAAAGCTTTTTGCTTTCACACCGACGAGAGCACAATAAATAAAATAATAATTGCTGTTTACTTTGCAAAGAAACAAGAACATAATCACCTGTATTGCGTAAGTCGAGTGGAATATTCATCTAAGAGAATTGTTCTTTAGTCTGGGAAAAAATTCTCGTAGACGAATATTCGATTCCAAATATGCAATACGGGTGATTGTAAGAGCTTTCAAAGCTGTTTACTTTAAATGAAAATATCTGATTTTGTAAACTCGCACTTTGCTGATGTACAAGTAAATCAATGCTAGAACACGTTAAAAGAAAAATCACTAGCAAGATAAATACTTTCTATAGAAAGTACAACAGTTTAAATTAATTTTTGTTTAATTTCTAAAAAGAAGTCTTGCATATTTTTGTATTCTAACCCAGTGTGCTATAATCGATGTGCTTGTGCATTCCTCAAGTTGTCATGGTAATTTAAAATTTTTTCTCGATAGATTTAAAAATTATAAAAAATAAACATAAACTTTTTAAACTCAGCATAAGCTTGTGGTTTTGCTTAAAGTTAATAACATAACTCAAGTATTCTGCAGACATAATCAAGTAGCTGTTAGAGAAAAAAATTTACATTGTATATACTAGAGTTTAGTAAATTATTTTTCATTAGACAAAATAATCAAAAAGATACTCAAATTAAAAGTAAATATTTTTATAAATTTCTTAATATTTTCAGTAAAATAAATGCACTTAAGCTTCTAAAGACTTTAAGTAGATCGAAAAATAATCTGCTTTTAAGTTAAAAGCATTTTTTTATTGTCATTAAATTTTCTGTACTTTTAGGGCAAAAACTTACCAATTTCAGCCATACATTCGTTACCAGCAATTGATTCTTCTCATCCTAAAAAGAAAGTAAAACACAGTAATATTAATATTTTTGCTTGTAAAATGTTTGCATTGCATTTTCATTAAAAATAAATATCAAATATCTAATTATTTATTTTAAATACATATATGAAAGAAATACTAAAGTATATTTCTTTGTTATAAAGTCTTTACTAAATTTTAAATTTTTTTGTTTTTGTTTTTTATAGCTAATTTCGATTTATTTTACTTCATTGACAGTTAATTTCTTTCCAAAATAGCTTCACACTCCATCTCAAACTTTTGCATTCATTTCAAAAATTATGACCTAATTCTCATTTACAGCTGCCCAGATTTTAAGCTGGCTTACTTACTAAAGAAAACATACATATGGACATACACTAATGTTTGCACATATGTATGTATGTATGTATGTACATATGTATGTACATATGTGTGTATGGATGTGTGCATTTGTTTGTCCATTTTTGTGTTGCAGCATTCGAGTACACAAAAAGATAAATAAATTGCCATCTGAAAAAGCAGGTGTCCATTTCTAAATTGATTCACTAAGCTTAATGGTTTAGGCAGGGATGCCAGATTTCGGCTGGCGCTGAACTCCCATAAGAAAAATTGATATACCCAAAATACCCCCTAAAAGTAATTCTAACATTATTTTAACTTATTTTCACTACTGTTGTAAATTTCTTTTTGTTTTATAAAAAATTGTCAATAATAAATTGAATATTATTAATAATTTAATAATTTTTAATAAAGAGTATAGGATTTTGGGCTGAATTTTATTAATTTAATTTAGCTTATTAAGTTCATTGCTGAAACTCTCGTTATTACAAAGTTTTGTAATCATCATAGAAAACAAAATTGAAGAAATAATAATAATAATCAGGATTATTTATTTATTTTTTGAGGTATTTTGGGAATGAAAATTTTTAATTGGGAAATTCTTTTCCACCAAAAATCTGGCAAAACTGCCTAAACTATAAAGTCTTGTGAATCAATTTAGAAAGAAACACCTGCACACAGTTACCAAATCTTTATTAGAAAACAAAATTTATAGCAGTTGTGAAAATAAGAAGCATAATTTAATTATGATAATGTGTATGATAATAGTGTTGGAGTTCGAATTGCAGATGATTGAATAAACTGCAATTTTTTTAAAAATTCCTCAATATGCCAACAAATATTTTCACTCCCATTTAAAGTCTAGTACGGAGTTCATACGGACTTTAAGGTTCTCACACAAACAGTATGTAAAAAAATTACAGAAATTCATATTGGAAAATTTCATAAAGAAATCAAAAGAAATAAAAGAAAAGTACACGGAATTTTTGAAATCTATTGCCAATCTTACGGATGTTATAAATATAAGTGGAGACTTTTTTCAGTCTGTCCCACGATGTCACCAACGTTCTTGTCGCACATTTGCATTGGAAACAACAACAAAATTTTAAAATTTGATTTGCCCTTAATGTTCAAACAATTGTTTGGTCACGGAATTTTTGTCATTTCTAATTTTCATCAAATTATAATTAAGTTTAAGTCTTTTTGTGTGCTTTAAATTCAAAAATAAATGAATTTGTGTGTATGCAAACATAATTCTACACAAAAGGCTACACGATTATTTTTCCGTGTAGAAATAAATGTAAAATTACAAACGTGAAATTCCGTAAAAACTCCGTACTGGGCTTAAAGATACATTTTCTAAGCAGAGAACACTGTGTATTCGTATAAAGCTTTACAAAATGTTGCATAATTTTAGAACATAAGGTAAGTAGAAAACATACCGTTTAAATTTATCAAACGCAAACAATTATGTTTGTGTTAAAGGGAAAAATAATACCTTATTGAAGTGTGGAAACTTTTCTCCATTTGTTGTTGCGCTTGAACGCTGGTGTATTTTCCTTAAAAAAGATTGCATAGTTTTAGGTGGATGTGAACAGTGTTGAAAATCATAACGGTATAATTTAGTAAGCTCAAAATTTTGTGCAGATAATATTTATTTTTGCAGGGATTAGATAATTTTGTGTTTATTTAAAATAAATCACTGATGTTTGTTTGCTTTGCTTAACACTTTATCAATACAGTACAGATTATGACTGTAATTCACCAGCAGATATATTTTACTATTTACAAAATTTACTATACAAGACCACAACTCTGGTAAATAAATTTTGTTTAGTACTTTTAAATGCAAACAAGAATAAATTTATATCTTAGCTTGTATTTGTTTTTAGAGTTAAAGAGTTGAGATTATTATAAAGATTTTTACATAATTTTGTATCACTTATAAAAGAATTTAATAATTTTAAATATTAATATTAACATAACGACTTTTATACTAAAACGGTTACAAAACTCATTTGCTAAAATGTTTCTAAGAATTTTAATTACAAAAGTTTATTCTCAAAGTGTTTGTTGTGTGCACTCCCAAAAGTATGCATTAAATATCGTCTCCAACAAACAAATTAAACTATACCTTCGCTAGTTCAAACAAGAATTTCTCTTTTTTTTCTAAGCATTAAAATACTTTTATAAAACAAATTCCCTTAGTATTTATATTTCATATACATACGCATATTTTTCTATATTATATTTGAAATATTTAAAGGACTTCTTAAGTTATGTTTCACGAATATTTCTTCATAATAAAAATATATGAAAGAGTGTTCACAGCAACATAAATCTGTTTTAATCTTTGACTTGGAAAATATAAGTTTTATAAGTTTGTAAAATACAATCAGCAGCCAGCAATCATGGTCGTTATCACTGTCATCCATCAAAGGAATGAACATGAGATGCAGATGATTTCTAAAGGTTGAGGAGTACTTATGACGAGTCATAAAAAGAGTTTTTTTTTTAATGTAAAAATTTATTGCATGTGCAAATATGCAGGGCTATATGAGTAGACTAGAGATTAATATTTGCAAGCAGAAAGTAGTCAAAGGAAGTTGAGTTTAAAAATGTATAATCACAGTGGGAAATTTTTTATATAATGAACAGCAGTAGTTTTAGAAAAATTTCAATTTTAAGCAATCCGGCAAAGCATATTTGATGTAAAAAATAAGAAATGTTTAGAATTCTGTGACCAAACAATTGTATAAACATTAATTTTCCTTGCAGTTTAATGAAAAAAGTCTCCACTTATATTTATTTTAACAGCCCTAAGATAGGCAATAAATTTAAAAAAATTCATGTATTCTTCTTTTCAAAGTCCGTACTAGCAAATTAAAATTTACCAGCCTGAATTTCCTTAATTTTTTTACAACAGTTTGTGTGAGAACCTGAAATTCCGTAAAAACTTCGTAACAGCCTTGGCATAAAATAAGGAAGAATTGCTTAAGTCATATTTTACTGTTTTGAAGAGGAGCACTCTTAAACTTTCAAGTTGATTTTCAGAAATTAATTTCTCTTCAATGAGTCAAAATTTATCTTAGAACAGAGAAAATTTAATTAGATAACTGTTAATTCCTTTAAGAGGTAACACGTATATTTTATTATGCCCTCTGTACATGCAACACGGTGCAAACATGTGATAGTATTGAGTTATGTAAAGAAATGCTTTGCAAAGGTATTTTTTAGAACATTTTATTTGAAAGCACATTGGTCTTTGTCTCGTCATTTCGTTTTAACATTCATAAATATTTAACTCAAGAGGTAAACTTAAAGAGGAATAAATTATATTTGTGCGTTAAGCTGTCATAAACTGTAGACTATTTTGCATGCAATCGATATGCAAATAATTTATAGTTTAAGTTTTAGTGTTTTATGATAAAAAATATACTATTATATACAAACTCTTGCACACTTGTTTCTTGCAATGCATAATATTTAATGTTAAAACTCTAATAAAATTTATAAACTGTAAAGTTACTTTTAAATGTAGCGATAAAAATAGAATTCAAAGCAGCAAATAATTAAAGATGTTTATTTACTTTTAAAAGGAGGATTACTTTTTGTTAAAATTCAAACAGAAAATCCTGTAATTTATTAAATATTAGCTTTTACCTGCGTCTCCGCTCACGTTGATCTGTTTAAAAAATACATAAAAACCCGGTTTTAGAATTGATTAAACATTCAAACCCGAAACGAAAATTAATCTTACCAGGCCCAGAAGGTTTTTTTTCTGGCACAAATACGAGCCAAATATAAAAAACACGTTCCGGATGGGATACAAAATATTCCATATGTGACGCTGGTAATACAGCTTTCCACAAATCGTAGCAAATAAACAAACAAACTCACTTTCACATTTAAAATATCAGTAAGGATTTGCTTAGAACTGTCTTTACTCTACAAAAAAAATCAGTGGAAACATTTTTTTTATTTTTATTTTTAATATAACAAACTTTTTCCTCATACAAATTTGATAATTTTTTTTTCTGTTATAATATCTAAGACCTCTTTAAAGTCCTTTAGAACCATTGTTTCCTCTTCAAAAGTACCCATTTCTGTATACAGGTACTCCTGCTCATTAAATCTTAATAACCTGCATAAGTTACTGTTGATTTGCTGTTGTTAGTAGTTGTTTCTGTTGATCCAATAACAAATTCAAAGCATTAATACTGTTATTTTACTACAGTATTCCTCCCTCGCCACCCACTTCCTTTACAACACTTAATCAACACTAAACCCTAAAAGTATGCTTTAAACACATGAAATGTTGCAAAAAAAATGAAAAAAGTTCCATTTATTTACTTTTATAACTGCAAGTCAGTATTTTTCTTAGCTGGTGGTGTACACTTGCAGTGAGAAGAGTTTGTAGCAAGAAAACAGCAAAAAATTTAGTGCAATGACGGATATAATGCAATTTCTTTTTTTACTCTCTCATACATACAATATGTTCGCTTTTTTACTTTGTTACATTTGTGGCAAAGAAGTTTCGGGCGAAACAAAAACACAATAAATAAATGAATTGAGGAAAAATAAAAACGTATTAAATAAAAGTGATTTCCGTTGTTTATAAATTAAACCACAGAATTTGATTGCTTTTTTCAAGATTGTTTCTACAAAAAAATTCTTGTTAAGCTAAGTAAACAGTTGTGGCATATATAGACAAAGAGAGAGAACAAAAGAAAGCTCAAACAACGAAGTGAATTGTGTGTTTTAGAAATGCGGTTTTTATGTCTAATTTTTTTTATTTATTTTGTTTTGTTTTGTTAATGTAATTTTTAAAGCAAAATAAGACAAAAAAGAAATCATTTAACTATGAAAAAGTTGTCAGCCACAGGGACAAACTAGCTAAAAAGTATTATCATTACTATTGTGTTTCAAAAAAAAAAACTACATCAAAAAATATATGTACGTAGATAAAAAATGAAGGCAAAGTTTATGAACAAACAGTGTTTTTAAAACGAAAAAAATGCATTTAAGAGTTAAGCAAGCCTGTAATTATAATCTGTGAATGACTGAAGGCCAACGCAAAATATTCATATAAATAAATCCCAAGAAAAAGAATATTCGCCGCAAGAGGTTTGAAAATAGCATGTTTCTATTTTTTTTTAGTAAAAGCAAAACCAGGTCGTGGTCTAGTCATAATCTTGTCGTAGTTTGAACAAGCTCCAGTCAAATTTAACTCATAGGCTTATCGTCCAGCCAGCCTCCTCAAACTGTAGTTATGTGGCTTTTTTCTTAACTAAAACCTCTCACAACTAAATAATTAAATTTCAATTTTGAAGTCTGTTACGGAGTTTATACGGAATTTCAGGTTCTCATACAAACTGTATGTAAAAAAAATTACGGAAATTCTGGTTGGTAAATTTCATAAAAAAATTTCTATTTGCTAGTACGAACTTTCAAAAGAAAAGTACATGGAATATTTGAAATGTATTGCCTATCTTAGGCATGTTATTAGAAATAAGTGGAGACTTTTTTCAGTCAACTGAAATCAAAATTAGGGCCAGTCCCACGATGTCACCAACGTTCGACTCGTTGCAAAGTTACATTGCAAACAACAAAAAAAATTTTAAATTTTTTTTTGTTTTGAATGTGTGTGACGAGTCGTGGGACAGCCCCTTAATGTTCAAACAAATGTTTGGTCACGGAATTTTTGACATTTCTATTTCATCGACTTATTTAAATATCAATTCATAATTAAAAATATTTTTTCCATGCAAAAATTAATGAAAATCGTAAGAACTGCGTAGCAGGCTTAAATCTTTTATAAATAGTTCGCAATTCATATAATTACAAGTAAATTTCAATTATAATAATTCTACACGCTTATATTACACCGAATATGAACTTCATCTCAAAACATTTCAGTTAAAAAAAAGAACGACATTGACTACAATATTGAAGTCATAGCCCAGTGATGGTCAAGTCTTAGTCAAGTCACAGTTAAGTCATAGTCAGTCGTCTGGGCTAGTAAGCAGCGTAATAGTCTAATAATTAAATAGTCGCAGTTGTGCTCCTCATAGTCAAGTTACAGTCAATTCACAGTCAAGTCATACTCAGGTCATAGTCAAGTCATAGTGAAGTGATAGCCAAGTCATAGCCAAGTCATACTCAAGTCATACTCAAGTCATAGTCAAGTCCGAGTCAAGTCATATTCAAGTCCAAGTCAAGTACAAGTCAAGTCAAACTCATTTTGTACTCAAATTATAGACAAGTAATTGTCAAGTTCTATTTAAATCATAGTGAAGTCATAAGCAAGCAATAGTCAAATTATAATTAAATTACAATCAAGTCATAATCAAGTTAAAATCAAGTCATAGCCATAATGATATTGAAGTCTGCTCAGACTTTGATCCTACTCATAGTGCAAGCATGGCAGATATTTTCTTATTGTTTGCCAATACTTTAATCATTTCCAAATTAGATATACTTAAACGTACATACATTTATTTATCTCTCTTATCTTATCTTTTGAAAATATCATGATGGTTACGCATGCATTTGTATGTAGTAAATCTTTCCATTCACTTGGAACTTGCTTCTTATTTATCGTCTTCTTAAGCTCGTAAAACAAATTTCTACCTGCAATATACTTTTAATAAACTTAGCCAATTTAATTGCCAATTATTGGCTGCTTAACCAGAATTTAATAATAATGGCGAAGAATAATGTTCAATTAAGTAAGAAAGGAAAAAAGAAGCAAGAGGAGAATTGTTAAAAGTGGACAGAGATGAATTTTTCAAAGTACTTTAAATAATTGGAGCAAAGTTTTTGAAAGACCAGTAAAGTATTCATATATTAAATGCAGAAGAATAGATGAAAAATTTCTACGAAGTGAAAAAATTTAGCTTTGCTCCAACAGAGTCAACATATTGGGATGAAGTTGTGGCAGCTTCTTTAAAAGTGTTTTACCAATTTATTTATTTAAACTATAACGTTTTCAAATTTCTGATGTTTTGATATTCATTCACTTCTAAATATCTCTAACAAAACAAAATTTTATGTCAACAACCACATATGAGTATTAACAAAATATTTATGCTTTTACTGTAGCCCAGCCATTAAAATTTTTAGTGTCATTTAGTTAAAAAAAAAAACAACCAACAACCATGAACATTCATTAATAATTTTCATTAAAAACAAATTCATACACAAGCCATAATGTTTTTTGCATGACTTGGCCAGAAATTGTTAGGCAGACCATAACAAGTGCAACTTTGTTCTAAAACACATGCAAGAGAAATGCTAAAGCAAGAGAAAAAGCTTATTTACATTTTTTTCCTGTTTTATTTGGCACCTTAATGTATGTGACACTTTTTTGTTTTAACAGAGTCTAATGAATTTGTGTGTTGGTTTACCTTTTTGTGTTTTTTGGTGCCTACATTTAGGCTGTTAAAGCTGAATATTCCGGCAAAGAGTGCAAATGAGTGAATGGTTAGCTCGAGTTGGTGTACGGTTAGACTCGGTGACATGCAAATAACTACATATTACTTTCCAGTTACTATGGCAAAAATTGTATTTATGCCTGTTTTAACATTCATTATACAAACATGGATAAAGTGTTAATACTATATGACCCCTACTGGCCACCAAATGTGTGTTTGTACTGGCAGGTTCACGTAGTACAGCAGCGGACATAAGGTAGACAGGAAATGTTGCAACTGTTACTGAGAATGCAATGCAATAATTTATTGCTGTGGCATGTAAGAATTAATTACGTTTAGGATTCAAAGTTGTTTGATTTGCTGCATTTTAATTTGTGTGTTTTTTTTTTGCTCTTTCTTTTTAGATTTGATAAGTGGTGTGTTATAAAATTGTATGCTTTTGAATAAGAGTGCAATGTTCATTGCAAATGAAAATAATAAAAGAAATTGTTAGTATAAATGTAAAAGAAATCCTGTTTGTTCAAAAGCATTTAAATGTGAATTGTTTTTCAAATCCCACTGTTCTTGTTAGCATTATTATTTTTGTTTTTTTTTTTTGGACTTCATTTTAAGTTTTAAAGCCTGGTACGGACTTCATATGGTAGTTCAGGTTCTCATACAAACTGCATGTAAAAAAAAATTAGGGAAATTCAGGTTGGTAAATTTCATAAAGAAATTTCCTTTTGCTAGTACGGACTTTCAAAAGAAAAGTACATGGATATTTGGAAAAATATTGCCTATCTTAGGGATTTACAAATATAAGTGGAAACTTTTCTAAGTCAACTGAAACAAAAATTAATGTTCATACAATTGTTTGGTCACGGAATTTTTGACATTTCTATTTCACAAACTTATTTAAATATCAATTCATAATTAAAAATATTTTTTCTATACAAAAATTAATGAAAATCGTAAGAACTTCGTATCAGGCTTAAATCTTTTATAAATAGTTCACAATTTTATTTATTTATTAATCGAATTTCGCTGCAATTTGGTTTATTTTCACATTATTATATTGATAAATAAATAAATGAAAGTGTGAACTATTTGTAAAAGACTTCAAGCTTAAACAAAATTTATATATAAGGCTTGGTTCGAGGTTCTTACGGAAATCTTATTATTTTTAAAAAGAAACACATTATTTGGACTACAAAAATTTTATTAAACCATTAAAAAAAAAAGGAGAAACCATTCACATATTAAAACATTTATTTTTGTGCTGTAAAATATAAATAAAATTTTATTTAAACACGTTTCAGCTGCTTTTTTTCGGCCTCATAATAAAGAGCTTTCACTTTCTATGCAAGCAGACCCATTTTTCTTGAATGGCACGACAAGACAATGTAAGGAGCAAATGTAGGGAAAACAAATAAATAAATAAAAATAGATAAAAATTTCTAAGGAATAGTAATAGAAACTCAAACCTTTCAAGTCAGTCTCTTTATGTAGAACAAAAAATAAAGAATATAAAAAATAAAAAGAAACAACACAGCAGAAAAATAAAACATTTTATGCATGAAAAATAGTATTATAGTGTCAACATGTTTCATATACATATATCAACGAGCAAATACACACGCACACACACACACACGCACAATTATACACATGCATTTACATAAATACAGATGGGTGTACTCAAACACACGCAGTGTGACATTTATATGCAAGCATTTTGTTAACATCCAGGTTCTGTATTCTCTACATATATATACCGAGTATATTTTTTAAACTTTTTATTTTTGACTTGGTCTACATACATAAAAGGGATGAGTGAGTGAGTGATAGTCCTTTTTTTTATTCATACAGCATACAAGTTTAACATGTTTTATACGATTTTTTTTTACAAATTTTATTTAGCACTTTCTTATGAAATTCAACAAGAGTAATGTTGTTTGCATGGGTGTGTGCATTTTTGTATGTGCTTCCTTATAATAACCTCAATTCATAATAAATTACATAACCTAAAAAAGAGATGAGCTGCAAAGGAACTTTTTTTTTGGTTCCTGGAATTGACCAATGAGAGCAGTGAAAAAGTGAACAAAAATAAGGATAATAATAAAGGTAGAACTGTGTGTGCTTGAGTTTTTTTTTTTATAAAAAACGGAGTTTTTAAAGAGTTATTCTTTTAAACTGGAAAATAGTTTTCAAAATGATTCTGTCGTAAATGATAAACTTAATGAGATTTGGTATTGATAAATAATAAATGAAGTGGTAGAATTTACAAGTCTGTTGTAAATTTAATGACTTAGTGCTTCATTAATAACAAAATGTTGACTTTCATTTTGAAGAAGAATATGATGATGCTTGATTTTTATAAAATGTCTCTTTATTTGTACATAAAAAATTTTCAGTCAGTGTCAAAAGTCAACCTCAATATACAAATATAAAAAAAATTGATATTATCAATGCAATTAAAGCAATTAAAAAGGAAAATGACACACATTAATAAGAAGTAACGTTCAATACACAAAATTTTAAGGCATCAATATATAATAGGAAAACTTAAACTACTCAAATATTTGAAAATCTTCTTAAAACACACTTAAGCACCTTTTACTTATATCCATACACATCTGTGGCAAAAAGAAAAAAAGTGGTAAAGTCGAGCTAAGCTGATTTTGAGTTAATAGTAACTCCGTAATCTGCATATTCGAAATTACTCCCGGTCAAAATCTCAATTAATTTGTGTGGTTTCTCCGGAAGTTATAGCACTAGGACTTGCGACTTATCTTTTTTTGACTTCTACTCTCAAATGCAATAAAAGAAACATATTTCTAAAAATCGACTTGAACCCTTAAAAGAGCTCTCCTGCAAAACTGTAAAATAGGACTTAAGCACTTAATAGAGAAGAAAGTTTAGAAAAAATAAGAACTATTTTTGCTTAAAATCAATTTGCTAAAAAGTTTTCATTAAGAAAAAACTTTATACCAAGACAAATTTTGGCTCTTCCCAATTCGCATGCACCACAAAACAAAAGTAAATAAAACATCAAGCACAATTGCTCATTTTCCTTTTTTTCTGTACGAGTATGCATGTCGCTCTGAAACACTTTCATTTCATTCCATGTTATGCTTTTGTTTGGATGAATGAAGAAGCTTTAGTGTGACCAGTATTTTTTATTGCTCTCCCCGTTTATGTATCTTGCGATATGGGTTAAATCAACAAACAATTCTATGGGATGCAATAAATGTTTAAATTACAAATGTGTTTGAGTGTGTTAGTTTCATTTGAAGCACACAAACGCAATTACGCACACATACACTTATATGCTTGCTCTTGTGTATTGAGGCCAGTATACAAACCATTTGTTTAAACACATGTTCGTTTGTATTGTGTGAAATGGTGTTGTTAAATGCCTAAAAGTATACTGTATGCTTTATGGCTTGTTGTTATACTTCTCTCTAGTTTTTTTTTTTAATTTGATTTCATGCAATGCGTCATTGTGTGTATTTAATTGTATTTTGTGTTTGGTACCCAGCAAAAAATTTTCGAATTTTTGACATTCAGAAGAGTACTACTCTTGTAATTGCTTACAAAGTAATGAGTGATAATTATTTTCTGACTTCCCTGTAAAGCCCAGTACGGAGTTTTTAGGGAATTCCACGTTTGTAAATTTACATTTATTTCTACAAGGAAAAATTATCGTGTAGACTTTTGTGTAGAATTATGTTTGCATACACAGAAATTCATTTATTTTTGATATTACAGCAAACCAAAAAACTCAAAATTAATTAAAGTTTACTGACAATTAGAAATGTCAAAATTCCGTAACCAAACAGTTGTATGAACATTAATTTGTTGTTTCAGTTGAATGAAAAAGCCCTTGATATTATTTCTATAACATCCCTAAGATAGGCAATAAATTTCCTAAATTCTGTACTTTTCTTTTGAAAGTCCGTACTAGCAAATGAAAATTTTTTTATGAAATTTTGTAATTTTTTTTACATGCCGTTCGTATGAGAACCTGAAATTCCATATGAACTCCGTACCAGGCCTTATTAATGAAAAATGTTTAGACAAAAATTTATGGATCATGAAAATGAATTTTGAAAGCAAAGAAGGTTCGTTATTTAATTTTCAATAAATTACCTTTTCAATTAAACTAATTTTTTGAGCTTTAGGTCAATGTTTATTATTATTTTGACCTAAAGCTCAAAAAAGTAGTTTAATTGAATATATTGAAAAAGGTCGAAAAATTAGATAAAAGAATTTGATAAATTAACTTTGAGTTGAAATTCAATTGACAGCATTTTTTTTGTTAAGAACTTAAACATTTGTAAACAAATTGTATTCTTTTAATTTTTAAATATTTGTAGGCATAAACTTAAAGCCATCAAGGCAAAAGTGGTGTAACCCACATTGTGTTTTTCTCGTGATAAATACATTCTTTACATTAGCAAATATCAAAATATGTAGAGTAAGTCAGCTTTTGGTAAATATTTTTTGCACAGAACATACTATAGAAAATTAAAAGAGAAATTAAATAACTAAATAGAACAGTTAAGTTATTAAATAATTTGGAGTGACCCCACTTTTGTGCTGCTAGTTTCAATTCCTTATGCTTGTAGTCCTATAAAAGTGCTTTTTTAAAATAGATAAAGTGTACTGTACATATTTATTTTGAACTTCTCATAATGGGCTTTTCACTTCAATAGTAATTACTTACGACTAGAAAGTACATAATTTTTTTTGGCATTTTAGTAAACAAATTTTTTGTTGGGCTATATACTGCATATTTTTTTTTACAATATTTTATTGTGTTTAAAAGTTCAGTATGTATGTGTGTATGTGTTTATGTATACATATATATATATATATATATATATATATATATATGTGTGTGTGGGTGTGTATGTGTGTTAGCTTTATTCTGGCCACAGTCAAATCTTAATGAAAAATGTTGTTTTGTATGAAATGAAAATTTTCATAAAGCTTTAAATAAAAATCTCCAAAAATTGTGATAAAATCAAAATTTTAAAGATAATTTCAGCAACCACAAATGCATAGAAACTTACATTTATTCTAGAACGTATCATTGCAACTATGACAAACGAATGAAATAAAAAAATCACTTAGATATATGCAGAGGTGTCAGGTAAAAAAACTGCCATATTCAAAAAAAGAAACTTAATTTGGGCTTACAAAAGGCTGAATAAACAAATTTCCATAAAAAATTCGTTTTGCAAACCGAAACTATTTTTGTTTTATCAATACTGCTGTACTGTATGTCTTTAATTAAATAAATTTTGTATAGCTCCAATAGCTATTGATATTTTATTAAAAAATACATACAAATATATTTCCAACTATATATTTTGACATGCAATACCAAACTAAATACTGCTTGGCACAACAAAAAAAAAATATGCTTACAGCCTTATTCATAAAAAATATTTCAGCTTTATTAAGCTCTTATTTGACATATTTCTATGAGAAATTTGTCAAATAAACCTAAAATATTTTTTATGAATTAGACCATTAATATATAAATTTGACAGACAACGTTCTATTCGCTTTAAGGTATTTTAATACATTTTTGTAAGCAACTCAAATATGTATATCAAATTTCCACTCAAAACTATAAGAGCTCTGGAGTATTAGTATGTGCAAATATTGACAATTGATATAATATTAAAATAAAATAGAAAGCTAAAAAATATAAACACATACACTGCAACATGAAATGTATGTATATTTAATAAACAATGTTTGCGACATGTGGAAGTGTTACCTTTGTTTTATAAAAAAAAAAACTCTACACAATGACAACTGCCAGGTTTATTTTGACAAAAAATCTAATTTGAAAAATCAAGTGATATTTATTAAATTGAACTGAACTATACAAATAAGTAAATGTGTGTGCTCTTCATTTATATATGTATTTCAAAACTAAATACAAAAGCCTTATAAATATTAAAGTGTGAGTATAAACACCAGCTGCATGGTTAAGCGCCCCAGGTTATGCAATTAATTATTTAAGCTAGTTATTTTTTTTTATAACTATAGAAATTCTGTACGAATTACGAGTAAATAACAAATTTGTATAATCTAAAGGAATGGACTATTGCATGGCATAAATTTAGGCGTTCAAACAAAATATTTAAGCAATCAATTTTATTAATGCATAAAAATAATAAATATACTGAAAGTATAGATATGATTTTTCACTATTTAATAACATATTATGTCATTAGGTAAAATTGTTTTAAATGTCAGCGAAATGACCTTTTTTTATTATATACTCGTGCAAGCGCAGCTTTGGCAATTTTATGAGTCAAGCCTACGAGTGAGTTACTACGGACTTTCAGGTTCTCATAAGAACTTTATTTATAAAAAACACTTATGGAAAGTCAGGTTAGTAAATTTCATAACGAAAATTTCCGTCTGCTAGTACGGACTTTCAAAAGAAAAGTACATGGAATTTTTTTAATTTATTGCCTATTTTAGGGATGCTATAAATATAAGTGGAGGGAGCCTTTTTTTAGTTAAATGAAACAAAAATTAATGTTCATACAATTATTTGGTCACGGAGATTTTTAAAATTTTTAACTTTTAATTAAATTAAATTATAATTAAGCTTTGTGTAAAACCCAGTAAGGAGTTCTTACGGAATTTCACGTTTGGAAATTTTTTTACACAGAAAAATAATCGTGTAGCCTTTTTGGGTAGAATTATGTTTGCATACATACAAATTCATTGAATTTAAAACACGTAAAAACACAAAAATTAATTACAGTTTGATAAGAATTAGAAATGTGAAAAATTCTGTGACCAAATAATTGTATGAACATTAATTCTTGTTTCAGTTTATGTTTGCATTTCAACTGATGATTTGTGGTCTTAAGATATTTTATTTAACTGATTTCGAGCTCGAGAAATTAAGATAACATTATTCCCATATTTAATGAATTTTTTAAAAAAGCCTTTTTTACATTTTTTCATTTCCCGCTCTGTAACCTTAAAAACCAATAGTTAAAAATTCAGCTCCCAAGATAATTATTTAATCTTCTTAATGATGCAGCTGAATATATGTAATTTATTAAATGACCATCACATGAAGAAGATATGATGCAGCAGTTAAAATATTTAATATTATTAAAGCATACCTGCAGGCAAATGTTAAAATTTAACGCGTTAATTCATATTTTTAAGCTTTCAAAAGAATAATTTAATTTTCGCGTCATATATTATTTAAAGCTTTTTTTTTGTAAGTAAAACAGGCGACAGTAAATAAATTTTAAAAGTAAACAAAATAAGCTGCAAGTTGATCTACAATTTTTCATTGAAATTTCTATACATAAAAAGAGATAAAAGTAAAATAAAAAAGTCGGCTCTAAATGAAATTATTTGTTTCACTTTTTGCTTTAATTAAATAGTTCCCTTTGTATGTATATACTCGTATATTTAAAATGTTTGTATCAACTTGCAATCTTGTATAAATAAACATTACATAATAACATGTTTTTAATAGTTTGTAGATGGGTAAAGGTTTTTTAATTTAATTTTTTATTGACTTTAAAGCTAACAAAAGAAGTAGCAAAATATAAAAAAAATATGTTTAAGAACTATGCTGACTTTAAGTTTAAAATATATATACATACTATAATTAGTAAAATTGTTTACTTACCACATCAATTATTTGCATTAAAGTTAAACCAAAACTTAATTGTAATGGATCCGACTCATTTAAGACCGGACGCTCTAGTGTATTGTATGTATCTAATAGATCATGTAACAGTCTCTTTTCATTGTAACCTGCTAAGCAAACTGTAAAGAGATAAGAAATAAAAAAAATATAATATTAGATTTTCTGGACAAATAAATTAAACATAAAATTATTGTTTATATTTCCGATCAAAAAATATATCTAACATTAAATAGCTCAGACAACAAAAAGGAAACCTTTTGCAAAGTTTCGAGTTACAGTAAATATTTGCAGAGTTTTTCTTTAAATATATGAATGAGAATTAAGAATTTTTTGATTGAAGTCTACTTTTGAGTTCCTTAAGCATGAATGAAATCCATATAGATATACTAAACCACCAACAGCAGCAATAAATAAAAAATTCTTCTTTTTAAAACAACATTTAAAACTTTATTTTGCAATTAAGTAAAAAATTTTGTTTTCCTCAAACCCTTTAAATTATTAAATTAATTTCTCTTTTGTTTTTCTTTTTTTGAAATTTCACCACAAGCATATTTCAAATGTGTAGCATACAACATTCTGGGGCCAAAGTTTATTAATTATTTATTCCGATATGAGTACAATTGAAATATTGTTATTTGCATTTGCAGTACAGTACACTAGTTTTGCTTGTTTTATTTTGAATTTTCCAAGTATTTATTTTGCCATTGTGCATTATAAATTTTATAATATCAGAAATGTTCAAGCAATCGAATGGAAATAATGAACAGAAATTCTCTTTAACTCATTTGTTTTTCCAAATCAATATAATTTAATCAACAATTTACAACATGTTATCATTAAATGTACACACACAAACACATAATTTACAGTCCAAGAGAATAGACACACAAGCCCACATTAATGAACAAATTGCATTGCAGCATACATGCACATGCAAGTGAATGCAAATGGACACAAAATAATGTTTAATAATAAATATTAAATGCTACACATGGATGGTAAATACTAATGGGTGCCTTTGCATTGCATTGACAGCAGCTTCTGCTCGTAGATAAGGCAAGCACAAATATGAGCTGCTATTCATAAAGTTATTTCTGGTGCAATTTGCGAGTAGTGCTGCCATTAAAGTTCTAATGAATGTCAAACACAAAACTAATTTACATTCTTAGATGAAGGAAATTCTTAGAAATGGTATAAGATAATAAATGATATATCATTCTATAGTTTGCATCTTTGACTAAAGTGCAATAAGAACAGCGCCAGACTCTAACTAAACTATGGATAGACTATTACTAGTCTATGATTATACAATGGTTAGAAATAAGATTATAGATTATGACTTGTTTTTGACATTAATATGACTAGACATTCATTAGACAGTGAATCCCTACATTACATATGAAGAAATAAAATAGGCTGCATCAGGCCAGCAAATTAACAAAGTACCAGGGCTTGACGAATTCCAAATACTATACTCACCAAAAATATACTCGTATTTGGTACAAGTAAGCACTAAAGCAAAAAGCAGCGCTTCACAGATGTGAAAAAGTACACAGTGCATCCCCTCTACCTGACGAAGATACAACATTATAAGCGAATGATGAAATTTATCACAAGTACTATGAAATTGTTCTGCTGTTTATACTCAAATACTCAAATTTTGTATAGTGCATTCTCTCTCACTTAGCTGGAGAGAATGGTTTAATTTTTTACGGTTTAGTTTAAGTGTGTATGAAAATAAATATGTGCTGCGGTAGATCGGTGTGAAGTTTTTTAGCCCATCATGCGGAGATCGTTGGATCGACTCCTGATTCAAATATTAAGAGCAAATTCTCTTATTTATATATGATATGAGCTTAATGCATCTAGAACATGGCTGTCCATTTCAACAAACAATTGTTTAGAAACCACACATCATTTTATTTTATGCTCTTTAATTTAGTCGTTCATGAGACAGCAACGAGTGAACATACGTGTCGGCTGTATTGAGATTTTTCAAATACAGTGCGTAAAGTATATGATGGACTTAAGAAAATACTTTTCGATATATAATGTTTTTGAAAATGCACAATGTTTTTATGTTATTAGACAGATAAGAGGCATTATAAAATGTTATTTAGAGGCATTATTATTCTTTTAATATCAATATGATTAAGTATAATGATGAGGAAAAATTAAAGCGAGGGTTAGTGGGAAAAAATAATGAAAGAAACTTGGATTTTAGTTTAAAAAATGAAATTTTAAGCGTAGTACCCTTATATATTGATACGTAAAGTAGACCGATGGGGTTTTTATTAAGGAATCTACTATTTTTTATTTGGTAAAGTCGGAAAATTTTCAATATATTTTGTGTTTAAAAGTTAAATTTTAAAACAGCAAATGGTATTTAAAACTTTATCATTTTACCTAGTCAACAAATAGCCATCTCAGTGCGAACTGCACTCTATTTTCTTTTTGATAAACAAAACAATTTGTTTTAATTAAATTTTAAATAAAATCTTTGTGCTTACTTATCGTAAGCACACTGTACTTCAAATTCTCTCCCCAGTACAGCTGCAAAACATTTTTGGACATCATTGATCTAGAATGTGCAAAAAGAATCTCATGCGATACCAAAGAAAATTAACAAGAAAGAGTTGGGTTCTCTTTCCCTAACTAATTTGCTTCCAAGTAGACAGATATTTTTGCTGGGTTATGATTAAACTATCAGTAGAATATGACAATCTAGACCAGGGGTCCGCAAGTAATTGTAACAAGAGTCGGGATAACGTTGAAGCGCTTTTGTCGGGGTCTAGTAAGTTTAATTTATATGGAGAACAGCTTATGCGAAGAGTGTCTTTAAGGTGGGCATCTGTTAATCTCGAACGATATTTGTTCATTGATTTTAAGTTAATTTTTAGAAAAAAATTCTACATACAAATGTAGAGCATGATAGCTTGGTTTTTCTTTCAAATTTTCACCTTAAATTGCTCAGTGTATGCAATTTTATACACTTGCAAGGTAATGTCTTCTTGCTTTCATATAATGAACAAGTTATCTAGCAGTACTATGTTAGTCCATTCTGCCACTGCAGCAATTTCATAAGATGATTTAAGAAATTGAGACAGCTTCCCTATCTGTGCAAAGTCTTCAAATCTGCTTCCCTATCTGTGCAAAGTCTTCAAATCTGACAACAAATGCTTTTCTGATACAAAACTTTACAAACACTTGAACTTTGAATATCTTTTTCCGGAAAATTTTTATATTCAAACATTGTTGCAAAACGAATAAATGCTTGACTGATGTCCAGCTTGTGACGGCAGGCAGACACACTTTGTATCAGATCACTTACTAATATCCCTTTTCAGAATGTCTTTCAGGAAAGCCTTTACTAGCATATTATGAGTATTTGTTATGGACTTCCCAGTTTAAAAAAAAAAAGTTAGTTACTTGGCCTTCAATTTGCCAAAAAACTTTCAATAACTTGACTGTTACTTAGGAAATACCGATATTTTTCTGTGCAGCCACGCATTTCATCAACACCCATGTCTATCTATTGGCGTAGAGATTGTTATTAACATCAGCTATTTAACGCAAATTTTCAATGAAATGGAATATGAGAATTATATGAGAATCACAATATACACACATAATAAGTTTACAAGCCTCAAACAAAAATCTTTACAAAAAAAGCTTTTTTATTTGATCTTGCATAGATTTTATCTGGCTGCCACACTGGGAAATAATAAAAGTATTAAAAAGCAAAGAGAAAAATACAATTTTCGAATTTTTTTTGGGCTGAAGCTTACTAACGAGTTCCAAAGCGGAAACGAATGTATATACTATATACAATGTTTATCCATAAAAACAAGCAAAGTTTTCCCTTTATAAGGCCTTAATAATTTTTATAAATAAGACTGTTATAATTTAAGAAAAAAAAAATTTTTTTTATATATTTTAAATATTTTAACGCTGCAGTGGCTGTCCCACTTTAATTCATATTTACAAAGCTAAAGATGAAAGCGCTGCTCTCTCTATGTCTATGCGTTCGACATAAAACAGCGCTTCCATAAAATTTTTTTTTGTTTTTTTTTCTTGCATTAAATTTGCATGTTATTTATAATTTACCAATTATGTATAACTTTTGCACATTTGGACTATATTAAAACTTTTATTATTTCTTATAACTTTGGAACATATACTTATGTATATTGAAAGTTCATTTGTTGTTAAGAAAAATAAAACGTTGTTTGCACATTTATAACAGCAGCTCAAAACTAGTTTAATTATTCTTGCCTTCTTTAAAAAATCCACATTAATTAATAAAATCTTTCATTCTATAAGAATTTAAAATATTTAATTTAAACCCGATTAAGAAATTATTTTTGATTAAAATTTATAACAAATTTTCTTTTCAAAAGCAGCGCTTGACTTTTATAATTATATTAAGCGGATTTAAGTATTTGCCAGCGTAAATAAATAAAAAAAAAATTTATCACACGAAATATAATATAATTCTAACCCCAATTAAAACATTTTGCACTTGAAATTTATCTCAACAGCTCATGCACTTATTTAAATAAACAACAACAATAAAATAAAACAAAAGCAAAAAACGAAAAAAAAGTGTAAAGAACAATAGAAACATTTATGCACTTAAAACAAAAGTGTGTGTCTGCCAGGTCTGTGTCCGTGTGTGTGAGTATATGCCTGGCTTGCACATTTACCGGGGACGAAATATACTTATGTACATATATAAAATATAAAATATAAAATAATAAAGCTGAACAAACACTTTAACCACTTATTGTCATTTTTACCAACAACATACTCATCATCTAGGATGCCAGCACTCAAGCTTTGAGAAGAGCAGAAAAGTAAAAAAAAAAACCTAAAAGATAAATAAACAGAAACAACGCTTTACTACAAGCAGACATTTAAGCAAGACAAAAGAAAAAGCTCTTTATATAAAGAAAGAAAAATAGTGTGAATTGTGCAGCACTTGACTTTTAGAGAAAAGAATTATTTCCTTGATGAAAGCAAGTAGTCTTTTTGTGTGAAGATTCTTTTTTTAAATAATAAAATCATGCTTTTCTTATTGACTGTAATTATAGTTGAAAATATTAAAAAGTATTAATATATTAAAACAATTTTAATAGAATTAAACAATTGCAACTCAATTTTAAAGCGTAAAGTGGCTGAAGGCAAATTATATAATTATATAAAAATTATTATAACGAACAGAAAATTGTGTAAATTTATTTCGATATTAAACGGCTTATAAGAAATATAGAAAATGCTAGAGATAAATAATATCAGCAATAACTCTTATAGCAGAACTTAATGCAATTTCTTAGTTTTCCTCATAATTCTAATAAAATATTCTTAAGACTGCAGCTGAATTTTTAGTTTTACTTATTTTTTTTAAACTTACGTGCCTTTTTTATATTGTGTCTATAAATGACAAAGTTTATGCATATCGCATGTGTTATGCACTGGAATTTGTTTAAGCTTGTTGGGCGTTTTACGCTTTCTCAGTTAAATTTATGGAAAATATAAGAAGGATTTCATTTGAGTTAAATAAAAAGAAAAAACAAAAACTCAAATGAAATTCTCACAAATTCTGCGGTAATTTTCCTCAGCGCCAAAGTAGGAGCAAATGCAAAATAAACAACACATATAAAAAACAAACTATTTTTGAAGTTGTTTTATAAATTTGCTGGGTGTTGTTGTTTATTATAATTTAGTGCTGCAACAGCCGCAAACTACAATGAACGAAAAAAAAACAAAAATAAAAACAAAAACTTTGTTTGCATACAACAAGGAATAGTTTGTACATAAACATTTGCAGCATACTTATGGAAGCTTAATGTGATTATGTATAGAGATAAAAAGAAAACTTTTTTGCATTAAAATAATATAATTATTTGTTAAAAAGTTTTATAAGGTTTTCTTTCACGTCTAAAGCGCATGAACGGATATGAGTTTAGCAGCAAAGATTTAATTTATGGGAACACTTAAATGTTTTGATTTAAATGAAAGAGTTTTAAACTGTTTATGTTTTGTTTAAACTATTTTTTTAAAAGCGAATTCAAAATTAGTGAGGTAATGTAATAATGCCGAAGTTAATTTGTTCGATGTAAGGTCTAATGAATTATTCTGGTAAATTTATATTTATTGTTGGTTAAGCTGGTCTGTTAAGGTTATTTGGAATTTTTAGTTCGTTATAACCCAACTTCACTATACGCATTAAAATAGTTTCATTCAAGAAATTTATTATTCGACATATTGTCATAATTATATTATAAGTGAAATTTATTTGCTGCAATTTATTTGCTGGTGGTAAAGCAACAATGAAATGCATATAGACATCGCTTAACAACCAGCAAATAAATTTCACTTATAAAATAGTTTCAGTAAAGTTTAAGTCAGTTGTCATTCGAATTCTGGGCAATAGATTGACAGACTTTTATTAAAATGTTAAAAATTTCCAGTTTGAATTAAAATTAGAGAAATTATCATTATTATTAGAGAAATTATCAGGCCTGATCACGATTACATATTTTTCACTCACGGCTGCTGTTGCTGCATCAATTTAAACATTTTTGCTCTCAGTTACTCTCACAAGTAAATTATTATTAATCATTTACGATCTCAAATGACGAATAAAAAATATCTCGTGATGCTACGCAAGCCGAAAGACCCATACAATAACAAGAATAATGTTGTACTTTCTGAGTATTAAGAAGAACACAAATACACCCACACATAAGCCAATGCAAATGTCAGAAATAAACAGCAACAACAACAACAATGACGCGTGTTTCTTGGCACAATTTTGCTGAGTACATTCACACACTCTTTTTGATTTACTCGCTGATGAGGCGGATGCTTAAATATTTTTTTTCAAAAATTGTTAAATTTTATGTGGGAAAAATTTAAATTACAAAAAAAAATACATATAAAATTTTTCAATGTTAAGCATTGCGTTTTACGTAACTTGCCTCAAATTTTTTTATTTGTTTTTGTAATTTAAATGTTTGATCACATCTATTTGAGTGCGAACTTAGAGGAACAGGCTTCTAATACTTTTGTTATAATAATTTTAAAAATTATACCCTTAAATCTTCTTTTTTTTATTAAAAAAACGCTTTTCATTAAGAAACTATAGAAGTTATTTTTTTTACAATATTTTTCTTCAATTCTTATAAACTATATTCCTTTTTAAAAACAAACAAAAAAATAAAAACTAAAACTAGACTATTTTCTGCCTTAAGATATGCAAATTCTTACAGCTTTTTGTCTGCGTTACACTGTACAAATAATTAAAACTCTGCTTTCGTCTCAAAAGAGCAAGAAAAACATGTACTGTTATGCATAAAAAAAGAGAAATATCTATTGTTATGCATAAAAAGTGCATAAAAACTAAAATAATTGTTTTACGCCTACAAGTGTGCTTTAGCTGTAGGCCAAAACATTGACTTTAGATGCAGCATTTTAATATATTTCACATAGAAGTAAATTTGCAAACAACAATCCATTGTTACTTTGAAATAACAACAGCTATAATCAAGCAAAAGAAACTATAGATGGTTTCGTTGAATTTATTTTTGCACAATATACAGCGACTTTGCCCAAAATCCTTAAAGTATGCCAAGCTTTAAGCCCGTTTTGTATAAAGCATAAACTAAACATGAAATATGTAGGTATGTATAGGCAACTGCGCTGGTAGATAATTAAAAGAAGATGAAACTTTTTAAAAACAAAAAATTAAAACAACAAAGTTAAGGAATTATTAAACAAAGAATTTTGTTTTATACAAAATTGCTAGCAGCCTAGTAGCAATTGTTAGGACTTGCTTGTTTTTGCTTTTTCTACCAACTTTATCATTTTAAATTTTAGTTTTGTTTCATTATTGTTTTTAACATGCTGCATTTATTTTTATTTTTTATCTTATTCTTTAGCTGGCCATTGTTTTCATTGTTGCTAAATTGTATTTTTTTTTTTTTTTTGATGCAGAACTAAAAAAAAGAAATTGCTTTACGGCTGCGGATTACTATGCCTTTTTGGGTTTTCTTTATTGTTTGTTATGCTAAAGTTTTTCTTTG
The DNA here is from genome assembly GCA_936439885.1 of Nowickia ferox. Taxonomy (NCBI): domain Eukaryota; kingdom Metazoa; phylum Arthropoda; class Insecta; order Diptera; family Tachinidae; genus Nowickia; species Nowickia ferox. Next base: position 8,223,587 of record OW387026.1, read on the forward strand.
CTTTTATTTTCTGCTACCATTTTTCTGCTTGGCCTATTCTGCTCTTAATGCTCACTAAACTCTTGAGATTTATAACCGTAATATTAACTGAGTCAACGGGCTTGAAAAAAAACTATAAGCAAAATATTTTTGTGCTTGTAGAAAAAAAAAATAACAAGAATCCTTGCTGTATTCCCTCAAGTTGCGAGTAACATTTTGCTTGGCTAACTGTTACTGACACATGCCTCCAATACACAATACAATGAAAACTATTATAATTGCATTACCATATTTCATCTATTTTTTCTGGTTTTTAGTTTCTTACTTAAACTGCAAGAATCTATAAAAACCAGCAACCTTAAATATGCAAATACTCTTGAGTATTATGCTGCTAAAGTATGTTTACTGTAACAAGCTAGTTTATGTATATGGGAAGTTCATTTGCAGAGATTTGTAATATTTGAGTTTGGTAAATGTTTTGTTAAAAAGAAAAATGCCAGAATTTGGCTTTATTTAAATATGTGTGAATAGAAGAAAAGTGCTTAAATCTGAAAGCTTATTTTGCTTTATTTAAAAAAAGTAAAACTTTCAGAAAAAAAAAATATTTAAAATTAATCCATAAATCTTATATAAAACATATGACCATCTGCTGACTTTTCCAATTGTTAGTTATGATATTGGCAATTTTATAACTACTGAAATAAAATACTTAAGTTCAATCATGAATATGTTTTGTCGAAATGTTTTGAAAAAGAAAAATCAACCAACCAGAAAACTACTGCAGCAATAATACATTTCTATATTTTTCTAAATTCCTTTTGGAAACATTTTATTTTTTATTTTGCTCTTGACAAAAACTAAATAAAATCACCAAACTGAAGTGTGTTTAAAAGTTGGACAGCCCAATAACGAAAATAAAACAGCAAAAGAATAAAAGTTTTTATTTTTTATTTTTTAAACAACAACGACTAATGGAATTTTGAGCCGCGTAACCACAAAACTGTAACAGCTGACACTGCCTGCAGTATCAAATTAAAACGAATTTTTTGTATCATTTGGCTGCCACAATATTTTTATGGCGAAATGCAAATGACTGCTTAGTAATGGTGGTTAAAGGAGCAATAAAATTTAAATAAAAAGAAAGGGGTATAAAAATAATTTTAGAGTAAATGTATTTAAAGGTTAAGAGAGCAAAAAGAAATTTCTTAAATAATTCGTATTCAATTAAAATAAAATTAGCAAAATCAAATTTCAAAAATTTTCCTCTACCATTTTTTTTCTTATTTAATATTTAACATTTTATGATTTGCTGATAACTATTAAAATTAATGCACCCAGCCAATTTTTTCGTTTATAATTTGTGTTTTACAGATTATTATCTTTGGCAAATTTGTACGCCTTAAACTATGCTTTATTTCTAATTTATTCATTTAAGTTCAGTGAACTTTTATTTATTAAAAACAACAATTACATTGTGTTGTTGCTTATATCAATTTGGCATTTTTTTTATGACTTCAAAACATGAAATATTTTTTTCATATATTTGAAATTAAAATAAAAAAGCCATTTATGTTGTTGACATCATTAAACAATTAAGCTAATTTAAAAAATTATACAAACTACTTAAAATACGAGTACTCGTTACATAGTTTTTCCATTTGCATAAGAAAATCATTTATAACCAGAGTTTTATTTATTCCTGAATATTTTTAAATGTATTAACTCTTGATGGCCATTGCTGTATGCATGAATATAAATGATTTAAAAGAATAAAATTAAGCATACGATATATAAAGTAGAATAAAAAGTTTGCGTAAGTGTTCTTTAAAATTAACCACAGTATATGCCGCTTTCAGTTACGCATTTTATATATATATATATATATTTTGAAAGTATAATTATTTCTCTTAGGTAAGGTTACGTTGAAAAGAGGAATCATTACGCTCATTTCCGGGAACATACACATAAACCAATACCGGCCTGATGTGCGCTTTCATGTAAATTAACAAACGAACCCCAACTTTATAGGAACTCAGTATCGTTCACGTAGTCCCTGAAAGTCCAGTCAATACCTCTAAGATGGGTAATGCCTGGTAAGGTGTCATCCCCAAAATAACGAAATCTCGCCTGGAAAATGACATAGGAAGTGCTCCATTGTCTCCATGTCCATGTTATTCCTCTTTTTACTTAAAATTTACATTTTAAAACCTTTAAGGTTTTTTTTTTAACTTTTGTTGAAAAAATATTTACCAAAAATATATGTATTACTAAAGCCAAGTGCGCTAATTTGAAGTACTTCAAGGATGCTTAATTAAAAGGAAAGATTTCTTAGTTTTGTTATTACAAACCACAACCCAACACTAGCAGAAAAAGAAATCGATCAATTGATTGCTCAATGTTTAGAGTGCCCACTAATCAGCCGAACAATCACATCTACAATGGGAACACCGACTATCACCAAAGAAGTCTATCGATATAAGGATCAAGTTTGTAATAACTTGAGTTTTCCTGTGGAATAGGGCCGTGAATATTGTAATTCTAAAACTTGACTCCTAATTTATCAATACTATTGCATATTCATGTGATAAGGCAGTATCTGTGGCTGAAATCCTACTGGAAAAAATATCACAAGTGCCTCTCAAAATGATCAGCTACGTGCAAAGCTACCTCAATGTAAATTTAGTCCAGATGAAGCTTATACTCTGCGCTAGTAAATACAAAGTTATACTTTCCTTGCTACTGAAACTAAATGGCGTCGCTTTAGCTCTGTCAGATAATGACAAATATTTGGGCACTATCTTGGACAGCATACATTGCGCTAGATAGACAATTTAAGCTCTAAAGTAATGACAGCCAAAACAGGCTAATGCGATTGTCAAAATATTGAATTTTAAAGCACATAATTAAGGGCTCAAAATTAACGCTGCTTTACACAAGCAAAAAAGCTTACAAATGGAAGCAGAGTGTCAATCAGTCGCTTAAAGTTTGCCTACAAACTTGCTGTTGTTTGTAAGCAAATGTTTGTTTATATTTTTTAATTATACCAAAGAACTCAACACACTGGAAGCGAGGATCTTTCCAATAAGAAAAAAAAAATTCTTCTTTAATGTCCTTTTTTTTTGCAACTGTGAATAAGATTCATATTTCTTACATAATTACTTCTGAATTTATAATAATTTTACACTTTAAGGCTTATTTATTTTATTTTTAAAATCATTGTATTTGGTCTAGGCATTATTTATGGTCTTATTGTTGCAGTGTTGCAAGTGTCTTGCAGCTAAAACCCAACAAATATATGTAATGAAATGTTAATCATGCAAAGGCTGGTACGTAGTTCTTACGAAATTTGAGGTTCTCATAAGAACTGTATATGAAAAACATACGAAAATTAAGAAAATTTCTGCTTGTTAGCTAGTAAGGACCTTCCAAATTACACGGAGTTTTTAAAAGGTGTTGCCTATCTTAGGGATATTACATCACTATAAGTGGAGACTTTTTTAAGTCAATTGAAATAAAAATTAATGTTCATACAATTGTTTAGTCACGGAATTCTTGACATTTCCTATTTTTTTTTTTATTGCAAATTGTAGTTAATTTAAAAAAAAAAACTAAATAAAATTTTCATGTATGCAAACATAATTCTACCTAAAAGGGTACACGATTATTTTTTGTGTAAAAATATACGTGTAGTAAACATCTCAAAATGCTAGCTAAGTTTAAGTTCAATAGTTTCTGTTTGAAGCAAATTGTTCCTGCATATATTCTACCTTCATTTTATAATAACATGGCAATATTGTTTTTTTTTTTTTTGTTAACATATATTTAGCTAAAACAAATTGAAACCAATAAACACACAAACTTGAAGTTACTACTCCTACTACACTTGCATGCTTTTAAGACACTTTCTGCCATTCTTTAGTTTCTTGTTGTCGTTTCGATGGCGTTAAAAAAACTGACATGAGTCAAGTTTAAACTTCGTTAAGGAAATTTTGTTGTTCCAAAGTTTACAAAAAAAAAAAATTATAAGCCAGCGCAAGAACACAGCACAACATAAGAAAACCAAAAGTAGCTAAGAGGAAGTTACATCCATCAGTAGTTTTAAAATAGAGTAGGATGTTAAAAGCGTATGCAACACATGCTACAAAGTCATGTGAGTGTAGCACGCAGTAGCAAACAATAGCCATTATGCAATAGCACATGAACAAAAACACATACACGCACATAAGCAGCTCTTACATGTATGTGTGCATATGCATGTTATTTGGTAGTGTATGTTTATGTACAATAAACTTTTTTTTACTGGACATGAACAGACGTGTTCAGTTACACACCCTTTTGATTTTTCTTTGCATGAAAATGAAGAAAAATTTGCGCCAGCATATGGCGAAGTGAAAAATAAATATATTTTCTTTCCTTAAAGTTGAAAAACGTTAAATGCACGCAAGTCTCAGCATAACAGAGGCTCCATATAAACACTGATGGCTAAAATTTGTTTATGTTATTAGTCTACTTATGATAAGATAAGATTCAATTTTATTTAAAATTGCATTTTATGCATACGAGTATAAACTATACATTAAAAACAAAATTATGTATTTGAAATGAGTAAAATATGCGTTTTATTGTTTTATTTTTCAAATACAAGGTAATTGATGCAGCTCATTTAAATATTGAATAAAGGGACAAGATCAGTGTTGATGGGAAGCTGAGAGAGGCACGGAATTATTGAAGTCTAGCCGTCGCCGACTACATTTGTTATGCAGATTTTAAATACAAAATTGGATTTTTTTATCAGCTCTAGCTTTCGAGATATTCCGTTAAGTCAAAAATGATGGCACTTGTAGGACATATATTACGATAACTTGAGCAGGCCATGCCTTATTCAGCTAAATAAAAAATTCAAAATTCGACAACAAAATTGTCTTGAAGCCGCTTAAACATTATTTTTAAATCTGCACAGCAGTTTAGGCGATATCGTAAGAGTTTGAGCAAAAATATTTATTTTTTAGACAATTTTTTAGACATTTCTGTTTTTAAAACTTCGTAATAAAATACAGTGTTTTGCTCAGTAGCATGTAGCTAAATATATTCCAAAAGAACTGAGACCTCTTCCATTGAAGTTGGTGCACAAGTTTTGATTTGAATCTTACAACGTTTTGTTCTGGATTTGAAAACAAAAATGGGTAAAAATTAAGATGCGCTTGTTGTCAATCTTATCTAACCCTGGACACTCTATGTATTAAAAAGCAATAAAATACAAAAATAAATATAAAAATTTTTGCCTGACACTGTAACTCTTCACTTGTACATACACAGAAAACAAAGAGTTGTAAATACAATTAATTTATTTGTGAATACAATTAAAATATTATTTAAAAAGGCATCTACAACGATTTTTGTAAATACAAACACACATTTGTAATATCAGAAAACAAAATCAACTCAATTATTTCCAATTAAAATGATTGTGTTATTGACAATTGAGTTGTTAACGAAAAACAAAAATTTTTAATGAATTTGTTTTTCAAATTCTAATGTGTATTTTTTGTTAGTTTTTTTTAAATTTTTATTTAGAATTTGGTTTCTTGTTAAAGTTATTTATTTTTCCACACAACCTTTGAAACTAAATGTGTTTGGGATGATTCGAACCGGCAATCTCTTGACTAATAGACTAACGTGCTTACCACTCAGCTAAAGAGCAAATCGTTTTGATCATGCAAATAATGAATACACGCAAACATGATTTCTATGTTTCTTCTACATGTGCGCTTTGCGTTGATATAATTTAAAAATAACTTTGTTGAGTGAAAAAAAAAACAATCCACGACGTTTTCCGGCTTCTTGTCGGAATTCACACGTATACAACACGAGCAATCAAAAAATACAACAACAATAGCACATGACTGTGTTGGGTCAATCAACAAGCAAGATAAACACCAACACAAAGAAATTAAATCAAATGATATTTTAAAATGCGCGGTATTGTTAAATATTGTATTAAATTAATGAAAAATATTGTTGAAATTAAATTTGTTTTTTTCAATAAATGGTTTTGTTGAACATAATTCTTGTCTATTTTTTTCTGTGTATATTTTTATTCATTGCCTTTCCATTTTCTTCGGGTGTATGTCTTAAGTTGGATTATTAAATTTCTTTAAAAACAAAACAGAAAAAAAAGAAAGGAAACAACAGGACAACATGCAAACATGTTTGTTTTAGTTTTTATTTTCCCGTCAAACTTTCAAATAAAAGCAACAGCTCTTACAAACATGCAACTTATATTGAAAATTTGTTTAAACACTTCTATTTTTGCAAGGCTGGCATTTTTGGCAAATGCTCAAACGCTGCTCATGTGCAAGCAGGTTTTAATATAAACCAACACGAAGGTCTAATAATAATTTCTATTTAATTACACTGTAAATTAAGTATATAAATGCTATATCACATGTTAGGTATAAAAACTACATTTCAAGTGGTAACAGAAGTTAAAGATATACTTAAGAAGGACAGAAAAAAAATTTGTAATGTATATATGCAGCTGTCATTAACTATAACTGTGATACATTTTACAACCTTGTGGATAAAAAATCTAATTGGATGTTGTTATAAAATTTGATTTCGAATCAAAGTCTTATTTAAACATCTGTAATGAAACAAAAGTATATTTTACAAAAGCCAATAAACCAACTAAAAACAATTTTGGGAATTTAAAAGACTGTATTTATTGTTGGTTTTGCACATCTGGATGCATTACTGCTGCTGCTATGCAACACATCAGTAGACTTCAACAATTCACGAAAGCTGGCAAAACCTCAATGTTTATTTAAAAAAAAAAACTCAGAATAAATTATTGGGAATTACAAAAATTACTACAATTCAGGAAGCTTAGAAACTTTTTAAAATAAACTTTAAAAAATTAAATTAAACCGACTTAAGAAATAAAGCCTGGTACGGAGTTCATACGGAATATAAGGTTCTCAAACAAACTGTATGTAAAAAAGAAATTACGAAAATTCAGGTTGTTAAATTTCATAAAGAAAATTTTCATTTGCTAGTAAGGACTTTCAAAAGAAAAGTATACGGAATTTTTTAAATTTATTGCCTATCTTAGGGATGTTATAAATATAAGTGGAGACCTTTTTCAGTCAACTGAAACAAAAATTAATGTTCAAACAATTGTTTGGTCACGGAATTTTCGACACTTCTAATTTTCATCAAAAAAAATAAAAACATAAATTCCTAACAACTTAAAGAATAAATGTGAAATAAACATTATTTCGTGATTATTATAAAAAACGCCATTTTAGAATCCCTACACAGAAATAATATTTATATCTTTTATTTAATTCACTAAAGCGTAAGTTATAATAATTCCTAACCATTTTTTCGTGCAACTCACAAAAGATCATAAATAAACAAATATAAACTCAAAAAACTTCTTTGAAGAACATTAGTATATGTGTTTGTATGTGTGCATGTGTGCGTGTGTGCAAATAAATGCCTGAGCATGAGTGTGTGTGCCATAATAATTTTATCTCTTAATTTTATGGCATTATAAATGATTACATGCTTTCTTGCAGTTCAAAACTCTTCTCACAAATAAAAATAAAACATGTATAAGAAGAAAGAGAAGAGAGAAAAAACACACACACACACGCACACACTCTCCATCGCACATACATAAACTCTTATTATACAATTTTGCACTTTATATTGCAACGTGAATTTTTACAAATTTTTTTCTTTTCTCATATCATTTATTGTTAATGTCGTTGAGTTTTTAATTTGAAAATATATTTTCTACTATATTTCATAAAATTTTATAAACATTGTGAGTTTTAGAAGTTTTTATTTTGTTGCTCCTGCAGCTAAAATACATTCATTTCGTATTTTAAGGTTTTTTGTTTTTTTTTGTTGTGAAGCAACATTTTTCTTTCTTTCGTCAAAAGATATTTTTTCTTCGCTTCATCTTACATTTTAGTGCAACTTGCACAACAGCTTGTTATATGCTGCTGATTTAGCTGCTATGAAAGTATATAATTTATTATATTTTCTTGCAGGGCAAAGAAAAAACTAAAGTTCTAAAATGCATTTATTACTACAGCGAGGAGAAGAATTATAAGGCAAATTATACAGGGTTTAAGAAAAAATATAAAAATACAAAATTGATTTCTATATCTCCCGACAAGTGACACAGAGAAACATGACTTAGAATAGCTTGGAGACGTGCTTCTTTCATAAAAATCAATTGGATAGTTTCATAGGGCAGATATTGTCCCCTGCCAGCCTTGTGGTTGTACTTTAAAACTATAGAGGCAGGTTTATCTATATTTTAAGTTTCATCTAAATCGGTTAAAACACGTTTAGCCGATAGTGCGTAATAAACAAACATATATACTCGAACTTTTTCATTCGGTCAAGATATTACAAGACGGACTGATGGACTACATGACTACAGGGCAAACATTGTACTTTACAAAGTAAATTTGCAAAGTATTTGTGCACAAATATGGGCGGGGTAGCTAGACCACATGCCCAAGATGTTATTAACAGTTTTTTTAAGAAGGCTTTGTGACTGACTGTACACGACCTATGCCTTCACATAGGAAGTAGCAACGTGGTTGTTAAAGAAATTCCACAAAAGAACCGCAAGAATATACGGTTATCCGTGGCAGATCAGTCAACCAGTGCGAGTGAGACGCAAAACTCTCGAAGGCCAATAAACAACAGTGGCCTGGTTGCACTTAAGAGATAATTGCCAACGAGAGAGCTGCTTTACGACTTATACATAGATATATTTTGGGTTTTTTTTTTGCCGATTAACACACGTTGGTAATGAGTGGCGTATACTAAATATAAGTATGAAAAATATTACGTCAACTTGATTTACCCCTAAAAGTATACTTCAAAAAGGAAAAAAATTAAAGGGAATGTTCCACGATGTCACCAACGTTCGACTCGTCGCATAGTTACATTGAAAACAACAACAAAATTTTAAAATTTGTTTTTGTTTTGAATGTAAGTGTGCGACAAATATTAGTCAAAATTTAATATTGATTTCTTTTGCAGAGATGTTATTGAGCAAGCTTTTTTGCATCACTAACGGCCTGCTAAAGGACATTTAGGTATCACTTTTTATTTGTTTTTTTTTTGTTTTCTATAAATTCATATTTTTTGTTTTTTTTTATTTTCTCTTAATTTATTGCCTCACTGTAAACTATACGGGCTATTGTTGCAAAATTTATATATATCTCTTCGACCACATCGCTAGGAATTGCACATAACTCGTTTAAGTGTACACAGTTGTCAGTGTGCTTCATTTAACATTAAATGGAAGACAAAAATAGAAAAAAATTCTTTGCCAAATACTCCGTATCTTCTCTTTATGAAATTGAAAATTTTTTATTTTCTTTTACTTAAAAAAAAAAATATAATATATGGTATTAAGGCGTAAAATAAAGTAGAATGTAAACCAAGCAAAAAAAAAAAGAAACCTTTTAAGTGACCAACTGATGAGTTGAAATACTAATAAAAATTAATTTGGAAAAATAATGACAAGTAGATATTGAAAAACTATAAAAACATCTATAAATTGTAATTGATGTATGAATTATTTTGTTTAATTGTAAAGGAGAAGTAATGACTTCATTAAAGTGAAAACGAACCATGACCAAATTGGATGGCTACTTAATATGAAGACTCCAGCAAAAAAGACTCACTTCCCGAATACGAAAAATACAAAATTCATAACAAAGTAAAAATAAAAAATTTTCCTTCTTAAGGCTGGTACTCTGTTCAAAGTTGTGAAAAATTTTCAGCACCATTGATTATTTCGCGGTTTTTTTTTATAAATTTCTTGCTTTTATTGCTTGAAAGTATGCAACATTGTTAAAATTCCGTGCGAAAAAAGCACTGCTCATGTTGTTTCGCAGCTAAACTAAAATGATGCGAGACTAATTTTGAATGGAAAGACATGATTTTACGTGTTTTTCACAACAAGAACAGAGTACTACTTTTGCGAATTTATTTCGCAAATATTTCACACCAAATACTTTTATATGTAGTTTGACAGCATTTCGCACGAAATTGTGAACAGAGTACCAGGCTTTAAGAAGAAGAAAAAACTACTCCGGCCAATGATTCAAAAGTCTTTGAAGTGGCGCCACAATGCAAGTTGAATTTTTGAATTTGCATTGAAATGGAATTATAAAACAAGATTTACACCATTGTGCAAAAACAAATTAATTTGTACTTCAAGCCTGCTTTAGCCAAAGTTTTTAGAGAAATTTGGCTTTAACGTGCACTTCAAAGTGAATTTTTTTTTTGCATAAGCAGTATAGAGTTAACAAAAAAAATTAAATGAAGTGTAACTTAATGTCGTGAAGTGAAGTGGAACGTTCAGTTTGAAGTGATATTAAATGAAATAAAGTGAATGTATTGCAAACATTGGAATAAACTACACTCAAATGGAATAGAATTTAGTAAAATAAAATAAAAAATTGCATAAAATCTAATACACCGGCTCGGTTCAACAAAGAATTATTGATTCACTTGAGTAATTAGTGAATAATTGCCATTGAATGTCGAGCACCATTAAATAAAATATTTATTGTGAATGAAATGTGAAATTTTTGTTCCCCTGAGATTTTCATTCCCCATGAAGGGAAACTTGCTATCGTTGTTGTTCCCGCTATCCATTCGTAGTGAATGTAAGAAACGAGAACAAGATTTGTAAAGCTTAAAAATTAATTGAAAATCAATTCAATAAGATATACAAAAATTTTTTGTTTCAAATGCAATATTTTTAAGTGTAAAGTAGCGTTTTTAAATATTTTAGCTGCCGTGGAAAAAATTCTCAAGCATGCCATCGCCATAAAATTTTCTGCATGTGAACCAAAGGTGTTCATATTCAATGAAAACAGCTCTTGTACGGAGTTATTGCTATTAATCGGGGACATTATTTACTGATATTGTCGTAAAGATAATTATTTATAACTTTTAATATTTAATTGGAAGTTGAAACATGAAATTACGCGATGTATTTTGATTCAGTTCGCCTGCAAAACTCAAGAGAACAAAACCAAGGGAAAAGTGAAAAAAATGCATGTGAAAAATTTTATTCACGACAAGGGGAATCAAAAAAAGGAACAGATTTCTGGGGGAAAATTATTCACGATTGCAATTTGGGGAAAGGGGTGAATAATCTTATACTTTCACTCTATGCCCGATTTGGCGTAAATGCCATAATAATAATAAGAAAATGCTCGCTTAAACCAATTTAAATTTAAGAATTTAAGCACACTTACCTTTAGCAGATAAATTCAAATAAATTAATAAAAATATCCATGAGTATTTATTAAGTCCTTTTGTTGTCAACAGCAATTGTTCACGGCGACCATGTTGTTGCACATTTTCAGGCTGCCGCTGTAACACTCGACTGCTGTGAGTTTGTTGTTTTTGTTGTCGCTGCTGCTGCTGCTGCTGCTGCTGTTCTTTTGGCCTGGCAGTAGGCGGCAATTTATCACTTTTTGTTGTCGTACCAAGCTGTTGCACATCTTGCAACATAAATAAACATTGTTGTTGCAGTTGCTGTTTTCTTCGCTGTTGTTGCAGTTGCTGTCCGTGCTGTCGTCTTATAATTGGCAGTGTTGTGGCGGCAATAACAGCTGTAACAATGTATTGTGTGGTTGTTGCCAAAGTAGTTGTCGTGCTCTGATAGAGGGCTGTTATTGAATTGAAACTTAAACGTAGTATTGAAATTATGAATAATTGTAACATAATAATACTGCTGCTAAGTCTTTGTTGGTACTGCGTAAAATATTGATTTGATAAGTGTGATGGCTGCTGGTGCTTTTGCTGCTCGAAATGCTGATAATGACAATTAAATTGTTGAGTGGTTATTTTGTTGGTTTCCTTGGTAACTATTTTTTTATATTTCTGATGCAATATTGAAGGGTGACTACAGCTTAAGCTGTTGCTAATGTAATGGTTGTGTTTAAGGGCATGTTTGTGCTGCAAATGCTGTTGTTGTTGTTGTTGTTGCTGCTGGTAGTGGAGTTGTTGTTGTGGTTGTCGTTGGAAAAATTTTCTTTTTCTTTTGCGCCTTAAGTAACGTTTACATAAAGCCAGTCTTTGTTTGAAAACATTTTGTGTGGATTGTGTCAAAGCTTGTTGCAAGCTCTCTTTGGTAAAGTGTCTACTGAGCGAGCCATGAAGCCCAAAGTTTAAGTTATTATGACTGAGCTCATTACCATAGTAAAGATTTTTGTTATTGGTGTTGTTGCTACTGCTAAATTCATGATTTTCAAAAGACAACCTTTTTTCTTTAAGTATGAATGAAGCCGTAAAAAGTTTTAGTTGTTGTTGTTGATGATGCTGCTGTTGGTGCTGGTGCTGTTGCTGTTGCTGCTGTTGAGAGTGATTGTTATATGTATTGCTTAAACTTTTACACGATGATAGCTTAAAGCTTGGGCCATGACAAAAGTTTTCCAAGCGTGTTTTTCTTTTATAAATGGCCAAGGTAAATTTATTTTTCTGCTTAAAGTTTTTATGGCGTTTAAAGTTTTTGAAGACCTTTAAGCTTGTCTTAATTTTTCGCCTTGTCTTGTGGTTGATGTAAAGCTTTTTATTTAAAAAATCGTTGTGTTGCAGCATTATAGGTGGTTTCTTATTACTGTAATATTGCTAAGCCAAAAGATTTCCTTTTTATACAATTATCAAGCCATTAAGCTGTTGTTTCTGATGGCTTTGTTAAAAGCTTTTTAAAAGCTCTTTTTAAACTCATCCATTAAGAATGTTTTTATGTAAGAAATTCGAAAGTTCTTAAGACAATTTTTCGAAAGTTTTACCTTTCCAATATGGCGAGTATTTTGTTTTATTGTTGTTTGTTGTTCAGTTGGTTTTTAAGCATAATTCAATTCATTTTTTTTTTTTTTGTTATTTTGCTTTTAAAAGTAGATTTTATTATCAGTTCTTTAACAACCCAAGAGCTTTATTTATACATAAAATTTGTTGTAATATTGCAATTATTATTTTTATTTATAAAAAAGTTGTTTTAATTATTTTTGTAATTTTTTTTTTTTTAGTTAGCAGGTGTCCTTTTGTTTGTTTATTTTTATTTTTTCAATTTTGTGTTAAATGCTGCTGCTGGTAATCAAGTGGTGCCTTTAAGAAAAAGTTATGTTTTTTCCCCAAATTTAGTTTATTCTTAAGCTATTGTTGAGTTTTTTTTAAATTTTCGATAGTTTTAAATATTTTCTTCTTGTTCTGTTTATGGCAGTGACGTATACTGTGATAATTTTCTTTGTGTGAAGACAAACTGTAAAGAGAGGAAAAAAGAAAAAATTATAAAAATAAAATTATTTAGGGAAATAATTTTTTAAATCACATCAGTGTATGTTTTTTTTCAAAGTATTTTTAATTTTCCATTAATGTAATTCTTCCTTTGTACAAAGACAATTGTAGCCATAATTTCTGATTTTCCATACAAAAAAAAAAATTATGGGTAAAAGCCTTTTCGCTTTTTCGCCCATAATTTGTAACAAAAACACTTTTTAGTGTCTGCTTACACAAAATATCTTTCTCAATTTATTAAACTTACCTCAAGCTGAAAGCACTCACATAATCTCTACAGCACAATACTCACAATACTATCAACACTGTTGCTATTGTTGAAATTTTTGTTTAACATTTCGTATGTTATTCCAACAATAATTATGCAAATTTTGCTAAAGATCATCTTTGTTTCTATTAAATTTGAATATAGCGAAAAGTTTATGCTTTTCTTTGCAAAATTTATTATTTTCAAACAAAAAACATATGCAAAGTTTCATAAAATTTTGTATGCTTTTATCTAACAGACATCATGACAAGATATGATTTATCGTTTTAGCTCAAGTAGGACAATAGCATAGAAATATGTGTGGAAATGTTTAAGAAGGATTTTAAAGCCAAAAATAAAGGAGTTACTAAACTAAAGAAACATTTATGCAAATAGAAAAACATAAATGAAAAATAACTCAAAACGAATTTATTAACAACTAAAATAGTCAGTGAAAAGTAACAATCATCGGAAAATATTTTTAATTTAAATAAAAATTCTGCTTGATTTTTGAAGTGAATAAAATATAATTCTGCCAAAAAACAACCGGCTTCAGTATGCAAACTACAATTTTAACAAACAAAAAATTAAACGTTTGCTGAAGTAGTTAGCACGTTGACTACAAAACCAAGGATCCTGGGTTCAAGCCTGGTCTCCGACAAACATTAAATAAACAACACCATGCATTTTTTTTAACCATTACTGTCACTTTGTACCAGTTATTGTAAGAAAGTTCCAGTAATGAAGACATAGACACTGGGCAGTGAACTAAACCGGCTTCAGCAGATACTAATCCTAACTTAACATCAGAGCGCCCTCCTTTGTCGGATTTGTGTAGCAGAATCATGACCAATAAAATGGCTACTAAAACACAGCTTTCAAAATTTAGGGCCTGTCCCACGATGTCACCAACGTTAGACTCGTCGCACAGTTACGTTGGAATTTTTAAAATTTGTTTTTGTTTTAATACGCCTCATTGACACCAGAGGCGCTGCAGCACTGTATTACTTAAAAGGTGCCAAGAAAGCAGGTTTGTAAAAACAATGAAGGTTTCCTCTATTCTTCTTGCACCAACTATATTCTCTATCACTATCCCTTTCCTAAAGAAGGAAGAACTTAGTAAAAAAAATTAATAAGTGAAAAATGCATTAGCATCATAATAAAGTATGTAATAAAGTATATTTTCTATTGATTAGCTTTTATAGATTTTAATGTTCAATATTTGTAATATTTCTTCACATTTTCCTCTATTCCCTTTATTCCTTATTTATATCAACATCAAAAATAATTTTAGAAACACTTTATTTTTCATTAAACAATTTCCTTAACAGTCTTTTGTAACAAAGAAAAATTGAAACACCAAAAAAAAGGGAAAATAAAAATAATAATCAAAAGATAAAAAAAGAAATTATTAAAATACCCACACACTTCCTCTGGCAAAACAATTGGCAACAAAATAAACTGCATTTATTGTTCTGCTTGTATTTTTTGCATCATATTTTTTGCATTATCTTCAAATGGTGACTCGAGGTATGTGTGATTGGCAGCTGGCCAAAAAATGTGCACGAAAAGGAAGGAAAAATGTATACACAAGTGCTTACTGCTGTAACGCCACCAATAACTACAAAAGCAGGCAAGCAAGCCGGCAAACAAGCGGTGGTGACAGTCAAGTGTAAAGCAGACAGCAAAACACAATCGCTGGTGGTAATAGTTGTAAAGTAGACATGAACAAAAGTGAGCTGTACACACACACACACATACACAAACACTAACTGCACTAAAAACTTGCATTACACACATTTAGTCACCAAGGCAAGATATAAAAGTGTTTGCGTGAATGTGTGTGTGTGTGTGTTTAAATAAAAAGGACTCATGATTTTACTGTTGCTTTCGCCATGTCAAAGGAAAAGGTGCAAATGGTTTTTATTTTTGGTATTGTGTTGGTTGCAACAAGCGAACTGTTAACATAAAAACTTTGTATTGTTACAGTCAACTGATTATTGTTGTATTTTATTTTTATATCGTGTGTTGTTGTGGTGCCATGACATGCAGGCTTAAAGATGTTGACCGTTGTGTTAACATTTCCTGTCAGTGTTTTATTTTTATTTCCTTGCCAGCTGCTTTTCAAATTATATTTTAGTTTTCCTTAAATCAAGTAATATTTCAAATCACTTATCAGGACAAGTGATAAGTGATTTGAAACAAAGAACACTACCATAATACAGGGTGTGCTAAAAATAGTTTCGTGTAAGCGAATAAACCAAGATCAAGATCTTAGGATAAAAATTTATGTTCTAAATACTTTCTGGATGAAATGCAGTCATATGCTTCGAAATTAATACAAAAAAAGTTTTAAGGACTAAACTCAAAACGCACGATTTTTAACACTCTTGCAATAACAGTAAGATATGCTGATGTACTCATCTCATCTGATTCTACTCAGATGAAAGAAAATTTTATGTACATTAATAATCCAGAACATATTTTAATACTTGGAGGGGAATTCGCGAAATAGAGCAGCACAAAAAAAAAACTCTCTTATGTTGTGATGTATAATCATACCTTCAAAACAAAACTCTTATTTACTTGTATATTAAGGTTAGAGACTTTGCGCTCTATTAGAGCTTTGTTTGGTATTATCAAGTTCAGAAATATATTTTTTTTAATGTTAAAAGGTCAAAATATGCTGGAAAATAAAGAAGACCCTTTAAGAAAACGAATAATAAGAGGAAATCCTTTAAAAACCAGTTTCTCAAGCACTTTTCTAATATATTAAAAATTTATGGTTTTATGATTTTATTGCAATATTCTTGACTTCAGTCTATGTTTCACACTTACACAGATGCACATATATATGCATATAAGTGTATATATTTTTATATACATACACATTTTTTACCTGCCCCTCACACACACATTCACCCAAATCAAAACGCATTACTCGTTTGACTAACAAATGGATTATATTTAAGCCCAAAAGTATGCAATAGAAATAAGTTTTTGTTTGATTGTGTTTGTTTTCTAATACTATTTTTTGTTCATTTTGCATTCATTCATTTGCAAAATTGCATACAACAAAAACAAATGGTGGGGTTTTTGTTCGAAGATTAATATGAATAAATGATTTGTTGCTTAAACGAAATAAGCCTAAATATGGTTTTTGCTGGCAAATACAAGATATTGGTAATATATTATTAGGCAAACAAATTCATAGACATAAAGACAAATTTAAAGCTTTCATTCTGTTTATTGGAAACCTTTTATTGTTTTTTAAGGATTAAATTATTTTTTATGTCATAAATAAATTAATATTTTAAACGGCTTTACCATGAGCATAAATATAAATTAATTTGAAATATAACTGAAGTAAGTAAGTATTCATGAAGTGAATCATGAACTTTTATGAAGAAAGAAGGGTGATAATTTTCAATAATAATAAGACTTTAATTCATACGCTTCGTTGTATGACAGCTGAAGAAACAAGTGTTAGGAAGCAAAAGAGGTAAGCACAATGGGTCTAAATGGATTTGAAAGCGGATTTTTGAAACTTAATTTTTATAAAGTGCTGCGTTCTTCTAATACGCATCCCTCATTTACCCAAACAACGTTAAAACTCAAAAAATGGAATTTTTAACTTAATGCTGCAGAATTAATATTCATATCGTTCTTCATATTTTGTAAAAATTTCATACAAATATCTTGTTTAATCAACTCTTGAAAGCAAAATAATTTTTTTTCCATTCAGTTGTATAAAAATTTAAAACTTTAAACTCTTTTCTGGTAAACTGGGTTATTTTTTTGAGTTTTCACGTTCTTAGAGTAAATTTGCTAATAATTAATATTAAATAAGAATAAGATATGTTACAAAATCTCAAAATAAGTATTTTAAAAAGATAATGAAATTTATTGAAACTGTAGAAGAAAATTTATGAAAATCTCCCAAAAACAATTATTATCCAGAAATTCAAAACCTTTAGTCTATAATATTTATAGTTGATGTGCATGAGTGATTGTACTGGAAAACACAGAATACTGTGGCTGAAAAAATCTATTAGCATCCCTCGTCAGACACTAGAGCACGTTCTCTAAGCCTTTTCTACTAAGGAATCTAAGGAATTCTTTTGGCTTTAGTGTTGGCAGTTTACAATACTCCAATAAGTGCTTCCCTAGTTGGCTGTAGTTTCTGTGAAATAAGGCTTCACAGTCTTTCGGATTATACTTTAGAGTTTCATGCTCTTCATCACAGAATCCGCTCAGCCTGTTACGCTCAATTTTAAGCCTTATGAGGTGTTTTCTCCGTCTGCAATGGCCTGCAAGCAAGCCTGTGAGCATTCGCAGCTTATTTTGATTTAATGAGATAAGAGCTTCAAATTGATTTTACTTTTCAGATTAAAATAGAGTTGTTCCCTGGTATTTTTGATCTGCATTGATATATCTTCCTGAAGTTTATCTGATTCAAATTCAAAAAATGCTTCTGACGTATCCACTAGTGTGGTTGACTTTAGAAGGCAAGTTTTTCTGGGCAGTTACTAAGTTAACTTTGAGGTAAACTTATAAGAGCTAAGTAGTTTAATGGCAGCCTGATTATTAAAGAACATGGCTTTTGCCCTTCCACAGTAGCCTCTATCAGTACTAAATTGTGTGCATCTCTCAATAGCATGAGCTTCCGATTGAAAGATGGTAGGAGTTTTTCCAAAGAGTCATAGTAGTTAATCCTCAGTCCTACAACTTACACACTAAAACTTTTCGGCGTTCTGAAAACATCGCACAGTGGGGGAAAATTTATATATATCACCACTTTCTAAGCAGACAGTACGATTGCTACAAAATTCCATACAGCATTTGTGGAGGTGTTACAGAGCTTAAGTGTGGAATTTTAATTATATACATATATATGTTGAAAAGGGGTGGAGCGGAAAAATACCTAAGTGGGCCACCTCGGATTAATGAAAAATTCAAACCGATGCCAAAATCTAATTGCAAGATTTTTTGCAATTAGATTTTTCTAGCAAAGACCTTTTAATGGGTAGAGCTTAAGATCTTGTTGAATTTGATAATTTGTTAAAAAAGTTTAAACTTTCAGAATTTTCAGTTTGTTAGGAAGAAATTATTAAGGAAGTAAGGGCATAAAAATATTCATATAAAATAGTAGCAGGCTGCTTTAAATTTTTAAACATTTGTTTTTACACTTAAAAAGCAATAAAATAAAGTAAATTTATTCTATTTCTTCTGTTGAGCTCCACCCATAATCCTAAACTCAAATATTTGCCGAAACTAGAATAAGGTTTTTAACAAGAATAAAAAATATCTCTTATCACTCCATATTCCTTTTAACTAAAACGATAATAAAAAAAAATTATAATGTCTATAAAATTTACATTTTACTTCTTTTATTGCATTTCGCTTCACTTGTATACTTTTGTTCTCGGGTATTATTCTTTAAGATGTCTTTGAACATAAACTTTGCATTAAACTGACATTGATAATAATATGTTTGTCAGTTTGTCATGTTAATACTTTGGCTGGCTTAAAAACGAAAACGGAAAGAAAATAAAATGCAAATGCCATTAAATTTAATATTTCAATAAGCGTAACAACATAGTGCAACATATGCACACACACACATACACACACATACACAAAGATAAAGATAAACACCAAAGTCTTGACACTTTTTAATAATGCAAGCGCACATGTAAGAGACTAAAAGTAACAGAGAGCTAAAGCTGCTTCGGTACTTTGCTAATGCGGTTTGTTGCTACTTTAATGGCAAAGTGCAAGAGCATTTTTTTTTTACTCTAGCTTTGAGCAAAATTATTCATGGCAAATTTTCCACCAGAGATGTATTCCAAACTATAAAAGTGTCATATGTAAATAACATAATGCCACAAGTTGCCATTTTTTTAGGCAGGCAGCAAAAATTTTAAGACACCTGAAGGTTGTTATTACAAGTGTTTTAGTGGTTTTTTTTATTATTTAAAAAAATAACACGTCTTATGACAAACTACTGAATTTTTAAGGAATCTTGTTAATGCATTATTAAATAAAAATTATACAAATGCTTTAACATATCTCAAGAAGGTCGTACATTTAATTAAAATAAATCTTAAATTATGAAACAATTAAATTTTGTTTAGTATTAAAAAACTTGTATCAAAAACTCGCAAGTAATATAAAACTATATAATACTGACAGCAAGGCAAAACAACCTGAAAAATATATCGATTTCTTAATATAAAAAAGGCGTAAGTCGAAATTTCAATATTTTATAGGAGCAGGAAAAAAGTGAATTTTATTTTATTAAAGCATTTTCACTAAAACTAATTTTTAAAATGGTTACAAATCTTTTTTCTTTTATGTTGAAAACATATTTCGAATTGGGTTACACCTTAGAAAAAAAGTTTTCTAATTGTTTTTATATAAAAAAACAATGACTGTGTTGTCTTAGTTATTTATTTATTCCTTAACAACGTATGAGATTTTTCAATCTTGATAATTTCAACTCCAAATTTTTATTAATTTTCCCTTTTTGATTTCTTTTATTTAGAAAATATAAAGAAACACTCGTACGTGATTGTGTATATTTTTAAGAGCATCGTTTTATCAAAATCTCATACTCATCGTTTTATCGCATTTTCCGCTATTTTACTTTTTTATGTCTTCCATCCCCTAGTATTTCCCCTGGCCTCTGCTAATGTTATTTTTACTATTATTACCATAAAGTAATTTTAGATATTATCTTCAATTGTAACGCATAAAATTTTATTATTTTTATTATTAGAAACAATGTTGTCAACAAGACGGAGAGCAGAAAACGAACGAGAATCTTGAGTGTTAAAGGCATTATCTTTTTTTTGTTTCTTTTTATGTTTTCATTTAAGTAAAATTGCTCTCAAGCATCTTGTTTCAAGCAAATATCGATGGCTATATAAGGGACTGTTTAGGAAAAAAAATCTTTTCATTTAGCTGGTGCCACTCGCCCTGTTGCTGCTGTTACTGCTGGTGTGAAAAGTTCAATATTGTTTGTAGCACTAGTGATGATGCATTTTTAATAAAAAACTACCAGATTAAGGTCATTACAAATATGAAAGCTGGCAATTTGAGTCGTTGTGCTTGTTTGTATGTGTTTAAAATATGAATTAGAGTAGTGTTGTGTGTGATTTTCATATTTAATATTCCAGCCAAAGTGTTTGTTTATATATGACTCAGTGTCTCGCATTTATAGTCTGTCCTAGAGTTATGTACAGTAAAAATAATTTCTTTTTATTTCAATAGTTTTTTTCTTTTTACTTGCTGCCAGCAATGTTATTGTTTTAAGCTTTAACTACAATTGTAAGTTTAATGAGTTTATATAGACTCAGGAGATTTTCTTTGCAAGCATTGGCACTGAAGTAAAATGCACTGAAGTAAAATGCATGATGTTATGAATATATGAAATATTAAAATTATTTAAGGTCTTCTTTAAAAAAAAAATAATAATACTTTACTATATGGGATTTATATTGAGCAAATTTTTGTACTAAATTTATCGTACAAATCCTTAATTAAGCAAAAGTTTTTTTTCTTGTAAAGCAAATAAATTTTTCTGGCTTTTTAACCAAAAATTATACAATTTGTTTTTATATTTTTAAGTTCGCTTAATATGTTAATTAATATTAAGTATACGTACCCAGTGTGTTTATGCACAGGTTAAGCTAAAATTGTGTAGCATAATTTTAGGGTCATAAATAAAAGTAAATCACAGCGTATGATTAATATTAATAGCGAATTTTGCATATTGATTTTTAAATTCAATTCGGATCTTTGCATATCAAAGCTCACAATTTTTTATAAAAAATTTAGGATTTGTTAATAATTCTCTTTTCCTAAAATTAAATTTTTATACCGAATATACGACTTTGAATTTGTGTAGTCTTTTGTTTTCGCTCAGTACCATTATGATTCTCTATTAATAATTTAATAAAAAAATTAGCGATTATATATTTATGACATCAAACGTTAGTTGGTTTAACAGAATTATATTCTGTACGATACATTAAATACCGAAGTATATTTATTTGACATAAAGTCTATTTATTTAATTTAAGACAATTGCTTAACCATAAAAACAAGCCAAATTTTCAAATTCTATACGATAGTATGTCGAGAATTGCTAACGGATCTTTTAAATAACCAGCATTTAGTAGACATAATTAAAGAAACTGTGATAAGCATCAATTCTGGAGGTGGTATTAATTATTTTCCGGATATGGCGATGCAATTTTCATCATCTGTTTTCGAACAATTGTTGCACAAAATTAAATTCAAGTACTTTTTATAGATATATACAATTGTGTACTGTTGAGTACGTTCGTAGAACATTTTTAATGGTCTCGTTTACGTTTGTGCTTCTCTCTTGAATTTGTTATAGAAAAAAAAACGATGAACATTTTCTTTAAATGCTTTAATTAAAGAAATCATTAGTCAAATCATTCGAATGCACTTCATAAGATTAAGCAAATGCAGTAAAAAAAACATCAAATTGATCTTGTAGATAGATTAACTAAACTTGTTCAGATGGTAAGAAAAAATTATTTACTTTATGGCTTTAATAATAAGAAATTCCACACAAAACTGATAATTATTAATGTTGATATTTTATATAAATTTTTCTAAATAAAACAACAGCATATGTTGACGGTCCCATTCCAAAACATGCTAAGTGGACATAACATGTTATGCTGGGAAAAGCTTTTCTGAGTTCATCTTTTATTACTTACATTGTTTAAAATTTTGCTAGTAATCGAACTATTCTATCAAAAGTTATGAGCAAAAATTTACTTATGTAGCATAATTTATCAAGTTCAAAAAAAACACCTCTTTTTAAATGTTTTAAGTACTCTTAGCATGATTTGGATTGAAAATATTTTTTGTTTGCTTTATGCTAAAAGTAAATTTATATATTTTCGCGTTTTCTTTGTATACTTAGCATAGACCTAATAGAGGTTTGTTTATTTTGGTTTATCTTTAAGTGCATTTAATAGATTTTTCCCTGAATTTAAAATAAAACTATAGCCGTGTAAGTGTACATAGCATTAGTATTCCAAACTAAAACATGCTATCTGTACTTAGATGACCATTGTAAATGAGAAAGGGCCACCAGAAAGATGCCAAGTCTACTTAGAGGACCAGGTAATAGATTTGTGTTCAACCTTAAGTATTCTTGGTCACATAGTTAAACTATGATATACAATAAATTTATAAACTTAAAAAAAAAACTAAAAAAATTATTTTACAATTATGATATGATTACAAAAAGTCTCATGTTTTTATCTCATAACAATCCCGAGTTGTCATCAATAAACTTTGAAAGCGTTTATCTCAAAACTTGCTTTGTTTTACTTAGCATGTTTTAAAATGAAGCCGTCGATGTCATATTTTTAGTAGACGGGAAAAAATAATAAAAAATATTTCTTGCAGAAAGAATATTAAAACTGCCCCTAAGTGTATGCTACGTTTTAATTCAAAAGCAATAAAAAAAGGGGCAGAAATTGATATTTTAGCCACGTAGCAACGCAGTGCAGACGCAAGTTATTATTTTTGCTAAAGAAACACTCATGTTTAATATTTCTGATGATTTTTATTTTTTCATATTTTCCATAGCTGATTCTAGGAAATAAAGCAAAAAGTTAAAAAAATTTATTTAGAAAATCCATAAACTCAACATTAGTACAGCAGTGGTCCAACGACCAACAATCAAGTGCTGGTTCGCTTCCTTTTTTTTTAAAAAGAAATTTTCATTTTATTGCGCTACTTTCCAGTTACTACAGACAAACATGTTTTTGTTTGTTACATTTAATTTGATATTAGGAAAGTTTTTTCTCTATAAGTTGTCTTGTGATCCCTGGTGAGTTTAATGTTTCAGGAAATGTTTACAACTAGTAAAATGTTTGTATGGTAAAACAATAAGCAAAATGATATCTAATGATACCATTTGTTGGTGTGCCGATCCCCAAAGAGCAATATTTGTATTTGTTATTTCTTTTATTTATTTTCTTTTAGTTGTTTTTCTTCAAAATAAGTTTTAATTTTCACAGGGTTTTTTCTACTTTTTCATTTTGAGTTCGAGGTAATAAAACTTTTTTGCTATTGAATATGAGTGCAAAAAAATATATTTTTTTTTCACTATTTGTGTGTAAAATTTGTGGTTGGCTGGTTATGTGACAGAGTTAGAGAAATTTAGCTTTTGTTTTAAGAAAAGAAAAAAAGCTATAAAAGTTTTCTCAGACAAGTGTTTTTTGGTTCCATAGTTTCTAAAAACTTTAGCTGCAATAAAATGTAGACAAGGGCCAAAAAGTATGCTGCAGTAATAAAGAAAACATATATTTTTCTTATTTGCAGGGATTTTGTATTTAAAATTTGTTAATCTATTTGTTTAAATGTTAAGATAAAAACTTTACCGAAGCTTGTAAAATGTGCTATTTTTATTATAAATCGCACAGGTACACTAACATTCTAAGACAAGGCCTTTGGTTGTGATTTTGAGTATTAAAGCAAAAAGGTTCAAAGTTCTTATATAGACAGCGATGCTTGTGATGTGCCACTGTATAAATATCAATCGTGTAATTACTAAATTAAAAAAATTTAATAACATTTTTACTGAAGCAGGACATGCCACAGAATTCGTAATTTTAAATACCAAAATTCGTAGAAATTTTACAAAATGAAAACCACACTCTTTTCTTTAAAGGTGGCGTTGGCTGAAGTAGTTGGCACGTTGACTACAAAACTGAAGGTGCTGGGTACGAGTTTAGTTCTGACAGTCATTAAAATAACAACATCACGCATTTTTATGATGTTTATTAGTGTCTTTTTTAACAGTTGTTGTAGGAAAGTTCAAGTGATGAAGGCATATACACTGGTCACTGAACTACTCCTACTAAGGATACTAATCCTCTTTCGTCGGTATTAAGTAGCAGAAACATCGGCGAAGTAAAATCACAAATGAAATGGCTACTTAACACAGTTTTGCAAATTTAATACGCCTCATTGACGCCAGACGCGCTGCAACACTGTATTATTAGAAACGTGCAAAAAGCAGAGTCGTAAAAGAATGAAGCTTTCTCCTAACTCTTCCTTCACCGCCTGTCTTCTTTTCAACTATTCCTTTCCTAAAGAAAGTAACACGCAGTAATAGTAGTAGACATTCACTCTTTCAAAAAAAAAAAAAAAGACTGTATATTCATCAAGCCAAATAAAG
The DNA here is from genome assembly GCA_936439885.1 of Nowickia ferox. Taxonomy (NCBI): domain Eukaryota; kingdom Metazoa; phylum Arthropoda; class Insecta; order Diptera; family Tachinidae; genus Nowickia; species Nowickia ferox. The sequence continues at coordinate 8,248,405 of OW387026.1, forward strand.
ACAACAATAAATCTTAAAATTAGTTTTAAAAACTATGTTTTCAGAAAAACCACCCGTCACGATTTATTCCTATTGCTAAGCTACGATGAGATTTAACCATTGCTTATTTGGCTTCTTCTATCTCCAATGAAAGCCAAATTAGGCTTTTGGGTAAAATAAGTCACAAGCTATTAGAAAGCTTTGAGCTGTAGTGATTAATTATGTCTAAGTTTAGTATTTCAATCTAATTATAAGCGTATGAATAGAAATAAATTTTACACTCTTCATATATATTTGCATAACATTCATATTAATATTACTTAGCACACTTCATGTAATAATTATGACGATTAAAGAGACTGTATAATTTATTGACTATATAAGATAACACAATGTTTTAAAATTTAATTAAACAAAATTAACAGCAAAATCCCTTAACGTGCATTAAATTATAGCAAGTGAACAAACGACAAGCAAGGTGCAAGAAACTAAAAACTTAGTCCCATCATCCTTGTTGTTTTAAAATATTAAGGACTAACAAAGCCCTTAACCAATTAGACATTCCTCTCAGCACTAATAATAAAATCTTGTTACTCATGCACTCTCGCCAAACACACATGAGTACGAATACATGAAGCACATAAACTTTACATTTACAACTTGCTACAATTCCTTTATTTTAAGCTCATATGAAGTTTCCGTTCCTAAGACTTATAGCGACACACATACGTAATTCAAATACATATAAAGGGAAGTGCAAAAATAAGTTTTATTCCAGTAATCCTTTTCTCTTGCAGCATTCTTGTCTTTGTAGTTTGAAAGCCCTGGAGATGTTAGATTTTTTTTAATATATTTTTTTATTAGTGCAACTTCTGTTGTTCATTTGAAATTTGTGTGTGTTGTAAAGCTTTTAGGGAATTATTGCAGTCCTTTGCTTGTTAAACATTCATTATCATAAAATTTTGCAGGTTGTTGTTGCATTTAAGATAAAAAAATTTAATAGAATTACTCAGGTTCTATGATTGCAAGTTGTCGTTGTTTTATTTGAACAAAAATTTGTATAAAGAAAACTAATTTCTATTTTGTCTTAATCACAATCTAATGCAAGGCAAATCACAATGCAAGATAAACTTATTTTGAGTTTGTATTTTAGATTTGTGGCTTTTAAGTCAATAAAAGTTAAATAAATAATAAATAAAATAATAATAATAAAAGTCTAAGAAAAATTGCTCAAATTCATTAGTAAGCAATTTGAAATCTTAAATTATAAAATCAGATGGAAAAATCTTTACTTTGGTAAAAAACAATGTAATTGAAGGGAATAACTCTGAAAAGCTAAAAAAAACTAGAAAACTGTTGAACAAATGTATTTAAGACCAAGTGTCTGTTCTCCCACGTGAAAAAAATGTTTGAATATTTTCTTTGCACGTCGGAGTATAGACAATTTTTACTGAAAATCTAAAAATAAAAACGGTTGTTGTTTCTTTTTGTTTTCTTCGGACATTGTGGAACAGGCAATATTCAATATTAAGAGCCAATTCATATTTTAAAGTCATTTTTCCATAAAAAAATTTATGAAAATCTACATTTAAATAGGAATTGGTATTTAAATTGAAATTGTCTCCTAAGATTTCTACTTTTGGAAAGATGTTTCTTTTTCTTGATTTTTTTTCAAGATTTAAATCAATTCAATTAAAAAATTTTCTTTAAAATATTATTATATTTCTTTTTGCTTTGCATTTAAAGTTTAAAAAAGAAAAGCACTCACAGCAAAAGACAATAAATCACTTTTTGCCATATTTCAAACAGTTTCTATTCGAAAATGTTGTTCGTGTCATGTTACCTGTCAGAGATTAGTGTCTGCTGTCATTTTACGCAAACAAATAAAAAAACAACAATTTCCAGAAATGCAACTTGCTGCAGCAACTGCCATAATTTACATATGCAACATTTGTAGCAGAGAGAAAAACCAGCAAATTACAGCAACACTCGCACAGCCAAGAATTTGCACACAAAAAATTTTAAAATCAAAATATTTAAGCAGACATTTTTTCACACGTACTAAAAAGTATGTATGTATGTATATGTATCTGTGTGTGTATGCACACATAATGAAACCATTAGAGTTGCATTTTAAACCACAAAATAACATTTGACATTTGAGCTTTTTTTACTTAAAAATTCTGCTGATATTTTTGTGTTCTCACATTTGTGTTTTTTTTAATACCAAAACTTTTTTATGGCATATTAAGAAAATAACAAAAAATTTCAAAAAAATAATTTATACCAGCAGGCAGGCGAAGACTATTTCTTTTCAAACTTTAATTTATTACGATGTCGATGTCGTCAACATTCGACTTGTCGCGCACTTACATTCAAAACAAAAACAAATTTTCATATTTTTTTATTGTTTCAAATGCAAGTGTGCGACAAATCGAATGTTGCCGACATTGGGAAATTGGCCCGAAAAAGAAAAAATTGTTTGAATTGCACTTTGCAATTATATAATTTACTTTGCTTAGAATTTTTTTTTATTTTTCCCAAGTTTTTTATTCTCCTTAGGACATTTCACTCGTGACAAAAAAAAACAACTAAGGCTGTCATATTTGTGTCAATGTCAACTATGGTACATGGTAAACTGACTACAAAAACACTTTATTACTTTTCAAACACCAAACAAAAAAATATAAAGCATTTAAGTATAGAAAGCGCATATTGAATAAAAGAGTAGTTAACTTGTTTTAGTATTAAATTTAAACAATTCAAATTTAAATTTAAACAATTCAAGTTGAAGATGTGAACAATTGCTAAAAAGGTTTGGCAAGGAAAAAGTATCAACTATAGCGGAGGAAAATATACCTACTTCACACCAAGTAAGTAATGGCAACAGTTAATATAATTGATAGATTAAGGGCCAATTTTTCGGTTCGAGATTAAACTTAGTTTATTTCTCTACTAAACTAATCCGAATATTAACTTAATCTCACATTAAGCGAAATTGATGTTTTTAGGTGCTAGTTTAAACTTCTTTTTGTTACCATACTGAGGAACAAAGTAGTGGCAATAATTTCCATGCAAAGTCATATGTTTTACAAGTGTATGTTGCCAGTATTAATGTAAGATTAAACCACCACGACTGGCCGCTTAAACTACTAAGTAAAACCTACTGACTAGCCAAACATCACAAACGAAAATTAAGCTTAATTTAATCTCTAATCTGGAACTCAAAAAGTAACCCGACGAACTATTAAAACACAATTATCGACTTTGTCAAAGCACATTTTTCACAAATAAAAGTCAACTTTGCAGTATTTTCTTAGAGGAAAGTCGACTGTATCACAGACATTTTTTATAAAGGAAAGTTCACTGTATCACAGCACACTTTTTTCATAGAAAAATCGACAGCGTTACAGTACACTTTTCTTAAAGAAAAAACAACTAAATCAATGCATACAATTTTTTTTTTTTAATTTTAAGTCAACTGTTTTATGTAGAAAAGCATGGCTTTAACAAACACAACCATCTTTTCTATAGAACAATATGGTTTTGTCATAGTCAACTGCCTTTTATATAAGAAATGTCTACCAACTTTTTTATGAAAAAAGTATGGATTTAACGCTATCAACCATATTTTCCATAAGAAAAGTATAGACGTTATACAGCCAACTATCTTTTTTATATAAAAAGTATAGCTGCTACAATGTCAGCCATCTTTTCCATAAGCAAAATATCACTGTGAAAGAGTCAACTACCATTTTTATAAGAAAAGTATGGCTGTGATACAGTCAACCATCAACCATATAGGAAAAGTATGACTCTGACAGAGTCAACCATATTTTCTATTGCACACCAGCACCAGTAATTTCTTGTATAAAAAATAATGGATGTGATGCATTCAAACATCTTTTCTATGTGATGCATTGAAGCATATTTTCTATACGAAACATGGGATTAAAACACAATGAACAATCTTTAAAAAAAAACTATGGCTCTGCTACTGTCAGCCATACTTTTTAAGGAAAATGTATGGTTGTGACACAGTCAACCAAATTATAGCAGTAATGCAGTCAAGCTTTTTTTATATAAAAAAGTAGGCTCTGATGCATTTAACTATATTTTCTAAAAGCAAAGTATGGCTGTAATGCCGTCATCTACTTTTCGTATAGAAAAGTCGAACGCAGCACACTTTTGTTATAGAAAAGTCGACTGTAGCACAGCACTCTTTTCTTATAGAAAATTTACCAGCATAAACAATTTTTCGTGTAGAAAAGTCATATGGTTAAAAGCAGACTGTTCTTATATAACAGTGGACAGTTTTTTTTGCCTAGAAAAATTTATTGTGCCCTAGTACACTTATTTTTACAGAAATATTGACTTTCGCAGCTATTTTTTTTTTATTGAAAAGTCATGCGTTTGACAGCAAAATTTTCACATAAAAGGGTTGGCTGTGTTTGATAAAAAAATACGTTTCTATCATCACTTTTGTGTATAATAGAAAGTTGGACTGTATCACTGCACATTTTTCTTACAGAAAAGTTCATTAAGCGATAGCATACTTTTCTTACAGGAAATTTTACTGAGTTGCAGCACATTTCTTGTAAAGAATCGTTGACTGTATCAAAGCATACTTTCTTATAAAAAGGTCAAGTGTATCACAGCACACTTCTCGTAAAAAATTTTTACAATCAAGTTTAACATTTGTCAATGCATTAATGACCACAATTTAGTAAAATATTTTTTATTAAATATACTCGTACATCAAAATTGATTATTGAGGGGCTATGCTTATTTCACTGTTGCTAATGCAGATCATCAAAACAGGACAACTAGAGATATTATGTTAAACTTCCATTTACACAAATGAGAAGTTCAACTAATATTAAAGTTGAAATCAGAACTCAATAATCAACATATTTTTTTGTTTCTTATTTTACTATAGCCTACATCGACTGCCTTTTTTCAGCTCGAATTGTAGTTGTAACAAGTATGTTATGAAAATAAATGTAACATCAACAACAACTATTCATTGCTTTTGTAATAATAGAGTGTTGCCACACAAGTATTTTTGACCGGGTGCAGTCAAATTAATAACTGGTGTTTTTTTTTCGGGGGAATTGTTATTTATATTTTTACAGCCTTATTTAAAAAAAATATAATTAAAGCTTTATAAAGGGTTTATAAAAAAGTTTATTATATAAAATTTTTGTTTTAAAACTTTGTAAAGCCTAAATAATTTTTATAAATAAGTCTGTTATATTTTATATTTTTCTTATAGAAAAGCAGTGGGCTCTTTCACAGCACACTTTTCTTATAGAAAAGTTCAGCGGGTCACAGGAAACGTTTGTTAAATAAAAATTGATTGTATTACAGCACAATTTTCGCATAGAAAAGTTAACTGTATTACACATACTCTTCTTAAGGAAAAGTTTAGTGTATCGCAACACTCTTCTTTTTTGTAGAAAAATTAACAATTGTATAGTGAATTTAAACTTACTCATTTCATATGTATCTACATAATTAATGAGCACATCTTTTGTTAAAAAATAACCTATAATGTTTATCGCTTCAATATTTATTCAACACATTACAGTCTTTTGTTTACTTGTCTTTGACAAAATTATGGGTTGTATGAACGAGTAAATATTTGCCATTATATGGGCATAATTTATGCTTGCAAGTGTGAGAACATGTTAAGCTTTAATATGAATCCAAACGTGAACAATATATTATGTTATAGATGCTGGTATACTTACAAGTACATTTGTATGTATAAAGATATATTTACACACACTTTGTTTGAATAAACAGACCAAAAGAGGAACAAACAATTCACATGATTGCATTTAACAGTCGAACGAAGAGAATCAGTTTACTTATGTTTCAGTTTGCTAACACAAATATGTCAGTTTTATGAATAAGCATACATGCATAACTTTGCATGTATTACATTTAAATGTTTTGTTTTTACTAAAGAACAAAAATATTGATTGTAGATCTTGAGAAAAAAGTTTTAATAGCGCAATAGAATTATAACTTTATCTATATATACGTCCGAAAATAGCATACAAATCTTATGATATTTTCTCTTATATTTATTTTAATAAAATATTTGGTCAGTTCAATTATACAATTAAAAATTACTTTTTGTATTGATCTTGGTCAGATTAGTAAAAAAATGTATTATGGTAAATTTTAAACTCTTCGGGCAATTAATAAGAATTTAATTGGCAGGATAAGAATTCCTTATTTGTTTGTTATTTTTTTGCTGCAAAATTTTTGAAATTTCATTAAGAGCCTTTTTTATTTTCTGTAACGATATAATGCAAGTCTCTTTCTTTCTAGTTAATTTAATATTAAGTATTTATCTATCGTTAGCTCTGTGGCATTTTTTTTATATTGTTTTCTATAATAGAAATAGTGAAGACTTCACTACAATTCCCTTTTTGTTATTCTTAAAGCAGTCAATTGTGTGAATTATCAGAATTGTTTTATGTTCATGCCTACAAATATATTTTGCTTGCATGTTTATAGAAAAATCTGAAATTTTATTGTAATTTTTGTTTTGTCTTTTTCGCCCTTCTTGCCAAATTTTCCTCTAGTTAAAACATGAGTTAATATATTTTACCCTTTATAGCATTGAACATTCTTTTTTGCATACTTAACACATTTTTACTATTTATTTTCTTTCGTTCTCTTTTCACGGCCTATTCTTTAATTATCTGGATTGGTGTCTGCCTGAGTAGACTATGGTTACTGAAATAATATTTAGTTTATGGGAAAGCCATAAAGATAAGATAAAGAAATTGAATCTACATTTTTTTTGTGGGGCGAAGCAATGAAATAAATAAAGAAAAAGAGTTCACACCACCAAAAAAAAAAAAATATTGGAAATTTATTTTTGATTTCTTTAATATATTTTGTGTATTCCAAGCGAAAAAGTTTTTAAACATTTTTCAAATATAAATAATTCAACTTAGCCTTTTTTAACACAATTACACTTATATGTTTCAGGAAAAATTTTTTGTTCGGAAAAATTTATTTTTATATCTAAATGATCTGCTTAAATCCATATTTGTATTTAATTGTCTTTTTTTAAAGCTTCCTTATTTTTTTTTTTTGCTTAGAGTGTATTAAAAATTTCATACAAATAAAGTTTTTTTTTCTTAAACCCTTAAAGTAGGCAACAAAATCTCTTTATACAATATCTTGGCAGTGTTTGCACACTTGTTATTCAAAAACATCAGCACGCACTCCTAAATATAAATCTTACACATGTATGTATGTATGTATGTATGTATGTATTTCAATACCCGAAGTATGCATGTATGTGCTATCATGTAAGTAATATTTGTATGTAGCTGAGGTATTTTATGTTTGTGTTTTGCTTGTTTGTGTGTATAAGATTTCCTTCGCTCTTAGATTACTGTGCTTGTCTTTTACTGGTTCTTTAGTTGTGTATTCTTTTATTTTTGATTTTCTAAAAAGCTTTTGTGTGTGTTTATATACGAGTAAGTACTCGTATGTACGAGTATGTATGGAAATCTGCAAGCAAGTAAGAAAGTATAGTTTAACTAAATGAACAAGTGTGCATGTATGTAGTTTTATATCTATATGTGTGTGTGAGTGAGTGTGTGTAATGTTTAAGCAGCGTTGCAGTTGTAGTTGTTGTTGTTGTGCTGATTATAGCTTTGGTGTTAATTTTCACTTAATTTGTCACTCTTTTTTTTTTTTTTTTTTTTTTGCTCATGTTTCTTGTTTCATTCACTTTACGGCAGTAATTATGTGTATGGCTGGTGTGGGAAAAAATATGTATGTAAATACTGTTGCTATTTCCAAGCCTGCTGTTATTACTGTGGCTTTATGTACATGTGTGCAGTATACACATGTGCGTATGAATATATGAGTTGGTGCTTTTCGTTTTCATTCTAATGTTTACAAGTAGTTACATGTTTCTTTTTCTAATGAGGGAGTAAATATGGGTCAAGTTTTTGTTTTGTGCTTGTTGTTTAATTTCTTTCATATATATTTTTTTTAGTTGTTAGCTGAAAATTAAGGAATGTTGCACGAAAAAAAATCAGTTTTTTTAAGACAACAAACAACAGAGTATGTTTGGATTTATAAAAGAATATTATGAGCAACGACGCCGTAGTAGTTTTGTGCAACTCGTCAACAGCTTCATCTGCATTAAAATTTTTATTTAGAACATAATTTTGAAAAAAAAGAACACCCTAAAAATTATTAAGCCATGAAAAAGAGTGCAAAATAAGGTTTTTATTTTTTACTATTTTTCTTTCAGTTGCTGCCAACAGGTCTTAACATATCAACTCTATACAACAGTCTTGCAACACAAGAACTATGTTACAGTAATTTAGGCTGATTATTCTGCTTTTTGTGGCACTGCAGAGGTAAGTTCTTAAATAAACTTTCCAAAATAAAAAAATAAGAAAAATTATTACCTGTAAAAGGCTGAATATAAGCTTCCCTAACTAAGCCAAAAAGGTATCATATAAAGGATTTTTGGTTCAGAAATTATAGTAATACTTGTTCCGTTTAACTGCATTTTGTTAGTAATTTAAGACAGAAAAATATTGTTCAGAAAGTACATGGAAGCCGAGAAAATGCGCTTAGAACGACTCAACTAAAAGTTTTCTTGCATAATCCTGAACTGAGAAGAAAACTTAAATATTATTCAATAAGACTATTTAAAAAAAAAATTATAAAACTACAAATTTTAACAGCTGCATTTTGTAAGCCCGACAAAATTTATGACACAGGTTTGACTATCAAACGCATAGATATACTAAGCTCAATTTTTTTAATTTATATATCGGTATTCTCTGGCAAATGATTATAAATATCAGTCAGCAATTCTCTTAACTTATAGACAATTTCGTAAATTTTTATTGCGCGCATATTTGTCTATTTGAGCAAGTCATCCGACCAACTGTCAGTAGATTTTATACCGTCACAGGAATGTGTGCAGAAGAAAAAATCGCCATTGTAAACGAAAATGTAACAGAAAATACAAATTTATCAATTCGTCTTTGGTAGCAGGAACTTGGAAAGTGGACGAACACACTATTTGGAAATTTTTTCGCAAAGATCCCGGCCTACGTCTATTTAACATTTAGCTGGCGCGTGAATTAAGATCTTCAAACCATTCACATGCGTCGCTCTATCACCAATTGTGCTCTAGAGCATAGTCGGCCAAAGTGGCACCAGAGTGCAAAGCTACAATCGGCTTCTTATACAAATGAATACGATTACACATACTCGAATACATTTATCTTGGTGGAGAGCACTACTGCAGAGCAGTTAAAAACAAATATGATGTTTTGTCGCAAAATTGCGTTGAGCGATAAGTCTTACTTTTGTCTTAACGGGTTTTCTAGGAGACTAAGAGGCTTTTCCACGAATTCTATTTAAATATCAGTTCCTGTCAGTAATAACTGATGCCTTCTTTGTGTTATTCAGTTTTTACTGACTTTCAATCTAATGTATGGGCTTAATTAAGAAAGCTAGAAGTGCTTATAAGGACAAGTATATGATATGTACATTAAGCCTATTCCTTTTTGAACGAATAAATGTGGATCACAATACCACCTTGCCTAAGTTAGTCCTTATTTACACTAATGTTGCATCATAATATTTGTTTCTTTTATCATTTTTCTTTTAAATAACTACAAATAAGTGTAAAAATTTGTTATTTGTAGTCACAGCAATAAACTAATTTTACTCATTATTTGTTAATAATTTGTAGCTCATTTTTTAGTATTTCTGCTCCAGTTTACGTTTAGTTTGGCTCCTTCTTTATTAAAGAATTTGTTGCCTTTTGCTTAATTTCTCTTTGCGCCAACTTGGCTTTTGCACGACTTTTAATAAATGATTATATGTATGTGTATATATGTAAATATGTATTTGTGTGTGTGTGTATGTGTATTCGTGTGTGCGTGTGTGTGTGCGTGATGTATCTTATTTCAATTGTATTTTTCTATCCATTTTTTTCTCTCTATCTGGTTTTTAATTAAATTTTATTATAAAGATTTATGTTTAAATTTTAATAAAATTTTTTTTTTGTGTCATAAATTTTTATGTGTCTTGTCCTTTTTTTCCAGAAGTTGTTTAAGATTAAAGTATATATTTTTTTAAATGATGTCTTTTCTAAATGTGATTTTATTACTATTTTCAATTAAAAATTCAATTTACTTGCTGACCTTGTAGAGGTTTTTAAAAAAAATATTTAATTATTTTGTAGAGCCTCAAAGCAAGTAAAAAATATTAAAAGATATAGTTTAGTAAAAAAAAAAAATATGCGGCAATTGCTTAACTAAATTGTTAGAAAATGATAATACACATTCACAGAGACGTTGTACAGTGCGTACAGAAGAAGTCATTGCTGCTGTGGAGCGCAGCTTAGAGGAAGACCCGAATCAGTCTATACGCCATCGTGCACAGGAATTGGATATGTGTCCATCCACTTTATGATGTACAGAAGCTGTGGCTTCAACAAGACAGCGCAACATGCCACACAGCTCGTGCCACAATTGATTTATAGTTTCACGTTTTGGACCAGTGAATTGGCCTTAAAGATCGTGCGACTTAACGCCGCTAGACTATTTTCTATGGCGATATGTCAAGTCGCTAGTCTATGCCGATAAGCCCAAAACGATTGACCAATTGGAAGACAAAATTTGCCGCAAGATTGCCAATATATGGCCACAAATGTTGGAAAAAGTAATCGAAAAATGAATACCCAGATTAGATTACATCCAATCCAGAAATTTTAATTGGTGTTAAAATATTATGATTCGATAATAAGTTTCTGATAGCCAGCGAATATATTAAATCCCATGCAAAGCACAATAAATCAAGTTTAAGGTGTTTTCTTTTTTAAAGTTGCATTTCCTTTTTTTGTGTGCATATTTCACTTTTGTTAAAAAATGTTGCATACTTAAAGGCTGCGGAAATAATTTCATTTGTTTGGTGCAACAATTTCATTCAATATTTTTTGTTGTTCATTCTTTAATATCTTAATACAAGTTATATATATTTTTCTTAAACACTTTTGATGTCATAAGCACTCTGGCTCTGTTCACTAGCCACATACTTTGTAAACTTAAAATTTATTTAAGGGAAAATTGTGTATTTTTCCTCGTTTTTTTATAAAGAATTTTCTTGGTAATAATGTTTTTTTGTTATTGCTGCTTGTTGTGCTTTCTATTTTTTATTTTTTGTTCTTCTTTCTTTAGTTTGATATTCGTTTTCTCTTTTTTATCCCTGGATGTTGAAATATTTTATGTACTTGTTTTGTGTCTTAAAATCATGTTGTTATTTTTGGGCTTTTTGTACGGGAATTTTAAGGTGTTATTGTTGTCTTTATTGTTGTTGCTGTTCTCAGCAAGTGTGTGTGTATTTTTGTTTCAGGAAAGTTGCTCATACATTTACTTTTATGAAATTGTAATGAAAGCGTGTAACCAAATGCTGTTTTGGCCACTGATGATTGTAGTGAGCTTTCGCTTTGAGCAGAGTGTATAAAAAAAATTTTGAGAAATTTCTGTGTATGTATATGTTTTGTAACAGTGTATATTTTGCGAGCAATTTATCTGTAAATATATATATCTATTTGTTTTGAAGCCTTTAACAATATAATACTAAGAAAAATATGGTATTAAGAATATTGTATGAATTTTCTTACAATACGGCTGCATAAATTTAAAAGCCTCAAATAAAAACATTTACGAATTTAAAAAAATCAAATATTGAAATAAAAATCTTTTCTAAACAAGCATAATTATTAGATTTTGAATCAAAAAAAAAAATTGTACAATATGAAAATTTTTTTTCAAAATCGCATAAAGATGTTTAGTTTGCACAGATTTTTGTTTAAGGTTTTCAAACTTATTATGATTGTATATGTGATTTCCAATCAATATTATTTCTATAAATATGTGAAATTCTTTAGCTTATTTAATTTTGTTTTTATTGAAGTCTGCTGTAAAGTTTTTAAGGAAGAAAGCAAATGCATTTAAACGATAACAAACAAACAAAAGCCCTTCATACAGTAAAGAGTAAGGGCCGTATCCAAAAAAATAATAATTTGTATTTCAAGTGTGCTGCTTTACACAAAATTTGTGTGGAAATAATAAAATTATTTTTTAGAATAAATTAAAATTTCAAAATACATCATTAGTTTTTTTTTTAATTTTTATACAAATTTTAAAAGTTATAAAGTGGACCAAACACAGAAGATGTAGTGACCTTCGAAAACAGCTAGTTGTTCCGTTCTGCTAGTGTTTGTCAAAATATTTACAATTAACTTTGGTGTGACACATTTTTTTATTAAAAATTATCACATGACATATTGCTTAGAAAAGGATACAAACTTTAGCCTAATCAAATCATAAATACAGAAGTAAATAAAATTCAAACAATAATAATTAAGCTAACTAAAGTTATAAAGCGTTATTTGCAAAATTTATGTACACAAAAGTAAAGCTTGAATATTTTTCTTTTGAAATGTGGTCTCAAAAGTAAAGAAAATTGTGTTTTTTATTTTTGGACAACAAAAAGAAACGACAGACAAATTCGATTTCAAACCTTTTTAAAAAAAAAAATCTGAAAAAACCTCGAAAATACTTGACTTCGTAAGCTTTTAAATTATGCTTGAGCATCCAAGAAAATAAATATTAATTATATTTAGGACACAATAATGTACATATTCTAATATTTTAAATAATTTTTTTTTTGCTCTTAACCAAAACTGCGTTAATTGTAAAATAATGAATTGTATTAATTTCTGCAATTCTTATATTAATATGATCATAGTGAAATGCGAAAGAGCTGCAAAACTTTATTTTTTTTAAAGAATCCAGCATTTTGAATTGGTGCATCTTTTTATTTTTTTCTGTGAATGTATTAATTTATTTCTAACTATTTAAATTTATATTAAATTGAACAATTCTCCTGCACGTACCATTAAAAGATTTTCACTTTATATAACTTAAAATTCTCCCTCGCTGTGCTTTTAGTTGATATTTACAAGTGTCAGGCCAATGATTTCACCTTGTATATTTCTTTTCATTTCAAAGAAGTCAACAGAGAAATGATAACAAACAACACTTTGAGCGATGTTTGTTTAATTTGTCTTTTTTTCTACTTCTTTTAAGAACGTGTTTAAGACTTAACAATTGTTAATGCCAAAGACAAGATTGATTTGTTAGAAAACTTTTGTTTTAAAAAAAAAAAATAATCTTTAAAATTATATGAAGCCTGTTTGTTTAAGACGCTTGTTATTTCTGTAATATATTAAAGAAAATTTGTACAAGTTTTCTTTAGTCTTTTAGAAACACGCCATGATTTTTAACTTCAATGTCTCTACACAAACTGGCTGTTTATGTTTTTTTTCCAAGTGTAAAGTGTTTGTGTATACAACAAATATTTTAGAAAGCATTTGATAAATTGCAAAAATGCTTTTGCAACTTTTTTTATTTTGTTTGCAACATAACATAAATTTTGTTGGCTTTTAGTTTCCTGCTGCTTTACCTTTAGTTTAACAAAATATTCATAAGGAATATGGTTAATTTTTTTTTTATAATTACGCTTTGCTTTAAACTCTTGTATTAAAGAATGTTTTAAGTCCCTAAGGCCTTCTTCATAAAATATAACTTTGATTTATAAAACTTTTATAGAACATATTTCCGTACAAAATTTGTTTTATAAAACCTTTATAAAACAAAATTATTTTTATGAATAAGGCAGCTAATATTTAGTTAATATAAAAAGCTTTTTTCTTACCTAGAATTTATGTCAAATTCGTATTAAGTTCATTACGATTATTCGCTGAGAGAGAAGACTTTGGAATGAAAATTTACCTGCAAAATGAATATAAAAAAAAATATTAGTTTATGTTAGATAAAATGTAAGAAAGAAGAAAAAATAATACAAATTTAAATTATGGTCTCGTTTCTCAAAATTCGAAGGAATGTACGAATGAACGAATGCATCATTTACTTAATTCTAATTATTTGTTCGAACTTTATTTGTTTCTATATTTTTGATTTGATCAGGCTTTGTAAGCAAAATTACATGTGATAATTATTAATGAATAAATAACAACAAGGTTAGTTGTAAATATTCTGACAAACACGTAGTAGAACGGAACAACTAGCTGTTTTCGAAGGCCTCTACACCTTCATCATCAGCGTTCTTTGTCTTTGGTCCACTGTGTGTGGTGTCAGTTGATGTAGATTTCTGCTTTATATACGCAACTTTTATTGCAAATGGAATATGTGAATTTGTTTTTTTTGTTCGTATTACAATTTGCTGAAAGCTTTTTTGTAATGAAAGCTCATTTTTACCATCTCTAAATGTATCGTTTAAATATTAATTAATTAATTTTAAAATTTGTTTCTAGCCCCCAACCAAAAAAGGGGTGTTATAAGTTTGTAGTGTGTGTGTGAGTGTATATTTGTGTATCTCTGTAGCTGTGTATCAGTATGTCTGGCTATGTACGCGTACCGACCCAACGTCTGGACGGATTTTGATTTAGTTGTTTTAAGAAAATCGGTCCAGAAGCTTAGAAGTTATCAGATATTTTCTAGATATATTTTGGGGGTTTTTAAAATTTTAAATTTTTGTTATTGTTTTTAATATAAGTGCGCGATAAGTCAAACGTTATCGACATTGTGGGACAAGCCCTCAATATTGGAAACGAAAACAAATTGCAGTTTTTTTGTTTTCAATATAAATGTTCGATGGAACTTATTATTCGCATTTACAGCAACATTCCCTAAATATATAATTTTATTACAAAAATGATTTTTTTATACATATATTTAAATATTGAAATATTTTTCGTATTTATAGTCAGTTAAATAGAAAACTCAGATTTAATTCGGAAAACTCTACTCCTGCAACAGTATTAATAAGTACAACCATGAGGCTTTTAGTTATAATATATTTATTGTAGAAAATCAGCAGAATATATACTCAGTTAAAATTTCAAATATTTCTACCGATTAGACATTCATAAATTCTGGCGTATCCCTTTAAATTCTTGTTGGAAGTGTCAAAATGATGCTTTCCCGACAACGACCTAAAAGAGATGTGAAATGAGCCTGTATATACAACAAGAACCTTATTACCATGTATGAACAAAAGAAGGACTTTAAAGCTACTTAACTTCCCGAGAACAAAGATAATATTTTGGGTTGAAGTCTACTGATGAATACTATTAGCAGCAACGAAGTGCATACAGACGTTGCTTAAACAAACAAAAAATAAGCAAAAATCTCTAATGCATTAAAACCTGATTGGGAAATAATTTCTTATATAATTTTTTTAATATAATTTATATAAAAATAAGATATAGCTTCTAACAAAAGTAGTCCTTTATTCAAATTATTTCTGTGCACTTTTTCTAAACGATTTGATTGTTTGTTATATGTAATCTATATCTAAGATCTCTTACAAATGTACATTTTCCACTCTTAAACTCATTATTTGCAAAACTTTCACAAACTATTGTGTTAAATAAAGTTTTATAATGAATTTTGTTATTCATTTTATATCAAACTTTATTTACATGCCCATTTATTTTCATTTAAAATGACAATTATGGGTCAAATGTCTCATTTAAGTTTTGTGCCATCTCCTCTGACCTGTTTTCAAGCAATAACTGTCAACTAGTAAAACTTCTGAAGACAGACACACGCACTTAGCTGCTGTCAAAGTCATAGTTTTATACGAGTAGCTTGCAAATTGAATGCACATTTCAAAATATTGACTGCCTTCCCACCACTGCTCCCTAAACTTTTGCAACCATGCTAAACAACAGCAAACTCCCAAGCAGCATGTTCAACTAACGATAATAACTTTGGCAGCAAAGAATTTTCACTTTACTTTCACTTCAAATGCCCTGTTTAAAGTCTTTTTCGTTTTATATTCATTCTGCTTGAAAATTAAAATAAAAGGCAGGGAAGGAGCGGAAAGGAGTTGCGCAGCGGCAGGGGAAAAATTATAAATAGAGAAATTATAACGCAATTTTGTAGTCAATAATAACCCAGAAACCTACTTTAGATGGAACAGTTGAAGTGGAAATGGCAGAAGTAAAATTGTAATAGAAGAAGAAGACTAAAATATTTTTGCAACTACTGCTGCATATTTAAAGGCGTCTAAAACTTATTTATACACAAACAATTGACACACAACATACGCTCACTTCGACACACATATTTGCATAAATCCATAGACATAGAAGATGTGAGTCATGCAGAGCAAAAAAAAAAAAAAAAGACATACGAGTACACTGGCATAAAAAGGCATAAATTTACTTCAATGCATATTTAGTTTTTGTTTTCTCGCTTAAACAGATACAAAAGCACACAAGCACTAAAAATTAAAAAAAAAACATGAAATTCGAAAGCTGCATACTAAGCTTGTCAGTTTTTGAATATCTAATCAAGCTGGTTTCTGTAGTCAAATTGTGACCATAATATGACTATGACCAGACTATGACTAGTATAGGAGCAGACTATTATGTGAATAGACGATGAGTAGATACTAAGTAGGGTATATCTATACTATAACTAGGCTATGGAAATAATATGACTAGATAATGACAATAATATGACTCAACAATACCTACGCTATGTCTAGATTATTTCTGAGCTATGGCTAGCCTATGACTGCAGTATGATTACACTTTAACTAAACTACGACTAGGCTGTAACTAAAATATGACTAGACGATATCGAGACTATGTCTAAATGAAGAGCGGAAGGTGACTAAACAATGACGAGACTATGACTTGATTATGCCTCGACTATGATTAGACTACAACTGTACTATAATTAAAATAGGATTAGACGAGGAATGTTATATGAATAGAAGCTGACTAAAAGAATATACAGTGACTAAAATACTATGATAAGGCTATGACTAGGGTTTGATTCAATTAAAACCAGACTGTGGCTAAACTAAACTACGGCTAAAAGGTGACTTGACCATGAGCAGACAGTAATTAGAGTATGACTAGACTATAACTTGAACATGCTTGGACTATGCTTAGACTATGACTGGAAGGTGACTAGACTATGACCAGCCAATGACTACACTATGACTTGACTATGATTACACTACGACTAGACTATGAGTATACTATGACTATGACAATAGCAGCACTATGACTATCATTAATCCTATTGGACTATTATTAGGCTACAACTAGATTACAACTGGACTATAATAAGAATTTATCAATTAAACTATTATTTTTAACTGTAGGTCTGTTTATATTTTTATATATTAGTTCGATATTTTGTTTCGTTATTTTAAAAGAAACTAGTTTAATTGAATGTATTAAAAAATGTCGAAAAATTAGATAAAAGAATTTGATAAGAATTTTACTATTCCATACCAAGACTATGACAAAGCTAAGACAGAAAGGTGAACAGACGGTGAGTAGAAAGTGACTAGAGTATGACTACACTTTGATTAGACCACGAGTAGGCTATAAGTACAGTAATATTATAAGATAATTAGTCTAGGAATACACTAAGACTAGAAGATGATTAGATGAGTAGGCCATGACTAGAATATGACTAGACTAGGACTGTAAGCTGACTAGACTGTGAATAGGCCAATGGCTAGGCCATATCTAGACTATAACTATAAGAGTACTATGACAAGACTATGATTAAAGTATGGTTAGACTATTCCTGCACTATTATTAGATTATGACTAAACGATACCGATAGTGTGGTAAAACTAAGATTGAAAGGTTATAAGACGATGATAATACACAGAGAAAAATTGTAATGTAAAGTCACCATGCAAAAATGTTGATTGCAATTCATACTAATTCATACTAGAATAAGATTGAACAATTAATAGAAGAGGACTGGAGAACAGACAGTGACTTGTCTAAGATAAAACTGTGACTAGTCAAGCTATCCTGCCTGTTCTGTTCCGTTCGATTTAAAAACGCTCGATTTAGAAAAATTAAATCCAATAATAGCAAATTTTTTTCAGACTTTTTAATAATTGTTTTCGATTTTTTAGGGCTTGAAATATCATAACTGAAATTAATTTAGTAGATATCATTTAAAACACATAAATGGGACCAATATTTATTTTTGGAAAACGAGAAATTTACTCGTATTCAGTTTATAGAACATGGACGTATATCTGACAGTGATTGTTGTGACATAAGCTCCTGGATTACAGTTTCACTAACTATTCAATTAATAAATGGATATTTTATTCTTTCCAGAGTTAAGGTGTATTATTTAGTTAACAGCTGGTTGAAAAAATGTGGTTAAAATTCCCAGAATTTATGTGATTTCCTTACTTGACTTAAACTTTTAATGTTACCAAGCATTGGTGTTATTATAAATCTGTGGCAAAAAAAGCAAAAGTGCTTACGTCGGGATAAGCTGTTTTTGAGTTAATAGTACCCCTATAATTTAATTAAACTATTTTTTTGAGCTTAACCCTAACGTAATATAATATAAACAGACCTAAAGCTCAAAAAAATAGTTTAATTGAATATATTGAAATAACGTAAAAAAATTAGGTAAAAGTACCCCTGTAATCTCCATATTTGAAAGTACCCTTGGGTAAAATTTCATTTATTTTGTAAGCTTTTTCAGGAAGTTTTAGACCAATGACTTGATTCTTATCTTTCTTCGTTTTATAATCTCATGTGGAATAACAGCTTAATTTAGCTTATGCTTTGGTAAATTTCAAATCAAGTTTATTACTTATAGTGTGTAGAACGAAATTTTTCACAAGAAATTTAATTGAACATCGAATTTTCCAATAGATTTTTTTAGACTTGAAAGTTTAAAAGTGCTCTACTGCTGAAAACAGTAAAATATGACTTAAGCACTTTTTCCTTATTGCAACAGAAATATTTTCATTATAAATTAATAACACCCCTGAAATATTTTAAATTTCAACACATTGTCCTTTAAAATAAATATATTATTTATGCCAATGTTCTTGTTAACCGCAATATTAACACCAAAAATTTGTAAAGCAAATGTTTAAAAAAAAATATCTAAACATTAAACTTGCTATTTTGAACTTTCCAAAATTTAGAAAAAAAATTCGTTTTGTGGGCCCCGCGATATGTGTGCCAGTGAATTTGCATTCCAGGCAGGCAAAGCATAGAAGGATTTAGTTAATATGAGAGTGTTTATTTTTAATTTTTTTTTTTATATCTATTAAACCTCATACAGAGTTTTCAAGTTTCCTTCAAATCTCATACCATTTTATACCCATTACATATTTTCTTCCACAAATATGTTCATATATGATATTTTGTTTGCTTTTCCTATTTTTGGGGGCATGTTGCCAATTTATTTAAAGTGTCGCGTTAAACTTCACATATGTATTTTATGGAAACATACTTATAAATGTATATTTTTGTGAGCTTACACATATTAGTTACACTTGTCGTAACGCATGGTTTTGCATGTCTTGTATTTTTAAACATTGTAAGTGAAATTTATTTGCTGGTGGTTAAGCGATGTCTATATATGTCGAATAATAAATTTCTTGAATTTTTAAACATTGATAATCTAACACAAGTGTTGTGCACACATACACTTGCTAATATTTATGTTGGAGTATGTAAGTATTTTTTTATATCTTGTACATGCATAAATATGTTCATGGATAAGTAAGCGCAATATTCTTTTTTTTTTGTACGAGTATATAGATTTTTAAAAATGTGTTAAACTTAAAATTTTCTAACTTTGACATTTTCATATTTATATAATGTTTTTTTTTTGCTAGATTTTTTTCAATTTAAACTTTATTTTTGTGTGTGTTATTTATGCCACATATGTTTTATTAAGTTTAGTGGAATTAAGTAGCACTTCCGTTTCCTTTGTTGGCTAAAGAGGATATGAACTTTTACTTTCTATAAAAAGAAAAATTGTAAATACACTTAAATTGAACATGAAATAGAGATTTTTTTGCAGCATCAAATTTATGTATATTGAAATTTTGGTCAACACACAATTTATAACATCTGCAGTTCCGTTTTTATATAATGCAGTTTTTTTTAAGGGAAAGTTTTTATAATTCTAAAGTCCTGAAAGTATGATGTGAGTTTTATACATATCGAGCCTTTCCTGCCACATAAACATAACTCAAAAAATCGTTATATTATATTTAATTTAATTTTGTGCAAAAAAAAAGCTTTAGCACGTCCCTATTGAGAAATAAGAAAAGAAAATATTTTAATATCTTCATTAAGACTTATTTATGTGGCCAAAAGGAAAAAGTGCTTAAGTCGAGATAAGCTGATTTTGAAATAATGGCATACCTTCACTAACTATTCAATTAATAAATAGGTATTTTATTATTTGCAGAGTTAAGGTTTTAAAAGCAGTTAAAATTCCCAGAATTTATGTAATTTCCTTACTTGACTTAAACTTTTAATGTTACCAATCATTGGTATTATTATAAATCTGCAGCAAAAAAGAAAAAGTGCGGGATAAGCTGTTTTTGACGTAATGATACCCCTGTAATCTCCATATTTGAAAGTACCCTTGGGCAAAATCTCAATTATTTTAAGTGGTTTTTCAGCCAGTTATAGCGCAATGACTTACAATTTAGATTTTTTAAACTTCTTATCTCATAGAGAATAAAAGCTTAATTAAGCTTATACTTTGGTATATTTCAAATTTGAAGTATTATTTATAATGTGTAGAATGATGTTTTTCTTAAAAACAATTAATGAATACCGATTTTGCCAATTTAACTGTAAAAGAAAAAATTTGTGAAAATTGACTTCCAAGCCTACTTTTAAGCTCTACCGCAAAAAAACAGTACAATATGACTTAAGCACTTTTTCCTTATTGCCACAGATATTCCGGAGGGATATATAAAATAATTTAAGTAGTTTTGATTTCCTATTTAGCAGTAAACACACAAAAAAATTATATTGAATTTTTTATGTTTTAATACTTTTACTAGTCCAATGAAAGTAAGCCATGCATTTTTTTATTGGCTTTATGTTCTGACCTAAAATTCCAGCTCTTAAAATTTTTCATGTTTTGTCACTTTATTTTCATTTTTATATTAAAGTTTCATAGTACATAAATTTAAAATATAATATTCCTTTAAATAAGCAACTGAAACTTTTTATATCCTTATCAATATTTTGCATTCCCGTAATAGCGCAAATTGTTTGGCACATAAATTTTTTATTAAATTCTTTCTGCTATATATTGTTTATTAAAAGCAAACACAAACACACACACACACACTCACACACCCATACACGCATTGCAAAATATATTTCAAAACTTCAGCCAACTTATTGTTGCTTGCTCCTGTTTTCATTATGGCTGCTGGTGTTTGTTGTTATTGTTGTATATCCTTATTTTATATTTTCCTCATTTTAATTGTTCGTAAATGTTTATGTCGCCTCTCCTTATAATATAAAGTTTATTACAATAAAACAAAGGCATATTTTATTTATTTATGCATTTACTTTTTTATTTTTTGTTGCCTTCAACTGAAAGTGCAAAATATAAACTATATTTTGCACAATGAAATGAAAGAATAGACCCACATTTGCATGACTTTTATTACAAAAAAAATATATATATATAAAAACGAAGGAACTCACTATTGTTAAATCGTTGCATTTCTGTACATGACCGTTTAATTTCTTTGGAAACAGCAGGCAAGACAAAAAAACTAAAACTGTCACTTTTCGTTTGTCTATTTTGCACTCTATTTTCTATGAAATTCTTCCACTTGATGTTATTTAATACGCTTGAAGGACCTTAAAGTTTTTTTTTCAAAGCGAATTGAAAATTGTTGCATCTTTTTTGTGCAACTAAAATTATATGATGGCATGACATGCATTTTCCATTTAAATTTATTAATGTGAATTGATAAAATTAATAATAAAAGACATAAAAGGGTCAGTGTATTGAAATGGTTAATTATTGTAATATATTCGTTTTAATTTTTTTATTTTTTTATTAAGACGTCAGGTGATACTTCTTCATACATATAAAAAGTTAAAGAAATTTTGTATATTGTACATACCGGTTAAAGGCGTGTTCAAGACTTTTAAGCAAAGTAGCAAACATGATCAACCTGTTACAAGGAGCCATTAATTCCGATTAATCTTATTTTAAAACAACTAATACGAAATATAAGTATTGATTTCGAAAGATTCATTAAGGAGATCGGTCTAGATGTGCGATTAACTCTTTTGGAAATTTAAATATGAATAATTTTATTCGTATATATTAATTTAGGTAAAGGTAGCATTCAGAATCCCGAACTCACTTAGACTCTGCGGACTCTGCCTAAGTGGACTCCTAACCGTCGAACTAACCAGAGCACTTCAACCCTGGTAATGTCAGAAACTTGCCGGAACTTAAGAGCGCCCAGTCCAGGCAATGCTCTATGTTCTATTGTTTCTTCTTCATCAACGTCTTATCAAATGTAGCCAAAGTCATTGCATTGAACTCTTCATCTCTGTGCTTGTCTTTTTATAAAAGATTTAGAGATTTGTTAACTATTTCTTGATATCAAAGTAATCGAACTTTTCTTACTTCGATGAGTCTATAATTGCGTGGTAATCATGCAGTAATTTTAGGTGGCCCACTTTCTACTTGCGTCTTATTTAGTCTTGTGCCTAAGTCTGACTTTGCGCAATATTAAGTGTAAACATAGCGCTCATTTACTTCAATAGTGTCATAACTCAAAAAAATCAGTTTTGTAGAAAACGCGTTTTAAGTTTTCAATTTGCATACAACTCAATGAAGACATGAAAAAATATTCTTCTCTCAGGAGGTGATGGTACAAGCTATTTATATGAAATTTTTACACAAGATAAAATACGAAATGCTGCATTATTCCACATTATTAACTAAAAATAAATAAATTTTTTTAGTTATGACGCTATTGAAGTAAATGAGCGATAAACATACCATATTCATTAGAACCTATAAGGTTGTCTCAGTTCTTGAAAACTTATCAGGACTAGAGATCCTCTGGAAGTCTTTATGCTACGAGAGGCAAATGATCGTATTGCTGAACTGCTCTGTCACCTCGTTTAGAGATGACTGGCAGTCGAGAGCTGTTATTGTACTAAGAAGCGGGGACTATGTTTTAACTAGGGTTGTTGAAGTGACATTTACTCTTAACAAATCCTTAACTTCCTTGATAGCAATTATCTCTGACTAGTGCAGCCTCTAGTGATCTGGAAGTTGCTTTGTAATACGAGGAACTAATGCCTCTGAGAGAACTCCGTAGCTTACACCTACATGAGTTTTGGAGGTGAGGTATCTACATATATAAAATTCAACACAATTTATACTACCTGCAGTACCATTCCTCCACCATTTTTGGGATGAAATGCAGGTTCTGCGGAGACGTTCATGAAGTAGAGTAGGCGAGGTTTGGTCAATCCACTATCCCCAAGCTTCTGATTTAACTACACAGTAGTAAGAAAAACACTATTTATATGTTTGAACCTGGTGCAACATATATAGCAAAGTCTTCTTCTTCAGAAATGGCCACCACACGCTGATCCCAAACATGAGAATCGAACGCACTGTGACCTTATAGATGCAGTGAATGCTTTTTGTGTGGGAATGCAACTTTTTCCATTGGAATTTATTACAGAGCCAGAATTTATTTTATTCGAATAATTTGTATGCGATAATTTTTATTCGAACATTTTTTATTCGAATATTTTTCTAACAAAAATCACACCACAAGAATAATGCAAAATAATGTGTGCAAAAAACTTACTTTATTTGTAAGTAATATTGCTTAAACGAATAACTTTCAAGCCAATATTTTTTTTTTTTGAAAAGCACAAGTAGAAATTATTCGAGTAACTTATTCGGATACCTCAAGCAAATTATTTAAGTTTAAGCAATTTAAAACTTATTAAATTTATTCGAAAATTTCTTTTAACAAAAGCTATTTGATATGCAAACAGGTGCAGGTATTCGAATAACATTTAATCGAATTTGATATTCGTAATATACTTATAAAAATAGCACAAAAAATGGCATAATATCATAGAACTAAGTTAAAGTTTTTAAATAAACAATATACATCTATGTTTTTATATGATCTTAGTTACATAAAGTACATGTGTATAAATTTTCTTACGAGTATGCCAAATGCGTTTTTATATATTCTTTACATGCGTTAATAAAAAAAATTTTTTTGGAAATATACAAACTAAATTTAACTTGCCAAATACGTCCTTTCCCAGCAAGTGAACTGTTCCATTTTGCTATGAAATTAAATTTAGCAAAGACAAGAAGGAAATTCCTTTAACAAGAAAATTATCTTGAAATTGTCTGACAGGCAAAACTAAACCATGTCTTACAGATACTTTAGGTAGATGTAGAAAGTTTGAGGTAGTTTCATGCTTTTAAATAACAGAAGAAGAAGAAGAAGAATAAGAAAAGAAACTATATAAACTTGCTTCCCTTATTTCAACATGCACGTAGTTTAGCTTATTAGCATACTTTTGCAGCAGTTGTGCTTTGTGCCGCATTGTGTACGTGGCAGTAATTGTAAATAAAGCAGTTTACACACTTTTACCTAAAAGAGACAGTATGCCAAACATTCGAACCAATTATTCTTCTACACGCATTCTCTAGACGCCCCGTTTTCTTTCGCAGTTAATGCTGTTGTTTTTTGAATGTTCTACTGAATAGCAAGTAGTTGCATATAATTGCATTTTTTCTATGGCAGTAGTTTAGGGAAAAGCAACAGGATGAAATTATTTTTTTTTTTTTTTGAATTTTTTTTATTATGAAACATTACATTACGGGCGTGTCCTTGTAATAGAGCTCCATTTATTATGTTGCAAACAAAAGAAAAGAAACCTTTTGTTCTTAAGAGTGTTAAGAGAGGCAACATTTTTTGTACTAAAAATTTTTTAAAGTTATGGAATAATTGTTGATAGTGACATTAAATGAAAACGAATAAAAATTTTCAGATAATTCGAATGACAACTACATATGTACATATATTTTGAGCTTTAAGAAAAATTTAAAACATAAGAAAATAAATTTTTGAAAAATATATGCTCAAATCACAAGTCTTATAATCAATCGCTAACATTGCTCCAAATCTTAAGTAAAGGGCAACTGATGAGCTTTTCAAAGCGAATACACACCATTACTTGGATTCAGTAACTTTGATTAGGATTATCGTATCGCTCTAATAAATATAACGAAAATTTATCGAATTTGCTAGCCAGTAACATATTCTAATGATATATATGTCGGTGGAAATAAACATAGTAAAATAATAACAAGCTAAAATTCATTTAGTTTCTCTTTAATTCTTCTTCGAGCTTTTCGCTTATTTAGACATTTTGTATGCGGCGATGCCACATGATATACAATTAAATGGCGATGTGCACTATTGAAGAATCACATTGTCGCTACCGCAAACGAATAAATGTATCGATAAATATTACGCTTTTCGGTTTGCTCAGGTGAATATTTTTCATTAATTTTTTTTTTTTACATCA
Source organism: Nowickia ferox (assembly GCA_936439885.1). NCBI lineage: Eukaryota > Metazoa > Arthropoda > Insecta > Diptera > Tachinidae > Nowickia > Nowickia ferox. Next base: position 8,273,927 of record OW387026.1, read on the forward strand.
AAAGTATAAATTTTTCAAAGCGAATTAAGCTGAAAATATTTCATATCAATTTGGTTGTATTTTATTACATTTTAAATCAAATAAATTCACAGGTGATAGCAAAATTGCAAAAGGGCAACAATAAAAAAAATCAACATGGCTTTTAGTTAATTTTTTTTAAATTATTATATTCGAACTTGTTTATGATTCGATTAGGCTAAAGTTTGCATCACTCTGTGAGCCAAATTTGTAGACTAATTCAGCCTTCATACAAAAACATGAATTTTAAAACTTTAATAACAGTTTTACTGTAAAATCACTACAAGAAGTTTTCACATTTCATTTTCTAGCAATACCTAAAATAAACTTTACTAATCCCCTTTTTTTCAAAACATTCCAATCTTGCATATTAAATGCCGTATAATAAATAACTTCAGACTGCAAAATCTTTTCAAAAAAAAAAAAGCAACACCGTCCTGCACAAATCCCAGAAAAATAGCTAAATCCTGAAAGTAAGCGGGAAGAGTAGGAAAAAAGCAATAAAGCGAACTAAAAATAAACACAAAGAACGGGATTCTAAATATGTACAACTAAAATTACACAAGTGAAAAAGAGAGCGAGAGAGAGACATAATATAGGGAATAGACACATGCACAGTTTTAATGAAATGCACGTACAGTAGTAAAGGCACACACACACACACTTACATACATACATACATATATCACAAAAACACAATACCCGTTGTCAGATTTCCCTGTTGCATGGCTGGAGCAGCAAAATAAAATTCCATAATGACTATTTTTATTTTCATCTTCAGCAGGCTACACAACATTACGACGACAAATGTTGCTGGCTGCTATCTTGGCCGTGTAGTCAACTACTTAATTATATTGGCATATTGACAACGACGGCAACATCATGAGCAGCTGATATTGAAGTATAAATACATATTTCTGTGGAGTCCACTTCTAAATATTTCACACTTATAAAAATAAAAGTTACTTATATCACGAAAAATATCAAAACATATCAATTTATTATATTTATATGAATTTTGGGATATTCTCTCTATTTAATATTATCCAATGATTTTAAGCTATCATTTATTTCAAATTTTTTATTGTATTCACTACCTACCCTACGTCTCCACAAGCCATCGACTTAAACATGACATGAACATGACGCCGGCAGAGAAACTGTGAAAAATTCATCAATTTCTTTGTTGTGGTGAATACGTGCGTTGACCATATCCAAGTATTTTGTGGCAGCGCAATACAGATGCAATATTTACTCATTTTGTTCTGTCTTTTTTATTTATATTGCAAATCTCATGGCGAACATTGCTGCTCAGACATATGTTCGGGCATTTATGTTAAAGCATGGACGAAACATGGACATGAGCGGTCTCCATTAGCCATTTGCGATGTCTGACATGATGCCCAAGCCTACTTCATGGCTAGTAGAGACCGCTAGCTACAAAAATAGAGATTAGACTAAAGGTTCAGTCAGACGTGTCATACCATAAAGCAGGGGTGCCCAATAGTTCCTTACTCATACTGGCTCATGAAATTTTAAATCTAAATGATTAGACATCGTTTAAATTCAACTAATCTGATTTACGCACAATCACGATAAGATTCATTTATAAATATAGGTTGCAATAAATATGAATGCAACGTCGACATCATACTCATATCACACTCACACTCATAAATCACCTCAGTTTGATTTATAATTTCAGAAAAATACTTTTACTACTTACATTGATTCGGCTCACTCAACTCATCCAAATAGTACAACTACAACTAGTATAAAGTGTATAAAGCAATACACTTATAACCTCATAATGAGAATTTAATGTTCGTATGTTAAGTTCGCTTTGCCATACCATACTTATTTTGCATCGTCTATAAACATTGAGTTGAGGAGAGTAGCAATCAACAACGTCATAAATGTTGCTAAGTATGAGTGCGATGAGAACTTTACACTTGCGAGTGGATATGAAGTTGGACAACATTGCAATAAGTATGAGGCGCATAAGTACAAGAAATTATAAGTCATGATTCAACTCTACTCACTTTTTCACTACTCATTTCTGATCACTGATCCACAACTATTGCCATAATGAGAGATGTGTTTAACGTGAGTACCTGTATTTACGACATTATCTCACGGTTGTCATGCATCCCTACCAACAACACATAGGTTGCAATGTTTGAACATAGTTCTAACAGCTGTTTTATATGGCTAAGGTTATGGCATGTTTAATTGAACTTTGGTGTCAGCGGCAAATGTGGTCGTGTTACCGTTTTCATATAAACGTTCGTATTTTTTTTCACAAATTGTGGTTCTGTAGCCTGCTGTAGTCTATGTGTTTAATGCTTTACTTTAAATCGCTTATACTATACATACATATTATTTTTGTTATTTTTTTTTTCTTGCATGCTTTTGCTAAAAATAAGAGCTTGTTTTGCAGCTGCACTGAAACGTGTTGAAGTTGCAAGCAGCGCATTTATTTCTATGTGTGTATATGATAAATGTGTAGGAATCTATGTGTGTGTGATAAACTATCCTTATGCGTATACAATGTTAGTTAGATTTGTGCATTTTTTAGCTTTCATTATGCCAGAGAGTAGTGCAGAATAAAATACAAATATAGTTTAAATGTTATGAGAAAGCAAAAGAAAAGGGAAAAAATAACAACAACTAAAAAATATAGGTCAAATGTATGCACCATTATAAAATTTGTTGTTATTGCTTGCTGCCTTTTTTTGCTGGCGTTGCTGTTGCTGTTGTGTTGCTCATCATCAACACGTTACGCCAACCCAATCCTCTACTTGAAGTTATTGTATTATATTTGCAACAAGCATAATAGAGATATGGAAAAAAAATAATAATAATAATAATGTGCTTGAATGCAACATGCAACAGTGTGTTCTATACTACATTGTTGAGCTTTACAATAAGAAATGAATTTGCACTAAAGCCAGCCAGCAAAAATTAATAACAGGAGTCAGTCAGTGCGGCAGCATCGATATAACACAAATGTGTTGTTACAACAACAATTTACAAAGAACAACAGTGCAACTGTACTTTTTCGTAACAATGTTTTGCAAATGGTATAAAATGGTAAGAGTTTGATACATCGAATTTTTATAATTGGGGGAAAATTTTGGTGTATAATTTAAGTCAGGTCGAATTCATGTTAGGTGGTCGCAACTGCTCAGATGGCTAATTTCGCCGCTCGTAGTGTGAATATATCAAGGCGAATTCATACTTGGTGGTCGCAACCGATCAGGTGACGATTTTCGCTACTTGTAATTTGAGTATACATTTTTCAGTTCATTTTTTTGACATTTAAAGTACAAAATTTCTCAAAGCGAACTTAGTCGTGTATGCCTTATATGAATTTGCCTTGGAATATACGTTGGATGTCAGCACACATTTTTCCACACATTTTACAAAACAAACTGAGCTGATTAAGGCAAATCCATATAGGGTACACTCAGCTCAATTCTCTTTGAGAAATTTATACTTTAAATCTCAAAAAAATTTACTAACAAATTAACTATAAGTGGCGAAAGTAGTCATCTGATCCCTTGAGAGCACCTGGTATGGAGTCGCCTTGGAGCTGAGTGAATCTGATATGAATTTGTCTTAATTTTAGTTCAAAACAATATTTATCAAGGAGAATTTATACCAGGTGCCATTGACAGCTTAGATGATTGTTTCCACTAAACTAATTTTTAAGGCAATTTGGGGCGCGTCTGTATAAATATGCCTTAATATTTATTTTAAGGCAAATTTTTATTTATTTATTTATTTTTTGCATTAATAAAATATAATCATGCAAAATCAAAACTCCCTCATCAAATACATTTGCCAATTTTTGAGCTCAAAAATGTGGAAGCTTATATTTTTGTTTTTTGTTTCAGTTTTATTCCATTTAATTATTAAGCTCTAAACTCAACTAGGATTGCAGTAAAAATATAACATTTGCACCCACACCAGTTTATATCAAAATGAAAATTTTAAAACATTCACATTTTATTATCTACAGCTGCCATCTGTAAAAATTGTTGCAACAACTTTAATTTAGTTTTTCCTATTTATTTTTAATTTTTCCATAATACTTCACGCGTGCAACCAGAGTTCATTAATGCATGTGTGTAAGTGTGTGTATGAGTATATGGGTGTATACATATGTGTGTGTGTATAGATAAATTATGTGTACAACTGTTAATGTTGTTGCTACTACTGACACCGTTATTCTACAGTTGCTGCAATTGTACTTCTTACAGCCGAGTTGGTAATTTTGTGCATTTCGAAAGCTCCTGCTGTTTAATTGCCGCGTAAAAGAGTGTAAGGTGTATGTGAGGGGCGAAAGTATGTAGCTATTTGTTTTTGTGTGTGTGTGAAGGCGAGCGTGAGTGAGTGTGTGTGTGTGTATGCTTATCTGGCAAAACTGCACTGCACTATTTTGTGCACCAGCTTGCTTGTTATTTGTTGTTTAAAAGTTGGTTATTTAGTTTTCTAGTTTAAATTGATAAGACAAGTAAATAAATGTGTTTTTTTATTGTTGCTTTAAATTTCCTTTTCCAGATTTAAATTAAAATACTTATTAAACTGCTGCTACTTTTAATTGGCGAGATTGTTGCTATTATATAAGCTAAGCTAGTTTCACAGTATTTTAATTGACATGAAAAAAGGCAGAGGCGAAATGTTGCAGGTAGGATTATTTACAATGCAATAATTACACAGTGTCACAGCTAAAAATCACTCTTGCAAAAATTGCAGTTTGTAGGCCCATTTAACAAGGACATTTTTAAGAATTGAATTTTTTTAACGAGAAATAACACTCAGGCAATGAATGCCTACTACTACTACTGGGTGTTACCTTCGTTAGGAAAGGGATAGTGATGCAGGAGGCAGATGGTGAAGGAAGATATACAGGAAAGCTTCATTCTCTTACAACTCTGGCTTTTTGCACGTTATTTTTTTTTAACAAGGCAGAGTTGCAGCGCCTCTGGTGTCAATGAGGCGTATTAAATTTTTGAAGCTGTGTTTAGTAGCCATCTTATAGGTTATTTTACTTCGTGGATGATTCTGTTACACAATACCGACGAAGGAGGGCGCTCGGATGTTACATTAAGATTATATACCTTCATTGCTTGAACTTTTCTACAACAGCTGACACAAAGCAACACTAGTGCATATCACAAAATTGCGTGGTGTTGTTACTTAATGACTGTCGGATACCGGGCTCAAACCCAGTTAACTGCTGCCAATGACACCCTCAAAAAAGAAACTTAACGATAACACTGTGGAACATTTTTGGGATTATTGTCTGGGGGGTGAGAAATTCCAAGTCAGGGTGATGGTACTAGGTCAGTATAGTAAAACCCTCAAAGGGTTTGGCGTTCGTATGTGTCAGTTTTTTTTATGACCTTTTAAATTTTTTCTTTTTCACTTGTCCGATTTTGATGAAACAAATTTAGAAAAATTAAGAATTACAATTTCTCTAATCTGCTTCTATACCGTTTTTCTATATGTGCAACACTTTCGAAGTTAAAAATAAATTTGTGGAAAATTAAATTTTTTTTTTTTAAATTCATAAAAAATCCAAAACGGAAAAAAGGATCAAGTGTTATTAATTTCGTGTTTTTTGCTCATGAGTTATGTGACTTTACGCGAAAGTAATTAGTCTCATTAGTCTCAACAGCCAATGTGATTTAGATTTAGATTTTTAGATTTTTCAGCTTTTTCTTTTTAATTCTTTTTAAGTAAACCCAACAAGAAATAATTAAAATATAAAAAAAAATCGTAGGAATTGATTACAAATTATTATATATTAAATTTATTTAACTTCCCGCTATGGGAAGTAACTAATGGCATTTTCCTTTCTAAAAAATACATTTTTTAGATTTAAATTTTCCATGAAAATTCGCAATAAAATGGTTTGGTTTTTTTGAAATATAACTTATTATAAATTATTCTATTATCCCTTACGAGCGTAAATTTTGTTTTAAACGAACTCAAAATTGCATTTTTCTTCATAAAAAGTTAAACAAGTTTGCACTTTTTCTTGAAAAGGAAATGGCATAATTTTACCCGAATTTTCGAAAATAGAATTTGAATCATATTTAGAAAATTCAACGAATCGGAAATAAATTTGCGGCTTCACTTAGATCAAGTAAGACAGTGAATTTTATCAAGCTCAAAATTTTATGAGCTTTAAATTTCAAAATGACAGATCAATTGCTGCTAATTTAACTAAAATGAGGTGAATCGTTCGAGAAATTCCGTTAACGAAAAATTTCTAAAAAAATATTTTTTTTTATAACTTCAACTCTTTTTTATTAAAAAAAAGCATTTAGAATTTTATTTGAGTCAATCAAACTAGTGTTTAAAATTAAACATTGAGTCATTGAATCAATTAAACTTTTGTTCAAAAATTAAACTATAGTTTTAAATTAAAAATTTTTTAAATTAAAAATAAAATTAACTAAAAAGCTTTATTGATGTAACTAAATTTTTAATTGATTTTTTTTCATTGGAAAAATATCATTTTCTGCACGTGCATAATGATAAAATTTTTATAAAAACTTACTGAAAATTATTAAGGGTTTATAAAACAGTTTTTCATACAAAATTTTTGCTTATTAAAGCCTTTATAAAGTTTTAATAATTTTTATAAATAAGGTTGTTGCATTATATCATATTATTAAGAGAATTTTAATTCTACAAACAATTCGATTAACCAATTTTAAGTTGCACATACGAAGTATAACTCTATTTTATGAAAATACTCGAAAATTTCAGGATCGCCACCGGAAGGCTATAAACTAATAATATTATTCAGTTTGATGATATTCATGGTTAACGTTATGACGATATTTTACTCGACATAAAATATATTTGCTCAAATCACAAGCCAAAAACAATTTTAAACAAAATTTCTCAAAAAAATAAAAGAAAACAAGATTTTTGTTGTGAAAAATTCTGTTGGAAATTTTCTTTAAAACAAAACAACGTTAAGCAATACAACAAGACTTGCGAATTGAGCAGTTGTCATTATTTTATTTCCCCCACAAAACTATCTTCAATAATTTAAAATTTAATATCAGCCTTAGCACAAACTGCATTTATTTTTCACTCCAACTAATTCTAATTAGATTGCGAGTAAATAAAATTTCAATTTCAGCTAAACAAGCAGGCTATATAAACAGCAGGATCTAAGAACAAAAAAATATAAAAAAAAATAAATGGAAATAATTTCTGCAAATAACTCTAAGCCAATCTATAGTTAATTTATTTTACTCTATTTTGCTTTGTGGGGCTAAAACGATTTGTACGTGTACAAGTTTAAGAGCATTTTTAATTTACTTCATATCCCTCAATGTATTTAGTTTTAAATGAAAATAGAAAAAAAACAAGAATAAAAAATAACCTGCCTGCTCAACAATTGACCAACATTTTTCTCAATGAATTTTTGCTCCAATAAATACAATTTTACAAATTACACTCTTTCGTTTATAGTTTAAGTGTTGTTTATATTTACGAACCAACACACACACACACACACACACACTTATACACCCACCTATGCACACTGTTATACATGCACCACTACAAACAAACAATTTAGCTTAAGTGCAGCAGAAACAGCAATGAGGCGACTTCAACAGTCTAAATAAATGCAACAGAAATTAAAGCAGAAGAAGAAAAAAAATTATATTCAAACACTTTGTAGCAACGCGAGGAAAACTGAAATGTGTGGCAGACATGTTAAGAAATAATAAAAAGTGCTTGACACGACTAAATGCTGGATGCTTATAGCAAAAATTTGTCTTACAAGAATTCCTAAATAAGGGTTTCTTCAAGAATTAACCGTAAAGCAAGTGAAAGAAATAAGAAAAATTCAAGGAAATGCAAGACTCTGTGGGGGAAAAATATTATAAAAAAAAGTAAACAGCAGTATGCAGCCTAATTTTTGGGGTTTCAAAGTTGAAAAGTGTCGTAAGCAAATGTGAATTATAAGCAAAAGCAGGCTTATGATGGCATAAGAAAAATTTTAGCCAAAGGAGCGTGACACGAAGAAATGGGATAAGTTCAAAGTGTGCTCAGTAAAATAATATTATTAAGAGTTCTGTTGGCGTCTTATAACAACCCAAGAAATTGTGAACTATTCGAATTCACAAAAACTTCTCCTTGTTGTAAAATAATTTGTACACTTACTTTGTATCTTAAAAAACAATGAAAACTCACTTAGATGTGAGTATTACGAATCGGCTGAGATTGACAGATTATCCAAATCTTCGGGAAGTAAGTTAAAAAAAGTATGGAATTTTAAGTCTAAGAAAATTATTTTGTAGTGAAAAAACACTAACACTTTTTCTCAACTTTTCCGCCTGGAACAGATTTTGGTCAAATTTACGGCTATCGATAGACATTTTAGGTCCTTAATAATCTGTGATATCCCTATTGGTTTCGCTACGATGTCTGTCCGTCCGTCCGTCTATTTGTCACAGCCTGTTTTCTCTAGAACCATAAGAGCTACGGACTTGAAATTTTCACAGAGTATGTAAAACTTTGTGCGCTACAAAATCGTTTGACAGTTAAAAATTAAAGAGTATTCTGAAGCGAGCAACGAAAAGTAATGAGATCCTTATATAAAATACAGATAATTATATAGAAACACTTGAAATTTAAAAAAAAAATTGCAACATTTGTCTTACTTAAGGGCCACTCAGACTATTATACATATATAAAGACTTTCATCACACTTTACGAGAAAAATCTAAAGACATTTGTTTCGACTGTCAAAAAATCTAACGTAAAGTTATATTTTGTGTTCACACCATTCAAAAAAACAAGTAGAAAGCAAACAGCTGCTGAGGATTAACATGCCTACATTAATTGTTTACTTCCGGCGGCAGAACAGTTTCAAGCAAGCTGTGGTCGTGCCGGCATTTGAAAATAGACGGCGGTTAAAGTACTTGATATAAATAAGATAAAGAAAATGAAAATACGACAGTTTTGTTAACTTTCAGGCATGTCTTACACGAAAAATTATTCAATACGATAAGCATATTCAATATCTATATCGGGTTTAAGACAAAGACATATACCATAAACGACGGCACGGCATCGGCGTCGAAACAGGCGACTTGTTAGTTTGGATTTTGTAATAATGCAACTCTGATCAGATGAAAAGTATTATCGTTTAGAAAATTTTCAAAAAATGGTCAAGTATTATGGGATGTCAGATTTTTATCGTATTATTTACCATTCGTTATGACATTTTGCATTCACAGTATCGCACTTGCACGTATTATTTGAATTTTTGACATGTATAAATACAAAGTGTAATAGTCTGAGTGGCCCTTTAATATCATGTTTTAGTAAACACTGAATTTAATTCCACTCTTGCTTTTGTATTTTTAATAGCAAAATTTATTATTTTATTATTGCTGCAACTTCATTGAAAACTTTACGCTTTGAACAAAAGTGCCAAAGAAAAAACATTTAAAGTGACGCTTAGCGAATTTCCTTTCCTTTTTTTTATACCAGGGCATGCAATATAACAAGCATAACTAGTATGCAAAGCAGTAAGAAAAGCGTTTCCCTTAAAATCCTTTAAAAAAAAAAGGTACAAACACTTCTCAAACAGCCATGGCCTCGGGCAACTTCCCACGCAGTTTTTACTTTTTTTGTTTGAGAGCTCAAAGTAAAGAAAGAAAATTTAGAAAATTTGCTTTTCCAGCACTTAGTAAAATATACAGTTTAACAAAACTGTTTGTAAAATATTTTAAGTACGAGTAACACACTTTATAATTTTTAAGAAAACCTTTTGGTCTGTCTTTTTTCTCTCTTTAACATCTACATATTACACACATTCATTCATTTATTCACCTTTTGAAAAACTTTATTGTCAATTCCCTGTTTAATTTCAACGCTTAGAAGTTTTTCCCCTGTTTCATTTGTTGAGTTAAACTATTTTTTTTTTCTTTTGGCTGCTGTCAGACATGTTATTTTATTATCAAGCACAGTCACACGCTTTGATTTATATAAATACATACACACACGCAGAGAACTTATGAACATCCTGTTTTTCATATACTAGTACATTTACTATATGCATGTCTAGATCTATGTGTGTGTGTGTGTGTGAGTTAAAGAAGTGTGTAGAAAGTGAAACTTTGAGCAGAAATTTATTGTGCTGGTTCGTCTAATGACAGTTAAAGAATGAAATGATTTTCCTTTTGCTTGAGGTGAATTTTTCTTTGCTAGAAATGAGTATGCATTAAAGTATCCAATTTTTATTTAATTACAGTCACCACTCGTTAGCTTGAACTTAATTTTAGGAAGGAGAGAGCGGTAGATCAGTTTAATGTTCGTTTAAATAATCCCAGGGAGATAAAAGAAAAATTAAATTTATCAAATATATGATTTGATCAATTCACAAGCCTTGTTGCATTTGAAAATCTCAATCAAAATGTCTTTAAGCCAAAACAAATTATAATTTGTTAAATTATTATTGTTCGAACTTTATTTGTTTCTAGAGTTCGTATCGCTCTGCAAGCCAAATAATATGTGATAATTTTTAAGGAACAAACAACACTGAAGTTTATTTTAAATATTCTCACAAACACTAGCAGAACGGAACAACTAGCTGTTTTTCGAAGGCCGCCACACATTCATCACTGTGTGTGGCGTAAGTTGCTGCAAATTTCAACTTTATATATTCATTTTTCAGTGCAAATGGAATATGTGAATTATTTTGATTCATCGCATTACAATTTGCTGAAAGATTTTTAATAATTTTTTACCATCTCCAATTCACAAAAGTCTTGCCACAGTCGTTTGTTTTTTTTTATTAATTTTACACATGTCAGCTTATTTTTGTTCTACTTAAGACAAACTTTTCAATTCACATATTCCATTTGCAGTGAAAAATTAGTATATAAAGCTGCAATATGCGTTAACTGACACCACACACAGTGTTGTATGAATATCAAATGGGGAGTTTAGTACCACGTGTTGCCAAATCTATTGTTTTACCAATTAAATTAATATATCGAGCCATAATTGCCAAAAACAAAAAGGTAAACCAACACATATTTTGCTCATTGTTTTTGGCGTAAATCGATTGCTTGCGATCGAAAATAATCGGTTTTGGTCAAAAAATGAAGTTTGAAATTTATATCGCTTAAGTCTTTTTGGCGATTATGGCACAATATGTACGTATGTGAGTATGCTGGACTAAAATTCAAGAATACATACAAACATATTTTCATGCCCTTCTTGTATGTATTCTTGAATTTTGGTCGAATTTTTGGTTTTTGGCATATGTATAATTAAGCAAAAAAAAACTAATTTATCAGTCATAAAATTTAAGCTAAACTATTTTTTTTTAACAGAAAATTTAAAATCGACCTTTCTTATATATTACGTGGAATTTCATGAATATAAACGCTGGAAAAAAACCGAATCGACGCGGACAAAAATAATGATTTCATATATTTTATTACATTCGAAAAATTTAAATTGAACACCTCAATATTTTCCCTTTTAACATAATTTTTCCTCTTTCTGTACAATTATGAAATGTTAGTTAAAGCGTTTTAACTTTCAGTTAATAATATATGTATATAATTTTTAATAAATTAACTTTGAGTTCTTAAATTTAACAAGAAACATTTATTTAGAAAATATGTAAAATTAATTATATTCCCTTCAAATCTCCTTCAACGCCACTAAATATTTCTTATCTATATTTATTTATACATTTTCATAATAGTCCTGCAAATGTTTGTGAGATTGTGTAAGTGTGTATGTGCTTATACATTTGTATGTATGTATCTTTTGTATGTATTTTATGTATATACCTTCTCTTTCCTCTAACTTTATACATAATTTCTAATTTTAATTCACACAAAAAAAAAGTTAATACTCGTAAATAAAATTGTGTACACACTTTCAAATGCCACATGAAAATAAAATTTATGCTCTGCACACATACATACACATTGCAAAAAAAATATATACACACAAATTCCCTCAGATATTTATTTATATTCATGTCGATAGTGTTATTTTGACACTTTCGGAACATGCGTATAACGCAAATTTTACGTTTCTACTTTCAATATTTTTGTAAAAACAAACGCTTAAGTTCGTAACAAAGTAGAAAGTATCCTAAATCGAAAAGGTCAAATTAAGAAACGAAAAAAAATAAGAAACAAAATAACAAATTTTCTTTAAGAATTTCCAAACACATACAAACATACGAGTACACTCTTTTGCAAGTAATGGAAGTCCCCCTGAACAAACACACTTATACTCACTCACGCAATAATACACAAAATTCAAAGATGTTGTCATCGCAGCAAAAGATGTAAAGAGCAACAAACAACTTTTATAACAACATCTTTGCCATATTAAGAAGAAGAAGAAGAAGGAAAAAGTAAAATTTCCCTCGTTAAGAGACTTCTTTATGCCAAAATTTATTCATTTTCTTTGTGGGTTTTTTTCCAAAATGCTCAAAGCTCAAAGGCAAACATATTTACATACATACTCGTATGTATAAAAAAAATAAAATAACAAAGTAAAATAAAATATTGTGGTCCACAGAAAGTAATTGAGAGTAAAAGAAAACCAGAAAGAGTTTTTTTCCAATCGAAAAGGGAAGAAAACCCACCATGACGACGTTGATGCTAAGAAATTGTTATCAAATGCTTAAAGATGTTTGAAACAAGTTTTTTTTTAAAGCAGGATAACAACTCCTGACAGCAGCCCCTACTGAAATTTATAAAAATATAACAAAAATAATAACAGTGTAGAGCTTTTTAGCAGAAAGAGCGTAAAGCAGCTTCCTTCTAATTTAATTAATTTGTCATTTTAGAAAAAAAAAAATTTGCACAAATCACCATTCTGAATTTGATTTATTGATATTGTTTGACTATTTCAATATGTTTGCATTTGCTGTTGAGGATAATTAATTATGTCTAAGGTAGAGAAAGTATTTTAAACGTTCAATTATGAGCTTTTTTTTAAATAGTATAATTTCATCAATTCTTACGATTAGATTAATTATTTTATTATAATAATATTTTTAACTACTTTTATTTCTACAAACAATATTCTTGATCTTTTTAAAGCTTTTTTGACTGAGTACTTGCACCATCAAATGTTCAATTTATTAAGCAAATTTATCCAGATAAACTATAGAATTTTTAAATTTCTTTTCATAAATTTTAAGGCTGTTAAGAAAATAAGCTGAATTTTTTGCTTTCGAAATTTGCTAACAGACAACTTTGGCAAAATAGTACTATTAGAAAAAAGTAGTACTTTAAAAAAATCCTTTTAATAATGCACTTTTTCAAAGAAGAGTATTAAGAAAATACTGCTTTGGAGAAAATTATATTTTTCATAAACCTACCTTTCCAAAAAAGTACCATTCGAAAAAAGTACCTTGTGCTAAAAGTGCCTTTCGAAAAAAGTACCTTTTACAAAAAGTACATTTTTGAATTAAATACCCATTGCAAAAAGTACTTTTTGAAAAAATATGTATATATATTTGGGGTGGCGTTGGCTGAAGTAGTTAGCACGTTGGCTATAAAATCGAAGGCCCCGGGTTAGAACCCGGTCTCCGACAGTCATTAAATAACAAACCCACGCATTTGTTTGATGTGCATTAGTGTCTCTTTGTATTAGTTGGTGTAGGAAAGTTCAAGTGACGAAGATATAGACACTGGTCACTGAACTACACCGGCTTCAGCAGATACTAATGCTAATGTAACGTCAGAGCGCCCTCCTTCGTCGATATAGTTGAGCAGGTTCATCGGCGAAGTAAAATAATCAATGAAATAAAATGGCTACTAGACACAGCCTTGAAAATTTAATATGCCTCATTGACAACAGAGGCGCTGCAACACTGCATTATTACAAACGTGCAAAAAGAATGAAGGTTTCCTCTATCTATCCCTTTCTTTCTATCACTATCCCTTTCCCACCTAGTAAAAGTAGTAGGCATTCATTGCCTGAGTTACTGCTCTAAAAAAAAAAAACGCGTGAAAACCAGTCGGGTAAAAATACCTTTTAAAAATATATAAAAAATATCTGCTAAAAATTACATTTTGAAGAAATTAATTTTGAGAACTTTTCAATTTTTTTTAAAATAGAACCTTAAAAAAGAAAAATGAGTTTCGCTAGAAGTATTAAAAAAAAGGATTAAAAAAACAGGAATTTTGAAAAAAGCAAATTTTGGAAAAAGTACTTTTTCAAAAAAGTACCTTTAGAAAAAATAATCTTTTGAAAAAAGTATCTTTCGAAAAAAGTATCTTTTGAAATTAGTACTTTTAGCTAAAGTATTTTAAAAAAAGTACCTTTTGAAAAAAGGTCCATTTGAAATAATTTTATTTTATTTAAAAAAGAACCTTTAGAAAAAAGAATATTTTGAAAAAAGTACCTTTCGAAAGAAGTACCTTTTGAGAAAAGTACTTTTAGCTAAAGTATTTTTAAAAAAAAGTACCTTTTGAAAAAAGTATCTTTTGCAAAAAAGGTCCATTTGAAAAAATTACATTTTGAAATAATTTTATTTTATTTAAAAAAAGTACCTTTAGATAAAGTACCTTTTGAAAAAAGTATCTTTTGAAAAAAAGTATCTTTTGAAAAAGTACCTTTTGAAAAAAGTACATTTTGAAAAATTTGGCTTTTGAAAAAGTACCTACCAGTCGACAAAATTACATTTTGAGAAAACTGATTTTAAATTCAGTTGCTTTTGAACAAGCTTCCTTCTAAAATAGAACCGCAAAAAAGTGTTTTTTTTTAAAGCACCTTTTGCAAAAAGAATAAAGAACAAAACTAGTGTTTGAAAAAATTACTTTTAAAAAAATACCTTTAGAAAAAAGGAAATTGAAAAACATAAAACACTTCCAAAAGATTACTAAGGAAAATTATATTTTACCAAAAATTATTTTCAAGAGAATAATTTTGGAAAAAAGTACATCAAAAAAATGATTAAAAATATTTGTTGGAAAGATTATTATAAAAACAAACAGTTTTTTGAAAAAGTACCTAAGCACTTTTTCAAAAAATGCCTTAATAATAGTAATTTTTTGAAGGGAAAAAAATTTTATAAGTATAGCCCTTTTCAAAAATACAACTTGAAAAGAAGTTCCGTTTGAAAAAAGTATGTACCTTTAAAAAAGTATTTTTAACATTAAAAAAATTAATTTTACAATAATACTTATTGAACATCAAATATTTACTACAAAGTACTTTTTGAAAATTGTTCATTTCCCATTAACTCTTAACAAATTAAAGGTTTTCGCTATTTTATTTTCTTCCAATGTTATAAAATATTTTTATGTGGTATAGACGGCAAAATGCTAAATCAGCATCAGTTGCTATTTAGCAGCAATTCAATTATTTTTGATTGCTTCTTACGTAACAACGTAAACAGCAGACAGCAAAGGTGTGTAAGAAGAAGTTTAACATTGTATAGTCGTATACCAGCACAAGCACCTTCTTGCTTTTATTTTTCTTACATAGTTTGCATTGGTATTGAACGTAAGTAAGTGTGCGTTTTGTATATGTTCACTATTGAACGTAAATCCTTGTTGATAGTCTGTCATCTGCTTGTTTATACTTTTTTGAAGGATTAAAGTTTTTCGATCATAATTCTTCTTTCGCTATATTTATAGTTTTGTTTTCTTTATGTCGTCTGTTTCTAATAGTTTTTCTAAGCTTTTTTTTTCTTGTTTTTCTGTAACATTTTCCCTACTTTATTTTATTTTATTTATAGTTGTATTTTTTTCCTGTTTCGCTAATACTTTTGTTGAACTTGTGCTCGTATTTATGATTTGTTGTAAATAAATAAAACAGGCGATGACTGACTGTAAATATGAGAAACACTTACGAAGAGAGGCAGGATGTGAAAAAATTGTTTGTTAACAGCACCTTTGGGTTTGTGTTTGATGTGTGCTAACCTACAATTTAGGTTTATAAATTGTTCAATGAACTATTGAAACACAAAAATATATGTATATATTACAGCCTTATATGGGCAATTCTACAAAATGTCACCTACGATGATTAATCAATTAATTATTAATTATTTCAGAGAAAATTAAAGCTTTAATTTAAATTAATATGTTAAATTTTAAAATCGTTTTAAGCTTTAGGTCTTTATTTTTCTAAATAACTTTAGTATCAATATTTCGTTAACTTACGGTTAAACTTCTTGTGCTAAAGTTTTTTCAAAATGAAATTCGACGTTTTGAAAGCAGAGCCGCGAAGACAACACTTGCGCCTTGCTATACTCTATAATATATCTATATCATCTACTGGCCCTTCAAACGTTTAAAAAAAATTCGATTATATCTCACACAGAGTTTGTTTTATTTAAATTTAAAAATAAAAAGCTCTTAATAAACTACAAAGAGCCAATAAATTGGGCCGACTACTTCTCACTCCCGGCTTATTAGTTTCATAAAATAAGAAGAAGAAAATAAAAAGCATAGCCTCCAAGTGTTTTTTTTAGATATAGTAGAAAATTTATTTCAAGTAAACTTAAAATTGTTTTCGCTTCATTATATAAGATCAGCCAAATTCGTTGATAACACTTGAACCGAAAGAAAACATTACACAGTATCTATGTATATAGTCAGGAAATGCCAGCTTAATTTAATGATAAATAATTATAATAAACCAAAACATAATAAGTTCAAATACAAAAACAAAAATAATAAATCGTAGATTTGAACAAAAACATTTTCTCACAAAACTCTAATCCAAAGCGATTATATTTATTTTTATCTCTAACCTTAACAATAACTCAAAACATTTCGTTAGAGCTGAAACATACAAATTTATCAACACATGACCCGCATTATGTGAAACATACTTCCAAAAAGAAAGAAAATAAAATAACAAAAACAACAACAACAACAATAAAAATGTTTACTTCCACACCCTCTAATTTTCGTTAGATACGAGTACAACTAATTTCATAAAATCTTTTAATACGCAAAACAAAAAGGAAGACGCAAACAACAACAATAAGCGAGTTCACATACATAAAATTATTTTTAAGTAAAACAAATCTACCGCATTAGAGGTCTGAAACAGAACAAAGAAATGTGTAGTGGAAGAAGTGTAGACAGATATGGCATTTTGTCGGCAAACTTGGCGATGAAAATTTGTTTTTGGCGATGAATTTCTTGAAATGGCGATTGCCGTCTTACTTGACGATATTTAAACTACTTGGCGATATTTTTGGTTACATTTTCATAATTTCAATAACATGGAATAATGTTAGAAATATGTGCGCATACTCATAGTCATAAGTAAAGTGGACTTTAAGAGTTTAAAACCAGTATTACCATACAAAATACTGGTTTTAAACTCTTAGGGCCTAATTCATAAAAAATATTTTCATTTTATAAAAGTTTTATTAAAAAAAATTTCATAAAAATTTTTTTAAATAAACCTTTTATTAAACAGGAATATTTTTTATGAATAAGGCAGTTAAAGTATACTTTGTTTTGACTATAAGTATGCGCCATGGTATTTCTTGTGTAACTACTTTTTTTTTTACAACACAAACTAGTTTGTGCAAAAGATAAATGCTTACTATTTTTAAAGAAAATGTTACCAGAAATTATTGATCCACTTCCAGAAAATATGAGTGTATATATTAGAATTTATACAGGGTTTCCAAACGTGGCGATTTTAACACGCATTTACTGCGTTTAAGGCAAATAAGTTGCCATGAAATAACTCCCAAATGAAATAACTTCCAATCAGAAAAAATTATATAATAGGGTCTTGTTTTATTAAAAACTAAATAACTCCCGATTAAATAAGTCCCTAAAAGTTAAATAAGTCATAACGAAATGAGTCGTAATAAAAACTAAACAGCCTTAGGGTCATTTTCACAACGATACAAAAGTAAACTTTAAGAATTTAAAACCAGTATTTTGTATTGAAATAGTGGTTTTAAAACTCTACTTTTATTCGTTGAAATGAAATAATTCCCAAGAAAAATAAAATAACTCCCAAAACAAAAACAAACCAACTCCCAATCGAGAAATTAAATAATTTCGATTGACAGATTTTTCGTTGGAAGTTATTTCATTTTGGGAGTTATTCCATACAAAGGAATAGTTTATTTAATTAAATTTTAAATTTTTATATTTTTTTTTATTTTAAGACCTTCTTGCCGTAAAAACTATGCAGCAACTACAAAATTTGTGGTTGGCAATATTATTGCAAATTGGCAACTGAAAGCAACATCTTTTAATTGTCACTCGCCATATGCAATATTATATCGGCCACTGGCAGTCAATGAAACTAAAGTTCGCTTGATAAATTTTATATGGAAAAAGTGTAAATTTCAAAAACAAAATACACATAAAATTTCTCAAGGCTCGGCGTTGCGTTTTACAAAACTTAATTTCGAACACTTACCCCCATTTTAGGAAAGTTTTTTATGAAAAATTTGAAATAAAATACATTTAAAATTCATTTTAAATTTTACGAATATGGGGGTTAGTATACGAGTATACTAAAACATTTTGAAAATTTAAATGAATTAGTATTTAGTATTATAAAACATAATTCTGTGTGCTACCATTGCTCAAAAATTATTATTTAACTTAAAATCTCAAATTCGAAATTAAGTTCGAAAACTCGAAATTAAATTCGAGAGTTCGCAAATTCGAAATTGTGTTCCAAAATTTTAAAATTAAGTGCGAAAACTTTAAATTAAGTTTGCAAGTTCGAAATTAAGCTCGAAAATTTCGCATTGAAGTTCGATAATTTTAAATTAAGTTAAAAAGTTCGAAATTCAGTTCGAAAATTCGAATTGAAGTTCAAAAATTCGAAATTCAGTTCGAGAGGTAAAAATTAAAGTTCGCAAATTCAAAAATAAGTTTTTAAAATTCGAAAATAAGTTCGAAAATTCGAAATTGAGTTCACAAATGAGAATTTAAGCTCGAAAATTTAAAACCAAGTTTGAAAATTCGGAATTAAATTGAGCCAAACAAATTATTTATTTTAATAGCAAGTCTATTTTAACTAAAATTACTCTTGTTTGCCAAAATATGTACATACATTCGCAGTTTATTGTACTCTTTGATTAAATTATTTTGTAAGCTTTGTAAATAAATATGCTCATATTAGTCATCGGCATTTGCCTTGACTTTGTTATTTGTTTACATAAATATAATAAAAGATAAAGTTACAAAACAGATTTATTTTATTTAACATTTTAGTGAAATGACAAATAATTCGATATTTTCTTAATTTGTTCTCTTCTTCACTTTAGTTCCCTGTACGTCATAAATGATTCATTTAAAATTCGTTAGAAATTTATCCAACACTGCTATGTAGTGAACAATCCTTAAGAAGAGTTTCCATAAATATTTTAAACTCTTATAACAAAGTATTTGAGTGAAAAATACTACTATTATTATTTTGATTATTATTATCGTTTCTAGAATAATATGAGTTCTCTAAACAGTTCTTATTTGCACCCTCATTCTCAAAGACTGTGTCGTTTCACTCATTTTACAAAAACAACAACAACAACAACAACAATACAATAGTTTGTATTAATTTTATGGCTTGGCGATAATACCAGTCTCTCCTTTTATTTTCAATATTGTTTTTCCATTTATTTGTTTTGTTTTTGAATTAAGATAAATTGAAATGGACGGAAACTCAAATGAAACAACCTTAAGACAGAAAAAGGTCATTTTATCTCGATACCCACATATATTTATTACTTGTTGTTTGCTTATAAATATTTCTTTTATGTTTCAATGGATCTTTAGTAATTGAAATATATTTAGTTGTAGTGAAATACTGGTGAAGTAAGCATCGCTAGTAAAAAAGATTGGAAAAAACTAAAGAGAACATACCTATAGAATATGAATTAGAGAATATATTAAAGAAAATAATTTTACAAAGACACAATTTATAAAAGCTACGAGTATATGTAGATACCTTTAAACCGATCAAATAGAAAACGTTTAAATATTTTTATTTATTGCGTTCAAGAAAAAAATAAAAATTGAAAAAACAAAGAGTGGAATTTTATACCATTGGAGCATTAAAGTAAGTAAAATTTCTGTGATTTAATGTGATTTTTTTTTTGTATTATTGTGATAAAAGAACATCATCGATCATGTTCAGAAGAGAGCAGAGGGAGTCGTGTATTCTGAGCAACATTATGATCCTTATCGGGAATAAGAAGAGAACATTTTCTTTACGTGAAATATTTGCCCTGAACAAAAATGATAAGCAAAATTAGAAGAAAAAAAAACACTTATACAACAACAACGAAAAAATACACGATTACACGTTTAGGGAAAGGAAACACATTTCACATAAAAATATCACTGTATCATATGATATTAATTAATTAGCTTGGTTTAGCTTGGTTTTAAGATCAGCACTTTAAAAAAAATTTATTTTGGAAACTCTATCTAAATTGTTACGGTAGTTTTTCTATCCAACAATTTGTGCGGAATTCCAAGCATTAAATTAAAGACATTACTTTATTTGCCAGTGAAGTAACTTTACAATCTTTTTCTTGTGCTTAACATTTCCAGGCATTCCTGCATCAATTTTTATAGTCTTAAAGTCTGAACTAATCGGGTATTATATGCAACAGTTCTTCCTAATGTCAGACTTTTGCATGAACAGAACAATTTAAATTAAAACGAATCTACGAAATACGGCATTAGATATCGATCGAAATCTCCATACAAACACAACTAAAATTTGGCTACTGATCGTTTAATATTAAAAACCACGCCCTGCGTGTTAATTTTATATACAATACAGAGAGTTTCTGAAGCATTTTTGGCAAACCTCTTTGATATCCTTGATTAATGCACGTTTGCTTAAAACAAATAAAAGGTTTCAAAGTAGGTGCTTTGAAAGAAAAGCTGCCTGATTTCAAAAACAAAAGCTCTCAAGTGGACATCGCGAGCAAGCTGGCCAGATTTTTCCGAGGATAAGTTTAGCTTTTATATAAATTTTTTTTAATATAAATTTTTATAAAACAATCGTATAAAAGTTTAGCAGAAAATCACCAAAAATAGAAATAAAATCGTCAAATCGTTCTTGTAAATTTTTCTCAGCCAAATTCAAAACGCATTAATATAAGAAAAAGTCATCAAAATTGCTTAATTTCTTGCGGACGAGTTTTGGTAGGTAAAATCGCCATGTCGCCAAAGCAAACATTTAGATGCCAAACAAGTTGCAAAATCGCCACCTACGGCGAAAAATCGCTCTATCTGACAACCCTGACTATGACTATAGCTGATTCCAATGTAAAAGAGCATCTCTACGTTGTTTATGCGGAAAACTAAAATCATTCACCGCCGTAAATATAAGTTTTCTGTATGTAAAATGGAATTGAGTGTGTGGGTGCTTTAGTGTGGTTGTTTACAAACATGCTTGATGTATGTGTGTATAAATAAAATAGCCCTGTATATTCCCATGTAAAGCCGATTAATAATTGGAGTATTTTTATACTACTGGGCATGATTCTAATTGATAATTGATTCAATTAAACTTTTGTTTAAAAATGTAATTTTATTAAAATTTTAATTGACTCAATAAAATTTTTAACTGATTTTTAGTTTTTTTTTCAATTAAGTGTTTATCGCCGGAAATTTTTTTCTGTGCTTCTATTTATTTAAATTTTTCTAAACTAAAATTTTTTTCTACTTTTATTTTTCAACAGCTAATTGCAACAATTCACTTCTTTGCTGTTATTCTCCGTCATCTAAACCGCTATTTGTGAAAATGCAGCTTACGACTAAAAGACTTTTCATACTACTGCAGTTTTTTATTGTACCCTGGTGTCTAGCTGAGACTCCCCAGCCTTACTGCTACAAAAATGTGACAGACATCAGCTACTACAAAATGGTTACAAAAACCAGACTCAAAACTGTCAGTTCTAAAAATTTCTTTAGGAAAATATTTGCAAAAAAAGAAACACAAGTCGAGGTATACGAAGAACAAGAGCCGGTGTACAAAATCAAACTGCAGCGCATCTGCTGCGAGGGTTATAAAATGAGTGAATATAAACTGTGCGAACCGCAGTGTGTGGAGAACGGCTGCCCACAACATTCGCATTGTGTAGAGCCAGAGGTGTGTGCATGTCAGCAGGGTTATATTTCCGTGCGTTCCACTGCCGATGCTAGGCACTACTGTGAGCCCTTGTGTGAAGAACCATGCCCGGAATATAGTGAATGTGTAGGTCCCAATCAATGTGCCTGCATAAAGGGTTACTATAATGAGCAGAAGCAGTGTAGACCTTATTGCGCCTCTGGATGTCCCTATGGAGGTGTGTGCATATATCCCAATATATGTAAATGCCCCACGGGCTACACAGCCAAAAGGGCTTCTTGTTTACCCAGTGAGGAAGATCAAATTGGAAGTAGCACTTACTATTCAGACTTCACTGATTCAGAGCAATCAAAGGAATCATTTTTACAAGTAGAAACTGATATAGACACCTCCAATGACAATATTGATCCCAATCAAGTATTCGATGAAGATATTGAAATGACTACATTATATGTAACATACGAGGAGTATGCTTCCTCCTCCGAACACTCGTTGGCAGCAGCTACAAATTGTCCGCAGGACCATGTTTTCCACAAGGGCCAATGTCGTCCTCTTAAGTTTGTTAGCAATGAAATAGATTGCTGGCTTAAGCCTTGCCAGGATAAGAATACTGTGTGTTTGGAAAATGGTACTTGTGCCTGTAATGAAGGCTATAAATGGTTTAGTGCTCATATCGTAAATGAGACTAAAAAAGGCGTTTGCTTGACCGCGTCGGAATATGCCAGCAGAATACAGAATTTGCAACAAGAGCTTCAACAGGATGCAATTGAAGATGAGCCCACAAATATAACTTTGATTTTCTTTTTAACTTTGGGCATACTGATAATAGTTGCCGCTTTGGTATTTTTGAGCTGGAAATTATTTCATAGACAAACCGGAAAAATAGATGTGCAGGGTAAGTTTTAAGATCATAAAGACATAATCGCCAAAAACAAGCTTAATCCACATAATTGGCGCTTTTTATTTTTTTAACAAAATCGATTATGTGCCATCGTTAAATATGGATTTTCGTAAAAAAAGCGAAGTTTTTTTGCATGCTTAAATTTTTTATTTTTTTTTTATTTTTAGGTAAAAATTTGGCCTGCGTTTATGACCATCGCAGTTGCAGTGAAAACGAAAAGTCGGTTATATAAAGCATTTGGTATTTTAAGCAAAACATTATCTTTAATTAGTTTAAATATTAAAATAAAATAAAATAAAATAAAATAAAAGAAAAAAGTTTTTTCTACAAAAAATCTTAAAAAAGCAATATTTAAAAAAAAATACAGCCAACTAATTTGAAATTTTAGAATTAAAAAAAGGTTTAAAACTAAATTATTAGAAGTCGTTAGCATGTTTTTAGGGTT
The DNA here is from genome assembly GCA_936439885.1 of Nowickia ferox. Classification (NCBI taxonomy): domain Eukaryota; kingdom Metazoa; phylum Arthropoda; class Insecta; order Diptera; family Tachinidae; genus Nowickia; species Nowickia ferox. Next base: position 8,297,410 of record OW387026.1, read on the forward strand.
CCCTACACCAAAGATTTTTGTCTGTACGTCTCGCTGTCAGATATTTATAGCTACACATAAAAAAACGTTAGAGTTGAAAAAAAATCGCTAAAACTAAAATGAATCGCCAAAAAACCTAAAAAATTGCCAAAACGCCAAAACTAAAATAAACGCCAGAACGAAAAAAGCGTCAGAACTAAAAAAATCGCTAAAACTAAACTAAGCCGCAAGAAAACTGAAAAAATTGCTTAAAGGGGAAAAAATCACCAAAACTAAAAAAATCGCCAAAACGAGAAAAAGTCTCAGAACTAAAAAATCGCTAAACCTAAACTTAATTGCAAAAAAACCGAAAAAATGTCTTACGCGAAAAAAAAAATCGCCAAAACTAAAAAAATTGCCAAAACTAAATAAAATAAGCGCCAGAACTAAAAAAAAAATTTCTAAAACTAAACTAAATCGCAAAAAACCGAAAAAATTGCTTAACCAAAAAAAAATCGCCAAAACTAAACAAATTGCCAAAACGAAAATAAGCGCCAGAACTTAAAAAAAAATTCTAAAACTAAACTAAGTCGCAAAAATTAGAAAAAATTGCTTTAAGGAAAAAAATCGGAAAAACTAAAAAAACTGCCAAAACGAAAATAAATTTAAATTTAAATTTAAAGATAGTAAGCACTTGTATATAGATATGTTAGTATATATTTTTCCATATTCAACTGTATCCTTCCATTTACAAATTTATTATTTTTATGATAATTAAATTGAATTAAATTTTTTCCATATTCCTCATTACACAAAAAAAATATATAAAATAGTTTTATCCTTTTATTTTATTTATTTTTTGCCTACTTTCTGTTTAGCTTTTGGTCTTTCATATCACACTATCATTATTCACCATACAACATTAGCGAAATGGTTGACGTCAAAATTCTAAATGAATGAGAGTGAAGGAAGTTTTACAGGATGCCTATAGAAAAATAAAACGGCAAAATAAACCAAACAAAACGGAAGCTTAAAAAGAGTGAAGCAGCGTAGTCAAAAGAAGACAAACAGGCTGAGAGACAGACAGAAAAAAACACCACAACAACAGTAATAATGTTATTTTAAGGCGGAAAACATAACGTTGTTGTGTAATTTGTATGTGTTTTAAAATGTTCTTTTTTTTAATAAAATTAAAAAGACTGCAAGTAAAAATAATGATTTTTGGCAAGAAACCAAATATTAGAAATAAAATTATGTATGAAATTATGTTCATTTACAAATATGAGTTTTATTTTGATGTATTAGTTAAATGAATTGGCCAACAAGTTGGCAACATGAATTTTCGCTGCATTTACTACTACTCCATTTTTCGATAAATTAGATGTTCTCTTATAAAAATATACCAAGAACTCAATTTCAAAACTAATGAGTTAAAGTAACAATATGTTTGTTGAAATGCACATAAGTATTTATTCCAGAAAATTTTATAAAAAATTTATATTTTAAAACATTTTCGGTTCAAACTGTACATAGGTAATTCCATTGTGACGGGTGTAACCACAATTTTCAAAAATATAAAATTTATAATTTAAAAAATGTGCGGTTGCCATCGATTTTAATCCTACAAACATTAAATAATAGTCAAAGACTAAATTCATATTATTTTTGCTCAGAATGCCCATGAAAATTCTGACTATGAGAGAATATGGAGGCCTATTTAGAAATTTTACAACTTGATCACGAATGCACTGATTTACAGCTCTGGCATTGTCCTAACGATAGGTCCACAGAAGTTTCTAAACATAATAAAGAAATTTCATTGAAAAAGTCTTAACCAAAACAAATGGTAATAATCAAGTTAAGGGAACAAATTTAAAATTATTTAGTGCATACTTTTAGGAGCCGCAAACCGATCATGCAAACAAATTTTAATATTTTACATAGAATAAAAATCTTAGATTTTTTTCTGTACTCACCTATTAATATTTAGTTGTATTTGTATATAATATTTAGTATTAATGATAACCATCCAATTGTATTATTTATGACTGTAATCTATAATAATATTCCTCTAAAGTTGACAGTGAATTGTGATTTAATTTGTTATATATGTGTTAATGGTAGTCTATTGTATTTTTTTTTTATTGTAAAAATTTCGTTATTTGAAAAACTCTCTAATCTAATTACGATTTAACTACTATTGAATATTAAAGTAGGGAATTATGATTTATATTTTTTTTTTTATATAAACGAACTTTTTTGTAGTAATTGTTTTTATTTTACAGGTGTTGTAACTATTTTATTACGAATATGTTAAGGGTGATGTATTTATAATCGGTGGTGATAAGATGTTTATGACAATTATGCTATTTTTATGTTTTTTGTATGTTTTAGTTGTTAAACTTGTTTATGCTTTGCGGCTGTTCAAATAGCCATGATGAGTTTTAAATTAATTTTACAGAGACGTTGATAAATTAGTTAGTTTTAAGTTTTTTAATTTAGCGATGATAAGTAATTCGTCAATATTTATGTAGAAATATTTTTATGTAGTTTTTTTTAAAACTTTAGTTTATGTGAAATAGTGGTTGGTTTGTTTTTTTTTTTTGTTAATTTTTTAAAGTTAATTTATGTTTAAATGAAGTACATACACACATTGTTATTTATTCTAACTGGCTCCAAAAAGTAGGCAATACTTTTTTACTATAGCATTTGAAGGCTTCAGTGCCCTCCATTTTTTGGTTTTTATTTTTTTTTCAGTTCTATTTTACTTTATGCAATTTATTATTTTAAGGATGGTTTTTGCTTTTTAATTAGAATTTGCATGTATAATCAATGGATTAATAATTTATGTGATTTTGGGTTTTTTTTATTTTAATTTTATTACAATTTGCCTAATTGAATGCAGGCTTCTTTGTTGTACATAAAATGAGACCGGTTTTGTTTAGCTATTTCCAATTACTATTTACTTTGTGCGTTTTTTGTTGAATTTATTTTATGAATAATTGCTTTTTAATAAAAAAATGCTAAAAAGAAAATTAAATTTTCCAATTAATATTTAGAATTGTTTAATGATGTGGCTTAAAATTGTTGAGCCTGTCATATCAATGCAAAAAAAAGGATAAATTTAATTGCATAATATTAAAAATTTGTAATGAATAGTTAAACTATTTTACTAAAAAAATATATTTTTTTGTAAATGAAAAGCTTTTGGTTTTTGTTGATTAAGTAGATCTAAACCTCGTATTTCGTTTCTGCCTAAAAAACTTATTAGTAACTTTATTTTTATAAAGCATTTACACCTGCATAAAATTGAGCAGATTTCATTAAAAATCTTTATGAAAATTAACACCGTTTACACTATGTTTTTCGACACATATTAAGATTTTTTTTATCCTAAACAAAACCCATTAACTGAAAATTGTCCATAACTGCAACCATACAACTGCAATCTAGCCAATTCACAAACCTTTTTATGTACACAAGCTAAAATTTTAATACAGATTTGAAGAAAAAAAAGGATAATATTCTCTAATTTTATTAAGCTTAAGGTCTCTTGATTTTATATTAAAAAATTTTTGTTTATATTTCGATATTTCGTCACTCCTTTGTGTGGCTTCTTTAAGGAAAAAAATAAATAAAAAAAGTATTTTCCTGAAGAAGCAACACAAAGTAGTGACGAAGTATCGAAATATAAACACACAAATTTTTAACATAATACCAAAAGACCTTAAGCTTAATAAAATTAGAGAATATTATAATTAAAAAGAGATAAAAAAATATAAGCATTATTAAAGAAAACAATAGTTGCATCACTAAGTTTTACTAGATTTTAAGTAGATTTGGACAAAATCTAGTGACAAAGTAGATTTTGTTTTGAATGGCAAATCTACTGGATTTTGCCCGAAATCTAGCAAGTGCTAGATTTTGCTCATATGTTAAGAAAAATTTCAGTAAATGGTTTTTGACATTTATACCTTCACGAAATCTTGTAGATTTTAACTGATCGTTTAGCAAAATCTATACCCAGATTTTTTATATAAAGCAAAGTTTTCCTTTCCAAAACAAGAACCAATCACTACATTTTTTTTTAAATACTGAATAAGTAAAATAATAATTTGGGATTATTAGTACGCTAGAAAATTTTAAACTTAATTTTTTTTAATTCGTGTTGCTTTTACCAATGAAAAATTTTTTTAAAAAGATCCTTTTTCAAAACGTACATTAAAAAAATTGGTTTTTCAAAAATTACTTTAAAACAATTTTGCCAAGAAAAACCGACTTCAATGCAAAGATCCGATAGAAGATTTTTGCAAACAAATTTATGGGGCCAAACTGGAAGTGAACTCTTTCAGACAAAAAAATCTTAAAATCTGTTGGTTAAGAAGAAGTATATGAAATGTAAAATTAGATTTTAAAAGGCGTGCCTCTACTAATTTTTTTAAATGCAGAGCTTAAATTTTTGTTTCTTATTTTCTTACCAGTTACAAGAACTTATTTATTGCATTAATTTGTCTTATTCGTTTTAGTTTTTAGTTTCATATTTTTCTAATAGTTTCATTGAGCAGTTATTTTTCTAAACATTTGCTTGGTTCGTTTTAAAATTCGTTTTTAACAATTGCTAAATTTTTTTTCTTTCTTCACTTTTCCATTTATTTTTTATTTTTTTTTTTTTTTTGCTTGTTATAATTTAAAATTTGTAATTTTAATATTAATTTTTTATCATACGTAGACTTTGCAAATGTTTTCCTTCAGTGTGTTTGGTTGCCATTTCTCCAGTTAAGCAAAATCTAAAATAAAGAGAGAGAAAAGACAAATTTTATATTAATTTTTTTCAAATATATAAATATTTTAATATATTTTAAGGGCTTTAAATGGAAACATTAAAATTTGGGCTTAAATAAAATTGAAGATGAATTTGCTGTATTTTAGCTGTGCTATAAGTTTCTAACTATTTGCAATATTGTTAATTTTTTTTTTAATTAAAAGGCTTCTCTATAATACATTTTTATTTAAACAGATATTACTTTTTTACCTCATATTTAAAAGATACATATATACAAATTTTTCTTTTTATTTTATAAAATTAGAAAATAGTTTACAAATTCTTTTAAAAGCACTTTATATTGTCTTACTTTTCTTTCTTTTTTGTATACACATTTTAGAGAATTCATTTATAAAAGCTATTGAAGAAAAACACATGTAGATTCCTTAATATATATTATATATGAAAATATATTTTTTTTTCCTTTTTTTAGCATCTTTCTAAGCATAAAAATTGCAAAAAAATATCATAAAATACATATACACACATTTTTCGCACATTTTTATTTAAAGTCACCAACACTCTCAAAGTATCGCTTCGTATACTTAAATATGTATATTATTTCGCACCAACACTTAGACGAGCACTTACATACTTATACAAAGAGAGAAGCACTTGGAGTATAAAACATAAAACACAAAGAAGAAGAAGAAGAAGAAGAGCTCATGAGATAAATACAGGCACCTGTTATACATGACCATAAAAATGTACATTTGTCCTTGATACGTTTTGCGAACAGAGTGGCAAAAATAAATAAATAAAAAAAAAATTAGACAAAAAAATATAAAAAAGCAACAGTAGGTTTTTTTAATAAACTTGCAAAAGGATATTTAGTACGTAAGTTATTAAACTTTGTCTTAAATTTTTCTCTAATTTCAATTTTGTTTCGTAAAGGTCTTATAAAACATATTTTTTATGAAAAGCTCTTGTATAAAAATGATTTTTTTTATAAAAAAATTTTCCATAAAACTTTTATAAATAAAATAAAATTTTTTATGAATAAAGCCCTTCGACTTTAAATGAAACATATTTTTTTGCGAAAGTCAAAAAAATTTATGCTACAGCTTTTCCTATTGAGAGTTATATTCTTGAATCTTTAATTAAATAAAGACTTTATGTCAAATAAATATACTTCGGTATTTTATGTATTTTTAATTATATATAATTTTTTTTTTCTTTGTGCTGAAACCTGTGAAAGTCAAAAAGAAATGTGTTGTAGCTTCTTCGATTTGAAGATATCTTTTTAGTGTATGTATTGTGCTTGAATATACGCACACAGCATCATCACCAACACTTCAACATTCCCACACAAACTCACTTACTAAGAGCTGAGCACATGTACTTCAATAGAAAATATTACCCACTTTCATACTAAATAAGATTTTATACAACTTTTGCTTGCTATTTCACCACACTTGCAAACAACAACAACAAACCTTTTTAATTTATCAAAACACAAAATGAAACCAGTTTCAAAGGCAAAAGGAATATCAAAGCAAATTGCTACAAAAAAAATGGTTACGAACATTTTGTGTTACTACAAACTTCTATTTCTTTAACATGTTAAAAAATATATAGACAACACACCACACACACACAAACAAACAGTTATTTACTCTCCCACACATTAACAGCACAAACAAAAACCAGCAACAAAAAAATAGCAAAGAAAAAAACCAGGCAGACACAAATAGAGAAAGAGCGAATTTCCTTCATTTAGCTTTTACCGTTAACATCACTGAGCACTACAAGAGTGTATGTAGAAGTGGCTGTGCGTGTGTGTGACATACACACACATACAGATTTAGTTAGTAGAAACTTGCAAACACAGATTAAAATATTTTTAAATCATAACGAACGTTTTTACTTCAATATTTTGAATATTATTTTATTTTAGAAAACTATTTTATTGTGTAGCATACTTTCAGGTTGATTTAGTAAAATATTTAATAAAGAACATATCGCTGCTTTATTGCAACAGAGGCAGAAAATACATTCAACGTTTTCAATTTACATACATTTATTTCAATGAAGATATAAAACTATTTTGTTTCCTCTCTCAACAATCCTTTTATATGAAATTTTTACACAGGATTAAATAAATATGATTTAACAATTTTGTTGCTGCATTATTAACTGCAAAAATGAATTTTTTAAGATATGTTTATGTTTCAATAAAGGAACGATTGCCAAAGAAGCATATATCAAACATGTTTAAAAATTAAATTAAAATAAAATAAAATTAATTTAACACTTTAATTGTTCTAATTCAATATGCTTAACGATATAATTGAAAATAGTTTCGTCAAAGCTGTAACTACTTCAAAGATGACAAGTATAATATATGCCATCAACGAAACAATGTATTGCAATCCATTAAAAGACAGCTTCCAAGGAAGTCAATAACATCCAAAACTGTTGATCCGTAATTGCAACAAATTTGTATTATTTCTAATGATTTGTACATAGAAGTTTTTGTTTTTGATGCCTACTCGGTGAATCAGAAGATATTATGATGTTAAGTAAATTTAATTTTTTATGTTTTTTTTTCTTTCGATTGCTGAAAAGTGAAAAATACGCTCTTATTGATACTTTGGAATAAGAGAAAAAGTACTTTCTAAATAATTACTTATAGTTTTTTTCACTGGGAATTATTAAAATTCACAAAAAATCCTTATGACTAACGAAGTCCATTTCCACCTTGAACTTACATAAGCAAGCAAAATTGTTGTATTTGGGCTTTGAAAACAGACGATTTATTGTTGAAAAGCTTTCCGACTGGTTTTTGGTTGGGTAGGTCATTGTATCTCTTTCATGCCTATGTGAGGATTCCTGATCGCATGATTTTGCAAAAAATCACCAAAAACTTGTCCTTTAGATTATATTTTTTTAATTGAAAGTAAGTGATAGATAATGCCTCTGCCAATGGCTCACAATCGATTCTGGACCTCAAAGATGTAAGTAGCAAAGTTGTCAAGGACATACAGCCGTAAATGTAAGAATTGTTGATGGAAAATTTCATGAAAAGAATATCGTACTGAAAGCGCAGCTGTGGCGGCCATATGGCTGACATTGTTTGCCATTATTAATGGCATAGGGATATGCTTTCTTCTTCTACTTCTTGTAAATCAAAATGAAGCCTTTTTAAGGACTCTTTTGTTAATCAGTTTGTATCTTCTGAACTACTGACTCGACCATAAAATAATGTACGCAAAAATGATAGAGCAAGACTTGAGGTCGGATTAAAAATATATTTATAAATTCGAAGTTCTTGAATGTCTTTTTTCTTCTTCGAAATTATTAAAAAAAGAGTTAGTTACTACCGAAATTTTCCTGTTAAAAAATTGACATTCCTAGAACTTACGATTATAAGAACTTCGAATATGTTTATGCAGAATATTTGTGCTGAATATGCGCCAATATCTTTAAAATCCAATCGATATCTTTAATTAAAAAATATCAATTAAAAATTGAATTGCATCAATTAAACTTCCAATTAAATTTTTAATTGAACTTTTAAGCTATTAAATGTTTAAGCAAATGTTTCCAATATTTAATTTTATTTTTAATGCTTTAATTTGAATTTTTAGTTTAATTTTTTTTTTAATTTTTTTTTTTTATTAAAGAAATATTTTTTTCGGTGTGTTAAAACTTCAATTATAATTTGCTGTTTAATTTCGTATTTTATATTTTTACTTAAAACATCAAACCATTTTCGATGTATAACGATATTTGTCAAACCGTTCGTTTTGGTTATAAGTATCAATACATCTCGTAAACTGAAGACGGTTCTAATTAAGCGAATATGGGTTGGAATTTTTTGTCGAAAAACTTAGTAATGGGCAGGTATAAAAAGTTAAGAATCACAGGCTAATTAATAACTTAGCAACTTTAATAAATTAAAAAATTTGGTTTATGCGAAATAAGAATGGACAGCAAAATTCTTTACTTATTCCAGCCATTTTTGTACGTAATATAAAAAAGCTTTGAAAGAAAAAAAAGAATAAGAATATATTAAAAAAAAAATAAGAATATATTTAAGAGAAATTAAATTAAATAAAAGAATTTCAAAAACCCGCTAATATCGCCCCCAACGTAAACAATATGGAATAAAAATCTTAAGTAATTTTTTTTTATTAAATTTAAATTTAATTAAAAAATAATAATAAATTTCTTGTTTTACTACTGAGTAAATATGATATTATTTAATAACGATTAATATGAAACCAATTCCCTTAAAAATACTCAATATTGCTAATTGACTTATATGTCAGTTTCACTCAAAGCCGTTACAATATTTTGCTGCTTTATATGGCACAAATGCCTTCAAAATGTTAATAACACGTCCACTAAATGACTGGGAAAAAAGCTTTCTCTTCTTTCAAAAATTTTTTTGCACGCACTTATTTTTTTGAATTTGAGTTTCAAATGTTCCAAAAAAAATTTTAAATAAAAAAATAAAGTTTTAATTTAATTAAAAAATAATAATTTAAGCATACAGCTTTAGTTGATTTTTTTAATGACTTAAATATTTATAAATTTCTTTTACATATAAAAATTTTAATAATTATTTACAGAAATTTCTTAAATTTTTTTTAATAACTTTTACCTTTTTTCTTTAATTCTTTTTTCTACAATATTTTTAATTTATTTTTCCAATTTTTTGCAATATCACTACTAGAACTTTTTGCTAATTTATTTGTGTTTTTCAATTAATATTATTAAGAATTTTTTATTTTTGATTTTATAACTCCATCACACCAAAAACTATTTAAAATATTATTTTTCAATTAATTCAATTTCCTAAAGTAGTTAGAATAAAATATTTTTTTTTCTTGGAAAAATTTAGCTTTGAAAAGTTTGCACACTCTTTTTTTCTGTAGTACAATTCTTATTTTTTTTTTTTTTTTTTTTTGCTTCTTTACTGAAATGTGTATTTATTTCTACTACTTGTCTGTTTCTCAAACAAACCGTCCACGTTTCTTAGTTTGAAGGAGGAAAAGGCAACAAACAGCACAACCCGAAACCGGAACACCAACTGAAAGTTAATTTAAATCCTTAAAAAGGAGCTACCACAACAGCATATACAGGCTTTACTTGAAATATGGGAAATCAACTGGAATATTTAAAGAGATGCTGGAAGGCGAAGCAGTGAAGAAGCTGTAAAACACTACAACTCTATGCAAAATGCATAAGTGCATTAAACACGCAAGAGAAAAAGAGAAATTTTGTTAAGAGCGTAAAGTGTAAGCAAAAAGCTTTTGTAACTCTTTCTATTTTGATATCCTTAAAAAGTTGTTGGTACCCGAAAGCTTTAACTTCAAGTTTATCCCTAAATTTATATACACACGAGTACATATGTATCTGTTTTAATGTGCTTGCGTTTTATGTATGTTTAATGCTCTGGCTACACATACAGGCTTCGCTTGGATTAATGCGAATTATTTTGCACACAACATACATGACAATTGATATGTAATTGCTAAGAGCAGGAATTAAATAAAGATAAAAGAGGTTTTCTGTAACCTACTTTTTTAAACCAATTTTTGATATTCTTTTTGGTTTCTTAAATGATTCTGTAAATAAATGTTTAGTGAACATTTGATTACTTCTTTGCCTTGAGTTTAATTTTTGAAATTAATGAAAATATTTATTTGTAGGGATGTAAAAGCTGCAAAAGAATATTTTTTCTATGTAGCAACTGCTTGACCCCTTGCAGCTGGACTCTCGTATATGTCAAAAAAAGTTATAAGAGGAAATTTTTCAAAATATGTAAGACTAATAAAAAAATTCTTCTATAATGTATCGTAAAAAATAGCATAGCAACACTCAGGCAATAGATGCCTATTTCTTTTAACAGGTGTTACCTTCTTTACGAAAGAAATAGCTATAAAGAAGACAGCGGGTGAAGCAAAAGATAGAGGAGAGCTCCATTCTTTTACAACTCTGTGTTTTTTAATAATGCAATGTTGCAGCGCCTCTGGTGTCAATGAGGCATATTAAATTTTTGAAGCTGTGTTTAGTAGACATTTTATTGGTTATTTTATTTACCGACGAAGGAGGACGCTCTGATGTTACATTGGCATCAGTATCCGCTGAAGCCGGTGTAGTTCAGCGACCAGTGTCTATGCCTTCATCACTTGAACTTTCCTGCAATATCTAACTCATACAAATAGACACTAATGCACATCAGAAAAATGCGTGGTGTTGTTATTAAATGACTGTCAGAGACCGGACTCCAACGCAGGATCTTCGATTTTGTAGTCAACGTGTTTACTACTTCAGCCAACACCACCATTATTCGATTGCTACGAAGCTTATCCTACACGTTTGGCTCTCGTAACAACACAATCTAGAAGTTGAAAAGATGGGCGTAGTCACGCCCTATACAATTAAAGTTTATATTTTCCAAGCTTCTGTTTGCCCAATTTTTACGAAACGTGATGCACACTCTAAGCTCAAGAAAATACACAATCTTGTATTCAAAAAAGTGGGCGGGCCACGCCTATTAAAATTTAAGATTATATTTTACATGCTTGTACTCAAACAATTTTTATAAAACTTTACACACACCTTGAACTTTAAAAAAACACACACTTTTGCATTCAAAGAAAATGGGCGGGACCACGCCCACTACAATTTACTGTTATATTTCAAGTGCTTGTACTTAACCAATTTTTACGAAACTCGGCACACGCTTTAAACTCCTAAAAAGGCAAAATATTGCATTCAAAAAAGTGGGTGGGACCACGCCCATTTAAATTTCATGTTTAATTGCACGTGCTTCTACCCGACTCAATTTTATGAAACTTGGCACACACTTTGATGTTTGAAAAATACTTAATCTTAATTAATTAAAATATATATACTTCTACACATCAGATTTCCACGAAATTTAACAGAGAGTTTCGGGTCTTAGAATGTCATAATTGTGTGCTAAAAGAAGTGGGCGAAGCCATGCCCATTAAAGATTAATATTATTTTTTCACGGACTTCTACCAAAGCCATTTTTAAGAAACATTACATACACCTTGAACTCTGAAAGTGATGTGATGTTGAATTTATAAAAGCGGGCAGGCACTAATATTGGCCAAATTGGGCGTGAACACACTTCCAAAAATATAAATTTGGCAATTAAAATTTTAAAATACATAAAACTTTTTAAAGAAAGATTAAACCGACTTCAAAAATAAGCACTAAAAAGTAAAAAATAGTTTAGATTTAATAAATCATTTTTATATGTTGTGAAAGAGGCCAAAGCCTTTGATGGGCATCAAACTCCCACTGATAGCCTGGCACACTACCCACTAAGCAAGCTTGAGCATGCCTAATGCATTTTATTGGTGCTTTCCCAAATCATCAACAGACATCAAACATACATTTTAAATAGTTACAAACCTCTTATCTTATGCTTATTTTATGCTTTTGTGATTTTCAAAAATATTATTACTTTTGAATTCTCAAATGGTTTTTGAAGTCCGTGCATAAGATAAGAGGCTGGTGACTGTTCAAAATGTGTGATGATTTGGAAAAAAAAACCAATGAAATGCATAAACTAAAAGAATTATTTTTCTAAAAATATGTAACACTGGTCGAGATATAACTGCTGTTCAATCAGTAGAGGAACATGTCTAGCGCTTTTATTTAAGAAATAGTCACAGTAGTAATTATTATCATTAATACTAAAAATCTAGTTGCAGACAGTAGTAATTATTATTATTATTATTGTAATTAAAATTTAAAAAAGATTAAAGAAAAATATGTTTAAGTTTTTTGCTTAAGTTCCATTTTATTAATTACTTATTTCAATTAAGCCTTAACTTAACATGATTGCTCTTCTATTTGCTTCAATTAATCAGTGATTTTGTCATTAATCTCCCCATAAGTAGGCTGCAATAAGAAAATAGTAACAAAACTTTATACAATATTTGCTCATGGTTGTTAAATTAAAAAATTACAACTCTCTTTAATTCTGTATAGATGTGTGTGTATTCAATATGCTACACGTAATACACACACACATACAAAAACACATACTTAGGCATGCATATCTACACTAAAACTCCCAGACTCCCAAGTTTCCTAACGCAAAATACTTTGAACATACAGCTTATCATACTCTATACAGCTTTCGATTTTGCAACAAATTTTCCACTTTCGTAACCAACTAGAGGCAGATAGATGATTTATAGTGGCACAAAATTAATTTTTGAAAATAACAATACAAGAAGAATATAAAATAAAACTTAAACACAAAACCAACAATACCTTTTCATATACAAAAGTAACCAAAGTAAAATTTGAAGAAAAAAAACCAAACATTCGCATGAATGAAATATGACCGACCAATGCTTTTGCTTTGCTACTTTGCCACCACATCTACTGCTGTTTCGTCTAATTGCTTTGGCTTTGCATTATTCCTCTTTGTTTGACATTTTTCCCAATCGAAAACTTAAAGTGCCAGAAACAAGTGGATACAAACAAAACAGAAAACACAGTATACAGAGTACAACAACAACAGTAACATATTGCACGAAACTAAAAAAAACAAAATATCAGCCATAATCTATTTAACACACAGACCTATATTTTTTTAAATTTCTGCAGTTACACTTGGCAAACTTGTTTACTCCCAAAAATAAAATAAAAGTCCATGCCTCTTTAAGGACTTTCAACCCTAATTTATGGCATTGCCATATCACAAAAATAGTGCTGCAAAAAAGCTTTTACTCTGCTATTCCAGGGTGTTTGTTTTTACTTTTTTTTTAGTAAAACAAATCAGCTAATTGCGGTCTCTCTTTCTTTCTACCTCTCTCTCTCACTCTCTCTAGCTTTTTTGGAGTTATTTTTTCTTGCAACTTGTTCCAGTTTTATCCCAGTTTTCCTAGTAAAATATTTTAACGAAATCCTAAATAAAAGGAAATAGCAAAAAATGCCTTTACATGATTCTATTCTTTTTACTTCGTTCTTTCTTTCTTTTGTGCTTTTTTTTTCTTCGTTCGTGCAAGTTTAAGCATGTTAAGGTGTAGGTTGTAAATAATTTTGTGTTTGTCTGTTTATGTATGTATATTTAAACGACTTGATTTTTTGGTATTTCCTTCCTTCAGTGAGTTTTTATTAATACAGCGTAGCGTGGTGAATTTGTTTCAATTGCTGTAAACGGCGTACAAGTTGTTTTGTTTTGTGAATTAAAAATTTCAGCTGCGCTGCGGAAAAAGTTTGACTGTTTATTTTTCTGGTTTAGGCGCACACTTGAAGAAACAACAATGAATTGAAGCATACTTTAAGGGCGGGCGGTTAAGGAAGCAACATTTGTGTGCTTGTGTGTAACAGCTTAGGTAGTGTTTAATGTTAAATTAATTAAGGGCAATTAATTTTAACCAAAATAAAGTTTTCAACGTTGTTTTTTTATTTGTTTATATAGCATTGGAAGCTGAATTTTTTTTTTTTAACTACTTAAGTCAATAAGCAAATAAACTTTTAGTATACCATTTGTCGACAATTTATTTACTTCAAAATTCACTTTGCGAATAGGATTTGAAAAAAGTTAATTTCGAAAAAGTACATTTCTTAATATAACTTTTAAAAATCATACCTTTCGAAAATAAATAGTTTAAAAAAAAGTACTTTTTGAAAAAAGAAGGTATTCAATAAACTACAATTAAAAAAAAGAGTAACTACTTATTAAAGTCATTTTGAAAAAGGTAAATTTTCTTAAAAAAAATCACTTTAAAAAAGTAAACTACGACAAAAATGCTTTTAAGATGAGTACCTTTTGAAAAATCTACCGTTTGAAAAAAGTACTATTTATAAAAAGTACATTTTTATAAAAGTACCTTTTAATTATAGTACCTTTTGGAAAAAGTATCTTTTGAAATATGTACTAGTTGGGAAAAAATGTCTAACTTTAAAAAACCAACTTAAAAAAAGTACCTTTTAACAAAGTTATTTTTAAAAATGTACTTTTTTTTATTATATACATTTATTTAAGAAAAAACGCCTTTTAAAACTTTTGTTTTAAAAACTGTCAATTGCAATTATAAAATTAAAGGACGGAACTTTTTAAAAAAGTATTTTTTATTCCTATTTAAAAATTCTAATTTTACCCAATCTTACCTTAGACATTGTTGTGGAAAAAGTTCTACTGATGCAGGCATAAGGTCACTAAATTTCACTCTTCCTTATCAGCAGCATGATAACCTAACCGACATTATTCTTCCGATCTACAGGATATACGTATACACAGAATTCAACATGTTATGCCTAAGGCTGCACATGCTTAACTGCTGCTGCACTTCAAGCAATAGATATTTAACTCCTTACTAAATACTAAAGCTCTAGTGATATCAGTTAACGACTGTTAAAAAAAAAATAAACAATAGCCCAAGTGTTGAGATTAACAGCCAATATTCACTATATTCTTCTTTTGTCAAAAAATAACACTTAACGAAACAAGGACTTGCTACTCAAAATCATTGAGGAGAATGCATAAACAATAGAAAACAAATATCAGCAAACAAAGAAGACACAAATAAAAAATAATACAGAAGCTTAGGAAAAAGAAAGAAGAATTAGAACACAACTACTAAAACAAAACTAGTTAAGCTTCACTTAAGGTGCCAAACT
Source organism: Nowickia ferox (assembly GCA_936439885.1). Taxonomy (NCBI): domain Eukaryota; kingdom Metazoa; phylum Arthropoda; class Insecta; order Diptera; family Tachinidae; genus Nowickia; species Nowickia ferox. The sequence goes on from OW387026.1 coordinate 8,312,816, forward strand.
AAAAAGTGTTAATTTTTTCGAAAAGCAATAAAGAGTTCACTTATCTGATAAGAAAAGCAAAATTCAATGAAGGCTTTCAACAAATTAAACAAAATTTTCACATAAAACTGTAAAGACAAATTAGGATTTCGCATGTATTTACAATATTATTATTAATTAAATATTTTTCTCGCTACTTAAGTTGAAGCATTTATTCGCAAATTTTCCTTGAAAAAAAATCCTAATCAGTTCTTAGAAAAATCACATGTTTTCATGTCTACTACACTAGAAAAACAAAAATTAAGTAAAACGCAAAAAAAAACAAGATAACCTTTTAAAAAGAAACGTTGATTAAGAATTCAATTTTTGGCGACATGAATGGCATGACACGAACTCAATTGACTTTTGGTGCTTTAACAGATTATTTTTTCATTTCAACAAAGAAAACAAGATAAAAAAAAGAGGCAAAAGCGAAGAAAACAAAAAAAAATCAACTAAGAAGACATCATCATCGTCATCACGAGAGTGTATGAGGAATTAACTACCGACACTTGAATGCAGCTGTACATACACTCTCATGCAGAAACATATAAGTAAAAGCCTTGCAGTATGCTCTAACTAAAAGTGTATGAAGAGGTTGGTGCCTGCACTAACCAAAGACACACACACACACATGCACATGATTAAATATGAACGAACTATTTCTTATACCATATGAAGCACAGTGGTGCCTCTTGGGAACATTTTAGATTTTGATTTTTAAATTAAAAAAAATTTCACAAAAAAAACAAAATAAATAGTTTATTTTAAATTAATTAATAGAGGAGGGGGCCTTTATTCTACAAAAAAAAAACAATTAAAAAATTAACTTAAAAAATTTACTGAAGAGAAGTCCAAGCTCTTGTTTAATTAATTTCAATTAAAATTACATGAACTTAAATGAATTAAAAGACCAAATTCGCTTTTACAACTTGAATAATAACTTAAGTAAGTTGTCAGCAGGATTAGGATTACCATGATAAGTCATCTCATAAACGATTTTCTATTCAATAATGTACAACGTTTTGGTAATTTTTTATAATTTTTTTAAATTTTTTTAAATTCTTAGTTTTAGATAATTTTTTATTATTTTATCAAAGTTTTTGGTAATTTTTTCGTAATTTTTCCACTTGCTTTATCGTCAAAAATAAACCGTTAAAATGAAAAAGCGCCAAAACAAAAAAATAACTGAAATAAATAGAAAAATGCCGAAAGTAATCACCAAAGCACAGAAAAGCCCCAAAGCTAGAGAAATCTTTTAAACTAAAATTATTCCAAAAATTGAGAAAATAGATGAAATTAAGAAATTGAATTGCAAAACTAAAAAACGGCAATCACCGACAAGTCTCATTGCTAAGCTGATTAGTTTGTTAGGAGAGAGAGAGAGAGAGCAACTAGGGGAAAAGAAACGTTTCTGTTTCCCTCGTCTCTCTGCCCCTCCAGCTAATCAGTTTAGCAATAAGGCTTGCATAGTGTAAACTAGGACTTACTGAAATTATTTTTACTCACTACGCATTGATAGCGGAAATAAACAATAGCAAATTTCCATTCATGGGGAAGGAAAATTTCGTGGGAACAAAAATTTCACATTTTATTCACGGTAGGGGTGAATTTATTTAGCACAAATGCGAAATTGGTATGATGAATTACGTATTTGGATTGTGCCTCGCTATTGCACTCGAATCAATTATTTCGTAGACACTGTGGACAGTAATGAAAACTTATTTAGTTCTTACCCAGCAAATATATCCGTCTACCTGGAAGCAGGTTGGTGAGGGAGAGAGAGCACAACTGTCACTTACCAACTTGCTTCAATATCACATGATTTTTGTGCGTGATGTCTCACTTGGTAGCAGAAAGAAGCCCATACTTCACGCCTTTTTCATATGTATATAATTAAAAAATTACTTTTTAGATCAGAATTTTATATCTACTCTTTGATTAATTTCCAATACTTTATTTTGTTTTTATATTTATGATATATTAAATATAATATCAAATCAAATACTTTTTGCTCGCGCGTTGAATCATGTGTCAATCGCAGGATCTCTGCAACACTACCCACTGACCTACCGAAGCATATATTTATTTTCGTACACAATTCAATTAAAAAATGAAAAATAAAAATTCCAAATAACAATTTCATTCGCATCCAAATTTGTATCCAGGTGAGCGAGAGAGGATGCACTATAAGAAACTTTGAGAATTTGAGTATAAATAAACAGCCGACCAACTTTGTAGTGTTTGTGTTAAATTTCGTCATTCGCTTTCGTTATTGCATCCTCGTAAGGCAGAAGGGATGCATTGTGTGCTTTTCCACGCTTCCGAAGCGCTTCTTTTTGTCTTAGTGTTTAGTTGTACCAAATTTATTTTTGCCAAAAGCGTTTAAAGTGAGCCACAGTGCAACAGCCAAGTATTTCTATTCACAAAAGCTGTATTAAAAAAAAAAGCGATGATTTGCTAGTGATATAGTGTTTGTAAGTATATTAGTAAATCCTAAAACATGCAAGTACTCGTATCTATATGTATAAGCATTTGTGGGCGAGTAGTATTTGTTGCAGCAGTAACACACAAAAAGAACAGAAGCATGAATGAAACGTTAATACTTAACGAGTGTAAAGATATCTCTCTTACAGTGATTTATTGGCATAAAATCAGTAAATCTTTAAACTTTTTCTTTATTAAATATATCTATATTCGTAAGCATACATATTCTTATATGTGTACGCTTATATTTAAGTGTAGCCTGATTCGAACATTTCAATAAACATTTAATAATACTACTTTTTTTCTTCATTCCTCTTTCCATATTTTTTTTTGGGAATTGAGAAATTTCTAAACGAATTTTTAAGTAAACTTGAATTTTTATTTATTTCTTTTCTTCTAATGCTCTACCTTATTTTCCCCCCATGTACTTGGCGTGTGTCTTTATGATGACGATCATCATAAGAATTTGATTTGTAAGATTGTGTGAGGGTAATTGTTCATTTGAATTTTCAAATGTACATATATTTTGGTTGCATTTGTTATACGTATTTGAACTGTAGTTTAAAGCAAATAACACGTTTGGCTTGGCAGATTAAAACTACACCAATAGCAACTACAACGTTAACGACAGTGACACATCGACATATAGAGTTGAAAAAGAATATGCAAAAAAAAATAAAATAAAATGGAATATGAAAGCAAAATAAGTAGAACTGCAAATGACACTAGTTCCAGTTCAAATTTAAACCAGAGTTGCCATAACACTTAAAAATAGCTATTGCAAATGGAAGTTGTGTGATTAAATTAATAAAGTCGTACTTATAAAAAAAGAAATTGCCTGCAACTTCCCACTAAGCTACAGATGTAGGTAAAATTTTCGTCATTTCGATTTGACGAAGGCAAAATAGCACTTATTAGGCTTTTATAAATACGGGGGTTTTTAGTCCCAATAGAACTTAAAATTGTGTAAGCTAACACAAAGATTTTTTTTTACTCTAAAGATTAATAACATTTTAAAATTATTGCAGGCTTACGGCCACTGCGACTACGGCTGTCTGTCATGAATAACACGATCAATATTGGCCTCCAAGGCGTATAGGCCAATATCTTCGTGAAAAATATTTCACTTAATGGACTCACAAAGAATCCAATCCGGCTACTGATGATGAACCGATAAATGTGAATTCCCTTCCATCATCATGTTGCATCATTCAGAGAGTATGCGGTATGAAATTTAGCCACAATTCATCGGATGGCCTGCTCAGATGTTCAATTATACAGGGTGGGTGCAAAATGGCAAGGAAGGGGTTTGAATTCCTTATAACTTTTTTATTATAATTATAGCTTTGCTGTTTATCTCACGATACAGGAGCTAGGACATGATTTTCGTAACATAAATAATCGACATTATTTTTGTTTCGATTTTTTGTACTCCATAAAACCATAACAACAAGAGTAATGTTATACCTACTGCTTGTTAAGAAATGTACAACCACACAAACACATAAGCCGATGCAGACAAAATACATAAACAACAATAAGTATACTTGCTTCTACATAAACGTTCTTTTGTCAACATAAATACACACAAACCAACAAAAACATGGACTGAAGACGAGATGGAAGGCTCGTATTGAGAAATTTTGAGTATAAGGAGATTATCCGGATGTTACTAACATTATTCTGAAAGCCTGATGTTGAGTTTAAAAAGTACTAAATATGCAACCACCAAACAATTCATTGTTGTACAACCACTCAGTTAAAGTCAGCAAACCCAGTATTGCATGAAGAACAGCAGAGTAAGTCTTGTGTAAATGGCATCGTGGTATCCGGTTGAGAATTATTTAACATTGTGTGATGTGATTTGAAGCTCCGAATATTAGTATTTAGTAAAGAAAGTATTCTTGTTTGGTAATAATTTTTCACTGACTATTTATTTGATTTCAAATCTACGAACTTACAAAAGCAACGTTTTTAAAAAAAACCGAACAATATGCATTTAAGGTAAAGTGACTTCTATTGCTTGATAAAAAAAAATATTTTGAAATATTTTTTTTTTATTTAAGAGAATTTCAATTTTCTTTTCTCAAAATCAAAATCGCCAAGCTGTTTAGCGACACATGTTCTAGCAAGGTTTGAAAGAAAAATGTTACTACCACTTTGGCAACACTTTTCTGAAAAAATAGCTTAGACTATTCTATTTAACTCTATAAAGTTCATAAATAAGTTTCGCCCAACTCCATTCTGCCATTTTGTATTCAAAATTTGCTTCCCTATTATGCCCACACCCCTAAAAGTATGTTAACGTTTTAATGCACTGCAGCACCGAAAAACTGGCAGGAAGGTGGAAATGAAAAAAAAGAATGAATATAACCAAAAATGCACTTTGAATTCGAACGTTATTGACATAGAAATGGTTAGCAAAAATTTGCCAAAATGAAAAAAAAAATAAAAGAACATAATAATACTTCAAGTAAAAAATAAATCTAAGATTTCAGTTTACCTTTTTGGGTTGTTTAAGTTTTTTATTTTTTAACAAGTTTTGACTGCTTGCTCTACTTTAAACTAAAAGGGAAAATAAAAATTGTGTGTGTGTGTCTGCATGAAATTGAAAACTACAGATTGTAAAACTGATTTTTAAATATTATCTACAATTTCTTTTCATAGAGAGTCTACAGTTTTGGTTTGTTGAATATGAAGTCAGCAAATTTTTCTGCTGTGTTATATATTCGCTGCTATTGTTTTTTAAGCATCTTATCAATATTGAAAAATGAAATTTTTCGCTATCTATAACCAAGTAGCAGACATTAAGGAAATAAATATTTTTATTCCCTTTTTCTACATCTCAAAAATATTTAAAGGAGACAGGCAAAGACAGCGATTATTTAATGGAAAAAAATATATAGAAACTCTTACTTAAAAAAATATCTTATAAATATAAATTTTTGAGCAATTGAAGCATATTTGCGTTAAAAATGGGCCTAATTACGAGCGTCGTATTTCGACTACGACTACGACGATTTTGTACTAGATTAAAGAAAAACTGTTGCAATATTCTGTAGTCTAGTACAAAATCGTCTTAATCGAAGTCGTAAGACACTCGCAATAAGGCACAATTTGTTTTTAGCTGTTTCAAGCATTTATAATTTGATATAAAAATATATGAGTAAACTTTTGGAAAATAATTCACTCAGAATTTTGGAAGTCTCTATCAGAAAATAACACTGAGTACTCAAAAAAAATTACTGTAGTAAATAGTCTTAATTTTAGTAACGGCATAGAATTATAACTGCAGCGCCAAAAATTCGTAAGCTCACACATTTTCTCTCAAGCATTTATGACTATAGCTGATTTTAGCATGAAAGAGCATCTCTATTTTGTTTATACGGAAAATAAAATACGCTATAACTATAAATAAAAAGGAACACGCGTATCAAGCGTATTGACACTCTGTCATACTTATAGTCGGAGTATGCTTATACTCAGAGTATGGATATTTAGTCGGACAAAAATAATATACGCAGTATAATCGGAATATTTATTCATTATTCGCCACTGTATAGTAAAATGTGATTTGGCTGTTTGAAAACATGCTTTATGTGTATGTTAACAAAAATAGCCCTGCAAATACGCATGTGTAGCCAGTCAGAGTATTTTAAGCTTTTTTAAAACATTTTTTAACTGAAGTCTACGGACAAGTTTCCTAAGCAGCAAAGAAATGCATACAGACATTGCTTAAGCAACCAAAAACTTAAGTTCTTCATAATATAATCACAATATGCTGCTCTTAAGTTATGGCCGGAATAATCTTTAGTTTTCCTTTAGAATCTGTCAACTTTATCGTACCGCTAACACCGCAAAATGTGTAGATTTTAAGGTTCCGTACGATGTTGCTCGTCTGTCTACCTGTCACAGGCTCTTTTCTCGATAACCGTAAGAGCTACGGACCTGAAATTTTCAGAGAATATGTAAAACCTCGGCCGCTACAGAACAAATATATAAAGACACTTGAAATTTTGAAAGTTAGTAGAATTATTATGCAGACTAGACCAATTAACACTTAAATTTAAAAAATCAAAACTCCTTTCATTCATTAAATCCAAGTTAATGAAATTTTGACAACTTTTCTGTATCTTTGAAACCGTAAGGCGCAAAAACTCTTGAAAAAATTTAAAAAATCGCAAAAAACCGAAAAAACTCGCCAAAACAAAAAAAGTCGCCTAAACAAACAAAACCGTCAAATCTAAAAAAATCTCTAAAACTAAAATAAATTGCCAAAAACCGAAAAAATCGCCCAACACAAAAAAAGCGCCAAAACAAAAAAAAACCAAAACCGAAATAATCCCAAAAGTGGAAAAAACGAGAGGGCAAAAACTTGAAATTTTCAAAAACGCTGAAATTAAAAAATTTCAAAATTAAAAAATCACCATGACGAAAAACTAAAAAAATCGCTAAATCGAAAAAAAAAATCTCTTTAAGTAAAATAAATCGCCAAGACCAAAAACTCCAAAAACCCAAATAATTCCAAAAATGGAAAAAAGCGATAATAAATGGCAAAATATTGAAATTTTGAAAAACGCTAAAACTAAAAAATTTCGAAATTAAAAAAATCGCCAAAAACCAAAAAATCGCCGAAACGAAAAAAAGCGCCACAACTAAAAAAATCTCTAAAACTAAATAAATTGCCAAAAACCGACATCGCCATTACAAAAAAACGCCAAAACAAAAAAAAAAGCGCCAATAACCGAAAAAATCCCAAAAACGGAAAAAGCGAAAAATCCAAATTTAAAAAATCACCAAAAACAGACAAAGTTGATTTAAAATATTAAAAAAAAAATGTCTACATCAGGTAGGATATTCGTTTATATAAACTAAAGTTCGTATTGTATTACATATGTAGTATGTAATGTTCGCACGGAACCCTTCGTGTGCGAGTCAAAGTCACACTTTACAAAATTTATTTTAACTATGTCCTTGAATATACAAATTTAGTGTATTAAATAAGACACTTGAAATTGATCGAGCTCCTATTTCTGAAATTTCATAGACGGCCTTCTTTCTGTACAATCTAAAAATAGACTTTAAATTCACACACTCACAAAACAACCAACACAATTTCAGGTTTATGGGCGATTAAAGCCAGTTAAAGAAACAGCCAAATCAAATACATTGTAAAATAAATACAGTTGCCATTTTTTTTAAAACGATAAACAAGGCCACATGTTCTTTTTTTATAATTTCTAATCAAATAAAGACAGTTCACGAGAAAATTTATAAAAATCAAAAAAGAAGAAAATTGGAAATTTTTATTAATGAAACAGTAAAAAAATAACCTCTTCAAAACTGGACTCAAACAGTTGCCCGAAAAAAAATTTAGCACAAGAAAAATTTTTCTTATATAGAACGGCTTTTGCACATGCGAAGTTAACTTTGTGTTTGTTGAAGAGAAGGGAGGAGAGCTCAATTCTATTTTTCTTTCTCTCAAAGGGAAAAGAGCTGCCATTCCCGTTTTTTTTCTCTCCTACAAACTTAAGACTTTGACTCCTTTCAGACACGTAAAGTTTAATTTGCAAAGTCTTCATTAAAATGGGAGAGACAGAAAGAGAAAGTATTCCTTCCTCTGTCTTTCTGCCAACTGAATGAAGACTTTGCAAATTAAATTTTGCGTGTGGAAAGGCTCTCTAGTTTTATGTTGTTCTTATCAAAAGAGAGAGAGGGAAAAGGTGAGAGAGAGAGAAAGATACAGAACGGTAACAAGAGATAAAGAGAGAAAAGTAGAGTCCTTCAGTAACATCGTTTAATTCTTGATAAAACATGAAGTCTTTCGTGCCTTTACTTTACTTTAATTTTTTCCTCAAAAAACTAAGAACATTTGTTTGCTGCCACAAACTACAATAAATAGAATCTTAAAAAAACATCTAGGTCAATCTAAAATCTTAAACGGAAAAACAAACGTAAGTAAACTATAAGCAGCAAAAGGAAAGGAAAGCAAAGAGAAAGAAAGCTTAAACTTTTACACTATTGACAATTGGTACAAATAAAAATATATGCCGTCCAGATCCAACACGGTTCTCTGCAATATTTTTACTATTTTTATTGCAAGAATTTATTTATTTTGTTTTTCTTCGTTTCATTTTTTTTTAAGTTTTTATTTATTTTTCATTTCTGTGTAAATTTGTATCAGTTTTAAATTAAGGAATTGAATAAAAAATGAACTTCGAGTTCTTAATGGCTGACAACACACACACACACCGACATACATGCATACAAATAGTAAAAAGGAAGGATATAAAGGATATAAAAAACAGCAACAAATTGATGCCATTGAATTTTTGTGGTGAAAGTTTAATTTGCCACACATTTCGGTTATTTTTTTTTGTTGTTGTTGAAATGTTGCAATTGCAGCATAAAAGCGAAATTTGTCTTTTGATTGTTGTTTTAAAGATTTTAGGGCGAAATAAGTGATTTTTTTTTTTTTTTTTGATATGTATATTCAAAGGCAAATGAAATCGTCAGCAAAGAAGTTGGACTTAGTTTTGAAACTTGCAAGGCTGGAGTTTTTTAACGAGGTCGTAGAACATTTTCTTTTTAATATAATAAAATAAGAAAATTGGGTTTTTTCGAAAGATTGTACACACACAAAAAAATAATACGATTAATTTTGTAATATCAATTAAAATATTTGTAATATCAATTAAAAAATTAATTAAACTTTCACCTACAAACAATTTGAAAATATCAATTAAGGTTTTCCACTCAAATTAATTATATATTATCATTTGTAAAATTATGGAATTAATGCGCAGAAAGTAAGAAAAGAATGTGCTTTTGAGTTCCCTGCAATTCCCCAAAAAAAAAATCAAAAAGTATTTTTGCTGTATTCTTTATGTATTTTTCGCAATACTTAAAAAAATATTTAGTCTTAAGGTGTTATAATAAATTTTTTAGTTGCTGTTATGTAATTTGAGAAAAAAAAGGCTTCAAATTTGAAATTTATAACAAAAATATATCTATTTCGAAACGATCTGGTTGCTTCAATAACGAATATTTTTAACCAAAATTTTTTTTTAATATTTTTTATAGTATTATCTTTTGAATAAGTAAAAATATGGGGTTGGTTTTTGGGCAAAACTTTTTTATAATAGCAAAATAATTAAGCACTTTTTCTGCAAAAAAACTTTTCTCAAAATTTTGATTTTAATTGCGTATAACTTTTTATTTAATTGTGGTTTTGATGCCAATTTTTTTATAAATGTTAAAAATTTCATTTTTAGTTCATATTAAAAACTCCTTTTCCAAATCAAACAAGATTTGAATTATCCATTAGCACCGTACAGTGGTTGGTAAAAAAGCCAAAATTGTAATTTTTTCTCGAATATTTCTTAAACTGTAAGAGAAAACCCTTAAATGTAGCAGACTTTTTTTAGCTCTTGTATAAAAAAAAATCCATTTGCAAAACATCAAAAACATCAGCTTGGCAACGGTTTTAATTTTTCATTAACCCAAGTTTGACCACTTTGGGGCTTTGTGGCTCCGCCCCCTTTTAAGATATAAAGTTCAAATTGCAGACTTAAACTTTGTGACACCTCCTCAAATGCTTAATGAAATTTCATATCAAGTGTATGGCCGTTTTAGAAACTGCAGAATTTAATTTTTATTTTTTAACAAACCCCTCACTGTGTATCGGGTACTTTAGGCCCCACCAGGTACCGGAAGGCACCGTCGGATCGAGCTAAAATATTAAGACCTCGTTTATGACAGCAAACCTCATATTTCAGATAATGCAAAAATATATCAAATATATGAAATACCGAAGTATATTTATTTGACATAAAGTCTTTATTTATTTAATTTGAAAATTTTGGTTGTTTTTATGGTTAAGCGATTTCGTTCCCGCTTTTTGGAACTCATCAGTAGACTTCAACCCAAAACATTTTTGATTTTAGCTAACAAACTTCGTATGTTTATAGTAAGACTCTTAATACTATATTGAGAATCACAATATACAAATATAATAAGTTTGAAAGTCTCAAACAAAAATCTTTACAAAACAAGCATCTTTATTCGATTGTGCATCTATTTGATTTTCCACCACCTTTTTACAATTAGCTGCCACATTGGGCAACAATAAGAGTATTAAAAGGCAAAAAGAAAAATAAAACATTTATTTTCATACATGAAATACCGAAGTATGTTTATTTGACATAAAGTCTTTATTTATTTAATTTGAAAATTTTGCTTGTTTTTAGGGTTAAGCGATTGTCTATATGCATTTCGTTCCCCGCGATCAGATACACAATATTGCACAGAATTGCCTCCAGTTCTTTGCAATATTGTGTATCTGATCACGGCATTCGTAATTTAAAAATATTTCAATAGAGTTTATATGGAAATATTTCTAAATTACGAGTCGTATCAAATGCCCTAATTTGCCCCCTGCTTTAATATTTTACGTCCTTTATAACATTTCTTAGTTTCAGAAAATTCTAAATCAGTTTCTAGCATTTTTATCTTAAATGAATATAAATGATTGTATAAAATTTTATTACTGCTTTATAACTCCTTCTATATGTGCAACGCCGCGAGCACAGTATTTCAATTAGATTAAAAAATAATTAGGCTTGTCCAAAAGTTTTTGCAAATATTTATTTCGCTTTAAAAATGTGAAGAAGGTTCATAATAAATGAATTTTCTTGGCATTTATTATTATTATTGCTAAAAAATTAAGTTTAAGGTTGATATTTTTTCCAGCAAAAAATTGTTATTGCCTTTTAAATGTTTTCTCTTGATATATATATATAAGATTTTGCTTTACTTTAATTTTTATTGCTGTTTTCTTTTCATCACATTTAAGCCCTTTTAAAAAAAATACTCGCTCGTATGGTCTAATTTTTGCTTTAAATTAATTTTTAACAAAATATTATTCTTTCTTCTTTTTAAATAGACCTCAGCAAAATGAAATTTTAAATTAACTTTTTTATTGACTTAATGCTTTAGCAATCATCACAACACACTATTATGAAATCCCTTAACCCTTAATTAAAATTTGTAACTTATTAAAAAAATATGCATATAAAAGTAGAAATGCATTATTTTGCCTCAACAAATACGAAGAAAAACATTTTCTTTTTAATTTGTTGAATATGAAAGAAATTAAACTTGTATTTTTCTTTCCAATGCTGGTGTTTCTTCTTTGTTATTATTTTTTATTTTTTATTTTAAAGCAATTTGTTAACATGCTCGCTCACATGAACCTACAAGTCTGTGGAAAAAAAAATTCTCATTCATACACATTTTTCATAATCCAGGCTGTGTTGCATTACAAACTCTTGCAATAGCAACAACTTTAAGTCTACAATTGGCAATATGCCCAATTTTCTTAATGTTGCAACAATTGCTGCCGCTGCTGCAGGGGTGAAATGAAAACAGAAAAGTAGAGTTTGTTTGTTACTTTTTTTTCTTTTTAACAATGTACTAAGATTCGTTTCCTTTTTTTTTAAGTTCTTTGCTATTCTTGCAATATAAATTTTGGCATGTGCCTACCAACACTTTTACTCACTTGGTAATGCTTAAGTAAATAAAGTTCTTGAAAGATTTTCGTTAACATTTATTTGGTTAAAAATATGTAAAATTTATATCTTTTCTTTTTTCGATTTCCAGTGCTGTTTATGTATTTGTTTTTTTTTAAGTTAAGTGGAATCTTTACAAAAATTGTTGAATAGCAATCGCCTTTCTCTTTAATTCCTGTTGAATTCAAATCAATTGCCACAGTCAGGATTCAAACATAAAAATATCTTGCAACTTAATCTATGCAATTATTTGTTTCAGACTCAAATTCAGTAATCTTAAATTATTTTCAACAAATATGAGATACATAGACATGAAATATGAGTAGACTTGGTTGCTGATGAAATGCGTGGCTGCACAGAAAAATTAAATTAATTAAAAGATTAAATTATTTTTTCTCTTCTTTAGAAAATCACATTAATATTAATAAAAATATTTCATTCAATAAGAATTGAAAAGAATTGAAGAAAAAATATAAAATTGTTCAGTGTTTAAAAAACTTAAGTCGAAGTAGTAAAGGTCGTAAAATTTTTACTGTTCGCTGCTTTGGCTTTTTCCAACTGTTTAAAATTAACCAAAGTTTTTGCTTGTGCTTGTGAAAATCAGCAACAGTCGCAGTCGAAGCAGAAGCAGAAGCAGAAGCAGCAAACGATGTATGACAAATTGCGCAGTACTTTCAGCAGTCGACGATTTGAAAAGTTTTAATTTGATTTGCTTTTGCTTTTGGGCAGAAGCAGTCTATATGATTTTGGAAGTCGCAAACAGTCACAGTCGAAGAAGCAAAAGCTCTTGCTTTTAGAAGCTTTCCGCAGGTTCAGTCAACTATTTTGTGGTGTTTGTCATGTTTCTGTTATTGTTTTTGCACATCAGATTAGAGGCAAAAACAAAAAACCACTTTACTGCGATTGCTTAAAACTTCTAAAAGCAAGAGTTTTTGCTTCTTCGACTGTGGCTGTTTGCGACTTCCAAAATCATATAGACTGCTTCTGCTTAAAAGCAAAAGCAAATGAAATTACAACTTTTCAAATCGTCGACTGCTGAAAGTACTGCGCAATTTGTCATATGTAAATCGTTTTGTGATTTTACTTTGACTGAAACTGTTGTATTTTCCAAAAGCGAAAGCAGAAGCAAAATCAAATAAAATGAAAATCGTTACAGTTTTTTAAACGCTGAGATTTTCATTTCTTTCTTTTTATTTAACGCTTATATGCATATACAATATATATTTTGGCGCTAACAGTGCGCCTTTTTATATGTTTCATTTTTTGATATTCAAGTTTTGATTTTGTATGAGAGAGAAAGAAAGTGTATTACTAAGAAAACTAATGCAGGGATGGAAAACTTGATACAATTGTAATAAACAGAATTAAGAAGGAAACTTGTGATTTTTATTAGATTATCTTATTGATTTTTTTCAAAAAGGTTTTCTTCTTGTTTTTATTAGGCGACACAACAAAAAATAGAAAATATTTTTTGTTTTATTTTCATTTAAATTCTATGCCATTAATTTAAAAGTTTAAAATTTGCAGCCTTGGAAACAACTTTTTGAATTTGCTGATTTTCAATATCAATTTTTCTCTTTCTAAAATATGTTTAACTTATAAAGGAAAAATATTGTTTTAGTTAGTTTCTCTTACGAAAAAAGTTTAAAGATTCCAAACCTATGGATGTGTTTCTATTTTATTTTTTGAGCTCCATACACCAAAAGTGAAACAGAACTCTATTGCTTTCGCTACGATGCAAAGCATCATCTTAAGTTTGTAGCGAATATTAAGTTTATTGCACAAAATTGTTATCACAACCCTTTCGCAGCTACAAGAGTAAAATGGAAAAAATTTTATACAAAATTAAACTCATTCCAAATAGCAGAAGAATGTAACGCTAAGTCCGTTGAAGAGAAATTCCAAGTTTTAGTTAGAAAATTGAGCGAATTACAAAATGTCAAGGAGAAGGTTTAAAGAGTTTAAAAATAATTCTAAATATATTGGCACTCAGCACAAACAAAAAGGGACCGATTTTGAAACATACCTGCCACATGGCTGAAAGGAACAGTACCGAAACCTGTATTTGGCACTTTGTCTTCAGAATGACTACAAAAGCCGTTCGTTGAATCGGCACTCGGTCAAGCCAGAGAAAAAATTTAATTAGCAAAAAATCAATTTCAATTTTCCCGCCCTTGAACAGTCTTTTTGCTTACGCTAATTTTCAATGCCAATCTATTTATGGAGCAATACTCACACATCAATCAGTTCAGTCAGACTGGAATCCCTCGATCTTTTGGAAGCTTCGGAAATCAAATTTCAAGTATAGACAGAAGGACAGAGTTACATCGCCTATGTAATAAGGATCGAAATATATACATTAGTTTGTGGAAATTGCACATGGAATGGCAAACCTTTATAAAGTTCAATACAAAAAAATGTTTTTGCATTAAAAAACTTTAAACCAAAATGCTTAAAATAAGCTGAAAAACTTCATATTTTTATAATAAAACTCTTAACATATTATTGAGAAGCACAATATACTAACATAATAACTTTAAAAGCCTCAAACAAAAATCTTTTCATAACAAGTACAACAAGTACCCGATTTTGTATCTATTTTATAAGGCGAAAATAAATGGAAAATATTAATTTTCATAAGAGCAATGCCGAAGTATATTTATTTGACATTCAGTATTTAATGTATTGGGAAATGTGGTGATAACGTTCAATACACAATAAAATTCCGCGTGAAATTTCTCCTTTTCCAATTAGAATTTTTTATTTTCCCTATTACTTGCTTTTAGTTGGAATTGTTCCCCGGGAAGAATTTCACGCGGAATTTTATTCATAATTGCCTTGATTTTTTCCTATAACATAAAAGTTCGAAGTTAAAGAGAAAATAAACAATATACTCGTATGTATTTAAGATCCACATAATAAGCACTTTATTTTGCCAGTCAAACCTAAGGATGCGAGTATTTTGGGGTAATTCTTAATATAATTTTAAAATAAATTATTTTTTATACATTTGCTCTATAGTTTTAGCATATTTCTTTTCCACAACATTTCTCTTTATTTTCAAAGTGGGCCCTGTAAAAAATAAGCAATACTTTAGAAAATACTCAATTAGAATTTCTCAAGCTGCAACTTACCTAATTCGCCGGTGGGCAAAGAAAAATCATGCGGTAAAACTGAGAAATATTGAATTTTTTGGGCATTCGAAATGGCCTGGGCATTGTAACGCTTTATGCCTTCTTCCAAAGCCTGCAATGCCTTTGCATCACAATTAATATCCACAGTAGTGGGATCAAAATTTTTCACACTCGCAGGCAAAGAAATATTAAGTAAATCTGTTATGTGGGTATAATGAAGGTCTAACGAATGCAGCCATTGTACAGCATCTGGTCTTAAGGTATTCAACGGCAGACCACTGTCTGCATCAAAATCAGTCTAGATGTATAGAGAAAAATTTAATAAATAAATGAATTTGTTTAAGTTGAAATTGGTTTACCTTAAATGTTAGCAGGACGGTGAGATATTTTCTATGATCTCCCACAACCATGGCATTGCTGATGCAAGGCAACTCTTTCTTTATTAACGCTTCTATATGCGTGGGCGGTATGTTTTCACCTCCAGCTGTAATAATTATTTCTTTTTTGCGACCGCTGACGTAAACATTTCCTTGGTCATCCAAATAGCCCATATCACCAGTTCTTACAAAGCCATCTTCTGTTAAAATTTCCAAAGTTTTCTCTTTCTCTTTTAAATAGCCCATAAAATTACCCCGACCTCCGACCAAAATCTGTTAAAAAAATTAAGCTTAAATTTTAATTATTTTGCATTTTCATTGTCTTACCTCTCCCTCTCCATTTTCGTTGGGTGAGTCAATTTTAATTTCTACACCTTCATTAGCTTTACCCACTGTTTTCAAGTTTGGATTAGCAAAATTATAAGCAATGCCCCCGCTACACTCTGACATGCCATAAACATCTATCAGTGGCATATCTAAGCCCAAGAAGAATTTCTTTACTTCTTCTGTTACTGGTGCTCCGCCTATGCAACATCCTCTCAGGTAATCCAAACCCATGGCCACTTTAATTCTATAAACTATTTTTGAGGCCAACCAATATTTCAATGATGAAGGCGTTCTATTTGCCATTTTATCCAAATAATAATTTTCCATGAGACTGCGAGCCGTATTAATTAGCAATTTGGTTAATGCTGAAGAGTTTGCTTCGATCTGTTCAAACTTTTCTTGTATTTTCTCATACACACGTGGCACTCCGAACAATGTATTGGCTTTCGATTGAACACAAGTGTCTAACAAGGAACCTTTGAGAGCATTACGATCGGCAAAGTAAAGCAGACCGCCGACCCTAAGACTCATAAAAAAATCAAATAATTGCGCGGCAATATGGCTTAAAGGCAAATAGCTGATAGAAATTTCGCTGGAGCCCTGCAGTAAGGGCAGAAACTTTTTAATGACGTGCGAGCCAGAGAGTATACTGTCATGGGAGACCATGACACCCTTGGGCATGCCGACCGTACCGGACTGGAATGAAAAAAGGATAAATAAAATCAAAACTTTAAATGTGGTTTGCTGGCCATTAAAGCTAAAACCATTTTTATTCAAACCATTTTATAAAATAGGGGAATTTTTTAGGGTTTCGGAAGCAAAAAAAAAAATGCCAACAAACTAAAAAAAATCATCAAGGATATACGTACCTGCCATATATCCTTAATGTACGATATAGAATTTGGACTAAAACTACCTACGAAGTGCAATTAGACTATCTGACGACTTTAAATACATTCCAATTAAGGACTTCGCCATCTCTACTACATCCTTAATTTTTATAAGATTTAATTTCAACCACAAAGACAAACAAAAAGCGAAATAAATTAAGTAACAACTTGACGAATGACGCTAAGAAGCTTCCTGGTAAATTTGTTTTCAGTCGGCGCAAGGACATGCCTGCTGCTCATATATCCTTTTTTAGGCAAATTTTTTTTATAGCAAATTACGATAAAATTATAATAAGGGTTACATAGCAAGGCTTTTTGCAAGCTTTGGCGTTGGTCTGAGAACGGATCCAACTACCTTCCAATACTCTTAATCAAAAAATAATAATTTTGATTATTTCTATAATCAGAATACTGTCCAATACTTGCATAAATATGTAATTATTCATAGATATATCCTTATTATTATATAATGAAGCGCTTTATGAAATTACATTTGAAACTATTCAAGGATATACGTACCTGCCATATATCCTTAATGTAAGAAATATAATTTTGCCAAAAACTGCATTAAAAGTGCTTTAAGAACTTGGGAAAGATACAGCTAAGCTCTTTGGGGAATGTAAATATATTTCAATTAAGGACGTAGCCATCTCTAATACATCCATTATTTTGTAAAATTTAATTTCAACCACAATAATAAGCGCAAAGCAAAATAAATTAAGCAACAATTTGATGAATTATGCTTAGAAGCTTCCTGGTAAATTTGGCTTCAGTCGGCGCAAGGACATGCCTACCAGCCATATATCCTTTTTTTAAAAATCCTTTCTTTATGGGAAATTGAATTTCATTAAAA
This sequence comes from Nowickia ferox, assembly GCA_936439885.1. Taxonomy (NCBI): domain Eukaryota; kingdom Metazoa; phylum Arthropoda; class Insecta; order Diptera; family Tachinidae; genus Nowickia; species Nowickia ferox. The sequence goes on from OW387026.1 coordinate 8,330,471, forward strand.
TTTAATGGATCAGTGAATTATTCTAACAGGCAGATTTTGTAAAAAAAAATCATTTATAAATGTTTCATCCACATTTCAAAAGGAAAAAATCGGTTGAATTTACAAAATCTACCCTTAAATTATTTGAATTGCTGTTATATTCAATTAAAAGTAATTGCCTTCAGAAAACGTTTCCTTCAGCCTTTATTTAATTGCGTACGAAATGTGTCCTAAGCCAGGATGATCTTCAACAAGGTAATAATCAAAATATTGAGTCATTTAACTTATAAATGAATTTATCACACGGAGAAAGCCAAGACACTATAATCATAGCAAAACTAACTAAGTAACCAAAAAAAAATTTGTACAGGACAACCAAACGACACAAACATAATTCAGTTAATTTTAGCACTTTGCAATTCCCGCAAGTTAAGCCACAACAACCTCATGCCATCCTCAAAACAACAGAAGAGAAAAGAGTATTTTCTAATCAAGCAATAAAGCAAACTTTCTATCGCCGCAAACATACACTTACCGTAAATATCAAAAGAGCACATTCATTAGCCGCCACATCACGTTCACGCTTCACCAATTCTTCACTTAATGTTGCACTAAATTTCATTTCAAACAAATCCTTCCAGCGATAATAACCCGGCTCGTTGCCCACAAACTCATCGAAGGGCTCGTTTAATTGCACAACACTACACAACTTTTTTAAACACGATTTAACTGCACGCACTTTTGCCATTTGCTGAGCATCATCCACCAAACAAACAGCTGCATCTGAAGTTTCCAGGACATGCTGAACAGCTTCCGGTGAGTTGGTGGTATAAATACCAGCCACCACTGCACCAATACGAAAAGCAGCCATTTCCACATAAAACCATTCAGGACAATTAAAGGCCAAAATGGCAACGGAAGTGTGAGGTTGAACACCCAAATGAAGCAGCATTAGGGCAGCTTGTTCCACCTTTTGCTCGTATTCAGCATAACTAACTTTAATCCATTCACTGTTTTGGGAACCAGTTAAGGGAGATTTATAAGCCAAGGCCGGCATGTCCTTATATTTTTGGCAACATTCATGAAAAAATTGCGGTATTGTTTGTATATTTAGCTCGTGTAAGCTTTTATTGTCAGCTCTTATTTTGACAGCTTCATCTAAGGAACAGGCAATATAACTGCTGGCCGGCCTAAGCGCAGGTATTATACCTTCTTCAAATTCCACTTGTTCTAACATTTTCTTGCAGAAAGAATTTTCTTTTTTTAAATTTAACTTTCAAATCAACTGTTGAGCTCAAAGTCTCATTTACAACTGCTTCATTTGTATTATTTTCATTTCACTTTCCTAGAGATTTCTGCATCTTATCAAATTTAAACATGGGTTCACAGTCTTATTGTACTAGACTTGTTATCTAACAGATTTATAAAATTTTATTTGTTTCTGTTTATTTTTAATTTTTTGCTTTGTAAGCCCTGTTAAGGTTTAATAAACCTCGCTTCGCTGTACAATGATTACAATGACAAAAGAAACAGTATCAAAAAGTCGACTTAAGAATCCAGCAAAAAAAAAAAATCTAGCCTGCTTATCTCTAGTTTATTTTAATCTGTCAACCAGAGAATTAATGAGTGAGAATTAATTTTACATACACTTTTATATAGAGTTACAGAGAAAATACAAGGATTATCTTTTACCCATAATGATAAGTTAAAAAATTTAATAAAAACCCCAGGAAATTAAGACAAAAATAGTTCTTCTCAAATCTGCAGCATCAAAAAACTCACTAATTTTAAATACAGTGTAGGGTATTAAAAAAGATATGACATGCATGCATATTTCTGATTGGATTAAACTGAGTATTTTTAAGCTAAACAAATTTTAATTTATGTTCATAATCTTTACAGCTGCATTATTTTATCACAAGGGTGTGGAAGATAAAATTTAACATTTATAAAAGTTAATTCTTAAATTTTCGTCACTTGGACTTTAAGAAATTAAAAAGAGCAACTCTTTGGTCTTTAATCACATACACACAAAAAAATAATCACGTAGAATCAAAAAGTAAGCCAATATCAAATTAATTTCGCTATCGCAAAAAAAACAGCAAAAAAGCAACAAAAAAGTAATTTTATTTTTTAATTTCTTATTTTAATTTTTTTTTATTTATTTTTGAATACTTCAACTTACGCTGCAGGACTTGAACACGGTGCTTCTAGACTATCAGACATATACTACGCTATCGTCAGACATTCGAGAAACTATCGAGAGAAGTTCGCTTTAGCGAAAATTATAATTTTTTTATGTAGTGAGTATTCGTTTATAACGAATCTCAAGTCAAGTGGTATTATATTTATCAGAAATAATAGCGCATATTCATGGTCAATATAAAGTATACTTTAAAAATTTAAAACCAGTATTATCATACAAAATACTGGTTTTAAACTCTTAAAGTATACTTTGTTTTTACTATGAATTGGCGCCAATGTTCAAGTGCACTGGTGTTTATGTGCTTTGCTCACAGCCTACAATGCACTGTCGTGCTCAGTTGTTTGACTTTTTCTTTCTTTTTTTTTTGTTGTTATTTGCTCTCATGTTCGTAAACAGCCGACAAACTTCGCATTACCAGCGAAAACTTCCTGTTCCTGGCTGGTGGGGTGTGTACTAGTATAGTAGTGCCAGTCAAATAAATAATCAACTAAATCATATTGTATTAAAATTTAATTTATATATAATAGTGTTTATTTAAAGAATAATTAAGATTGTTGTGGCTGCAGCAATGAATTCAAATTCAAATCTTGGCCAGAGAAGCCTCAAGTTTTCCCTGTGCCTGTGACAATACACATACAATCACGTAAGTTAAATAATTAATTTATAAAATAAAAAAAGTAGGAACTAATTCCAAAGGTTTACCAGTTTCAATGCATACCAATAATATTCGAAGGCTGTTGATTATATCAAAAATTACCATTCAGTTATTTGTATCACTTCTGTCCTATGACAACCATGTGTCAAATTCTTTAATGTTTCCCTAGAAATGGAACTACTTGCAGTGAGCTCATCAATACTGTAACTAATGATTTGTATATGTTCATTTTTTGCTGGAAAACTAAATGAAATACATGTTGTTTCAACGTGAAATAACTTTGATTCAACATTGTTCTTTGTGTGATTTCAGTATCTAATTCACGTTGTTTCAACAAAGAAATAGCTTTGATTCAATATGCTTCTCTATTTTGATTGAACAGCACTCGAATGTTGAATCAACATGAAATCGAGTTATTTTAAAAGGAACAGTTTCTTTGCAGGTTACTGTCAATCATGTTGAAGCAAAATCATTGCCGAAAATTTTTAAATTTACCTTGTTTTTCTTAGCTTTTTATATAAAATTTTTCTGTGTGCACTCTCGACAGTTTAGAAATGTGTTTTAAATTTTGTTCAATTTTCCTTAAAGTGAAATTACAAGTTATGTTAGCCGTATGACCCAAACATTCATACATATAGGGTTCTCTATTTTTCGGTTTTAAAAGGTAAATTAAAAAACGAAACAAACAAACGATGAAACCTTTATTTCATAATAATGATTTGACCTTGACATTACGTATGAAATACAATGTCATTGAAATGACCGCCTTAGATTTGGTTGCAGCAGTCTTTATTTTGCATAAGTTTTCAACCATATTTTCGCACATTTTGGAAGGTGTCTCGGTGATAACTTGGTTTTCTAATAGTTCAACGATATTGACTGGAAACTTAAGGCCAAAATTGGTCATCTTTTGTGGCTCGTGACACCAAGTTATTGAAAATAAATATCGTCTTGCTCATAATCTTCAATAGCAGGCCAAAAAAAGTCGGTTTTCATACGGCCATAGTGCTCTGAATGACAGTAACGATTCTTGGGATTATGCGGCACAGTTTCACTAACAGAAGAATTAGCTATCTTTATCTTTCTATATTTTTCTTCACCACCTGTCTTCTCTATCACTATCCCTTTCCTAAAAAGGTAACACCTAGTTATAGTAGCAGGTATTCATTGCCTGAATTTAACTTCTCTTAAAAAACGCTTTCAGTCTCTTTAAATTTCTTTCTTAAACGATCCATATTTGTATGAGGCAAAGCTTTTACTAAATAAATGACACTTCAGTCAATAGATATTTAACAGCTGACAACCTTGCCAGACTGGTGATTTTGAAGCCACTAAATGGATAACCCGTTATTTTCAGCTTTAGTTTTTTTCATGCTAATTTTTGCTCAAAGTATCACAACAAGCATACATTCCTTTGAAAAAAATATTGTCAAACTTCATTTGAATAGTTTAGCAAAAAAAAAAAAAAACTTTTTATGTGTGACACAAATATGTGTTTCTTTTGAAAGTTCCCAATATTGATGACATCTCTATGAACCATACAAAACTGAAATATTTTACTACTCTTATGTGGTCATTGAGTTTGTATGCACAGATATTTGAAAATAAAATACCAACAAATATGCACAAAAAAAAAAGATGCAAGGATATAAAAACCAACAAGCCATAAAAGCACACTGCGACATTGTATCATAATGCATCAAGCCAAATATTGCACAAAAAAATCATATTTTGGTCTTTTTGAAATAAGCAAGCATACGCATACACACATGCATATAAACAAGTTTATTAGCCCACACATTTATTGGAGTGAAATACATAAAGTCTACTGTAAGCTCTGGACAATTATACGGAGTATTGAGAAAGCCAAAAAAAACTGAATTAAATTTCGGCAAATTGGCCACTAAAGACAGTTCAAGCTATAAAATTGCGAACAGATTAGCTACTGGAAATAAATATGAATTCTGCGAGCTCTTACTTCAATACCATGAGTTTTTACAATTTACCAAAAAAAAAAACACTCACCAGTTTTAGTTTAATTCACTGTTTACCAAATTTTTTTATTTACACAAAATTATGACGAATTCAAAGTCAGATTTTGACTATTTTTATGCTTTTTAAAATAAGGCTCTATACTAAAATAAGATTTTATTTCTTATTGGAAGGGATGAAGGAGTTTGCTTAAGGCTTCTCGGATAATAGAATACTAGATATTATATTAGATGGAAAAGGATATAAAAGGATGCCTAGTAACAGAAGCCGGGGCACAAGGCTTAGTACTATTGCCGTTCTTTTGAAGCATAATGTAACACGGCTTATTACATCTAATACTACAATATGGCGCCAATTTGTTTTTTGCTAAGCCGATGATACTATTGCAACTATGGTAAGCTATAGAACATCTGGTTTAATTGAAATAATTGCAGGTGATATGGAGAAATGGCCTGCCAATTGCGGTGCCGAAAGAAAACAGGCAATACTTGTCACAAATAGCACACTCTTCCAAATAAACAAGCTGTGTCGTTAGAACAACGAGCAAACTTTAAGATAAGTCCATGCTGGAGACAAGCCAATGTAACTTTTGCAGTTTGTGTTCTTTTAACTATAACTTTAATTTTAAATAAATTTTATGTTAAATGATCAATCAAATAATGTTGAATTAGACTTTAATTCATGATGATATATATTTACGGTCTAATTCATAAAAAATATTTTAGGTTTATTACAGGTTTATTTGGCAAATTTCCCATAGAAATATGTCAAATAAGCGCATAATAAACCTGAAATATTTTTTATGAATAAGGAAGTTAATATGAATCTAAAGAATATTTAAGGTTGCCACACGATAAGTTCGAGTTCAAATCTTGGCCGGGTAAGCCAACTGAAAATACAACACACAGACATTTTTCTAATGCCTCTGCCAATAAACACAAGTACGTTAAATAATTAATAAAAACACATTGACTTCATTAAATTAAATTCATGTTGTTTCAACTTGACATAACTTTGATTCAACATGACTCTTCATTTTGATTTCAAAGTACAGGCAATTTTAAATCAACATCAAATATAATTATTTTAAAAGGAAATATTTTCTTTGAAGATGACTGTAAATCATGTGAGATTACCATGAAACAGATGTGAAGCAAAGTCATTGCCAAAAATTTTAAATTAACCTTGTTGTTTAAGTAGATTTTAAGTTGACATTTTTGTGTGTATAATTATCTAATTTTGTTTATCAAATCATAAGAACTTTGAAAGCCAAATATTTATATTAAAGTTAAACGAGTCTAAATAACAGCATGCGCCCAACAGCGGATGGGAATTAGTTAAGCATGTACTCGCAAAATTTTTAATGATTTATTATTATGAAATGAAAATAAAATAAAGAAAATATATAAAAAAACACTCATTAGAAATTGTCGAAACCGGATATGAAACCTCTCATAACAACTTGTCAATTTGGAGTAATGCATTTCCTTTTGCTAATTCACACAACCATTGCATTTTAAAGCAAAATAATCTTAGACTGTGGACAATTAAGCCGCATGTAGCAGGCAAACATATTAAGTTTAAAGAAGCAAGACCGAGACAAAAAAAGTTGTATGTGCTTGTGCTGCGTATAAATTCACCAGCACAGTGGGCAAGATACGCAAAAGTGAATCAGTTGGTAGTAAAACAATGGGAAACATAAAGTTTTTTATTTTGTGACATAACAGCACTTACTACAATCACAGCTACATATATTTGCTGGTACATACGATGTATTTATGTGTTCACATATGGCTATAGCCACGTATTTGTAATCAAATGCCTGAACCTACATACACAAACACAAATATGTATGCATGTATGTGTGTACTACTGTGTAAAAAACAACATTTAACATCCTTGCGCATACAGAGTATACTCAGAGCAAATAAAAATAAAAAAAAAACATCAGAAGAAAAAAGGATGTCATCGAGCCGTATGGTAATAATGTTTCCTTGTTTCTAATAAAACGAATATAAATGACATTTCGCGCACTGGAATGTCTCCATGGACACGCAGTATGCGACAATATATTTACATATCCACAATGATATGGTTAGTAATGGAGTTGTAAAATAGACCCGAAGAGTTGCAACATACATAAATACTCATATATATTTTTGTGCTGATAGAAACACTGAGAAAATTGTGTGAGTTCTGATACGTTATAAAAAATTTCAAAAATGTCACCGGAGAATGCCAATGAGTACTCAAAAATTATATATTTTCTCTCAAGCAAATATGACTATAGCTGATTTTAACATACAAGGGCATCTTTGTTTATGCGAAAAACTAAAATACGCTGCAACTCCAAATGAAAAGGCACATGCGTATCAAACGTATTTCTCATATATGTACTTATAGTCTGAGTATATTTTTACTCAGTCTGTGGATATTGAATAGGACAAAAAATATACCCATAATACTCGGGACATTTATTCATCCTTCGCCACCGTATGCATACATTTGTGTATATAGAATTATATAGGAAATGTATGGGTGTGTGTGTGTGTGGGTGTTTGAAAACATGCTTTATATGTGTGTGTGTGTAAATAAAATAGCCTTGTATAAATATGCATGTGTAGCCGATTAAGAGTCAGAGTGTTTTTATACTCAAGCGTAAATTTTAGTTGTAGTCGTTTGTGCTGCGTAATTTAAGAAATGTGTATGAATATAGTTGTTGGTGGCTTATATTTATAAGTATTCGGTTTAAAATTAATGAGTGTGTTTGCATACGAGCGTTTTTTTTATTTTTAGCTGTAAGCATTCATAGTTGTGCGACGGCCAATATCCAAAGAGTACTTAAAACGTTACTTTTGCCAGTCTCTGATTGACAACGAGAATAGTTGTTAACAATTTTGTGAATATAATTTGTAAATAAAATTTAGAAGTAGCCTGTTTTGGTAAATTAGATAATTTTTTTACTGCAATAATATTTCTCTCAGTGTACTTTTTCTTTCTGCATTTGTAATTTTTTTTTTAACTTCTGCTGAATTGTGGCTTTCATCAACATTCAACATTTCAACATTTTGTTTGATATAGAGAAGTGTTAGATAGAGAATTGACCTAAATTTTTCTGCAACTATCAAAAAAAAAAAAACAAGTAACAAACACACATTTTTTTCGCACAAAATGCAGTGCAGTCGTCAAAGTAATACAATTATAATTTAACTAGGAAACGAGCTAAATTGTTGCTTAACAATGTGTATGAGCGCATTGATTTTATTTTTTTTTATTTTATTAAACTAAAATTTGAAATAGTTTTAACACGACATAAAGTAGAAATTTAACAACAAAATTGTTTTAAGGAAATTTAATAAAATGTTTACAAAAAAGTATTTTAAAGCCTTAGGGCCAATTTCACCAACTCTATTTAAATATCAATTCATATTTATATGTCGATTTCCAATAATTTTTGTATGGAAAAATGAGTTTTAAATATGAATTGATATTAAGATAAGTTGGCGAAATTGGAGAAATTAGCCCTTAGTCTGGCTACTGACATCGGCACATGAATTATACATAATACAATATTATTTAGTTTGATTGACAATATTTGGTTTTTACTTGTGGTTTCTGTCTCCTGTTCCTCCATTTATAAGGACCATATATTTATCTAGACCATATAAATATATTGCATATGAACAATACATAATTATTTTGAAGGCAAACTACAAGATTTTACATAAATAATTTTTCAAATCTCTTTGACTTTTAACATTACGAAGTCTCTGCTCCTTCTCATCCCTCTTTCAGATGGTATCACATCATAATTATTAATATTATTATTAGACTTTGGCTAAATGCCAAACGTAATTGCTGGCAATCTGAGAATATTAAATCTTAGTTGCTGCACCAGTAACTATTATTACTGTTACACTATACTGTTGCTGTTATAATTGTTGTCTCTATGTATAGTTGTTGCCACAAATGATAACTACACCTTCTTCATCTCAGTAAATGTACATAATCTAAGTAAATTTGTATATATCTATATGAATAAATTGAAATACTAATGTGTATGTACACATACAGATGCTCGAATACAATTGGTTACTATGCAAGCCAACAAAAAGGAAACATTATTGTTAACAATAATATCTGATTAAATTACAAATATCGAGTCAGTGAAGGTGTCGCATGCATTGTTTGCATGTAAAAGTTGGGTAAGTGAAAAATGTTTTCCTTTTTTTATAAAATTTATTTATTTATAAAATTTATTTTTTTAACTACAAATTACTCCACAAAGTAGTCACCAGTAGTAGGAGATTGCCAATTCGGTGCCAATTAAAATTTTTAAATTTGTGTGAAATTTCTACATTTTTTTTGGTTATAAAATAAATACAAAAAACACGCGATATGAAATCTTGGTGCAATAAATAATTTCAGTAAAGTGCTACTTAGACTTGCACACAATGGGTTCCGCACAGCGTTTGTTTCTTTTTGGTGCTTTTTTCGGTTTTTGGCGATTTTTAATATTAACGCTTTTTTTGTATTTTTTTTTATTTTTTTTTTGGCGATTTTCTTCAGCTCTTTTAACAATACATATTTTTAGTTTTAGCGATTTTTTTTAGTTTTGACGCTTTTTTCTCGTTTTAGCGATTTTTTTCGGTTTTGGCGATTTTTCAGTTTTTGTCGGGCTTTTTAATTTTTTAATGTTTTATGCATTTTAGCAAGTTTTTTGTGATATATTTCATTTAAGCGCTCTTTTTATTGCGGCAATTTTTCGTTTTGGCAACAGTTTGCTTCTTATGGTTTCCGAAATACAGCAAATTTTCAAAATTACATTAATTGATAGAATACCGTTTAATTTAGATTTTTTTAACACGTACGTGTAGCTGAAAATATATAACTTTATTAAGAGTTTATTTGAGCGTCTCCAGGGCACTTAAAGCTGTTGATAAAACATCATTATCGTATAATACGTATGAATTTTTCTGTATATTATTTTCTAAATACTTTATTTGATTTTATTTTTACTTGTTTTTATTTAAAAAAAAAAGTATTGAACTGCTTTCTTGTACATATAACAAAAAAAAATTTCTAATAAAAAAAACTAATTTTAATTTAGGGCCTAATCTTGTTAAACGCAACGCTTAGCGTTGACAAATATTGTATGTATTTTGTTTTTTGTAATTTAAATTTTTTTTTATAAAATTTGTCAAAAACGCTTTGCGTTTTACAAAATTAAGCCCGTAAATATTTTACTACCTTTTCATGAATTTTGTTTAATATTTTGACGATTTTTATAGAAAAAAAACTCCTCTTTATTATACTCTTCAGTACAAAAATTTTTGGACAAACAGCTTTTGCCCTTCGATTACTATTCTCAGTGCTTAGCAAATTTCTCTGATTGAATGTTTGTTAAAATTAATAGAGCCAATACAATTAAGTAATTCAATTAGATTTTTGTTACTTATCTATTTCAGGTTGCAAAATTTCTATTATTTCTTACTACTTTACATACTTATTAAAAACTCCCTACAAAATTATTAGAAGATTTATAACATTAAAAGATTGTGTAAATAGTTTAAAAAATAATTCAAAAATATATTTACCAAACATGACAAATATAGTAGAATAATAGTACAATAGAATATTAGTTATAATCACAAAACCATTAATAGTTGAATTATACTAGTCTAGTCATATCATATGGCAAAGTCTAGTCAAAGTCCTGTCACTGTATAGTTTTGCTACAATCGTGGTCTGATAAAATTATAAATAATTTTTGCCAAAATACCCTCATATGGCAATGATATAAATATAAGTGAGTATGTGTGTGTTTGTATATGAATTGTGTTTATTTTCTTACTCTTATCAGCTTAAGATAATTGTTTTCTTTTATCTAAAGTCTGAAGAATATAAAAAAGCAACAGTGGCCTGAACTTAGTAGAAGTAATATTATGGATCATTAACGCAATCTCTTAATTTGTATTATACCCTACACCAGTTTTAAAAGTAGAAATTGACTGCAAGTCGTTTAGTATTTCCCTAACGAAAAATCGACTAGCTACTACACTAGCTATAAGTAATGCAAGAGTTCGCCTTTTGACTCTATCACTCATGGATATGTTAATGCATTTAACCGCTAAAAAAACTGTGCTGTTATTTCAAAGAAAATCAACAAGAAACAAATGTTATTTTAAGTACACAATTATTTTAACTTTGTGATGGCGTCAGTTACAATTGGAAGTTCGTGGTCAGTGAACTTGTAATTTTTAGTGAAAAAATTGCTTTCCTTTTAGAAAGTTAAAATGAGCAGCCGAAGTCAATAAAAATAATTTTTCATAATTAATTGCAAAATGTGTTAATCACCCTTATCGGGAATAAAAGTTCCCGTGAAATATGTTCCCTTTCCCTAAAATTGTGATCGTCAATGTTTGCGTTGTTGTTGTGCAAGTATACTATTCTTTAATTTTGTTCACCATTTGGAAAATATTTCACGTGAACAAAATGTTAATTGTATTCATTAGCGAAATCATTGATGAAGGGTTATGCATATGGTGGCAATTGATTACCATCAATCCCATCCCCATGTAAAAATCGTTAGTCTTATGCATTGCTAGTAGTTATGCTGGTAGTTAGTGGTAACGATTGGTAGTTAACGAAATAGCTAGACGTTCGCTATACTCCGACTGCAGGGTATATATAGGTTCGTCATGGCGGGTGTAAAAAATTTCCATAATATTCACACACGACCCCATAAAGTATATGGCTGACTTCCTAAACGCATGTTGCAATGCATAATTTAAAAAAGTGCGCATGCAATGCTAAACATGTTTTAAGTGCAACCTTGCATTGCAGAGACATATTTTACATTTTATTGGCATTTGGGAACGAAAATACTTACTCAGCCATTGCAGTTCAAATGTTGGCATACAAAATAAAAATGATGAGCGACTTGGACAGCTGATACTCATTTAAATGAATTGCCAAACGATTATGAATATTGGACGTTGCCAGAAAGTTTACATATGCGTTTACGAAGTGTATGCATTGTAAATATGCATTGTAACTTGCGTTTAGGAAGCCGGCCTATGTTTATATGCTGCATCCTTAGGCACTTCAATCTTAGTTTGTTATATCAACATTTTTTTCTAAGATTGAGCATCAGAAAAAAACGGTTCCAGGCAATTTGAACTTTGAGGAAAATTTTCAACAACAAAAAAATGTGAGAGCTATTTTGTTTTCAATTTCCTATACGTTTTTCTTAATGGACTTATATTATATTATTTTCCTATGTTTTAGTAATGAATATTTTCTCCAAGCCACTGTGCAACAAAAATTATGTAGTACATGTTATAAATCTTAATTTAATCTTAAACAATTTTTTTTAATATTTACTTAAGACTCAATCAAACAAGTTTTTTTTTAAAGCAGACGAGATGCACGTATATTTTTTTGTTTTACTTGTGAATAATTTACATTTGTTTGTTTTTCAAAATTCTTTCGTAATAGTAGATATTTATCTTGTTTAAAATAAAATAGTATCAACTGAGATTTAAATTAATTTTTTTATTATCTCATCAGTTTTAAATTAACGGTGGCCGCGTTAAAAACGTAGAAAAATTTTACATATAAAAAAAACAAATATTGTAATTTAATGGAAAACATTTTTATACAAATATGGGATATCTAAATCAAAAATTTGTATTTGACAAAACTAACTAAATATTAAGTTCAATAAATCCCAGCTAATATCATCATAATTAAACATATTATAGTGACTTTAATTAATAAATTTATTTTATTGATTTAACTCAAAAACAACTGAAATACATAAAAAATTTTCGATAAAGTAAAATTTTTTTATAAAATTTCAAAAGTAAAAAAAGTATTTTGCTACATAAGTAGCAAGTCCTTACATCCTAAAACACAATCTCAGGCTTGTTCTGAAACCAACTAAAAACAAATACTTCTTTATTCATTATAAAGGAAATTGGATACTAAAATGACTAAAAATAAATAAATCTTTGAAATTTCAAACAGAGATAAATGAAATGTAGTATGTGCTGGTATATTTGATAATACGAGTACCTGCATCTTCATAAATGCTTGTTAATTTTATTCAATTGTAAACAATTAGTGGTTTGCTTTGTTGTTATCTTGACTGAAGTCAAACAAGCGTATCATGCGGGGAAAATAGTTGGTAGCATGCAGATAGAGAGCCACACACACACACCCACACACATTCAACTGAAAAATTAAGTTATTGAAAATTTTTCTTTTGAAAAAATTGTATTATAGATATTCTACAATCAAAAATTTTTCTATAAAAAAATTCAATTATCAGCAACTTTTCTATAGAAAATTTTTCAACAGAAAAATTTTGTTATGGAAAATTGAATTATCGAATATTTTTCTATAGAAAAATTCAATTATCGAAAATAAATCTACGGAGAAATACAATTATCGAAAATTTTTCTATAGAAAAATTCAATTATTTAAAATTATTCTATAGAAATTCAATAACGGTTCTGTATAAAAATATCTCTTATCGAAAATTTGTCTATAAAAAAATTTAACTATCAAAAACTTTTCTATTGAAGAATTCTATTTTAAAATTTTTCTGTATAAAAAGTCCATTATCAAAATATTTTCTTTAGGAAAAGTCAACTCAGTTGATAATTTTTCTACAGAAAAATCTAATTTTCTGTAGAAAAATTTAATTATAGTAAATTTCAATTCAAACTCAATTTCAATTACCAAAAAAAAATTCTATAGGAAAGTTCAACTACTGTAAACTTTTCTATAGAACAAATTCTATTAACGAAAAGTTTTCATAGAAAAAACTCTATAATCAAAAATCTTTCCATAGAAAAAAAATCTACAACTAAAATTTTTCTATTAAAAAATTTAATTATCAAAAATTGTTTATATAAAAATTCTATTTTAAAAATTGTTTGTATAAAAATTATATTATTGAAATATTTGCTACAGAAAAATTTAATTATTTAAACTAGATTATTGAAAATTTTTTACAGAAACATTCAATTATTGAAAATTCTACTATCGAAAATTTTTCTAGAGAAAAATTTTATTACCGAAATATTTTTTATAGAAAAGTGTCATTATTGCAATTTTCATAGGGAGATACAATTATTGAACCTTTTTCTTTAGCAAGATTCAGTTATCGATTCGTGCAAACAATTAAATGGACTATACATCATCCATTTTTCATGCAAAAAATTTAATGGAATATACATCGTCATGAAAAAAATTAAATGGGCTATACATACATCGTCCATTTTTCTTCCAAAAAAAAAAATGTTTATGAAAAAATTTTAATGGGCTATATCGTCCATTTTTCATGCAAAATATTTAATGGACCATACATCGTCTAATTTTCATGCAAAAAAAAATGTTATGAAAAAAAATTTCAACATCGTCTATTGTTCTGCGAGTTTAAGAGCTCATAAAATTTTGTAGTTTAAAATTTATTTCGGAAACAATTTTTCGAAAACATAATTTTCGAAAATTCTCAGTATCTACTGAACTTAATTTCTGAAAGAAATTTATATTATGGATGTAAATTAATTTAATCAAGGCTGATCATGAATTCCACATGTGAAAATTCCCGAATCAAATTTTTCTTTCACAAGGATTTAATTTCGTTTAATCAATTCCAATAAAATTAAAAACTAACATATTTCCACTTTTACCAACAGACAAATCTATCTGAATGATTTTTCTCATAAATTGTCAGATTATTTCGCAATCATATGAAGTTTTTTTCATACCAATTTTTCACACTTTCGGAAATTTCCATGTGAAATTTTATTTAGGATAAGCCTGAATATTTTAGTTTTATTTTTATTAAATATATTTATTTAACACGAGCCAAAATAAATGAATAAATTTAAAAAATTTATTTGTTGTTGGTTAAGCACATCTCTCTAATTCAAAAAAGTTTAGCTTAGGGGTTCGGTGAGCTTTTTTTTTTTGATGGTTTTTGATGTGTAGCTTGAGCAGCAACGAATTGTATATCGAGACCTGCTTAACGAACAACAACAAAATTTTTAAAGCAATAATAATTATTATTTGAATTATATTCGATAGTTTTTCTATAGAGGAATACAAATACACAAATATTAAATAAATTAGACATACAAATGATTTATGAATGTCAAATAAAAAAGATACAGAAATGATGATAATGATGTGGCTAAATTTATATGTAACTTCTTTTATAATTTAAGACAAAAAAGAAACAATAAGTAAATATTAATATTAAAAGAAACCTACAAGGAATTTCATCTGCTTAAGTCTGAACAGAAATGCTAATAAATCGTTGCATTTTAATTCTATTGATTTGCTTGCTGCAACATTTTGCTGATGTTTCCAGTAATGCCTTGCTTGCAACCCCTGAACTATCCTTGTCATTAAACAATTGCAACAAAGATAAATTGTTGCAATTTCCGGACTCCAGTGCAATAACAGAACTAAAGTTACAGCATTGCTATTTGCCCACCCTGGAAAATGTAATCTTTGTGCGCTTCACCTCACTCACCCAACTAGAAATCAGCGATAGTCAGTTAAATTTCTTGGAAGATTATGCCTTGAATGGCTTAAAGCATTTGCGTTCATTATCACTGGCTTATAACAATTTAACCCAAGTGAAGTCATGGTCTAATCAACCAATGTCTTCTTTAGTCAGTTTGGATTTGAAATGCAACGCCATACGCGAACTCACGCTCGAGAGTTTTTTTCGTTATCCCAATTTGCAGCGTTTGAATTTGATGGGTAATCTACTGGAGCATATTGAGGATGGCATTTTTCGTTGGATGCCACAATTGAGATATTTAAATTTGGGCCGAAATCGTTTAATCGCTTTGGAGAATCGCGACTTTCAGGGCATGCATCGTCTGTCCTATTTGGCTTTACATTTTAATGCCATCGAAAAGGTTGAGAGCGAAGCATTTGCCACGAACAACTATTTGCGTACGTTACGTTTGGAGGGGAATAAATTAAGCAATTTGGATTTTATTAAAGTAAAAAGTTTAACACGCTTGCAGCATTTGAATTTATCGTTCAATGAATTGGAAACTTTGGATGGCACAACATTTTCCAATGATTATGAAATTGTCCAGCTAGACTTTTCATACAATATTTTAAAGGAAATTACAGCAGATAATTTCTTAGGACTACAAGAATTGACAGTAAGCATAAATTAAGTTATAAAGGCAATATTTAGAGAATTATTTTTCCTTCAGAGTCTAAATTTAAGCCACAACTCTTTGCAACTTATTGCTGCCACGTCGTTTAATCAACTTTACAATCTCAAGTTTTTGGATTTAAGCCACAACGAATTACCACATTTGCCTACTTCTGTGTTTAATACTACCAGCCAGTTGCAGCACATCAATTTATGCCACAACAAACTTGCCATTATGAATGCAACTATTTTCTCTTCCTTGTCTTGTTTACAGTCATTGGATTTGTCACAAAATCAATTGTCTAACGAAGAGTTTATGGAAAATTTAGCCTACGAGCTGCACTGTCATAGATTGCATTTAAATCTCAGTGATAATCATTACCGCGCTGTCAACATTTCAGCGTTGTTAAGTTTTGAACAAGTTGAATTGGCTGGCAATTGGTGGAGTTGTAAGTGGTTGATAAAGGAAATGTTAAAAATTCCAAAATCAATTAATTTTGCTCGTACTTATGCGGTAAATACCGAGTGGAGCTTGAGCTTGTTAAATGCGAAGGGCATTAATTGTTACGATGAGGATGCCAGGAGAAATTTAATTATCTTAGATACCAGCAAAGTTTGGGAGCAAAAGTTCGAACACATGAAATGTGGTGTAAGTTTTAATCTATTCGATTTTATTTTTAAATTATTTATATTTTATATTTTATATTGTACTATTTCAAGCAACAATCTTCCCTGGAAGTACAGCCGTCACTCTCGCCTTTAAATTGGCCGCGTATTAAATTAGATCGCTTCGACTCTCGTTCAGTGGTGCTCTGGATGCTGTTCGCCATAGCTTTGGCCTTTTCAGCCTTGAGAGTTGGCCGAAAATTAGTTGATCAAAACGAAAGGAAAAAACGTTTACTGATATTAAAAGATAAGGTGGAGGAGATACGGTAATAATTTTCTTATTAATTTCTATAAAAAGTTTCTTTTAATTACAGCAAAAACATCAGCTAGAAAGGAAAGCGCTAAAGGAATCCTTCGAGCCTGCAGATGCAGATGTTAATGAGAGATCTGATGATAAAGCTCATAATGCATTGCTTAAAAAATAAATACATACATATGTAATATATTAAAAACAAAAACAAATTAAACTAAGGACACTAATAAGAACACACATTTATCGAAGAATTTTCTTAAGGAAATCTGGTAAATTTTTGCGCATCAAAAATCGTAATATTTGTCGATATACATATTTATTTGTTTGCGGTAACTGTAATGTGATGCTGTAATGTTGTGTGTTTTACTCGCACTTAAATTGTATATCATGTGGCATCTCTGCATACAAAATGTCAAAGTAAACGAAGAGCAAGAAGAATAGTGTGAAAAAAGCTTAACGAATTTGAGATTTTTTGCTACACCCACATCGCATATCGTTAAAATATGTTACTGAATAGCAAAGTCGATAAATTTTCGTTATATTTATTATAGCGATACGATTATCGCAATAAAATTTACTTTACACAACTTAACGCCAATAACATTTTTCTGGAGAAAACTTATCGATAATTATACAAAGAAATTTTGGTATGGGTAAATTTTCTTTGAAAATAAATTTTATCGATTATAAGTAAATAATATTTCTTTACTGGTAATGTTACTACTCAAAAATTTTTCAATTCAATATCCATTAAGTAGTTTCAAAAACCGCCGGTCTTGCAAGGCTGTCAGCTGTTAAATATCAGTCATCTGAAGTGTCATTTATTCAGTGAAAGGTTTGTCATTTGCAAATATGAAGAATCCTCTAGCAACCGAACAACGCATAAAATAGTCAAAACTTACTACCAAAAAAACAGGTGGTTCAAAAGTGGCGGGGACTTATCTTTCGAGCATTACGGCCTACGGAATTGGCTAGAATATAAAGAAATTTGAAAAGACTGGAAGCGTTACAGCTGAAAGCTCGTGCATGTGCAAGGTGCGCACTGCCTAAAATATCGCTTCTGTTAGTGAAAGTGTGACAGGTAATCCGAGGAATCGTTACCGTCACTTTTGAGCACTAGGGCCGTATGATAACTATTTTGACTTGCAATTGAAGATTATGAAATGGACGTGTTATGTGGTGGTGCATAATTTTGGATAGTTTGAACAATGAAAGAGTAATATTAAAAGGTAATTTAAAAAAAAACAAATTTTGCAAAATATTACTTTTTATTATTTGCGTTATTTTATGTAGAAAAATTTTCATTAAAATTTTTTATAAAAAAATTTTATTATGGATAACTTTGCATACAGAAATTTTGTTATTGACAATATTTTCAATTAAACAAATTTTTTGAGCTTTAGGTCAATGTTTATTATTATTTTATTACTTCGTTAACGACCTAAAGCTCAAAAAATTAGTTTAATTGAATATATTGAAAAAGGTCGAAAAATTTGATAAAATAATTTGATAGTTATCGACAATTAAAAAAAAATATATTTTATATTTCTGTAGACATATTTTGTTATCGAAAATTTATTTACGGAAGTCATTTTGTCAGAATAGTTTTTTTAGTACTGCCTCTCTCTATCAAAACATCAATACATTGAAAAAATTAATATAAAAATAAAAATTAATATAAAAAAATAATAATTACGTAACAATGCCCTCATGTACTATATTTTATATCATTAGCTGAAATGCAAAATCACGTAACTATACTTTCTAAAATTTTATAGCAGAGAGCAAAAACTAAACGAGATTATTCAAGTGACTGCAGGAAATTTCCTATGTTTGGTTTTGATTAGGCCAAGGTAATTCTTGAGGAACTGTTATTTGTTTCTTAAGAAAAGTTAATTGTAAATATTCTGACAAGCACTAGTAGAACGGAACAACAAACACAATTAGGGAATTCACAATGAGATTTTTAAAATTTTAATGTGGCAACATTGTGCCATTTTAAAATGTTCATTGTCAGCAGGCAACGATATAAAAAACAGTACATACCTACATATCGATGGCTTCATTCCAGAGTACGCTTAGTCTAGAAAGTGAATTTTACAGGAGACGCGTTCAAAGTTTATTTGGAATATCTCAAAGGCCGTATAAGAAAGAAATTCAATTTTACAATTGTGAGCATAACTTTTGATAGGGTTGTCCGATTAATTCGAGCTTTTGACAGAACTCAAATTACATCAATCCAAATTCAAATAAATAAACTCCTTCAAAACATGCTAAGTCGACTTAGCATACTCTGGAATTAAGCCATCGATATGTATATTGAAGTATTAAAATAACAAAATTTTTTAAATTAGAAATTATTGTTAGGTAAATTTACCAAAAAAAAACTTCTGTTCTGCAAAATTCCTAAAGACAGCGAAAAATACCAAAATTTTTAATCTACTAGACATGCTTTTTATACTTTGAAACTTGCCACCTGGTAATAAATTTGATTTGCATACAAACAAAAACAACAAACTTGCCAGCCCATATTAAATTATTGAAATTGAAACGTTGCAATATTAAGACATGGGTCCTTATTATAAGCAACTTTCGATCTTCGACCGTCGAAGTCGAAAGTACTGATCGAACGAATTATCATTTGACAAAGAATATTCTTACTGTGAATATCACTCAGAGTGATTTTTTAAATTTTGCAACAACTTTGCCTAAAATTAAAAACTAATCGTTTTTAATAAGTTTTCATATTAAAATTATTCATCGAAAGCTAAATTCTGTTCGATAGAAAATTCGTTGCTCAACGAATGCTCATAATATGAATTGAATGCAACTTATAGTAAGGGCCATATTTTTAAACGCTGTTGTGAACTCCCTAAATATTTACAATTAACTTTGGTGTTATTTGTTCATTAAAATTATCACATGTGGTTTGAAAACCAAACATGAAACAAATAAAGTTCGAACAAATAAAATTACAAGCGACTAAAAATTAACTAATAGCTAGCCATAGCTCATTTCATTTAATTTTTTATTCGTCTGATTTTTATGTTAAAGTTTAGAAAATGCTTAGGAACATTTGTTATAAATTAAAAATGTGGGTTTTATTTTTTTGTTAGTTACGTGGTTTTGTATTTCAGCTGACTATATGTACATAATGAATGAATATAATCAAGTTATTTTTATAATTTAAATAACACAATAACTTGAGGTAGGTTAAGATTATAAAAACATTTTTCAAGCACATAAATTTATGGAATAGATTATAAATTTTTTTTTAATATTCAGCCTAATTCTAAATAGAGAGTTTCGAGTTCAGCGAATTTTGTTTTCAGTTGTTTTATTTTACCTGAAATTTTGCAAATGATGTTTTAAAATAGTGGAACAAGGAGTTGGGAAAAAATTCCAGTGGAATCATTATCCAGAATAGGTCTTGGGGGGGGGGGGGGGGGGGTTAGAATGTAATCCTAATCGATCGGAAATGTGTTCGAATTGTAATGTTAATAACATACAAATTCGAACAGTTTTCTTTTCGAATCGAATTACATAATAACCCCCCAGATTTTATGTTTGCAGGCATGGCTAAAAATATAGCAGTTTTTATTTATAATTTGGTGGGCAAATTACGTCATTCTATATTGACGGAAATTTAAAATTATTTCAATAAAGCTTAAATAAAAATACAAAAACAGTTTATTTATAACAATGACAAATTTAGCTATATTGGCTTGAGTCGAATCACAGTGTACCCTTCTTTTTTTTTAAGAAGTAGCACACGGGCAATGATTGCCTACTACTGCTGTTAGGTGTTGCCGTCTTTCAGAAAAGGGATAGTGATAGTCCAAGTAATGCCACTCTGATATCATTTAACCAATTTTTATGATATTAAAAACATATTACTCATTTACTCAAAGAACGTCATAACCCAACAAATTTAATTTTTGAGTTAATGATGCAGAATTAATCCTCCTCATATCTTTTTTCATATTTTATAAAACTCTTATGCCAATACCTTGTTTACGCAACTCCGGAAAGAAAATTATAATTTTCTTTTTCCATTAAGTTGTGTGTAAATTGAAAACTTTGAACTTTCAAAAACTATTTTAGTTTTCACAAATAATAATAAATAAAGCGAAGCAGGCTTTGAAACTGATACAAAGCCCAGCAAATAATTTATATTCAGCTTATTTTTTCTTTTGTAATTGTCAAACATATTATTATTTGTGAATTCTCAAAGAGTTTTTGAAAGCTTGTGCAGAAGATAAGAGGTTTGTAACTGTTCAAAATGTGTGGTTGGGGCCTACTGATGATTTGGTTGAAGCGCCAATGGGGTGCGTATATAGACCTGCTTAATCACCAGCAAATAAATTTGAATTATTTTATTGTAAACTTTTCTGATAATATGTATGTCAAATAATGAATTTCTTCATTATTTATGTATATGTTTATTAATTTTTATCAGATTTTCCATATAAACTTGTAATTTGCTGTGTAACCAACGTTAAGATAAACCAAATTGTCTGCTCTATTCGCCTGGAGCTTAAAAGCTTGTAATTGCAGATTTGTATGTACCGAACACATGAATGAATGAATGAATGTCGTCTTGTAGGTTGCTACGGTTTCATGATTATGGTTTGTTTGTACACACATGTACGACTATAATAAATTCAAATAAAAAAGTTGTTAGAAATTCTGTTGGCCTGTTATTATTGCAAAATCTATATGTATATAAATATAGTTTTTTTCTTTCTCATCTCCTGTTTAGAGACAAATTATATTACACATATAAACGCACATACATATATACATAAGTATGTATATCTACATACATTTACATTATCATAAAATAATTTGAAATAAAAGAGAACAAACATGCTTTTAAATTTATAATTTTTATTAAGTATTTTGTACTACTATTCGTATTATTTATTTTTTTCTATCTGTACAAAATTAAATCAAATATTACTAAAATAGGAATTAGAATTTTTCCAAATTCATTGTTGGATTATGGTAGACTCATGTGTTATAAATAAGATAATTTTAGAACTTTTGTTGCAAGCATTGGCAGGGCTAAAAAGTCAACCGGCAAATAGTTCTCATACTTTTTGGCTTTTATGTACATACTCGTACATATGTATGTATGTATGTATGTGCATTCGTAGTTTATACAGGATTGCGTTACAGGTTTGAAGAGATTTTGTACATGAATATGACTATTGTTATTTATTGCGGTTTAAATTAATTTGTTTAAACTCATCACTTCCTGTAGAGCTGCTACTACTATTTTCCTTTAATTCTACATGTATGTATGTCTGTATATTGCATTTATTAAAATTTCTCTTTAATATAATCTATTGTTTATATAAAAAATCTGTTTACATACATGGGTATGTACATACGAGTTTGTATATGTATATGTATGTACTTGTACATAGAAAATAGTTGTTTATTTTAAAACTAAAATTTTCCCACACAAAAAACCGAGTCTATATTTTAGTGTTCTTGCAATTCTGCTCTACTGTTAGCAATTGTTTAAAATATTTTATTGTTTAAAAAATTTGTATAGGAAACTTTTTAAATAAAATATTTATTTTATAACAAAAATTTATTTAATTTATTGTAAATGTTTGTTGTTGTTGTTGGCTTATTATTTATTGTTTTAGTAAAACAATATAATTTCAACAAAATATTTATTGAATAAAATTAAAGGAATAAAATTTGACAACCGATAAAATGTATAGTAAATTGTTTGTATAATGATAGATAACATTAAGTGTAATCACAGTATCTTGTAAAGGTATAATAAGGAAACTCACAGTTTCGAAATTTTTAGCAAAGATAAATATTTCTGTGGCAATAAGGACAACTGTTTTGCAAGAGAGAGCACTTTTAAACCTTCAAGTCGATTTCCAAAAATCGATGGGCCTGTCCCACGATGTCGACAACGTTCGACAACAAAATCTTAAAATTTGTTTTTATTTTAAATGTAAAGTTGTCGACATCGTGTGACAGGCCCGATTTTTTTAGGACCAATTTTGCGATGTCGACAACGTTCGACTTGTCGCACAATCACATTTGAAACAACAACAAAATATAAAAATTTGTTTTTGTTTTGAATGTAAGTGTGCTACAAAACGAACGTTGTCGACATCGTGAAAATGGTCCTTACAGTTAAACTAGGAAATTCGGTATTCCCTTAAATTTCATTTAGAAAATTTCATTCTACACACTATAAATAATACATTTGATTTGAAATATACCAAAGTATAAGCCAAATTAAGCTATTATTTCATATGGCATTAGTTATAAAACGAAAGGAAATAAGAAGCAAGTCATTGCGCTATAACTTCCTGCAAAAGTGCACAAAATAGATGAAATTTTTTCCAGAGATACTTTCGAATAGGGTTATTACAGGGGTACCGTTATCTTAAAATCGGCTTATCTCGACTTAAGCACTATTTCCTTTTTGCCACAGATTTGTATGTATATATATTAGAGTAGCTGTTAGTTGTATGGAGAATTTTTTTTTATTTCTTATATTCTCTCCCCCAAATCGGTTCAGTTTTTTGCCAAAAAAAAATACAAAAAAATTTCATAGCGCTAAGTTGAGTTCAAGCCCAATTAAAAAAAAAAATTGTATGGTATAATTCGAAAGTCGGCTTCACAAATGGGCCAAATAGGTGTGTAAAACCAACTTCACAAAATTAGCTTTCCAATAAGACGAGTTTAGAACACATCGGTTGGATCGTTGCAGAGTGTATATCGAACTAAGTACACACATTTTGTAAATGGAATCATTTTGTTTATAACTTTTTCAAAATAAACCTCTAGCACAATAAATTTTCCATTATTTCTGCACAAAAATGTTTCATGGAATAAAAAGTCTATTTCAAATTCAATTGCACAAATTCATGCATATGAATGCATTAAATTGATTATTTATTCTCATATATGTGTGTGTGTATTTTATTTGTGATATCAATAGATAGCTATCAAACACTTTTAAAATAAATTATTTTATATAAAATTATTTTAACAAAAAGTTTTAATAAAAATTCTATAAGAAAGCAAACAGGCTCGAAGGACAATGCAGCAGTATATTTTGAAATAAATAAGCAATAGAAATAATGTTGAATGTTGTTGCTGTCGGTTTTGTTCATGTTGTATCTACATAAATAATATATTTTATTTACCACACCATCAAACAAACATACGCACAAAAACATGCCACAAAAAATAAATAAATATGTACATACATGCATTTTGTTTGAAACAACAGCACAAAATCCCACTCCACTTCACTGCCACAAATATCCTAACACATACTCTGAAAACTGACATGACATTACAAACATGCATTAGAAGGGGCGGAAGTAGACCAGGACCTTTCGAAAATCATCCCCTAGAAGTTTGTGTGGGATAGTTTATAACATCTAAAAGTGTTTTTTTTTAAGTTTTCGAGCATGCAAATGCCCATGTTTTCTATTGTGTGCAACAATGCAAGCCGATAAGATAATGTTAATGCAAAAGACTAACACAATTACATGTGCAAATTTAAGCTTAATTTTTAAGTTCCTATAGGACAGTTGTTATAAAATGAATCCTTGTATTTGTTGCTCTTTCTGTGACACAAGCGACTAAAAAGCTGAATACTATAGCTTCGATAGTACTATCCAAGGGTAGTAAAACCTTGTACTCAGTTTGTCGATTTTGGTGACCAAGTTTTTTTATGGGCCTCCAAAGGTTTTGAAAATATGTGCGCCCTCAAAAAATGGTGTCATCAGTTTTTGGCCAACAAAATAATGCAGGCTTCTTGATAGCGCTTAACTATACATATAAGGCAATAGAATAGCTGTCTACCAAACAAATCTTGCTAACATCTTATGCCAAAAAAAAACTTTTTTATTGCACTTTTTTATTGCAAAAATTAAAGACCAATTTTTTCACTTTTTTCAGCATAACTGCCAAGGACTTCTTATTTTTTGGTAACAAAATCTGGCAAAGTTGTCGATACGGTGAAGCTGGACACCTTTTGCGAACATATCAATACTATTTGAACGCATCTAGGCGCCCTTATAGCTCATACACACCATTTTTAAATCAAAAATTTTAATTTTTCGCAATTTTTCGAAGCTAAAATCTTTTTTCGAAAGTCATATAATCAAATGCGCACTTCTCTGTTGAGTTGCATTAACACTTTGTGCAAAAAGAAATATCTTGCTGAAGAAAATTTCCAAGAGAAATAAAAAATAAATAAGATAACAGGCTCAAATGAATTTAGTTTTTCTTTAATTCTTCTTTGTATCATATGGCATCGATATATGTTACTATTTTCGGTTCGCAAAAAGTTACTGAATCCGTGAACTTTCGTCAAATCGCCTTGGACAGAACCTTAAAATAGTTAATACTAAAATTTACTGCACAACAACAACAAATGCAACAATAACAAAGAAAGTAAAAAATGCAAAAAAAGTATAGTCCAACAATTAAAAGAAGAAGCATGTAAATAATTCTGCCAAAAAAACCGACTTCAATGCAAAGATCTGATAGAAGAAGATAAGAAGTTCCTGATAAATAAAATTAAATTTTAATGGGAGTGCTTTCGCCCATCTTTTAAATGCAAATTTGTGCGAGTTTTCAAAGCTCAGTGTGCGTGTAAAGTCTTGTAAAAATCGGTAAAGTAGAACCACTTAAAATATAATATTAAATTTTAATGGGCGTGACTCCGCCCATTTTTTTTAAATGAAGGATTGTGTCTATTTTACAGCTTAAGGTGTGTGGTAAGTTTTGTTAAAATCGCTAAAGTAGAATCACGTGAAATATTATAATCAACTTTAATGGGCATAACCCCGCCCATTTTTTTTACTTTCAAATTGTGTAATTACAAGAACCAAAGGTGTTTGATAGGTTTCGCCGCAATCAAATAAGTAGAATATCATAAAATTTAATTTAAAAAAATTTGGGCGTGTCCCCGCCTCCTTTTTTTACAGACACAAAGTCACAGACAAAAAAAGAATTTTTGCAATCGGTCTAAGTTGTATCGAGTTATGAAG
Organism: Nowickia ferox; assembly: GCA_936439885.1. Lineage (NCBI taxonomy): Eukaryota > Metazoa > Arthropoda > Insecta > Diptera > Tachinidae > Nowickia > Nowickia ferox. Next base: position 8,356,469 of record OW387026.1, read on the forward strand.
TAACACAAAAAATAAATAAAAAATAGAGAAGAGTTGATAACCTCCTCCTCCTTTTTTTGAAGTCGGTTAAAAAGCACAAAAAAAACAGTTGGTCAAAGACGTTTGTACATAGTTTATACCAAAAGAAACACATTCTATTAACACAGTAAAAGAAAGTGAGCTAAAGTATTTAATGACCTGTGGCCACGAGTTTCGATGCATATACAAAATCATTTTAAGGAAAAGGAATTCCTGCAGGCAAGCTTTTGTAAAATGCAATCAAAATGAGTTATTGGATGCATCTGCTGAGTGCTCGATTTTAGACGCAAATTTGAATTCGTGCGCTACTGATTTTATATGACCACAACCCAAAGCAAAAAAAAAAAAAAAAACAAAATTAAATAAAGTTGAACAACATACTGTTAAATCCCTGAAGGAAATGTCGATGGTGTATTCGCTTTTGACTTTGTCACCAGTACTATTCTCTAATTATTCCCCGTACAATACTTTGTGCTATATACATTTAGAGCAAGTGCTTGCTATTGAAAATCTACTAGTAACTACGTAGTTCTAATGGGAAAATGGAGACATACCAACCAGTTAGTTACTATACTTAACGTATATACAAATTGATATATATTGACAAGTTGTTAGCAAATCCACTACAAATATACCATATCAGTTCTCTCTCTCTCTTTCTTTTATCTGACGGATAGAAGAAAACTTATAGATAATTTACCTACTACAATTGCCACTAGAATTTGAGTGTTGACATGAAGACACTTGGTCCCAGTCTGACTGCAGGGTATATTTGTATAGTACATACATTTCAGCAATAAAAACCCAGTTGACCAACACTTTCGTTATTGAAATAGATTTCGAATATCTATATCTCGAACATTTATCGTGTAAAACTACCGAGAGAGACACTCAAAAATGATTGGAAAAAAGTTCACCTATCGCTCAGTTTTGTTCCAAAAAACATTCGATTTCGAAGTTTCGCTAGCAATATCAAAAGTGAGAGAATATCGAACTAATTTCTATATCGCAAAAAGACAGCAGAAAAAGTAATTTTATTTTTTAACAAATTTATTTTAAGTTACTTAGTTTATTTATTTTTTTAATACTTTAACTTACGCTGCAGAATTTGAACATGGGTACCTACATTCTAACAGACCAGGGCCTACTGACTAGGCTATCGTGGCAAATTTTTCTCTCTTCAATTATTGCACATATTGTAAGTACGTGTTCTTATTTTATTTTTAGCTTACAGTGCTGTCATGGCTCGAACTTGGTACCTCTAGACTAACAGACTAGGCTACCGTCACACATTCGAGAAGGTTAGGTTAGGTTAGGAAGTAAAGAAAGTGACAGGTAAAAAAAGCTTCAATCAGGTTTATTAAAATTCGTGGAAAAAAGAGAAAAATATAGTGTATTTTATATTGTAGTGTATTACTACTTACCAATTAACACAGCTAATAAAAAACGTTGTAGTTTTATTGCACTAGAAAGAAGAATCAAAACAAAAACGCCGACAAAATTTGAGGGAAAACGAGACAAACAGAAAACTACCTTTATCTTCCGTCTCGTGACACTTCTGTATATTTGTGACCGCACCTCCACTCGGAGACGCAAATGGGTCCATTATGACCCCCCATTTGTAGCCAGAAGTGACCCTATTCCCATGATGATGCGCCTGATGTCCACTAGTTTACACTTCCCACTATCAGTAATGCTTTCATGGAAACGTCTGCTCAGCTATCTAAGCCTATAACGTTGCAGTTTCGGGCAACACACATTCGAGAAACTATAGAGAAAAGTTCGAAGCTTTAGCCATTATTAAAATTTTTTAGATTTGCGAACAAATATCGAACAAATTTTGTTTCGAAATTTCTTCACTTTAGTGAGCATTAGTTTATATAGAAGCTCTGGTCAAGTGGGAAAAAATAAATCAAAAGCAGTGGTACGTACTACATATGTAAGTATGTATCAAACATCGGCAAACACCACAAAACCCGCTGATGTATTTACCACATACAGCCTGTGTAAGTGTAATCTAGCAGTTGGGATAGAGGAGACTCTCTATTCCAACAACGTACAAACTACACCAAATAGTACCAGGTATTCATGCATAAATACTTACGTACGTAGATATACATACATATATAAATATGCATATGAATGTGCATACATATGTGTATACATAATGTACATACATATGTATACGCGAATGGGCTAGTTTGATATTTGAACATGTGTTTCCATTTTAGATACGAGTTAACATATGTATGCATGTACATACGTATGGAAGTACTACATGCATTTTTATGTTTATAAATATATATACATATATACCTACATACATATGTATTTTATTATTTAGCATTGTTTTTATTGCTGTTTTTCTTTATCACTCATTCACAAATATATTTTTAGGTAGATATTTACATGTGTTCATACACAAATATCTTTGTACAGACATACATAGGAACTTACATTCATACTTATCCGCACATGTTTGTATGATTATATTACATTTAATACTTATATGCTTGATTTTCTGTTGGCCTGGTTATGAATCTTGTATACAGTGTATATAGAAAATATTTTTGTATGTAGTATGCGCATGTATGTACATACATACATATTTATTATGTGCTGCATGTTGGTTGTGTTTGTTACTTAGATACTTATTAATCCGAATGCATGTGGGAACGAATGCGTTTTAATAACAAAAAGTAATAAATTTTAAGAACCTGCGACGTACAGACCAAACGGCTGGACCGATTTTCTTCAAGTATATATAGGCGAGATCACCTTTCAAACAACAAAAAAAACAAATTAAAATCGATCTAGCCGTTACAAAAATATTCAACAGAATATACCTAGAAATGATGTGATATCTTCTTAACGGCTGGACCGATTGTCTTCGAACATAACTAAGAGCACTCTCGATCAAGTCACCTGTCAAACAGAAAAAACTAAGTTGATATCGGTCCAGCCGTTTGACTTTGTGCGTTTGATCTGTATGTGGACTCGTACAGACACACAGATACACATCATGTTTTCATGTCAACACTCAAATTCTAGTGACAATTGTAGTAGGTAAATTATCTATAAGTTTCCTTCTATCCGTCAGTATATAAAGAGAGCACACTGATATGGTATACGGAGTCACTACCCAGTCAATTGTTTTAGTGTCACTAGTAGATTTTCAATGACAAGCACTTGCTTTAAGTATCTATAGCACAAAGTATTGTACGAGGAATAGGAATATCTGCCCTTCAGGGCAGACACACACACAGCGAACTTATAACAGCCCTTTTTTCTATGAAAATGCTTTTAAATAATCATAGTTTTTATGGCATAAATCATTGCTGATGATGTCCTTTTTTATTTAATATGAAGTCTTGGGACAACATACGAAATCATGCAAAAAAAAAACTTCAAAAATATATCTTTTTTAGACAAGGTCTAGCTCACGAACGATTATCGCTAGACCCCTCAAGTGTTTTGAGAGTCCTCATTAAAAAAAAACCGATCTTTGATTTGGGAGGGGTAACAAAGTCGCGTTTTTCATCTTCATACAAGTTGAGTAGCTCTAATGTACATACAGAAGTATATTTCTTTACATTTTAATTAACAACAAACAAAATGTATACTCTATGTACATACCATTTGAATCCATACGTAGTGTGGCAAAATATACCCATTCAAACAAACAATGAAAAATTTGTTGGCAAAGAAGTTCACAAATCGTCTTTTATAAAAACTTCAGGAAGGATTCACCGAAATTTGAAATGTTCTTTATACAAATGACCGTAATTTTAGGTCGTCTTGACATTCACTTTAATATCACGCGAACAAGAGTCTTTCCATAAACTTCAATAAACTAGGAGCATGGTATTTTCTTATTATTATGGTTGCAATATTTCACTGTACACTTCATTTTTTTTATTAATTTTACACTTAATTATTTTTATTATATTTCTCACTATTAATATTCATCTTTTATACAAAATGTTACTATTTTGCTTTTAAAATTTAAAACAAAACAAAATGTTCTTTGATAGGCCGCTCAAACAGCTGTTTGATAACAAGACCAACGGAACCGCGCAATGTGCACACATGCGTTCTTCTCTATTTGACTCGTGATCAGTGTTACCAGCAGCAAAATTTAAAGGTAAACTTAAAGTAAAGCAAAGCTATCCGTTTGAACTGAAATTACACCTGATTACATTTTAACGTTTTATATTACAAAAACAATATTTACAAAAACGGAAACCAGAAAAAATTTCTTTAATGGAGATTAATATTATTAATACTATTTTGATTTACAAAAATAACGGAAACACTTTAAAAAAAATTAAAAAAGTTTAACAAAAAAATTCAATATTAATAATTCTACATCCACATATGTTTACTTTTATTTAAGGCAGATTCTAAATATGCCTTGCCGTTCGTTGTAATGCCTTCTTTAGTATGTATTAAAATCCTGTAATGCCTTAATGCGACTGTTTCTCGAATAGGTTTTACATATGTATGTTAAGGGTACTTGATCTTCCCTGAGCTGATGCATTTTTAAATGGCAAAATAAATATTAGATTTATTACTTTTTATAATATTGTAAATATATCCTCTCCCAAGTTTTTTTTAGGTTGAATACACTTCGCTAATAAACTTTGGGCTCACTACGAATAATCGAAATCTATTTTAAAAGATGGAATTTTTTGCTTACGAAAAAACAATATTTTTGTTGAAAAGACTATCGGGTATGTTATGTATTCCACGTGAAATTAAATCGTTCGGAATTGCCATAGCATTGTTGTTATAAATACATATTTCCAACAACATATGCTGCTAATTTCAGCTGGTCCTAGTTGCTTGTATAATAATAGTATGTTTCCAGCGACTTTAAATCAAGTAAGTTTAAGTAAATCACTTCAAAGTGTTTCCACCGAGATTGTGAGTGATTTGTTGTTCGAATTTTCATGTTCCATTTATGCACTTGCTTTATTAGGTAGGCGCAGCATCTGTAATGTGAATTTTATTCACATGTAGTTGACATTTAAAATTGAATAACTATATAGGAATATTCCCTAATGTAATTTTTTCGAAGTTGTCAATCACTATTGATGGATAACTCAGGGATGGAGTTTGTAATTTTAAAAGCAACGCAGGGTTGCATATATAAATTGAGTTCGCAAAATAGTATTTTCGACATTATTTAAAATAAATCAACTACTTTGAGGTGATTTATCCATATGAAAAATGTATGGTAAATCATGTATAAACTAACATGATTTGCACAAATCATCGTAATTTATCTAAATCATGCCGGTGGAAACAGACTATAACATAGCGTCTACAACTGCGATTAACTCTGACATAATATGTGGGAGAACGTCGGCAGAATAACAAAAATAAAATGCCGATATTTCTCTTCATCTCATACAACAGGACAACGTAATTCTACTTTTCTTATAACATTTCATTTTATGCAAATTCTTATCGAGTTAACATGTATTATTTTTGTATAATTATATATTTTGTTTTCACTTTTTCGCACAAACTTTAATTCACAAATTAAATTTAACACATTTGAACATATAAAATCCCAGAAATATTGTCCAAAACATTGTTTTTCATTTATTTTAAGAAACACTCACACATGCATACGAATTTATTTTCATGTACGTGTGTTTTTTGACAATTCATCTCATAAGATTGTTGTTATGGGATTTCTTATAACAACTCTCTCATAAAAAATTTTATAAGACTGAGATAACTCTAATATGAAGTCTACACGTAACATAACTCGCTCTGCGATTGAATTTGACGATCTCATCTTACATATTATGTTAGGTGTAGACCCTATGTAACATAGTGTCCACACCTAATGAATTTATATCATGATGAATGTCAAATTGATATCATGATGAAAATTCATCACGTATGTATCAATTTATTAATATTATGGCAGCGTTATGATATAATCATCAGAGCTCACGGCTTGATAAATTCATCTTGATATCAAATTTCATTTTATGTGTTACTGTGCATTTAACGTTTATTTATTAAACAATTTTCGTCTAAAAGAGGCGACACAACAGTTATTTGTGACCAAAAAATTAAACAACATGCAAATTGAATATTTTTAGCAAGCATTTTGCAAATATTTGTTTGATTCATCATGATATAAAATCATCAACGTCTACCACCTTGTGTTGATATTTAAGAGTCGAATAGTCGCCGTCGTAGACGTTTTTGCTCAGCCGCCACCGCAGACACATCAGTATCAGCGTCGTTCTCTGAACAATAACAAATAGTTTTCCAATGCAAAGCGCGCAAACAAAACCATTCGTGTTTAACCTAACCATCTTGGAGAATTGCGTACAAAACAACAGCTGAAAAGTACATTTTTAAATGAATTATTTTGTAACGAAAAACAAACAAATTATAGTTCTTGGGTGATTTGTATAGTGTGAAAAACAAAAGTGAAAGCCAAATAGCCTTGTCCAAGAAACTTTTCGTTGGGTAGTTAAAAAATACATAAATATTTAAATGTTTGTAAAAACTACCAACAATAAATTATTATTAATAACAATTAATATTAAGTGAATATGTTTGGAAACTTGGAGTGTCCATGTATGTAAGTTATATTATAATTAAGTTATATTATATTATTATATTAAGTTATGATGTTGGATATTATATTGTTTTTGTTTTGTTTTATTCACTTGAAGCACAGTAGTTTTTATCGAATATCAGCTTCTAACATAAGTTCTCCCCACTTCCATCTTACAGGTGAATATATCACAGTACAGCCGTATAGTATACTGTTGCAACAGTTTTTAATTTCATAAAGAATGCTAAAACTGTATTAACCACTCTAGGGATATTACGATCTGCATACATATGTACAAAACTGTGTAATATTTTGCGTTCCAAATCCTCCATATTTTGATTATTCTTTCGAGAAATGTGTTAACCGAGATGTTAAAATATATAAAACTCGTGAGCACATCTTGTGACTGACCGCCACAATAATGGGTGACACGGCTATCAGCAAAACAGAATGCTAGGGGCCGAAATCCGTAGCCATGAACTTTGAAGTATTCACCAATTTCAGTGTTCAAGTTCACTTGTTGATTTGTGCGTCTGCAACGGCGAGAATGAATTATTTTGACTGTTAGTGTGAACACTTGTGTCAAATTTTTGCACTGGAGAAAGTGCGATGGATTATGAACTTCGAAATTGGTGAACACTCCAAAAATCATTTTTCAGGAATCCGGCCCCTGGTATGTTGCAACTGACGAGATCAGAATAGAGAATAGTTGTTTTGGTATAAGAACAGAACGTACATATGTACGTATTATTTTCAGTATTTTTTTTTCAATAATTTTTATTACAAATAAAATTTCAACAGTGGCTCAATTTTTATAATATAAAAAAATATTTTTAATATTAACATACTTAAAGTTAGAAAATTAATTATAATAATCATCTAACGAACTTAAATCTATTTTCAAAAGGTACACACATGTCTTAATTGCTGAAGGGTAATGTCACACGTGGCAAATCTTAAAAAAAACAGAAACGTTTCTGTATATTCTTGCTATAATCATCATACATTGCATATTCCACATATGTATAATTATATAAAATAAATTAAAAAATTTAAAAAGTCAATTGTATAAAATTTTGTATTGGCTAAAATTTTTTAACATCTGCGATGTTTGAATTTACCTTAGTACAATTGTTAAAGTTTAATACTTAAAATCAAATTCATAAACATCAGGGCATATAAAACAATTTTCAATAATAAAAACTTAAATTCAAAAAAATTAGTTCAAAAATTCAACTTTTAATATTCCAAAGAGGAAGAAAAAATAGTAACAACAATAAAAAATAATTCACTAAAAAAAAATAAAAACAGTGATAGCAAAAAATTATATTGTAGTAAAATTTGGTTATTGTAAAAGTTATTGTTTTCCTTTTAAAAGAAGTAAAGAAAGAACTCGGAAGTAGTATAAAAAATAAATAATATCCTCTGCAGTTATTAAGCTGAGTCTCAAATCATTCGTACATTTTGTCTACCAAAGCGGCATATTGCTTGTTAACCACATTGCGTTTTACCTTCAAAGTGGGCCCCAATTCGCCGGTGACTATGGAAAAATCATGCGGCAAAATGGTGAATTTTTGCACTTTTTGTGCATTAGAAATGGAATGCTTGTTGGCACGCTTGATGGCATCCTCAATGGCTTTGTACACCTTGGGACAAGGGCCAGCTTTCAAAACATCACTCAGAGTCTTGTGCTCCACACCTAAAGATTTCATCCAGTCCAGAGATTCATGGGTGAGCTGATCCAACGGGGCACCGCTTTCGATATCCATTTCAGTCTAACAAGTTACATAAACATGAAGAGTAATTACTTGATTTAATATCGGGAGCAAAGTTATGATTACCTTAAGAGCTATCAAAACAGTTAAATACTTGCGTTGTTCTCCTATGAGGAAGGCATTGGAGATGGCATTGCATTCTTTTTTAATTAAATTTTCAATGTGCACAGGCGGTATATTTTCACCTCCAGCGGTAATTATAATTTCCTTAGATCGGCCTGTTATGTAAACATAGCCCTTGTCATCAACGTAACCAACATCACCGGAATGTAACCAACATTCATCATCTAAAGCCTCTTCGGTTTTCTCCTTGTTGTCTATGTAACCCATGAAGACGTGGCGACCGCGAATGCAGATCTGGAAGGGACAGAAAATTAAAAATTATAAGAAATACCGAATACTCAAGTCTATCGTGTGCGTTGTGGCAACAGGGTGTAACCCTAAAAAAATATAAATAAATAACATAAAACTATTACCTACCTCTCCATGACCATTTTCGTCTTTATTAATAATTTTAGTTTCACAACCGGTCATGGTCCTACCAATTGAGTTCAATTGTGTTGTATCGGGCAAACATATTGTATGCGAACCAGCAGTTTCAGACATACCAAAAGCATCCAATATCTTTAAGTCCAAGCTTAAGAAATATTTCTTAGTTTCGGGAGACATGGGAGCAGCAGCACTGACCAAAGTATCGACACGATCTAGGCCCAAGGCATACTTAACTTTCGATAAGATCAACGATTTGGCAATTTTGTAACGGAAGCCACCATTTTTGCTGAAAATTGCAGTAAAACCAAAATAATTATAGAAATATTGCAATTGTCGCCTTCAACGCAATCTAGTTAGGTTGTTTGTGAATCACACCAACCTACACTTTGGTAATAATTTTTCTAACTCTTGTCGCTAGATTTTACTCACATTCTTATTTTGCAAACTTAAACTAATGCTGCTTGGTTGTGTTGTTGCTTTGGTTTTGCATAACCAACTTGTGTAAAAGACAAAAATTTCTCTTATTGCAATGTTTACCTGAAGTTACAAAACAAAAAGTTGCAAGATGAAAAAAAAGTAATAAAAGCCAGCTTAACCATCAAACAAACCTCAACATGAACATCATCATTTACCGTGTGCTAATAATGTTTTTCCAAAAAAAAAAAAAAAACTGGAGAAAGAGCAAAACACTTTTCCATTTACTCCTGATATAGTATAACAGACCCATAGTGGGCAGAAATAAATGCATCAAAGAAAAACAAATTCAAAAAAAATTTCACTTCATGCAAAATGCAATTTCTTTAAACTTCATTCATACTCGTATCATAGTAAATGTGGAATTTTTCTTTCTCATACTCGTACATAGTTTTAAAAGTTTTCTAAAGATTTTTAACTTGTAGCTGCTCTTCCACTTCTAGTTGGCTGTAACCTGCCCCCCATCGTGATGTTACATGTTTGTTGTATTTTTTAACCACTATTCAGTTGCAAGTTTAGTTTGTTAGTTTTGGTAAGAAGTTTTTTTTTTGCTTTCGAAAAAATATTTTTTTTTTGTTTAAAACAAATTGTCCCTGTTTATGAGATTTTTAAAGTAAAGATCTCTTGAAATGTTGTCTTTGCTTAGCAACAGTTCCAGAGATTTTTGTTGCATGTGTTTTAGGGTGGCAACAGCTTGTGCTTTTGTATGTTAGTTATTAATTAAATTGTTTTATTATTATTTTTTAATATAAAGGAACATGCATTTGAAGACATTTCGTAATCAGAAAATATGTGAGCGACAGAAGCATTGTTTTTACGATGTTTTTTTGTAATAAAACAAATACATACAACTTAATCAATGATTTTGAAACTATTGTGCAGGGATAAAAGAACGTTATATTGCTTTTGATTTTCGTATTTTCGACACTTTAATATGTGCATAAAAAACATAATTTATCACTCGTGCCTTTACAACTATCTATGTTTTAAGTTTAATCAAAATCAGAAGATTTCGTAGACTCAGAAATTCCCTCAACGATCGTAGTTTTGAATAAATTCAGTAAAGTGCAACTTTGACTCGCGCACGAAGGGTTCCGTACGGACACTACCTATACATATGGTTACCTTAATATAGAAATGCCCTAACTCATTTTTTTAAATAAGTTTTTTTTTGTAAATTGATAGAACATCTAATGTATCGAAAAACGTAAAAATCTCGATTTCTAAAAAATAATGAGTTAGGGCCTTTCTATATTAAGGTAAAGATATGAAATACTATACGATTCTTAGCCTATATAATCTAATATATTACCTGATGTACATTTAAAAAGAAAAATTAAGTACCCGGTAATTTTATTTTTGCGATTTTTGAAATTTTTTCGGTTTTTGCAGATTTTTCTTAGTTTTGGCAATTTTTTCCGTGCTTGGCGATTTATTTTAGTTTAACCGATTTTTTTAAGTTTTGGCGACTTTTTTCGGCTTTCGCGAATTTTTCGTTTTGACGATTTTTTTTAATTTTGTTGTTTTTTATTTGAGCGTTTTTTAACATTTCAAGACTTGGGTCTTAGCCCATATGATCGGTAAACTTTTTTTCGGTTTTTGGGGTTTTCTTTTTATTTTTGATGCTTTTTCTGACTTTTGGCGCTTTCTTTTTCATTTTTGTAATGATGTACATTTTTAAAAAAATATGTAATCGTTTCTTAGTTGTGGTATTTTTTTGGCGTTTTATTTTTTGGCGATTTTTTAGTTTTGGCGATTTTGAGTTTAGACGTATTTTTCGTTTTTGACGATTTTTTTCGTTTTTTGTCGATTTATTTTCGTTTAATTTTTTTTAGTTTTGACGCTTTTTTCCGTTTTGGCAATTCTTTCGGTTTTTGGAAATTTTTTCGTTTTGGCGATCTGTTTTTAATTTTGGGAATTTTTAATTTTAGAGTTTTTGAAAATTTTAAGAGCTTGCCTCTTATAGTTTTTAAGATACAGCAAGTTGTCAAAATTCGGATAGTCAAAATTACATTAACTGATAGAATACCCTTTAACTTTGCAAATTTCATGTATATTACATTAGGATTTAAAAATTTATCGTTCCTCATTTAGAACACCCTTTAATTTTTAACTGGCAAGTATTTGTTGTTGTAGCAGCCAAGGTTTAACATATTCTGTGAAAATTTCAGGTGCGTAGCTCTAACAGCCTGTGGCAGACAGACGGACGGACATCATAGCGTAAACAATAAGGTTCCTGTTCACCTTGGGTGTACGGAACCCTAAAAATTACATAGACCTTGTGTTCCTTTGGACGTATGTATATATATATTCTGAGATACGAATCAATATAGTCGCTATTGCATATCAGAAAAAATCTGTGATCTTGATGTGATTGCGTCTGCCCGGGGGATTGAATTGAGGTTCTCGATGACCGTAATTTTCTTTGTACTCGACGGACTAATAACTTCAGTCAACAGCACCCTAATCTTCCCACTTTAATAGACTTGGGTCGAACTCGTTCACTAGTTCATTTTGATGATCAAATCCATGTTATTTAAATGGGTTTGATCATAGGTTTGTTTCAAATATAAACTAGTTCGACCCAAGTCATACACAATATCTCTTTCCTACTCTCAAGTAACATAAAGAGACTTCTTATTTGAACCCAAGTGAGCTAAAAACTTACTGTCTCATCTCAGCATTCTTTCAGAACTAAGCTGACCTAGCTAAGAACTTTCAGCGTAAAAATAAAATAATTTTTCTATTGACCCATTTGATTAATTACTTGAACCCTAAATGCTCAAGTGATTATTTTCTTTATAAGAATACACAAACTAAACTAAAAACTTTATTTCCTGCAGTTAAAGAAAATTAAATTACACACATACACACACACAACTCACCCCTGATCTTCCATGTAATGCCTCAATGTGACACCCTTTGCCCAGCTGGCAATCATTTTTTTAAAACTGCCACTAGTGGAGGCAATAGCAACCATACGCTCTTGAAATTTCTCATAGACACGTGGTACGCCCATAAATCTTGTTGGACGAGCTTCTTGCAAAGATTTCACCAACGTACCTTTCAAGGCATCTTTGTCAGCAAAATAAGTGCAGCCGGCCATTGAAGCTATTGTATAAATATCGATTGTCTGGGCGGCAACATGAGACAATGGCAAATAGGAGACCAAAACCTCTGAACCAGCAACAACACGTTCCAAAGATTTTACTATGACACGAGCATCAAATGTAATATTATCATGGCTAAGCATCACACCCTTTGGCATGCCAACTGTACCAGACTGCGCAGTGAATAGAAAATTTAAAAAAAAAAAATATAGAAAAGACTATTTAGTTTGTAATACTACAATGCCAGTAAACGTATTGATGAAATGAATAATGTCCGGCAAACAGAAGTTTTGTAAAACAAAAAACTACAAGAATTTTTCTTACCGTATAAACCAAGCAGCAGCATTCGTTGATGGCAATATTTTCTAAACGTTTTTTGAATTCATCTTCAACATCGCAAACATTCATATTTTCAATATCAGACCACTTAATATAGAAAAAGCACAAGAAGCAAACAATTCCATTATATGCTCGTATAAAAATATGTAAAACAAAAACTTCAGAGTTAAAAAAACTCCCATTGTTTTTTACATTCACTCACCCGGTAATAGCCATCCTCCTTCTTCATGTAGTCAGCATAAGGTTCTTGGATTTGTATGGCAGCCTTCAGTTTTGGCAATTTATCTTTAATGGCATGTATCTTTTCCATTTGCTTGGCATCGTCAACTACCACAATTTCAGCATGTGAATTATCCAAAACATGCAAAACAGCTTCAGCCGAATTGGTGGTATAAATGCCGGCAATAACACCACCAGCATGTATGGCACCCATGGCCGAATAAAACCACTCGGGACAATTAAAGGCCAAAACACCCACTGAATTGTGGGCATTTAAGCCCAATTTAATGAAAGCTTTGGCTGTTTGATGTACTTTTTGCTCATATTGCCTTAAATATGTTTAGAACGAAAATAAAATTAAAAGTTACTTGAAAGAGAAATTAAACTCTTTGCCGAACTCACCTGTAAGTAACTGTGTTATATTCGGTTTTACTTGTTTTATATCTCAAGGCTGGATAGTCGGGATAATTGTTGGCCGAACGTTTGAGCAGGCCGGGTATAGAAATGGGTTCTTCAGCTCCCAAACCTTCCTTGGCCATGCGTATTTTGACAGCTTGTGTTACATCGCTGGTGCGATAAACTTCCGTGGAGCGTAGGCGATTGGGTCCGGGACGGTTATAAAGAGCATCTGTGGCCATGTTAGAAAATTAGTGAAAAGTCTAAAAAATGAGTAACGTTAAAAAATGTTATTAAGATTTGTTTTTAAATAAACATGTATGGTTATAATTTTTTTAAAAACAGTTAATATTATAATATTTTTGATCAGACGTAACGAAATAAAACAAGTAAGAGTGTGCCATATTCGGCTGTGCCGAATCTTATATACCTTCACAACTTTTACAAGATTGAGCTTGATGTTTTTTCCGCACAATTTATGAAAACGGCTCACAGTGCGCTGTCTTACTGTCTTTCTGATGCTCAACTTTTGTGTGAGAGAGATGAGAAAGTTCTTTTTTTACTTTCTCAATTTAAAGCAAAATATCAGGAACAAATAACTGCATGCAAAAGCTAACTAAATTTAACTATGGTTTTTACAAAAAGAAACACAAATAATGGCAGGGATGGAAAAGTTGGTGCGATCGTAATGTGGTAGAGAACATAAAAAAGTTTAAAATTTGTTAACGCACTAATAATCCCAAATCATTATTTTACTTATTAAGGACCTTTTTCACAATTTTAACAGTTTTTATGAAGAACTTGTGGTTCAAATTCACGTTAACTCTTAGGGCCAGTCTCACGTTGTCACGAACTTTCGACTCGTCGCACACTTACATTCAAAACAAAAACAAATTTTAAAATTTTGTTGTTGTTTGCAATGTAACTGTGCGACGAGTCGAACGTTGGTGACATCGTGGGCCTGGCCCTTAATCATACATTGTGAAAAAGGACATAAGTAAAATATTTTTTTTTATTAAAAATACATTGAAATTGATTATTGAGGGGCTTAGCTGGATCCTATGCGCATTTCACTGTTGCTAATGCAGATCATCAGGGAACCTTTTAACACGAGTTAAGCTCTCTTTGTAATTTTTTTATGACACTCTAAGTGATTTGCAACTTGCGGCCCTCAAACTGTACCAAACGATACCCACACCAAAATAAATTGTAATTTGGTGTAATTTAGCGGAATGTATAGTAGCTACTCGTATATGTGAAAATTATGGCTCGCAAGGAAAAAAGTTTGGCGACCACTGTTAGTTAGTTAGAAGTTGATAAGTGCGTACGGGTACGAAAAACCAGTTTCTTCCCATAACTCAAGATTTTAGGGGTGTTTGGAAAATTTCAAATACAGATTATTGTTATGCTCGACAATACCTACCAGAAAAATAGTAACATGTCACAGGTATTTTTTTTCTCACACAGTGTAATATGAACCACAGTGCAAATAAAATATTCATAGGGAAATAATTAAATGAATTGAGATCGAAATATCATTATTTTTAGTGGGGATTTTTTGGGGATAGTACAAATTAACTATTGGGGAATTTTGGGGATATAAATTTTAAAATTGGGATGTCAGTCCAAAGAAATCTGGAAACACTGTATGTAACAAAGATTTATCAATTAATAAATTTTATTTGGTTTCTTCTGTTCTTCTTGTTTGACATTTCGCCATTTATTACACAAACAAAACATATTTTCTTAAATGTTGTACAGTTACTTTATATAAAAATTCTTTGGAGTTAGAGCTGCCGCTTTCATTTATTTATATCTCTGGAGCGTTAGCGACAGGCGGCATAACAACAATGCTTACCGCTATTTCCTTAGGTATGACTGCAATTAAATGCATTGCTTACATTTCACACATTAATCACATAATGTCATAAATTCAATATTTTTTGTTTAGAATTCTTATAAAAAATTTAAATATTAGAACTGCCGTAAAGACATAATGCGAGCATATATTTAACTGATAACGTAATGCGAGCGAGCACTGTAAAATTTTAGCGAAAATATTAAATTAGTTTTAAATTTCTTTAAATATAATTTTCATTCAACAGTGTCTAACCTCCTTGAAACTTTTAGGGCTTAACATAGATTTTGTTAGAAACATTTAATACTAGTATTTGATTAAGTAAGTGCATTTCTTTGAGCAAGGTCTAAAGTTCAATCTTAGGGTCGGAAAATTTACAACGGAAACTTTAAAAGAGATTAGAAAAATATTTGAAACATAAATACGCTTGTAAATTGTAAGCGTGTGACCACATCGATAGCGATAAGAGACTCGGGTTTATTGGGTTTTTTTAACTTTTTTTAAACTTTTTTTTAAATTTTCTGGAGATTAAGCAGTTGTATTTCCTTTATTTAAAAACATTTAATATGATATACCTATGTATTATTTTAGTGATTTATGTCGCACCAAGAAATATGTAGAATAATTAATGCTTTCGTATGAAATGTTTTAGACACATCAGTTTTTCTTGCAGCAAGTCTGTGTTTATGGAGAGAGAGAGAGGAAATAAAAAAGAAGAAGGGTACATACTTGCTTGTAGCGAAAAATTAATTCATTCTCATTATTTCTTTCGTTGCGTTAAGACAATCAGCCCAATCACCAACAATTATGTGTACATATATACTTCAATAAATATGCATATGATGACGCTGCGTAGTCGGTAGCCTGCTCTTGTAAATATGTTTAATGCATTAAAGGTAAAATGAAATGTAACTCTCCTCTCAGGAGGTGAATTCATAAAATATACATATGTATGTACATATGTATGTATGAAATTTTTGCACAATATAATAAACGATATGGCGATTAATTTTGTACTGCATATTACCAAAACAATAAATTTTTTGAGTTATGACTCTTTTCCACCACAGTTTCGATAAGTATATCAAACAATAGAATTGTTGGTCCGGTAATAATTGGTAAATAAAACAGCTCTTGATTTTAAAAAAGATGAAAAATTTGTATTTTGAACTTGTTGTGCATATTGATTTGAATTACATACATAAATCATACATATGAGTTTTGGGTTAATAAACTTTCTACTAGACCGGAGCGTTAATTCAACTGCACATACTTGACTGCTATTACCAAACTATAAATATAACTTTTATAAGCACTTCAGCAAAAAAAGAACATAAGAACATAAGAACATAAGAACATTAATACCATAAACTTAACCCTCTTATTGAAATTAAAAAAAAAACATTCATAAAACTCGATTGTTAAGCCTCCAAGCAAAAAGAACAGCATTGCATTATAGCTTTATTAATTTATACGAGAAGCAATGAAAAAAATAACTCATAGTAAATTAAAATAAGCAGCCCATTAAGAAACATGCAAACAAATATATATGTAAAAATGCAAATAAATGCATGCATGTGATAAAAAAGGTTAAAAATGGTTTTCTAGACATTTGACTTTCAGCTTAGAGATTAATAAAATATTTAATTATCAATAACAGTTTCATTGAATATAAATCTATTTAAAAAATAACACTAATTAAAAGTACATACGATAAGATAAACACACTACAAATTAGTTATTTTGCTTTAAAATTTTTTATACACATGTACGAGAATTTTTTATAGATGTACATGTACAACAACTTAGAACTGCAATCTTTTTTTTCTAATAAAAATAAAGATAAGATTATTTAAAGTTTATCATCATTTATAAAGGTTATAGTCTATAATCCACTTTCTGAGGTTCTAGAAAAGTGTAGCAAACGAAAGTACATGAAATTAAAAATGAGTTTTTAGTAATAATTTTTATAGACCATTTCCACTCACATATGGGCAATTCCACAGAATGTCACGTGCGAGGTCACTTACGACGACCATTCAATTAAGCTTGTATTTCAGAGGAAATTAAAATTTTTCTTTATTTCTTATGTACTTTTGAGAAGCGTAAGTAGCTCTACTTTTCTAGAAATATAAGAAAAGTCTAACCGCATCGTACGTCACATCGTTATCGCACGTGACATTCTGTGGAATCGCCCATATGTACATACATATGATTTTTTAATAGACTGCTAGAAGGAGGTACATATTAAAAATTTAAGAAATAGAATTTTTGAATAAGTATGTTAAGAGAAATTACCCTTTTTACCATTGTTTTATTTTTAACCGACTTAAAAAAAGGACGAGGTTATCAATTTGTCTCTATTTTTTTTTGGCGTGCTACTTCATAACTCGATACATTTTAGACCGATTGTAAAAATTCATTTTTTATCTAAGAGGGTATAGCTTCCCATGGGTCCCATTGTAAAAAAGTGGGCGGGAACAAGCCCACAAATTTTTTAAAATTTAATTTTATGATAACTTATTTGATTGCTGCGAAACCCAGCAAGCACCTTAGGTTTTTGTAATTACGAAATTTAATTTTTTTAAAAAATGGACGGGGCTACGCCCATTAAAATTCATTATTATATTTCACGTGGTTCTACTAAACCGATTTTTACGATATCACACACCTTGAGCTCCATAGACACAATCAACCATTTGAAAACGCACATCATGAGCTCTGAAAAAACACAAAATCTTGCATTTATAAAATGGGCGGAGACACGCCCATTAAAATTTAATTTTATATCCCATAATTTTTTTCGAAAATATTATATAAAATCTTTGCATTGAAGTCGGTTTTGTTTGGCAGAATTATTTTTAACTATCTTTATATTTTATTATTATTATTTTTTTTACCAACCGATTTAAAAAAAATATTAATTTTTGCCTACGAGAGTATAGCTTCCATTTAGTACCATTGCAAAAAATGTGAGCGAGGAAACGCCCAATAAATTTTTTCTTTAATTTTATGATATCTTACTTATCTGATTGCTATGAAATTTAGCCGAAACATTGGACTCTCGCAACAACACAATCTGCAAGTTAAAAGATGGACGCAGCCACGCCCATTAAAACTTAACATTATATTTTATGTGCTTCTATTTGATCGATTTGTACGAAACCTGTCACACACTTTGAACTTTTAAAAAGACACAATCTTTCAATCAAAAAGTAAGCAGAGAGAGACACGCCCATTAAAATGTTATGTTATAGGTCACATACTTATACTTTACGTATTTTTACGAAGCTTGGCACATACCTTCAGCTCTAAAAAATACTTTTGTGTTCAAAAAAGTGGGCGGGGCTACGCCCATGTTAGTATAAAATTATATGCACTTCTACTTATCTGATTCCAACAAAACTTTGCAAAGAGTTTCGCCTCTTAGAATGACCTAATTTTGTGCTTAAAGAAGTGAACCCATTAAATATTAATATTATATTTCACGTGCTTCTACCTAATCCATTTTTACGAAATTTGGCTCAAACCTTGAGCTCTGAAAGTGACGCGATGTTGAATTTAAAAAAGGGGGCGGGCACTCATATGTGCCAAATTGGGCATTACCGCGCCTCTAGAAAAATTACGACCGGTGATTTTCATGAGAAATATTAAATTAGATAATTATAAAAATTTTTTAATAATTCTAGAGGGCCAAAAGCAATTCTTGGGAGGGGCGGCAATGCCTCTTCCAGAATGGCCTTTCTACGCCTATGTTTATATTCATATTTTTATTGCTATAGAAAATGTGTACCCTGTAGGCTACTACGGTATTAAGAGGGTTAAATTACAAACAAAATCTTTACTCAATATGTATGCATGTATGTAAGTATTTAGTTGTTTGACACATTTTTCTATTCTTATGCATTTTTACTTTCTTTTGAAATTCTCCAGCAACTTCAAAATACTGGAAGTAAGTAGATGTCACATTGCACACGTAACACGGACACGTTCTCAAACTCTCTGCATTTCAAAGTTGTTTGTTTCTTATATGGGTTTTGTTGTTTTCCTTTACGAATCATGTGAAAGCAGATTTAATAATGAGTTTGTTTTCTTTCACACGCATTTCAATGTTGCGTGCATCTTTTAACTAAAAACGTGATTCGCCGCTCTCCGGGGAAAGCAAACGCCTTGTTCGGCTTATAAAAGTGACATTTATGAGCTTAACAAAAGTACGTATTGCTGCTTTATTGCAACATAGACATAACTCAAAAAAAGTACTTTTGCAGAAAATAAGTTTTAAGTTTTCAATTAACATGCAACTCAGTGAAGATATCAAACAATTTTCTTTTCTCAAGAGATGCGCGTACAAGTCTTTTACATCAAATTTGTATAGTAGATTAACTATGTATGATGTAAGGATTTTTCTGCATTATTAACTGTAAAAGCGCACTTTCTGAGATATGTCTATGTTGCAATAAAAGAGCGATATGTAGTATGTGTAAATATGTATGTAAGTATTTCCAAATGAAAATATTAACTATAAAAAAAAGAGTGTTGAAGAAATATAGCAAGAATTTAATTACACAAAGGAATGTGTTAATAAAAATAAAAGGAAATCTGCCGAGCATGTGGAGTTTCCTTCTTGGGAAAGTTGAAAAAATTTACTTGTGCGTATGCTAAAGACACTTTTTTAAAGGATGGTGCAGTATTTTATAATAGCTCCTCCTCCTTCCTTTCTTAGCACTCGCGAAAATTGTGTTTTTTCAAAATTTAATAAATACCAATAAACTATTTGGAATGTTTTCCCACTAATTGGCCCTGCAACGTTACAACTGACTTAGAAAAAATCTTATTTTTGAGAAATATTTAATTCAACGAGAGTGTCCTTGAAAGAAGAAAAATTAAATTAGATAATTCTTGACAGGGTACCTAAAAAGCAGGACTGGCATATTGTGTCATAACCGCCAAAAAAAAATAATTTTCGAACTTAATTTTTTGATCAAAATCAATCACTTGCGATCGTAAATAATCGATTTTCGTCAAAAAAAAAAACGAGATCCAAAAAATGTGTTGTTTAAGCTTTTTTTCTCGAATATGGCTCCATACATATATATGCAACAAAATGCATATAGACATGCTTAACCCACAACAAACAAAATTTTGGTTTGAATTTAAAATAAAGAATATTTTTTCACTAGTTTGTGAAACACTGTGAAAAGTTCATTGTACTGAAATTTTTGTATTTGTACTAAAGGATTTGCAATTAACGGTATATTAGTACTTAATTGAGTGTTTGTAATAAATTTTGCTAATAAATTTGAAGATTATTATTAACAACCACAAACATTTTGCTTTATTTTGCATCACGAACTTTAGTAAAGTTAGGATACCTACATTTTTTATAATTTTTTTTTTTAAACAAAATAATTTGTTTTTATGTTTTTTCAAATATGTTTTTTTTAGTTAATTACAATTATTACCTTACAGGAAATCGCAAGAAAAAATAAATAAATCACAAAGCACTTGAAATTTCCTTCTGTTTTAATTTAATAAGTTTAAACACATGCAGCTCTTTAATTCAACGTTTGTTAACAAATTGCGCCACGATCGAACCACGTTCAATACACCTCAAAGCCAATAAAACGACTGACTCTTCAAGCAGTTTAAATAAAACTACAACAATGTGAAGATCACTGAAAAAGTATTGAACAGCAACACTAGCAATAATATTTGCTGCCAAAAAAAAAAGAAAGCAATAAAAAATGTAAGAGTATTTATTTACAGCTAGATTAATAAATAACAACAACAAAATGTTTTGATTTCGTTGTTTCTTAAAACGAAAGAGAGCGATTAGAAAGCAGAAATATAAAAATGGTAAAATTATACAAGGTATATGCACAAGCCCAGCCTGTTAATGTATACAATGCAGAAAGTTGTCAAACTTATGTTAGTGCATGTGTGTGAATAAAATGATTACAGTGTTGCCAATGAATTTGGACATGGCTGTGTCTCCAATTACACATTGAAGAAAATTACACTACACATCTTTTGTGTAGGTTAAAATTAAAACAAAAATAAATAAAAATAGAACCCAAAGTATAATTACACATAGATTATACATGAATCTCATTACATGGCCCACACACTGTGTGTTACACACATATTGGCAACACTGAATGACTATAATCATGCATGAATGCCGCGTCTGCAATTGTACTTTAGTTACCCTGTGATTAGTGTTTTTAACAAACAAAAGACATCTATTTCTGACAATTATCCGTTTGTTTATACCAACAAAATGCGTGTGTTTTTTTGGTGCTGTAATTTTGTTGTAGTCGTGCAAGTACCTTGTATAACATTACCATGAATATGAAGTAGCTTTGAGGCATAAACCACAAAGACGTTTTGTCACTGTCAGTGTTGCCATATTTATTTTTCAAAAATCTTCCAGTCGACCCAAAAAATGTTATTTATTAAAAATCTTTTTTTTTTTGTGATTTTACTCAAAATAGTAATATACCCTGATTTTATTGAAGTCAAATTTAGATCAAACTTATTTTGTTTCTAGTGAACTAAATAACACAAAATATTTACTGCATAAAATACGTGCAAGATTATTACGAAGAAAATCAGAAAATATGTTAGTGGTTTAGTCAAAGAAACTTCAAAAATATACTTAAAGTACCGAATATCATATTTTTTGCTAAGAAATCTTTTTTTTTTTGTTTTAACATCTCTAAAAATTCAAAAATAAGTTAAATCTTCACATATGGTAACACTGGTCACTACAAATAATTTTTGTGTCTCTCACTCTCTCTGTTTTCCACACTAATTTAGTAATGGACAGAGATGGAAAAGTCAATACCCATGAAAATTTTTTCTGGGGAAGTCGATCATTAATAAGAAAATGCACATACGCAAAATAAGCTGTGAAGCATAGAAAAATTAGAAAAATTTTTTACATGCATGGAGATGCAATTTTTGACTTGCTTGTCGGCTTTGCACAATGAAACATATAATTTATTTCAAAAACATTGGCAGCCTCACTTTCCTCAACATTTTAAGGGCGGGAAACGCACCGAAGACTTACTAATTAACCCTAGAATAGTTAAATTTTTGGCCATTAATTCCCCGGTCTTCATGTTCGCTTGAATTTCAGATTGAAAAGTCTAAAAACTTTATGAAGTTTAGTTCTACAACCAAAGTATCCATGATGTTAATT
The DNA here is from genome assembly GCA_936439885.1 of Nowickia ferox. NCBI lineage: Eukaryota > Metazoa > Arthropoda > Insecta > Diptera > Tachinidae > Nowickia > Nowickia ferox. Next base: position 8,378,943 of record OW387026.1, read on the forward strand.
GAAGTATGCCTGTAGACCTTAGCAAGCGGATTTTTAGCACTTTCTTTACACAAAGTCGTTAACCCACAGAACGCACTCGTACAAAACAAGTGGGAGCCTACTCTGTAATTCGAAAACGGAAGAAAATTCTTTCATATTAGCATGTTATTAACATCACAGAATCCATAGAATATTCGTTCGTTTCGAATTACAGAGTTGACCTCCTTACCACTCTTCGCAGCAGACCAAAATTCAATACCACTAATTACAGAAGTATTATTTCTAGACATTTACTCTTCTTTTATTTATCTTTTAACTCATCTTTCGTGCTTTCATAACGCGAGTAGTGCTTTAAATGCTACGCAATTGTACGTACTGCACTCTTTGCAGAATCCATAGAATATTCGTTCGTTTCGAATTACAGAGTAGACCTCAATTCAATTCAATACCACTAATTACAGAAGTATTATTTCTAGACATTTGCTCTTCTTTTATTTATCTTTTAAACACTACACAATTGTACATACTGCACTATTTGCAGTGAAAATATACTGCACTTTTTAGAAAAAATATCAAAACTCCCATCCCTGTTAAACATTTTTGTTTTCATTTATTTTTAATCTTATTTAGCACGATTTTTTAGTTTAATGTTAGTTGTTTTTATTTTCTTCAAATTAAGATTTTCAAAAAAAAAAATCGCATGATAATAGCAGTCTGTAGATTTTGTTTGTGTACACATGAGTAGTCCTATGTACATACATACATATGAATATATTTCAATGTTTTTCTCATTTGCTGTAAAACTGTCATAACATCAAAAATGCATTTATTCTCTTGTGTACTGAGAACTTACATTTTGTGAATTCCTCCCCTGCGATTTTATCCCAGAGAACATACGCATTTTCTAACATGCATGAGATCAGATTTAATATAAATGCAGTTTTATCAGTCACTTATTTAAAATTCTTTTATAGGTACCTAGATGTTAAAAGAAAATTTGCGTTTAAATAATTTTCACATGATGTCTTTAAGAAAAGTTCCAATAATAGCATAACAACAGAATACCTACATATATATTTTTTTTTAATTTACGAAATTAATAAACTTCAAATTTTTTTCAATACAGGTCTATTTTATTTACACACATGCATAAAGCATCCCTATCGGAAATTAAGTTAACTTTAAACTAACTTTAAGCTAACTATTTCGCAACTAGTACTGACTGGCACTTGGATTACTTTTCAATGTAATCAACTTACTATTTTAACATTGCGATGTCCTAGGCAGTAGTCAATTGTCTCACTCTGCATTACTTTCAGCTAACTTAAAGTTGGCTTTTTTAAATCACCTGGTAGTAAGTAAATTTAAAAAATTTTTCTGGGGTTCGAACATCTATTATCACACGTTGTGTACTCAACGCGCTAACTACACAGCCAAGGTACCATCTAAAATAATAATAAACAGCAAAATGTTAATATAAAACTGACATGAGTTTCAAAGTAGCTGAGAATAAATTTGTTGGCTCTCACCAAATTCGATTACGTACTCAACTTAAGAATTAATTTTGGATTTGTTCTGGATGACATTGCAGTTAGCTTTTAGTCAGTCTACGGAAAGTTAACTATAAGTTAACTATTTTTGTAGTCAACCACACATTCTCCGACAGGGATGTTTTTAAACAGCCACACACACCCACGCATTTTCCATTCCATTTTATATATGTACACAAATGTATGTATACGGTGGCGTATGATGAATAAATATCCTGAGTAGCCTGCCTATATTTTTTTTGTCCGATTCAATATCCATAGCCTGAGTACTCAGTACATACTCAGACTCATACTCAGCATAAGCATACTCAGACTATCACAGGATTCACACCATGACTTTTATGAAGTCTCGCTTGACTCGCTTGTGTTTCTTTATTTTCAATTGTAGCATATTTGTGTTTTTCACATAAACGAAGTAGAGATGCTCTTATATGTTGCAATCGGGGGTATAGTCATAGTTGCTTAAGAGAAAATCTATGAGCGTAAAAATTGTTTGCGCTACAATTATGGCTACACGCATTTATTAAAACTAAAGACTCAGTTAGCCGACTGTAATGAAATATAACTGCAATAGCAGGAAACAGCTGATCGGTATTTTTATGTAAAAAGTTGGTTACGTTACATTACATCTCTATAACCATTTTCATTACTTTTCACATTACAATATCGATCAGCTGTTTCCTACTGTTGCAGTTATATTCCATTACAGTCTGCTAACTGAGCCTTAAGACTATTTACTTTTGTATATATTTTTTCAGTTTTCATATTCATTCTCTGTTACGCATGTGGTTCATTATTATTAGTGTGCGTAGTTTTTACTTGCTACTTCGCAAGTAGTTACAAGTTGAGTCGTGACAACTTTTAAAATGGCTGGCTATTCAAAATGAAACGTCTTATTGTAGTAACTTTATAAGAAGCCCAATCTATGTTCTTAACGTAGAATATGTTGCAAGTTATGAAAATGTTAACGAAAAGTGACCTTAAATCATTTTCTGTAAAACTTTTACTTCTCGACTTATGACGGTTTTGTACATATTTGATTCGTTGTTTTGAAAATGTGTCTAGAAATTGCAGGAGGGTATCAAAAGAGATCAAGAACCTACTTAGATATTTGCTTTGATTCCCATGTTGCCAGTCTGCCGCAAAATTGGGGAATCTCTAGATGAAATTACAAACATCAAAAATTATCATACTCGTACTAAATGATATTTAATTTTTGGTAGCTGAATTTTGGATAAATCTCTTTCTTATTATTCATTTATTATAGATAAATTGTTATTTTGAATATTCCCTGTTCATTTATATCAGTGAACCGCACGCCATACCACAATTCTGGGCAACAAAATCATACACTTGCTTATGCTCTTTCATTTAGTGGTTACTGAGAAAGCGACGAATGAAGTTGTGCACGGAGGTACGAATTTTTTCCTGGTTTTTTTTTATTTTTTTTCAGAACACCGCTCGAAATTAAAGTTCAAATATAATAAATTTGTACAACAAAAAATAACTATGGAAGCTAATAAATATTTCGTGACAAAAAAAGCTTTTGGCAATATGCAATTCATTTTATGTTATAAAACATTTAAAAATAGTAAAGAATATAGTTTAAAAAGACATTTTAATAATTTTCACAGCGCTGTAAATACATTTAATTTGAATGGATTATTAGATTTTTAAATTTTTACTTAAGTTTTTTCTTTTATTCTAATTTTTCTCACCAATACAACCATATTTCATTTTGCGGATCACTGATTTATATCATGAGAAAATCAGTTCAAATTAGTATGTGAAACTGAGAAGCAGTTGAAAAGAGAGGGGGAGAGAGAGTAAAATTGAGAAGGAGTGAGGGTACTTTTTTGAGGGAATTCTGATTCCCAGTGGGAAAAGAGGTCATTAATTACACAATAATGAAAGAAATAATGTATTATTTTCCAAAGCAAGACATGTTCTGTGTTAACAGTAATGAGTTCTGGAATGAAAATTGTACATGTTGTGCATTACCTTCTCCTTTACTATTCATTACCATTTCCCACTGGGTATTAAATAAACCTTTTTACTGCTTCACATTAGTTAGTTTAACAAGTTTTTTTAGGTTAGTGCAATAATAATGCACTAAAAATTAAATTTGACTTGTTTTTTGGGTAATTGTCTACATGCGGGAACGAAATGCATATAGACAATTGCTTAACCATAAAAACAAGTAAAATTTTCAAATTAAATAAATACAGACTTTATGTCAAATAAATATACTTCGGTATTTCATGTATTAATATTTATATTCAGAATTTACATATATGCGTTTATCATATACAATTATACAACTATTAAAACTTCAATTCAAACGTTTTAATTTACTTTCAAGATCTAATCTAACAGTGTACTAATTAAATTAGTACAATGTTATTTCTTAGATCTAGAAGTTTCTATACTCGTATTAATGCACATGTGCACTTTTGGATACCCATGTATGTATGTATTTAAGTGTACATACATACATGTGTATACATGTATGTACATATGTACACATTGACCTGAAGATAAAGTCCATAATTCGATTTCTGTTTAACACAAATATTATTAATATTTTTTTTATTAGCATTAAAATACTCTTAATATTTGTTTAAATGTGAGACGAGTAAATATAAAGTTATTGTATATTATCGCTAATTCTGTGGCAAAAAAGAAAAAGTGCTTAAGTCGAGATAAGCTGATTTAGAGTTAATGGTACCTCCGTAATCTGCATATTCGAAAGTAGCCCTGATAAAAATTTCAATAAATTTGTGTGATTTTTCAGGAAGTTATAGCACTATGACTTGCGACTCATCTATTTTAGACTTTGAATCTCATTTGGAATAATTGCTTAATTTAGGTTATAGTTTGGTATATTTCAACTTAAATATATTACTGACAGAGTGTAGAACCTGGTTTGCTTAAAAATATAAAGGTTAAAAGAAAATTTCCCAATTAAACTGCAAAAGAAATAAATTTCTGAAAATCGACTTGAAAGTTTAAAAGTGCTGTCCTGCAAAACAGTGAAAGATGACTTACACACTTTTTCCTTATTGCCACAGAGTTGATTAGTTATAAAAAGTATTTTGTTAACCAAAATAAGTCCAAAAGTTACCCGCACAGAAAAAGAAAAAAGTGTGGCATTGTAGGATTGAAAACCAATCGTTTTTAAAATCTTTACAACTTTTGTTTTCTAATCTAGAATTAAACAAACGTTGGCAGGCTAATAAATATTATACGTTGTTAAATAAACATTGAAACATTGTTATCAATTCGAAGTTGAAAAGGTAAAAACTACAAGGCGTTATCAAATAGAAACCTAAATTTTTCTAACAAAAAACGCGCTCTTAAAAAAATCAAATAAAAAACTGCCTGTCATAATAAAAATGTTTAATTTACAAAAAAGGAAAAGATAATAGGTTTATTCATTTACTAAAAATTGTTACGAATTTGTAACAATTGTTGCTGGAAAGTGTTCATTAACTCGAGAAGTTTGCAAGGAGAGAGCTTCACAAGAGAAAAAAAAAATTGAGAAACAAAAAATTTTTTTCAAATTATTTCTAGTAAAATTTTTACTTGCAAGAGTTATCCAAACACCTGTTCTGTGTTTTGTTTTCAAATTAATTATTTTAAAAAATATTGGAAAAAGAAAAATTCAAAAATTTGCATTTCTGTAAAAAGAAAGCATATTTTCTCAATTTATGGTTTTTCTTTGATTAATGCTGGCAACACAACTGGTACGAACGACGAGTTTTTCAGTGAGAACTTTCGCCATTAAAAATGAAACAAATTTGTGCATATGAAAATGAATACCACACCGCCGTCGAACGAAATTCGTCGTGCGTGACGAACTTTGAGATAGATTTAAATACCTACATATAAATAAATCTAAATAAAAAATATCTTGTGAGGTAGAAATCTACAGAAAATAGATTTTTACGGAGCAAACGTTAACTTCTCTCTCAAATACATACACACGCATGTATAAAGCAAAGAGAAATACAATAACAGCTGACACGTTGGCTTGCAACCTCACATATTTACTAACTAGCATACAGATTTAAACGATACGACAACTTCAAAAGTAACACGCTACGAATGGACTAATTCTACCATGATTCATGAAATTTTAAATCTAACGGCCTGTCCCACGATGTCACTCGAAATCGTTCCATCGACTACTTTTTATTGCAAACAACAATAACATTAGAAAATTTTTTGTTGTTTTCAATATACATAAGTATTCGATCGAACGATTTCTAGTGACATCGTGAGACAGGCCGTAAATGAGTAGACATCGTTTAAACTCAACTACTCTGATTTACGCACACTCACGATAAGATTGATTTATAAGTATAGGTTGCAATAAATATGAATACGACGTCGCCATCATACTCATATCACATTCACACTCATAAATCATGATTTATAATTTCTGAAAAATACTTATACTACTTACATTGATTCAGCTCACTCAACTCATCCATATAGTACAACTAGTAGGTATAAAGTGTATAAAGAAACAAATTTATAACCTCATAATGAGCAAACACATAACCTCATAATTAGTATTTTAATGTTCATATGCGAAGTTCGCTTTGCCATATCATACTTATTTTGCATCGTCTATAAACAGTGAGTTAAGGAGAGTCGAAATCAACAACGTCATAAATCTTGCTAAGTATGAGTGCGATGAGAACTTCACACTTGCGAGTGAATATGAAGTTGGCCAACATTGCAATAAGTATGAGTGCGCATAAGTACTAGAAATTATAAGTCATGTTTCAACTCTACTCACTTTTTCACTACTCATTCCTGATCACTGATACACACATACATATTTAAACAGCAGAGAAGAAGCCAAATTATATTTACCTAAACTTTTCTTTGTTAAATGTACTTCCACCTGATAAGAAATTCGACAATGAGCATAACCTTGATATAAGCGTGCAATAATTCATAATTCTGAAAAGGCAGATGGCAGCTCGATTTACCTGCTGCGAACTTATTTTAAAAATAGACTTTGTTTTCTATACTTTGTAGTAATTAGCATGTTTTGTGTTATAATTTTATTGTAATTTTAAATTTTTTTAATGTTTGAACTCATATATACATATATATAGTATATATTTTGCATAACTGTCATACAGTCGTTGGGATTTCCCAATGGCTTTCAATGTTTTGAAATAATCATAAATTGCTGTTGTTGTTGCCTTTGAATAAACATAAATTTCAGGAAGGCCAATTGATATTGGTTCTATAATTCAAAAAATTATACGGCCATGTAACAGAGCTCAATTCCGTTAGGAATCGGAATTCAATCCATCCCATTTTTGTAGGAGATGGTGTCTAAAAAAGAAAACTAAAATACGCTTGTAATTTGGGGTACGATCCGGCTAGGGCTATATATTTTGAAGTGGATGCAATTCCGTTTCCGAACGGAATTGAACTCTGTGACATGGCCGATAGATTACTTTAGATAAGCTTCTTGCCGGGCAATGAATAAGTAAATAAATAATAATCAAAAATTTTAACAGCAAAGCGAATTTTATGAGGAATATATGTCACAAACTAATAATTAAATTAAAAAAAACAGGAAATACAACCCTTAAAAATTTATTATTTATTTCACCAAATAGTTTTAATTTTAAATTAAATAACTAGTAACATAATCTTCCTCTGTTTAATATATTAATTGCATGCGTGTCATCTGCGTTATGGACCCTGTAGATGCTCAAATAAGCCCGTCAATCAGTGCACGTGTTTTATTATTGTATGCTTGTCGACTAAAAGAAGAAGTTCAATCGCCATTTGTATTTTGATTTCGTAGAGTTCGTATCAAAGCGTCGTTGTCATCGGATGATTTATTTCAATCTTTTTTTTTTATTTAACACTTGTAGGATGATGATTTTTTGTTATTAGCAACAAGTGCAGTTTTGTTAAAAAAAGAAAAAATATGTATATAAAAATAAAAAGTTTGAATGAAATATTGATATAGAAAAACGCACAGTTTTACAAAGAGCCTTGAAAACTCTTAATATTTTCCTTATTTCTTTATAGCAGCAACGTCCAATCCATATACACAATAAGCAAACTTTTACAAAAGAGCTTTTGTGCTTTTACACCGACGAGAGTTCAACAGCCAATCAGATAACGGCGACAACAATGCTTGTTCTTACTTTGGAAAGAAACAAAAACAAATTTCACAGCTTTCGAAGCTGCTTACCTCAAATTCAAATATCAGAGTATGTGTGTTTGGACGTAGCTGCCGCCGAGATCTGATTGGCTATTGTGCTGTCGTCGGCGTGAAAGCTCTTTTGTAAAAGCTCGCATATTGTGCACTTGGACCGTAAGGGCCTAAAATACCTGGAGGAGAAAAATGTATGGTTAACCATCTCAAGAAAAATTCAGTATCATCAACAGCCATTATTTATCACAGCGAAAATTTCTTTCTCTTCACACAACTTTTTCAGGCTGAGAAAATTTTAACCATAATATTCAACTTTTCTAAGTTGCAATTTAAATCAATTTCTTTGCCATTGTGTCAGCCAAATATTTTCTCTAAGTGTAGTATTTCAAATGGGAGAAAATTGTGCTACTGCAATTTTATTAGCTTTCAAAATAATTCCATGCAATAATTTATTTTCAGCAATTTTTATTGATTTATTATAAATTTGTCAAACATTGAAACGATGCCTTAATCTTAATCAGATTGTGCAGTGCAAAAAAATAAAATAAATAAAAACATAAATAAAATCGCTTATACATATATTGACGTACTTTAATTACAATATTTGTTAGCTAATCATTTCTATTTATACTAAAAAAAAACAATTTTAAACAAAGAAAATTTATTTTCCAATAAAACTAAACATGAATTACAGTGAACTCATGATAACGTAAACATCCCAACACATGAACGAATCTAAAACTTGAAGAAAGTCTAAAAGTTTTTTTTTAAATTCGGGGAACAACAAACAGTACAAAAATATTTTAGGTTTATTTATACTACGGTGTTTCCCTAAAATAGACATTTCTTACAGGCGGATGTAGTGCCAGTTCATAGAAGCCATGTAAAAATTCTCGTCTGGCTATTTACATTGAAAACAAAATTTTGAGTGCTTTGTTTTTGTTTTTAATATAAATAGGCAGACGAGAATTTTTCCATGGCTTCTATGAACTGGCAGTTAGTAAAAATGTTCGTTTCTAAACGTTTAAAATTTGTATAAAAAAAACGAAAATTCATTTCAAAAAATATTTTTTCCATACAAATTTCAAAACAAAAAAAAATCGTTTTTATATACAAATTTACTTTTTAGTCCTGTTTGACATTTGCCCTTTATACATACTGGTGAAGATTTATTTGTTATTAAGGCAAATTTATAAAGTTGACAGTGTAAGTTCTATAAAAATGTCTCCAAATGTCTAAAACTGATATTATAGATCATTTACAAAAAAGTTCTAGTGCAAGACGGCTTTTCCACACGCAAAGTTTACTTTGGAAAGTCTTGAGTTTATAGTAGAGAAGGGAGAGGAGTTCCCTTCAAGGCAAAGCTTGCATGTGAAAAAGCCGTCTAACTGAATCAGCAAAAAACTATCAAGAGACAAAATCAATAATTTATGCAACTAAAAAGAAAAAAGAGAAGTATCTATTTACACTACGCCATCTCGTTTTAAAAATCCTAAAAAGAAAAAAGAGAAGTATATATTTACACTACGCCATCTCGTTTTAAAAATCCGTCTTTTAATGAAAGTTAATTTTTATATCTTAAAAACACGTTTTTATCATGTTGAATAGTTTCGAAGATATCACATATTTTCTTGACATATCGGGGGTATTTAAAATTTGTAATTTTTGTTATTATAAAAATCTTAATATTTGCTTTTGATTCAATTATTAGAAAATTATTTCTATGGATAAACTAGGCAGGTTTGTTCTAAAATTTTATTTTGCAAAAAAATTAACAAATTTGTTTTCAAGCTTGGTATTAAATTAGTTCACGCTATCGCGAGCTTACTGTATGAGCTTATTAAGGAAATAATACTTTTAAAGGTGAAGTGGAGTGCACAACCTTCGGAAGCTTAAAATATTTTGGGAGAGCTGAAAAAGCTTTTTTATCTGATATACGAGTATAGTACATCCCTGTAAAAAGCAAATTTACATACTATTCAGAAAAATCCCTATAACTCGGTTAAATTGGTATGGGGTGAAAGAGGACATTTAGAGCAACAGGCGGAAATTTAGACTAAAAACTTAAACAAGAACATAATATTTTTCATACTTCAATGAACACCTTCACACACCTTGAGCCAAAAATTTCATATGGCCATTAAATTATTAAATCAGCTACTTTCACGTGTAATTCTCAGAATTGAGTCCTAAAATCATGTGTTGTACTGTGTTATACAAAACCCAGCAAATAATTTTTATTCGATGTGAATCTTTTATTTTTGTATATAATTTTTGTTGTAGCAACAATTAAATGCATATAGACGATGCTTAACTACCAGCAAATAAAGTTCACTTAGAGCAATTAAATAAATAAATACTTTGGGGTTACACAACTTTTGCGCTGGTCACCTCATATCAAGCGTGATAAAAAAATTAGTCAGTTTTGGGTTCGGTCATTCTTTAATTGATTTCACGCTCATTTTGGAAGATAAGCATTTTAATCAAATCTTGATGTTTGAAGGTTCAATAAATTCTTCGATTATTTTTATAAAAACATTTGCTATCCCAGTATAATAAAATAACCTAAAAATTACTTAAATTATCAATTTAAATTTTAATGCTTGACAGTATTTCAAAAAATGTTTAATAAAAAAATCAACAGGATTTTGTAGCATAAGGTTCGTATACTTTTAATTTTCACTGTTTGTTTTTTATAATAATAACTTACAAGCACAAAGCTTGCTGCAAGCTTTAGCTTCGGTGCCTTATAATAAAAGCTTTTATGAAAAAGTTGTATCTAATACAAGCACCCATTACAAAAATATAGAAACAATGTTTTGCTGATAAAAAACTTTAAAAAAGTTTGATGCATTAAACACATTCACCACAGCAGTCTACACGAACCCACGATTTCAAATGCCGCTAGCAGCATTTGTTGCCTCGTAGCCAGCTACTTAATTATTTTGGAGACGGCAGCAGCACCATCTGTACCTCATATTTAAGCATAAATACATACATCAGTATTGCCACCTTCAAATATTTCGCATTTATAAAAATTAAATTACTCTTTCAAAATGTTCTTATATGACGTAAAAGTATAAAAATTGATCAATTTATGCTTTACATAAATTTTTGGATATTATTTCTGTTAAATAATATGAAATAAGTGTACGATAACATTCATTCAACATTTTGTATTATACTGGCAACACTGAATTTTCTCATTGTAGCCAAAGAAATAGAAATTAGTTTAATTGGACTACAACGACAAAATCAATATAGACAACAACCTGCCGCCTTGTTGCCTTGTTGCCTTGCTGTCTTCAAAAGAATCATTGTCATATAAACAAGTATATTCTATCCTTGCCACTTTGTAGTCGGTAGCCTGCTGTGGTGAATGTGTTTAATGCATGAAGCATAATTCAATTTCTATGAAATTTTTTTAAGATACTCTCTGTTTGTTCTGTGAACTAAAAACTGCTATAAATATACTTTCCTTCATAGATTAATTTTATTAAAAGGCACTTGTTGACTATGCAGATATTCTGCAAAACTTTTTTTTCAAATTAAACTGACTAATGAAGTGAAAATCTGAAAGTAAACAAACTGGTTTTAAATAAAATATTTTTGAGTGATTGATGAGTTTTAGAATTTTGAAAGCAAATATTCGGAAAAAGTTGGTTTATTCCATTGAATTTGTTTAAACTGTTAACAAAAATCATGCAGGTCATGAAAAATAAAATATAAAAGAATTACCATAAATAAAAAAATTTATATTGATTTTGAGAGGATGACAATTCAACACATTTGCTGCAAAAGTTTTATGAAAATAGTGAGTGACACTGGCATAATAGCAGCAACTTTTATATCAACAGCATTTCTCTTAGTAATTTTAATCAAATACACATAAATACATAAATATACTTTCTCAATAATTCTAAAGAAATTTAATGTACATTTCTGTTCATGGCTTCGCCATTTTTATGTCTTTGCAACCGCATTAAGCCACATGCAACTTCTATAACAATTTGTCTCTAAGATTTATAGCACTGCACTTTGTACATAATTTCATCCAGCAGCACAATAAAAATACAATATTCAAAGTCACATAAATTGAACTCATAAAAATATGCTGCAGAGAATAAAATTGTTCAATAGAAAGGCTAACCGCTTTTGCAACATTAACTTTAATTTAAAATTAACAGATTATTGTAATTAATTTTAATTAATTGTTAAATGGGGTATTTTTTTCAAGCTTAAGATAATAAATATGAGTACAAAAATATATAATGCTTATATTTTCATCAAGTTTAATGAGACTTTCTAGCAGCATTAGCAGACAAGTAATCGTGTGTATTACGTTGTATTGATACTGAGTTATTAACAGAAGATTGTCAGATCTTACAATCTCTTGTCAGTAAAATGTTCTAACAATTTCTAACAACTATGTGAACTGACAATTTTTGTCTGGCAACGTTGTTAGAAAACGCATTGTCAGTACATTGCCACATCTGACAATTGTGTGAACACATTTCCTTGGCATAGTAAAATTATTGTCAGATATTTATCAAAGATTTTATTGTTCTCAGATGTGCAAAGTTTATACAATGTTAACATTGTTTGAGTCTGGCAACACATAACAACAGATCCTTAAATTTTTGCATATGGCAACCGTGTTAACTCACAATTTTCTGACTAACGATGTTGTCAGATAAATTTATTGCCATAAAATCGTCTGGCAATAAATTAAAAGATTTTTCGACCAATTTAATACAATCAGTACATTTGCCAGAACGTTGCCAGACCTAACAATATTGTAAGACCTGCTAATTGTTTGCACAAATCCTTATACTTATACAAGATTCAGTTGTCTGTTCCTCAAAACTTAAAGTTATTGTAATAAGTACAAGTAAAATAATTGTGAAAATATATTATTTATATGAAAATGGAAAGTGAATTCAAATGGCAGTCATTGTGTCATAATGTTTAATAATTTTTGTTTAAAAAACTGCAAAAACAATTATATTAAAATAATTTAAAACATTATGACACTAGGACAATTAGGACTACCGTTTGAATCCCCAAAATATATTTTACAACTATGCTAATTGTATTAAAACAATCAGAAAAATGTACATCGTAGCAACATAAAAAATATTATCCGCAGTCATAATTTTGGTTGTAGTCATGGTGAGAGCTTAGTCAAATCATAGTCAAGTCATATTAAAGTCGTAGTAAAATCATAGTCAAGTCATATACAAAGCATTGTAAAGTCATAGTCGTCGTACATGGTGAAGTCATAGTCAACTCACAGTTAAGTCAACGACAAGTCATAGTCAAGTCATAGTAAAGTCATAGTCAAGCCATAGCCGAATCATAGTCAAGTCATAGTAAATTCAAAGTCCAGTCATTAAGCAAGTCAGAGGCAAGTCATTTTCAAGTCATATTTAAGTCATGATCAATTCCTAGTCAAGTCATAGCCGAATCATAGTCAAGTCATAGTGAATTCATAGTCCACTCATTAGGCAAGTCATAGTCAAGTCAGAGGCAAGTCATAGTCTAGTCATAGTCAAGTCATTGTAAAGTCATGGTCAAATCATAATCAAGCCATAGTCAATTCATAGTCCAGTCACTAGGCAAGTCATAGTCAAGTCATAGTCAAGTCATGGACAAGCCATAGTCAAGTCATAGTAAAGTCATAGTCAAGTCATAGCCGAATCATAGTCAAGTCATAGTCAATTCATAGTCCAGTCATTAGGCAAGTCATAGTCAAGTCAGAGGCAAGTCATTGTCAAGTCATATTTAAGTCATAGTCAAGTCATAGTCAAGTCACAGTCAAGTTACGGTCAAGTCAAATACAAAGCATTGTAAAGTCATAGTCGTCGTGCATGGTGAAGTCATGGTCAACTCATAGTCAAGTCAAGGACAAATCATAGTTAAGTCATAGTCAAGTTATGGACAAGTCAAATGTAGTCTAATCAAGTCATAGCCAAATCATAGTCAAGTAATTGGCAAGTCAGAATAAAGTCACTGTCACGTCATATTAAAGTCACGCAAAATTAATTTTTATTGCCTCGCTGCAACATATTTACGAGTATATTGAATGTGACTCACTTTGTTGATGGCAGTAATTTCGTTTATAATATGACAATAAATTTTCTCTCTTCTCTTCTAATAGATTTTAATATCCTTTGTTTTCGACTTGTTACTTTTTGTGACTTTTAAATTTTTCTATAATATAGTTTTTTTTTGCATCATAAAATGCACATTATTTTTCATAGCTTTTCATTTTATGCGTTGAATACTTTTACAGAAATTTACTATTTATACTTGCGCTGGAGTTTGCTGCTGATATTATTATTCTTTATGTATTACTATGGTAGATTTTATTTTTAATGCCAAACAGATTGATAACAAATATAAATTTTACAATGGCGTAAAAAAAAAATTAAAAAACAAAACAAATGAAAAACCAATATCATAATAAAATGTGCAATGTGTTACTACAACTTGGAGATGTGAATGTTTGAGTAGCATGTATTTACATGCAAAACTGCTATGCATCAGTCAGTTTTACACAACTATGAAAATTCGCGTATATATATTTTTTTACCAATGCAGTAGTAATATGGTCAGATAGGGGAAAATTCTTATATGGCAACACTGAAAAATCAGTCAACCGCCGTTCATAAGCAGTATTTTTGAAAAAAATTTTGTATGATGTTTTTTTTCAATTTTCATTATTTTCAAGTTCATTTTTATCCCTTTTCTGGAGGACATGCTATAATTTCATTTAATATCATGGTCTTATACAGAACTTGTCAAAGTGGTAACACTAAATAACTGCGTAATAAACTGAAAAATAAAAAAGGATGAAGAGAGTAGATATTTATGTGTACATGCACTAACCCTCATACTTATACATGTACATACATACATACGTATGTTATTTAACACAAACTTGCATTCGCACATTTAAGATTGTCACATGACACTTTGTTTACAACTCTTTCATTTCTCATTCCGCCAGCTTTTGCTTTAAATGTTACAATTACATTTTCATTTGTATTTGTCATAAAGTTGAAGCTAATGCAAGTGTCCTTTTGCTTTTTATTTTCCTTCACAAGGATCAAACATCAACTGTTATAGACATGTACACAAAGAGACAGAAAAATTATAAACCGACATGGAAATCAAAATAAGAAAACGAACCAGTAACATTTACAATATTTGCATTTTATTAAGATTCTCTTTTCATTTTCATTGGTTGTATGTGGAATTCATGTAGATTTTGCATTTAATCTAGATAATAAGTTCGTGAGCACATGCATGTGTGCAAGTGTGAGTTCAGTTTTGTGTCATGGTTAATAATTTTTAAGGAATTAAAAGGATATTGAGAATATTCATTGAGTGTAATATATAAGGATTAAGTGAACTTAAAAATATTTAATATAAAATGTATTAATGCATTTTTTTTTGTCTCAGGGTGAAAAAAGAGATATCAATCAATTTAAAATATTACAAAAAGGAAAATTTTATATAATTTAAAATTTTTTGGAGTATCTAAAAAGGATTAAATTATCTGCCCGTTCATAGAAGCCATGTAAAAATTCTCGTCTGGCTATTTACATTGAAAACAAAAACAAATTTTGAGCGCTTTGTTTTTGTTGTGAATATAAATATTCAGACGAGAAATTTTACATGGCTTCTATAAACTGGCAAAATTTAGGCAAAATTTTATTATTTTTTGGAGGATATATGTAATAAAAAAACGGTACATGTCTTCGCTTGCTACTGGTCAATATCGCGGTTCATGTCTGCACTTAGTTTATAAGCCGCTCTATTATCAGTTTAGATGTAGAGGAAAATTTCACATTTTTCTTAGCAGGCAAATTTGTTTAAATATTTTATCAAGAGGAAAATCGAGAGGATGATGATTTTTAGGGTTTCGTACACCAAAAAGGTGAAATGGAACCCTATTGTTTTCACTACGATGTTTCCTCGAGAACGTTAAAGCTACATAGCTAAAATTTTTACATTAACATATATATGACAGTTAAAAGTTAAAAAAAACGCTAAAACTAAAAAAAGCTAAAATTAAAAAAAAAAATCGCTGGAACAAAAAAAAATCACCAAAAACCGAAAAAATCGGAAAAACGAAGAAATTAAAAAAAAGAAATTTCTACATCAAGTAAGTTATTCGATTATACAGGCTAAAGTTCCGATATTATTGCATATTTAGTATCCGTACGTAAAAATAAACTAATTGCCAAAAGTAAAAAGGTCTCGGTCTCCAAAATACGAACACAAAACGCCAAAACAAGAATAAAATCACCAAAAACCGAAAAAGTTTTCAAAACAAAAAAAGGCGCCAAAACGACAAAACACTAAATTTAAAAACTGTCGAAAAAATCGCCAGGAACCAAAAAAAAAGCATTAAAACTAAAAAAACGCTAGAAGAAAAAAATCGCCAAAAGTAAAAAGCAGCAACACGAAAAAAACACCAAAGGCATAAAAATCGCTAGAACAAAAAATCGTCAAAAATTAAAAAAAGAACGCAAATATTTTTTTAAATGTCTACATCAGGTAAAATATTCGATTATATAGGCCAACGTTCGTATAATATGACATATTTAGTATTGGTACGTAAAAATAAACTACGTAGTAGTAGTTACGTAGTAGTTTATTTTTACAAACTCTTTTAATATTTGAGCTCATCAATTAAAATTGGTACATTTATAAAAAAAGTAAACCAGCTTACGTCTCAGACCCTGGGTTCCTCTTAATGTCTCAAATCAATATTCTATTGCACTAAAAATACGTGTCTGTCTTCCTTATTTATTCAAAAGTTTTTCATTTAGGATCACTTATGTTTCAAATTTTTTGTTTTTGAGAGTTTGAGCTGTAAAATTCAGAACACAGTTTATTATAGTTTTTCGGTATTTCTGATACCGCTAAAGAAAATCTTAAACCCTGTCAGACATTAAATAAAATATTTGCTGTACCACAACAGCAACTAAATATTTTTTTTAGGTTAGGTTAGGTTAGCTTGAAAAGAGGGGCGATAAATATTGACCCAATCGGCTTTTGGATTACACTTATGCTTTTATAACATGTTGTGTGCTCTGGGCGGAAAGTACCCAATAAAGAACCGTAAAAACCTATCAAACTTGGTCAGGTTAGGAATCTAGTTTCTTCAATATACTTTCTTAGATTTTTCCAGTCTAAGTCCCTAAGAAATTCCATATTTGGTATATAGATTTTTCTTCTAATTTGACTGAATAGTGGACTGTAGTGACACAAGTAGAATTCGATAAATTTCATCATGTTTCCTTATACAAAAATATATTTTAAAAATATAATACAAAATGTAATTATATTTGTGATACTTCATACACCTTAAAGTCCTGTGCTCTTCTATTACTCCATAAACTAAAATAATTAAATTTCAAACTTAATTTTCTCAAACCGCAATTGTTAAATAAAATTATGTTTAACCTTTTACACAATTAGAAATTGTTACCATCACAAAACTTACGCCACACACAGGCATTTCCTTCACTAAATATTAAAAAAAAATGCTCATTATATTGTTGAAAATTCTACTGTTTGACTCTCCTAAGAGAGTCCTTCATATATACTCGTATGTACTTACATAAACATTTATCCTTGTTACATAGTGTCGTATTACATATGGACATACTTGTAAATTCTATTTGTCAATGTACTAGATCTGTAACTCTATTGTTCTAAATACGAGCAGTAGTTTTTGTTTTCATATTGTTTGTTAACGCTTTGGTGCACTTAGAACATTTAACTATTTTGAACGTAAAAGGTTATTTACACTTGATTTTCTCTTTGCTGTTGTTGCTGCTTTAAAACTTTCCTTTTTCTTATAATTTCTACAGTTTTTACACTAAAAACTCAATTATTATATGGCAATATTTTGTGCACTATATTAAGAACGGGATAAGTTAAGTTATGTTAACAAGTTGGCAAATTGGGTGGGTGATTTTATAAATATTACACAAAGAAAAAACTAACGTCCTGTTTTTCAATTACCGACGCTGTTTCTTATATCATCTAAATTTAATCAATTTTTTTTTCGAACTTTATTTGTTTCTATATTTACGATTTCATTAGGCTAAAGTTCATTTCGCTCTGTAAGCTAAATTAGAATTTTTTGAATTGAATTTAAATAATTTTGTAAAATTGTATATGTGAACAAACCTAATATAAATTTAAGTTAGTTTATATGTTATTTGCTTGAACTTATTTGTTTCTCTGATTATGATTTTATAAGGCAAATTTCGCCAACAAGAATTGTAAAATATTATGACAAACACTAGCAGAACGGAACAACATGGTGTTTTTAAGTGCCGCCACACCTGCATCATTATTTAATGTTGCCGATAAAGAGTAGACAAGTGACAATTTTTACTGTCGTCTTGATGTTGCGTCGACGACGCCGTTCACAATAACGCGGAATTTAAGCCGAAACGAAAATTACCACCAGCCGAAAAATATGCTTTTCGGAAAAAAATCCGCGGCAAATATAAAAAACCGGTTCGGAATTGGTTAAAAATATCCTATATTTAACGCTGGTAAAATAGCTTTCCATTGATGACGAAATTTTTAAAATCGGTTTAGCGGTTTGGGCGTGACAGCGTAGCTAAGAAACAAACTGATTTATTTAGTCTTTTTTTTTGTCAAGAATCTAATAAGCTGTCGCTTAAATTCTAACCAATGAAACAGTCAATTAAATATTTGTAGGGCACTCCTTAGTCTTGCATTTCTGCTGTAAAAATTATTATTACTTGTTCCAGTTACTGACTTTTAACGGATGTTGTAAAAAAAAGTTGTTTGTTGGCTAATTGTTGCATACATACTTGTTATTGCCAACGATGACGACAATTGCAATAATTGCTGCTTGTGCTAAAAGAAGAAAAAAAAAAACTCTTTATAGCTGGTGTTATAGTGTAAGAGAAATTATTGCGCACTAAGCACCATAATTAAACGTCATTTAAGGTATGCAAAATTATGAAGATTAAGAATAATGACGCACTTTTTCCTATTTAACATTCTAAAGACGCGCTGTCAAGACGAGTTAAGGTAAACGTACGCTAAGAAAAATGGGGTTAAAGTTGGAAAAAGACACGAACAAATACATGTGTCCCTTCTATGGAGTTACATATTTAACAATTTTATTTTAAAAAATCAGGCTTTTATTAATTGAATGAATTTTTTTTGCCTTTTATATTTTATTATAGCAAAATATTTTTTTTTGTTAATACAATTTTCCACTCTGGTGTTTACGAGTATTTTATGCTAATTTGATAAGAAAGAGCAATAAAAGTCATTAACATATTTATAAACAACACCGCTATACATATAAAATATTTTTTTACCTGAAGGTTTTTTATATATATTTTGATCTTATTAAGCTATAAAAAATTTAATTTTTATACTAAAAGAAAAATGTAGTAACATCATGTTATATGGTTCTATGGTGTAATGGTTAGCACTCTGGACTTTGAATCCAGCGATCCGAGTTCAAATCTCGGTAGAACCTTCTGGGAAGGAATTTTTTAATAAAGAAATGTGTACTTGTGGGAGAGTTTATATAAAATAATAAAAAAAATGCACAGCATAAAGATATATATGGATGGACCGGACCATGATGTTCACAAAGGTTATCACACTTCAGTTCCCTGAAAACAAAAATATTAGTCTATATATAGTAGTTCTAAATTGAATTTGGAATTTTTGTGTTATCTTAGAGATCAATAAATAAGTCCCAATGGATTTAAAATGTCAAGCAACTGCTTTATGCTGGTAACGAGCAGCGTTGCCAGCTTAACTTTTTATGCAGGCTACATTAAGTCTCTTCGTAAGGGATTTAATTTACATTTTCGATTCGGTTAAGATTTTTTATGGTTGCTATATTATAACTGCATCATTAGTTAAACGATTTCACATTTTTTGTAGGTAAGAGTATACCTGGCGTGGAAAACACAAGGTGGGGATCTGACGACTATAATTTGTGTAATAGAGTGATGTTTCTACCTATTCGCTTACTGGGAAACTGGGCACATGCGTATGAAAAAGTGCGTGAAGCCACGCTTTTCGTTTTGGCGATTTATTATGCGATTTATTTTAGCTTTGCAATTTTTTTTATCTTTTTGTCGACTTTTTTCGGTTTTCGGCATTTATTTAGTTTTTTGGGAATATTTTTTTATTTGGGATTTTTTGGTTTTTGGCTGTTAAGTTTATCTTAGCGATTTTGTTAGTTTTGGCGCTTTTTTATTTTTGCCGAATTTTGTCAGTTTTTTTGCCGATTTTTTTAGTTTTTTTTTTAGAATTGTTTTAATTTGAGATTTTTAGTTTTAACGTTTTTAAAAATTTAGTTTTGGCATTTTTAGTTTTTGGCGATTTTTTTTTAATTTTTAGCGATTTATGTAAGCTTTGCAATTCTGGCACGTTTAAGCGCTTTTTCGTTTTGGCAATTTTTTCGTTTTTTTTTGAGATTTTTATAGCTTCTGGCGATTTTTTTAATATGGAATTTTTTAGTTTTAGCGTTTCTGAATATTTTTATTTTTGGTGTTTTTTAATTTTTAGCAATTTTTTTAGTTATGGCGCTTTTTTTTCTTTTGGCGTTTTTTTGGGTTTTTGACGATTTGTTTGTTTATTTTTTGGCGATTTTTTTCATTTGAGTTTTTTAGTTTTAGCGTTTTTAAAAATTTTAAGAGTTTGCCTCTTACGGTTGTCAAGATACATAATCAAAAGTTACTAAGTCAAAATAACATTAACTGATAGAATACCCTTTACATTCTGTCAGAATTTCAGGTACGTAGCATTCACGATTCTCGAAAAATAAGCCTGTGACAGACAGACAGATGAACATCGTAGCGAAAATAATCCCCTTGTCGGCAATAAAAGTTCAACAATTTTTCTTCGTTTTGTGTCATTGCACTATTTTACGATTTTACTCGCCATGATTGTTCACATTTCATGTGAACAAATTGTTCACCTTTTATTCCCGATAAAAGTGAATAGGGTTCCTTTTCAACTTGTGTGTACGAAACCCTAAAAAGCAAAAGAAACGCATGAAGATCAAAGCAGCTTTGCGAGTATAATAAAGTTTGTACTCACCCCCATGTCTTTTACCTTTCTCTCCTATAAACTCAAGACTTTGCAAATTAAAAACTTTGTGCTCTTTATTTTATATCCAATCATAAAGTCGGCAAATAATATTTTTCTATATTTGTAGATCATCATCAAAAAATAATCTTTGCGATAGTGGCTGGGGCTGAAAAAAGCATTTGTTAAATTAAAGTTCCCTTACCTTGAAGCAATGCAAATTTAAGAAAAAAATTAACCCTTTCTTACGTATGAACGAAAAATTAATTCTTTAAAACAATTTTTCTTAAGACCCAAAGTAATTGATACATTTGCTCTAGAAAAAAGTATTGTATAGTATAAGTATAGCTCTTCACCTCTTTTGCCTTTCGCAAAAAAACTTTTTACCTTTTGCATGAAATTACTGTAAGCACAAAAAATAATATTCTTTAACACAATTTTTCATTAAACAAAAAGTAATTGATACAATGGCTCTAGTTCCCTTTCTATTAAAATATTCCTGGCCTCAGGCGAATCACGGCAATTGTATCACACAAACTTTGGCTTCATAGCTAAATGTGTTAATAAGATTAATGATTTATGACTCGAACTCTTATGTGAATCCGTCATTCACTGCTTCTTTCAATGGTCTTATTTATTCTTATATATTTTTTTCTCGCAATAAACATGAATTTGCATAACTCAAGGCAACACTTAAAATACTTGTTGAAAGAAGTGTAATTTATTACTTGTATTTAAAAAGGAAAAAAAATCATAAATTCAAAACTTTCAACTTTGTATGAAAGTATAAATTAAATAAGAGACTTGGTGTAAAATAATGTGTAAAGCACGCAGTCATAATTAGAACATTTTGCAATTTCTAAATAACATTATTAGGTTTTGTTTTTTGTGTGTACGAGTATGTCTCTTTTATCCTTTTACTATAAAATATGTGTCCTGTTTACTTTGCATAAATACGAGTAGTATTTTTATTTATTGTGCTGCTTAAGCCCAAATGTATTAATATCAGATGTTGGGTTGGTTGGTTGCTTGCTTGTTTGATTTTAGTTTGCTTTGCAAATCTGAGTGGTAATTCAATATTGTGCATTAATTAAAAATGCCATGCATCATGGCTCTTTTGCAAATGATATTTTATGTAACATCAGTATGCAAACACATGACTTTAAGCGTGTGTGTATGCAATATCCCAGCTGGTCTGATGGGGTTGCAATGAAAGATTTTTTCCTATATCATTTTATTTATTGAATATCCATTCAATAAAATATTCTGCTTTTTCCTGCTTATATGGAATTGGCCATGTAAATCAAAGAGTGTTTAATGAATTCTATGACAGTAAGGAAAAAGTGCTTAAGATATATTTTATTGTTTTGTAGGAAAACATTTTTAAACTTATAAGTCGATTTTTAAAAATTTATTACTTTTGCAGTGAGATTGGGAAATTCGATGTTGAAATTTTTACAAACAATACATTCAATTTGAAATATACCAAAGTATAAGCCAAGGCGAATTCATATTAGGTGATCTCGATTCAGCAGCTGATGATTAATTTTTCTTTTTTGTCAAATCAACTTATTTATTTTATCATAAATCTTACGATAGTGTATAATAGTGTATCACGGCCCTTCATAATTATATCGCTACTTAACACAGAGCTTTCAGAACTGCAGGGTTTCAAGTTTTTTTTTAAACATTAACATTTATTTACATCCTTAGGCTACTTTCATTACCACTATCTCGTGGTATAACTATAATTAGTAGTTCTGTTAAATACATATAAATAAATGTCGCAGGAAAAGATACGAGTAATGATAACCCTGGCAAAAAAAAAAAACTAAGTAAAAATATGTGTTTATTTAGAAAAAGAGTTAGCATTATTATTGAAAAAAAAGTTTTACGGCTGCAGGTTCTACCGAGATTTGAACTCGGATCGCTGGATTCAAAGTCCAGAGTGCTAACCATTACACCATAGAACCGTTAGATCGAGACTTAAAATACACGATCATTTAACTGCTCACATATAGATAAAAAAAAACTTAAAAACATATCACTCATTTCCTCAAACAACGTCCTAACTCAAAAAACCAGTTTGCTAGAAAACGAGTTTGAAGTTTTCAACTTACACACAAGTTAATGGAACAACAGAATTTTATTTTGCTTTAAAGACTTGAGTAAGCAAGATATTGGATTTTTTTGCACAAAATGAAGAGCTATACGAGGATTAATTCTGCATAAAAAAATAATTAATTTTTGAATTAAATGAGCGATATGTAAATAATAGCATTTGTTATATTTAATCTAAGAGAAATGGAAGTTTGAAAAAGTATTAACTTAATTTTAAATGAGATGAAAGCTAAGTGCGATCAGCAAAAAAGAAGTTAATCAGCTTAGGAACATTCATGTGAATATTGTTTTGTAGATAGTAATGTTTCAGATTTTCCACTTACAGAACAACAAAAAGAGAAACCTGCTCGAAAACGTACATTCACAAAATTTTGTCTTTATATATATATTTATAAACAAAAAATTATGATCACTCGTTGGGGCAGAAATTTTAACAAGTTCCACGTCCAATAGAAATTTAATAATAATTAAGACAAAGCCAATAAAATTGAGACAGTACTACTTTTATTTCTTTATAAAAGTAATGTTTTTGTACAACTTAAGCCCACTTAGAAATTTTCTATGAATATCAGAAAAAAGTTGGACTTTTTTCTACTCAGCATTGAAATTAAATTAAAAAAAAAATAAAATTATTTGCGGGAACACAGGTTCTACCGAGATTTGAACTCGGATCGCTGGATTCAAAGTCCAGAGTGCTAACCATTACACCATAGAACCGCTTGATAAAAAAATTTCAGCATGTATCAATAATACGAAGTTAAAAATTCTCAAATTCCTTTTCAATTAAAAAAATTTTAAACCATGATAAATTTAAATTTTTTTATAAAAATTTATTGTGTATTCTCAAAAAGATTTATTTTGTTTTTTAAAAAATTTAAAAAAATGTTAAATGTTAACCATTACACCATAGAACCGACTACTGAGATAAAATCTGCAAGGTTTCTCAAATCTGCAGTTTAAGAAACCGACTACTTAAAAGATATGTATATAAAAGATACAAATAACTTCACCTCAGGTTCTACCGAGACTTAAACTCGGATCGCTGGATTCAGAGTCCAAAGTACTAACCCTTACACCATAGAACCGGTTACTCCTGTGAACATCAGCACTGCATAAGCATTACACCATAAAACCGGTTACTCGTGTAAACATCAGCACTGAAAAATCCATTACATAAAAAAAATATTGATTTTAAATAAAGTATTGTGTTTACTTAGGTTCTACCGAGATTTGAACTCGGATCGCTGGATTCAGAGTCCAAAGTGCTAACCATTACACCATAGAACCGGTTACTCAAGGTGATATTAATGCAATTTTCTGAACATAACATTAACTAATTCAGCGCAATTATACGAGTATAAGTGAGTAGATAAATTTCACGTTTAATTTTTTCAGCTTTTCATAATAAAATTTTGCATGGTGGAGTGTATAAAATATAAAGACCACAAAATTTTTTCCCAGTTTTATGATATATTACTACAATATTATTATATTTTTTCTGAACTATTTTATATTCATTCTGAAACTTATTCAGTTTCTTGGTCTATCTAGGCAAACCCCAAGCCAGCACAATATCTATGTAACTGCAACAACAAATTAGTTGAGGAAATTTTGCTATTGCGAAGTTAGAGCAGAGCGTTAGCAAACGTTCCATAAGAGTTTAACTGTTTTTTTAAATATTATTATTTAAAAATTCCATTTCGAAGAAGGTTCTACCGAGATTTGAACTCGGATCGCTGGATTCAAAGTCCAGAGTGCTAACCATTACACCATAGAACCGGTTATTTATTCGTTCAGTTTTAATCGCATAAGAAAATATTATGGAATTCACAAGATTAAAAAATATGGTTACTGGTTTCTAATCCCCTGTTTCCAGATGTTTGACTTGAGTAGAAAATTTATATCATTATTTATATTGCGTGACTTTCATACACTTTCTAGACAAGTCTAGAAAGCCTGACTTTTGGAAACAGGTTTTTAAGTTTTAAATAAATTTTTGAGTCTTAGTTTTGTCCAATAAATCAAAACAAAAAATAAAATGTCTAAAATAGCCACACAATTCCAATATTATTGTGCAATTATTGAAGTTGTAGAATGAAATTACTTGTGTGTATATTTAATTAACATATGGCAAAAACTAGGGTGGGCAAATTTGAGGTTAGGAAGTAAATTGAATGTCAATAATTGAGCTGCCATCCCTTGACATCTATTTAGTAAAAAGTTGAGAAAATTTAATCATGGAACGTTAAACTCTTTAACAAAGAATTTTAAATTCGAGAAAAAAGTTCTTAATAAAACTTTTAATTACATATTTTTAACTTTCTGCTTAAAAAGAACATAACACTCGTACCTTAAACGCATTCCATATGATTTTCTGAAAAATACCAGAAACACTTAATTGGACTGGCTGTGGAAACGCTGAATTTTTTATTTCCGCACTCATGGCTGGCTCCCTGCTTAGTCAGAGATAAGTTATAAACATAATTTTCCAAAAAGAAATATAATACGAGAATTTTGCTTTAATTATAGATACAATTGCTTTTATTCTAAAGTATAACTATTTATTATTTATATCCATTTCTAGATATATAAATTGAAAAAGAAAAATCTCGCATACTTTCAATTTATTAATTTATATGCAAATTAATATGAAATAATATTTATGTTAATTTTTGCTCACAGTTATTTTTTATTTGTTTTTGTGTGCAAAACTTAAATCTATTTTAATATTTATATTATTTTTATTTGAATAAATAAATTGGTTTGTTTGGTGAAAAACGAAAACATCTCTGATAGTTTTGTCTATTAACGATAACAATAAAATTTTACAGATTATTTGTTATTTTTATAGTTGCTGTTTTTATTCTTTTGTCTGGCAAAGCCAATGAAAAAATGTTGCAACTTTTGCACAGAGTTATTTGATTCTTTTCATGCAAATATAAAATAGTTTAATCGCAGAGTTGGTAGTAAATTACGTGACTCGTGTGTAAAATCATGAATGATTATGGTAATTTTAGACTGATTGTAAAAATTCTATATTTTTCTGAGAGGGCAAAGCTTCCAATCAGTTCCATTGTAAAAAAATGGGCGAGCTTACGCCCATAATTTATTATTTGATTTTATAATATTATAGTTATTTTGCTGTGAAACCTAGCAAACACCTTTGGTTCTTATAATTACACAGTTTTAAAGTTGAAAAAATGGGTGGGGCTAAACCCATTAAAATTTATTATTATATTTCACGTGGTTCTTCTTAACGAATTTTTACGAAACTTACCGCACACCTTGAGAAGAGTCACGCCCATTAAAATTTCATATTTTATTTGAAGTGGTTCTACTGTACCGATTTCTACAAAACTTAAGACACACCCTGAGCGTTAAAAAACACACAATATTGCATTTTAAAAATGAAAGGAGGCACGCCCATTAAAATTTAATTTTATATTTCACGCACTTCTTCTTAACCAAGAGATTTTCAAACATTTTTTTTTGTTTGAAAGAGTTTACTTTGAGTTTGTTCTCATAAATTTTTTTACCAAAATGTTCACTCAGATCTTTGCATTGAAGAATTATTTATATAAATTATGCTGTTACCTTGCAAAGCTAACTTTAGGTTTCGTACGCATTTATTACTGCAGCTTAATCACTAGCTCATCTCTAATTCTTAACTAGTAATTTGCATAGCTTTGACTACATTTACTAGATTATGAGTATTTACAAGATTTAATGAAATTTTTATGCAAAATACCATTTAAAAAAAAGTTGGGAAATGTATACTCTTATTGGCAATAAAAGGAATGAAATATTTTTTTAAAGCTATAAATATTTGTTTAAAAACAATGCTGTAACTGCAATTTTGTCTAAACATGCAAACTACAGTAAACTCTTGATAACTGGTAGCTTTGTTATTCCGTTAAAATGTTCGCATACAATCGATAGTTTTAGGAAGTTCAAAACATTTTACAAAGAAAAGAAATTAACGAGCCTTTCAGCACATTAAAATAATTTTTATAGCTATGCTATTTATGTCACGATACAGGAACGACAACGTGATTTTTGTAACAAAAATATTGGATACTATTACAGTTATAAATTTATTTTTGTTACGAAAATAAACGAATCAAATTGTTTGATTATGTTTTGTTTCGTTCTTTAAAGTGAGTGAAAATAAAATGAAACAAAACAATGAAAAGGATTGCTCAATATGTTTTTTGTTTTATAAATGCACATGAGCACAAACCAGAAAACACAGCCGATCGGCTTTAAACCACAAAAAAACATGAATTTAACTGTACGACGCTAGAAAAGAAAATAATGGGAAATATTTGCAAAAGTTTTGAAATATTTGCGGCGAATTCGACATCATCATATAATATAATTTTATTGCATTTTTATTTAACATATTAAGTTTGTTTTATATAGCGAAGCAGCATAGCTATAACCGGGTGTCCTAAGACAGCTCTCTTCTTTTTTAACTTTCCTATGCTCTAGGCTAAAATATTTTGCGTGTGATTGAGCAAAGCTATGACTATAAAAAAAACGCCGATAAAAATTCTTCGTTTTACTACATGTTGTTTTCAACAGTCATTAGCTCTTTACGTTATAGAGAAAGTAGAAACCCAGTTTCAAATTTTAGAATGTTGCAATGCTATTCCAGGATTAAATGCTTCTTATTCGATGGCTAATTATTCGGTCGTCTCGAACTTCTTTTTGATAAAAAACAACAATTTCTTTGTGATTAAAATTTTATGTTGTGTTTAATGAATATTACATTCCATTGTCGAAATAAAAATGGTAATTGATTTGTTAATTTGTGTATCTCCTTTTAAGCTACAAACACACGACGCTCACGCATATGTATGTATTGATTGATTTGACCGTCTGCACAGGACACTTAAGAGAATCTTACGAACTTCATGACCTTAAAAGTTAATTTTAGAACATCTTTTGACTGAAAAGAAAACTGCATAATTGCTCGGGGTTATTATTTTTTTTTAGTTCTTAACAAAATTCAATAAATATCGACAAATCTTAAATTTTCATATTTGATTACTTTGAGATCAGTTAGCATAAGGAAAAAAGGGATTGACCTTCAATGTGACGAAACAGCTGCACAAAACCTCACTAATAGAACTTATCGGCCTGATGAATATTCCAGAAATTATAACGCTAACAAAATCAATTATGCGTTTAATACAAAATGGTAGTTTTTTCTCCCTTTATCTCATAAAATACATTTTCGGATTTCTGAAAAAATCATAAAATAAAATCCCTAACTAACTACATAGATAAATTGAAATCTTTGAAAAAAAATTGCCTGAACTTAAAATAAAGGGTGATTTTTTAGCAACTTTCTTTTTGGCAACACTGTTTTTTGCAACTCAGCTGTTTTCGTGTTTCATGTTACTGTTAAACATGTTCAGTTTGGTCTATAATTTAACCATGAATCGACTTACAAATGAACAACGATGGCGGATTTTTAACTTTTATTATCAAAATACAGGATCGATGAAGAAAGTGCATTAGTACACTTCTTCCATTTTATGGTCAGTTTGGTTGACCTTCCGAGTCAGCTTTTCGGAATCTTGTGACTAAATTTCGCACCAAAATTATATTATTGTACATTAAACCACCAACACGCTTAAGTAGAGTGCGGACAGAGGAAAATAACGCAGCTGTATCCGCCAGTGTTTTTGATGACCGTGAATCATCGATTCGGCGCCATTCGCAGCAATTGGGCCTGTATACTTTTTTGTGCAAAATGGAAGAGCTAAACTTGACTGACATGTGACTTCAGCAAGATGGTGCCACTTGCCATCTATCACGCGAAACAATGGCCCAATTGAGAGGGTAGTTCGGTGAACAGTTTATTTGCCGTTTGGGCCTTTTAAATTAGCTGCCTAGATCGTGCGATTTAACGCCTTTAGAATATTTTTTGTGCAGCTATATTAAGGCGGTTGATGTACTGGAAGATAATATTGAAGAATTTCATCGTGAGATACCGGCCGATATGTTGGCGGGAATATGCCAAAACTGGACACAGCGTATGAACCATTTCAGGCGTAGCCGCGGTCAATATTTGCGTGAAATCATCTTTAAAGATTGAATTATCGTTCCAAAATTAAATCAATCTAATAAATAAGTTTTACAGATTTTTTTAATTTTCTTTTGTTTTTATTTACAAAAAAAAAAAAAAAAATTTAAAAATAATGGAAAAGAAATCCTTATTCGAAAAAAGAAAATTCACAGCATTTGTGTTCAATCGACACACGCAAGATATTTCACACAAAACAAAGAAATGTGTTAATTCATTAGTCACGTGCCTTATCGCATCGATTTTCTGAATAAATATGTTTATTTTTTTACTTGTCATTGAGTAATGTTTTTTATGGGGACATTGAACTTTAAGACAAAATCTAAATCTAAAAGTAATTACAAACACCAGTAAACCTTCAACTTTATACACACTTTCACTCTATCAATATAATATTTATGTTTCCTCTTAATGTTTTTCATACATTTAGTTTTGCCATTTATAGCAAATACATTCACAAATGTTAGTAATGTATTACAATATTAATAGGAAACTGGACAGTAAAATTTTATTCTTGAACAAATTGAGTATAAATATATTAAGTATAATAATTTGTTTTGCTGGTAATAAATATTAATGAAGTTATTACACTGTTTGGGTTCTTTTGTAATTTAATAATAGTGGCAAAGTGAAAATATGAATTTGTAATTTGAGCTGTTTATAGAGAATTAAAATTTTCTTTTAATAAAATTTTAACAAAAATATATAACAGAGATTAGTGTAGCATTTGTAAAATATTTTAATTTTTACCCTCATATTTATAAAAAAAAATTAAATGTGTTTGAAATCCATTTAAAGAGAATTTTTATATAAAATACATTTCAAACTTAAAATTTTATGAATATGGGGGTTAATATTTACCCAAAAAATACGGTTAAACTTAACAGATATGCATACCCAGCAAACAATTTGATAGCAAAGTGATGAGTTAAATTACTAACATACAAATACCATACTTTACTTCAACTTTGGGGTTCAAACTTATTAGTTTAACATGACGATGGAAAACTAACAACTCCAGATTACAACTAATAACTTCGAAATGTCAATACTTAGCAGTCATTGAATGCACAAGGTGTAATTAAAATTAAACGCCAGTTGACAGTACTGATATCGTGAACTTGTTGTAATTGAAGTCAAGCGTTTTACTCACTGGTCTATAGCATACTTACTTTAGTAAGGGCTAATGGGCGGAGTTACACCCATTGAAATTTAATGTTATATTTCATGTGCTTTTATTTAATCGAATATTAAGAAATTTGGCACAAATTCTGAGCTCTGAAAGTGACACGGTAATGCATATAAAAAGTAGGTGGGTGGCGCCACACCCTTTAATGTTTGGTATTAAATTATATGTCCTTCTACTTAACCAAACATAACAAAAGTAGCACTTTGACTACAAAACCGAAGATTCCGTTTTCGAGGCCGATCGCTATACTCCTCATTGATACCAGAGGCGCTACAAAACCGCCTTATTAAAAAAACTCTGCAAAAAGCAGAGTTGTAAAATAATGAAGATTTTCTGTATCTCTTTTTTCACCACCTGTCTTTTCTATCACTATCGCTTTCCCAAAGAAAGTAAGATCTCTTAAGCATTCATTGCCTGAGTATTACTTTTCTTAAAAAAAATTTGGGCGAGGCCATGCCCATTAAAACTTAATATTATATTCAACGTGCTGTTTTACCGATTTTTATGAAACTTGAACCTTGAGCTCTGTACACGGGCATTTCCACTAGAAAGCTTGCTTTTTTCTGTCGCGTGCGACATCAAGCAATCAAGCTTGTATTTCAGCAAAATGTAACTCGATTTTTTTTTAAATATTACATAATATAGAGCTAATGATGGTCTACACAAATATATAAAGAAGTTCAAGAAATTTTAGCTTTCTGAAAAAAAACAAGCATATTTGTGTGGAGTCGCACGTGACAAAAAGTTGACATTCCTGTGGAAATGCATATATGTTAATATAAGCAAGTTAAATATAATAAATCAATTATCTTCCGTCTCGTGACACCTCTCTATACCTTGTGAACTAGTTCCTTATGTCACCACTGATGTATGGCCTCCATTTATAAAAAAGTGATTGAAAGCTGTGCCACACAATTGCCATTCTCTTCCAAAATTGAATCATCGCTATCAATTTACGACTCTTTTATTTTAATCCAAAATTCTTTACCTCCAAAAAGCGATAGTTATAAATGTAAGTGAAATTTATTTCTTGAATAATTATAAATAAGTTCTTAGCAATTGATTAGTTGTTAAAACTTTTCCATTTACAACAAAATTGCGCCACTGTTTAAACACATTAACACTTTACCACAAATCTCCCTTTTGTTTATCGATGACAAACAATTTATAAAATATTTTTAGAAACTCTATGAAAGCAAGAGTTCAAAGCATTTTATGAGCTAAAACAGCATGTCTGCATTTAATCCTTAATATCCTTTAACTTACATGTAGAAGGAAGTTTTATTTGACTGGTATTTGACATGGGTTGGTTTGACATTATCAACGACCCTGCCCTGTTCACTAAATCAAATTGTTTTTTAAGTCTAATGTTAAGCAAACATAAAGCTAAAACAACTCTTCTAGATTTCACTATTAGAAATTGACGTGATTTTGGGAACAGGGCGGTGTAGTTTTAATAATTACTCTAATGTATGTAAAATACTTTTGTGGTATGAATATGAATGTTTTATTTTATTTTGTTTTCTGCTTGCAAACAAATGATTAAATGTCTGCTTGCGAGTAAGGTTTGGAAATTGGTTTGGAAGAGTATTTTAATTTGTTAAGGAAAAATTTTATATTGGAAATATTAATTGACTGATGAAAAAATTTAACTTGCAGCGGAATGAGCAATAGGATCTTTTCATTTCCTTTTAAGTATCCTTATAGAAAAAAGGAGCAATAAAGCAAATCAGCACATTTATTTAATGTCAGGGTGGCGTTGGCTAAAGTAGTTAGCACGTTGACTACCGTTTCTGACAGTCATTTAAAATAATAACATCACGCCTTTTTCTGGTGTGCATTAGTGTCCCTTTGTATCAGTTGTTGTAGGAAAGTTCAAGTGATGAAGGCATAGACACTGGTCATCAGCGGATAATAATCCTAATGAAGCATCAGAGCCCCCTCCTCCTTCGTCGGTATTGTGTAGCAGTATAATCGGCCAATAAAATGGCTACTAAATAAATTTTTTGAAAATTTAATACGCCTCATTGACACCAGAGGCGCTGCAACACTACATTACGAAAAAAAATGTGCAAAATGCAAAGTTGTAAAAGAATGAAGCTTTCCTCTATCTATTCTTTCATCACATATCTTCTCTAACACTATTGCTTTCCCAAAGAAGGTAAAACCTAGTAGTAGGCATTCATTGCCTGAGTATTACTACTGTTCAAAAAAAATATTCTCTATTGTAATAAATCTTTTTTGGAAACCATATAAGATTTCCTTTAAAAACTTGTCAAACTCTTCTCGTTATTACGGAAGCGCTCTGCTGTTTTATTGATATGAATGCTCATAGAAAGTTGGTAAGATTTATGACCTTAAAGTAATGCCTGAGTTAGGTTTTCGCATTGTGAACTTTTTTGCTTATAATGTACATATAAGAATTTTACTGAAACTTGACTATAATATGATAGATTGTTATTTACACTCACAAGGTGGGAGAAAATATAAAAAATTAAAAACATTTAAGGAATTTAAATACAAAAATAATCTATTTTTTATTTAATATCTCAAGGAAAAATATTTATTCTATATAAATATTTATTCTTGCCTGATAAAATGCAAAACCACTTTAGAAAATTTTTCTCTAATTTACACTTAACTGCATCTTTTATTAACTTCCAACCCTTTTTATTAACAATATCTTAACATTTGATATAGAAAGTTCTTCCA
The DNA here is from genome assembly GCA_936439885.1 of Nowickia ferox. NCBI lineage: Eukaryota > Metazoa > Arthropoda > Insecta > Diptera > Tachinidae > Nowickia > Nowickia ferox. The sequence goes on from OW387026.1 coordinate 8,411,909, forward strand.
AGAGAATAATTTAGTTCGCTTACATTGGAGCAGAGTAGAAGCAAATAAAAGAAAAATGCAAAAATATGTATTTCTGTAAATAAAGCATAAGTAGCAGCATCATCAATCACTTGATGTAAAAGTGAATGTAAGTGAGTATGGAATGAACAAACACACTTATGAATTTTAAATGATGTTTTTCTTTCTTGCAAAAGCAGAATTAAGAAAAATTCTCTATTATAAACTGTGTAAATGTAAAAGTTTTTGTTGTAAGTTCTGGTTAACAAAGGAAATGAGAAAAATTTTGTCAAAATATCAGGGACTGTCACAGATGTTATAAAATTTTAGAAAAGGTTTTACTGTTAATGTTGTTTTGGGATATATTTTTAATTAAAAAAATTTTAAATATTTGCTTTTTACGATTTAATCAAATTTCACAATTCGAAGGACCATATCTTAATAAATTTATAATGGCTTGTTTTCCATTTGGCTCCTTCAGTGTAATATCATTGGTAATAACTGTAAGTATTCGCTATTTTTGATTTATTTAAATTTCTCATTTCGAAGGACCATATCTTAATCAATTTACAATAGCTTGTTTTCCATTTGGCCCTTCTATTCAAGAAAATATTTGTTTATAAAAAATTATCTTGTCCTTCAGTACAATGTTAGTGTTAATAATTTTAAATATTTGCTATTTTCTATTTTAACGTAATTTCTCGGTTCGAAGGACCATATATAAATTAACTTACAATAACTTGTTTGCCATTTGGCTCCTGTAGTATATATAATATTAGTGTTAAAAACTGTAAATATATGCTACTTTTGATTAATTTAAATTTCTCGGTTCGAAGGACCATATCTTAATCAATTGACAAAAGCTTGTTTTTCATTTGGCTCTTCCAATCAAGAAAGTATTTGCTTTTAAAAAATTATCTTGTGCTTGTGTATAATGTCAGTGTTAATAACTCTAAATATTTCTTATTTTTGATTTATTTAAATTTCTCGATTCGAAGGACTATAGCGAAATCAATGTGGTATATTGATTGGCTTGCTTCATATTTGGTTCTTCTAATCCATAATTAAAAAATTATAGCTTCCTTCAGTATAATAATAATGTTAATAATTGGAAATATTGACTATTTTCGATTTTAGCAAAACTTCATGGTTCGAAGGACCATATCTAAATTTATTTACAATAGCTGGTTTTTCATATGGCTCCTCTAATCATGGAAGTATTTGTTTGAAAAAAGGTATCTTGTCCTTCAGTATAGTATCAGTGTTAATAATTGTTAATATTTACTATTTTAGGTTTGAAGGACCATATCTAAATCCATTTACAATAGCTTGTCTTCCTTTCAAGAAATAATATATTTTTAAAGAATTATCGCATTTTTCAGTATAATAATAATGTCTGTAATTGTAAATATTTGTTATTTATAATTTATTCAAATTACTCGGTTTGAAGGACCATAGCTAAATCAATTAACAATATATTATTTTTTCGTTTTGTTTCTATAAGTAAGCAAGTGTTTGTATTAAACAAATTATCGCGTACTTCAGCATAATATCAGTGGTAAGGATTGTTAATATATGCTATTTTCGGTTTGAAGGACCATATCTTAATCAATTTACAATAGCGTGTTTTGCATTCGGCTCTTTTTATCTTGAAAGCATTTGTTTTTAAAAAATTAATTCGTCCTTTGGTACAATATCAATGTTAATAACTGTAAATATTTGACATTTTTCAATTTATGCAAATTTCTCGGTTTGAAGGACCATAGCTAAACCAATTAACAAATACACTACTTTTTCACTTTGTTCTTATAAACAATATTTTCCTTCAGTTTTATATCACCATTTGACTAAAATCTGTGCTTTATCAAAAAAAATTTTTTTTTTAACGAATAGACCAGTCTGTGCTTATCCTTGCTGGTGTTAGAGCTTAAGTGCTTTTTTTCTCTCCTCTTTGGTTAAAACATATTTGGCTGTATTTGACACCAAATGAATGGTGAGAGTTTAGTTTTCAACCAGCAAACGAGTAAGCAAGCAAAAAAAAAATTTCAATAAACTGCGGTTTGATAAATGATGGATTTTGTTTTCTCTTCTTTTACGGACTTACATAAACAATTAATATTAATAAGGGAATTATATTTAAATTAAGAATTTTTTTTTTTTAATTAAAGTTACTTGAAAATATACTAATACTTTTTTCTTTTTTAGCTTTAAATGTAAATAAATATTTTTTTTAGCAAGTAAACAAAGGGAATATAAATTTATTAAACTTAAAATTTTATTCGATATAAATAATAAATAACAGAAATAACTACAATTGTAATTTTCTGAAATTTAAAGTGGTTTGTTAGCTTGCTTTTTAGCGTTCTGACAATTTGTTTTTATTCAGTATTTTTCTTTTTTGTTTTTCTTTTTTTCAACTTCAATTTCAATCTCTTTTTTTATGATTTTGTTTTTCTGTCAAAGCAAAATGTACTTAACAACTCGGAAAAAAGTATAATAATACAAAACAAAAAGTTTCATTTTATAAATTGACAAAACTAGTACATTGAAGTACTGCATGAGATGCATGCGGAATCATGCATCGATTGGAGATGGACGCCGAAATACGTACATACACTGGACATAAGCCATGTGGCATCACTTAACATTGGGAGCAAACAACATTGATAAAATATTTACTGTATATTTTATGCCCGATATCTTAAAGTAATTGAATCAAGTTCAAATCAAATTCTATGAACTAAAAATTTTGTGAAAACTTTAATTGAATTAAATAAAAATTTAATTGAATTAGTTAAAAATATAATCGAATCAGTTAGGATTTTAGTTGATCGATCGATCAAACTTCTAATTAAAAATTTAAGGGTTGAAGTACTTTTAACAGTGTTCCCTAATATTTTGCCTTTTGAGACGATGGCAAATTTCTGCTTTTAGATTTTACTATAAACAAATCAAAATTTTAAGGGCACCAAAAGTTTAAACCCTCAAACCAGTTTGGTTAGAATTTTTTTGGCGAGAAATTTATAATTCATACCACAAAAGCATTGATAATTAATGATGATGATGAAATTGTTCTCGTGAGTAGTCATGCTTGCTTATGAAAATTGGCTCACGTTGCCATCTCCAGAATCGCTGTGGCAACTTGTCTGAAGTGCCTTAAAGCATCATTTGAAACTAATGACTGGTTTTGCTTTTATTAAAAATATAAACAAACATATTTTTACGTCAATAATGGAGATGAAGTAAAGAATATTGAGTGTGTGTACTTTAAAAATAGAAAAACAAAATAAAAGGTTTGCTTAAGAAATGGAAAACAAAAATGTGCTGCTACTTGCAACTTGCTTCAATTATGTTAACTTATTTAATGTACTATATACATAAGTACATATGTATGTATGTAATACATATGGAAATATGTATATATGCTTACACAAGCTAGAATTGTAGTGCGACATTTTTACATGACATGAGATTAATGGTAATCATAATTCATGAAAATCAGATTAAAATAATATTCTGAGTCTTATTTTTTAAAATTAAATTTGTCTTTTGGTGTCTTCTTTCGAATGTTAAAAAATATTTATTTTTTTCTTTATATGTAATTTAAATAAGTGTAAGTTATATAACTTGCCATGAAACCCCTTTCTTGCCATTATTTTCATGCCAAAGGATTATTAAGATTTTAATAAAGATTACCTGGTAATGTAATGTTAAGGATGACAGGCAAAATAACACCAGATAAACGTTTGTGTATTAAGATTTTCTCTTACACGCAAGTATACCTGCATGCTTGCATACAGAAATGTAGAAATTTTTTTTATGGATTTTTAATTAAATTGACTTGAGTTGTAATGTTAACAAAAATTCAATTTACTTTTTTTAAGAATTAAAAAAAATAATATTTTTAGTATCAGTTTAGCATTATCCTAACAGGTTTTCGCATTAAACGGATATGTAAAATGTAAAGTTTTTAATGGATTTTTAATTAAATTGACTTGAGTTGTAATGTTAACCAAACTTCAATTTAGTTTGTTTTGAGAATTTTGTAAAAAAAATCTTATATCACTTTAGCATTATCTTAGCAGATAGAATATATATATATATATATATATATATATATATATATATATATGTTATCGTATATAGAATATCTAAAAAATTATTAATTGAGTGAAAAAATCTTTTCAGAATTTCTTAACGTAAAATTTAAAATGTAAGAGCTTAAATATTTTTTTTTGTTCTTTAAAAGAAATTTTCTCATATTGTTAATTTTACCCTTTTTACTTTTTTTTTATAAAAAAAACAGCAAACTTTTTTTTAAACTAAATTAACTTTAATCAAATTAATGTGCAAAACATTTTAATTACATTTGGTAATGATTTTTAAGAGGAGAAATATTTTAGCATATTATTAGCATTTCATTAGCATATATCAAATGCATTCTTAGATGCGTTTGGATGGAAAAATATGTTTAGCATAATATTAGCATTATCCTAGCAGGTAGTAAGTAGCATGAAGGTTATCGAGCGATATTTTTGACAAAAATTAAAACTTTCAGGTTTTTTTTACTTATTTCTTATAAATAAAATTAGAGTATGATTATACAATTAAGATCCCTGGAAGGATTTTTCCCGTAATATCATATTTGTACAGAAACACTTTAACTTTAAATTTTTGATTTTAAATAATTTCTTAGAACTTAAATAAGTAACGAAATTTTTCAATTTGAAAAAATCATATTATTTTCTCTTTAAGTTAATCTAAAACTTTTTTGTTTCTTTGTTTAAATACGTATTAATCTTAATGATTATCTGTCATTTGCTTTAAGAGTGTTATTTCTCAAGTTCACTAAACTTTTAATTAAAACTAATAATAGTTCATGTCTTCTCGCACACACATAAAAGCAGAAAAGAAAAAAACGAATTTAAGCTCAAATATGAGACATGAAATAATTGGGGCTATAAAATTTGTGGTTTAAACAAAACCAGACAGACAAACAGACAGACAGAAGGAGAGCAACATAAAAAGCACAATGGTGACAACAATCAAGAAGTAAAAACGTGTGGATAATTTGGTGATTTAGTGGAAGTACAAAGAACTTTTATGGCTGGTATTAAAAATAGAAGCACAAAGACGTTTTTCAATTTCGTGTGAGAATTACAAGCAGTTTGTATGCAATTAATGGGTTTGAACAAATTAAAAAGTTTTCTGTAAAGATAATTAAAGATGTTAAAAGTCACAATTAAAGCAGTTAAAATTAAGGATACGAGAGTAATAAAATTTATACTTTTTCAAAGTATGAACGATCAAAAATAAATAGGCAATACAAAGCTGAACATAGTTAAGTATTAAATATTCTTTTTGTCAAATTTTATCAAAGTAAGAGCTTCGTACGTGTGCAAATTTTTTGGAAAAATTTCTTTCAGAGCAATAAATAAAATTCTTTTACTTTCAAAATTTTCAATTGTGTGAATTTTATTTTACTTTTACGTAGTTTTTGTAGTTTCAAAGATTTGCAATTATATTTTAAGTCTCCAGTATACAATTATTAACAAATAGGAGTACTTTATTTACTAAACACTATTATTCACACCTTTAAAATACACACAATGTTAAATAATTTACAACTGAATACCACGATGTTAACAAGACTTTCTGCACTATACTTCACAGTAGTCGACCGACACAACTCATGAGAGTGTTAACACAAAGATGATGGTTTAGCCAATGCATCACCCTTTTTATATTTAACAGTAAGCTTGCAGAAGAATGTTAGCAACATACAGAAAATTACATAAAGTAAAATATTTAAAGTATACTTTAAGAATTTAAAACCAGTATTTTGTATGGTAATACTGGTTTTATATACTTAAAAGTACACTTTGTTTTGACTATGGTTATGCGCCATTATAGTTGTTGTTGTTTGTGCCTAGCATCTGCTCGGGCTTATATGTTTGTGTAGTTGTACATTTCTTAACAAGCAAAAGGTACAGATTAACAGTTGTTGTTGTGCTTTGAATGTTTTTATTTATTTAACTATTAATTTCTGATTCATTATTCTTGTATACAAGTATTTTTATAAAAAAAATTTACATAAGGCTTGTTCGCGTAATTTTTGTAAAAATTTATAATATTATTCTTTTAAAGGTTTGCCGACTTTTCTAGCCATAAAATTTCAAACTCTATGAAAATCCAATCTATAGGGAAAGCTTTGTAACAATCAATAAAGTTTTAGTTTATACTTTAATTTTATACTCAAGGTTTGTGTGATTGAAGAAACGTTATGAAAGTACTGGGTTTGTTTAGAAATGATCGAGAAGAATATATTTGTTATTTTTATAAGCAGGTCTCAACTTTTCCCAGCACAATTTTTGCGATGTCCGGAGCCTTATCTGAGTGCAAACTTCCAAAAAAGCCGTAAGAAATTATATTAAAGTGTAATAGAGAAGACATTTATCACTTATTTTTCGTAACAACAAAATGCGTGTGAAAAAATTTTTGTATTTACAAAATTCTACCCTTAAGGCTTCTAATAAAAATTAGCAAACAAAAAAAAAGAAATTTAAATTTATATAACTTAAAAAAACTTTTTGTTTAACTTTCTAAGGTCCTTAAAATAGCTTGTATTAAATTTTTTTTATATTATTTTTACTCATTGTTATGCACAAATAATAACATCTTGTTTATGATCAAAAATGGTATGAACGATTTATGAAATTGTCTCTTAACTAACAACTTGCCAACACAGACTATCATTCATTTAATCGTGTCTGACTGTCATAATTTTCTTTTTGTTACTTTTTTTTTTGTGTTAGAAGAATTTATTTATGAAACAAGATTGTAAGTCTTAAGAAAATACCAATATCTACAAGCAAACACTTAAAGGAAGTTTCAACTGCTGTTTTCGTTTCTTTTTTGCTATTGTTGTGTGACAATTTGTTTTATTTTTTATAAAAGTTTAGTCACAAAATTGTGTTAAATTATAACCGTCACCCACCAAATTCAAGGAATATTATTATCGAGCATAAATATAAACTCAATGTTGAAGGGAGCAACGTTAGACATTTTGTCAATATAAGGGAGTGATTGTGGCATATCAAGGGGGAATAATGTTTTGCTAAGTGAAGGCAAATATTTCTTTTTTTTTTGCTAACCAGTGGTGTGAAACAAACCTTTAAAAGAAACATTATAGTAGGAAGATGCTTGGAAATATAAATAAAGACTCACTGCAGTTGTACAAACATTTTGTTTGGTCTTAAAATTTCCATATATTTGTTACATTTTTAATGGAGCGAAATTTGTTATAAATCTTCTTTCAGAAGAAAATGAATTTGTTTCGCTTTTCAAAACATTCTTGGTTTTTTCTCTAACAATTTTGTAACTTGGCGAACGTGACAAATGTGTATCTGTCGGTGTTATGATTTGCATAAGTTTTACATAAAAAAAACTTGTACTAAAGTACAAGAAAAGAAATGAAAAGAACATAAAATGTATATAAATAAAGTAATTCAATTTGCATAGATATTTATTAGCCCCACAAAGAAGCCTACAGTTTGTAAAAAAAGTATTTGCAAGGTTTAAGATATTTATATAAATAGGATAAAAAGAAAGAAAATAAAGTCCTAAAAATTTTCATACATTTTATAATTCATTGATTTTTTTGTAAACTTTTTTCATTTTATATTTTGGCGTTATTTCATTATAGCAAAAATTTTAAATGAAATATTTCTCGAAAAAAATTTTTTTAAAGTTATTTCATCAGCGAACCAATTGGGGATTTAGTCGCCCTTCCAAAAATTTTTAGATTTTATTACAAAACAATTTGGGAGCTGTTTAGTTTATTTTGGTACTTATTTCTTTTTCTTTTAAATTCTGCATTCCCGGCCTCAAGAAATTTCTGCTCCCTTTTTAGCTTTGCAATATTGTTTTGTGCCTTTGACTGTGCTCAAGCATTTTTCTGATATTGTTTTGTGTTGTTGACCTTGCTCAAGTATTTTCTCCACAAGCTTTATCCAAGACCAAAGGATTTTCCTCTCTACGATATGTCCTAGACCGATTTATGTTATCAAAAGTTTTCTGCTTTGTCTGCCTCACATATTTTCTTCTCAAATAATTATGCATTTGAGATAGAGATGAGCGCGTGTTGAATTTTTCCAATACGACACGACACGAACACGAATGCCAAGATGTCCAACACGTACGAAACACGGACGCGAAATTTATTCAAAACACGAAACTGCACAACACGCACGAAATCAAATTGAATAGCAAAAAAAATATTTTTTATATTCAAATATATATATATTTATGTTTGATTTCAGAACTTTAAGCTTAAGAGAACCCTACACTATCAACAAATTTGATGGTTTTACGTGTTTGACGATACAAAATATTAAATTTTTTCTTTACTGGAAATTTTAACACCAAAAATCGTTTCATGTTTATCGTGTCAATTTTGTTCAAAACGTTACGACACGAACACGCACGAAAACAGATTTTCTGTCACGAACACTTCGTTTTTTGTCGTGTTATTTTCGTGTCACGAGAATAACACGACACGCGCTCATCTCTAATTTGGGACTTTTTGCATATTTTTTTAAATTTTATTTCATTGAGAAGAGGAAAAATTTCCAAATATTTTTTTTTTTAAAGTATAAAATTTAAGAATACTAAATAAGTCCCAATTTTTTTTTCAACGTAATAACAACAAAACATATTTTTTGCTAATTCATTTTCATTTAGAAGTTATTTTATATAAAACAAAAACTCCCAACATTTTTGAAAATTTTTTGAGCATTATTTCGTTGGGCTTCACCATTTTTGGAAAACACTTTGCTTTTTGTACTTTGTCTCAATTATCTGGACAAACTGTATGCTTTCCAAAAATAACTGCTATAAAATATTTCAAAACAAATAATAAATAATAGCGTCTGTTGTACGTAAAACATTGTTGGCATAAACATTTTTGTGTGCAAAGACTTGTAGCAATTAAATGACAGTTTTAAGAGTCAGGGAAACGGAATTGAAAATGTCCTTAAAGAAATAAATAACCAAAGCAGTTCGCATGCTTTGTTTTCATAATCGCTTCAAGAAGCTGATAATTGCGTTACATGTTTTCGTTGAAGGAAATCCAGCTGAAAGTTAGATATATATTTTGCCAATAATAGAATTTATATACATTAATAATATATACATAAATACTTACATATGTAAATTAGACCGACTCACCTTGTATGGAGATGAAAAACGCGACTTTCTTACCCCTCCCAAATCAAAGACCTTTTTTAAACACAGTCCAGCTCGCAAACGGTCATCGCTAGACACCTCAAACGTTTTGGGAGTCCCCATTAAAAAACCAATCTTTGATTTGACAAGGGCAACAAAAATTTTTTATTTCAGTGAGTCGATCTAATGTATATACATGTGTTATTGTTTGAAGATATGTGCATACACTTGGCGCTCTTTTTTATTATTTTTATAATGAATATAAATAAGCACGCAATAATTTAATTAATGTGATTTTGAAAAAAGAGGGCAAGACCAGTGCTGCTCCTTTCTGTACCACCTTAAAATAATTTTATTAAAATATTTCGCTTCATTTCTATGTATCTGCTTCAGAAAACAGACTTTGTTATAACAATAGAGAAGATATTTAAAAAACTTTATGTATTTGTAATAAAATTATTTGGATATTAAATTGCATGCACATAAATATCTCTTGATAGTCGTACTAAATGCCAAATGTTTCAAAAAGCTAAAATAAAACAAGAATAGCAAAGTATAGATTTTTAGCTGACATTTAAGTGGAAATGATCCATTAGTTCTTTGCTTTTCTGCAACAAATTTATGCAACATAAATAAACTTATCATCTTTTATTTTGTTTCTATAAATTGCTGGCGTTTTGTGATGAACAGAATGTTACATTACATGCATAATGCAGACAATGTAGTCTTTCTATTTCTATTTCTATTTAATTTTTTTTTTTTTGGTTCACTGGCTCTGCAGTTTTATTGAAAATCTTTTATTGATAAAACAAAAAGTTTTTTAGCTTTTAGTTTAATGCATTTTTTTATATAATTTTTCTTAAGCAAGTTTGTATTATTTATGCTTTTGTTTTTGTGACTTTTTGTAGCAAAGATAAATCACACATTATGCAGAATTTTTGTTATAGTCATTTGTTACGAATGTGTTTTAGTAAATGTCAATCATATTAATGATATCTTGCTATATTTTGATTATGATATGTTTGTATGTAAACTAAAAGTAACACAACAATGTCATATATGTAGGCAATTTTTTGTTATGCTTACCATCTGATCTCCGCCCACTCTAAGGCTTTGCCTTATTATTAATAACGTTATTATTTGCAGGTTTTTTTCTTCTTCAGATTTATTGCAGAATATTATTTTGCTTGTTAATATGTCAACAGTTTCATTCTTATTTTGCTATTTTTGCTTACAGGTTTTTTTAAATTTATTGCAGAATATTACTTTCCTTGTTAATATGTCAACAGTTTCATCATTATATGTTTATAAATAAAATGTTGTGTTTCTGTTTATTTGAGACAATAAAATGCAATAACATTAACGTTTTATCTTCTCTTAACTTCTGGCGTATGAGTGATATTTGATGAAAAGAAAAGAACAATTACATTAATCATACGTATCAAAAACATGTTTTGAAATAAGTTCAGTTGAGATAACATCGCAGCAAACAAAAGCATGACCGATCATCATGTGTTGAATCATGGGTTCAAGTGATGACACGAATTGCTTCGATTTAGGTGAAACATGCATGATTTGTACATTAGCTTGTCATTGGAGATCATGTGTTTGTGCGAGAATTTAAATACTTTGATATCCATTAAAATGAATGATTCGATGATGTTTTTTCACGTAAATACAAAACAAACAAAAAATATATTTTCGCAGGCAGGATATGAACCGTGCTGTTCTGACTATTAAGTTAAACTCTCTACCACTGAGCTATTGAATTTTAGTTATTTTTTGGAGATAAAACTTATTTTACGAAAATATGGCAATGTGATGATTTAATTCAGTTTTTGCATGCCTTTTTTCGCTGGATATTTATTTCAATACATTACCCAGTAATATCACATACATTTTTAATGAGTTCCAAAACTATCGCATTATTTATAATTTGCGTTGATATTCAGAATGCATTCCATTCATTTATTTTTTGCTGGGAAATCTAATTTTGTGGTCAGAAGGAGGGAAAGAGATAGAGAGAGAGAGAGAGATTCACAAAACTAGATTCAATCCGGGCTGCCAGATACTGTTTACGTCCCAACCGAATTTAAAAAAATATTTCCCCACAAAATTTTACGTTGAAAAAAAAAAATAAAAAAAAAATCCTTATGGAAAAAAGATTATTTTTATATCCAATTAATATAGTTTTCATAGAATTTTGCACTATGTGTAAATGAATATTGATATACATATATGTTAAGATTTTTTTTTATAATTACTGAGTTCTTTGTATATAATATCAAATAGCTTCAGATGGCAGCTGAAGAAAATCCTTGAAATAAATATGACTTTAACATGTTCACTTAATCCTGTTAACTTTATGTTAAATCACTCATTCGGGATTTATGTATAATCACACTGTAATCTTTTATTTTATTGGTAGCTTGAGCTTCAATGCCACAATAAAACCTGTTTTAAATATTTTCCAATCGCAAATGGCCTCCAAGTTAATTAAATTCAAATTAAAAAAAAAACCCAAGACAAATCAAATGCCACGGTATTATAAAAACAAAACAAACTACATTTATGTATATAAAAAGAAAAACCTTTCCTTTTTTTCGCTTATTTGTTTCCTGTTTAAACCAGAACGGTACGAAGGAAAAATAATTGAGCATAAAAACATAAAGTCAGACAGGGAATTTCAATGACAATATTCCAATATCAATGTGATTGGATTGTTTAGTTCTTTTAGTTGGCTTGGTTATTAATGTAATGCACACGCACACACACACAGAAAGAAGATACTCAAACCAAAATATAAAAAAGGGAATTGGCGAGAATATTGGTTAAAAAAAAATTAATGGAAAGCATGCCATACCCCAGCTCTAAATACTGGTGATAGGAAAGCCATTAATGTCATGCTAACAATTTTCTCTTTACAAGGAAGGCAACAAACAAAAAACACACAAAGCACGCTAACAAAAATAATGAAATGAATGAAAAATCTAGGGCAGAAATGCTGCAACGCATAAATGCAAAACATGCTGGAGCTTCAGCTACTGGGATCATCAACAAATAAATAAGAGCACAGCAAAAAAGTATGCACACACACACATACACTTACAAACACATGCTCCCACATACAGCCTCATGCCTCTATAGAATTTCATATCATGATATCTAATTCTACAACTACATGCACCAATTTAGAAGACTCTGTGTATAGGAATTTGCATAACAGCGTGTAAAATTGTAAAAACACTCATACTACAGCATTTATTTATTTATTTATGCAGTTGTGTGTGTGTGTGTGTGTGTTGTGTAAAGTTGTTACATATATTTGTAATACGATCTCATTCTCAAACATGTTCTAGTCTACAGATTCAATACACAAAGTGTTTTTAAAGTTTATGAGTTCGCGTGTGTGTCGGTGTAAGTGAGTCTGGCGCGAAATTGCTGAAAGTAAAAAAAAAATGCTACAAACGTTGCAAATCCATAGAGTTTCGGAGTTTTGTTTTTTTCTGAGCACAAGAGTCAGATTTAATAAAGCAGTTTCGATTTTTAATTTAATTTTTTTTTTCTGCTGGAAGCAACTGAAATGGGTGTTACCATGTGTGTGTGTGTGTAATATACCCTTCACCAAAAATGATGAGGATATTATAGGTTTATCGTTCCGACTATAGTTTCCACTATATTCATGACGTCGCCTCATAAATTATCTATATATATTTTTGGTCCTCATGAGTAAAGAAGTAAATAAACGATATTCGTCTATCTGTCTGTCGGTACGTGAAATCCGTATTCCAAAAACCTCAGAAAGTCTAAAGACTTTGGTACATATAATATCATAATTTGTCCAAAAGAGATTGTTATTAGTGTTGAGCGATACTGTGATTTTTTAATAATGTTGCTCCTTGTAAACGTATATTTCACAATCGCTGTTCGTTTAAACTGTGACTGTGATCACAGTTTAGAAGCATTTTGTTTGTAGCAGTTCTGTTATTTTGACAAAATCTAATAAGAAGAGTAGCAGTGAAACTAAACAGTGACTGTGATCAAGGGTTAACACATTTCAGCTTTTCTGCTTTAAAAGTATTTATTTGTATTGCTATTTTGGAAAATACTAATAAGAAAAGCGACAAGAACAAACAATTAGCAATCAATGTGGTATAAGAGGCAGAGAGACAGTAAAATTGCAAATAAAAAAATGTGAGAGCTTGACGATTTTTTCTTGACAAAAAAAAATTTCGAGAAATTGCTCATCTCTAATTCATATTAAAAACTACGGGTGGAAATTGCAGCTTCTTATTTGGTTAGTAAAAGCACCTAACTAAAACAAATTTTTTTATATTATTAGTTAGGCATATTGAAAGAAATAAACTGATATTGAAAATCAGAAAAATCAAAAAGATGGTTCCAGGGCTGGAAAGTTCAACGTCTTCTTTAGTATATAAAATTAAGTAACTAAAACTAATTTTGTCTTTATTACTTAAATATATTTTATATTTTGGAAATAAATAAATTGGTACTGACAATCAGTTAAATCAGAAAGGTACCTCCAGGGCTGGAAAGATTGAATTTTCATAGTATAAAAATAACTAACTAAACATAGTTTTAATCAGAAATAATTTCTTAATCGGGCTTAAGTTCAGTAATTTCAATTCTTATCGAATGAAATATTTTCTCAAGAATTTTTTCTTTAATAATTATACACGTATGATATTGTAGAAAGAAATAAATCGATGTTGAAAATGAGCAAGAGAACTTAAACTTTTTTTTTTTTTATATAAAAGTAACTAAATAAATTTTAGGATTTCTCTTGATTAATTAAACATATTTTATATTTTGGAAAGAAATAATTTGTAAAATATTAAGTGTTAAAATAATCGGTAAAATCAGAAACATGATGCCAGACCTGGAGAGATGAAATTTTTTTAAGCAAATTTTTTCTTGATTTATTCAACATATTTTATATTGTAGATAAAAATAAATTGTTATTGAAAATCAGTATAATTGAAATGATGGTTTCAGGGCTGGAAAATTTAAACTTTTTTATGCATATAAAATAAACTAACTAAAACCAATTTTTTTCTTTCAGAAATCAAAAACAAATTGTTATTAATTATCAGCAAAATTAGAATTACGTTTCCAGAAAAAAAATAAAAATATTTTGCTAAACTTTTATTTTTCTTTATTAATTAAATTTTTTTTTTATACATAAAAGAGAAATAAATAAATTGGTGTTGAAAATATGCAAAATGAAAATGATTTTTTGTAAGCACAAAAGTCAAACTTAATAAAGCAGTTTCGATTTTTAATTTAATTTTTTTATTTCTGGAAACAACTTAAATTGGTATTGTCATGTTGGTGTGCTTGTGTGTGCTAACTTAAATGAGTATTGCTATGCTTGGTATTGGTGGCTTGTGCATGTGTGTGTTTCTACTTTATATAATTTTATTTTAACTTTATATATTAAAAAATGTGTTTTCAGTTTGAATAATTTTTTTGTAATAATTATGTAAAATTATATTCATGGAAAAGTTGGTATATTATCTCAGCTGTAAAGACTCATAAAAGTTTTAGAAACGCTTGCATGTTAAAGCAATTAATTTGTAATATACTTACTTCTAAGAATAAATGTAAGAGTCATTTTAACTTTCTTTCTAGAGGTAAAGAAAAAATATAATATTTTTTTCTGCAGGCAGGTGTTAAAGAAAGTCAGCAATTAAACACCTTTTCACAATTTATTTCCGTTTTTGTGTTATAATACTTAAGAATATTTATATAAGTGTATAGCGATTTAAAAAGAAATATTTTAACAGTTTTATAACTTTTCCTAACATCAAAAAACTTCATGTAACTACTTTTGTGCATGTGTGTGTGTGCGTGTATTTCCTTTCCTTTCATTTTAATGACACATTAGGAGCTCAAGCGGAAAATTGCTTTTGACAAATTCATTTAAACACTCAGGCGATTTCCCTGCTGCTCCAGCTTTGTGAGTATGTGACGCCCTTAATTCAGACTAAAAGTCTAAAACAAAATATTGGTGTTTGCGTTTTACTTTAGTTTTTATTTTTATTTTCCGCACTAAAGAACTTAATTATTGTCCTTTAATATGAAGTCAAGATTTTTATCGTTTTAAACAGGCAAACACGAAAATAAACGCACGCACACATCAATACACTTGCACATATGTACACACACACACACGCTCGCTTAAAAATTGCCAAATTCGAGCAATAATAACAAACAGGAAAAATGTGTTCCATTATGGCCACAAAGAAACATCATCATAAATCAACATGCTGAATTTTTTCAAGCTCAGTGATTAAATAGCAACAAAACCAATAGAAAAAAAATCGAAATAATCATAAAGCACACATACCGGAAATACAACCAATAAGTACTTGCTGCCATGCTTAGAAAAAGAAATAATTTATTATTTCTTGTTTTTATTGCTGAAGTTCTCAATATTCATAGATGTACTTATGTGGAAGTATTTTGTTTGCTGATCTAAGATAATATTTTTAAAACCTTTAATCAAATATTTCATGTGTCTTTTTGGCTTATTGCTGTTGGCATTGCTAAATCGAGGCCATAAATTAATTTAATTACTTACTTTTTTATATACACTCATACATATATACATAAGTAATGCATATTTGATTAATATCTGTGACTTATGATAACAAAAAATAAATTTCTTAGTCATTTATAAGTTTAAGGAATTTCTATTTATATCTATAATGGAAATTAGTTAAAATGACTAATATAACAAACTTAGAACAAATAGTTTCTTATAATCTTTAATTTTTATTAAGCTGAACAAAAACAAAATATTTTCTTGAAGAAGCCACACAGAGGAGCGAAATTTGTTTAATATAAAAACAAGAAACCTAAGAATAATAAAAATTAGAGATTATAATAATTAATAAATTCAGTAAAGTGTGACTTTGACTCACACATGAAGGGGTTCGTACGGCGTTTGTTCTGTTTCGCGTTTTTTTCGGGTTTTGACAACTTATTTCGGTTTTTTTGGCGAATTTTTTTTAGTATTGATGCTTTTTTAATTAAGCGCTTTTTCGTTTTTGCAATTTTTTTTAATTTTTCGCAAATTTTTTTTGTTTATTTTTACTACGCATATTTTTAGTTTTAGCGATTTTTTAGTTTTTAAATTTGGCGATTTTTTTTTCTATTGACACTTTTTTAGGTTTGGCGCTTTTTTTGGTTTTTATCCAATTGTTTTCACATTAGATATTTTTAGTTTTAGCGATTTTTAGTTTTGGCGCTTTTTTCAATTTGGCGATTTTTTACTATTGACACTTTTTTAGTTTTGGTGTTTTTTGGTTTTGGCGATTTTTTTCGATTTTTAGCCAATTGTTTCCTCATTAAATATTTTTAGTTTCAGCGATTTTTTTAGTTTTGAATTTTTTTTGTTTTTGGCGATTTTTTTGTATTTGGACGATTTTTTATTTTTGCCTGCTTTCTTGCTTTTGGTGGTTTTTTATTTTTGGTGATATTTTTCAGTTCAGCGCGTTTTTAATTTTGGCGGTTTTTCGTTTTGGCATTTTTCTTAATTTTGGGATTTTTTAGTTTTAGCGTTTTTGAAAATGTCCAGAGTTTGCCTCCTACGGTTTCCAAGATAAAGCAAGTTGTCAAAATAACATTAACTGAGAAAATATTTTTTAATTTTGATTATTGAAATTTCAGTGTTAATTGAAGTAGTCTGCATAAAAACAAACTAACTTTGAAAATATCAAGTGTCAATATGTTGCAATACGACCCCTGTAGTTGATGCTATCCTCTCAGTGCAAAGATCGTGGGTTCGATTCGCGAAATAGACTCTGGGCGTTCTCGAGAAAACAGCAGACAGACAGACGGACATCGTAGCGAAAACAATAGGCTTTCTTTTCACCTTTGGTTTCTCAATTCGGATGGCTTATGATATTATTAAAATAAACCCTTCTGATTTCTTTTTTGAAGTTAACTTAAAGTTCAGCATATTGTTAATGCTCAATTTGATGGCACTTTACAACCTCCCGTCTGCCTTTTTTCATCTTAAGTATCAACTTTAATTTTATAACGTCATTCTTTTTTTTTTATTTATTTTAAACTTTTTTTCCCACCCGTTAAACGAGGAAGTAGTCAGCGTTAAAAAATATTGTCTATCATATAAAAGTAAAAGAGCAGTTGAAAGTTTTCTAACTTTCAAGATGTCTGTTGTAGTTCTATAATGTTGCATGGAGACTTGTTAGCAATTTTTGCTTAAATCACCGACGACCTATTTTAATTAAAAGTGTATTTTTCCTACAAAAAAAAAAACAATGTCAGCAATGACAAAAGCAAAAGGAAAACAACCAACTCACTGACAGCAAGCAGTAGTATGAACTAAGTAACAGTTTTGAGCCATAAATGTTAAAGTCACCAACACTACAAAGTAAAAATATCAGAGAGAAAATAAAAAAATCCAATAAGACTCAGTAGAAAATGTGGAAACAAATTGTGACATTTATAAAAAACAAAATTGTGTTTTGTATTCAATTGCATAATTTAAAAAATCAAATAATATTTTTTATTGAAATAGCACCTATATTAGAATTTGCAAAACCAAAATTTAATTAAAAATTAAATTAAATAAAAAGCATATATTATAGCTATGCTATTTATTGTGCGATACATGGGTTAGGACATGATTTTCGTAACAAAAATAATCGACATAGTGTCGATAAAATATATTTTTGTTTTTATTGGCGATATAAATTTATTTTTGTTATGATTTCTTTGCACTAGTAAGAAAATAAACGAAACAAAATGTTTAATTTTATTTTGTTTCGTTCTCTGAAGTGAGTGAAACAATAACAAAACAAAAACAATGATAACTATTGCTCAATTTGTTTTTATTTGTTCTTGCACATGAGCACAAACCAGAGAACACAACCGATCGGCTCTAAGCCGGCTAAAAGCCGACATCGGTCACAAACAATACATTAATTTAATCATATGCCTCTAGAAAAGAAAGTAATGTGCGGCAAATTTGACATCATATAATATAATATAATATACTTTTATTGCATTGTTAGTTCACACATGAAATTTGTTTCATATAACTAAAGGCCATGACTCACTATCATACAAAGTCGTGCGATCTGCGAAAAAGTACAACCCTGGTGTGATGAATTGTTATTGTCTTTAGAAAATTTTCATAAACTCCATCATACCAGGGTTTTATTTTTTCGTAGATCGCACGACTTTGTATGATAGTGTATCACGGCCTTAAGCAGCATAGCTATAAACGGACGTCCTAAGACACCTCTCTTCTTTTTTTTTATTATATAATCATCAAACCAAATACAGACAATATTAAAACTTAACATCAGTTTCAAAAACATGTTCGCTTAAATAAAAACTGTCATTATTTTTTCTGAGTTCATAGCGAACTAAATTTTAAACCGAATGCATTTATTTGATGTTAAATCTATCGGCATTGGGGAACAGGCTGAAAAGTCTTGTCATATTCCAGTCCATTTGTTTCAATTCAGGCCAAGTAAGAGATGGTTTTTGGATTAAGTTGCGATTTGTAATCAGTTGGTGTGAGGTAAAGCGTAAGTTACGCATGCTTCCCCTATAATACTGTTTAATAAAATTAAACTTTCCAGCCACAATTTTCTACCTGGCCTTCTACTGCATGTAAATAATTTACATAAATTTTAGCGAGCAAAGCATGCACTTGATTTTCAAAATTTTATATTTTGAATGTTGTTTGCCCTTTCATTAGCGGCTGTAGAAATTAATGATTATGAGGGTTGTGTTGTTTTGTTAAAAACTCTGTCATTTGCCTGCTTAATTTTGCATAATTTATACTTGAAATAAAATGGGCAAATAACTCTAAGCATTAATTATGTAGCAAACACCCGTCAATGACAAACTCTGTGACATTGTTGTACTCGTATGTGCAGTAGCCGTCATCTCGAGCAGCAACATTTTCACAACAATCAACATCATCATTTTCGTTATAATTCTGACAATGAGCTGCAATAATCAGTGGCATTTATTTTCTGCAGAAGTTGTTACGAATGCATAAATATGTTGGTGACTGCAGTGGATTTGTGCTTGTTAATGTTGTTGTTAATGTTTTCGTTTTATATTTTAATGCAAATATATTCAGTAAATTGGTTCCTACTCATGTGCAATAATGTTTACATCTCTCCGCAAATAAATAAGAACGATAAACCTAAAACCTTTTGAACTGGACTTTGACAAAATTTTCAAACAATTTCTACAGACCGTGAGGAATTATCTTAAATTTGTGTGGTAAGAATTCAGATCTGGCGGGTTTATACTAGGACTGCCTAGTCAAACACAGTGGCTAATAGGGAAAAATATTGGTCTCCTTAAAAAAACATCCATATATCATACTTTAAGATGTGACTGTAAATTCTGAAGTTATAAGGCCACCCTTACGTTCGGCAAGAGGTGGCGTTGGCTGAACGTCCTGAGCCCGGTCACGACAAAGTAATCAACTAGTAACACCCAGCATTTCTCTGGTGTGTATTATGTGTCCCTTTGTATCAGTTGTTGTAGTAAAGAAGGCAGAGACACTGGTCACTGAACTACTCCTTTATCAGCGTATAATAATCCTCATGTAACATCAGAGCGTTCTCCTTCATCGGTATTGTGTAGCAGAAATCAGCGGCGAAGTAAAATAACAAAAAAAATGGCCGCTAAACACAGCTTCAACAATTTAATACGCCTCATTGACACCAGAGGCGCTGCAACTCTACCTTATTTAAATAAAGAACGTGCAAAAAAGTAGAGTTGTAAAAGAAGGAAGCTTTCCTTTATATCTGCATTCACCAGCTGTTTCTTACCACTATCCCTTTCCTTAAAGAATGCCTGAGCGTTACATCTCTAAAAAAAACAAAAAATATTAATATTTTTTCTAAATTGCTTCCCAGCAAAAATGACAATACAAATCATAAGTCACAGCACTGATGAATTCAGCTCTTTGTAGTGCTATTTCTGTTGAATCTTCAATGAATTTAACACATGGTTGTCATAGGACGGAATTGATCCAAATAACTGAATGGTATGTGCTTAAAAGGTTGTCTAGAACAATTTTTGATATGAGCAACAGCCTTAGAATATTAAATTCAGTACCTGTAGTGATTGGTATGCAATGAAAATGGTAAACCTTTGGAACTAGTTCTGATTTTGTTTTCTGCTGTGTTTGTCATAATACTTCATATTCGAAGATGTAGGGCTCATATTATTTATTTTTTGCCTGTAAAGGTGGTGTGCTATAGTGAATAATGTTTTCGTGTAGTTCCGCTTTCCATACCTGGCAAACTGCAGTAGTGCAGGTAAAGTGAGGATGAAAATGATATACAAAGCTTGTCAAAAACTCTTCAAGGACTTGTGCTAAGCCACCTCTTTTATACCACTTTGTTTCCTAAAGTTTTAAAAAATAAATAGAAAAATTCAGGACCTGGCGAAAAATAATATAAAAATAGACATGTCCTCCTGTCCTCAGTAAATAATTTTTTTAATATTTTTTTTGGGCTTTCCTTGCTAGTCTCTATCTAGGTAGTTCAGTAATTTACTTCGCCTATAAAAATAGTTAGCAGGACTAGTCTGGTTTTTTTCGTCAGCATCTCAATTCTTCTAACCAGTTGCAACTGAAACTTTATGACTTCAAGTCTAAAATACACTTTCGTCTACTGAACACTAAATTCTTTTCTTTCGAAGGTAAAAACCTACTTTTACTTTTGCTTTCGATAGCTACAGGTGGTTGAAATTATTTGCCTTAGCAACATGTTTCAAGCAACATAATGTTGACGCATGCCAAGCTAAAGTAACTAATAACAAGAACCTCCCTTTCTCTCTCTCTCCTCTCTCTCATTCTTATTCATAAAACATAATGAAGTTTATTATAGCATAGAAGTTGCCGTTTCCACAAAATTAAATAAATCATTTCCGAAAAACATAATTAATTTTATTTCAATGCAATTATTTTAATCCAAACAACTACAATTACAGATCTATTTGTTATAAATCCTGGCAGGTGTGTTTTAATCAATTTATCTTATTTGAAGACATGTATAAATATGTAAAGAGCCATATGACAATATTATTTAGTTAAATTAATAGAATTGTAACATTTAGCAAAAGGCTTGAAAGTATTTACATGTTATTCCATAGATGATAAATGTATGCAAGTGTTTGTGTTGTTCAAAACGTTCCTTTGGAGTATTAGGGATACAGTTCACAAAGATTAACAAGTGCATACATATGTGTGTATGTACATACATACACACATACGAGTATGTATGTATGTATGAATGAGAAAACGGTATTTAGCATCAACTTGTTTGTGAGCTTGTTCCCATTCACTAATTAACTTAAGTAGATTTATGCACTTCTCATTAATAATGTATTAAACGTATGTGTGTGTGTGTGTGTGTTCGTATGTGTTGAGTATGCTGCTGGTAAAAACTGTAATGTTTTTCTTTTAATTAAGTAGGTATTAGTAAGTCTATGAGAATGAGGTATTCCTGCAGTTTTACAATCGTCTCAGGTTAAAAGATAAATACAAAACAGCTGGTGCAAAGTCATTAGAAGTAATCTATGAGGCATTTAAATGTGTTTCTTAGCTTTAAGAGTTGTAATAAAAAACTATGTAGGTCGTATTGAAAATATAAAAATCTTAGTATCTAAAAATCAGAATATTAAGCAAAGAGGCGGCCACTTTGAAAACCGCAGGTAGGTGTTTGTTTGTTTTTGTGTTACAAATGGTTGATGAAAGTTGTGTGGGCTATTAATTTTACCTAAACAATTAAGATGAGCTGGGATATTTTGTATACAAAGAAAATGTAATGAAAATCAGTTTAATTTCTTCTAACAAGTAATATGGTATTAAAAATAAAAAATGCTATGAAATAGTTGAGGTTCAAATAATGTGTACCTAAACTTTAAAAAGTGTTTTTAAAAATAACTGCTAGTCTGTGTCTGTAATGCTTTTATTTGAATTATTTTTGGCATCACCAGTGATATTCATTAAAGTAAGCAAACAATCAAGTCAAGCATGATCACACACGACTACGAATATACATGCACGGCCTATTTCTTTAATTGATTATAGATTTTGTGATTATAAATAATTAAGGATCTAGCTGTTTTATGGCCTAATTCAGTAACAAGAGTTAGGACGTTTTTGTGTGAAAACATTTTTGAGTGCTGGGTATTGATTTCCCCAACTCATTTTTTTCAAAATTAGTTCTTGTCTTTACAATGAAAAATAAAAATATTGTTACGTTTTTCACTTTTAAAAAGGCTTTTATATGGACTCAAAGATTTGCAAATATATAAAACAGTCCAGTGTGCTAATTAGGGTAAATAATTGCACTTTATATTAATGAAATTAAGAGCTTAAATACACATACATACATCAAATAAATACTTAACAAATGGATACCACGGCATCTACTTCTCTGTTGTATATACACGTCTGACAATACTGACTGCACTGATCTTGAACCAATACTCCCTCTCTGCTGTTCTTCACACAAGACTTATTCTGCCGATGCTCACTGTTTATACAATAAATATGACTCGCTACCCTTATACAACTATCAACTGTGCTGTTCACAATACTTGACTCTTAACAATAAACAGCTGAAGTTTCAACAGATGCGTCGCCCTTTTTATACTTCACACAAAGTTTCCAGAATATGTAAGCAATTTCTAGAAAATCTCGGCAGCATCTCCTATACTTGCTTGCTTGCGTACATATGTATATCATTGTAAGCAATTTATTGTTGTTGTTTTGCTTTATGAACTATGTGTGTGTTTGTATGGATGTATATCTCTTAACAAGCAGAAGCTAGACGTTTATTGTTGTTGCTGTAGTTTTTGCGTGCGTATGTGTATTTAGTTCTTTAGCTAAATTATTCTGCATAATTCCATTTGTTTACCAAATGTTCTTATGAAACATTTGCATTGGGTTTGTTCACGGAAACTTTCGTAACAATATTATTACCATGTTTTTAAAACATAAAAATAAAATTAAAGTATTGTACAATAGTTTGAAAATTATTTGAAAAAATACGTATATAAAATATAATGGCTTTGAAAAAAAGCGTAAAGAATATACACAACCCTTCCTATATAGACAATAAATAATAATTGCCTTAAGGAATCATACTGAAGTGATTGAATGGTAAATCGACATCAATGAAAAAAAGTTAACACTTGGAATCAATTTTATGATCAAATGTTGCCAATGTTTTCGAAGAAGCCAATACCGCTCACACAATTTTTTTTTACATTTATAAAAATTTTTATCCAATCCAAAACCCATTAACTATAATTTTCCCGAAACTACAACCAAAAAATACAATTTAGCCAATTTACATAAATTTTGAAGTGCACAGGCTAACCATAGTTGCATCACCAAGTTCTGCTAGATTTTAAGTAGATCTTGACAAAATTAGCGACGAGGTAGATTTCTCGTAAGTACTAGATTTTGCTCAAATGAGAGCACAATTTTACTTTTTTTTTTGTTGACAACGATTTCATTAAAATCTTTTGAAATAAAATCAACTTAAGTAATGAGAAAAATTTTAAGTAACAAAAAATGTTTAACATAATATCAAACAAGATATACTTCAACACTATTTTCCTAATGTGAGTAAAAACCTACTTCAAAGACAATCTCTTTCAGTAGTATTACGTTGCATAAACAACTTCATTTTAAGGATTTGTTATTTATTAAGAATATTTAACATAAAAACAACAAAATAATGCAAGAACATTTTGAGATGATTTCATAATACTTACGAGATAATATTTACTTGTTGGTGTTGGCAATAAAAAATAATCGAGAATAAACGAGGACAAATTATTTAATTTTTTTTTTTTTGCCTTGTATTATAATGAAAATTAATTTTTATTTGACTAGAAATTTTATGAAACTGTGGGAGTTGAATGCAAATTTACAGCAAGTTGCAAGCAAAAATTGCAATTACATTAATTAATTGAATTTGGGTTGCTTTTTGAAAGTTTTGTTTGCCAGACGCTGCAGAAGCGAAGTTGTGACTTGCCATTGAAGAAATAAAAACGAGAAAGCATCAAAAATAAAAGCATAAAAGAAATCCAAAAATTTTAATTGAAAAGGGTTTCATTAATAAAAAATCATTTTCTCGACACCAGCAGCCAGAAAAATTTGCAAGTGACTTATAGTATTCACTTTCAGAGGGCATAATAAATAAAAAGAAATTTATTTTTATTATCCAAAATACAATGGACAAAAATTTCCATGATGCTGCTTACAAAACTGCTAGACAAATCAAAAATACTGCAAATCTTAAAACTGTAGCAAAGTAAAATTTTTATTGCTTTAATAAAACACTTTTAAAGCACTTTTTCCTCCAAAAAAAAAAAAAAAAGATAAATTGTTCTTGGGTGACCAGAAAATAAATTTATGATATTTTCAACTCATTATTACGATATTAAATTTAATATTTTATTTCCTTCATTGAATCAGAAGATATATCACTTCAAAAGTAAATTCATGACAATTTCATGATATTTTTATAGATATGATTTTTATATTTTCCACTTAAATTTACATTAAGTTATTTAAATGCGAACGAGCGTGTGCGTTTTAGTTGGGGTAATCACAGTATACTTTCTCTTTTATAGAATAAATAAAGCAAAAAGCAAAAAGAAAAAAATTATTGCAAAAATTGCCTTATATCATTTACTTTATTTAAAAAATTAAAAGGACTACTTTAAACATTCAAGGGAACCTTAAATCAAATTATTAATGATCTCTGCTATATTTAGCGACAAGTTTAATTTTTATATAAAGAACAAAATTTTTCAAAATCGGTAAAAGAAAAATAAACGTTACCAAGAAGATTTTTTTGAATACACAAAAGAACACCATTGATGGCACATAAGTACATACATAAAAACCAGTCGGATTGTCAACCAAACGTGGCATGAAATATATAGATGAAAATATTTCAAAGTTCAAGCAAACTCTTCAGAAGAGTTGGAAAGTTGGAAATTTAAGAATGAAAAGATAAAAGTTTTCAAGCATTGTCAAATCAAGTACCAAATTTTTCACACCAAAAATTCAATGTTTTCAAATTCAATAACGAAATTTTGTCAATTAAACTTGTTTGGGAAAAATCAAAATAAAAAGTATGCTGGTAAAAATAAGAACGATGCGTTGTCAAAATGGAAAAATTGTGAATCAATTTCTGCAAATGAAAAGTAGCAGATGTACTTAGGAACTGAGCGCAATACTTGATTGAAATGAAAACAAATAAACTATACTAACTTTTGATGCAAGCCTCTATTAATATCAATGCTTTTCAAGCGGAGTTTTCTATTCGTGTAAAGTTTTATTGATAATTTGTTGTAAAAGTTTTTTTTGTTAAAACTTACAGAACTTTAATTGAATTGAATTTTATGTTTGTCGTTGGAGCAAATACACAATTTATTTTTAAATGTATTCAACGTTGCCTCGTTAAAGTCTTTAAATATTATATATAAATTACCAAAATATTCATCATGGGTGTTCTTGTGTTTGGTTTAGTATGTGTGATGTCAATTGGTGCAAACCTTGGCTCTAAATACATTTTTTTCAAAACAAATGGAATACGAGAATTATTTTGTTTAGTCGTGAACCAATTTGTTGAAAGCTCTTTTATGTAATGAAAGCTCAAATTTTAACCTCACTAATTTACAACGGTGTTGCCGTTGTGGTATTTTTTTCTTGTTAAAATTTGAGCTTTCATTGCATAAAAAAGCTTTCAACAAATTGTATGACGATTAATCAAAACAATTTACATATTCCATTTGCATTGAAAGCTATGTATGTGCAAGAGCTCAAGTTTACACCAGTTCACACTACATGCACTGCACCAAACACAAAAACGCTGTTGGTGGGGGTGTGGAGACCTTCTGAATGCAGAAATAAACAGTAACATTAAATACTCAAAATTAAATTTCGCTTTACAAAATTCAAATATCTTAAATTTAATTCCATTTGCATTGAATGTTATGGACATGTGTATACACATATGAATGTATGTATAGGGTGTTTTTTATTGAGGTATAGAACTTTAAGTTGGCATCACTTTTTTAACTGGCGGCCATTTTGTCAGCTGTCAAGTGATTAATATTTAGTTTGGTTTGCCATTTCATCATGAACAGGTTGACAAAAGAACAACTCTTGCAAATCGTGCAAATTTATTTCGAAAATAATGGTTCAGTTCGCGAAGTTTACCGCAAGCTCCGTCCATTTTATGGTCGACATAATCGTCCATCAGAGCAATTAATTCGGTTAACCGGTCAATTGGCCACCAAGATCGTGTGATTTGACACCATTGGATTATTTTCTTTGGGGATATGTGAAGTCGCTCGTCTACGCCAACAAACCAGAAACGTTAGGGGACTTGGAAGCCAACATTCGTGGCGTTATTGCCAACATACGGCCCCATATGCTCGAAAAAGTGGTTGAAAATTGGACCTGTAGAATTGGCTTTATTCGAGCCAGCCGCGGCGGCCACATGCCCGAAATCATATTTAAACGTTAATGGCATAAAATTATCCTTCCAATAAAGCCAAATTGATGGACATTAAAACGATTTTCTAGTGTTTTATTTCAATTCGAAGTTCTATACCTCTAAAAAAACATCCTATATAAATGTAATATCATCGCTGTAATATTATGTTACCGAGCTAACTGACATTTTTTAAAAAATTACTTAAGTCCACTACTAGACTTTATAAGTATAATGCAACTTGTCTATAATTTTTCTGGCTGTGGGCATTACTGTTGTGCATATAAAATGAAAAATATTTCAGACGTATTCATAAGAATACGTCATGTACTCGTATACAAGCTTTAAAAAATACAACAACAAAAAACCCAAAAAGCGGTGAACTGTGAGTAGCCCTGTTGAAAGTTTTTTTTTACACTTTAATGTTGTTTGCTTATAAAGTTGCTGAACATTAAAAATGACCCAATAGCTCTTTGCGGTTTTATATTTTATACTTTACAAAATTATATGAATTCTTTTTGAATAATTTTTGCATTTTTTTCTCATTGTGTTCTTGTTTTTTTTTTTTTGCAATCCTCCAAAGAGTTGAGCATTGAAAGGAAAATATATATTTTTTTTTATTTTTTATTAATTTTACTGCGAATTTTATGTCAGCACAAGTAATTGTGTGTGCATTTGTATATGTTTGCATATGACCATTAAAATGTCTATATACCAGGGTAAATTAACGCAATAATTCATAATTTTTATGACCAATTGTTTGCTGAAATTCAGTTGTTGGTCTTTTACCTTTCGGTCGCAAAGAGAATTTAATTAAAAAAAAATAAAAATAAATAAAATAATAAAATCAATTGTGTATGAATGAAATACAAAATTATGGCAGGAGGGCTATTAATGGTAAATTAAAACTGAAAACATTTTATTTAAAGCAAACACATGGTCTATATGTCTGTCTGTTTGTCTGTCTGCAAAAATATGTATGTAGGAAATATATAAATTTATATTTTTATGCATTTGTTAATTTAACTACAAATTTTGACTTTTTTATAGTGTTAATGATAATGCACATGTCAGGCATAATAATATTAAATATAAAATGTGTTATAAAAAACACCAAACAGTGGCTGAACTCTCATGACTTTTTTATGAAAAAAAAAATATATATACATACATATGTTTATATATATTTGAAATTAAATGGATTTGCTTAAAAAAAAAGCTTAATTTTATCATGAAATAGACAAATAAATTTTAGTTTTTGTAATAAAAAAATTAATATAAAAATTCAAATTGTATTTAAGCGAATTATTATTCGAATAACTGGCAGCACTAAAACACTTATGTTTATATTTATGGTTTTATTTATTAATTTTTTATTAAAAAAATTAAGACCGAAACATTTGCTATTAACCAAGTCCATAAAACTATCAGTGTCCGTAAAATAAACAACAAAAAAACAGACAAATTAAAAATCACACACAACAAAAAATAAACACATGTTAGGAGATGTTTTTTTTTATAAAAAAAAAGATTTTAATTGGTAAAATTTTTTGAAGAACAATAATGAAGCTATTTCTATTAATTTAATAACACGATGATAACATATTTTCTAACATTGCTTTTCGCAGTTTGATATGTTAATGAGCTTTCGTACAGACTGTTCAAATATAATTCTGTTATAATATTTGTAATTTTAAGAATAATTTTCCACCAAAAGTTACAAATTATCACTTCCATTAACGAGTTTAACTCAAAAGAAAGCTCAATTAATCATTAAAAACAAAATGGTCTTTGACGAATCTTAAACTTAATAAGCAAATATTTTTTGCTAAAGCTAAAATTTTTTAACTTTATAAAATTTTTAAAATAAAAAATAAATAATTTTCCCTGAAGAAGCCACACAACGGAATAAAAATAAATATTTATACAAAAAGTCATGAGGTCACTTTTTTTACTCAAATATTCTGCAGAAACATATAAATCTTTTATTTTATTTTATTTTTTATATTTTATTTTTATATTTTATATTTTATATTTTATGTTTTATATTTTATATTTTATATTTTAATTTTATATTTTATATTTTAATATTTTATATTTTATATTTTATATTTTATATTTTATATCTTATATTTTATATTTTATGTTTTATATTTTATATTTTATATTTTAATATTTTATATTTTATATGTATTTTATATTTTATATTTTATATTTTGTATTTTATATTTTATATTTTATATTTTGTATTTTAAATTTTATATTTTATATTATATATTTTATATTTTATATTTTATATTTCATATATTATATTTCATATATTATATTTTATATTTTATATTTTATATTATATATTTTATATTATATATTTTATATTTTATATTTTATTTTTTTATAAAATTTTTTTTTGATACACAGTTGATTTTTTTAAATTGAATTTTTTCGATTTTCTTAATTATTTCATAAGAAATATTTTCCTAAAAAAACTTGGTCTTACGCTCAAAGTTTTCAATATTACCCAGCAAAAAAAAAAATCGGAACTAGTTTCAAAGGTTTACTTTCGTTGCATATAAATCACTACAGGTGCTGAATTTAATATGAAAATACTGTTGTTTATATCAAAAATTTTTCTAGACAAACTTTCAATCGCATTCCCTTCAGTTATTTGGATCACTTTTGTCCTGTGACAACCAGAAATTGAACTAATTGGAGCTAAGTTAATCAATGCTGCAACTAATAATTTGTATGTTAATTTTTTGCTGAGTATCAATCAGTGTTTTTTAAATGCAATTTTCCCTAAGATATGTTATAGCTGCTTAAGATAAACTTTGCTCTATATTCACTTAGTTAAATATTTTAAAAATTTAAAATAAAAAACTTCTCAATCTTTTAAATTTTTTTTAACATTACTTTTAAACTAATTAGCATTTAAATTAAAAGTAAATGTTGACATTTTTATAATTGTGTCTATCTCTCAAAAAATTTTAGCAGAACGATTTTTGTGAATGAATTATAATTTTCGATATGTTTGACACATGTTTGGACAGTTGGCTGAAAATGTTTTGGGTTAATAGCTTTTAGGCATTTAAAATCAAAAATGATTAGAATATAAAAATAAAAACACTCGGAACATGAAAAATAAAACCATTTCAAAGAACACAAAATTAGTTCTAAAATAACAAATGTGTTTCAACATAAAAGTTAGCCAAATTTTCTTTGAACATAATAAAAATATCTATAATTAAACATTTTCCAAATAAACAACACAATATTGCTTTTCTCTTTGTACTTTTAAGCAAGGCAACATTTACGCATGTTGCTGCAACATGCTTATAAACATGTCGCTTACAGTTTGCTTTCGGTGACCCCAAGCAACGGCAAAATTACAAGCAAAACATTTTAACTGAAAATATTTCAGCAATGCGTACTTTCAGTTTGAATTGTGCGTTCAAAGTGAACGGTTGCTAAAAACGGATAAAAATGAAACGAAAATATTAAGTGGCAATAAAAATAAATGAGATATTCAATTGAAAACAACAACAGTGAATTGCATAAAATTACAAAAAAAAATCAGTTTGTTTGTTTTATAAAACCGGTGAATTAAACAACAACAAGAGTAGTAGTGCAAAATAAGTAACCATACACATGAGAGCAATATTGTTGCATGTGGCAGCAATAACAACCAGATAAAACAAGCAATTAAGTGTGTCTATTTGTTTTCATGATTTAAAGAGAAACAAAAATAAGAAAACAACAACAAATATAAGCAGATTTTATATGGTGGTAAAGGTCGTTTACTTTTCGGCTTTTTTTTTAAATAAAAATATAAATTACACTGTTTCCAATAAATAAAATTTATATAAAAAAATAAATAAATATATATAACAAATATTACAAAAAATTTTTTTAAAAAATTTTTCTTTTTTCAAACTTTCTTATTTTTAATTTTTTTTTTGAAAGCTGAAACCGTTGTGACTCAAAAGCAGAGCTAAGGAAAAGCTCTTGTGCTTAGCCTGAATCATGTTTTACCAAACCCGATTGCGAATAACTTTTACCTTCAATCAGGCGAATGCATCTAGCCATGTGTATAAAAAAATTGTATGAGCAGAATTTTAATGTGATTTTTTTTGTCATTAAACAAGTAGTTTCTGCTTTAAAGACTCTTTTCGCACGTGTTTTTTTATTTGGCGAATTTTAGCGATGAAGTTGTAAAATATATCCGTACTACTTGACGAGAATATTTAAGATTAAATTTGAATATTTATTCTCTTATAAGAATACTGAAGTATATATATTTGACATTTAGTCTTTAATTTATTAGAAACTTTGATATAGACGTTGCTTAGCCATTAAATAAAAAAATAAAAAATTAGATAAAAAATATAATAATATTTCGAAAAATTCTGTTGGGTCTTATTCTGCAAACAGTTTTTGTGTTCGGAAGAACAAATGCTAATTTTATGCTAAAACATGGCTACGTTTTTTAATTTTTTTTTTTAAATAAAAATGAATTCATTTGATATTAATTTTGAGTTAAATTTGTTAAAATGTTACTTGAGTTTGTTTGTAAGCATAGCTACCAACGACATGCTAAAATATTTTAAAGCTTACAAAGAAATGTACTTAAATACCTTTTTTAAACCTATAGGGTGCTTAAAATTGTCCTGAAATATTTCTTTAATTCGAAAATTCAGTTGCTAATGATATGCTAAAACATAAACTTTTTTGAAATACATTATATTAGCAGCTTATGGTAAGAAACATGCACAAAAGAGTTTCTGAATGGGAAAAGCTTTGCAAGTAAAAATGTTACTAGTCTGCTAATATAATGCTAAAAGGTCTAATACTATTTCAATAGAAAATAGTGGTAAAACATAGACAGGAATGAAGCTTTCAGTCTTAATTTTGTTAAAAAATTTCACAAAATTTTTTTAAAGATATGAATTTTATGTGCTAATGTGATGCTTTGTTCTCTTAGGTAGTATAAGTAAAAGTTACTTTTCTTGTATTTAAGTAAAAAATGTTCAAAGTTGATTGCTAATAGAATGCTACATCATACAAGTTGTTTAGATTCTAATCATTTTTAAAAAAATTCTGCCGTCTTAACCTAACGCTCTGCTTATATAATGCTACTGAATTGCTAAATTTTCTAATAAACTCTTAATTTAATTTTTATAATATATTATTAATCTCACAAATTAATTCTATGACTTGAAAACGAAAGTGCTAATAGTATGCTAATGTGATGATGTACTCTCTTAAAGTAATATTACTAAAAGTTACGTTTTTTGTGTATATTTGGGAGCTTGATTGCTAATAGAATGCTATATCATGAAGTTTTCTTGAGTAATATAATGTGACCTTGACAGTATGCTAATATAAAGATAAATTATCGGCTTGTAATTAAATTTATTGTTAACAATAAAAAATTAATACCATAAAATCGTAGGTCCTACTTTGACTAAAAAATTACTTTAAATATTTCTACATTGCAAATGCTACTGAATTGCTAAATTTTCCAAAAAAATTTTTAGTAAATTTTTATGGAAAATTACTTGTTTTTAGTTTAAAGTTCACAAATTATTTCGTTGACTTGGAAACGAAAGTGCTAATAGTATGCTAATGTGTTGCTATATTCTCTGAGAGTAACATAAATACAAGTTATGTTTCTTATGTTTAAGAAAAAAAGTTTAATATATCATATTCGGGAACTTGATTGCTAATGAAATGCTAAATCATGAATTTTTCTTAATAATTCCTCATAACTCTTAAAAAAATTTATACAATGTGAACTTGACGGTATGCTAATATAATGCTAAACTATATGTTTGTAATTAAAATTATTTATAACAATAAAAAATTAATATGATAACATTTAAGACCTTACTTTGACTAGAAAATCGTTTAAAATATTTCTACATTGCAAATGCTAATGAATTGCTAAATTTTCGAAGAAAATTTGTAATCTATTTTAATGGTAAATTACTTATATTTAATTTTTAATTTCACAAACTAATCCTACCACTTAAAAACGAAAGTGCTAATGGTGTGCTAATATAATGCTAATTTCCCTAAAAAGTCTTAATAGGCATGTATAGATTACTAAAATAATGTTCTTTTATCTCTGAATTATAAATAACTTATTAGCTAATGCGAACCTTGCAATTCTGTGGCAAACAAGGAAAAAGTGCTTAAGTCAAAATAAGCTGATTTTGAGTTAATGCAAACAAAGTTTGAATTAATTTGTGCGTTTTTTCAAGAAGTTATAGCAAAATGAATTGTGGCTTATATTTTTTAGTTTTTTAATCTTATTTGAAATAATAGCATAATTTCGGTTATACTATGGTATATTTTAACTTGAATGTATTATGTACAGTGTGCTGAACAATGTTTTGTTTAAAAAATAAAAATTAAGAGAGAGTTTCCCAATTTAACTGTAAAATAAATAAATTTTTGAAAAACGACTTGAAAATTGCTCTCCTGCGAAACAGTCAAATATGACTTAAGCACTTTTCATAATGTACGATTAAAAGCTAATAGGGACCTTAGCGGCAAGTTTTGTATGAAGAATTTGCAGTTAAAGTTCACGTTCAACTCTTAATCATACATTGTGAAAAGGGACGTTAAGCGCTTTTTTCTTATTGCCCCAGAATTGTATTCTTAAACCACTTCAAGAAAAGGAGAAGATGTTATCAATTCGTCATAAATTTCATTTATTTCGAAAATCATATACATAAAGATATTCTTTTGATATTTTTTTTAACCACTGATCCGGCTGTGTAGCAATTGGAAATTGCTTTATTTATTTATTTTAAAAATTATTTAAACTAGTTAGGGATATGGTGTTTGCTTGTTAAAAAGTAAAATTTCTAACACGTTTCCAGTCATCTAAATGCTTTTGCTACGGGTTGCATATTTGATATTGTTTTTTTTTTCTACGACTATTTGATAATCAAACAGATTTTATTTTTTATTTTTTGTATTTTTTTGACTCCTTAAGCTGTGAGCAAACATTAGCAGTGAATGAATGTGAAAATGATATTTTCACAGTGTGATGGTAGTGGTGCACAAGTTTGTTTATTTACGTTAAAATGAACATGTGTACGTGTAATGTGTGATATTGTGACACAAAAAATTTTCATGTTTTTTTTTCAAGCCTTTAGACAAACATTTACAACAATAAAATAAACAACAATGATTATGTTTCAATGTTTATCAAACTGCTGTTGGGTTTTGGTTCGCTTGAAGTTCTGCTAATGCCCAGCAAACATTTGTTTGAAAGATTTTTTAAACATGAGTTTAGACAAAGTAAATTTATAAATTTGCCTTAAACTAATCAATGGTAGAGAGCTGAACTTTTTTCATTTACATTCATTTGTAAAGGTAGAAAACAAATTTTTTTTAATGCAAAAAATTTTTAATGTTAAATTAGCAATCCATATAGTTAAATATTATTTTTGTTGTACTCGTAATATTTAGTCAATTTAATATCTAAAATAGCCTTTAGTTTAGGACGCCCATAAAAGCAACAACAAAGTCTAAGCAATACTTATTTTCACATAAACCGAAGTTTTCTTTCATTTCAAATGTTTGCTGGATGATAACATTTTGCGTGCCTTACTTTCAATTTTCATTTATAGAATAAATGACATTTGCATATTCAAAAGACAACGATGACGTATAGAGGCTGAGCGCAAGTTTGCATAAAATAAAAAGTGTTTATACACGAGTTTCTTATAAAAAAAGTTAAAATTTAACAAAAAACTTTTGCAATTTTAATAGTATATGTAAAGAGCGTAACAGATTTAAAATTGTGTGTAGAAGTATTTAATTAATTGAACATATTTTTAACAAAATAAGAGCAAACATTAAAAAATCACTTTTAACAAATTTGTTTATCAGGTGTTTGTACATACGAGTAAAAAAAATAATAATACTCGTATATGTGGCAGAAACATTTGCTTATTGCTAAGATATTTAAATTTCAGGGATGGTAGCGTGAGTAATTAAAACACACTCACATACACACGTTTATCATACGTAAAAGTTACTGAGAAGCGGCTATGCTTTTCCAATATTTATTTTTGCTCTTGATTTTGCAAATATTTACATATAAATTATTTCTTCTAAATTAGTTAATTATTAAAATTTTTTTTAAAATCTTAAAAATATGAAACCAACCTAAAAATTTTATTTTAATTTTCTATATCTCACTGCCCATTCCAAGTCAGATATGTTAAGGTTTTTCCTTTACATGCTTGTGCACTCTTGTAGAATTGAATTTGAAATGTTTTACAATCGTCTTTGATCAGGCATGATTCACGTTTATCACGTGATCGCTTTCCATCTCCAACTCCAAATGTAGTTGACCTCAACCTGTAGGCGTATAAATGATGATTTTCAATACTTTTCAATTTTATTAATTTAAATGGAATTTATTCAACATATTAAATAAATAATTTTTATTATTTTTTTTCTATAAATGCGACAAATTTAAAAATAATTTGAATGGAAGAAAAAAAATTTTTTTGCAAGAATTTAAAAAAAAAAAAATTCAGTGCTAAAGTCAGACGTGTTGAAAAGTTCAAAGAAATTATTTTAAAAAAAATTTGTTAATAATATTCATATAACAGTTTATTTAAAATTTGTGGAAATGTAACAGCAAATTGAATTTTAAAAGAAAAAGCAAGAATATAAAAAATAAAAATTTTTTACCGAAAGATAGAGCCAGATAAATCTTAAAGGAAAAGGTAAGTGAATATACATATATTTCTTTATTTAATTATATTATAAATAGTTAAAGTTTGTATATTTTGTTTAGTTGCACGAGGTAATCTCCGGAACTCTGAAATACCACAGCTGCTTACTACACAGAAAAAAATATTCCTGCCATAAAGAACTTTAATTTAGAGTAAAACTAAAACTCAATCACAATTGTATTTAAGTCAATTAAATCTTTGTTTAAAAATTTAATTAATGACAAAGTTTAATTGGCTCAAATTTTTAGTTAATTTTTGATTTTATTTTGAATCAAACTTGTTTGTTTATTGCACGAATATTTTTTTCTGTGTATTATTATAAATCTGAAAGTGAGTTTGTTTGCTTGTGGCCCTTTCAGGCCCGAGCTGATTAACCGATTGTAAAAATTCTATTATCAGCAGAAAATATAAGATATTTTGTATCTGATTCGGAACCGGGTTTTTATATTTGGTTCGCCTTTTTCCCGAAAAACATATGCTTAAACGATTTTGAAAATTCTTTTATCAGTAGGAAAGCTACGTAATGTAGCATCAAATATTAACTGCCACATTATAGAAGACAAGTAAAAGTTCTCGCTTCGAACCCGGTTTTTTATGTATGGTCCGGTTTTAGTTTTCAAAAAATATATTTTTGGTTTGTTAAGGATAATTTTTGTTTTGGTGTTTTAAGCTGGATTTTATGTATTTGTTTTTTAAACAAATTAAGGCAAATGGAGCAGCTGGTATCAAGAGATATTAAGAAGGCGTGTTTTTCCTCCACGAAAACTATTCAACAGATTTTTATGGTATTCGAAATCTGCATCTAAAAGAGGATACACAGGCTTCAAAAATTTTAGAAACTAGAACCAACAGGTTCTTCAACATATTTAAGATATTTCTCATAAAAGACTTATCAGTGTTTTTTTTTAAGAGAATTAACACTCAGGCAATGAAAGCCTACTACTGTTACGAGGTGTTCAGTTCTTTAGCAAAGGGATAGCGATAGAGAGGACAGTTGAGGAAGGAACAGGTAGAGGAAATCTTCCTTCATTCATTTATAACACTCTTTTTTTGTACGTTTGTAATAATGCAGTGTTGCAGCGCCCCTGGTGTCAATGAGGCGTATTAAATTATCAAAGCTGTGCTAAATAGCCATTTTAGTGGTTATTTTACTTCGCCGATGATTCTGCTAAAAATATAACGACGAAGGAGGGCGTTGTGATGTTACATTCGAAATAGTTTTTATCCGCTGAAGAAGGATTAGTTCAGTGACCAATGTCTATGCCTTCATGATTTAAACTTTCCTAAAACAACTGATACAAAAAGGAACTATAACGTACATTAAATAAATGAGTGGTGTTGTTATTTAGTGACTGTGGGAAACCGGACTCTAAGCCAGGGCCTTCGGTTTCATAGTCAATGGGCTAACTACTTCAGCTAACGCTGTTTCACATAAAATTTGCAAATGCTTGGCCTTGCGTTTTATAAAATGAGGGATTTAGTAAAAGTTTAAAAAATTTAAAGAAATGTCTCATATATTGCTAGAAATATCTCATCATGTTTCCACTACTCGGAAATACAGACTATGGCAATATTAGGTTATGCTAATAATATGCTAATTTTATGCTAACAAACTGCTATTTCTGTTTAATAAAATTTATGCAATAATTGTTTTATCTAAAGGAGCCTGGAACAAATGTTGTTGATAGATATGCAACGTGAATTGTAAGGTTTAACAAGAAATTTTGAGTTCTATTTATACAAATCTGAAATTTAAATGCTAATTACCTGCTAATTTTTGTTAAATAGCTTATATGATATGAATAGGTATATAGTTCGATTATATAATTGTTCTTGCTCTGAGCATTATTTACGTCAGCTTATAAAAAAGCCAAGTAAAAATTCGTTTGACCAATTGCTGCCTGCAACTGCAATATAAATATAACTAATAGATTTTTTTTAAATGCATTTTGGTCATATGTAATGGGAAGCTCAATTTAAATCTTTGCGACAATTGTCATTGCCATTTTTAAATATAAATTAAAAAGTTTATTCAAAATAAGCATGAATAAAATTCCGCGAGAAATATCTCCCTTTTCCAATTAGAATTTTTTGTTTTCCCTATTACTTGCTATTGTTTGAAATTGTTCCCCGGGAACAAATTTCTCGTGGAATTTTATTCATGATTGCCCTCATTATTTTATAGCTTATTTTCAAAGTTATTATTATCAGTAGATTAAATTTCGTAACAACAATATATAGTATTTGCAATTTCCATTTGTTGGAAAGGCATTAGCTTTTGTCCGTACTTCAAACAAAGCCTTTAAATTTGTTCAAGCTATTTTATATTTATTTGAGTGGAAACTGATATGCTTGCCTTCAAAGAAATATTACTAGTAATTATTTTGCTTATCACATAAAAAAAAATTACATTGATAGCCTTGATTTAAAGTAAATATTTTAATGTTCCATTTATCAATCTAGATGTTTTCAGGGTTTTGTGTATCCTGCGACAAATTTTTAAGATTTCTTGTTTAAATTCTTTTTATAAATTTTACTATAGTAGCAAATGTTCTTGGCATACTGAAATCTAATACCGAAAAAATAGATATACGAGTATGAACAGTTTTATGATTTTGGTATTCCAAAAAAGTTTCTCTAAAAAATATAAAAAAAATCATTGTATCGTCAAAAAACCAATTTTATTACAAAATTTAAAATATTTGTGAAATAATCATATAAACATTTATTAGAATTTTCAATATAAATTTTTCTGGCGCCTTTAAATTAAATCATCGCAGTTTAGAACTCATTATAAATTTCGTTTAAAGAGGTTTTAAATGTTACCATAACATCTAACATTTAAAAAAAAATTTGTGCTAAAAATTAAACTTTTATTTCAAACTAGTAACTTTATATATATTTCATTTTGAAGTGTAACACTTTCTCGTCTATTCATTTTAAACCACTAATTGTTGGCCACAAAAACACTCAAAGTTTCTGTTTCTGTTTCTCTCTTTTGCTGAAAAAAATTACGAAATTTTTAAAAGCAAAAAAAGTTTAATAAAACTTTCACATAAAACAGAGTGTTGAAAAAGTAATTAAAGTAAAAAGTGCAAGAAAAAATTGGCAAACATCATATAATTATTGAGAGTTAGTGGAAAAGAAAGGATTGGTTGGTCGCTAGACATCGTGGAAAATTAAGAGGATTTTAGTTTAAGTAACTTAAATATTATCTTTATAATTAAAAAAAATCTTATTTGATATAAGCCAACAGGCTTTCCTACTAATTTTTTAAAGTAACGTTTTAAATTAAACTTTTCCATTCATTTAAATGTGTTTAAAGAAATTTATTTTCTCTAGCATCTGACTGCCGTATTCATAAAAAATAATTTTGTTTTATAAAAAGCTTATAACAAAAAATGTTTGTATGAAAAACTATTTTATAAAACTCTCATAAAACAAAAATATTTTGTATGAACGAGTTCTTAAGTGTTTGAGTAATAAAAACACTTCTTAAGT
This sequence comes from Nowickia ferox, assembly GCA_936439885.1. NCBI lineage: Eukaryota > Metazoa > Arthropoda > Insecta > Diptera > Tachinidae > Nowickia > Nowickia ferox. The sequence goes on from OW387026.1 coordinate 8,450,949, forward strand.
GCCTAAAAATATGCCACAATTATTGCTAAAATTCCTCTATCCCTCTTTTATTTCAATGATTTTACATCCTACAAAGTATCATCTTAGAAATAAACATGTAATCTTGTATTTTTGTTTTTCTTGAAAAATACTAAACAAGTTTTTGCTTATCTTTCGTCAACAACAGTTAAAAGATGTGATTATTTTCAAATGTTTTGAATTATTACCAAGGGAAATTTCTTAGGATTTATGCAAAACAAACAGCAAAGTGTGAGAAAAAATATTAGTCTATAATTTTCCTTAATTTCATATTATATTTCATTTATTCATTTCTGTATATATTCCCACTCAATTTTGTGACGTAGTAAACCAAATAAGAAACTGAACTGTGAGCGAATGTTAATGAAAAAGCTATTTTTGAAATGTCACTTTAGATTAGTTACTTAGAAAATTAATTTAATAGTTAACTTTAATTTTTAGTATGAGTTTATGTATACAATCCTTGAATTCAAAAATACAAATATTTTATAATATTTTCAAGTTTTTCCGCAAAATTTTTAAGAGAAAATTAGTTTCGCAGTTTGGTTTATAACTAGAAATTCGTTGAATTATATACATATATATATAATTTCATAAAACAGATGCTAAGGATATGCTAATACAGTGCTAAGTTCCCTAAGCAAATTAAAAGTAGATAATATTATTGAGTTTTTACTTCACATAGCTCTAGCTTTTGAAAAAATAAATGCTAATAATATGCTAATAAAATTTATTTAGAAAATTATTTGATTGCTAAGCTTAATTTTCAATATCAGTTTTTCTTTATAATCTTTAAATTCAAAAATATAAATATTTTATAATATTTTCAAGTTCCTCCAGAAAATTTTTAATGAAAAAGTAGTTTTAAAGTTTTGCTTATAACTGGAAACTCCTTGTAATACTGATATAATTTTACAAAACAGATGCTAATGGTATGCTAATATATTGCTAACTTTCTTAGCACAATTAAGAAATAAATACAATTTTTTTAACTTCTCATAAATCTAACGTTTGGAAAATTAAATGCTAATAATATGCTAAAATATTGCTAACCCTTTAAGTAAAGTTTTTTTATGGTAAAATTTATTTTGAAAATTATTTGATTGCTAAGCTTAATTTTTATTAGCAATTTCTGTTTATAATCATTGAATTCAAAAATACAAATATATTATTATTTTTTCAAGTTCCTCCGGAAAACTTGTCAGAAAAAATTATTTTTGAAGTTTGGCTTACAACTAGAAATTCCTTGTAATACTGAAATAATGTCATAAAACAGATGCTAATGATATGCTAATATAGTGCAATATTGCTAATATAGTTCCTCAAAACAAATACTATTTTTTAGTTTTACTTCTCATAAATCTAAATGCTAATAATATGCTAAATAATTTACTAAACTTTTAAAAGCAAAATTTTAAAGAAATTGCATATTCAAGTCCTATGCTTAATCAGAAACTTTAACAACATTTATTTAAAACCTAATACTTTGCTAATATTATGCTATGCTGCCAAGAAAAGTTGGCAAAAGAAGTTATTGGTAAATATTATATATAAAATATAAATTCTATGTATTATATAAAATTTAAACATGCGATTTCTTGAAATAAATTACGTTATTTCTAATGAAAGTCAAGCATGCATAGTCTTTAGTCTTCGTTTTTTACGACCTCAGATAATGAATTCTGGTCAAAAATTTAAGTTGGAAAAGCTTTTTCGGCAATTATGGCACGATATGGAAACAAGAATAATAGTGTTTTCTGCTGGCCTTTCATCAGAAATATTGTAATTTATTTCAAGAAATCTGATGTTTAAGTTCTAATTAAAAGTTTTTTGTTTTTAATAAATTATAAGTTTTCATAATTTCCAGTGTGAGATATAAATTATGCCATTCGATGCCAATCGAAATTCGAAAATATTTCTATATAAATTCTTTAGAAATATTTTCTAAGTTTGTTCGATATCGAGTGCCGTAATTTACTATCAATAACTTTGGTTTGATATAAACAAATGTTTTTGTGTTATTTACTGCTAAAAATATCCCAAAATATTTTCCCTATTCGGAAAAAGAGAACAGTGTTATTATTATTATTGTATGCTAATGATACGCTAATATATTGTTTAATTTTCTAACCAAATTTATATGGGAGGTAAATATTTTATTTAAATTAAACTTAAACTTAAAATGCTTTCAAATATTTAAAAATATTTGGAAAGTGCCAATGCTAATGGTCTGCCAATATAATGCTAAATTATCTAAGAAAATTTGCTGATTATGGATAAATATTAAATATTATATAATTATAATTCAATATTAAATATTAAACTTTGATAAAATTATTACGTTTTTCCCTTAAAGAAGAATTTCATCAAGCAATTATACATATGGAGTCTTGACCGCCAAAAAATGCTTGGCCGACTCGTATTTCGGATCTGTTTTTTTTACGAAAATCGATTTTGGTCAAAATATTTGGTTCGAATATTATATTGCTTAAGCTTTTTAGGTGGTTATACCACGATATATCAATGCTAATTGATTGCTAATTTTGCTAAAGAAATTCTATATGGCTTAGACATTTTGTATTATTATTTGAACTCTTTTTTTCTCTCTATCTCTCTCTCTCATCAACTAATGAATTTTTTATTCGTTTCGATTAAAAATTTTTTACAAACGCTGTTTTTATGCTAAACCCTCGAGTTCAACTAAAATTAAACAGAGAACCAACAGCGTGCAACAGTTTGACAAAGTTCGCTAATATATAATTTAGAAAAATAAAACATAAAAGGGGTTTTTTTTTGTCAATTTAATTCCAATCTGTAATTGTTTTAAATTTTAATGCTAATCATATTCTGAATGTTTTTAAATAAAAAGAATTTTGGTTCACTTTTTAAGCTTTAAAGATACTTTTATTACTGCTTCCTACTTTTCAGTGATTTTTTTAAGTATCAATGGAAGGCAAAAATTGTCAGTTTTATGTGATAATTTTATAATATCGCTCATTTACTGCAACAGTGTCATAACTCAATAATTTGGTTTTACAGAAAATAAGTTTCAGGCTTTCATTTTCACACGCAAGTCATTGAAAAAAAAAATTCTATTAAGCTCATTTTTACAGAATGTGAATAGCGATATGAGGATTAATTCTGGATCATTAACTCAAAAATTTAATTTTTGGAGTTATGACGTTATTAAAGCAAATGAGCGATAGATCTGCTCCTTTTTGGTCTTTATATTATTTTTTGCATTCTACCTTCTGTCGAAAAGATTAGTAAAAAAAATTTACTTTTTGCAAAAATTTTTACTTCCGTCCCACTGTGTTAGCATTCCTACCCACACATATAAAAAAGTAGGGAAAATAGCACAAATTTTTAGAATGATTTTCAATCTAAATAAGCCAAGTTATTTGTCACGCTCAATGTTATCCCTCATGCACAAGCAGGTTATATTACAAATACTTTAAAATTGTAAATATTAAAAACATGCTGACATTCATATATTATGCAAAAAGGAATTGCTTTCAAGTGGGAATTTGAAAATAATGCCACTTAAAAATGTTCCTCTGCGTAAGCACATGTAATCCACAAACATTTACTCAAATATTACTTCACTTATTGTGGGTGTTGTTTAAATAAATAGAAGTTTAACAGCTTCAAAGAAAATAACATTCTGATAATGTTTATTACAAACGAAGTTTAAAACTGCGTTGAAAATTTAGTTGTGTTACGTTAAATTAAGCATATGTGAGTTTAAGCAAGTTGTTTATATGGCTTTTGTAATTGAAGTCGTTGATATAAGAAAATATTTTTAAAAAGCTTTTAGACGCTGCTCCACCCTAAAACAAAAATAAATTTTTATGTTGTCAATTTATTTTTACTAGAAAAAAAGCAATTTGCATATTTTAAACTAAAGCCGCAGGAATTTATAGCGCCTATAGACTCTTTTTTAAACCAAAAGCCTGCTCTGAAAGATTCTAGATTCTAGTCTCATTAACAATAATAGACGAAAATCCTTTTTTTATCATTAAATTTTTTTTCTGCTCCACTTAAAAAATTTATTTTCAGTATTACGCCACCTTTTAATTTAAAAAAAATAAAAACCCACATGCTTGACAATACGGGTATTGATTATGCAAATATAAACACCCTCAAAGAAATCAGGCTACAACGAAAAATTATAAAATATGCTTCAATGTATTTACATGACAATTTTTTACTGCTTCTATTTATTTGTTTATTTTTTTTTTGGTTGATAAATTTTACAAGTAAAAATTTCTTTTGCAACAAACTAAAAACATGTCTGGCAATATGTTGCTTTCACTTAATATATTTAGTTTATGTCAACTAGTGATTTATGCGCTAAGTGCTTTTAAAAGCAAGCCCACATTTTGGCTAGAAATTTCCTGAATATTTTTACTTTATGCACTATGAAGTATTGTTTGGTTACCAATTCTAATAGACATTTTCTATTGAAGCTTTTAACATAATCCTGAATAATATGATTTATTCTGAAATTATGTATAAATGTTCCTAAAACTGATGACACTTCAATTAGAATTTTTTTTTGAAAGGTTATTAATGGATTTTAGGACTTTTACTGCGGACGAAAAGATTTATTTAAAAGTATTTTAGGGACAGTATATTTTAGTGTCACCACAAAAAATAATACTTGTCGTACAAATACTTTATGATATAAAAATCATCTTAAAATACTGAAGATAGTTAAAATTATTATAAGTGAGTTTTGCATGCTGTCTTTGATTTTATTATTTTCTTTTTCTAAGACTTTGAAACAGTGCAAAATTGTTTTTTAAGTCTACTTCGCATTAACGGCCTGTCCCACGATGTCACTCGAAATCGTTCGATCGACAACTTGTATTGCAAACAACAATAACATTAGAAAATTTGTTGTTGTTTTCAATATAAGTATTCGATCGAACGATTTCTAGTGATATCATGGGACAGGCCGTAACACTCCCACTAAATCCCTTCAAGTATGCAATTACTTTTCACGTTTATAGCAAAAAGTGATTGCAAGACTCAATTAAAAAAATCCAGCTTGACTCAATTAAAGTTTTAATTAGATAACAATTAATTGCTATTAAAAAAACTGTAAGATTTTCCAATCCTTAAATGCATCACCTTTTATTTTGTAAAAAATGTAAGTCATAAGAAAAGTTTAATGTTTTCAAAATCATAAAAAAATAAAATAAATTATTTATACACTCAAGCCTGGTACGCTGTTTATACGGAATTTCAGGTTCTCATACAAACTGTATATAACGAAAAAACTTAAATTCAGGTTGATAAATTTCATAAAGAAATTTCCATTTACTAGTACGCACTTAAAAAAAAAAGTATACGGAATTTTTGATTTTTATTGCCCATCTTAGGGATGTTATAAATATAAGTGGAGTTTTTTCTTCAGTCAACTGCAACAAAAATTAATGTTCAAACAATTTTTTGGTCATGGAATTTTTTGGTTTTGGAATTGTAATTAATCTTTGTGTTCCAATTGTTTGAGCTAATAAGGCCTAAGTTATTTATAATGTTAATAAAACGACTTTATTACATTTTTTCCCAACGTTTCGTCAATTGTTTGTTGACTTCTTCAGGGGATTTTTTTCGTAATAATTTTTTATTTTTTACATTAAAATTTATTTTCGTTTAAAAAAACCAATTTACTTAAAAAGTGTAAACGACAAAAACATGAAACAATTTATTAAACACGGTATCGTTTTACTTTATTGCAACAATGTAATTAATCTTGTTTTGTTGTAAATTTGAAAATAAATGAATTTGTGTGTATGCAAGCAGTATTCTACACAAAAGACTAGACGAATATTTTTCCGTGTATAAATAAATGTAAATTTACAAACGTGAAATTCCGTATGAACTCCATACCAGGTTTAATATGCCAATGTTCTTAGCGGCGCCTTAAAGCAGGCATCACTAGCTTGCCACATGAAAACCATAAGCAAGAATAAAAACAAAAACGATTGCGCAGGTAAAAGTTTTATTATTTTTTTAATTTTTCCACAAATTTTATGGCAATTCATAATTTTTTAGTTTGATGCTACAATAATTTTTGATAACAATTTTTTTTTTTATTATAAACATCATTAAATAAATGGAATTGATATATTTGCTTATCTGATATTTTTATATTAACTATCAAGAGGAGTGAGCATTTGTGAAAATTGCCCAAGCAGAAGTCATTATAGATTGACACAGGAATGTGTATTTCAGGAAATTAAAATGTAATCAAAAATAAAATATTTTCGATATCAAAACAAATATAAAAGATTAAGAATCTTAATCCATTTAACTAAATAAACTTGTTATTAATATTTATATAAAAATAAAAAAGAAAACTTCTTTTGGTAATGATTGCTTTTTTTCTGTAATACGAGTAGAAGTAATAATTTGTTTTTCTTTTTCTTGATAAGTAATTTTGTTTGGAATAAGTTATTTTTGCTTTGGTATATTCATATTTCGGATACTTTTTGTTCTTTGATGTAGATAATTTTGATTAGATTTTGAATTTAAAAATTATCTGCTCTTTTACACACACATTTATAAATTCATATGGTTACGTTACGTTTGGTTTTACAGGCTTCCAGTTCTATGAGAAACTAGCTCACATGGATGCTGATATGAGAACATTTGTCCTATGACAAACTCCCTTTTATTAGCAAGAGCACCGGGGCAGTGACAGAGCAAGGGTTATACCATTTTCTGCTCTTCTACGTCACGGAAACTTCTACATAAGTCATTACGCGAGAGATTTAATCTGCTAGTATCGCCACTATTGTACAAGGCTGGTGTATGGTCTGTGACTGTGGCGTAGCCAAGTTAGTTTTAAGTTTGAACAGGTAACCTCGTTTGACCATTTAGTCTGCCCGTATGCGAAGAGCTTCTGTTCTATTTATGACTGGCGACATTTCAAAGAAATGCCAACCAGTTGCTCGCTACACCGTCTTGACACTTGAAGCTTATCTTTGGCTAGCCCTTTCACTATATCGTTTTAAGGAGCAGCCATCTTATTAAGAGACATCAGGCATTCATAAACCAAAATAGACGTGGTGTAGGAGTATACATCAGATAGAGATTTCGGTACATGTACGAATATCCTAATTGCATATTCAATAGCATCTTGCTTGGGAAAATTAACAGTCTAGTCCAATGCAACAGTCGACTGGACTGAAGTTTTTTTTATAAAACGCACTAATTTTTTAAGTGACCCGACTCCACCGAATAGCAGTTACCCAATTTTGTTTGAAAAAGCGTACCAGTATCCTTAGATTAATTGTCTAATTACTCAAAACTCTTTTGAAATGTGATAAAATAGCATTAAGAATGTAATGGCGTTTTCTTTTGTAAGAAAAGATGTTACATTTATTGCACTTTCTAAGAAAATTCGGAATAAATTGGTTTTTTGAAATAGATATTTTATTAGAAATTATTGTATTACCCCTCACTAGCGTAAGTTTTTACTTTAAACGAACGCTGAATTTAATTTTTATTAATAAAAAATTAAAAAAAGGCATTAGTCCTTGCCTTATTTACGTAACTTGTGAAACGTTTTTGCTATAAAAAAAAAAAATTTGAGAAATTTTATTAAATATTCCATTTGCCAAAGGATCATTGACATAAAAACTTAAATGAGCTTACAAAAATTATGAGTAAATTCTTTTTTGTTCTGCTGTTTCATATGTAATATTTTAATGACTTTAAATTGGACCGTATTTTCATATTTTATGTGCATTTTATTCTACAAAGTAAGAGAAAAGGATACATATAATAATTGTTTTATGAAACATATTGTTATTCAAATATGTAAATACTTCTTGTCTTATTCTTACGTATTGCGGTTTAATTTTATCCACAGATATTTTATGCAACAACTCCCCAAAAGTATACTAAACAATTTTAACTTTTCTCTAAAGCAACACAACTTAAACTTGTTTCAAGTTTTGAAGTAAAATTTCTAGTATTTTCTTCTATTTAATTTTAACTTTATGGTTTCCCTTATTTGAGAGTTTATTTGCTAACTTTAATTGTGGTTTAATTATATCTAGACAGATATTTTATACTGAATCACCCCCAAAAGTAGGCTAAACAATTTAAGCCTTTCTCTAAAGCCACACAACTTAAACTTGTTTCAAGTTTTTAAGTAAAATGTCTAATGTTTTGTTTTATTTAAATTGAACTTTATGCTTTCAGTTGTTCGACATACCCAAAAAAAAGTTAGTCAGAATGTAGAATGGAAAAAAAGCTATAGAAATAATTGTCATGATAGAGTTGATTATATATACAAAACACTCACACACCACAATTATACAATTGTAAATTGAAATGTACAAGACAAAAGCAATTTGAAAAAAATGCTTGCTCGCTATTGTTGGCTTAGATTTCCACTGTGCCAGGCATAAGTATGTCTTGTTAAAAGAATGCAAAAAAAAAAACAGAAAAAGAAAACAGAAAATACTTTACAATGCCCTTAAAAGCATTTAATTACTAAAACATTCTAAAACAAGACACACAATTTTCGTGCGGTCATTGCAATTTAAACAGATTAGAAATGTAGAGTACATAACATGATGTAAACTTTAAGCTACTTTTGCTTAAACTGCAGGAGTGTCCTTAGGTCTGATGTAAAATTGTTGCAAAATTTATTTGCCTGCTTTTAGCAGAACATTGTGGTTTTTTTAAATACTTGCTCTAGGTTTAACAAGCAACCTTCTTTAAGATATTTACAATGAAGTTACAGCAATTTCTTTGAATAATCGTTTATAAGCAGTTGAGCAGCAAAATAATTGTAATGTAATTTTAGTGTATTGCTAATTTGATTTAGAGCATAAAGTACTTAATTAAAAGGATGAAGGAAGCAAATAAATTCAACAGACCAAAAGAGAATGAAAAAAGTTTTTGCTGTGTAATAATATATTTCAAACTGAAAACTTATTGTACTGTACAATAGTTTATTGCTGTTTATGCAGTAAATCATATTTATAAATAATTTCAGCTGTTTTAAGATTAAAAGCTACATTTATTTATATGCACCAATAATTATTTAAACGTTTAAACATTTTTGTTACTAAAAAATTTTGAACAGACAGATTTTTTTAACCAAGCTTTCAACAGAAATAAAATCATATGTTCAGGGGCAAAATTACGGCATTCAATATTGAATAAAAAAAAACTGCTGTTTGCGCAAGGAGACGTCAGTCGGATTTTTTTGGAGCAGTGATTTGACTTTGATTGGAGCAGTGTATGATATTCCTACTGAATTTTAGGTTGGTAAGTTTCATAAAAAAATTTCCATTTGCTAATACGGACTTTCAAAAGAAAATTACATGGATTTTTTTTAATTTATTGCATACCTTAGGGATGTTATAATTATAAGTGGAGCATTTTTTTAATTCAACTGAAAAAAATTAATCTTCATACAATTGTTTGGTCAGTGAATTATTGTCAAGAATTCTTGTCAGTTGACTGAAAACACTCTCCAATTATAGTTATAACATGATCCCTATAGTTATAACATCCCTAAAGTATGCAACAAATTTAAAAGATTCCGCCTACTTTTCTTTATAAGATACCTGCTAGCAAACTGAAATTTCTTTATGAAATTTACCAACCTAAATTTCCGTAAGTTGCTTCTTTTACATACAGTTCTTATAAAAACCTGAAAATCCATAAGCCTTAATTTCTTTTGAAATCTTTGGACCCCTCTTCTGTTAAAGAAATTTAAAAAAGTGCTGCTTTCGTATCCTTCTCTCTTAATGCTTTTTAAAAATGCTTTTTATTTCCTGCATAAAAACTGACACTTGACAGTAATATTCATTGTAATAGATCCCTGCTACTGAAAGAGCAAATAAAAAATCTAGAACAAAAACCTACCACACATGCAGAAGAATTTGTAATTGAGTTTGTTTGTTCTGTTTTTTTTCTTTTCTTTTTTTTTTTTTGATAAGAATGAAGCATGCAGAACAAAACTGAAACCCTCATAAAATAAAAATTACACAAGAAGAAGAAAAAAAAAGAATGTTGCAGAGTCTCATAAACTTAGAAATATTCCAATAGAATTATTGAAAAATTTTTAAAAACTTCTTTCAATTGAAATTGATATCCAGAGTTTTTGCTGGCCCAAGTCCAACTTGGCAATTAGTGTAGAATTAAAAAGTAGAACTTGGTCAAAAAGAAATCATATTATTTTTCTGGCAATCAGGAAAAAGTGCTTAAGTCTAATTTAACAGTTTTTAAGTAATTTTTTTTAAAACTATTCCTTATTTTGTAAGCTAAAATAATTTATTAGTATTATTGATTTTTAACTTGAAATAATTTTCAATTTGCTAAAGTCTGGCTAAAAATACATCAAGTGACTTAGTTTAGAATTTGTTACTTTTTTTAGAGCCATGGCCGTTCATTCTGTGATTAATTTTTTTCCTGTATGAATATGAAGGAAGTTTGTTGTTTCAAATGAATGATGACTGTCTACAACAGTGAGGGAGTGAGTGAGTGATTCACATTAATTGCATATTTTTTGGATTGATTATGTATTAGCGACACGCATTTTCAGTGTTTAGCTCTCTGGTAAATGTTTTATATTTTCTGTATGAAGACTGGGTGTAAAAAGCTTTTCGAGTTGATTTTTGTATGACTGACTTCATTGAAGGGCACACAGTATACTCATATGTTGCAGCAAAAAACAAAAGCAAAAAACAAAAAATCGTTTAAGCCATGACAAAGTCTGTTTATAATGACTTGAATTAACATAAAAATTCATTGAACCGTGTTTAACTTTTTTTCTTCCTAAAAACTATTTAAAACTAAAAGCAAGTAAGCAAATGTCCAGAGTTGGCTTAACAAACTTAAAATCATACAGTGGGTTGCATGATAAAAGAAATAACCATAAAATAATTTAGAAAAAAAATATTAAAAAACATATTTCCTTTTTTATATTTTTATTTTAATACATTTGAAAATATGGGCTTTCTTAGCTTAATCAAGCATTATAAAATCTCTTTAGCTTTTAGGGCATTAATAAATTAAAAACGTAAAGCATTTTATTAGCATTATTATTTACTTGTGTAAATAAAACATAATAAATTGTTTGCTTATTGTGATGTCTAATTTATTAATGGTAATTTAGTTCTAAATATAAACAAACGTTTTGCAAATGTTTCTATAAATTTTTATGGCCACTTATGACCTCATAAAAAGAAAAAAAAAATCAAGCACTTTTTAACTTGGCCATAAATAAATTCATTAATGCACCCTACAGTATGAGTGAAAAAATTATTTGTATGTACAAACGAACTTATTAATTTTTTATAAACTTATTTATTATGCTTAAAAATTGTTTATTAAAAATTTTTAAATCATTTAATAACATTTTTTCTTTATCTATTAATCACTTTGTGCTTCGTTGTAGCTCGAAAATGATTCTCCTTAACTGGCTAAAGCCCTCTCTCTACCTTGTTTCATATTTCTATTTAAAGTTTGCCCAATGTTTGTTTATGCAATATAATTTTTTCCAAGGTTTTATTCTCTATATTTCTTTTCTTTTCCCACAAAGCAAAAGTTTCCGAATTATTTAGAGAAACCATACAAAATTTCCCACAACTCAAAGCTGTTCGTTTGTTTGTTTGTTTGTGTGAAAATCTATTTGATGTCATTAATTTAGTGATTTTATTAGATTATTTTGTTTTTCTATTTTTTCGTTATGATTTTTTTCATGTGTCTAGATTTGTTTGAGTGAAAAATTGATATGTTGCTGGTACCAATAAAAACAAATCATCTTAAATATTTTTCTTTTGATATTTATGCTTTTTCTTTGGCATCGTAAACAGCAAATTATTATTAGTACAATCAAACAAATCATAGCAAAAGTTTGTTAATGTTTGGTCAATGGCCACGCACTGATATTAAATTTCTTAAAGGAAAGTGACAAGTTTTTACAAGTTTTTTCCGCAGTGCGGCCAAAATTCCATAACAAATATAAATGGAATTGAAAAGGAGTCCCACAAGCTGTATAATTTTTACGGCAAGAACAGTATTTCACTCTATTTTCATTATAAATAGAACTGAAATTCAGTTGATCAATTTAAGGATTTATATGAGGTCCTTGCATTGATGTAAATAAAACTATCCTTGAACTAATTGTTCGAGGACACTTGTTAGCACAAGTTCAATTTTGAAATGTAATATTTTACTCTTGTTCTTCTAAAGCCGGTCAACTCAAAAATTTACATATTTTCGATAGAAGCAAAGACGTGTTTTTTCACCAAACTCTTATATCACAAAAAAGGACACGTTTATAATTCTTTTTTAACGAAAGAGTAAAGAAAATGCAGTAAAATATTGACAATAGACACATGTGACCATTACATATGGTTTTCTTGCAAAAATTAAAATTGCAAAGTTGACCTCCTTTTAGAGGGAAGGCCACATCCTTGAACCGATAAAACCAAAATTTTTAAAAGACTTTAAATTAAATTGGTATATATGATTACAAGCTTTGGTGTTATACTCGTTATACTTTTTATTAATTTTTTTTAACATAAAAAGGACTGGAGGCAGCGATATCCTTGGGAAAATTTAATTTATAACAGATTCTTATGAGCTAATTTTTTAAATAATGAAACAAATCCCTTAATTTCGCATCAGAATTTGCGTTGAAATTCAATTTTAAAAATTCAGGATATATTAGAGTTGAGTAAGTCCTTATAATGGCCAAGCTTAAAACTCGTAGCACAGCTTAAAATTACTGTTTCTTATGCAAAAGTAAATTTTTTCTACCTTAAAAATATAATTTTACTAAAAATATATAATGCTTAAAAAAAGGATATATGGGAGCCAGGTATGTATGTCCTTGCACACTTGCAAATGCAATTAAACACATGGTTTTATAACATAATTTAAGAAGTAGCTACAAGGTTTCGCAACTTTCTACTCATAATTGCAAAATAAAACCTAGTTCCCAAAATTAAGGAAATTTTTACAAATATTTATTTTTTGGTGTCAATCTAAGCGAGATTTATCACAGAGCTTCTAACGCCTAATTTTAAATATTTCTTAAGAAAAAGTAAATTGTTTCTGGCCTAAAAATAAACATTTTAGCAAAAATATATTATGTTCAGGAAAAAGGATATATGGGAGCAAGACATGTCCTTGCACCATTAGAGCTAAAATTTAGCACATAGTTTAATGGCTTAATTTTTGAAGTAGTTACAAGATTTCGCAGCTTTTTACTCAGAATTTAAAAAAAGAGCATAATTCCCAAAATGAAGGACATTAAATATAAATAAAATTTTTGTTGTTAATCTAAGTGAACTTTATCACAAAGCCTATACTGCATAATGTTAGATATTTTTTAAGCAATAGTAACTTTTTTCTGCTTCAAAAACATGATTTTAACAAAAATATATAATGTTTAGGAAAAAGGATATATGGGAGCAACACACGTCTTTGCAGCCCTAGAGCTGAAACTTAGCACATTGTTTTATGGCATAATTTAATAAGTAGTTACAAAGTTTTGCAGTTTTCTATTCATAATTGCAAAAAAAAAAAAAACGTAATTACCGATATGGTACAAGTGTAAAAAAACTTTATCACAAATTCTTGGCTGCATGATTTTAAATGTTTCTTAAGGAATAATAGTTTTGTTCTGCTTTAAAAATATAATTTTAGAAAAAAAACCTATATTATATAGAAAAAAGGATATATGGGAACAGAGCATGTCCTCGCACCCTTAGAGCTGAAATTAAAAACATAGTTTAATGGCATAATTTATGGAGTAGTTACAAGGTTTCGCAGGTTTTCTAGTCATAATTGCAAAAAAAGTCCAAAATTCCAAAAATTAAGGACTAATGACAGATATTTAATTGTTCAAGTCAATCTAAGAGAACTTAATCACAGAACTTCTGCTGCATAATTTAAAAATTGTAAATAAATTTTTGCTGCATTTAAAGACTGTTTGTAGGGGAAATTTAAAATTTTAATAGAAAGGATATATAAGAGGTAGACATATCCTTGCATCATTTAAGCTGAAATTTTTCACGAAGCTTAGCGCTATAATTTCGGAAATAGTTAAGAGTTTTTGCTGCACTTTATACATAATTCTAGTCAAAAATTTAATTTCTAAAAATAAGAATGTATGAGAAGTGTATGATTTCTTCCAATGTTAAAAATTAAATCTTTTAGTCTAATATGTTATATTAAGCTGAACATTAATTTTTTTTTTGCATTTTAATAATATTTGCAGCTAAAATGTACAATTAAGAAAAAAGGATATATGGGAGTGAACAATATCCTTGCACCGATAGAGCTAAAATTCTCAAGAGAATTCAATAGCATAATTTTACGAGTTGTTAGATGTTTTAATAGTATTCAAATCATAATTGTAGTTGAAATTTAATTTAAAAATTCAGTATTTTTGAGAGTTAAAAAATGCCTGCATATATTGATAAATTTTAATATACTAATACAACATTTTTAAATAAACTTAATATTTTTGTTAAAAGGACTTGCATACACGTGTGTATCCTTACATAAATTAAATTTTTTTTTTCGCAAACTTATTTTATTTAACAGAATTCCTTTTGTGAACAAAATTCATACACATATTTTCCTCTTTTAACAATATCTTTTGAAGAAAATTCACTATGACCAGATATAATATGTTTTTCCCACAATAATTATGAGCCTGAGATTTTGTACAAATGAAAAGAAATTAAATTTTTTTTTGCCAAGAAAAAGATTTAATCGAAATAATTATGAAAAGACATGTGGCCAATATTATACCAAGCATCGAAGTAATATATTGAAAAGGAAATGAAAAAGGCAAACATTAATATGAATGAGTTTTTGTGTAAGAAATCAATGTGAGACCATGATAAGAAAAAATTAAAAGCAAAGACAGGAAGTTAATTAAGAAAAAGACATATTTTTTGCATTATATGTGACAGAGAAAAGTGGTGATAAAGACATTCGTACAAAATATGATGGGAAGAAATTTTTAATTAAATTTAAAAGATTTTTTTTATTCGAATGCATTTGCACAAGGCCTTATGTAATACAATTTGGTAAGTTTAATAAAAAAAACTTTAGTTGTGCTTTGTTTGAAAATTTTAGTGATTAAAAAAAGATTGCTACTTAAAAAAAGAAGTTCACATTTTCCTTATGAATATTTCTCGTTTGTTTGTTTTGGTAAATTTTTTCGTTATTTGTTGAAAGATTTTTAAGATTCTGTATACCAAAACTGTCAAAGATTTCCCTTATAATTAACTTTATCTTCCTTTTGAATAGTAAATATTTGTTCTTCTCGTTGAAAGGCATTTTTAGTCTTTTTTTTTATAACTTCTTTTTAATTCTTTTAATTCTGATTCTGATTCACCAAGTCTTGATGTTTGCTTACAAATACTACAATATTTTATTTTATAATAGTTTTCTGAAGAATTTTTTTATAATTTTTACAAAAAATGTTTGCATAACGAGTTACTATTTTATTGAAATTTTTTATTAATATCTTTTTAATTTTTTTCTCATGCCTTTGCAGTCACGTTCTTTTTAAATGGCACTCTGGAATTGTTGCTAGAAATTTAAAATCTGTGTCATAAAGCCTCTTGAATTCCATAGCAAATTCTTAAAAATATTTCAAATTCTCAAATATTTATTAAAACACGCAAATTGATTTACTTTTTTTTTAAGTTTTGTTTTTCTCCAGCAAATTATTAAATAGATTTTTTCAACATCAAGACTTTTCAAGGAAAACGACAGTGTTTGATAAAAAAAAATCTTAAACAAAATTTTGAAAAACTAAAACTAAAAATATCATGCGTTCACACACTTTACAAGCAGACTTAATTTTTTCTAAACTACATTTTTTATTTAACAAAAATTGTTATTATCAGACATGTTTAAGACAAGGCGCGTACAAAAATTTCGCGGTACCCAGCTTTGACAACAAAATAAATTTGCAATTTATGGCAGAGAGAAACAAAAAAACAAATTCAATAAAACTTAACTACACATATTAATTGTCGCTAACGAATTTGTTTGAAAATTAATGTTAAATTGACGGGGGATTTCAAATGAATTAAGTTTTGTGCAAACTACATGAAAAAAAAAAATTAAAAGAAAATAACATCGAAAAAAATTAATGACGTCAAAGTGTTGTAAAATATTTCACTGAAGTAAAAAGTTTTTTATAGGCAACTAAACAAAATAAGTAAAAATTAAATTTTCAGGATTTTAAATAAACTGCGAGAGAAATATTTGTTTAAAGACGAAGCGGATGTTTTGTGCCAGTCGCCCGTAATAACTACAAGCGTTTCAACACAAATTTAAAGCATTTTTAAGCAGCAAACATGAAACATGTAAGCTAGAACAATCTTTTATAGTTTTTACACCGAGAAAATTTAAATTAGTTTTGATCATAAAATTGCTTCAATCAATTATAATTTTCTACAATTTGCAACTATAACCAAGATAATTATATCAATCAGCAGAACTGCAAAAGTTTATAAAACAATCATTTTAATCAAGAATAATTTCTTAATTTCAATTCTTACAGAATGAAATATTTTGTTTTTTTATCAATGTGATTTTCTACAGAAGAGAAGAAAATTAAACTAGACTTTACCTGGACGAAATGCCGAGATTTTTCTGTGCCGCCACACACGTCATCAGCATCCATGTCTGTCTATTTGAGTAGAGATTGTAACGTCAGCTTTTTAGCATGCATTTTTAATGAAATAGAATAAAAGAATAATTTTAATCAAGAATAGTTTCTTAATTTCAATTCTTATAGAATGAAATAGTTTTTTTTGATCAATGTGATTTTCTAAAGAAGAGAAGAAAATTAAACTAGACTTTAGCTGGACGAAATACCGACATTTTTCTGTGCCGCCACACACTTCATCGGCACCCATGTCTGTCTATTTGAGTAGAGATTGTTTGTTAACATCAGCTATTTAGCATGCATTTTTAATGAAATAGAATATGAGAATTATATAATAGCAGCAACTAAAATTATACCAAACTTCGAGCTTAATATCTTAATTAAATATCATATAAAAATCTATCAAAAAGCTGATTGGTACTGAGTTAATAAAATAATTGAATCAATAGGGTCTTCCTAAAAGAGATTTCATTTTGATATGTAGAACAAACAAGTATTTTAAACAATTATCAGCAACATGCCGGATCATATTGTTTTCATTAAATTTTCCATCACAATGTCGGATATTTGCGGCTGTGTGTCTTTCGAGAATTCTATGCTTTTTGACTTGCCTAAAACAACGACTTTGAAATTTGGAAGTACCGTAAATCCAACATTCCCAAACTCTACTCCAAAAAATTGCTCGAGTTACAGTGCCATCAATTAATAAAACGTAGCATTACATCAGAGGAAATTTCTTTGCTGAGTTGTTTATATACATGAAATCAAAATTTTTGCCATCTAGTTCATTCTAGAGCATTCTATGCAAAGAACCAAGCCGATACTGATTTCTCGGCGGCGGCAGCTGACCAAATATATCTACAGCAGCGGCTCAAACTTGACTTTTTTTTAATATTTTTTATTTTTTTTATTTTTAATTTTAATTTTATTTTTAAAGCGAAGAAGAAGACGAAAACTCGGCGGTGGCTGCCGACAAATAAATACGTCGGCGGAAAGCGTATTTCGGATAGAAGTCAGCTAATGTCAACAAAATCTCTTAGCTAAAATTAATGTCAGAAGCGGTCACCTACCTTTCCGTTGATTTAAAAAAGGGGATGTAAAAAAAGCGGCCAAGCCGTAGCCAATATTAGGCACAGAGGTCAGTGGCGGCTGCAAATCGTCAGAAATTAGCCGGCGGCGGCTGTCAGCCGGCTCCCAGCCAATCAGATTAGTTCTATGCTTCTATGTGCATGCCTAAAAAGGTAAAAGAATAAACGCACTTCGATGTAGCCAGTAGTCCCGGAAAGTGATGGTGATAGTCTTATAAAGGGTGATTTTTTTATCAACTTTGTTTTTGGCAACACTGTTTTTGGCTCAACTCAGCTGTTTTCGTGCATCATGTGCCTGTTAAACATGTTCTGTTTGGTCTATAATTTAACCATGAATCGACTTACAAATGAACAACGCTTGCAGATTATTAAATTTTATTATCAAAATTTATGCTCCGTTAAGAAAGTGCGTCGTGTACTTCTTCTTCAATTTTATGGTCAGTTTGGGCGACCTTCTGAGGCGGCTATTCGGAATCTTGTGATTAAATTTTGCACTAAAATTACATTATTGAACATTACACTACCAACACGCACACGTAGACTGCGGACAGAGGAAAATATGGCAGCTGTATCCGCCAGTGTTGTTGGTGACCGTGTATTCGGCGCCATTCGCAGCAAATGGGCCTCTGTTACTTTTTTCTTTGTCCAAAATGGAAGAGCTGGACTTGGTTGACATTTGGTTTCAGCAAGGCGGTGCCACATGCCATACATCATGTGAAAAAATGATCCAATTGTGAGGCGAGTTGGGTAAACAGTTTATTTCACGTTAGGGGCCGGTCAATTGGCCGCTTAGATCGTGCGATTTAACAGTTTTAGATAATTTTTTGTGGGGCTATGTTAAGGCTCATGTGTAAAGGGACAAGTCCGTAGCGGTTGATAGACTGTACGACAATATTGAAGAATTTATTCGTGAGATAATGGCCGATATGTTGGAGAGAGTATGCCAAAATTGGACCCAACGTGTGAACTATTTCAGGCATAGCCACGGTCAACATTTAAACATTGAATTATATAGAACGCTCTACCGACTCAAATAAAGATTTCATGCATTTCTCTAAATTTTGTGTTTTTTCTTATAAATCAAATTCGAAAGCTTATAAAAAAATCACCCTTTATTATGTTGAATGTGTAAATGTGCTTGTTTTTTTTCTTTTGTCCAAGATATCCGATTATTCGCAAATACTTTTATTTTGGCCCTTATTATGAGCATTTTTCGATCTTCGACTGTAGTCGAAAGTATTGATCGAACGAATTTTCATTTGGTATTATGACGAGCATTTGACAAAGAATAAAAAATAAAAACTAAGCGTTTTTAAAAAGTTTTCATATTAAAATACTTCATCGAAAGCTAAATTCTGTTCGATAGAAAATTCGTTGTTAAATGAAATTTTCGATGCTCATAATATGAATTGAACATTCGATTTTCGATATTCGATACCCGGCGATGATCGAAAATTGAATGCAACTCATAATAAGGGCTTTTATTCCAGCTTCTGCCGCTGCTTTCGATGTTTTTCAGCAATTTTCTCCTCCATGTGGTCTTTGATAGAAATCTGCCTCTACTGCCTTGTGGATTCCAATCTCGGGCTTGGCGGCTTATTTAAACTTTCTTCAAATTAATAAAAATTTTCAAATACATAATAATCAATATTGACTACTGTGAGTTATAAACCAAAAGTAAATTAATTTTTTTTTTTAATTATTTTGCAATAATTAAAAGAGAAACTCTGCAGCAAATTTGAAGTTTTAGGAAGCCGAGCAAAAAAAAAAATAGACTAGAGTGCTTGACCCAAATTTTTTGAAGTTGGCTGCAAGTAATAAAAAGAAAAAACATTTTGAAAGTATGAAAAATATTAAAAATGCTTTGTAATTCAATATTAAAGTTTTAATTTCAGTTGTTATTATTTAAATTTTAACAACAAAATTTATTATTAATATCTTACAAATAATTAAAGTTTGCCTTTCACCTTAATGTTATTAATCAACTTGATTTATTTTAAAGCTTCAAATAACAACTTTAATACTAAGCTGTGTTTGTTTAATTTAATGAGTATGAAGTTGAAGCAAAATCTTTATAAATCTTTTAATGTAAATAAATATTGAAAAATTTAAGCTCTTTATAAAATAAAGTCGACAACTGCAAATGATCATGTCTAATTTTGCCTCAATTTCATTTACATTTACTTGTCGAGAGACCACCACAATTGCTTAAGATTATTTCATTTACATCAATATTAAAAACGTGATGTTGCTTTGACATACGAAAGTAAAGAGAAAAAAAATATATTAAAGCAAACACTTGAAATGAAAGGAATCAAGCAAAATATCTAAAGAAAAGATAAAGATTTTGTTTGTAAACCAAAGTTGCTAATAATGTTTTTTTTTCCTTTTTTATTTTAATAAAAAGAAATGAGTGTGACTGTCAGTGTTGAGTTGGTTTCATTTTCTTGAATGACGTATTTAATGCGTTGAATAAGTGGCTTGATTTTTGTAATATTTCTTATTGTTTATTTTAGATTGAACATACATACTCGTGCATATAATTTTTTGTGCTCTTTTTATTTTATTATTTATCTAGTCGTGTCAATGACTGCTCGCATTTATAACAAACAAACAAGTAACAAAAAATTTAATTTATTGGCATTCAGCTTCATTAAAGATAAAAACGTGAGCTTGTACATATTTATGGCTCCCATATAACCGTGGCTGTTCAATTCCAACACCTTTTATGGTCAATACGAAAACCAATATGCAAACAAAGCTAAGTAGCTTGGGAAAAAAGCCTCCAGAAAGTGTAATTAAATTATTTTTATACTTTTATTTCAAGTATTTTAAAGACAATCTCTTTAAATTTCACAGCATTTGGCTCATTTCCAAGTATGTTATTTTGTCTAAGAATATCTTTTCCTAGTTTTTTTAAAGTTTGAACTTTGTGCTCTAACAGATTTCATTTTATTATTATTTACAGAAAAAAAGTTTCAGCACGTCTGCAACATATTTTTTCATGTTTCGTTCTATTTTTTTTTTTGTTCTCAGTTAAGCATTTGTTATGGATTTCATGTTTGACTTAAATAAAAATTTAAGAAGGATAGAAAAAGTAATAGCAAAGTTACAGTTGGCTATAACAAATCGTTTATACCCTAAAGCTAAATTCAAGTTAAGAGATATTGATAGCTGGCGGTTACAAAGGAAACAAGCAATTTGTTAGGCGTTTCATAATTTTTCATGATTAATATAATTACTTTTGCAATTAGCCTTAAAAAAAAGTACGCCAAAATATACTTTACAAAATTCCATTATTAAGGTTGTTTAGTTTTTTTTTCTAGTTTTATCAAACTGGTATTCAAATATTGTTTGCCGAATCTCTTTTCGAAGTAAAATACAAGGCCCAATTTCAGCTCTTTATTTACTTATAAAATAAAATGCCGCTGAGCTGGCAAGAATAGGGTCGGCATTAGATGAAAGAATGACAGACAGGTGGGTGAAATTACCGATAAGGCATTACTATAGGGAACTCAGTAATTGGGTAGAAAGCAGGACGAACAGTTCATGGAGATGTAGGGAGGATTGTGGAGTCTAGAGGGGTTTGTTGTGAAAACTTGACCAGGAAGATCTAAACTGCTACTGGACATGAATAGGAAGGCGATGCGAATTGTGAAAGGCGCATTGACAGGTCACTGCTCGGTCAGAGCAAGAACCAGCATTTGGGAAACTGGAACTCCAGATTTTTGTAGGATGTGCGGGGATGAAGAAGAACCAGAAACCATTGAACATAAATATATAGATGGCTGAGCTGACGTTTCCATGAAAGCGTTACTGATATCAGGAAGTGTAAACTAGAGGACATCAGGGGCTTCATCATGGGAATTCGGTGGCTCAAGGACGGGTAATAGGGTCACTTTTGGCTACAAATGGACCCAATTGGATCTCCGAGTGGAGGTGCGGTATAGCACCGCCCTTCTTAACCTTACCTAACTTATAAAATAATAAAATCATATGAACATCAATTCGAAGATATATTTCTACTGCCTTATTCATAAAAAATATTTCTGTTTAATAAGAGGTTTATTAAACAAATTTTCTATGGAAATTTGATTAATAAATCAAATAATAAATAAATAAATGAATCAAAATATTTTTTATGAATTAGGCCCCTCGAGTTTTCGTTGGTTTTTGTTAAAAAAATTTCCCATCAATTTGAGCTGCCTGCTTAAGTGATCGTTAATTTTCATCAAATTCATATCTACATATCGAGCCATAAGCGCCAAAAAAGCTTAACCGATACATTTTTTGTATCTGGTTTTTTTGACGAAAATCGTTTATTTACCATCGCAAATGATCGATTTTGTTAAAAAAATTAAGTTCGAAAATTATGTTGCTTAAGAATTTTTGGCGGTTATGGCAGAATATATCTTATATATAATTTTTTTTTCGAATTTCTCTACAACTTTTTACAAACACTCACCAGACTTTTAGTCTGCTCACAACAGTTTACATAAGACTTAAACAAAAATTATATGTACTCGTATGTAACCCAGTTTCCATCATAATATTTTTTTTTATACTTAACTCCAATCTGAGATGCTCAATTTTTATACAGGTTTTCAAGGTCAATTTTATATACATTAAATGCGTTTTTTTTTGCTTTTAGTATTTTGTTGCCATAAACAACTGCAAACTAAATAATTGTTTTTCTAAAAAAATATATATACAGGTTTATAAAAAAAACAGTTGAGATGAAAAAATCAATTCACTTTAATTCAACAGACGTAAATTAAGAAGCCACTAAGAAATGCTTAAATATAAACGTGCGAGCATCAGTAAAAAAAATTATATGTTTAATAAAAAAAAAACAATCAAGCACTAATATTATGCTGTTTATGATAATCAGGCATATATCGCACACACTAATTACAACCAGACTCAATTGGTGAAAAGCACACTATAAAATTATCAGAGTAGTGAACAAAAAAAAATAGTAACAGGTTCCCATTATTTGGGGTTGTACGGCAATTTTTAACGAAACTGAGTACCGTTAATTTTCAAGGTATAAATATAATTGCATATTATGGTTAAAAGGTAGAAAGAAAATTAGGCTGCAAGTGCAGTTACTTTCGAAAAAGTACTTTTTTTTTTGTTAAAATAACTTTTATAAAAAGTTCTTATTTTGTAAATAATATTATTATTTTAAGTGAAATTTATTTGCTGGTGGTTAAGCGATGTTCAAAATATGTGGTTGAAGTCTACTGACGATTTGTTAAAGCAACAATGAAATGCATATAGACATCGCTTAACCACCAGCAAATAAATTATAATTATAATTATGACAATATGTCGAATAATAAATCTCTTGAATTATTATTTTAAAATTGAATTTTTTTAAAGGTTTTTTTTTTCAAAAAAGTACATAATTTTTAGAGTGTCTCTTTTAAAACTTCTTTTTTTAAAAAGGCTTTCTTTCAAAAACGTGTGCTCAAAACAATACTTTTTCAAAAAAGTTCTTATTAAAAAGTACATTTTTGAAAAAGTACCTTAAAAAAATTATTCTTTTTTGAAACAATTACCTTGTTACGATGTTCCTTCCTCAAAAGTACTTTTACAAAAGTACTTCTGTAAAAAGTACTTTTTGCAAAAGTGTCTTTCCAAAAAGTACTTCCACTTGAAAGTGTCTCTTTAAAATGTTCTTAAAATTGCACTCCTGAAATAAGTACTTTTGTAAAAAGTACCATTTAAAAAGGGTCATTTCAAAAACCAACCTTATTAAAAAAGTACCTGGTTACAAAATACTTTTTTTAAGTACCTTTTTGAGGAGTGTCTTTTTAAAAAAGGTTTGTTTTATTTTAAAAATATATTCTTAAAAATAAATTTTAAAAGAAGCATTTTCTCAAAACGTGCTTTTCTTAAAAAGTGCATCCTCTAAAAAGTGTAAAGTACCTTAAAAAAATTTCGCTCTAAAAAGTATCTTTTTACCCGACTGCGCGACGCAAAGAAGGGTATTGTCTTTATCAGCCTATGTATGTATGTATCTATATATGTATGTATGTATGTGTATTTCTTTGCGAACGCGTGGACCGATTTTAATGATTCTTACGTCAGTCATCTTAATCATGAGAGTGTCACTAAAGATATGACAGTAGTAAAAATTCAATATGGCGGCCAGCAGACGCCATTTTGTAAATACGAAAGAATTAAAAGTCGGCGATCATTCGACAGGTATTTTAAAATCATCTTTAGGTTTCCCTTATGATTTTTCGTTTCGAATGACCTTTTTGGATATTGAACGGTTCAAAGTTGGTCGCAGTCGGGTTTTTGATTTTTTTTTAATTACTACTTGTTAGATTAGTGCCTTGTTTAAAAATATCTTTCGGAAAAGTATGTAAAAAATAGTGCATTTTCATAAAAGTACTTTTTCCCGTTTTAATATAAAATTAAAAAATAACTCATTGAAAAAAATAGTTAAAAAATAAGTTTTTCAAAAACGTACTCTTTAAGGAAACTGCCAGATAAAAAGGTGAGTTTTATGAAAAATAACATTTCCGAAAAGCATAATTCCCAAAAAATAAATTTTAAAAATAACACTTCTTTTAGTAGGATATTTTTAAAACAAGTCACTGTTTTTAAAACAAACAAATTCAGCCTTATCATGAATTCCTCATGTGAAAATTTCCGAATCAAATTTTTCGTTCACAAGGATTTTAATTTCGTTTAGCCGATAGCCCATAGTTGCTAGTGCTTTTCTTTAGTTTAGTTTATTGTAATTTTAATTATAATAAATTTAAATTAATAATAATAATAATTTCGTTTAATCAATTCTATAAAATTAAAAACTAACATATTTCCACTTTTTCCACCAGACAAATCTATGTGAATGATTTTTTTCATAAATTGTCAGATTAATTTGCAATCGTATGAAGTTTTTTGATACCGATTTTTCACACGTTCGGAAATTTCCATGTGAAATTTTATTTACGATAAGCCTGATTATTATAAAATTATCTTTTCAGAAAAGTAAATTTTTCAAGAATGTACAAGATCCTTAAGAAAAACTTGCTTTTTGTAGAAAGCGTTTATAAAAAAAAAGGTTTGTGTAAAATGCGCTATTAAAGAATGCCAGATTTAAAAAAAGCACCTCAAGTAAAAAGCCAGCTTTTGAACCAGAATAATTTTAAACAATTTTCATGAAAATTACATTCAGGGTCTACCACGGGAGAAGGACAACATTCGAGTTTTCGCACACTTACATTCAAAATAAGGCCTTTGTTTCTGTTTAAAACTGTAAGTGTGCGACAAGTGAAATGTTTTTGAATGGACTTATTATATGATTTTTATAAAATATGATTTTGTTGTTCAGCTTAATAATAATTTTTATTTATTTTCTTTCTTTCTTACAGTTGCCCCAAATTCCGCCAAAAATTTAGCAAGCGCTAAAGTAAACTAGAAAATTTTGATTTTAAAAACTATTCTACAAATTAAAAGAAGAATTATAACAAAAAATCTAAAATCATGAACGCGAAACGTATTGCACATATAACTGTCATCAAATGACAAATGCTTGACGGCATCAATCAGCAACAATTAACGAAACAAAAACAACAACAACAGCAACAGCAACAGCAACAACAAAACCATACAACAAATTATCAATATAATAATTGCACATTTAATTGTATTGAAAATCTAAAAACTATGGCCGGTTTTCGCAAACGCGGCTGTCGTACACGCACTTGGTTTTTGCTCAAGGACTCCATCATATTCGTCATAATCATGTGCGTCCTACAAATCTATTTCCAATCAACATTTTCATTAGTAAAAGGTGAAATAATTAACAAGGACAATAATAAGCTTCCCCTCAGGAGCAAAAGAACCGGCCCCACTAAAGAAACCCTTGCAAGTAATCAATTAAATGCTTTCCAGGAAAATATACTACTGAGGGAGAATCAAGTGAGAGAGGTGCTGGAAAATTTTACCAAAGATGAATTTAATTTAGTCGATGTAAATAGCATTAAACTAGAAGAAAAAATAGTATTTAAAGCAAATTTAAAGAAAAATTCAACTAAACTTGACACAAATAAAAAACTAACTGATTTCGAGAAGCAGAAAGCAGCAGCAAGGATAACAGCAACAGGAGCACAAGCAAGCGTACAAAACGTCATCTATCACCACGATAAAACCAGCAGAGATGAGCAGGTAGAGGACTATGCAAATGAAATGTTGGCAGGTAAGCAAGAGCCAGAGCAACAGCAAGTAAATGTTTTAAAAAAATCCTCTATGGAAACGAGAACAAAAACGTTAGAGAATTTTATCACTCAAGCAGGAACACCAGCAGCAGCTACAAAATCCAACATAAACAACACAAGCACAACAACAGCACGTCCTGTTACTACAAAGAAGTCTAGCATACATAGTGGTGGTATTAGCAATATTTTTGGCATACGCGAAAATGTCATGTTACCCTCCGAGGATCCTGAGCGGGAGGCTCAAATTTTGTATGAAAAAACTCTTAAGGAGTACCACATTAATAATCAAGATACTGCCGACTCGTCTTCGTCTTCGTCCTCATCCTCCTCCGCCTCCTCATCAGCCGGGGATGGTTCTGAAACAGATTTGGATTCTGCACCACCACAACGCACTTTACATGCAGTCTGTGATAAATGGTCACAGAAACATTGTCATTGTACGGGTACATTGGGTCGTTTATCCTTGAATTGCCGCAATATTGGGGTATTAGCTGTACCAGTGGATTTGCCCAGTGTCACTGTTATTTTGTAAGTACACCAATATTATTTTAAAATATTTGCATACATACTTTTTGTTTACTGTTTAAAGTAGCTTATAAATTAAAAGGGACACGAGAAGACAATTGAATGGAAAAAAGTGTCATTTGTTAAAGTTTAACTAAAAAGCTTAGTGTTGGTAAAAAAATGATTAACTTAGATAAATGTTCGCATTTAAAAGAAAAATAATATTAAAAAATTGTACTAACAAAAATTGCAAGGAGAGGAGTACCTGGAATATGAAAAGCAAGAGAGTATAAAAAGCTAAAAAGGTTTCCCCTACAGAAGGTGTTAAAATCTGTTATGCTGATGATTAGTTGGAGCATATTTTGATAAACTTTTTTCAAATTGTCATATTAAGACACACTTTTTAAACAAGATTTTGCCTTCAAAATCACTTTTTCTTAGGGGGTATTTTTGAATTTATTTTTTAAATAACTTTTTGATGGGTTTTTTTTTCTTATGTGAAAATATTAACACTAGGACCACACGAGCAATTTATTGTGTCTCAACACAAGCAATAACGCCTGTGAGAATAATGACATCAAATTGCTTATGTTCAACAATGTATCTAGAGGTAGCGAGCACGTACATTCAAATATATTTACTTTTTTAAGCATATACATACCTAAATTATCCTTAATTAGATTTTTTGCTAATTTTGAATTGAACTTCTTTTCATTTTATTTATTTAAAACAATTTTTCTTACTTTTTTGTTTAAAAAATATTAATATTATTTCAATTTGACAGCATGTGTTAAGAGATTATTGCTCAGCAATGTATTTTAACATTTGTCGCTTAATATATATTTGAACACATATTTATACGGTCCACACGCTGATATCTTGTGTCGGCAATCGAATTTGACAATTGCCACGGCAATAATTGCCAAGATTATTGCTCGTGTGGACGGCTAGTAAGTTAGCCTAACACTACGACCACACGGGCAATTTGTTGTGTCTTAACACAAGCAATAACGTCGGCAGAATGATGACGTCAAATTGCTTGTGTTCAGCAATATATCTAGAGGTGGCGTACATTCAAATATATTTGTATTTTTTGCATATACATAATTATATTATCCTTTATTAAATCATTTGCTAATTATAAATTGAAATTCTATTTATTTTATTCATTTTATTCGTTTTTTTTCTTACTGGTTTGTTAAAAAAAAATTAATATTATTTCAAGAGATTATTGCTCAGCAATGTATTTTAACATTTGTTGCTGAATATATATTCGAACACATATTCATAGGGTCTATACGCTAATATCTTGTGTCGGCAATCGAATTTGACAATTGCCAAGGCAATAATTGCCAAGATTATTGCTCGTGAGGACGGCTAGTAAGGTTCGTATTCTCAGGAAACCAAGTGAACATGTCGGCCAACGTCGATTAATTGCGATTGTAAATAATCGATTTTCGTCAAAGAAAACGATATCCAAAAATGTTTCGGTTAAGCTTTTTTGGCGTTTATGGATCGCTGTGATGATTTATTTTTATTAACAAATCTAACAAGGAATATTTAATTTTTAAATAAACGTTAACAGAACGGCTTTTAAAAAATAATTTTTTAAAAGGTGCCCCTAAGCTGTTAATAAGCCACTTACACATTTAACATTTGTAGTAGAGTTTTTCTTTTTATAAAATCTCAAATCTATTTAACACTTGAATGGTTTGCTTCTATTATCGTCGTCATCCTTAAAAGAAAAGAAAAAAAAACAAAACAATTACAAACGCTTTAATTCAATTAACAACATTATTCTTAACCATTTATGGCACATAACGGATTACTAGCCCTCGTAGTCATTAGATTTACAATAGATATATTATTAATTTTATTTCTTTTTTGAACACATAATAAAATCTTAGGCCTACAAGTGCTGTCAATAATATACGGGCATGTCTTTCGTTCAGTGACTCATTATGTGTTGTTTGTTTTCTTTGTTTTGTCTGTCTGCCACACAAGATCGTCTGTCCGTCTGTCCGTCTGCTTAAAGCAATTCAAACTTTTATGCATGTGCTGCTAGAAACGTATCAGCAAGCAGTTGCTTTCAAAGTTTATTTGTTGTGTGTTAATACAAATAAATCGAAACAGTGGCAAATTTAATTAATAATTTATGGCAACGTGACATAAGTTAATCAATATTTCAAGGCAAATTTTAGCTACATACATAGATTTTGTGAAACAGATATTTTTGTAAGATAAACAATTCCATATGAACATTTCATAAAGCGAGATATTTTTGTAAAAGTTTGTGTGGCACCCTACACTGGATATTGATAAAGATAAATTGTAGTAAGCTGTTTTAATATTTTTTTTTTTGGGCCAAGAGTAAAATTCGTTAATATGCTGCCAGCTTCTCTGCAAATTGTGTATATTTTTAAAGAATTAATTTGTAAAATTTTTATATTTAAAATTGGTTTAGGCTATAGTTATAATGCTGTAAAAAATTTGAAATGGAATATCTATTATACAAAATTAATGTACACGCAAGAAATATAAAAACACCAAATGACGCCTCGTAAGGTTGCAGCTGTCGATTAAATTATGGGCTTGTACTTTCTGTGACTTGGTTTTACTGGAGTTTTCCATCTCTTTCTACGAGGGCGGATCAATAATTCCGTGACTTTTTGAATGAAACATTGTTTTTTTTTGCAAAACAAAAATTTATTTTTCAACATAATCTCCTTTTAACTCGACACACTTAGTCCAACGTTTCTCCAGTTTTTGTATCCCTTCCAAAAAATAGTATTTCTCGAGGTCCTTAAAATAGGCATTTCTTTGGTCAATAATTTCATCATAGGAGCTAAATCTCTTTCCACCGAGCCATTTCTTTAGGTTTGGAAATAGGAAGTAGTCACTAGGGCTAAATCCGGAGAATATAGCGGTTGAGGTACCAATTCGTAGCCCAATTCATAGAGTTTTGCCATTGAGAATGCACACGTGTGCACCCTTTTTTCTTGGCCATATAGGGTCGTTTTCTCTTCAAATCTTCCTTAAATCGGTATAATAAGTTGGCTTAACATTCGCCGTTTATTTTTTTTCCTTTTTGAAGGTAACTGATTTGGATTATACCGCGTACATCCCAAAAAATTGTTGCCATCACCTTATTGGCCGACAGACTTACCTTGGCCTTCTTCGGAGTAAGTTCACCCGTATAAACCCATTGTTTAGACTGCTGCTTGATCTCCGGAGTACAGTAATGTATCCATGTTTCATATCCACAAATACAAAACGCCGCAAAAACTCATTCAGATTGCGGTTAAACAACTCCAAACAATCCTTTGAAGTTGTCACACTTTTATGTTTATGGTAAATTGAGAGCAAAAGCGGCTTCCATCTTGCAGACAACTTTCTTAAACCCAGCTGATCACTTAAAACCGAAACCACACTGCTTTATGAAATGCCTATGGCATTAAAAATCTCACGCACTTTTACTCTTCGATCGGCCAACATTATATCGTGGATTTTTTTGACATTTTCGGGTGTACTGACCTCAATTGGCCGCACAGAACGTTCAGCGTCATTTGTACTTGTGCGACCACAACGAAAGTCATTAAACGACTTTTTTACCATTGAAATCGATGGTGCAGAGTCCCCATAGTGTTTATCGAGCTTTTCCTTGGTTT
Source organism: Nowickia ferox (assembly GCA_936439885.1). NCBI lineage: Eukaryota > Metazoa > Arthropoda > Insecta > Diptera > Tachinidae > Nowickia > Nowickia ferox. The sequence continues at coordinate 8,481,148 of OW387026.1, forward strand.
GATTGACGGTTTTTTTTTCGCAAAAAATAATGTTTAATGAGCTTTTGAAATTTAAGTTTTTTCCATTTTTAGAAAAATACACGAGGTTGTATGTTTTGAACAGCTGTTAAACGCAAAGCAAATGACGACACTTGCTCAAAATTTGACAGTAGTATTTTAACAGGTGGTACTTGATGGGAACAGTGTTGCATTTCATATAACTACGAGGGAAGTTGGACCTTGTATTTCATAATTTATCACACAAAAATTTGCTTTTAACAGTCGTGAAGTAAAATATTTATCCCTTAACTTACCAGCAAAAGCAGGAGTTGAAAGGCTCTTGCAAAAGCTGCTGGTGAAATAAATTCATTTACAATTTTTGTCTTTAGGGTATAACATAATCGACCATTACCGTTTTGCTTTGTGTTTAATTTATGTTAGTGTCGTTATTGCCTTCAAAGACGTGATATGCAGCATAATAAGTTTTTGATATTTTTAGTCAATTTCAGTTTGTTATTTTTTCTTTCCTCTATATACATATATTTTTTGTTTGAGCGCATAGCAATTCATTTTTCTGCTTTAGTTTTTCATTATTAATCATTCCCTGCTATAGTTATACATATTTAGTTTTCAATGGCTTGTTTACAAGCGTGAAGTAGATAGTTGTCGTAGCACTGTGTTCGTTTGTCTGTTAATGTTTTGTTACCAATTAGTTTGCTGTTTTGTTGTATATCACCACTCAGTCACTAACTATTAATGGTTCTAAATGTCTTTATAATTATGCTCATTCCAAAAAATTTACGCTTGTACATAAATGGACTGAGAAATAAACTTTATTCGTGACTCATTAAGGAAAAAGTACTGTTGTTAATTGTATTGCGAAATATTGTGGGAAAGTTGTTGAGTATTCTGTTTTCTTTGTTGAGATGTTTGTTTTATCCAAGAGCTGTTAATAAGAGTCGTTAAAAGTTTATCAACAGCTCGTAATTGTTTATTGTATGAAACAAAAAAATATGCAATTAATTAATGGCGTTTGCTTTTCTAAAAAAAAGTAGCAAAAATTTGTTTATTCTTTTCTAAGTTAAAAAGATTAGTTAGCGGTAAGAAATTATATAGTAATAAATTCTTAAGTAAACCTCTACTTAAATTATTGCTTCCTAATTAACATCCTTATGCTTATCCTTATCCTTATCCTTACTTAATATTATAAACGTGAAAGTGAGTTTGTTTGTTTGTTTGCTACGCTTTCACACCCAAACCGCTTAATCGATTTTGAAAATTCTTTCATCAATGCAAAGCTACATTACCAACGTCAAATATAGGATATGTTTCATACGATTCAGAACCAGTTTTTTCTATTTGGTAGCGGTTTTAAACCCGGTTTTTATGTTTTTGTTTTTAAGCAGATTAACTTGAGCGGAGCCGCTGGTAAAAGCTGGCCATAAACATTTATTTCTTACTCATTGAAAGAATAAAAAATATGGTCATTACTTCAAGAAAAAAAAAATTTTATTAATATAAATTTCTTTAAATCGTTTAATAAGATCACATAAGCAGATCACGTTCTGCGCTCTAATTGAAATTATACCCTCTGACTTTCACAGAAACGACGCTTTGAAGCCTTCACATGTCCCGTCTAAATTTTGCTGAAGGGAATTTGATATAGCAAATATGGAAATAGGGTCATGTGAAACCAGTTTTGATAAATAATATAAACATTATTAAAAAAATTGCTTTGCTACTACACATTTTTGAATTTAAAAACAAAAATTCACTAAAAATCTATAAAAATTATTTTTACTTTTATTTTTTCTAAATGTAATAAATGTCAAAAGATTAACGCACAAGCTTTTTGGTGTCTGCAACTATAAATGATAAATTAAAATGGAATTCTTAATGTCCATTTGTAAAGCAAAATGCAATGTAATCATGTATTTTTTTATATTTTTTTTGGGCAACAAAACCAAAATAAATCTCAAAAATGTTTACAATTAATTTGAATGTTTTCCTGTGCTGCTTTATGACTTCAAAACTCATAAATAAAAGTTCGATATGTTTTTAAATTGCAACCGAAAATGACCTCTTTTTCTAGAGATTTTTTTTTCATAAATTCTAGTGGAACTTTCGTATATTTTAAGATTTGTACTCTTTTTTTTCGGAGCTGTACGCACCTCATAAATTGTTATCAATGTGTTGTCTTGTGTCTGCAAGCACATTTACAATTGTTTATTTTACCAACATTGTGGTCGTCGTCATCGTCATTGCCCTTATCGACAACATTTTTTATAACCAGCAGCAGCAATTCCAACGTTTAAGTATTCCCTCCTCTTTTTGGAGAAAAGTGATTGAAAATAAAGTAGGAAAAAGTCCGCATTAAGTTGTAAACCTCTATACAATTTATCTTCATACTTTTATTGTGTAGCACTACTTGCATGCTTACCCAGCGAGCAATTCACAGTTATTTGATATCGGATATAAATTAATTCATGCAAAGTCAGTTAACCGTATGTATTGTATGCTCAAAAAATTGTTTTTAATTTAATGCTGCACCAATAAAAATAAATTATCAGTAGGTTAGGAAGGGTGGTGCTACACCGCACCTCCACTCGGAGACCCAAATTATCAGTAAATTAAAAAACATTACAAGTTTTCAAATAACAAAGAAACATTGGTACAAAGGCAACAAGAGTTTGTATTTTTATTTTACTTTATGTATGTATTTTTAGCTTAATTATTTATTTTGTGTTTATACGTACAAACATATTTATTTCTTTTCAAAAGAGAAGTAACACTCAGGCAATGAATGCCTACTACTATTACTAGGTGTTACCTTCTTTAGGAAAGGGATAGTGATAGAGAAGACAGGTGGTGAAGGAAGAGATAGAGGAAAGCTTCATTCTTTTACAACTCTACTTTTTGCACGTTTTTAATAATGCAGTGTTGCAGCGCCTCTGGTGTTAAATGAGGCATATTAAATTTTTGAAGCTGTGATTAGTACCCATTTTATTAGTTATTTTACTGCGCCGATGATTCTGCTACACAACGAAGGAGGGAGCTTTGATGTTACATTAGGATTAGTATCTGCTGAAGTCGGTATAATTCAGTGACCAGTGACTATGCCTTCATCACATGAACTTTCCTACAACAACTTATACAAAGGGACACTAATGTACATCAGAAAAATGCGTGGTGTTGTTATTTGATGACTGTCTGATACCGGCCTCGAACCCAGGACCTATTTTTCGTAGTCAACGTGCTATCTACTTCAGCCAACGTAAATAAGACAAATAAATTAGGTACCACCAAAACAAACTTTTGCAACGTTTGTGGCCGTATATTGGCAATAACGCGGCTTATTGACCCTGAAGTAGTCAATCGTTTCGGACTTATTGGCGTAGACTACCTAGTGACTTCACAAATCATCACAGAAAATTGTCTAGCGGCATTAAATCGTATAATCCTGGAGTCCGATTCACAGGTCCGAAACGTGAAACTATGCGGTCAGCAAACGTTTTATTCAATAAATAAATTGTGGGACGAGTTGTGTGACATTTAGCAACGTCTTGTTCAAACCACAGCACCAGCTCAATTATTGAAGGCAAAAGTCAGTAATTATGAATCTTTAGGATGATATAGACTGTATAGCAGTGACTTCTTCTGTACGCACTGTACGACCTCTCTGTGGATGCGTATTATCACTTAGATGTAAGCGTGGTATGAAAACGTTCCATAGTTAATGTAAATAATTGCTCTGATGGACGTCAATGGATGGATGGATGTCAATTTTTTTGTTTTTTGTTTTTCTGTGACCTTTTTTACTTTATGTGATTGTTTTGCATGTTAACGATTTATTTTGTTTTTGGTGATATTTTTCATTTAAGCGCTTTTTTCCATTTTGGGGATTTCTCGTTTGGGAATTTTTTGCATTTGGGAATTGTCTAGTTGGAGCGTTTTGAAAATTTCAAGACTTTCCTCTTACGGTTTCTATAAGTTACAGCCAGTTGTCAAATTATATAAACTGGTAGAATACCTTTTAATTTTGATTTTTGAAATTTCAGTATTAGTTGGTGTAGTCTGCATAAAACTACACTAACTTTCAAAATTTCAAGTGTCTATATGTATATCATTGTCTCTTTATTACATTAGGATTTCAAGATGTTTCATTGCCCGCTTTACCCTTTAATTTTTAACTGACACATATTTGTTGTTGTTAGAGCTGGATGCAACTCATTCATTCGTTCATTTTTGCCACAAACTAATGAACGAATGAACGAGTTGGACCCAGCTCTAAGTGTTGTAGCGGAAAAAGCTTTACATATTCTGTGAAAATTTCAGATCCGTAGCTCTTACGGTTCTCAAAAAAACAGCCTGTGATAGAAAGACAGACAGCCAGACGAACGGACGAATATCGTAGGGAAAACAATACTGTTCCTTTTCACCTTTGGTGTACGGAACCGTCAGAAATTATGCACTTTACTAGAAAAGAAAACGGCAAAACTTTTATGTAAAATGTGTTTTTTGCAGAAATATTTAAAAAAAAATACTACTTATATATCATATTCAAAAATATATCATTACTTGACTGCTGCCCAGTAATGCAGACCGTATTGTGCATATTTTTGAAAACTATATTGTTAAGTTTTAAGAGCAGATTATCAAGGTTTTGCTGGGATACCATTTGTTGGCTTGAACACATAATTTTTCTATTTGCTTTATATTGTAGATATATCATAAAAAGTGTTTATGTGGCACCACCTACTCATTTTCTGCCACTTGACTCCATAATTTTGCTCATATTCCAAGAATGTATATCATCTATTTTTATATTTATTTAAGCCATTGAAATGTATACTTAAGGCCATACATATGTACCATATCTGTGTAACAAAAAACAAATGCTTCATATTTAAGTTATACTTTTATGGGACTTGCAGAGATTTTGCAAAAGTAGAAGATGAAAACCAAATTTTATAGAATATTGTTAAAGCCATTCATTCGGCTTATCGCATAATGTCCACAGAAAGCGCGCGATCGACTACTTCTTCATAAAGACAATAAAAACATTTGTTTTTTATTAATTGTTGTTTTCAATACAAGTTGTTGATCGAACATTGTGATACAGGCGGATTTTGTAAGCCTTGTGAGCATAAAGATAAAAATTCTTGATGTAAAAATTATTTTTATGAATAATAAAATTCGGGAAAATTTCTCCCAAGTGCACGTAACTTTATCTAAAGTGTGTAATAAAATGGGCTTTAAATTTTCTTTCCATTATTGCCAGTGGTCGATAATATAAATTTTATAACTTTAAATAAATAAATTAAATTTTGCCACATAAAGAAATTCGAATAGCTTTTTTTATGTATAATAAAGTATTTCATAGATTTTAAAAATAACTGATTTTAAATCGCATTCAAGCTGAGAGGCGACGCATGTTTGGCATCTTAATAAAAAAATTTTGCTGGCGGCCTGCAGAGATGATTATCGATTGAACCGTCGCGACGGTTTTAAATCACTTAAATTTGATGGTTTCGACTTATAAGCTTCTTGTTCACAATAACCCTACGAGAAAAAATCTGCTGCAGTTAGATCTGTAGACCGAGGAGGACGAACTTTAAGCTATGTAATGGAATATTTTACTTGGGGGCAAATTACGCCATTCGAAATCGAAGGAATTTTCATACAATTTTAATTGTGTTTGTATGGAAATTTCGAACGATATCGAATGCCGATAACATTTTTTGCGGTTTGGGGGTTTTTTTTTGTTTTGGCGCTTTTTCTTAGTTTTTTTTTCGTTTTTGGGATTTTTTTTAGGTTTTTGGCATTTGTTAGTTTTTGGTTTTTTTTTAATTTTTGACAATTTTTTCGGGTTATAGCGATTTATTTTAGTTATGAAAACTGGTTTAGTTTTGGCGACTGGTTTAGTTTTGACGACTGGTTTAGTTTTGGCGCTTGTTTTCGTTTCGGCGATTTTTCTTAGTTTTTCGTTTTTGGTATTTTTTTTAGGTTTTGACATTTGTTAGTTTTTTTAGGTTTTTTTACGATTTTTTCGGGTTAAAGCGATTTATTTTAGTTTTGGCAACTGGCTTCGTTTTTGGTTTTTTTTTAAATTTTTGTCAATTTGTTGGTTTTTTGGGTTTTTTTTTTGATGATTTTTTCGGGTTAAAGCGATTTATTTTAGTTTTGGCGCTTTTTTCGTTTCGGCGCTTTTTTTTACTTTTTCTTAATTTTTGCTCTTTTTTCGTTTTTGAGGCTTGTGGATTTTTTTTGGGTTTGGTGTTCGGTTTTCGTTTTTGAAAATTTTTTCGGGTTTTAGCGATTTTTTTTAAGTTTTTGGCGATTTTTTTATTTTTAGATTTTTCAGTTTTAGGGCCTTTGCATTTTACTAGGTTTCCAAGATACAGCAAGTTGTCACAATTACATACTCAAAATAACATTAACTGATAAAATTTTTAATTTAATTTTTATTTAATTACTAGCTTCCACCCGCGGCTCCGCACGCGTTGATCTGATATTTTGGAAACTATACTGAAAAAACCGATATTTTGGAAACTATACTGTTAAAAAACCGATAAAAACCGACATAAAGGCGATAAAGATATTTAAAAACCGAATAAAAACCGGTTTTAAAACTACTTAAACAATCAAATACGAAACGGAAATTTCTCTAATCAGCCTAAAAATTAGTTTTTGAAAAAAACAGCCGAACTAAATATAATAAACCGGTTTCGAACCGGATAGAAATGAACCGATTTTTCCGTTGGTAATGGTGAAAGAATTTTCAAAATCGGCTTAGCGGTTTGAAAATCTGTACCAAATATAGAAAAACCGGTTCCAAAGCGAATAAAAAATGGGCTATGTGTGACGCTGGTAATGTGGCTTTTAATTGGTGAAAGAACTTGAAAAGTCGGTTTAGTGAATTGGGCGTGATGCTACGCTTTCACTTAAGTCACTTTGAAATTTATAATATTAGTAAGGGTTGTATGTTTATATGTTTGTTTAGTTGTTTTTTATTTGATTAGCTAATTAATTAATTTATGGATTTATTCATATATTTAATCATTAATTTATTTATTTCCTTGTATATTTAAACATTTATTTAATCATTTGATTCCTTTAAGTCGAGAACACATAAAAGGCTGTATAGATCATTCTATATTTTATGGGTCGGAAAATTTTCTTATCTTCTTACAAATTACAGATTTTAGGCATAAGCCAATAAACTTAAGATGGAAAGCGTTTCAAATAAATTCAAACCTGCCACTGTTAGTGAAAACAACTTTTTAATATTCCTGCCCTTTTCCTGTAAATCTAATAATAAAGAAAAACACTTTGAATTTCTTTTTGACTATTTTTAACATTGTTTATGTTATTTGTTGTATTTTATTACCCTCTTGAAAGTTTATGGTATGCTTTTGTGATTTAGTCTCGTGCCTTTAGTTAGAGTTGATTTAATGTTCACAGCACACTTTTTTTGTTTTTTTTTTTTGGTAGCACTTTTATTATTTACTAAGCTTACTTATGGCTTCTTATGGACTCAGAACAAAAGAATAAGCTTATTATGCTCGCAAGGAAAAAGAAAAAACTAATGAAATGTTATATTATCTGATTGTTTTTGTAAGCAAAAGAAAAATTTTTGGTTGAGAATTTTTATGGAAAAAAAATTTTTTTTTTATTGTTGTTTTCATATAAAAATACGCTGCTTGCTGCTTGTGTTTATTTCGTTTACAAAAACCAGCAGCATGTACTTTAAATTATTTATTTTTTCTAAATTTGAAATTATTCCTGCCAGCCTGACAGCCGCTTAAGAAATTTAATAAATTCTCTATTAATTTAAAATTTTTAAGAAAAATCGTATTGCTTAAGCTTCCTATTGATTGCTTTATGCGTACTCAAGGTTGTATCGCTCTAGGTGGGCTGATTCCTCAAACTCTAAAGCAATCTACGTTTTTTTATTATTCACGCTTACACTCGTTGCCATTGTAGTCAAAAAGAACATGAGCACAAACATCTGTTTAAAGAAACTTAAACACAATTGTATTGTTATTGCAGCCCATGTGGAAAGTGTTTATATTTATTCCCTCTTGTTTGCTCTTTCCCAGCAAAAATATTTTAAAAAATTCTTTAAAAAAATTTGATTGATTGCAAAACAGATTTCATGCCGTTACAAGTATGTGTGAATCAATCAAAAGTAATACTTTTTCCCCTCTTTATTCAAACAAAATAGCATATGCCATACAAATTGGCTTTTATTTTAAAGGACGTGCATTGCACCTACACACATATATTTTTGTTTTATGTTCGCTGTTAATAATTGATTGAAATAAAATCATTTTCTTCTTTCTTTATCAGTAATAATAACAATAATAAGCATATGTTTTAAAGCAAGGGGAAAATTGATTGAAATTAAGTATGTGAACTAGAGGCCTGCGTAATCAGTCTTCAAATGTAAATAAGTCTTTTTTTTAAATGTATTGTCGTCGCATGTATTATACTCAACCAATAATAAATGCTGTCGCATAATAAGCGGAGCACGATGGATGTATTGATGTTCGTGTATATGGGTTTTAACAAGCGATGTCGCGAAGGCTTCTTGTTCGTAACAAGCACTCAAAATAAGTAATGTCTTCATTTCTGATGCGTTTATGCTTATTATTTTGCATATTGTACGTTTGAGTGTGTATGTAAGATGTAGATGGTACCCAGTTGGCCAAATCGTCGCAGACGCCATTGTCTTCGACGATTAATGTTCGACATGTTGCCTGTCGATTAGGTTTTCTAATCGACAATTTAAAAGAAATCGTCGTTCATGACTATCTGAGCGACAATGTCACTCTTTTTGTCCTCGATAAATCTTTGTTGAGGACAATCGTTTTGTCTTCAATAAAGCCGTGTTGATGACAATCTGAGCGACAATGTCATACGTTTTGTCTGCAATAAAACTTCGTTGAGGACAATCTGAGCGACAGTGTCACACGTTTTGCCTTCAATAAAGCTTTGTTGAGGACAATCTGAGTGACAATGTCCCTCGTTTTGTCGTCAAGAAAGCCGTGTTGACGACAATCTGAACGACAGTGTCGCTCATCTCGTCTTGTGTGACCTTGCTGCCATTTGTATGTCTTCAATATGCTTCTTCAACTTACCATTGTCTTGTACCCGTCGTCAAAGATGTCTTAAAGACATGGCCAACTGGGTAATCCTATGTTGTGTTTAAGGGTTTTTCTTTAAAGCAAGCGCACACATCTTATGTGAAGATAATACACAATGTGTGTGTGTATGTACATGCATAACGTTTGTATACATGCCCATGCGTACGAAGAAGCAAGCATCACAAATTCTTTCATCAAGAAGTATTTCCTTCTTTACTTCGATACCTAAAACAACTTAAACAAATGTTTTGCAAGCAGTTTTATTCAGCGTTTGTCTTAGAAGATTTCGCTGCAGTAAACCATTTAAAAAATCCCTCATGTCTTAAAAGTTCCTGTTAGTGGTCTTTTGCAGGGGTCTAATGTGTACAACAACATAATTAAACCGGAAGTGTTATTAAGAGCATACTTTTAGGTTTGTGAAAGACGTATAATAAGCGTAATTAAATTGGTTCATTAATTTGAGCTTTTTTGTAGAGGTTGACAAATATTTTAGTATTCCTATAAAAAGATACGTTTATTTTTCTGTCTTAATAAACTGTTGTTCAGAAAAAGATAGCAGAAGGGTGATGCAAAATTTAGATAATAAAAAAAATTTAATTCATAGCAGGCGCAGGAATCAGTTGCAAGTTATAATTCGAAATCAAATTAAGAAGTTTACTTTGTAATCTTCCATCACAAATGACTCTATACTTCTTTCCCACATTGTACTATTTTACTTACATTTTTTATTTAACAATATATATTCGTTTTAATTGAAATCTTACCAATAGAAATAATAAGAAAAATCACACGCCTGCTACTGAACATAAACACATCTATGCTATTTACAGCATATTAAGAAAAATAAAAATTGTACAACAATCATACAATCATGCACTCAAGTTGCGATGTTATCAACAGAAATAACTACAACAGCCACACACATGCTTTCACAGAAAACATAATAAAACGAAGAACCATGCAAATAGGAAAGCAATTCTCAACGAGTTAGCATCACAATTACAGCAAGACATTAAGTTTTAGCAACAATGAGTACGGTAAGCAGGGGTATTACTTGTATTACAAAGGGAATGGACATCAATAAGAGGCGCGATTTTCTTTTACTTCTACTACTGCGATGAGTACTATTTACCGACATATTTATTCGTTTGCGGTAACGATAATGTGATTCCGTAATTTATTTTTTACGATAGTCTCCAGTTTTATCTTATGCACCATTTAATTCAGTATTATGTGGTATCTCTGTATAGAAAATGTGAAAATAAGCGAAAAGCACAAAAAATAATAAAGAAAAACTCAATGAATTTGAGCTTGTGATTTTATTTATTTTTCTCCAACCGACACCAAATATCGTTAAAATATGTTACTGAATAGCAAAGTCGACAAATTTTCGTTACTGAAAAGTTACTGAATCCAAGTACATATATTCAAGATCTACCGAATTCATCTTGAATTTTTTGTTTTGATTATATATCAAGATCTGTGAATTCATCTCTGAAAAAGCAGTTCAAGATCTACCGAATTTAGGAATACCAAAATATTTTTTTGTAGCTTTATTTTTAAAGATCTACCAAGTTTTTCTTGAAAAATCATCTTGAACTTTTCGTAGTCAAGAGCTACCGAACTAATCTTGAATTTCTTGTATTTATTGCGAGAGCTACCGAATCGCTCTTACCCCGCAAACGGCCTCAGGGCCCACCGAATACTCCATAAGTTCGCCTTTGTTACAATTTTTCTTTCTTATTTTAACAGCTGTCAACGTTGGAGGAGAAAATCTGACCAGATACCCTTTATTACTAAGTAGCATAAGTTTCGTTAAATAAAACTTTGTATATATTCTTAACAAATAAGAAACTGTATTTCTTACATCAAAGGAAGTGGTTTGTGGCGTAATTTTGAAATGTGTAGAATGCCAATCCCATCAAGTGTTTCAATAACACACAATTTTGTTGTGTCATTGTGACAGAAAAGTGTCCCATGCCTAAGTAATGGCAATACAGCAAAATGGTCTACATCAAGAACTAATTGTGATATAATGACATTAGTGTCATTTGTCTTCGCAATTGTGAGACTGAGACTTGGTTTTTCGTATTATTTGTTATTTAATATAACAAATGGATAATCGCAGAATTATTCAATTGGCTAGTGCCATTGCATGTTTGGCAATAATAAGAAAAACCTTAAGACAATTTTAAAAAATGGCAAAGAAAGTGGTGGAAAAGACCAGGGCTTAATATACGCACCACCAAAGTATTCTATTGTACTCTGCTGGTTTAAAAATTTCGTACGCATGAAACCTTAATTCCACCGAAATTTTTACCCGTGTAGTTTTTGATTCCATACAACCTCACAGACCTCCACAAGTTGACGACATTCATTTGATGCGTCCAGGACGCTTGAATTTTTCTCACACGTTTCTGTACTTTTCCAATGTCGTTTTCCATACCTTAAAATTTTTTTACCCGCATACGTTTAAAATTCTTTCTGTATGTACTCAATGATTGAAAATGTCAACACTCTGACATTTTGTTTTTGTGCTTGCAATGCTGCCAACTTGTTCTCATGACACACAGCGGAAACGACAAACCTTGCCACTGGTATACACTTTTTTTTTGCTTGCGATGTCACAAAATGCCACAAAGTGTACTCGGCATTTGAGTTCGAATCAGGAGAGACTGAGTCATACCCCAGCTTTGTTTATAGTCCATTCTAATTTTGTTTCGTATTCTCAATCTTGTTTCTGTATTTTTATTGCATTAAGGGCCAATCTCACCAACTCTATTTAAATATCAATTCATATTTAAATGTCGATTTTAATTAATTTGTATATGGAAAAATTACTTTTAAATATGAATTGATATTTAAATAAGTTAATGAAGTTGGCTGTAAGATTGCAATTATTTTAACTATTCATTTTATTTGCATAAGCCCACGACGGAAAGTTTTTGTCCACATAAAATATTTGAAGAAATTTTAAATTTTCTTTTAATATTTATTTATTCCATAATTTAAATAACGAATTCCAATAAAATATTTTTGCAATCAAATTAAATATTTATTTTTATAAAAAAATTGTTGAAGAATTTTTATATTTTTATTGGCTGGATTTTTTTTAATGTATATTTCATGTAGCTCTTCATTTACACAAATTTTCATTGTTGGGTATTATTTGGCTGAATTGTATTGAATTTTAGGTCTTTGTGCGGATGATAAATGAGTTTGTTTTATTATTGACAAAATTGTCCCTGTTAATCCCTTGATAAGGACGAGCACAGCAAATTAATTTGCCTTAAGTGATTGTGGGAATGGAATAAATAAAATGCACAGCATGAAATTAGTTTTGATTACAAAAATAATTGAATCCAATAAACTAAATCTTAGATTGGTTATTGTACTTTGTCATGGGATTTTTGGCCACTAAAACGCAATATCCATCTGTCTTACTAAAGTTAAATTTTATGCAAAGTTTTTTTATTTAATTTATTTTTCTTTAAAATTGTCTCATTTAAAAGAACAATTACAATTTCCTTTAATGTAAATGTTACTTAGCTTTCTCAAAGTACTTAAGAACTCGAACTAGATTATATCTATTTTATTCTTATTTTTGAAGGATTTTAAATACGAGTATATTTTTCAATATCATGCTTTTGCACACACCTTAAAATAAAAAAAAATTTTTTTTTCTAATTTTACTTTTCAGAGACTTGGGCAACAATAATATAACCAAATTGGAAGCAAACTCATTTTTTATGGCAACTAACTTAGAAGAATTGTAAGTATCTTTAATGGAAAACCAATTAAATTCAGCAAACAAGCCAAACGAAACCAAACCGTAAAAGCTAAAACAAAAAAACTTTGCTCATAAAAATGTCAATCAGTTTTCTCATTCAAAATTAACAACCATTTTTTTCTCCCTGCTTAGCCAAGGCTAGACTTGACTTCTGCTCTTAACCCAAACATTTTTTATTTGCTTTACTTATCATTAACATAAATAAGGAAAAAGAAAGGGATATGCAAAAATTAATTTGCAATTTTTTTTGTTTATACACTTCCTGACTTTTGTATTAACTACAGCAGGAAAATGGAAAATTTGTTGTTTTTATCAAGAGGTCATTTGAAGTGGTAACAAAAATGATTGGGGTTGAAGAGGGAAATAATTTGCATATGGTTGCGTATAAGTTCGTGTGTTTGACTTTATAAGAGCAGTATAATTATTTTCGTAAAATGACTAAAAATTTATAAGTTTCAATAGGATATTTTTGGGTTACTGTCCTTTAAGATAAAAGAACATTTTATTTGTATTTTAATCTTTCGTAAAAGGGCATGTGCGTTTTAACATTTTAAATATGTCTACACTTTATTCACTTCGGCTTATTCAATTTACTGCGTATAAAGAAAAAAATAAACGTCACTACGCATCACCCGCCAGTAGTGAGAAATTGGTTTTCCATTTCATTATAAAAAAATATAATTTAAATAATATATTCCAGAAATTTACTATTCGACATGTTGTCATAATTATATTATAAGTGAAATTTATTTGCTGGTGCTTAAGCAATGTCTATATGCATTTCATTGTTTGTTTTCAAAAATATTATTATTTGTGAATTCTCAAATAGTTTTTGAAAGTCTGTGCATAAGATAAGAGGTTTGTGACTAATCAAAATGTGTGGTTGAAGCCTACTGACGATTTGTTAAAGCAACAATGAAATGTACGAGTATATAGACATCGCTTAACCGCCAGTAAATAAATTTCACTTATTATATAATTTATGATTTAATCAGGCTTAAGTTCGTATCGCTTTGTAAGCCAAATTATAAGTGAACAATGAACAAATAACACCAAAGTTAGTTGTAAATATTCTGACAAACACGTAGTAGAACGGAACAACTAGCTGTTTTCGAAGGCCACTACACCTTCATCATCAGCGTTCTTTGTGTTCGGTCCAATGTGTGTGGCGTCAGTTGATGTAGATTTCTGCTTTATATACTCCACTTTTTATTGCAAATGGAATATGTGAATTGTTTTGATTCATCGTATTACAATTTGCTGAAAGCTTTTTTTATAATGAAAGCTCAATTTAACCATCCCTAAATTTACAACAGTCTCGCCATTGTCATTTGTTCTTTACTAATTGTGCACAAGTTAGTTAATTGGCTTATTTTTGTTCTTCTAAGACAATCTTTTTTGGTTTGTTACTATTTAGTACATTTATTTAATTTTTGCCACCAGCCCATGGCAAACACCTAGTTGTTCCGTTCTACTACTAGTTTTTCAGAATATTTACAATTAACTTTGGTGTTATTTGTTCATTAATAACTATCACATGTTATTTGGCCTACAAGGCGATACGAAGTTTAGCCTGATCAAATTATTTTTATTTTTTTTAATAATAATTTATGTTTTCTTTTTCATTTCAGAACTTTAGCTGATAATAGTCTAGAAATAATAGATCCTTTAGCTTTTTATGGTTTAAGCAAATTGAAACGTTTGAATTTACAAAATTGTGGCCTTAAAATATTGCCCGCTAATGCCTTTCAAGGTTTAAATAATTTGGTTTCCATGTAAGTATACAACAAAAAGGAATTAAAAAAAATATTAGATTGAAAATCAAAATAATTTGCAAAAATGTGGTGAAACAAAATTGTGCAGTGTTATGACTATTTTAACAACTACTTGAAATATCAGAAATTTTTAGAATACTAGTTTGCAGGCTAATATTAAATTTTTGATACAGTAATACAGTAATATTGTCTCAGAGGATTAAGGATATTTTGGTTTTTTGACTTATAACTTTATTGCAGTGACCCATTGCAAAATGCAAATTAAATAAAATTCTTATACCATTATTTATAAACGGCTTTTTAAATTAAAATATTGTTACGAAAATATGCCTTTGACAAACCTAAAATAAATGTGCTCCATCAAACCATTTGTTAATAATAAGAATAATTCAGTTATTATTATTGTTAGTGTATTAGTGTAATACACAAGGCTACAAATATAAAATGATGTTGAAATAAAATATCAAAACATAACATCAACTGTAATATTATAACTTATGCTTTGTAAGAAATATACAAGCCCAGAAACACATATTCGTAAGTCAAGGCAAATACCAGACACAAACAACATTGTGAATGCGATAAAAATCTAGTATTCAGAGGCTGTTGAATATGTTGAAACTTTCTGAATGCTGCCAACATTCTTCTCGATACTTTATGTTAAGTATAAAAAGGGTGACACTTCAGCTAATCGAAAAATCTTATGTTGAAAACACCAAACTTAACATTGTGGTATTCCAGCAGTAAATACTTTAACATTGTGTGTCAAAAAGCTCTTAATATCAGTGATAAGTAAATAAAGTGTTCTCATTTAGTTTCAAATATTCAAAGCTACAAAAAACATAATTCTAAAAGGCAAAAATGCAACAATAGTATTTAAGCCGCTTAGACATTAATTTTAAAAATCGTTTATGAATACTTGTGTAATAAGAGAGTATTGTTCATTTAATATATTGAGTCGCATCTTGAGCAATATCTTCACGATTCTAATAAACTTGAAAGAAATAATTGTTTGTTGCTGGCTTAGCATGTCTATATACTTGTATATTTCATTTCTGCTTAAAAACCTTAACAGCATACTTTTAGCAAAAACTCTTTAAAAATGCTGCAAGATTTTATAGAAAAACTCTACATATTTTATTGAATTACGTTCTTAAGCATGATGTATTGAAATGCCTCAAACAATAAATATTCTTATTTAGTTCTGAGTGCGTTTTTATTTTTTCACTCACTGCAAAAAAAACCGTATTTAAAAATAAATTAATAACTTAATTAGGGTCTAACACCCTGTTTCTACAAGCCAGATGGAGGACTTGAGTACATATCGCACCCTAAATACAAAAGGGGCACAACTCAAAATACTAAAATTTTCAGGAGAGACAAAAAACTGTTTATTTAGTTCATCGTGCAGAAGCAACACACTTAACATAAAAATAGACATAACTGTATTTTTCCAGTTAAAGAAGATAGTGATGTGAAAGAAATTTTTGCAGTAGTTAGAGATGTGTATTCTGAATTAATTTATGGAAAAAAGTCAGTTTTGAAAAATTTTGAGTTGTGCCCCTTTTGTATTTAGGGTGCGATATGTGCCCCTAATTATGAAAGTGATCTAAATCATATATTTATATTTTGGTCGAGATATTTAGTAGATTACATTTGGAAAAAATCAAAAAATATATTATGCAATGTATTAATTTAGAGTTGTACTAGTCTCGATTAATGTAATTTTTTTTTAATATTTTTTAAATATTTGTTGTAGTTTTTTTTAAGATTTATTTAATATTTCGAAGCAAAATATGCAGACCACTAATTTGTTTGAGTCATCTTCATACAGATTTACTAGGCGACTAATCTGTCTGATTTGTGCAAATTGCAAATAAGTTAATTTTTCACTAAACAGAAAACGATTTCTTTTGTTACAATAATTTTTTAGGAAATTTTCAAGATGGACTCAATGCAATTATAAGTAAACAAATTGTCTTAATCTATATATTTTGGCGCGAAATAATGCTGCACAGTTTTTGTGATCAAATTATTTAATAAAATAAACAAAATAAATAAAATTATGTAAAATAAAAAATATTCCCCAACATGCATAAAAATAACGTGTGCTTGAAGTGTACATTAAAACAACATTTCCATAGAAAACACTATTCTTATGCATGAGGGGTATTGATTATATTTAAAAAATAAATACGTATGTACAAATATTTGTACTTCTACCATGAAAACCAATAACAGAATTTTCATAAAGTGTTTTTTTTCACTTAAAATCAGGAGTTTTTTTTATATAAAACGAAACCAAAGCCTTTTCTAGCTTTTTGCAAATTTTATTTTATTTATTTTTTAATTTCACATTTCTCCTCGATCTGTAACTACTTGTCGAAGTTACGTCCTGACAATACCAAAAAATTGGCTGTTGTCGGCTTGTCTGTCTCAGGAAAAGTTTTATACAATTAACAGTATTTATTTTCTTCAGGTCTATAAAATAGCACGAGTCTTGCAATAGCAAGGTAGTGAAATGTCAACCCTTTGGTATTGTATTGAAGTGACGTCAACAAGCAGTTACAGAACAAGGGGAATGATTCTTATCTGTACATATTAAAGATTCTGACATATTACATTTATCGAAATTTTCATTTCAACTTCGGTAAATTTTACTAGAAAAAAAAATGTGCTTATTTAATATAAAACAGCAAATCGAAGTTAAATCTTAAAATAAAAGAAATTAATAAATTAAAAAAATCATAAGAAATTTTGAATAATAAAAAAAAACTATACAGAAGTGCAGCTTGAAAATGAACTTTAAATTAAATGCAATTATTAATTCAACATTAGGCTTCAAAATGGCTTTTCACTTATTCAAATAACCCCAAAAATATGCTGCACTTTTGCTAAATATGGCCTGCTATTCACTGTTATACAAAAGCTGTATTTATTTTCTAAAATTATGTTTATTTACTGTCAATAATAACTTGTTTTTAAATGTCATAATCTGTATGCGCATTCCCATTAAAATGATCACCCCACTAATCGCCCACCCCAAAAATATGCTATAACTTAAAAATTATTAATATTTTTCAATGTTTGTGTATGTGGCCAAAATAAACGAATCTATTTGGCTGGCCAACTAAAACCAATGCACCATTTAAATAAATTAAAAATAAAAACTAAAACACAGGCAATTAAATGGCAATGCCTTGGCGAGCATGGACAGCAACAGCCTGCAACACTTGCCAAAATTACGCACTCTAAGACTGGAGGGTAATTTATTCTATCGGATACCAACCAATGCTTTGGCTGGATTAAAAACACTTGAAGCACTGTGAGCCATATTGTTTTTATTTTACACCTTTTTTTTGCTACACTTCTATTGTCTTTTTTTTTTTAATATAAAAAATATTTTCACAACAACAAAATTAAAGCTGCTATTTTTCTTCACTAACTTTTTTTCTATAGTAGAACTTGAAATTTTATTTTTGAAAACAATTCTAAGATTGGCGACAAAACAAATTCTGCATGCTGTTGAACAAGTTGGCATAGCAACAAAAAAAAAATATTGAAAACATTATCCTTTATATTTTCCTACATAATTTTTAATTTTTTTTTAACCTAAGCGCAAAAATAAATACACACTTGTGATTATTACTAATTGTTTAATTGTTAAATGGCTTTCATTTGAAGAAGAAGAAAAAAACAGCGCCAACTAATGAATGGAAAACTATTGCATGATTAAAGGCTGCTGTATTTACATAAATTAATTGTTTTAAGGTCAGTAATGTGCAATAATTGGAACGTAAGCTAAACATGTAAGAAATTATGGAGTTTATGCTAAAGAATTCTATGACAATAAACGTTTAAGTTCGACTTGACAAAGAAATATTTTTCAAAGGTTTCGAAGCAACCGCTAAGATATTAAAATACTCTATACTCTATGAATGAATGCTTTAAAGACATGGTTCTACCTTCGTGTGTTGCCCCTTCCCTTGTGTAGTAATGTAACCACTGCAATTTGCAACTGCCAGATATTACTAATCACACTGTAAATAAAATAAATAAATCTGAAAAAATAAAATCATCTAATCCTGGCCGAAAGAGGTTGGCAATCATCGAAAAATAGTGTTCGCTGTTGACACTGATGGCCTGGTCACACCAAACACTTAATTTTTCGGGTTTTATCAGGAAGTCTTGGATCTCAAGTGGATAGATATCGTTCCATTTTCGACAATTTATTTGTTCACGTAACCATTCATGTAGAAATAACTCACGATACCAAGTTCACCAAATTGTGGTGTGCTAAAGGCTGACATCTTGTGAATGACGCTAAGACAAGGAATTTATCTGCACGCTCTTACGGACAGCAGCAATTATTTCGGCAGATATTGCAGTTCACGATATGCACGTATTGGTTGAATATTTATTGAATCAGTGAACTCTGAGTTGCACTATCCATTACACTGTGAGTTGTTACCTCGGGTAGTATGATTATGACGACCGTAGAATGGGTGAAGTACGCGGATCCTTGCCCGAACAGGGCGTCTTTTTAGATAATTTTTTTTATTAAATTTTGCAAATGGTTTTGAAACTTTCTTCTGCCCATGATGATTTGACACAACATTATGAATAAACGACAGCCAATTCGGTAGATATAGTTTCAACAATATGACCGCTGTTAAATGTCAAAACTCAGCTGTCCCTATTCGAAGACCTAAAATGCATGTAACACTATACCAAGAGTTTTGTATACGATTAATATAGCTTGGTGACAAGTTAATATTCTAGGGTTGCTTAAACTATTGTGGTTGATCCTGATGTCAATTTTACAACAACGGGATTGTTCTTCGAAAAAGGCTTCTTCCTTTATTTTTATTGCTCTAAACACAGCATCAATATGCTTACGATTATAACTATTCTTATTTTGCAGTCTTAGATATTTTGTAGAAAAAAAAATCTATCATGCAATTTCCGGAATAAAATTGTGGTATATTCAGAAACACATAATGTTATTTGTATTTGTCTAGTTTACAGCGGAGTGCATCATATCTGAAGGAAGCAAGTAGCGCTTCTCTCATAAAATTCTACTTTTAGCTTTCTTTAAAGGGCCACTCAGACTTTTATACTTTGTATTTATACATGTCAAAAATTCAAATAATACGTAAAAGTGCGATATTGTGAATGCAAAATGTCATAACGAATGGTAAATAATACGATAAAAATAACACTTGACCATTTTTTGAAAATTTTCTAAACGATAATACTTTTCATCTGATCAGAGTTGCATTATTACAAAATCCAAACTAACAAGTCGCCCGTTTCGACGCCGATGCCGTGCCGTCGTTTATGGTATATGTCTTTGTCTTAAACCCGATATAAATATTGAATATGCTTATCATATTGAATAATTTTTCGTGTAAGGCATGACTGAAAGTTAACAAAACTGTCGTATTTTCATTTTCTTTATTTTATTTATATCAAGTACTTTAACCGCCGTCTACTTTCAAAGGCCGGCACGACCACAGCTTGCTTGAAACTGCTCTGCCGCCGGAAGTAAACAATTAATGTAGGCATGTTAATTCTATACAGCTGTTTGCTTTCTACTTGTGTTTTTAATCTAATATGAGGTGTGATGGTGTGAAAACAAAATGTAACTTTACGTTAGATTTTTTGACAGTCGAAACAAATGTCTTTAGATTTTTTTCTCGTAAAGTGTGATGAAAGTCTTTATACATGTATAATAGTCTGAGTGGCCCTTAAGATGCAAATCTGGCTCTTAAAAATATAATTTTTACAACAAATGCACTGTGTAACTATCGCTACAGCAATGATTATAATTTAATCAAATAACGCGCATATTTTCCAAAATTCATTTAAATATTTGTACATTACTGACCTTGTTGCTTAACATTTTTTGTTTTAATTTATTTACTTGTTATATTAAACAATTAAATTTATTGATATATGCTTTATTTTTTTTTATTGCGTTAACCTTTAACATAAAACATTACGATAATCTGTTTTATTAATGACTGGTAGTAAAAATAAATAATCAATCTCTTATGTGTATTCATTTTTAAAAATTAGTTTTGTAGTCTAATGGTAGAAACTAAATAATAAATCTAACAACTACGTACTTACAGATATATTATTTTCATTACTTTTTTCCATTCTTTTTAAAAAATATTTGGATGAATTCAAGGAATCTTGGCAGCAATTTACTGACAATAATAAATGATGAAGATTTTCCCAGAATGGCAAATTTGGTGGTGCTGTAAGTATAGATAAAAAAGCAATTATAATTATACGATTGAAAATTATTTTCCATTTGAAATTGAAATTAGAATTAAAAATTATTTTCATTATTAAAGCTTAACAAAAAAAAGCTTAAATGTTGTGCAAACGAAATGGGCTGAGAGCTGGAGAAATAATAAATTTATATTTACTTATTTTTCTTTAATGATTTAAAAGCAATTAAATACGCGTACTTAAGCTTTATATATATTAAGTTTAATGATTTGGGAATTATAAGCAAAACTTTATAAAAGTATGCTGTACATTTTTAAACTTAATGTGCCAGCGCCCCCATTAAATATGCTCTAATTTTCCAAGCTTTATATATTTACAACCTGTTCCTGTGATAATGAAATTCAACTTTATTTCGAAAAATTAAATTGAAAATAACTATAAATTATAAAACATTCGCTATAGTTTTTTTTATTGATTGTTTTAATTCATTTTTTAAATCTTTTTTACTCTCCCTATAATTGCAATAGCACATAATATTTTATTACTTTCAAATAATCTTTACTTTTTAATATTTTTTTCCTTTTCATTATTTTTTTTCCTTTGCAGTCTGTTAAAGCGTAATCAAATCATGAAAATCTCGTCTGGCGCCTTTGCAAATTTAACTGCCTTAAAAATTCTGTAAGTATACTTTAGTTTTAAAAATTCCTTACATCCCTAAGTTATGCTACACATTTATCTTTATTACATTTATGCTTAAATGGCGCAAAAAAGTGTGAAATACATGTGGGTTGTATGAAAATCAGAAAAACGTTAAAAAGCATATCAAGTTTTATAGAAAAGTATTAAAATTTATTCACAAGCTGACATATGAATTGCATTTTACATTTTAGTATAAAAGGCAGTGTTTAGTGCAATTTCAATTGATATTGTTAAAAAATTTTTAGGGATTGTAATAAACATTTCAAGCAGTTTAAATATTTTTAAGTATGTTTTAAAGGACATAATGGTACTTAGTGCAGCCAAAAATTTTTTTATTTAAAAGTATGGATTAGATATAAAATTTTATTATTAAAATTTTTTATTAAAAAATCAATATTTGTTTTATCGGGCCCATATTCGTTTGAGTATGGTTTAAAAACGATATATAAGATCGATAAGCTTAGGCTGACTTCCAAAATATAAATTGGTTTCTCTTCGAACAAAGTGTTGCATTCCATAACGTTGTAGGTCAAAGCATTGGAATTGCATCCTCTTTCAAAACATCGCACCGCACATAGGGACCAAAGGCGATGATTTCGTGAATTAATTAAAAAAAAATTGCAAGTAGCGTAAGAACTGAAAGTACTTGCATAAAGTGAACTAAATGCTACATCACTATGCAAAAAATAAATATCATATAGGCAGTAATAACGCGTTAAAGTTGAAAATTGTGAGAGAAAACTGGTAAAATAAGCAAAAGAAGCCCAAAAACTTTGCGTAATGAAATCTTATTTAATACAAGTGATTTTGAAAAAGTAATAAATCTAATCATGTAACCATCAAGTTAAGGTATTTTTTTATTATTTTTTCATGACTAAACTTGTAACATTAATTATTTGTGGAAGTGCTTTTGTTTTCCATGTTTATATTGGAAGTGCAATTAAATAAATGAATTTTCTCAGTTAAGGTAAACATAAAGTTGTAAATTGGGCTCAATTAGGCAAAGATTTTAACTGTGTGTGTGTGTGTTTTAAATATTGAATGAATCTGCGTTAGTTTAGAAAAATTTTTGCTGCGCAACGGTGCGCTTCAGAAGTTCTGCGCGAATTAGTAATAGAATCAAGCGTTGAGTTTAGCATTAACACTTTTATGGTTGTTTTTGTTGTCATTATCTTATTTAGTTTTATTAGAGATTTGCAAATGCCGTGATTTTCTATGCGTGAGTCATGCATTAGTCACAGGTGAGTCACGCGTGGGCAAATGTCGTGATTTTATAGTGTCACGCGTGATCGTAATCAAATGTATAATTAGTCACGCGTGAGTGCGTGACCGTGACTTAAAAAAATTACTCGAGCGTGATGGTGGGTGAGTTTTTTTAAGAATCACGCACGAATTCTCACGCTCTCACGAGATAACACTCCTGCGAGGGTATATAACTATATTGAAAATTTTAAATTTTCTTATAATAAATACTACAATCTATGTCTGAGCTGCCCAAAGTAGCACCAGTGAGCCGAACATCAATCGGCTTCCTATACAAATGAATGCACATATGCGAATACATTACTCTCGTGTTTCTCTCGGTGGCCAGCTCTGATCTATGTACATAAATATGTACATATATACATACATATAGGCAAACATAATGCATACATACATACGTATGTATGTACATATGTATGTATATGTAAGAACCTATTTTCAACCAACAAACATAAAAAATTAATTATATATTTTTCGTAAGCGTGCGTGATCGTGATAAGTTGTACACCCCTCGTGTGTGATTAAGCATATTTTATACGTGAGCGTGCGTGATCGTGAAAGATTTCAAAATCATTCGTGCGTGAAAGTGCGTGAGTAAAATATTTTTCTGCGTGAGCGTGCGTGTCGTGAGTCAAAAACCGATCACGTGCACATCTCTAGTATTTATATATAATAATGATTAAAAACCTAACGTAGGTTTCATTAGCTAACTTTTTAAGGCTTGTTTAACAATATATTTTTGTATAATTCGTATTTGAAGTCAATCAATGGCGAGCAAAATTTTCAAGAGCGTGCGTGAATAAAAAATCATGAATTTTTGCTTGTTTTGTTGGTAAAGCACCATTTATATGCGTTACGTTGCTGCTTTTATTGGTTTTTATATAAAAAACAATCACTGACATTGTATGGAGGGTATTCGACTCCCCCTCTTATACCGCCTAGATTTTTTTTGCCACATAGTTTTTTTTAAAGCTTATATTATTATTATAAAATTAAGTGATCATTACTATAAAAGTTGTGGAGATATGAATTAATTCGCGAAAAAAGAGGTTTGTCCCACTGTACGTCGCCGACAGTAATCGAATTCAAAGTTGATGTTCACGGTTACAATGCTTAGAAACTTTGTATTTATACACGATATAAATAACGCATACGAAAGGTATAATAATTTGATATTGATACCTTTTTAAAGTCAGTTTAAACACAACTGGCACGAATGACGAATTTCTTCCACAGCGACGAAGGAAGCACAGCAAGGACAAAAAATAACAGCTCTTGTAACTGATAAAGTTGTTTACTGTTTGTGCAAAGAGAGAGAGAGAAAATTGTTTGTTCGTTGTGCGTCGGCATAAGCATATAAATAAATGAAGCAGAGTTTGTTACGCAGGACGAATTATTGTGTTATTTTTCATATGCGTAACGAAAGCTTCTAACGTTCATCCCAGTGGTGTTTCCAGTACTACCTTGGAAATGTATCGTGCTGCCATTTTTGGTTGGTTTACGCGGCTGCCCACTTCACGCTGGCATTCAAAATGATTCCTTTTTGAAAGAGCTTATAATAATAATAAGTTTGATGACCTAATATTTTCTTCTACTACATTGAAGTTTTAAGTATGATTCGTATGATTCGTATGATTCGTGCGGCCTTAGTACCGTATTACCATTTCAATATAAAATTATTGCTTCTATGTGTCGCTTTAAAAGGACTATAGCCCTGAATAGTAAAAATACATATGTATGCATTTATATACTTTAGTTAAGAAAGTTTTAGTCTATGCTACAAAGGATATCCAACTTATTAAACAATAGGTTGTACATTTTTATATCATATTTCTAAGAAATATTAGACAAAAACCCTTTAGCGAATACCACCAAAAAATTTCGATCATAAGTTGGAAAGTTGATAGTGAAAAAATCTCAATAAAATTTTTTTTAAATATCTAAAATAAAGTTTTAACTAACTTTCCTGTAAGTGTTTTAGCAAACAAAAAAAGCTTAAAATATATAATAAATAAATGCCACAGCACAAAGTAAGAAAAAATTTCAAGCTTTCACCACTCTCCACAAATACTTACAAATAATAAAATATAAACCTCAGACTAAGCAAAAAAAAAAAAAAAAAAAAGTATCTAAATTTATTTACATTTGCTATATACTCTCGTATATCAGTGCATGCAAAAGCAAGCAAAAAAGATAAACCATTAAAGTCAGCCAACGGTTGTAAACACAGCAACTAAGAAAGTAAAAATGTGCAAAATAAATTTATGACTTTAAATTTATAAACTTCTTGAATATATGAGTTACATCTACATATATTTTGAATAAATATTTTCCCTTACTTTGTGTATTTTTATGTTATTTTTTTTCATTATTTTAACATAAAACCTACATTGTTTGTAATGTTGTTAACATTTTCAGACATATGAGGATTTATTAAAAGTTTTAAGGGGATGTGGCAACTACATATCACGTTGTTTGTGAACAGATGGTGCTCTTCGGATAATTTGTTTAAAGTAAAGTAGTTTTATGGGTTTTAATGAATATATTGCTAAAAGGTAAATAAAAGTTGTTCAACTAAATTAATAGCAGAGTTGGGAGGTAGGTAGAGGATTTGCTGTAATAAGAAACATTTTTTGTAGTGGGAGTAGATTCATACATACATACATATATTTATGATTATAGTTGTGAAAAAGGTCTAAGTCATATATTTTTAAGCCATACGAGAGCGGAGCAATAAGTCCGTGACTTGTTGAGTGAAACATACTTTTTTTTTGCAAAACAAAAATTTATTTTTCAACATTATCTCCTTTTAACTCAATACACTTACCCCTAGTTTTTAACTTAAGAATTAAGTACGTAATTAGATAATTTTTATTTAAAAGTAATTGGTAATTAAATACGATTTCATTTTCTCAGTGGTTAATTAAAGTTCTTATTAAATTACGTTGAAAGTACGGTAGCACTGCAAAATTTCTCAGTATTATGGAAGGCTTTGCAAACAACAGCTGTTTAACATAAATAAGAAATTTAGGTTATCAAAATGCAGAAAATTAAAATTGGATAAAAACACATTTTATGAAACCAAAAGAACATTAAGAATGCATTTTTCTATTTATTTATACCATGATATAAAACTACGAATTGTATATGTTATATATTTATGAAAATTAAGGGAAATTCTTTCTAGTATGACCACATGATGTTTTCAATACGACCACATGATGTTCATGTGTATGTTTTCAATAAACATATACACGCATAAAAACATATGGTGCGCTCATAAAACTTAAATAATACTTAATTACACAAGTTTGGGCATTTAATTATTATTTAATTATGCACTCAAAAACACAATTTCGTATTTAATTAGAACTTAAAAATAATTACAATTTGATTATCAACTGAAAAAATGGGCATTAGTCCAACGTTTCCCTAGTTTTTTTTATCCCTTCCAAAAAATAGCATTTTTGATCTCAGATTGTTTCTCGTTGCGAATTTAAGAAATAAAGTTTGATTTCGGCTTCGGTTCAGTGGAATCTTGGCTTGGTTATACCAAACATCGGACTCAGTTTCGAATTTGGCATCGGTCAAAAAGAGTGGCTTTCATTTAGAGCTGGGTCCAACTCGCTCAGTCATACATTTTAGAACCAAACCTCTGATCAAACCCATATAATGTAAATTTTTTTTATCATGGGCTTATCTCTAAAATGAATGACTGAAAGAGTTGGAACCAGCTCTACTTCCATTGAAGATTACTAGTTACATAAACTTCGGTGTTCCTGCGTATGAGTGTTGCTTACAAAAAAAAAATATTACTCATTCGCAAATTATTATAAATCTTTTAATTCGCATCTATATAAATATATTACAAGTAGACTTTAAAAAAGTATATCTAATAAAAAAAACACATCTAAGCATTATTCATATTTTTTTTTATAATTTACTACAATTGACAATAAAAAAAGTGCGCAATGTGTAACATATCTCTTTGAAACATGTACTTCATCCATATATTTCTTTGCTACATATTCAATTCAATAACACAACTCCTGTAAAACAATAAAAATGAAAAATAGTAAGAAATATTAACAACAATTGCCAACAGCTGACGACACATATACAACTTATTGCATTCCTTAGCAGTAAGCACAAAAGTAGCAACAAATAATACAACAAATATAATATTTAACAGAGAATAGAGGTGGCGTAAACAGCAACAGGAAGCCAGAGTAGCAAAGGGAATGAAAATTGTATTTAACAAACTTACAAAAACTAAAGAGATGCTACGTGAGAGTGTTTTCCCAAAAAAATAACTAAAATATATTCTAGTTTTTTGCAAATATAAAATTTATTCTAAGATTCATTTCAAAATATTTATAAACATAATAAATAGGAAAGTTTTCTTTAATCATTGTAAGTAAACCATTGTTTTGTAAACCAATACAATTTTCCTACACAATTCAAAACTTATTTTGATCCATTTTAAAAATTTAAAATTTTTAGTTGTCTCTCACATTGAATTATTAAAATAAATATTTTAATTTTTTTATTCAATTTCAGAGAACTGGATGATAATTTGATTAGTTCTTTGCCAGAAGGTCTTAACAAATTGCCTCATTTACAAGAGTTGTAAGTATATATTTTTATTTAAAACAATTTCAAAAAAATAATACCAACATTTATTTCAACTATTTTATTTTGTGAAAACTCAATAAAAAATATTGTCTTCCCTCACAGAATTTAATTTAAAATAATTTTTGTTTATATAAACTACTTTGGACTACATGTCCTTGTTAAACACACACTCATAGACACACACGCGCACACAGCCACAACATTTAACATTTTGTAACAGATATTGCAACAGCAGCAACAACACCAACAACAATAAATAATAAAATATCAAAAAGTTAGCAGCATGTTGTCACCACAAAATCAAGCATGAGGAGAATGAACTTCGCTTCCTATGACTCTCTCTCCCTCTCTCTCTCTATCTCATACACACAGCAAACGATATCTTTTGGCGTTTTACTCAAATTCCGCCAAGGGATTTGTCTGCAATTGTCAGTTAGTATGTGTATGTGTCTATGTGTGCGTGAATCATAACACAGAATCATCCGCATGTTTGCGTGTTTACAAGTTAACGAAGTTTTGTCGTATGTTGTCTAAACAGGTCAAACATTATTATTATGGGTGTTTGTATTTATCACTATCATACTGCAAGCCACTAACAACAATTTAAAAGATAAATACTTGAGCAATATTATTTAGTTTAGAAACTTTAACTCAAATTTAAGTGTTTAAGGATATAATGTGACACAAATAGTTAAAGGAAATAACAATAATGTTGCAACTATATATAAAAGCAAAGAAAAAAATTATATTATTAAATTTTTATTTGATAAGGAGAAAGGCAAGTTTTCTATTAAAGAAATAAAAGAATAGAAGGGAGTTAAAAATATAAGAATATAACGATATAAGGATATAAGAATATAAGGATAAAGGAATATAAGGATATACGAATATAAGGATATAAGGATATAAAGATATAAGGATATAAGGATATAAGGATAAAACGATATAAGAATTTAAGGATATAAGGATATAAGAATTTAAGGATATAAGGGTATAAGGACATAAGGATATAAGGATGTAAGGATATAAGGATATAAGGATATAAGGATATAAGGATATAAGGATATAAGGATATAAGGATGTAAGGATATAAGGATATAAGAATATAAGGACATAAGGATATAAGATGTAAGGATATAAGGATATAAGGATATAAGGATAAAAGAATATAAGGACATAAGGATATAAAGATATAAGGATATAATTCATTTAGTATACTGTGAACATATTTATAGCTATACCAAAAATTTTTAAATAAGTTATATAGGAGGGTTGCCTTGTTATTGCGTCAATTGAAATAAAAATTGGCAGGCCATTTTTTTCTATTATTGTGGATACATTTACAAAATTCTGTCACTTCGCTGTATATAATTTTAGTTGAGAATTAAAATGGTCCTCATATTTTATATTTATATTTTGCAATAAGTGTTATAATACATTTTGCCTATTTATTTCAGTATTGTCACTTCATAAAATTAATGTTGTTATCTGAATAGAGATTTGTGTTCAGCCCATAAATATGCCTCAACAGTTTTGTTTAACAAGTTGCTTATATTGTTAATGCAGTTAAATAAAAATTTTATTTTTTATTTAACTTGTCAACAAAATGTTTGTTTCATATAAAAATTATTGCAAATTTAACAAATTGTTTGCCCAACTGACTTCTCTTTTTTATGTATATATTTATTGTTTGGTTTTTTTGTTCAACAAACTTGTTTTCCAAATCTTTATCTGTGTTTTCAATTTCCTTCTAATGATGCTTTAATAAGTATCTTTTTATATGCTTTTACGCACTAAATCCCTCCAGCGTTAATTTCAACTTTAACTTTGGAAAATATTTTAAGCTAAATACAGAAAAGAGCAAAAACCAAAAAGAAAACTCTCACCCTAGTTCGTGTTTGGTGATGCAGTTGAATGCTAAATAAATTTTGCTCGTTTATTTTTATTTTATTATACGAACGAAATGAATGCGAAAGTATTATAAACATCACTTAACATGTTCATAATTATCCTGTTTACATTCGTAAAAATGTGCTTCATTTTGTGAATTTCCTGTGTGTTGGAAATGAAAAACAAACTTATAAAATGAATGGCTACAACAAAATTAAATAAAAGGACACATTCATATGCATGTATGTATGTATTCTGCATACGAAATAGCACATGCACGTACATACAAATATGCATAATAATGTTTCCACATTTCTTTCAATTTGTGTTTGAATATAGTTTGAGCAAACATGGTACAGTGGTCCACTTTATTTAAATAAAATATAACAATAATTAAAAATTTCTCTTTTGAAGATTTCCTTAAAAGAAAGTGACTGCTCTCTAAAGATTAGAAATACGTAGGAAAGAGTGCGCAGAAAGCACTTAATATCTACGACAAGTTTAAATGTTACAAATTAATTTAGCTAAAATTGTTTTAAAATATCGTTTGATAAGAAATATTTTAGTTAACCTCCTTTCCTCCTATTCATTGTAAGTTACAAAAAAAATATACACAATGCATGTGCTATAAAATGATATCCTTTAATCTGAAAAGAATTTGATATACATATATTTTTATTTGTTAAGGCAAGCTTGTGTGTAATATTTTGATAAAGCTGGATGTTTCTTATAAAATTTTTGTTCAGACAATTTTTTTTAATGTTGTTATGTAAATGTTTTCGATAAAAACTTCTCTTAACAACAACAATGACCCTGATATGCTTATTATCTAAGCATCATAAACATTGAAAGAATAACAGCAACTATAATGTTATATCCTTGGCTTAAAAAGCATTATACAACCACACAAACACATAATCCAATGCAGAATCCAAGAATAACAACAAAAGTGAAAATAAAATTCACGAAACGTCGTAAAAATATGAAGTAAAAATAATTGCATTTTTATTAACATAAATCTTCATAGGCCTTACTAGCTAAATAAAAATAATTTATATGAAGTAACAACAATAATGCTTGTCCAATGATGCTTTATTGTCAAAGTACACAAACACAAAAAAAATGGATTAGGCTTGTGTAAAGTAAAGCGAAGTTAACATTGTGGTATTCCAGCAATGAATAACTTAACATCATGTGTTCAAAATTTTTAATATCAAGCCAACAAAATATGACGTGATTGAAAAATTGTATTGCTAGACTTTTTAATAAAGTAAGACTTTATGAATGTTGCCAACATTCTGCTGGAAGCTTTATGTTAAGTGAAAAAACAGCGATGCATTAGTTAAAATTAACATCAGAGCGCCCTCCTTCGTTGTGTAACAGAATCATCGGCGAAGTAAAATAACCAATAAATGGTTACTAAACACAGCTTCAAAATTTAATACGCCTCATTTGACACCTGAATGCGCTGCAACACTGCATTATCAAAAGGCGTGCAAAAAAGCAGAGTTGTAAAAGAATGAAGCTTTCCTCCATTTCTTCCTCCACCACCTGTCTTCGCTATCACTATCCCTTCCCTATCACCCTCTCTCACTATCTTCTCTTCAACTAACAGGTAAGACAAACGTATCATTGTATTGGACCCAAGTGAGCTGGACTCTAAATTTCACCCTTCCTTACCAGCAGCCTGCTAACCTAACCTAATCTAACCTAGGAACAGCAAATTTAACATCGTGGTATTCCATCAATGATTAATTTAACATTGTGTGTTAAATAGATCCTACTAACACTGTTGTGGAGTAAATAAAACGTTCTGGCTTGATAAAAAATTTCCACATACGGCCTTTTATTAATTGGAAATATTCGAACCTATTAAAATAATAATTTTAAAAGGTTAAAATATAGCAATACAGTTACTCTCTATAATTTTTCTCTAGCTCTAGCACAATTTGTCCAAAACAAATGGCTGTATGCAACTTAAGGGTAACTGTTTATTTATGAGGCCACTTTATAATTGAAATCAGTCTCTTTGTAGTGTATAAAAAGGACATATAGTCAGAATTCACTTCCAGTAGAATGTGTTGAAAAATTTGGCAGCTGTTCCTTTCTTAAATTAGTGGGCACTTAGTATGAGGTAGCAGAAAGTATATTAAATGTTTTATAATTCAAGATTAACGTAGATCACACAGTCAGTTCCTGTGGACTTGAAGCAATGTCGCTTACACCAGCAACAGTGATTTTAACTTTTATTTGCTTTCTCACAGAAATACACAAATACTTTCCTTCAAAAGAGAACTACTGGTTTGAAAAAAGGCTCAAAAGGGGGTTTTATTAGTCATAAAAGCATAGAATAGCCCCAAGCCTTCTCATTCTGTCAAATACTACAATTTAAATCTTTTTTTTTTGTTCCCCTCAATCATTTGCCCCACTGTGTATGTTGATAATATATTTTCAGTTTCTTTCATGAACTCCGAACTCAATGACTGCCTGCCGTTACTTATGTATATTTTACTTGAACAATCTCACACACCACTACATGCTCCAATACAATGCAATTCATATTCAATTTGCAGCTGTGTCAGTGCACAGCTATTATTCTCTTTCCATGCTGTGACTGCATACAAAATAAATTTTTGTGTCTCTGTGTTGTGTGTTGTGTGTGTATTATTGCTCCGTTAGAGATAAAATACAAATTTTGACTACTTGGGACAAAAAAAAGCAACACAAACAACATGTGCTTTATGTTGGTTTTTTTCTTTTCGGTATAAATCCAAAGATAAGTTTTTATTTATTTATTTTTTTTTCAATTTTCTATACTTTCTACTCAAAAGACTTAATAGAGTTGAAAGTGGTCCACTGAGCATACAAATGCTTAGAAATAAATGATGCGATTTTGACAATTTCGGTTCATTAAATACAAATAATTTGAAAACATTTTTGCTTTATTTAAATAAAAGAAAAGAAGCTTAAACTAAAATGTTGATTATTTTGAAAATGCTTGCTATTGTTTGCTGAAGTTAAACGCTAAAGATTTTTAAATACTTTTAGGTAAAATTTGTAAACCATTTTTTCTTTAAAGACAATTTATGTAATTTAAAATATTAAACTGGAGTTTCAAAAAGACATAAAATCTATCGCCCATATTCATAAAATTTAAAATAATTTGGAAATGTATTTTATTTAAAATTGTTCATACAACATTTTTTTTTAAATGGATTTCAAATATATTTTATACATTTTTCCATGCGTATATTTATTTATTGTATCTTCAAAAAATGAACTAACAATAAGTTTTCAAATCTTAAATCTAGATATAATAATTAGGCCCAACCAGTGTCAGGCATAAACTTAGTGATAGTAATCAATAATACATAAATATCGTATTAAGCACAAAAATATTTTCAACCTGTTTCATCTGGAGTGTTGAGTATTAGAGCCATAGTGTCCCTCTTTTTTAAGCGGATGTGTCCAGTAAAATTCAAGATGTTACGAGCAAGTGGATTAGGATGAGACTCGAGTTTTGTTAAATATTTGCCTGCGTATTTTTTAATTTCTTCAGTCACTAGTGGCATATCTAAATCACGATGTAAATTTGAATTTTTGATGTACCATGGAGCCGATGTTATTAGTCTTAAAATCTTGTTTTGCCTTCGTTGGATTCTATCTATATTGGAAGCTGAAGCAGTGCCCCATAGCTGTATTCCGTAGCACCATATGGGTTTCAAAAGCGACTTGTATATTAAAAGTTTACAATCTAGACTGAGTGTTGAATTTCTACCAATCAGCCAATGTATCTGAGTTAATTTAAGTTTCATTTGTGTTAGCTTTGAGTCAATATGGTGTTTCCATGTAAGCCGTCGATCAAGGTGTATACCAAGGTATTTTACATGTGAATGTTGAGGAACAACTTGATTGTTGATTCGAATTGGGGAACAAGTATCTCTTCGCAGGGTAAATGTTAGCTGAACACACTTTTGTTCGTTAACTTTAATTCTCCATAAGTTTAACCATAGTTCCAGATGTGTAATATGTTCTTGTAGGTATCGGGAAGCCTCGTGAGGGTTTTCGTGCATACTAAGGCAGGCTGTATCATCGGCAAATGTAGATGTATGGATATTGCTGCTCAAAGGCATATCACAAGTATAAATCAAATACAACACTGGCCCCAATATGCTCCCCTGTGGCACACCGGATGATATAGATTCGGGCACACTCATGAAGTCTCCTTCAACAACCGTGAACTTCCGGGTAGTAATATAACTTTCCAATAGCTTCAGAAAATTTATTGGTAGATATGATTTCAATTTTAAAATAAGGCCTTCATGCCATACTTTATCAAATGCCTGAGAAACATCAATGAAGAGGGCAGAACAATATTTCTTTTCTTCAAAAGTTGTTCGTATAAATTGAACCAATCTATGAGTTTGTTCAATGGTGCTATGCTGACTTCTAAAACCAAATTGATGGTCCGGTATGCACTCATTATCAGTTAGAATTGGGGACAATTTTATCATGAGTAACTTTTCAAAGAGCTTTGACATTGTTGACAGTAAACTTATTGGCCTATATGACTCAGCCTTGGTAAGATCTTTGCCCGGCTTTGGAATCATTTTAACCTTGGCAAGCTTCCAGCTGTTTGGATAATACTCCAGACGTAAAATGGCATTAAAAATGAATAACAGGATTCTAATTGCAATACGAGGCAACTTCATCAGCATCTGGTTACTAATTTCATCAATACCCGGAGCTTTTTTCGGGTTGAGTTCAGCAATTAGTTTTTGTACATCACGCGTCTTAAATTTTATGGGTCGAGGGGGTAGCGCAACTACACTCGGCAAATCAACAGCACCAGAACATGAGTTTGGGGTAAATACGGATTTTAAATGCTCAGCAAATAATTTACCTTTTTCAGAGTCGCTTCTTGCCCAATCTCCGGTAGATGTGCGCAGAGGTGGTTTAAACTCGACGGGTGTTTTAAGCTTTCTAGCAGCGCGCCACAAAGAGTAATTAGATGCTGGTGTGACATCAAGACCTTCCAGATAATTTTTAAGAGATGCAGTTTTTTCAAATGCAAGCAACTCTTGGAGTCGTTTAGTGCACTCTTTAAACCTAGTTTTATGTTGAGGTGATCTGTGCTGTTGCCATTCCCTTCTAGCTCTTCTTTTTTCACACACGAGACGTTCAATATCAGTAGAATAAATTCTATTATACCCAGTCTGCGGATTGGAGGTAGTGGCATGTTCAGCAGCCTGCTTAATATTTTCATTAAGGTTGGTAATGTTAGATTCAATATCATCGGGTGTTCTTAGCGTAATATTTTCTGTGCAATGACTACTAAGATATTTTTTGAATCCCAGCCAATTAACACGATTTATCATCTTCACATAAGGATGAGGTAAGTCACTTCTTAAAGGGCTACAAATTGAAACGATCGTGGGAGAGTGGTCGGACGAGAGATCTAGAGAAGCTTCAACTTGAATTAAATCCCTAGAGATATTTTTCATGACGCCAAAATCTATAACATCCGGAATTTTTTGTATGTCTGTAGGCCAGTAAGTGGGCTCCCCACTCGAAATGACGTCCAAGCCCATTTTTGAAATTGTGTTGAACAATGCTCGACCTCTGGGTGAGATAAGACGCGAACCCCAGAACGTATGTTTGGCATTATAGTCTCCAGCTGCTACGAAACAAGGGCCAAGAGATTTGAAGAAATCCTCGTATTGATCTTCAGTAATTGCGAATCTGGGAGGGGAGTAAATTGATGATATTACAAAATTAGTGCAAAAATTTTCAATACAAATATTCGTTGCTTGTAAATGTTCTTCAGAAATGTTGTCAATAATATAATGCTTGAGTCTTGACCTTATTAGAATTGCTGATCCACCGCATGCTCTTCCTCTTGGGTCCTTTGAATCATATAAGGTGTAGCCAGAAATTTTAAAAAGACTTCTCGAAGTCAAATGAGTCTCTGAGACCAACATTATATCAATATTTTTTTCCGTGAGGAAGTGCTCAAGTTCATTTTTATGTTGGCGAATGCCGTTTGCGTTCCAGAAACATATTTTTAACGTGTTCATGGGTTGTTAACTAATGCTTGAAGCAGTGTATTCTGCATTCGCAGCATTTCTTGCATCATGCTAGTCATATTTGTAGTAAAGTTGTTTATAGTTTGAACCAGATTATCAATAGTGGCTTCAAGGCGACTGAAATTAAAGCTTGTGTTAGCATTTGTTGAATTACTTGGTGGGCACACTTTCTGCGTTGGAAAAGAATTTGTCTTAACAGCATCGGCATATGATACACGTGAAGTACTTGGTTGGCTCATTGGAGGAAAATTGGCGGAGAAAGCATTTGCTGATTGAACTGGAGCTAATTTAGGTTTTTGCCCCATGGTCTTTTTAACGAAAGAATATACAGGACATCCTCTGTAGTTAGCAGTGTGATTACCTCCACAATTACTACATTTTTTTTCAGCTTGATCTTTTGCCTTCGTACAGCTAGCAGAACCGTGCAATTCACCGCAGATAACACAAACTGTAGGTAATTTGCAGTAAGTTTTAGTATGGCCATATTCTTGGCAATTGTGGCACTGTACGGGACCTGAACGCTTACGTGGCTCTTCAACTGTGATTTTTCGGTGCAAGAGAAACTTTACGCTATAAATTGGATGGGTTTCATTTTTTTTCAATTGTGTGTCATTCGGCTCCAGTTCGACCCGAAATAGGGGTTGGGGGACCTTTTCTCTGTTAATTATATTAGTAACATTTTTAACCTTAAATCCTTTGTCGATAAGAGCACATTTTACTTCTTCGGGGTCAACATATGAATCTATGCCCTTTAATACTATTTGTAGGCCTTTAGCACTTTTAAGTTGATAGGTGTAAAAATTTGTTTTGTTTTTTTCAAATTCACTAATAATTTTCCGGAAATCTTTTTCATCATATATTTGGATCTTAGTTTCATCAATATTACCTCGTTTAATTGGAATGATGTGAAAAGTATTTTCACCAATGGCCGACAATAGTTTTTTTAAAAGCGTGTTAGAGTTTTTTTCTCTCAGATAGATAGGTGGTGGCTTAAAAGACTTTAGCAATAATGCAGCGGGCTTGTCGTTATTGTCTTGCAATAGTGAAAACCGATTTTGACGATTAGTAGATGATGCGCTGTTATCCCTAGACATCTTTGGAGCAGATGAAATTTTTGAAGAATTTGGGCTTCGCCCACGCTTTACCACAGTTATATACCTATCCATTCCGACTTGGACCTTGGCTTTAGTGCTACTGTTATCTGTAGTGATAACCTTGTTAAGTGATGTATACGAGCCCGAAGGGGATGATATCACTGACTTATATGAAGAAGTACTAGGCAATTGTAATGTTAACGAATCACTAGTTGGCATTGGACAAAGCGAAGTTGATCGCTGACGAAAAAGTGGCTTTGCCGTTAGAAAAAGACTATCATCAGATTTTTTATTTTTATTGTTAACATTAAGAGCTTCAGAACTCACAGTAAAATATGCATTTCTGCCGTTTGAACTCACTTCACAATTTTTTGTTTTTGAGGTACTCATGTAGAGTATTCCTCAAGGGCACTTTGTTTGCGGTTTTTGTTTGTTTTTGTTTTTTTTGTTTCTTGCTATGTAAAAAAAATATCAGCAATATTTGCTTTGCTTATTTATCAAAGTTAATATGTATTACTGTTATTATGTATTACGAATATTTTTTGTATGATTTTTTGTTTGTTTAATATGTATATGAAAAAAAAAAAACTCCGCTAAGACGTCTGTTCACTATGAAGGTTCAGCGAGAACTCTAAATAAATTTTATACATTTTATTTTTTTATGTATTTTAATTACAATTTTTTTTTTAATTTAATAAATTTTCCTTAAATAACATTAATTATTTTTTTTTATTCATTGAAAAGCTTCGACCTATTTCGTTTATTGTATCATTAATTTTACACAATTATTATACTTAAAAATTCATAATGATACATATGAATATATTATCTGTAAACATTTCAAGGATTACTAAAAATAAAACCTTTTAAACAAGTTTAAATATACAACAAAGAAATCTATTTGACACACATTTCTAATTGATATGCTGTCCCTACTATAATTATAAGTTCAAACACAAACACATTAATTTACTTGCACATACATGCACATGATTAACTTTTAAGCATCAACTAAAAACAGATTTTTCTATATCCTTTTAAGTACAATTTGCCACTTGAACACTTTATTTATGTAATATAGTGGACACTGCGAAGACCACAGGAAAGTAAAAATAAACCTGCAATAAAATCACTTTGTGTAGAAACTTTTGAAAAGCAAGAAAAATTTATATTTTGAAAAATAAATGGAAAAAGACGCCAATAAAAACTTAATTGATAAAAGTGAGTGCACTGAATGGCAGAAAGAATAACAACACTTGTTCTTATTTTTCAAACTTTTCGAAAGAAATTCGCTTCAAGTATTTTGCAAAAAAGACACTTTGCAAAAAAGTTTAGAATTAAGTTTTTTTTTGTGGAAATTTTAAGCACTTACTTCTACACACACGTGCTCACACATATTCATACACACAAGTGCTCGCACACTTGAATACACACATACATAAATGCAATCACACATACACATATATAACGTGAACTTTCACGCACACACACTCAAGCACAAAAATAAAATCTTCCAAAAAAAGGTCTCAGCCTTCTCTTTGGGGTCAAGTGAAAGCACAAGGGAATATCTTGATATATATATGAATTTGTCTATATTTCTAAATTTTTAATTTTAGCTGCTTTATATGATGGTCTCTACAAAACTAGTTTGTTGTGTAATGGAATAAAATTTAATGCTCAAAAGTTAATTTCTTTTAATAACCAGCAAGTCTGTGAACTCCCCTTATGCTCATGCTGCCAGTTTGACAGAAAAATTTTACACAAAAGTGTAAAACTTTCTGTGCTCCCTCCAATATGCTGATAATTATCTGCTTTGCTGCTCTTTTTTTATGTGTAAAGCCACAAAGCAATTGTGTACTTAAGTGAGTATTTAATGTGTTGAGTGCGGAGATG
The DNA here is from genome assembly GCA_936439885.1 of Nowickia ferox. Classification (NCBI taxonomy): domain Eukaryota; kingdom Metazoa; phylum Arthropoda; class Insecta; order Diptera; family Tachinidae; genus Nowickia; species Nowickia ferox. The sequence goes on from OW387026.1 coordinate 8,519,644, forward strand.
GGATATAAAGCACAGTTGCAAAACTTTGTTGTTTCCATGATTATTTGCTTGTTAAACTTAAACAAAATTTGTTTGTAGTTGAAACACTTTGGGACAAAGTGGCATAAAATATTTACACATTTAAGCAAATACTTCACAGAAAAAATTGTTCCTGCAATAAACACGTTAAATTAAAAAAAAAACCAAAAATCAATTAAAAATTTTATTGATTCAATTCAACTTTTAATTAAATTAAATTTTTTAACAATAGTGCAATTGACTAAATTAGATTTTTAATTGATTTTTGGTTCTTTTTCTTTAATTAAACGCGTTTATTGCAGCAACATTTTTTGCTGTTAGCTTAATACAAAATTTAAATCTTCAAATCCCATCTCTGGTAGACAGTGCGCGTTTGTGTAGAAATGCTTCAAATTGTAAAAGTGTTTGAAATATAATTTTAAATTTATGAAAGAAATAGTATGAGAATTTTAATTATAAAAACCCAAACAAGCAAACTTTTATCTATAACACACATGAATAATTTTGCGGTTTTCACAAAAAACCACTTATGTACAATTTTGTGGTTTTTAGCTAATAATTATTATATCAAATTATTTTTTAGAGTTCATTTAAAATTCTGAAAGCAATCAAACTACTTATGTATATAATACATATATATCGTTACCTTAATATAGAAAGGCCCTAACTCATTAACTGATTTAGAAGCAAAAAAGTAAATAACCATAGACAATGACATGTGTTCCTTGAATGGGACATGCATCAGTTAAAACCTGCAACTAATTTTCTGCGAAAAATCATCTTCAGCAATGAAGCCCATTTCTAAATATGAGAAGATACCAATCTACAAGAGATCCAAAGAGCATCCAATGCACTCCTAAACAATTACTATTTGCTGTAAATATTGTGCTGGTGGCGTCATCGGTTCATATTTCTTAGAGAGCGACTGCCACTCTCTCACTGTCAACGGTGAGTGTTATAAAGTGATGGTTACCAACTTCTTTTGGGAGAGAAATGGATGCTGTGGATATCAACGAAATATGGTTTTCAACAGATTAAAGTTACATGCCACACCGGTAGTGTCATATTAGACATTTAGGCCGAGAACTTTGAGGGCCTGTTTATATTACGTGGGGGTGATGTAAACCGCGATTTGAACCCCTTAGAAATTTTCTTGTGTGGTTTTCTCAGGCCGCAGTTTTATTACATCGGACAAATTTAACCTGATTTATGCGCAAGAGCTATGAATAGTAGATAATTTTGGGTGTGCGCCTCTCAGCGGAGCCGTGCCGTGACAGATATTTGCATGATTTTTATTCCATATATAACGGCACCTATAGCGTTTTCATTGAAATTATAAATTCTGGTGTCTCGCACACTCGTTGTTATATTTAAATTTAAGAATAGCAGGTGCTCAATTTGCTATAAATTCCCTTCTCTGACTTTAAGGTTGCCATCTGACTTCGCAAAGTAGTTTTGACATCTCTTAAATTTGAATTTGGGCATTTAGATTTTTAGTCTTAAAAAAAAATTATGAGGGTAAATGCTGATAAGTAAAGTTAGCTTGACTTATACTGAATTTTCGCCATAAATTTATTCATAAATTTTTATGACAACTTTTTTGATGTGATTTACTATGCCACGATTTCTGGATGAACAAATTTGTTACATCAATTCATTCTTTTATAGCACTTGCGGCTTAATTCTGTAATCAATTTTCTGCCTTTTAATAAATTCTTTGATTTTAGTATTATATTTCCGCACATTTTAGTGATGTTCTGTTTAACATTCGAAATTTATCTCAAATAATTTTCATTTGTTTTATTATTTTCTTTCTTTTAATTTATTTTGCTTGCTCTGTGATATAATTTTATGTTTGGTTTGTATTCAAAATTATGATATAATGCCCATAAAAACTTGTGTGATAGTTGTGTATTGACTCATCTCCTTAATAACCATACAATCTGGCTGAGCCCAGATGTTCTGCCTGCCTCCCTTACATATCATTTCTACAAGTCTCATTTATATGTTTTGAGACATTGAACTTGTTAATGTGAATAAAACAATTAAATCAAGTTCAAGTTTTTGTTTTTAAATTTATAGCCAAAGATAAGAACAATTCTTTTGGCTTTTAATTTCTTCTGCTTTTTTCTGAAAAAAAAAAGAATTACTAAATAAACTTTGTATGCATTTCCTATAATTTCAAGCTCTGCCACTAGTAATCGCTTGCGTTGGATAAATGACACTGACCTACCGAAGAACCTACAAACTTTGGACTTGCGTGCCAATCCTATAGGCCAAATAGTACCAGGAGCTTTAAGAGGCATGCCCAAATTAAGAAAACTGTAAGTACTGCTAAGGCTGCACAAAAGCTTAAGCTTTAGTTCTAAGTATATATGATTTTTAACAATTAACATTTTTTTCAGCATTTTATCTGATGTAAGATTTTTGAAAAAGTTTCCCGACTTAGAGGGCTGCTATGCTTTGGAAATCTTAAAATTAGACCGAGCTGGCCTAAATGAGGTGCCGGCTAATTTATGCCGTCAAACACCAAGACTGAGAAGCTTGTAAGTATCTTAACAGAATAATATGTAATAAATAAAACAAAAATATTTTTCTAGGGAGCTAAAAACCAATTCCATACAGCACATTCCCACTTTAGCAAATTGCCGAGAGTTAAGACTGTTGTAAGTTGCAGGTCTCTGGCCATTTATTTAAGTTTTATTTATTATATGTACGTGCTAATATTTTGCTTTAGAGACTTATCAAGCAACTTAATAGAAGATTTGAAAGGACGTCCATTCCATGGCCTAAAACAACTGCATGATTTATTATTATCCTACAATCGTATACAAACAATACCTCAAGATGCTTTTCATGGCATTGCCAAATTGCAATTATTGTAAGTTTTGTTTTTGTGTTAATGCTTCACTTGAGATTCTTTAATCATTATTCTTTCTCTTCCCAAGAGACTTAGAAGGTAATCAAATTTCATTTATACATAAAGACGCCTTCCTGCCATTTACATCGCTGGAGGATTTAAATTTGGGCAATAATATTTTTCCTGAATTGCCTTCGAATGGCTTGCAGCGCCTGTTGCATTTGAAAACATTTAACAATCCGAAATTGAAAGATTTTCCCACACCAGAAACATTTCCCCGCATACAGACATTGATTTTATCGTATGCTTATCACTGCTGTCCGTTTATACCACTGGTGGCGATGTCGGCGAGCAAAAAACCACCCCTGGTACAGGAAGCTGTATTATTTCCTTCTGATGCTGAGTTTGATATGAGCTTGTGGAATAACAGCATGATGGACATTTGGCCGCAGTTGCGTAAGTTTTTAATTAAAAGCATGTGCATGTAAAATAATCAAATAAGGAAATATTATAAAGCGATTGTCCAAATTAACTTTTTAAATCAAGTGAGCGATGTGTTGGTTTTTTTTTACTTGAAAAGTCTTTTAGTTTCTTATCAGCATTTTCAGGTTGAATCAACAAGACGGTTTAAATAAGAAATGTAAAAAATATTTGCTAAATTTTTTAAGCATTTTAAATATAATTTTAGCTAAAACTTATTATTTTTTGAAGAAAGGATAAAAGAAAAATAAGTCCTGGCAGTAATTGAATTCATTGAATTTGAGAGTCTTTACATTAATTTCTTTATATTTTGTCAATATACAAAAATTGTATTTTTTATATCAAGGATATATAGAATTTAGGCATGTCCTTGAAAAAACTGAACTTAAATTTCTGCTACAGCTGTTAAATTTTTTGAAATGTTAATCAGTTTATGTATATATTATGTATATGTAAAATTTCCAAGAAAAACTTGATTTTTTATCTAAGAATAAATTTTATTACAATGCCACAACCATTATATCTGAAATTTTACTTTGAATATTAAGGATATATGACAGATGGAGAGGTCCCGGCAGAAACTATTGCGACACTCATAAAATACTATAACTGTAAAGTTTCTTAACAGTTTTCATTATATTCGCCCCGTAATTGCAGTTGAGGACTGGTTTAAAAAAAAAGGACATGTGGGTGGTAGGCTTATCCTTCCATTAAATATTATGAAATTTTGTAGGATACTAGTATAGGATATTCTCTAACCAACTGCTTATTTTAATTGTATTTAAATCACAATTGCATCCTTCATTGAATATTTATAATTAAGGATATATGGGAGGTAGTTTTATCCTTGTACCTATTGAGACAAAATTTATCCACAAACTTAAGTATCTGGTTATGGACTTTTTAACGATATTGAGCTGAAATCTGATTAGAACTACAGCCCAAAATTAAATTTTCTTTTATTGAAGATATACCTGAGTCAGATATGTCCTTACACTGATTACAATGATTGATTGCTAGTGAGCATAGCTTTGCGCAATTAAAAATATTTATTGATTTATCTGCATACTAGTTGTAATTTTAGCAAAAAATTATTTATTAAAATAAAGGATATATGAGAGGTAGGCTAATGCTTACACCGATTGTTATCCAGTTGTCTACTAGTATAACTTATGTGATTTTACATTCAATTACTAATATTTGCTGTATTTGCATTCAAATTGTAGCAGAAATTCAATATTGAATATAAAGGATATATGGCAGGTAGGCCAATACTTCAGCCGATTGTTATCCGGTTGTCTACAAGTTTGATTTATGTGATTCCACATTCAATTACTAATTTTTGCTGTATTTAGATCAAAATTGTAGCAGAAATTCAATATTGAATATAAAGGATATATGGAAGGTAGACTTTCCCTTGGGCTGATTTGATTGAAATTTAATGTACAGTTGTAATGAGTAGTTAGAGAAGTATTTTCAGTGTTGCGCTGTATACTGCTTAGAACTGGAGCTAAAATTGGATTTTTTTTTATAAAGGACATATGGGATGTAGGCATGTTTGTCTTTGCCCTCAAAAAAAGTTTCAGTAGCAACATTGATTGAATATTAACTTTCAAAAAATATCCAGTGGTCACAGCTTCTGCTGAAGCTAGCTTTCTTAAAAGTAAGGATGTACTCACCATGTCCTTGCATTAGTTCATTTGAAATGAAATGTCCTCTTAAGTTTGCTATATTAACTAAGTTTTAGATTTTTTTTTTAGATTTTTGATCTCATTTGTAGTTAAAACTAAATTTTTCAAAATATGAAAACTGGTTGCTTGTCCGCCAAGACGGCAAAAAAAGTACAAAACTGTAACAATATAGATATATGTAAAGAGATTAGTTAAATTTCTTATCATTTTAAGTCCAATTGAGGCTAATATTTAATTGCTAAAATAAAGGATATATGGGAGCCTCTTTTGTCCTTCCACCAATTGAACTGAAATTCACCCTGAAGATTATTTGTTTAATTATATAAATAGTAATGTAATTTTTTTGCATTTCTTTTAAACTTTTAGAAGAAGAAATCAAATTTTTTTTTTATTTAAAAAAATTTAAAATCCTAAATAATATTATGCTAGTCAAGGAAGACAAAAGCCGAAATATTGAGTAAGCCTTTATAGAGAATGAAAAATTTTCTTCAATAATCAAAAACGCAGAAATAAAATATTTACTGAGTTAAAAAAAAATCAAAAAAAGGAGGATCATAAGAAATACCTTAAGCTCTTCCTAAATTAATTTTCTGAATTATTTTCTTATTACAGATAACTTAAGCAAGAAATTCGGTTCGCAAATGCACGACATTTGGGACAATTTCGGGCAGGATTTTACTTACCCTGGCAATATACCCACCTACATGGAAGAATACTTTGATGAAGAGAATACAGCTGCGGGCACGGGTAGCAATTCAGCCCCAGGAGGCATATCACCCACATTTGCTGACACATTTGGTGGTGGTGGTCTATTTGCCACCGTTGGCACCGAACACACACCCGGCAGCATACAATGTTTACCGATGCCAGGCCCATTTCTGCCCTGTGCCGATCTATTCGATTGGTGGACCTTGCGTTGCGGTGTTTGGGTAGTATTTCTATTGGCACTTTTAGGCAACGGCACAGTGGTGTTTGTTTTAATTTTCTCCCGCTCAAAAATGGATGTGCCCCGTTTTTTGGTGTGCAATTTGGGAGCAGCTGATTTCTTTATGGGCATTTATTTGGGAATTTTGGCCATGGTGGATGCCTCTACATTGGGTGAATTCAGAATGTTTGCCATACCCTGGCAAATGTCGGTAATGTGTCAGATTGCTGGTTTTTTGGCAGTTTTATCCTCCGAACTCTCGGTTTATACTTTGGCCGTCATCACTTTGGAAAGAAATTATGCCATAACACATGCCATCCACTTAAATAAGAGATTGTCTTTGAAACAGGCCGCCTATATTATGGTGGTGGGTTGGTGCTTTGCCTTAATCATGGCCATGTTGCCCCTGGTGGGCATTTCGGATTATCGCAAGTTTGCAGTATGCTTGCCATTTGAGACTACAACTGGCATAGCAAGTCTGACTTATGTTGTGGCACTTATGGTGATAAACGGTTGTGCATTTTTAACGCTAATGGGCTGTTATTTGAAAATGTATTGGGCCATACGTGGCTCACAGGCCTGGAATACGAATGACTCGCGCATAGCCAAGCGTATGGCCCTGCTGGTGTTTACCGATTTTTTATGCTGGTCGCCCATAGCTTTCTTCTCTATAACCGCTATATTTGGTTTACATTTGATATCCCTGGAGCAGGCTAAAATCTTTACCGTATTTGTTTTGCCTTTAAACTCCTGCTGCAATCCTTTTTTATATGCCATCATGACTAAACAGTTTAAAAAGGATTGCGTTAATCTGTGCAAACATTTTGAGGAGACCAGAGTTACTAGAGGAGCTGCCGGAGCTATTACACGTAGAGGTGTGGGTGCTGAGAGAATACCCAAGGAACTGCCACCCTTACTGCCCGCTGTGCATCCACCAGGTTGCAGATGCTTGCGCATGTTGCCAAATGAAATGCCCAATTGGCACAAGATAAAGAAAAAGCAAGGTTCTATATGGTCGCGCAGTTGGCAGAGATTATGCAGTTATTGTTCTTGTTGTGTAGCCTGTTGTGAGAGAAACCAGCCCCAGCGTTTGGATGGACGACGAACTCGGGTCTCTAGGAGCAACAAGAATGATAATTATCAATATCAGTTTGCGGAAATAAAACAAAAGAAACAAACCAGGGCCGGTTCAATATCAAGTGAAAATTTTTGCTCATCACGTTCTTCCAGCTGGCGTAATGGCAATCTGACGCCCAACCATCTGCCAGGACATACACATGCTCATACGTGTGCCATACCCATGAAAATGATGGATCCCAATAGAAGAAGGCACTCGGCCTGGTTAATAACGCGTAAGACTTCGCAAGACTCAAATTTGTCCTCATCCAGAAATGATTCATCGGCCTCGGCCACAACAGCCAGTACCTCAACGTTTCGCTTGTCAAGATCCAGTGCTGGAAGTACCACACCTTTGCCTTCCATTATAAGTGAGTAGCGGTATTATTTTTATATGTTGAAAATTTTTGTTGTACAAATTTATTAATATTTTATTCTTATTTAGCCCATAGCAGCAAATTGCCCCATTCACAGTTTGCCTCGACTTTGCCTAAGCCACGCTTGGTACGCCAAGAGGCTGTTCAGGAAGAAGAGGACACCTCACCACCTCGCCTGGGAGTACGCTTTCTACCCACCATACCCTCTGCAGCCGATAGTTCTGTTATAATGGAAGACGGAGATTCTGGCTTAATGTCCAGCATAACTGGATTATATGCTAATTTACAGGCATCCTCCCCACAAACAGAAAAATCTTGTGCAACAAATACCTCAAATACTTGTACACAAAATGTGACTGCTGCCACTACAGCTGCTGCTGCAACACCCACCCATTATCCAACATCTAGCCAAAAATTGCCACAAAAACAATTACCGCCCGAAACTCTGCCTCGACCTCAAGATAAACCACCATGATACGCGAGACAAAAACAAAGGACAATAGTTTTTAAGTTGAAAGCCAATCGAGAAGAAGCTTTTATTTAGTAGAAGCATTTTAGTATAATTATTAAGACAGCCCAAGGCAGGACTTCTAGATAACTATCTAGTAGTCCTTCCCTTCTGTTTTTTTTTAAGTCAATTTTATTGTACAGTTTTATAAGTTATAAATATTTAATTTTAATCTAGAAGTAGCAAAAGAAAAACATAGTATTATAATTATAATTAATTTAATGCCTAGCATTTTATTTATTATTTATAAAAAAAAAACAAAAATAAAACAATAAACTCACACAAAACTTACACACGTACTTAAAACGAAAAGAAAAAAATTATACTTAAAGTATAAATGGAAAAAAATATATACCAAAAAAATTAAAATTGTTTTTGTAAAAAATTATATTATTGTTGGAAACAAAAGCAGAGCATAATTTTCAATAATTAATTTTTAAAACTTAAACAGAAAAATCTTAAAACAAAAAATAAGTATAAAATAAATTTGTAAAAAATAAATATGAATCACATTTTAACTGCTTAATTCGTGGGTGGTATCCGTTTCCTCTTCCTCCAGACAACTGCGATCTTTGGGCATGAGCACACCAAACGAAGGATTCTCTATCAGTCTTACTTGCTGTTTGTTGCTGAGCCTGCGGCGTGCAATTTCGCGGAAAATCATTATGAGAGCCAACACACAAACGGCAAACAATATGATGGCAATAGTGGCCACCGTCCAGCGAGAAATTGGTACACCACTTGTAAATTGAATACACGTAATAAGAGTTATTACAAATTGTTATTATTTTATTTAAAATTTCTCATATCACTTACCTTTTGTATATTTTCTCTTTGGCAACATCGTCCATAATACATTGACCTCTTAAAGCGTCATAAATCCAACCCTCATGACACTGACACAAAGTAGAAGTGGCACATGTGCCATTGCGACAATTCCATTCATTGCAATAGCCCACACATTCCGTTAGACCGGTATTAGGATTGATGCGTGATATAAAACCTGTCTTGCAGCTGCACAAATTGGGTGCCACACATTGGCCATGTTCGCACGACTGTTCGCACAGCGGCTCGCATTCCACCGTACTATTGGCCAGAAAACGATAACCCTCCAAACACTCACAAGTATTCGGCTTGCGGCACTCAGCATTGATGCAAGTTTCCTTGCAAATGGCCTGACAGCTGTGGGGCATAGAAGTGTTTGTCACCTGATAACCGTCATTGCAGGCACACTTGTTGGGTGCCACACATTTGCCATTCTCACACGAAGGCCGGCAACGCGCCACACATAAATTCCAAAACTTAGTGTCCTCAAAACCTTCCCAGCACTCGCAAGTGTTAGGCTCCACACAATTGCTGTTAATGCAATTAGGCAAGCACACCGGGTCACAAATACTATTGGAGCCTTCACGCAGGCGATGCCCCTCATAGCAGCGGCATACACCACCCACAGTACAAACGCTATTGACACACTTTTGCGCACAATGGGGCTCACATTTGCCCGTCAACCATTTCTTCTCATAGCCTGGATCACAGCTACAAATGCCGGGGGCGATACATTTGCCATGACCACAATCGAAATTACAAACTGGCTCGCAGAGAAAGGGATTCTTTGGATTAGGTTTGTAGCCCATAAAGCATCTGCAGGTATCTGGTGCTGTGCAAGTGCCGTGTAGGCAGGGCTTACTGCAAATGGGTATACAGTGATAGAACAATAAAGACTGATAGCCAGCATTACAGGTACATATACCTGGCGCAGTGCAATTGCCATTCTTGCAGCCTTTGGGACAAAATGGCTCACACACCTTCTCTTTATTGTCGGCATACACATAGCCCTCGTTGCACTTGCAGGTATCAGGAGCTGAGCAGAAACCATTAACACACTCCTCCTTGCACAATGGCGAGCAGCGATGTGGATCTGTTTTCTCATAGCCCTCATGACACTCACATTTGCCCGGCTCGCTGCAAAAACCATTCTCACAATCTTTAGCACAAGTAGGCTCACACCAAGCTCTCGAGCCATTGCGATAAGCATGACCGTCAAAGCAGGTACACTGATTTGGTGCCGTACAAAAAGCATTTACACATTTCTCCTTGCACACCGGCAAGCAGGCTTGTGACTTAACATCGCCAAAATTCGTATAACCCTCTTTGCATTTACACACTTCCGGTTCCTGGCAAACGCCATTCAGGCAGCCACTCGAGCACACTGGCTCACATTTGCTTATGGTACCCAGACGTAGAACATAGCCGGGATTACAAGTGCATTCGTTGGGCTTGCTGCACATGCCGTTTTCACACGGCTCCTCACACAGCGGCATGCAACGTTTAAGTTTGTCGTTGAGCACGTAGCCAAAATTACATGTGCACTTGTTGTTGATATCGCAACGGCCGTTTGTGCAATCCACATCCTTGCAAGTGGCTTGGCATTCTGTCCTACTGCCATTGACCAAAGTGAAGCCTTCGTTGCAGGTGCATTTTTCTGGTGCGGTGCACTTGGCATTTACACAGGCCTCCAGACACAGCGGCTCACAGATGGTAGAATTCTTGTAGTTTTGATAGCCATGCTCACAGAGGCATATATTCGGCCGTATGCATTTGCCACGTTTGCAGTCGACGCAGGAGGGCACACATTCGCTGTGAAAGAAAAATACAAAATTAGAAAGTGTTGAAGGTGCGAACTTTAGCCAAATCAAATCCTAAATATACGAAAAGTTTATTTGTCGACAGAGCCGGGGTTTGCATAATAAAATCATATCATTCATTTATAGGGAGTTTTTTTCATAAGCATGAGGGTTTTTAAGCTTGTTTGAATTGTAGCTTAAGATGCAACAAAATGCATGTAAGTGTGTTTTTAAATTCGTGTTTATTTTAAGGCCGCATTAAATAAAAATAAGACAATTTTACCTCTATGACTATCACTTGAATCCTCCAATTATGTATAAAAAAATTGAATTTCACAGTTTGGAAAAAAACCCCAAAAACATACCAACATCTCTCAACAAAAGTAGTTTTGTAAAAAGATATTCAGAGGCAATTAAAAAAAATCAAAATAACATGAACGACATTTTATCTCCCCTTACAAATTAATAATTGTTAGTTGCCCTAAAAGGTTAAAAAACGGTTAGCACTACCCATTATTTTGAGGTCGTTGAAATAAGATTCCTATAATTATACTGCATATAAAAAAAAAATAAGTAAAAAAATATGGAAATCGATTGACCAACTTTGAAACTTCCCTTAGATTTTGCCCAAAGTGGCGGCATCCGATACACGTTTTAACTTTTAAAACATATCGGTGAATATCTAAAATTTTTAAGCTACAAAAAAATTCAGTAAAGTACGACTTCCACTCATACACGAAGGGCTCCGTATGGCACTTGTTTATCTTTTTAAGGGATTCTTTTTTTTAATTTTTGGCAAGTTTTTTGTATTGACGCTTTTTTATCTTTGGCGTTTTTATCGTTTTGGCGATTTTTCCGATTGTAGCAATTTTTTTGTTGTTTTTGTACAGAAAATATTTTTAGTTTTAGCGATTTTTTCAGTTTCAGCATCTTTTTCGTTTCGCCGATTTTGTTCGGTTTTTGGTGTTTTGTTTTTGGTTCTTGCGATTTTTTTTACTTTTGGCGCTTTTTTTCGTTTTAGATTCGTTTCGGCGATTTTTTGCGTTTTTTGGAGACCTTGTTACTTTTCGTGTTTTTGTTTTTTGCATTTTAGCGATTTATTCAATAATTGGCGATATTTTTAATTCTAGCGCTTTTTTTATTTTTTTGGGTATTCAGAGTTAAGGCATTCTATAATTTTGCAATTTTTTTAGCGTTTAGCGTTTTTCAAAATTTCGAGAGTTCGTGTCTTAAAGCTTCCAAGATACAGCAAGTTGTCAAAATTACATTAAATGATGTAGTCCACACAAAAATGCACTAGATTTGAAAATGTCAAGTGTCTATATATAATTGTCTGTATATTACATTAGGATTGAAAAAATTTTCCTTGCAGGTCGGTAGCTTTTACGGTTCTCGAGAAAACAGCCCTGCGACAGGCAGACAGACAGACAGGCAAATAGACGGACTCACATTGTAGCAAAAACTATAGCGTTCTTTTTCAGTTTTGATGTACGGAACCCTAAAATGAGTTTTTTTTTAATTTTTCGTCAACGACATCTCGCGAAAGAATCACTAGTTTTTAATCCAATTGGCAGCAATCGACGTTTTCTTTGAGGTAAAGAGCTAGTTAGATTTTGAGTTCTTTAAATTTGTTTAAATAAATAAATATGTTAAAATTCTAGTTTTGAAAACTTTCGAAATTTACCAAACATAATCGATTTCGAATGCTGCAAATTTGCTTCCACTCACACACATACATACACATGCAGCGGAGATCCCCGCGAATACAGTCGGAGTAGCAAGCTATCTCAAAACTTGGAAATATGATGAAATCTCATTTTTCGATAACTGTAGTAAAATCAGTAACTTTCTAAAAAATCTGCTGGAAGGCATTAATTTTATTTTAAAACAAAAAAGGCAAAAAATTATTTTTAATTTAAATATTTGCCACCCTTAATGCAGCAACACTTTTGTTCCATTCACTGTCAGTTTTTTCGCTCAATATATTTTCTATTTACTTAATCATTGTAGTTGCCAAATTTATTTAATTTCCATAAACTCACCCATTTAACTCTTTATAGCCCTCACAGCACACTTCTTCAACGTCTGTATATGTTTCTCGTATAGGTCTTAACACTAAAGGATTGTGACAATCAAAACTTGAACAGTCTGCACCAGATTCGGGATATTTGCGCATTGTCACCAATGAAACACGATACTTTGTAGTGCTAAATGGTCGGAGAAAAATAAAGCAACCCTTTTATTTTTCCTCAATAAAGCAAAAATTTCAAACTATAAAAATCATTGCTTACGATATCTTTTCAGTGCAGGTCATAACCTCTGTAATATTTAGAGCACTTATTAGGCCAACTAACAATATAAAACACTTCATTGTATTGGATTTTTAGCTTAAAGCTTAATATTCTCTATTTTCTTTTTTATATATTTTTCGATTCTTTTAAATCCCGCTTATTTTGAACCGTTCTTAAGTGCAGCCTTCAATAAATTAAATTATTTTAAGTTTTTTTTAGCATGAAGAACTGATTTGTATTTTTCTTTGATTTTTGGTTTTTTGTTTTTTGCATTTTGCATTTAAATTTTTATATATATTTTTTTATTCAATATTATGCTTTTTGTACACACAATTCGTCTTCGCTTATCTATTTTATGAGTCTTTATTTTGTATTGTGAACGAATCAGTTCAGTTGGCAGTCTGTATCGTTTGTTGCTTTACGAATGTGTGGAGTATTTGTTGAGTTTCGACTTGCAGGGCTTGATGTTTTCTATTTGGTATTTGATTTTTTTTTTATTAATTAATTTTCTTTCAGAGGAATATTTATAATAAGCAGCAGCAAACAATGAACTTTTCTTCGAAACTGATAAGAAAATTTCTTTTGCTTTATTTGCAATTAAGTAAAAATTTTGAGGTACAAACAGCAATTTTCGTTAAGAGTCCAGTATGCATGCCAAGAAATTTGACTTCGCTTTTGTTTGAACAAAAAAAAAACATTTTTTTTAATGAATTGGTCAATAAACTTTAGGGATATTTGATTATTATTGCAGGTTATAGCTATTAAAAGAAGGTGGACTTTCAGGTTAATTTTAGCTTTAACCTTTACAATTCAATGTGTTCAAATGCCACATATTTTCACGTTCAACAAATTATGCATTAATATCGCTTTCATTTGTGGTTGATTTGTCAATGAAATGTCATTACGAAAAATATTTTTTGTGCCCTTAATTATGAAAGGCGTCTAAGTCATGTGCATTTTTACCTCTAAATATTAAATAAATCTTAAAAAGACTTCAGTAAATATTTGTTAAATATTTATAAGACTTATATTGATCGAGACTAGTACTCGTACAAGTTCGACTTGTGCGTACACTTACATTTGAAACAGCAACAAAATATTAAAATTAGTTTTGGTTTTGAATGTAAGTGTGCGACGTTGTTGACATCATGGGATTGATACACAATAGAACCCTGCATAAAGCGAATTGAAGGAATTTTCAAGACATCAAGGATTTAAAACGCTTAATTAGTGAAGTCTTGAAAAACAAACACTGACATACTATTTATTTGCATTTGACATTTGTTTAAGTTGTTGCAGGTATCGAAATAAAGAAGCAAACCTTTTTTTTTTATTTTAAGGCTCAGTTAGCCGACTGTAATGGAAAGTAACTGCAACGTAAGAAACAGCTGATCGATATTTTTATGTGAAAAGTTGGTACATTTCTATAACCATTTTCATTACTTTTCACATAACAATATCGATCAACTGTTTCCTACTGTTGCAGTTACATTCCATTACAGTCGGCTAACTGAGCCTGCGCATAAGCGCGCGTGCAAACATCACGCATGTACATACACTCACATGCGCACATACAAACGTACACATGTACATAAGTTTCAGATGCTATCACACTATCTTCATCTTGCATACACACTCACAGGTATCAAATGTGGTATTTCGAGTGTTTGAATATTTTTTTTCAAAGTTTGTTACGAACAAAAAGTGTTTGCGACATCACTTGTAAATATTCATATATACGAACATCACTACATCCAAACATTGGGGTACTAGTTAATGGTGTAGTGATGCGCCCCCACAGCCTCTTCTGCACAACTTGCAACCTCCCTCACATGTGACGTATCCTTTCATTAGCTGACGAATCTCTGACGACCGACCGACGATGGGGGTATAACCCTCACAAACGGTGGCGGATAAATCTCCACCACCGTCAACTGTTTTCCTGGAGACGTAATGGCAGCCCCAGATCCAGCATCGAATGCAAAATCCCAATCAACTACTCATCTTAAGCTAAGCAAAGATTAACGAAACCTTAACTATGAGGCCCTATGCTTCTTATAAGGACCCGAAGGAACAGCATTTACTTTTAATACATGGCAGGGCAATAAATTTCAAAACCATTACGTGTTTAACAAATATGTTTGTCTACATAATATAGAAATATTTTATGATTTGTTCATATGTAATCTACCAAATATCTCGACACAAAAAATATATGACTTAGGACACTTTGATAGTTATGGGCACAGTTTTGCTTAGTCGTACCTATAGAGGTCTATTGTCCTTCACTTTCAATGTCTAAAAACCCAAATTAAATATCCTGCGAATGAAATGGATTTGTAAACTTAATTAAAGCTCTTTACCTCAAAAACTCATTTATTTAAAATAAAAATAAAAATACTTCATTAAATATGTGGGTTAATTAAATTAAACACAACAATTATGAATTTAATTCATTTGTTTAGATTTTGCTCTTGTTCTAATTATATTTTAGATTTTATTTTAATCGCGTGACCTCTAGAGAAAGCTTTTGAAAGAAACATTGTGTTTAATTTGAAGTCAATGCAAAAGGCAAATAAAAAAAAGACGGCGCCTTCTTATTGCGCTCTTCGCTCTTATCAGCATTTCTGAGTTCTCCATAATGGTCACATTTTATATTATAAACAACAAAACATCGGCATAGATCTAAACTAGTTAAACGCACTATTAGTCATAAGACTAAATGAAAACAAAGTTTTCAAAATTAGCTAGAAAACCAAAAAGACCTGAAGAGGAATATGTCTTGCTGCTAAATGAGATAAAACTAATTGAAATCCTGCAGAATTTATATGAGAAATAACTACAAAAATATCTCTGTTGAAGATGATTATGACCACTTTGAAGTTTAAGCTATTAATTAGTTTCGCTTTTACAGAAAACCAATGTTGAGTATTAATAGCATTAGATCTTTTTTATGAGTGTGCTCTTTAGTGCGATTGATAAACAGGACTTGATGACGGTTTCCGATAGACAAGCAAAGTAACAAAGAAGTCAACTGCAAGTGCCTATTTGAGTAATGGTTTCAATAGACAAAGAAATCAGATTCATGTGTCAATAACATTATAGCTGCCTGCTCAAAATATTAATTTGGAAATTAATGTACATACATGCATACATATCGTTGCCTAAAACGCAAAACGCTCTAACAAACAAAAATTCAAAATCGATTTTTTTTTATAACTTACGATGTACCTCAACAAAGTACACAATGACAAAAAAAAATCTGACTTCTACGAACCAAAATAGCGGCTTTATTGGCAAGAATATAGTACGACTATGAATATGTTCAAATGGCTTACATGTTAAAATTTAACAGCTTTAAGCTTTAAGGCTTTATAAAAGCTTGATAAAAAAAATTTTATAAACCCTTTGTAAAGTCCCATTTTAAAAGACTTTATAAATGATTAACTTCTTAAAGAAAATGTTTAGATGATAATCACAAATTTTTTGTCCGAGGTATGTGATGAAAATAAAGAGATTGAAATCGCACCTGTACCACATTTAATATTTATAAATCTATTTAAGTCAAATTACTGGTTGTTTATTTGAATGCCATTAAATTACATGTCTTGACACAATTTTACATTTCTGTGATAAAAAAATGAAGTTTCTTTTCACAAAAAACACGGGGACTTAACTACATATTTGATTAGTTTTGTTTTTAGTTTTTTGCTTCTCCTGTAAAATTATATTTTTGTTAGTTACGTCTTTTTGCACTTTAGCTAACGATATATTCACATAAAATTTTTAAACAGTTTACATTTTAAATTGTTGACTTCAATACGTATGTATATTGTATATGACAAGTTTCTCTATTGACACGACCAGCCCAATTTTACTTTTACTTCTGCCACGCTTACGCTTCTTCTTTCGGAGCTGTGACGTTATTGCGAATGCCTCCAAGCGGCATTGTGAGAAACACACCAACTTATGGACACATCACTTTTTAATCTTCAAGACTCTTTGTTCAACAGCGCTCAACCTTAAGTGATCTTTTTTTAATTGCGGCGCGCAAATATTTGCAAAATGCAGATGGATGCACAAAACAAAACAGTTTTATAACAACAACAACAACAAAATAACTACGCTTGTGTTTGTGAATTCGCAACATGCTAAAGGCTTACGAGCACAAAATATCGATAACAAAAATACTTAAACCGCTTCTTCACTCATATCGCACAACAACGGGAAGTGATGTAAACTAATGAAATGGATTTTAGTATATATTTTATTATAATTTTTTGCTGGCTTAAAATAATTTACTCGTAAGTTTTTTTTTTTTTTAAACAGCCAACAATTGCTGCTCATTATTCAACTCTAAGTTATTTCAAATTAAAGATGTTTTATATTTTTATTCCAATTTAATTTTTTTTTATATTTATATATTTTTGCAACTTACTCATTTATTTCGTAATAAAATTTGTTGGTGTATTATCTGGAAATTAGTTGGTTTTAAGCTTCAAACAAAGCAACAACTAATGGTGTTTGTGGTGCAAAAATTAAAAATAAAAAAGAAAAAAACAAGAACTTATTTTTTGCTCAAAATAAAAAAATAATAAAAAATAAACTAAATTTGGATTACCAACAACAAAATGCTATTTTGGAAACTTTTAATCTTTTTAAGTTTTAACTCTTTATTGCTGGTGTGGGGCAAATTTTGCACTCGCACGACTAAGAGGCCAAAAACGATTACAAGGCTTGTAAATGGTCGCATTGTCAAGGAGGTGAGTATTGAATTGAGTTTGCAGTCATTTTTGAAAAGTTTTTATTATTTGAAGTTTTAACTTTATATTGGTGAGGAGTAAAATTTGTACACGTCTCACCAAGAAACCGATAGAGACTACGATGTTTAAAAATGGGGAAATTGTCAAGGAGGTGAGTACAAATTTTGCGCCAGTTAAAGCGATTTATAAGAGTAGGAATGAAGACAGTGTCCTTTTTTGTGATTTTTTTGAAGGTGAAAATAATGTTCTTTGAAACTAATATTTTATTTTATATTATTTTTCATTCTCTAATTGGACTAATACTTTGCAAACTTGTTTACTCATGCAACTAAACTTGCAAAGATAAGAAAAAATTATTATTGGGAGCAACTTTGAGACATTGGCACTTGTTTTTATTTTTTTTAAATATTTTTTCTTGAAACACAAAGCAAAAGTTTAATCTGCAAAAAAACTGTATTAAAAGACAAACTTTTTCTGTTAAATGTGAGGTAATTCAAAATCTAATCGATTTTAAGTGTAAGTGACCGAATTGACTGTAAAATAAAAAAATAATGAGACGGATGAAATAGATATTCTCAAATAAGAATGAGGAATACTCAAAGAAACTCAGCACAACTCCGCATTATTTTCATTAGTAGATTAGTAAGACATTGAAAGGATCAAGACAAAAAGTATTTTAAAGTTTAAGTTTAATTCCCCCAATAATTTGTTTTTGTAATTGTGAACTATTTCATATTCATACCAACTGTTATGGGCGCATGTCTTTGCAAAGTATTTCGTTTTATTTGTTATGAGGGGTTTTATATGACTCTAGAAGTTTAAAAATTTTAAATGTATTCTGATTAGAATTTAAAATAAAATTGATATTTAAGCTTAATGATACGGAAATATCCTCTTATTCATTGAAATTTTTGTAAGGCTCATTAAGTTTTATTTCATTAATTTTCATACAATTCTTATTAAAATAAGTTCCACAGAGCTTAAAAGCTTGTCTGCTCTTCAAAAAGTTTAAATATTTAATTAAAAATAATAATGAAAGCTGTTATTGCATTTCCATAACAATTATGGATGAAATTTAATTTTTGAAAAAAAGGATATATGGGAGACATGGTTGTCCTTGCATTGAAAGTAGTATAATTTTTCCCGTAAGCCTAAGCGTGCGATTATACAAGTTGTTACAAACTTTCTTTGCAGTCTAAGTTGGAATTTGTAATGAAATTTAAATTTAAAAATTAAGGACATATTAAAAGTAAGCATATTCTTAAATGGACTACAAGACAGATTAATTATAGATAATCAATGGCAATCTTATGTACTATTAAGACAAATATTACACATGATATTTAATTTTCTAAATTAAAAATATATCCCTGCACTAGTTTTATTTGAATTTTTCAAATTAAACATTATCTTCTTGACTGGTTTAAATGCATTTTACTGCATTAAAAAATATTATAATTCTAAAAGTATTCACTTGATTGCAACATGTGCGGATATTTTCAATAGAGTTGTAAATAAATTTTATTATTTTAAATTAAGGATATATAAAAAGCCGGCGTGTTCTTGTACCAATTACTATAAAACTTTATAAAATTATTAAGTACTTATATGATTTAAAATTTTTTTTTCAAGCTTCTGTTATAATCTGACCAAACTACAGAAAAGGCAAGTTTTATCAAAATGAAGGATGTATATGAGGTTCGCTTATCCTTTCTCCGATTGATTATATGATGTGATTTCATAAATTGTTGTATAATTTTGTTTATAATAGGGCAAACAATTATTTATTTTTATTAAGTACATGTGGCAGGTGTCTGCGTCCTTGCACCACTTCCGTAGAAAAACTTTCAAAATTATTAAATATTTTATTAAGGAAGTATTTACTAGCATTTCTTACATTAAAAAAATGCTTAAAAAAATTTTAAACCAAAGATATTTATATGGGAGAAAGACATGTTGTTGCACCAGTTATAATACAATTTGCCAAAATTATTCGGTGTATGATTTTTTTAAATGCCTTCAAGATATGTGTAGTTGATCATTATTATGGAAAATTAATTTTTTTTTGTCAAAGATATAAGGCAAGTAGTCATAATCTTGTGGCAATTACAATAATATATTTTATAGTTTTATAAATAATTAAATGGTTTCGTTACATTTTTATCATGATACTGGCTAAAAAATTTTTTTTAAATAAAGGATATATGGCAGTTAAGCGCGTTCTTGTGCCAATTGCAATAAAATTTAGCAGAACAACTACATATATGGTTGCATAAATAGTTTCAAGGTGTCGTTACATTTTTATCATTATTGAAGAAAAATTAGTATTTTTTTAATTAAGGATATGTGGGAGGTGGACATGTCCTTGTCGCAATTACAATTAAACCTAAAATAATTACTCAGGATATGATCTCATTATTTATTTTTATTCTGACTTAAATAAATATTTCTTAAATAAAGGATATATGGCAGGTATGCAAGTTCTGCAGCCAATTTCAATAAAACTTAGCAGAAGTACTACATATATGATTGCATAAATAGTTTCAAGGTTTCGTTACATTTTGAGCACTATTGAAGAAAAAATTAATAAATTTTTTTAATTAAGGATTTTAGGCAAGTTATAATTACTAAGGGTATGATCTCATTAATAACTCCAAGGTTTCATTTCATTCTCATCATTATTCTGGGTAAATTATTTATATTTTTAATAAAGGATATATGGCAGGTATGCGCATTTTTGGGCCAATTGCAATAAAACTTAGCAGAAGTACTACATATGTTATTTCATAAATTGTTTCAAGGTTTCATTACATTCTGATAATTTTTGAAAGGAAAATTAGAGTTTTTATATAAAGGATATATGGCAGGGATACACGTTCTTGTGCCAATTGCAATAAAACTTGGCAGAAACTCAAAGTGTTATTATTTTATAGATAGTTTTAAAGTTTCGTTACATTCTGATAATTTTTTAAATTAAGGATGTTACCAGAACTATTAAATATGTAATTTTTTTATTAATTTTAAGCCAACGTCACTTTCTTATCGTTATTAAAGATAAAATTATGACAGTTTTTAATAAAGGATATGTGGATGTTGGTCATGTTCTAAAACCACTTATAATGAAAGTTGATAAAAAATATTTGTTATAAGATATTATTGGTAGTTTAAAAAGTTTCGTTACATTTTGAACATCATTGAAAAAATTTTTTTTTTTAAATTAAGGATATACGGGAGGGTATACACTTCAGTCGTCTTTAGGAACGAAACTTACCATATTTATTAAGCCATAGACTTTTTAATATTTTCAAGTTTGAATTATTACATTTTGATAATAATTGAAGATAAAATTATTTAATTTAAAGTAAAGGATATATGGCAGGTAGGCAAATTACACTAAAAAATTACCAGAATTATAAACTATATGAATTTAGTATTGGCTTTAAAATTTTTTCTTGACATTGTGATCACTATTGACTGTACAATAATTTTTTTTTACAAATAAAGGACATATGGGAGTAAGGCATGTTCTTGCACCAATTACAATAAAACTTACCCGAACTATTAAGTATGTTAGTTCTTAAATAGTTCCAAGCTTGTGTTACATTCTGATAATTTTTTTTAAATTATATGTAATTTTTAAAATGTAGTTTATATGGAAGTTAAGCTTTTTAAGGCTTTAAAATATAATTGTAACATCTATTATAGATTTTCCATCCATTTTGAGCATGATTGTAAATAAAATAAAATACTTGAAATAAAGGATATGTGGCAGGAAGGTACTTCCCTGCACCGATTTCTTTAAAATTTCTCGGAGAGCTGAAGGATATAACTACGCTTGTAGTTGTAGAAGTTTTTGTGCAATTAAATTATAATTTGAGCTAAAATTTAACATATAAAATTAGGGCTCTGAAAGATATTAGTCTGCTCTTTCCTCTACACCTGTGTAATAAGAAAGCCTAAGATATTATTTTAAAATCAGTTACTATTATCCACTGTATTCCCATCCTAATTAAAGAATAACCTTTAGAATTGAAAGCATATATATGCATATCCTGGTGTTTTTCTGTAGTTTAAATTTTTGTCTTGGTATTAGGCATCCTTGTGATCTGGCTTACCTTTTTATGAGCAATCTATTATAATATTTCCCAAACAATTTTATTAAAATGTTTTAAAAAAAAAATTGCAATATCCCTTACAAAAATATCCTTTACTAAAATATTATAATTTTTTTTTTTTGCTTTTCAGAAAAAATACATAACAATGATGGTGCGTTTTTGCTGCGCTGGCTACCAGTTTAAAAACAAAATATGTGTTCCTACTTGTCCCAAAGGTTGCGAAAACGGTATTTGTGTGCAGCCAAATCAATGTGAATGTCTAAAGGGTTACAAATTTTTTAGTGAAATTGCTCGTAGTAGGTAAGATATAAAGTTTCTTACGGGCATGAAAATGTTGTACGAGTATGTAACAAAAAACTTAGCACCATTTTAAAGTTAAAAAAGCCTTTAGGCTACAAAACCACAAGATCCTGAATGTCTTTAAGGTGCATATTTATTTTGTGGTACAGAAGGTAAATCGATCAAAATTTGCATACAAGTACAATTAAAATTTTATGAAAATTTGTGCGATATCAAATGCCATAATTTGCCCCCTGTATACAAAATAAATGTGCACTTTATAGACATTCAGAATCCTGTGACATCGTACAAATTTTAATACAATTTTAGTTTAGAAATTTCAATCGATTTCAAATGCCAGGACTCACATATATTTTGCTTATTTTTCAAAAGATCCTTGTCCAAACTAGAAAATATTGCATGGTTTTTTCCTGAGTGTATAATTTTATTAAAATTTTTTCTTGCTTTTTTTTAGATGCATTCCCGACTGTGGCAAATGTGAGCATGGCTTTTGCAGTGGCCCCGGTAAATGCACCTGCAATACGGGCTTTCACTTAGTGGGCGATACGTGTCAACCGTTTTGCAGGGATTGTGAAAATGGTGTATGCAAAATGCCCGGCAAATGTGAATGCAATAAGGGTTATGAAAAATCCAACTCCACAAATAAATGTGAACCAATATGCAGCAGCAGATGCCCTAACGGCACTTGCATAGCACCGGAAAAGTGTGTCTGTAATGAAGGATATCAAATTAATAAACAAAATCATTGTGAGCCTTTTTGTGCAGCAGGTTGTGAAAATGGCTTATGCACAGCCCCCAATACATGCGAATGTTATGATGGCTTTAAAAAATCATTAAGTAATTTCAAATGTGAACCTATTTGTGATTCGGGATGTAAAAATGGCAAATGTATAGCTCCTGGCAAGTGTGAATGTGATAGAGGTTATAAATTAAATGGCAGCAATGAATGTGAGCCAGAGTGCTTGGGCGGCTGTTTAAATGGCAAATGTGTGGCTCCAGATTTTTGTAAGTGCAATGAAGGCTTCAGTGTATCAACGCCTTTTGCTTGCAAGCCTGTTTGCAAAACGGGCTGTCCCAATGGCAGTTGTATTGCTCCGGATGTATGCGAGTGTTCCAGTGGCTATAAAATGGATAATTTTGGCAACTGCCAGCCTATTTGTACCAGCGGCTGCCCTAATGGGGCGTGCAAGGCCCCTGGCACATGTGAGTGTAAGGAGGGCTTTGAAATGTCTGCTCACAATATTTGTACTCCGATATGCCTTAAAGGATGTCCCAATGGGAGTTGCATAGCTCCGGATGTATGTGAGTGTTCCACTGGCTATGAAGTGGATGCTTTTAACAACTGTCAGCCTATTTGTACCGGCGGCTGCCTTAATGGGGTGTGCACAGCTCCTGGCATATGTGAGTGTAAACATGGCTTTGAAATGTCTGGTGAATATATTTGTACTCCGATATGCCCTACGAAATGTCCTAATGGTAATTGCACAGCTCCAGGGGTTTGTGAATGTCATAATGGTTTTGAAATGACCCCAGAAGGTAACTGTGAAGCTGTTTGTAAGCCGGAGTGTTTAAATGGCTTATGTGTAGCGCCCAATACTTGTGAATGCTTAAAAGGTTTTATTATGTCATCCTCCTTTTCCTTTGCCTGTGAGCCTGTCTGTTTGTCAAAATGTTTTAACGGCAAGTGCATTTCACCCGAAGTTTGTGAATGTAATGAAGGCTTCCAAATGTCAGCTAATAATACATGTGAACCGATTTGCAAAGAGCATTGTATAAATGGCGAGTGTACGGCACCCAATTTCTGTAGCTGTTATCTTGGCTATGACAAAGCAACTGCTAGTTCCTGTGAACCCGTATGTAAAAAGGGCTGTCTGAATGGCTACTGCAAGGCGCCGAACACTTGTGAGTGTAACCAGGGTTATCGTATATTGTCTGACAGTGAATGTGAACCTGTTTGTAGTTCAGTTTGTGAAAATGGCTTTTGTGTTGGCCCCGATATGTGTGAATGTTATAGTGGTTATACAAACTTAACCGCCAACTATTGCGCACCTGTATGCTCATTTGGTTGTCCCAATGGCCAGTGCATAGCACCTGAGCAATGTGAGTGTTCTGCGGGCTACAAAATGAATAAGGAAAATATTTGTCAGCCCATATGTTCTATGGAATGTACGCATGGTAAGTGTGTGGCACCTGAGACGTGTGAATGTAACGAGGGCTACGACATGAACTGGGAAGATATTTGTGAACCCACCTGCTCACCCGATTGTAGAAATGGTGAATGTGTGGCGCCCAATACCTGCAAATGCCAAGAGGGTTATGGCCCACTTTCAACATTCTTATCACACATATGTACGCCAGTATGCGCAGAAGGTTGTGTGAATGGTCGATGTAACTTTCCTGACACGTGTGACTGTTATAACGGATATTCCCAGTATAATAACAGTTTCTGTGAGCCTGTCTGCTCGCAAGGATGTGAGAATGGCAAGTGTACGTCTCCTGAAGTCTGTAAGTGTGAGGCGGGATATAAATTATCTGATGAAAATATCTGTGAGCCTGTTTGTGAAGAAGGTTGCTCTAATGGATATTGTAAGAGTCCAAATTATTGTGAATGCTTCACGGGTTACCATAAAAACCTAACAAATCAATGTGAGCCCATTTGCGAAGAAGGCTGCCTTAATGCCAAATGCATTGCTCCAGGAGTATGTGAATGCAATAAAGGCTATTTCGCTATAATGCCAAATAAGTGTATTTGCGAAAATTTATGTTTTAATGCCAGGTGTGTAAGGCCAGGTGTATGCGAATGCTATCCAGGATTTGAAATGATTAATCCCAATATGTGTATGCCAATATGTGAGCCTGGATGCATTAATGGCCAATGTGTGGCACCAAATATATGCAAGTGCTTTCCAGGCTACAAAAATATAACAGCCAACACGTGTGAGCCTATTTGTGATAGCGACTGTAGTAATGGCAAATGTATTGATCCTGGCAAATGTGAATGTAATGAAGGCTACGCAATGACCAATTTAGATAAATGTGAGCCCATTTGCTTGCCAGAATGCCTTAATGGACGATGTATTGGGCCCAATAATTGTGTATGTGATAGTGGATATGCTTTGATAACGGCAACTACAAATCAGTCAACGACCCAATGTGAGCCCGTTTGTGAACTGGGCTGCCTTAATGGCTGGTGCAAGGCTCCAAATACATGTGAGTGCAATGAGGGTTACAGCCAAGTGACCGCTAGTTACTGTGAGCCCATCTGTGAAGCAGATTGTACTAATGGCAGCTGTGTCGAGCCCGGTGTTTGTGTATGCCATGTTGGTTTTACGCTCAACGAAGGTTCACGATGTCAGCCCAAATGCAGTGACGAATGTGTTAATGGTTTTTGCTTAGCTCCGGAAAAATGTGCTTGCAATGAAGGTTTTGAAATGACCAAGGAAAACACTTGCCAACCCGTGTGCTTAAAGGGTTGCTTGAATGGTGTGTGTGCAGCACCAGATGAATGCGAATGCAATAATGGTTACAGCAAAACTTCAGAAAATATCTGTGAGCCCATCTGTGATCCTAAATGTTCAAATGGTATTTGCATAGCACCAGGAAATTGCGAATGTAATGAGGGCTATGAGTTGAATGCTGGACATGAATGTGAGCCAATATGTTTATCAGAATGCGTAAATAGTACCTGCACGGCTCCCAATAATTGTGAGTGTAAAGAGGGTTATGTGAAAGCCTCACCGAACATCTGTGAACCTTTTTGTGCAGGTGCAGCTGCCTGTCCTGCTAACAGTAATTGCATTGCACCCGATACTTGCAGCTGCCATGAAGGTTACCTAAAAACAAGCTTGAACGAGTGTCATCCTTATTGTAGGATGGATTGTATAAATGGTGACTGTATAGCCCCCAACACATGTGAATGTAAAGAGGGCTATTTCAAAATTTCAAACAACACCTGCTCTCCTCTCTGCCAGCCCAGCTGTATAAATGGTGAATGCATAGCACCCAATTCATGTCAATGTAATGAAGGGTTTTCCAAAAACTCGGAAGGTAAATGTGAGGCGGTCTGTTTTGAAGACTGTATAAATGGTCGCTGTGTAGCTCCTAATACCTGTGAGTGTAATGCAGGCTATATGAAAGTCTCTTCAAGTGTGTGTGAGCCCTTGTGTGAACCATCTTGCCTAAATGGCATTTGCATATCACCAAATAAATGCCAATGCCTTGAGGGATTCCAAAGAAAGTCTGAAAATAACTGTGAAGCTATCTGCTCAACAGAGTGTTTTAATGGCAGATGTTCTCCTCTAACAGGTCAATGTGAGTGTGACGAGGGTTATTTTCTAAACGAGCAAAATATGTGCGAAGCAATTTGTGATCCTCCATGTATCAACGGCTATTGTGCTAAACCTGGAGTATGTGAGTGTCTAGAGGGTTACAACAAAACTTCTACTCTAACCTGCGAGCCCATTTGTCAAACAAATTGTCAAAATGCTGATTGTGTAAAACCCAATATATGTCAGTGTAAAGAAGGTTATCAAATGATTTCAGCCACTGAATGTAGCCCAATTTGTAAAAGTAATTGCTCCAATGGTTTTTGCCAAGCACCCAATCTATGCTCCTGCCATGAAGGCTACAGTCTCAATGCTGATGGAGTATGTTTACCCATTTGCCAACCAGACTTTCATTTAACTGAAGAAAATATATGCCAGCCAACTGGCACTGTTAAATATGATGCAACTACTGAAGTAAATCACAAAAAGCCTAAAATATGTTTAGATGGCGATTGTTTGTGCCCGCCCGACTATGTTGCCAGAAGTTTTCTTTTCAATGATATATGTTTGCCCAAATGTCAGCAGCAAAAAGACTGTCCAAATGGTGTGTGTCTGCAAACAAGTGGCCTGTGCGAGTGCTTGGAGGGTTATGAATTCTCCGAGACTACTTATCGCTGTGAACCACAAATTTTATTAAGCGGCCATAATAATGAAACATTTTCGAATCCAGTCCTGAAATGGTTATTTATATTTGCTTTGATCTCATTTATATTGGCTTTGTCGATTCTAGTGGTGATGTATTGGCTGACGCGGAAGGTGTCCTATAATGTGGATAAAAAGGGTGAGTAGGAAGGATGATACTAAGTTTCGTTTAAATTAATGTTATTGCTAAAAGAAATATTAATTTTTATAAATGATGGTAATAGTAGTTTTTCAAATTTGACTTAATGGTCTTATCTTGTAAAACGCATCGCTAAGCGTTGACAAATTCTGTGCTTCATTTTATAAAACGCAATGCTAAGCGATGGCAAATTTTTCATGTGTTTTGTTTTTATAATTAAATTTTTTCCATATTAAGTTTGGCAACGCTTAGCGTTGCGTTTAACAAACTGAAGGCAGAATTAGTTTGTACGTGCTGTTCTGTTCTGAATCAGCTGTTTTGTTTCTGTTCAATTGAAAGTCTGTATGTGTGGTTTGTTTTTCCTTTTTCGTTCTGTTCTGTTGCGGACAAATCTGCAGAAAATAGAATTCAACGTTAAGTGACAGCCAAAAGTGTGTATGTATTGGTTTGTTGTGATATTTTGTATACAACTGAAATCAGTTCTATAGGTTGCCAGCTGATTCCTTGTACAGAAAAAGTAATTGGAAAATATTTTATACAGAAAAGAACGGCACAGAACGGCAACGAAAAGTAACAACTAATGAGACCTTGAGGCCATATATATATATATTTGATTTGTTTTTGTAATTTGCTGTTTCCATGTGAAACTCGTCAATGCTTAGCGTTGCGTTTTACAGAATATGCCTGAAATTTAGGGCCTAATTTTGTAAAACAAAAACGTTAAGCATTGAAAAATTTTGAATGTGTTTTGTTTTTGTGATTTACATATACATACATATGTACATATATGTATGTATATTTTTACATATAAAATTGGCTAACGCTTAACGTTTTCGTTTTATATAATTTGGCCTTCAGTCTTAGTTTTGCATTTACACAAATGTCCGATATTTTTACGATATTGGCAATGTATTTGATTTTTAATTTTTTATTTACAGACTTTCTCAAAATTAAGTTTGTATTTGTTTTGCCTAATGCATGAATGCAAAAAAAAATTGTTTTGCAAAAAATTTTTTTAATGTCCTGATCAATTTTCTAATGTTAGCGGAAACTATGTTTTATTTGATTCTTTTAATTGAATAATTCTAATTCTTGCACTTATATTTAATTATAAATTCTTTCATGTTTTCTTTCCTTGCAGAAAATGAATACGGTTTGATTAAATTGTCCCAAAAGGCCGACATTATACGCCAACCAAACACCGTAGACGTGTAATAATTTACTCAGCAATTCTTATATTTAAGTGCTTATTTTTTTCTCAATAGCTGTTTAAATTAATTGTATATAAAATTTGTAAAAAAAATACTTATTTTTTCTCTTATTATTTAATAAACCATTATACGACTGCGATCCAAATAATGTTCCTGGTAGAAATCGGGAGACACTAGGATATTAATTAAAAATAAAATAATGAAAAAACTTGATCAAATGTGTATATAACGCTCCTTCATTGCAACATAGACATACATATCTCAAAAGATTCGTTCTTGAAATCGATAAAACAGAAAAAAAATTTTATATAAATTTGATAAAAATAAATATTTTTATATCTTCATTGAATTGTATGTAAATTGAAAACTTAAAATTTGTATATTGATTTTTGCCTCTATTGCAATTAAGAAACGATGTATTATATTCCGAACTAAGTTAATATTACCATGCACTACTTCCGATCTGATAATACGTTGCTTTTGCATTTGTATATAACGCACCAATACACCCAAAATCACCAGCAGCATTAACACACAGATACTAATGGAGATACACCACAAATTTAACCAGGTGGGTATATGCAATCGACAAGCATCCGGCACAGCTGTTGCATCCTCTTCGTATGTCTCCATTAAATTGAAAAGAGAATTATCGTTATTGGGGTCGGCGGTAGGTATTGTAGTGGTTTCCAAATTGTGTGCCAAAGGAAAAAGTGTTTCCGTCATTTTACCCATTGAGTAAGGATATTTTTTTTTTAAATATTATTTGCTTGATTAGTTTGATGTAAAATTAAAATTAATTATTATTTTGCAAAATTACGTTTTATATCTGCCACTTATAAACTTTAAATGCAAAAATCTTTAATGTCATTTTATGCTCAAACTTAAGTGTGATTTCTCCTTGTGTTGTGGCAGCAGCAAGACATGTGACTTCAAGAACGAGGCCTTTAGTTATCTTGAATTTATACACCAGAGGAAAAATTTTTAAAACAAGCAGCTACTATGATCTATTTATAGACTTTTAGTTGCATTTTAAATCTTTTCTTTTAATTAGCAAAAGAAATACAAGCAGCACATGCATATCAATTTTGTTTGTTTGCCTACACTCACTCTGCGCTTACCCAGTTGACCAAGACTTTCGTTATTGATATCGATTTCGAATATATCTCGAACATTTATGACGTAAAAAAAATGAATCGAATAAAGTTCACCTGTTGCTCAGTTTGGTCCCAAAAAACATGCGATCTCGAAGTTTTGCTAGCAGTATCAAAAGTGAGTGAACGTCGAACTAATTTCGATATCGCTAAAAGGTAGTGGAAAAAGTAGAAAAGTAATTTAATTTTTTAATTAATTTATTTTAACTTACTTATTTTATTTCTTTTCTTTAATACTTTAACTTATGCTGCAGTATTTGAACATGGTAACTCCATTCTGACTAGCTCTCATCTACCAGGCCTTCGTGGCAAATTTTTTTCTGTTCAATTATTGCACATATGTAAGTATGTGTTCTTATATTAGTTTTTAACTGTTATGGCTCGAACTTGGTACCTCTAGACTAACAGCCTAGCACACATTCACTCGGCTACCGTCACACATTCGAAAAACTATGGAGAGAAGTTCGAAGCTTCAGCAAAAATTCGAATTTTTTTTAGATTATCGAACAAATATCGAACAATTTTGTTTCGAAATTTCTTCGCTTTAGTGAGCACTCGTTTTTATCGAATCTCAGGTCAAGTGGGTAGTAAGACAAAGAAAAATAAGTGTGTATGTATGTATATAACACTTGGTTTATGGTTTATCTTAAGCAGGCACTAAACTGGAAGTATTGCTGCACACTAAACAACCATTAGAGTGAAGTATAATTACATAAGGCACACAAAACTACCAGAGTGATAAGAGCCTGAGCCAGCAATATAGTGACAGGATAAAAACAGAGAGTGAGAGAGATGGAGCAAGAAAGATAGAGAGAGAGAGAAGAAGTAGATAGGCAGTGCGTGAGTGAGTGAGAGAGTGGCAAAGGTATAAAAAATTACTTCAAAAGGTTAAAGCCTTAAACACAAAGACCGCAGCAGACAACACAACAGCATGGCTTTTAATGCTATTCACTGGTATTGTCGCCGTATAGTGAGCTGCTTAATTATAATTACTACTACACTAATATTAAAAGCAACTGATGTTGAACTATAAACACATATTTCAGTGGGGTAATTTTCATATAGTTGTCTTTTAACAAAATTAAATTAATTATTTAAAATGTGCTTATTTATAGAACTTAAAAATATAAAAATGAATATAAAATTTTTTATATGAATTTTGAAATTTTCTTGCTGTTATAAAATATCCAAAATATTTTTAAGCTGTCATTTATTTTACATTTTGTGTGATATCGGCAGTACTAATTTGCTTATTGCAGCTTACAAAACTAGAAATTAACCTGTATAAGTTGGTAACAGCGACAAAAGTCGTCGTATAGCCGTGTAGCTATCATGGCGTTAAAATAATCGTTTTCATTTCAAAGTGTGTATGTTTGGCATATTGTGGTCGTCAGCCTGCTGTGGTCTATGTATTTAATGCATTGAACACATTACACGCGACTTTAAACGCCGCTAGCTGCATATGTCGCCTTGTAGCCAGCTACTCGAGTTTTAATGAAGACAGCAGCAGCCTCATCACCACCTTTGCCACTTTTAAATACGAGTATTTTACATTTAAAAAGTAAAATTATTCTTTGAAAATATAATTATATCATGTAAAAGTATAAAAAAATTAATCAACTTATTTCATTACATCAATTTCGGGATACTTTTTTCTGTTAAATAATATAAAATAATTATAAGATATCATTCATTCAAGATTGTTTGTTATACTGGCAACGCTTTATTTGCTAATTATTGCTAAAAAAAGGAATCTAGTTTAATTGGACTACAACGACAAACGCCGTGTTGCCTTGCTGTCGTCAAAATAATCAGACTCGTATTAACATGTGCATTCTATTTTGTAGTCGGTAGCTTGCTGAGGTGAATGTGTTTAATGCTTAATGTTTAGAAAAGGAGACGGTCAATCACTTCCTTCACCCAAAATCATTATAAAAATTTAAGAAATTTTTCTATGAAAAAAAATATAAATATTTTAACACATTTGTTTCTGCAGGTAGTTATCGACAACAAGTATTATTAAATTTTTCCAGGAAAAGAAATCAAAGTGTGGTTCTCTCACGCTAATCCTTGAGTGCACTGAGAAAAAGAAAACATTATGTCTCGAGTGCATTTTAAAATTTATTGTGAAGTAGACAATTTTTTTTTATAAATAGATGGTGTAAAACAAATCTATCTGAAAACCATTTCGTTTTGAAATCGCAAAGTTTCAAAAACGGAAAACAGTGTTTTCTTTATGAGATAATTTAGTGCATTTGAAATTAAGTTTGGATAAAATATCTCAAGCATATGATATATTAAAACCAAATAAAAAGCTGCAATAAGTGAGCTTTCTTGTTTTGTTTTTTTTCCTGAATTTTGTCGGTTTCAAAACGAAATGGTTTTCAGAACCAGGCAGTATATAATACGAAAAAGGTCTAACATACTATTTTTTTAATGAATAAATGTAAACGTTCTTAAAAATAACGAACGAACGTTTATATTTTTCTATGTGTTTTCGCTTATAGGAAAAAAGCTCTGCTTAAATCAAAATGGTCTAGGACCAGCTACGTCCAAGCCGAATGTACAATGTACAAACTTTTACAAAAGAGCTTTTGTGCTTTCATTTTGACGAGAGCACAACAGCCAACCAGATCTCGGCGACAACAATGCTTGCACTCAATTTGCAAAGAAACAAGAACGATTTAAGAGCTTTCAAAGCTCTGTGTGTGTGTTTGGACGTAGCTGGTCTAGACAAAAGCTTTTGACTATTTGAAAGAATTTAAATTTTTAACGTCATTCCTGACAAACGAAATGAGTGAAAAAGGCTTAAGTTTCCTAAAAACTGGCTGGTAATTAGCGCTTTTGTAAAAAAATGGCATAATCAAGTAAAATTGAATAACTGGAAGAAATTAATTTTTGAAATGAATAAACAGTTCATCTGATTTAGTAAATATTTTGTTTTGGTCTAGAAATAAGATTTAAGTTTAGTTCCTATGATGTAACAACTTAAGCAAATTCAACATTGCCTTTTGCAAATATAACTCAAAAATATTTCTCTGCGTAAAACCAGGCTTACATTAGCGGTGTACTTTTATTTTCTATAAAATTTTCCAAGATTAAATCAAAGACAAGAAACAATAATACAACACAACAGCAGCAGAAACATATAAAGCTAACTAAATGTGTTACAAAATTGCTGCAAAGAATGTGAAACTTAATGACTTAATCATTTATGTATTTTAATAAAAAAAAAATATAAAAAAATAAGTGGTGATAAGGGTAAGCTTGGCTTGTGCAATGGGATTCCACTAAACAGTAAATTTCTTAATAAGCAAATACAAATACATAAATTTTAGAGAAGCGTATAAGAGAATTATATTAATGCTTACAGAATCAATATGATGCATTAAAAATAATTTGTCTCTATGCAAATCTATTAAAAAGCCCTTCAAGAAAGAATATACTCGTAAGCATATTCATAAAGATTGATTAAATAACAATGAAATGAAATCTTATCAAAAAATTTATTTACAAATATTTGTGAAATACATTATTTACTGGCTGATTCTTTAAAATGTGAAGTCATTTACGCCTGACAATTTATATTGAAAGCAAAGATACATTTTTGTATTTTATTGCAGTTTTTAATATAAATTTGTCGGATGGAAGTATTTGTACTTTTTACAGTATCACGCTATTGGTAAAATTCCATAATGAGTCAATAAAATTATATATATTTTTTTTTTGTATAAGAGAGTGCTGTTCACATATAATTTACATTTTTAATTAAGCACAAAGTGCAATAAAACTTCAAGAAGAAGGAAATAAAAACCATAGCAAATAACCATTGGATTTTTTTAATTAAAAGCCGAGTATTGCATCATTACTGAGTTATTTTTTTTTAAATGTAAGCATTTTCTCTTATTTTGATTACAGGCTTCAACTAACGAAAGATGTGCTGTATAGACAAGCATCACTCACTCAACTAAGAATAGTTATTTAAATTAATTTACGATTTGTATTACTCGAAATCAATATTAAAGACTTTTGCTTAAATTTAGCTCTATGTAACTTTAAATTATAAAAAATAACACAAAAACCTTATTTTTAATACAAAAATATTTTCAAGAGATTTATTATTCGACATATTGTCATAATTATACTATAAGTGAAATTTATTTGCTGGTGGTTAAGCGATGTCTATATGCATTTCATTGTTGCTTTAACAAATCGTCAGTAGACTTCAACCACACATTTTGAACAGTCACAGTTTTGTATGAGTTACTAAGCCTACTATGCTTATTATTCTTTTGTGATTTTAAAAAAATATTAATATATGTGAATTCTCAAATAGTTTATGAAAGTCTGTACATAAGATAAGAGGTTTGTGACTGTTCAAAATGTGTGGTTGAAGTCTACTGACGATTTGTTAAAGCAACAATGAAATGCATATAGACATCGCTTAACCACCAGCAAATAAATTTCAAAAATATTTTCTTTATTCAAAAGTTCAATGCATGGCTTTAACATATAGACATGATTTCGGGCATATGGCCACTGCGGCTGTTCATTACAAAGCGTATTCCGGGCGTCTAATGTTGGGACATTTTTTTCAAGCATTGCTGGCCGCATGTCACTAATAACATGAACAATGTTGGTCTGCAAATTGTCAGTTGTTGCTGGCCTATCAGCAAAAGCCATTGACTTTACGTGGCCTAACACGAATTAATCGAGAGGTGTCGAATCGCACGATCTTGGAGACCGTCCATTTCTTGATATCAGCTTTTTGCCTAATTTTGAATTCAATAGGTCGGTGGTTGCGTTTGCTTTATGGCTTATGGTGTAATCCTGTTGAAATCATATAGTGGCATGGTTTCACTTTATATGTGTTCATCGCAGAAAACACTTTTGCACTAAAATATTGTCATTAAATTAATAAAATATTTTTATCGTATTTATAAAATAATTATATGTAATGATTATAATGTCACTGATTTATTTTAATTCAAAAATTTCATGGATTCAATGAAACTATTTCATATATCTTGTTAAATATTTTCCATTGGATTATTAAACAAAAGAAAATATTTCATTACCTTTTAATGAATATAGAAATAACTTGCAACATTTGTTAATGTAAAAAAAATAAGTTT
Source organism: Nowickia ferox (assembly GCA_936439885.1). Taxonomy (NCBI): domain Eukaryota; kingdom Metazoa; phylum Arthropoda; class Insecta; order Diptera; family Tachinidae; genus Nowickia; species Nowickia ferox. The sequence goes on from OW387026.1 coordinate 8,554,318, forward strand.
TTATTCTCTGTCGTTTTGAAAATGTACCGCGTCACGCAAGAAAATATACTGTTTCAGATATACATATTTAGTTTAGATTGTGTTCTTGCTCCTAACTTAAATCTAAATTTTACTCTCTTTGCATTTATATTTCCTTTACCGTACTTTTAGAGAACCAAATAAATCGGTTGTTCTTCAAATTAAGCAACCTTGTTGATGTACAGAAGGTTTCGTTTCCCTTGCAGTTCTATTAATAATAAAATCGAATGCATTTGTGGTTTGAGTTCGATTTCTTTTTGTAAAGAAGGCGCTTTTTGGTTTTTGTAGGGAAACATTTACAATAGTTGAAAAAAGCATAAGAACAAATCTGATAAGAAAATATTTATATTCAAAATAAGCCAGATGAATACGAACATTTGAAGCTATACTCTGCTTTCGGTTAAATGACAAATATTAAAAATAAAATTTAAATGTTCTAAAAAAAGAAAGGAGAGGAGACCAAAATTATGCGCCATAAGGCCGACGGCATTTTCTTTTCCATTAAAAGTAAAGTCACTGGCTTTTGCTGATAAACCAGCAACAATTGATGTCTTGGAGGCCAACATTGTTCATTTTGTTTCTACATACGGCCACCAATGCTCGAAAAAAAGCATCAAGAATAGAAGTAAGGCATGATCGTATTTCCGAAATCATTTTCAAATGTTGAAATTTTCAAATGTCGCACTGGTGTTTAGAAAAAATAATTGTTTGGACTTAAAAAATTTTTTTATCTGCTACTAAGTGAGCCCGTCAAACGTTGTCTTACCTTCAATTATTTTATTTTTTGAACTACAAGTTACTCCACAAAGTGGCCACTTATTGGGTCAAAAACAAAAATAAACACAGTTCTTGTAAATAGTGTCCCAACTTTGAGTTGGCATCACTGCTTTCTTTGAGCAACCATTTAACAGCTGATAGTTGTTTTGCGTTTAGTTTGCTTTAAAATTTCATTATGAACTGACTTACACTAGAGCAACGCGTGCAAATTGTTAAAATTTTTAATCAAAATAATTGTTCTATTCGTCAAACTCATCGATTGATTTTGAATTTTCGTAAATATATATTTTCGAAATTACGTAAATAAGCAGAATTGTCTCATTTGTATTGAGGAGAATCTACAAGCTTTTGTCCAAACACCGTTACATCCATAGAAAATTACTGTTTGGTGAGCTTTATAGGCTGGCGGGGTCACTGTTGAATGTTGAAAATTGATGCTCCAGATTGTGCCTTCTACGCGCCAGCCGTAGCAGCCACAGGGCAGAAATCATATTTAAACATTAATGTCATAAGATTTTCTTTCCAATAAAGCCCGTTTCGTTGATATTAAAAATATATTTCCTTGTTTTATTGTGATTTAAACTTGTGCCACTCTATAAAAAAACACCCTTTAGTTGCAGAAATCAATCTGGTTGTAATATGTAGTTCCTAGCTGAAAAATGGTATCACACATTCCAGAAATTTCAAACACTAATTTTTGATACACAGTGTAATGTTCCAAACAACTTTCTTATTTTGTCCACACTATAACAAACGAAAAAAAAAATAAAGGGAGTGGAGAGGGGAATCAGTCCAACCATTCAAGCGTAATCACGTTACCAAGAAATATAGGGACTCATTTTTATACATATATATTTTGAACAATTTAATTAGTTTAATGAAAAAAATTGCTAGACTCAATTAATTGTCCCAATTAAACCTTCAATTGAAGTTTGTTTTTTAAATTGAAGATTTTTATTGGAAGAATGTTTTGCGAAGCTAATTTTCATAATTTAAGTGGCAAAATTCTCCCTTAAACGTTACTTTACATAAATGTAATTTGGCTGGAAGAACTGCAGCCAACAATTTGCAGACTTGAAAGAGCTTGTGAAAATCTTAAATCAAAGACCTGGCAGAAATTAACTTAATTTATTGCATAGAGTGCAAAAACCGCAACTTTTTTTACTTTAAAAAAAACTAATTTATTTAATGTAACCTGATACGTTTTATGAAAATGCCCAAACCTTTAGTTGTTGTCGAAGCGCCAAAGCGGTTGCAATAAAAATTTAATTCTGCACCATGATTTTGCTAAGATTTGCAATTTTAAATTTTCTAATCATAAAGGCAATAAGTTTTAATCCATCACAAGATACCAAGTGCGATGAATTTAAGTGTGCTGAACATTCCAAGTGTATATACAGTAAGGAAACGAATGAGTACAATTGTGTTTGTGATGAGGGTTTCATCGCATATATCCAGGATAAGTCTGTTGTTTTTTGCTATCAGTGTCTAAAAGCTGGGGATAAATGTGGCCTTAATTATATCTGCAATAATGATTTGATTTGCCAAGAAACCAATGAAACGGCTTTAATGCCGCAAGAAATAATACAAGAACTTGTATGTGATTCAAAGGTAGAAAAATGTCTAGATAAATGCTGTTTGGAGAATGAAATATGCTCACAAGACAATAAATGCCTTGCTAGAGGAATGCCTATACAACAAGCTAAAGTTATTCTTAATGAAAATTGCCCTGTAGCGCAAAAATGTCTAGATAAATGTTGTGCTTCCAATGAATTATGTAGTGAAGGAAACCAGTGTATGCTTAAGGAAAGTATGAATATGATTAATAAAACTCTAGCTTCGCTGTGTGAGGAGTCCCAAAAATGTCAAGATAAATGTTGTAATGAGCATGAAAGATGTGCAAATGGAGGGGAATGTATTCCTGAAGAGTTCGAGTGTCCTGATTCGCAGCGGTGTCGCGGGAAATGTTGTACATTAACAGAAATTTGTGCAAATGATAAGGAATGTATTGCTAAAGAAATAATGACAGCAAAATGTTCGGATGAGCAGTTTTGTTTAGATAAATGCTGTGCTAAAAATGAAACCTGTAAGGAAAACATATGTGTCTTAAGGCAGGTGAGTTTAACAAGTGCTACGGAGTGTCCTGAATCCCAGTGGTGCTTGGACAAATGCTGTGCTTCAAACGAAAATTGTGCTAATGGAGAGTTATGTATTGCCAAAGAAATAAGTGATATACAGCATTCACCGCTTTTTAACTGCAAGGATAAATGCTCTGATGAGGAAGTTAATTGTAATAATGAACTCAACTGTGTTTCCCAGGAGACTAAGCAAACAGAGTGCCATGAGTCTAAGAACTGCCCAAATATTTGTTGTGGCCTAAAACAAATTTGCAATGAACAGAACAAATGTGAAAATTTAGTTGCAGTACCACCAATCATTAAAGACTCTTGTCCCCAAACACAAAAATGTTTAGAAAAATGTTGCTCTGAAGAGGAAAAATGCAGTGAAGCACATGAATGTGTACCAATTCATACAATTGAATGTCGTGAAACTGCTGAAATATGCGGTAATAAATGCTGCCCGGTCAACGAAACTTGTAATGGAGCAAATGAATGCGTTCCTTTTTTAGTGCTGTCCGTAGGTGAAAATTGCCCGCCAGAGTTAAAGTGTCTGGATAGCTGTTGTGCGCCTCAAGAAATATGCAACGAAGCTCAAAAATGTGTTAATAAAAATATTGCGGAAATCTCAAATTTATATGATTTTTTCAAGGAAGTAATGGTCAATGAATATGAAAATGCAAGTACACCTGACATTGATTATGTTTTTCAATCTAATAATGTAGATAACAGCCAAGAGATTATAAATTGCTCCAGCAATCATATTCCTTGCCATCATAAATGCTGTAATGCTCAAGAAATTTGCAGCGCCGGGGGAGAATGTATAGAGAAAGTAAATGAAACAGATTGTGCTCTGCAAGATAACTGTTTACCATATCAAAACATTAATAACAACAACACTTCCGCCGCATACACAATAGTAGGTTTGGGTTGTTTAGTGGCAGTTTTGTCATTTGCTCTTTTGAAGGTGCATGCTTTTAGGCGCGCAAGAAGAAATGTGTTTTAAAAATGCATAAAAATAAAATTTTATTTATAAAAGTATTTCCCAAAGTCTTGTTTTATGTTTTTTTTAAGTGATTCAATGGTGGTTTTTTCCTATTTCTTATCGTTTTTTGAAATGCATATTTCGCAGTGTTATAATATTTATGTGGTTCTTAAATCAGTTGTTTTCTGCGGTTTGTTGATACATTTTTTTTTTGGTATATGTTAAAAATAAAATTAGTAAAAAAAATAAAAAGCAATATCTACATTTTGTTTTAATTTTTGAGCTGCAAACATTATTTAGCGGTTTCATTTAACATATTATATGGCCTTAAATGCTGAAGTACTCCCACCTCATTAAAGTTTTAATTTAATTTAAAATATTGCTCTTATTTTTAGTAAGAATTTTTTGCGAAAAATTTTAATCTAGTATCAATAGAAAATTCCAATTTAGTTTTAGGTTAAATTTGACACAATTTCATTTCATATTTAGGGCCTATTTCATCAACCTATTTAAATATTTTTTTAAAAAGTGGCTTGATCAAGAGTGCTCTTAGCTTTGTTTAAAGAAAATCGGTCCATCCATTGAGAAGATATCACATATTTTCTAGATATATCGGGGGTTCTTAAAATTTGTAATTTTTGTTATTATAAATGTGAAATGTTTTTAAGTTTCAGTACTGAAATGTGTTTTTATAGATGAATATCAGCTGATTATGATGTTGCTGTCATCTCCAAAATAATTAAATAGTTGAATACAAGGCAACAAATGCACAGCTGTAAAGACATGTTTATGGGTTTTCTTATGCTTAAAAAAATATAAAACATTATCAAAAACAATTTGAAATAATTGCTTGATTTTAAATTCCAGTACACAGTAAAAAACTTTGGATTAATTTAAATATCAAGCCGCTTTATATACGAGTATAACAAGCCCAACAAATAGTTAAACTGATTTCAGTATTAATATAGTATATTTTAATTCCATAATAGTTTATAATTATAACCGCTGAGTATAAAAAAATAAGTCACAACTTTTTACTCTGCTTGTGATGTAACCCAGCATAGAAGTTTGAATACTATAATGCAAAAAAGTGTATGTACTGTACTCTCCAGTCGTAAGTACTTACAATTTGTCTGAATAAATACAAATCACCAAAAGTTAAAAGATTACTGATTGCCTAAAAGTATTCAAAATTTAATGGGTTATTTTTTGCTTACAAATATGCAAAATTTTTGGAATTACTTTTTGCCGAAAATTATTCAAAGCAATTTCTTCTAATAAAAATAAATAAAGTTTTGTAACAAAATTAGAAAAATTATAGTTCGAAGCTCATTTTCACGATCAACAAATTTTTCTCTAGACATATTTCATTATTAACTGGAAAGTACTACAACAAGTATTTTTAGGTAATGATATAAATAAGTTGTTATTTTATTCGTTACAGGACAGTCATTATTTTGCACATAAAATAATTAGAAAAATAAGTACCACTCTTTACCTTGTAAGCCATTAAAAGAGTACTACCCATTACAAAATTTTGAAAATTTTTTGCTGGGAATCAATTTGATGTAGTTTTATTGCCTAAAAGAGAAGAAAGTTTTGTATGCAAAAAAATAAAGAAATAACTGCCTGCTTTTAGAGAATATTTCGAAAATGCTGCTTTTAAGAAATAAGTAAATATTATATTCGTTTTTTGAGCCGCCAAATTTGTTTTAAAATCCACTCATTTTCAAGCTTAATTTTAAGTTAAGTAGTGGTATTGGTCGTTTGACAGTAGTTGACCCAAGCAGGATAATATTCTCCCATGTAGTTTAAAAAAATATTTTACTAATTGTTTTTGTTCAAAGACTTCTTCAATTAAATCAATTTCTTTCGGGTTTTTAGGGGTAATATCTTAAACTCAGTTAAATGCTGTTGAAGTGTGTGGTGGTATAGAAAAATTTGGCATTTCCCGCCGCTAATAAAATTCATTCATAACCCATTTTTCATTTTCATTTTACAGTTCAATTAAATTAATAAATATGTATCTTAAGAAGAAAAAAATGCCGTAATGTAAGTAAGTGTACTATTTACATTATATTTATTTCTTCTTTGTTTGATGTTAATCAATATCTTAGTTGATTTAACATATAGCAAAACATATATCACACCCTTATTTCATATTTCACTTTAGTTTAATTATATATAAAATTTGAAAATTTAAAAAAAATTAATTGCAAAAATCAGTCTTGTCTCGAACCCATAAAAATCGAGGCATCATTGTCCTCCTCATTTTTATCGCCATCATCATCATAGTCCAAAATATTGAAACCTTTTGTTAGTTTTTGGCCCACCTGTTGCATTAACTCTTCCAGATTCATATCGATCTTAACACACTTATGCTGCAGCACATCATATACCTGATCGAAGGGACACTGAATACGCTCACAACGTAAGCCAGTAAACCAACCGCTCGTATCCTTATAGCCCGCGCGGCAAACACACTTATTATGGGCCACACATTGGCTGTGTGTAGGACAGCCGCCTGCACAAATGGGACGACAGCGCAACTGTCTGGGCTGTTTGCTGGTTATAGAACGCACATGATGGTTATGCGACTCCTCATAGCCGCGCACGCAAAGACACTTTTCCGGCTCACCGCAATAGCTGTGGGCGGGGCACAATTCCGAACAGATGGGTTCACAGAGGCCAAAAATTATAGTGCGATAGCCGGGACAACACATGCGCAAAGAATCAACGCGTACACGATCCTCAAACTCCACATAATACTCAATGAATTTAGAGTCCAGTCTAAAGCGTGTCTTTGTTATGGGCACCTGATATTTAAGCGTTACATTACGATAACAGTGGCCGGTAGTTACGGTTAAGGCGAGATTACGTCTTATTAGTTTTATTAGAAGAAGCAAAAATATTATCTTATAGTTCATATTTTGATTTTAAGGTAATTTTTAGGACTTTATTTAGTTTTCTAATTAATAGCTTTTTCTCAATTTCTGTTTTACGAGTACTTATTTTTTAATATGTTGAAAATGTTTGTTATTCTGTGAGTAATGTTTTTGTATGTAAATAATTTTTATGAATGAATGCCAGCATTTTTAGATTTTTCCATTTGAGTATGGGCTCATATTGCTAAAGGCAATTATGAAAGCATCTTCATGCTGATAAATGAGTGTTTGTGGTGGAATGGAGAACGAACAGTTTCTGTAGTAATAAGTAGAATAAAGAAAGCTTCTACACATTATACAAATTTAGAAGCACAATCCAAAAATGAAGAGTGTGAAGGCTGAGTATTAATGTTGCATAATAATGAACTTTCCTAAATTATATCTAGTGGCTTACTGGCTGATAAGATTGTCATTGTAATATTTGTTAGCTGTACACTAGAGAAAATATAAGAAATCTGTCGCAAGAAAAGATTATATTGCGATTTAACCGGAATATTAAAAATTTTTCAACTTTTTTCTTAACAAGTTACTTTGATTACAGTCCACATGATGAACTTAAAATATTAAGTCGCAAGTTGTAGCATATTCTCAGACAAAAGTGATCCATTTGTTTCAGTTCTTATATCACCAACTCAATAATGCTCACATATTTTATTTATTTCATTTATTTATTTATTTTTTTAATTTTTTTTTCAGCACTGACAAAAACAAAAATATTAATCTCTTCGTTACAATAAAAGCATGTGGAACAATGTAGAATATAAAAACGATTAAAATTTATATTAAACAAAAAATAACAAATAAACACACACAATTTTGTATACATACTTGTTATCACAAAGACCAGTCGCAGTGCTCATAAGCAACTGATAATTAATCAAAATGCAAAACTACACGGTGCGTCAAAGATTCTCATGAAAACAGCATACAGACAAAAGTGCATTAAAAAAATGAAACACTTAACAACTCCAGCAACAGCGTGCAAATAAAAAAAAATCCTGCAATGAGCATGTTTAATTGCAAAAAAGCAAAAATTAATTAAATATATAATTGAGTCAATTAAACTTTTGTTTAAAAATTTAAATTAATTAAAAGTTTAATCAAAAGTTTTTGCAACTTCACTTTATACTTCAAAATGGGGAAAATTACTGACTAATACCACACGGATTTAAAAAATATGTCGTTTTAATCAGATCTAAACCTTCGGTGCTCAGGGGACTTATTCTGATTATATTTGAATTGATGTTCGTAGAAATGTACTTGTATGAATGTATTCAAGAAATTTATTATTCGACATATTGTCATAATTATAATATAAGTGAAATTTATTTGGTGGTGGTTAAGCGATGTATAAGTTTCTAAGCCTACTACGCTTATTTTGTTTATGTGATTTTAAAAAATATTATTATATGTGAATTCTCAAATAGTTTTTGGAAGTTTGTGCATAATATAAGAGGTTTGTGACTATTCAAAATGTGTAATTGAAGTCTACTAACGATTTGTTAAAGCGATAATGAAATGCATATAGGCGTCGCTTAACCACCAGCAAACAAATTTCACTTATTGTATGAATGTATGTTTGTCTCCATATGAATATACATATGTATGTATTTGTATAGATCTCCGATAACTCAGCCTAACCAATTGCAACCATAATTACAATATTTTGAAGGCATTGACACCACTGAGAACTTGTGACGTGCTGATCGATATAACATTTTTTCTTTAATAATAAAGTAAGAAAATAAAAAACATGTTGATTATTGAGTTCTTGTTTCAACTTTGTTATTTGTTGAGCTTCTCATTTGCTTAAATGAAAGTTTAACATATTAACTCTAGTTGTTCTAAGAAATTTTTGGGTAAAGGTTCCCTGATTATCTGCATTAGCAACAGTGAAATGCGCATAGGATCCAGCTAAGCCCCTCAATAATCAATTTCAATGTATTTTTAATAAAAACTATTTTACTTAATAAGTAAAATAATAATTTGGGATAACTAGTGCGTTAACAAATTTTAAATTTAAAACATTTTTTCTTTTAAATAAATTTTCATATGGTGATTTAATAAACTAATTAACTTAATATAATTAATAATTAATATACACGATAATATTCAAATTTGATCCCTTAGACCACATATGTCCAAACACACATACTCTGACAGTGGAATTTGAGGTAAACAGCTTTGAAAGCTCTTGAATTTTTTTCTTGTTTCTTTGCAAAGTAAGAGCCAGCGTTGTTGTCACCGAGATCTGATCTGGTTGGCATGAAAGCACAAAAGCTCTTTTGAAAAAGTTTGCACGTTGTGCATATGGCTTGGACATAGTCGCCTTTGAGAGACATCGCTGTCTAAAAATTTCGGAAAAAAATGTTTTATCACAATTCCAAAAATCTTTTTAAAGGAAATTTTCAGGAATCATGTAAGTTTTAAATTTTGTGGAATTATGCAGACTTAGCATTAATTTATTATATAGTTCCCGAGATATATCTGTGATCGAAAAGCTGTTGTCAAATTTATTTTCCAATTTCAATCTAGAGTGAGGGAAAACTTATAACTTTTTCATGATTTCAATATTGATCTTAGTGAAAATTTTCAGCAATAGCTGGCAATCTCAAACGTTTTATATTATAAATTTTCTTGCTCAAAGAAAGATATCAGTATTTTTAAATAACACAAAAATTAAATGTTTTTTCTTTGTTCTCTAGTGTTATACACTAATTAAATGCTGTTTAAAAAATATATGTGTTACTTGTATTCCTGTTAGTATGTATGTATTTCATTTTATTTACACACACACACTCGAATTCAATATGTGACCCTCTTCGCATGAGTATGAGTGTAAAAAGTTCGAAAAACTTTATCACAGATAAGACGCTCAACATATATATGCATGTATGTATATTGAAACTGGCGTGATGCCTGCCACTATAAGATGTAAGCTCAACCCAGTGAACATATAACTCATTTACTGCAATAACGTCATAACTGCCAAAATTTAATTTTTGTGTTCGGTATACAACAACTTTTCATAAAATTTTAATCGTGTTTGTATTTAAATTTTGCTCCAATGCCTTTAGATTGTGTAAAAATTTCATACAAATATTCTATATACTGCACTCTTGAGATAAAAATAAAATTTCCTTTTTTTAATTTAGTTGTGTGTAAACTGAAAACTTTAATTAATTTTCTCTAAATTAATTTTTTTGGAGTTATGACATTATTGTAGTAAATGAACAATATGTAAGTAAAATTATGTAGCAAGTGCAACAAAAACTAAATTTTAAATACCTTTTATTAAACCTGAAATCCAAAAAAAAATTCGTAATAACAAATGAAATTTTATTTCTTAATTTATTTATTAATCAGCTCAAATTTATTTTAAATAATTTACAACTTAACACAACCACTAATGACGGTGACAATAAATATAAATGCCAATAACAAACAAAACACTGCCAGCATATTGTAAAATTCTTCCACAGCTGATGAGCTCTTTTCGTATGTTACTTCAATATATTTCCCATAATAATGGTGTGTTGTCTCCAATACTACTTCAGTTGATGTCTGTATTTCAGGTGTTGCAAGTTTTTCCTCAAATTTTCTCGTGCTAGCAGAAACTAAGGCCTTCTCTGCATTTGTTGGTTTAAGGCTTGGCTCGTTCCTTTCTTGATCTTTTTGATAGCGATAATCGCCAAATAATTCACCATTATCATCTACTAAGTCCTCATCTTCTGATTGACCTAGAATTACTGAGGACTTTGTAGATGCTTCCAGTTTTTGCACAAGTATTAGACGTGGAGTATCCACTTTCAACAATTTCTTGCTAGTGGTTAAGCCCTGCAATTGGCAGAAAGGTAAGCCATCATATTCTGAAATAATAGGCTTGTAGCCATAGTTACAGGAGCACCTGCCATCTGATGTACATTCAGCATTTGGAGGACACGGAAACTCACAGTTTGAAGTTAGTGTAGATAAAGTGTTACAAAGTATTAGAAAGACCAATAGTTTAAGCATTTTTGTATTGATTTAAACAATTTTGCTATTAGTTCTTACTAGAAATACTCAAGGTTAAGCTCTTGCACTTTAGCACTTTGCAAATGGTTTTGAAACTAAAAAAATATCTTTTAAAAATGTTTACTTGCTCTACTCTGGAGCACGATTACAAAATTTTGTTGATTGTTTTATGTTTTTTTTAAATGTGTGTTGAAACCACAATGAAATATTTGATAAAGCATTTCTTAGTTGTTGGCAAATGTTTAAATTTCATAACGAGGGTACCGCCACAATTACTAGAGCAGAGCTTAAAACACAACAAAAATACTAAAATAACAAAGTTGTTTTTAACTGACAGACAGTGATTGCATCTAAACATCATAAATATACTTTTTTCCTCTAGAGTAAATATCTTCCTCCTCTCCAAAGCAATGTATTTGAAATTCTTTGGCTTGCACTTGTAAAGATTCCAGACAAACAAAATAAAAGAAAACATTATCTTTTGTTTTGTTTTGTTCTTTTCAGGGCTTAAAAAGTTTAAATTTTTATTATTTTTTTTGACTCTAGGCTCGAATTGAATCGAAATTAATTATTGGAAAATGTTTGAGGAAGAATGTTTCGCAAACGTTGGCGCAATGTTTTTGTTATTTTCACACACTGACTGTAAATCTTATATGTACAGCGCTTTCTGTGGACTTTAGTCTATCAATAATTCAAAATCTTTCTAAGCTCTTTTTAATTTTAGTTTTATATCCAAAAATGTTTAACCCTCCCTCGCATATAGATACATTTTGTAGTTTATATACGTACATTCGAACATGTGCACATATTTTATTTATTAACATTTGCTTTTGTAGTAATTTTATGCTTATTATATTAAATATTATAAAAAAAAGAATTAAAAGTATCAGTGTCTCCTAATTGGCATTTTTGTAAAGGGGAAGATTTTGAAGAGTTTCTACAATATTTGCAATTTTCTTTTAATTGTGTTTTGTAATAAGACGACAAACAATTATATACATACGATGCTTTCATTTGAAACTTTGCATTCTGAAAAAAGGATTCTTAAGAAATGGCATCGGGAAAGCATCCTAAACAATCTGCCTATTTCTCAGTCTTATATATAATTTCAACATAAAAATATCAAGAGAAATTGCCTTGTGGGGTGTTTTGAAGATGCCTGCTGTATTGAGAATTTGATTCAGAAATGATGGTTGACTGGCATTTTTATAGAAAAAATGCTTGATTATTCGATGGATCACTTTTCTTGTAGAAACGATGGATGACTAATTGATAGCACAAGAAAAGTGAGTCATCAAATAGTCAGCCATAATTTTTACAAGAAGAGTGAGCCATCAAATAGTCAAACATCTCTTGTATATGAAAAGTACGCTGTCTGTAGCCAATTGAACTTTTCTATATGCAAAATGTATGATGTATAGTCCATTTAATTTTTTATATGAAAAATGTAAGCTGCAAAGTAATTTAATTTTTCTTCATTAAAATTGTCCGACATTCGATTTTTTATATGAAAAATATATAATGTATAGCCCATTTTTTGCAATATCAAAACTATACGATGTTTAGCCAATTTAATTTTTCTATATGGAAAATTACGATGTATGGTCTATTTAAATTTATTGTATGAAAAATGAACGATGTATGGTCCATTTAATTTTTCTATAAGAAAAATGTACGATGTATATTACGTTTAATTTTTCAAGATCAAAACTGTACGATGTATAGCCCATTTAATTTTTCTGCATGAAAAATGTATGATGTATGGTCCATTAAATTTTTCTATATGACAAATATACGATGTATATTTCATTTAAATTTTCTATGAGTAAAATGTACTATAGTCAATTATATTTTTCTATATGAAAAATGTACGATGTGTAGTCCATTTAATTTTTCTATATGGAAAATGTAAATGTGAATTTAGTTATTCTATAAGAAAAATATACGATGTGCAGTCCTTTTAATTTTTCTATAGGAAAAATATTCGATGTATGATGGTCCATTTAATTTTTCTAATGAAAACTGTACGATGTATGGTCTATTTAATTCTTCTATATGAAAAATGTACGATGTATACGCAACTTAATTTTATTTCAAGAAAAATTTACGCTGAATGGTGCATTTAAATTTATTAAATGAAAAATTAACGATGTATAGCTAATTTTATTTTTCTATATGAAAAATTCATGATGTATAGTCCGCTTAGTTTATATATATGAAAAATTTATAATGCATTGCCCATTTTATTTTTCTGTGAAAAATGTACAATATAAAGTCAATTTAATTTTTCTATAATTTTTCTTTCAAAAAAATGTACTATACATCGTTTAATTTTTCTTTCAAAAAAATGTTCATGTTCAATTTTTATATACCAAATCTGTGCGATGTATAGTCCATTTAATATTTCTAAATGAAAAATTTACATTGTATAGCCCATTTCATTATTCTATATGAAAAATGTACGATGTATTGCCCATTTTATTTTTCTGTGACAAATGTACGATGTACAGCCCATTTAATTTTTCTATGTTAAAAACGTACGATGTATAGCCCACTCAATTTTTCTATATGAAAAAAGTACTATGTATAGTTCATTTAATTTTTCTCTATGAAAAATTTATGATGTATACTATATTTACTTTTTTTTAATGAAAAATGTACGATGTACTCGTATAGCCCATTTAATTTTTCTAGAAACTTGTAACTGTTTAGTTTTGATGAAGTTTATGCTATTGTTGTGGATATATTGAGCCCCTTTAATAATTTTATAAAAAAAAAAACATTCATGCAAAGGTGAAACTGATTTCCAGTGTTATTGAAAATTATATTTCTATATTTAGCTGAACTGTATTATTTTTCCTTCAAACATTTTATGATTTTATCTCAAACGGATTTAGATGAACATTTTCATTTTTAACGTTAAGCAATTTATTTTATTAAAGTTCTAGTAAAAACGTAACAAATAACACATATTAAACGGCGAAAATATTTTAAATAAAATGAAAGTACTTCTTATTATTTATTATTTAAGAAGCTTAATTATTATGCTGCAGTTGCATCAGACGACAAGTCAATATTGTCATAAAGTGCAAAAATTACAAAAAACACGTCTGCAATATATACCAGGACAAAGAGTGATTGCCAAGTCCAGTCTATTTGGAACGAAATATATATTGGAAACGTATAATATAACAATGGTGCAGGTAACAATGATGCCTATCCTTAACTTAAGCTGTTAATTTTTTTTTTTTTTTTTTTGGAAAATTGATAGTGTATAGAGAGGACAGATGTTGAAGTGAGAAAACTTAGAACTTAATGTTTTAAAACACCATGAAAAGAAACTAATTTTATATGGAAAAAAATGTGAATTACAACCACAAAACTCTTATAAAATATATCAACGCTTATCTTTGCGTTTTACAAAACAAAGCCCTAAAATATATTACAAGTCTGCAATTACGCATTTTATTTTTTTAATTTTTGGAGCACTAATGCAGCTCTTCCAATGTAAAGTATATATATATATGTATATAGTATATATATATACATATATAAATGATGTCCTGTAGTTTCTACAAGGAATATAGATCCACTAACAATTTATTCAATGCAGTACTGGTCGATGATAAGTTTTTAAATTTTTCTCCACCTTTGGTGGCTTTAAGATGCATCACGTTTCAGTTCTTCATGCTTCACCCTGGGGAGTCTATTAAATACTTGAACATTAGACATCGCGCGGAGAATCGAAATTTTTTGAGCTGTATGCTCTTTACAGGAGTCAGAAGAATATATTTGTACATTTTCACTAAAAAGTCAACTTTTCGTCACGTTACGTTACTTGTTTTTTTCAAAGAAAAATTAATGTTTAATATTCTTTTTCTGATATTACTTCAGAATGTAGTTAGATCTAATTTTAATAAAGAGCATGGCTGTAAATTATAAGTTGAATTCCTTAGTGATGTACCATGACAAAGACATAACGTGAGTATGGAAATGCCCATATACATAAATACATATGCTTACGGTTCAAATGTAACAGGTCTATAAAATAATAGCTAAGCAACAACTTAAACAATTTTTATCTAAAACTATTTATATTTATTCGTTACGACAAGAGCATAATTCTATAAAGCGAATGCTTTCAATAATTATGTCAAATTTCTTTAACAACAAAAAAAGCATAACAAAATATTTTAAAGTTAAGATTAAGTCAAAATTCCTTAATAAAAATAACATTTCTCTGTTTTTCAGGGGTACTTTAAATTTTGAGCGTAAATAAAAAGAAACGGAAGCTTAAAATAAATAAAAATAAAATGCAATCGCTTCTTAACTACTAGACTTTGAACGAAAAGCCTTAAAATTTATGTCAACAGCGCTTTTGTTCGTGTATGGGTGGCATAATTATTATATTAAAATAAAAATGAAAAAACATTTTGCTCTATTAAAAATACACATAAATAAGTAACGATAATAAGTTTTTCTTTCTCTCCTTTAAATAATGAAATTTTTCTTAAAATTGTTTTAAACAATTTTGTATAAGTTTTTATCTTGGTTAGTTTCCATTGAAATAAACAATCAGCTGGTCGTTACAAAGACGGTTTTAATAAATTTATTGTTGTTCATACGTTGTTGTTGTTTAATGTTATTTTTTTAATAAAATGCATATACTTGGATATCTAGTGTTATGGCAAATAATTTTGAATTCTTTAACTTTAGCAAAGGCTCAGTGGTGTGTCAGTTTTAAATCGGTTATAAAAACTCGCATACAATGGAATAATGGCCAACGTTTGGTGTCGAAAAGGAATTTTTTTGGTGGCATAAAATATAAATATGAACCGTATGTGTATTCTTCAGTGCAGGTAAAAGTTGCAAAATGAAATTGCTAATGATACTCACATAATAAGTCTTTTGCAAATAATTATAAGTAAAATTTGTCTATCAAAAGAAATAAAAAAGAAAATTTTTTTGTTCTAAAAATTTGAAATAAATAACTGACTATAACATCTTCCAATGACGCCTTACCAAGATTACATAAAAAAATTAGATGAGCCCGGCAAACGTTGTCTTACCCTCAATAAATTTTTTTTAACTACAAATTACTCCATACAGTAGTCACTTGTTGGTTAAAAAACAAAACGAAAACCTACCCGGTATTATTGACCCGAATCTGTGTTTAAAATTTCAGCTTCACAGGTTTTATAGTTCCACAAATCATGCGTTAATAACAAACACACACTGCGATTTTATATATATAGAAGATATATAATCTAGCGCCTTAAAATATGCAACATACTTGAATTTTTGTATTACAAACTGTCAAACAATGTATCACGCACCGGCGCCATCTACTTAAAATGAAACAAAATAAAACGTACTTATATTCGTGAAGTATACTCACACACCACGTACTTGCGCCGTTGTGAAAACTTATTTTCCTTATTTTCCTGCTTTTCTCTTGAAATTTTCCCTGAATTTTCTTTGCTATAAACCTCACGGAGCCCGATACCTTTCCAACGAATGCAAAACCGTGGAAATCGGTTCGTGCGTTATGGAGTTATAGCGTCAGGAAGGAAAACCCGACTTATTTTTATATATTAGATGTATAGCAAGTTGTTGTATGAAAGTGCTTTAAAGTTAAACTAGTATTTGTGGCTCATGAGTAACTTATGCTTATCTTTTAAGTGGCTAGTACACAGCGAGCATCTTGTCGAGCTTTTAGTCATATCATGAACTATTATACTGTAGAGCTTGGTTGCGAACTTCAGTATAAATTAATTTGTATAGAGAATGCTGCAAAATGATGCATGAATTTTTAGCTGCAGTAACTATTAGCAAATTGTTGGATAATTAGTTTAAATAAAGGAGCAAAGCGAAAAAAAAGTTTTATTTATTAAATTTTTATTGTAGTAAACATCGCTTTTTATTTGCCATAACTCGGGAAAACTTTCATAAAATGCTAAAAATTCTTTCAAAAACTTCATCTCAATAATTTCCACCTTTTGTTCTTAAAATTTTGTATACTTGTGCTATACGAGCGGGCTGGATGGCTCGATGAGTCAAAAAAAAAATAAACAATTAGAACTCTCAAGCATGCTCGACAGCTATTATTTTTACCTTATTAAACGAGTGAATTCGACAACATGCACCATTTGTAAAAGCAGTTTTATATAGCTATAATCTCACTTACTGATGAGAGTTTTTACATAAAATCTGTATAAAAAAAAAGAAAAAAACTCAGGATTTTATGACCAGCTAAAATTTTGATACTACTTTTTAAAGTTTTATATTCTTTTAGGGACCTCAAGGTTTATAACTTCTACGTCATAATCTACTTAAATAATTTTCTCTTGCTTACAATTTTTCCAATCTCGCTCTTAAAGTTGCATGACGTAAACAGTAAGACGTCTTATGCATGATAAAAAAATTTAAACTTAAAGAAAGGAATTTCATAAATAAGATTTTTTTTTGTATTTGTGGAATTTTTTATGAAATTGTAATAATTTTAATTACAATAATGAAAAAAAAATTATGCAGAAAAAAAGATTTTAGCTAACGATTTTGTATGACGAATACATCAATGCGCTTTTCGGAATCTATTATTTTAATCACACGCGCCTTTCCAAAATCATTAAGGCCCTAATTGCATAAAATACGTCACCAAAGTTATATTTATACAAATAGAAAAAGTTTCATACATCATTTATATTATATTACATTAAATTATTTTTATATTAAAATTTTGTTGTTCTGCAAACAAATTCATATTCAATTAATCTTCGCAATTTACAATTTTTAGAATTTGTATAGGTTAAATTTGTTTAGGGCCCACTCATGTCAGGGCCCGTTCTACGCTCTCATATGAACTAAAAACGAACCCCACCTTAATAGAGACTCAGTATCATTTAAGTTAAAATTTTCCAGTCAATACCTCTATGGTGGGGAATGTCCATAGGACGTCTCGTCCACCATCACTTGCATACGTTTTGCAGCAAGAGCTGCTTCGTATTTAATGCGAATGTATTTATATACTCGTAGGTTGGACATAAAGAACGACCTGCAATGCCGTTGTGGATGCACGAGTAGTTCTCGTAGCTCCACTTATATCTAGGTAGCACATTTGTTGAATCCTCTACATAATTTTATTTTACACTTTCTACCCATTGACCTCCGCTAGACTACCGATGCGCTCCTATAGAACCAGCGTACCGTAATAGGGCTGAGTAACTTATGGACCCAATGGTTTTCCTACAGGCAGACCAGCACGAGCTTGACTTCTTGACTTTTCTCTTTTCTCTTGTATGAAAAACCAAACAAAACAAATTATTAAAATATTAATTTTGTTTCCACATAAAAATCACTTTGTTGACATGACTTAGACATTCATCCTCCAGACGGGAAGATCTTCTTTATTTAACTGTTTTTTATTTTTTTTTATTTTAAATGGATTGCTTAACGAATGCTTAATATTAACCTTTAAAGATTCTGCTCTTTCTTTATAGAACTACCATGACTACGAACGCATCAATGTCTGCTGTGATGGTTATACCAAAGTTAGTGATAGTAAATGTGAGCCTGCCTGCAAGCCGTCCTGCCCCAACAATACCCATTGCATACGACCAAATATCTGTGAGTGTAATATAGGCTACATGGGTTACACTACCAGTGCTACAAATATACAATGCGAACCGTTTTGTAAGCCTGCTTGTGACCAGAATGCCCAGTGCACAGAGCCCAACAAATGCAGTTGCAATAAAGGATATAAAGATGTTGATGGTAGTGGCAAATGTGAGCCCATATGTGAAAAAGAATGCCCAGAAAACTCTAGCTGCACCAAGCCTAATCAATGTACATGTAACTCAGGCTACCTTGATAACGGTACCGGTCAGTGCCAACCTGTATGCATTCAAAACTGTCCAGACTATAGTGAGTGTACAAAACCTGATACCTGCACTTGCCAGCAAAACTACAAAGAAAATGAAGGCAAATGTGAGCCCATATGTGAACTGGCATGCCCTCAGTATGCCCAGTGTAACAAACCCAATGAGTGTGAGTGTCAGGAAGGCTATCAGTTAATAGATAAAGTGAACGCTACCAGCTTTACCTGCATACCAAAGTGTGATAAAGATTGTCCAGCCTTTGCAAACTGTACTCAGCCGAATGTCTGCGAATGCCAGCAGGGTTATGCAAAAACTGACACAAATTTGTGTGAGCCCGTGTGTGAGAGTGCTTGCCCGGAGCACAGCAACTGTAGTGAGCCTAACACCTGTAGTTGTGACAAAGGCTATGTTATGTTGCAAGAACACTGCGAACCCGTTTGCGAAAAAGCCTGCCCAGATCATGCCATCTGCAGTGCGCCCAATAAATGTTTATGCGGGAATGGCTACCAAATGAAATTAAGCTCCATTTACAACCTCTACTGTGAGCCGGTGTGCCAAAGCAACTGCTCCTCATTTGGCAAATGTGTACAACCCAACAAATGCGAATGTCTGGAAGGCTACGAAATGGATGACTTCGAAATATGCCATCCGGTGTGCAGTCGTGGTTGCAAGAATGGCTTATGTTTTCAACCTGAGGTATGTATTTGCAAGCCGGGTTATTTAATGGGACCACAGGAAGAATGCGAGCCTACCTGTTCCATGCCCTGTCAAAATGGTTCATGTGTTGAGCCCGAAATCTGTCAGTGCCATGAAGGTTTTAAACTACAAAATAACTCCATAAATAATTGCGAACCTGTGTGTAAGCCAGATTGTGTAAATGGCACATGTGCAGCGCCAAATGTCTGTATTTGCCATGAGAACTATGAACCCACCAAAACTGACAAAGGGCTCAATCACAGCGTTTGCCAATTAATACAAACCACTACCAGCACTGCCATAGATTATACAACTACAACTGAAGAAATCTCACTTGCCACAAAACAATTTCAAGAACATGTTGTCGAAACATCAATAAGCACAATTAATCCCACAACTACATCACACGCTTTCTCCAGTGAACATCCCGACTTGTTAAGACGCAGTTCATCAGCTACTTTTGCCGCAGCTGAAAAATGCCAAGAAAAATGTCAATGCTGGAAGGAATTTGATGAATTTGGTCCTTTGGTTGCAAGCAAATGTGCCCACTTGTGTGCAGATGCTTTTGATCAACCTTGCCTGGATCTCAAATTGTGTCAATGTGATTTGGCTAAAAATCAATTGGTATGCCGTACCCTCGAATATGAGTCGCTGTCAGATGATCCGATCTATTATAAGTGTAACCTACCGCTTTCTTCAACTATCAATTTATATCCTGGCAACGAGAAGGGCTTTATCAGCAGTGATATGAAAAGTGAACGACCGGCTGAGAAAACCAAATTACCTTTGTGGGGGTTGGTTGCTGTTGCTGTGCTCGTTGCGGTGTGTATAGTGGCAGGTTTGCTTTATGTGTATTTTAGAAAAGTGGAAGGTAAGTGCTGGAATAACTATTTGCCATGGCATGAAGTTTAAAGTTTACAGTTCTTTCCTCTTCTTTTCTAGATCCTATAATAGAGTACGAACTGTGATCATAATGATGAGGAGCTCTAAACGCACTATTGTTAAACTATTTTTATCACCTAATAAATAAAATAATATTACACGGCAAAAAAAATAAATAAAAATAAACATTTATCGTTTTGTTCAGTTCTAACTGATATCGAGACTTGGTACAGCAAAATATTCAAGATTTTTATTGGTAATCGTACCAATTATCACTTGCTTTCAAATGCATACAAATCAACGAAAATTTTAGGACTTGTGATAGATTGTTTTATATATTTAGCCAAAACTTGTAAGGGCATATAAAGGTTTGTCATTCCACACACTATATGGGGCATTCCACGCCAAATAAGAAAAAAAAATTATTTTGATTTCACCATTACGGTATTAAATTTTAAATTAATAATCTTAATCAAGGACACTTTGAATATTTTCCTCATTTTAGTCTGTAGAAAATCGAAAGGCAAAAATTTCACAAAAAAAAATTCAGTTTGGACCATTAATATGAAAGTTATGGACAAAAAGCACAAAAAGTAATTTATTGAAGTTAATAACGGGTGTTTTTTAGAGTGTCACAACTTTGAGTTGGCATTACTGCTTTAGTTGACCACCTATTTAACAGCTGAGTTGTTTTTCGTTTAGTTTGCTTTGAAATCTTATTATGAATCGACTTACACCAGAGCAACGCGTGCAAATTGTTCAAATTCTTAATCAAAATATAAATTGATATTGATTTAGAATTTCCATTCAAAATTTTATTTTCCGATGAAACCAATTTGTGGTTGAATGGGTACATAAATAAGCAGAATTGACGCATTTGTAGTGAGGAGAATCCACAAGCTTTTGTCGAAACACCATTACATCCACAGAAAATTACTGTTTGGTGCGCTTTACTGTTTGGTGCGATGATGGTTAGAATGTTACTGTAAATGGTGAACGGTATAGGAACATGATTCGAAATTTTTTCGTACCTCAATTACATGGTATTAATTTTGCTGATATGTGGTTCCAACAGGAACCACACAGCGGGTGCACTACAATTGATTTACTCAAAGAAACTTTTGATGAAAAAATAATTTCACGTAATGGCCCAATTAATTGACCACCAAGATCGTGTGATTTAACCCCATTGGATTATTTTTGTTGGGGTTATTTTAAATCACTTGTCTACGGCAATAAACCACAAACAATTGAATACCTGGAAATCAAAATTCGAAGAGTTATCGAATCAAGAGTTTCTACATATTTGTCCAATTTTAATACAATCCTAAGCTTTTGATGCTGCTACGTATGCACTCATTGGTTTTACGAAACATTAAAATATGTTGCTTATTATGCTCCTGGCACTACTAAATAATTCACGGAATTGCCATATCAGACCCATGTTTGACTTCGATGGCCATACGTTGACAATACGTAACTGAGTTCTTACTAATTTTCAGTAAATACAAATAACATTAATTATATCGCTGAAAAATATTTTTAACTACAAAGTAAATTGACGCAGATAGTCCTCTTCATTTCCCTGATACTGTTTCTTGCTGCTGAACAAAACTGTAAGATTCTGTGGCAATGTAATGTTTTTCTTATATCGCGATAAAAATGAACAATGCAATAAGCAGTCTTGTAATATTCAATTTCACTAAATACCGGCATATATGAAACAAGTTAACAAACAATACTAAAATTATTTAATTTGTATCAAATAGGAACACGGTTTTTGAACATCAACAAAATTATGATCGTATCAAGTTTTCCAACCCTGCCGTAGTTTCAGTTGCTTTCTGTACAAAACTATAGTAAAATTTTTATATAATTTGAAGATTTGGCTTGTTTTTATGGTTAAGCAATTGTCTATATGCATTTCGTTCCTGCTTTTGGAACTCGTCAGTAGACTTCAACCCAAAAAATTTTTCAATTTAGTTAACAAACTTCGTATGTTTATAGTAAGACTATATTGAGAATCACAGCATACAAACATAATAAGTTTGAAAGCTTCAAACAAAAATCTTTACAAAACAAGCATCTAAAATGTAATACATATTAATTCCTTTTTATCTCTTTTTTTCTCTCTCTCTCTCTCATACACACACACACACACGCACATAAAATGTAAGTTTGAACATCAAAAAGTAATGCACTTAAAACGGCGCACTGTGAACCATTTTCATAAATTGTGCGGCAATCTTTAAATTTCTAATTTGAAATACGTTTTAATGTGTGTGATTATTTTAGGTTGCGAGCAGATGTTTTAAAACAGAAAACTGTTTATATATTATTATTACTATTATAATTCAGTTTTTGGTGTCGTTATTAATATGGTAAGTCCTAAGCAACTCTTTAAACTTACATAGTACTCGTATAAGCACATTCCAGTTGCTTTAGATGTGGGGTGAATAAATTGCCATCAGAAGGGGCTGATCCTTAATAAAGTATTCTGTAATAAATTTCACTGCATTTATTTTAAAAATATAAAATATTTGCTCAATACACAAGCCTTGTGGTATCGTTTAAGGTTGTATTTGAAAGACTATTCCATACAAAATTTCTCGAAATAAAAACAAGTAATTTTTAAAATGATTTTATTCGAGGAAATTTAAGTTGAAATTGTCTTTTCAAACACAACATTAAGCGATTTAGCAAGGCTTATTAAATTGAGCAATTAATAATATAAAATATGTTTTAATTGCAGAGTGCAGAATAGAATATTCAACTAGTGCTAACATCGAAAATAATATATTGCAATAAAATACTTTAGTCTCTATGTATTGCAATAGAGCAAAAAATATATGAACCATTTTAAGTTTACAAAACAAATATGTTTGTACATATGTATGTCGGTTAAGGGTATATAAGATTGGACACAGCCGAATATTTTTACTTTCACTACTGTTTTCGAATAAAAAAAATCTTGTCAGTAATTATAGGTCATAAGAAATTATGCTATGCAATATAATTGAGCAAAAAATATTAAAATTTTCGGAATATTTTTTTTATTTGCCATGATTGGTCGTTAAAGAACTAATTTTAAATATTATTGTTCTTAGTTGTCTACGATAACGTCTGAATTTAGAAATTTAATAAAAAAAATTTTGGTTGTAAATTTCTATTGAAATTTACAAGAATTTTAGGTTGTTATAGCCCACTGTGCAATTCTAAGGTACCGAACAAAAATTTTTTTTTTTTACAAAACCAAGTATTAAAAAGTTTAAATATAACTGTTACATACTATATATAAAAGCAACTTTGTAATTTACTTTTAATTTAAGTTGTATGTTTAATATATTTTGCTAATTTTTCCTAAATACAAAATTACCAAACCAAACTACCTGCTAAATGCCTTATCATTTAAATATGTATATGATTAATTGCAGTGACCCTTATTAACTACACTTATATACACATAAATTATTTTAACTACAAAATAAAAAAAAAAATATCTTATTACTGGGGTATGCACTGTGTGGAACGCTCGTGATAGGTGAAGCCTGGATTACAAATGCATCGATTGCGACCAAAACAAATACTATTGTCACATTTTCTGTAAGAGAAAATAATTTGTTTTATTAATTTGTTCGCTCTTTCTGCCCCCTAAACTTACTGATAACAATCCGCTTGACATATACCGTCCTTTAGTTCAAAACCAGGACTACATTCACAAGTATCCGGTTGACGGCATATGCCACCACTACCACAGTCATGCTGGCACACTGGCTGGCAATCGTTGTCGGTTAAAATATAACCCTTTACACAGCCACACACTTCCGGTTCCGTGCAATTGTGCAAACGATTTGTGCCGCAACCTTTGCTGCATATGGGCCTACAAAACTTTCTCGATTCATCAAGCTTGAAGCCCGCATCACACTCGCAACTGCCATCCAAGTAGCAACGACCATTTAGACAACCCAAAGGACAAGTGAATACACAATCGCCATTATCATTGGCTACATATTCATCATAGCACTCACACACCTCTGGAGCTATGCAACGGCCATTTTGGCAGTTGTCACAAACTGGACGACATAAAGTCTTGCCTTGCCAACGCATAGCAGCGTAGCCCTTGCAGCAGACCTCTATCAGCACCAAACCGGCGATCTTATTGTTTTGCTTTCTCTCAGCATCTGGGTATTTAGCCAGGGCATCCGAACTAAATGAAAAATATTTAAAGAAATCTCATCTAACATCACTTCACTACTTACGGCACCCATATGCTACATTTGTGCTTGACAGCATCCTTAATCGCCCTATCAGTGTAATTGTCTGGTTGTAATTCCACAATGCTGGAAGAAACCATCCAACCATTGGCATTTTTTCCACCAAAATTGCGATTATTACGATTGTAATAAGTGTTATCAAAATTTTGATATTGACCTTTTTCCCATTCACCTCTGCCATGACTCAAGCCTGGTCTATTTCTGGGCTCATAACGATTTTCGCCAGCCCCAACATCAAAACTATTTGGATACACATTTTCCTCCTCCTCTGGCATAATATCGCCATAAGGTTGCTTATAATGTTTGGCTGCCACGAATTGTATTTGCATCAGTATTAGGATCGCAATTATGCGCCCAATTGGCATAATTTTTATGAGTTTATTTTTATTCTTGTACATTTTGCCCCAGACTTTAATTTTGAACCTGTTGTGTTTTGAAACTTTTAAATTGAACTAAATGAAATGAATTGATGCTTTTCTTATAAAAAAAAATAGTTTAAGGAAATGAATTTTCAGTTCTCAATCAATTGTTTACAGTTTTTTTTTTATTATTTCACTAAACATTTTACTAAACATCTTTGCTATATTCACTACTTATTCACTGATAACATTGCTTTGCTCTCCTACTGAGCTTGAGCTTAACATTGAATATTCTAAAGTGAAGGTTTTCTGTAGAAATGGAAATACTCATTTTGTGTTTAAAAGTAAAAGCGGAATTTTTATTTAACAACCATTGTTAGTAAGTTATTTAAATTTAAAATGACAGGGTGATTCAATTAAATATTATTGCTATGTATATGGGTCAGATTTTATGTAAAAAAAAAGGATTTAATTTTTAATAAGACAGTCACGGGAGTTTCTGAATACTTGTGGTCAGTGTTTAAAAAACTGTAGTCAAAAACTTTAGCAAATATCGTATTGCTTAATATTGTTTCGAATTTTTTCATTTTTTATTGGCCAAATACAAACTGTTGCTTATGCTTCCGCTTTTTGAAATACTAACAGCCGCAGTCGAAGCAAAAGCAATAAACCAAAAGTTATACATAACGAAGGGCTTCAGCAGTTGAAATGTTCAGAATCTTTAGTTTGCTTGACTGCTGCTTTAATAGATTCAAAGTTAAAGAGGCAAATATTTTGTGTGTATTTTTCTGTATGTACAAACATAATAGTAAAACAAAAAATAAAGATTTTTCATACACACAACATCTTCACTGTTTTAAGCTTAAATTAGACGTGACATAGTCATAACCAAACCAAAATTAAATTGGTTTCTATGGCAATGGCTATGGCGTTATAGCGAGTCATCTATAATATATACAGTTTTGCCCATAAGTTTAGTTCGAACAAATGTTTTCTATGGGTATGGCTATGGCACGTCTGATTGAACCTTTAACTTCCGAATTTATTAAAAGCAACTGTCAGTCAAACGAAAAACAGTGCGAACATAATGACTGCTGAAGTGCTTCGTTGTATATAACTTTTTGTTTATTGCTTGTGCTTTGACTGTGACTGTTTGAATTTTAAGATGCAGAAGAGTAAGTAGAAGCAAAAACTATTAAACAAAGCAGAAACTGGTCAAGAATAGCGTGCTTTTAATAAACTGATGTTAAAAACACTTCAAGGTACATACATATATCCTAAGAGCTGCTTGACTATGTGCAGGAAAATTTTAGCAGGGTCATCGCTGGCTGCAGGGTACCCACATGCCTTGATTTATAGAATGCATTTTTGCTCACAGATTATTTTTAGCTTAACTGATCTTGAAATAGGCATAAGTACTAAATCTTAACTTGTAATTTCTTTTTACGTTTCTTTTCAATGGAATATGCTGTTTCCAAATCACAAAATAACTTGCATTCCTTGGGCATTATTGTCTACTAAGTCTGCCTACTGACACCCCTTAAGCAGATGATATCCTTGTTTAAACACTTGGGTTGCTTTGAATGGCAGCAGCTTTGGCAATAATAGTTTCCTCTCTTTGATTTTAAGAGTTTCTATTATAAATCCTTCTAGCAATTGTGCTCTGCACAATTATTCACTAAACTCATAATGGTCCATCTATACGTAGGATCGCCACTGCGTTTATATTCTCTACTACAATGCGTGAAAGTATCCATCTACGAAAATAAAAATAAAATCCTCATTACTTAGATAAAAAAGCTAACAAGTTTTCCTTTGGTAGCAGCTATCATTCGCCATCTTGTATTACAGAGAATATTGGTGGTGAGCAATCTTCACAACTGATTAAACAAGAAACAATAAAGAATTTAACAGAATAGGAAAAGTAAACTGAATAGGATGATATGAGCGAAAAAAAGTCGAGATCTACCTATCGGCGCAATGTAACAGGTGGGCCAAAAGAAGTCATCCGATGTTATTTGGCTCTCACATTTTTTTTCTAAATGAAAAACTTCAATTCTGTTTTTGATTATATTTATTTCAACCCTTAGAATTTTATTGGTCAAGTGAAGAAGATGATATCGGACAAATGGGAGCCATCACAATTCATTGCTCGTTTTATGGCATTTTTCATCACTTCGGCGAGAACTTCGGGTGAAAGATTCTCGCAGTCGTGTCGAATGTTGTGCTTGAAGGCTTCCAAGGTCTCGGCCTTCGAGACTTCAAAAAAAACCCCACAAAAAAGTCTGGAACGGTTAAATCGGGCGATCTTGCGGGCCAGTGTAAATCGCCAAAACGAGACATGAGACAACCAGGGAAATCCACAACACGAATATTCTGCGTTCTCCATAGCTTGTTTACTTGTATTCTACATCTGTCTCGCTCACAAATGTCAAAACAGATTTGACATTGGCCGCCATTTGCAAAAATAAGAGCATTGGCTCAAGCCACTGTAATTACAAAGAATATTAGGCTCCCTAACCGATCTAGAAGCCTTACCTTGATTTAAGCATTTTTTCCTTAATACAACAAATATGTTGTGAAAAACTCAACAGAAAAAACTACAAAAATACTTAAAAAAAATTCATATAAAACGTACAATTATGCAAAATGAAATAAAGGATATATGTACACAATAAAAAATAATTGAGATTTTGCATAGGAAAACTTTTAAAAATTTTAAGATTACGGTGCTGCCATTAGCATTAAAATTATTTCGACTTAAGCGTGTTTTTATTTTTGCTGAACGGAAAAAATGAAATTTAAAAAAATATCATAAAGAACTTTTTATTATTACTAAAATAAAAAAGGATATTTGTGCACAATAATTGGAAAGATTCATAAGTAATAAATTTACGAATTAGTAAGAAAAAAAGTTTTTGAAAACTATAAGCGTTTAATCTGATATTTTTTTTTTGTAGTTTCTAATCTAGTAAACAAACTTAGCTGAGTTAAAATAATTTAATGCAAATACAACAATATCACACTGACCTTTGAAAGGCCTTTCAACAAGTGCAAACTAATTTGCTAATATAAAAAAAGAAACATATTGAATATCATTTGTTAATTTTTAGCAAATATAAAATTAAAATTAATTAGTAGTACTAAAACGCTTTTAATGAATAGTGATGTTAGAAGCGCTCAAGTTTTTCAGAGAAATGTCCAGTAGTTTATTTGCACACCAATTTCAAATATATTTGAAAATTTTAGTTGTGCTTGGTTTAGTAGCAAATCAAGTTGGCACAGCAACGTTTGAACAAAATGAGCTCGATTATGATATTTCGGATGCTACAGTGCAAAAACGTCCGCCATATAAAATGGATCCGCCTTATAGTAATCCTTATAAGCCCATAAGAAAGCATAAGACGTTGAAAAGAAAACCTCAACATTCGGAAACTACTGCAGACTCATTGTGTGTAAGAGTTTGGAAGAGGAAAAAAGCTGAACTGGAAAAAGAAAATCCACCCAAGAAACCAGTACCACCCAGTGGAAATCGCTGGCATGGACCGGTGCATTATGATGAATATATGTGGAAGAGTAAAAAGCATGCAGGACGTAGTACTAAAATAAGGGATATCACGCCGGTAGAAAGAAAATTGCACAAATGCTACAAATGGGTTAAGTAAGTGTGCTAAGGTAAGGTCCGACGAAGCAAATATTTTGCAAAATTATGTCAGAGTTAAACAAAGTGAAATATTAGATAATGTGCATTTTACCACAATCATTTTTGAGGAAAATTTGCTGGTTGTAATATAAAAACTACAACTTAATAAATAAACTCAAAACTAATGTCTGAGGATCGGATTTTCAAAAACCTGAAAATATAAAAAAATGTGCTAAAAACAAAACGATCCAAAAATACTAAAAAATACTTGAAAAAATATTGTAAATTTGTCACAAAGTAATTTTTAAATGTTTTAGTTGATTTTTATTATCACAAAATATCTTTACGGCATATTTTTGTATATGAAGCCATAAGCTCCATAAAAGCTTAAGCGACATAATTTTCGAACATAATTTTTTACCCCAAAATCGATTATTTGCGATCGTAAAGAATAGATTTTCTTCAAAAAAAAAAAAAAAAAAAAACCAGTTCCAAAATATGTGTCGGTTAAGCTTTTTAGACTATTACGGCTCGATATCTTAAAAAACTCAAATATAAATGATGAATATATTTGTGACAATAAGAGCAAAGTTTTTAAGTCATATTTTACAGTTTTGTGTCAGGGCAATTTTAAGCTTTCGAGTCGACATTCAGAAATTTATTTCTTTTACACTCGAATCGGGAAATTTTAAGTTCGTTTAGAAAAACATCTTTCAGCACACTATACTTATTTAAATTAAATTAAGCTTTTATTTTTTTATTTATTATTATTATTTATTTTATTTATTTTATTATTTAAGATATTTTGAGTCGAAAAACGATAAGCAACAACTCATTGCGCTATAGCTTCCTGAAAAGTCGCACATAATAATTGAGATTTTGCCCAGAAGTATTTTTGCGTATGAGGATTACAGGAGTGTCATTAACTTAGAATGAGCTTATCTCGACTTAAGCGCTTTTTCCTTTTTGCTACACATATATCGCCCCTTTACTACAACAACGTCATAACAAAAAAAAAGGAATATTTAATTAATAATTCAGAATTAATCCTTTTATAGTTGATCATAGTCATGAAAAAAAATCATACAAATATCTGGTCTACTCAACTCTTGAGAGAAAAATATTTTTTTGTCAAACTATTTTTTTTTTTTGAGTTATGATGATATTGAATTAAGTAAGAAAAAAAGTTTTAGTCTTTATTATTGTGAAATATTTGCTTCGTTTTACTTTATCTTTAGAGTAAAAATTTCTTAAAGTTTTGTTTTTTTTGTTTAAATGAAAATTTTTTCTTAGCTCGCACGAACTGAAACAATATGAATGGCCTGCCATTATACAAACCATTCAGAGCAAAGACTTGTTTCATATTGAAATATGTTGCCCCGATTTCGCTCCTGTACGCGTTATGGGCAATACCTTGTGTTATCCATTTTGTTCGCGTTGTCGCAATGGCGATTGTATTGCTCCCGAAAAATGTCGCTGTTTCGATGGTTTCGTATTGTCGGACAACGCTGAATGTGTCTTTACCTGCCCGATTTCCTGTTTAAATGGCCGTTGTAATTTATTAATGGAGACTTGTTTATGCAACAATGGCTACACTTTGGATAAGACTAAACAATTTTGCAGACCCTTATGCCACGTTGGTTGCGGCACGAATCCTTTGCACAATTGTACTTCGCCTGATGTTTGCGGCTGTGTTCAGGGCTATTCTTTGACTGACAACGATTGCCAGCCCATATAAACAACTTGAGAATATTTAAAATAAAAACAATTTTGATGACTGAATATTACGCATTTATAAAAAAAAAGTTAATAAAAATCTAATAAATAATATTTTTTAATAATTATTTTATTTAAAACAATACTTTGCAACATCTTCCATTAAGTATTGATATAACAATCTCTTAAAAAATTAACTTCTTATCTCTTAAAGTGCAACACTAGTCCAAAATCATAGATTTATTTACATGTCAGACACAAGTGATTATCTCAGTTACTCACGGGGCCTAAGACAACTAACAACAGCCGACAGTCAGAGCAATTATCATTTCAATATTATCAATTAAAATTATGGAATGTATAAGCGATTTTGCAATCAAAACAATCTTATCTCTAATATTTTTATGCTCATTTTTCAATACCATTTCAACGGATTACTCGTATTATACAACTAAGTACACAACAACGACAACAACAGAGCAACCGATAATACGTTCACCCGGTCTGTCTTTGCCGCAAAGAGACTCTAATCCTCCGAAATGTACCAAAGAAGTGCCGTAAGTAGACACTGAAATGAGTAGAGTTGAAAGACAAGAACTTGTTTTTTATTAAAAAAAATTACATTCTCAGCGCTATTTTCTTTCAATACGAACGAGACGTGGAAGTGATTGGCAATAGTTCACTTAATCCCCACTTTAATTCAATAGAAGTCTGCTGCCAGGGTTACAAGCGCTATGATTTCGATTGGACCAAATGTGTGCCGGATTGTGGTAAGAAGTGTCAACGTAATGGCTTTTGCTTAGAAGGTGGAGTTTGCCAATGTTTCGATGACTTTGTTTTAAATTATCGTAATGATTGTGTGCCAATTTGTCCCCTGGGCTGTCCACATGGCCAGTGTTATATAAATGGCACTTGCATTTGTCATATGGGTTACGAATTGGATCCCACGAAAAAATATTGCGTTCCTGTTTGCCCTTTAGGCTGTGGCCTTAATGAAATATGTGATGCCCCCAAAAGTTGCATTTGCGCCGAAGGTTTTGCCAGGGCCTTACAAACAAATAATGCCCAAATGGGCTGCCAGCCCGTGTGTATACCCGACTGCGGTTTTGGTCATTGTGTTGGACCAAATCAGTGCGAGTGTTTTCCGGGGTATCAGAAGAGAGCTAACAGTTCAATATGTGAAAGTAATTGTTATTTGTAAGCGAAAGAAAGGAAATAATAAGTATGGTAAAATTTATTTATATAATGACTATTTTAAAGGCGCTGCGAAAATGGCTTTTGCGCCAATCGAACTGGTTGCATTTGTCAAAATGGTTATCGTTATGATGTTAATACCACTTCCTGTTTGCCCGATTGCGGTGATAATTGTGAAAATGGAATTTGTACGAAACCAGGCTTTTGTAGATGCTTCAACGGTTACCAGCGCAACGGAGTGAAATGTGAAGCCATATGTGAACAGTAAGCATAAAACTATTAGACTTGATTTCAATTTAGGCCTAGCTCTTCTCCAATTTTGTATGTCTAGTTCTACATATTTTAATTCAAATATAACTTAATTCTAGTTAAGCTCTAGTTCAGTTTTAGTTTAGTCTTAGTACTTCTTTAGTGTAAGTTCTAGAAATAGTTTATTTTTATTTAGTTCTAGTTTAGTTCTAATTCATTTATAGCTAAGTTCTACTTCATTTCGAAGTCAGCTCTATTTCAGTCATAGTTTAGTTATAGTTCAGCTCTAAGATTGCTCTAGGTTAGCTCTTGTGTCTTTTTATTTCCAATTGAGTTTTAGTTCAGTTTAGATTCATTTCTAGTTGAGTTCTAAATCCGTTTAAGTTCAGTTACAGTTCATTTTTGATACAGTTCTACTTCAATCCGAGTTCAGTTCTAGCCAAGCTCTTGTTTCTAGTTATAGTTCCTCTTTAGTTAAGCTCTACTTTATCTAAGCTTAGTTTTACTTTATTTTTAGTAAAGCCCTAGCTCAGTTGTAATTGATATCTGATTAAGCTCAGATCCATTTTTAGTTTAGTTTTTTGTCCAATTTTAATTCAGTTAATTTATCGTTAGCCTAGTAAAACAAATTCGAAGTCAATCTGAACTTCTAGAAAAGCAGGTAGAAGTTGATTTTAGTGATATAAAACCTTGTCATTCTCCTATAGTTTTAGAAAACAGTCAGCATGATTTTTAAAAAGTCAAGTTTTTTAAAGAAATTTATGAACTAATTTTGGTCCAACATTTAGAAGTTATTTACTTAAAATTAAATGAAAACACTGTCTGTTCAAATTCGTATAAGAAGAAACAAAAGTGACCCACTTCACTTTTTACAAATTTTTGTTAGAGGAAAATATTACTATAGAATGCCCAAAAGAAAATTTCTATTTAAATCGCTTCCTGTTCGGTGATTAGGCAAAGACAACCAAATGTGAAAATCATTAGAAATTATCCAAATTTGCACTACTTGTGGGTCGCAAACTCTTTATTTTTATAGCTTCTTTGGAGTGTCTTTTTTGCTGGGAAGTTATACTTTAATTTTAGTTCAGTTCTTACTTAGTTGTAGCTTAGTTCTAGTTCATTTGCAGCTCAATTTCATTTTATTAACAGTTCAGTTCTAGTTTAGTTCTGATTCAGATCGAGCTTAATTGTACTTCGGATCTAGTTTTCTTATACTTCTGGCTTGGTTCTGTTCTTCTTAAAATCTGCTTCAGTTCTATTTCAATTCTAAGTAAATCAGTTCTAATTTAGCTTTCAATCGATTATTTGGTGTTTCAGTTCTAGTTAAGCTATATTTCATTTCAGACTCAGTTTGTTTAGAGAAAGAAACCCCAAATTATGCTCCCATATGCTTTCAATATATCTAATCTCAATTTAATTTTTTAATTTTAGTGGCTGCGGTTTCTATGGCAAGTGCATTGCTCCTGGCGTTTGCGGTTGTGCGATTGTGGAAGGCCCCTTTAAATCCTATCAGAAATGTGAATTGGGCTATTGCACATCTAAAGGACTTTGTCGCTGTCAAATTGGCACAACAAGATTCATTAACCAATGCTTTGCTCCGGACTCGGTGACGTCGTATGCATCTATGAAACATCAGAAATTAAATGAAGCCTTAATTGATGAATTTAATTTATTAATTGGACGTCATTTTCAATTGGTGCAATTTTCACCATTTATTGGTTATTATTAATTTTTTTATATAAGATTGATATACATAGGAGAATTTTTTGCAATAAATTAATATAAAATTTTTATGTAAAGAGTTGTCTACAAAAATGTATATACATACATATCGTTACCTAAAATGCAAAAAAGGCGTAAATAACAAAAAAATTTAAAATTAAGTCTTTAGTTGATTATTGTGAATGTCATCAAACTACATGACTTGGCGAAAGTTTACACTTCTGTAATCTAAAATTATGATTTTATTAACAAAGGCACTTAAATGCAAGTTTGTTTAATTTTTTTTTTAGTTTTTTTTTAGTTTTTTGCTTCTCCTGTAGAATTTTATTTTTGCTAGTTACGCCTTTTTTCATTTTAGCTAACGGCATGTTGTTATAAAGACAACGAAGTTTGCATTTTTGTGACGGCCTCCTATATGCAAGCAATCAAGTAATATCGTGAGATTCCCATTAATTAAAAAAAATTTTTTATATTCTATTTATTATGCTTTTAGTGCTGGAAAAGAGAATCCAGAGGTGAAAAAATAAAATAAAAATAAATGTCGAAGGTCTGCTTTCGTATTCACTTGAAATTAAATGTGGGCCAAAACGCTATACACCAAACTATTTAAAGCAGAAAGCCTTACAGGCCACTTTTTATCACATTTTTTATCACACCGATATTTCCAAAATTCCTACATTAAAACAACATTAACTTTAATATTCGTTTATGAACACCAGCTCAGAGTTTCGACAAGACATCGCTTGTTATTCATGTTTAATGAAATAAAAAGGACCATTTTATGCATGCCTTGCGATTTATATTATTGTATTAAAGTATCAACTACTTTTATTGCATACTTTTAGGCTTTTACATTCAAACATAATTGATATAAAATTATTTGCTTTGCTTTCAAAGTCAAGTGTATTTTTGCAAAGATCTTGGCACACTTCAACCAAATACTACAAATTTATACTCTTCGCTACAACTCAACCATCACACATGGTCTTTAAAAAAAATTAATTAAATAAATAATAAAATAAAAAAACTAAAACAATCAAGAAAAAACTGGGTCACCTAAACTAAAACGGAACTTACAAGAAAACAATATTTAAAACTTAATAGTTGAAATCTTTTAATTATCAGCGATTCTTACTTTTAAAATAATAAAAACTTTATTGATAAATATTTTCACACCTGCCACCTCTGCGTTCAAAGCTGGGATAGCACTCGCACACATCTGGGGCCGAACAGATGCCATTACTGCAGTCCTCATTGCAAATGGGATCACACTTCACCGAGTGTGGTGACAAAGGATTGCGTTTATAGCCCGTGCAACAAAAGGAAACGGTGCGTATGCGCAATTCGGGATCATTGGCTTTGGCTCTAGTGAGAGGGAGACAGACAGTATTATTAGAAATAATTTCAATTTATTTTTGGTAGTTTCAACCCACTGCACTTGTTTGTAACATATGCCCGCTGACATGGTACTTTTTACATCCAATATAAATAAGTCTTTTTCACTTATAGCATTCATTTTCCAAAATTGTGGACCGGCCTGCAGGCAGTTGATAAAAAATATAATGATTAAAAATATTAAGGCTTTTCTTAACATTTTAGGTTTTGTTTATTATAAAAGTTTTTATGTTTGATCTATGATTTTTTATTTTTATTTTTTTCTTTAAGACACTTTTCTATGACTAGATCTCTTAAATGACTGCGGCTTGCAGTTTTATTAATTAAAAATAATCTTGTAGCTCTTTTTGATTTCTTTTTATTCTTCTCATACAATATTTATTCTTAAGTCTGCTTATCAGTTGTGGACGACGTTGAAAGAAAGTAAATAAGCATATTTTGTCTTAAGATTTTTTATATGTTTTATTCATATATTTATTATTATATTAGTTATTATTTTTTGTTAAGCTCACTTTAGATGAAGAGAATGACTGATTTACGAGAAAGTTATTCATACTGAGAACTGCTTTAGTTAAGAGTATTAATAATAACAATTTTGTGAAAAAAAAGATGTCAGTGTTAAACAAAATGTGTGAAATTATGCAAATTTTTATTAGTATTTGCCTAAACTATTTCCTTCACAATTTTATAAAGTAAGCCCTTGCATAATATAGCTTTTCGCAAATTTTAACAGTTTCCATCCTCTGTAGTTAACATCTTTTCTAACACCCTGTTGACATCACAGTCTGTTATCAACGGCAAATCTTTCTGTTAACAGAAAACAAGCAGATACAGATCTGGTGAACAGAGTTGCCAGAAAAAATGACGAAAGTTTGCCGCAACTTTATAAAATTAAAAAAACTGAAAAAAATGCAAAAGTTCTCCAAGATCACAAAAAAAAATTTAAGAAAAAATTTATTCAAAATTATTTGAAAACTCCTTCAGGCATACTTTTTATAAAAAATTTTCGACAAAAAAAATAATATGAATAATTTTGTAGCATCAATTAAAATATTTGTAACATCATTTAAAAGATTAATTAAAGTTTCACCTTTAAAAAATTTGATAATATCAATTAAGTTTTTCCACTCAAATTAAGTAATACAATTATAAATTTAATTAAATCAATTAAATTCTTAATTGAAAACATTAATTGGTAAATACTTTTTTCTGTGTGGAGAACAATTATTTCCTCAACAGAAAATACTGTTTTCTTTTTTCTTTTTTTTTAATAAAAATCACGCAAAAAAATTAGTGCTTTTAATATAAATTTTCTACTCGAGTCGTTCGTGTTGTGGAAACAGAATTTCATTCTTGACTACATATACATATACTGTGTGCTACAAGCATAGATAAATAGTCAGCTGGAGTAGTCAACTAAAGTTGATTTCTACTTATTAAGCCTTGGGATTCTTGGGAGGATTTTTTTTATATAAAATTATTAATTTTTTTTTGTACCCACAAAATTCGTGCCGCCCTATTGCTTATATGTATGAAAAGCTATTGAAAATATTAAAAATATTATTCAGCCAATCTCAGAAAATTATCGAAAAGGGTACTAAGATAAAATTTAGGTGTAGTTTGAATATTGCAAGCACTGAAATTGCCTAGAAAATATGTATGGAAGTTAGTCAAAATATTTACCCAGTGTTTCTACAACCCGAACGTTAAATTTAAATAAAAAAATATATGAAAAAAACTTATTTTTTTGAGTAGTTTCCACACAAATTTTTTAGACGACTCGCTCAGCTTGTCTAAATTTTTTAGGCAAGCTGACTGCTTTTAATGTAGAAACTACACATTATTTAGCAAATCCCACCACTCCCATTAGGCATTTGCAAATTTCCAGTATTGTGAACTTGTTTTCTATTTCTTATTATTTACAATTGGGGGATTCAAGCGGTTGTCATAGTGTCATAATGTTTTAAATTATTTTAATATAATTGTTTTTTTTTTCAAACAAAAATTTTCAAATATTATAATCCATGACACTTGAGTGCACCGTTTAAATTCCCCAAATGTATCTATAATTAAAAATGGTTTTATTAAACAAATATTAAGGGTTTTCATGACAAAGTACACAAGTCTCGCAAACTGTGCAATTGTGCATTTTTACACTCTCGTTAATAAAATGTCAAAAATTTTATGGAAATTTATTTACACAAACCTGTTAAGTTCGCCCAACAAAGTTAAGCTGTGTGCATTTTGTAAACAACAACTTCTTGGTTTTTTTGGCTTTCTTTAGGCACTTTTAGACACACACACACACAAACTTTTACATTTTTATAGAAATATATAAATACATATGTATTTAAATTACAAACTGCTTGAAATTTTCTTGTTTTAGTTTTATTAAGTTAATTTTTTTTGACATTTCATTTAAATTGACTTAACTGCTTGCGCAAATGTTGCCAAGGGGCTTCATGAAACAAGTCTAGCATATTTGCGCAATTATACAAATGGCAATTTTAAGAGTTCTCATGAAAACCCTTATTATTTTTTAGTTAAAAAATAAAAGTTATTGATATATTATTTCTAGTATAGGGTCCGCCAGATAACTTTTTTTTTGAAAACAGGGCGCAAAACATCGAGTGTAGCTTCGGCTGTGTGGCACGTAGCGCCGTCCTGTTGAAACCAAATGTTGACAATATCCTCGTCTTCTATTTTTGTGAACAAAAATTCGTTCAACATGGCCCGATAACGATCGCCATTGACTGTAACGGCCACTCCTTGCTCATTGGCCCAATTATGCCTCTGGACCAAAATCCGCACCAAACAGTGACTCGTTTTGGGTGCGTCGGCTTTTCAATGTATGCGTACGGGTTTTCTGTGCCCCAAATGCGACAATTTTGCTTGTTTACATACCCGCCGAGATCAAAATGAGCTTCATCTGAAAAGATGATTTTTTTGGGGCAAAATCGGCATCTTCTGTAAATCAATCGCAGGCAATATTTCCCAGCGTTGTTCAAGCTTATACACAACCATATTCGTTCAGCGGAAGGATAAAACTAATTATCTGTCAAATCAGACATGAGCTAAGTGTTGCCATTCACGAAATAAGCACTAGTTGAAGAAAAAAAACGTTAGATGGCGGACCCTATACATTGTTCTCAAAGATTAAGTTTGTTGTAAACAAACAAATCTTGACATCATACATGACGTTATCTTATATTTATGAACATTGTGAGCAATTAAGCAGTTCTAGCGAATGTTAAATATAAAATATTATAAAAAATCAAATGAAATTTTATTTCTTTAATCAAGAATAAATAGCTGATTTGAATAAATAAAATATTTGAACAAAAAAAATAAATAAACTAATAAATATATGAGTAATTATTTCAAACAACACAAAACAGTCTTAAATGAGTATAATATTCTTTAGGAAAGAGCAAAGTAGGAAAAAGAGAATTTTAACTCAACTTGAAACAAACATAATATTAAGCTCGGGTTTAACTGAAGCTATTGAAAATAATTTCAATTCATTTCAGTTTTTATTAAGCATTCCAAGTAAACGGAACATTAACTTTCCTCTTTGCTAATTGAAGTGAAAATCTTTATTAAAACAATGAGATCATTGCTATCTCTAATAACATTTATATTAATGTTCTTGGGTTGCCTGGGCCAATATAAAAATACCGGTATTAAGACACGTTACCCGGCGCCAAGTTCAGGCGATCTTATCTTGGGTAATGCCACCGACTTCTATGACAGAAATCATTATAATATCAATCAACAGCAGTTTGAGCAGACTCATCAAACACAGTTTGATAATTATGACCGTTATAATGGTAATTTTAAGCCAGCGGAATATTATCAAGGTGCTACAGTCGTCACAGTGACCAGGGCTCCAGCTCCTGTTGTCTTGGACGCTACCGCAGAATTTATCAATAAAACTAGAGCAGGCATGGCCTCGGGTATTTGTTATAAAGAAGTGCCGTAAGTTTTTAATAACAAATATTTAATAATAATATTAAAGCTTGCAGTGATATGAACTTCTAACCTTCACATCCTCAGTAGAGGCGATAATGTTTTTATTTATTTGCTTTATATGTTGTTTTTTCTAAAGAATTTGCAAATATTTTATTAAAAAAATTCATATGAATATTTAATTAAGTTTTATTGAATTTTCTCGGAATTTGATAAAGAATTTAAAATAACATAAAGATGTAATTAATTTTTTTTTAAACAATTATTTCCATTTGGAAAGGTTTATTTTTTTAGTTGCTTTTGCGGGTTTTTGAGAAATAAAATTATTTGTTTTGCATAACCCCAAAATACAATTAAAAAAAATATTTAATAAAATATTCAATTTCGTTACAACGTACAGTCTGCTCTAAATAATTTGAAAAACAATACTTTGAATATTTCGAAATATATTTTAAAAATTAAAAAATATCTATGAAAATCGATTAAATTTAAAGCGTTTGGGTTTTAAAAAGCTTTGAACAATTTTGTGAATAGTTTTTTTTACCAATTTCAATACAAACTTACAAAAAAAATGTTAGCTCTGGCAAAGTTTAAAAATCAAGCAATAAAAAGCTCATTAATTATTTTTTATTTTAGGGTCTGTTCGCATAAATGCGAACTATTGTTTCAATCGACATATATAGTCACCTAAAATCCAATAGGCTGAACTACCAAAAAATTCAAAATAGACTTTTTGATTGATTTTGATATGATTTGCTTAAAATTTTACGGACATATTTTCAAAATTACGGATTTTATTCATAACTCAATTTGGCAATTACGGCCTTTTGGATTTTACGTGACGATATATACTAAAATAAAAACCAAAAGTGTAAAATTTTTTTTTTGTTTCCAATATTAATATTCGATTGAAACATCGTTTGAACAGGTCCTCTTAAACTGCAACCAAATTTTAAAAATTTAAGGTATGAAATTATCTCAATACATTAAGTTTTTTTTGACATATAAATACTTTATCGCACGGCACTAAAATGTAATATCGTCGGCCTAGAGTGTAAACGTGCTACGTCCACTTTTCATAACATATGACATTTTAATGCATCTCGAAAGAGAAGGAGATGTCTCGACCGCCTGTCTACAATATTTTTTTAATTCGTAGCTCTGTATGCCTAAAAAGCTTAATGTATTAGACTAATTTTGTTAACTATATATAAAATGTTAACAATATCTTATCTCTCCTGTAAAATTTTCTTGAAGTGACTTAGCAGGTTTACACTCTAAGCCGACGAAATAAAAAATTAGAAAAAACTCTATAAAAACTCTTTATAGTAATTTTTCGTTATTTACTTGCACTATTGCTTACTTGCACTATTTTGCTCTTGCGCCTTGCGGTTCTCATTATCAGGAGTAAACTGTGTTTAGAAATTAAGACGGAGCAGGTATTTCATTAAGACGCACTTACTCTTTTAAGACGTATTATAGAGCAAAAGGTGTAAGAGATAAAATGATAATCTTAGTCGATTCGCTCATGACCGGTTTTCTATTAATTTTACAATGTAAAAGATTTTAATAAACTTGCGAGTATTAATAAATTTTTTTAATTTAACACAATTTTTCTTAAAATAAAACATTAAAGTTAAGGTATACCACTTTTCTATCTCCAGCACTGCCTCTCTTGTGCAGGGTTCCAACAAGGTTCCCGTTGGCAATGGCACCAGACCAGAAATGAGTAAAATACAAGTCTGTTGTGAAGGTTACGAGCGCAATCCTCATGTTTTCAAACGCTGTGATCCCATATGTGCGGACGATTGTCCCAATGGCATTTGCACAGCACCCAACACTTGTGTCTGCATGCCCGGTCATGTGCGCAACGAAGAAGGCAAATGTATCACCACCTGCCCCCTGGGCTGTGGTAATGGTGTATGTGGTGATAATAATGAATGCAAATGCAAGCCTGGCTATGCACTGGAGCGTGTGCA
Organism: Nowickia ferox; assembly: GCA_936439885.1. Classification (NCBI taxonomy): domain Eukaryota; kingdom Metazoa; phylum Arthropoda; class Insecta; order Diptera; family Tachinidae; genus Nowickia; species Nowickia ferox. The sequence goes on from OW387026.1 coordinate 8,595,129, forward strand.
GCAAAAATACTGTGTGCCTGTGTGTGAGCCCGGCTGTCAGTTTGGTCAATGTGTGGCCCCTAATAAGTGTGCCTGTCAAGATGGTTATCGGCTAACAGCAGTCGGAGTGTGTGAACCTTATTGCAACAACTGTGACAATGGCAAATGCACTTCACCCGGTTATTGTACATGTAACACTGGCTATTTGAAAGTTGGAGGATTTTGTGAACCGATTTGTTCCCGGTATGCTTTACAAAAAGTAGAAAATATATTTTATTTTAATTGAAACGCTTTTCCAGTGGCTGTGACAAAGGTCGATGTGTTGCTCCAGAGAGGTGCTCTTGTGAATCAGGTTTTGAATTGGATAACACTGGTACGAAGTGTATACCGCGCTGCAGCGTACCCTGCTTGAATGGTGTGTGTGGTGGCAATGATCAATGCATTTGTAATTCGGGCTATATTGCCGATGAGATTCAACGAAACCTGTGTAAGCCTCATTGCCCCCAGGGCTGTCCTAATGGTTTTTGTACCTCTCCTAATTTCTGTATCTGCAAGCCTGGTTACATAAAAAGTGGCATTAAAGGACGACAAACATGTTTGCCGGTATAAATTTGTTGTTATGTAATATTAAAGAAAGTTATGTTTTTACAACCGCTTGTAAATATTTCTCTGGAATATTTAATAATTAAGCTTAGCAAATATGTGTGTATATTAAATTGAAAAATTAATACTGAAAATAAAGTTTTTTTTACATTTTTTATTTTTGTTAACAAAAATTGTTTATAAAAAAAAAAAGTTATTATTATCAGGAGAAATTATTTCCAGGGAATTAATTTTTTCGAGAATAAAATCCTTCATTACTCTCGCAATAAAAAACTGAGTGAGAATTTCGAAGTTAGTTACATATTTTGTTTCTAGCTGATTTATTTTACCTGAAAGTTGACACAAAAAACTGTTAAAATAGGAAACAAGGACTTGAAAAAAAACAACCAAGGAAATGCTATTCAGAATAGTTCTGATATGTCGTACGCCTGCTAACTCACTTCAATCACATTTTACAGGAGAGAAAAAAACTTTTAACATGTTCAATACAAAGCTTAAGAAATTAGCCTAACACATTAAGTTTTCTCGACCTGTATAGTTTTAAATTAAATTAAATATTTTAGCAAGTCGATGTGAAGTCTCTTTTTCTTTCAAACGGCATTAGAATATCATATGTTATAAAAAGTGGACTTAGCAGGTTTATGCTTTAAGCCAGCGATATATTTTATAATACTTCTATAATTTTTGCTTTTTTTATTATTATTATTTCACAAACTCGCACGATCATTCATGAAATAATTTAATTAATTATCTAACACTTTATTCCTAAGCTATTGCTTTTTTTTTTGGCAAAGTGATAAGTGTTTCTATTCAATTTTTTCATTTTTTCATTTGTATTATTTTCATTATTCTGCGGAACAGAAAAACTTATCCCTTTTCCAAGAAAAAAAAATAATACAATACATTTTTGAATGCCGTAGAAAATCGAAATTTGTCATATTAAAGACCACGTTTAAAAAACTTTTAAAGAAAATGTGCTTTGTATTAATAACCCTAATAATTTGTTATTTTTTGGGACTTAACAAGCAGCATCTCCAGATGTTGATATTATAAAAATATTTCGACCGCTTTGGGGCTGAACTTAGCGGGAAATTTTCGGATGCCCTATAAAGCATTATTTTAAATTATTAAAACCAAAACATATTTAGTGCACGATTACTTTTTGATAAAACTGACTTATTAAACTGCATTTTGTTACTATTTTTAGCTAAAATTATATTGCATTGCAATAAAAGAAAAACTCACTTTATCCCATAATTAGTTATGCATGTTTGGTTTTTTTTTTGTATTAAATACTGATAAAAATGAAAATGTTTGCTGACCCTGGCCTTCAAACTCTTACAATTCTCAATTTGATAAAATAAAATTACTAAGACATAAAAAAGATTTTCTCTTTACTCTCAACTTTATTTAAAATTTAAATAGCCTGCCGATCAAGGCCTCAAATTCATTATTTAACTGTTTGTTATAAAACTCACGCTGGCCATAGTTATAAATTGTATTAATAATATTTGAACTATGCAAACACTGGTCGATGTAATGAGACATCCCTGCTGGGCATAAACAGCGCCCTAGATTATTGCATGAACCAGATAAGCACAGCTGCAGCCCAGGACCACAGGCACATTTATTGGGAGCCACACATTTGCCATAGAAGCCACAGCCGCTAAAACAAACCATATCTAGAAATTAATTTTAAAATAGCAAAATGGTACTTACTTTTCGCATATCGGCACGCAGGTATTGTCCCGCAAATTATAACCTTCAAAGCATTTACAAACGCCAGGTGCAATGCACACACCATGCTGGCACAAGCCCTGACAATCTGGCAGACAAGAGGAGCTAAATGTATCGTAAATAAAGCCCACATGACACTGGCATTTATAGCGTGATTCACAAAATCCATTATCACAGTTTCTAAAAATATAAAATGTTAACATTAATATTTGAAATATATGGTAAAAATGTTGCTCTTGGACTGCATGTACACTATGAAATATTTCATGAAGTTATTTGCTTGAAAAAGAAAAGGTATATCAGTTCAAAGATTTCTTTTTCATCATTGTTTTCTATATAGAGAATGCTTCTGTTAAGAAAACGTTAAAACTTTGTGAAACAAATTTCTAAAATGTCATGATAGATTTCATTGTGTAAATCTGTAGTTACTTACATGTAACACTCGGCTTCACAAATATTTTTACCTGGTCTTTTTACAAAACCAGCAAAACATTCACAATTATTGGGAGCTACACAATGGCCATGACCACAATGTGGCAAGCATATGGGCTGGCAACCCAATCCCTCCGACCACTTGTAGCCCTTCTCACAGGCACATAGTCCCGGTGCTATACACTTTTGATGCAGGCCACACGGTATATGATAACAATCGGGTACACAAAATTTCCTAGTTTCCATGTCCAACACATAACCGGGGTGACATATACAAGTGCCATCCAACAAACAGCGACCATTTTCGCAGGCTATGGGGCAGGAATGCACACAAACTCCTTCCGAGTTCTTGATAAAGCCCTCGAAACATTCACAGTTTTGTGGCGAGCGGCAAAAGCCATGACGACAATTATCGGGTGATATGGCCGAACAGTCGGGAATACATTTCTGCCAATCTCTGGGCGAACGTTTGAAGCCTTCACAGCACACTTCGAAACGGTGATAGAATGGGGTAGAAGCATTGCCTATTACCGGCAAACTTTCTTTGGTTTGATAGTAAAAAGCCCTGCAGGTATGTAAACAAAACATTTTGTTGAAAAAAAAAACACTTTCACTTTTTAAACACTTGACTTACGGTTTTTCTTCGTAGCAGATATTTTCTGCATTTGGCACAGTTTCATACAAAGTCAAGTCCCAGCTATTGGCAAATATGTCACCATAAATTTCCGAATAGCCAAAAATTTTTAACAAACATGTTGACTGAACAAAGAAAACTAACAGCAGACGTGTTAAAAGAGACATGACAATATACAAAATAAATAAATTTTAATAATATATTTTTTATTTAGGGCTCAACACAAGCTCAAGCTTATCTATTATTGATGTTTGTTTTTAGAAAAAATTCAAGCTTTAACACAACTCTGATTTTAAATATCAAATATTATTAAATATGTTTCTTATCAGTAATCTAATTTTCAGCTAAACAAACTAGTTGTCTGTAATTTAATTTAAATTCCTTAAGCAAATGTATTGAATGAAAGCGATATTTTGTTTATGTATTTATTAAATTTGTTAGAAATTTTTTTATATACAAAAGCCTTAAAAATCTGAAGTGCGCCAAAACTGCAAACTACTTTTTCATATATGTAAAATGGTTTTTTATGAAAAAATTTTATTTAAACTTTGAAAAAAATTTGTCTTGAATTTAAGTTTAATATTCTATTTTTTGGAAAACATTTGTAAATTTTGATTTACAAAAACAGCCTGTCATTTCAGTGACAAAATTTTTGTGTGCATTTTATTTTCTGTTATAAAAATTATTTGAGGCTACCAGCGCAGAAAGTGTAACCCTTATCTACTTAAATTAACATTAAGGCTTCATTAGTTTTTACTTTCTCTACTTTTTCTGTAGTAACTTATCAGCTGTTTCTGACCAGAAGGGTCGCAGTTTTGCACTAAAGCGATTAGTTTTGCCTCGTCCATTGTTAAGGTTCAATATAATTTTATATTTTTCTTTTAAAAAATTTATTTTTTTTGAACTCTAAAAGGACAATCACAATATTTTTATTTACTTTATGCTGTCACTTACAATTACTTAACAATTTTTTGATTTTCACAGGTTGAACCGAAACAGAACAGAACGAAACAGAAAAACTAACGACTTGTATTAGATTTCTATAAAAAAAAGAGTCAGCTGATTCGTAACAGAACAGAAAGTAAAAACTAATTCTGGCTTTAGCTCTATTTAACCATTTAATTGCTTTGTTACTCCATCTTCGTTAGAATACCAAAAGGAAGTTTACTCTACTTTTCTTTGATAGTTGGTAATATAAAGAACGTATTTATCACCAGAACAGCAACCAAAAAACCAATTTGGGTTAATCCACTTATGCGCTCATAGCCCCATTTTATTTTATTTAAATGTGAGTGAGCTTTTTATTCAATTGAGAGACATATTGATGCCACTATATATGAAATATAACACAGTGCAAATGTTTTCCGCGGCTTCAATTAGTGGGTCGCAATCAAAATGTTTATAATTCCATGAAATATAAAATAATGATGCCGCCCACCTAAACCAAATAGTGAACTTACCGGACTTCGATCGCATGTGTATTGGTATCGTCCGAAATGCCAAAAACAAATTTTTCACAACCCGTTCATTTATAAATGGGATTCATCGCTCAATTGGGCGTGGTAAGTGGAATATTTTCTAAGCAGAACTCCAAATTTTATTAAAAATTTTTATAATTTGTAAGTGCTGTTGAATGTCATATCCGACAATGGTGATTTGGCAAAGTAGACTGAATAAAGGACAGCCAATCCAACAGATATAGCTTAAAAAATATGGCTGCTACCAACTGTCAAAATTAGAAGCACCTGCTCAAAGAGCCTTTGTGTAATTTCAGTCTTTAATTTATCACTCTCTTTCTCTCCCTCTCACACACACACTCACACCAAATGGTACGTCGAAATAATATAATAAATATAAAATATTTTGTTCATGTAAAACTTTTTTGGAATCAAAGTTGAATTCATCCATTTATAAAATGGCAAAATTTGTATGCGGAAATATATTTTAAAGGCAGATTGATGAAAACAAATAATACAATAAAGGCCCTTATTAGCAGATGCATTCAATTTTCGATCTTTGCTGGCTATCCATTACCGAAAATCGCATGTTAAATTCATATTATAAGTATCGAAAATTTCGTTAAACAACGAATTTTCTATGGAACAGTATTTCGATGCGTTTTTATATGAAAAAAATTATTAAAAATGTAAGAGTTAAACTACTGTTTTTTATTGTTTGATAACCAAGTACAAATTGTACAATTTGTAATCTATTTTGTCGGTTTTATGTAGATCTAAGATTGTAAGCACTAAACAAATGAAAAGGTTTCACCTAGGGAGGAAAATCCTCCATTTTGCTGTGCAGGACAAGTATATTTTAATCTCAATTACTCTGTATGATTATTAAGTTTAAAATCTTAAAGTGGGTGCAAATTTTACAAATTACAGTGATATTCACAATAACGACATTAGTTGTCGAATGCTTGTCACTATACCAGATGAAAATTCGGTTGATCAAAGATCAAAAGTTGCTCGTAATAAGGACCAAAATTCCAAAAAAAAATTTTTCGAAAAAAATTCGTTAGGGTAAATTTCACAAATTCAACTTTAAACTGAAAACAAAAATTATTGTTTTTGTATATAAATATTTTTTTTACTCATATTATTATTTTTTCATAATTTCAATAACAAAAATGCCATCTTATCAAAGGACTGAAAAGTGTCGCTTATTTATCATCCCTATTTTGAAAAACAATTCCACGGGAGTATTTTGCCTATTCCTTGTTGCCTTATTTTAAAACATCTGTTGTTAACTTTCAGCCAAAATAATTAAAACTGAGAACAAAAAGCTTAGTTCAACAATTAGCAATTCTCTCTCGCATTTTATTTCTCTCGTAATTTACTTTGAGTACGAGCACTTCATTATTGGAAAAAATCAATTCCTAGGAAGTTCTCTATTTCGATTTATTATGGCTTGTCATCTCCATCGTCATCGAAAGTTAAGCTGTTACTTTTATTTCATCAATTTTATTGCAAAAATATTTCCAAATGTACAAACATTTTAAATAAAAGAAAGAACATAAGAAATATAAGCTTAAAGCAAAATTAAAATTAAAAAATTTCAAATTTCATATACTCGTATATAAAATAAAATACAATTACTTTATTCACTGTTGGCAATTTCAATAAAAACATTTGCTTAATTCCCATCAATTTGTATCGCGTATTTATGTATCAAATACACTTTCTGATTTTTAGTTGTGAAGTGTTTTAATGTATTTTGTATTTTTAATGTAAAAAAAAGAACAAGCTACATGCCAATTCTCTCAGAGAGCCTCTCTCTAAATACGACATTTTAAAAACATAAACAGGGCAATCATGAATAAAATTCCGCGTGAAATTTTTCCCGGGGAGCAATTCCAACTAATAGCAAATAGTAGGGAAAACAAAAAATTCTAATTGGAAAAGAGAGAAATTTCACGCGGAATTTTATTCATGATTGCCCTGATAAAATAAAAGTGTAATAGAGTATTTCATTTTTATATGAAAATTTCCAATAACAAATTTTACACTATTGTATATTTAATAAGATTATACAATCGATACAAAGATCCGAGAACTTTTGTTAATTAAGCAATTGTTTATAAAAAATTTTCTTTTGTTCGACCATTTCCAATTCCAACGACAGCTTGCGAATTGAGCAAATATTTGTTTGGATACACATAAATATCGTTTGTAAAATATCTCTAAATCTAATTAAATATGAGCAACCTTGTGGGATGTGTGAGAAATTTGTGGCACTTGTAAATATTTGGAATTTTGCGGTGGTATAACTAAATGGGAGACATGATGGGAGTTGTCATTTGCATGATTCATTGAATGCAGTTGCTGTTGTTGAGTCTGATGTTGCAGTTGGTGCTGATGATGAGTATGATGGGTGTGATGCTGATGATGCTGGTTATGTTGATGATGCTGTGAGTGGTGATGTGGCTGCAGTTGATGTTGTTGCAGCTGCTGATGTTGTTGTTGGTGTTGTTGCTGTTGTTGTGGCGAGTGCCCACGCTGCTGATGAAAAGCTGTGGGATAACGTATTTCATCATATAAATGAGAGTCCATGCTGCCTTTGCGAGATTTCGGTGTAACCACCGAGTACAAGGACTCTTTGCGGGCATAAGCGTAGGGAGTGGGAGTAATTGTTTGCGAATTTAACAAAGATGTATTACTGGGTGGATCATACAAGTCGGGTCCTATTTAAATTAAAATTAAAATTTATATTAAAGTGAGTTTATTAATAGCAATAATTCATTAAATAAGACACTTACATACCCTCGATTTTATTGCGTACCATTTGCGTAAAAGCTGGCAAGTCCGGTAAAGGTTTTAAGAAACTTTTATTGAGGGTGCCACCTGCGCCTCCAGTGCTAACACCGCTGACCAATCCACTGCCCCCAAGCTCTTTTAAAAGCTGTTCATTCGTATGAGGTGGTAGAGGTGGTGGCGTTATAACTATGGGCGCATTTAGACCCGGCACCAGGCTTACGTTACGGGCGGCCAAAGCTGCCTCAACTTGAGCTTTCTGCAAATGATATCTGCGATAGACGTATAGAAAGCCTATGCCTATGGCCACCATTATAACCAGCAATATCACCAGCATTATGGTTAGAAAACTATTTTCGTGTTCAGAGCTGTGACTTTCTATGGATTTGGATGGCTCTTCTTTGCTCTTAACACCGAAGCCAGCTAAGTTTAATTTGTCCTCTTCAGTCACGTTTGCCGTTGACTGGCCTGCTGGCCAATTGGTTATTACATGTATTACGTCGGGAGCCTTGGCAGCACCATGCAGATTTTCCAGCAAACCCTGGCCCTGCTGATGTACAATTATCTTGGGCGTATGCGGAGGTTCATCCTGTTTAATTACTATAACTTCGGGCATCACTTTAGCTGTTGTTAACTCTAGAATTTGAGGTGGCAGAGCAAAGTTTACATTGTCCGTAGTGGTCGCTATGGTCACCATATTTTTCGCTATACGATCTAAATTGTGCGTAATGTTAACTATGGTTGAATTGAGCGTAGCAATCATGGCGTGTGTGGCATTGGGCGCTATGATGGGATCTGTGGGAATGTCACAGGCTCCTGTTTGAGGATGGCAAAGCTTGTTGTTACATTCGCATGCTTTGCGGCACATGACGCCATGCGTGCCCATAGGACAAGGCTGTTCGCAACTGTAAGAAGATTAATTTTTTTTTTTTTTTTTTTGAGAAAAAGTGAGTTTAAAAAATTTATTTCTTAACTAATGAAATAGTCAAAGTGAAAGAAATAGCTTATCAGATATGTGCCTTAATAATGAAAGTATTCTAAGTCGTATATTTCTTTGGTCGAGACTTTTAGTAGATAACGTGTGTGTTGCTTTTAGTACACTTTTCGACAGACAATATAGTGCGATAAATTAAGTCTAAGAATCGTACCGAAGGACAAATTACATCTTGTTAAAATTAATTGCTTTAGAATTTCAAAAGAAATGTTGTAAAGGAATAGTCTTATTTTATTAATTGAAACAATTAACTTGATACTTTAGAAAAGTGACAAATCGTCTGCATCCTCAGGAAGATGGAAGGAAATTCTTGCTAAGTAAATTTACTCACAGCATACTTGGGAATTGTGTTGTAGCTTTTAGAAATTTATAAAAAAAATATAGTTTGTTTTATTTAAATCTTACAATTCCCCTGTCCATCCTATGGTACAATGGCATATGCCCGATTTATTGTCACAAGCAGCCCCATTGTGACAAAGACATTGATTTTTGCACTCCAGCCCCCAGTGATCATGATCGCATCCTAAGCAAAAATACACATATATCATATTAATAAATTCTTATTGTATTTGCTAAATAATTTATCTAATTAAACTTACGTGTCGTGCAGTGTTTGCCTATATAACCAGCCTCACAACTGCACTCATCGGGCTTCAAGCAGTAGCCACGGCCGCAACCGCCACGGCAAACTGGCTTGCAAATTGTATCATTGATCGATATGTTGCCCTCGTAACCAGAGCAGCAAAAGCGTATGGTACGTGTCTTGGTTATATTCTGCAGAAAAAGACATAAATAAATAAATTGTTAATATAAAAAATCATTTAAACATAAAGCCTTAAGTTATGCTATAGATTCTATAAATCCAAAAAATTTTATACAAATATAAGAAGAAAACTTAACAACTTTAAATATAATTTAATTTAAATATATTGCAAGTAATTTTATTGGCTTTTCAACACATTTTTAATCTATGTTAATATTCATATTAATTTAGGTTTAATTTGCTGTGAGAATTCTCAAGTTTTGTCACATTCTTTATTATAAATAAAAAATGTTTGCTGTTCATAGGGTTCAGTTCATCTTTGCCATCAGCATTTGTGAAATTTTTGTATAAGCAGACTTTGTCATCAATGCAACTGTATTAATATTTCTTTTATCTTTCCATTATTATTTTTATTATTATTGGTCTCTGCTGTTGAGTTTCATTGCTGGTAATTGTTGCATAAATTAATAAGCAGGAAATTTCAATGAAGTTGTAATCATCTGATTTTTGTGTTTTTTCTTCTTTTGTACTTGTACTAAATTCTTTTACAATTAAATTTTATAATATGTGCTGGCTTTTTTTACATCTATTGCATTCAATGAAAAAAATAATGAGCACTATTTGTTAGAAGATGTTTTTATATTTTTTTTCTCATTGAAAGTTCAATGACTTTTTAGATTTGTTATTTATTACGAATATTAGATTATATTTCACTTGAATGCATTTTTGTTAGATAATTAAATTTAAATATTTTGGCAAAAAAAGTTTAGAAAAATAAATCAATATAAAATTGAATAATGCAGGCATTATTCGCATGTTCAACAAAATGAAATTTTTATGAAAATAACAATGTTCTGCAAACTGATTCTAGAAGGGAAGGTTTTTAGGGTTTTAAAAGTTTACATCTGAAACTCATTTTACGGACTCTTTTCAGTTGCACGCTTGTGTAATAAAAAAATATTTAAAACTGTGTGATGCTTACACAGAAAAAAGTATTCACCAATTAATGTTTTCAATTAATAATTTAAGTGATTCAATTAAATTTTTAATTGTATTAATTAATTTGAGTGAAAAAACTTAATTGATATTATCAAATTGTTTATAGGTGAAAATTTAATTAATTTTCATTTAATATTACAAATATTTTAATTAATATTACAAACTCATTCATATTTTTTTTTTGTGTGTAGGTTTTTGGTTTATAGTGTCTTGAAAACATTTACTAACAACATTACAAGCAACATTTTGTTGGCATACATTAACCCTTTAATTTTTCTGAAAATAGCTGGTTTTGCAGTTTTTTTTTAATGTAAAAATTACCCCTAAAACAAGGAGATATATAATTGAAATATCTTGAGAAATATTTGTCATAAAATTCTTCTAAAGCTCTCAGAACACACTTGCATTTAGTTTTAATTTATTTTAAATTTTTTGTTTGATTTTCTTTATACAAAATTTATATATATAAAAAAAAAAGGTTTTATCTGAACAAACATTTTATGGGAAAATTTATCATTTCTGGAAACAAAATTAGAAAAATAACTTTTATGCAATAAATTAAATCAAAAACAATTGAAATTATTCCAATAAATACGAATAAAACGTAAAAAAACATGTTTGATGGTTTTCGTTTCTTAACACAAACATGATTCTTAAATAAAAATTTTTCACATCAAATGGAATACGTGAAGTGTTTTAATTTATAGTATAAAAATATGTTAAAAGCTTCTTTGTTATGAAAGCTAAATTTAAGCCTCACTAAGAACAAAAATAATGACAAAACAAACCTGTTTGAAACCTGTTTTATTTTTTATAAATGTCGGTGTAAGTCTGTAAAGCTTAATTTTAGCTTTCGTTGCTATAAAGCTTTTAACAAATTGCGATGAGGTGGTTGTTGCGGAAAAAATTGCATCAATGGCTTCAAACATGATGACAAACTCTACTCCTCCTTCCCCCCCCCCCACCACCTTCTTGTTGCATAAAATTTTAATGGTTAAAAAAACAATGAATCATAATGGCTAAAAAGATGTTGGATATTGACAATATTCCATAAAACTTGCACTATGGCCGGTATCATAATAAGTGTCACTGCATAGAAAGAAAATATAACATCTGTAATCGATCGTAAAGTGTTTAGGAAGTGTTAATTTATTCTTACGTTCTAAAAAATAATATAAACTTCAGTTCATATAAGTTTCCTGACAATTAAACTCCGGACAATTTAAAATTTCTGAATTTCCCTGCAGTGCCAGCAAAAAATTTAATTTTCAAATACAATGAATTATTTCTCTAACGGAGCTGAGTGCAATACTAAAGTAAATGTCAGGTAAAAAAACGACAAAGAATATTTTTAATATGTTTTTTAGTTCGATAACATGCAAATAATTGTGTAAAAATTGAAAACTGGATTGCTATTGACCCTCCCCTCGACAATTTCCATGTAAATGTGACTAGTCGGTTTTATAGAAAGTGTAATAATTTACATTAGTTCTTGGCACTTGGGGACCTCTCAGTTATATTTATTAAAAAGGCTCTAGTTTTTCCTTAAAAAAATTAAATTTTAGGTTTCAAGGAATTAAACTCTTTTATAATCTTCTCTTAGTGGAGTTAAAAAACTTTTGCATTTTTAATGCTTTACGAAAATCCCATAAGAAAGGTTTTTTCCTTGACTTTAGTCTGCCTTTTGCATAGTGCCACCACACACTGATTTTGCTGTCTCTCAAAAGTTGATTTCAAAACTGATAGCCATTGCTTTTTCTCCCCCATGGGTTTTTTTTTGTTTGCTTTACATATTTGCACCAGTTGTTTTCGTTTTTCTTTCTACCTCACTTAGTAGTCTCTATCAGTTAACTTAAAAAAAATTTATTTCACTTTTCTTAGTTATTAATATCCAATTGAATCCAATCCGTAGCATTCCTTTAATGAATGTGCATTAGATAGCATACTAACCCACCATTGCTCTCAAATTACAATCAGTCTCAAATAAAGTTACATAATTCCATTAAAATATATGTATAAGTATAAATGTATGTATGTGTGCATCGGTCCAGGTGCTCCAATATGCAAACATTTTGTTTTCCTTTCGTATTTTAAAGCTTAGCATTATGTTACAGAAATTTGTGCAAAATTGTATGCAACACATCCCCATGCCAACAAAGAAAACTATTTTAAGCTGACATATAAAAAAAAACAAATTTGCTAAACTATCAAAAAAAAAAAAAAACAAATAAAAAATATGAAAAATATTTAATATGAGCCACTAAGTACTTCTGCTAACTAGTTTAATGTTTGTTAAAACAAAACCGAGAGTACTCGCATATTTTTTATTTTTGCGCTCATGCATTCACTTTTAGACGAATTGAATTTAACAACATGTGATACGCAGCTTTAAAAACAAAACCAACAAACAAAGACCATTCACGAATCTATTGCTTACAACTCATACTATTCCTATCACATGAGATGGTTACACTAGACATTTATTTGAAGAATACAAAATCAAATACACTCACCGCATTACATGCAGCTTATTTGTATGCGTGTACTCGTGTGTTGTTGCTGTGACTGACACCGTGACTTAATTTTGTTGCAATTTATTTATTTTTAATCGTTATTTGGGCGAGTGAAAAAAAATCACCACTACAACAACAACATCGTTATTAACGCATTTTTTCCAAGCATTAGAAAATTTAAATTAACGCATGTAATTTTAATTTTAATTTTTTCTTGAAGGCATTAAATGAATCCTACTTAGCTTCTCATTTTCCAATGTGTTTATCCACTTGTAAGTGGGGAAGTATAGCGAAAATTTTAACAACAAATAATCATTATTAAATTACATTTAGGTATATTTAAGTGCGAAAATTAAAAATTATTATTAGCATGGTTACAATAATTAATTTATCGTTTATGCCATCACGTGTTTTCTGTTTCACTCATTTTAATATATTTGTCACACAGACAGATCATTATGAAAAATCTAAGAAGGCTTGAAATTTGAAATGAACTCGTACTGCTGACATTTATTCTTTATATATGAATATTTTCTAAATTTCTCGCTTTACTGAAATTATTAAATAACTTTTTTTATCCTTAACGCTGCAGCCACACGTTCAATAAATCGCTTTCAATTTCATCACACATACTGTGTGTCAAAATTCCTTGAAATTGATAGTTGTGATACAAATTGATAGTCAATTTCATTTTTTAAAAGATACAACTCAAGTTTGTAGCTGCAATCAAAGTGTGCTGTGACTAGCTGTTCTAATTGAAAATTAAATTGCCATATAAATGGATTGGTGAATTTGAAAGAAATCTAATTTTCAATTTAAAAAGTTTGAGTGTGTTAGTAAATAACGTGTGAGTGTATTTCAAATTGAATGAAATTGAAAGCCAAAAATTGAACGTGTGGCCCCCAAGTAAACGCATGTTTATTTAAAAAAAATTTATTTTAAATGATGATTGATAAGTTTGTAGTAAACTGTCAATCAAACACGTACATATATCAAGAGTTCATCGGCAGTAGTTGCCAGCAGTATGTGTGTTTGTGCTCCTTTAAAAAACCAATCAAGCTTTCAATTTTAATCAGTAATAAGGAAAACATTACCGAGACTTACTGGTTTAAGTGGGGCAAACACTCTAGATGCCAGGAAATATGACTGTCACAACGCATTATCTCTTATCACTTTACCAACTTAAAACTCCTTCTATTTAATTTATGATCCTTTTCAATAAATAAATGGCAAACTAACCAACCTTTTGCTTACACAACCCAGACGATCAACTTGAAAAGAAAAATTTATATGAAAGGCACTTATTTATTTTAGTGTGTTCTATGAAAATTTTGCAAGTGAATGGACTGCTTGGGTCGCGTAAACATGGGATAAAAAATTAACTAAAAAATAGTTGTTTGTCAGTCTGATTACTTAATAAAGCTGCATTTATAAAACTCTCTTAATTTTTTTAATGATGATTTTAATAGATTCAAATACTTCCTTCGGGTATCATGCCCTTCTACTTAATATTTTTTTACAAAACACGTCTTTTAATTACTTTTTCAAATGATTAAAGAAAACATACAAATATTTTTTTTAAATTATATAAGAAAAACACATTATGGGACTTAAAACAAGAAATTTATACATAATTATTAAGAAAATTTAAACAAATTAAATTTATTTCACATACAACTGTCCACACAATAATTCCTGACCAATTGAACAGAAAAAAATTATGCCAAATTTTATTAAACAAAAAATAAATTCAAAATATTATTTAATTACATTCCTGCATTGCTTCATTGCTTTTTTCGCTTTGATTTACTGGTATTTTTTTTTAATTTGTTTCAAATTAAGGCTTTGGTTTCTTTTTTTACTTCTCTGTTTCTTTAATTGCAGAAGTAATCTTTGTTGCAAATAAATTGGGTAATAATATGTAATTGATATTTGTGTTACTGTATGCATTTTTTGTGATTATTCATTTTTTGCAAACGAATTGCACTCAAAAAACATAATTTAGACGAAATGTATGAAATTGATATTTGTTTAATTAATGCTCCGCAGAAGCTTTAGACAATGTTTTTTGTTTGTGTATCAAATTACTTAAAGGCTGCCGAAATGTATGTACTTATTGAAGTTTGAAGTAGTACTTCAGTTTATGTGGGGGTTGTCTTACCATCTGTTTATGCGCAACACTTTTTGTTAGTTGAGAGTTGGCAAATTGCTTGTAATCCAAGATGTTTCCTCATATCTTAGGTTTGCACATTTTTACATGCATGTAATTATCTATGTTAGATGTGAAATCCAGTTATGGTTAGATAATAATCTAATGTTTTTTATGTAATAGAAAGTAAGCTCGCAATTGATATGTTTGAGCCCTAAATCTACTCAAGGTAGATTAATTATGAAAGCTTTATTTCTTAGTTAAGCCAGATGATTCAATATAGTGAACGTTATTCTTGTCAATTGGAATTTCAATAGAAAGCATTGACAGATATAGAATGCTCTCATTTCTGCCAGGATTACAAATTCTCTTGAATTCATAAGTAAACGGCAGGCTTGGGTTCCCTTAACATCTAATTTAATGACAATATGTATATTCTAAGCTTCAGGATATAAAGAATTCCAATTCACTTGGTGTTCTGAGATGTTTCCCCGCATGAGAAACTGACACACAAGTATATCTTAAGTTTCTTAAGAAGCTGGAGCGTAGTAATTTCCACAGGGGACTCATCACTAGAGCAACAGTATTTCGCATTTATCTTCTTTTTTTTTGTAAACAAACACAATCCCAGAAGCGATTAGTTTGACCGCAGAAAAACACCCAGGGTCTATGGCGGGAATCTAACCCAAGATCTCTGGACTGAGAGGATAGCAACGCTACCACTCAGCTACAGGGGCACCCTCACTTCCTCACAGTAAGGAAACTACCCTACATTCAGCACGTCAAACAGACAAATTAAGTTTACTATCAACTCTTTAAATTTTATTGTAAATTTAAAAGGGGTAACTATAACGATATCTCCACTTATATAATTAACATTAGAAGTTGAAAGCGAGTTACAACTACCGTGAAAATATATAAGAAAGTCCATTCCTGCAATTAAGCATTAATATAGTTTTTATTTTATTTTGCTATCCTTGTTAAGCTAGAGGTCGTTTTAATTTCCTGTTTCCTGACGGCATTAACAAACTGTTAATGAAATATTAAAAATAAGACGAAACTCAATAACAATTTTATAAAAGCAGCTTTAAGCTTGACAAGTATAACAAAATAAACTTAAAAGGTTTATTAAAATATAGTTCAAATAGTTTTCATTTCTTATGTATCCTTAATGCAAGAAATTGAATTTTATCAATAATTGTGTTAAAATTAACATTTCCTTGTAATAAAATATGCGATAGCCCTCTGTTCAGCTTCCACACGATCACTTTAAGGACATACCTGCTTCCCATATATCCTTGAAAATAAAAATTTGATATTCTCAACTAGATTAATAGTGGCAACGCTGAGAAAGTCTGTAACAATTTGTTAAATGGTCCCCTCAAACTCTCTGACCAAGCCCAATCAGTCCTTGCACTGAACACGATTTCCCTCCATATGTCCTTTATTTCAAAAATTTTCAGTTTCAGCTTTTATTATAGTGAGAATGCAGCAATAACTTCTAACTATCTAAAAAAACAAATCATATAATTTAGCTTACTGGTGAATTTTTTTAAAAGGTTTCTATATACTTTTCTTTTTTAAATTTGTACCTTGCATATATCCTTAATTTTAAAATTTAAATTTTAAACACAAATTTCATGGGAATATTGTCACAAGCACCTAACTATTTCTAGAATTACAACCCTAAGCTGTCTGAATTTTATTTATTTGAATCTGTGCAAGGACAAGCCACGCTTTCACATGTCCTTAAGCTTAGAAATTTAATTTCAGTAATATTTATCACCGAAATGCAACGAAAATTTTTAATAATATGAAACATTGTATGCTTAAAATTTTTCATCAATTTTCCCTTGATCAGTACGCCAGGGCATAATCTCCTTTCAGATATCCTTTTTTAAATACAAATAGTTACGATGGGCATTTAGCAAAAACAAAAGGCTGCTCCAATATTATACATTTCAGATTTCTTTAAGAATTTCTTTCAATAAATGCATCGATATGTCTTAATCCCATAAGAACCAGATCCTAAATCTGGAATCATACAGCTAAGCTATCAGTACATTTTCGTCGAAATCTTTAAGAAAAAAAAGAGGAACTTGACGAGGGTTTATTTTCATGTCAGTTTCATTTGGTATCCTTGCTACTTTTCTATTCTAAGACTGCCCCTATGTACTTCTTTAACAAACATCAAGTAAATTTGTGTTTATTATTTTAGCTTTAGTAATTTTCCGCACTTTTTCCCAAAATTAATATTTTATCATAGCAATATATGATTTAAATTATAAAGCCGCAAATTGCTAAGAAAATATTCAAATACTTTTTTTAAGCCAGACAATTATTATCTTGCTACAAGAGTTATTCAAAGTATTGATATTGCTCCAATTTGTTGTTGAAAGCATGTTAATAATTGACACTGTAACTTGAAAAAGAAATTAATTTTATTTAAGCCTTTTTCTTATAATTATATTTATATATAAAACAGTTGGCATTGCGACATGAGTTTTGGTTGGAAAATTCAAGTTGCAAGATCACTCTTTATAAGGCAAACGACAGACAGGCGGACGGACAGGCGGACGGACAGACAGATAGACAAACAGATAAACATATATTAACAGATATTTCATAAACCTCTCAAATTCAAGTGTAATGAGAGCTGTTGAGATGATAGTCTGCATTACAGGTAATAAAAAATAAAAATAAAATAAAAAATTTCAATAAATATTTTGCTTTATCTTTTTTGTAAATAAATAGTTTTCTACTGCAAAACAATGGAAACGGAAGTAACAAGTGGTTTTGAACGTGAAAAATTTGTTGCGAAGAAGAAAAACTGCAAATAGTTTTCAAAAAGAAAATCAAAGAGAGAAAGGAAACTTAAACCTTTTATGGGCATTTCACAAGGTTTTTGCGTTTTAATGGTTAAATAAATTAATTGTTAAACGGTTACTGTGTATTCTCTAACAGAAATTATGTAAAAATTTACTTCAAATATTAGTTGCATAAAATTCTTTTTGATTAACAAACTTAGCTCAGTTTTATTATTTAGTTGATATATTGAGCAAGTAGTGAAAATGAATTTATTTGAATAAATAAAATAATTAAAATAATGCTATAAAATATTCAATATATTCAAATCAAGAGGTAAAATAACGCAAGTAAAAATAATTATTTATTAAAATTAATTTTTAAAAATTTCTTTGTGAGACAGTTAAAATCGAAAAAGATTCATTTCACACAAGGGAATTTGTAAAAATAAAAATGGGCTGGTTTTTACTGTTTTTGTTTAATTTTTTTTTGTCAAAAAATTCTCCCTCTCCCTTTTTAGGAATGTTTTCTACGATTTGTTGGAATAGTTCCAAAAATTATCGATACGTGTGGGAGCTAGATGTTTAAAATGTTACACAAATATATTATTTATTTATTTCGTAAATACTTTACTTTACAAAATAAATTTAAAGCTTAAATAAATCACATATTCTCTCGACTCTGAAATTTAAACTATAATACTTAATTTGTATATATAAAAAAGCATCTGAATCAACAGAAATTTTTCTTGAAAGTGTGACTAGGTAAATTGTTTATTATTTTTATCAATACTTAAATCTTAAAGAAATGACATATTCCTTTAAATCTTATGCTCACATGAATTTTAAACTCTAATTTCTATAATATTTTAAAACAAAAGCAATATGATTCACATATTTTAAACAAAATTTAAACAAGCAAAAAATAGCAACTATAAATTAAGGCACTGGACTAAAGTTTAGCCTACAATTCCACTTTTTAACTCAGTTTACAAAAAAATTATACAAAATGTATATAAGCAGGTCATCATACTTTAAGTAAAAAAAGGAGTTTGGGAAAATAAAAACAAAACTTACCCAGCAACAACTTAAACAACAAATGAATGATCCATTAAATAGAAAAAACTCAATACAATGCAGTTTTTTTTCTCAAAAGCAAATATGTTACATATCCTGTCTCAGCTAATCATGAAAAACTGGATACTTTATGTTTTCCACATGCTTTGGCGCTGAGCTGCATGAAAAATTTTATTTTAAATAACAAACCAGTAAAAGGAAAAATACAGCAGCAAATATTAAACTTTTTTGTTTAATTTTTTGGCGGCAAACTTGTTTGATTAGAAATAACAAATTCAAAAAAAAATCGCACAAAATACCCGGAAATGCATAAAACTCTAGTCGGTCGCCTCGTTTGTTTTAGCTTAAATTTAGAAAAAAAAATCTATTTGTAATCTTAATTTACAGAAGAAAATTGGAGAAAAAGATTTAAATTTGTAATTGTAGAGCAATTTTTTTTATTGATATTTTTATTGAGAGTATTTACAAATAAGAAACGAAAATTCTTGAATAAAATCAATAAAAAAAGTTTTAATTAATTTAATTGATTTTTTAAGCTTTTAATTATTTCAATTTTGTGTCATTAAATTTGGTTTAGTTATTTGTGTGCTTGTGTTTTTTTTTTCTTTTATTTATTTTGTTACAAAAAAAATTTCTATATTAAGAAATTCTTTGCAGCAGTTGTTACAATACAAAAAAAAATATAAAACAAACAATTTTTAAAAGAAACAATACACACAGACCACTCAATATTGCTACAAGTGACTGCAGCAAGTGAATGATTTCTATAAACTTTAACAAAAAAAAAAAAAAAGACAAGTTATGGAAAAATGAATAGAGGAAATAAAGTCTAAGGACAGTCAATTTGATTATTTTAATATTAAAAGTGACTGAAAGAGCTCCTTAATAAAGAAAGAATAGGGAAGACATGTGACTTAGTGATTTCGTTCACTCCAATGAAAACTTCTCTTTATTTTATACTTGTTCCTTTTAAAGATTAAAAATTACTAGAGGCGAAAAAATTAAAATATATTTTCATGTCGCAAAGAGGGATATAAGTATATATTCTTTTGCGAAAGAAAAAATGATGTAAGATTTTTACAGTGGAATGCTATGACCTCAAATCATTTCCTTACAAAAAGTGAAAATTGCAAAACTTTGAGTTGACCCTTTTAAAGAAACAAGTGTGATATAGCTTTAACTAGTAAACTTTAACTTAATCTTTTACCTTTAAACAAATAAAACTATAGCTAAGAAATAAAACAAAACTCATCTGTAAAAGCCTAACCCATTGTAGGGTAATAACAAAAAGAAAAAAGACACCAAACATCATTATATTTTTAGGATAAATTTGGTGTTGAACCAGTTTAAGTTGTCGTTGGTTTTTTTTCACTTCTTCGAAAACTCTGATTGGTACATTTTGATTTCTATGTTTATTTAAGGCAGGTGGTTTGTTATATAATTTTTTTTTTAGTTTGATTATTTTTTATTTTGTTTTTGGCAAATAATTTATTAAATCGCTTGCCGCTGTCTAATATTTATATAAAAATTATATCAAATTTATATGACTTTAATGGCCATTAAAGTAATTTTTTCACAAATTAAAAAAGTGTCAAATGGTTTTACTAAATATGGTTAATAAATGTATTTAATTAACAGCTGTTTTAAGGCTTTGAAACTCCCAAAGAGTTTAAGATTTTTTCTAAATAAAAAAAAATTATATTATTAATTGGCAAAATTTTTATATGAAAATTAAGGTAAAGCATTGAATTATAACAAATCTTTTTATGAAGAAAAAAAAAATAACAATGTTTGACGTTGGCTTGCGTCAGTAGAAGTTCTTGTGAAACATGAGATTATAATAAACTTCCAGGGAAGTCGATAAGAGCCCAAATATCTGAACCAATAGCAGTGCAACTCTTGAAGGAGGCCAATTCAAAGCACTTTACATTATTTTAAGCAAATCTAATTATAAAATACTATAAGTGCAAAGGAACTAACTTTTAATTACTTTTAAAAAGTAAGGAGAAACTCGCCAGCACATACGGAAAAGTCAAATGTTTCTGGACGCAACCGATATGGGTTTAATACGCACAGAAAAAAAATTTCTCCAATTATTACCTTAGTTTAAAAAACAATCTAGTAGTAATCAACTAAAGATTTAATTGATTCAATTAATATCTTACTTAAAAATTTAATTGATTAAAATTTCAATTAAAAATTTCATTGAGTCAATTAAACTCTTGCTTTAAAAATTTAATTGATTAAAATTTCAACTAGAAGTTAGTCGAGCCAATTAAACTCTAGTTTAACAATTTAATGGCCTTAAATGTCTAATAAAAATTTAATTGGACCAATAAAACTCTTGTCTAAATATTTAGTGGCTTAAAATTTCAATTAAAAATTTAATTGAGCCAATTAAACTCTTTTTAAAAATTTTATTGGTTAAAATTTGATTTAAAAATTTAACTGAGTCAATTAATTTCTTGTTTAAAATTTAATTGATTAAAATTTAAAAAAAAAAAAATTAATTAAGACAATTAAACTCTTGCTTAAAATTTTTAATGATCAAAATTTCTATTAAATATTTGTTTAAGTCAATTAAACTTTTGTTTAAAAATTAATTACTTTATTCATAAAAAATAGTTTTGGTTTAAAAAAAAAACAAATTATATTTTATGAGTCGGGTTTGAATTAAAAAAAGTATACTTAAAAATTTAATTGAGTCAATGAAACTTTTGTTAAAAATATAATTACTTAAACACACACAATTAAATTTTTAATTGATAATTTGCATTTTTTTTATTAAAGATAATAAAAAGAAAACAGTTCCATCAACTTTCATTAAAATTATTATGATTTTGCTTAAAAAATTTTATGTCAATTTTTCTATTTAGAATTTTTTCATAATAATCAAAATTAATATCATTAACTTCAATCTTAATTTTTTTATGAAGAAATTGCGTTTTTTTAATTTTAGTTCGTTGTCCAACCTGCACTTTAACCACTTCTCGCATTTCCGTTTTATAATTGGAACATCTGGGTGGAAATTCCAGGCACCATGTTGCCGTTCTAATCTTTACTGGCTGCATAGATGGTGTACGTATTTGCTCGACATATTCCTCTTCTTTCATACAAATATGATTATCCTCTAAATGAGTTTTTGAATTTAACACATTAATTGCCGAGTTATTTTGTGATAAATTATTAAAAGATTCAATAAAATTTTTATCGTTATTATTACTGGCAGAATTCACTGAATCACTTATAATGCCCGCCGTTAAATCGGTATTAATTTTTAAGCCATCATTGGCTTTTGATAAGCTTAACATAAATAAATTTGAAATTATTAAAATTTTTAAAAATTTCTTTAAAATTGCCATATTTCCGTGTCTTATTTTTATATATTTTAAACAATTTATTTTACAGCAATTTTCATTATTTAATACACTTTCACTTTACTTCAAGTATATCTATAAATATTTAATTAATTTTTCTTCCGCTGTCGGGATTTGCACTTTCAATGCGTTTGACACGTTTTAACTTTGTCGCTGAATTGTTTAAACTAAAATCTCTAGAACAGCTTTTTTTTTAATTTCGTATTAAGAAATTTAAATTGGTGTAGAAAATACATGCAATACATTGAAAATTGCATGTGCTGCTTGCTAAAGTTCTAAATAAATGATATAAGTTTGAAAAAATTTATAAAAAAAATTTACTCACTCTCTAAAATGTCTCCAAATTGATACAAAAAATAAATAATAAACAAACGAACGAAAATTGTTTATACGAAAAATTTAATGCTGCCGTTTATGCTTTCAATCTGTGCGATGCATTATTCATTGTCTACTTTAAAGCTGACAAACACAATACAAAAACAATGTAAGCAACAGCAACAAAAAATAAAATAAAAAACAACAACAACAAATAATGTTAAATCACATTTGATTACATTCAATTAAAAATTGTGTGTACACATTATCGTCATTATCATCATGAGCAATGATGATCATAATGATTGCGTTCCTCATCGAGTTTATCAATTGATGACGTTTTGAGCGATTAAAGTGAAGCAGAACAGAGCAGAAGCTTAAGGTGGTCAGCACTGTGGCCAAAGAAATATTTAAATTAAAAAAAAAAGTTTTTTTGTAAAATACTCCACAAGTATTTTTTTAAGCAAAAGGAACATTTATTGTCAATTACAACATTAATAACGAGAAGAAACTGCGATGCGAACTAATTTAAGGTTCTTCGAAATCAAACTCAAGGGCTCTGAACTTCCTGAAAAAAGCAAAATGCGGCCGATGAAGTGCGCTGCCAAAATAATATAAGTACGAGTAAGGTATCAATTAAATTATTTTTTTCATTTTAGATCATTAAATTTAGTAAAAATGTAAAATTGCCATAATGAGACAGGTAGTCAAGACAATCATTTTTGTCTGAAGGGAGATTGGGTACATTTTCGGAGGCGCGATTCCCAGCTAGTGAACCATAAAGAGATAATTCTTCATCGTTGTACGTTTCAATGGGACGAAGCAACCGCGCACACACTACGGACAACGATGGAGATTTAGCAACACCAATTACCAGATCGGGTGATATCCAATTTTAGTGACCAGACGTCTTCCTTCTGGGCCTTTTGAAAGGTTTTTCAATCTGGCGCTTAGTACAATAGAGAATGAAACTTGTAAGTCTTGAGAGGTTATACTGAAGAAGAAATTGCCAATATGTTGCTCGATACTGTGCAAGCAACTGCTCAAATTTCACTCTTTCAAATAAACTGTTTATGAAAACAGAACTCTTTTTTTGTTTGTAAAATTATGGCATTATTTTTGCGCCACCTTGTATTTTCCCTATTAGAAACAAAAAACAGCGATTTTTTCTTTACAAGAAAGTTCTTTCTTTAACTTTACTTTCATTTTCAATATGCCAAAATTTTGTACAAATCTGAACATTTCTGTAACTCATTACTGTTGCTCTGTCTCTTTAGGTTGACTAGTTCTTTGTTCAATTTAATCATTATAATTATTTTGTTGTCCATATCAAATAAATTAAAAGGGTAAAGGGTGACATTATCTTGTCCGCACAGAAAAAAAGAAAACAAAACAGAAATGTCTTTGTGATTTGTTTTATTACAGCATACGACAATTTTTTTTTATTTATAATTTTTTTTTCTTTTACAAATTTGTTGTGTTTGTAAATATCAGTATACTTTTTTTAAAACAAACCAGCAAAGGAAAACTTAAAAAGCCAATTTAATTGAATTAAAACGAAAGACTTACAAACTCAAATCGCACACAAGAAAGTGAATTTATAGTAGAACACAACTATCCCAAGATCACTTAAGCGATTAATGAACCATAATGAGATGTTTTGTAATACGGACTGCACTTTCAATCATGTAAATGTACAAAGATACCAACATATACATGCATACATGTGTAGCGATTACACCCACATTTAGTTCATTTAAAGTTCTATAGTTGTGCAATTGATAAAAGTCAGTAGAGTAAGGGCCAGTTTCACCAACTCTATTTAAATATTCATTCATACGAGTATTTAAAAGTCGATTTTCATTAATTTTTTGTATGAAAAAATGACTTTTAAATATGAATTTATATTTAAATAAGTTGGTGAAATTGGCTCTAAGTAAACTGTGCGAGTAATATAAACAGTGTGTGTTTCTATCAAGCAGAGCTTAACTGCCAGTTTGTTGAATACAAACAAATTTAATTACTTTGTCTTTGCTTTCAATATAAACAGGCAGACGAAAACTTTTGAAAGCCTGCTATAAACTGACAGTAAGATTTGTTTAAGCAAAATCATATTGTAAAATAATTTTTTAACAATAACTTCTATAAAATTATTTTCCCGTTAACACATTTAATTAAAAAAAATTATTTAAATAGTTGATTAAGTCAATAAAGCACTTCAGTTTTAATTTAATTAATTAAAACCGTTACGTTTAAATAACGTCATTCACTTTTGTAAATTCATTGATTTTTAAATAAACTGATGATTTTTTATTTAAAAAACTAGTAAAAACATTTTTTTGTATCGCGAAGACCTGACGTGATAGAGAACCACCAATTACAGATTCGAAATAACCCTACAAAAGATATTTGGTTAATCCAGTTCAAAACCTTGTTAGCTAGGATAATTAGCATGAAACCGATTAAATTTCTTTTAAAGTTTACAATGAAACCGCAAAAGCATTGGCTTTGAATAACAAAACCTGGCAACTTGTGAACTTTTTTTGATGCGAGATGTGTACCAAGCATAAATCGAAAAAGCTGCATCTAATCCCCCAAAATTGCTAAAATGTCGAAAGTTTTTAATATTTTATATCTTTTTCTTTTGGCGCTATGTAATAAGGCCCAAGGAGATAGCGCCCAAATAAGAAAATGAAATAAGGCCTAATTAAATTAAGTATTTTTAGTTGGCCTTTATTTCATTTATTTTGGGCTTTATTTTATTTTGAATTTGGTTGGGCTTTATTTAATTTTTCTTTTTGGTTTTAGTTCATCTTAAGTTGGGTTTCATAAAGCTTTTGTAATTGTTCCTGTAGTTCATTTATTATATTGGGTGTTTTTTCATAAATTTTCTTTTGGGCCTTATTTATTTATTTTTTTTTTGTTTTATTTTATTGGGGCTTGTTTCATTTCTTGTTTGGACATTATTTTCTTGAGCCTAATTTTATACGGCCTTTTTTCAGGGCCGTTGTCTTCAAATTCACTATAAAGCAATTTAAAATTTTTCAAAACATTTTGATAGTGGAAAATGTTTAAATTTCGAAAGTTTTTTTTACCAGGAAAATACCACATAATTAATAAATTTCTACTCTTTTTCAAAAGCAAACAAAGTCAAAACTAGTTCCAAAGGCTTACTACCTTCGTTACGTATCCAGTCACTCAGGCACTGAATTTAATATGCTCAGTAGAGATGTGCGATTTTTCGAAACCTGTACTTTTTCACAGCGATTGAAAAATCCCTAATCACAACTGTGACTGAATTTATCAAGTAACAGGTACAAACTGTGAATGTTCTTGTATGCTTACTTAAGAGTAAATAAAGCTACCACATCACCGTTTGTCGAGAAAAAAATCGTCAAATCGTGTCAAATCGACTTTTCCGGCAACTAAGACTAACACATTCTCACGTTTTTTGTATTTGCAATTTTACTGTCTCTCTGCGTCTTATATGACAATTTTTAATTTTGTTCTTGCCGCTCTAACTAATAAATACTTTTAAAGCAGAAGAGCTGAAATGTTTTAAACCGTGATCACAGTCACTGTTTAATTTCGCTGCTGCTCTTCTTATTAGATTTTGTCAAAATAACAGAGCTGCTACAAACAAAATATTGCTAAACTGTGATCACAGTCACAGTTTAAAAGAATAACGATTTAGAAATCACATTCACAAGGAGCAACATTATTAAAAAATCACAGTATCGCTCAACACTAATGCTCAGGCTATTGTTTATATAAAAAAGTATTCTATGCAACTTTTTAAGCACATTCCATTCAGTTATTTGGATCTCTTACGTGCTATGACAACCATGTGTTAAATTCATTGCTGTCTCCCCAGAAGTATTGGAAGTACTTGGAGCTGAGTTCATCAATACTACATCCAATGATTTAGATGTGCTTTTCTGCAGGGTTTCAAAGCAAAAGATATCTAAGATTTTACCTTTGGAACTAGAAGACAACTGTTTTGTTGTTCTAGTGTTTTAAATATTCAGTAAATTGTCAAAATGTTTGTTTAATTGCACGGATACAATTTCATTGGTTGCATTAAATTAATTGCCGGATATATTTATGAAATGCACACACAAATGACTTACTGCGTCACAGACTAGTGTTAATTTTGTGTGAAGTTGCAAATGCCAAATTGTCTGTGGTTGACATTTAACACAAAAATGCCTTAAAAAATTTGCATACGCACATAAACTGTAGCTGCACCTTTGAAAAAAAAATTATTACAAAAATCTAAAACAGACAAAAGTCTGGCAAAAAAAATTTGTTAATGATTATTAATTTTTTTTTGACTGCAGCCGCAGCGACCTAACTGGCATACAAATTGTTTTTGTTTTTTTTTTCTCCGAATTTTCTCATAAAAAAATTATTGCAAACGCATGCTGCTAGATTTTTTTCCTGTTAAATGGAATTTCTATTTGAGTTTTGCACAAAGTTTGTAATGTGTGTGCATGTGTGTGTGTGTTTCTATGCGCGTGCGTGTGCGTGTGCGTGTGCGTGTGTTTTAGGGTGTAGCTTGTAGAAATGTATTCCTGTCTGTGGTGGAGTGTTTTTGTTTTAAAGCAAGTGCGTTTGTTTGTTGTTGTTGTTGTTCCCATAGCATTGACATTGATTGTTGCAATTTAGAACGTAAATTTATGGCAATTTGTCAAATAGTATTTCAGTTTTAAGCAAACAACAGCCCCACAAAATGAGTTGCTTTGGAAAATTAAAAAAAAGTGCAACTTAATAAACAAAAAAAACTGTAATTGAAATTTAAAGCAGGTTTAGGTGTTCGTTTTTTTTCAAACTCATATATCATAGAATGTGATTTAAAAATGAATTGTTTTTGTTACACAACTTTACTAATGGCAGCGAATAATAAGAGGGTGGTTAGTAAATTTTCTTATAATCTCTGGCATTCAAATACTAAAAAATAATTATAATTATTTGTATGTTAAGAAAGCTTAACTCCCAGTTTCCAGCAAATCTGTGTGAGAATCATTAAAAAAAAAATGTTTGCTTCTCATATAAGTTTTCCACTTAAGTTAATCGTCTGAGTTGTGAAAACAGGGCTGAGTTTTAATTTTAAAATTATTATGAGATCAAATACTGCCTCTTTTTTATAGATTTTGTATTAAGTTAAAGGCGAATGCAAATTTTGGGTGAAAAAAAGGCAAAAACTTTACAGAAAGATGTTTAATTGAATTTTTATATTAAGGTATTTCATCAGTTTAATCTCGAAAATTGCAAGATAATGCGGTCAAATAATGGACGAATCCGCTTAGAGGTTTTATGTAAAATTTACTAACATTTCTATGCATTTGAAACATTAATTTTTCTCTATATGAACTTCTCTATTCTTTGCGGGAAATCGGGCAAAAATTATGCATAAACAGTATTTAAATAAGAAAAAAACATTGCTTGGATAAAGGGTTCAATTTATTTTTATTTTTCTATAATGAGCTTAAATTAAAAAATTTTTTAAAAGTACTTAGAAGTAAATTAGAAAAAAATAAAAAAAACTATTAACAAAATTAAAATTTCACAATCTTATTTCTTTACCAGTAATTTTATAACTTACCTCGTATGCTAAAAGATTAAGCAAAAATTTGTTAGAAAAATTGACTATGACAAACAGCTTTAAGTTCCAAACTAAAACGGAAGTAAATTTCCTAGACTAGAAGTAAAAAACAAACAACACAAAATTAAGCAAAAATTAATTCATTTCATTTGATTTATTTTTTATTTTATTTTTCTTAATATTAATTTAATTTAATGAAAACAATTTCATAATATTTTTATTGTATAAGATTTTAAAGTGTGTATAAGTAGTTTTTTTTTTTTGGTATAACAACATTAAAGAAAACATGACTGGATTAGTGTTAGAAAAGAAAAAAATTGGTGCTAAATAAAACATAAATTTATAAATAATTTAAACATTACAACAATTACAATGCGATAGAAAAACTAATAAAATATAATAACATTATTATAGACACTAAATAATGATTCATATAATGCCTGTTGGGAGAGTTGTTGTAATAACCACCAAACACTTGCAAATTGGCCGTCTCAATACTGCGTTTACAATAATCGCCATCATAATTCCAGCCAACATATTCATTTGTACGTAAATTTTCCAAACGTAACCATTCCTCTAGGGGAGCAAAATACTCACGTAAGCCTGAGCCATCTAAGCGGCCTTCGCCCAACGTCTCCTGCAAAACCTCTTGCCAGGGCTGGGAGGCACCTTTTGACATGATTTGTCTAAGAGAATGTTATCAATAAAAATATAAAAGTTACTTTACATAAAAACACAACCTCTAATAACTAAGTTTACTCACTTCAGTAAATTGCCCGCCTCGGGATGACGATAAACATCACATTTGTGCAAAGGTTTGCGTGAATCATTGGGATCATATTGGCCAGCAGCACGACACATACCACGATAGATTTGAAATTGTAAAACGGTGGAAACAAAATATCTAAAATTATAAATAAAAAGAAAAATAAATTAATTTATTAAATAAATGTAGTTAAAATAAAATTTTTATTTTGTTGCTCAAAATAACCTTTTCAATTGTAGTTTATTAAAACCAAAACTTATTCATGTGTTAAGTTTGAATTTTACCAAAATTATTATTCAAAATAAAAAACCTTGACTTCTTGGCATATCATAAACAATTGTACGTACTCGTATTTGACAGAAAATATATCTCAACACTGATTTTTTTGTTGCTTTATTTCTTTCTATAGATTTCTTTGCTGTCGTCTTGTGTCTAAGCAAGTCAATAACCATAAAAAATTTGTTATTATTTTATATAAAGGAAAAAAATGCAAATAAGCCAATAGATACTTTATTCATTTATTTAAATAACAATTTATAAGGTTAATGCCTCCTTTAATTTTTAAGTGCATGTTTCTTAAGTCTTTTGTTATCTAGATGATGACGTTTTTCATTTTGCCAGAATTTCAATAACAAAATAAACAATCAATTTAAACTTACCCCCTCATTCTGAACTTTGTGACAAAGTTATAAAAAATGAGAATTTTTATATTGGCATTTGCTGTAATTTTTATTTTGTCGTAGAGCTAAGAATACGGGTG
This sequence comes from Nowickia ferox, assembly GCA_936439885.1. Taxonomy (NCBI): domain Eukaryota; kingdom Metazoa; phylum Arthropoda; class Insecta; order Diptera; family Tachinidae; genus Nowickia; species Nowickia ferox. The sequence continues at coordinate 8,624,892 of OW387026.1, forward strand.
TTAGTTCAAATTAAAATACTAAAAAAAATATTTTTTTATTTGTTGTAACCAAATTATGGTAACTTTACATTAAATGCGACCTGGTTTTATTTGAAACTGCTGCTGTATAAGCTGAACTCGCAACCTATTTGTGCAACTTTAAGGCCTAGAGCTGACTAGAAATTTATTGTACCAACGCCCACGTGCGAATTTTTTTATGCAATTTAAAATTTGTTAAGTAACACACATTTTTTTTAACACCACTTTATTTTTACATAGTGCAGTGGTATCGATGAACTTTTTTCTAATACAAGAGCTTTTCTTTAACAAACACTCTTACTGACGCCGACAATTCAGCGAATGTTTCAGGTCTTATTCTGGTAATTATAATACAAGTAAAAAACCTTTTTGTTTGGACTCCTGTTTATTAAGTTAAATAATAATATTGTATTTTATGACATTTCTATTAGTTATATTGTTAAACTTTTTAACTTGATTAACAAATGTCTGGATCAAAAGGTTCTTTGATTTGTTTTTAGTGTGTTACTCATTTGTCAAGTATGACTGAACCTTAAGTTAAGATTCTAATGTTATAGGTTACACTAAAAATAGTTAATTGCAAACTAATAATTCATGCAATACGTTACGCTAAAACTTGCGCAACAGGCTATGGAGAGAAGAGTATAGGCTGGCCTGTTTGTGGACATTCGATTTCAACTTTTCTTTGTTCAAAGTGAAAGGATAGGCCTCTGCAAATGAATTTATTTCACATTCATATCATACGGCTAAAACATTGATTTTCTTTACAATTCGTAGCCGGATGCATCATTTAATCAAAAATGTATCGTTAGCCAAAATACAAGAAGGTATAACTAACAAAAAATTTAAAATCGGGTTTTTCATTGATTATTATGAATGTTTTTGTTAACAAAAAACTAGGGGTCTTAACTACAAGTTTGTTTAGTTCTTTTAGTTTTTTGCTTCTCCTATAAAATTATATTATTGCTAGTTTTATTTTTATAAAGAGAAGTAACACTCAGGCAATGAATGCCTACGTGTTGCCTTCTTTAAGAAAAGGATAGTGATAGAGAAGACAGGTGGTGAAAGAAGAGATAGAGGAAAGGTTCATTCTTTTACAACTCTGTTTTTTGCACGTTTTTTAAAATAAAGAGTTGCAGCGCCTCTGGTGTTAAATGAGGCGTATTAAATTTTTGAAGTTGTGATTACTAGCCATTTTAATGGTTATTTTACTTCGCCGATAAGGGCACTCTGATGTTACATTAGGATTAGTATCTGCTGAAGTCGGTATAATTCAGTGACCAGTGACTATGCCTTCATCACATGAACTTTCTTACAACAACAACAAAAAAGAATGCGTGGTGTTGTTATTTGATAACTGTCTGATACCGGGCTCAAACCCAGGACCTTCGTTTTCGTAGTTAACGTGCTAACTACTTCAGCCAATGCCACCCTCAAATATGCCTTTATACCTTTATCGTTATGCCTTTTTGCACTTTAGCTAACGATACCTATGTATGAACTGTTTGAGAATAAAGTATTGTGCGTTTAAAATTCTGGGTTTCAATGACGTTGACTATTCAGTATTAGGTACATATCTTAAGTTAGCATAACTGCTTAATATATATGCATCATTCTACATTTTAATATTAGTTCGATTTAGCATTTCACCATGAACATATGTACTGTTACCTAAAAAACATTCTCAAATTATGAAGATTTTATAAGAAACATTTATTTGGTTCCAGAAATTCATTGCGTCCTTCATCTTTTTTAAGGTTGACAAAATTCTGCATCAAAGCACTTTGTTCAGGGAACCATGCATAGCAGTGCTTTTACTATACAAACTCAACGACCCCATACTCAAGAAATTTGTGCTATTGTAGTGCTTAGTGTTACAGAAAACTTTAACCATTCTACATCATGGTCAACAATTTGTGAACTGTCCATAAAATTTATGAAAGATTTTTCGAAAAGATTTGGAACGGCCTGGATTGATGCTCTGTAATGTATTAAACACTTATTAAATAGAAAAAATATGCAAATAAATAAAGAAAAAGTCAGCATCGAAAATATGCCTTATTGATTGAACTTCCTCCGAACAAGCCAATGTGCTAAATAACTATTTATAATTCATGGCAATTATTTGTGCGTTGTGCTGAGTACACATCTGTCATTTCTTGCGTTGTTGTCATTTTGCGGTGTCATATACCAAATATGTGCAACGCCCTTCACATTATGTTTTTTATATAGAAAGCAATGCCACACAACGAAAACTATAGGAAATAACAAACGTTGTCACTAGTACACACTATTGCGATGTCACAAAATGTCATAGTGTATACTCGGTATCATATCAATTTAAAGCTATGCAGCTCTAAAAACAACCAGAAACACAAAAGACTTAAGACACAAACTCAATGCTCAATATATGCAATAGGAACTAAAGACTTAAAACACAAACTTAAAACAACATTTAATATGTTACAATTAGAGATGCCAGTCGGGAAAACCCTGAGACTCGGGATTTTTATAAAGAATAAAAAAATCTTCATCCGGGATTTCGGGGTAATATAATTCCCGAAATTTATAAGAACGAAATGTACATTCATCGTTAGCTGAAATGCAAAACGTGGCGTTATGTTGGTACTCATGTCCATTTTGAATATTCAGTTAATTGTTGACAGCTGCTTTGCTTGCACGTGTTTTGGCGTGTAGTTATTCTTAAATATAACTATATAATCTATATTTTTTTAAGACAATAAATAACATTTGCTTATTTGCTATCATATAATTTTCAAATACAAGCACTTAACTAAAGCCAATACATGCCATTGTGCAACTGTTTAAAGCCCACCTTTACGACCTAGAAAATGGAGGTTAATTTATATTATTTACAGAATGTAATTTGCACTCAACTTATAAATAAACAATTTTTAGATTTAAAAAAAAACTTGTAACTTGCTTCATATTAATTTAAACAAGTTCTTATAAAAAGCATTTCCGTTCAAAGAGACTCCAGAAACTAATGCATTTGTTCAAGAGTGTGTAAATTGAACTTAAAACTCATGGAACTAGGGAATTTTATAAGATCTACTCAAGCCATTAACACAACATATTTAAAAATTTAATTATAAAATTTACATACAAGCTAAATTATACTTATTTGCTTTAAATTTAAAAATATTAGTTGTAAAAAGTTGTTTGATTTCTTCTATTAGAAATGCCACAGCCAGCCGGTTTTTGCTATGTTTACAAAACTTTGCGTTTACAAAAAAAAAGTGCTAGAAAAACAAGTTAATATATGTTTTTTTTTCTATGATAAATATACAATTTATAAATGCATCTAGAAATAAGCCATAAAAACTTACTTAGACTGCTCTATTACAATTCAGTTTAATTGAAAAAATAAATAAAAAAGGAAGTTGTGCAAATGTATCATACGATAATACACTGAACTAAAAATCTAGTTGCTATTTTTACAAAAAAAAAATAAATAAAAAAATTATGTAAATAGTAATAAACTGGTTTAAATTAGACTATGATTCAACTTAGAATATTATTGAAAATAATAATAAACTTAAATAAATGAATTGTTGGGGTTTAAAACGAAAACTGGTTAAACAAACAAAAGACTTAAACAGCAAGCGCCAAAAATGGTAAACGTAGGCGAGCTCATGGGAAAATCTATAAAATTAAATTAGTTCTTGGTATTAAATAAAATTGCATAGATTTACTAAAATAAATGCCAGGAGAATAGTTGATTGAGTTTTTGAAAAAAAAGGATCAAAGGCTAAATGCTTTTAATCAATTCAGAATAAAAGCTTCTTTGTAATTGATGGGAAGATAGATACAAAAAGAGCTATTATTAAATTTTAATGAAAAAATTTGGTTTGCCAAAAAAAACTTATTGTACATGCTAGGGAAATATAAATTATTTATTGAAATTTTTGTTGCAAATAAACAATAAAATTAAACAATTCACAATCAAGTAGAGAATTATATTTTGTAATATGTTTACCACACATAAATTAAAAAAAAATTATATGAAACAATTTTAAATTTTTAGTTAAACTATAGTGAATTTTAATCAAAAATAATTTCTTAGTTGGGCTTAAGTTCAGTAATTTCAATTCATATTGAATGAAATATTTTTATTAATTAAAGTGAGTTTCTAAAAAAGAAAAGAAAAGTTATAGTAGACTTTATTAGCTGGAGGAAATAACGACATTTTTCTGTGCAGCGAACCAATTCATCAGCACCCATGTCTATCTACTGGGATACATATATTTAGTGGCTAACATCCATTTCCATTTCATTGAAAATTTGCTTTAAATCAGAGATAAGCAAAAGGCCGCCCGTGGGCACTTCGTTATGCTCTTATTTTCACGTACATTCGTACAAGCATGCATTTTACTCTCTTTCATATTATATACGAGTATTTATGTGTTTGCCTGACTTTGCTTTAAATAGCGATAGACATGAGTGCCGATGAGGTGCTGCACAGAAAAATATCGGTATTTCCCCCAGCTAATAAATTCTAATTAATTAATTAATTAATTTTCTTCTCTTCTTTAGAAACTCACATTAATTATTAATAAAAATATTTCATTTAATAATAAAAATAAAAATATTTCATTTAATATTTCATTTAATGAGAATTGAATTGAACTTAAGCCCGACTAAGAAATTATTTCCGATTAAAAAAAATTATATAAAATTAAAAAAAATTGCAAAAATAAAATTAAAAATTTCAAAACTTTATCATTCTATTATAACTTTATTCATAAACTTTCAGAACGACAAGACAGCTTGGTTTTAGACTTCACAAAACATTGAACAAATAGTATTGTTGTTACTCCATAAAGACTTTTAATTATTAGTGAAAATTCATTAGGGCCGCTGTACTTAAATCGAGTAATAAAATAAATTATAATCATGATAATCAAATCATTGTTCTGTGACTTTAGCATTCTAACTACATTTCAACTGAAATATTTTAAAGGTCAAACATATTAGAGGCCCTTAAAAAAATTAAGCCGTTATTAGAAATTTTTGGTTTATCAAAATCATGGCATTTATACATTAGCTTTGCTTAGTTTGTTTGTTTTTTTTTTCTTTCAACAAAACTTTTACCAAAAATTGGTTTCATTACCTTCTTTTTGAGGTCACACAGTTCTCTGTTAAGCAAACCACAAATTAACTTCATTAACCTCGAAATTTATTTCAATTCACTTATAAGCCTCATGTAAAAATTAAGTACACTTAGCAATTTACCTTGTTACATGGCAAGCCAACACGAATTTATTATAATATGATTTCTTTCCTGATAATTTGTGATTTATTGCCAATTTAAACAATACCATGCTTTTCAAAATTAAACATTGTGGTAAAAATGTCACCATAAAATTTTTCACATTTACGCCTGCTTGACTCAATCACAAATACGTTGAAATAAATTTAAAATAAAAATAAGTATAAAAATATTGGTCCTCTAAGTTATGACTGGGTAATAGAGTTACCAGCAGTAAAATCGCCATTAAATATTAAACAATTTTTTTTTTGTCTAGCATGTCTATAAATAGTTTGCAATCTCAGCCATGAATGGTACTCGTAGTAAATCACGATTGTTTTTCATGGTTTTTTCGATTTCTCACAATTGTAGACCACTTTAAATAAGATCTTTGTAGCTATAGGAATTGCATATTGTTAAATTGCTAACAACAAGCCTGTTTTTGAAACCGTTTTTGTTATGTAAAAGGATTTAAAGAATATGCTTAATGTTGTAAGATACACATGACTAAATATTGGGCCAGCAGTGCTTAGTTTACCTACTGTTGCTTTAAAAAAATATAAAAAAGGTTGTTTGCCTTTCGTTTTTTTTCTTCTTCATCTATTGCTGCCTTGCAAATGGCCACTTAAAGTCACTTTTAAAAGCAGGCCACTATGTTGGTAGGTTATACATGCATTTCGTGCCAGATTTGTTTGCTTGATTGTCGTCAGCCATATGCAAACCACTTTTTTTTTTTGTAGCTCCCTTGTTGCCAAAGCGATATTAAGTAAGTTTGCAAAGTTGCCCCAACAAATCTCCTTGATGTTTTTATAATTTTTATTTTTTTTACCATACGTCATTAAAAACTTAACTATGTTGGCGTTTAGTTATGTGGCATTTTTCCAACACTTAGTCACACTTACTTTTTGAGTGTTGTATTTTTTTCAGTTTTCTTTTGCCTTGCAATAATTTACTAAATAGTAAAAGGTATTTGATGAAATGCTTTAATTTTGCTACGCCCTATTAATTTTACTAGTTGTCTTTTAGTAGTAAATTTTTTAAATTCATTTACCATTTATTGAACCTTAGCAATTACAATTTTTTTATTTCAAATATTAGCAATTCACCAAAAAAAATGATATTATACATTTCTGTTGGGCGAAAAAAGTCGCCTTTGTGATTCTTACTTATTGTAAATTATTTTAAGTCACTACATGAAATACCGAAGTATATTTATTTGACATGAAGCCTTTATTTATTTAATTTGAAGATTTGGCTTGTTTTTATGGCTAAGCAATTGTCTATATGAATTTCGTTTCCGCTTCTGGAACTCATCAGTATATTGTGATTCTCAATATAGGTTAGGTTAGGTTAGGTAGGGGTGGCAGTCAGAAGCCCGGACCATTTTGAGCCATTGTGATACCACGGAGACTCTGCTTATACGGAGTCCTCACCGTCGAACCAACCAGAGCTCAATATAAAGCTACTAATACGTTGCAGTTCAACACTAGCAACGTCAGAAATTACCCTGAACTCAAGAGCGCCCATTCTGGCCATTCTCTTTCTTGCAAGTCCAGGATAGTGACAAAGAAAAAGTTCTACACTTTCCTCTTCATCGATATCCTGGCAGCTACGCAAAAATCATTGTGCTGAACCTTTAATCTTTGTGCATGCCTACATATGAGATAGTGTTTGGTTAGCACGGACACTAGAATCGAGATCTGTTTCCTATTCTTCAAAATTAAAGAAGCCGTATTTTTCTTATTTAGATGAGTCCATAACTGCCTTGTGATCACGCATCATTTCTTGTGACCCACCTTCTATTTGTTTCATCCTCTATTTTGCGCCTAAGTCTGAGTTTGCAAGAGAATAGGTGTAAGCTCACACATTCCAAATCTGGTGGACCTGAAAGCCTCTATGCCCCGAGAATCAGATGCTCCTAATATCAAACTGCTATGCCATCTCATTTAGAGATGATCGGCAGTCGAGGGCTGTTGTAGTTCTTAGAAGCAGCGATTCGAGGGCCATAATAGCTGCTCGACTATCGGTGTATATGTTAATCAAAGTCGTTGAAGTGACATTTACTTTCAACCAATCCGCGACTTCTCTTATAGCAAGGATCTCTGCCTGAAAGACACTAAGTCGCTTTGCCAATACAAAGACCTAAAGCCCCTGAAAAGACTCCATAACCCACACCTTCTTGTATTTTGGAGTCGTCCGTTTAAAAATCAACACTTTTTCTTCTATGTGGAGTTTTATTCAACCACATTTCTGTGGATGGTATCCAGGTTTTATAAAGACGTTATGTTAATTATTCTCAATATAGTATTAAGAGTCTTACTATAAACCTACGAAGTTTGTTAGCTAAACTCAAAAATTTTTTGGGTTGAAGTCTACTGATGAGTTCCAAAAGCGATAACAAAATGCATATAGACCATTGCTTGAACATTAAAATAAGCCAAATCTTTAAATTAAATAAACAAAGACTTTATGTCAAATAAATATACTTCGGTATTTCATGTAGTTACTTTCAAAATAATATAACTTTTGAGCCACCTTTTAGTTAAAAAAAAAAAAATTATGTTTCAAGAAGTCAACTAGTATAGCAAAAAATCTCCTAAGATCTTTAATTTATTGTACATGCATTTAATGAACAATTTATTTTTTTAGTTTTTTAATTTTAATTATTCTTTACTGGTTTTACGCAAATCAAACAAATTAAAAGCCAAATTGCCGTATTTACAAACATGTGCTAAAGTATTGCAAATAACTCCAATATTTGAGATGTTTTTTTTTTCTGCTAATAACAACTGCAAAATCCAAGCCATTCACTTGTAATTCTGTATGAAAACTGCATATTCTAGTTACACACTCCCATGTGGTCTTTAAATTTTTCGAATTGAAGTCGGACAAAAACGAAATGTACATAGAGCCAAATGCAATAATTAAATGCAACACATCTGATGGATAATAGCCATCCACTTTTTTATTTTTTATTTTATTTTCTGTGGTATTTTAGTTTTCAAATATTATTTAAAAACTAGATCACTGGTACATTTAGTGAGAAGCGTTGTCAAAATGTTTATAAACATTATTTAAACGTTCACAATGTTCACAATTTGAGCATTTTTCATAATATTTTTCAATATTAAATATAAATTTTAAGAAAACAATTTTCAGTAAATTTTCATGCATTTTGCTAATGCTCTAAAATTCATTCATTCATTAAATGGTATGTTTGTTTTTTTTTTGTTAGTAAAAATTATTTTGTTTGCTTATTGTACAGCCCCGTAAGCACAAAATTTTCGAGTCCGTCATCTATCAAAGTTGGGTTATTGAACATAAAAAATATTGTTTTATATAAAACGAAATGCAGAACTTGTTGCTACCAATATTTATTTGTTTAAGCTTATAAATCTCTATACTCACGTATTGGTGGTTGGTGTCTGCTGTAGCAAAACGTCATACAAAGTCCGTTTAGCTGGCATCCGTCTACAATTGTTATAGATTTTTTATTCATTTTTTTTTTAATTTTTGCTCTAAAGTTCGTATGTAGTCTGCTGGTTTTATTTTTCATTTATATGTACATATGTCTTGGTCATTCGACACACAAAAAATCCGTTTCAAATTGCTCATATAATGTTGTAATAATTAAAATGAAAATTTATTGTTTTTTTTTTTTGTTTCTAGCGAATTCTTACAAAACCATTTTGAAAGTAAATGTTTACAACAGTTAGCGAAATCCATTAGAAAATTGCGTAAAATTTTTGTTTTTGGTCTTAATTGCTAAGCTTAGAAAAAAAAATTTAAAGGCGTGCAACAAAGTTTCGCAAGTACTACAAAATTTTTGGAAATAATATTTTGTAATAAAATTACAAGCCGAAGGAATTATAACACAAAAGACTTTAAAGTCCTCATAATACTATGGAAGTGAAAAGTTGTTTATTTATTACGCAATCATGCAAAAACAGCTGAATGAATTTGCCTTAAATTTTCATACAAATCACTTATATTGTTTATTAAGATATATTTTTTTGATATTTCTAAAAGGAAAAACTAACTTGCACTTCATTCTGCTCATACTGCCGAGTACACTGATATTTCTTGTGTTGTCAGTTTCTTGTGTAATTTTCAAAATGTGTGCAACTTTGTTCCATTAGGCATATCCTGCCACTCTTTCACAAAATTAAAAAAAAACTAATTCCTCTTTTTAAGTTATTAATTTTAAGCTTAAATTTGTCAAAATTTTAGAAAAAAAATATTTTGAAAATTAAGGATATATTGGAGGTAAAAGCATCCTTGCTGTGCTTTGGGTAAAATATGCCTTAAAAATAAAAATAATTATCTTAGAAGTATTAAATTTGCTTCAAACTAATCCAAATGGCAGCGTGAGTAAATTTCGTGGCATAAATAATGTGTGAAAAGTAGGCGTGTCCTTGCACTAATTTTCTTAATTCTCCAAGTTTTTGTAATTTCGATATCAAAAACTAATCAGTGTGAAAATGTGAGTGCTGTAATTGCTTCTAAGAGCCAAGCAGCTGCTGAGTCCATCTTTCATAAGAATTCGATAAAGGCTTGAGTTAAAAGCCTACAAACTTTTAGGCAATTCAATTTCTAAACAAATAAATTTTCTAATTGTTGTTTTGTACATTTTTTTCAAAGTAAAGTTATTAGTTGATGGTAAAATTTTTGCTTTGTATTTTAATAAACACAAACTTTAAGTGTAAAAATGAGACTAGCAAGACCAATTTTGTGTTCTAAGTCTTTCGTTTGAAGAAAAAAAAATCAAGCTCAAATCTTGTGCTTTTCAACAACAGCAAAATATCCATAAAATGACATCATGGATTCAAAAAAACCACGCGCAATAATAAACAACGAAAAAACAGCTCTGCCTTAAGGTCAAATCGAACGATAGATATCAATCAAATTTTCCAGCACTTTTAATATTTCTAAAAAAAAATCAGTTGAAGCGACCAAATTTGGTTGACATTTGTGCGACACAAAAATCACCATAAATCTTTAATTAAAAACTTCACTTAATCTAAAGCATTGGCCCCATTAAACTGCTACTACGCTTGTGACACAATCGCTCTTTATACAAACAAGTCTTTAAAATATTTCTATGCAACAATGTAGAGTACTTTCAAAACGTTTTATTACAATTTAAAAATGTTTTAATTTTATGTTCCACATCAGTGCTTTTCAACTACAAGTAATAAAATATTTATTTATAATTCAAAATAGTCAACCATACACGACTACAGTAAAATTTAATAGAAATACAATAAAAACAATCATATAAATTCCCAAGCTCACAAAATATTAAGCAATATTTGCAATAGTTAATTGAAACTAAACTCATGTGTAAATTATCACAAAACATGCTATCAAATCTAAACTCGATTACAAACCAACAAAAAAAATTAGAAAAAACAATACAGCAATAGAAATTAAAATCAACTAAAACAAGACGTTAACAGAATGTATAAAAACGCTAAATAATGAATTTGTTTTTGTTTAATGTCCTCCAAGAGTTTTTATTTTCTCGCAAAATTTTTTGTTAATTATTTAAAGGTCATTTCAATAGATTCCACTGTAAATCATATGTGTACTTTGTGCACAGAGTCACCGTCTGTAAGTTTGTGTGTATGTGTGTGTGTGTGTACAAGTGTTCTTAATGCTTTTCATAGAGGTTCTTCTAAGCGATATTTTTAATGGCGTCTTTATTTTTCTTCTTTGTATTTTTGTCAGTCTTTCGTGGTCTTAGAGACATTAATTTTAAACGAAAATTGTATCACCTGTGGAATTTTTGTTAGATTTAAGCAATATCCTCTAGTTGTACACATTAAAGCAATAAATCACCTTGAGGTGATGTCTTATTCAATTCAGTTCTTGTAAATTTATTTTCTTGTTTGCAATTGATCATGTGGCTTAGTTAAGGTAAAATATGTTTAGGTTAATTTATTGATTGAGCTTTGAAAAGATGTTGGTTTATATTTTAACAGCAATAAATAAGTTCTGTAAAAAAAAAATGTAATCGCATACGTATACTTTAATATAGACTAAATTCCCACTGTCTGTCATTCACACATATTTTATACATATACGAGTATGTCTGTATATTTAATTTTTATACTTTTACTTTTTAATATGGCTTGGCCAACGCTGTCCAAAGAGAACGTTTTATCTATAATTTAGATTGACAACAGAAACACTTTTGTTTATTTTATTGTTGTTGTCAATGTAAATTTTAGGATGAACTTATGCTTTCGACAACAATGAACACACTCAAAAAAAAGATATTCAAATTCCAGTAAAAAAAATTTCTAAGTTTAAGTAAATTTTTACAAGAAACTATTAAAAATTACTTAATATGAGTAAAAAATAAATAGTTCATGTCGTAAAAATAGTTCATAAAAATACGCAAAAAATTTCTTACACTCATATTTTTGTGTAATTTTCATAAAATTTTTCTAGATGAATCGCCTGACTGATTTGTGGAAACAAGGTGTTAGTTATTTTTTTTTTTTTTGAATGCAGGGTTTTATTTTTATATTCCATATAACTATTGCTAAATTTTATAAGACAGTTCTCTCTAAGGCTAAGTATTTTCTAATTACTTTGTACAAAAAAAAGTTTCACTATAACAGGGTTCTATTAACTGATTTGGGTAGAACAGACCAAAAACAAATTTACACATATGGGCTTCCTAAGGTTTGAAGCCTCATTTAGAAATGTTTTTGAGGTTCTCCTCTCATGCTGGCATATTTTAAAATGAATTGGCATAAGAAAGCGAGTTAACTTTAGAGTTTGGATAAAAGACAAGTTCAGCAAACATTATAAAAAATTATATGAGTAACATTTTTTTTCCAAATGTTTTAATCTTTTAACTCTTTTTCGTAAGGGCCTGTACTGTTTTGTTTCTTTTTAAAAGGGTGGTAATAAGTTATTTTCTAAAGTCAATTTCACTAGCGAAAATAATCCACAAAAAATTTTTCATATGAATTTTCGAATATCTAGAGAAACTGTTTTACTTAAATTTCTCCTAAAAAAATCTTTGAATGCAACATCAATCATACCTTAATTAATTTCATAATGAACCATATTTTTATATACATACATCACAATTACATTATTTTATTTGATAAAACAAAAGACTTAAGCAACATACTTGTTTTTATAATATTTATATTTGAAACTTGAAAAAATTTTTATTAATTATTTTATAGAGCAATTATGTAATATCTTTTCAAAATCTATACCGTTTACTCCAGTTTTTTGAAACTTAGCAAGATTTCGTAACCAAAACAAAAACCATTGACTGAAAGTTTTCTTAAACTATAGGGTGTTTTTTATTGAGGTATAGAACTTTAAGTTGGCATCACTTTTTTAACTGGCGGCCATTTTGTCAGCTGTCAAGTGATTAATATTTAGTTTGGTTTGCCATTTCATCATGAACAGGTTAACAAAAGAACAACTCTTGCAAATCGTTCAAATTTATTTCGAAAATAATGGTTCAGTTCGCGAAGTTTACCGCAAGCTCCGTCCATTTTATGGTCGACATAATCGTCCATCAGAGCAATTAATTCGGTTAACCATGGATAACCTGTCATTGGCCACCAAGATCGTGTGATTTGACACCATTGGATTATTTTCTTTGGGGATATGTGAAGTCGCTCGTCTACGCCAACAAACCAGAAACGTTAGGGAACTTGGAAGCCAACATTCGTGGCGTTATTGCCAACATACGGCCCCATATGCTCGAAAAAGTGGTTGAAAATTGGACCTGTAGAATTGGCTTTATTCGAGCCAGCCGCGGCGGCCACATGCCCGAAATCATATTTAAACGTTAATGGCATAAAATTATCCTTCCAATAAAGCCAAATTGATGGACATTAAAACGATTTTCTTGTGTTTTATTTCAATTCGAAGTTCTATACCTCTAAAAAACACCCTGTACAACTTCAATATAGCCAATTCGTGCACCCTTTTTTAGTACAGCTTTTTTCTTTAGTACATAGCTCAATTACATACTAAGTTCTAACAGATTTTAAGTAGATTTCGACAAAAATCTATTGACGAAATAGATTTTGTTTTATATGGGATATCTACTAAATTTTTTTCGAAATTTCGTAAGTACTAAATTTTGCTCAGATGTAAATGAACTATTAAGCAAATGATAGATATTCTCACCTATTCGTAAAATTTTAAATGATTTTGAAATGTATTTTATACAAAATATTTCATAACATATTTTCTTAAAATGGATTTCAAATATATTATATTTTTTTATGAATATGAGAGCCATATAATTTATGGGAATGCAATGTAAAATAGTTTTCAACAAAACTATATTTGTGCATTGTAAACTTTATGTTGTTACCTTAATATAAACATGTAGAAGGGTACTAATTCATTATTTATTTTGAAATCGAGTTTTTTGTATGTTTCCATAGAAGAACATCTAATGTACCGAAAAACGCAAAAATCTGGATATCAAAATATAATGAAACAGAGCCTTACTATATTGAGGGAACGATATATGAAAGACATATTTCAAACTTTGAAGAAAAAATAAGATAATTTCATTGACCTATTTAATTTTGCAAATCGAGTATATTTCATATATTTTATTAATATTTCTTAATTCTCTTCTAATGGAACATTACATTAATTAATCAAATTAAATTTAACCTCAAATGCTCGACATGATCAAATATTAAATATTTTATTTCACAATTAACCATATTTTTGTATTTCAAAATTACATTGAAATTGCATAATAAGTCTACCACACAGTTCTTCTTAAATTACTTGAACATTTGTTAATAACAATTCAATTAACTGTGATTTTTGTGTAACAAATTAAAAACAAATTGATATTTTATACTTTTGTTACAAATTAAAAATTGTTGTTTATATTTTTTGTTTTTTCTAAGCCAGATTCTATACTGATTATTTGTGGTACTTTAATCAGCAGCGGCAATCTTTTAGTTATTTCTTTGTTTTAGTATTGATTTAGAGCAATTATTTTTGTAAATGCTTTATAATTACAGAATTTGTTTTTGCAATCGATGGCGGATCTAGATTAAAAATAAATATTTTTTTTAGTTATTAACAGCAGCTTATTGAGCATTGAGATAAAAGTATTTTCTAATGCAAACTTAAGAGACACCATAATATGTATTAACGTATGTGGTTTAAAGTGAAACAAAATGTATGGTTTTTAATTGCCAGCCAGTGGAATTTTGTTAATATTAAAAATTGTACTGAGCATATGCTTGCAACTTTCAAGTTTAATTAAATTCCATTACTAATGAACTATTAATATTAGTCGTACCATTCACGGTCACGAAAAGTTAAATATTTATACTGCTTACAGATAGAAGGATCTAAATATTTTGTAATTAAAGCAAAGCTGATATTTAAGAAATTTAAAAATTAAAAAAATTTTCAGCTTTTAAAGCAGTAAGATAATTTTGTTAATAGAAGAAAATTCTTAAATGGATTTTATTGAACTAATGAATTTGAATTGAATGAATTTTTTAATTTTTGATATTTTTTTAAGAACTTGAGCAAAAGTTAAAAATTATTTAAACAGCGTAACGCATTGAGGCAGTCGCAGCTTGTTACCAATACAATGCAATGCCATTTGCTGCTAAGTACATCGATTTCTCATTGATCTATTTGCCATTACAAATGCGTGCACATCGTTGCGCCTCAGATGTTATGTACGTATTGGCAATATCCTCACACGCTTAGTTTGCCACTAGTAAGCTCTTAACGAATTCTACTAACTCTTTTATTGCTGTCGTTTTTGTGAATATTTTGTCTGATTTTTTTAGATTAGAGCAAATGTCATGATTTGGAACGCGTGAGACATGCATTACTCACTTGTTATTCACGCATTAGTCACGTGTGAATCACGTATTAGTCACATGTGAGTCAATAATTAGTCACGTGTGAGTCACGCATTAGTCACGTGTGAGTTACGCGTGAGGCACGCGTGAGACACGCGTGATCGTGGCTAGATGTATTTATTGTTTTATATATGTGTGGTTTTAACTCACTTTCTTAAGCTTGTTAACAAATCTATTTGTGAATAATTCGAATGCGAAGTCATTCAATTTAAGGCAATTCATCAGGAGCGTGGGTGAATAAAAAAATCATGGATTTTTGCTTGTTTTGTTGATTAAGCAGCGATTTTTTTTTTGGTTGCTTGCGATATTAAAGTAATTTGTATGGGGGTACCCGTCTCCCTCTTCTTATACCCCCAAGATTTGTTTTAAGAGTTATCCACATCAAATTTAGTGATCTTAACATTTATTCTTCTGATGCTATAGGGAAAATAATAATAACTTTCTATGGGGGGTAACTGTCTTCCCCCACGTATACGGCCAAAATTTTGTTGGAACATGCAATTTGTTCTAACAGCCAGTCATATAAAATTTAGGGACCCTCACTATTGTAGTTGTGGATATATAAAATGTTCCGCGAAAAAGTGTCCTGGGGCCTGTGCATCAGAAATATCGGTTAATGAATACTTGTATCGCACTAATGTCGTCTTAAGATGCGCTACAACACCCACAGGCAGCTTAAAATCATCGAATTGGCGCACGATTTGAAGATCCTGATCTGAGTGTATTTTGAAATAGCTGAGGAACAAAATACAGACTAGTCTTTGCAATTCTATAGTCTGCATCATATCTGCAGCTGGCCGTATGCGTTAAAATAATTCCGACATAAGAAAATTGTTTTACTTCTTCTACCTCAACGTATTGTAGCTAGAATTTATTTACGTTTAAGGTCTTGTAACGCAACACCTTGTTCTGCTTTATATTTATCTTAAGGCGCAGCCACTGATAGGCTTTGCTAGGTAGAAAGATATTGCTCAGTAAATTTTAATGTCTTGAGACTGTCTTCAAATTTAAGAAATAAGTATGATTTCTACACTTTGGTAAAATTTTTGCGGCAAGAAAAAATAAAAAATCGAAAGAGTAATTATAATAAAATATTAAATGGAGATGAAATAATGAAAGAGTAAATAAAGATTTTAATTCAGACAAAAAATTTTATTAAATTCACAAGCTTTTATATAAAAACAAATCCATAATGTTTCTCAAGGCAAAAGGCAGTTCCTGTAAAATAATGACCAATTCATGGATTGTCCACTATGCCGTCTTTTTTGCTGCAATGTAAATTTAATTTTTCTTTTATTTTGCTGCCACTACAAACACCTTTTACCATTTTTCTCCCAAAAAGGGACAAATGTTCAAATTTTTAATTTGTTAACAAGAATGTAAGCCAATCGTGTTCAAGGAACCCATACATGGTCTGAATTTTAGGTGATATCGGTGATAATTATTTCTCAACTCGTACACAGACAAATATTTAAAAACTTTGTCACATATACCAAAAGGCTATGAAAATTCCAACTATTCTCAAGATATTTTTCCAAAAAAAAAAAAACAAAGAAATCTAAATTATAAATGACACAAAAATGTTTTCAATATTTAATTTTTTTTTATTAATTTGCCAAATTAGGCATGGACACAATAAACTAAAAACCAAACGTTGATATTTAAGCAATATGTATCTATTTAATATTTCTTATATTTTTTTCTTTGTTTCTTGTTAAACCAAACAATAAAACAAGAAGCCAACTACTGCTACGTTAGCAACTCTCTTTAGATGTTGTAAATAATATTAATTGTTACGATTCTGTCAACTACAAGTCTGGTAAGAAAATGTTGGCATGTTTCTTTTTCTATTGCTGCCACTGCTTGCAAGTCTTCGTTACGTTACTTTTGTTTTATTTAGAAAAAAAAATGTTAGGGAATACATACTTGTAACATGATAAAAAAAACATTTAAACATAGATATTGTTATTGTTGTTGTTGCTTTTGCTGCTGCTGTTGTGGTATGTTGCAATAATAAAAATGCAATTGCAATAATATCAAATGAAATTAAAAAAAAAACGACAGTAGCATGTGTTTAGATATGCCACACGATATGTTTGTATGTACAAGAAAAGAAACATTAGAAAAATACAAAGAAAATATGTAACAAAAACTTTAAAGCGGCATCCAAAAATGTCTTGTAAACTATCTGCAGATAGACAGACAGTGGTTTGCAGACGGACATATAAATTGTCTACAAATAGAAAAATGACAAAGACAAATCATGCATAAAAATATTTGTAAGAAGATACTGGTAATAAAAATTCAATAAAGTTTGTCAGTAAGAAAATTTATTGAATGCTACAATTAAGAAAAACAGCAATAGTTGCAAAATTTTATTTTAATTTTAAGCATATAATGTTAAAATGCTAAAGGCACTGGAAAATGAAAATTGTATTACATAAGCATGTTATGAAAGCAAGAAATAAATTTCATTACTCGAGTCAAACGAAATGGCTTTCAATGCTCTAAAAATATTTAGAAAGTCTAATCAATGTCAAATATTTCAGTTCGGCCCAAATTTTCTGGCATGTGTGAAGTTCTTACTTAAGTCTTCCAAAGGAATTTATTTGAAATTGTTTAGTTTTTAATCGTTTTTTTATTAAACGGGGAAATACTCAAACAAAAATTAACAACGCCCCTTACATATCCCATACCAATATAACTTAATAAAAATAATTGTTCTTGCAAAAAATATCCTTGTTGTTCGAATCATATAATGTTCTAAATATTTCCTCCAAATATGTCTTCTAAAACACTAAATAATGCGTCACCATGATCACTAATTGTAACTGTATCCTTTAACATTTTAGAAGTGAGTTCAATTGGTATGACAATCGGTCACATCACACATTTGAAGAATGGGCTTAAAATAAAATCGCTATTGATGGCACATTTAACAATTAAATAAAGAAAACTCATATGTAATCCGAAAAATATCTCTCATATAAGATAAGGATCCTTGGAATTATAAAAAACACTTTCAAAAACTTTCAAGTACGTTATGCTGGTAGGCAAAGTAATAAAAAATATAAATATGTTGGAAAATAAAGAAAATTTGGGTTACTACTTACGATTTTATTTCAGTGAGCCGACGAAAATTGTTATATTGTGCCGATAGTGTGATCCAGGCTTAAGGATTTAGAAGTGTCTTTGATTTGAATTTCATACAAATCTACTAAATGTTTTCTGGGAGCAGAAATTGCCCCCTCCACCCCCTCACCAGCCTTTCTTGCTCCTAGTTTTAAAATATATGAAGCCTATGCGTTCTTTTAGATTCAGATGTATCTACGTTTTGAATTTCATAAAAATCGCTCGGATAGTCTCAGAGGCCAGATATTTGCTCCTGGCGCTCTCTAGTCCTATTTCATTATTTTTCTTTTGCAATTTTTAAAATTCAAATCGGCCAAACCGTTTGTGAGTTGTAGCGAGGCGGCGACTTATTTTTATATATGTATAATTATATTATTATGTATATGAAGATAAATATAAAGAAGTATGTGTATTCATATCGGAGAGTTTCCATTTTTAATGACAGAAACTAGCATCCTTAGGTATGACAGAAAAACGACATGAAATTAGCATGAAGTTTAACTTAAGATTTTAAATTATGCTTTTTTTTAATAAAAAAGATATTGGAGCTTATATTTTTCATAAGTAAGGCATTTCTATATGATTTTCATTACCTTAACTAAAATATATTGTACGTAATAAAAATTGTAAATTTTAATAGTTAAATTTTTTTATTTTCATTTGCTAATTAATCATTTAACTGAAATTATAAATGGTTCATAAAACATGCAATAAATCTTCTAAAAGCAACCACAAACTAATTAAAATTAAACTCTACATAAACTTACACATAAATAAATACATTTCACTAACAAAAATAACATCATTAGCCAAACAAAAGACTTAAGCTGCAAGCATTAGTCTATTTAATTGGGTACATTTACAACCATACACATAAACTTATAGTATATGTATGAATGTATGTATATATATATATACATATTTTTCCATGCCAGTCCCGTACACAATTTTCAAATTAAATTCATAAAAATCAACATTTCTTATACTCGTATAAATTTTTCTTTTTAAATCCTTTACATTCAATCTAACAATTAGATTAAAATCTATTTGTTCAATCAATATTCTTTTTGTTTTATTTTCATTTTCTAAAGCAAAATTTATGCGCATATTAAAACAATAATTTTATTGTATGTAGCTGGGAGCTGCCGGAAAACTAGCAAATCCATTTGGTGATATATTTGTACGTGCCATATAGACTTTTGTAAAATATTTTCCTATTTCTATAAATTTTTGGCCCACTTAGATATGCAGCAGGCAGCCAGGCAAACAGACACCCATTTCAATAAACGTAGTAAATGGCCACAACAAAGTTTTTCTTTTCGTATGTGAACAATTGGAGCTGTAGCGTCCAGACAAGTGTTATGATCTTAAACAGCATACAATTGTGACACTTTAAAACATTTCTTAACATTAAAATCAGCCAGCTGGATATGATTGTTATGTTTTGTGATGCATAGCGTATGAATTTGTAGCTGCAGGTTAGTAGACATCATAAAAACTCAATTTATAATGATGTATGGTGTTGCATGTGTAGCAAAGACTTTTATGGTTTTAGCAACAACAAAAAGTGATTCTGGGGATAATAATTGAGATTTGTGTGGAGAATTTTATGATTAAAGAAATAAAATTTATAACCAATTCATTCAAAATGCCAAAGATCTTTAGCTTGCGTAATATTTTATTAAGATTAAACACAAAATATTATTATAAAAAGTGATTTTTATCAAAAAAAAAAAACTAAAACTTACAAGTGATAATTGGTAATTAAGGTTATTTATGTTCGAAAATCTTCTTTTTTCATATTTACACGAAACAGTCGACTTGTCTAAAAAATTTTTATGAAAATCTCTTAGAAAAATTAGTGCTTTTCTAGTCACGTCGCCCATGTGGGTTATGGAAACAGATTGATTAAAAGACAAAATATAATTGTTTTTTAATTATTTTTTCTAATATAAATTGTCAACTGGATATATTTTACGTTTTAAAGATTCAGGCAGTGTGATTAATATCTCTTTCCAAATGATAGGAGTCATTTGCTGAATAAAACAAAAGGAATAAAGACTCAGTTCGTGATTAGCTTAACCTATAAAAAACCAAATTTAGATGGCTTTTATATACGTAAAGCTAATAGAATGGGAGTTTTTTTCCTTCTCTCCTTCAAACTCAAGATGAGCAAAGTAAGCTTTGCGTGTAGCAAAGCCGTGTTACTCCCGCCTAAGCAGTCATGATTGTGCATGTCTTCATAATAATGACCCCTTTATGATCATATCGCCTGCTATCTAACAAAAGATATATTCTTTGGACCTAAGTCAATTTAAAAAGAATCGGAAAAATTTAATCGAGTAAATTTTTTATTCGATTATTCTATTTGCATAAAATAACAATAACTTTCAAGATAAGATGCAAGCTTGTTATTCGACTAATCGCATAATTATTAACTTACATTCGTTTCAATTGAAGTAGAAAAGAAAACACTTTTCAGTATTAGAAAAATATTTAATTTTAATTCGATTCCTCAATAAATAATGAATTTAAGTCCTTTCTTGGTCAATAGTACAACGCAAAAGGCAAGATTTATATTTTGTTGTAATAGCCCGAACAGTCGTGATTCCGCATGTCCTCATAATTATTACCACTTTACAATCGTATCATGTCCTGTCTTACTAAGTATAAAATTATAAAATTTGGCTTAAAATAATTAAAAAAAAATGCAAAAAATTTTATTCGATTAAACGAGTAAATTTTTTCATTTTATTCGATTAATTGTTTCGAATAAAATTTAAAAATATTATTGTATAATCTAATGGGGCTGAAATTTTACTTTTCAGTTGAAATGATTAACTTGTAAAAGTATTTTTACTCGATATACAAATGCAAGTTTATTATTCGACTAATTAAATAATTTAAGACTTGCATTCGATTGCCTTATCGCAAACATACTTTATGAATTAAAGTAGAAAAGAAAACATTTTTAGAGTAAGAAAAACACTTTAAATTTGTATTCACTTATTCGAGTAAATAATAAATTAAAGCATTTTATTATTCAATAATACAACACAAAAAAAATAAGGTTTTTATTTGATTATTTCAATTTCAGCGCAAGCTGCAGTAGCTCATTAAAAAAACTAAAAAAATTATGTGTTTGTTCAAATATATTTTTGTATATTATTTGCTTAATGTACTTCGAATAAAATTAAAAAAACAATTTGTCTATTCTCATGACTCTGACGGCTTACTTTTCAATTATATCGTTTAACTAATACAAATATAAATGAATACTATCGCATATAGGGATAACAAACTTCTTGTTTCAATAAATGTGGAAAAAAATGTTCAACTAATAAGCGAGTATTTGAATAAATAATACATCGAAAGCTTTTCTTGTTTCTTGGCAATAATACAACACAGAAATTGTTTTTAATTCAATAGGCTTGTAATTGAAGATCGAATTTTTTCTTTCGATACCTTGGGTCTGGTTCTTAACATAAGTGAGTTTCATCCTACAATTTATATTAGAAATTTTATCAATTTCTTTATTTTATTTTATAGTTGTTATGAATAAAAAATTTTGGAAAAAAGTTTCTAAATTTTAATAAAAGTTGATAATTCTAAGAAATTATACGGTTTTTATTAACAAAAATTTTGCTTGCAAATTTTTTTCCAATTTGTAGTCCTTTTTTCTCGATATTGAAATAAAGCTTTCGGTTTATAATTTATATGCAAACAAAAACACAGATTTCTATATTTTATTGTTGTTTTTAATAAAAAATTTCAGTCTAATATTTTCCTTCGATACTGTGAAACAGACCAATAACATAAATCTGGGGCAAAAAGGATAAGGAGATAAGTGGTTTTTAAATTAACGATACTTCTGTAATTTATATACTCGAAAGTATCCCTGGGCAAAATTTCATTTATTTTGTGGGTTTTTTCAGGAAGTTATAGCGCAATTACTTGCATCTCATCTTCTTTCGTTTTGTAATGTCATAAGGAGTAAAAGCTTAATTAAGCTTATACTTTGTTATATTTCAAATCAAATGTGTGATTTATATTGTGTAGAACTAAATTTTCTAAATGAAATTTAAGTGAATAACGAATTTCCTAATTAAACTGTAAAAAAAGTAGATTTCTGAAAATCGACTTAAAAGTTTAAAATTGCTCAACTGCAAAACAGTAAACTGTGACTTAAGCGCTTTTTCCTTATAGCCACAGAAATATAAATAAATGTTTTAGCATATTCTTACAAAATTTCACTGCAGAAAACTTCTTAGAGGGGTGTGATTTTTCATTCCCAATTGAATTCTTGGTGAGGAAGGTTTTTCTGCCTTTTACAAAATTATTTCTTATATTGGATTTTTTTTTCAATTCTGATAGTTGTTTATTATTAATATAATAAATAATTGCGAGCTTTTTTTTGCAGCAGAGGCTGTTTGTTACATTCTTAGAATTGCGATGCCTTTGCTTTATTATTTTAATCGAAATAATATTATCTTTTTTTATTTGGAACATTTAAAATATTTTATCATTGTCACTGGGGCAGTTATATCTTAATTATATAGCCATATAAAATGTCTTAATTAATTAATTATGAAAAGTTTTAATTATTTTATTATCAAACCATAAAACTTGGCGCACAAACCTTTTTGTTTGTAATATAAAGTTATTATTATATTTTCTCTGATTTTTTATTAAGTTCAATCATATACAATATTTAACAAAACACCTTGCTCATAGATATTTTTATTGGAATTTAACTTTTAACCATAAGTGGTTGCATTTTATGTATAACAAGGCTCTCTTTACTGTATTATTATTATTTATTTTGTTTTTATTCTTTTCAATTTATTTATTTCTTTAGTTTTTGTTACAGAAAATTATATGTGTTCACATGCATGTCGTCACAATGTTAACCTACTTTATGTGGCACTCACTACTGTGCAACAAATCAAAGTACTAAAAACATTTTTGCTAACTTTACTGAAAATCTTTGAATTGATGTGTTTAAATTTTTTTATTTTATTTTATTTTATTTTTTAGTTTTATATTATTAAGCTGGAAAATTAATTTAAGGAAAAAATCATGATATTTTAATGGTAACACCACTAACACACATTTAACAAATAATTGATAAACAGCAGCGCAGCAAAAAAAAAATACAAACACAAAGTTATTAAAAGGAATGAACTACTAATACAGAGATAAAAGTTTTGAATGAATTTCTTTGTATGGGTTCCCATTAATGCGAAAGTATGGGTGTTTTATAAGCAAACTTAGCAGCTAAAGCAACCAATAATAAGGCATTCACTAAGGCTTGTATAAATGTAGTAGTGGGCTCTTAAACTTGTGTTGGTATTATTAAAAAAAAGCAAAATATGCTGTAGTTTGAATTTAATTTAGTAGTTCTTGATGATGGCTGAGTATATGTAGAGCTTTTTTTTATACTCTCATTTTTCTTGGAAGTTTCTTTATAGTCTTGTTAAGAAGCCACACAGAAAGCTTTTGCAAGTTTGTTTTTGCTTGTTTATTGGCTGGCTTACTCTCACTTTCAGTTTCTTACCATCTGCATTAGCTCTTCATTGAACCCACTACCACTCTTTTTTATTGCATTTCAAGACTTTTTACAAGCTTTTAATTTGAAATTTTATAGTTTAATGAAACCATATCAATTTAAAATAATTGCAATAAAAAAAAACAAAGTAAATACAAATTTTGAGCTCTTGTCGCTCTTTCGTTTTGCAATGAGTTTTGCTTTAAAAAAAAATAAAGAAAAAAAGAAAAAATCAAAATGTTAGGGGCAAAATCAAACTAAAATTCAAACTCAAAATTATTTTTGTGCATTTTGAGCGTTATAAATGTGCGCAGTATATAAGCCACTAACTGACCAAAGACAGCATCCAGTTAAAGGTTTGGAATCGTAGCGGGTTCTACAATCCTTTATTTGTAGTGTTACATAAAAATTTATTTACTGTTTACATTTAAAGGTGCAAATTATATTTATTATTAATTTTTTCCATATCATTTGTTTGTTTCAAAAAAGAAAAAAATATCAAGTGCTTACGATTTTTAAATTTTAAAGACAGTTAAATTATTAAAATTAAAAGAAGTCATTATGAAAGTGCAATTAAAATCTATATTTTCTTAATTATTTCTAGTGAGCGGCTGACTATTTTTCACACAAAAAGGGGTGTATTTATTTAATTGAAACAAATCATCATGAAATTGTTTGTAAGTATAAAATAAAAAAATATTTAAGTGAAAAGTTTAAGTGATGAAAGATTAAAAGTTTTACATAAATCCTGCTTCTTCAAAAAGTTTTTAAAGTTTTGTTAACAAATTTTAATTGAAATTACTTGCTACTAAAAAGCTAAAAATAAATTAAAAGTAAGGCCAAATTAGCTTCTTAAGTTTGGCCAAATTTTTACAGTATTTTACAATTTATTAGTTTCTCTACTACGAGATAATTTTTAAAAAATTTTCCGTTAATATTTTCTTTTAATTTTTTAATATTTCTCTTACCATTACAAGTGCTTAAAATTCTTAAACTTTTGTTAACAATCTTTAATAATATTTTTTTTTGGATTAAGATAAATTTTTATAAAAGAAACACTTTTTGTTTTTAAAATAAAGTAATTTTTATCAAGCCAAGTGTCTTGAATGTGTTCAAAATTTTAAATGAAAACAATTGATTTACGTTTCAGATTTTTTAACTGTAAAAATTCCTAGAAAAAATTTTTTAATCACTAACATTTTTTTTAAATTCAATTTATATTATTTGCATTAAAATCTAAAAGCTGGATTTTATGAATACAGACGGTTTTTTTTTCGTTTTGAAATAAAACAAATTTTCTCTATATTTCATACAAATTTGAAACGTTAAGAAATTATTTTTTTTTAAATCTGCCTGTAAATTAAATATTAAAGGCCAGGCTCACGATGTCGACAAGAAATTTTCTTTCGCTTATTTATATTGAAAACAACAACAAAGCGAAAGAAAATTTACTGTCGACATCGTAAGCCAGGCAGTAAATATTTCTTATTTTTTTATTTTTTGAATATTTTTATCAAAACAATTAATTCAAGCGTATTCAAATTTTCGGTGATATTTTTTTAAAAAAGAAAAAATATTGTATTAAAGCCCTTAATTTTTTATCTTATCTTGTTTATTTCAAAATTTCTATTGCAGAAAATATATGATTGGTTTTTTTCTTGAGGTATTATCTGTTATTCCAAAAGAAAAGCTTTCGAAGTGAAATATAAAGAACATACAATTTCGAATAATAATATTTTTGAATTAAATTCCTTTGTAATCAATTTTTTTAAATTATCTTTTAGGAAGCAAATTAGATCTCTTAGGCAAAAGAACAAAAAATTTTTACGCGACTTTGATTTTTAAAAATTTTTCTTTGAATCTAAATTTCTTAACTCTCTCAGTATATGTATCCATATGGATACCGGCATTCTTAAATCTTGTTGTTAACTTAAATTTTTAATGGATATTTTCCCATGAGGGTTTTTCTTTGTTTAAGGAAAGTCTTATTTCGTTTTTATAAAAAATCGTAAGATTTAAAAACCTTATATTTTTTATCAAAAATTTAATTATTTTTTAACATGTTTTTTATAATCTCTTCTTCTAATTATATATCACTCTAGTTCTATAGTTTTTTGTGTTTGAAGTAAAACAATACTTTTGCAAGAAAAACCAATCATTCACTCGTATTGTGTATGTCGAGTCGAATTATCGTCTCCGACAGTTTTCTTCTAGATATTAAAGAAAACTTGTATACATTTCCTTTAATCTAGAACAAAATTCTCTCATGCACTGATTTTCACAAAACTGTGCAACTGACATAATGCTCTTTCTTAAGTCCAATTCACGAATTATTACAAGAAAGATGTTAAACCATTTTCAAAGTTACTTGAAAGAGCTTGACTATTACTTATAAAATATCATTTCGAAGAATATGAAACTCTAAGTCAAATGCCAGATATAAAGAATAAATTACAAAATTATCTTTCCGGTTGAATTGAGCATATTTTGCGAATAATTAGTAGATAATTTATGTAAAAGCTTCTATAATTAGTTCCAAAAATCTTTAATTTTTAAGGTAAGATTTTAAAATTAAAATTTATTTTTATTTATTAAATATGTACGAATTTAAAAAAATATTTATTTTGTTTAACACGTTGCTGCTAAGCAATATATATTAATATATCTTCAAAAAAGCTTACAAATCTTGAGAGTTTATCAATTAGTATTGAGGATCGTCTTCCATCACATACCTCGCGGCAAATTACGGCACTTGTTATCGAACGAAATTACGAAATATTTCAAGAGTTTATATGGAAATATTTTTAAATTTCAAATCGTATCTAATGCCAAAATTTGCCCCCCGATTGTCTTTCTTATCGTATTTTGAACTGACATGTTTGCTGGGATTTTTATATTATTTTTTTTTATATATTTGTAAAAATTAAAAACACTTACAACTTGCGAGATCCCAGCAAAAATTACTGCTTCCCAGAAACGTTTTTGCAATGCCACAAATTCCCTTGTTGTTTCACATGAATAACGCATTTTTTGTTCGAGAAGAGCCAACTGGAAACAATACATTCAACTTTCACAAACCCATAAATGTCTTGCCTTACTAAAGTGCTTCACAGATAAAAATACTCCGATGCAACAGTTGCTGGTATGCAAAATTGTCTGTGATAATTTTATATTTTGTTAGAGAGCCCGCTTTACGTTAGTGGTTTTCACAAGCATATTTCGAAGCTTTTGTTATCAAGTAAGCAATATATTGTTTCCCTCAATTGTTAGTGCTTCCAAATCAGAATTTTTTGCTGGGTTATTGTACCAATAAAGAGCATATATTGCCAATATGTTTAAGGAAATACCTTTCCAGCTGTATAAGTTTCGTCAATTTAAACATAAAATTTTAATTTCAAAGGTCTGCCATAAAAATCACTTAAACCGATTTTCATACAAAATCGTTAAAGCCAATTGTCAATAATAAAAAAATTAAGAAAAAAATAAATAAATATAAATATTAGCTCAAACACATTGCCTATACCACCTAATTGATTAAAACATTTGCCTCGTCCATTGACACCTTCAATCACGTTCTACTTTCTTTCCTCCATTAGGCCTATCCATATCAACTGACACCGTTTAATATTACAGCATTTTAATATTTATATTAATTATCTAATCGCATTGCCTTCTTTATACGCACAACAATGGCTGTTATACGAAAATAATTTGATATTAAGTAATAGTATAAGCGAAAGTATAGAAAAAATAAATGGCATAAACAACAAAACCACAAACATGGCTAAAACTAACAAGCATGCAAGTCACCAAAACAAAACGAAACATCAAACAAGTGAAATTTTACTAATGTAACCAATCCATACTAAGAAATCATGACGGGAATGACAAAAAGTACAAGTAGCAAGGAAAATAATGAGCAATAATATATGTATTTATAGTAGCAAAATAAAATAAATAATAAATAATTATATATTGATTAACTAAACAAAAATTATATACATTTATACAAAAAAAACACAACAGAATATAAAGATAGGTAAAAGAAGATTTAGATTTATGCTACCTAGAAATTTTATACATGATGTTGTCGTATGTATAAAAAAATTGGATTGTACTTGCATGAAAGTAATTAAGTCTCAAAAAATTTATAGTTCCGTTGGTAAAGAACTCATGAAAATGCCTTTAAAAGCAAAAGACTTAAGACACAAACCTTCAGGGATTAGATAGCTCTTAAATTAGGTAAAAAAATTTGTAGTTGTTGAATTCAAATTATTTAAAAATTAAAGTCTAGAAGCAGTTCTTGGAAACAAAAGACTTAAGACAGAAACCTTGAAAATTGTACCAACATGCATTAAAAAATTACCTAATCACTCACTACGATCCTAAGAAAGTTAACAAGCAAATTTACTTGAAAACCTACGACTTAAGAAACAAACCTGTTATTATAAGATAACTGTAATATCAATCATGTTTAAAAAGACTTAATAAAACTTAAGAAGCAAATTTTAAAAATCATAATGACAAAAAATTATTAAACTTTTATAACCAATTTAATTACACCTCCGATTCATCGATTCGTAAAAAAAACTTACATGAAAAAAGTCCAAAAGTTTGGGTCCATTCATAAAAATACAAATTTTTAATTGGATCTTTAAGACCTTTTCGTTCCTTCATGTTCAAAAAGCACACTGCCTTTTTCATTCTTTTAAAAATCCGTAATAAAGTACTCTAAAAGCAAAAGACTTAAGAGGCAAACCTTGAATTATAATGACAAAATTTATAAATTTTTTAAGGAACTTAATTGTACCTTCGATTCCTAGGAAACGTGCATGAAATTGATGTGATGTGAACATAAAAATTTTATAACTGACTTTTAAAAATTATTTTCGATTTAATCGAAATGCTAAAATTGTTGATAATTTAAAAAAAAGGCTGTAAAATTTTATATTTTACATAATATACATACTTGAATGTTATAAAAAAAAACTTCTGAAAATTTTAATTTTTGTCGCTTAAGCTTAACTCGAAAATAGGGCTCGATATGTATGCTTATTTAATTCTTAACATTTTTCGATATATTAATGAAAAAAAAAACAAACCTAGAATTAAATTTTTAAGGCCTTTCCTTACTTTCATTATAAAAAGCTTTAAAACACTTTAAAAACAAAAGACTTAAGAGATAAACCTTATAAGTTGTAATGCTTAAAAAATAGTTGCGATCACTATAGGCAATTTAATCTTCGATTGGTTAAAAAAAAGTGGCTGAAGTTGATGTGAAATCAAAAGACTTAAGATCTAAACCTTATAAATGATTAGTGAAAAATTGCAGCTTAGAATTGAATCTGTAAGATCTTTTATTTCTTTCTTAAATCGCTCTTAAAACAAAAGACTCAAGACACAAACCTTGTAAATTGTAATGATATAAAATTATTAATTATAATTATTATTATATCCAATTTAATTACAGCTTCGATTCGTAAAAAAAGACCCTGTAATTGAACTGAAAAACAAAAGACTTAAGACACGAACCCAATAATTAAAAATTAACTAGTGCAAGCAAGCAAATAAAACATATTGAAACCCTTACATAAAAAAAAATTAACTTAAAATTATTTTAAAAATAAAAGACTTAGGACTCAAACTTTAAGCTTTTTAACAGTACCACAGCAGTAAAATTCATGTTTTTTATCTATTATATTAAGCTAATCTCAATTGGTCTGTCTTTATCACTAATTATTAATGCAGTTAATGACATGCATATTGAATTTTTTTTTTGTATGCACAAGAGCACGACGCTTAGCTCAAGCGTAAAAAAATCACCAATAATTTGTAAGATTTCAACTTTTTTACTTTTGCTTCAGCCGGATTTTTTATTGTAATTTTATACGAGTATATTGTACTTCGGTCAACAAATCCACCAACGGCATAAAAAGCACAGAAATTAAAATGAATTTTTCTTCTTCTTTCTTTCAAATTTCAAGCTGGTATGGAATACAGTAAGATGGAAAAACGAACATGAAAAAAAATTAAAACGGCATGCGATTAATGTCGAGTACACATCTGTCATTTATTGTGGTGCCATTTTCAAAATGAGTACAACGCTGTTCACTTTATGTTTTTCATATGGAAAAGAACGAAAAATATGGGAACGAAAAATATCGGAAATGACAAACTTTGCAGCTAGTACACACTATTGCGATGTCACAAAAGGACATAGTGTATACTCGGCATACACAAATACGCTGTTTACATTCCTAAAATAAATGTTAAGCAATACTCAAAGCTTTCAGAGAAGTTAAATAGTATTTTTATTTAAAATTTTGCTGTCAGATGATATCAGACCAATTGTAAGAAAGAAAATTTACAAAACGTCAATCGAATTTAAAGCCATATTAACAGTTCATGATAAGACCAAGTCTGCAAGTGATTTGTGCTTGCAGATTATAGATGATTATTTGATCAGAAAAGTTGTTGTAAACTTGTGTCTTAGCACTACCAGGTTTTTCATGTGATATCAACAGCTAACACATATTTTTTTTTCGTTTGATTTTAGTTAAAAATACAATGCTTTATAATTTCGTATGATACGCAATGTGAATTTTAACTCACAAATCTTTGTAGTAAACTATTAAAGCTCTTTGCTACAATTCAGATAAATGTTAAGACGGCTTAAGCACAAGTATGTCTCTTAACAAAATTTTTAATAAACGTAAATTTATTAGGAAATTTTGCTGCTTTTTTATTTTTGTCAATATCTATATGCATTTCGTTGCTGCTTATGAAACTCATCAGTAGACTTCAACCTGTAAGCAGAAACAAAATGCATATAGACGTTGCTAAGCCAAAAAAAACAAGAAAAAGTTTCTAATACATTAAAAACTAAATGTTAAATAAATATACTTCAAAATTTCTTAAATAAGCGTAAATTAATTCCAAAAATTTTAAAGATTCACTAAATGTTATAAAAGTAACTCTACTAGTTTAAGTGACGTTTATTTCGTTGTTCTATTTTTAATTTGTTTCAAATTTAAATTATTTCTTTGCGAAACTTCAATCATAATCCTCTTTCGAATTTTAAAGATAATAAATTTAAAAAATTAATAACAAAAAATTATTTTGCATAATACTTGCACGGTGTGCGTTTGTAATAATAGATATGTTTTTTTATAAAACAAGTCTCTCGAAATTTTTCTAAAGCTTCATAATACATCATTAACATAAAAAGCACAATAAGTTCATTAAAAGTTAATTAATGAAGTTGAATAAAAAAATATATTTATTTAGACACTTAAGTAAATTTTGCAGAACAACAAAAACTTTAAGTCCAAGGAATAGCAACTAAAAAACGTCATAAATTAACGAATAAAGATAATATTTTTTTGGCACTAAGAAGTAATTTTTGATTTCGAAATAAAAGACTTAGGAAGCAAAACAAAGGAAAAACTTCTCTTTTATAATGTTTATATTATACATATATATATAAAATATAAAATCTTTATACCATGAAACTAATTTCTCCATTCCTATAATTCATTGTCTTCTTACAGTTGTGCCTCGCCACATTATTGGTGGCTTCTGCTTACGCCGAAAAAGCTGCCAAGAAATCTGCTGAAAAGGTACCTTTAGAGAAGAAGCTCGATAAGCGTGGACTCCTCGATTTGGGCTATGGCTATGGTCACTCCGGCTTAGATATTGGTTATTTGGGACATGGTTCCATTTCTCACGGTCATGGATATGGTCTCGCATATGGTGGTAATGCCATTGGAGGTCATTCAGCACCCGCTGTTGCTTATATTGGTCATTCTGGTTTTGCAGGTCATGGTAGCGGTTATGGTGGCAGTGGCGGCGGTGGTGGAATTATTATTGGTGGACATGGTGCACCTGCAGAATTCCTGATAAGCAAAATGGCTGATGTGCACAAGACTATTACCATTACGAAGGGCATACCAGTGCCACATGTTGTCGATCGTCCCTATCCCGT
Organism: Nowickia ferox; assembly: GCA_936439885.1. Classification (NCBI taxonomy): domain Eukaryota; kingdom Metazoa; phylum Arthropoda; class Insecta; order Diptera; family Tachinidae; genus Nowickia; species Nowickia ferox. Next base: position 8,656,745 of record OW387026.1, read on the forward strand.
GGAGCACATCAAACATGTGCCCGTCCAAGTTCATGTACCCGTACCTCAGCCCTATGAAGTTATTAAAAAGGTTGGTGTGCCCGTCAAAGAATACGTTAAAGTACCGGTTCATGTACCCCAGCCCTACGAAGTGATCAAAAAGGTTGAAGTGCCCGTTCAGGTGCCAGTTGATCGTCCTTACCCCGTAAAGGTACCCGTTCCACAGCCCTATGAAGTGATCAAACATGTACAAGTTCCAGTTAAAGTACCAGTGCCTCAACCCTACGAAGTTATCAAACATGTTCAAGTGCCTGTTAAAGTACCCATATCGGTGCCTCAACCCTACGAAGTTATTAAGCACGTTCAAGTGCCCGTGCATGTGCCCGTTGATCGTCCAGTACAAGTTGCTGTACCCAGACCTTATCCAGTGCCAGTAGAGAAACCCTATCCAGTTGTTGTGGAGAAGAAAGTTCCCGTTCAAGTACCCGTACGTGTAGATCGTCCCTATCCCGTACCAGTAGATCGCCCATATCCCGTCAAAGTACCTGTGCCTGTACCTCAACCCTACACTGTCGAAAAGCATGTACCTTATAACGTGGATCGCCCTGTACCCTACCCAGTTAAGGTAGCCGTTGACCGCCCAGTGCCAGTGCCAGTTAGTAGACCTGTACCCGTAACTGTTGACAGGCCAGTACCCGTGCCAGTAGGTGTGCCTGTTGTAGCCGGTCACTCTGTTGTACAGCATGGTGGTGGTGCTGTAATTGGTGGTGGTATTTCCTTGGGTGGTCACGGCTTCTCCTCTGGCGGCCATGGTTTCTCATCCAGTGGCTATGATTTCTCGTCCAGTGGTCATGGTGGCACCGTCTTTTCCGATGGTCATGGCTACCACAAAAAGAAATAAGTTAAGCCCTCATAGCAGACTTAATTTCATCTAAAATCCCAAAAACAAAAACAAAGTGTAAATGATTTCTTTTTTGTTATTTAACAAAAAGCCACACATAACATAACAAACCAACTAGTTATAATTATTCTAACCCTATCCCTCTAGCTCTATTCGATTTCTTCCGTGTACGAATTTTTCTTACGAAAATTCCTTATTCGAAAAAAAAAGAGAAAGAAAGAAACTTTGCCACTAGGTACGCTGATTATTTTCTGCTACAATGCTAAAATTAGTTGCTCAATGTGAAGCAAAAGAAAATTGTTAAGGAGTGAATTTAAGCAACAACAAACACACTGCCACTTAGATTTTAAGAAATTCAACAGCATTAAATATTTTAATCTTATAATCTAGAAGGAATTTCTTTTAAGACTTTATAAAGTCACATTTTCTATAACCCCTAACTAAGTTTTTATAATAACCTATTTATTATAAAATTTATTAGTTTCTGTTATCAACATTTTGACAAACAATTGAAATGCTTTCATAAAAAATTTTTGGCCAAAAATTGTGATAAATTCGTTAAATTTGGTCGTTTGTGGAAGACAAGCTTGTGAAAAAAAACAATTCTTTTTTAATAATTTTTTGTTGGAAAAAATTATTTTTTATTTATTTATTTTTTCCTCCTTTTACAAATTCTTGGCTCTATTGTTGTGGCTAATTATACGGCTTTTAGCAGAAAACCATAAATTGTTTGTATAATATTTTGTGTATAAATTAATTTTTTTTTCTTATGTTATTATAAAATATTTTTTTTTATTTTTAAAAAATTGTAAATAAGTTTATTAAGAGAACCAATGTTTTTAAAAATGATGACAAAAAAATATTAAACAAAATGTATAAAAATAAAATATTTAAAAAAAGACTTAAAAGATTATTTATTATTATTTATTTATGGGGATATGATTACATGTTTGAGATCTATTTACAATAACAAAAATAGTGCAAGACACAAACTCAATCTCTCGAACTTCATAAAAAGACAAAAGATTTTAAGCACAATCGCAATATACAATATTGAATTTAAAAACATCGAACTAATAGTATGTTTCCAGTATACAAACCAAACGCACGTGCTGTGATACGTATGGATGTGTGAATATATATAAAAAAAATGCCAACACGAAGCACGAATGCGCCGTGTAAGCAGCATGATTGATAAACATTATTGAGAAAGCGAAGCATGTGATTTAACTCGTAGTAATAATATAATAACTTGCTTACTGATCGACTGAAAGCAAAATCAAATTTCCTTTTTCCAATAAGTTTCTGGCAAACTATTTTTCTTGAGTTATGACGTTGTTTGATTAAATGATCGATATGTATTACAACAAAAGACATAAGCACAAAACTCGATTTAGAAGACGGTTATAAAAACAAAGAACTTGTGACATTAAAATATAATGACTTGAGCTACAACAGTCTATAATTCATGTTAAGCTAAAAACATAAGACTTAAGACACATACGCAACATTCATAATATCTAACAAATAAGAACAAAAGACTTCAAATACAAACTCAGTACCTAAAAAGAGATGTAAGCATATAAACGAAAGACTAAGGAAACAAACTCGGTGTTTCAGTTGTTCAAATCAAAGTACGTCACAAGCCAAGCATTTTATATCCAAAATAAAAACAAAAAACTTAAGACACCAACTCGATACTGAGACTACACATAATACAAAAGACTTAAGACACAAAATTTCGAAATAGATGTGTACATATCGCACATTAACTCAAAGAACGTCATAACTCAAAAAATGGAATTTTTTTTTAATTTCGTCAGACATCTTTAGTAGTAATCTGCTTCATTAACTGGACAACTGCTTAAAAAACTGCAGAAATATATTTTTAAGCAAAGCAGCCAGCTATTCTAACGATTTTTCTTTGGGAAATTTTATAATGGTTGGTTAATTTGTACTTTTCTGAATATTTCCTCAAGTAGCCTATGTAAATACCGAGATTTTAGATATATTTAAATCAGGATATATGAAGGACTCTTTGTACTCCTATTTCTTCATAATATTCCTCGAGTAAATAAATTCCAAAGTGATAAACAATAGCTGTGTTTTGCTAGAACTAGCAAATTTAAATGAATTTTAAATATTGTATTCAAATAAAAAGAAAATGTTTAGTAATATTCAGCCTTTTAAAATATATTTTAATCACAAAATTTTCTGTCATTATTTTTGTTTATTTAATAAAAACACCTCATTAATTTTTTCTTCTTTGAAAATTAATTGAACGCAATTATTTGTGCCATGACATTGTGAGGCATTTTTAAAGCAGGAAAACTCTGCGCTTTTTATATCATTAAATTTATTTAATGATACATATCATTTAGACCTTTTTTGTCCTCAACCAGTCACTTTCCATTAATATGGTTGTAAATTAAAAAAAAATAGTATTTAATTTAGCAAACAATATCTATGTACAACAAGCTGTTGGGCAGAAATTAAAACTTACTCACATTGGTTTGCATTTATTTACTTGTCTGCTTGCAATTTGTTGACCATATTAAGACATACAGCTAGCTGTTGTTTTAATTTTGGTTGAGTGGGAAGTGTAAATGATTTATATATTTTATTTGTAATTATATATAGTTTAGTTGGTCATAAGCATATTGTAACAGGTTTCGTGTTGTTATAAACCGAATGCTGGTTAATTGTGTTTTTTGCATAATTTTTAGATAAGAGTACATACATACAAAATCGGTACTGGGTGGGAAAGATGAAATTATTTAATAAAATATTTGCATTTTATATTAATCTTAAATGGCTTAGTCATAGTCTTTAAATTCTTTGCTTGCTATTGTTTAATTCCTTGAGACTTGAACCATAGCGCCATTAATAGATTTTTTAATGGCTTTTAAAATTTCCAATAAAATCCTTTAAATGCAGTACAGAACTAAAATTTAATTTAACTGTATTAGCTTTTATCTTAATATACAATAAAATATAAAACTAATGGACTGTATTCATTATCTCAGTTTGAGATAATCAGTACATTAATATTCTTAACTATTATTTTTATCTCCAACTGCATGTCCCCATGTTAACTAATACAATTTTATGACCTTACACTAATAACCTCTACCATGCACTACCAATTATTTCAGTTAACAATTCATTAAACCGTACATTTTTACTTACAATTATTTTCTTTAATTCTTTGTTACACTAAGAAACACTCATTGTTGTCTTAACTTATAGTAATTTTCATAAATTTATGACCATTAACTAATAAAAAACTTTAATGTAAATTGTAGCTGCAGATGAACTTGACCTCATGTAAAAAAATCAAATGAAATGATAAACAAATCACAACATAAACTAAAGGTAAGCTCACGAGTAGCAACCATTTGAAGAAATAAATACCATAAAAAATTATAAGGCAGATATATATTAATCAAATATAATTACATTTTTTGTGTCACGTAAGATGAAATAATATTGCTGAAGTAGACATTCGCTCTGTCTAGCCTCTTCTTAAGAAAGTAATGCTTCAGTGACAAATTTGTTTTAGAAAAAAAAACAATTACTCCAAAAAAGACTTCAAACGTAAGTAAAATTTTGGTTATGACCAGTAATTAAAGAGTTTAATGACCTTCATTTTTATATTTTTTTATTGTGACCAAATAAATAAAATGTATGGTTTGATTGAGGCAAGCGCTTAATATTTGAAAATTTCAAGGGCAATTGAAAAACTTACAAGTTTGTTACACTATCGACTGCAGTAAAAGTGTTTTGAGAAATTATTGTTATTTAAAGATTCATTCTAGTTTGAAAAAAATTAATTTGGAAATATTCATAGAAGAAAAAAATTAAACATGTTTGAAAAGCTTTTTAAGCACTTATGAAAAAAAAATTAATTTTAATAATTTCAAATTTAAATTTTAACTGCCTTGTACTAGGAACACAACTGGGACGAACGACGAAATTCGTCCACGTCGACGAATTTGTCGATAAGAGTTAGCTGCGTAAATTCGTCGTGTGAAACACAACAATGATGAATTTACTCAGCGAATTCCTCTCTTATATTTGATAAAGTTTGTTATTGTTTGTGCAAAGACAGAGAGAGAGAAGGAGAGAGAGAGAGAGAGAGCAATTTTTTTCGTCATTCGTAGGCGTACAAAATAGAAATAAATCTATCTCAGAATTCGTCACACACGAAGAATGTCATTCAATGGCAGTGTTGTGCAAGTCGAGGCAAAATTATCGGCGGCGGCGGCGACGGCACAGCAGTTTTGTGACCGGCGGCGGCGCGCCGAGAGAATTTTCGACGGCTAATATAAACATATGAAAATTTAATGAGAAAATTAGAAATTGAAATTGAAAATTTTCATAATTTTTTCTCCGAAATTTGTCTCCTTGAACAGATAAAATTTCGGCTCATTCTGAGTCGATGCGAGACGATACAATCGGCGGCGGCGGGATAAACAGAACAGAAAAATAACCGGCGGCGGCAAGCCGTCGCCTTCGAGCCGATCGACTTGTTTCTCTGGTGTTGTGTTCATTTTCATATGCACTAATGTTTTTTATTTCTTACGACGAAAGTTCGCACCGAAAAATTTGTCGTTCATCCCAGTTGTGTTCCTATCATAATTCATAAAAAATATTTCTGTTTAATAGAAAGTTTATGGAACAAATTTCTATGGAAATTTTATTAATAAATCTTTTATAAAATCAATATATTTTTTATGAATTAGGCCCTAAGAAATTTAAAACTTAAAAATTAATGCCCTAATTCAGTAAGAAGATTTCGGACGTTTTAGTTTGAAAATACTTTTGAGTTCTTGTTTTTGAATTCTATAAATTATTTTCTTCGAAAATGGTTGTTGTCTTTGATAATGAAAAATAAAAATATTATTATCATGTTTTTGAAACATAAAAATAAAATTAAAGTATTATACAATAGTTTGAAAAATATTTAAAAAATATATGTTAGGTATAATGTTTAGAACAAAATCATAAAGCAAATACACGAACCTTCTAGCATGGACAATAAATAATAATTGTTTTAAAGAATCACAACTGCGGCTTTTTTTAGTCCATAGACAAGACGATACAATCGTCGAACAGAATTAGGGAATTAAAATAAAAACAAAATTAAAAAATTTTTCACACAAATATTTTTTGAAACATTTAGATCTGCACAAAATGTAGCAGATTTTAATTAAAATCTTTCTGAAAATCTGTGCTGTCTAAACCAACTTTTTTTACATTTATTAAGATTTTTTATCCAAAACGAAGCCAATTAACTGAAAAATGTCCAAGACTACAAGTGAACAACTGAAATTTAGCGAATTCAAACACCTTTTTAAGTAGACCATAGTTAATTCACTCATCTTTTGTATAAATATGTTGTACAGGGTAGTAAAAAATACATAAAAATATTAGATTTTGACTAGATTTTCTACAAACAAAATAGATATTGACAAAATAGATATTGTTTTGTATGGGAAATCTAGTAAAAAGCAGCAAGACTTAACTGGAAATTCGTAAATGCTGTACAACGTAAAAATAAATTAAAAATATTAGATTTTGAGTAGATTTCCTACAAATCTACTGACAAATTAGATTTGGTTTTGTATGGGAAATATAACAAAAAAAAACAGCTAGATTTAGCTTGAAATCTCGTAAGTACTAGATTTCGACACAGTGTTAATCCCCCATAAGTGAACTCAGGGATCATATTACGGTATTTCATATCGATTCCAAAATTAAAATTTTTTCTTATAAATTCCATTAAAATGTTTAAAAATTTTATATGCTATCGGGTGCTGTAATGTGCTTTCTGAACTATTTTTTTTTTAATTTAAATTGAAATTGAAATTAATTAAAATTTTTATTTTGAAGTTGACAAACAAAATTTTTATAAAAATTATTGAGGCTTTGTAAAGGGAGTTTTAAACATATTTTCGTTAAAATTTTTTCATACTAAGCCTTGAGAATTTTTATAAATAAAGCTGCTAAAATTTTAAAGTATTTAAAAATTTAGAAAAAAAATATTAGGCAAATTATAACATTAAATATTTATCACTTAAATTCATAACGTTGCCTCATGCACAATTTTTTTTAAATGTTAATTCATGAACATTTTTTTAATTCTGCAGGAAAAGCTTAAAATCTTTATTTTCCCATGCTATAATTTGTAAATCACTAGCGACATCAAGCAGCAGTAATAACAGCCACAAACATTTTAAATAAAAAACTATTAACACTCGCCTGGAAAATAAATAAAACAAATTAAATATAATAAAAAATAATTTCAACTTTAAACCATAATTTATACTATATCCACAAAATTTCTGAAGGTTTTAAAAGTTTTTTTACAAAATCTAACTGCAAATCTTTTAAATAACAAATGAAAAATGTCTTTTAAGTTTGCTGGAGACATTTTGTGCACGAAAACAGTTTTTATTTGTAAAATAAAAAAAAATAATAATACTACGTACAACTATGAAAATTGTTTTTTAATTTGGGTTAAAATTCAAACGCTTTAATAGCTTTAAGTAGAAACTCATTTGGCTTTTTGTTAATTTTGGAGTTTAAGCAAAGTTTTATAAATGACCTTGAGATTTTATACTTAGTGGTTGTAAATACAGAAAAATGTACTAACAAATTAACTCGAAACATAAGAAAATTAAAGAACTAAAAAAATATTTAAGTGCGTTATTTTCTGGAATGAATTAAACAAAATTAAATCAAATTGAATTTTGTAATCACATTTATTTCTTTACTATTTTTTCTTGGAAGCTTATGCATTTGCTAAAAGTGGCCTTGTTTCTTTATTTACAAACATCATCTTTTGCTTAAGCATCATGCAACTTTTTTAACAACTTTCTTATAAGCTCAAAATTTATGCTGGCTGTCATGCCAGAGTCGCGGGCCTTGTAAAGTGATACTTTTTTGGGTGAATGAAGCTTCATTGACTTATTTATAATCTGAGCATCAAAATAACTTCTTAAGTTATTACCAATCAATTGGCATTACGTTTTAATTTGCTTAAAGTGTTACAAATACCAATAATAATATAATGAATGACTAAAATGACGGGTAGAATTATGTACGAGTATACATAATTTAAATTATATAGATAACTATGCATATCAGTTCTACTTTAATATTAAAGGACATAACCCAAATAATTTAAACGATTGATAAGCATTTCAAATTATTTCTTCTATGCATAACTTGAACAATTTAAATCGAACTACTTTTTGAGTTTACATATATGAATAAAAGAGGCAATGGATTTGTGAAAGTTTGATCACGAATAAATTAAATGAAATAAAATTATATAAGACGTCTTATCTTGCATTTAAATTAAATTAAATTCATTCATGCATTTTTTTATTCATTTATTTTATATTTTTATTTTTTTTTTGCCGCAACATTAACAAGAACAATGTTGTGTTAACTTTTCTTTTTTTGTTTGCAATTTTACAACAAGTTCTGTTATTTTCTTAAGAACTTGTTGGCTGAGTGGCTGAGACATTGCAAAATAAATAAACGTACAAAGAAAAAACAAAAGACTTAAGGCACAAACTTGTTTTCATTTTCATTCAAATCTGGCAGCATGTGTATGGTTTTTTTGCATTTTCTCACAGTTTATTAACAATGTATGAAAGTCAATTGTAATAAAAGCAGTAGAATATATATTTTTTTTTCTTAGAATTTCTTGTTTGACTTACATCCGCATACGTAAAAGAATTGAAGAAAAAAAATTGCACATTAAGACATCTGAGTCAAATAGAATATTTTAGAAGTCTTATAATATATTTTTTACATAGCAAAGACAAAAGTACAATAATAGTCTAAGTCCCGGTGCAGCAATTCTTAAATATATGGAAGAGTGTTGAAATAAAAATATATATATTTTACACTCTGTTTCATAAAAAATTAAAAGTTGCTTTAACAAAAATTCTCAGTCCGTGTATAAATTCCACAATATTCATATGCGACACATAGAGTATATATATTCAGGGTCCTTATGAATAGGGAAGACGAATAACCGATATCCGTCTGTCCGTCAGTCTGTACGTGAAATCCAGTTTCCAAAGATAGAGAGAAATGGTTCATAAATTGGTATTGATAATCAACAAAATAAAAAAGACGGTTTCAGAGCTGGAAAGTTTAAAAAATGTTAAAGGGTATAATAATTTCTACAATATTAATGTGCGATACATAAAGTATATATATTCAAGGACGTTATGAATTGGGAAGACGAATAAGCAATGTCCGTCTGTCCGTCTGTCCATTTGTCTGTTAATAAAATCGTTTTTTGAAGCTCCCAGAGAAGAGCTAGAGAATTCGGTCTTGGACTGGCGTGTCAAAAATGGTCCAATATAAATTGGTATTAAAAATAAGCAAAATGAACCATCTTTTTGACTTTCAGAGGTGGAAAATGTAAATTTTTTTTTGTATATAAAAGTAACAAGCTGAAATAAATTTTTGTTTTTTTTTTTGTAATTAAACCTATTTTATATTTCAGTAAGAATTAAATTTTTAGTAAATTTAAAAAAAAGAAATCAAAAAGACGATACCAGGGTTGGTAAATTTTAAGTTTTTTTTTTTTTTGGTATACAAAAGTAAACTACTAAAACTGTTTTTATTTCTTTTTCTCTATCAATTATACATATTTTATACTTTTAAAATAAAAACATTGGCATAAGAAATCAGACAACTTAAAAAGGATGATTCCAGGATTTGAAAATTTACACCATTTGTGGCTTATAAAACAACCAGGTCTCATTAATTTTTTCTTTTTCTTCATAAATTAAATATATTTTATATTTTAGAAAGAAATAGTTTGTTATAAAAAATTAGACAAATATGAAACAGCTCCAGACCTGGACAATTTTAACTTTTTTGGTGTATAAAATAACTAAATAAAATTAATTTTTTTTTTCGTTTTCATTAAACATATTTTATGTTGTAAGAAAATAAACTTGTATTAAAATCAGAAATATCAAATATATGGTTACAGAGATGGATAGTTTAATTTTTTTTAATTAACTAAATAAAAATATTTTTTTTTTCTTTTTAATTCAACATATTTTTTCTTTTAGGAAGATCTATATTAAAAAAATTTTATATTTGTTCAATTTTGATACGAAAATATAATTTAATCATGAATATGGACACTCGTTAGTCTTGCGAAGCTCTGGTGCTTATTATGCTGTCAACTAAATTCATACGTTGCGATCTTGCAACGAGTTCTCAATAATTTTTAGTAAATGGTGCTAATATAAAATAAATCGTTAAGGAACAGTCGTATGGCATATGCCATTTAAGCTATTTCTTCAATTATTGACATAAAAAGCCATTTAGGGTTCACGTTAAAAAAACACTTTTTTTGCATTTTACAAGAACTATTTTATTGTGCCACAAAAAATTGCCCTGGTAGTACAACAATACATCGTACTCTCTGGCAGATAAAAATGGCGCTGCTTTTTTAAATACAACTCATTTCTAATAAACTAATAAAAACTATTCGGTTTTTGCTTATAAAGAAATAAATAATTTATACATACATCACTTCTCTATCTATCCGCTCTATAGTGAAATTCTCCTTTTAACACATAACGTCAATAGCGCTTGAACTGCCAGACTCTGAATGGGTTATATGTAACCAAGCAATCAAAGCTTTTATTAATGGCACTTAAAATATGCGGGAGAGCCTTTTTTTCTATTCAAGCAAGTTTGTGTCTTAAGTCTTTCGTTTTGCTTAAACACCAAACATTTTATCATTTTTTTATTCTCCTTCTCAAATTGCGGTTTCTTCTTCAAACATTAAGATAAGTGCTTTAAGTGACTGGCCAAGCAAGATAATTTAAAATTGAAAAAAACATTCTCTAAAAAAACCCAAATCGAGCTTTCTTCGGTTTGCCTTCTTCAAGGTCATTGCATTGTTTTGGCCATAAAATTAAGTTTTTTTTTACTTTCATATACACATATTCCGGTTAGAGGATTTTATGATGCTTGTGTCAACACTTATTAATATCTTTTTTTTTTTTTGCAAGATTTCCTTTGATGGCTTAAAAAATTTATTTTAATGTTTTCTAAGCAAAGCAGAATTCTCTTGAAACGTGATTTGTTACAATTACCCAAGTTTTTATTCTTAAGCAGCAATTAAATTTATTTATTACATATTTTATTCAAGCGAACGTCATAACAATTAAGTTAGTTGTATGTCTTGTAAAGAATAAAATAATTAAAAAATAATAATGAATAAAAATTTTACAAAAAAAAAGTATTGTATGCTCAAGGTTGTTTACTGGTTGTAGAAAACTCGTTGACCGACTATACTTGCACGAGGCTTTCAAAATATGTTTGCCTTAGTTTAATTTACAAATTTGTATTCTCTGTTATGTAGTTCGATGTAATTACGTTGGTATGCAAAATTCATAGTTTAAGCAGAATTTAAGACACTCTTTTTCTGTCTTATTTTTTATAAATATACCAAAACTCAAGTGAAGTTTTTTTGACTTTTTCAGTATATCTTTTTTAGTCTATTGATGAGTTTCCTTATAAGCAACATATTTCTTTAGCTTTTGTATATATAATTCTTAATAAATTTTAAATTAAATATAGTAATTGTAAGCATGAGTTTAATATGCTTATATGTGTCCCCTGAGTTTACCTTCAATTATTAAATAAACAGATTTAAAAAAATTTAAATGTGTTTAAATTTAAAATTATATTTACAAGTACCTGAGAAACGTTTTGAATTTATTAAAAGTTTTAAATAGAAAAATCATGTTAATATCTCTAAATAAAATGAAACTAGTTGCTACATAAATTATCAAGAAATTGAATTTGTTAATCATTTAATATAAAAACATTTGGCAATTCTTATCATATATTGCAGCTTTGCAAAAATTTTCTTCAAAATTCGTGGAAAATTTCAGCTTATGCTTTTTTTATATGTAATCATTTATACTGAGTTTTGCTATCTTAGCTTAGTAAATGATTTTATTGCTTCTTTTTCAATGTTGTAGGGACTTTTTGTTTTAAGTCTTCTACTGCAATATATTTCTATAATCAAACTTTACTAATGAACCCAACATACTTTACAAATAATTGTAAGCTTATTAAAACATTCTTAAAGAAAACAAAGAACTTACTTTAATATTATTGTATATTATTGTTATTATTTTTATTATTACGGATATGACTATACCAATTGCTTTAGTGTTTAGCTTATAATTTTCATAAATTAGCTCAAAAAGCCTTTAATAATATAATCATGGCTTAATTACTTGCAGCAAACTTAAATAAGTTAAACAAATTGCTAACAACATGCAAGTGTATTTTTTTTTAATAATTAAATTTGTAGAAAAATATCTATGAAATATATGTGCCTTTAATTACGAAAGTGGTCTAAGTTATATATTTCTTGGGTCGATATGTTTACAAGATTACATTTGAACTAATCAAAATATAGTTTTATATAATGCAAAAGTTGATATAAGAGTTGTACTATCCTCGATTAATATGAATATATTTAGTTTTTATTAAATATTTATTAAAGTTTTTCAGAGATTTGTTTAATATTTCGAAGCAAAAATGCATATGACTTAGACCACTTTCATAGTTAAGGGTACATATAAGAATTTGAATTATAGTTTAATATAAACTTATAAATACCATTATATTTTTCTCTACTTATTATTACTTGAGTGTTAATATACAAAAAAAAATCTTATAGATTATACCAGTTATCAAATTGTTATAAATATTTGATATAAATAAATTGAAAAAGTGCGACTTTGACTCGCACAGGAAGGGTTCCATATGGTCACTACTTACATATGTAATACTATATTAGCTTTAGCGTATGGAATTGAATATCTTAACGGATGTAGATATTGTTTTTAAAATTTGAAAAAAAAATTATTTTTCTTTTTGGCGATTTTTTTAGTTTTGGCTTTTTCCTTATTTTTGGTGCTTTTTTCACTTGTAGGATTTTTCGGTTTTGGTGTTTTTTTAGTTTTGCCGCTTTTTTCGGTTTTGAGATTTTTTAGGTTTTTGGCGTTTTTTTAGTTTTGGTGTTTTTTTTTGCGATTTATTTCAGTTTTAGCAATTTATTTTTTGTGTTGGTGCTTCTATCGTTTTTGGGATTTTTGGTGATTATTTCCAGTGTCAAGCAATTCAGTGTGTTACGTTGCTCATTTTAGAACACCCTATAGTTTTGCTTATAAAGTAAATGTTTTACATATTTCGTTAAAATTTCAGGTCCGTAGCTCTTACCGTTCTCGAGAAAACACCATGTGACAGATAGACAGACAGACGGACGAACGGATAGGCGGTTATGCAGTTACTGCATAATGCATTTTGATTGACGTAAGCAATTAAGTTAACGTTTGCATCTTAAGTCTTTTGTTTTTTATTTCAAATATCAAGAAACATTCTGCCAAAAAGCTATGAAACCTGTTATAGATAAAAATAATTGACTTTAACGTTTAACGCTTTTTAGTAAAATTTCGTTTATAAAACAAATTCTATAATTATAATAAATTAATTAGTTGATAAGCAAAAAAGCAAAAAACCTAAACATAAACTTAAAATTATAATATTTAAATAAAATATTCTTTTTTATTATTTAAGAGCAAACAATTTGAAAAAGCTAAAAAAATTAGTCAATTAATATCTTAAAGTTATGAAGTGTTTTTCTCTTAAATATTATCACGTAATATTAAAGATTTTCAAATATTTTTCATGTTGCTATTTTGATTTTTTTCAACACTAATTTGATGTTTTTTCTTGCTCGCTAAGAAGGCGCTTTTTAGCTAAACCGACAAAATAAAATTGCATTTTAAAGAAAATTATTTGCAGAAAAATAAACGTACAAAGTTTTAGCACTTGCTGTAAGCCTTAATAGTTTCGACGCTCTGTTAACAGCAGCAAAAAGAAGAGAGAAAAAGATCAAATAGGGCAGTCACGTTTAACTACTTAAATATAAAATTACTTAACTTTAAACATATTTTTGCTGTCTTCAGACAAAATTTCTTTGAAACATTTAAAGCAATTATTACAAAAAAAAAATAAAAGCAAAAACTCTTCAATTAATATATAAAACAACAAATTAAATAATTTTCTCTAAATTCCAAGTAAATAAAATACAAATTATATGAATTATGAAATTAGCTTTAATTTTATATTTTCATCATTAATTAAAAAATTTTCAAGAAATAATATTAGCAATTGAATTTTAAAAACTCCAAATGACTGTTAAAACTTCTTAAGAAAAATGTCATACAAAACAAAAACCTTAACTAAGCTAACGAAGACTGCAAGCAACAAACTGACAGGAGATGCGTGTTTGCTATCGATTTTTATGGCTTTATTTGCAACGACATGTCTAAACAGTGTTCGCAAGTTTTAAATTTTGTTTAAGATTTTCATACATGATCTTTTTTTGTGTTCGTCTTTGTTTTTATATAACTTTAAACTCGTCTAAGATTACTCTGGTCTAAAGCAACAGATGTCTTAAAAACATAAAGAAAAAATTAAAATGTAATTAAATAAATCAGCAAGACGAAAAACTGTAACCAACATATGAGTATATTACCAATACCACATAAATGTTTAAAAGATAGACATACAAACAGACACACAGACAAGCAGAAAACAGATTATAGAGCGTTAGACAGACGGCATATCTGGTTAAAACAAAGCACATCTAAAGAGCTAAAGCGTAAATTTAAATTACGAAAGCAGGTCTATATCGCGAAATATTAAGAAGGAATTTGATATTTATTTTGCAATGTTGTATAATATGACAAAATTGCAATTACTTGGAAGTACATTATACGATCGTAACAAAATCATTTGACTCTGTATTGAGTAATTTTACAGCAAGAATATTGCTTAAGAAATCGGATTCACAAAGAAATGAAACAAAAAATCACTAATATGCCTCAACGTGATATGAAATTGAGAGTCCTTATAAAGGATCTGTTATTAAAAAAAATCCAGCACATACAAATTTTAAGTATCAAAAAAAATTTTTTTTTTTTGTGAATTTGACTCCAAAATCATAAAATACTTTTGCGAGTCGTAATTTAGACAACATTTTCTTTCCTTTTCCTTTTCTTAAAAGACCATAGAAGGCTGCTAAGCAAAAATTTGTCTATTATAGAAAACAAAATCACAAAATATCAATTATCTTACTAACATAAATAAGAAGAAAAAAAAATTGGGATATGAAACCCACTAAAACAAAAGACTTAAGACACAAACATTAATTTCTTTTAAATTTATTACCACTTTTATTATCTCTCCTTTTTTATAAATCAATTTTCGTTTAAAAACAACTTAAGCAGCACACACGTTCATTAGATCAGTTCAATATACCAGTTTGAGAGGTTATCGAAGAAAATCTTTTACCATTAACTCGGTGACACACTGACTTACTGGCTGACTGGCATATGTATGTGTCATAGTAAAGCTATGAAAAAGTTAACTATTTGAGTTTGTGTGTTTTGCTTCCCAGCTTAGTCTAATGCAAAAATTCACACATAATTTACAAACGTTAAAACAAAGAGCAATTTAACCGACAATGATGAGGCAAAATATAAACGTTATTATGCAATAATTAAACGTTTATAAAAACAAAACTGCATCAAAGGTGGAATATGATGAAAGTATTTTGTGGCAAGAAATAGTTACGGCTTAAAACAATAACTAATTAGTTTGCAATTTTATTTTTTTTATTTTTTGTTATAGTTTTAATTTTTGCCTTGCAAACTTTTAAGCTATAATTAATATTTTATTTCAGTTTAACTTTTTTTTTCTTAGAAATTATAACATGCCACTGTTTGTCTGTCTCTATTTCAATTATTATATCTTAGATATTTTGTTTTTTTTTTTTTTGTTTGTGTGGCAGAAGGTCTACTTGAGCCAGTCAATTGCATTCTTTTTACTTAAATTTACTTTAATTTCTGTTTTTTCTCAACTATTCAACTTTTTTTTTTTTCTTTTTGTAGTAGAGAAACCATAATGCATGCACATTAATTACTGCCAGATGAGGCACTTGTTGTCAGCTTGGTAACATTTTAACATTACAACAACAGTGATTACAACAATTGTAGCTGTGTGCAGCAAACTAGAAGCTAAAGCAACAACAATGAGCAAAAAGTTAAAAGACCAAACGACCATATACAAAGTCACAGTAAAATAGTCACAGTTGTGCAATATCCTCTATAAATGTATAACAACATTGGCAACAACAATAGCAACAGCAACAGCAACAGCAACAGCAACAAGAGCAACAGTAATAGCCGAGCTAAAAGCCACATCGCAGAAAAAATCTGCTTATGGACACAATTACAACAAAACAAAGTCACTTCAAAGACAATCAAAAGCTTAAATTAAGGTTTTGTCTCCGTAGAATAAAATTGCTTGAAAAAAATTAAAAAAAAAAGAAATATACGTCTGCTCTAATGAAGGAAAATCACCTTAAGCTTAAAGTTATTATAGCCAAAATTTACATTGTTGTTTTTGTTGCTTTTAGAAAATACTTGGCTTTGGAGGTCATTTGTACAAAAACAGCGACACGATTAGTTACAAAAACAACAACAATAACAACAACAGCAAAATGATATATAAAAATAGTTAAACTCAAGAATCGCCAAAAGAAAAATCTATTAAATTAAGCAATTGCAACACATGAACTGTAGCAGTTTGTGTCTACAGTTTTTTTTTTTTCTTAAGCTTAAAAACACATAAGTGAATTAAAGAAGTGCAACAATTCATGACTTAAATTTTTACACAAACATGTTTACAAGAATTTCGGTATGAAAACAAATTCAAACACACAAATTTGTTTGGTGTTTCTTTAAAAGTATTTGTTTAATTTATTAATTCTTTTTTCTGTTTTTTTTGCCACAGAAAATAATAACATTGTGGTTTTTTAACTTAAATTGAGATGATGACTTTGTAGCAGCACATTTAAGGATAAAAAATTCTAGATCAATTTAGATAGGTGTTAGAAAGATATTACCAAATTCAAAAGTACTTGCGACAAATTATTTAACATAGAATTCTACTACCAAAAATTCAGTAAACATGATATTAATTATTCGGTTTTCAAAAGCCATTTGTTTCCTAATGATATGCCAGAATGGTAGCAGAATTTAACTGTACTTGTACTTTTTAATAAGCAGTCGTAAAAAGAGATAAAATAAAATTAGCTAGAAGACAATAATTTATAATTTAATATAAATTTCGTTATTTTTCATATAAATTTGAAACGCTTAAAAAAGAAACGACATATTTAACAAAATCTGCCTATTAATATAAAACAATATAAATTTTTTTACATATTTAATCCTGTTATAAAAAATTAAGAGCCAGTTTCGTTTTTATAGAAAAGGCAAGTAAAATTTTTTATGGAAAATATTGAAAATAAAATTTAATAATTTGTAAAACTTAATTTTTTGTTTAATAAATTCTTTTAATTTTTAAATATTGTGAAATGTATAACAGCTTTTTAATATTTTTAAAATATTTTCTTTGCATATTTTTTACTAAAAAAATTATAAAAATATTCCAACACATATTTTAAAAATTTTGTTATAGAAAATTTTTTTTGGAGTTTCTAAATATATTTCACACCCTAGTTGCCGAAATCATAACACCAAAATAATATTGATATGAAAAAAAATATATAAAATTTAAAAAATTCGGGCTTAATTTTAGTATTCTCTGTTTTTGTAGAAGAAAAAATCAAACCAGACTTGTCTGAGGGAAATGTCGATATTTTTTGTGCCGCCACTCACTTCATCAGCATCCATGTGTATCTTTTTGGGGAGAGATTGTTTGTTGGTATCAGCTTTTTCATATTGAATTTTAAATGAAATGAAATATGAAAAAAAATACTAAATACGATTAAGAAATTATTTCGGATTAACATACAAAATATTTTTTTTACTTATGCCCTAATTTAGTAAGAAGATTTAGGACATTTATGTTTGAAAATACTTTTGAGTTCTTGTTTTTCAATTCTCTAAATTATTTACTTCAAAAATAGTTGTTGTCTTTGATAATGAAAAATAAAAATATTATTACCATGTTTTTAAAACACAAAAATAATATTGAAATTATTATACAATAGTTTGAAAAATATTTGAAAAATATGTGTGGGATATAATGTTTAGAACAAAATCATATAGCAAATACACGAACCTTCTAGCTTGGACAATAAATAGCATTTGTTTTAAAGAATCACAACTGCGGCATTTTTTCGTCCATAGACAAGACGATACAATCGTCGAACAGAATTAGGGCATTATTCTGTATGAAGCCTTTTACTTATAAATCTGTATATTTATGGTATTAACTGTTTAGCCAAACTCAACCTTTAACTTAATCGATAATAAGAATTTCATGTCATACAAACATTTAACATAAAATTTGTCATTTTAAACAAAACACCTTGAAATTAGAAAGAATAAAATATTCTACAATTAAAAAACTCTTAAGCCAAATGCTGCAACACGGAACTTGGCCAACAACATGTTTAACAAACTGAAGGCGTATACTTAATAACGCCTGTAAAGAATTTTTTTTTTCAACTAATTGACAAACCCATAAGAAAAACTAAATAATGAAATTAAAACGAAAACATGGGAGCCAACATGATTTGCCTAAATTATCAAAACCAACTAGCAAATAAATCATTCTATTATTAGCAAAGAGAATATTAAAACAACCAACACGTAAACTGCTAACAATACTAAAACAAAAATAGACTGCAGTTACACGCTATTTATAGTCTCCCCAGGCCTCTTGCATTTTATATTTTAGCTAAAGCTAAAATCACAATCTTCAAAAAAGAAAACAAGAAAATTTACCAAAAAAAAACTATAATAAATAAATAAGACAAAAAATACTATTTTGCACTGAGACTCTCCTGGGAATTATGTCGTGTAGTCGAGATTTTGTAATAAAAATCATAATATTATGCAAGTTCTTTTTTTATATGTATCTTGCATATATTTTGGCTTTCCTTCTCTTTTGTTTTTATTTTACACACCTCGAGCATGTCAAATGCTGAATTTATTGCTAACAAAGAACAAATAATAATATGAAAATGTTTATTTCTCACATCTGCTGTGTATGTAATCGTATTTTGCTTGGTTGTTTTTTTTTAATTAACGTGCGAATTAATTTTTTTTGCAAATATTAAATGCATTCTTTTTTTTTCTTTTTAAGTTTGTTACTTCTAAGTGGAATATATTATGCAGGCGTTTGTTGTTGTTGTGTGGTTAGTAATTTGTGTAAATGAAAGCATAAGCCTTTGTTTGTTGTAGCAACGGTAATACACAAACGAAAGATTTAAGACACATACGCTCATTTACAATAGAACAAACTGAAGCAGGTTTATTTTTATAGCGATTTAATATTTATTATTTATTTATAAAAAACCAATAAAAAATTAAATAAAAAAATTAAGAATAAGAAAAATATGAAAAATCAATAACAAAAATTTCTATAAATAAAATAACATAAAAACTATTTTTTTTTTCAAAGAAATTAATAAAATTTGCTTAAATTTTGCCAGATTTAATTTTATTAAAACATTAATGTATTTAAATTTTGCAGATAAACTATTTTATGCAATCGAACTTTTAAAAAATTTAGAATATCTTTGTATAGCACACTTGAAAGTTGTCTTTACCAGACTTCAAAATAAAGATAAGTCATTAGTCATGCGCTTGAAGGCGCTTGCTCATACATGACTTTTTGCCATAGCAAACAAGATACTGGTTATTGAAAATAAACATCAATGGTTTTTACTAATACGAAAAACATGATTAGCATAATTAACAAGTTCAAAATATCTCTATCATATTAAATAAAGGGTTTGTTTAGTTTATTGATTTAATTTAAATTACTGTCTATTTTTTATTTATTTTTAATGATCATGTTATATGTGCTTAAGTTTTCTATTGATTTTTATTAATGACTCAATGTTAATAGTGCAACGTCATAAAAGTTGTATTGTTATGGGTATTTTTATCTACAGCATGTTGAAATCAAATAAAAATAAAACGGAATTCCAAATGAAACTGCAATATGAATGAAGATGATCTTGAACTTGAATTTGAATTTTATTTTAATTTTTGTTTGTAGCAGCTTGTTTGCATTAAAATTAAATTGTGTTTTTTTTAATAGTTTCATCATGAAAATTGAAGAGATTTCAAATTGTTCAACACGGCTTTGGTATTAATTTTATTTTTCTTTTTGCATTAAGGTAACCTTGTTGTCGGTGATATTTGCTTAAACTGCAAGAAGATTAATTGTTACTTAACTCAATTATTTTATTTTGTTTAAATTAATTTCAATTTATCATTGTCTTGTTAGTTTTATGAATTTTTTTTCCCAACTTTTTTTCGAATTCAAGGCAAATCATGCGAATAGAAAATAGGTGACGTTGAATCCTAATAATATTAAAAATATTAAAGTTCAAATATTTTGGACATTTAAACAATTAAATGTGCTTGTTGGTTAATTAAACAAAAAAGGCTTTATCCCAATGAAAGCAATTGGAAGCAACTATTCAGGAACAATTTTTTTCTCTTCTTCTACGACATCAATATGTGTGTGTATTTTTTACTTTTTAGGAATGGATTATTAACAACATCCACATAATTAATTAAGAAGCTATTTCACTCATGCAAAGTTGCAGATTATAGTTTTCGCAAATATCGTAAGTATAGAAATAGCTTGATTTTTAATTACTGCCAGAGACCAGGACATGGGCCTTCGGCTTTGTAGTCAACGTGATAGCTAACCCAGCCAACACCAGCCTTTCTTGCAGACCCTAAAAACGGCGTTATGCTTTATAATTCTGTGTTTTCTTTGGCAAAGTTTTCATATTATTTCTGCAAATGCTTTCAAGAATATTCATGCTAAGAAATTCTACTACACTTCTTAAAAATAAATAATAAACGTTGACTACTTAAAAATATTTTTCTTTATGTCTACTGATAAGCTTAATAAGCAGAACAGAATGCATCTAGACTTGCTTTGTTGCCTTAACAAGCAAAAATTATTCATATTAATACATAAGAAAATACTTAACATAAAATAAATATATATTAGTATTAAATTTAATTTTTTATGCAAATTTCTTTGGCAGCAAATTTATATTTATATTTTATTTTAAATACAAAAAAAACACCTTAGGGCTGAGTACACATCTGCCACTAGTACATACTATGCGATGCGATGTCACAAACTGCACTAGTGGGTACTCGGCACAAGCCTGTTTCGTTTTATTTGGGTTATTTCCAAAATTAAGTCAGAAAACGGGTTCTAATTACTTTAGCTACCTTATGTTTTTTAAATCATATTTTGTTTGCATGCAAAGCAAACAAGAACAAATTTTTTTATTTTAAATCTAATGGGATTTTCAATAGTATGACATTATGGGCCACAGTTTGACATTTTAGTTACTTCTAGCTCAGTATTAAAGAAACATGTAAAAATTCTAAAGCAAAGGAGACACAAACAATTGTGGCAAAATTTATATCGAACAAAGAACAAGTATTTGTCTTAAGTCTTTCGTTTTTGCTTAAGCTAGAACATTTAACTGAAATGCAAATTTTTAGTTGTTTTTTTTTGTGTTTTGTTTTGTCTTCCAACATAACAAATAAATAAAGTGAAAGGATGCTTTTACAGAAAACTCGCTGTGTGGTATCGAGGCATGATTTTAATGTGCCATTAATATTTTTTTTTCCTTGACACACCCCTAATACGGCTTACTCCTTATAAGCTGTGGCAAGAAAATTTGTGTTCAAATTGCAGCCAAATGAAAATAAAGTGTTTATCAAAATATATATGTGTGCATTAAAAAAAGAATAAAGAAAACAATATTACACAATCTTGCAACATGTAATACAAAAATAAAGCCTTTCTTAAGTTGCCTACAATTGGTTTGTAGCAGCAAAACCGAAAAATTACAATTTGAAAGTGCAACATTAACAATAAGAGCAGTCAAATTGACTTGCATTACATTATGGCCGGTAAATGTTTTTGCTTTTTTTTATGTTAAATAACCATAAACAAAAGTGTGTTAGTAGTGCTAAAAAAAAAATAAATATATCCCAAAAATGAAAATGGTCTATTTTTCCATTTATTGCACAATTTGGCAAAATATTACTTAATAAAATTAGCATTTATAAGCTTTTGTGTTAGATAAAATCATTTGCTATAACTTAAGTAGTAAAAGTAGTAAATCATCTTGTTATTTAATGTTGTGTTTTTTAATAATAACAAAATTTTGCCTTGTTTTTTAACATCAAAATATAAATAAAATGTCAAAAGAATTTGTATTTAAAGTTTTAATTATTCAGGTGATAAATCTTGTTGGCTTTTATTTCAATTTATTTTAATCCAAGATATTAAAAAAAAAATAGCTTAAAGCTGTCAGTGTCTGGCCAAGCTCCCAGTAGAGAGAATTTAGCCATTTATGGAAATGAAGATGTGGAAGAAGATACAAGATAACGTAAATTATATTAAAGACAAAGTAATAAAAAAAATTACAGCAGCTTTGGAGTAGCACGTAAACAACACTTTGACATGCTAATTGTGTGTTAAAAGAGTAATAAAACTGAAGATGAGTTGGCAGGCACGTGCTGCTGAAGTTTATTTTATGAAATATTTATAAAGACTATTTAATGTAAACAAGTTTTTTATGCGAGTACGTAAACGATACACATAACTAATAAAGCTAATAATATTGTATTAAAATGGAGTTATTGCTTTGTTTAATATTTAGAAAAAATATTTAAAACAAACATATAATTGCTACTCCTTCATAGCACTAAAGGTTTGATAATATGTCATTGAAGCAAAAAGCAAGTAAATTTAAACATTTGAAAGCGGATGGAAAAACATCTGCAGCAAGTGTAGTACACCAAATGTTCATGCCCAAAAACAAATTTAACGTAGAGTGACTTGCACTTTTAACTGAGCAAGGAATCACAAACTAATAAACTCTGAATTGACAATATGCTGCAAAAAGAATTACCTCAAACTTGTGACTTAATAAAAAACTCTATAGTATTAAATTTCAATTAAAATATATTAAAGGACACAACTATTAACCATATATGCTTAATCTTAAATATTTTATCAAATTCTCAAGATCCGCTAAAAATGCCAAAGAGAAAATGTAACAAGTCTAAGTAATCGCCAAAGCATTACTCTGGTTGATTTCATAAAAATTAATGCAAGGACTTGCTTAGTTTGCATATATCCTTTATTTTTAAAATTGAATGCATTTATAAATTAAGAACAGTATGAGTAAAAGACTTGTTATTTATTTGAAAAAAATTATCTCTCATTGGTTTCAGCTGGCATTTATTACAAGATATAACTTTCCATCATATATCCTTCATTTAATGTATATTTCATTAAGTCTTCAATTCAGTTTAAAATGTAAAAAAAATACATAACAAGTCGTAGTGTTGGCTATAGCACCACCCTGGCTGATTTCAAGAAAATATATGCAAGGACTCGTTTTGCTTCCATATATCCTTTATTTTAAAAATTGTATTTCATGACCAAAATGATTAAAAGACTAGTTATTTACTATTGAATTTAATTTGTCTTTAAATTTATGTTATAAGTCATTACAGGATATTACTATCCACTATATCCTTAATTATATGTAAATATATATGTTCGACGCTATAATTCCACTCAGATTTTAAAAGAGCATACATTACAAGTCGTAGCGTTGGTCACTGCATAGTTCTCGTTAACTTCGTTAGAATCAGTGCAAGAACTTGTCTTGCTTCCTAATATCCTTTATTTTCAAAATTTGAAATTATACCACAATTATGACCAGGATCATTAAAAGTCTTCAGATATGTTTAAACAAACAGTTTGTCATCCAATTTCAATTATAATTTATTCAAGGACACAATCCACTATATATCCTTAATTTAACATATTTGATTAATTCTACAATTTCGCTCAAAATTCCAAAGAGAAGATGTTGCAAGTCTAAGCGTTGGCCAAAGCATCACCCTGACTAATTTGGTTAGACTCAATAAAAGGACTTGCCTTGCCTCCATATATCCTTTATTTTCAAAATTTAAGCTATGCAAGAATTATGACCAGAATGAATAAAAGGCTTTAGATTTATTTAAAAAAACTGTATTTTTTATAGAACTTCAACCAGAATTTTTTCAAGGACATAACTATCCACCATATTTATATCCTTAATTTAATATATGTATTGGATCAAACCTTAAATTCCGTTCAAAATTCAAAAAGGAAATTTGACAAGTCTTAGCATAAGTCAAACTATCACCCTGACTTATTTCATGAGAATCAGAGCAAGCACCCGCCTTACTTCCATATATCCTTTTATTTTCAAATTTTAATTTTGGCTGTAATTATCCTCTAAAACTGCTTTATAAATACAAGATAACTCCTAAAAATAGATTAACCCATACTTTAGAAAATTTAATATAAGTCCCTGTAAGGACATTCCCAGCTTTCATATATCCTTGATCCTTAAAAATTTATATTATCAACAATTATGATCAAGATGTGGCCAATTATTTTCAGGATAGTTAGTTACAGCACTGTCACGATATTCGTAAGAATCAGCCCAAGGATGCGCCAAGCTCTCAAGTATCTTTAATTTTAAAAATTAAGTTTTAAAGGCAATGATGATTCAATTTTAGCCAGCTTCAAAATAGTACAACTGAATACATTGACTTATTTTATTGTAATTTTTAAAGGAACTAGCATACCTTCCATATATCCTGAATCCTAAAACGAAACGAACTGAAAGACTTTTGAAAATATATATTATAGCAGTCTGTTTTATTTTGTTATAATTACTGCAAGGACTTGCCTAAAATCCATATATCCTTAATTAAAAGAATTTAAAATTTGCGACAATTGTAATGAAACTGCAATCGTAACGCAGAACTAGATTCAAAATTATATTATGCATCACTCTGGCAAATCTCATAACAATGGGTGAAAGGATACTACTGACTGCCACATGTCCTTAATTTTGAAAATTAAACTTTCAGCACAATAATTGTTAAAATGTAGCAAGGATACATACCTATTTGTAAAATTGTATGGCTTAGTATTTAGATAAATTTTCTTTGAAATTAATCAAAGCGCACAGTTAGCTCCCATATGTCCTTTATTTTAAGGTGCGAGCTTAAGCCAAAATTTTGATTAAACTGTAGCGGGAGCTTCTAGCTATTTTAAGAATTATTTAGTCTATTATTCATTTAAATTTATAGGATTTAAGGAAAGGTTACGCCTAGCTCTCATATGTTCTTTATTTTTAAACTCAAGTTTTATATACAATGAAAGTCAGAATATAGAACTAATTTATAACAGTTTTTTTTTATATTATAAGTATCAATGCAAGGCCTTGCCTAATTCTCACATATCCTTAATTAAATGAATCCAACTTTTTGTAGAAGCTTGACTAGACTTCATCTCATAGATTATATAACGAAGCATCTGACGAAATGCCTACATTGCGTATGTCCTTAACTTCCCATATATGTTTAATATCAAAAAATAAATTTTCTCCAAATTTTTTATCAAAATCCTTCTAAGCGCGTTGTGTAAATTGTAGCTTTACACAATCAGTTTTTTTTCAATAAATGCAAGGACATGATATATTTTCAAATATTTACTTTTTGTACGAAGCATTTTGTATAACTCTTGTCAAATAATAAAAAAAAAATTATACTAAAAAAAATTTTAATAATAACTTTAACTTTGTAGAAAACTGTTAAAACTTATAACCCTTATTTATAACAAATTAAAAATTATATTGTATAATTTTCTAATAATATTGTGTAAAAGTGATTTAATGTAACTGATTAAAACAATTAATTGTCTGCCATAAAAATAAGGATCACTGTATCATCAATTTCCGTCTAAATGCTTCATTTTCATCATATGATTTCTGCAATAGTCATTAAATTTAAAGTTTTGCTTAAATTTAGTGTGTGTTTCTAAATAAGTTTAAGCCAAAAATTGATTTTTACCATTAAAAACTGCAATAAACTGATTACAGAAATTACGAGTAGTTTCCATACATGCCATTTAGGTTAATTTTTTTTCCAACCCACTTTAGTGCAAGCCTTCTTTTGCTTTCAAAACTCCTGTAACATTCCCTCAATTTAAGCATTTTACGATTTTTTTAATTGTTCAAATTTTTTATTCGTTTTTTCTTACAAAGCCAAAAATTTTTTCCTACATTTTTTCCATTTAATTTTTTTTTTTTTTTTTTGGCTAACCATTCAAATGCGCATACTCCACTTTTCCATATAAAAATTTTTCATTTTGCAATAATTCAAAATAATTGTATTATATAATCATTCCTTTAAAACAACATTTTAAAATGCTGCCATAAGAAAAAACAAATGCTACTTCTATAACGATTAACAGCCAACATCAACAAATTACTAATACGCAAACAAAACACACCGATTGGTTTATACAACTCACATGTATACACGGACACTGTGTGTGTAAAGCTCTCTTGTATACGTATACGAAATAGGAGCTTTGTTGCTTTAAAACTCTCACTTTTAATTTGCAAAATTTTTAAAAAAAAAGCTTCATATTATAACCACTTAAAAGGTTTTAAACAAAAAGCTTTTTTGTGTTTGTCTTTGCCGTTGCTCTTTTACAGGCTGCTGCAAGAAACTTTGCGCTTGCGCTTGCATTTGCTTTGTGTTTTTATATTGGACTCTCAAAGATTTATTTTTGCAGTCGTCTTATTAAAATAAATATTAAAGAAAAATGTGTTTAATTGTCGTCGATATCTGTGGCCGCCCCTCTCGGCTCTTACAAATAAAAGCAATTTTATACAAAAACACACAAAAAGTAAAGCAAAAGATCTAAAGCAATGAGATGCTTTAGATTTCTTTCAATTTGTTTTTTGAGCGTTGGTATATAAAGCTGGTGCACGCTGGTCAAAATTATTCAGTTAACTGTTGTGGGTTCGTCCAAAAACAACCCTCATTTTTTCATATAAAACACAAGGACGAAGAGCCATTTTTGTTACTACAAGTGTGTGAGCGAGTGTGTGCGTGTGTGCGCGGTTTAATTTGAATAACATTAAATACAAATAGATCAAAAATGAAATCCATGGTAGGTTTTAATAATATATAATATTATATTTTTTTTAACAAAAAAAAAATTTGAACAAAACGTTCTATTCTTATTGAGGAAAATTGTTTTTATAAAAAAAGTGTTTATTATGGCATTACGTGTTGCTAAAAAAAAAGACTTAATAATGAAACAAAAGACTTAAGACACAAACTGTTGTACAGTAAAACCCAGAAAAGCTAAAGCTTAAGGGTCTAAACTTTAAAGTGCTAATTTTTAATTATTAAGAAAAATTAATAAAATGTGCATAATTGAATATTAAATAAAAAAAAACAGAAATAAAGAAATGAGTGTTTTAAAATGTACATAAGAAAAAAAAATTATCCTGTGCTGCTGTAAGCTTAAATGGAAATTTCAATTTTATTAATTTTATGGTTTCATTTCTGTTTTTATAACAAGTTTTATTTAAACTTTTTTTTATTAAATTTAAATTGATTTTTTTTATCAAACTTGTTGCTGAATAGTGCAAAATGCTAAAATTAATTAATTAAGCTGAAACAAGTTATATTTTTTAGGAAATTAAAAATACTTTTTCATTCAGAAAGCCAGCAATAAATTGAAATTTCATAATTTAATTTTACTTTATTCAAAAAAAGATTTCCTTTCTTGATAATTTCTTTTATTGAAATAAAAATAATTTTTTTCTTATGAAAAAAAAATATAGCGCACAGATAAAATCATAAAATTTCTTAATATATTTTTACGACACTCATTTCTTATACCTGAAAAAATAAGATTAAATTATTTTGTTTTTTTTTTGTTTTTTGCTGTAGATTTTTTAAATTATGTTTTTCTAAATAATTTGAAAATGAAATGGCCAAAAATTTATTTTTTTATTTTATTTATTATTTCAAATTTTGTTTACTTAAGAAAAAACAAACATTATAAATTGAAAAAAACTTACTAACTGCCAGTTTATATAAGACATGTAAAAATTTTCGTCTGTCTTTTTATATTGAAAACAAAAAACAAATTTTAGTGCTTTGTTTGTTGTTTTCAATATAAATAGAAAGACGAGAATTTTTACTTGGCCTCTATAAACTAACAGTAAAGCTGAAAACATTAGAAACACATTTGTGCCCTTCATTATGAAAGTGGGCTAAGTCACATGCATTTTTGCTGCAAAATATTAAATAAATATTTAAAAAACTGCAATAAAAATTTAATAAATTTTAAGAAAATTTACATTATTCGAGACTAATACAACTCTTAATTTAAATATTGCATTATATAAAAATATATTTTGATTTGTTCAAATGTCATCTACTAAATATCTCGACACAAAAAATATACATGACTTAGCCCACTTTTATAATTATGGGCAAATTTGTCACTTATTTTTTATAAACACATACGAAATAATTTGCTTTATTTTAAGTAGAGTTTATGAAGTGGGATTCGCTCCCACACCCTCAGAGCTTATTCTCTCTGAGTGTGTGGGTTTGAATCCCATTTCTGACAAAGAAAAAACTTCTTTTACTGTTGTATCGTTTTTCTAAAAAATCCACAGATATTGAAGCTTATTCTAACACAAATTTTTAATACCAGCGGATTAACAGATTAAAAAACAATTATTATTTCAAATAAAACTGAACATTCTTAATATTTTTTAATGAAACTAATATTCAACTATTTGATTATTAGCACAAGTATACCACTAAGGGTTAAAGTCTTTCATTTAAATTTATCACTTCTCAAACAATTTTAAAAAATTCCATAATTTGGAATTTTCTCTTTTATATAAAACTTAGTTAGTCTTTTTCATTCAACAAATTTATTATTCGACATATTGTCATAATTATATTATAAGTGAAATTTATTTGCTGGTGGTTAAGCGATGTCTATATGCATTTCATTGTTACTTTAACAAATCGTCAGTAGACTTCAAAATGTCTTGTTGAATTCTACTGACGATTTTTTAAAGCAACAATGAAATGCATATAGACATCGCTTAACCACCAGCAAATAAATTTCACTTAGTCTTTTTCTCTTGATGATCGTTTATTTGCAGCAATTAATAATAAGCGTGTGAATTAATATGCGCCATTTTCGAGCTATTGATGTTTAATATGTGTTTTTCATACAATTTTCCCATGAGCCTAAAAGTTGTCGTCATAATAAGTCATGATTTTATAACTGCCATATATATAACTTGATTTTCAAAGGCCTCTTCTAGTTAATTTAAACTCAATTTCTAATCAAAAAAAAACTAGCTCTGCCGTTAAAAAATGTTATATTTCGGCTTTTTGTGAAGTTTTGCTCCACTGTTAATCTAAAAAAAATTAAAGGTCCCACAATGTCGCTTGAACTTGAAAAATCGTTCATTCATTCATTGCAATTATATTTTTTAACATTTATTAACCACTTTTGTTCAAACTCCATCAAATTTTTATTCAAATAATAATTTAATAGTCAGGCTTACAAATTCAGTACTTTCTTTGTTCGATCAATTCTTCAATTTCTTAAAATTTAAATTTTCGGTACAAATTAATGTAATTTTCTTAAGAAGGCGAGAAAAGTAAAAGTTTTCAGCTTCCACTTCAATATAATTGGGTGGCAAGTGATTGTCAGCGTCAACTCTCAAATATGAACTTTCAATCAAATAGAATTTGGCAAATGGTTTTATTGTATATGCAATAGCTGATTTATCTGGGGGCGAATTACGGCACTCGTTATCGAACGAAATAACGAAATATTTCAATAAAATTTATGTGGGAATATTTTTTGCAATTTCGAATCGTTTCTACTGCCGTAATTTGCGCATGCTTTCTTTCTTCATTTATTTATAGTATAGCACGAGCTTCGTTTCATGAAATTATAACACGCTACCACAAAGTATTTTCAAACATTCCAGTTTATATTCTATTTTAAACATCCTCATTAATTAGTTAAAATTATTAGATGTAGCAGTTTTTAAAATTAAAAGAGTTTAAAAAAAAATTTGGCTCCAGTGCCATACATCGAGAATATGTCTGTGGTGCAAATAAAATTGCCAAGAAATATAATTAGTTCATTTTGAAATTATTAAAATATTAACCTTAATCATACCACAAATAACTTATAGATATGCTGTGGCTCTCAACTTTTGAACGCCACTGTCATGTGACTTGACAGACCATGTAAAAGACTGCAATTGCCAATTGTCTCAGCTTAGCCAAGCCACATTATATGATTGTCTAGTTTTAAACACATCAGATTTTGTTGCTCAACTTTTGATTTTATTATGAGAAAGAAAAAGACAGGTATACAAAAGGTATATATTTCTTCTTGTCTCTATCTCCTACAAAATTTTTGAGCAACTAAAACTGATGTAAATAAATTCTGACGTAGACAACTGTGTCTGTAAAAAGTTCCTCAAACTCTTTGTATTACACACAGATTTTTCTATGACAAGCCTCACAAAATTAAACAACAAATAAAGTTATTTATTTATTTATTATGTAATACCCAGCTAAAGTAGACCAACTTCCTAATATAATAAAACCTACAAACGACCTCAAACATGTGTGCAAATGAAAATTATAAGCAAAAACTTCCGTTGTCCATAAATTCCCTAGGAAAAAAATAAAAGTGTCACACAAAGAAATGCAGAAGGCCTTAAAAGGGAAACCTGTTGAAAGCCTCAATAAAAAAAAAACAAATATAAAAATGCAAAAATGCCTTACTTACCTTACATATAAACTAATAGTTAAACGCTGTATATGAAATTATGGTAGAAACTAATAAAATAAAGAAATGTGTTATAAACAAACTAATATCAAAATATTATATAACACATAATAATGTTTTGTTGTCCATCAATAACCTTTTTTAAGCTCAAGTCATATTAAAAAATATGATAAAAAATATAGAAAAAATTTTAATGCCGGCCTGTTTGTTAAGTTTGTTATTTATATTTTCTTTTTGTCAAAGTTTTTAAGAGCTGCATTGAAGTCAGTAGTCACGTTGAGTATATCATGCTTTAGGTAAAGCAATTGTTGTTAAATAAAATTACTATAACTTAAACGAAAATATTTTTTCTCCTGAGCAGGGGCATATTGCGGCGTTCGATATCGATTGAAATTTCCAAACAAACATAATTAAAATAGTATGAAAATTTTGTTGATATCGGAAACCATCATAATTTGCCCCAAATATAAATCAAGTTTTTTTCCTTAATCTTTTGTTTTTAATTTTAATTTAATTTCCTTAGAATACACACAAATCAAAAGAAAAATTAATAAATAAAAAGTTTTGATTATTAATTTTTCCATTAAATAAAGTCTTAACAAGCCAGTATTCAAGCATTATTTTATATTTTCTTTCTTTCAAGGCTGTACAGCATAGAAATTCGGCTTAGTAGTTTTTTTTTACAAAATCACGGGCTTCAAGCCAAGTTCATTGCTAAGACTAGCAATGTAATGACTGACTGCACATTTCACTTTTGTTTGTTGTTTTTTTTTGTACATTTATTTGCATTAAATAACTGTGCGTGCATTTACGCTGTAGCAGTCTTTAATTGTTTAACTAAACTTGATAATGAGGAATGCAAATAAATTTTAACAAAGTGTCAGAAATAAACAACAAGAAAACAAATAAAATATTAATAAACAAAATGTTTGGTAGTAAAATTTTTAAGGCGCTAAGCAATAATAAAAGCTAATTATTGCTTAGCGCCTTAAACAATTTCATCAAGCAGTAAGACTGAGGAACGAGCAAGTTTTCACAAATAAATAAATAATCACACGCATCACAGTGTAATACGAGTACATTAATAAAAAATTTTAATTCCAAGTCTAGGAAATTATTTTTAAAAAGATATGTTTAAAAATTAATTCAAAGAAAAATTTAATTTAAGGAAAATTTCTATGAAGTACTTTTTTAAACTACTGTTTTAAAAAAGGTACTTTTTGCAAAACATGTACATTTTACAATAACGTATTTTTTCCTGAAAGGTACTTTTTGCAAGCAGGAACTTGCTTCAAGAGCTTTGAGGTTATTTTTTCCAAAAATAAATTTTTTCCGATATTGCCGCCTTTTTCGAAAAAGTATTTTTTAAAATGTGGTTTTTCCAAAAAGGTACTTCTCAAAAAAGGTATTATTTTTAACAAAGTATATACTTGTTCCAGGAATGTACTTTTCTAAAAATAAACTTTAGCTTAAAATGTATTTTTTTAAAGGAATTTTTCCATAAAAAGGTAAATTTTTTCAAAAGGTAGTTTTTCCAAAAAAGTACTTTTTTCAAAAATTTATATTTTCCAAAAAAGTACTTTTTTCAAAAATTTACTTTTTCCAAAAAGGTACGTTTTTCAAAAGGGTAGTTTTTACAAAAAGGTACTTTTTCCAAAAATTTAATTTATTAAAAAGGTACTTCTTCCGAAAAGGTACTTTTTGCAAAAAGATACTTTTTCCACAAAGGACTTTCTGCAAAAGGATACTTTGAAAAAAGTACTTTCTTCAAAAGAACTTTTCCAAAAACAATTGTTTTGAAAGCTACCATTACAAAATGTATCTTTCCAAAAACTTGGAAAATTTTCTTAATTGGGTACTTTTTCCAAAAAGAGTTACTTTTAATATAAATTTCGTAAAGATATTTAAGAACATGTTTCTTCCAAAAAGTACTTTTATAAAAAGTACTTTAAAGAAATACTTTTCCAAAGGTTACATTTTCAAATATGACTTCATGCAAAAGATATATTTTTTAAAAATATGCTTCCTCCAAAAAATGGCCTTTTCGGAAAGTATTATTGTGCAAAGTTACTATTTTTTAAAAATACTATTTTCTTTATTTTCGGATAAAAAGGTATATTTGTAAAGGTAATTTTTTGTGAAACTATATTTTAACAAAAAGTACTTTTAGCGAACATTTTTTTGTACTTAGACTTAAAAATAAATAAATTCACGGGTCTCTTCGCAAAAATTTTTATTTATTTCTTATAAAAACTTTTTTTTTTGCAAAATCTTTTAAGTAAAGTTTTTTATTTTATAGCACTTATAATAATTTTTTTTTTCAAATTTTTCCTTTCAACCCACAGCTCGTTTTTGGGCTTCTAGCCCTCTGCGTTCTGACGCACGCCGAAGATGCTAAGAAAGAAGTAGAAGCAAAATCAATTGAACCACAACCCGCTGCCTCAGACGCTAAAGCGGCTGAAAGTACTGCTGAAAAGAAACAAGAAAAACGTGGTATTATACACGGTGTTGGCCACGGCTACGCTCCCTCTGGTTATGGTCATGGCGGTGGTGGTGCCCTCATCATTGGAGGCGGTCATGGTGGTGGTCTCATCGGTGGTGGTGGACTTTATGGAGGAGGTGGTGGTGGTGTTATTATTGGCGGTGGTGGTGGTGGTGGTTTTGCTCTTGGTGGTGGAGGCGCTGCCGTTGAAGGTATACCCACTAATGTGCAAGTAAACACTGTTGTGCGCAACGTAGCTGTACCCTACCAAGTGGAACGCAATGTCCCCTATCCTGTCGAAAGAACCGTTACATATCCCGTCAAAGTACCTGTGCCTCAACCCTACCCAGTTGAGAGGATTGTCAATTATCCCGTTAAAGAAATTGTTAAAGTACCCGTACATGTGCCACAACCCTACCCTGTAGAAAAGACCGTACATGTTCAAGTGCCTGTACATGTAGACCGCCCCGTACCCGTCAAAGTGCCCGTGCCAGCTCCTTATCCTGTTGAAAAGATCGTACATGTGCCCGTCAAAGTACCAGTACCCCAACCCTACCCAGTGGAAAAAATTGTCCAAGTACCAGTTAAAGTACCAGTACATGTGCCCCAACCCTATCCTGTGGAAAAGGTTGTGCAAGTGCCCGTTAAAGTGCCAGTAGATCGTCCTTACCCAGTCCATGTTGACAAACCTTATCCAGTGCCCGTCGAAAAGCCAGTACCTTATACAGTAGAAAAGCAGGTTTCTTATCCCGTACATGTGCCCGTCGACCATCCTGTACCCGTGCCAGTTGACCGCCCAGTACCCGTGCAAGTTAAGGTTCCAGTACCCCAACCTTATCCCGTTGTTAAGGAAGTTCCTTATCCCGTTGAACGCCAAGTGCCTTATCCCGTTAAAGTAGCCGTCGATCGTCCCTATCCCGTGGCAGTAGAGCAACACGTACCCGTTGCTGTTGAAAGACAAGTTCCCTACAAAGTTCCCGTTCCAGTGCCCGTACATGTGGAAAGTCATGTAGGAGGTCATGGTGTACTCGTTGGCGGCGGTGGCGGCCATGGTATTGCTTATGGTGGAGGCGGTCATGGTATTGCTTATGGTGGGGGCGGTCATGGCATCTCTTATGGTGGCGGTCATGGCATTTCTTATGGTGGCGGTCATGGTCATGGCTACTTCCACAAAAAGAAATAGATAATTTCCCAAATATAAGATACCAAGAAATACTCTTTAACAAACAAAAAGTATGGCGTATTTAGAATCTAAAAAGGCCTGATTTCTTTTAAACAAAAATTATTGTAATTTCTTCTTAAATTTAAATCTAATTATGTTTTGTAAAATATTATTATTTTTTTTTTTTTAGTTCTTAGTGTGTGATAACGAAATGATATTTACGAAAATTTTCAAAAAAACTACTACATAAAAAAATTTTACAACATTCAAATATTTTGTATAAAAAAAAAAAGAATTTCAGAAAAATTTGTTGCCTAACTAGAGTTTTGGAAGAAACCAAGTTTAATTTTAAGCTGTTTAGAAAGAGAAAAATAAAACAAAAACGCTACACTGCCAGCATTTAACTTATAATAAATATTAGAGTCTTTATAAATTTTTTTTTTTTTCTAAATACCAGCTAAAATTGCCTTTGCTTGGATTTTTTCTAGACAACTAGACAAACTTGCGTATATAAAAAAATTAAACGCTTTTCATGAATGTACCTTAAATTATCGGGCAACCACTGGCAACATCTGTTTTGAATTTCTTTTTTGGAAACTCTTTTGTTTTTTCTAATAATTTGAGCGAAAATTGTACTTTGTTTTATTATAATAATTAAATCGATTGTTTCTTTTATTTTGTATATATTTAATGTATGTGTAAATAATAAATAAAGACGACCAATTATGGAAAATATAAAAATAAATATAAAGCGTTTCAATTATAGGATCATCTAACTAATTTCTAAAAACTTTTAAAAGTCTTATTAATAATGCAAAAATGTTCCAACTATGGTAGAAAAAATTCCGATTGAATGCGGTAAAGGAAATAAGTTTGTCTTATGTAAAACAAAAATTAGCAAATTAACCAGCATGTGCATGATTAGCAACGAACAAATAACAGTGGCGAAACTGTTATAAAGTAGCGAATGCAAGTTTAAGCTTTCATTACAAGAAATCTCTCAACAACTTGCAATACGATGAATCAAAACAATTCACGTATTCTTTTTTCACTGAAGAAATTTGTATAAAAAGCTTACTGAAGCCCCACACAGTGGACCAAACACAAGAGCGCTGATGATGCACCTTGACTGCAGTGGATTTTGAAAACAGCTTGCTGTTCTTTAAAAAACGAACAGTAGATCTATTAAAGCAAATAAAACAACGACTTTCGTTGTTGAATTTAAGAAAATTATTTGTTTTTTCTTAAGTACGTCTCGATGCATTTCGTTGCTTCTCAAGCAACGCATGAGAAGAATTCATACAGAATTCAAAAGAGCCTACCAAACTCTGACTCGTTTCTATTTTGACCCGTGTTAAATGGTATTATTTATTCTTCTTTTTGTAAATATCATCTTTTCACAAATTTTCTTTGAAAAATTTTTTAAAAATATGTTTCTAATATAGAGCTAAAATATCAAATTCGAAGCTTAGTAATGTGGTTAATCTTTATTTTTATCTTTAACCAAAATAAATTTTAGTTTATGTGAGTATTTTAATTAATAATAATGTGCAATACGATTGATTTATTTCAGCTTAAGAGGTTTTATAACAATTTAGAGATTTTCAGTCACCTTAAGAGCTTTTTTCAACCAACTTCTAGTTCAGCTGTATTTTTTAATTATTTTTTTTATCATATAAACAGATATGAAAAGTTTTTTCTCTTTTCCTTAAGTCCATTCAAGGCGAATGGAGAAACAAATGACTCCATCCTCAGCAATGAATTCAACTGCTTTGGACCCCAACTGTCAGAATCTGTTTTTCTAATACGTTTTAGATGGAAAATAAATTAAATTTAAGGTCACCTGCCTATCAATTCGCTTTGGAGCTATTGTCAAAAAGCTGATTGGGATAATGCCCATTCAAATGTTATATATGTGCAACTCCAAGTACAATTTTCAAACATGCGCATCAATTAAAATGAAATTTTACTTTGTCATGTGCTTCTTCTCAGCCGATTTTTATCACGCTTCACAGTTCGTTTTAAACAAATTGTATGTTTAAAAAATGGACAGTGTTGCGTCCTTTTAATTAAAATATTATTGTATGTATCCCAAATATTTGAACTTAATAGACTTCAATGAAATTTAGCAAACAGCTTGAACTTCCCTAGTGACACAATATATCGCTCTTAGAAAAGTGGGCAGGGATACACATTTTGTATGACTTACTTCTATCAAAACGATTACTTTGAGTCGTGTTATGGTTAAATTTGGGGCAAGACAATATGTGACCTAAACAATTTCCACAGTACTGCCAGATTTTACTTTTTCAAAAAGTTTTGCCCAAATAATAAGTTTCTAAAATTAAGCTTTAGTCGACTTAAAGACCATTAAATTTAACCGAAACAAAAAATCAATCAAACCTCAAAGATAACCAGTAGAAAGTTTTAAAATTATTTTACACACAGTGCTGCTGGGGAGGGGAGCTCCTTTTTAGCTCTAAAGTACAACAAAAATATTTAAAATGCACAAATATCGCTTCTCTATTGCAAATAAATGCGTTTTTACAATTAATAATGAAGAAAAAATCCTTATACATATCTTACTTATTCTTGTGTAAAAATTTCATATATAAAGTTTGTGCACGTACTTCTTGGGAAATAAATTTATTTTTATATTTTCTTTGATTTTTATGTAAGTTGAACACTAAAAACTTATTTTCTGCAAAACTAGAATTTTTGAGTTATGACACTGTTACAAAAAGGGGCGAATTTCTTGCTTTATTTAATATGGCAGAATTTTGTATTATAATTCAGCCTCAAAGTATGCTATGAGGATAATAAAATTTACTGTATAAATAAAACTATTCTCATATATATATCTCATAACAAAAACAAAACCATGCGATCAAAAATTATTACTCAAGCAAGGCTGCCACAGAAATAAAAACAAATAACGCTTAACTTGTGCCGAGTATACATTATGAAATTTTTTGACATCGCAATAGTGTGTACTGGTGGCAACGTTTGCCATTTCCAATATTTTTAGCTGTGTGGCACTGCTTTCCATATAAAAAATAATAATGTACACGGCGTTGCACACATTTTAAAAAAGACAGCAGAAAATGACAACGCAACAAATGCCAGATGTGTACTCAGCATTGCGAATAATACTTGATGTGAATATGAACAGTGGTATGTATACACAAACATGAATATGTTAACTTTCTTAAAATGCGTTTAGCTCCTAAGAGAACACATTTACTTATTTCAATTTTATATACATAGGTATGTATGTGTACATTTGAGCCGGTTCTTTTAAGTTTCAAAACACTGTGAATTGAAATGTATTATGTATGTATATTATATTTAGGTATTTTATTTAATAGATTTATAACCCAAAAAAAATTTTGGTGAAAATTTAACTTTAACAAAAATGTATTAATCTAAGCGGCCGACTAAATTTTTTTTATTATGTATATGTGACAGCGCATAGAGAAAGGGACCTATGTAAGGGTAAAAAAATAAATTTTCACTTTTTTTTTTTTTTTGATGTGGACAACATCTGAGCATCGAATGAGACCGATCCCATGCCCCAAAAGTGATCCCTCCTAGAGATATGCGCGTTTTATGATGTGATGGTACACCAAAGATACACGTATTTAAATCTTTAAAACGGCTCTCTTGAACAAAACCTGTTTTTACCCTTAGGTCCCTTTCTATTTTGCGCGTCACATATATTAATATGTGCCCTTAATTATGAAAGTGGTCTAAGTCATGTTTTTCTTTTGTCGAGATATTCACTAAATTACATTTGAACAAATGAAAAAGTATTTTTATATTATACAACATTTTAATTAAGAGTTGTTATAGTATCGATTGGTATAAATTCATTTAATATTTATTAAATATTTATTGCAGTTTTTTTAAGATTTATTTAATATTTCGAAGCAAAAATGCATAGACCAATTTCATAACTAAGGGCACATATATGGTTTTTATACACAAGCACATAAATTTTTTTGATACAAATTTTTTAGACATATGTATTTAAATTCAACTAAATGTCGTCATTATTTGTTCCATGTTCAAACTCCTTCTCTAATAGAGAAGATATCATAATATAATAGCTGTTACTTACTAACAATGCGAGTAAAAAAAAATTTTAATAAGAGTAAACATTATATAAAACACAAGCAAAATGTTTTGTGGCTGGCCTCAAGGTCGCTAGCCACATGCCTTAAGAGCATATTTCACCAATTCTATTTAAATATCAATTCGTATATAAAACTCGTTTTTCATTGAAAAAAAAAACAACTTTCAAATATGTTCACATATGTACATTTAAATAGATTTGGTGATATGTACTCTAAGTCATGAAAAAAAACATCAAAAAGCGCTCGTCTGACATTACTACTTTGCCAGAAAAAAAAGTGGTGAATAGCAGTTCCTACTGTTAACAGATTTGTATTTTGCGCTTTTATGGGGAGTAACTGAGGTGCTTGTCTTTGCTAACCTAAAACACGAATTCTATTTATTACAGCACTGCCAACAGTAGGTAATTAGTGCGCAGCATGGCCAACTATAAGGCTTTCTGCATCTATAATTATATTTTGGCTACATAATTGAACTTGGCAGTTCTTTAAAACTAAAAATCAAACAGCTGAAAAAAACTATGGGTTCAAATTCATGATACATTTGTAATAAAAATGTGCTTAAGCTCATTCGATTTACAAGTCAGGATGGCCGAGCGGTCTAAGGCGCCAGACTCAAGTGTAAATAACTTGCTCTGTTTCACCCAGAGTTTGTGAGCGTTCTGGTCCTCTCTGAGGGCGTGGGTTCGAATCCCACTTCTGACAAAGACTTTTTATTTTTTTTAAATATATTACACTAGCCTTAAGAAGAATTTTAAATAACACAAATGCCTTTAATATGTTCTTTGTAAAAGAAAATGTATCTTTTAAAAATATGGCAGAAGCAGAGAAAACCCGACTACGCCTGGATAGAGTCGCACTCGGATCACCTTTTTAATTAAAGCTTGGTTAATCACAAAAATATAAAGAACTTTATAAATCAAAACTTTTTAAAATGCTTGGAGCCCGTTTAGATGAAGGGTGGTCTA
Source organism: Nowickia ferox (assembly GCA_936439885.1). Taxonomy (NCBI): domain Eukaryota; kingdom Metazoa; phylum Arthropoda; class Insecta; order Diptera; family Tachinidae; genus Nowickia; species Nowickia ferox. Next base: position 8,696,262 of record OW387026.1, read on the forward strand.
GCTGCGACACGTCGCCTGAAAGTCGTGTTTGTTGGAGAGGAGTGCAGAGAAGCTTGCGCGGTAGCAAAAGTCGCACGTACTGGGAATTGAAGCGACAATTTTAACTCTTCTCTCTCAAATATTTCTTTTTCTGGTTTTTTTATGCTATGTGCAAGCAGTGTTGCCAGTTAGGCCAATTTTTTATAACATGCATGAAATAAACAGTTATAATATAAAAATTATAAACAAATAAAATAAGGAGAGTAAAGGAATTATTGTATTTTGGTAGTAAGTTCAAAAAATAAAAATAAATGGATATATTAATTCTACATTTCCCAAACTAACAATTAGTTCCTTTAAGGCAACACTGCTACGAATGAACGAATAAAATGGATTGATCAAATTAATATTAAAAAGTCCCCTGACTATTGCAACCAAAAAGTGTTCATGTAAACGCGCGTGGATTTATGAAGGGACTCCAATAGAGAACGCAAGCGCTGTCGCAGCTAGGTCAACCTTCATCTAAACGGACTCTTAGTTAATTTTTGTTGCAAGTAAGAAATTTTTATGCAATTCATCGCTTCATTTTGGTTCTTTATAGCATTGCTTGATTATTATTAAATTTTTGTATTTGCCAAAATCATAGAAGAAAAACTTGTTTCCATTTTAACCTTTCCGTTTATTAGATACTCGTACAGCTTTTCTTGTTTTTTATTGTATTTATTTTTAATTTTTTTATACTTGAAAAAAAAAAACGCACATATACAAACACAATTTCCTTGTTAATACTTTGCTAAAAACAGAAAAATGCAAGAAAATATCCACCTCTTAAGAAATATCCAACCCTGATCTTGTACTACTAGAGTAAGTAATAATAGTTACAAACAAGCAATGTTTAAGGTGGCATACCAAACAACTAACTACCTTGTCTGATCGCATAATAAATTTATCTTAAACAAACAATTCAAAGCCAAAAATTTGTTTCCTTTCAAACTTGCACAAGAAGAGAAGTGGTACGCATGCGCAGAGCCTAACGCACCTGTTCCATCTGTGGCCTGCCATATACATAAATCATGTTTTATAGCGAAGTCAAAAAAAAAAAACAGTAATAAGCTAAAAATATCTGCAAAAAAACGAAACTTTGCAATAGTTTAACTTATTTTTTTTTAACGCAGGGAAAAAAGTAAATAAAAGTAATCGCAAGATTACGTCACTAACAAGAAAAACCACAAACATTATTATTAGCTTTCCGTTCGTGTAAATCTTTGCAGTTAAGACGACGTTTTATGAGTAGTTTTATGTAAAAAAAATTGCAAACAATTACTCCGTTAAATCATTTCTACGTGAATATTTATTAAATGCCTTATGGCTGTTTAATGTTTATTTAGCAGCAAACAACTGACAACAACGTTTTCTTTTCTCAACAAAGTGCAACATTTTTGTTTCCTTTTATTATAAAAGAAATTATTTTATTATCATAAAAGAAATTATATGGCATTAAATTCTTGAAAGCTTTACAGCATTAAGTTTTCACTTTTTTTCTTTGTTTTTAGAAAAGAAAACATCATTAGAAAACCTGAACTGTTATATTTTTAATAAATAACTCTTAAATTGGGTATAAATTTATATAAAAGCTGTCACAAAAGAATTTTTGATTTCAGCAAATAAGCGAAACTGTTATACATTTTCAAACTGTACTCATTTAAAGTAAAGTCTTTTATTTCTGAAATAAGCTAATATTAAATACAAGTATGCTACTTTTTCATTAACTGTTATACTCACTTTAATTTTTATATAAATTTTATATCGTAGAAATAGTTCAAAAGTACATGAAAGCTGCTTCTTAGTGCAACCATGCATGTCACAACTCTGCAAAACTGTTATAAATTTTTTAATGAACTGTTATACTAATGTAAATTTGATTTTAATTTTGGTGTGAACTTAAAATCTTGATTGAAATTTAAACTGAAACTGTTATAGGCTTTAATATAAACTGTTATACTTGCATGAAATTTTTTCTAAATATTATATCTTTCAAATTCATGTCAAATAATTTGTAGAATAACAATAATTCATTGTTTTCATAACACAAAAATGGGAAACTGTTATAATCTGGGTAATCAACTGTTATATTCACAACAATTTTTATAAAATGGCAAACTGTTATACATTTACTGGTGTATTGATGTTAATTTAAGTGTTTTACTTTTGAAATAAACACAAAAGCATGAATTAACTTAAATAAAAATAATGTATATTCTTTCAGTCAACTGTTATACTCGCAACAAATTTTATAAAATATTTCAAGTTTTTTAATTGATGTAGATGCATTTGTGAACCAATTTCAATTCATGATTTCGTGATTTCATAAACTGTTATACCTTTTGCTATTAACTGTTATACGTTTATAAATTTAAAGGCTACACTCGATTCGTTTATGCCGTTCAATACAGTCACATATTTCATGAACCTGTGCTCACTTACATTTTTGCAAATTTTTTTTTTTCTTTTTGCAACAATAGTAAATAGATACGAACATTTGCAAATACACATTTGTCTATTCCTTCAAACATTTTCACAACTGTACTAATTATTGGGAAAAAAATTAAAATTTACGGTATTTAAATTATTTTGCTTAAACCTCTTAAAATTTAATCAAATAAATTTAAGTATTGTACAATTGAAACTTAAACTGCTTATTTGAATTTCGTAAGGAAGTATTTCTTTGTGCACTTTATGGCCAAAAAAAATTTAAGTTTGTTTATGGATTTTGAAAGTATGTTTTCAAATATCGCCACTATTTGACCCAATAATTGTTTGAAGTATCAAACGTTATTTTAAAATATATGTATTTCAATTCACCTGCAAAACAAAATAATTTCAAATATGTTTTTTTTTTGTTATAATGCAATTGATGTAATAATAATTTTTAAGTGTTGTTTAGTTATTTTGGCATAGATAATAGTCATGGTTGGTTTGCTGGTAGTCGGAGATCCCTCATGTGCTTAACAGACATACATATTTATGTGTGCATGTATGTACATTTCAAACATAAAGTATTTTCGCCTAATTTTTATTTTGTATTTACTTTATATCTTTTTTTTTCTCTCTCTCTCTTTCTCTTGTTGTTTTTGTATTAAATCATACTTTTAATACAACAAAATAAGTATAAGGCGCATATCATACAATCACATGCAAACATAAAATTTTTAACAACTCATACAAATTTTTATAATTATTTAACTAATTACAAAATTTATTAATTAAAAAATCGCTACGAAATAGAAGTTAAGTAAGAGAATTTGGTTGAATAAGAAAAATACATAAAAAGTGAAGTATGAATTTAAAATACATATTAAATGGATGATATATGTAGTTCATAAAATTATAAAGAGGTAAAAAGTGTTTAAAGATGATGACAGAGAAAGTTAAGCAAAAGAATTAATATGCTGACACAATCTTCCCAAGTATTTCGAAAATTTTTGGCAAAAGTGTTATGGTAATGTTATAACCCTGAGATTGCCATTATGCTAGCGCAGCTTGCTTAAATTTTGAAACTAACTGTTATACAAACATAAATTTAAGTGCTTGCTATGCAAAACTGTTATATTTTCCCTAGTTTCAACATATCTTGTTCCAACCTTTTGTGTAAAAATGTTATACCTAAAATGTTTCCTAATTTCGCTTAATACACTTAAAATCAAAATAAAATAATATTTTATACAAAAACTGTTATACCAGCTTTAATTGTTTGCAACTTTTATACTTAGATGGAATTATGTTTTATCCAATGAAAATCAAAATAAAATCATTACACATATGTATTTGCCAAATTGTTATATTAGCTTAAACATTTTGTAACTGTTATACAAATATGATTTTGATTTTGATGAAATCAAAATAAAAGCATAGCATTTGCAAAACTTTTATACTACCTTATGCAAATATGTTATATGTTGTATATGTTTTATGTTATGATCAAAATTCAATCATTACATGTAGTCTCAAAACTGTTATATTAGCTCTAAAATTGTGTAACTGTTATACAAACATAAAATCGCGTTTTATACACTTAAAATCAAAATAAAAGCATAGTATATGCAAATGTGTTATACTAGTATTAATATTTTATAACTGTTATACTTATGTGGAATTACGTTTTATGCAATTAAAATCAACAAAAAGCATTATATGTATTTGCCAAATTGTTATATTAGCTTCAACATTTTGTAACTGTTATACAAACTTGAAATTGCGTTTTATACACATAAAATCAAAATAAAAGCATAGTATAGGAAAAACTGCTATACTAGCATTAATATTGTTTATGCAATTAAAATCAAAATATAATCACCGTATGTATTTGCAAAGCTGTTATATCATCTCCAACAGTTTGTAACTGTTATACATACATAAAACTTTGTTTTATACACTTAAAATCAAAATAAAAGAATATTATTTGCAAATTGTTATATATATAATTTGTAGCTGTTATACAAGTATCAAATTTCGATTAATACACATAAAATTAAAATAAAACATATTGTTTGAACTGTTATAAAAGCTTTGACAATTTACATAAAACTGTTATACTCGTAGTACAAAACTGTTAACGGGATAAATGTGCGTGAGTTAGAAGTAATTTCAAACTTTGTCAACTTTGGTAAACCGTTATACAAAATTAACTAAACTGTTATACCAACACTAAATTGCATATTATACTTTTCAAATCGGTAGAAAACCCATAGTATTTGAAGAACTGTTATAATTCTTGTATATATGTAATTGTTATGCTAAAACTCTGCTAAGTGTTATACTTCTGAAAATAATGCAGAATGATGTATAAGCTTCGTTTAATTCGTTTATTGATGCTTTGTAAAACTCTTTAATTACAATTGATGTAGTATCAACTTTGTCTTAAAACCCCTTTATAAAGCCTTAATAAGTTTTATAAACAAGGCTGGTAGTTTTTTATATATTTCCTCTAATATAACGAAACGAGTAATATGGAAGTTTGTGGACAATTATCATTGCTCCGAATTATGTCACACTGTTGATGACATAATGATTTCTGTTTGGCACTTCAAAGAATCAACTTGGAAAAAATATTTGCAAATTTAAAAATAAGGTGCAACGTTTTAATAAGTTTTGTATATATCGTTACCTCAATAGAGAAAGACCCCACCCAATCCATAATTTTTTTAAATCGCTTTTATGTATATTTCGATAGAAGAACATCTAATGTATCCAAAATGAAAAATCTCGATTAAAAAAAAAATAATCAGTTGGGGCCTTTTTATATTAAGATAACGATATGTGCAAATTTATGTATATTACTTTCATATAAATAAATACTTTATGGTTTTGCATTTTATGAAAAATTTATTTCACACGAATTACATTAATTAATATAAATTATAAATTACGACACAATCAGCTGCATAAGAAGTCCTTTTTTTGTTTCTCTTTTCTAAACTAATTAAAACACATTTATTTTATACATCCTCTTATTTGATAATATCCTGCAATAAATCAGGAAATTTATACATAAACATTTCCAACACTCTATTACTTGCCAGTCAACTTCAATTATTGTCCAAGTGGTTTGGTAATCAAACCAGTTTCTTTTATGTATGTATGTTTGTATATTTTTTATGTGTTACAAGCCACATACAAAACACATGAGCTCTGTAAGTCAATCGGTCAATAGTTTTAAAATTTCTTTACAAAAAACATAAGCTTGGACTGGCTGCTGCTGCTGCTTATATCACTCATAGAAAAAAACGGAATTATTGATTAAAAGTTGAAGTTTTTGCAAAAGCCATTTGTATATAATAATTTAAGACATATTTTTTTTCTTTTATTTAGAAATTTTTTTAAAATTTTGAAATTCGTTTGAACAACTTCCTTATGGAACATGTTATTGCTAAAAAGAAAACCAGGGATTTGTTTTGAATGTTGTTTGAATGATGATATAATTTATACAAAGTATAAATCAGAAAATATATTTATTTATTGGCCTAAGTTTGACAACAGATAATGAAAGAGAGCAAATAATAGGCAATGATTCAATAAATATATGTGTGTTTATAAAGATGAAAGTGGTCTAAGTCATAAATTTCTTTGATCGACTTATTTAGTAGATTAAATTCGAAAAAACCAAAACACATTTTTTATATTATGCAACATTTTAATTTAGAGCTGTACTTGTTTCAATTAATATAAATTTATTTGATATTTCTAAACGTTTCAAATTCGTATTAAAAGTAAGGAAAAATCGTTTAAAAAAATGTCTATACAAATTTCGAAACGAAAAAATCGTTGAAATTTACAAAATCTACCCTAAAGATTTATTTAATATTTGAAAGCAAATATAATACACTTTTATAATTAAGAGTACGTATGTTTCACTAAAGCAGCATTTAATTTATAGTGCAACAGCAAACTGGCACCAAGAAATAAAAAGTAAACTATGTAGTTGGTATATTTAAGATCTTTATAAGTTTTAGATCTTTTTACATTAAAGGGTTTGAACTCAATATTTTGGCACCTTGAAAAAATTTTTACACAAGAGCATTTTATAAGCGATTGTTTTTAAGTTTGTTAACATAATTTGTGATTTCAGTTATTACGTGTTATCTTGGATGTTTATTTTTATTAAATCCAAAATTAAAGATGATGGTTTTAAAACCGTAAATTCAATTCGCATTTTGAAAACGCTAGTGGGGCCTCAGCTTAAGAAGTAAAAATTCTGCCACTTTTTAAAATAGTGAAACTATATCATTAGGCCAGGCTGCTTGCAAACTTCTTTAAAAATCGTTTAAAAATAATTGCTTGAAAATATAAGTTTTATTTTCAACTCTGAGCAGACTATTCTAGTTCCTTTTTCTCTTAGAAGAAAACTTGATTTAGGGACAGTATCGTTGAAGAGATGCAATATTCCTTATTCGACCGATGTTAAAAACTTGCAGGTTACCCTTGATAGAAAACTGAATTGGAACCAACATGTTGAATATGTAACTCAGAAAGCCACTAGGGAGATCTAGGTGGCGAAGACTTGTACTATGGCGATTGTATGATGGCAATGGATTCGGCAAGCGACAACTAAACTCTGCAAAGTTCAGAGATTGGCATGTCTTCTTGCAACAGGCGCAATGAGGTCATGTTCAACCTTAGCCATTGAGGCCTTGATTGGACTTCCACCCATACAAATATTTATAAGATCTTTTGCGGCAATAGCCGCTTATATGATGGGTTTCGGGAGATCTGATCGTTGTGTTGGCAACGGACACTCGTTGTTAATGAGTACAATGCTCAGCTTAGGGCAGCTTAGAAAGCCTAGTGACAGGATAAAATGTGAACTGAGGTTTGACAGGAGATTCAATGTCACAATTCTACCAAGATCATTGTGGGACAAAAATGGTCGCGCTGTGGATTCCAGAAGTTTAAGTTGGTATATTGAAACGGAAGATGGAGTTGGTGCTGGAGTCATGGGGCTCAACGTAAAAATCTCTGTTCCCATGGGCAAATGGCCTACGGTATTTTATTTCAGGCAGGAATACAGGCAATCACCAAATTTGTTGACATTAATTTAAATTGAGGCATACCAGGTGCAGTTTTTAAGTCCCTGCTTTCATGGGAATTCTCTTCCAGTCTTTTTTTTAGTGCTTTGACTCATTATAAAAGCTATCCATACGTAACAAGGTTTTCACTTACTAGATATATGGCAACAGCGATCATTCGGGGAATGAGGAAGCGTATGAACTGGTCAAGATGGCCTCTGCTGCTCCGCTTATGAGCTAAGATCCATTTTGTGGCGTGAGTCGGTTGACTGTAACATCTCTGATCAAAGGAGATGATACTTCGACCACTGACTTCTATTGGCTTAAGGCAGGCCAAAGCATTGATGCAGCCATTTTTTTATAGTGGCATCCTGAACCACAACAGGAATAATTTACTGCTTGTTACTGGTTTTCCTTCTGGTCACTTTAGGCTGAACTATCCTCTGTCGAAAAGCAACGAAGTTCGTTCACCTTGTGTTGTTAGAAGATAATGAGACAACGGCACACATTATTTGCGAGTATATCGTCTTATGCAACAGTAGAAGGCGCGATTTTCATTCTGAGTTTCTGTGTTCAGCTGATATGAGGCGGGCTTCTCCAACATCTGTGCTGACCTTTATAAGAAGAGTCATAGAGAGCTTGATTTAATTTAGTTTATAGATCTATGGCACAAAAGCTTCATCTGGTGTAATAGTAACAGTCTTTGGATCAGATCTTTCCGTTGTTCTATTTTAAGTTTCATTTTAATGGACGAACCACGATGGGCGCATAAAACACTACAATGAGTTATGAGGCGCGTGATCCTGCCTACCTGTTCAAAACATAAAAGTATGTCTTTATAAAACCCTTTGTTGTTTATTAAATTTGACAAGAGCCGTGTATAATATTTTACATAAAATTTTAATAGCCTTATAACGACCTACTTTTTTTAATTACGAATTGTGAGCTTACAAAACTTTCAGGTGAGTGCAATGCTTTGTAGCAATCAATTGGTTGGACATACCACAATGTCATGGTAAATCCCAAATTGTCTCGAAATTTTTAGGTAACAAACATTCGATTTAATTAACGCATATTTTCCACTAAGCATGACAATTGAAATTGTTGTAAGAAATAATAAAATAAAAGTGCATATGTACACTAAAACAAAAGACTTGAGAAACGAACATTAAAATGTGTAACACAATTGCAAAAGCCGCTTGTTACTTAAGTCTTTTGTTTTATGCAAAAGCGATTATTCATAAATGTTAGTTTCTTATTTCGAAAACATCGATTTGGCAAATCGTTCATGTGCAAGTATGTATGTTTCTCAGCTAAAAAAAAAATATATTCCCACCATATTTTAAAAATTAAATTCAAGTGACATTTTCCATACCAGAAAATCACCAAATACGGCAGGCACTCACTCGCTCAATCTATTGATCAAACCAATGAACATAAAAAAATTACATAATTTTGTATGTTAAACTAAAGAAAAACTTAAACAAAGCAACTGAAAAAGAATTTAAAACAAACAGCAAAGCAAGACTTAAAGACACAGCTGCCGTAAAGGTTTTTGTGCTTCTTTTTTTACTGCATTTGATCAGTATTTTATGCTTCATTTGATTTTAAAAGACCACAAAGTGTATTTTAAGTGTTTTGGGTTTTGTAAAAAAAAAAACATTTAATATAAATAAATAGTAAATTATAATAAAAATGTTTATGCCTCATTAAAACTTGAAATGTATTTTTCAGTTTGACCATGTAAAAGCAATAGATGAATTTTGTTAAAAAAAAAACTAAATACAAAGAAAAGAATTTTTGGCACATAATGAAAGAGATAAGAAGAGAAGACCCTTGAAAAAAAAATAAAATTTATATAAATATTAATGAAGCTGACTTGACTGACAGCCTTTACATTCAACTCTTCTATTGCATGTTCCAAGTTCATAAAAACAAGATTGTAAAGCAACTTGATTATGAATTAATTAATTTTTGCCCTTAAAGATTACAAAACTTACAAGTGCTTTTATTTCGTTAATTGCAAGCTGTTGTTTGTTAGTTGAACTTGTAACACAACTTAGTTAATAATTCTCTAAGAAAGCCCTTTACCTTGATATGCTGGAAAGAATGTACAAAAATTACATTTTCAATAATAATATCAAAAAAAAAATGCAAATTAGTAAAACTCTAATGCATCTATTCAAATAAATGCAACAAATATTTGTCTTTTTAATAATTTAAAGATTAGAGCAAATTATCTAGTTGGCTTGAACATTCATTTATAAAATAATAAGCGACGATAATTTAATGATAATTGTTTATGCTAAAATAGCTTTATAAACAATACCTTTCAATTTGTTTATAAGTAATGGCCTAATTTATGCGTTTTGTTAAGTTGGTTTGTTTAATTTTTAATTTTTCTTTTATTCATTTATTTATATATTTTTTTCTTCCAAAAAAACTTTTTTGTTAGTGTTTAGTTATGAATTTTTAAGTACAAGTAATTTACGTTCAAGGTCAAGGCTTTTCTTTATTATTATGTTTTTTTTCTTGTTTTTTTTGGGTTTTTTCTTTTAGTTTCAATTTTAAAAGTATCAGAAATTAAAGCATTTATTTTCTTAAAATTGTTTCAACCTTTTGTTTTGAAAATGTTTTAATTTATTTTAACACGCCTTGCAGGCATTTGAAGTTATAATTAACACCTGCAGATAAGCAAATTTTGTTTAAATAGTTTTTAAAAATTAAATTCCTTTTACTTTGAAATTTTATCATTTTAAAATTCATGTTAAAGTTGGATTGTTTATGTTTGAAATTTTGCAAAAAAAAAAACACTTTAAAATAATTAAGTTAATTAAACTGCAATTATTTAAATAAAATGTTTACCAAAAGTATTAAGATTATTATGAAAATTGTATTACTAAATTTTATTTGTAGCTGCAACAAATGCATTGTATTAAAATTACCATTTAAGGTCGTATGAAATGAATGATTACATTCAATTAAACTATTTTTTGGAGCTTTAGGTCTGTTTACTCGTATATTATGATTTAATTAGTTCGATATTTCGTTAACCTTCGGTTAACTTCTTCAGGATATTTCTTATTTTTTTGTTTTTTTTTTGATATTTAATTTTTCTTTTTTCTTGAATATATTGAAAAAGCTTCAAAAATTTAAATGTTTAATAAAAAAAATAATTTAGTTTATGCAAAATTACATTGCATTATTTTTAGTATCAAAGTTTTTTCTTTAATTTTTCAGGCTTTTTTATATGTGCAATTAAATTATATTTAGGTCTGTTTATAGTTTTATTTTTATATTAAAAATTTAAACCATGTATAAATAATTTAAATTTTATTGCAACATAGACATACTCTTATTTCCAAAAAAAAAAAATTGGTTTTTGAAGTTAATAAGGTAGAAAAAATAGTTGAAATATAATCAAGTTACATTTAAATGAAACATCAATTTAAAAACTTTAATTGTAGTTATAATAAATTTGAAATATCTTTCTACTAATTGGCTTAAATATATATACAATTTTTAAATTTTTTTTACACATTTTAACTTCACTTCAATTCAATTCGAATGAAAATGTTCTTGTAATGTCGATATTGAAAATACTTCTGCCAAAAAAACCGACTTAAATGCAAAGATCTGATCTGAAAAATATTATGTGACCAAACCGGAAAAAAAAATTTTAAAACCTGTTGGTTAAAAAGAAGTACGTGAAATAAAAAATTAAAATTTAATAGGCGTGCCTTCGCCCATGTTTTTTAAATACAAAATTATTTGTCTTTCACGGCTCAGGGTGTGTGTTAAGTTTTGTAAAAATGGGCAAAGTAGAACCACTTAAAATAAAACATTAAATTCTAATGGGCGTGATTCCACCCATTTTTTTAAATGTAATATTGTGTGTTTTTAGAGTTCAGGTGTGTGTAAAATTTCGAAAGGATCGGTTAAGCAGAACCACGTAAAATATAATAAAAAATTTTAATGGGAATAGTCCTGCCATTTTTTTCAATTTCAAAATTGTGTTTTTACAAGAATCAAGGAGGTTGCAAGTTTTGGCATCAATCAAATAAGTATAATATCATAAAATTAAATATATAAAAATTAAGGCCGTGTTCGACCAATACGAAGCTATACCCCCTCAGACAAAACAAGAATTTTTACAATCGGTCTTAAATGTACCGAGTTATGAAGCAACACTTTCAAGAAAAATACAGCAGAATTGATAACCTACTCCTTTTTTTTTTGAAGTCGGTTAATACAAACAAAATTACAAAATATGTTTTTATTAAATAAACTTAAAAATTGCAGTGCAGCAAATTATTTATAATTTTAGCCTTCTCAAATCAAATTTTGCTGCTTATCTAAAAAACATATTGAACATAAACTAAACACCCCATAAAAACAAGATTAATTTAACAAATATTTAATAGAAAAACATAATTAAAATACTCTTTAAACTATAATAATAATTTAATTTAAATAAAAAATTAAATTTAAATTATTTCTGTTAAAAGTTGAAAACTAAAACAAAAGATCTAAGACACGAACTTGATTACCTTAAATGAAGCATAAACACTTAACGATTTAATAAAAACAAATAAAAAGCAATAAAGTAAACACAAAATGCATTTGAAAGAAATAAAAATTTAATAAAATTTTGCAAATATTTCAATGAAAGATCCAACAGTTGTTCCACCAACCAGGAACAAAATCTGATATTATCTTAAATTAACCAACCATGAAATATATTTCATAATATCTAACATCGAATGAATAAATCTTTAGCACTTTAGGGATTAAGATGAATGTCGCTCTAGTTTGCATTAGTAGTGTGTTTGCAAATATTCAAAAATATTAATTGTCAACAAATAGTAAGAAAATAATTTCTTAACTCCTTTTACAATTTTATTTTAAGCATTGCTGTGAAATTTCTTGTATGCTTAGTATATCGTTACCTTAATATAGAAAGGTCCTAACCCATTATTTTTTTTATTCGAGATTTTTGTATTTTTCCATACATAAGATATTCTTCTATCGAAATATATAAAAAAAAATCGATCTCAAAAAATTAATGAGTTAGGGTCTTTTTTTATTAAGGTAACCTTATGCATTTTATTACTTATAAAATTTACTGAAAATTTGTTTGCTTATTTGCCTTTTGGCTAAATGATTACAATTACAATTCCATGTAATTATTGAACAAAAAACGGCATATAAACCAACAAAGCAACTAACGCGTAATTTGCAACAAGAATTGCGTAAATTAAATTTGTATGGAAAAAAACTGTTAAAATAAAATTTTAGCACATATGTTGGTGTGTATGTGCATACGTATAAAAGCTTGATATATTTTTTGCAATTTTCCAATATTTTGTAATAGAAAAACTTTAAGAAAATAACACAAACAAGTTAAATGAGTGATGTACATTCATATATAAATAGTTTATAAATTAACGAAATTTATAGAGAAATATATAAAAAAATTAAATAAGTGATGTGTATAAATATTTCATAAATTAACGAAATTAGTAGGCACATACATCAATAAATTAGTAAAGCATTCAAGCGATATAGAAAAATGCTTCAAAAAAATTAGATATCTTTTTATTTATTTATTTAATTCTTCCTTTACAGCCTGTTTGTGTAAGACGTTGACGATGAAAAACTTGACGTTTCTGTAAAAGATTATAGAAAAATTTTACAAATTTCCTTTAATCTATTACAAAACGCCAATGTTTCTAGCTTCAAGGTCTTACACAAATAGGGGGTTAATTAAAGAAAATTTTTGCTGAAATCAAAAAATATATCAAGAGTAGAAATTTTTCTTAATTTACACGTAAAATAGTTTTCTTAAAACATAATGATTTGCATGGTTTTGTGAATTCCATTGAGTTTCTAAATTAAAGCAGTTATAATAATGGTGAATTAACAAAAGACTTAAGACACAAACTTAAAGTCTATAAACTGAAAAAGCATGAGGATCACTAATTCATACGCGATTTGTTGTATGGATTCGTTACTACTTATGGCGTATTGAATTTTTAAGAATATCGTTACCTAAAACGCAAAACGGCCTATCTAACAAAAAATTTTAAATCGACTTTTTTATAATTTCGTGGCACTTCATCAATATAAATGCCACAAAAAAAAATACCAAGCATGCGCGAAGGAAAATAATGAAAAAGCCAGCATTAAAGACTTCAATATTTTTTATGACAACTTAGTAAAATATTTATATTTAAAAAAAATTCAAATTAAATTCAAACATTTATCAAATTCCTTTATCTAATTTTTCGAAAGGAGAAAAGCAAAAAGAAGAATTAAATATCAAGAAAAAACCAAAAACAAGAAAGATATAGAACTAATAAAGAAGATATAGAACTAATAAATAAAAATATAAACAGACCTAAAGCACACAAAAATACTTTAATTGTATTCCAACATTTAAGATAAAAATTGTTTGCAAAGAGAAAAATTTTAAATGTTTAAATAAAACTCTAGGAAACGTTTCATGAATTTCTATCTATAGTATATGATTAGTTAAAATTTTAGCTTGATTTAAAGGCTAAAGGTAACATTCAATACATTTTTGCATTAATTTCATATTTATATTTAATCCTTTAATTCCTAAGAATTCCCTCTCGGGAATTGCAACCTTGTCGTAATGAGATGGCTTAGTAGGTGCAACGATCCTGAGACCAGTAAGGGCCTCCCTTACCAGTAAGGTCAATGGAGAGCATCTGAAGCTAACAGCAATCCAAAACATTAGGCGACTTATCCGGCTGGTTTCCTACCAACTAGACGTGTAGACTAGAATGTAACTTCAACAATCTTGACTTAGAAGTCCGCCAATCTCAGATTAATATTTCTGAAGGGCAGACTGGTGGCTACAACTGGCAGTCACAGTACCAGTCTAGGATGCTATGGGCTAATCGCCCGTACTTCCGAGTTATACTCAATGATTACGAATTTCATATTTCCTAAACAAATATCGGCAAAAACTTTAATTTACAAAGGCCTAGATAAATACAACACTGCTGCTTGTATTATAATTATATAATTCACATGTTTGTAAGCTTCTGTTTTATAATATTTTGTTTTATTTAATTGTTTAAACTTTATTACAAAACATTTAATAATAGCGCATATTACAAATATGTGTTTCATATAATTTTATAATTTTAGTTTAAAGCAAAAATCAAGCAAAAACTCAAAAAATATATAAGTATAATTAAAATTCAACAAAAATATTTAATGGACAAAGCTAATCAAGTAATGATGATTATTCGAGTAATTTTATAAAAAAAAAATTAATAAAAAAACAGCAACTAAATGCACACATAAATGTTTCACATAAAAAAATTAGCGAAAAAAAATGTTATTTAAGAAATTTTTTCTCTGTTCAAATTTATAAAAATTACGAAATATATGAAAAATTTTATGAAATATTGTACATATTTAACAGATACCATTAGTTACTCTTGCAATAACTAATTACCAATTCTCCTTAGCGATTAAACAATTAAACGCCAGATATTTGAAAAAAAAAATGTATGCACTCCTTCGCTCGTTTTAAAATAAAATACTAATGCAACACTATACTGGCATTTAAGCCAATACTAATAATAACATGCAACAGATTAAGTAAGTAAAAGTAATGCAACATTTTCTGCCTGCAAACGGCAAAAATAATAAAGAGGTGAAAACAATTTTAAATGCCTGCCTGCCTGCCTGCCTCAATTCAATTCATATAAATGCAAAATAAACGTATAAAAAATACAATAAATAAATAAACTAGTTTAATTTTTTTTTAATTTTAACAAAAGAAAGATATTAAAAAAACACATTGGAAAAACTTCCTCATTTTCAAACTCGTGTTTGTCTGGCTGTGCAGTTAGTTTAAGCAAATCTGTGGAAATTTATTTTACTCTGGCTTTTATATGATTTTTTTTTTAATTCATATAAGTTTTTCTTAAATATTTTCTTATAATTAAACCTTATACGGATTTCTTGGTCGTCTAGCACTTCAGTTTACCAAGGAGTTACTGAAAGCTGTTAGCAAATTTGTTTGTAAAACTTTTTTTGCTAAAAAGTTTAAAGATATTGTCGTTATTGCTTTTTTATTGTTTTAGCAGGAAACGTTTTCGGCGTTTTATTTTTCTCTCTTAAGAAATAAAAGCACGTGTGTTTTAATTGTCTTTTCGAATTGGGTTTGTAGCAGAAAGGAATAATAAAAAAAAATTTAGTTTGAAAAAACAGCTTCCTTTATTTACGTAGGTATACTTTTTCAATTAAGAAAAATACAATTAAACATTTTATTAAAAAAAATTCTTTTGGATTATCAACGAAATTTTTATTGAAAAGTTATTAATAAAACTTTTGATTGAAAAATTATTTTAATGAAAAAAATTTTCAAAAAAAAAATTCTCTATTATGATGCTGATTTGTAGTGAAATTCAATTGAAAACATTGAAAAAGAAATTTCTTTGCTTAATGATTCTCCCTGACCTCAAGTTAACAAGCATGATATTCAACAATTTTTAGGCCAACAAATATATCATTTTGTTTTTCTATTCAATAGCCTTGATATGATAATTCATTCAGCAACACTTGCCTGAACTAATTAAATGATTCATTTTAGTTTGCTTTTATTTTGTTACAGTACCAAGGTTGCTATTAAAATTTATTAAACAAATTACAATTATTACAAAAATTTATTATAATAACTCTGTTGTATTTTAATAAAAATTTAAATGGCCATTGTAAAAGACAATAGTTGTTATCTTTCTTAGTGTTTTTTTTCTTCATTATTTTTATGTCGTTATAATTACATACTTTTGTTTGTTTTAATTAACTAAAACCATAAAGTAATATGAATGAAGACGACGACTGGCTGCTTGTTTCAACCCACAAGTAACACTTACGTCTTGGGCCATACAACTCGTGCAACAATTCAATTAGAGCATGTACTACTTCTTAGTTGTGTAATCTATGGTTTCAGTGTTTAGATTTAACACTTTAAGATCAATTGGGGTGGAATTATTTATGGTTTGACATTTATGTATATCAATGAGCCTGTCAGTATGTTTGAAGACTTAAGCTTAGCAATGCTAGAAAATTTAGAGTGAAGAGGGGGTAACACAGCTTTGGATTATTATATATATCGTTAGCTGAAATTAAAAATCACATAACTACACTTTCTTAAATTTTATAGGAGAGAGCAAAAAGTAAAGTAAGTGAAGCAAAGTTTCTTTATTTTCATTTTAAACCCGGGTTTGAAAGTTTTGAAAAACTCACTTATTGATGCGTAAAAGTGAATTATATGTAAGCGAGGAATTGGCACCATTTATTTGTAATAGTTTCTTCCATTATCCGAAACAAATTTTTATTCGCTACTCATTGAATAGTCGAATGGAATTTTTTTTATCGTTATTTCTTCGAATAAACGAATAAATTTTTTTTCATTGTTAATCTAAACAAACGAATCAAATTCTTTTCTAATTGTTTTTATTTCGAATAATCGAAAAAAATTGATTCGAATAATCGAATAAAATTTATTCGAATACTCAAATTTAATTTTTAGTTTGTATTTTATGATGTTAAATGCACTAATCTTTTTTGTTGCTATTCATTCGATTAATCGATTCGAATTTTTATTCATTAATATTAATAATCGAACAAAGTTGTTCTAATCGTTATTAACACGAACAAATTAATGGAGTTTGCATTCTTTCTTAATAACAGTAACCTAATCGAATTGTTATTCGTTATTAATTTAAACAGTGGAATAAGATTTTTTAATTTAATCGATTACAATTTCTTAGAATATTCATATTAATTTTTTTTATATTTATTTTATGACATGCTTTGAGCTTTGGGACACCTTTTATTTCTTTCGTGTTTTTTTTTTTTGAGAAGAGTAAAATTAAAAAAAAAATATTTTAATATCATTTTATAAACATTGAATATGACAGCCGATTGCAAAACATCTCGCCACACATCACTTACGCTTACAATATGGATGCTATTCATATGTGTATGTCAAGCATGTGTTTGCATTTTTTTTTCTTCTTCTTTCAATAATACTTTGTTGTCACATTGTCAATTGTTACATTTGATTGTCTATTATTTGCCCCTGTAAACTGATATCGAGATATTGCTCAATCATATCATATTTTCATTTATGCATACATACATACAAATATTTGTTGATTGAGTCTCTTTTTTATTTTTTTGTATGACTTTAGGCCAAATGATTTACAAATATGCTATAGATAACTTTGAATTCGTTAGCTGTGCTTGACTTGTTAATGGTCTTTGTGGTTTTTTTTTAATGGTCTCGTTTGTAGGTCTTATCTTGATGGTGACGGCGTTACATTGTTTGTGCACTGGAGCACATCTGCCAAATGTAATGAATGCTACCGAGTAATTGATTTTGAATATTTTTATGTTTCGTTAGCAAACTTTAAGCAATTGCAAAAAATTGCGTTTGTACATCCAATATTTTCATAGAGAATAAATTAAAAGAGTGCTTTCATTTTTTGCTTAAATATAAGGAAAAGTATTTTATTTGACTGTGCAGATTTTAAAGCTGCATAAGTGATTCCTCAGGCAGCGTTAGTTACAGCCTTTACATAATAATAATTTATTCTCTCTGTCTTTCAATTTTATAATAACTTTTCCAATAAAAAAAACTAGTCAACAATTTCAACTTATAGTTTTTTTTTTTTGTTTTTTTTTCGAACCTATAAAGGAAGTTAGTATTACTTTATCTAAAATTCAGTACAATTTCATTTATAACAGCTTTAATAGATCATTTTATGGCTAAACAATTAAATGTTAGCCATATCAAAGCATAAAAATGGCACACAATCACTAAATCCATGCCATAAAAATAAAAAATGTATTTGAAAAAAATTGTTTTTTTTTTTTCAACTCACTCAACCAGGAGAAATAAAATGAAATAAAAGAAATACAGCCATGATGCAGTGGCTCATACTTGCAATGACATAATCAGCTGTTTTACAACCAGATTAACAACAACATGTTGTTTTTTTATTTTCTTCATTTCTTCTTTTGTTTTGTTGTTATTTTATATTACAAACCGTTTATGCGGTCTACAAACAATGTTTGCTTGTTAAGGTATAATTTTCCAAACTGGCCTCAACTGAGAGCAAAAGTGTTACAAGCAAAAATCCAAATAAATGAACAGAAAGAGACAAAAAAAACTTCTTTCACCAGTAAATCTATCTGTTAAGGCTAAAGAAGGCCTTACAACAATTTATAAACAATCATTGAAATCTTATAGAAAAAAAACAACACACGCACACAACCACACACACACACTCACACACGCACTCGCTCATTTACCAACAAAACATCAATATGTTAACAGTAAAATTTCCCCATCCTTCTTGTAACGGTAACCGGAGAAACCAGCCAAGCTTAATAATAAAATTGCTATTAGATGATCAAGATGAGTTTTGTTTGTTGATTAAATCTTGTCATTATGGTAGCGCTGATGATGTCTGTGGTGCTTGCATTAATTATGATAGCGCTAGCGGTTATTCTGATGCTGTTACTGTAAATTTTTATGCTGATGATGCCAAAGACCTATTGACATAATAACGAGGAAGATAACTAGAGTTGTCATCTTGTAATATAAGTTGTCTTACTGGTGGACTTGTTCAGTAATGCTGCCTGCCAAACTCATACAATCAGTCGAGGTGCAAAATTTTTTTTTAAAAGAAAAGGAAAATTTACTATTGCTTGCATTATAATTGTTGCATTATGCACAGTGGGCTAAAAATTTTATATAATGTAAAAATAATAACAATTATCACATGGGAATTTTGTGTAAAAACAAAAGAGTGAAGACACAAACTTTAATTTATAATAATAACACTGCGCTAGTTCAAAAATGTAACATGCGGGGGACCTGGTGGGTAAAAATAATTCGAGTATGCTGAATCTAATGGTGCTAATCATTTTTTTAGGTCAAAAAAAATTAAGATTGAAAACTTGATTAAATCACCTAAAAATCGAAATTTTCCCAGATTTCTACAATGCATTAATTTTTATATCAAATTAAAGAACATATTATGGATGAACATGTGTCCTAAAAAATTTAAAAACAAAAATTGCAAAATAAAATTTATTTTTTTTACGAAAAAAAAAATTTTAAAAAAATTCGTTTTTTTTTTAAAGTTTTTTCAGGACGTACGTTCATCAATACATGTATTTTCAGTCGAGATATATTGATATAAAGATTAATAAACAAAAATAAATAAAGTAAAATAAATCGCTAAAATTCAAAAAATCACCGCAAGTCAAAAGGTCGCCAAACACTAAAAAATCGCCGAAAACCGCAAAAAAGCACCAAAACTAAAAAACGTTTAAACTAAAAAAATCTCTCAAAATAAAACCAAAACTTAAAAAAATCTCAAAATCTCATAAATGAAAAAACGCTAGAAATAAAAAAATCGCCAAATCGAAAAAGTACGCAAATTAAAAAAATCGCCAAAACTAAAATAAATCACCAAGAATATAAAAAATTGCCAAAATGAAAAAGACGCCATAGCTTAAAAAAATCTTATACCAAAAAAAAACGAAAAAGCCCCAAAAACTAAGAAAAATCGCCAAAACTAAAAATCTTTCCTAATTAAAAGACTAAAATTTTTATAGTATTACATCTATAGTGTCCGTATGGAAGTCAAAATCGCTTTTTACTGAATTTATTTAAGTTTTTTTATAATCTTTTTGTAAAATAATCTTCTAAATAAAGTAATAGGTAAATACTTCATCTAATAAAATTATTGAAAGGAAAATTATATTTTCTTTTCTAATTAAATATAAATCCAAAAATTATAGAAGTCACATAATTCCTACCACCCCACTGTGTCCGAGTATACAAAACTCTTCCGTATTTCTATTACAAATTAGCTATGGAAATTAGAGAAATATTAAACACAGTGAAACTTGAAGCCCTGGAAATTTAAAGTTCTCGAACTATAAATAAAAGTTTTACCAAACGAGTAGTGAGTCTCAGAAGCAGAAAAAATTAAAACTTTTATTACTCGTATCATTTAAAATAAAATAAAAATTAACATGAATTGCAAATTTTACAAGAAAAAAAAACTTGTTATATTCTCCCCATAGTGCCAGCGATTATAAAGCGAAAGAAAAGCTGCTTAAACTGCTTAAATTTGTTTTCCTAACTATGCCATAATACATTTTGCAAGTTGCATTGAAATGAAAAATTTTTTTTTTCAGCACCACAAGTGTGAATGGTGAGGAAAACAGTAAGCAGTAGAATACACACAAGCTGGTAATATTTAGTACTTGCAACAAATAATATTGGTACTCGTACTCGTACTAATTGTACTAGAAATCAAAATATCAAAAATTATTCATGAAGAAATTTTTTTTATTAATTTTTTTAACAGTTGTATAGTTGTTATTGTTGGTAATCTCGCGATATGGTTCACATAGTCTACACCACTCACATATCTACTACATACTCGTATGCACATTCAAACATAACACTTTACACACTTGGCGCTAAAGCATATTGTACAATAATCGAATCTAATTTTCATATAAACAAAATAATATTAACAACAACAACAACTCATTCGAATGTGGTTTTGGTATTTAAAAGCAAAGAAAAGTAAAAACAACAGCAGCAACAAAACTAAAAAAACATACGTAAGAGCAAACGTTCATTGCACTTTCTTAAGTTTAGCAATACCACTTCTTCGTCAGCTTTTTTGCCACCACAGTTTTACATTGAGGTTGATATTTCAGCTGCTGCTGCTGCCGCCGCTGCAGCTGTTGCTGCTGTGAAAGGCAATTTTAATATCCATATGGTTGATTAGTATGTATGTTAGTGTGCCTTAGACAGTGCATCGATTATTATTTTTTTTTTTTTATCATATGCAAGAAATAAATAAACCATTAACTATTTTTATAGACTTACATACTCTACTTATTGGATAGATGTTGGTCACCAAAGACTTGCTTTTGAATGAAGTAATTTTATAATCTTTTTTTTCTCCACTCATTTTGCATTTTGCTTAGCGATTTTCTTTAATAGGCCACCAAGTAACCCAGTGAATAGGAAAAGACATACATATAAGGAAATTTAACAAAGTATCGAGCAAGCAAGAAATCGAAAATACAAATTAATGTTATATATAAGCAAATTTTGATCCTTAAATTGGCTGTTATTTTTATCGGCTTGTCTTAGTTTCAAAACAAAAGGCTTCATGGTTGACAACTGAAAGTCTGAAGTTATAGAAATTTTATTAAATGCAGATATTAGCTGACATTTGATTTTAATTAAGAAAATGTAAGGGAATAAAACAAATATTTCGCAACTGCTTGCAGACTTTGGTTAGTAAGACAAAAGACTTAAAACAAAAACTTTTAAATTGACTGTTACCCGTTTGTCTTAAGTTAATAACTCAAAGTCTGAAGTTATAGAAATTACATTTACCAAATATAGGAAGATCTAACAATTGTAAAACAAAAGACTTAAGACAAAAACGTGTAGACTATGAGAGTGAAAGTAGTTTATGAAACAACAAAATAGTTGAAGATGATATGAAATAAAATAAGAGCTGTTAAATCCTACAAGCACCAGCATGAGGAAAATTTTTTAAATATAATATCGTTCATATTGAACTTTAACTATTTTTTAATATTTTTTAAAACCAAATTAGAAAAAGTATCTTAATAATAGAAAAAATTTGCAGATAATTTTTGATGATTACCCTTTCAGATATACTTTATATTGCGCAATACTTTGCAATTCCTTTTTAATAAATGATTTTTTTGCTAAAACATAAATAAAATTTCACTAGAACTTAAAATTTCACTAGTGCCTCACTCAACTCATTAAAACAAAAGACTTAGGAAACAAGTGCAAATTTTTATTAATTTAAAAATAATTTATATCGAGTTATTTCTATCTTCTATCGTATTTTTTGAACCACACTGAAACTTAACTCTTCAATAATTACAACAACACTCTAAGCAAGCAGAGCGGCTGAGAAGCTCAACTTTGATATTTTATATGCTTAGAAACCATAAAAATTAATTAAGAACATAACAGCATATTAACATCAAGCATATACTTTACGTTCATTAACTTTAACTGTCCGAGAAACAAATAATTTTTTCTTAATTTTTATTATTATTTAATAAAACCACATTAACTCACTATCAAAATTTAATATCAAATTATGAAAATTTTATTAAAACTAAAATAAAACAAAGTTTGTTTTTTTTGTACTTCTTTGAAAAAAAAAACGAAAACGCCAATTGAACTCAAACAGCGAGGTCATTACTCTTGCAAACGAAACTACTCTGTTGGCTTGTAAGACGGTATGACTAATTTGTGGATATTACGATAAAAATATATTGTAAAAATCTCAATTACTTTAATTATACCCTAAAAACCTAATTCTCATTTAAAACATTTTAACGATAGTGAACAACTACAAAAACAACAACAAAAGCAAAACTAAAGTTGCAATAAAAAATTGTTCCAATTTATAACAAATATTTAGAGTACGTGGTGTTGGGAAACGTAATTGATGGCGCGCAGACGCACATACAAATTATACTGAGACACAAATCAAACATTTTTATGGTAAAATTTAACCCACTAAAAAAGGTGCAGAAAGGAATTTTATAAATAAGTTAATATTTTTTTAAAGAGATATATGAATACAAGGTTGTACTCGCATTATTAAACAATGGCAGTATTTTTCTACCGACTGAGTTTTCTTTATTTTGGAACTATTTTGCGATATTCCGCGTGAATTTTGCCTTATATGCATACTTGTTTCGGCAAAGTGCCATCTTCACTGTTCATTTGAATAAAAGTTTTCAAAAAAAAAAAGGAAAATTGTTCCAAATTCAAAGTTTTAAGAGAATAAAATACTTCTGATCTGAAAAAACTACCTTTTCTCGAAAGAAATGCCTTGATATGTTTATTTACTTTATCAAAAGAAATTTTTAACAAAAACAACAACAAAAAGTTATCTTCATTCAAATGAAACAAACTTCTTATTAAAAGGGGCCCGTTTTCATCATCAAGGTCTTTTGTATGAAAAAAAAAATATTTTTATGAGGGAAGTACTTAAAAAAACGTAAAAGGTACTTATTATTAAGGCACTTTTTCCCAAAACGTACTTATTACCAAAAGGTACTTTTTATCAAAAGGTACTTCTTATCAAAAGGTACTTTTTATCAGAAGGTACTTTTTATCAGAAGGTACTTTTTATCAAAAGGTACTTTTTATCAGAAGGTACTTTTTATCAGAAGGTACTTTTTATCAAAAGGTACTTTTTATCAGAATGTACTTTTTATCAAAAGGTTCTTTTTATCAAAAGGTACTTTTCATCAAAAGCTACTTTTTACCAAAAAGTACTTTTTACCAAAAGGTACTTTTAATCAAAAGGTACTTTTTATCAAAAAATAATTTTTATCAAAAAGTACATTTTATCAAAAGTTAATTTTTATGAAAACTTACTTTTTATCAGAAGATACTTTTTATTAAAAGTTAATTTTTATCTAATGGAACTTTCTATCAAAAGGTACTTTTTATCGAAAGGTACTTTTTATCAAAAGGTACATTTTATCAAAAGGTACTTTTTATCAAAAGGTACTTTTTATGAAAAGGTACTTTTTATCAAAAGGTACTTTTTATGAAAAGGTACTTTATATCACAAAGTGCTCTTTATAAAAAGGTACTTTTTAGCATAAGGTACTTTTAATCACAGGTGCTTTTTATTAATAATGCCTTTTTATTAAAACTAGTACACTTTTTCTATGGTGCTTTTTATTATACGGAAGTCTTAATCAAAAACAAACTTTATATAACAAATTTGCTTTTTATCTGAAGGAGATTTTATCAAAAGGTACCCTTTAAAAACAAAATTATCAAACAGTATTTTTTTATCTTAAAGTACTTTTTATGAAAAGATACCTTTTACAAAAATCTGCTTTTTTTATCAAAAAGTACCCTCTATGAAAAGATCAAAAGGGAGTTTTTATCAAAGACTACTTCTTTTTTCAAAAGGTAGTTTTTGTCAAAAAAGTTTAAATCTACCTTTTTGAAAATGTAGAAGAAAAGTTCTTTTTAGAAAATATGCGCTTTATAAAATTCACTTTTTTAAAAACTAAATTTTATAAAATATACTTTTTACAAAAGTTTTTTTTTATGAGCAAGATACTCATTCTTATGTCAAGCTACTTTTTTTAGAAAAGAAATTTTTTTTAGAAAAGGCACATTTTACACAAAATACTTTTGAAACCAAAAAAAACCATTTAAAAAAAAAATTTAATATTCAAAATATCTATGGATGATTTTTTATTAGTTTTTTCCGTAATCCAGCCTTGCCCCTAAATGTTTATTAAATTTTTATAACTTTAGCTCCTCATGGTCCAAAACCTTTAAAACAGTTTGCAATAACAATCTTCATCTAACTGATAAGATCTTGTTCAAAGTTTTGCAAAAATAAACCAAATCACAGTCATCATCATAAAAATAATTATGTGAGCAAACGCAAAGTGAAATAAGTTAAAATAAACTAAAATAATAATAAAAAAAACTGAAATCATTCATTGTTGCCACAAAGCATAGCAGGCATTAATGTTGTTGCACTTACGTTAGTACGTATTACGTTAGAAAACTTATTCTTAATTCAATTACAGTAACACATACCAAAACTACGGCGCTGCAATTGTGTGCAATAATGAAAGCAAAAGTGTTGGTATAACTAAAGTTGTTCGCACTCTTTTAAGATAGATGGACGGACGAATGGACGGACGGGCGAACGCACGGTTATACAGGTAGTATGCGCAATAAGTTGGCTTAAAAAGCAATAACAATTAGAGCAGATTTTTATAAATTATACGAGGTGGGTTCCAAAACTGCTTGTGATAATGTAGTGACATTTCAGGGGTATGCTAAATGTGTGGTAGTTGCAAAGGGCAAAAGCATTTTTAAAGCTTTTATTTATGTCTAAAGGAAAATATTGCGCCATGAGGATGGTGTAAGAAAGCGAATGTTTTGCCAAATATTTTTGCTACTGTCCTCGTGCTCTTATGCTTTGATTTAGTCTATATTACCAAAAATGCCTGCAACGTGCCTCATTGTTATAATGATTATGATATGGATTGTAATGATAGTGATGATGATAATGATGATGATGATGATGTCGATGATGGTGTTGATAGTGTTGAAGTGTATGTAAGCTTGTGGATGTGAGGTTTACAGCCTGATGCCGAAACTGTAATATCAAAGCACTAAAATATTAAAACTGCTACGAATTGTTGGTAGATATTTTTATTTATTGTTTTAATAACTTTTGGAAAAAAATATAAAAAACTCTAATACAAGAAGGCCTGTCTGTCTGTCTGACTAAATGACTAGCGGACGGACTGTTTACCTGGCAGGCAGAGTGGCCTGTGTTACTTGCATTTTCAATTTCTTAATTTTTTCTTGTTGTTGTTGGAGTTTTTAAGTTTTGGTTTTGCTGCTATTTTGTTAAAGCTTGTTTTCAGCTTTTCATGCATTTAATTTTACACAAACACTTACAATCGCATAAGCATAATAGTTTAATTTTCCATATAGTGCATGCATGTGTTTGTTGTTTTTATTTATTTATTTATTTTTTTATTATTAGTTTTAGTGGGGTTCCTAAGCCTGTGTTTGTTTGTGCATTGTTTTTGTATTTTTTGTATATTTTTTATTTTTAGTTTCAATGAACCAACCTAAGCTGTTTTTAGCATTTGTTTTGTTAGCTCTAGTGTATGGTTATTTTAGTTTTCTGTATCAGGTAGTTGGTATAAAAGTAACTGTTCGTGATTGAGTTGATATCATTTAACCGTTAACTGTGCAGCTATACACCACATAGCCACTTAAGCACAGCTTTTCCTTTTTTTTAAGACAAACGTGTGCGTTTCCTTGCGTTTACGTGCGGCTCGGACATAAAAAGTAAATTTAAAATCTTTGTTAACAATATAATTATTAATTTCTTGTTGTTTGCAAAAGAAGTTTCTTTTCTAAGTCTTTTGTTTTTTTCTTAAATATTTTTCTTATTTTTAATTTCATGTGTTTTGTGATTGATTCGAGTAGCCTGTACCATATTGAAAAATAAAGGATATTGTGGATTACTGTTTAAACAAAGCAAAAAATAATTCAACAGCAGCAAAAGCTTTTAGTTCAGAGGATTATATAACATTTGTTTTAATTCAAATAAATCAACACCATGAAGTTAATGGTGAGTAAAACCAAAAAAAGTAAATAAAAAATTTGTGCAAAAAAGTGAAAGAAGGAGACTATGGAACTAGTTTAATACTAAAAAAAAAGAAGTGCTTACATTTATTAAAGACTTACAGTGCAGCAACAAAAAGTGTGCATATGTTTTGATATAAAAAACTTGTTAAAGGAAATTTGTATTTTAAACGCAGTGATAATGACGAAATGTTTGCAAAAGTATTTGCAAAATCTAAAATGTATATGAACTAATTTTGCAATTGCCCATTAACGGTTTACTTAAGATTAAGCAAATTAAAAAACGTTTAGATGAAAAACTTGAAATACTTGATAAAGAAATTAAAAGTTTGTGCATAATTTAAGACACATATTTTTGAAGAAAAGAATTTAAGCTAAAGGCCCAAAATATAAAGCTTAGGCAGCAAATAACTTTTTGGATAAGAATTTTACACTGGCAAGAAATTTACACTTAAAAAAAACTTAAAAGTTTCTCATCCTTTGAGTTTTCTAGATATAATTCTGTAAGCGACATGACTTTAACGAAATAATTAGCAAAAATATAAATAAGCTTTTACTAGATTAGGTCATTTGTTTTTAAGGTTTTTTTCCAGCTGTTAAATAATAATTAAAAGAGCACTTTTGTTTGCTTATTCGTATTAAAAATATGATGAAACAAAGCATTTTAAATGCGCTAGGAAAAATAGTATTTTACTAAGCTTCTCATAAGGCAACCTTATAAATCGCATTAACAGAATTTCCAATAAATAGATTCTTCGATTTCATCTATAGTTAAATTGTTTTAAGCAAAATATGTAAAAAATCAATATGCATTTATTTTCTTTTTTAATATTTTGCTAAACACAAGTGATCCAAAATATATCAACTAAGTCAAAACTTTCTAAAAAAAAGCCTCAAAAATTTTTTTTATATAAATATGCCGGAATTTTTCGAAAAAAACGTTTATCTTAAAACATAGTTTTTCGACAGACAAAAATTTAGGAAGTAATTGAAAACAATTCACAATTTACGAAGCTTTCAATGAATTTTCATTAAAAAAATTGCATTCGAAAGCATTTAAAAAAATTCGATACAAAAAATTATATTTGAAGAAATAAAATTTAGAAAATAGTTGAAAACGATTTACAATTGGCGAAAATATCGATACAGAAATTTTAGACGGTTCACAATTGGCGAAAATATCGAACAAACAATTTTGAGAAAAAAAAACTTTTAAAATAATTGAAAACGGTTCACAATTGACGAAACTATCGATAAATTTTCATTAAAAAATAAATAAATTCGAAATCATTTAAAAATTCAATTATTTTTTTTTTTATAAATGTTCTGCCATTTTCTAATTGCTTTTGCTAAAACTCTTCAATTTCGTAAAATAGTTTTTTAATACAAAAAAAATTTATTTTGAGAAAAAAAAAGTTAGAATATAATTGAACAATTGGCGAAAAATATTCACACATTTTCATAAAAAAAATACTTAAAATCAGTTACAAACTCAATAATTTTTTTACTTCTGAAAAAAACTTCTTAAGTCCAGACAAATAGTTTTTCGAAAAAAAATTAAAAAAAATTTAAAACGGTTCACAATTAAGGAACATATCGAGGTTTTATCATTAAAATGAGCTCGAGTTTTTTTACTTTTGCAAAAAAATTCTAAAAATTCCAAAAATTAATTTTTCAATAAAAAAAACTATTTTGATTTGAAAAGGGATCACGATGGGCAAAAATATCGACGTGTTTTAATGAAAAGCGTATATTGCAGTCATTTAAGAACTCGAAACTAAAATTTAAGCCATAGATTTTTTAATGTTTACATTTTTAAACTTTTCTCTATTTTCTCAAATACTCCAAATTTAAGTTCGAAATTTTATTAAGAAGAATTAGCTTCTCTCAAAGCTCCCGCCCCTGCATAATAACATAAAAATTTAAAACAACAGCAAGCCTGAGAAGTATACCTTAAAATTTCTAATATTCTCAGTTCGAAGGACCTCTGTAACAACAATAAATACTTAAAATTTCTTAAAGAAACGTATTTCATCTTTACTAACTAATTTCATTTTTCAATTTTGTTTGTTATTTTTTCATACCAAAATACAATTTTATTTAAGAAACCAGGAAGACCACCTTGTAAACAGCAAAATATTTAAACAATTTCACAAAAACTTCTTATATGTTTTAAAAAAAGATTTAAGTTACAGAATTAATGTTTGGAATTTCTTATTTCTGGTAGAATTTTTTTGTACGAAGCTTTGTTATAAATGCAACAAGAAAGCTTATAGTAATTTATTTTCAACGAGCACAGAAGCAAAACTAAAGGTTTTGCTTCGAATCTAACTCGTGAGTCCTAGACTTAAGGACTAGCAATAAGGATAGTTTCAGAAAATTTATTTATAAATATTAAAATTATTTCCAAAAAAAAATTGTGGCGGTTTTCTTCATATTCTTATTTTTGAAGTTATTCAAAATTGTTTCTATTTATTCTTGTTGTAAGTACTCAACTTAAATTTTTTTTAATACTCTTTATTACCACCAAATATTAAGCTTCTAGATTGTCGGTTCGAAGGACAATGTAGGCAGCGGTTGCACATATGCATATATAAAATTAACTTTTATATATCTAGATTTTATTTTAAAAAAAGTTAATAAAAAAATCTCACAGTTCGAAGGACCATATAAACAAAAAATTTCAAGCTTTAAAACTATTGTAATGCCAAGGATTGTTTCAAAATTATTTTAATAAAAAACTTTTCTAGAAGAACCAAGCCTCTCTTTCTACTTTTTGTTAACTTGTAAGTCTTATACTCTCAATCGGTTCGTAGGACCATAATAAATAACTTAAACACAAATCTTTCACTATTCGATAGTATTTTCTGAAATTTCTTAAAGCAAAAACTGTTTTTATGCCAAAAAAAACCCTCTAAAATAGGTTTTAATTTACAATCACAATAATTTGTTCAAATACTCTGTACATATTACTAACAAGTATTGAATTTTTCGATTACCGATTCGAAGGACCATGTTAGCAGGTAAATGTAATTAACTTTTACATACATAAATCATGTTTTAAATTTATTTTTAATACAAAAATTTCTCACATACATACTCGTATGTTAAAGTACGAAGGACCACCTAAGCACAGATTGTTAAATGGTAAAATTATTATAATATCCAGGACTATTCCAAAACTTTTTTAATAAAAAATTTTCCAGAAGGCCCAAGCCTGCATTCTTATTTTTTTTATTTTTATCTTGTTCAATTTATGCTCTAAGGCAGTTCGCAGGACTATAAACAGACAACCCGAAATTTTTGAAATTAAAAAGTGTTTTTATACAAAAAAAAACACCCCACCGAAATTTGGTTTTATTAACAAAAAATTTTAATCAATTTAAACTAAATGCTCATGTAAAAAATATTACACCATTTTTTTCAACTAGCAAAAAAATTTATATGCCAATTTTTTTTTTTGGTTTATTACAAGCTATAATTACAACCTTAATTAAAACTATAATTAAATAATTTTTAAGCGCAGCAGCTGCTTTAAATGTATAATACTTTCAGTTGTCTTTAAAGCAACACAACAAAATGTTATTTCTATTGCATAAGACAATATTACCACACTTGTTAAGGCAATCAACAAGTCGTCTAAAATCCACACCTCATTTAACACCATTATAAATAAAAGCAAAACAAAAAACTACATAATAATAATAATACCAAGCTGAAAAATTTACATTACGCAAGAAAATTTATTTAAAAAAATAAACATTTTAAAAGAAGACGCTGAAAAGAATTTTTCTGCAAAAAGCTTTTATTGCCAGTTATTGGTATTTAAGAAAAGCTTTAAGCTAAAGCTTTGCTAGCTGGCATTTAACAATTTTTGCTGATAATAACATAAAAATTTAAACAGGACACAGATTTTTTGTTTCCCTAACAAAGAAAAATCATAAAATATTTTTCATAATCAAAACTAGGCATACAATAGCTGAATCAAAAAATCAGCCTTGACTTTCTGTGCATATCACACAATGGAAACAAAAGAAACAAGAAAAAATACTCTAAGCTTATTTCTAAGGCCGTACAAAATTCAGATAATAACATAGCATTTGAAGTTGTTGTAGACACTAATTTAAAAGAAAAAGCTAAAGGCCAAGTTAAACTTAACAACAAACTAAACTAAAACAACAATTAATATTTTAAGCCAAGCTTTTAAGTTTCTTAAGAAACATATAAAAGAAGTCAATACGTCAAAAAAAAGTCATGGGTCGCTAAAAAAATAATATCTAAAAATATTATTATTATCCAAATAGAAATTTTACTTAGCAGTAACACTCTCTTCTAAGCTTTACAAAACACCAACAACAATTTCATTTCTCTTAAAAAAAATTGCATTTATTTAAAAAAATATTCTCTTTTATATTTTTTTTTTCACACTCAACAGCGAACAGCATACCTGCTCGCTGTGGTTCTTTTAGTAGCCACCACATATGCGCGCGCCGAAGAAGAAAAGCATGCTGCCGGAGCTGAAGAGAAAAAGGTCGAACCCAAGCCAGCTGAAGCTGAAAAATCAGCCGATGCCAACGATGAGACTACCAAAACAAAACGTGGCCTCCATCATTACGAAGACTATCATCACCATCACCACCTGCCCATACACGAGGAGAAAACTTTAACGATTATTAAGAAAGTACCCGAACCATATCCAGTGGTGAAGCACGTTCACGTGCCAGTTGAGAAACAGGTGCACGTGCCTTATAAGGTGAAAGTGCCCAAACCATATCCAGTGGTCAAGCACGTACCTTATGAAGTTAAGGAAATCGTTAAAGTGCCCTATGAAGTGCCAGCTCCATATCCAGTTGAAAAGAAGATCCCATATCCAGTACATGTGCCCTACGATCGTCCAGTGCCCGTCAAAGTACACGTACCAGCACCATATCCAGTTGAGAAGAAGGTTCACGTACCCGTTAAAGTACATGTGCCCGCTCCATATCCAGTCGAAAAGAAGGTGCACGTACCCGTTAAAGTACATGTGCATGTTGACAAACCATACCCCGTCGAAAAGGTTGTACACTATCCCGTCAAAGTACACGTCGACAAGCCAGTGCCTTATCATGTAGACAAACCAGTGCCCTATCATGTTGAGAAACCAGTACCCGTACCAGTTATTAAAAAAGTACCCGTTCCCGTTCACGTTCCTTATGATCGTCCAGTGCCCGTACATGTTGAAAAACCAGTGCCCTATGAAGTTAAGGTACATGTGCCTGCTCCTTACCCCGTTGTCAAGGAAATACCAGTTAAAGTGGAAAAACATGTACCCTACCCCGTCAAGGTGCCCGTAGAAAAGCCCGTGGCCGTGCATATCGAAAAGCATGTACCTGAATATCACGAGAAACACATTAGCTATAAGGAACCAGAGTTCTACTACAAGAAAATTGAAGAACACCACCACGAGCCCATATCCCATCATGAACCCATCTCCCATCATGAGGAATATCATCATGAGGAACATGAGGTGGATCATAGCCATGATTACCATTCTTACCATCATGGACATTATTAAGTATTTTTTGACTAATATAAATTTTTTTCTCTTTTCTTCTCTCATTACAGCATCACTAAAGATTCGTCTGATAACTCCCATTTGTAGCAATGTTATGAAAGAAAGAAATGAAAAAAAAATGAAAACAAAGAGAGAACTTCAGAGAGCTTCCATGTGATTTTGTGTTTAGTATTGAGAGATTTCAAGAGATTATAGATAAAAAAAAAGACGGACCGAACCTAAGCTAGTGAGCGTGAGATGGCGAAAAGCGAGAGTGAGAGTGAGAGTGATACTGATAGATAAACGAACTAATTGTTATTGATAATTGATAATTGATAAATGCTTACGTTTAATGGATTAACGATGTGATTGAATTAATTAATTGATTTTAAATAATTTAAAACTAAGTTATAATGGCCTTAATTTTATACTTAGCAAAAGCGTTTGAAATTTATATATACATACATATATATATTTACCTAGAACACTTAACAATAGCACTATTAATAATTTCATTAAAACAATTAATCCTCTCCTTTTCGTTGAAACTTGCAACCTCTAACTGATAAACGAAAAAAATCAATAAATCGATCCACTTCTTAAGCAAGCCTCCTTTAACAAACAATAAAAATATTTCGACAGACAATAGCATCAAGTTCATAAACATTTAGTTTCAATAAGTTTTTTATGAATTTGTTAAATTTCATTTACTTGTTATAATCATTTATATTGTCTTATTGCTGTAGATATTAAGCCATAAATTTTTATAGCAAATGTTAAAACTTCTTATTGTATATAAAAAAAAATCAAGAAAAAAATTTAAAAAACCAAAAAAAATTATAATAATGTCACGTTTAACACACTTAAAATAGTTTATAACCTTAACATTAAAAAAGAAAACAACTGGCACATATTTGGCAGATCAACAACAACGGAAAGAATGGCCGCCTTCTTCTCTTTTTTTAGGGCCAACAACAACGGGCCTGTAACAAACAGCTCCTCCTCTTCCTCCGTTACAAGTTAAGAAAAGATTTGAAATGGTTTAATTTTCAACGTAGTTTATCTCCTCAATGCCGTCCAGTGATCTTAATGCGTATGCAGTATTCATAAAATATTGTAAAACCAACTCTTAGATATTTGTAAGACTTGTGTTTATTCTATATATATATAAATTTTTACTTAATAATTTTAAAAGAGATTCATTAATTGTCTTTCCACTCCTCAAGGAAATTCAATTGAAATTGTATTTCTTGTGTTATTTTTTAGCTCTTAGTTTAGCTATTTATTAGCTTATCTAATATATAAATATTTTTTTATATGTTTAATGTTTTATGTATAGTCTTCTTTTTTTTTAATAGATGTATAAATCTAATGTATGCTATTATTGATCATCATCATTTTTAAAAACACACCGTATTGTATTAATGTTTAAAATTTTTTTTGAAAATATTTAACGAGTTTTACAACACGCACAGCCAAACGAACACAAGAAAAGAACTGTACAGAAACACTTCATATAGAGAAATTTCTATTTTTTTTACCAAATATTTTTTGTAAATGTGAAAACAAAATGAGTATAATGAAACGAAGAAGGATGTATAATATTGAAATAAATAATTCAAGAAATTGAGATTAAAAACACAAATCATAAAGAGTTTTATTTCATTAAATAAAAAAAAAACTAAGACAAAGTTGGGAAATATGTAAAGCGCTCGCTTAATCTAGAAACAAAAACCTTGATTTTTATCAAAAAAAAAAAACAGCTTTTAATTTTATGTAAAAAAATGTGTTTTAATTTGCTGATACATATCTTATGAGGTTGTTACAACTACTTTCATGTATTCTGTTGCACTAACTTTATATAAAAAACAAAAATATTAAATTAGTTCACTGGATTGCTTAACTCTCTAAAAACCTCAAAATAAAGCTATTTTGCATAAATATTTTGAAAACGAAGAGAATAAGCAGATGACTTTATTCATTAAAGTTACAAAATAATTAATTATTTCAAAATAATTTGATATCAAATAGACCATTTAACAACAAAAATCACTTATTCATCAAATCGACAAACCAACAGAGCAGAAGAATCATAATGCATAATTTAAAATGCAGTCTTCCATTAGCATTAATAGTATTTATAATAAAATTGGACATACCCTATTATTCAAGAAAGTCGCAAAATTATTATTTGCCTCAAAACAATTGTTCACATCTTAATAGTTTTATATATACATATGTACATATATATATATATTTTATACAAATAGACATAAGCGGTTTTTGATGAAAGCGGCAAAAAAAACTCTGGTAAGTCAAGTAGAAATAACATTTTCAATTCAAATTGGCAAAAATCCCGCATTTAAAAAAAATTATTGACTCAAGCATTAACTGAAGAATACTGATATAAGCGGTTATGGCTCCAAACGTTTTAAATAATCAAAAGAATGTTAATTTCTAACTAATACAAGTGCTCAATTAAAAAATTATTCATTTATTTTAAGCTGAATTAAAATTTATACAAATGGAGTTAAGCGGTTATTCAGCAAAGCCGCCAAATAACATGATGGCTCTTAAGCTATTGCTGAGTAGAATCAAGATATGTCATTTTTAGGGAGACTATAAGAAAAGTATCAAATATTTTAAAATTTCACATAAGTGGTTGTTCCTGAAAGCCGCTAAAAATCTCTCAGCTAAAAATTATTTGGTAATAAATTATATTCATTCAAAATGTATTTATTGAAATTAACTTGGAATTTTTGTAAAAATTTACATACGTATGTATGTGCCCTTACTTGTGAAAGTAGTCTAAGTCAGATACTTCTTTGGTCGAGATATTTAGTACATAGATTCAATTTGAACAAACCAAAAAATATTTGTGTATTATGCAAGATAATAATTTAGAGTTGTACTAGTCTCGATTTATATAAATTTATTTAATATTTATTCAAGCTTTTTCAAGATATATTTAATATTTCATAATTATGGGCACATATGCTCTTTTCTCTCTCATCGGTTGAATAATATGTTATATGTTAGCTTTCAAACTGAGTTGTGGATAGAGTTTCCCAATTTAGTAATAAGCCATTAATTTTTTAACAAATTTGAACTTAACACACAATGGACATGTGTGGTTATACACAAAAACTGCAAAAAGTGCCATATGTCTATAACTGGGCAGTGTGTAGAATCATAATTCAGATATAACACTTTTATTAAATATTAAATATTACAAAAATATACACATACCGCATACCGATTACTAGAACAATGTCATAACTCTAAAAAGAACTAGTTTTGAAGAACACGAGTTCAAAGTTCTGAATTTATGAATCAGATAGAAAATTAAATTTGTTCCTCAATTGTTGAGTGGACAAAATATTTGCATGAAATTTGTACACAACAAGCAAATACATAAATATGAGAATTAATTCTGCATCATCAACTTAAAAGTAGAATTTTTTTAAGTTATGGCGTTATTGAAGCAAATATTCATTTATTCATGAAAACCGAAAAATAAATTTTTGTTTCCAAACTTTTTGAAAACACTAAATCATCCATTTCTAAGTCTGAGCTTACATCTGGCATTTCTTGTGTGCCATGTGCCCACTAATTACTAATTAGTAATGAAAAACTGTTTGATTCAGACATGTATTTATTGATTTAAACTGTTTCCAATCATGTTGGATTCTATAAAATTGTCTATTAGTTATGTATGAAACTGCTTAACTTAATAAATACGTTTCTGAATCAAACAGTTTTTCATTAGTAATTAGTGGTTACGCTTTTTTACTCATGTGTGACACATGGCACACAGATGTAAAACCGGCCTAACGAATTGGTGACAAACAAGATAATTGATAAAATGGACATACACAATTCTTCATCAAATCATTATATTTTAAAAATAGTTTTCAGATTTCGAAACAGTCATGGGTAAAAATTATTTGGAAGTCAGCCTTTCACTTATTAACAGTTTACAAAAATAGACAAAAGCGGTTATAAAAGAAAGCCGCTAGCTCACCAATCACCACATAAACTGTGCAGTGGGCAGAATAAACATAATTTAACAATGAAAAATTAAACTGCGCAAAATGGACATAAGAGCTTTTACATAAAAACCGCTAAAAAAATTTTACTTTTAAACTGAACAGAACCAAGATACATAATTATAGTGCGAATAATTTGTTAATGAAGATTTAATTTTAAAACTAACTAAGTTTTGTGAATATGGACTTAAGAGGTTTTACATAAAAACCGCTCAAAAAACTTTGACCTTTAAACGGAACAGAATCAAAATACATAATTAGAGTGCGAATAATTTGATAATAGAGATTTAATATTTAAACGAATTAAGTTATGCGAAAATTTACTTAGGAGGTTTTACATAAAAACCGCTAAAAAATTGACTTCTAAGCTGAAAAGAATCAAAACACCTAATTTGAATGCGAATAATTTGATAATGGAGGATTCATTTAAAAACCAATTAAGTTTAGTGAAAATGGACATAAGAGATTTTACATAAAAACTGCGAAAAAATTTTACTCCAACTAAACAGAAATTAAAAAAAATCATAATTAGAGTGCGTATGATGAATTTCAAACAGCATTAATTTTATAAAACTGGACATACTCGGTTATTCCTAAGAGCCAAAAAATAAGCCGTATTCCCCGTAACTAAACATTACACTTACTTACTATTTCTTTAATACTACAGAGGCATTAGTCCAGAAAAGTTTACCTGAAAGTCTTAGAAGTACTTTTGCCGCTACAGTTGGAGGTGTTTTCCTCCGGATGACTTCAATGGAAGTTTCATAAAATATATTTTAGCAAAGATTTGTGAACAAAAATGTACAAGAAAAAAATATGCAATATACAAAAAATAATTAATTTGTAGAAAAAGACCCCTTTTAGACACGCGAAGCTTACTTTGAGAAGTCTCCATTCAGCTGGTAGAAAGACAGAGGGTGGAATACTTTCTCTTTCTGTCTTTCTACCAGCTGAATTAAGTCTTTGCAAAATAAGATTTGCGTGTTTTCCATAAAAGCAGAACAGAGCCCGTTCGCA
This sequence comes from Nowickia ferox, assembly GCA_936439885.1. Taxonomy (NCBI): domain Eukaryota; kingdom Metazoa; phylum Arthropoda; class Insecta; order Diptera; family Tachinidae; genus Nowickia; species Nowickia ferox. Next base: position 8,733,705 of record OW387026.1, read on the forward strand.
AATGCATCACTGTTAGGCGTCATGCGAGCAAACTTTTTTTTTGTTTGTACCCCATATTTTACATTTATTTCTAAGTTATCTTTTTCAGTGAAGCAATTGAGGGCATTTGAGTGCTGCGATTAATTCACGAACAGACCAGTACGCGGACTCAAAAGATATATACGAGTAGATGGAAGTTATTTGACAAAAATAAAGCTATATACTAAAAAAATATTCGGAACTCGGAAATAAATCCCTTTTGGGGCTGCAACACTTAAAACTGAGTTAATACTTTTTCACCAAAGTCCTAATCAATCAAAAGCTAAATTTATTAGCCATATACATTGACTTGTATTGAAAGCTGTCAAAATTTCTGGTTCTCTCAAATGCGTTAATATTTGTAAGTATTATGCGCTCGACTTCATAGTTTTATGAGGTGCGTATCGCTAAATATAATGTGTTGCATATGCTATAACTCCTAATGTTTGCTAGATATAAAATAACATATAAAATACCACAGTCCACTTAATAAAAAGTTTATGCTTATTTCTAAAGAAATATATTGAAAAATGCATACATTAATTTTTTTTTTATTAACACTATATAAACTCAATCTATTAAACAACAATTAAGACAAAGAAATGATTTTCACCTTTTAATAGCGTTTTAAATTAATCGCGCTTGTCTTACGTGGTGTGCTATACAATGCATTGAGGATGATGTTGTAATTCATTGGTATCGAATAGGTAATAATAATGTTGAAAATTTTAATGGATAAAAGCAGCCTATACTCGTATAACGGATTTTAAAATACGCATTTGAATATATAAAGTTTATGTTATGATAATAGCTACGGAATTTGTATTTAGCCACAGCGATTGGAAACAATTTAATAAAGTGTTAACGCAAGTAAGTAATGTGAACATTTTGCTTTTGAAAATAATTTATTATTAAACATTTAATTAAGCTTTTATAAAAAAAATTTGTTCCTCCTTTGAAAGGACTTTTATATCCTTATTCAATACAGTGCAAAGTGAAAAAACCATTATTTGGCTTGAAAGGAATGTTTTGTATACAGAAAGAAGTTTGTGAAAAACTTTACTCACAGCCATGAAATACTCCTTGTGTAGAAGTATTTTTTGCTAAAATCATTTCTAAAAAAAAGGAGCAAATTAAGAAAACCGATTATGGCTGTGTTGGATAAGCAAAGTAGGTTTTGCTAAAAAAGAAAACAGCAGTTATAATTATTTTGATAAATAGTCAAGAAAGTGATCATCAAAGGCATGTATGTATTTGAAACATATTGACTTAAAAGTGCGCATTTTGAAATTATGTAACAAATTGAAAACCAACTATTTTTAGATTCATGCAATACAATAATTTTAAAAATTAAAAAAAATAAAATACGGTTTGCCAACATATTTTGAAGAATTGTCTTTATCAGCGTATGTATGTATGTATATATGTATGTTCCTTTGCAGCCTTATATAAACTAAACACGTGGACCGATTTTAGTAAAAATTCAATATAGCGGCCAACAGACGCCATTTTATAAATACGAAAAAAAAAATTAAAAGTCGGCGAAATATATCAAAATGGGTATCATTCGACAGGTATTTTAAAATCATCTTTATCATCGCTTACGATTTTTCATTTCGAATGACCGTTTAGGATATTGAAGGGTTGAAAGTTGGTCGCAGTCGTTTTTTTTTAATTACTACTTGTTCTGTTCGAATTTATATTGAAACAATATAAAAATACCTTAAATTGTTTTTGTTTTCATTATTAATAAACACGCGTTATTTACAAAAGTTAATACAGTTTTGAGAAAAAATTATTTATTTGAAAATGTTAGATTTTGTTAAAAAGTCCTGTGTATCAAAAATTACTTTTTATTTATCAAAAGATATTTTTTATCCAAAACTACTTTGAATCAGAAATCAAATTTTACAATACAATACATTTTATCAAATCGCTTTTTTTATCAAGAAGTAATTTCTTCATTAAAAAGTATTTTTGTATCAGAAGATACTTTTTTAATTGTAAGATACTTTAAATAAAAATATTATTTTTTATCAAAAGGTGTTTTTTTCTCAAAAGGTGCTTTTTTATCAAAAGGTACTTTTTATCAAAAGGTACTTTTTTATAAAAAGATGCTTTTTATCAAAAGGTACTTTTTTTATCAAAAGTTACTTTTTTATCATAAGGTACCTTTTATAAAGAGGCACTTCATTATTAAAAGCTACTTTTTTTTATCAAAAGGCACTTTATTAGCAAAAGGAATTTTTTTTTGTCAAAAGGTACTTCTTCATCAAAAGGTACCCTTTTTATTGCAAGATAATTTTTTGCCAAAAGGTACTTTCCGATCAAAAGATACTTCTTTACCAAAATACACTTTCTTTATCAAAGGGTAATTTTTTATCAAAAGGTAATTTTTTATCAAAATGTATTTTTTATCACAAAGTACTTTTTTTTATCAAAACGTACTATTTTATCAAAAAGCAATTTTTTATGAAATGGTTATCTTTTATCAAAAGGCAATTTTTCATCAAAATTTACTTTTTACCATAAGAGACTTTTTAATCAAAAGATAATTTTTGTTTTAAGTTTTTTTTATAAAGCCAATTTTAATTTAAAGGTGCTTCTTATCAAAGGGTACTTACTTGCCCTTTAAAAAAGGCATATTTTATCAAAAGGTAATTTTAGCAAAGGGAGCGATTTATCAAAAAGAGTTTTTTATTTAAGTGTACTTTTTGTAAAAAGGCACTTTTAATAAAAATATCAAAAAAAAAATTTTATCAAAATGTACTTCTAATTAAAAAAGTATTTTTTATCAAAAAAAAAGGTACGTTTGTAGCTAAATGAAATAAAGTCCACTGAAATTAGCACCCAATGTAATCATACCTAAAAAATAAAATATCTCTCAATAAAATGTAATGGAATAAGCCACTAAACTCGAAATTGGAAAAAATAAATTCCAATAAAATAATATTCAAAATATATGAGGTCCCAACTATATTATGAAATTATGAGATAATATTGCGCACAAGAGAGTAGAAAATGTTTGTTCTGTGGTGGATCACACCTAACGGCTGCTATACATAAACGAATTAATGCAACAACAAACAATAAAATGCCACTCAAATAAACTGAAATGAGAGTCAAATTCTATTCCCCACGAAATAACACCAAGATATTTTTTTTATGATATTATTCTTCAAAAAAAAAAATTAAATCCCAAAAAAATTGCACAAATAAAAAATAATTTTTAAAATTTATAAAAAATTATTTCATTTTTGTTTTTTGAGTTATTTTATTTGACCCTGTCTGATAGAATCCTTCTTAACAAAAGCGTTTTAAGGTTTTGTGATTTAAGCTTTAAAAAAATTAGCGAAAAATTTTATTTTTCTTATATGTTTTTTTTTTTTTTTTTTGTAAAATATGCTTGATAAAAGTATTATAAGCACTGTGACTGGCTAAATACTTTTTATTAGAAAAGATACATGTCAAAAAATTATGTAAAATGATCATACTTCGCACAAGATACTAAAGTTCAACAAAGAAGTTTATGTCTTAAGTCTTTTGTTTATGAAAAGCATCTGACACATTTATCAACGTTAATCAAGGCATCATTTAATATCTCAGTTTTACATGATGTCTCTCATATGAGAGAAAGACTAGAATGGAAACCTTCTCATCTAAATGTTAGTTTGTATGACTTTAAACACAAAGTTAAAAAAAATCATTTAAGTAAAGTACTTAATGGAATGGAAACTGCTAAAAAAAACACCCAATTGCTTATCTTTAAAGCAGCAAATTTAAATGAATGCTGACTTAGCTCTAAAATGTATGTTAATAATGTCTTAAATAATTTATTAAATTTTTCCTGGAAAAACTTCCCTTTCCATCAAACCATCAACATTATGCAAAACAGCTTCATTGAGGAAATAAAATAGTAAAAGTCATTGTCGAATAACCACTGCCAGATGAGACAGACGCGTTACCAACCAACACACACAAACCTTTTTGTAACAAAATCTCAACCTCTCCTCTCATGTTGCAATATGCAGTGAAACACTTTAAAGTAACTAACTGCATGCAGTCTCAAAGAACTTAGAAATAATTTGCTTCAAAATTAAGCTCTTCTGTTGGAAAAATATTCAGATCGTAACCAAAGTTATCCAAGGAAAAGTAAAACAATATGCCTGCAATATACTGCGAAAGAAAAAAACTTTGTTTTATAATACTCGTATTCATGGAAAATTAAAAAAAAATAACAACGAAACCAACAGACCAACGGAAGTATAAAATTCAAATCAAGAAAAATTCAAGCTAAACAACCACAACAACTAACTACTCTGAATAAGAGAATGTACGACGAGTACTTGGAGTTACATGGTTACAACATATGCATGAGAGGAGCTGCTGATTAAATAAGAGTGTGGCTGCACTCGTAATAATATATATATATATATATATATATATATATATATATATATATATATGTATTTTTTTAATAACTTAAGAGATAATAAGTACATATTTGGTGGAAAACTTTTTAGCACAGAAATCAAGCAGTAGGGTTGTGTGTTGATATTTTTTGTTTGTTTGTTTTGTTTTTTGTTTCTTTTTAAGCAATTTGAGCTGCTTTACTTTCGTCTTACATTTCATGGTATGCATTTTAATATTGTGTTAATAATTTTGTGTTAGTTGGTATAAAAGTAAGTGGTCGTTTTTGAGTCGATATCATTAATTCGTTGAACGTTAAGCTATACAAAGCATAGCAATCTAAGTACCTCATATTTCTTCCTACACACTACGTGTGCGTTCCTTACTGTTTGTGTGCGGCTCGGACGTAAAAAGTAATTAGATAAACTTTAAATAAAAGTGATAAATCAATATCAAAAAAAAAAACAAAAAAAAAAAATAGTTCGTTTTCTAAGTTTTATATTTTGTTTCTATTTATTTTCATAGCCTGCAACTCTAAAAAAGGATATTGTGGATTACCTTAACTTTTCAACTCGTTAGCCTAGACAGTGACATAAAAGTTTTACTTTATAATAATCAAATAACCCAAAGCCATGCAGTTGATGGTGAGTAAACCAAAAATGAAAAAAAAAATTATTTTAATTAAAAAGCAAACAAACATAAACAAATATAACCAACTGTGATTAAACCGCGATATAAAAATTGATACAAATTTTTTTTAACCGGTAAATAAATTATTTGCAGTGAAGAGCAATCCAACATAAGGACAATATGCTTTAAATTAAATAATTTTTAACAAAGTTTTACGGCCACAGAAAAAGCATACTTTAAAAAATAAGTTTTGATAAAGAACAGTTGAAGTTTACAGATAAATAAAATGTGGTATGACTAAAAAGAAAATTGCAAAAAAAAAATATTCTTTGTTTTTGAAAAAAAAAATTAATTTTAAAGTCATACATATGAAGCCATAACCGCCAAAATTAGCTAAAGCGACATATTTACTGATTTCAAAAAATAAGTTTTTAAAAAGGAAAGGTATTTTTTCAAAAAGTTTTTTAACAATAATAAAAATATTTTTATAAAAAGTACTTTTCCTTTTCAGAAGATCTTTATTAATTTTTTTCAAAAGGTAATTTTTATTAACTTATTTTTTTTAATTAAAACTTGTTTGGTGTTGTACTTTTTTCAAAAGCACTTTTTTCCATATGTTTCTTCAAAAATTCTTCTTTTTCAAAAATATTTTTTGTAAATAAATTTTTTCGTGTTTTTTTCCCCCAAAAAATTAATGATTAAAAAAATTATGATGCCAAAAACCAAATTTTTTAAAATAGTACTTTTACAAAATTCAATATATTCAAGAACTGATTTTTTTAAAATTACCTTTTTTCGAGGTTATAACCCTTTTAATTGTATCTGCTTTTTCAAAAGTAAGTTTCCTGGAGTAATAGTTTTTAAAAAGAAAGTTTTTCCAAAATGTATTTTAATTCTGATGGTACTTTTTTTAGAAGTACACTTCTTCAAAAGGTACTTTTTTAAGAGCTACTGCTTTAAAAATGTACCTTTTGTACAGTTTCAAAAAGTACTTGTTTCAAAAGGTAACTTTTAAAGAATGTACTTCTTTCGAAAGCAGTTGCAAAGATAATTTTATCAAACGTTAGGTACTGTTTAATAAGTCATAAAAGTACTGTTTACCAAAAAGGTTCTTTTCACTAAAAAAAAAGTTACTATTTTTTCACTAGGAGGCATCTTTTAAAACAACTTTTTTTTTGTAAGAAAATTAACTTCATATCAAAAACGTAAATGTTTATTACAAACAAATTCTCTAAGCTTGATATCAAGAGTAATTTTTTCATAACAAAGTTTGTTGTAGTTCTTTCTTATTGCTTTTATATTAACCTTACTGCTTTATTTTATTCTCCTTTAGCGAACAACTTGCGTGCTCGCGTTAGTGCTCTTTGTAGCCAGCACAAGAGTGCGAGCCGAAGATGAAAAGAAATCTTCGGGAGCTGAGGAAAAGAAAGTTGAGCCCGAAGAAAAGGAAGCTGAAAAAGAAGTTAAAGAAGAAGACACTGCCAAGCCAAAACGTGGACTACATTCATTTGGTAACTACCATCATCAACACTTTGATAGTTACCACCACCATCAGCATCATTATCCTGTACATGAGGAAAAAACTTTAACAATTTTCAAAAAAATACCTGTTCCTTATCCCGTAGAGAAAGTAGTTCATGTGCCCGTTGAGAAGGAGGTGCATGTGCCTTATGAGGTAAAAGTGCCCAAGCCTTATCCAGTCATAAAACATGTGCCCTACGAAGTTAAGGAAATTGTTAAAGTGCCCTATGAAGTGGCAGCTCCATATCCAGTTGAAAAGAAGGTACCCTATCCAGTTCATGTGCCCTACGATCGTCCAGTGCCCGTTAAAGTGCACGTGCCACAACCGTATCCAGTTGAGAAGAAAGTGCATGTTCCTGTCAAAGTTCATGTACCTGCTCCTTACCCAGTTGAAAGAAAAGTTCATGTTCCTATTGCAGTTGAAGTACATGTTGATAAGCCTTATCCGGTGGAAAAGATTGAACATTATCCCGTTAAGGTGCACTATGACAAACCAGTACCTTACCATGTGGACAAACCAGTTCCCTATCATGTTGAAAAGCCCGTGCCAGTACCAGTTATTAAAAAAATACCGGTGCCCGTACATGTTCCTTATGATCGTCCTGTACCTGTACATGTTGAAAAACCAGTGCCCTATGAAGTTAAGGTGCATGTACCAGCTCCTTACCCCGTTGTCAAGGAAGTGCCAGTTAAGGTAGAAAAACATGTACCCTATCCCGTTAAAGTGCCCTATGACAAACCTGTGCCCATACATATTGAGCAACATGTGCCCGAATACCATCACAAGCATTTTATCTACAAAGAACCACAATTTCACTATACAAAAATTCACCATGAAGACCATCATCATGAGGAACATCAGCATGAGGAACATCAGCATGAAGAGCCTCAGCATGAGGAACATTACCAAGCACAACAGGCTCATATTGAGCAACAGCATCATCATGAGGAGCAACAGCACGACTATCATCAGCAGCATCATCATTATGAGGAGTCCCACCATGAGGAACTTCATCAACCTTTAGCGCAGCATGAAGAGGAATTTAAACATGAAGAAAGTTTTCAGCCCCTAGAGCACAAAGAGGAATATCAACACGATGAAGGATATAAGCCGATAGAGGAACATAAACATGAGGAATTCCAGGCGCATGAGGAATATAAGCATGAAGGCCATGGCCATGCAGAATTATCAGAGGTGGATCATACACATGATTTTTCGCACTCATATCATTAAGTATTGGGATTCTAATATAAGCATTCCTTTCTCTTTTATTTTTCTTCCATTACAGCATCACTAAAGAGTCAGTCTGATATTTCGCACATATGAGAGATACAGAGAGCATCATTTGTGATAGTTAGTAAGAGATTTAGAAACAGAGAGATTGAGAGAAAGAGAGTGAAATATTTAGACAGAGTGCAACAGACCAAAATGAAATAGAATGCAACTAGTGAAGACAAATATTGCACAAATAATTACTTAAAGCTGACGATTAATGGATTAACGATATGATTTAATTAAAATAATTTAATGACAACATAAAACTTAATGATAATAACCTCTACCACCCAGACAACTAGTTAAATATGACTAAACAATTCTCTTTTGGTTTTAGAAATTTTTTTCTTTACACTAAAACTTGCTAACTCTAACAAAAACTTCAATTCAAGGCACGGAAAGAAATAACAAACTTTACAACTTATATTTTTAAAACTAACTTTAGACAAATTCTAGTTTTAGTAAGACTCTAGGGTAAATAGCAAATGTAATACTTTTAAGGAAAATGTCAACTTTATAGAATAAATAGAATAATTAGTTAATGAAATATATAAACCCACTTAACTTGACAGTGAATCCGGAGATCATCTGTGGTAAACATTTGAACTTGATTCTCTTTACAAGGGCATTTTAACCACTCGCCCTTAGCTCCTCCTCTTCCAAGACCAACAAAAAAAGAGTTTAAAAGTTGATTTTGTCAAAGTTATCTTCTCTGAGCTGTCCAGTAAAACAATGATCGTAAAACTATTATAAGACTTACTCGTATAAGTGTATTTCAAAATGAAATTAAGCTGATTGTGTTGAGTGATTCAAATGATAAAACAATTAGTTATTTAGTTTAATTTAGATAATAATTGCAATTCATGTGCTAAACAGAGTTTGAATGTAAAGAATTTTTTTCGCATTGAAAATTTTTTAATCTTAAATTTTTTTATTCTTTTGTGTTATTTCAAAAAAAAATAAATAAATATTGTAAAAAAAAAGATTTATTGAAAACTCTTTAGCATATGCAAACCTGTACTTTACCAAATAATTGTTATATTTTAATTAAATGTAAATGGATGAAAAGATGGATGTTGAAATAAAATAATTCTCAAAATATGGGATTGAAACTAAAACAAAATTTAACAAAAGAGTTTGATTTTATAAAAAAAAAAATAAAAGGAGAAAAAATTACATTAAAATTTTCTAAAAAGCTTGTCTCCAAATTCGAACAGTTTTTAAGATATCGAAACCAAATTTTACTCAAAATTTAACTCGAGTGAATTGCTTTTTTATTTTTGTTCAGGTTTTTTCGACATCTAATTAATTTTAGTTTTTTAGTTCCAAATTTAAAAGTCTTATTATTTTTTAAATCCTATTTTTGCTCAACTTGTTTTACAAAATTTTTATTTTCTCTGGATTTTCCAAATATGCTTTAAAAAATCTGGTAACTCTTTTTAAGAAAAGTTTTACTTTTATCGCTTCAGTGCTAAACTGGCTAATTTTTTATAAAAGGTTAATTTTCACTGAATTTTTTTTTTTTCAATAGAAAATTTATACATTCTTATGGATCTGTTAAGATAACATGAAATAAAATCTGGCAACACTGTCGATAAGCATAAGATCACATACTTGCTTTCTTTTTATCTCAAATTGGTGGCATAACAAAAGTTACATATTAATACAAAGGTTCTCAAAAATTGGTTAAATAGAAATACGAGAAATATAATCTTAAAATTTTAGGTGCGGCATAGCCGACTTTTTACTTAAAGTGAGATCACACTTGGCTAACATTTATCAATGAAAAACTTTCTGATTCAGACACGTGTTTACTAAGTTAAACAATTTCTCATAATGTTACGCTCTTTCGGGCAAATTTTTGTCAAGTGTGACCGTACCTTTCCTGCCAAAGTCCGCAAGGTATTTGCTAAGCTTAGCAAAAGTATACGACTTTTAGTAGAATTACATTAAATATTATAGAAAATTTTAATGGGCATAACCCCGGCCACTTTTCTAAACAAAAGCCCAAGATATGTGCCAAATTTTATAGTAATTTCTTGGATAAAAGGATGGAAAATATAATATTAGCTTTCATGGACATAGCCCTGATTACGTTTTTTAATAATCGGCAGCTATAATCCCTCTTTAAAAAAAATTAGAACTCTGCATAACAGATTTATGGAGCAACAAACAGAAAAATACAATTTAAAAGCAATTAAAAAAACTGAATTGAACTAGTTGTTTCAGGCATGTAAAGGAAATTCATATACGTAACATATTAAAACTTAGCTTAAAGCATGACATAACATAACATAACGTAACATAATATAAAATGACACAGCACACATTAAAATAAACTTAAATAGCACAACACTACATAAAATAACAAAGCATAACTTGAAGCAAACATAACATAACATAACACAATATGGCGCAACGTAACATAACATAACATAACGTATCACAATATAAACCTATCAAAAAACAACATAACATGACATAACGTGACATAACACAAAACAGCACAACATAAAATACCACACCATAATATAACATGGCATAACGTTACAAAACATAACATACCACGCCACAATATAACATATTACAACATAGAATAATATAACGTAACATAACACAGCACAATGTAACATAACATAGCCTAACACAACATAGCATAACTTAATTTAACTTAAAAAAGCTTAACATAACATAATGTAACATAAAATAGCAAAGCAAAACCTAACATAGCATAGCATAACATAAAAATACATATCATAACCCAAAATGGCATCAAATAACATAGCAAAACATAACATAACGTAACATTGTTGTGTTACATATTATAAAACTCCATCCTATAATATGATACAACATAACCTACTTAGAACAACAAAACATAACATTGCACAACATCAAAAAACAGAACATAATATGACACTACATAGTATGACACAGCGAATATAACATAACATAACTTAGCAAATTTAACTTAACTTCACATAATATTAAGAAACTTTGCTTCTATCCGTTGTCCATGGGGAATGTGAACTCCTAATTGTTTTGTAAAAATAATTAGAGAAAGTAGTAATTTCTCTCAGTGTTTGTTTTTCGCCATTTGTCTTTGAATGCATTAATTTTTGGAACAATCTAACTATTTAAATCAATTTAAGCAGGTCACAAAATACAAAACAATGCCCAAACTAGTCCAACTAAATCCAATTTATGACCTTGAAGTTTTGATTATTCAGTACGAAATCATTGTTAAAAAAATATGATAGTAAATTTTGAATTCCATCAAAAAAAAAAAAAAACTATTATTATTTAAATTACTATTTTTATGAGTTTGAAATGATACAAGCTGTCATTTCTGACATCAGATGAGCAGTAAAACATTAAAAACATTAAGTAAAGCATTATTTTTTTAATTTTTAAATAAATATTTCTATATTTTAACAGGCCATTTTCTAAAAGTTTTGTGGCTACTGCTTGAATGTCGATGAAATTAATGCTTTTAGATATACGATAAATATTAACATTTTGCTTGTAAATAAAAAGTACGAGGGCAAGCTACAAGAGTCTTAAAAACACAAAAGTTTAAAGAAAATGTGTACATTTTTATCAGCTTATTGTAAAATCAAAAGTTCTTAGCTATTGTCTTTATTTAAGTTTGAAAGCTTCAGACTGAAATCATGCAGCCTTATTTATAAAAATTATTAAGGCTTTATAAAGGGTTTATAAAACAGATTTTCATTAAAAAAAAATTTCTTGTTAAGCCTTCATGAAGCCGTAATAATTTTTATGAATAAGGCCTGTAGAGAATATTCAAATAAATTAAAGATTAGTTAGAAAAAGTTTTTGGTAAGACAATTTTTATTTTGGTATAAACGCACATGTCTGTACATTGACATGCGAGTGAAGTAAATCTTTTTAAGGAGATATTTTAGAGGCCATTACTTTAGAAGTAAGTAAAACGAGTTGTTGCCACTTACGTTTTATAGTTCAAACAAGACTCACAGTTATTGATGTCTAAATAAAAGTTTAAAAATAGCTTTGGCATAAAAAGCCTTTGCAAAATACCAATAAAGAATAACGATTCAGAAAATGTCTTTATTAAAAAGAAAAAAATTTTTACAACGACTTATCGATCATAGCCTCTTATCAAGCAGCCATTAAAAGTTTTCTTTGAATACAAATAACTTATTCATTACTATCAATATCATTTACTGCACTAAGTTATTTATATCAAAAGTCTGATAAGATGCAACGAGTCAATGAAACTACAAAAATTTAAGATATTTTCAAAAGTTACATAGAAGTCATACTGATATTTCACATTTCAAGCTAAGCATTTACACGCCTTAAAGTGTCATTGACTATAAGTTTAAAAGCCCAATAAAAATATGCAAGTAATGCCAAGCCAACAAAAAAATATGTACATATATACCACTTATGCAGATGTTTGTCAACTGAAGCAAGACAATAAATGCAAAATTAACATAAAATTGCAATAATTTATTTAATGAAAATAATAGAAATCGAAACAATACAATTAAACTGTGACACTTGAAATGCAATAAAATGAAGACGTTACTTTTTGTTATATTTATGAATAAAAAGTTGGAGCAGAAGAGTTTTGATATAAAATGGTCTTTTTAAAACATGTTTGATATTCCTACATACACTTATACATATATGCATATATACATACATACATTTATATATACATGCCTGCAATGTGACCTTTTATTATTATTTTATTATTGTAATGAAAATTGCTGCCAATTGTCAGTAGCTTTTAGTTTTCGATACGACCAATTAATTTTATTGGAAAACTAACAAAAATGAATTGGTTTTATGATACCAACAAATAATTTTTATGACATTTCGTATGTGTTGTTGTTGTACATTAAAGTGCAGCTGTTGGGGCACAACATGGTTGTACCTGCTTCTGAACTTGTTGAAAATATAAGACATTATTCACAAAAATTCAACAAAAAACAAACTCATAAGACTTTGTAAAAAATTTCATTTCTAAAAGTTTGAAATTTTGTATAAAAAAAAATAACAAAAACTCGTTTCAAAAAATATGTTTTCCATAAAAATCTTAAAACGAAAACAAATTTTGTAAACGGTGATTTTTTAAGATTTGATTTAAAAAAAAACATAAAATTTAGAAAAATTTATGAAATATTTATTTGAGTCGGTAAAACGATCTAAATAATTCAATGTTTAAAGATGATTTCACTTAAATGTTGACCGTGGCTATGCCTGAAATAGTTCACACGCTGGGTCCAATTTTGGTATACTCTCGCCAACATATCGGCCGGTATCGTACGAATAAATTCTTCAATATTATCTTCCAGTGCGTGAACCATTGCGGGCATATTCCTTTAGGCATGAGCCTTAATATACCCCCACAATAAATAGTCTAAGGGCATTAAGTCGCACGATCTCCAAAAGTGAAATAAACTGTTCACCTAACTCGCTTTTCAATTGCGAAATTGTTTCCCGTGTTCTGTAACATGTGGCACTGTCTTGCTGAAACCAAATGTCAGCCTAGTACAGCTCTTCCATTTTGGGCAAAAAAAAAATTAACAGAGGCCCACTTGCTGCGAATGACGCCAAATCGATAATTCACGGTCATCAATAACACTGACAAATACAGCCGCTTTATTTTCCTCTGTCCGCACTGTACGTATACGTGTTGTTGGTTCAATGTTCGTTAATGTAATTTTGGTGCAAAATTTATTCACCAGATTCCGAATAGCCGCCTCAGAAGGTCATGAATTAATAAAATATTTTATTCAATAAGAATTGAAAATAATGAACTTAAGCTTGATTACGAAATTATTCCTGATTAAAATATTAATAATATTTATAGTTGCAACCCATCTACCGGTAAGTTAAGCATTTTCTATATACTTCATTGGTGCTTAGCCAAATCATCAGTAGACTTCAACCACATTTTGTGATTTTCAAAAATATTATTATTTGTGAATTCTCAAATAGTTTTTGAAAGTCTGTGCATAAGTTAAGAGGTTTGTGACTGTTCCAAATGTGGTCGAAGTCTACTGATAATTTAGCTAAGCACCAATGAAATATATAGAAAATGCTTAACTTACCGCTAGATGGGTTTTAATTGGGATGGGCTTATGACAATATGTCGAATAATAAATTTCTTAAATAATATTTATATTAAACGAAAATTTGGTTTTTCCATTTAGCTTCTTCTAACTTCTTCTGCTTTTAAAACTCGATTTTGCCTCTTTTTCTTAAGGTTATGCAAACATTTATTTTCGTATTCACTTATTTTTCATCGCATATACTCGTTGTTTTGAATACTTTTGTTGCAAATACAGTCCAAAGGGAGTTGAACTCTCTAACTTGGAAAAACAAACATTTTACAAATATTAAAAGCATTGCATAAATTGTTTACCAATAATAACTAGTTGTTTGCAAACTGCAGCATGTAATTCAAGTTTCTTATCAGTAAAACAAATATAAAAAAAATTTTTTTGGTGATAGTTAAAGCCAAACTGTGGCAAACACTTCGACCTAGTTCACTGTAATTATAAACTTGCTTATTAACATTTTAATAATCAGCCAGTGAGTTTTGGCTTAAAAATCTCTATCACCCAGTAAATAATTTAAATATATTATGGATTTTTATTAAAAAAAAAATGCATAAATTTGCCGTACATTACAAAAATTACTTATGCAACTTGTGGCAATTAAAATTAGTTTTCCCCCCACAGGAAATAAATTGCCATATAATAAAAAATATAACTTTATTTTGCACTTTTAGCCAAAAGCACTTAATTTGAAATGAACGTTAGTACTTACTTGATGTATGGAATATTGGCGGGAACATGATATTTTGCACCAGGATCAAAATCTTTTTCTGAGCGTAAAACAGGTGGTTTTATGCCGCTGTACTTTTCTCTATAAAAAAAAGAAGAAAAATTATTTGAAATATATTTTGTTTCTTATTTCAAATCATTAAAGGTATAACAGACATAAACAATAAAAGCTAAATTACACTGTACTACATAGAAGAAAAAAAATTAATAATGAGTTTCCAACTAGAGATGAGCGCGTGTTGAATTTTTCCAATACGACACGAACACGAATGTCAAGATGTTCGACACGCACGAAATCAAATTGGAAAGCAAAAAAAAAACTTATTTTTTGTTTTGTTTTTCATAAGTTTCTTTGCATAAAAGTGCTTTACGCATTTTATGTAAAAAAATAGGTTTACATAGTTTCCGATGGCGATACACCAACGAAAATATGCAAATCTCGAATTATTGTTGATCACATTTCATGCAGTGAATAAATATCCCATTAAAAAAATTGAAGTAATTTTTAAAGAACTACGTTTTCATTGCTTCCAAAGCATCTATATTTTTTTCCGAGTACACATCTGGCATTTCTTGTGTCGCAATTTTGTGGTGTCATTTTCAAAATGTGTGCAAGGCCGTTAACATTATGTTTTTTATATGGAAAGCAATGCCACACAACGAAAAACATCGGAAATGACAAACGTTGCCACTAGGATACACTATTGCCATAGTGTGTACTCGGCGTTAGTCAAAAAGGCATTTGGAAGCGCTTCCAATTCGGTGATAAGGAATCGTAAAAGGAAACTTCTTGTAATTACAAACATATTTTTTTGTAAAACTCATTAGAGATGATTCAAATTTGCACTTCTTACGGATCAAAAATTCTACATTTTCATGACTTCTGGGGAATGTAATATTTTACTTAAATAGAAATGATTAAGGCAATCTCCAAAATATTTTTTTTTGTATATTTTTACACAAATCTCTTAAGCACATCCTATACATAAAATGTAATGATTACATAGTTTCACATACTGACTTATCATCAAAATATGCAAAAAGTTCACCTCTTTCAACGCTTTTTTCTATTAGATTCAGACATTGACTTTTAATTGCATTCCTTTTTGCCACTTGTGGTGAAGTCTATCATTAGAAGATTTTTTTTCTGTCGTGAATTTTTGGCTCCATACTAACCTCAAATTCCAGTAATGACAATTCATGCGATGTTTGTTGGCATTTCCACTGAAAATGTCATAGCGCCAATTGTCCAAAGTCAAGGCAAAAGGCAGAAATGCCACCTTATCTATGGCCATAGTAAATAAATAATTAATATCGTAACTGCTTTCGTCCACCGAGCGTTGCAGTAAGCCCAGTGTCTGAAAATGTTTGGGAGTGGCCACGGACAAGCCTATGGCGTCTCCTATAGCTTGATGAAAAGCTAAAAAATATAAGCTTTTGTTTAAAAAAACTCACTTCCCAATTATTATTTATTGCCAAAATCTTACCTGGATTGGCACCATTACGAAATACTTTCGGCAAATGTCTGTATTGCAAAAAATACTGAATATGCGTCATTTCATGATGCACACTTATCAGGCTCTTCTGATTGATGTCCGTACACAATTTAACACGAAAATCGTGTCTATTGCAAAAATCCCAAGCGGAAGGCTCACACAGCACTCTGCGATCTAAAGGCTGTTCTATAACGGAATTTTGATAGAATTCCGGCCCCACCGCCGACATATTGATGGAGGTGAAAAACTCTTCAGCCAGTTGGAACATTAAAAGCGGTGTATAGCCCTGCTCCAGCATACGGGGAGTAACATCTATTAGCTTTTTGCCCGGATAAGGTATAATAATATCCAAAATATTCGACCAGGATTGGGCATACATATTGCCCAGTATATGAGAAGGTATGGGGGCAATGCGATTTATTCTCTCAGGCCCATAGTATTCACGCAAGCGCCTGCGTACATAGGCATGCAAGGCCTCATACAAAGGACGTATTTGCTCCCATACAATATCAACATCCTGGCGGAAGTTACCAGACTCATAAGCCAAATACCAATATTCACCGCCATTGGTAACATCTAGAAGTAGTGTAAGCAATTAATAATTTGTTTTTTTTCTCCTTTTTAATTTCACAAAAACTTACTATTAGCAAAAGCCACTTCATTCATAACATCCACCAACTGCTCGTAGCCATCTCGCATTTCTCTGCCCGCCTTGCGATGATATTCCAGCCAAGTGTGCTGCAGCTCATCCCAGTCCTTAGACTTGGCCATTATTTCTTTCAGATCGGGTATATAACGTAAATTGCACACGAAGGGCTGCTGGTAGGCACAAATACCCGCAGCATTGTAGATGTACAACATTTCGTTGATCAAGCGATTATACTGCAAAGAAGGATATAATTATTTTATATTTTTATATATATTTGTTTTTTTAATTTTACTCACTCTATCTAGTGACTCCAGAGGCAAGGCATTTGGTCCCACTTCCGATTGCAACATAAGTTGCCGGTATAATCTACGATCGTAAATTAGTTCTTTATTTATAAGTCGTGACTGTTGGGATACCAAACGCTGAAATTCCACATAGCGCTGCTGGGCGTTGAGCTGGAATATGGATATAAATTTATAGGTCTGTGAAAATGCTTCTTTTGTTCGGCTTTCAAAGGCTTGATGTTTTTGTATACCAAAATTATAAAGACTGATACCATATCATTGAAAGTTGGCAATGACCTTTTTATTGGCCAAAATAATAAAATAAAATGGAATTTCATGAACATCAACCACGCTCACTGCCCACCGCCCATGCAATCGTTATCGATTTTTTGACATTATGACCCACCGCAAACCCATACAAAATGCAAATAAGAATATGCATAACTATTCTAGATTAATAATACCATTATATTTGTCATAATTTTTATGATATTGTCTGCTTTTGTGTTATTGAATTAAATTTTTAATTAAGTTTTTTTTGGATATTGTTTTTTCAACTGCTTTAACTGAATTTTTTTAATAGCCTCAGTACAAGGTCAATGTTTTCGCATGTCTTGAAAGAAGAAACAAAATTCCAAAACCTTTCTGACATTGTTAAAATTAAAAAAAATTCCATTAAGAAATCAACCCCTAAATTAAAAAGAGCCTTCAGACCTGGGAACTTGTTTGTAAAAGTAACAATTTCAAGAAGGTTGCTTGCTGCATGTGGTTAAGCCGAACAAAAACAAAATAATTATGGGAAAAAGTTGAAGCAAAAAAAATTCAAATTGATCTTTGAACATGCAAACGGAAAGACTGATAGATTGACAATAAAAAAAAACTAAAAAAAAATAAGTGATTCATTTTTAGTTAATTGAAAAATTAAACTTTTACTTATTTTTCACTACAATCCTATAAAAAAAAAAAATTATTATTGATTAATAAGAAATTGAATTGAAATGTTTCTATAGACAGAACTCCACCCTCTATAATTAAAAATCAACACGATTACCGTTCATATTTAATAAACATTATGAACATCTATTTTCTAATGCTTTCAAATTGTTTGACTCACCGCTTCTGTTTGTGTGAATTGATTAACATTCGTTTCAAAATTCCACTGAGCTGCTACATTGGCCGAGCACTCTTGTGCGCTCTTTTGATCAGTTTCCACCAATAAATTGCGCAGTTTTTCCAATTCGATTTGATAACGACGATCCTGCTGGAAACGTTCACGCTCGCCATAACGATCGTTTAGATTGAAACGATCTTGATTGTTAACAAAAGAATTTGGAAAACCGTTTGCCTGATGGGGAAAGAAATTGTTCGGGTTATTAGGATTGTAAGTGGTGGAGGGAAAATTATTTGTTGGTGGTGAGGGAGTGCCATCGTTTAAATTGTTATTGGCATAATCATAAAGATTTCTATTGATTAAAGGAGGTTGGGCTGGTGGTCGCTCCTGCTGTGGCAATTGTGGCTGCTGCTGCTGCGGATTGTAGTTGTAGCCATAGCGATCGTTGTAGGTATTTTGGTTAAGCTGCTGTTGATTGTAATTGTAGTTGAGATTCTTATCGCTAAAAGGGGAGTCCAGGCCAAAGCTCGTGTTGTATGGCTGATAAGGCAGTGAGCGAAACCCATAACGCATGCGTTCGTCATAAGTTTGGCCGTACTGAAACGAGAGGCGTAAAAAATCAAAAATTAAAAATTTTATTTCAAAAATAAATACATATATAAAGCAACAAATTGATGCAGGGAAATTATTAATTTTTAGGGTTCCGTACTACAACAAGTATATTAGTGAAAGGGTGCTCTAAAGCGAGCAATGAAAAATGTTGAAATCATAATAATAATATACAGATTATTATGTATAGACACTTGAAATTTTCAAAGTTAGTTTAAATAAACACTGAAATTTACAAAATCATTATTAAAGGGTTTTCCATCAGTTAATGTAATTTTGACTTTGTAATTTCAACAACTTGCTGTATCTTGGAAACGGTTAGAGACAAACTCTTGAAATTTTCAAAAACGCTAAAACAAAAATATTCCAAAATTAAAAAAAAAATGTCGAAACGAATAAGCGAAAAATTTAAAAAAATCGCCTCAAACGAAAAAAAGTGCCGAAACTCAAAAAATCGCCAAAATTTAAAATAAACCACGATAAACCGAAAAATCGCCAAAACGTAAAAAAAGCAAAAAACTAAGAAAATACTCAAGAACCGAAAAGAGCCGAAAAACGAAAAAGCGCCAAAACTAAGAAAAAATTAAAGGGTATTCTATCAGCTGATGTAATTTTGAAAACTTGCTGTATCTTGCAAACCGTAAGAGCAAACTGTTGAAATTTTCAAAAACACAAACTAAAAAATCCAAAATAAAAAATTGCCAAAACGAAGTATAGCCAAAATGAAAAAAGCGCTTAAATGAAAAATGTCACCGAAAAATAAAATAAATTGCAAAAATGCAGAAACAAATAACCAAAGTACAAAACAAGAAATTAAAAAAGTCACCAAAACGAGAAAAAAAACAACAATACTAAAAAAATTGCTTAAACTAAACTAAATCGCCAAAACCGATATAAAAAAAACGCTAAAACTAAAAAACGTTAAAACGAAAAAAGCGCTAAAACTTAAATAAATCGCTTAAGCTAAAATAAATAGTCAAAAACCGGAAAAACGCCAAAACTAAGAAAACGTTAAAATTAAAAATAAAATTTAAACAACCAAAAAAATAGCTTAAACTGAAAAATCGCCAAAACTCAAAAAAATCGCTAAAGCTAAAAAAATATAGCTATAAACCGAAAAAATCGCCAAAACGTAAAAAAACGTCAAATCTAAAAAAAATCAAAATCGAAAAAAGGCGCCAAGACTAAAAAAAATGCCAAAAACCAAGAAAGTTTACCCGGTAAACTTGAATTTTTTTTTAATTTTTACATCAGGTTAGATATTCGGTTATATAAGCTAAAGTTCATTCATATTGGCATTTCCACAGGAATGTCGACTTTTGGTAGCGTGCGACACCAAGCAAATGTGTTTGTTTTTTTTTCAAAGAAAACGAACCTTTGTTTTAATTCTTTATATATTTGTATAGGACGTCAGCAACTCTACATTAGGTAAAATTTTAAGCAAAATCGAGTGAAATTCTTTTGAAATAAAAGCTTAATTGCTTGCTGTCGCACGCGACAAAAAATTTAATTTTCTCGTGCAAATGCCCATGTGTAGTGTACGTACGGAACCCTACATGTGCGACTCAAAGTCGCACTCAACTGAAAGTTATTAGCTTATTAATATTACTCACCCTAAAATCATCTGATCCATCATCTGTGTTTTGCTCCTCTAAATATGGTGGTCCAAAACGTTGAGATCTGTCACCATCAGCCAAATTTTGGGCCGGTGTAGTGGCTGTATAGCCATTGTAGTAGACTTGGGGCTGTGGTGAGGGATTTGTTAGTGGCGGCAAATCTAGTTGGGCTTTGGCTTGTGCCTTGGATGTGGCTGGTTTGTAAAGGCAGCACATCAAGCAGAACAAGGTTTTTATATATTTCTTAAACATTTTACTTAAATCCCTTCTTTTGTTTTAAATAAACTTTTTAATTGTTTATAAAAGAATTTAAATTTTTCTTTAAAAAAATTTTTTTTCACTTTTAAAATTCAGTTTTTTTTAATTTTCGAGTAAAACCAAAATATTTTCTCAACAATGATGCATTTTATAACCTTCACAGTTTAACAAACACACAATAATTTCACAAGCAATTTTTTTCTCTTTTTGTAAAAAAAAAATAATTTTTTTTAAACAAGGGATTTATTTGTTAGATGCATGGCACTTGTTAATTAAAGATCGAAAAATAAACACTTTCGTTGACACACTTTTTCAGCAATAGCTTTCTTCAAGTTTTGTAATAAATTTTAATAAAAAAAACGGAGCACAAATTTTTTACTTTAATTTTTAATTTTATTATTATAATGATATGCTCACTCGTAAATTACAATTATTATCAATCAAATTTTATTCTTAAACTTGTTTCATTAATTTAATAATTCAAGTTCAAGTTCAATACTTTTATCAATATTAAAGTTTTAGATTCTCACGATTTTCCTTTAAGATAACATAATGATTTTATAGAAATTTTATTTTTTTCTTAATGTATTAAAAAGCGTAACCGTATTGCAACGCGTCTAAGGCACTACTAACAACTTACGATATTTTGAAAACTTTTCTATAAGAATAAAAATTTCATTGTCTTCTTTTCTGTTTAAACAAACATACTACATCCAAACAACGACACTAACAAATCAAAAATAATCACACAAAAACAACAAATTCAAATATGTAACGTCTATTCAGAAAAAAGTAAAATTTAAAATACAATAAGTACTAAAAAGTATTATTACTTTGTGTGATTTTACTTTTAAGTCACACAAGAAAATAATATATCTACATACTCGTACTTCGCTGTAAATATGCATTTAAAAAGAGTTTGTGTTGTTGTTTATGTATGTTATGTGTACCTATGAGATAATCAAAATTAGCACTACACTGATAGTAGAAAATAGTCATAAATACATACACACATCCGTACATACGAGTACATATGTACAAACCGCCAGTAAAGTCGTTTACTTCAAAAGCATGTTAACAAAAAATAAACATGCATTAACAATTGAAAAGTTAATTTATAGAATAAAGATACTAAACAATTAATTTAGCTCATATTGAGCATAGGGAAAAATAGTACACGAATAAATGTTTAAACAATAAGGCAGTAAGTCAATATAAGGCTGTGAAAGAAAATAAAGTGAAAAAAGAACGAATCGGTTACTCGATTAATCGTTACCCATTACACGTTCTACGACTAGTCGATTCATCAATTCAACTTTTTGCTTGCGTTTGTGTTATTAAAGAAGTAATATTTTATGAATGATTACTCGATTAATCGTTACCCATTGTTTCAATAAGTAGATTTCTATTCTTGTCGTTCAAGTAGAAAGCTCAGAATTAGAAAATTATTTAAAAAGACAAGAAATTTTCAAAATGTTTCAAAGGGTTACCCAAACAATCACCCTTTTTAATACGCATTTTCCGATTAATCGATTAAATTTTTTGTTTTTCGTCAACAATAACCAGTCAACTATTTTATAATAGAAGGAAAGATCTGGTCCAAAGATAGGCACTGCAGCAGCTAGTGAATATTTTGTGGCACTGTGCTGTAAGAAAAAAGCAAAAATTTGTAAACTTCATAAGCGATTACTCGATTAATCGTTAGCCATTCAGTTAATTGGTCGATTTTATATTTTTTAACTGAAAGTGAAAACTCAAGACTTCAATACTATTCCAGAATAGAAATAAAAATTATGATTTTTTTTATTCGGTTACTCGAATAATCATTACGAAAATATCCGCAATTTCAATGAAATATCAAAACTGCAAGATGCTGTTATAAGCGCAGCAAAATATGTTAAAGCTTCTAATAAAATACGCGTATATCTTTTACGAGGTTTAAAAGCTCAAAACTCCAATGCAACTCAAAAATAATATATAAATTCAGAATTTTTTATTCGGTTGCTCGAATAATCATTATGCAGATATCCGTTTGGTCAATTTCTTAATGTG
Organism: Nowickia ferox; assembly: GCA_936439885.1. Taxonomy (NCBI): domain Eukaryota; kingdom Metazoa; phylum Arthropoda; class Insecta; order Diptera; family Tachinidae; genus Nowickia; species Nowickia ferox. The sequence goes on from OW387026.1 coordinate 8,756,477, forward strand.
TAATTTCAATCAAATAACAAAACTGCACCGTGCTGTTTTAAGGCAAACAAAATTGATAAAACTTCTGGTCAAACATTCGAATATCCATTACCCGGGTAATCGATTAATCGATTTGATATTTTTGTTGTGTTGTTTTTGAATATTTAAGTCTCTAATACTGTTTAAAAACAAATAAAAAAATTACGAATTTTTTATTCAGTTACTCGAATAATCGTTATAAAGATATTCGTTTGGCCAATTTCTTAATGTGTAATTTCAATCAAATATCCAAATTGTACCATACTGTTTTAAGGCAATTATATTATATATTAAGATTACTCGAGTAATCGCTTACTAGTAGTGCAATTATTTGATTTCTGAGTTTATAGTGATTCGCAAGATTTTTGTATGATTTCTTGAATAAGCGTTATGCAGCTTTTAAATAAATAATTTTATGTATTATTATCTTTTTTTAAAGCTAAAAACTGCAAGGTAGCAAACTTTGGAAAAACTTATAATCGGTTATCCGAATAATTGTTAGTAATATATTCGAACAATCGATTTCTTATTTCGCTTCCGATCATTTAATTTGTCATTAAGTTATGAGTCACACACACATTTACATAAACACATACATACATACATACATCCATATGGACACTATCACGAAAATAGCTAGAATCGACCCCCAGTACCTCTAAACATTGAAATATGATGAAAACTCGATTTTCAAAATTTGGGGCAACATCAGTAACTTTCTACAGTGGGAAGCTAAAAATTGGTTTGAACACTGAAAGCCTATCAGATTACTTCGTTAAATATCATTTTAATTAGTCATTACCATCCAGAGCTGGTTATCCGAAAGTAATTGCAATAGAAATTATTCTCAATATTTGTGTCAAGGAAAGTTAATTTTTTAAGGGATTCAAAAACTAATAAACAAAAGAAGAAACAAATCTTATACATATACAGTTCAATCGAAGTTAAGATCAAAAAATTAATTTACCTCAAAAAGTTAATTTTCCTTCATGAAGAACACAATTCTCTCAGCAATTGTATCTTATGAATTATTATATTAACTTTCCGACTGAGCCGACTGTAAAAAACACACTTACATAGGCGTAGAAATGCCATTCTGAGGTGGGAATTACCCATCCCAAGAATTGATGTTGCCCCTTTTAATTATTAAAAATTGCATATAATTGTTAATTTTAATATAACTCCTGAAAATCACCAGACAAAATCTCCTCCCCCCCCCTTAAAAAAAAATCTAGCTACGCCAATTCATACTTATATATATTAGTTATAATATCACCCAAATGAGAATTTTAAATGAACAAAGTGTACAACAGCGAATCTGATGTTAAGTTATCTACAAGCAGTTAATTGTTATGATTTTTTAAGAAATCAAAAATAAGAAATAATCGATACCTTCAATGGAATGCTGATGAAAATCTTTAAAAATAAATTTTCCCAGTTCCAACATTGAAGATTTTAATATGTTCCTCTTAGTAAAATCGCTTATAGCAGCAATTAATCTAACATATGACTTAATTAATAAAGTACAGGCACAAATCATTTCAATTTTTATCAGATCATTTAATTTTTATATTTTTCTACAACTTTACAGCCATGCCAAAAAATAAACTCATGTTTGACTTTTGGTTTGAAGTGAAAAATTAATTTTTTTTAAATAATTTCTTACACACTTTGTTGACCCAGGCTTGTGTGAACAAATAACTACAAGCAACAGTTTGCCAACAAAAAATAAAAACAACAATCAAAATCATCATAAAATTTACACATGGAATACAACAAGTACAGGCGAGCAAATACACAGAGACATTAAACCTCAACTTTTGTTTTACTACTCAGACGGACACATGTTTGTACACCAAATCACCTGAAATGCGGGCTTTATGCCTCAAGACCATATGCCAGCAAATTTAGCTTTTTAGCCAAAGATCGCATGGAGTGACAGAAAATTGGCATATTAAAGCAATTGACAAAAAGTGCGTGATGCATGGCATTAAGATTTAAATATTTCAAATATTCAAATTACACACATCTGTTGGAGAATTTATATGTGTTTTAAGTAAAATTTACAATATATTGTTAAGGCAAGATATTGACCCAATTTAAATTGAAATGAAGGAGGGAAAATCCCACTTAATGTTTCATAAATGTATAGAGAAAATTGCATTTCAAGTGCGGGTATAGGTAAAGTTTAAGTTTAGTTTAGAGTTAATTTATAAATAAATTTTTTAATTGTGGGAAATTACATACTTGTATGTCAAGAAAATGTTACATAATGAATGCACATTCAATTTATAAAGGTTATTTGCATATTGCTTGAGTTATTTCAAAAGTTTACCTTGCTCTTGAGTTTTAATTAAAACTAAAACATTTCCGAAGCATTTGGAACTGCTACTGCAAGTAAATGAAGTGGCTTATTATATGATCTCAGAGGATAATCCCCGAAATTATGGCATCTTTCTCAAGCATCCTTCCAATAATTTTTTTAGCTTTCTCGTCATTCTTGATCTCATTTGATAGGTTTAAAATAGTTTTATCTTTTCTTCTTTAACTGCATATTGACAACTTACATCGCCCATTTCCATGCAGTTGAATTCAATTGTTACTTTGATGTCTGTAATAAATTAAATTTCTTCACACACAACTCCAGTGTTTTATTATTACAATCGTGGGAATATGTTTAGAATCCTCTTACAGATAATTACAGGTGTTTATATTTTACAACAATTCTATTTAATCTATTTAGTATTCATTACATCAAAGTGAAATAATCAAAATAAATCAAATCGTATTAAATTACAGTCATCCCTCGGTATAACAGATTCTATGATACTTCGACCAAAATTCATCATTTTAATTTGAGTACTTAAGCGAAGAACCTCTACAAAAAAAAATCTCCTATTAACATCATTAATTGGAGAAATGCAAAGAACCTATTAAAAATTTACTTCTCTCAATTAAATTTTTTATTTAATCGAATCTTTGAACAAAACCTTAAATGACTCAATAAAATTCTTAGTTAAATTTTTATGTGTAATTTCCACAATACAAGCAAGCCACTTGTGTAGAAAATTTGTATAGGAATCACTAAAAAATTTGAGTGTTTTTCATACATATTTTCTAGACAAATCGCTTGCTTGCATTGTGGAAACTCGACATTAATCCATTAAACTTTGAAACACAAATTCAGTTCACTGATGAAGTTATTAATTGATGGTTTATCGGGAATGTATCTGGAATAACAATCACCTGGAGTCTAATCGTCGCTTTTGATAGCAAACTGATTCGATCACGTTTTTCAATTTGAGATTATGGCATTCGCTATCGTACAATGTAATAATATGGTTCGATATCGAATGCCATAATCTCAAACTAAAAAAACGTGATCGCATCAGCTCGTTATCGAAAGCGGCGATTAGACCGCTGTATTGCGTATGTTGAGTCGAATATTTGTCTATGAGAATTTTGTTCTAGATTAAAGGAAATGTGTACAAGTTCTTTTTTAATCTAGGACAAAACTGTCGTAGCCGAATATTCTACTCGACATACTCAATACGGGTAGATATATAAATATAATTATATAATTAAAAAAAAAATATTTAAAAAAATACAGAATAATGTTGATGAACCTAAAAAACATCAGTAACTCAGTAACTTTTATTAGTATAATCGTATCGCTATAATTTGATCGATTTTGCTATTCAGTCACATATTTTAACGATATTCACTGTCGGTTGAAGTAAAAAGGTAAAATAACAAGCTCAAATTAATTTAGTTTTTCATTAATACTTCTTTGTGCTTTTGGCTTATTTTGCCATTTTATATGCAGTCATGCCACATGATACACAATTAAATGGTGAGTAAAACACAGATGTACACTATGGTAAAAAAGAAATTACAGAATCACACATTATCGTTACGACAAACGAATAAATATATCGATAAATATTACGATTACTGAATTCAGGTACTGGCCAATTTAGTATTCGTTATAACGTGGTTGTACTGTATTTTTGCAAAATCTTTTCTATGTAAATATTTTTTATTAGGGGTGTGTCATATCTTGAATATATTACACAGAAAATGATTTGCAATCAGTTTGTTTAAAATATTTTATTTTTTGATGAATAGTAGAATTGAAAAAAAAGGGTTGGAATGTTTTAAAATGCACATACTTTTTATTTAAAACAATAAAAATGCTAAAATGGTAAGTGGCATTTGTGTCATTAGTTAAACTAAAAATTTGCATCTTTTAACTTCTCCCTGGACCAGAGTTAATGTTTAAATTAATTGTCGTTTGTAATTTAAATTTTAAAATAAAGGATATATACGAATCACGCATATCCTTGCAACGATTTAAATGAAATTAGCAAAAAAAACTTGATGTATAGTTTTTGAAATAGTTAGCAGTGCCGAAGATACAATATTTCAAATTAAGGACATATTGGGTATAAGCATGTCCTTGCACCGATTACAAAAAAATTTGCCAGAAATCCTTAGTAAATTTTTTTAGAAATATTTACCATTCTGAGCCTGCGTTTCTCTCATAAATATCACAAAAAAAATGGAATATAGATAACTAAAGCTAAAATAAAGCTTTCTATATTAAAGATATATAGGAGGCCAGCAGGACCTCTCATCGATTGTAAGAAAATTTACCAGAAAACTTAATTATGTCGTTTTAGAAATAGTTACAAACTTTCGCTGAATAATTTTAACTAAAAATCAGTTTTTACTAAAAAGGACATTTGGGAGGCAGGAGTGTCCTTGCACCGATTGCAACAAAAATTTGCAGAAATCTTAAGTATACATTTTAAGAAACATTTACCAGTTTTTGTAGCTGCATGTTTCTCATAAATATCGCTTAAAATTTATTATTACCATAAAGGACATATAGAAGGAGTACGTGTCCCTTCACCGGCTCCTCGAAAATGTATCAGAAAGCTTATCATATTTTTTAAGCAAATTGCTAAAATATTTTGGTGCAATTGGAATATAAATTGGAATATAACTATAGCTAATATATGTATAACTTTTAATATTAAGGATATATAGGAAGCAAGCAGGACCTTTCGTCGATTTTAGGAATATTTACCAGAAAACCTAATTATTTTTTAATATAATTTTATTTTTATTTATTTATTTATGATGTAATAATGAATTATAAAGTTTTACAAATAAAATTAAATTTTTTTTAAAAAAAAAGGACATGTGGAAATGCAGCTATCCTTTCCATGATTGACATGAAATTCTTCAGGAGGCTTATTTATGTATTTCTGGGAGTAGTTAGAATACATTTGCTAGAATTTTATTGTAATTGTAGAAAAATATATAAATTTCATTATCAAGGACATATGACAGTTAGTCATGTTGAACCAGCAATTATTATGATATTTTTCAAATAACTTAAGTGTGTAGTCTTAGAAATAGTTACAAGTTTTCGATATACCTTTTTTCCTGCTTGATTGTAGCTAAAATTCAGTTTAAACCATAAAGGATATGTGGAACGAAGGAATGTTCTTACGCAGTCAGATATGAAATTTAACAGGGAGATTATATAATTATATTTTGAAATATATTGTTGCAGCATTTCGATTGTAATAGTAATTCTTAAAATTAAGGATGTAGTATATGTGTATGGCAGGTAGAAAGCAAATCTTTTAAGCGATTGCCATGAAAAACTGTGTAGTTTGAAAAATACTTATACATTATTGCCACATTTTCATCTGTCTGTATATTTGTGTAGCTGTTAACAAAAAATTCTTACCAACGAGCTCCTCCTTAAGTTGAATACGAGTATACGATTTGATTTTAATTCTAAGCATATGCTATGAAAAATTGCAACGCCTAATTTAATTTTATAATGAATTAGCTTAAAAATAAACTGACAGATTCAGCATACAAATGAAAATTATAATTAAATGTTCATACAAGTGGTGAATCAAAGTAAAAAAGTTATAAAAACAAAATAAATATCATCATTAAGATATAGAGATTTAAGGGTAAAAAAATAGTACGACACATTAAACTAAATTCAACAACAACAGACGTTGTTATTTTGATTAGACAACAACAATGTACAGGTAGTTAATTGCACATGTATGCAGAGTTTATGCAAAGTAGAAAAATTGAATGAATGAACAACTTTGCAAAATAATAAATGAAATCATTCAATTGAAGTGTTAGTAGAGAATGAAAAATGAAACCAAAGCAGCAAATAGTGAAGACGACTTTTTAGTTCGCTACAAACTATACATAAAAGTAATTATAGGATTTTAGTATATCGTGCCAAAAGAGCTTAAGCGATATAGTTTTCGAACTTAATTTTTGTACCGAAATCGATCATTTGCGGTCATAAATAATCGATTATTGTCAAAAAAGGAGGTCCAAAAAATTTGTCGCTTAAGTTTTTTGGCGGTTATAGCTCGATATAAGTGCGATGTGTATATAGTAATTCAGTTTTGCAGTAAGTGGAATCGCAGTAAGGCGGAAAAATTTTGTTCTAATATTTAAGATTCAAATCTCAGCCAATTGTTCAAATATCTTCGTGTTGAATTTATTACTCCTACTCAAGAATTATACGACATAGTTTTAATATATTTATTTCCAGCGAAAAATTAGAAATAAAAAACCAAATAAATTATTATTTCTTTTCTTCTTTTTTTTATTAAAAGACATTACGTTTAATGGCTCAACAAACCATACATACTCTCCAGATTTAGTACAGCCTGCATAATTGGAATATCACGATCTTATAATTTTTACTACAATCAATTTAAAAAGATTATCCATAAAACTTTAGTGCAAAATACATAGAAAAATCTATTAAATTAATGTGCCATAAATAAAATCATTAATAAATTAATATTTCACATAAAGTTTTAAGTACCCTTAAACTATTTAAATAAAATACTACTACTACATATTAATTATGCTTTAAAAAAAATGGCAAAAGGAAAAGTTTTTTCAAGTTTTAGCTTTGGCTAAAATACAATTTTCAAAATTAAGGACACTCTGGAGGCAAGCAGGACCTTTCACTGAGAGCAATAAAATTTAACACAAAGCTTAAGTATGATGTTTTAGAAATAGTTACATAATTAGAACTAAACACAGTGGACCTAACACAAAGAACGCTGATGATGAAGGTGTGGTGGCCTTCGAAAACACCTAGTTGTTCCGTTCTACTACGTGTTTGTCAGAATATTTACAATTAACTTTTGAGTTGTTTGTTCATTAATAATTATCACATGTAATTTGTCTTGCAAGGCAATACGAACATTAGCCTGATCAAATCGTAAATATATAATTTTTAATATTAAAGATATATGGGAGGCAAGCAGGACCTTTTCCCGATAACAGTAAGATTTAACAGAAAACTTAAGTGTGATGTTTTAGAAATATTTAAACGTTTGCGCTGTATAATTAAAGCTAAAATTTATTTTTTCTATAAAAGACATATAGAAAGTACCCATATCCTTGGTGTTAAATTCATTCGAAGTCTTAACTATATTCCGAGAAGAAAAAAGCTACAACATTTTACCGCAAGTTGATTATAGTGTACTTAAAATATAATTTTTAATATTAAGGACATTTAAGAGGCAAGCAGGACCTTTTCCCAGTTGCAATAAAATTTAATAGACAGTCCACTTGCTTTTACACTGATTTATAATTAACTCATCACTTACCTTAAATATGTAGTTTAGAAAAAAATTGAGAAAAATTTAATTGTAAATGTGAAAAAAAATCAAATTTTTAATATTAATTAATAATAATTTATTTAATACTGCCGAAGAGCTCAGTTATATAGTTTAAGAAATAGTTACAAAATTTTCACTGCAGTTTGATCAAATTAAAGCTTTCTAGCTTGTATTTAATATAAAGGATATACAGAAGGCACGGATGTCCTTGCTTCGATTGCTATAAAACTCATCAGAGAGTTCTTATACATGCATATGTATTTTAAGAATTAGTTAAACAATTTTACATGAATGTCGTATTTGAGTGTTTTTAAAAGTAATAGGAGAAGTAATGAAAGCTAAGATTCAATATTAAAAATAAAGGATATATGGGAGATTATTTTCTCCTTGCACTGATAGTAATGAAATTCAACAATAAGCTTGAGTGTATAACTTTGCAGGTTTTTTGTTAATTTTGACTCCATTCTGCTAATAATTTTAGAAAAAAATTTAAGTTTTAAGACTGATCTGAATGGTAGACTGGATTGTCCTTCTTTTCTTAACATTCTTAACTTCAATACAAATATGTTGCACATATTCATACATTTATATTCTTTGCTGCTGATTCATTTATAAAACTGTCTGAGTAAAGACTATAGAGGCGAAGCTAATCTCTCCAAAAATTAAAGTTTTTGACATCCTGTTACAATTCAGGACCAACCAACCAGGGTTCCAAAATCGTTCATCTTTTTTACAAATTTGCAGCGATTTTGATTCGTTTTAAAAACGAAAAATATCATATTTGAATCCCGATTTTTTTCGAAACCAGTGCAAGCGAAATTTCCGTTTTTTTTTAAATATGAGCAAATTTAGTTAAATTTAAGTTTTACTGCTATTTTCAATACTTTTAATTTTGTCATCTTTCTTTCATAGAGATTTTTAAACTATTTTTTACAAAATAACTAAATGCATACATACGAGCATTAAAATAAATGTCATTATTACTTTTTGTTATAATTAAATAAATATTAAATTTTATTTATTTCTGAAAATTTATTATCATTTATTTAATACATTCTTTAAATATTATTAAATAAATATTGTGGCATTTTTTCTAATAAATTCCATTTTATTAAACCCTTTATCAAAACAATAAATTTATTAATGTAATTTTGTGGTAAATAATATTTAATTTGTACATCCTAAGAGTATGCAATGCTTTTTAACTATTAATAATTTAATAGTTTGAATACATATTGCAGCAACAAACAACTTTGAAAGAATTATTTCATATATGGCATTCTGAAATATAAAAATATAAATAATTATACAAAATGTATTTAAGAAAAAACTTTTTTTTATTGCGTATGAATAAAAGAAACTTACTGTTCGACGTCTGCCAACCGATTTCATAACCTCTCTGTTTATTTTCTTCAGCTAGCCAATCCATCAAAGGCCTATAAAATTCTAATAAACCACTGATATTTAATTTCTCTGAGTTCACTAAGACTTTTAAAACCTGCTTAAAGCCCACTGAAGCACCCAAGGACATGGCTTTGCTAAAATAGTGGAATTTTATATATATTATGCTCCGTGTCTCTCTCTCTGTCTTAGTTTACATTACAAAACTTACTAAATCTGTTCACCCACTATAGGATGCCCCGTTAAATCACACAAATCCAAAGGTTTCGCCGCATCACCCTTAACATATTCACCTGTGAGAGTGCAATAATGTTCCAGCAGTTGATATTGCAAAATAATACTGTAAATTTGTGTGGTATATTGATCATCCACTTCCATAAGCAGTTTAGCAGGAGCATCAAAATCATTATATGATCTCGAGACCGGAGGCGCGGCCCCACTAAAATCTTCAGTTAAACGCCAATAAGCACAATTATCATTCAGATCAATCACTTTATCGATAATATCCAAACGATAACGTTCCAATATATAAAATACGGGTATTAAAAATATAGTGCGCAGACCCTTAAGAAAAAATCTTTAGCTAACATTGTTTTATAAATAAATATTATAGTTTTTTACCTGTACATATAAGCGATTAATTCTAGCCTCTTTCGAGCTGTAGTTGTCATCCACAATTTTCAGTCGCTGTAAATACTTGGGCGAGGCCGCAGCTAAAGAGAAAAATTTACCCAAAGCATCGCTTAAATTGGGCATAGGCTCCTCTTGATATAATGTGATGAGATTTTGATAGGACCGATAATAATAAATATCGGAAACGGCCTCGAACATATTGAAAAATGTGGGCTCACTTATGAGCGGGCAATAGGAAAAGTTGACATGATGTAGGCCATAAAATTTCCAAGCTTTGTGCCAGCAATGATCATCCTCCAAATCGGCCTTGGGTTCACAACTCTCTTGCCAAAAAGATCTGCATATATAAAAAAATTACACAATAATAATTAAAAATTTAGAAGTTCTAATAAATTTTTTTTATGATTTTTAAATTTGCACTCACTCTTCCAGCTCTGGCATGCCCAGCGTTCTAAAAAACTCTTTGGCATTCCAGAAATTAATCTCGGCATTAGTTAAACCCCTCTTTAGTAGAGCTTCGGTAATATTGGGTATTTTGTGGGTATTAAAGGGTACTTCCATGGACCATTCCGGTTCACCCAGGTGAAAAGCATTTCCTATAAAAATTTCCGCCAAATGCTGGGGAATTGGTTTGCCGTACTCGATTAACTCAGGGCCATACTTCGCACGTAATTGCCCTCTCACATAAGCATGAAATTGCTGAAACAGCGGCCTTAACTGCAGCATAAACTTTTTTAAATACAGCGATATGTTATCACTACTGTCGTCAAGATCCTTGTGCCAGAAATCCGAAGGTTTAGAAAATCCTTTAACAATGAAAACAAAAAGGTAGAAAGTTTTTAGAAATATTAACTGAAGTTACGGTCACTCTGGGCAAACATTTTTCTAAAAAAAAGCGTAACCACTAAATATTGAAAAATGTTTTCATGAAGACAAGTGTTTATTAAGTTAAACAGTTTCAAATATAACTACGAGACATAATAGATAATGTAATAGAATCCAACATTATTGGAAACCGTTTACCTTAATAAACTCTTGTCTGAATCAAAGGGGGTTTCGTTAGTGTTAAGTTGTTAAGCTTTTTTTGGGCAAATGTTAGCCAAGTGCGAGATACTGCTCACCATTCATTTTCGCTGTTTTACGATACAACTCCACAAACATTTGAAAATCACTGCGAGCCGCCGCGCCCGTCTTGCGTCGCCATTCCAACCAATAATATTCAATTTCCTGAACATCCTCTGTAAAACGCAGAATATTTTGTACCTCCGGTATAAGGCTTAAATCGCAACGCTTCTCCTCTTTGTAAGAACATAGTTTAACATTTTTATAAATATCACTCATGTTAGTGGTGACAGCGTACAGCAATTCCAACTCCTCCGGGGACAAAACTTCATAGCCCACTTCTGGTATAAGAGCAAGCTGTCTTATTAGATCTGGATTTTCTAAAGCAATTCCCTTGAACGCTGCCACCTTTTTGGAGATACTGTGTATGAAACGCATAATCTGCTGGGTGGCAATTTCCGATTGCAACATTGCTATAAGATCATTGGGACCCTTTATCTCATTATGCCAACTGGCCAAAACTTCTTTATTATAGAGTATGGCCAGACGATGATTGACTTCTTGCAAGAACTCGGACACATCTAGTACATTTTTTGTGACATCAGCGCCAGAGCAAACAGCTAAGAGGGACATTAGCAAGGCCAAAAATTGATAGCGCACGTGCATCTTTGGTAATAAGCTGAAATTTGTTGGAACATTATTTTCGAATCCAAATTGTTTTTACGAAAAAAAACAGGGGGCAAATTACAAAACTAGATATCGAACGAAATTTCAAAATATTTCAATAGAATTTATATGGAAATAGTTTAAAATTTCAATCGATATCGAATGCCCTCCAGACTTTTTACTAAATAACGTATTTGTAATTGTGGGGATCCTAGATTTTAGCGGAAAGTTTCAATACACGCTCATTGTTTATATAAAAACAAAATGATAACATTCAATATCAATTTTTTTAACTCATGTTTTTTTTAGTTCAATATAATGCATTAAACACATTCACCACAGCAGGCTACCGACTACAAAATGTCGAGGATAGAATACACATGTTTATATGAGAGTGATTCTTTTGTTGTTGTCTATGCTCATTTTGTCGTTGTAATCCAATTAAACTAATTTCTATTTCTTTGGCTACAATGAGAAAATTCAGTGTTGCCAGTATAATACAAAATGTTGAATGAATGATGTCGTACAATTATTTCATATTATTTAACAGAAACAATATCCAAAAATTGATGTAAAGCATAAATTGATTCATTTTTATACTTTTACGTCATATTAGTAGATTTTGAGAGAGTAATTTAATTTTTATAAATGCGAAATAAATATTTGAAGGTGGCAATACTGAACTATGTATTTATACTTAAATATGAGGTGCAGATGGTACTGCTGCCGTCTCCAAAATAATTAACTGGCTACGAGGCGACAAATGCTGCTAGCGGCATTTGAAGTCGGCTTAAGTGCGATAATTATTTTATCTTCTCTCTTTAACATCCTGCAATAACAGGGCATACCAGAAAGTCGTATTTCAACTTTTATGAGTTGAGCAAATATGTAAGTTTACAATCAATAAGTTAAAGATACATAAAGAAAATGAAAAAAATTTATACCGATCTAACTGACTTTTTTTTTTTTTTTTTAAATGAGTTAAGTCCACTACTCGACCTTACACCTTGTCTACAATTTTTATGACTTTTCAGGCGTCTCCATAAAGTGCATGTGTGAAACAATCATAAAAAAAATTGTTAAAATTTTAAAAATGTTACGTCAGTTAGTTAAAACCTTAATCCTCAGTCAAGAATTCTAAACAAAAAATTTAAAATTTTCTCACAAACAATTTACAACGGAAACCACTCAATTAACGTCTTGTAAACTGCAAATTACCCAAGACATCTTACTTGGCAGAGTACATATGCAAAAAAGATTTCAAAAGCTTTGCTTTTTTTTCAACATTTAAAAAAAAATATTGCAAAACAGCAAATAATAGACAACATTTTTTTTCAAAGCGTACTAAATGCTCAAGCACCTGCTGTTTAGACACAAGCTGACCTAAACGCAAAATTTGTTTAATAAAAAAGTATCACCTGTTACACGTACCATTAAGATACGTACATACTCGTACATACACATGTGTGTATCTTTAATTTTTATTATTACATATTTTTTTGCAAACAAAAGCACTTTTATAGTTGCTTTGCAAAAAGTCAGTAATAATAAATTCAAAGCATATTTTTTATATATAAGAAAATGTGCATGTGTAGTATGTGAAAGTATTGAGAGCAAAGTACGAGGGCAGTCTAAGAATTATGTAAAAATACATAAATGATAGTGCCACAGAACTAGTCATTATATGTTGTTGGCAATAAAAAGATTCTCTAAAACATTTTTCATTCTGATTGTATTTTGCTTGTATTCCCAAGAAAAGGACCCATATAGGGCAACTAATTACTTGCTAAATTTAATGAATATCTGGAGAAAGTATTAAACTCGAAATATGTGAAAAATCAATAAAACCAGATTAGCACAAATTCAAAATTCAGCAAGAAAAATTTGTTAAGCCAAAATCAAGCCGTGGAATTGAAAGCAATCACTAATATTTCAAAAAAAAAAAACAAATGGGATCAAAACTGTAATAAATCGTACAAAATGAAAATTCGCTTCCAAGTAATCAGTGCAATAGAAAGAAAAGAGGCAGAACAAAATTGGTATATATTCCATCTCTATTGCACTAAAGCAAAATACTTTGATATGCCTGAACATGGACATCGCACGTATTCACCACAACAAAGAAATTGATGAATTTTTCACAGTTGCTCTGCCGGCGTCATGTTCATGCCATGTCCAAGTCGATGACTAGGGTAGATTTTGTAATATACAAAAAAATTTTAATTTTGAAATTTGTATGCAAAAAAAAATATTTTTTGAAACGAATTTTCGTTATTTTTCATACAAAGTTTGAAAAGTTTAGAAACGAAATTTTTCCCAAAATCTGCTTATTAAACAAATTTTTAAAGCAAAAAAAATTTTTTAAATATAAAAAACATCAAAAGGTTTTTTATCAGGGTTGTATTTTTTCGTAGATCGCGCGATTGTATAGAATAGTCAGTCATGGCTTTAACATTGCAACAAGCTTAATAAAACTCAAAAAAAAATCGTAAGAATATGCTGACATTATTATTTAAAACTTATTACTTATTTTCCTCTCCACTGTGAAATTTGCACTCTTTTTGAAGTTTCACAACACCAGCCTACTATAAAGTATTCATTGACGGTATTCGATGTTTGATGCAAATTGTCTTGCGTAAGTGCAAATGCAAAATATCGTAGCTTTTCTTTCAAATCTAACAACAACAAAATACACACACAATCCAAGAAAATCTGAGATATTTTGCATTTGCACTTACGCAAGACAATTTGCATCAAACATCGATTACCGCTATTGTGAGTTTTTATGAACAGTAAATTATGAATTAAAATATGATGAAACTTTTAACTCATTCTCGCACCAACCTCGTTTCACAATTTAATGCAGAAATATTCAAAAAAAATACCTCTTAACACAAATTTGAAAATTGAAAATATATTTTTTGTTTGTTTTACATAAAATAGTGATTTAACACAAACAAGCTGTTTAAAAATGCAAGACTTTCAAAACTAAAAACCATTTAAGACACCACCATCTTTTTATGATTTCTTTAACACCAATAATTTTGTAATACGAATATTTCATAACAATAAATTATTGTTATAATAAAATTGTTTTTATTAGTTTTTAATAAAATTTGAAATTTTACTCTAAACAAAGCGCTCAAATACTTTCATTTGTCACTTACAATTTCTACAGTACTTTCGATGAGAAAATTCACTTAAACAGCCACCGTGTTATTTTTATCTGGGTGCATAGTTTTCTAGGTCAATTTTATTTTATTCTCTAGCAAATATTACTAGAAGTTGTTAACTTTGGAAAGTATGTTTGTATGGCTGTATGTGTGTGTATTTAATTTATGTTTGATTTTAACGTGTTTATATAAATAAATATTTTTCTTTTCTTGCCTTTTCGCACAAATACAACTATTATTTCGATTACCTCGCTCAAGCGTTTCTAAACCAAGACTAAAACGAAAATTAAGTTTGAAAATGATATTGTACAAGAAGCAAAAGCAAGTTTTTACGCAAATGTATGGAAGATGTTTTAAGCGTTAAAAAAAACAAACATTAAGTTAGTTTTATGCTGGTCAAATGCATCCAGCCATAATCTACGACATGTTGTCTAGTATTGCATTCTATTCTCGCTTGAACAACTCATGGCCTCTTTTGAGCCGGCTTTTTTCCATAGTACGAGTGCAAGTATTGCAAGAGATTTTTCAATATTGCTCATTTTATATGGAGACGGGCACTGATCGTTTAAGTGAGCCCTCATTCTCGTTAAACTGCAAAAACAAAAGAACATTGAAGAGTGAAATCAAGGTGATCTCAACTATTAATTTCTCTTGTGTCAAATCAAAGCAAAACGTTCGAAAATTTTCTGACAGCAGAAAATTTTACACTAACAAATATACAAGGCGATTATGCAGAGCTGCAAATCGAGACCACCTGGTATAAATTCGCCTTGATAGAAAGTTAACTCAAGAGTAACAATAGAGAATGCTGTTGGTTAAAGTAGTTAGAGCGTTCACTACAAAGCATATGACGGTCTTATCAACATCATGGATCTCTCTGATATGTATTAATTAGTGTCTATGCTAATGTACCATTATAACACCCCTCTTCGGCGATATTTGTAACAATGAATGTTCGGCAAACTAAAATAACTAATAATAATGAGCCTACTTAACACCAGAGGTGCTGCAAGGAAGCTATAAGAGTGAATAAAACTCACAATAGCAGAGTTTGTAAGAATTAATTAATTGCACTATCCCTTTCCTATTCTCACGTAATACAAAGCAACACATTATTTGGGCCCAAGTGAGCTGAAAACTTTATTTCTCTTCTCAGCAATCTGTCAAACCTAACATAACCTAAAAGTAACAGTACTGCTGGATTAGAAAATTATAAAAAGCACATTATCAACTTAGTCCCGGTTCACACACGTTAACTTTTGTTGATCAACTTTTAATTCAGCTAATAGAAAAAAGAGATATTTCCGGCCTGTCCCACGATGTCACTAGAAGTCGTTCGATCGACAACTTGTATTGCAAACAACAATAACATTAGAAAATTTGTTGTTATTTTCAATATAAGTATTCGATCGAACGATTTCTAGTGACATCGTGGGACAGGCCGTTCCATCTTCGCCTTTCTTACAGTGTGAGAACCCGGACTTAGTAAATAAAATCATATATCGTTTATTTAAAAATGTGTGAACATATAAGATTTTTAGTGAACATTTACTCACTTTTCCATTTCTAATTTAAAACTAATACGCACTTAATATAATATACAGCTCCCTCTCCCAAAAAACTTAACAAACTAAGAAGACTACATTTGATATTAAAAATTAAGAGAACTTTTTACAGTATTGAGAGTTGAGTTGAAAATTGAAATTGTGATAAATATTAAGAGAACTTTGAAACTTTGATTTTGACACCATTAGAGAATAAGTACGATATTAAACCTACTATGGTTTTTAAGGTTCCGTGTAATAAGGTAAGGTGTAATATACAGACAATCTAAATAAAAGGGTACTCTATCAGTTAATGTAATTTTGACAACTTGCTGGATCTTGGAAACAGTAAAAGGCAAACTTCTGCAATTTTCAAAAACATTAAGAATAAAAAATCTAAAAATTAAACAAATGCCGAAAGGAAAAAACGCCAAAATAGAAAAAGCACAGAAAAATATCACCAAAAATAAAATAAATCGCTCAAATGCAAAAAGAATCATCAAAAATCTAAACAAAATCGCCAAAACCCAGAAAAAATCGCCTAAGCGAAAAAAGTCGTCAAAAACAAAAAAAAATCGCTAAAACTAAAAAACATTCGAAAAAAACATCGAAAAAAATCGCTAACCTAAAAAAAACGTCAAAACCGAAAAAAGCACTGAAACTAAAAAAAACCAAAAAAAAGTGGTAAAACTAAAATAATTGTTAAAACTAAAAAATATCCACTAAAAAAATCATTTAACTAAAAAAATCGTCACAAAACGAAAAATAGAAGAGCGACGTCTGAGGACACCTGGTTATAGCTATGCTGATTAGCTATATAAAATAAATTTAATGTGTTAAATAACAATGCAATAAAATTATATTATTATATTTCGAAACGTTTCCATTTACGAGTATTTCCCATTATTTTCTTTTCTAGCGGCGTACGATTAAATGAATGTATTGTTGGTGGCCATCCACGTCCTAGCTCCTGTGTCGTGACATAAATAGCATAGCTATAAAAAATCGCCAAAACAAAAAAAGCGCTAAAACTAAAACAAAAATTAAAAAATTTTAAAAAATTTCTACATGAGGTAAGATATTCGATTATATAGGCTAAAGTTCGTATAGCATTACATATGTAGTGTCCTTCCAGAACCTTCGTGTGTGAGTCAAAGTCGCACTTTACTGAATTTTGAAATTTTGGTTTATGTTTTCCTATGTCGATTTTTCGTAACAATATCATACAAGTGTTTTTTTTTTTTGTCTCCTGTGTCATCAGAAACTTGTTGTATTTCTACACAATGCAATATTAAACGCAAAGAGATTAGTTTCATTAATTATTAAAACTTTGATGTTTTTTTATTATTATGAAATTTAATACTGCTCTTTTCAGTAACAAAAGTACATACATACACATAAATTAATTCTATTTAAGTGCTTAGTGAAATGTCGCTTTTTCGAAGCAACAATTTCCAAAAGTTATTAAATTCAGGCTGAAACGCATTCTGTAGAAGAAAAAAAAATTTTAAATTACATTTTGAACATTCTGTGTTTAAGAAACAAAACTCACTATCCGATTTGGTCCAACCAATATGAACATTGTTCTTTTTATTTTCAGCTTCTAGCCAGACACGCAAAGGTTCGAAATACTCAGCGATGGCTTTGCCAGATATTGTACGTTCGCCATTGAAAGCCTCCAAGGCATCGGGCCAGGGTTTAGAGGCACCCATAGATAACATTTTACTAAAATTGTTAAGTTAAACAATTTATTTTTTAATTCTAAAAACAAAACTTAATAACTTACGCAAAAGATTCGCCAGCAGGCAAACTTCCATAAATATCACAATTATCCAAAGGCAATTCAGGATTATTGGGATCATATTGACCGGCCTTAATGCAAGTAGATTTATAGAATTGGAACTGAATGATGAAAGAAACCAAATATCTTAAATATTCAACATCAGCGGAGACATGGTATTTGGCAGGAGCATCGAAATCTTTTTCTGTGCGCTCCACTGGCGGTTCAATGCCAGAATACTCTTCACGCAATTTCCAAAACTCACAATTCCATTTGGATTTATCGATTTGACCGCGGAACAAAGCCCAACGGTATTTGTCCATGGTAAAGGCAAAAGGCAAGAAGACAATTTTATCCAAAGCCTTCAGAAGAAAATAATAGTAATGATCATTCCTTTAAAGTATTTACAAATATTAAAACTTACAGTCAAGAACAATTGATTAATGCGTGCTTCATCATCAGCCACATAGTTCTTCAACAAGCCAATACGTTCCAAGTGTTTGGGTGTGGACACGGACAGAGACAAAACATCGCCTACAGCTTCATGGAAACCCGGATTAGCACCAGTGCGATAGACAAAAGGTTGATGTTGGTATTGCAAGAAATATTGAATGTGACCGAGTTCGTGGTGGACTGTGAAGAATTGATCTTGAGTAACGCGAGTGCATTGCTTAATGCGCACATCATCGATTAAATAGAAATCCCAAGCGGAAGCGTGACAGACCAAATCACGACCATCAGTGGGTTTCTTTAAGATACTCTTATCCCAGAAATCTCTGTTTAACAGCAAATGGCATTAAATTATTTACCTGCAAAATAATTATAAAATGTCTAACGCGAAAACTTACTGTGGCAATTTTTTCAAGCCCATGGAGGTAAAGAAATCATCACCCATTTGGAACATTTTCAACGGAGTGTATCCCTGCTTAGCCATTTCATCGCTGACATCAATCAAGGGCTTGTTGGGAAATGGTGAAATTATATCCGCAATATCAGACCATTGCTGAGCCCACATGTTACCTAGCAAATGCATGGGAATGGGACCAGTTTCTGAGACCACATCGTCACCGTAGTATTGGCGCAAACGATAACGTACATAGCCGTGGATTTGATGGTACAAGGGTTTGATGTCATTGAAAATTTCTTCCAATTGCTTTTCCATGGAATCGTCCTCGTATTCGTCCAACCACATTTCTGCGCCGGACTTAAAATCTGAAAAGGAGGAATGTTAAATAAATAAATGAAGAAATGAGAATGCAAGAAAATTTCCAAAGGAAATTGGGAAGCCTTAAAGCCTTATCGTAGTGTCCGTGCTAACCGGACGAAAGTTAAAGGTCGAACACAATGACTTTTAGCTGTCAATACATCGATGAAGAGGAAAATGTAGAACACTTTCTCTGTCACTAGCCTGTCTGGACTAGGAAGGACGAAAATTGCCCCTATGGGCGCTATTGAAGTTTTTGACGTTATACTCGTAGCTTCATATTGAGCTCGTTTTGGTTGGATGGTGGGGACTCCGCATAAGCAGAGTCTACCTGATATCACAACAGAAGAGGAAGTGTTTAAGTGAGTCAGGGATGCTGACTTTCTAACCTAACCTAAGCCCTGACTTTTATTTTAATTGAATATTTTTTAATCACAATAGCCAAAATATCTTCACAAGTGGCGTATCTCTGAAACAGTTCTCAGAATGGAACCACAAGACTAACATCATCAGAGCTCCAGTTACTTCAAACTCCCCATATTTTTACACGATTTTTTCGCCCATTTTCAAACCCACTTACCATTCAACTTGGCGGCCTTGGTATTCAACTCAATATATCTCTCAAATGCACTACGGGTGGGTGCGCCAGCTTTGTCATAGAATTCACGCCAATAGTACTTCAATTTCTCCGGATCACGACTCTTAGTTATAATTTCTTCGAGGTCAGGATCCAAAGACAAGTCACACTTGTCCTTATCATTAATATCGCAAATGCGTACCTTGGCAAAGTTTGATTCCATCGAGGACAAAGTGTCCAAAAGTTCAGCGTAATCTTCTTCGGGTAATGCGGCGTAGCCTAATTTAGACAAGATTTTGAATTGACGTTTCAAATCTTCCGATTGGTAAGACTGCCAATCGAACTTTTTTATATCGAGTGAAACTTCTTTCAAGAATTTGGCAACTTCAGCGGCAATTTCATTTTTCTTGTGCTCATTTTCATCCGTTAAGTTGGAGGCATAGGCCCAGGAGGCTTCTGTCTCGAGGTTAGTACGTTTGGCAATTTCAACATTAAGATTTTTCAAATAGTCGGCTGCTGTTATTTCGTCCTTAGTGGCGCAATGGCAGAGCTGTAAATTTATTAGTATAGATAAAAACTGAAAATCTTAGTTGAGGAAATATAAAACTTATTAATCTTACCGCCAAACTGGCCATTAATATGGCAAGTGTTAGTTTCATGTCGTTTGTGAAAAAGACTCTGAAATAGAAAATAATTAATAATTAAAATTAATTATCTGACACTTGTGTCTATAGAAAGTAGTTTGTAATTAGAGATTTAGGAGAATATTAGCGCTACAGGCCAATTCTGAATATTGGCGAGAAAAATAAAATCCTCTTTTTCTAAGAGAACTGCTAAAAAAAGAGGGATAGAATGTCGAATTTTCCAGCTGTTTTGTGTTATCTGAAAGTTTGTAAATAATTCTTTTGAAATTTAAGAACAATCAATAGGAAAAATATTTGTAGAATTTTTATTCAGAATCGGTGTGTATATCATTACCTAAATAAAGAAACGCCCTAAAGGTGGATTCACCCATTTTGTCCGAACAAAATCTCTGTCCGGAAAAATTTTTTTTACTAACTATTTTTCAAGGTCTATTTATTAGGTCTATGCAACTCTACAAAAACACAGCAATACCAAAAAAACACTTTGTGTTTAAGTTGTCAGAGAGACACACAAACAAGAACTAAAGTATATGGTGCAAACAAGTTTTGACAGTTTAAACACAAAAGTACAGAATATCATCAGGACGATTGCATTGACCTGATAAATAGGCCTTGAAACAAATGCCACTTTTAATTTCACTTCACGAACCGAAAATGAATATGCAAACTTTTTTATACGATGGGGCAACTCAATACAATTTTGTGTGAAAAAAATGTAACCTGTGGGCATCTCAGTTCAAGTTTGTCCGGACAAAATTAAAGTTGTTCATAAAAAATATTTTCTCTCTCTCTCTCAAGAAGAGAGACGTCAAACTACATATAAAAAATATGCCCAGACAAAAATTTTATTCGGACGATGTTTTCCCATGTGGGTGAATCTAGCTAAACTCATTATTATTTTTTTGGAAATTTAGTTTTTTGTATATTTCGATAGAAGAACATCTAGTGTCTCGAAAAATGCGAAAATTTTGAATTCAAAAAATTAATGATAAATGCCAGAAGACCCATATGGAGAAGAGTTAGAAAATTTAAACCTGTGGACAGCTCAGTTCAAGTTTGTCCGGACAAAATATAAAATTAAAGGTGTTCGTAAAAAATATAATATTTTAACTCTCTCAAGAAGAGAAACGTCAAACTACTTTTAAAAAAATTTTGTCCGAGCAAAAATTTTATTCCGACAAAATGGGTGAATCCAGCTAAACTCATTATTTTTTTTTTTTTTTATTTAGATTTTTGTATATTTCGATAGAAGAATATCTAATGTATCGAACAATGCGAAAATTTCGATTTAAAAAAATTGATGATGAATGCCCGAAGAGTTAGAGGCTTAAAATGTTGCACAAAAATGTTTCGGCTGAGAAATACTTACGGCCTCGTTTATAAAAATAATATTTTTGGTCTAAAAAAGGTTTACGAAACAGTTTTCCATACAAAACTTGTTTTATAAACCTTTTGTAATCCAAATATTTTTTATGATTAAGACAGCTATTATGCAAGTAATTGAGTAATTAATTGGAAGCATTAACATTTAAAACTTATTTATTGTTTAACCTGTTTTTGCCAAGAATGAAGTCAATGTCTTTCAATTATATGAAAACTTGTAATGATTTCAAATACAATAAATAAAGTTATTAAAAAAAAAACAAACAAACATGATTTTTTTGGATTTTATCAAATTAAAAATTCTCAACAGAGTTTTCCATATTTATGTATGTAAGTGTTCGGTTATTTAATTCGACTTCACGCTGTATAAACAAAACTTGAGTTCACAAAAACTATTTAAGAATTAAAAGCACATGGTTTTTTTATTTATGTATTTAATTATAAGACTACAAAAGATAGGAAACATCACAATAAAAAACAAATAAAATAAAAATGGTCAAGCTTGAATTGAATACCAAATTACAAAAAAAAAAAAATTTTGCCACAAATGCGTGACCGGATTATAATTCTAAGCAACGAACAAACAAATTAACTATAATTTTTAATTTTTATTTAATAATATTAATTAATAATTATAAATTATAAATTTTCAATCACATTGAAGAGTTCAAAAGATCATTGAAAATTTGAAGGTTTTTCCCCTACAACAACATTTAAGAGGGAATATTAAAACAAGAGATTTAAAACAAATTAAATAAATATATTTAATATTTTAATTATCTTATAATTTTTTTACTAATAAAATATAATCTATAAAATCAATTTATTTATTGCGCTGCAATAACATTAATTTATCTTATTTGTTAATCTTTTTAATTTATTTCTTTCAAAAGCTGATAAAATTGTGGCGACTATTTTCTGATTGTTTTAATAAATATTTCTCAATTTATTGTTAATAATAAAAGCAAAAGTATTTTTTTTTTATTTATGAAAGTGTTGTGTGCTACAAATTTAAGAAGCCAAAAGTGCGCGTTAAAGTTTCATAACTCTTATCGTTTTTATTTTTTTGAGTGTTGTAAATAATGGAAATTGTGGTGATTTCAAATTTGACATACTCGTAGCTTTGGAAGATATATGGAGGGCAATATTAAAAGTTTATGCAAGTAACTTTATTATACGGGCAAACAAAAAAGAAACCTTTATGCGGCCTGGGATTTCGTAATTAATTTGGATAAATTATGCCCACATGTCGTGCGAAGCCCTTTACCATACGTCTGCAACTGATACATTTTCATCATGACAAATGTCAAATTCCATATAGAAAAAAGAGCTAACACGTAAAAAATTATTTTTTAATATAAAGTTTGACTTTTGTTATGATAAAAATACAACAGGTGTAGACTTAGGGTTAGTTTTAACCGACTTGCAACAATTCAATTTTGTTGTATCAATTTATGTGCAGTTTCCACAAGTCAGGCACACGACCCGTCTAGAAAATTTTAATGAAAGTCACTTAAAAAAATTAGTGCTTTCCATGTAAACTTTATATTCAAGTGGACCGTCTTTGTTGTAGAAACAGGGGGTTAAAAAATTCTTTGGCTTTTTCCGAGTGTATATGTGCCACTTCATACTACATATTGTTAAAAGAACAGGCTTAGCCACGCCCATTGAGATTTAATTTTTGATTTTATGTTAGTTCTACCTAAAGGATTGTTGCAAAACGTTGCGCACAACATGGGCTCTTATAATGATATAATTTCGTATTTGAAGAAGTGTTGGGATTAACGGCCATTAAAACTTAATACTATCAGCCTGAACCACGATGTCGAAAGAAGATGATCAATCGACAATTTACTTACATACATATATCGAAATCACAAACAATTATTCATATTTTATAGTTGTTTTCAATATAATTTGACGATCGAACATTTTCTTTCAACATCGTGCACTATCATTTGTGTACGTTTCACTTACTTTCACACAACCGATTCTTACGAAAACTTTAAAAAAATTTAATCATTTGAAAAAATGGGCGCATTCACTCCAATCCATCCACACGCATCCACTCCAATTTCATATTAAATTTCTCGTACTACTATGCAATCGATTTTTAAGAAACTTGGCATGAATTTTGGCAGCTTGTAATCACAAAATTTCGTACTAAAAATAGTGGGCGTGGTCATGCATATTAAAATGTATATATATGTTTTATTTATTTTATTTTTTATAAAAGTTTGCCCACATTTTAGACTTTTATGACTACACCATCCTGATATTAGAAAAGTGGGCGAAGACACGCCCGTTAAAATTTAACGTTATATGCCACGTACTTCAACCCTACCAATTCTCAAGAAATTTTATATACAATATGACCCCTTACAAAGACATAGTTTCGCATTTGAAGAAGTGGGCGGAGCCACACCTCTTAATATAACAATAAATTTCATTTAACTTTTTTACCCAACCGATTTCATGTACTCTTCATACACACATTAACGTCCGTTAAAAACAAGATTTCGCGTATAGAAAAACAGGCGGGATCACGCCCATTAAAAAAATTCAAATCATTATCTTGAACTTATATCCAAACGATTTCAATAAAATTTTACGCACATATTTGACTCTTGCTATAATACAATTTTGGGATAACAAACTAAGCACCGACAGTAAATACGTGACCTTGGAAGTATCACCATTGTTGCCAGATTTTGTTTCGAGCTTTTTCCCCATTTCAGTGTAAATTAAAAATTTCAAGGATTTGAATAAGTTTTAGTGATTGCAAACACTTTTTGAAATTGCATGGACAAGACGATGAATTTAATATTCTAATAATAAAATGTTATTGCCACAGAAATTTATTCAGATTTGGACAATTTCTTAAGAATCATTTAATACGAATAGTCTATGGAAAGGTGCTGCGAATACAATTGACTAATCGATTTGTGTGCACACAAAAATCCATTTCAATTGTCAACATAAAAGACTTTCTGTCACCTGCTTTCACTAACGAAGCTCGGCCGACCGATCTTAGGCGGTATTACCTTTACAACTGCACAGAGAAAATTCTATCACAAACCCCAACTCCATAAGAAAGGCTTGATCGAGTGTTGGTGAACCCTGAATTTCGTTTTAGAAAATAAAGCCCTCCATACTTTCAAAAAAGATGCAACAGTGATATGATGAGTTGTTATGGTTCTTAGAAAATTCTCAAACAACAATTAGATCAGGGGCCGCAACGATGAATTTTGAAGTGTTCACCAATTTCAGTGTTCACAATTCACCGCTCATTTTCCAGAGAATATTTTCGTCTCTATTGTTCACTTTAATTGTCAAAAGAATTCATTCTCACCATTACGAACGCACAAATCAAAAGTGAATACCGAAGTTAGTGAATACTTTAAAATTCATCCTTGCGGAGTCCGGTCCCAGAGATGTATTTCTGTTAAGTATTTACGTATAACAGCCTTTATATATTACTTAATATATACAATGGGGCGTGACTTTGTCCCATTAAAATAACATTAATATTTATTACATGTCAAGTTTCATACGAATCGGTAAAACACTTTATTATTTATTTTCTAACTGCGTGGCAAAATGTCACAAAATTATAATAATGAAATTGCATTTTTACAGGAGCCTAATAAAAGCAAAAGATTTTCTTAAGACTCATTAAGCACTGCCTATTTTTCTAAGAGTAAAAGCATTGAAGGGGAATCCAAGGTTTGTGGCAAATTATAAGATTAAAAAATTAACTGTTAATTGTGAGAATAAAGCGTTTGCTTGTAAGACCGTAAAAATATCGTTAGCTGAAATGCACAAAAGGCGTAACTAACAAAAATGTAATTTTACAAGAAGCAAGAAACTAAAAAAAATAAAAGCGTCAGTTTTGATCGCAGAAGCGTTAAATTTTGTCAAGACATGTAGTTTAATGGCATTCATAATAATCAATCAAAGACGCGATTTTGAATTTATTGTTAGTTACGCCTTTTTGTACTTTTAGCTAAGGATATTAAAAATAAATTGCGGTTCCAACTAAATTGTGCCAGAAGTAAGTTTCTGACCTTTAAGCCAAGATTTTTTTTCTTCAAACAGTAAATTTTTTTTTTAATTTGTATTATTATCAGAAGTACTTTATTATACAGAAGTATTTATTATTAAAAGTTCTTTAAAAAAAATAGATGTGCAATCACTGCATTTTGAAATATTTTGAGCTGCAATTGAATTGATTGTTGATAAAACAAACATACTGACAATTTAACAAATTTTTATATCAACAATCTTTAACTATTAAAAAATAAGTGCACAGCAAACATTACACAAGTTTTTATCTTTAGTAATTTAATTTAAAAAAAGTAATCGCCAGACCACAAGCAATTAAAGAAATTTATATGCAATTAGATCAAGAACAATTATACTTTTGATTTCAGCGAAAATTATTTTAAATTTAATTCGCTCCAAAAAATAAAGAGTACTAAGCACAAATTTAAAAAAAAAAAACTTAGTGCTCAATTTTTTTTTATTATTATTATTTTAAGCGACTCATTTTATTTAATTATTTTTTGTTTTTAATTAACACTTACAGCAGTTAGTCTCACACGTTAATTTAACACGGGGATATATTATTTTTTAAATGTGAAATAAATGCGCCCACTGACAAACGCACCAAAACTGAATCTTTCCCAACAAACGATGGTTTATTTATACATTTGCAAACACGCTTGGAGCAAACGTACTCGTACGAGTATTCAGGCACACTTTAATAAATAAATTTCACTGGGAGAGTTGTTTTAAATTCTTTTGGGGGCTTTTGGCGCTCTCTTTAACGCTCTTTTTGTTTAAGTGGAGACACTAATAATAAAAATACTCGTATTATTAAAGTAACAGTTACTATTGATTAGAAATCTATATATATATTCTCTATATCCAGTGCACTAATCTTTTCTAATGATCACAGGTACGTATTGCATTTTGCATGTGTGCTCAAGTATTCGTTTTCTATTGCAAGAATTATTGTGCTCTTTGCTTATCTTTACCTGTACTTTTTCTGGGCATGTTGTAAATAATAAATAAGAAATAGAAAGATATTTTTTTATTATTTATGGTTCACTTTCATCAGGTAAAAATCATGACTATTTATTTAATCCCTAAAGCGAGTGAATGGCATGATTTATTAAGGGTGTTCACTTGAAGTTAAAATTTTATAAATGCAAAATTTTTGTATATTTGTATAGATTTTTTTTTTTGTTTGTCCGAGTACTAACAATTGAAATAAGAAAGAAAGACTTAAGACTTTTGCTTTATATTTAACGGATGCTCGTTATTGAGTCAAAGCTCTTACAAGCATAAATATATAAATCTGTTTAATTAAACAAAAAGACGCCTCTTTGTCTTACGACACCCGATTATAGCTATGCTGCTTAGTTATATAAAACAAATTTCATGTGTGAAATAACAATGCAATAAAATTATATTATATGATGATGTCAAATTCTATGCAAATATTTCAAAACGTTTCCATTTATTTCCTATTATTTTATTTTCTATCGGCGTATGATTAAATGATTGTATTGTTTGTGGCCGGCAGCGGCGGCTGTTAGCCTGCTAACAGCCGTTCGGCTGTGTTCTCTGGTTTGTGCTCATGTGCAAAAACAAAACAAAAACAATCCTTCTCATTGTTTTTGTTTCCCTCACTTCAAATAACGAAACAAAACAAAATCAAACCATTTGTTTCGTTTATTTTCGTACTCTGCTTTTCAATACAGAGAAATCAAAACAAACATAAATTTATAACTGTAATAGTGTCGACTATTTTTGTTACGAATATCACGTCCTAACAACTGTATCGCGCAATAAAGAGCATAGCTATAAAAACCCAAATTTTAAAAAGTTGTCAAAGAAATAATTGTTGGAACACTTACAATATTTTTTTTTTAAGAACTCCCCGTATTCTACTTTGACTGCAATGTTTTTGTAATAGATTAAAGAACGCCGCAACAGTTGTTCATTTTGTCGTAGTCGAAGTCGACATACACCAACCACGATAAGGCCCAATATGAAATCCAACATATTAAAATCGAAAAAAGTCCAAACAGAATTTTCGAATCCAAAGCTTAGATATTTACGGTCTAATTCATAAGAAATATTTTATGTTTATTACAGGTTTATTTGACAAATTTCCCATAGAAATATGTCAAGTAAGCGCTTAATAAACCTGAAATATTTTTTATGAATAAGGCAGTTAATACTAAGGGCCAATTTCACCAACTCTATTTAAATATCAATTGATACTTAAATGTCGATTTTCATCAATTTTTGTATGGAAAAATTACTTTTATGTATGAATTGATATTTAAATAAGTTGGTGAAATAGGCTCTAAGAGCTTAAATATCAATTCATATTTAAAAGTTATTCCTTATATATTTTTTTCTTTTCAGTGAAAAATTACTTTTAAATATGAATTTCGGAAATAGGCTCACGAAAAGATATTTCTGAACATGCTCAGCCAAATTCTTAATCCTCCCCAGGATACGATTCGCAAAGAAATAATTTTCTCTGACAATAAAATTCTCCTCTGCTAAACAGATGGAGCGAGAAATAACCAGTGAGCGAGAATTTGGAATTTTCGAAGTCAACTTTTTTGTTTCCAATTGTTTTATGAGAATCCAAAAAGAATTAAAAATATACTAATTATTTTTTGAAAAAGCCGCAAACATTGTAAATTTTAAAGCATTTAATTGTTAGTAGCCTACATCTGTTTTCTATATTAATTGATTACTTACTGAATGTCCCTGAGGTTTATTTGTTTACAAATACATTCCTTTTTTAATTCATATGAAATACAATTAGTCTTCCAGTCCAGCTGATCTAGTACGTTTAAGTCAAAAACATTAAAGATTAAATGAACTGACAAATCAAGTTTCAAGTAACTTGCGTTCAGATTAAAACATTACAAAAAAACAAACAGATTTACTTTAAAGAAATCTGGAACGAGAGAGGCTTATATGAAATTATGTCTGTATGTATATAAAAATCTATTTGAAATAGCAAGAAGATAACTTAAATAGTCATAAGGAGAAAGAGAAAGTTTAATTTATAAGCACATTAATGGGATTACGAGTATAATGGAAGGCCAAATGGTCGAAATAAAGAAATTTGTTTTTTTTTTTTTTTTTTTGCTTCAATATTTTGTTAAACAAGACAATTAATAAATAACATACGTACAAATGTAGCATGTTTTTAAATAAATTTATTGAAATTTTGATTTTTATTAAACATTTTTTTCAAAATTTTTTTATATATACAAACCAAATTAACTTGTTTTTCAAATTAACAAAATTTTGCTTTTACAATTAATATTATAATTATAAAATTACACTCCAAAATGTAAGCACGTTTCGTTGATAAATAAACAAATTTATATAATAATTAACGTGATATTGTCTCATCTGGTTTAGTGCTGGATGCCATCAAACAGGAGGGATGTACTTCTGTAAATAGAAATTATTTACAAATTATTATGAATGAAATTAATTAAAAATTAAATTTTGAAGAAAAATTGAAGAAAAGAACTTGAATCTAACCAAAAGTTATAAAATGCTTTAAAATTTAAAGGAAATTCGAGAAATTTAACACTGATCTTAGCGCAATCTACAGCAAGGAATTTCTTTAGCAGACAACTGTCGCGACAGTATGGCTGAAGGCCCTTTTCTCGGGGATCAATTCATATCTCCACAAGTTCTACTTTGTTAGTTCTTAGAACAAACTTCATGTTCACACAAAATCTTGGTGCTATAGGAAGGGGAAGACGGGTAGCCAACATACAAAGTAACTATTAATAAATTAATAAACTTGACTTTTTTTTATTCGAATCGGTACTTTAACCAACAAATAAAAGCCAGAATTCATAATTTTTTTATTCGCCTGCCATTGAATGACTTCGGATACGAATTATCCAAAAATTGATATTTTAACAAGCCTAAGAAAGTGATATAAAATCACAAACGTTATTTTTTTTTAATTATTATTATATCTAAATACAAGCACGATCACGCGTGACTAATACGTGACTCACACCTGACTCAGCCGTAAGAATTCATGACATTTGTACATCTCTAACACAGTAACATAAAACAGTAACGAAAACAACAGCAATAAAAGTGTTAGCAGAAGTCATTAGGGAGACAGGGTATTTCTAATTCGTGCATAACTTTTGAGGCGCAACGATGCGCAGCATAAATTTTTCTAAAATAAGGCTTTTTTGTTTAACCTTTAAAATAAAATTAAGATCTCTGCTTAACTGATTCCAATTGATAACTTTATGTCCACTCAAACTGAGAAAATCCATTTTTTTCTTGCACTTCCAATATAAACATTAAAACAAAAGCACTTCCGCAAATAATTTTGATAGAAAACTTGAGCAAAACATTTGAATAAATAACTGAAATTTATGGTTTCATGGTTAGATTTATTAATTTTTCAAAATTACGCTGAGGTAAATAGGATTTAATTACGAAAAAGTTTTTAGCTTTTCAATTTTAACGCATCATCATTATAAAAGCAGCGTTACCTAGTGATATAGAATTTTGTGCACTTTAAGAAAGTAGTTTCAGTTTTCACTGGGCCTTTGGCCTCTTTGTGCATCGGTTTTATTATAGACAATAAATACAATTTATAACGAAAGAAAATTAATATTAAAATATTTTACAACAAACAAGTAACCATAAGGTCAATTTTTATGAGAATCAAAAAACTTTCTATAATAAGGAATGGATCTGGTATGAAGTTTTTTAAGCTTTCTCTTCAACAAACACATGATTAGTATTTAGTTAACAAATATTCAATGCATAGAAAAAGAAAACAGTTTTTGAATAATTTGAAAAAGACTAATTTTCAAAAAACGTTTTGTGGTATTTTTTCATTAAACCGTTTTATGCGTTACAAGCAAAACTTACTATTCGTAACCGGCCAACCAATGGGTATCTTTAGTTTACGATTTTCTTGCTTCAGCCATTTGCTCAAAGGCGCAAAATATTCCAATAAAGCAGAGGGATCCATTTTTTTCTCGCCAGTAAATTCATGCAAAACTTCTGTCCAGTGACGACTGCTACCGGCCGATAAGAAATGACTGTAAATAAACACAAAACTCAGTAACTTGTTGTTATCGCTTATATGTATGTAAGTATTATTAATATTCTAACCTAAATGACTGGCCGGCCTCTTTGCTCTTATAAATGTCACAATTATCCAAAGTCTTATGGGGATCATCTTTAACATATTCCCCTGCCTTAGAGCACATGGCCTTGTGGAATTGAAATTGGAATATGTGAGCAGCAAAATATCTTAAATATTCAACGTCGGCATCAATGTGATATTTGGCAGGTGGATCAAAATCATTATCAGTTCTAGTTACTGGCGGCTCAATGCCCGAATATTTAGCTCTTAAATGCCAGAAGGCACAATTCCAAGCCGACTGGTCGACCTCATTTCTGAAAACTAAATAACGATATTTATCCATACTGTAAGCGAAGGGTAAGAAAACAATTTTCTTTAAAGCCTAAACAAAAAATAATAATTGTATATAATATTAATGCGATGAATATTTAAAAAACTCAAAATTATTTGCCTACCATTTTAAATAATTCATTAATACGACTTTGTTCATCCAACTCCGCCACCGAAGATAATCCAATAGCATGCAAATGTTTAATCGAAGCAACCGATAAGGCTATTACATCTCCTACAGCCTCGTGGAAGCCGGGATTGGGAGCTCCTCTAAAGGCAGTAGGTTGATTCTCATATTGCAAGTAGTACTGAATGTGCCCCAATTCATGATGCACCACATACAAATAGTGCGTATCAATTTCAGTGCACATTTTGATGCGTACATCACTGTTTTCCAAAAGATCCCAGGCCGAAGCATGACAAACAATAGTACGATTTTCGGGTTTTTCTAAAACACTTAAATCCCAAAATGTGGCCGGCAAAGCTCTCATGCCCAGTGACTTGAAAAATTCATCCCCCAACTCGAACATTTTTTTCACAGTAAAGCCTTGTCTTTTCATTTCAGCCGTTACATCCACAAATGATATGTTGGGATAGGGTTTAAGCAGTTCAATGACTTCATCCCAATTTTGTGCCCACATATTGCCCAACAAATGCATGGGTATGTTGCCTCTTTCGGAAACAACATCAGGCCCATAGTGTTGCAGTAGACGATGGCGTACATAGCCATGGATTTCCTGGTAAAAGGGTAAAATAATTTGAAAAGCTTCATCCAAATGTTTTTCGAAGTCTGGATCTTCGTAGAAATTAATCCAATAATCAGCATACGAGGTAAAGTCTGAAATTGAAAGAAAAATATTATAATATTAAATAAAATTATGTATACAAATATGATGCTAATCCGACAATTTATATTGCAAACAACAAAATAAATTTTTTTTTTTGCTTTTAAATAAATTGGCGAACTGAAATTGTTCTTACTTTTAATGAATTGACGATTTATTAATTTAAAAAAGTTAAAAAGTGTGATTGTAATTTGTTTAATAATTGAAATTATTTGCACTGTTGGTTTAATTGACCGAAAAATTTTCAGAGTTTTTCGAATAAATGAAATATTATTACAGAAATACCTTTTGCAACTCATCAAAAATAATTATTCAATTCACATTCTATTTTTGATTGTAGTTTAAGTGAATTAGAACTAGGGTAGTTGTAAGCCAAACTTTTAAAACGAAGATGGGAAATAATAGAAAATTATTTTAAAGTGAAAAATAATTAATTTCGGCATTTGTTATACAAAAATAATTTATTTTATTTTTTTATTAACTTGTTTTTTAAATTTTTTGGTTTTGAAGAAATTTTTAAAGAAATTTTAGATTTTCGAACATTTTCGAAAAATTTTCCAATGTGATTTTTATCGCCGTTTTCGCTTATTTTATTTATCAATTTTTGAGCCGGATATATATATTTTTTTTTTATTTCATTTCAATTCGAATTGAATTTTACTTCTTTGTTTAGTTTTATTTGGGCTGAAGTTCGTTCGTATTTCTGATGATTCTTTCGAGTTTATGCCAATTCTTACAGTTTTAGTGGAAACGAGGCATTTTAAATTTTTTGTTTATTTTAGAAATTCGCGAATTTTCATCATACATATTTACAATACAAGTACATTTTTCCTGTTTTCGAACTTTAACAAGTTTTATTTATTTGCAACGAATTTTTAAGTATTTTTTCTATCTTGCTTTGCTGTGTGTTTTTAAATTTGTTTATTTCGATGAGTTTTCCCGACTGTTCGATTTTTTTTATTTTCCAAACTTTTTCAATTTAATTTACTTGGAATTAAAAATGGCTTTTATGGTAAATATTCATCTTTGTGCCAAAAAAAAGTTATTTAATCGAATCGTTTTAAATTCCAGTGATTTTCAAAAAATGTTTTTCATAAAATTTTATGTCTGCTTCCTGTTGTGACACCTTCTCGGCCAGTTTTCGCAGTAAAAGTGATTTTAACTAATCTGAAACCTTTTTCATAATTTTTTTAGTTTTTAAATTTAGAGAAAAATTTACTTTTACGAATTTTTTATCAATTAATATTTTAAAAATTTTTTCAAATTATTATTTCTGTTTATAAATAAAATAAAAAATTGTTATCAAAGTTCGAAAATTACATAAAATATATAAAAAAATTCATATTAAACAAAATTTCCTACTCTACTACGAAAACTATTCGAGAGCACTTAAGCGATTATCACATTAATAACAACAACAAAATTCATTAGCTTTTCACACTTACTATTCATTTTTGCTGCTTTTCGACTTAGTTCTACATATTTTGCGAAATTTTCTCTCATCGGTGTACCAGCCTTATCGTGCCATTCGCGCCAATAATGTGCCAACTCTTTAGGATCACGACTTTTCGATAAGCGCTCTTGTATATGAGGTTCCAAGGTTAGCGAACAATCGCTAGGATTTTTGTAAGAACAAACTTTAGTGCTGGCGTAATTGCTTTGCATATTGCTAATGGCATTGCTAAGGGCGTGGAAGTCTTCCGCATTTAGAATGTCATGACCAGTATCGGCCAAAATTTTTGCCTGTCTTTGCATGCAGGGATCATCTAAGTGTTCGTAGCGCAAGTTACGTATAGCATCGGATAGTTTTTTGTTTTCCACTGCATTTTGTGCTGCCACAGTGATCATACGAAGGCGATTTTGTTCTGTTACATTTGTATTATACTCATAAGCAATCAGGTATTGGGCTCGGTGACGTTGTCTTAGTAACTCATTTTGACGTTCGAAAAATTTTCGGGCCTCAGTATTACCGGCAGAGCAAGTATCACCAGCGAGTGCTATCGCAAACAGCTAGAAAATTTTAAAGTAAATGTACGTTAATAATTAGGTAGAGAGTATTTTTTAATGAACGTTACCTGTAAATATAGAAGACCCATAAGACCGGTACCTTTTTTCAATTTCGGCTGCATTTTGCTTTCTTTAGCACATCAGCTCCTATAAAAGTGTGATTGAGGAATGTTGGAAATATTGTATGCATTATTTTTTCAGTTTGTAATTTGTATTTATTGTGTTATCTGGCTGGTGTATGTATATTTTTAGTTTGCTTCTTATCAGCTTCTGGTAGGTCAAAGGAGTTTAGTCGAACAATTTACACAGTGGATATGTGTAGGTACTTTTGACAAATGCATTAAAAAAGCAAATTATTTATTTATTTTTTAAATTTTCGGAAATGCCACAGAAAAACTAAGTTTCCCAGTATAATTTAGGACAAATTATAAAAAATTTACTGGAAATTTTGTCAGGAAGCATGCAAACCATTCAAGTAAAATTTTTTATATGATCAATAATTTTATATATTTTATATTTTGAAATTTTGAAAATACATAAAAATAGGTATGTATGTACATACATATTTTTTTTGGATTTGGATGTATATATTTTTAAAATAATGGATGTATGTAATTTTATAATTTACGATCTTACGATCTGTTTTGTGAAGTTTTCAATATTCTTTGGAACTTCCTTCCATATAATAGATGGCCTTTATAACCATAACGACTTTTTGTGAGAAAATTACATTTCAGAACTTTCTAACTATAGGAAAATATTTATGAGTTTCGTTGCTTTTTTATTTGAGTTCCTAAAATAACGTTTCGGGTACATAAGTAATTCGTCCTTTAAACCCGATAAATGAGAAGTCCGTGGAAATATATACATACAACATACATATGTATGTATGTATTTATTTACTTCACTTTCTTGAAGTATTTCTTATAGAGGTTTCACTGTCTGCCAATGCCTCCTTATTTAACCAGTTACAGATAAAATAAATTGTAAAAGCGCACTCGAAAAACTAATAGAAGATTATGTCTATCAGTTTATTACCTTTGAAATTTTATAATTTAATTCATATTTTTGTTATTAAAACCAAATTGACTATTTTCCACTAAAAACTGTCAGCCTCTCTTCCTGTTTATTATTATAAGTGTTGCCAGAAACTTTTTTAAAATAAAGTCATCATATATGGAAAAATACATCGACGGTTGGTTATTGGACTGTGGCCAAGGCACATTTACTACTGTGGAAACGAGGTCTTGATAGCTGCGCTGATAAGGTCACTTGGTATTAATACACTTTGTTACAAAACAACAATTTCTATTAAATAAGGTACATGCAAGTGTTCACCTTATTAATTTTTTTCATATTGATTTATATCAAAATACAACCACTTCCAGCTAATAATAGTATTACAAAAATAGTACAATGAAAAACAAACAACAGGGCCTTTTAGTTAAACCAAAATGTAAAAAATAGAATATGTTTATCAAAATAACAAATTAAAAATTATTCAAAATGATATCACAGAGATAAATAGATTTAACAAATAGACCTTGTCCCCTTTAAATTTTCTTTATATAGTGGTTATTTGTTTTTGGCAACTGAAAGGTATTTGACACAAAAAATGTATGCTTGTCTTTTAGTTTTTGCAGAGTTTCAAGTACCTTTATATACATAGCAGAATACTAATGTCATTGAAGTTTTATATATTTTATTGCTTAAACTTTAAATTTATGCTTTTAGTTAAATATATAATTACTGTCATCAAACCAACTCTATAATTGTCCTGATTACAACCTGTTGGCCTAAAACTTTCACACTTTTATTTTCAAGATTGAAAAATCTGTTTGTTATACAACTGAATGTATATCTATATATATATTTACAAAATTATTTCTAGAAACTTGTCCAAGCTTAATGCATGCATAGATGTACATATGCATAAAATAAATTTCTCCAAAGCAAATCTTATATTTACTTATGGCTAATGAATAAAAATAAGGTATATCAAATTTGAAATGCTTATCACTTTGAGCAAAAGAATTGTAAAGTTGAATATCATAAAAGGTGTACAGGATTAATGGTGTTAACCCTTTAAGAAGAGTATATTGAGAGACTTAACAGATACATCGTAATCTATGTACATATACGTACGTATGCACTGAAAATATCATAATATCGGAAGAAAATCATAAAATCTTATATATATATATTAATATATTCAACACAATAATAAATTGTCATTACTGGCAACACTGGAATAAAACATGAATTTCTGTACAGCTCTGTGCTAAATAACACTGTGCTACCCTCCAAATAGTGGAAAGAAACACTGTCTTATCATTTTACGCATGCAGAACGTCATGCAAAAGCAAAATTACGAAGAAAAAAATTAATACGAATGTGTAAAACATAAAAAGAAAACAATAAATTACAATATAATGAAAGAATTTACAAGAAATCCCAATATGTTAAAATTCCTTTTAGTTCGTTTTTACAATTTGTCGCGGAATGTCGATAGATGAAGTTGGCGTCTTTTACTTGTACAAGTGTCTAAAAAGTGCGCGTAGAATATTGTCGCAGTGAATGTGTTAGTGTATAAATTGTGCATAATTCTAAAACGTTTCTGTAAATTCCTCTGAATATCTAAAGCTTTTAACAAGTATTAAATAATAAATGGCTTTAAAGTTGTTGAAAATTTTGCAACACATCTAGTAGAAGGCAGAAAGAAAATAAATTACAAGTCAATGCCTAATTAAACCACAAAAAAACGAGAAGTTCCAAAAAAAGTAGAGTTGTAAGATTGTGTGTGTGTGTTGGTCGGTTCGTTTCTCGCGTTTGTGTGTGGGTTTGTGTTCATGTAATTTAGTGTTAAAACATCAAAAACAAACACATTTTTGAGAAATTTACAAAACAACTCTGAAGTATTTCTAAAAAATACTTAATTTTTTTTTGCTCACGTGCATGTGTGAGTGTATTGTGTTGTTTTTGCGAAAGTGTTATTTTTATCGTGTTGTGTTGCTGTTTTTGTTTTTGCATGTAACTGACCAGATTTCTACGTCACTGAGGAAATTACAACGACAACATTATCTACATATTTACAGCAACAACAATTATCATTCAACTCAAAAGCAAAACAAAATGTAATTATCTTAATTAATTTCGTTTTATTTTTTATCGTTTTAGTTTGTTTTAATGCTCAAGTTGCCCTCTATTATTTTAGTTTATTATACTATTAATTGCTGTTTGAATTTTATTAAAAGTTAATGTTAATTGACAGACAATTCAATGCAACTGCATTCAGAAAACTATTACTATGTAAATTAATATGTGCTTATATATTTAGTCGTAAAGCAGCTCTGGGCGAGTCAACATCAAGCGTCGTTGGCAATTATCTCTTAAGTGCAACCAGGCCACTGTTGTTTATTGGCCTTCGAGAGTTTTGCGTCTCACTCGCACTGGTTGACTGATCTGCCACGGATAACCGTATATTCTTGCGGTTCTTTTGTGGAATTTCTTTAACA
The DNA here is from genome assembly GCA_936439885.1 of Nowickia ferox. Taxonomy (NCBI): domain Eukaryota; kingdom Metazoa; phylum Arthropoda; class Insecta; order Diptera; family Tachinidae; genus Nowickia; species Nowickia ferox. Next base: position 8,794,131 of record OW387026.1, read on the forward strand.
ACCACGTTGCTACTTCCTATGTGAAGGCATAGGTCGTGTACAGTTAGTCACAAAGCCTTTTTAAAAAACTGTTAATAACATCTTGGGCATATGGTCTAGCTACCCCGCCCATATTTGTGCAACAATACTTTGCAAATTTACTTTGTAAAGTATTTCTGAAATAAATAAATAAATATTTAGTCTAGTATCACAGTGGTGCCAAAACCTGAAAAATTTAACAAATTGACATTCGTCGTTTGGTTATTGGTTTGCCGCAGTAATAATGTATTCTTAATATAATATACAGCAAACCAGTAACCAACCGAAGATTTAGATAACACATTGCAGTTTATCTACATATTCACAAACTTGGTAAATATTGACAAAAATACGTGTTAATTAAAAAAAAACAATTATGTAAATACATAATTACATACATATGTATGTATGTACGTATATAGTAACTTATCTAGAATCTAGATACAATATGAATTCGTACCACGTGCACATATCCATATGTATAACCGCCATCTATCTAAGTATGTATGGATTTATGTACTCATATATTTGTATGTACTTATGTAAATATATATGTACATATTTACAGTTAACTTTAAAGAATTTTTGTCAACAGAAGTAATAGGTAGTTACTAAATTTCCGAGAGTTTTTAGGCAGTAAAAAATTCTTCAGAAAGTTCAAGGCTGTCTTCCAAAACGTATCAATACAAGGTTTGTGTACTTTTCTGATGCGGTACATACATACATACATACATACATATGTGTATCGTGTACAGATAAAAAGTTGCGTAAAATTGTAACACTGGGTATCAACTTTGAAACCGAGGCTCTCATTGCTTGGTTTACAGCTTGCTTAATAGGTAGTTGTCGGCGACTTTTTGAAAGGGTGTGCATCGGCGATTTTTTGTACTGTTGCGTTATGAAACGCTACACTTTGTTCGAAAACAAATCAATGGACGATTTAGTGAAAAATAATTTTTAATTAAAATATTTAATTAAGCGAATAATAGTCTATGTAAAACCTAAACGGAACTTCGTCTAAATTTCTATATGCAAATATGTATATGTAAAAAATTTTTAGCAAAATTCTTTGAATCAATTTCTATAAAAAACTTTAGACAGTACAAGAAATTAATCTCAAATGCCAACACAAAAAACTGTGCACTACAGTTCCAGTTCACACTAGTCAAGTCTTATTGCTGAGCTTATCACTTTTTCTTGGTTGAACTTTCATCGGCGTTCACACAATGCAAGTCTTATTTTTCAGCTCATATTTTTTATGCATAGTTTTGTGTATGCATGCGTACTTTTTTAACATTGCAAATGAGAAGCAAAATGTATTGGCAGTACTTGAATCGGAGTACTCTGTTCTTTTCTCTTTGTCGCTCTCTCCAACAAACTAATCAGCTTAGCAATAAGACTTGCATAGTGAAAACTAGGACATATAGACAATTTAACGAAAAATTTAAGATATATGTACAGTATACAAAGTTCATATTCGTACACCCTCAACTTTAAAACAGGAAAAAATCTTGTAATTAAAATAACTATAATACGAATAATTATTGACTATTGTACGAATTTATAACAAGAGGCTTTATTTACCAAATCAAATAATCAAAATGACATTTCGATCAATAATTTTATGGAAAACAGCAGAATTCTCTACATATGCTAAGGAAACAAAATTTACATTAATCATACAAATTTATTTTAAAAACTAGTTTTAGTATAAAAAACTGCTTAATTTTTCTTCTGTAATTGCATCAATTTCTAATCTGAATAAAAAAAATTATTGTGTACGAATATGAATTTTGTTTTTTAAAATTAGTAAATTCTGCTTTTCTTTAAAAAAAACCGCGAATTATTGCAACATCCTGATTTTATACATTATAGTCTATAAGTGCAACATTTTTCAAAAAAGAGTATCGGTTAGCGCAACTTTTGCTCTTTTAGAAAATTTAAATCGCTTTTCTGTCTGAATTAAATGAATTCAACATTATTTTCCTCAAACTGGATTGTGTTTATAAACAAATTAATATGAGAAGAACTCAAATATACGCAAGTACAAAACATGATGACTGGTTTTAAGTTTCAATTCATGTATAAAGTATTATTTTATAACCTTTTTAATCACATGTACTCGTATAAATTTTTTATTTATAGCAAATGGAAATAAATTATTTTATGTTAAATTACAGTTTGGTTTGTATGAAGTTTTTAGTGATCGATTTTTGCAACTTTTCGGTAAAAACAACAACATCGATTTCCTTTCGGTTGAGGAAATCGAACTCGTACTATTTATTTTTATTTATTTATTTATTTAACTGTTTTATTATATGCAATCTCTTTACACAAAATCTTGCAAGAAATAAGTAATTGCAGTAATTTAAGATATTGCAAGGCAGTGGGTTTTTTTTGCATAGTGTATGTATTAAATATTGAGAAGGTTCAGTTTTTTGTTTGTTTCAAAGATGACTTGATCGAGAGTGCTTTTTGCTATGCTTGTCCAGCCGTTCAAAAGATATAACATATTTTCTAGATGTATCCGGGGAATTTTAAAATTTAAAATTTTTGTTGTACATACATTTTCAATTATTTAAAACCTTATATAATCGTACATTCAAATATTTTTTAATTTTTACATTTCAGGTGCTTTAAAAAGTGTGAGGCCTTGAAAGCTTTCATTGTTGGTTGAAATATCAAATGATTTCATCAGTGTTAAATAAAAATACAATTGCATAATTAACTTGGAATTAAAAAAAAAATATAATAATGCTTCAAAATTCTCTAAAGCTACTTGTATTATAAAAATCGTATAAGAAATGTGTTAAAAATATAATAAAATAAAGCTGTAAAAGTGGGAAAGAGAAAATATTTAAAAAATATCTTTATATAAAGTGTTACAACGTAGTGTAATCTTGATAACCTCATTAGAAAATATGAATAATTATCAAAATCAAACACCACCACCGGTGTTGAGAAATCATCATCAACACCAACAGCAACAGCAGCCGTTGCACCACAACAACTATCATTTCGCAACATCGGCGGCAATAGCAGCAGCAGCTGTACCATCAACAATACAATTGACACCTTTGCATCAAATTCATCATTTACATCAAAATCATGGAATGATGCTGCAACATCACCATCATCATCACCAACAACAACCGCATCATTTTACAGCACCTGCAGCACCATTACCACCACTACCACCAACACCGCAATCTTTGGCCGCAGCTGCAGCCCCAACGACAACAACCTCATCGTCGTCAGCATCAGCAATAACAAATCTAGCAACACCTCAGCAACAACCGCAACCTCTAATCAGCAATTCGTTGGCCATACGTCAAGAAATACAACGTTTCGAAAGTGTTCATCCATCGATTTATGCCATCTATGACTTAATTGATTTGCTACCCATAACGGATGCTCAAATCGCTCAGCAAATAAGAGATCATGTTGTCTGTATTGAAGGTAAGTTTTTTTTTTAATTTTTCTTTCTTAATTTTTCTTCAAAATGAAAAAGTCATTATGCGTGGTTTCCTATTGCATTTTGTATTTGCTTATCAAATTTCATATTAATTTTTTTCTTATAAACTTTTACTGTTTGGAAACAAGTGGAAGCTTTTTTTTTTTCTTGTTTCATAAAAATATGTCTGGCTTTTATTTTTATTTACCAATCATCATTTATTTTCAAAATCTTCTTTTAGTTGACCTTGCATTTTTAAAGTTTTTTCTTTCTGCACTTTTTTATATTTGTTTTCCTCATTAAAGACCGGAAAAATTTTTTTTTTTCCGCTATTTTATTATCGCTGAAATATTTATTCATGAGCCCTACAACGTAACCTAAAGGCATGTTACGAATATTTCCTTCAATTGTTTATTAAGAAATTTATAACTAAATAACTACATTTCAATAATAAATCTTTTATTTTTTAATAAACTTAAAGTATAAAGATTATATGGAAACCACTAATATTTTTGAATTATTTTTATAGACATTTTCTTGACGAGTCGTCTGCCTGACTTATGGAAACTGCACACAATATTTTTTCTTTCAACAATTACATAAGTTCAATTACGAAATATATAATTAAAGGCCCTATTATGAGTTGCATTCGATTTTCGATCTTTGCTGGGTATCGAACATGGAAAATCGAATGTTGAATTCATATGAGCATATCGAACAGAATTTAGCTTTCGATGAAGTATTTTAATATGAAAAATTGTTAAAAATCTAAGTGTTAAACTTTCACCCTGTCGAGTCGAATATTCGTCTACGAGAGTTAACTCTCGTAGGATTGTCCTAGATTAAAGAAAACTTGTACACGTTTCCTTTAATCTAGTACAACAACACAAATTGTAAGCTATATTTGGCGATTTTATTCACAATAACGACGTAATACCAAATGAAAATTCGTTCGATCAGTGTAATAAGGGCCTTAGGCTTTTTCGACGATGTCGAAAGATTCGTTAATTTTTAAAATTTATATTGAAGACAACAATAAAGTTTTGCATTGAAAAAGATTTATATAATAGATCAATTGTGATATCAATTGATACCACACACAGTAGACCAAACACAAGAACGCTGATTAATAATGAAGGCGTGACGGCCTTCGAAAACAGATTTGTTGTTCCGTTCGTCCGTATTTAGTGCAATTTTTTCCTTAAAAATTATCACACATAATTTCGCTTACAGAGCGATGCGAACTTTACGCTAATCGAATCATAAACAGAGAGCATTTATTCTTGTATGCGTTGTAAATAATATTTATTTACTTTCTATATCGTTAAACAGTGAGCAAATTGCGGCACTTAATGTAAATCGCATTTCAGTAGAGTTTCATTATGATTTTGAGAAATTTCGAAAATAGTGTTTGCGAAAACGTTTTTTTTAATCTAATCAGCTCTATAACTCAAAAAACAACGTCGACTGCAGCAAACTTGATTAAAATCGATTGATGCCGTTGCCAAAAAATTGTCATTAATATTTACTCCAAAAATCTATTTATTTTTCAGCGCTTTTAGCTTGAAACAAGCGGGTTTTGTATAAGTTTCTAAGCCTACTTACTCCCCTTATTTTTCTTTTGTGATTTTCAAAAATATTATTATTTGTGAATTCTCAAATAGTTTTTGCAAGTCTGTGCATAAGATAAAAGGTTTACAGTCGGCTAACTGAGCCTTAAAGCAACAATGAAATGCATGTAGACATCGCTTAACCACCAGCAAATAAATTTCCCTTATAATATAATTATGACAATATGTCAAATAATAACTTTCTTGAATGATTAATAAAAAAATTAATTAAACATTAACTAGTAAACAATTTAATAATATAAATTATCACTCTGTTTCCATAACACGGGCAGTCGACTTGAGGAGAAAAATTATATAAAATGCATCGATTTTTTAGAGTGATTTTCCTTCCTTTTTACTGTTTCATAACAGTTGGAGCCATAAACGACCGAATATAGCACCTAGTGACTGGTTAAGCTGCGCTTTCATATGTTTTTTTTACATATTAAATTTTTTATTTTTGCTTAAGATGCCTTCTTGATTAACATTAAAAATTTTATTTTTTTTTGACTTTCTCGTACTGGCACATGCTGATAAATCAAATTGTATTGCAGATCAAAAGCAGTTGAGAAAAATACGAGAGTATTGACAGTCAGCGCCACTTAAAACTGCAATCGCTAAATGAATTTTATTATTATAATCATTTTTTTTCATGCCAGTCAGCGTCATATGCAACAAAAAAAGAGCAGCCATATGAAAATTGCAAGTTTCATGATTTGTGTGTCCTCTTTGAACAAAGTTTCTTATAAATTATACATTTCCTTAAGTTTAAGAAGCTTAAAATAGAACATCTTTGTTGTTGTATGAAATAATTTTATTTTTAACTTAATGATTTTCATAATTTAAAAAACAGTTGTGCGTATTTGTTGTTCATTATTTGAGAACATAGAAAACCAATCAATCAATTCACGAGCGCACTTAAATGTTACAAAAAAAAAATATAACAATCATATAGAATAAATAGAAACTTTGATACAGAACCATCAGCAGGCAACGCTGAATTCATTCACACATTTTAAGCAAATTGACTGACAGGGGAGGTTTAAAAGCTCGGAATTTGAAATGTTTGTATGTAACGAAACCGGCAAACCGACTGCCGGTCACACACTCTCACATACACTCTACATTAAGCAAACATGTGCAATTTTCGAAATAAAAATGGCTTTAGAAAATTACGAGTACAATGAAATTAAAAATAAATTAAAAAATGTTTAGCTGTCTAATTCTGCTTGAGTTGTGGTCATTTCTTTATTTCTGCCTCGTTTCCATCTTTTATTATTTACAATTTTGTATCTATTTTCTTCTAATGTTTGGATAAATGTTAAGTTTCTGCTTGTTCGATTTTATTGCTTTTTTTTCCTTAAACAATTTTTAAACAGGCGTTTATGGGGCTGACTACGTTGTGTTTACACAGTAAATGGAACAGGGGAAAAAAGAAGGAGGGATTTCGTGTGCATACACTGGGAATAGTGCTGTGCTCTTTATGGTTCTTAGTGAAAACAATTGTTAATAATGATGATGTGATGTGTATATTAATGCATATGAATGTACATATGTACTCGTATGTATGTGTGTGTACATTTAAACATATTGGTATAGTTTTTCTTTTATATTTTGGCCAAAAATGTTTAAAAAATCTTTTATGATCGTTCTAAAGTATTGTTCGCTGGCAGTAAATGAATAATAAATTGCTGTTGACGATGTACAAAAAAAGATACAAATTATTCAGTATTGATCAATGTCAGGTTTTTTTAGGTTTTCTCTTGTTTTATAAATTTTTGTTCAGAAATAGAACTAATCGACAATTTATCATGTGTTATAAAGTTCTATGTGACAGATAATGGTTTAATTTATTAAATTTTTTCGTTTGTTATGTGGACTTTATTTTTGCACTAATAAAGAGTTTTCCAACAGGTGTGGTGTGAGATACATAAAGTCAGCTTCCGATAACTTTAAACACGGAATAGCAGAGCAAAAAATTACAAATAATAGGAAGCTTGCAATAAAAGAAGTTACATTAATCAGTTACTAAAATGAATAAAGATTCAAATAAACCAGAACTTTATAAAATGACTCATTTATTCAGTCCAATTATAAATTTTCCCGGGAGGTTTTTTCTCCCTTCTTTCATTTGTTCCCAGAGAACAATCCTCCTATTCTTAATAGGCGGAGAATAAGCGAATACGGGAAAAAGTAAAATCTGTATCAGCTGTTTAATATTTACATTTCATTCTGCACTAACGCAAGAGTTCAGTAATAGAGATTAAATAAAAATTGCATACTTTCATTGCCAGTAAGAATAAATATAAATATATTTTTTTTTTTTTTTGCTTACCTGCACACTTACCATGCTAACCATGTCGACTTCAAGCACAGTTCAAAAAAGCTTTCAAAACTCCAATGCTTATAGACAAACTCTCAACAAATTGTTGAGAATTACAAAACTACATTCACAGTCGGTTAAAAAACTTTTTCATAAGCAACAAATAATATTATTCAGCATGTGTTGCCTAATTTGTTTTTCTACTAACTTTTTTATTTTCATTGTTAAAAGCCTCTTTGACAAAAGTTAGTGAAAAACAAAATAGGCAACACATGCTGAACAACGTTATTTGTTGCTTTTGAAAAAGTTTCTTAACCTACTGTGATTGTAGTTTTGTAATTCTCAATAATTTATTGGAAGTTTGTCTATAAACATTGTGTTTGAAGTGTACTGAAGTGTTGCTCAGCTGCAACGAAATGTATCTCGACATACTAAACAAATAAAATTTTAAAATCTGTGAATCAAATTGGTAATTTTTTAGGGCAATTAGAATGTTTTTAATACACAAGAGTTTCATAATGTGGATTAGTGTCAAAGCAGAATTTTAAAAAATTGCAAGTCATGCATAATCCCGGTCCAGACTTGCAATTTTTGTTGCAGCAACTTTTCAGTTTTTAGTGCGACCGAGCGATATAGGAGTACAAAGTGTATATATTTCTATTTCAACACTCTCCCACATGTTCAAGAATTGCTACAAGAAAAATAGAAAGTCTGGACCGGGATATACTCGTACGTGTGTACATATTTGATGGACGTCAACACAAAGTCATGTCCGTCACAAAATCATTCGATTTTATTGGAAAACCCTTTATGTATACCTAATGTCTATGGTTAAAAGAAGCGCACGCACTCATCCAGTTACATATTGAAACATTTCACTACTGCGGTGTTTGTGTACGAAAAGAGGAAAGTCTAAATAAAATATAAAAAAATAGTTTGACATTGATAATGAATGACAGTAAATGAATAGATAGTCTGAACAAACAACCATTAAAAAAGAGTTTAACATTTGATGCAAACGTTTTTATTTATTTAAAAAGAAAGAAAAAACACAGTTTCTAGTTATACGAAAAAGATAATTTTCACAAAAAAAAATTTCGATTGCTTCCCATCATTGAGTGATCAATATGTGAAAGTAAATATGTATGTATGTACATATGAACAAGGCAATTTCATATAAGGTATACTCAGCTCAATTCGCTTTGAGAAATTTATACTTTAAATGGCCAAAAAAATATGTACTGAAAGATGTGTGTTGACATCCAACGTATATTCAAATTACAAGCGGCGAAAATAGTCACCTGATCCCTTGGGACCACCTTGAATGGATTCGCCTTGCATATCAATTTCTCAAGGTAGACTCGCCTGAATTCGCTTTGAAAATTTACCTTTTCAGATGTCAAAATCAGTTGTTACGTCAGATTCAAAAACGAGTATTTTGAAATTCAAAAAGTGATGTTTGTTTATTTATTTTCGTTTGAAAATATGTACTCACCTGATCTGTCGATGTCACCTGTTATGAATTCGACTTGTGTATATCTTTTTTCAGTTTATAATCTACTGAATGTTGCTGTTCAAAAATATTACTCTATTTTTAATGAGTTTAATGAGTACTCTTTTGGTCTTAACTGAGTCAAATGTTTATTTGAAAACAGCTGGTTGCACCAAGGAAACTTGCAGCTGACTGTCATCTGTCGAAATGATGCCAACAGTTTGTGCATTCGCCTTGGAAGAAAGTGATACTAAGTAATTATCTTGTTGTCATATAGAATTATATCAACAAACATTCCCTATAATTCTAAACTCTTTAATTTGTTTTCCTTTTCAATGGTCTATGGTGTTTTAATTACATTTCGAATCAGAAATTTTAAGAATTAATCTCTTCCGTTAAGCTCTTTACCGTTTAAGGTGCAGTACGAGTAAATGGAAGCCCAACTTCCGTTGGTTAAATAAATATGTATAACAATATTTGTCATACTATTTGTAGTTTTAAGTTTTTTTCTTTCTTAGTAGTTTGAGGCTGATATTCATTGACAACGATACTTACGAAAAAAGAATATAGAAATAAAAAATTGTACGACCTGTGCCTTGCATTTCAAAGTAGACAATCATCATTAAATGAATAAAGTCGAATAAGACAAGATTGGAGAAGAGAGAAGAATGAATTTGTGTTTTTCTATTTGCGGCTGGCTGTAGAACACTCCTCCCTCCTCCTTCAACTTAACAGCCCGGCCCCAATCATACATAATGTTGTCATATGTTTTATGTGCAACACCTGACTGATTGTCTAAAACGTTACGTTTTTTTTGCTGTCATTGTTTTTGTTGTTTTTTATTGTTTTGCCGTTTTTTGTTTTAAGAGCCACCAAGCAAAGTGTTTTATAGTCACTTTTTCATTTATTGCTTTGCCTCGCTCGGTCTTATATTTTTGCTCTTTTTTATTATCTGAAGTTTATTTTATTTCACTTTTTATTATGATGATTGTGTACGCTGGCTGTTAGTCCGTTTGTGCGTATTAGTTTCAAATACCTTGGAGGCCTATAGCAATTTCATGCATTATTGATGTCAATGACTCGAAGTGTGTGTTGTCTATGTGCTTAAGTGTGCTTTTTCTTTGCAAATTCTGAGGGGGTTGTTCAACAGGGGCAACTTATTGTACGGGTAAATTGGCCAAGCAAATGATTTTGGTTATGCTATTTTTTTTTGCAAAGAAAGCTTATTGTAGACGAATAAGAATTTAATGGTTATTTTGGGAAGAATATGGCAAAATCGAAAAGGTTGCAAGGATGTTTATTGCGAGAAAATGCAAAATGTTGTGGTTCTTATCAGCTATTAGGGTGCCTAGACGCGTTCAGATTATATCCAGCGTTACCGCAGCTACAAATTTTTAAAATATTCTTAGCAAAAATTAGGAGTCTCTAAGTTATTCTGAAAAAAGTGAAAAAGAAAATTTTTATTATGTATATACGAGGTGTCCGCCGGGAAGGTATTCTACTTTGTTTTGCCGCCATTTTGGTAAACATTAGTCGTTGTTGGCAGACGTGAAGTAGACACGTGGAAAATTTGTTATGGAAACGTGTTGTAATCGTTAAAACATTTTATTAAAATCAGTCATCGATGAGAAAGTTACGTGAAATTTTTGGGAGAAACAACGTGCCAACAAAACGCACTATTTATCGTGTAGTGAATGATTTCGAAGAAAGAGGGTCTGTCACCTATAGGCCCAAGCATGGACCACAACGTACTGCAAGATCGGCTGAAAACATTACGGCTGCTCAAGAAAATGTTCAAAACAATCCATCAACCTCAATTCGACGCCGTGCTCAGGAGCTTGGTCTTCAAAGAACAACTTTGGCCACAATTTTGCACATTTGTTTCCATATAAGATTCAGTTGACACAAGAGCTTCTTCCACAATACCATTTATGCCGCCGTACATATACCAATTTAATCAAAAATTATAAACAAACAAAGTAGTATACCTTCCCGGCGGAGACGCTGTATTAATATTTTTTAAATAAATATATTTAACTGCAACAAACCAAAAAAGTTTGCCTTAAGTAGAACAAAAATAAGCAAATTAACTAACATGTGCATAATTAGTAAAGAGCAAATGACAATGGCAAGACTGTTGTAAATTTAGAGATGGTAAAGTTGAGGTTTCATTAAAAAACAAAGCTTTAAGCAAATTGCAACACGATGAATCAAAACAATTCGCATATTCTATTTGCACTGAAAAGCTGAGTATATAAAGCAGAAATCTACATCTGACACCACATACAGTGGACCAAACTCAAAGAACGCTGACGCTGAAAGAGCAGCGACCTTCGAAAATAGCTAGTTGTTCCGTTCTGCTAAGTGTTTGTCAGAATATTTACAATTAACTTTGGAGTTATTTGTTCATTATCACATGTAATTTGGCTTACAGAGCGCTACGAACTTTAGCCTAATCAAATCATAAATATAGACAAAAGACATTTGATTGTATAAAATAATATATTATACGATACTTCCAGGGAATTTTATTGCACAACATCAATTATTGCACAATAATATTGCAAATGTATGGGCGCTTTTAGCAATAAAATTTAATTTGTTTGTTTATTTTGTTTTTCCAAGAATAAAGAGATTTTCTTAAAAACTTTAAACCATTAATTTCTCATAAAAGTTAATGTATTTTCACTTTTCTTGGTTTAAGTATTAAAATATAAGTCTACGACGTTGCAAAACAGAGGTATATTTTTTTTCTCCTTTTTACGGAATATAAAAATAAATCACTTTTAATTGCCCTGCCATGGGAAGATTGCTTGACTCACACTAACTTTGTGTGTTAATGCCTGCCTGCTTTTCTGCCTGAAGTGGAAGAAAATCTACCATCAGCATAAAACATCCCCTTTTGGAGTGTAAAACATGTTCATGTGTAGCATCGTTAACATCACTTGCAACATTAACACTTCATCTTAGAGTAACAGCAACAACAAAACCCCATAATCAAGAAAATATAAATAGGTATTAAGCAAAAAAAAAAAAAAAACCAAAGCTGAAACCAAATAGTGCACGGTTATCCTTTGTCGTATGCGAACACAACAAGGGATTTGGTTTATTTCTATTTTTACTTTTTTGCTTCAAACAAAATTTGGTTGCATTTTAACATGCAGTTTACATGATTTTATTTTGGTTTTATTCTTTTCGATTTATATTGTCTTGTGGCTGTATTATTTGTCTATTTGACAGAATTGGCAGGATGCTGAACTGAACTTTCCATGTGTGCGCGTATCCTTTCACACATTCAAAGTACTTGGTACCACTAGCCTTAAAAAGCTTTAGCGTAAGTAGACGGGTATTTGCAAAATGTTACTCATTGCAGAATATTCTCTACTTTATAAACAATTGAACCCGGGCCAGCAGCAGCAGACCTGGTATTGTCTCTCTCCTTTCTACCTTTCTATACTGGTGTCATTCTCATCACCATGTCAATCGCACAAACAAAAATCCAAAAACGTACACACGCACACACACACACACACACACACACAAAATACGATACAAAGTAAATAAATATCTCGGTACTTTGTGTCACAACTCTACGCAGAGTTCAAAATGAAATTGTTGTGATTTTTTGAGGCTACAAAAATGAAAACGTGTTTGACGCTATTTGCCACCACACATCGGCATCGAGCAACAACAATCGCAGTTTCTCAACCTACTGCTCAGCTTCTGTGCAGCCAGTATCTCATTTCCTTTGCAATACTGCAGTGGCGAATGCAATTTATATTTGTCAGCAAATCTCTTTATTTTTTTTTTTTACTTATTGTTTTCGGATTGTGTTTATATTTATTCAAAAGCTGCATCAGTACGAGCCAAAGTAATTTGCTAAGAGAAGTAATGGTCATTAGCTTGTTTTATTTTTGCCATAGGAATTTCAGAATGAGTGAAAAAAGGGGTTTAACTATTCAGGAATTCAACGAAAGGGTTGTTGGTGGTTTTTATTGAATTACAAAATAAATAATGTGTTAGATACTGTTTCAGTACAAAAAAAAAACGAAAAAAAAGTAAGTGCATATAATCAGATACACAAAAACACAATGTCAGCCAATTAATAAACGAAAGCTGAGCACTAATTTGTAAAATAAATAATAGATGAAGGCCAGAGATTGGCAGCAGAAAAAAATTAATTGAATTTTCCAAAGAGCAATCTATTGATCCTTTGCAGTAAAACAAACTGATGTTTAGATATCCTTTTGCTTTTCAAATTCTTGTTAACTTTCTATGTGAGTGAAAATAAATACGTCGCACAGTGGGACCAAACCCCCTTTTTCGCTGAATTTGATGTGGATAACTCTTAAAACAAAATATGTACATGTTTCTTCAAAATCTTGGCGGTATAGGAGGGCGAAAGGGGCACCTCTGGTATAAAGTAATTATTACTTTTCCTATATCTGCCGAACAACAAGAGTGAGGCGCACTAAATTTGATGTGGATGACTCTTAGAACAAAGTACATGTTCCAAAAAAATCTTGAGGGTATAGCAGGGGTGGGGGGAGTGTTAAGTGTCCCTCATACAAAGTGATTAATGTTAATGCTTGTTTTTCATATAAGAAATACCAAATCCGCTTCGAAATTTATATAAACGGTGCTTAGCCAACAAAATAAATGCTTGCCATTGACTGACTTCGAATACGAATTATACAAAAATAGATTATTTAACAAACCTAACGGCCCTTTTCACAATGTACAATTAAAAGCTAACAGAGACTTTAAGGGCAAGTTTAGTTAAAGTTCAAGTTAAGTCTTAATCATACATTGTGAATAGGGACATAAGAAAGTTAGCTAATGTCACACTCGATATTACGAGCAAGTAGATTAGGATGTGACTCGAGTTTTGTTAAATATTTGCCTGCGTATTTTTCAATTTCTTATTTATATGTTGAGCCTTATTTTCGATTTAATCGTAAGCGACAAAAATTAAATTTTTCAGGAGAAGTTTTTTTTTATAATATTCCAATATGTTCTACAGACGTAAATTGTCGCTTACGATAAAATTTTACAGCCCGTAACTTAAAAGTTATCAACAATTTGGTAATTTTTATAATTCTAAACTATGGGCAGACCCATAAAATTTTAATTTCAATAAAAAAGTCTTACATGTCGATAACATGTCGCTTACGATAAAACCGAAAATAAGGCTCGATATATAAATAAGAAATTAAAAAATACGCAGGCAAATGTTTAACAAAACTCGAGTCACATCCTAATCCACTTGCTCGTAATATCTTAAACTTTACTGGACACATCCGCTTAAAAAAGAGGGACTCCAGGGTTCTAATACTCAACACTCTAGATGAAACTGCTTGAAAATGTATTATTAATTACTGTCACTAAGCTTATGTCCGACACTGGTGGGGCCTAATAATTATATTAAGATTTAAGATTTGAAAACTTATTGTTAGTTAATTTTTAAAGATACAATAAATAAATATATGTATTTAAAAGAAATATAAATAAACCACGATTACGCGTGACCCACGCGTGACTCACGCATAGCAAATCAAAGCATTTGCACATCTCTAATAAAAATACATAAAACAATGACAACAACAACAATAAAAGTGTTGGCAGAAGTCGCTGAAAGCTTATTGTTGGTAAACTCAACGCGTGAGGCTGTTACTAATTCTATTTATAAGAAATTTCACTAAAAAATCATAATTTCAAAATCGATTATTTCAATTTCCAAATTTATTTGAGAAACGTGACCAAATGGATCACAATGTGTAGTACGTGTGCTCTTCCCTGTTTTACCAAAATGACTACTAATCTTCTCAAGAAAATAATGTTTTCTTAAATGTAATTTATTGGCGCTACCAGACATATTTCCACCATCCTACTTTTATAATTTTATATTAATCCAGTTCCAAGGATTTGAAATCCTAATCCATTTAGCGACTCTGTGTGTGCTTAAAATGCAATGTTAGAAATTTTGGTTTTTGTCTCTGCTAGTTAAATTCGAATTTATCTGCACACACATGTAACAGTTTTGGAATGTGTTAAATCAACATGAAATCAAGTTGTTTCAAAAGGAAAAATTTTTGTTATAGATTATTGTAAATCATGTTGAATTAACATGAAACACATATGAAGCAAAATCATTGCAGAAAAATGCTAAATTAAACCTGTTGTTGTAGAATTTAGTATGAAATTTTTCTGTGTTTAAGAATTCATTTTCCTTATAACGCATTCTGATATTTTTTTCAAGGTCCAACATAAACTGAATACTTATGAAAAACGCTCTTTTATCCACGTCGTCACAACTTTTACCGAAGACGTTATCGGGAGATTTAATCTACATATATATACATATGTATGTGGCAATGGCTAATACTGCCGCTAGTATACTAAGCTGATCCCTCGGGTTTTCTTCCAGAATAGCCGAGCATCTGGGATTGTATCGTGGTCAAGTTATTTTTGAGAAAGAACATCTAACCTGGTTTGACTATCTAGTCTGCGCATTGTGAAGAGCTTCTACTCTATTTGTGATTGGAATTGAATGTAATTTCAATGGAATTCAGATCAGTAGTTGATCGGTATAACAGTTTGGCAAACCTTTTCATCGAAAAGTCAAATTATTTTCTGTGTTTCTTATTTTTTACGTTTGGCTAGATGGACAAAATGTTTGTAAAATTCATTGACTTCAGTCGATGCTTATGACCTTTTACATAAAAAAAATATTTGACTGCTTTTTTGTTGCTCTTCTATGCAAATTTAAATGAGTCCACATGCAATTCGGTGATTTCTGTTTTAGAAATTATACGGTTTTTATACATTTGTTTGGCATTTTCTTACATCATGACACGGCAAAGCATTGCTAAATTTCTTTTTATAAATTGATGATGTATTTTTTTTTTTTGGTGGCACTAAGCTTTTTATGTTACATATGTACATATGTACGAGTACAACTCTTACTATGAGACTGTGACCATTACAACGATCGAATAGAGGTTGAAATATAAAAATGAAACAACATGAAAAACATGGATGGTTTCATTTAATCAAGTTGTCCGCAACAAGGGTTGTTTGTGTTGCTGTTTGTTGTAGGAGCTGGTGTTTGCACATGTTTTTCGGTTCGTAGTTGTAGCTTGGTGGGCTTAAATCTATTGGAAAACATTTGAAAGTAATCGCGTAAAAATTTCCTAGGAGAATGGAGTTGTAATTTTTTTTTTGGTATGTTTTTGCAACATTGATTGGTTTGTTGCTTCAATGGTCAAATATGGTTTTGAATTGTAATGATTATGATGATGATGATGGTGTTGAAAATCTGAGGGGAATTTTTGATTAATGAAGGTCTGGTTTTTGGGGGGTTTTTTGTTGAATCTGTTTTCTAAAGTGTTAAGTGGTATTTGTTTTAAAAATTTTCCTCATGCGTGAAATATGTACTTTTCTGGCAGGCAAATGAAATCAAAAAAAAAATTAAATCCTCAAAAAATTCAAGGTTTAAGCTAAGTGAAAGCTTTTCTTCTTTTTCTTAAAAAATACCAAAATCAATATAAAAACTTTAATACAAAAAAAAACTTTAATGCTTTTCAAGCTGTTGACATAAAATTCCTTTCAACTGTGTCTATCTGCCTTCAATTATTTGCCTGTGTCATTCAACCGCCCTTAAAAATTTTTAACATCGAAATTGTTTGCTTTTATTTTTCTCTAGGAAAAGAAAAGGTGGAACTTTAGTGAGTAGAAATGCAAATGGAAATTAAGCTTCTAATAAGGGATCAAATTTGCAACAAAAATGGTCTCTAGAGTATATTTTTGA
Source organism: Nowickia ferox (assembly GCA_936439885.1). Lineage (NCBI taxonomy): Eukaryota > Metazoa > Arthropoda > Insecta > Diptera > Tachinidae > Nowickia > Nowickia ferox. Next base: position 8,810,838 of record OW387026.1, read on the forward strand.
TGTTGGCAAATTGCAAGGCCTACATATAATAATAAAAAGACATTTTGATATATTTTTCTATTTCTGCATGTACATACTTACATATATAAATAATTTACAGCTGAGGCCTTTCAACATTATTTAAATAGCTTTATTTGCCAGTGATTGATGAATGACTAAAAGACATGAGCCGCCCCTTGGTGGAGAATTAATTCAAAAAAAAAAAATGCATAACTCAGGAAAAAAAAATTTATAACATTTTATTTCTTAAAACAATTTATTTTCTTTCAAACAATTTCAATGCTCGCAAAGTTTTCTGAACGAAATATTTAAGGTTTGAAAGTTTGACGCAGACAGAGTGTTGCTCACTGTATTCGTGTTTGCTGCAATCACTGTTACTCACTGTGATGTATTTGAAGTAGAGATGGGCGCGTGTCGTGTTTTTTCTTTTCGTGATAAAAAATCTGATTTCGTGCTTATCAGGTCGTTTCGTGTCGAGCAAAATTTGCACGAAAATATGTATGCATGAATTTCTAATAAAGAAAAAATTTAATATTTTGTATCATCCAACACGCAGCACCAGCAAATTTGTTGATAGTGTAGATATGCGTCTCTTAAGCTTAAATTTCTGAAATTAAACATAAATATGTATCGTGTTGAGAAAATTTTTCGCGTGCGTATTTCCTACGTGTTGGACATCTTAGTATATTCGTGTTCAGGTAGTGTCGTGTTGAAAAAATGCAATACGCTACCATTTCTAGTGTGAAGTTAAATTTTTAAAATTTATAACCATTGACACAAACCTTGTACTTTAACAGAGCTCTGTTAGCGTGTTCACAGAGATCTGTTATTCTACAAAAAATTTAATTAATGAATTTGAAAGGAGCCAACCGAGGTGACCCATTTGCTTAGGTAACGAGTTAACGCGGCGGACAATGGTGGTCACTAAATAAAGAGTATGCATGCTCTTACGCACCCCATACACATTGAAATCCAATTGGCAACTGAGTCGGCTGTTGTCCAAATCAGGGCGTGTATAGATCTGTTAATTGATTAGCTTAGCAGTTGTCCAGTTGCTGGAAGAAAAATCAAAAGATTTTGATTCTTTCAAGTTGGCTAGTAAGTCTTTCAATTCGATTGTGCTGCATGTGTTCGGGTCTTTATTGTCTTTAATTTGAATTGAATGAAAATCTTTCAATTCAGTTTATTAAGTGTGTGACCTAGAATCAGTTCAATTGAAAGACGTGTATGGGGTGCTTTAGAGAACTGGTTCGCGTTGACTCCTTCACAAAAAATAAAGCTGTTTCTCCCTCAGAAAAACTCAAGCTTCAAAATGGCAACACCTTAATAAAATTTAAACTTTTCAGAAATAAATTTATGGACAAAGATAAAGTAATACCTTGTACATAAATCGGTTGGCTCTTTTACTGCAAAAGCCCATTCGAAATGCATTAATTAATTTTCATAGATTAATAGATCCCTGTTAATACGCTATCACTCTGTGCTCTGTTAAATACAAGGTTTGTGTCAAGGGTTATATATGTAAAATTTAAACTTCACACTCATGCTCATGTGCTTCCCAACTAAAAATGTCGTATTTTGCTTCGATTGTTGACTTTTTACTATTGACTTTTCAATGAGTTTTCAATTCAAATTGTCATCTCTTCTTATTTTAAGGTCATCATCATCATCAGCCTCTTGCTCTAACCACAAAACTTTTAATTGATTCTGCTTAAATTAATTTTTATTTAATTTCTCAAAGAAATACCTACAAAATGCTCTTAAAAATTGTGACATATTTTGGTGGCTTTTTGAAATCACAACAATGGAAAGAAACTCAATTACTACCTCTTTTAACAATATTGCCAAAAAGGCTGATTTCTTAAGCAAATATGTAAGGCAGTCTAACAAAAGGCCGCGAATAAAAGATTATTTTAAGGAAATACAAAAGGAAAGAAGGAAGCAGCTCTCTAAACAAAGTGTTACTAAAAGCTACTGTTTCAATTACCAACCAGCCAGTATTGTTTGATAAAAAAATAAAATAAAAAATAAAAGAATTTTTTAATAAAATCATTACGAAGATATTTGAATACGTTTTAAGAATTCATCACCTCTGCTGCATGATTGACTTTTTTTCGTGTTTTATAACGAGTATTTTTATTGTTATTATTGTTTTTTAGTGAGTAGACATTAAAAAATGGGTGCAAGGCCTCTGAAGAGGAAATGAAACTATATTTGCAAATTTATTTGTTATGTGTATGAATGGATTTTTTTTGCATCTCCTGTCTGCTGCTCGAAAATCTTTATTATTTAGAGGTTAAGGTTGCGTGCGAAAAATCGTTTACAAAATGTGTCATTTTAAAGGTTGTACCCGACCGCAAGTGCTCTTCAAATTTTTTTTATTGCGGAAAGATTATGTTCTCATTTGAACATTGAAAAAATTATTTCTTTAAGAAAATATTTATATTGATTAAATATTGACTTGCATACTTAATGCATTTTATAAAAAGCATAGTCCAAAAGGATTGTAATTTTGATAAAACTCTAGTCACTTTTCTGAGATAATTTTTAAAATAATGTTTTTTTATAGAAAATTTCTCTAGAGTATTGGTGGCCGTTTTTGTCAAATATATTCTATACACGCAAGTCTTATTGCTAAGCTGATTAGTTTGTAGGGGAGAGAGACGAGGGAAAAAGAAATGGGAACTCAGCTTCATGTACTGTCAATACGTTTAGCTTTCTCATTCGTAATGTTATAAAAAGCACACATCCATACACAAAACTATGCATAAAAAATATGAGCTGAAAAATAAGACTTGCATTGTGGGAACGCCGATGAAAGTTAAGAGAAAAAAAAAGTGATAAGATAAGCAATAAGACTTGACTAGTGTGAACTGGGACTAGCAAAGGTACTAAATAAAAACCATTAAGTTACAGTTCTGAATTAGTTTTAGAAAGTAAAATAATTGATTTAGTTTTTTTTATAATTTTTAAATGAAATTTCTTTGAAAGGTTGGTGGTGGCAATTTTTGTCAAATATGGTATTGTACACGTTCTACTTTATGTAAGAAGGTTATTCTCAAGAGTTCTCAATGCAATCCATTTCGTGTCGATTTTGAAAAAAAAATTTTTTTTCACAGAAATAACAATTTTTGAAAAACTTAATTTTTAATCAGGAAAAATTTCTTAATCAGGCTTAAGTTCAGTATTTTCAATTCTTATTGAATGAAATATTTTGATTAATTAATGTGATTTTCTGAACAAGAGAAGAAAAATTAAACTAGAAAAAATTGCATTTTTATGAAATTTCGCTGCAATAGTGGTGTTCATTTTAGGTTCAATTAAACGTGCCATAACCATAACCATAAAAAACAACTGTTCGAATTAAACTTATAGGCAACAGTGTATTTGATTATAGGTGACTTGCCATAACGCCATAGTTTGTTTTTCGCCATAATCATAAACAGCTGTTTACTGATTAAACATATTTGTTGTTGCACTTTTGAGATGAATAAACAAATGAAAACATAAACAGTTGTTTATGGTTAAATCAGCACTAATAGGTGAAGGAAATATACTTATGGTTAAGGCTAAAGGCTCAGTTAGCCGACTGTAATTTAATGTAACTGTAACAGTAGGAAACAGCTGATCGATATTGTTATGTGAAAAGTAATGGAAATGGTTATAGAGATGTAATGTAACGTAACCTACTTTTCATATAAAAATATCGATCAGCTGTTTCCTACATTACAGTTACATTGCATTACAGTCGGCTAACTGAGCCTTAAGGTTCTGCAGAAGTAAGTACTGCACTCTATAAGAAAAGTAGTCTCAATCAAGGCTTTCTGGAAATTTTGGAAATTTAAACAATCTTCAAAAACAAAACGTGAGCAAGCATTTCAAGAATAAACACGAAACAATCGGTCACACTGCGGAACTAATTTTAAAAATTTAAATAATCGATTAAATTTCTTGAGAAGATTGCTTATGCCTAAATTCACAGTCTTTAGTTAGCTAATGACTTTAGTTTAACTAATTAAATTTCATACATAAATCATTGATTAAACTAACTTTATTGGTTAAGCCAAGACTGTGAATTTGGGCATTAATATTTCAACAATTTGTGTTTACATGTGTATATAGTTAAAAAATTTTAACCACGTTTGATGTGCAGAAATAATACCTTTAGAATTCGTGATCATTCTTTGAAAATCAAATATAGAATTTATATCACCACCACCAACTAAAAACACAATTAAAACTTCAACAAAAATTTGTTTACTTATTGAAAACTCGTTTTCGAAAATCGTCAAAAAAAATTAATGTTTGACTAAATTTTATTGTGTTGTTGTACTTGATGCTTGTTTTTCTTTTTTTGTTATATATATTTTTTTTTTCAATAGCATTGTAGCGAAATTCGAGCTCATTTTAGAAGTCTGACGTGAATGTGTGTATCTGATGTTTATTTGCTTTATCAAAGAAGCGAACGAACATCAGCGTCAGAAGCGTCAGCCGCACAATCTGTTCGTATGTACATACTTTGGATTTTTTATTTATAGTTTAGGCATTTTGTGTTTTAGCTTTTGAAGAAATGTTTGTATGTACATATGTAGAAATAAAACTGGTTTCGGCGTTTTTTTTTTTATTATTATCATATACATTATAATTTCTTTTGTATAAATAATAATTTGTTTGGTTGGCATCTGTACGTACCTTTCATATAGATAGAGCCTGTATTTACAAACTTAAAAGTGTTATTAAATGACAAAGGCATTTGTAACAAAGTAAATATCAACACATGAAGCTGCATACATATTGAGACCATAATTATGAAAGTGGTCTAAGTTATACAGGTACATATGTACTCGTATATCCATCTTGTGTAGAGATATTTAGTAGATTACATTTGAACAAATAAGAAAATATTTTGATATTATGCAACATTTTAATTCAGAATTGTACTAGCCTCGACTAATAAAAAATTGTTTAATATTTATTAAATATTTATTGAAATTTTTTTAAAATTCATTTAATATTTTTGAGCAAAAATGCATGTGACTCAGAGACCACTTTCCTAATTAAGGGCAAATCTCTAAAACAGTTTTTCGAGTCGGAAATTTAATATAAAAGTTTTCATTAATTGATTTACTTTAACCTTAAACGTAGTCTACATTTACATAATGAATTTTTTCATGGCATGTTTTCCAATTCTCTTTTAATTAAGGTTGCTACGAAAATCATCGTTTTTTTTACGTTGAAATTTTCAAAACCATCAACATGATTTGATGTCTATTGTTATTATTAGCAAATGAAAAATAAAATATAATTGGGTACGAATGAGTTTACAAAAAGTAAACGTAAAAAAATCCCCTAAAAATACCTGTCATGCTATTTTTCTAACCCCGCTTGCTTCTCACAACAATCACACTGCTTGTCAACAAACAAAAATTTCATGCAACTCGTTTCAGGGAAAATTTCATCATCTAAATTCAGTCATATTTATTTCTATGCGCAAAAAAAAACAACTTTTTAAGTTTTGTTTAAATTTTCCCACTAAATTTTAGATAATTTTTTTTCTTTATACTCCTGCTTTATCTCATTAGTGAAATATCAATTAATGTCACTCATTAAATACACATTATCAAAATAAACATTCTGAAAACTATTAAAAAAAAAAATCATTTGATAAGAAAACCGCTTAAGAAACATTTCATTTGATTTTTATTTATTAAAATTTCCCACGCTTTTTTTTTTTAATAACTACACATTTTCTTATTTGATCTTTATTTTGACAATGATTAATGGCCAACTTATTTATACGCACTTTAAATAAAACGAAGATGGAAATTCTAAAAATAGTTTATTTTAATTCATGTGCATATGTGCGGCCATGAACATTATAACGGTATCGTGTCAGGATGGCCGAGCGGTCTAAGGCGCCAGACTCAAGTGTAATAACTTGCTCTGTTTGTGCAGAGTTAATTGTATGAGCGTTCTGGTCCTCTCTGAGGGCGTGGGTTCGAATCCCACTTCTGACAAGATTTTTTTTCTTAATTTTTCAATTAAATATTAGTAAATTTACTTTGATTCAGCTCTTGTGAAATATTTGGCAGACTACACAGCATGTCAGGATGGCCGAGCGGTCTAAGGCGCCAGACTCAAGTGTAATAACTTGCTCTGTTCAAACAGGGTTGTTGTATTTCGAGCGTTCTGGTCCTCTCTGAGGGCGTGGGTTCAAATCCCACTTCTGACAAAGTCCTTTTTTAAATATATTTTAACGTTGGAGAATATATAATTTATCAGTTCTAGTACGATTAAATAATATACGTACATATATATTTTTGTTAATAAATATTGTATTAAATTATTTGTATATTTAGCTCTTACCAACCATTTTATATGTTCTTGATAAGTGCCGAGTTGGCCGAGCGATGTAAAGTGCCAGTCATAAGTGCTTCCTATGAGGTTTTTTATGGGTTCAAATCCGCCCCATTTATGATAAAATTTTCTAACTCTACAGATTTTGGGGTTTAATGTAATTAATTAAATTATAAATATATGTAATTATGCAGAACCTCTCGTGACTTAACTTGAAATTTCTCTACGTATTTCAGTAATATATAGCAAATTTCTTATTCTGAATAACATTTCCCCCCTGAGTTTATTCCCTATCTCATTAGTAAAATATCAATATTATGTGTCCCCCCCCCCCCCAACGCTATAAAAAGACATTTGCAAGCTTTTCAGTTCATATAAAAGAACTGACTTTCAAAGTAACTAACGTCGAAAATTCGAAATTCTCCCTCCCTTCCCTCAAGTCTTGATTTAATTTTCAGTCCAGTGTGTTAAAGATATACAGGTTAATTTTATTTTTAAGAAAAAAATTAATTCCCTGCGAATTATTTCCCAGGAATATTTGGAATTGAACGGTATATAATTCATAACAATTATGAATAATTGAATACAGCTATTCATTTTCTAGTGAAATTGTCAGTTATTATAATAACGCCACCAGTAACGATAACGTAAAATTAATGCTACAGCGCATAATCGCTTTAATATCATGTACTCTAGTATTCATTGTGTGGTGTGCAAAAAGGGTCATTAAAACTAAATTATCAGTCAAGAGTAATTTGCACAACAAAGCAAAAGTAAATTTAAAAATGTTTTTTTTTTCTTTTTCTAAAATAATTACTTTGGAATAAAAACGTGCTGGTTTGTAAATCCAAATAATTATTATTAGTTTTACAATTTCTTTTCAATGTATGGAAATTAACTTTTGCGAAATATGTCAGCGAATATATTTTTCTCCATTGCCTCATTTTTAAATTCAAATGAATTTTTTCAAGTTTCTGGCTAAAAAAATAAATTTGTTGGCAGAGAGAGGTATTCAATCCACGCCATCACAAAGGACCAGAATGTTTGCCTTAAGGAAGCAAGTTAATTACACTTGAGTACGACTCCTTAGAGTAGCAATTCTGACATATACAGCCAATTTATGGCAAATGGTTGCCAAGTGCAAATAATTTGTTTCAAATATTAAATGATTAAAGATTTAATTTGAACTAAATTAATGTAAATCATAATAAATCTACAGAAATTTCCACTTAATTGAATTTTTTAAAATTCATGACTTTTGATGCAAAAACCGGGTAAATTATTTATGCGATACTCTGCTAAAGGTACGGTCACACTTGTCAAACATTTGCCCAAAAAAGCGTAACCAACAAACATTAATGAAAAAAGTTTTGATCCAGACACTTGTTTATCATATTAAACAGTTTCGAACACAACTAATGCACCATGTCATAGAATCCAACAATATTGGCTACTCTTTTACTTGACAAACTTTTGTCTGAATTGAAAGATTTTTCATTAGCATTTAGTGGTTACGCTTTTTTGGGCAAATGTTTGACAAGTGTGATCGTAGCTTAAGTGATGTTCTGACTCGATTGCATGCTTTTGGATTTAAGCGAGGAAATCAACTAAACGGAGATCAATTAAGCAGAAACTTCTTTAATAGACTACTTCTAAATATTAAAAAAAGGAAATAAAAAGGACCTTGTCAGAAGTGGGATTCGAACCCACGCCCTCAGGGAGGACCAGAACGCCCGAGAAATACAAACTCTGCAGAAACAGAGCAAGTTTTTTACACTTGCTCTGCAGAAACAGAGCAAGCTTTCCCACTTGAGTCTGGCGCCTTAGACCGCTCGGCCATCCTGACATGAAATGAAGTTTGTTAAATATTATATAGGAGGTTAGAAAGACAAATGCAATTAATTTTAAATTATTAAAGGTGGCACTGTCACAGAGAAAATTTATATTACTATTATTAAATTAACTACAGAATATTAACAAAAAAATTTACCAATCAAGAAACATATCGCCCATTTACTAACACAACGTCATAACTTTAAAAAAGTAGTTTGCCAGTGAACGAGCTTAAAGTTTTTAGTTTACACACAATAAAAAAGGAGATTTTATTTTTCTCTCAAGAGCCGAGTAAACAAGATATTTGTATGAAATTTTTACACAATATGAATACAGTGAAACCACTCATAACCGGACACTCACCGTAGTGGTATTTTTGTCCGTTTATTAGAGGTGTTCGCTTAAAAGAGAGGTTCACAATCTTTTATTTTAATTTTGGATTTACAAAACTTGTCCGGTTATTAAAGGGATCCGGTTATGGGATGGGTTCATTATGAGAAGTTTCACTGTAACTATATGAGGTAAAGGAGGAAAACTGTCGATAGTGTCACTATCGAAAATTTCCGAAAGTTTAACAAACTTTTCCGATATATCGATTCAAGACTATTAAATGTTAGAAAAACTATCGATATATCGACGATACTATCGTGATAGTATCAAAGTTGTATGGTGCTCGTGTAATACGAGTATTTACACTCAAAACAAATCAAAACAAACTCAAAACAAATAATTTTTTAAACAAAACAAAACAGAACTTTATCGATAGTGACTCAAAAATATCGATTGTTTTTAAGTATTAATCGATTGCAGCCATCCATAGTTTTCCATCTCCAATATAAGGATTAATTCTGCATCATTAACTCAAAATTATGCATAATTGACTGTTGTTTGTGATTTGACTTTAAGGCCAACAAAATTAAATGGGTTGTTGCAAGATTGACGTGAATACCTTTATTGTTTCTAAAAATTGTATTTAATAAATTTAATACAAAGGTTCTTAAAACAAAATAAAGTTTTATGAATAATAAAAAAAATCTTGTCAGAAGTGGGATTCGAACCCACGCCCTCAGAGAGGACCAGAACGCTCATCGTACTTTGAAGAAACAAAGCAAGTTTTCACACTTGAGTCTGGCGCCTTAGACCGCTCGGCCATCCTGACATATAGAAGTCCTAAAAAAATAATGGCTAAGAACTTAAAGCTCATCTAATAAAATTGCAAAAAAGGCATAAAAATATTCCATTTTATTACAATTGATGTAAGTTATAAACAAATTATAAGGAGATTTAAATAAAAAAAAGTAGAAAAAAAAAATCTTGTCAGAAGTGGGATTCGAACCCACGCCCTCAGAGAGGACCAGAACACTCATAGCACTTTGCACGAACAAAGTAAGTTTTCACACTTGAGTCTGGCGCCTTAGACCGCTCGGCCATCCTGACATATAGTTCCGTTATGTCAAATGCTGCATTAGAACCGAGTGTATAAGAAATAAAGCTTGATTTAATTAAATTTTTGTAATTTAGGATTTAAGTCAAAAAAATATTTGGGAGAATAAATTGTAACACAGGCAAATCCCGGTATAACGAACGAGATAATAACAGGCCCATTCGTTATACCGAAAAATTCCTTAAATCGCAAATTTTTTTTCAAATGTTATTTTGATTATTATTATTATTGTAGACATGACAGCAATGCGATTTCAAATAAGCTACCAAATACAAACTAACTAACTAACTAACTAACACATTTTTTTAAATTTACCTTGCTGCTGTAAGTTTTGTTTAATATACTTGCCGTTCCTTATACAGAGCACGCATTTATCAAAGCATTCGCTATTTAAGGTAGTACTAATCGTTAGAAATATGTTGCTAGCAAGATTTTGTTTTTTATTTTGCAATTTTTTCTTTGTCATACGTTACGGTAGTATTCTCTATATACGATTGTTAATGTAAAAAGTTGGGACGTTCGTTATATCGGATTTTCGTTAAAACGGGATTCGGTATACCAAGACTTGCCTGTACATGTTAAAAATTATTATTAACGAAAAAACATGTACATTGTATGAAGTTAGTTCTCGTTTCAAAAGTATGAAAACAAAAAATATTTCAGCTCCACAAAAATAGAAATAAGTGAATTAAGTGCTTAAAAAAATGACAGAACCGTTTAATTTAGCCACCAATTACTTGCTAAGCTAATAAATCTAATACAATAAAATTTTCCAGCAATTAATAAATAAATCTATGCAGGTTGCCATGTGTCTGTGTTGCTTCAATTGATTAACAGACATTGAAATATGCAAATAATAATTTTTTTTTTGCTTTATTCTTGTTACAATATTGAGCAATTCATATGCTAAAATGCATTTCAATTTTATTCACATATATTTCTCTTTTACAAGGATGTGTGTTGAATAAATAATTTTATATATGCATTTTCCATACCTCTTCTAAATACAGCAGAATAAAATGTATTCAAAAAAAAAGCCAAAGAAAAATATTTTATTATAGAAACAGGTAAAAGGGAAGGTTGATTATTGCATATTGTACATATAAATATTTTTTTGTTGCAAATTTATGCTTGAATAAATCACAATGCATATTGACAAGTGATAGAGGATTATATTTATATGTGTATACAACGTAAATTTTTTTTGACTGCTTGTACTTCTATGAATTCCAATAGGAATGCAAACATGTTGGTTGCCCTTACAAAAGAATTGCGTTACTTTTGTATGTTATTAATTGAATTGATTGAAAAAGGCAAATAAGTGGTGCATAATTATTTTATTTTAGAAAAATTACATCTAACTGGAAGAGTATGAATTCATGGCGCATATTCATAGTTTAAGCAAAGTACCCGTATACTTTAAGAGTTTAAAGCCTGGATCACACTATCTGCACAATGTAACGATTTTCGTCGGTTCACTGAAATAAAGCCATAAATAATAAGCTAAATTTGCCGTATTTCTCAACTTATTGAAATATAAGGACTTAATTGTACCACACTCCGTTGGTAGTAAAGCCATATAGACTTATTCCAGATTTAAATGAGTAATAAATAATGCCATTTTGGCTTATTACTTACGACTTTATTGCAGTGATCCGACGATAATCTGTACATTGTGCCGGCAGTGTGATTCAGGCTTAACACCAGTATTTTGTATGCTAATAATGGTTTTAAATTTTTAAAGTATTCTTTATTTTTGACTATGAATATGCGTTATAATTTTTCATATAATTCACAGAGAACAACTTTTCCATAAATCTTTATTCTTACAAAAAATTTAAAAATAATGTTAAATTTTTTTATATTACTAAAAGCCAGCAGCCTGGCAAATTTTTTAATTTCTTAACTTAGCCAATTTCTGAAATATTGCCTGCAATAAATCCTAATGTTTGTACATTTTTTAAAGAAAATGTATTTTAATTTATTTATTAAAAAATAAATCAGCCAACTTTTACCATAAAACGTGCGGCCTTGTTGCTTGATGTAAAGAAAATATTATAGCAAAAATAATCATCTTACAAATTTCTTTAAACTGCTTCATTATTCTCACATATAAAGGGTCCGCCAGATAACTTTTGTTTTTTTTTTGAAATGCTATAAAAAAACTACTGAATATTTTCTCAAATTTCTTTTTTTATTTGAAAGTACAATCCTTCCGGTTAATAATGAAAAATAATTTCATTCAAATGGCTGCCTCGGCTGGCCATGCAGTAGCCTACACGATCGGTTCAATTTTTAAGCACATTATCGATTGTGTGCAGCTGTATTTCACCAATGGCTTAACGAATATTGTCCTTTAAAGCGTCAATTGTCTCTGGCTTGTCGGCGTAACACTTATCTTTGACGGCACCCCACAAATAATAGTCCAACGGTGTCAAATCCCAGCTCCGAGGTGGACAAACGATATCAGCTCTGCGGCTGATAATGCGATCTTCAAAAACAGGGCGCAAAATATCGAGTGTAGCTTCGGCTGTGGGGCACGTAGCGCCGTCCTGTTGAAACCAAATGTTGCCAATATCCTCCTCTTCAATTTTTGTGAACAAAAATTCGTTCAACATGGCCCGATAAGGATCGGCATTGACTGTAACGACCACTCCTTGCTCATTTTCGAAAAAAATGGCCCAATTATGCCTCTGGACCAAAATCCGCACCAAACAATGACTCATTTTGGGTGCGTCGGCTTTCCAATGTATGCGTGCGGGTTTTCTGTGCCCCAAATGCGACTATTTTGCTTGTTTACATGCCCGCCAAGATGATTTTTTTGGCAAAAAAAAAAAGTAATGTCGCAATATTTCCCAGCGTTGTTCAAGTGTATACACAACCATATTCACTCAGCGGAAGGATAAAACTAATTATCTGTCAAATCAGACATGAGCTAAGTGTTACCATTCTCGAAATAAGCACTAGTTGAAAAAAAAACTTAGATGGCGGACCCTTTACAACCTTAAGCGGCAAAATTCTAGCTAATGTTGAGCATGACTATAATTCAAGTTGAAAAAATGAATTAATTAAGTAGACATATATCCAAGCCCATTCGTTGTATTGCGCAAAACTATGAAATAATTAACCATAAATAAATTACAAAAGAAAAATACTTTTTCCAACTAATAACTTTTACAATAGCTTTTCTCCTGTGGTTTTTCCATAACTCTCCACTGTCTGTCTGTCTGTCTGCCACAGTCATGCAGTTGGTGCTGGCGCTGACTGAAATGGAATGAATGTATGCCTGGCTTTGAGATTATTATGTTTGCCAGTAAAATAGAAGCGTAACTAGTTGAGTATTAAATAAGTTAGTGGTCATTACCATGATGTCGACGATAATAGATATGGTCCGTGCATAGTGTGTATAAAAGTTATTAAAATCCTCATGATCATCATCATTAAAATCATTATCACCATCGTCATCGATAGATTCAAAGATGTGCTGCAAATAAGTTTACATGCTTTGGATTTTTATGAAGAATATACTCATAGAATAGCAAAGAAAAACCAAAACCAGGTTAGATGGTTAAAAACAATCGACCGTCTATTTCTTTCTATTAAACTTTAATATGTCTATAAAAGTTTTAGCGCAATTTAAAAATATAAAAAATGACTTGTATGCATGTAAAAAGCCAAGAAAAAAAGTTATAGTAAACCAGTTCAATGTTTTTTTTTTAGTGGCTTAATGAAGTTTTCTTTATGGGTCAGAAAGGTAGAAAAAATATTGTGTATGCCAAGTTTAAATGCAAAATTAAAAGTTTGTTTAATATCAACAAATAGTAAAACTATAAAATATTGTTAATATTAATCAATGAATTAATTATGGTAACGAAGAAAAGATATTGTAAAGTATTGCGTTTATAGTCATGGTATCTCATCTGGATGTCAGCATGAAGGAGAAGGCTTCTATAAAGGACAGAAACACTTTCATTAAATAGAAACTTTGATAGAAACTAAAAAGATAAATTTTAAGGTATGGTCACACTTCGCAAAGCATTTGCTCAACGAAAGCGTTACCATTAAATACTAATGAAAAACGTTTTGAATCCGGCACGTGAACTCCACTTAAGCAGAGTATTTGTAGTCTCACAATAGGCCGAAAGGTCTAAATGAGCATGGTATTGAGAATTATATTTTTACCTAATCTCATACAAAGACTAAATATTCTGCAAGTGTATAAATTCATAAAATGTGGTTTGATACCGACGAGATAACTGCTATTAACACTTGTAGCATTTTAATGGTCCTTCGAGCCGGATTGAGAGATTACAAGTATTTACAACATTGCAACCTCAACTCGTCCTCTAAATTGGTGACATTCGAGTGTGTAAATCGCAACAACGTCGATCTATAATGCTCAACCATTGGTGTTGAAGTCAGTGTTGCCACATACATATATATTTTTAAAAAATCTTCAATTCGACCCAAAAAAAATCTTTTTTTTTATTACAAATCTTTTTTTATGATTTTACTTACAGTATATTAAAATACCTTGATTTTGTTGAAATAAAAATTCAGCTAAAATTTATTTTGTTTCCAGTGAACTATTAAACATAAAGCTAAATAACACAAAATATTTACTACATAGAATATGTATAAGATTATTATATAAATCTTCACATATGGTAACACGGATTGAAGTAAGCTCTCAAGGCGATTTGATACCAGTTGGTCTCGATTTGCAACTCTGCATACTCGCCTTGTATATTTGTTGGTGTAAAATTTCCTGCTGCCAGAAAATTTCCGAACGTTTTGCTTTGATTTGACACCAAAGAAACTAACAGCTGATTATCAGCTGCTAAATTGAAATCACCTAATATAAATTCGTTTTGTGTACTCTGCTGCAAGTTCTGTGTTTTACGGCCTGGCCCACGATGTCGATAAGAAAGTTTCTTTCGCTTACTTATATTGAAAACAAAAACAAAACAAGAGAATTTGTTTTTGTTTTCAATGTAAGTAAGCGAAAGAAACGTTCTTGTCGACATCGTGGGCCAGGCCGTAAATTTCAGGGAAATCCGAAATACCCTAAATGAAAACGTCTTGTTGAGATCAGTTAGTGGGGAACACTTATGCACTGATCATTTGTAAACGCTAAGATAAGGAAAATAAAAATAAACAAATATTTTTAACTGGAACAAAAATGTCGAAGTTGAACTTTAAATCGTCTGGATTGTCTTAAGACAAGACAAGCTTTTTTCAAAATAATGTTTACTTTTATTCACCAAATCAATTCTAAACAGTTTGTAATGCACAAACAGCCTGTTTAACAACATCGAAGTAGCGAAAGTTTTCATGGAAAATTGGAAAATAAAAAAATGCAAAAACCGGATTTGTTTATTTGATTTTATGGCCAATAGCACTCTTAAAAACAGAAAAAGTAATTTTGTTAAAAAAAAATGTGTAGGCCTTAGTTTGCTACTGCCAAACTGCCATAATTAAACACGTTGCTAACGATCGTAATTTATGATCGTCTTAGGTTAATCTTTTACTTGCAGTCTGCAGATTTACTGCATATTTCTGAGGCAATCTCAATCAAGACGTGGTGCGGCGTAGGTGTCGATTTGATGCTGATGACAGACATAAAGTTCCGCTATTTAATTTAGAATTCTTTCTTATAAGAAATTCAGCAGCCTAGAATACGTTTTTCAGAAATGACTAGAGATGAACCCTCCTTAAACTACAAAAGAATAAGATCATATATATGTAAATCACTTGGGATTGCAAAGTATTAATCTACTCCGGCTATAAAAAGCTCTGAAAAAGGGTAAGTAATGCAAAACTTTTAAGAACTCTTCTATGAAATTTTTGTAAATGTTTTTCTCAGTCTTGAAAGTGGTTAAAGTGCAATTATGTTTATGCATATGCAGGTTTCTTTTTTATGTTTTTTCCAACGGTTTCTTCACAATTTTAAAGCAGTTTTACTGTTTTTGACAGCTTAACAGTTAATTTAGCTGTCATACATATGTGCACGCCTTGTAGTTGTTGTTGTGATTGTTGTTGTTGTTTTTCTTCCTTTAGGTCATATGATAATATTGTGTTTCTTTCCTTTCCCCATAGTCTTGTATATTTCATTGTGGTTTTGGAAATCTGATGGCTGAAAACACGTACTTACACGTACGTATTGTAGTTGTAATAATAATAACTAACTGGTGGGCAATATGATGAAAATTGTGATGGTGGCAGTGGCATGTAATTTTTTGCACTTGCGGTTATTGTTTCATTATCTTAATCATATGTGTGTGTGTATGTGTGGAAGTGTGTGTGTGTGTGTAAAATGTATGTGTTTCTGGTTGCAGTTGGCAATTTGTCGTAAAATTTGTTATGCTCTAATGGATTTGTCGCTATAAATGAAAGAAAACCAACCTACTGTTTCTTGTTATACCACAAGTGACCCATTGCTCCACGGTCACGTTTCACTTATTGCCATCTGATGGTATTTAAGTAAGTTGGCGGGATTTATGGTATAACTAAAATCCCACAAAATTTTGTGATGTTGAATTTTTGTATTGCAAAGACTTGCGAGCTATGTGTTATTAAATAGTTGGCTTTTGTCCAGGACCACCTTTGGTTGGAATTTTGATTTCCACAAGATTTTTAATTAGAGCAAACTTCACTTTTTTAATCATTTAAATTTATTTTTATCCCGCCTTTTATATTGTTTTTATTTTATTTTTTTTTTATTTTAATTTATTTTATTTTAATTTAATTTATTTTATTTTATTTTATTTTATCTTATTTTATTTTATTTTATTTTATTTTATTTTATTTAATTTTATTTTATTTTATTTTATTTAATTTTATTTTATTTTATTTTATTTTATTTTATTCTATTATATTTTTTATTAATTTAAATTTATTTTATTTTATCTTATTTTATTTTATTTTATTTAATTTAATTTAATTTTATTTTATTATATTTTTTATTAATTTAAATTTATTTTATTTTATTTTATTTTATTTTTTTTTTGTTTTAATTTATTTTATTTTATTTTATTTTTTTAAATTTTATTTAATTTAATTTAATTTAATTTTATTTTATTTTATTTAATTTTGTTTTATTTGTATTTTGTTTTATATTATTTTGTATTCCATTATTATATTTTATTTTGATTTAAATTTATTTTTTTAAATCTTATTTTATTTTATATTATTATGCTTAGTATATATTATTTTATTAATTTTTTTTATTTATTTAATGTCTTGGTTTATTTTGTTTATTTTGTATTATTTTCATTTGCTCTTATAGTTTTATTTTATTCAAATTTATTTTTATTCTTATTATTCTCAATTTTATTAATATGATTTTGTTTTATTGCATATTGCATATAGACTCGCAATGCAGTTCAGTTTGGTTGCAGACAATAAGAGCCTTCATATGAAAGGTAAATTAAATTTTGATGAATAAAGTTTTTTTTCCGCAAAATTTCTAAAATATCCCATAAAAGTTACAGTGTTTAATGAATTTATTGCTTATGGCAACTCTAGGTAAAGAAATCTGAACTTTTTCTTACTTATTATATTTTATTAATTAAGTAAAACCTTACTAAAGACTTTTGAAACTTTAACCATTAACACAGGACCATAACGATATGAAACATTGTGCAAGAGGAAAAAAGGAGTATGAGAAAAGGAAGCTCAGTTATTTTATACCCTAATTATGTGTCATGTCATCATATGACAAAATGTATAAGTATGATGAAAACAAAAATGTTTTGTGCATAAATATGACTTGTTATGTTTATGTACAGCTAAAAGGATAATGTGTCATAAAAATAATAATGAAGATTTAACAATGATAATTATTTGGGGATTAATGTTTAAAAAGAAGATGACTATGCTAGTGGTACCCCTTCTGTTCTATTTCTAAGCTCATAAAGCTATAATTACTCTTCCTCATCAACTTTTTTTTTGCCGTTTTTTATATATGAATATTATACGAGGGCGGTTCAATAAGTCCGTGAAAAGCCAACACTGCTGCTGTCAACATACAACTGTCAGTTGGTTCAACATTTGAACAAGCTGCGTCATGAATAAAATTCCGCGAGAAATTTCTCCCTTTTCCAATTAGAACTTTTTGTTCTAATTGGAAAATTGTTATTAGTTGGAATTGTTCCCCGGGAAAACTTCTCGCAGAATTTTATTCATAATTGCCCTCATAGTTTGTGTTTGGCAGCCATTGATAGCTGCTACTGACTTCTCAGCTGATTTGAGGTATCTACACTTGAAATAATTAAATAAATCAAGGTATAGTGTTGAAATTGAGAGAGTTTGTGGAAATCATAAGCATCTCACAGGTTTTAATAATTTAAATTTTTAGTGTTCACTTGGGTATCAGAAACCTTTTTTGCAAGATAAGTGCCGTGTTCCCTCACAATCGACCGCAATGCAAGGGTGCACTCATGTGCAGTTTCCATTGGAAAAATCCATGAATTGGGCTACAAATTGCTTCCTCCGAGTGGCTATTTCTTGTTCTCAAATCTGAAGAAAGTGAGTGTGGGAAAGATATTTGACTCCAAAGATGAAATCATCTCACAAATAATACATATTGTGATGAAAAGAACAAATCTCATTTTTTCTCTCGATTGTGATGGTTTTAACTAAATCTGCCCAATCGATGTTAAAATCTTACTGTCTTTTTCAAAAATTATTGCATTAATTAGTAACTTTGTTATTCTTGATAATGAATCGAAAGAAGGATAGCAGAGTAACTAAAATTAATTCTCAAACTATACGAGTATACATACACACTTATTAAGTTTCAAGATTTTGCTTATAATAACGATGGTAGATTTTGTTTAATGCCCTTGAAAATATTTGCTTTCCCCATTGCAAGCCTTTTTAAATTTATTCCATTCAATAAAACTGTTGAATACAAGTTTCGTATTGATTACCATTCGCCATTATGTTTTACAAGCCGCTTTTTTTAGTTACATACTTCCCCCTACACCACTTGTTAAATACTTGAAAAAAATTTTAATTAAAATTTCTCACAATTTGTTCAGCAAAAGTTCTGGAATTCCTACACGAAACGGTTTTAGTTTCACTCACTACACTTATAAAATCATTGTACAAATTAACTTGATCTTTGGGTAACAATTTACAAGACAATTAAAGGTAAAACTCCAGCAACACAAAAAAACCCTTCGTCTATTGTTCAACAGCAACAATAAAGTGCTTGATGAAATTCCATTAAATTTGTAGGAAGAAGGCAAAAAATAAAAAAACAATTAAACCAGACGAATCAAACACCACTAGAAACTAATGAAAAGCAATAAACGAGCTGCAATAATTTACAAATTACTTTGGTAAAACTTAAATAAATTTTAAGCAACAAAATAAAATTAAAACAAAAAGGGATGAATCTATAAAAGAAGAAGGAAGGAAACACGCTTATACTCCAGGCATTTCGTTCATTAGTATAAGAAATTTAGAAATTTTAAGGACAATTTTAAATTTAAATTTACACGCATTTAGTGCCCATGTACTCCTTCATATTCTTAAAAAAACAAACAACATAAAAAAGTTTGCCATTGTTTTAACAAACGGAAAAGCATGAAACCACTTAAAAGCATCCCTTTTTGCAGCTTTTCCTGGAAGGCTAGCAGAAACTTTCGAAAAAAAACAGTTTTATACGTACATACATACATATATATGTGTGTGTGTATGTATGTATGTATGTATGTATGTTTACAGGAAATATATTTTTATTTTATGTCTGAACATGCTTAAGCATGTTTTAACATGTTTCTAATTTTGTTCTCTTGGATATTTTAAGTACTTAAGAAGATTTTGGTGATGAAAAACCTGAGAGGCAAAAGTTATTCCAAGAAAGTAAAACAACATATGTTTAGGGAAACAGCAAAAATAAAAGCAAAGATACTTTAAGTAAAGAAGTACCTGGGACATGATGAGCATTTAAATGACATGTCAGCTGGTACGCATTAATTTTGAATAAAAAACTACACACAAAAACTTCCCCCGAATTTTAAATTTAATAAATTGTTATGCTAAAAGATAAATATTAATAAAATTAATTAAAAATTAACTAAAAAAATAAAAACAAATTTCCTAACCAAGAGAAAAAAAGATCCTGTCAGAAGTGGGATTCGAACCCACGCCCTCAGAGAGGACCAGAACGCTCAATACAACTCTGCGGTAACAGAGCAAGTTATTACACTTGAGTCTGGCGCCTTAGACCGCTCGGCCATCCTGACATGTTGGTTCAACGCATGAACAATATATTTGGTATAAGTTAAACTGATTAAAACATTTTAAATGAAAAACAAATCGAAACACTTAAAAGTTTCTAATAATAAAACATATTTTTAAGCTTAAAATTATTTAGTTAATTACAAAATTTAGCATAATTTCTTCTGTCAAGGGAAGTCTAAACAATTACATTTATAGTATGTATGTAGGTATGCACGTGTATTTTCTGTTATGAAAAGAAATGGCTTACGGCATTGTCTCATAGAAAGTCACTCTATTCAAAAACTGAATTCAGTCACCAATCGTTTCTTCTTTCCATAAAATTGTAAAAATAATTTTTTCCACCTGAAAAATTTTTTTCGGCAAACGAATATTAAAAAAATTAAAAAAAAAACGTTTTCCACGAACACAATTTCTCCTATTTTTCACACAAAAAATCACTTGTTTCGACAAACTCATGTTTTTTACGCAACTCCTCTTACCTTGTTTTACATAACATTTCAAAGAAAATTTGTTCTAAATTAATTTTTTCACAGAAGGTACTTCTTCACTAAAAGTACTGTTACAATAAAAGTACTTTCATCATTAAAAGTAATTTTCACACTGAAAATTTTCATTAAAAGTACCTCTCTCACCAAAAGTACTTTCTCTCAATAATTCTTCCTTTCACTTAAGTTTTTAACTACAAGTACCTCTCACATAAAATATTATTTGCACTTCAAGTACTTTTTATACAGTTATGTTTTTTACTAAAATAACTTTTTTCACTAAAAGTACTTTTTCACTAAAAGAACTTTTTTTACTAAAAGTTCTTTTTTTACTAAAAGAACTTTTTTCACTAAAAGTTCTTTTTTTACTAAAAGTACTTTTTTAACTAAAAGTACTTTTTTCACTAAAATTACTTTTTTCACTAATAGTACTTTTTTCACTTAAAGTACTTTTTTCACTTAAAGTACTTTTTTCACTAAAAGTACTTTTTTCACTAAAAGTACTTTTTTCACTAAAAGTACTTTTTTCACTAAAAGTACTTTTTTCACTAAAAGTACTTTTTTCACTAAAAGTTATTTTTTTACTAACTAAAATTGTTTCATTGACCAACAGGACATTTCTCTCTAAAAATAATCTTTTTTCTCACAAAATAACTTGTTTAACAACGGTTTTTTTCCAAAGTTTTTTTTTATCACTAAAATTAATTTTTTTTTACAAGAAGTTCCTTTTTCACTTTTTATATAAAATATTTCACTTTTTTATACAAAAACTTGAAATTTTTTCAGAGAAATTATAATTTTGTCCCAATTTGGAATTTCTATTCACAAAGGTTAATTTTTCCCAAAAAAAGTTAAAATTTTCCCAAAAATATTACATATAAAAAGTTGCACTCTTTCACTAAAAATTGAATTTTTTCCAATAAAATTACGATCTTTCTTGAAAAATTTAATTTTTTACCCAAAAATACGTTTTTCCAAAAAGTTGCACTTTTTTAAAAATATAAAATTTTCCCAATTGGCTGCTACGCAAATATTTAACAAAAATCAAGTCCCATCCTAATCCCCTTGCGCGTAACATCTTGAACTTTATTGGACACATCCGCTTAAAAAACTTCTTGAAAATATTTTTTTTTTTTTTGCTTAACACGACTCATGTATTATTAATTACTGTCACTGAGTTTATGTTCGACACTGGTCGGGCCTAATAATTATATTTACACTTAAGATTTGAATACTTATTGTTAGTTCAGTACTGAAGATACCACAAATAAATGTGTACAAAAAAAACAAACAAAGGTTTCTATTTCCCTCAAAAAGTTGCACTTTTCTCCGAGAAAGCTTAAATTCTTCCTACAAAGTTGCCCTTTTTCCCAGAAAGTTGCACTTTTCCTCACAAAGTTCCAATCTTTACGAAAAAGTTGCACTTGTTCCCAAAAAATTTAATTTTTCCCCAAAATTACTAAATTTTTTCCCAAAAAGTTGAATTTTTTCCATAAAGTTGAAATTCGTCCCAAAAACTTGCACTTATTACCAAAAGTACACTTTTTCTAAAAAAATTTTACTTTTTCCAAATATTTTACACTTTCCATGAAAAGTAATACCTATTCACAAAGAGTAACTCTTTTGCGGAAAATGAAGCCTGATTTTTAAAGGAAAGATGATTCTTTATATTAATTTATAATTCTTAAAAATAGAATTTAAAACAACCAAACTAAAATTATTTTACTTCGTAAATAATATAATATAGAATTTTTTATATGAAAACTCATACTTTTTAAATGCTTCCGTATATTTTTATATAACAAACAAACAGCATATGATTTTTCTTCTTCAAAATTCATTAGCTAATATTAAAAGTACGGTATTCACTAAAGCGTGACCAGATTAGTTTGGCGTGCTTAACAACATGCTTTATATTTATTAGTTAGCTAGACACTTTTATAGATGATGTTGCTCCAAATAAATTTTTCTATATACAACCCATTCAAAAAGAAAATGCTTGTCATCAGCAACATTAGTTAAGCTCTAATAAATAATGGGAATTTTTTAAATATTCTTAATTTCCCTGCATCGCCCGTTAAAGTTTAATAGATTACTCCACACATAAGCTCACGTACGGCGACAGATAAAAACATAAAATTGACGACATTGATGATGAGTATCGTCTGTAAACTAAACATCTGTTAATCAAATTAACAATTTGTTTTAATACGTTTATATGGTTTGCTACACAATGCATTTAATATTTATCTATTTCCCTTTAGAATGCTTAGAAAAATTATAAAGAAACGATTGTGATTCAAAAAAAAAACAAAAACACTTGCTGTTGTTAATTTTTTTTTTATTTTGGGAAAATAACAAAACTCATAAAATATTCGAAACATGTAGTAACAATAATTGTCATTAGTAAAGGGTTTAAGCAAATAAATACACTTCCAAATGGCGGTGGCAAACGACAATAAATAGTACAGGAAATACACACCTCTTAGTCAAGAGGAGGAAAGGAGAATTCATTAGCACTTCAAATCCGCTGCTTAGAGTACACGAGAGAATCGTAAAAAGAAAAGATGTTCGGAAAGATTTTTAGTTTGTTGAAATGTAGTTGGTGATTCAACGTACAGATTCATGGGATTTTTAAAATGTTTCTATGTTTTGCTATTAATTATATTTTATTGTTTTAATTTTTCTACAAAAAAAGTATGTGAAGAGAAGATGCAAGACATATTAGACCGCGTGAACTCCCATGTATAAATAAAGTTTTGCAATTAACCCCCTGCAATGAGAGAAATTCCATTGACGATTCTAGAGCTGTAAAATATATTTTTCAAAAATATTTTACAGCTCTAGAATACAAGCCATTAAAAAAAATGAGTTAGGGCCTTTCTATATTAAGGTAATGATGATATGTAATACTGCCTCTATAATCAAATATCTCACCTGATGTAGGAGTTTTAAAACAAATTTTGCTTGGGGTTTCTTAGTTTTAGCGCTGTTTTTCATTTTGACGATTTTTTCGGGTTTGGCGATTTTTTGGAGTTTTCGCGTTTTCTTTTAGTTTTGGTGCTTTTTTTCGTTTTGGTGTTGTTTTCTGTTTTTGGAGATATTTTTCCGGTTGATTTTTAGTTTTAACAATTTTTTAGTTTAGTTTTGGTGCTTTTTTTCGTTTTGGCGATTTTTTCGGTGTTTGGCAATTTTTTAGCTTTTTGGTAACCTTTTTAATTTTTGGTGATTTTTTTTTGCATTTTAGCAGTTTATTTCATTTTTGGCGATATTTTTCATTTAAGCGATTTTCATTTTGGTGATTTTTTGTATTGGAATTTTTTAGTTTTTAACGGTTTTGAAAATTTCAAGAGTTCGCCTTTTACAAGCAAGTTGTCAAAATTGCCTCAACTGACATAGGTTGATTTTTTAAGAGCTTTCGGATTCGATTTAAAAAAAAATTAAAAGAAATATATAAAATCTTTATTTGTGTAGGTAGAACCATCTATATAATTCAATGTTTAAAGATGATTTCATGTAAATGTTGACCGCGGCTATATCTGAAATTGTTCACACGCTGGGTCCAATTTTAGCATAATCTGTCATCATATCGCCCGGTATCTCACGAATAAATTCTTCAACATTGGCTTTCAGTGCGTCAACCGCTGCGGGCTTGTTCCTAAATAGTCTAAATGCGTTAAATCGCACGATCTAGGCGGCCAATTGACCGGCCCCAAACGTGAAATAAACTGTTCACCGAACTCGCCTCTCAATTGGGCCATTGTTTCGCGTGCTATGTGACATGTGGAATCGTTTTGCTAAAACCACATGTCAGCCAAGTCCAGCTCTTCCATTTTGGGGAAAAACAGTGAAAAGTGACAGAGGCCCAATTGCTGTGAATGGCGCCGAATCGACAATTCACGGTCATCAACAACACTGGCGGATACAGCTGCGATATTTTTCTCTGTCCACGTTCTACGTGTGCGTGTTAGTGGTTTAATGTTCAATCATGTAATTTTGGTGCCTCAGAAAGTCGCCCAAACTGACTATAAAATGGAAGAAGAGCACGATACACTTTCTTAAGCGAGCATGAATTTTGATAATAAAATTGAATAATCTGCAAGCTTTGTTCAGTTGTAAGTCGATTCATGGTTAAATTATAGACCAAACTGAACATGTTTAACAGTAAAACAGCTGAGTAGCCAAAAACAGTGTTGCCAAAAAGAAAATTTGCTAAAAAATCACCCTTAAGAATACCCTTTAATTTTATTTTTTTTTTTAATTTCAATGAATTGGAAAATTTCAGGTATCTATACGTAATTGCCTGTATATTACATTATGATTTCTTTAATTTTTAACTGTCATATATTTGTTTGCCAAAATTTTAAAAAATCTGTAAAAATTTCAGGTCCGTAGCTCTTACGGTTCTTAAAAAACAGCCTGTGACAGATAGACAGACACACAAATGGTTATCGTAGGGAAAACAATATGGTGCCTTTTCACCTTTAGTATACGGAACCCTAAAAATGCTTATTTCATGAATTACCAATAAGTACTTTATATAGCTTTTAAAATAATGAGATAAATAAGTGCATCACCATTAGTGATGGGCTATTTTTCGAAACCTGTTACTTTTTTTTTTACTGAATGCTCCTGCATGCTTACTTTACAGTAAATAAAGCTACCACATGAATTCATTTGTATACGTTCACCTTTTGTCGAGAAAAAATCTTCTAATCGTGTCAAATCGTCTTTTCTGGCAACTATGTATAGCTCTCACATTTTTGTATTTGCAATTTTACTGTCTCTCTGACTCTCATACGACAATTATCAATATTTGGTTGGGGTTGATGCTAATTGTTTGTTCTTGTCGCTCTTCTTATTAGCATTTATCAAAATACTAATACTAATACATACTTTTAAAGCAGAAGAGCTGAAATCTGTTAAACCGTGATAACAGTCACTGTTTAATTTCACAACTGCTCTTCTTGTTAGATTTTGTCAAAATAACAGAACTGCTACAAACAAAATACTGCTAAACTGTGATCACAGTCACAGTTTAAAAGAACAGCGATTTAGAAATCACGTTCACAAGGAGCAACATTATTAAAAAATCGCAGTTTCGCTCAACACTAATCACCATACATTTAAGACCTTACCATTAAAAAATCATCACCCACTCCAAAATTCCTGAGGTTAAAGTAGGTTTTATTTCAAGGTATTTAATATTGCTGTCTCAAGGTTTTGGTATAGAACTTTAAGTATAGTGATGTATCAATATCCTTATAATTTAAGTTATACTGCAACGGTTTACCCAGAACTATCTGTATTGAAAATATTTTTTGCTTTTCATAAAGCTGTTATTACTTACTTACTCATGCTAAGGATGAGCATTTGATGATGATATCATAAAATTAAAAATCAACAATGTCTGGTTGTGAAAATTATCAAAACAAAACTAAAGAATAATACACGGAATAAAAACAAAAACTCACGTGAAATACTACAGTGTAAATTTTTAACTTGTTTTCTTTTAAACAAACCTGGCATCAAATATTTTTATTTTATGCCAAAATGGAAAAAAAAGAAGAAAAACAGCTCCAGTGAATTCACAGATGGTTATTCTGTAATAAAATATATATCAATCTATAGAAAACAAAAACTTAAAAAAATTTGTTTAAAGAAACTCTAAAACAAGCCATAAAAATGAATATTGCAAAGCAGAAAAAGCAGCACAGCACGGTTTCTAAAAAGGCAGTATTTTATTTTTCTTTATATACGAGTAGATACTTTTGTTTTTTCAGCGCAAAGGTTCTTTTATGTTTTTTATATAGAGATTTTCTCTATTTCAGTTAAACATGCTGCCAACACCAGGGTGTGTGTCTTTTTTTTCATATTTATCTACTCCTTCTTTTGCACAGGATGAAACGAATCAGTTTAAATAGGATTTTCATGGCCATCACAAAAAGTAACTAATAAAAAATAATGTCTCCATTTTGGTCAAACGTTTTTGTTTTGTGCCTTTAAAGTAAACGACTTTTGTTTGGTATGCTTTTTTTGTTTTGGTTGTATGACATTTGAATCCTGTTTTCCGGTATATGAGATTTTCATTTTTATTCTCTTTCAATTTTATGAAATCCTTGTTACTAGTAGAAGTTTTGTTTTTGGTTTATGTAAAAAATAAAACGGCCAGTTGGTGGTTGATTATGTACAAGGGTATTAGGACTATCGTCGTATTTAAGTTCGGGAAGATGTCAGCGATTTCTATTTGATTCACTGGGCATAACATAATTGCTGTTAAATGATATCTTCCATATCGCATACTTAATCATAAAAAGTCACAACTCAAAAAATGCCAGATTTTCAAGACCAACAGTCGAAATGACGCAGATATAGAAGACTGTGTTGCAAAAGAAGTTTTCGCGCTCGCCAGAGATTTGTTCAGTGAAAAAACAAAAGAATTTTGTTAATTTTGAGTTGTAACTGTTTATGATTGTATTTATTTTTTTTTTTGAGTTCTACTTACTCTGAACCAGCTTTAGTAGTTTGTAAATACAATTTGATGGAACCAAATAGCGAGATATAACTACGGGCGAACGTAAATTAAATTGATCTACCTTAGCTCAGTGTGCCTAAGGACACGTGATATTGCTTATTTGTTAATTCTCGATTTCACGTGCAATATATGCAATTGAGAACTAGTAAAATAGCAATTCAAGGCGTATTTTCAATAAGGTGAATTTGGTGTAGGGAATCCTAAAAAAGATTTTGTTAATTTTTTTTCCAAAATCGTGGAGATTGGGAGAAAAAGAATATTAAAGTAGACTCCAGAGTTTAGTTAATCAAGAGACGTCCACGAGTATCTCTCCCATTTCCCACGAGGGATATTTTTTGTTCCTTTTGAAAAAGAAGGCGAACAAGTACCCTTAAACAAAGATATAATGGGTTAAATGTACTACGAAAATATTCGTTAGGAAATTCTACTATAAGTATCTAAATAGACCAAAGATCGTAATTGAACCTTAACACCGGAAATTAGTTAAAACTTGAAGTACGTTTGAGGGTTAATTTGATACCTGCTCATGCTTGCACTTTAAGTATGGGAAGTACTCGGCAGTTTTATGTACACAATATTCAAAGAAACATTTTTTTTAAATATTTTAACCCTCTAACTGCTCTCCGTGTGCCTCTTATTTGTCGCTTCCTGCAAAAAGGATTATAAAAGTGAATTTAAATTGCGACATAGTGGCCTAATGTGGTCTAAACAATATTTTGCATGAACTTGTATTTTAAGTCTCTGCATGAGTTCGTCAAATCGGAAGCATTTTAACCCCAAAGCAAGTGCTAAATTAACACTAAATTTTGACTCAAATACCCAATGAGTTAAATACCGAGCTTCAAATTCTTCAGAGAATTATAAATTAATTGTGACAGATTTTTAGGTACAATATTTTGACAACTTTTTAGGAAAACGAAAAAAATAGAACCATTAGAGGAAAAGTTACAGGGTTAAAATGTTCCACACTAATGTTCCTCGTAATGCAAGCGCTAGTAAGTATAAAATTAGGCCTGAAGCGCATATAAATTTTTAGATAAGCTTTGGCGTCTGGGCCTAATTTTGAGTTTAGTTGTATTGAGAGACGTATAATAAAATTTTATATCAAACACTTCTGTAGAATATTTAAGCCCGTAGGACGTTAAAATGAATCACATAATTGCTCTTCCTAAAAGTTTACAAAAAACGTACTTAAAATGTAGAAAGAGGATGAGGAAGAAAAACCTCATTTTTTTAATAAAAGTTCAAAACGACGATACACGTACTATTCTAATTTTTTGGTCTTCTGTGCCAGAATCAATCGTTAGAACTTTAGTATTTTTTTTCATTGAAAACCATCATATATTTCATATAACGCTTCTTGTCACAAATAAAGAACTACTCTAGTTAATTCTAATAATCAGTTTAGTCTATAAATCCATTATATTTAATGTTATACAAAATCAACATGCATTCATTCATACTTGACATACTCCATTTTGTGATAAAAATCACATGTCAAACAAACAATTCCTGTCATATATTCACAAAAACTTCTTCTAATAATAAATATTTGCCACTCAGTGTGTTTAATACTTAAATAACCATATTATCATTCTGTCCAAACGTCCAGCTGTCTGTAGCCTGTCAATGTTCAACATACGTACAAAATGACCAGCATTGTAACCCTCAAAGTTTTGTGTTATTTTAATATTGTATCAGACATTTATTTTTAATAGTTATTTTTCAGAAGATTATTAAAAACTTTTTTGAATACTTTAAACTCTTTAGGTTGGTTTCTTAAATTAAAGAAATAGGTATCAAGAATAAAACATGAAATAAAAAATATTTAAATGTACTGGGATGTTTACCGCAAACATATTTCGCCTCTAACCACCGACTTAAAAAAATAAATTGCAAACTCGTTACTTCTCGAAATAAACATGGTTTTGAATAAACATTTTTTTATGTCTATTTGAATTTAATATAATATTTCAATTTATGTATATATGTACATATGTATGTATGCAATTACGAAACCACAAAATATTACTGATTCCAAGCCATTAATCATATTCTATAGTTATAAAATGATAATTATAATGAAATATTCATGAATAGCCTGAAATGTCATTTTGTTTCTTTACTTCATTATTTCAGCCGACAAAACCAAAATAATAATCATAATTTATAAAAAATAGCTTCAAAAAAAATACACTATTTTACTAGAAAACATAAAAAGAAAGCCAAAATAATTAATATCAATGTGTCCTAAAGTGACACCCAACAAATGTTGTGATACCGTCTTTCTATAAGAAAATAAAACATTAAAAAATATTGAAAAAATAACAATAAAATCCCACAGCATGTGCATCAAACCAAGCATAAACTCATAAATACTTTTTGAAACTGAAATTGAGATTTTATTGAGCAAACTTTAGAATCTTCTAAGAAAATAAAAAAAAAAAATAATCATAATAATTTGCAAAAAAAAAAAATCTATTTTCATGCCAACACACACGCACTGGTTGGTTGCCACTGTCAATGTCATACAGCCAGAATGATGTGTGTGTGTGTCTCTCTATTCATGTACAAAAATTAAATACTCTTCCCTTACATTTTACTTTTAATATGCAGGCAACCATACAGACAAGTGTCATATGTCAAATAAACAGCTAGAAAAACATACTCGTGTACCCACAAAAATTGAAAGAGTAACGAAATAAATAACAGGGATGGCCACCCCACAGTTTAAAGAAACTTGATTAGGTGTGGTTTAAATTTAAAAAGAGTGCTCAATAAAAAAATTTAAGGAGAAACTGGAAAGTAAAATATTCTATAGCTAAGTTTTGTAGCATTTAAAATTTTTTTAAAGCACGAGCACTGTGCTTAATTGTCTTGTAGTGTTTCCAGCATAATTAGCTATTATTTGTTTGCTTTTAACTTTGATGTAGTAATTTTATATAGATATCAGTCGTAAAGCAGCTCTGGGCGAGTCAACATCAAGCGTCGTTAGCAATTATCTCTTAAGTGCAACCAGGCCACTGTTGTTTATTGGCCTTCGAGAGTTTTGCGTCTCGCTCGCACTGGTTGACTGATCTGCCACGGATAACCGTATATTCTTTCGGTTTTTCTGTGGAATTTCTTTAACAACCACGTTGCTACTTTCTATGTGAAGTCATAGGTCGTATACAGTCATTCACAAAACCTTTTTAAAATACTATTAATAACATCTTGGGCATATGGTCTAGTTACTCCGCCCATATTTGTGCAACCATATTATGCAAATTTACTTTGCATAATATGTATAAATAAATAAATAAATAAAATAAAATAGAGATATATTACTTCCAAACTATTTTTAAACTTGCCGCTATAGGAGTTACAGGTTTTGCCCCAATTTTCGTTATCGATTTTCATCATATTTCGACCATTCGACGGCGGTCCTGGGAGTCGATTCTGACTATTTTCTTGGTAATATCCGTATGATCAATAAGTCTGTGACTTTTCGAACTTCCCTCGTAGTTATATGAAATGCAACACTGTTCCCATCAAGTACCACCTGTTAACCGACTACTGTCAAATTTTGAGCAACTTTAACAGCTTATTAAGTGTTCTAAATAAACTAAGTGTTGCCTCATCAATTTTTGAATGGAAAAGGGGGGGGGGGGAGAATTGATGAAAGAACGTGAATGCCCCTACTATGCTTCCCTTGAAAAAAAAAACTAACAACATGTGCGCTCTTCAAAAGAAAACCAAAAACACAAACAAAAATTCTGATTTCCCTTTAATGTTTGTGCTCCTATTTTTTTACAAATCTTCCATATCTCTGACTCTTTCATGCTCACTCTTTTTCTTGAGCCCTTGAAACATGTTATTTTTCTTAAATTTATTTCATTTTTTTATATTAAACCAAGTGTGCAATTATTATCGTATAAAAATAAAAGTTTTATTGTTGTTGAAGTTGGTGCCAGTGTTTTGCCAGTTGTTTGTAGTTTATGACACGTTTTGACTGACTGTATTTTATTTATGACATCACATTAAATCAGCATAACTTTAAGAGATTTGAAACAGAAGTTGGAACGAAAGTGCTAGTTAAGTAAAATCTTTAATGCACATGAAGAAGAGGTAGAAATATTAAAAATAAAAATTAATAATTTATTAATCGCAAATAAAATTTAGTCAGTAAGCTTGTGAGAGATTTATGGAAAGCCGTACACAAATACGTTCAATTTCAAAATTCTTTAAAATTATATTTTACAAATAATATTTCAGTTATTAAAAACATATTTTGATCATATGGCGAATTGTTTGTCAGAAAAACTACGGTTTTGTATTTGAAGGTCAGACGCACAATATATACAAGTGTCACATGTTATTGTTTATGGTCATTTCCATGGGAAAATTCACTTTTTATGTCACGTGCGACAGCAAGGAATTAAGCTTGTATTTCACAGATATTTTAAAATTTTACCTAATGTAGAGTTGCTGACGCCCTACACAAATATATAAACAAGTAAAAAAAAAAATTTTTAATTATTTTGTCTCAAGCTAGTAATTTTATTGTAAACCTCAAAAATGTTTTTTACACAATTATACATATTGTAAGGTATAATTTTTTTCTCGAGGTAACAATTTTATTGCATGCTACAATATAAAAATTTCTATATTTTTATTATATGCTATAAAAAATTTAATGCTGAAAAGTATTATACAACTTTATCTAAAGTAATAATAATATTGCATGCCATATAAAAGTGTTTTGCTTAAAAAATTTATCACATGCTATAAAATTTATCGTTGAAAACGCTACAAAAATTTAAGTCAAAATCATGTCTTATCATCAGGCTGAGAAATTTTTATTGCATGTTAGAAAATTGCAGAAAGTTATATCACATGCTATAAACTTAACAAAAATATCTAACTCCCAGTTAAGATGATGAGAGTTTTCTTGCAGCAATTTTCATTTTACTCTTTAAATTTGCGTTTACATTCGCACGATAAAATCCTTATGGGCTCTACAAACAATGAAATCAATCTGTCTATCAGTGCATATGCGAGTGTCGTATGCTTATCCCTTTAAAAAAGGCGTAGTACTCGTATCAAAGCATTTCATCATCGGATGACGCCTCAGTATTGACTATTTGTGCAGTGTTTTTTTAGAAAACGCCAGAAAAAACTACTGCATGGAATAGAAAAATATTATTTCATACCAAAAAAGAAGTTTTCTTAAAAATTGTTTCACATACTTTAAAATTATTCATTAAAAATTTAGTAAAATTAAATTTTTTTTTCTGAAATCTATATTTTATACCACAAAATTGATTATTGAAAAATGTTAAATTTATATTAACGCAAAAATTTTATTGCATGTTACAAAAAGTTTCGGTAAAATTTTGCACTGAACGATGATACAAATTGCTTTTTTGATGCAAAATTTAGCAGCTGAAAAATATAAAAAAAAATTTCATTGCATGGTATAAAAGTTTTCTGCAGTAATACATATTTCTATGATAAAGACTTTTCTTACATTAAACATTTAACAAGAAATGCTATTCAACAGTTCAGTTTGTTGTAAGTAGACAAAAACAAATTTTATTGTGTTTAGTTTTCAGGAAAATTGATTTAAAAAAGATTTGCTTACAAAAACATACAAATTTTGCAATCTGTAAAATGTCACTGACACATTGTGCTGTTGCTGCTGCTGCTGCTGTCGCCAACTGACGGCACTAGACTAAACCAATAAAAGCAACAACTTTAAGAATCAAGTAAAAATATCATTTCACTTTTTGTTTATTTAATTTATGCGCCATGAAGTGCAAAACATCTTAAGGTATAGAAGTGCAAAACATCTTAAGGTATATCCGTCCGTCCGTCCGTCCCTTACCCATCCGCTGTGTTCGTCTGCCCGTTATTATTTGTTCTATTTTTACGCACTTTGCAACGCACTACTCAATTTTGGTATACATTGTTGTTTGTGTGTGACTAAATGTCGAAGAAAATGTAAAAATAATTTAAAAATAGAAAAACTATATATTTTGAAGTGCTTCTGAATTTAGACGCGTTTTTCTTCAATGACTGTAAAGTAAAGAAATTTATAATAAGAGGCAGTAGTTTTGTATTCTCAAAAAAAAAAAAAAAAAAAAAAAAAAATAGCAAAGTTTTTAGTTGATCTTTAAATGTTTTTTTTTTGAAAAAAAAGAAAGGACACTTAATGAAAATCGACATTTAAATATGAATTGATATTTAAATAGAGTTGCTGAAATGGGCCTTAAGTTGCACTAACTTAACCGCTCTAGTGAAGAAGTCGAAAAATTTGATATTAAAATTTTGCTTCTCAATAGTGTCTACATATTTATTGCTTTTACTGTTACTTTTAAAAAAACTAAAAATAAATTTTCTTATAGTTATAGTTTTGTTTCTTTTAATTTCAATTTAGCTTTGAAATATTTTCCTGTGTTTTGTTGTTCAGCAAATGCAAATATAATTGAGTCACGTGACAAGAACACAACGTGCTAAAAGAAATTCTCTTTGAAAGAAAAAGAAATCAATTGAACTAACTTAGTGCTTAGGTGAAAGCAGTGATAGAGATAAAAATATCGTTTACAAAACGTTTTGCTTGCCGCATATATTTGAAATATAATATAAAATAATTTGGCCTTCTTCTGCTACATTTTTCTTTTACTGTCACGTAGTTGAATTTCCAAAAAATTTTAAATATCTTTTATACAATTCTTTGTTCTTTTCCTTTTCGAATTGATTACTTATAATCTAAGCATATGATAATGACAAGTAGTCTTCCATAAATAGTCTGCTGCTGTTCATAAAAAGGACCACCTTTGACAGAGGCAGAAAAACTTTGCATACTTTTTGGCGTCGGAAAAATTCTGAAAATTTATTTAACTAGATTTAATGCAAATTGTTCAAATTTTAAGAACAATTAATTGTTTTTGTTATTAATTTCTTATCTGAAACATTTTTTTAGAATTTTGTTATACAGCAGTAGAGGGAAAAGTTACATTATGTTGCACAGTGTAATCACTAATCAATCTTTTCTTAAGCAAGTTTTTGTTTAGTTGAACACAAAAGCCGCACAACTTGCATTTTGAAAATACATACAAATACAGGATTAAAATTTTTTATGCCCAATAAATTTAAACTTTTAAACTACAAAGGAAACCGTACTTAATATCTTTCCTACTTAGTGGCTGATTTAATGTCGTTGATCCTGGAAACTGCAGTAGCACTTTGCTGAAAGTATTTTGTGTGTAGAACGGCAACTTAAAATAATAAATACTTGAGTTAATGAACAAAAGTATAAAGTTATAAACATATATTTTCTAACACGCCTCGCATTTATTATGATTTTATTTCTTTCTTTTCAGTTCAATAAACAAAGTTTTTTTTTTCATTTAAGAATGTTCACTGAAGTCTTAAGAAAATTTGTTATTTTTCTCTTCACAAAACTTGTAGTTTTACTTTATATCCTATCTCTCTAGGGCTTCGTTTGGGTAATTTAGTTTAGCATTTGTGGTTTTTTGCAAATTGTAGACAATAGATTAACGTTATATCGTGCAAATATTAGAAAGTTCATAAAGAAGTCGTTTATAAAAGTTTTTGTTTGATGCCAGTCACTGTAGATGATAATAATTTTTTTTGGCTTTCAACAAAAAATTAGAAGGAAGTAAAAGCTTAAGGAAACCTCACACTTTTAATAGGTAACAACATAAATTTTCAGCGCCTAATAATAGGCAACAAATTATAAAATGTCATATATGCTGAAAACTCCCCAAGGTATGCTTGGCTTTTTATTTTAAACAAGATTAACGATATCTTTGCTTAAAAGATTTATAACTAAAACGACTTAAATGTTGTTTAAAATAAAAATAAATTGTTACACTATAAAATTTAATTTAGATTTCTATTAACAAAGTTGTTTATGGTTGTAATTTATAAAGAAAAGAGTTTAAACGCATTTTTGTTACAAACATTTTTTTTACAGAGTTTTATTACTACATAAAATTTTTATGTATTTTTTTGTTGTCATTTATGTTTGCAAATACGTATATTTTTTTCCACAAATACAGCATATTTTGCTCAGTTTTTATAGTTCAATGGTCTCTATGGGCTTCCATTTTTCTTATTTATTTATGTTGCAGCCATAAATAATTGCACACAATGTGCCTCCCTGGATTTGACCAAATACACCTTTACGATGTTTGCATGCACTCGTTTATGTTTGTTTTCCTTGTTTTATTAGTATTTTATATTTCAATACATTGATTGTCAACGGTAGAAAAGAAAACAATGAAAGAAAAAGAAATGAAAATTCAAATTTGATTGTATGTGCAACGTCGACTTTATGGTATGCAGCGTACTTCTGAAAGTCGATTGGAAAATTTTTCTCTGTCCGTTATATGTTTGCACTTGTTTATTTTTGTCATAAGCTGGAAAATATAACATCGCAAATATTAAAAACTTTTTTCCAAAAAAAAAAAAAAGAACTCAGTATAGAAAATTGTTTCTGTAACTTGCAGCGATTCCCTGTATAAAGTTTCACAATTAAATATAAATTTTGCAACAACCTTTAACAAACTCCATATAACAGGCTTATAAGGATCGCAAAAATATTGTTTCACCGATTTATTATTAAGCACTTCAGACTCATTTTAAGTTCTTTAACGACATTTTTTTCCGAATTTTTTCGACGCTGTAAAGATTTGGTAAAAGATTAATGTAGACAGACTTGGGTCGAACTCATTCAGTCGGTAGTTTTTGACAAAACCTTTAATCAAACCCATTTAAGGGCGTGTCCCACGATGACGACAACGTTCGACTTGTCGCACACTTACATTTGAAACACCAACAAAATCTTAAAATTTGTTTTTGTTTTTAATGTAACGGCCTGTCCCATGATGTCACCAGAAATCGTTCGATCGAATACTTATATTGAAAACAATAACAAATTTTCTAATATTATTGTTGTTTGCAATACAAGCTGTCGATCGAACGATTTCTGGTGACATCGTAGGACAGGCCGTAAGTGTGCGACAAGTCGAACATACCCGACATCGTGGGACAGGCCCTAAATTCCATGGGTTTGATGGTGGCATGTGCAGCATAATTTTTTAAAGTAAATTTTCACCTGTTTACTTCTTTGCTTAAAACATACTCTCATACATTTCATATTTATTCTTTTTTTTCATGATGTCTAGACAAATTTAAAAAAAAATATATATATAAATTGATTTAATCTTTTCGATTTGTGAATGGTTGGTTTTTGAAAATAACCAAATTTTAAAAATGTCAACTGCTTAATAAAGTTTAATAAGGATCTAATTTTCCTTTTGGTACTAAATGTATTGCAGAAATTAAGAAAATCTATTGCATACTTTAGGGGCGATGAGAAAATTTTATTTATTGATACTTTTGTTGTGGTCCTGTCCCACGATGTCGTATGTATTGAAAATAAAATAAAAATAAATATTCTTATTTTGTTATTTTGTTGTTGTTTTCAATCCAAGTCGAACGTTTTCTCTCGAGATCGTGGGACAGGCCGTTAATATGATAATAAAAATTTCGGCTTTGCGAAATCAGCATACTAAAGCAAATAGAAGTTATAGCTTGAAAATATCGTCGCAAACTACATATAAGCGTATATTTTACATATCGTTCATTTACTGCAACAACGTCATAACTCAAAAAATTAGACTTTTGAGTTAATAATGCAGAATTGATCTTTATGTCGTTGTTCACATTTTGTAAAAAAAAATACATACAAATATCTTCTGTACTCGACTATTGTCTATTGCTAGAAAAATTAAATTTTCTTTTTTCCATTATGTTGTGTATAAATTGAAGACTTTAAACTAATTTTCTGGAAAACTAGTTTTTTCGAATTGTGACGTTATTGTAGTAAATGAACGATATGTTTATTTTTCTAAATCCAGTCAATAAAACCAGACTATCATTTTTTAACTTTAAGGAAATATTTTATTTTATACATATCGCTCATTTACTCAAACAACGTCATAAGTCAAAAAACGTAATCATATTGTTCTTCATATTGTGCAAAAATTTCATACAAATATCCTGTTTGCCCAAGTCTTGAAGAAAAAATATAATTTTCTTTTTCCATTAAGTTGTGTATAAATTTAAGACTTCAAACTCGTTTTCTGGCAAACAAGTTTTTTTTCGAGTTATGACGTTATTGTAGTAAATGTGAAATAGTTAAATGTTTATTTTCTGTCATATGTCTTCTTAGAATGTTAAAAATTTCTTAATATGTAGTTTTAGTATGTGTACACATGTTGTATTTTCTTTTCTAAAATTTCGAAGTTTGTCTTGTTTTCTTAAATCATTTTTTTATTTTCTAGCATTAAGCCTTAAGGTTTTTCTGTTGCAATTCAAAATGAGAAAATAAAAACGAAAGCAAATTTTACTGCACAACACAACACTCACTACTGCAGTCCCTTTGCCACAGAGGGGTTCTCGTTCCTTCAGCTTTTGCAATTGTAAACATTTTTAAGGATACATAGACATGTGTACCAGCACATACGTTCGTATGTTATATGCTTTATATGCATTTTATTTTAATAAATCCTTGCCACATAAGTGAGTTTTGTTAAGAAAAAAAAAAAAACGGTCTTAAAATCTTATGTTGGCTGCTGTGAATGGAGTCTTGACAACGAAGACTTCATTCAGAGCAAGTTACTAGTTTTCTTTCGTAACTGGTGAATTATATTAAGAAAAATGATTTTATATATTGTAATGTTCAAAGTCGAAAAAATTTTATACTCTACTGCTGGTTTCTTTTACAAAAGGTTTTGGTTTAGAGTTATTAGTTTGTGTGCAAAAAAAATGTAGCCTACCTTAAGGCAAATAATTGAAAATATTAGTATAAATGCTATTAAGTATATTTTTGCAATGTTTAAATAGGATGAAAAATATTAATTCTATTAATGATATACATATATGTAAATGTTAACAAATTTATAAAAGTAATTGTATATTTCTGCGCAGTTATTATTTTTTATAGCCCGCTTTGGCTTACAAGGATTAGGGCCTGTCCCACAATGTCGACAAATTTTAAATTTGTTTTTGTTTCGAATGTAAGTGTGCGACAAGTCGAACGTTGTTGACATCGTGGGACAGGACCTTAATCTTTTTTTTTCAGTTCAATTAAAATCACTGTGTTGCTGGCTTTTGGTAAATTATTTTTATTTATTTCAACATATCTCCCTTCATTAATTATTATCATTTTCAATTGACCACACGTTTTATAATGTGTTTTTCTACCAAATCAAATTTACCATATAAATTAATACTCTCTTAAGTCCTTTATAAAAATCCTATTAAAATATATTATTTTATTATTTTAGCCGACAACAACTTGTTTGTGCATTTATCAATTCAATTTGTTGGCTTATACATAATTCCAACTTTAGCTTTCAATTCAAATGCCAGAAATATCTGTTTTAAAATAAATATTCATTTTCAATTATATTAATTGCTATACAGCACAGCCACACAAACAGACTTTGACCTCAGAATCTGACAATAAAATATTTTAAAAGCAAAAGCAAAAAAAAAAAAAGAAAACTTTAAATAGTAAAAGAGAAAATATTATATAAAAAATAAAATGTGTGTATTGCGGTGTTGCTCCCCCCACGTGTTTCCTTTCATTAACAACAACAACAACAACAACTATTGAAATGGTTCTTTTTTCTAAAGTTAAATTTGCAACAGACTCCTAAAAATATGCAAACCTTGCTTGCTAAACATTTGTGCAATATTGTATGAATTCTTTTCATTCATGTTATGTTAGTTGGTTTTTGAAAAAGCATAAAAATATTTATAAATATATATATTTTTTCCTGAATAGCTATTATGTACATGTTAATTTGTGTAAAGAATTATTAAATAGACAAGAGGGATTATTACTAGGGGTATATGGTTGAATGTATAAATGTTTCAAAAGTATTTAAATTTTAGGTAAATTTTAAAGGTTAAATTATTTATTTTGCATTCATGTATAGACAAAGTTTGTCAAAGAGATAATTTGAAGTGTAAAATTTAATGATGCCACTCGTTAGCGTTGATGTTTTAAGTTTAATTATATGAAGTCTTATTTTTCTTTTGTTGAAGTCAGTACCTGTGTTCTGTAACTTGCGAGCAGTTTTCGCGTCCAAAAAAATTGAAACAATTATATTTTCCACAAGCTGATTCATATAAAACCGGAAATGCTCGTAAGCTTACAAGAAACATGAGCAAGGAACTAAGTTTTTTATTGCTCATTTTGTATTTCACAGAATGATAACAAACAATTCGTCTGGAAAAGTTCTCACCAAAGTTACAGAACAGAGAAGTACCAAGAGAGTTTGTTGATAGTTCGCTAATATAATTTTAGCATTTTTTTAGCACTATTTTAGCATTTCTTTAGCAGTATTTTAGCATGTGCTTAGCAGCTCAATGGGAAGGAGTTCGTTCGCCAGCGTCTTCTGAATCAACTTTGTCTTAACGTCGTCCTAACTTTTTGTTATTCCTAGGGCTGACCGTGTTCAAGATTTTCAATTATTTTTCTTAACTAAAAAAAACACCTATAATAACATTAACATTATGACACTATGACCTTTATGACTAGCGTATGAATCCTCAAATATCTTAAATTAAAAAAAAAAAATTAAAATAAAAATTGATTATTTTTTACTGCGCAACAATGACAGAAATTCGTTTAAAATTTAAACATGTGAATTATGTTGCGATCAACTACGTATTTTTTTTTAATTAAAAACAAGACTAATTTAAAAGTTTTATTAAACAACTATTTTTACTAACAGAGATATATGTATCATAACACTTCTTCTTTTTGATTTCCTCACACTTCAAAAAACAAGCTTTTCTCTTTGCATATTGGCAACGAAACGATCCACTGTGGTCTCTACCAATTTACCGCTGTGCTTGGCCATTTTCCAAAAATATACCGCCACATCGGCCATGAAATTCTTCAGTAAATCCTTAATACCATTTTCTTCCAATATCCTTTGATATTCTGTATCTTCTAGCCCAGTTTCCTCGCGTTTATTTAGCAATAAAGTAGCCTTATCGATCTTAAATATAATTTTCAAGTTAAACATTTATTTAATCTGGCATTTTATTTGTTTTTGTTTGTGAAGAGAAATAAAACGTACCTTTTTCAAAGTGTCCACATAGAGTTCATCTTTCTTGTCCAATTTTGCCTCTTGCTTGGCCTGCTGTAATTTTTGCACATAAATCTCTATATCGCGGTAACGTTGAGTGTCCGGTTTCAAAGAATTTTTCACTTTATTAAAGAAAGTAATTTGATTGTTGAACATGTTATTAAGAAATTCTTCAGTTTCCAAACGCGCTAATTTTTCAAATTCTTCCCTGTGTATGTGTTCCTCTGAGTGTGGTGGGGAAGCGGAACTGACAGATCTGATAACAGCAGCTAGAGAAAACTGTTAAAAGAGGGTGTGTGATATTTTTTTGTTTCAATACTTGTGTTAAGTTTTACATTTTTCAAACTCACTTCAATCACACAAATCAAAGTAAATATTTTAAGGAAATTTTTGCACCACATTTTCTATGTTCTAAGTGTTTTCTTTTTCTTTACTTCCGTTTTATAAATCGATGGCGAACCCTTCTTGTTAAATCGTCTGCTGTAGACTAATCTTTTTTAAGAAAATAAAACATAATCGCTTAATTTTTTACAATAATTACTAAGCAACGATAATTTTACAACGAGGTTAGTTCTTAAGTTTTATAAACTTACCCCCAAAAAAAAAAACAATGCAAACACTTTGAGTATAATGTTTGTTGGCTTATCACTTGTTGTACGTAGACGGAAGAAAATTAAGTATAAAATTACATCAAAAACTAGTAATTGGGCTTATAATATACTCGTAAATTGAAATATTGTGCTTAAATTAATTGAATCAATTAAATTTTTAATACAATCACATAAATTTTTGACTGAATTAAATTTAATTTTAACTTGAATAAAGTAAATCTTTCATTTAATCAACTAAATCATTAATAGGACCAATTATATATTTAATTGAATCAATTCAAATAAAAATCAATATTTATAATATAAATCAATTTAACCTTTATTTACACTATTGATTTTTCTATGAAATACTTGTCTGGCAAATCTTTGCTTGTAAACTCAGAGTGACAGAAAATATTCAGCAGTATATTACTTTAGTTATACGTAAAAAGATGAGTCAGTTTCAGAAAATAAATTCAGTGACTCGCTCATTAACTCAAACAACGTCATAAATAAAAAACTCAAATTTTTGAGTTAATGATGCAGAATTAAATTTCATATCATTATTTAGTTTGTGTAAAAATTTCATAAAAATATATTGTTTATTCAGCATCTGATAGAAAAATAAAATTTTCTTTGTCCATTGCATAGTGCAAATTGAAAACTTTAAACTCGTTTTCTGGCGAACTACGTTTTTTTTGTGAGTTATGACGTTGTTTAACTAAATAAGCGATATGTATTGCTCTACGAACTTTGGCCTATATAATCAAACATCTTATCTGTTGAAGAAATTATTTAAAAAATTTTTCTTTGAGTTTTTTTTATTTTTGGTGCTTTTTCTTATTTTTGGCGTTTTTTTCGTTTTTGGGATTTTTTCGGTATTCGGCGTTTTTCCTCCGTTTTTTTCGTTTTGGAGACCTTTTCGGTTTTTAGCGATTTTTTTTGTCGGTATTTCTTAGTTTTGACATTTTTTCGGATTTATTCGGTTTTCGGCGTTTTTTTAGGTTTGGCGTATTTTTCGTTTCGACGATGTTTTTCGGTTTTTGGCGAATTTTTTTAGCGCTTTTTCTTAATTTTGGCGATTTTTCGTTTTTCGGATTTTTTCGGTTTTTGACTTTTTATTAGTTATGGTGTTTTATTTTCGTTTAAGCAATTTTTTGGGTTTTTGCCGATTTATTTTATCTTAAGCGATTTTTTTAGTTTTGACGCTTTTTTCGTTTAGGCGACTTTTTTCGGTTTTTAGCGATTTTTGTTTCGCTTTCTTAGTTTTGACGTTTTTTCGTTTTTAGAATTTTTTCAGTTTCCAGTTTTTTTTTATTTTTGTCGTGTTTTTCGTTTTGGAGACTTTTTCGGTTTTTAGCCATTTTTTTTGTGCTTTTTCTTAGTTTTGGCCTTTTTTCGGTTTTCGGTGTTTTGTAGTTTTGGCGTATTTTTCGTTCGGCGATGTTTTTCAGTTTTAGGCGAATTTTTTATATATAACGGTTTTTCTTAATTTTGGCGTTTTTACGTTTTTCTGAATTTTTTCCGAGTTTTTGGCTTTCTTTTAGTTTTGGCGTTTTTTTTTTTGCTTAAACAATTTTTTTGGTTTTAGCCGATTTATTTTAGTTTAAGCGATTTTTTTTTAGATATGACGCTTTTTTCGTTTAGGTGATTTTTTCGGTTTTTGGCGATTTTTTTTCGTTTTAGCGATTTTTTTTAATTTTGAGATTTTTTAGTGTTAGTGTTTCTGAAAATTTCAAGAGTTTGCGTCTCACGGTCTTCAAGATACAGCAATTTGTCAAAATTACATTAAGTAATGGAATACCCTTTAATTTTGATATTTTAAATTTCAGTGTTAATTGGTGTAGTCTGCATAAAAATACACTACTTTGAAAATTTCAATTGTCTGTATAAAATTGTCTGTACATTACATTAACATTTAAAAATTTTTTATTGCTCGCTTTGGAACACCCTTTAATGTATATGTCTGTGAAAATTTCAGGTTCGTAGGTAGCTCTTACGGTTATCGAGGAAACAGCTGTGACAGACAGACAGACACAGAGACGGTTATCGTAGCGATAACAATAAGATTCGTCTCCGCCTTTGGTATACAGAACCTTAAAAATTTTGATGCAAATATGTACTCGTACTGCCTATTGTTGTTCCCCTTCGCTTAATTTTAATACCATCTCTCGTATAATCGGCCATCATAAATTCTCCCATGCGATCTCGTTATCTCATGAAGGTCAATTTTATTATGATTTTTTTTTTGTTTTGTTTTCGTCTCTTTCTTGACTAGAAGAAAAATTCAATTGAACCTTCCTTAGTCAATTGATAAACTCGTTTATTTTATTTGTTTGTATGTATGTATGAATGCATGTATTTGTATAATTTATTGTCATAAATTAAATTCAAATTTTTGCCTATTTATACATAATTTTTGTAATCATGATTTAACAAAATTATCTCCCCCATTAATTTGCGTTGTGTGTTATTTTTTATTTTTTATTATTCTTATGCCATTATATTATGATGCACGCATATATTTTTAAAATAAATAAATAAAGTATTTACAAACACAACGCACTTCTTGCCACATTTTTTTTGTTTAATTGTAAAGCGTTCCAATGGGAATTTCAGCACATGTTT
The DNA here is from genome assembly GCA_936439885.1 of Nowickia ferox. Lineage (NCBI taxonomy): Eukaryota > Metazoa > Arthropoda > Insecta > Diptera > Tachinidae > Nowickia > Nowickia ferox. The sequence continues at coordinate 8,854,142 of OW387026.1, forward strand.
CGTAGGACTTTAAAGCTCTTTAGATTGCTCGACAGCAAGTGCATTGCTTTTTATGACTATTTTCTAAGGTATTTTGTGCAAAGCCTTTAATTTATTAGCAAACAATTCTTTAAATAACGTTTTAATGTCTTTTTATATGCGAGTGGGAAATATTTATCAATTAAATTTATGTTTGTTGTACAAATTTAATTGCGAATGTAAGTGTTTTCATATAAATGTGCTCAAAGAGATTTTTAGAACTAAAAAAAGTTTATAACTTTACCTGTTTATATCCTCGTTTAAGGGGACTTATATGACCCTTTTAGTCGCTTTTGGCATCATTGAGTAAAACACATACAATTTTAAATAAATATCATGCTTAACAGCATTTGTTCTATTGTGACTAATTTCCTGCCTTTTTCTCCACCCGCTTAAAATCTAACTGCTTCAATTTCATGTTGCCACAACAACATTTCTTTTTTTTTTCTTGGCAAAATTGTTAAACATTTATTATGGATTAACTAGAGATACCCAAAAAAAAAGTCCAACTTCCAACGCATTTTGTGTCGCTCGGAAATTGTTTTGCTACAAAATATGTTTAACATAACCAAGCACCTAAAAGTATGCTTCGTTTTAAATGCTATTATAACGCTTGGATGGCCATATGTTGTTGATAGTACACATACTTGCACTATCTCTCCTATTTAAAACAGACATTAACTATAAATGAAGCTTCGCGCAGCCCCCAACTCCCATCCAAAATGAAGCCCATCGTTCAACAAAGATTGCAACAACATAAGCTCATTTGCAAGAAAAGGAAGTGCAGGCCCAACAATAAACAGCAGTTGCAACATAAACCTTCGACATTTTAAAACTTACCTAACCGCTAGGCATTTGCGGCATTATTTAATGACACTTTAACCAAAAATATCCTGCAATATACGTCGTTTGGTTTAACTTGAGTCAACTACCAGTACAACTTGTTCATGTGTAAAGCAGTAGCGGAGGCAATACACAGCAAATTAATTACAAACAACACCACACAACTTTGTTAAAATGTAAACTGATATGCCCCTTTTTCTATTACGCCTCTGCTTACTTGGCTTAACTTGATTACGTTTTACTCATATGGAAAACCTACAAAATACATACACACACTTTTGCTTTAAATAATTTAAGCATAAAAATTGTATACAAAATGTGTCTTCGTATTAAAATTTCATTTGGATTTAAAACAACACAACAACCTGGTAAAAGTCGCCATTAAACTTTCCAGGCAAATAATGGTTAAAGGAAAAATCAACACCCGCACACAAACATAATCTTAAGTCCCTTATGTACACCTACACAGAGAAAATATACAAAGATGGGAAAAAAATTTAAAATGCCAGCAGGGGTTTTTTATGTGATAATCACAAAATCCGTTTATATTGTTGCCATAAAATACGTTGAAAATAACAAACACCTTTACACACACACAGCTCGACCCTGAGTAAAGAGACAATTCAATATGTCAAATAAGTATGCAATACAATTTTGAGTGTGGTGATTACTTATACATTGCCTATGCAAAAGGGGCAAGAGAGAACAATTTCAAGGCTCAACGTCCAACGACGACTATAACAATTTATGCTGACGACGGTAACGACAATGTTGTTGATATTACACCATCATCCATCCATCCACCACATCCATTCTTTCACGTTGTGCATGCATTATTTAATGATGAGTGAGAGTGCATGCATACTTCTAGGGGTCAGTTTAAAAATGAACAATTTAATTGCATACTTAATTATTAACGCACAATTTTATAAATTTTAATGATATGCTGTTGATCTTGGAAGGAAAAAATAAGGAAAAAATGTAAATATAGTTTAAAAAAGGCAAGCGCTTCAAACTATTTAAGACATGAAAAATTTAGAATGTAAATAAATTTTGAAAGAAAGTTTTCTCCAAATTTCAAAAAAAAAATATTTTTTTCTGTAAAAAAAAAATCTGAATTTTTTGTAAAAACTCAGATCTAATTGTAAAGTTTAAGTTTACTTTATAAAATTTATATATGCCACGAAATTTGAAAAATCCTTAAAAATAAAAATTTCCCAAAATAGGGAAATTTTTTTAAAGTGTTTTATTTTGGTATGTAATACATAAAAATAAAATAAATATATATTTTTTTTTAGTTTATAATGTCTAATCAACTATAGTTATACAGATCTTAAAAACACTTGAAAATTTTGGACAAATTTTTTTAAGGAATAGAAATTTCCCTAAAATGGGAAATTTTCTAATTCTATATAAAAGTGCATTTAATGTGATTTGTTTACTAAAAATTTTAATAATATGAATACAAGTTCAAGAATTCGGGGTATTACAAAAAAATCCCAAATGAGGGATTTTTTTAAATGCTACAAAAAAGCTAGCAAAAAATTTATTAATATGCCATATTCGTGATAGAACATCATTATAATTTGCGAAAAAGAAGTACAAAATTAAATTTTTTTTAAAGAATTGCAGGTGGGAAATTTATTTATTTTTTGTTTATGAAGTGTTATAAACCATAGTACATACAATGTTTTAGTTGATTAGCAGTAAACCATAAAAAATAAAAATTTCCCTAAAATGGGAAATTTTTCTATCTTACTTAATATAATTAAGAATGATTATATATAACAGAAAAAGATGTTTTGAAATGTTTTTTTTCTAAATTAAGGCACAGAAAAACTAAAAACATAAATGAACTCCTTTAGAATATTTGAATGCATGTACTCATTTTTTTACAAAAAGATTTTGTAGTACTTTCATTTTGACGGGTTTCTAACGTGATATTCACCCTTAACGGGAATAAAAGGCGAATATTTTGTTCACGTGAAATATTTCCCGTGAACAAAGAAATTAGAAAAAAATATACTGACACAACAACAACCCAAACATTGGCGATAACGGTGATTATAAAATTTTCTAATTGATTAGCCGTAAATAAAGAAAAATAAAAATTTCCCTAAAATGGGAAATTTTTAAATCTTGCTCAATATGATTAATAATGGTTATATATAAACGGAAAATAGGTTTTAACATGAATTTTTTCTAAATTAAGGCATTAAAGAACAGAAAACATTAAAGAACTCCATTAAAATATTCAATTGAATATTGACGGGTTTCTAACCTAAATGAAAACAAAATCCAAAAAATTAAAATTTTCCTTGAAGAGCCTTTTTCAAATGTTCATTTCTGATTTGGAATTAGGCTTTGTTTGCTTCACAATCAAACAATTTACTTGTCAAATTTATACTATAGAAAGTTGAAAAATATTCTAAGAAATTGTGTTTGTTACAGAAAAAAAAATTACTAGATCACAATTTAATTTTTATTTATTTTTGTCTTTTTCTTTGCAGGTAAGCCCTTTCTAAAATTGATTACAACTATGAAAATGTAAGTTTTGTTTTAAATTTATTAAAAATTTGTTGTTTGCAAATGTCATTATTACTTCAAAACTTTATAAATTTTTTACAAACCATCTCCTTTTAATCCGTTTGCAATGCACTGGGCTTTAAAAAAATCCTTTCAAACTCATTTTACAAATTACCCAACAGACACTCGTATTAGTTTATACTTGTCTGATTATATTTCCACTCCTGTACATTTTAATAAATATCAATTGTTGTAAATATAAACTCTAATATGGACACCATGTTACTTTCATAACTCGTAATGAAATCTGCCCTTCACTTCCTGTCATTCCTTCCTTCCTTTTGTGTTATGTTTAACAAATTTCCCTCTCTGGTTACTATAGGGAATAGAATACTCGTATATTTTGTTTTAAAATATTTTATTTGTATGTGTGTGGTCAGTTGTGTCTTGTTTTATATGTTGACCAACTATTTTACAAAACCACTTCATTTACTTCTACTTTTTTTTTAAATGTTTATTTGTGATTGTCTATAAACCTTGTTTATGAGTTTGGTAGTCGTCAGCATCATTATGATCGGCAGCATTGAAATATTACACCATTTAAAATAACGTGAACATTAACAAAAATGTTTTACACAATATTTTAGGGGTTGCTTTGGATAATAGTCGCCGTAGTGCATCCGCAGTACCCCAACTGCGAAAGTTCTTTTTTTTTTCGAACAAATAATGCTTATTATACGGCAAATTTACACTTTGTCTCTTTGTCTCTTTAACCGCAACAAAGAGTTAATTATGCTCGAAGAAATTTGAATACGGTTAAGTTTTACCAGAGAAGCTGTTGCAGCGAATTGGATTTGCTGATGTGGTGTTGCGCAGGGTTTGAATTGACAACCTTGTTTTCTGTGACAATCTGTTTAATAGTTTTTGGAATTGGTTGGTTAGTCTCAGTAACGTTTGAGCCCGTAGGGACTCGGCCCACTAGTCATAACGGTTGGCAAGAGTAGTGTGGTCTTATCAGTATTATTCTTAATATGTAATTCAAAATTGTATTCACCATTTGCTGGAGTGTTTTTACATTTTATGACTGTATTGACATCATCAATTGCTTACTGGCACAAACAGTGTGCAGTTGACAATTATCCCTTCCAGTATAGTGCAGTGTTTGTCGTCTAAATGAACGAATGAGTCACCCACCCATCACCTCTGATCCTCTCAAAATGAACTTTAAAGCAGACCATTATTCCGTATCTGGTGAGGGGTTGCGGGTATAACTATGAGAGTACTTCTATGTAATTTTCCATATCAACTACTATTTCCGTTTATATTTCACACTGCAATGCATTCAGACTTTCAACAAATCGACACACCGTTCGTTCGGGCTATTTAAAGTTTCCATTAATGGGTTTCGCAGTGACATTTTGTGTTTTGCATCTGTTTACAATATTTATTTGTATATGTATTTGTTTCTTCCTATATTTTATTTAAATTCTTGCTAGTTTTCTATTTGCTTTCGTTTGTCTAATATTTGTTGTCTACAAGCAGATTTTATATATTATATATTTTCTCTAAACATTTGCTGTGCCGCCCTTTTTTGTTTTATTTATTTTTACCATTTATTATGCATTCACTCATACAATATTCATTGCTTGCTAATAGGATTGTTGTGCAGCATGATAAATAGAATGTATTTGCCTATTAAAGTTTTATGTTTGCTACATTAAAGATCTGATATTTAAAACAAGCTTTAAATATACGAGTAACATTTCAAGTGCAGCATAAGCACATTAGAAGAAAAAATGTTTTTTGCACATACTGCAAATATTGCTTTCGGTTATAGAAAAAAAGAAAAAAAGTCTTTAGTTATTTTTGTGCTAATGTTAAAATATGCTAAAAATGCTATTTATGCTACAGAATTGCAAGACTATAGTTATTTTTGTGCTAATGTTAAAATATGCTAAAAATGCTATTTTTGCTACAGAAATGCACGACTTTAGTTATTTTTATGCTAATGTTGAAATATGCTAAACATTTTATTTTTGCTACAGAAATGCACTACTGTAGTTATTTTTGTGCTAATGTTAAAATATGCTAAAAATGCAATTTTTGCTATGGAAATGCTAGACTTAAATTCTTTTGTGCCAATGTGAAAATATGCTAAAAATGCTATTTTTGCTACGGAAATGCAAGACTTTTTTGTGCTAATGTTAAAATGTGCTAAAAATGCTATTTTTGCTACGGAAATGCTCTTTTGGTTATGAAAAAATAATATTGCTATAAATGGCAGAAGGTATTTTGATTGTTAGTATTGTAAATTTATTGACTTTCAATCGTTTTTGGCGAGTTTTTATATAATCATATGAAATTTTTTTAAATTTCTTAAAAGCAGCAGTGTAATGCATTTAGCCAAGCTTAGCCAACCACAAATATAAAATGCTATTTTTGCTAAAAAAAAAATGCTACATAGAAAAAAATGCTGGATTTGCTACAGAAATGCTAAATTCGCTTTTAAAGTGCTATTTTGTTGACTACAACCTATTCATTAAATAACAACACCACGCATATTTCTGACGTGCATTGGTGTCCCTTTGAATCAGTTGTTGTAGGAAAGTTCAAGTGATAAAGGCATAGTCACTGGTCACTAAACTATACCGGCTTCAGTAGATGATAATGCTAATGTATAATCAGAGCGCCCTCCTTGATCGGTATTGTGTAGTAGAATCATCGACAAATTAAAATAACCAATAAAATTGTTACTAAACACAGCTTTGGAACTTTATTACGCGTCATTGACACCAGAGGCGCTATAACTCTGCATTATGAAAAACTTGCAAAAAAAAAGCAGATTTGTAAAAAGAATGAAGCTTTTCTCTATCTCTTTCTTCACAAAAACTTACTTTTGTAAGCAACAAAAAATTTAATTTTTGCATCAACATGCTTACATACTTTCTACAAAAATAACATTTTCATAAAACAAGTATTTCGTAACACTATATAGAATTAAGCTAACATAAATCTAGAACTTTAAAAACATGTTTATATGCTTTAATGTTTGCAATTTGCATATGCTAAAAGTATGCTACAGATTTTAGATACAAAATTGCGCAGTCTTCAGTTACGTAGAAATTCGAAAATAGAACTTTTTCTGTATTTTTTTTTAAATAAAACCAGTTTGATATTCCTTACTATTTATTGCAGCACGCCTTCTTTATACTCTTTAAATTTATTCTTTACTAAATCCTAGAAGTATGCTTTGCATATTTGTATTTTATTATTTATGGTAAAATCAAAATTCTTATATAAGTAATGCAACTCTCAAAACAAGCTTAATTCCTATTAAAAAAAAAAAATTTAAATAACCGAATAGAAAGAAAAAATAACGTTTGAATATCGACCATAATGGAAATAATAGCCTGAAAGACTTGTGCAAATTTTAGTTTATAGAAGTTGCATTTAAGCAATTAATTCCTTAAGGATTTTAGTAAATCGCCTGATTTGTGTGTCTATGGCTTATCTATTTGTTATTTGTAAGTTATAGCCTGGTGCAATAATTTCTTGTTCGTATTTAAGTCCTCAAAGGTATGCTGTGTTTGTTTCATGCAATTTTAAGTGCCCAAAATTGCTAAATGAAATGCACATTAAAATAATAATCACAACATACGGAGTATAAAGTACAATTTTAATGCCAGTATTCTACTCAAAAGGTATAAAATATCACCATGATGTATTAAGTATAAACTATATTTCTTTTCTGAAAATGTAAAAGAATTTTATTTATTCATACATAACAAAAACTGTTTCAAATTAATTGAACTTTATCATGAATATTTATTATGATACTCGTATAGCGTTCATTATAAAACGAAGGCAACTATGTAACTGTCAACACCTTAAATAAACATTTAAAGCATATCCCAAGGAGGCAATCAAAGGTATTTTATTATGTTTTGTTTACTGTTTTTAAAACAAAACCGCACGTGTCTGAAATGCCAGAGTAACAAGAAATTACTCAGAAGTATTTCCTTTTAAACTTTAATTCCTATTCAAAATCTCTCCTTTTCTCATCAAGAATTTTGCCTGTTTATTAAACAAACCACTTTAATAATGCATACAGTATTTCATATTTTAATATTTTAACTCTACTTGATTTCTTTATTATTCATATATGAACTCCTTTAGAAAAAACACAAACTCTCTTCCTTTTCAAATATTGCATTCATTTATGTGTGATTGTTTTGCTTTTCCTTCTATTTTTTTTTTTATTTTTGCGAGAAGAGATTTTAAATAAATTTATGATTTCTTAAGAACAACATGTTGTTCATTTATTTTCTATCAGAATTCAAGGAATGCACAAACAAAACAAAAAAACAACAAACATACTTGACAGTCTTTTGTTTTATATTTTGTGACAAAGACAGAAAAACGAAAGCATATTGTAAGAAGGATAAGTAAAGATTTAAATGAGTGGTATGAATATTTCAAGCATATGCGAAGTCAAAAGCAGCTTTTGGTATTTATAAATTTATGTGAACTAGTTAAGACAATTAATTGTTTGCTATTTAACTATTGCTAATATTTTTGCTAATTTTGTTATTAAAAAATATTTATGTTATTAAAGTAAAAATGCTATTTTCCTGTAGCAAAATATTGTTTATCAACACAATAGCAAAAAAAATTTGCAACTTTTCAGTAGCAAAAATATACTGTTTTTGCTACAAAATACAATATGTGTATTTTAGCAATACTTGAGCAAAATTTTTTTGTTGGTAACATCACTTATGTAAAAGTCTTGTCAAAGTATTGTTTTTATGGTAAAATTTCAAAATGCTAATTTTGTCAAACATGCTTTAGCAAGAAAATAGTAAAACATAAGCACTTTTTTAATTTAGCAATTGAACACTAAATTTGCTTTAAAGATATATATATATATATATATATATATATATATATATATATATATATATATATATATATACATATATATACTATTTCAAGCGTTATATATTTTTTTAATAATAAAAATTGCTATTTTTGTAATAGCAAAAATGTCACCTGTTTACCATAAAATACAAACGTGATTTTTTGAAGAAAAATCAATTTTAGCAATACTTTAGCAAAATTTTCTATTATAGCCAATTTCTAATGCTGACATTACTTATGTAATAGTCTTGTCACAGTATTGGTTTTAAAATAAAATTTCAAAATTTTGAATACTCTTATAGCAAGATTTTCATATAATATGATTTGTAATAAACTTATATTGAGAGGTTGTCCATAAGCATTTTTATTTAATGTAGCATCAGAATATCGCATTTGAACTCGAAATACGTCAAATATTACTGCTTCAAAATCTAGAAATTTTTCTTACCTGCTATGTTTGCACATTTCGTATAAGCATAAACAATTTTTTTAGCGGTTTCGAAGTATTTTTGGTTGCCAACTATCGCTGACTAACGGAATGCATTTAGCCAAACTTAACCAACTGCAATGATGAAACCTCCATATATGCTATTTATGCTAAAAATTTTATTTTTCCTAAAAAATGCTATATTTGAAACAAAATGCTATTTTTGCTGCAGAAATGCTAATTTTGCTAAAAAAAACTACTTTGCTAAAACATTATATTTAGTGCTAAAAGTTTTGCTATTAATGGTGGAAAATTCTATTTCTGCAAAAAGATACTGTATATGCTACAAAATGCAAGTTTTTAAAGAAAATTCAATTTTGCAAAGAACATGATGTATTTGCTACAAAAAATCTATTTCTGCAAAAACGTTTCGCTGCAATATCATATTTTTGCTAATAAACGGCTATTTATGCAAAAACTTAAGTTTTTGAACGCTTTTTAATAAACATCTGCTGAAAGTTTGTCTATAAGCTTTGGGGTTTGGTAAGCTTTTTTTAATTGTGCTTAAAGTCTACTAATGAGTCGCATGAGCAGCAACGAAATGCAACAAATAAAATTAATGTTATATTATGTTTTTAACTGTACAATAGCAAATGTGTGCAATAGCAAAACTGTGCAATAAAAAATGTGCAGTAGCAAAACTGCTATTGATATTTTGTGTAACATAAATCAATTGCTTTAACATTGGAACTAAATATTTTCATTGCTAATGCAAAATTCTGCAGTTACTAATGTAAAAGAACAGCAAAAAGAATAAACTATATTTCATATATTGCTAAAGCTATAAAGTCCTATTAAATCATTTGCTATTTTTATAATAGCAATTATTTAATGCATTGAAGAGCTTTTACTCAGTTAAAATATATATAATTTCTTACGTGTTACTCAAGATAATTTTGTTTACGTTATAGCACAAATGTGCAAAAATGCAAATTTTACTATAAACAGAATTATATTATTTTTCCTTGGCAACACTTTGATTATAATAAAAAAAGGCTATAGTTACCAATGTAAAAGTATAGTCACTGTATTTTCAGCAAGAATAGCAAAATGAAATATATTGCTATGGCCACATTTACAGATATCTTACTCTAGCATAACACTTGCTATTTTTATTACAAATAATGTTTTACTAATTTTAGACGTCTTACAAAAATTAAGCTACTCTGGTTGGTATATGTATGTATGTCCAAATATGCTGCTGCAGCATATCACGCTGTATTATTACTGTAGCAAAAATATATATCTACAGCTGGGGAAAAAAAATTGTATTTTTACTGTTTCTAGTCAAGCAAGATTTATTATAGTTTGCTATAGGAAAAAGCGACAATACAAAAATTATAATTTTACTACAATAGCAATTATGTGTTATATCGTAAATGTTAAATTTGAATATTCAAACAAAAATATTTTACTATTGTTCAATCAAGGTGCTTTCATCCTCTTTTAATGCTATTTAGTTTTAATGTTTCAAAGTAAGCATATGCTACGTTTGCTATAGCGATAAAGACTTGCTATTCAGTTTTAATGTTTCAAATTTAACATATGCTACTTTTGCCATAACAATAAGTATGATTTTTTTGTTATAACATTGCTATTCATTGTTAATGTTTCATAGCAAACTTGAGCTACTTTTACCGTAGATATAAGCCGGCCTTTTTTGCTATAGCAAATCGATAATTTTATTTTTGAAAATATAAAAAATGCTTACCATTCTTCCATTATTTATCTTAAAAAAAAAACTAAAGGCATGCTATTGCTACAATAGCAAATAATAAATAACAAATGTTATTATATAGTTGTACATTTCTGAATAGTAGCAAATATATAATTTGTAACTATTGCAAGAAAAACTTTGCTATTAAGTGTAGCAAAAACAAAAAATAAATATACTCACCCTTATTCCAGATGTCGTTAAAGTAATGTCGCACTTTAACACAATACCAAAAAATCTGGAATTGTTTACCTGATCTCGAGAACAATTTTGTGCTACCACACATTATCTGTTACGAGCCCCGTACCGTTCAGATGACCCAGCTGGCTATGTCGGCTTTCTCATGGGGGTGTTCTCAACCCTAGGATTGATCCGGGCACGCAACACGATAAACAAGAACAATTTACTACACGCAAGACGGACTCTACAATAAATGGAACATTTATGGAAAGATGGAGATAGTTGTTGATCTCCAGTCGCCCTTCCCTACCTTGTCTGTAATGTATCCTCTTTGCACTATTTTTACAGACCCCATTAAACGCTTTTCGTCGCCCGCTTTCGCCAACTCCCACAGGAGTCAGTTGTTTTCGACAACGAGTACACAAGCGCCAATTTTTGGTATTTGGGTTAAAGTTTCGTCGATGTCAACAACTAGAATAAGGCGATTAAGCTTGAAAGTTTTATTTACTATTCCCTGCTGTCACTCCATTGAAACAATTTAAAAATTATAATTTTTATTGCTACAAATATTTCTCCCTCGCTTTTTCTGATATAATTCGCTCGTAACGAATGCTTAACCCAATAAGCAGAGCTTTAGGATTTTTGTTTTTTACAAAACGCTTTTTTTATAATCATCTCGCTTTACAAATAACAATCTGATAACATACACATTATTCTCACAATTGAGATGGAACAGTACCCACATAAAAATACGCAAAAAAAAAGAAAGTAGCTTACACATAGCAGACTTAATCTCAAGTACTTTCCATACAAACTCCCATACTGCAATTGCTTGGCAGCTTTAATCATGGCAGGATTCTTATCTTCAAACATACTCGTGTCTAAAGTGTTGAGTATTTAATGTTGGTTTGTTTGTCTAAGTGTGGTACTCCACATTTAAATGACATAATTGACTGACTGCATGGCCTTAAGTTATAATAGAGACAGCAAGCAAAAGCCTTTAATTCAGTTCAAGAGAAAGGGAAACAACATATTGCTTTAAGGTCTATTTTTCCCTCTCTTCTGTCTTGTGTACTCTATTGTTTATTTTTGTGTTGAAGTCAAATACAATTCATTGTAAAAAAATAACTTTTTTGTTTTCTTTTTACGATGCCTGCAAATATAATTTTATTTTCGCTTGTTTGGTTCTAAGGCTGTTTTTTTATTTTTTTTCTTTTTAATATATGACTTTAAATTTAGGTTTGGCTTAAAATGACTTTAATTTCTGTAAACAGAACCATCAAATCAAAAATTTAAATTATCTTCTCCCCCAAAAGTATACTTCTGGTTTAATGAGATTTTTTGGTTTTGTTGCGTTTATTTAAGGCCATAACTGACTGGTGTTTTTTAATTAGTAGCATTAACATAACTTCTATGAACTTTTATAATTAGACAATTAATTGTATATTCGATTAAGGGATATTTTAAGGCAGCTATAAAGCTAAAGTTTCATTTATATATACATACTCGTATGGCTTTAATAGGATAAAGGTTTAATAGCGCATTAAATTGAAGTTTACGTAGTATTGTTTTCGTATTAATCTACTCAAGCGAGATTCTAAATTTAGGATTTATTTCCTATAGTGCGCTTACATTTGAAAAAAATAGACTTTTTCGAAAAAAAAACAAACTATATTTTATAAAATTTTTTTGGTTTGGAGAGTTTTTTTCTTCAAATACTTTTACTTTTTTTAATTACACTAACTTTAAACGATACAACATGTCATGCGAATTGCTCAAATACTTATAATTGCACTGATTATTTTGCTGCCTAAAAGTAGACTTTAATTTTTCTAAGTTTCCTCTTGCTCTTTCTTTTAAAATACTTTTGCGATTATTTACATTCTTATTGCAACTTTAGCAATTTCGTAACAAAATTTGTTTCCTTTAGTCTTTATTTTATTACTTTTTTATATGTTTGTTGAAAAAAAAACCAAAACTAAAATGACTCATTTAAGTTGTTGTTTCTAAAGGATCTAAAAGATATAAAAACGAAACTTTATCTATCACTTTTTCCACAAATTTTCCGTGTATTATAATAAAATCAGTTAAATACCTGGTGGTTTTTTGTTAAACAACCCCAACATAAAGAAAACTTTATTATTATAAAAATTATATTTTTGTTGCTGCTCTTGGAAAAGAAGAGAAAACAACTATTTTCAATGAAAAGTATGAAAAGAAGAAAAACTTTATTTATATTTGCTTGTAGCTAAATAACGAGAAAATTACTGTTGAAAAACAAAAAAAACTTTTTTTTCTGTCGCCAAAAGACAAGCAGGAAAGAGATGATTTCACTTGCTTGCTTTAATGCGAACGCTAAAGGGAGAGTTAAGAAGTTGTTGGCATTATCTTGAATAAATTTATGAAATTTATTTTGTTATGATTTTTTTGCAACCTCTTTAAATAAAAATTTTGGTATACCAGGTAGTTTTAAAAAATGATATAAAAATAAAATGAAATTATTTAACAACGAGATGGGATCTAAAAAAAAACAAGTTCTAAGATTTTGCATAGCAAGAGGTTTCTTGAGACTTTCTCAAGGAAATAAAGCAAAATGTTCATTCCAACTATGCACAAAAATTTTTCTAAAGCACACAAAAGTAGGCAACACTTCTTAGAAATTTTCATATATTACATAATTACGCGTTACTACTTTTACAACTCTGCTTATTAGCTTCAAAGTGGGTAAATGATTAGGCCAAAAAGCTCTTCTTGACTGAAGACACAAAATGTCGGAGCTCCTAAAAGTATGCATTATTATTTGTATTAAAGCATAACTAAAGCAAACCACTGAGTCTTCAGTTACTACACATTGTAGATAATATTAATTAAAATTTATTAAGAATACAGTAAGAAAATCATAAGCATTAGAAAAGTATTAGGCGTTAGAAAATTCCACATTTTCACAAAATAAAACAGAATAGCTTCTTGTATAAAAATAAAGAAGTGAAGTGCTCTTGAAACCTAAAAATATAATTACGGTGTGGCTTACAACTTGTCTTAACATGAAAAAGAAATATAGAAAAAAACTGAAAATAAAATAAACAAAAATACATCTGTAATAATAATAATAGCGTATATTTTATGAAGCCTTAATGTAGGCAATAATTTTTGCAGGTCATAAAATACAACATAAAGAATGAACTAGTTCTTCATATAGAAAATAAAAACAACACCGAACTCTTTTTAGTGCATATATATTCTACGCTAAATCTTAAAAATAAAAACTTAATTACCATTTACTTAAGTGCCATTATGCTCCTCCTCTTACCCTATTTCTTTTTATAATTACTTTGAGCTCATCGCTCAAATCCATTTGTAGCTTCAATACATGTAAAATGTTTTGTTTGTCGTCTACTTGCGCTCAGACGCCATAGTTTGCAAACCGAACTTGCTTGTGACCAGAAATAGACAATTAAATAAATTAAATTCCATTAAAAGATTAAGCACTTAAAATTTACTGCAAATAACATGAAATTATAGTTTTTGTTACAATTTGCTATCATATAATAGAATGCTTTAAAATCTTTGCTAAACAACAATGACAGCAATGAACGTAAAAAATTATATATCAAAAGTAGAGAAAATAATACTTCCAACCCACATTTAATTATGAAAATTGCAGGCACAATTAAAAGTATGAAAGACTAGTGCAGTGCTGAAAGTTATACGAGGGTTGTACGAAAATCAAACGAAACATCAATTACCCAAAGAAATTAGCCATTTCAAGAGAAAGTTTTTTAACGGAATAACAATTTAATAGCAAATAATAAATAAAAAAACAATTCGCGAAATTTTCGCTAACAATAACCGTTGTTTTCGATAACAAAGTCAACAAGAAAATTGCTAAAATTTATAAAATATCTATATATATATACCATGGTTATACTATACTCGTATATCTAACAACCGGTAATTTTTGTGCTGAAATCAACCCAAATATTGAACATTAATGTGAAGTAGATATGTTAAAATTAGCATTATGTTAGCAATATGCTAAAATTAGCATAATATTAGCAATATGCTAAAATTAGCATAATTTAGCAATATTCCAAAATTAGCATAATGTTAGCATTTTTTTTTTTTACTAAAGTAAAAGAAACGTTTAGTTTTGCAAAATTTAGTGTCATTTAATTTAAATTACTTAAAATTAGCATAATTTTGCTAAAATGTAGAATTTTAATAAAAATTTAAAGCTTTGCTAAAGTCAGATCAAATTAGCATCAGTTTGCTAAAAAGAACAATTGTAGTTGTAAAAATATGTACTTTCATGAAAATATATAAATATTTATTTAAATGTTTTTTAACTTCTCTTTTAGACGAAAATCGATTTTTTATAATCGCAAAACATGAAGTTCGAAAACTGTGTATGTCGCTTAAGCTTGTTTGCCGGTTATGGCACCATAGGTATAGTTTCTTTAAACTTTTCTGGTTTGCCTTAAATCACTTAAAATTACTAACACTTTGCTTAAAAACTAATTGAACATTTAGATTTTTTTAAATTAGCAACATTTTCATCAAATGATGTAATAGTTGTAATACATGAAGTTAGTACAATTTTGCTAAAATCTATTCAGAAATTGTATATTATAGTATGCTGAATATTTACAAGTAATAAAATTAGCATAAACTAAAATCACTACTATAATTTTAAGATCCAAAATTAAAATATATAAAACTTAGCAGCATCAACCAATTAAACATATAATGTTGCTATTTTGAGCATTATTTTCTTACACAAAATAAAGTTGCTAAAATTAGCATAATTTTCCTAAATGCTAAAACTAGCATTATTTTGCTAAAATCCACTATGCTAAAATTAGCATAATTTTTTATTTTAACTTGGTTAAAACTACCTTCATTTTTTTTAAATCATGTCAAATTAGCATCATATGCTCTCTAGCTGAAAATAAATGTAGAATCTTGAAAAAAATTCTTTTATGTAGTCTTTGAATTGCCCTCACATGCCTCGCAAGCTCCCACATTTGTTTTGAACTCTTTAGTAAATTCATATTTTCCTGCCCTTTGCATCATATTTTTATAATGACTAATGAATAATACCAATGTAAAGGAAATATTCACCATGCTGTTAGAGTATGTTAGATAGAGTATAATTAAAATTCAGCAACAACACACATTTCATAGTCAAATACATGAATTTCTAAAATGCATGGCAACTTGATATGGTGAAAAAATAAATAGCAAAATTATTTGCATGAAATTCTATTTGTAAAGCAGACAACATTTCATCATCATCATCATCATGCAGAACAGAGATTTTCATTTAAATTAGCCGAGATTTTAAATGATTTTTTATTTTATTTTATTTTATTTTTCTTTACAAAAGCAAGGTGTATGCATTTGACTTTAAACAATAGAAAACTTTGAATATTATGCCAAAAATATGTATATTTAGTTAAATAAACATTAAAATAGCTAAATACAGTGTGTTCATGAAGTATTGTAACACTTAAAGAATATGTTTTTAAAAAAATATCACTTGCACTTTCTTATAAAATAAACATATTTTTGTGGTTTAAATTTTGTTTCTTTCTACTTGCATTTTTTTAGCCCTGTTATATTTTATAAGCCAAAAGTTTTTATTGTTATTGTACTGCAGTAATTATGAAAATGACATTCACTCTTGCCAAAGTTTTTTTTTTATTTTCAAGACAAAAAAAGGGATTGTCTGCCGTAAAAACATTTAAAACGTTTTTCTGTCTGTATGCTTTCACTTTTTTCCCTCCTTGTAGTTAGATTGTCTGCCATTTAATAAAACAAATTAAAATGTCATATTAAATAATGAAGATAAAAACAAAAAAAAAGCTCCAAATGTGTTGGAAAAAAAAACTAATAAAGGGTTTACATAAGAGACTATTAACAAAAATGTTTAATCACAGCAAAAAAAATATAAATAATCATGTTTTGAACCCTAAAAAAGAGCAATAGTTTCCCTCCCACAAATTATGATTTTCTTAGCTGAAAATAATCATTTTCCGAACCCTGAAAGATTGAAATAACTTTCTCCCCTAAAATTATAATTTTCTTAACTGGAAATAATCATGTTTCGAACCCTAAAAGAGAGCAATAGTTTTCTCCCCTAAAATTATGCTTTTCTAAATTGAAAATAATCATGTTTCGAACCCTAAAAGAGAGCAATAGTTCTCACCCCTCTTTCATTTAATCATGATTTAATAAACTAAAAATTCTTACTACAAACATATCTCGAATCTTATTAAAATGTTTCTTATTCATATTTAAATGTCGATTTTCATTAGTTTTTGTATGGAAAAATTACTTTTAAATATGAATTGGTATTTAAATAAGTTGGTGAAATTGGCCCTTAATTATTAAAATTGTATTTCTCTAAGTAAACTAATATCCTTTTGCATTGTTTCCTTGATACGAAATATTTTTCAAAATTTCCTTACTTAATATAAATATCGATTACTTCTTCTTTTTTTTTGTTGGTTTCCTTTTACCAATTACCAACATTCTCATCATATTAAAATCCTTGGCCTGCTTTAAAGCCAACAGTTTTTAGTTCTCATTTTTTATTTTTTTTATTTATTTATTTAAAGTTACAATAACGTTCATTTCGCTTTTTTCTATTATTTGGCATTTTTACTCGTATGTTCCAAATTTGTTAAATTTGCCATGTAAGCAAGTGATTATGTCCCTTAAGTTCCTTTACTTTTTCCAACGCTTAAACTTTTTTACATAATAAAGAAAAGTACAAAGAAAAAAATTTGACAACCTCATACATGCCTCCTAGCAACAGTTTACTTGTATTTGGTTTCATTATCCTGTTTTTTGCACATTTTACCAGCTTTTGCGGTTTTAGTTTGTAGCAGGGGCATATTGAATTTCTTTTAGCAAACACACTCGTACAACAAGTTGTGTAGAAAATTTTCTAACATGAAATTTTTCAAAGAGCCAACAAACTATTTTATTGTTTGAAATAAAAATTCGGAAACAAACAAATAAATAGAGCACAACAAGAAAAATTAGTGGCAAGCAGAGAAAAGTAGGTTCTTATCCCACAACACGAATTAAAAAGCAACTAGAACGGAATTTTATTTTTTTAAGTGATGCTAACTCAGCGCTTTCCGTGATATATTTGACTTTTTGAAAGCTTAAAAACGTTTTTTTTTTCGTTTGGTTCAATTTAGAAAAAAGCACCGCCCACTTTTCTTAATACAATATTGTTTCGTAGGACTCGTATGGGTGGAAGCATATAAATTATAACAGAAAGGGTCATTACCGTACCCAATTTTTTAACAGTATTATGACACTACAAAAGCAAAAAAAGTCTGACAAATCCCATAACAATCGATTGAGCCAAATAACATAAAATATAATGATATAATTTCCCGTGATTAGCTCGCCATTTTTTCCCGATATGGGGGAGTATATGTTAAACTAATGGGCTGCCACGCCCACTTTTCTAAATACAAGACAGCTTCATTAGATCCTAACAACACAAAGTGTATGTGTTCCAAGTTTCGTAAGGATTGAGGAATTAGAAGTTAGTGAAATTTAGCATTAAATCTTAGTGGGCGTTGTGTCGCCCACTTTTCCAAACATCACATTTTGTCATTATAAGAAATTATTGAATATATTCGCGTTGTTTCTATGGGCCATAAAATTCTTTCCATGTGGCTCTGTTAGAAGCCAATGATTTCATGTTGTTTCAGTTACTTCCTGTGCAAATTTCCTTGATCTGGGATAGTCTGGTTTTTCTGCAGCTACTTTGTGGGTTTCATTTGATAGCTTGTCTAGTGATGTCCTCAATAGGATTTTGTAGTGCAGTTATGCCCTAACCAGAACCATTTTCTTTTTCACATTTCAATGCTAAAATAAAAACTCCAGGGTACCAGGGATGCCAGACTCAAATTATTTTTGCAGCTCGAAATGCGTAGATGTTGAATGAAGTTCCGTCCTTGCCGATACATAGTGTTTTGGGGGTCTGCGATAAGGAATGAACTTGGTATCGAATCGAAGAGTATGGAAGACGCCGTACTGTGTTACAATCTCTGGGGGACAGGGCTGCCAGACTTGAATTATTTTTGAAGCTTATGATGTGTAGATGTCGTATAAAATTCCGCCCACACCAATGGATGGCGTTTTCAAGGTCTGCAATGAAGAATGCAATTGGTACTGAACTGAAGGGTATGAAAGACGCCGTGCTAAAAGAGTATCCCAGAATATCAGGTTTGATAAATTTGAACTATTTTTAAATCTTAGGATGTTTAGATATCAAATTTAGTTCGGCCCTTGCCGATGAAGAATGAAGGATATGGAAGACGTCGTGTATCCAAAGAAGACAGAGTTGCCAAACTTGTTTGGGCTTACAAACTATCGTAAGATATGGTAACTGGTCATAATTAATATATTTGGGACTCAGTGAAGACATCGGCTTGTAAACATCTGGAGCGAGATTGTGTTTTTTCGAGCTGTATTCCATGGGCTCAACTTGTAATTCGAAACGAAAGCAAATGCTTTCGAATTTCATAACATAATCATTCGAAAGTGTTTCCTTTCGTTTCGAAATACAGAGTAGACTCCCATGACTCGCTTTCATATAGAAGATGTGCTCAACTTTGTGCTTTTAGAAATATGTATAGACAGACTAAGGGCTTCAAGAGAGTGTCTTCAAGTTATAACAAAACTTTTTATATCACCGCTGGATCCGAAATTTAAAGTCAGAACACAACCGATGTAACAGAATGAGGAAACGTTTTCAAGCTTCTGGTCGTTTATCGTAAATGCTCTGTTTCTTTAGGTACTCATCACCTTCGTTTTTGCGATGTTTATTTTCAAGCCAGTACAAACTGTTTCAGTACAGCAAAGTTTACCTCACTTTTTTAGTTTAATGCTTTTCGATCCCACAGCCTACAATGCCTCTCATCTTGACTGTAGTGCATCGCTCAAAAATATGTTACCACCATATTTCAGCTTTGTGTGATGACATGAAAATACGAGTACACCAGCATTGCAGAAAATTAATGTGTTCGTAAAAAAAACATGCACACAACAAAAACTATGTTTTATTTTTTTATACAATTACTTTTTTCTTACAGATGTTTTTTTCATAATATTTTATTGTGCTTGGTATTTTGAAGGACACATGGATTTTTTTATTTTGCTTTCTTTCTTTCGTCTCTTGGCAGGATGTTCTTTATATTTTCTTATTAGGCATTATTAACAAAGACCTTATGTAGATTTTATTATTATTACCCTGTTTAAGAAATTTATTCGACATATTGTCATAAGTTTATTTTAATTTGAAATTTATTTGCTGGAGGTCAAGCATTGTCTATATATTTCATTGGTGCTTAGCCAAATCATCAGTAGACTTTAACCACATTTGCTGGGATTTTGTTATAGTTTCTATGCCTATTGCTTGTGTTTCGCTTGTGATTTTCAGAAATATTATTATTTGTGATTATTATTTGTGAATTCTCAAATAGTTTTTGAAAGTCTGTTCATAAGATAAGAGGTTTGTGACTGTTCAAAATGTGGTTAAAGTCTACTGATGATTTGGCTAACACCAATGAAATATATAGACAATGCTTGACCTCCAGCAAATAAATTTCAAATTATTATTACCCTGTAATAAATAGTTATTAAAGGGTAAACCTAAATAATTGTATATGAGTTTATATATGAGGGAGGCATTAAAAATTTCTTTTTAAGTAAAGGAAATGCCTTGAAAACGTAATAAAATTAGCTTTTTGTTTTATATAAAATAAATTGTTTGTAAATGTTTTAAACTCATTGAAATACAAGTAGCTTTGCTTTAGTTTAAATAAATTTTTTTCTTTAAATTAGTATTTTTTTGTGTGTGAATTGTTACAATTTAGGTTTAACATTTGTTTAACGCACTAATAATCCCCAATTATTACTTTACTTATTCAGTAAAATATTTTGTTAAACTTTTTAAGTCAAACTTCCATTTAAATAAATGAGAAGCTCAAGAAATAACAAAGTTGAAACAAGAATTCAATAATCAACATGTTTCTTATTTTCTTACTTTAGCGTTGCTTGTTTTCTTTAAAGTTTAGTACAATTTTACTTAATTATGTACATGAATTTAATTTTTAATATTTGATATTCATAAATGAGAATAAAAAAAAATCTTGTCAGAAGTGGGATTCGAACCCACGCCCTCAGAGAGGACCAGAACGCTCACACAAACTCTGTAGAAACAAAGCAAGCTATTACACTTGAGTCTGGCGCCTTAGACCGCTCGGCCATCCTGACCTGTAGTTCCGTTATGTCAAATGCTTACGAAGAGCTAAAGCAAAGAAAATGGTCTGCTTTTAAAAATAATGTAATTCAAGGATACATTTTATAAAATTGATCCAACTATTTGAAACTTCATGACAGAGCTGTATAATATAACTATTCGGAAATGCTTTTGTTAAACTTATTGGCTTATATTAAACAAAAAATAAAATTTATTTGAAATCTATTTTAACAAAATTTTTTATAAAAATTTTTCAATAAAATACACTTCAAACTGATTTTAAATTCATAAAAAATATTTTAGGTTTATTACAGGTTTATTTGACAAATTTCTTATAGAAATATGTCAAATAAGCGCTTAATAAACCTGAAATATTTTTGTTATGAATATGGCTGTAGGAACATAAAGGATTATAATTATTAAATATTAGTCAATCAGTTGCTCCTACATTTTTGTGATTCCCATTCGTTCCGAATATATTGCAGATTTGCATTTTCAAACATCTCACAGATTTTGTGTTGCCTTTACATCCTAGTGTGTATAATATTCTGCACAGTGATTGATTTTTCAGTAGACAATATTTAAAAATAATAATTTGTCAGAAGTGGGATTCGAACCCACGCCCTCAGAGAGGACCAGAATGCTCACTCGAACTGTGCTTGAAGAACACAGCAAGTTGTTACACTTGAGTCTGGCGCCTTAGACCGCTCGGCCATCCTGACACGTGGCTTAACGTTGCTTTAAAATGTTGATTTTATAGGTTTGTTAAAGAAAAAGATTTCTCAATTTGACAGCGATACTCAAGTGTCTATATACGATAGGCAAAATCAAAAAATCAAGGTATGAATTTCATTTAGAATTTTGTTGTTTG
This sequence comes from Nowickia ferox, assembly GCA_936439885.1. Lineage (NCBI taxonomy): Eukaryota > Metazoa > Arthropoda > Insecta > Diptera > Tachinidae > Nowickia > Nowickia ferox. The sequence goes on from OW387026.1 coordinate 8,875,989, forward strand.
TTCAAATATGAAAACTTTAAACGTATACGAAGCAAAATAAAACTTGTCAGAAGTGGGATTCGATTCGAACCCACGCCCTCAGAGAGGACCAGAACGCTCATTACAACTCTGCAGAAACAGAGCAAGCTATTACACTTGAGTCTGGCGCCTTAGACCGCTCGGCCATCCTGACTTGCTTTAATGAGTTTAAAATTTTTTACAGCTTTCAAAAATTAATTTTTTTAATAAATAAAAATTTAACAAAGAATTGTTAAATATTACAAAAAAAAAATAAGTTAACACTAAACAAGGAAGTAATATTAGTTTTTATTATAATAAAATAAATCAAGAGAATTTCTTTATAAAAAAGACCATTTCTTTAAAAAAAGAGAATTTCTTAATAACAGAATTTCTTTATAACTTTTCAGCGTGCAAGTCGATTTTCAGAAATTTATTTCTTTTACAGTTAAATTGGAAAGTTCTCTGTTAACCTCTATTTTCTTAAGCAAACATCGTTCTGCACACTACAAGTAATACATTTAATTTGCAATATACTGAAGTATAACATAAATTAAACTTTTATTCCAAATGAGATTATAACTGCTATAACTTCTTGAAAAATCACACAAATTAATTGAGATTTTGACCAGGGTTACTTTCGAATATGCAGATTACAGAGGTATCATTAACTCAAAATCAGCTTAACTCGACTTAAGCACTTTTCCTTTTTTGCCTTACTGCTTAAATGAAAAAAAAAGGAAAAAATAACTTACATCTATTGTCTTATTTATAGTTTTGTATTGTTATTTTGAAGTAATTTCAGACTTTCATATCAGTTTTGTATTCTTTGTACGTGTTATTTATAAAAGTCAAGTTTTTAAGTTTTTTTCATACAACCTTAATAATAATAAAGTGGATATATATTAACATGCATATACATATTTAAACATATATATAGCAAAATTTTAACATGCAAAGTTATAAAAAAATAGAGTTTAAAAAAAAAGGAAATAAAAATGTTGTGACATGTAAGACAAATAGTTGTATTTGTATTCAAATAGCTAGTGCATTTTTTTACAACATAAAAACGTTAGAGTCTAGAAAACAGTTGTCAAAAAAAAGCGGTGTTTTTTTCTAACCACAAGCATCTTAATCATGAAAATCATACAAAAGCTTTGCTTTGCGAGCGGATTTTTTTAAAATGCCTTCAAAATGTGGTTTAAAAATACATTTTGCAATATTTATTGCCTGGAAGAGGCCTTTCAATGAATGTTATTATCAAGGTTTAAGACAAGAACAAATGGTAAATATATTATTTTATTTATGCTTTTAATGGATCCCCTTCATATATAATGTACATAATACATACATTTTTATTTAATTATTTATTTATTAGTACTTCATTTGTACACTGAAAAAAAAACACACTTCGTAATGGGAATGAAACCACTACGTTGTACCCCTTTCATTAATACAACGACAAATTTCATTAATAAATTGAAACGTTATATTGATGCAGATGTCATTAATGGAAGGAAACCTTTCTAATGCTTAATATTTTACATTTCTTAGTATCATTAATGTTACGAAATAGTTTTCATTCGGGTAATGAAAAACTTAAACACACGTTTTCATGAAGAATTCATACAAAAAAAAATGGTTTAAATTGATTTGACACTATTTTGGCGATTTTTTCTCAACAAACGGTGAAGGTATAAAAAAATTAATGTGTTATCTTTACTTACTGTAAAGTAAGCATACAAAAACATTCACAGTTTGTGTGAAAGAACTATATTTCCAAAACCTGTTACTTGATAAATAAATTCAGCCACAGTTGTGATTAGTGATTTTTCAATCGCTGTGAAAAAGTAACAGGTTTCGAAAAATCGCTCATCTCTAGTAGGCAGTGTGCTGCTCTTGTAGTCGCAGGTTCGAAACCTGGAGACAAGTCTTTTTTCTTAAATATGTATTTACATACATATATTTATTTATAAGTTAAAACTTTTCAAATAAATTAGATAATGTTGAATTAATTAGATCAATTAAATAATGTGGAATTAAAATTTCATTAATGATGGTATATATTTACTGTGTATCTAAATTATATATGAAGTTTTATTTGGCTGCAGCGGTAAGCGCGTTAACTATCAAGCGATGAGTTCCAAGTTCAACTTGGTCGGAGAAGACAATTATATTATACAAAAATTTTTCTGATGCCTTTGCCAAATATACACACGTAACGTAAGTTAAACAATTAATAAAATACATTACTACATTAAATTAATGAATCAGAGTCATTACAACACAACAATGAATTCAAAAAATAATTTTTTACGTATCAGTAATGAAATACTGTCATGATATACATGAAAAATGTTGTCAATTCAACGAAAAAGTTCGTTACAAAAATGTAAGACTACCGTCGCCGTCACTTCATTGTATAAACTAAAAAGTTTAATTTACAATAATTACATTTTTTATTTAAAATATGAAAATGTACGTTGCTTAGTAAAAAAAAAGTGTCGTTACATGAATGAAAATTACTCGTTGTATATATGAGATTTTTCCAGCTGATGAATTAATTTTCGTAATGCGAATGAGGCATTTGTTGAAAAACAATGGCAAATCATAAATATAATAAAAAAATTATTGCATTTACGAAGGTTTTTCTCTCAGTGTAATTTAGAAGAAAAAAATCTAAATGATTTGTTATATTTGTTTCACATTTTATATTTATTGTTAATATCTTTCAACTTGTAACACATTTACAATAGACCTGATGAATGAGATGAAATTGTTGTATAAATCTGCATACAATAGATTTTTTTTTCTATGCTGCAATATACATAAATGTGATATAATACAATATGAAGATGATTTTTATATATATTATTTTCCGTTACTACATGCTATTGTTATTTGCTTCTTGCATATTTTTCTTCTATGGAAGTTGCTCTAATGCATAAAATATGAACCACTAAACCGCGGGGAAATAAATTTTAGAAGAGATGGTTTTATTAAAAGCAAAAAAATTTTTGACAATAGATTTTTTATAATAAATTCATTTTAATTTTTTTATTTGTAATTTTATGTATTTTTATTACATTTACTAGAAAGCACTTAATGATTGTTAGTTAGAATATATTGTTATGAGAAATAAAATAAGAAATAAACTTATTCAAGGTTAAGAATGATATTTTCCTAAAAAAAAATTTGTCGAAGGTATTGACTTTCTGAACTCAACTCAGTTTAGTCGCCAGAGCCTCAACCCAACTTTCACACAACTTGATTATTTTTTTAGTATTGTAAATCTGAACTAATTTTTACTTTAAAATGTGTGGGGTGACTGACTGTCGGACAACCACAGTGAGTTGAGTTGAGAACAGCATTAGGGGCACCAATAATCACTTATTTAGAAATATTTTCTTATTTGTTTTGAAAGTTGCCAATATATCGAGCCATAACCGCAAAAAAAGCTTAACCGATATATTTTTTTGGACTTCGTTTGTTTTTACGAAAGTCGATTATTTACAATCGCAAATGGCCGATTTGGGTCAAAAAACCAAGTTGGCGGTTATGGCGCGATATACATATACAAATATATATGTGTGTTCCTCTAACGCCCACTGGAGCATAGGACGCCGTAAAAGAACATTCAGTCATGTAGCCTGAATGCTCACCGAACATCTTCACGTTTCAGGCCAGTAGGTAAGTGATAAATGGATGTTTGCAGAAGCATGGCTGTAACGTGAGATTGGTCACAAAGGTGGCAGCCCTATCACGGCTAAGAATCCACTTTGCTGAAATCAACCCTGAATGACTAAACAAAGCATTGCGTGATAAGTATAGCAAAATGGCACTAACAATTTAAAATAACATAAATTGACTTATGCGGTTTATGTAGAAAACCATGAGAAAACCAAAAAATACTCATGAGATATGTGGCGGCTCCAAAATTCCGTGTCATTCTACTAGTTATTTCCCGTGCATAAATTGTGTTTTGGTGGCACTTTTCATTGTGTTTTTGTTTATGGTCCTTCGAACCTGATTTTAATTTCTTCAGTTTTAGCTTTTACACTGTTATGAGTTATAAACTACCCAATCGTCTAATTTACATTTTTTAAGAAAAGTCAAGTTGACACAAAAAGCATAAAATGATGTTGTAGAAGCTCACAAATCAGGGCTCAAGTGGCCACATATGGGCGAGTCTAAAGCGGCCCATCCACTTGCAATATAATTGTGCACTTTTTCGTATTGTACAATTATATCGCTAATGTGTATGTCATATTCGAAGGTGGCACAATATATTGGCAAATATCAAAAGACTTTTGATTTTTTATTGTACAATAAAGACAATTGTGTAAAGTGGTGGTAAAATTTTTCAATGTTGTTTACTTTTTCACTAGCAGGAAAATTGGGCAATATTTTTTTTTTTTCAAATATTCTGCCACTTATTGCATAGTATAGGTCAAAACGACAATAATATGTACAACAAGTTCAATAATATTGTATATTCTACCAATATTTCTAGCATTATTGTATAGTTCCTAGTGATGTACATACATATGCAAATTCTGCATACACACTTATGCTTAACTCTCTTGCCTCTCATTTCATTTCCTTGCACTTTTGCATTTTATCACACAATAAGGACAAATTTTGAGCCAATCAAATATGCACCATTTTCTCACGATAAATGTGAATAAATCAGATGTTTTTTTCTTCAAATTTATCAAGAATTTCAATTTTATTTTACTATTTTCAATGCAATTGCCACAGCAATCTTCTACAACATGTAAACATATTTATGTATAGCAAAAGCAAAAAAAAAAATAAAAAATTTAAAGATTATAGTCTATGCTATTGTTAAGATTAAAAGCTAATGTTCAAATGCTGCAAAAAAATATTATGCAGACAAAAACTAGAGCACATTTTAAATTGTTTATCTCATTTACATCGTACTTTATTTCTCTCATTGCCCCCATACACTTTGCCTTGTTCAATGCAGAAAAAAAGTTCATTGTTCTTGCACAAAAATAAAAATCAATAAAATGTTGAAAATAGCAAAATGTTATTTTAACGTTGCTGTTTAAGGTTGGTTTTTATTGCAGCAAACTCTTCCCCATGATTATGTCTTCCCATACAAAAGCATATAAATGGCCCCGTTCATAAAAGAAATAGATCAATTTTACAACAGCATCATTTTAATTAAATGAAAGATGTACGAAATCACGTCTTAGTGCTTCAAAATCGTTTCAACGGTTGCATGCTAAGTGTGTCAGGTAGCCAAATAGCTAAAAGTGTATTTAGGCATCATTGTGGCCTAAAAAAAAATGTGGTGGCCTAAAAAAATTATAATGTACAGGAAAGCCATAAATTATTCAGCATTAAGTAAGTTTTAATTCTTACTGCTTGGATGTGCTTTCGAATAAGCTATTCATAGTTTTAAGGCTTAGAGTTCTCGTATACTCTTCTTTCTTATCGTACCGCTATAAATTATAAAATCTTTTACTAAGACCAAAAAAATGTCGAACCAATTATGTATCCAGATACAAAGATATGACCGCACTGATTCTTTGAAAAACATATTCATTTATTAATTAAATAAATCCTCAAGTAACCCGTATGTAACACATACACATCTCTCATTTACTAAAACAACGTCATTGGCGAAACGCGCCAATTTAGCGCGTTTCGCGCTAGATTTAGCACGTTTTAACTATGCCAAACGCGCTTTTTTTAGTCTTAGCGCGTTTACTAAAAAAACGCTAAATTAGCGCGTTTTGAATAAAGTCAGTATCATTTCAGTTCAATATTTTTTTACTTTTTTTTTTGCATAAATTTAACAATTTTCCAGTTTTCAAAACTCATAAAATTTTTTAAATTGGATAATAATTCAGCTGTCGCAAATAAAATTCCCTTGACTGTGGTTAGAATTAAAAACGCATTTTAATAGTATAAATGGCAAATATTTTAAAATTTCATGAAAATTCGTGATCAAAAAAATTTATATAACTTATTAAGCATCTATTCTAGCTGAAGTACAGAAAGCATTTGAATCGCAAAACTATTCGACAATTTATATACCTATAAGTTGTTACAAAGTTTGACATATAAAATAAAAATAAAAACTTAGGATTTCGATTATTTGGAAGGCAATTCTGATTCTGTATTAAATAATTTTAATTGTTTAGGATCTAATTTCGAAGAAACAATATTATAAAATCTGAAAAGAGCTACTAAAAAATCAATTGTATTTACTAATACACATGTAAATACATCGAATTTTATTAAAATTTAATTTAGCGCGTAGGAAAATAGCGCGTTTTGGCAATAAATAGTTGATAATGCTGCAACTTAGCGCGTCTAGCGCGTTTTGCGAAGGGGAATAGCGCGTTTGGGTTACAAATAGTTGGCATCGCTGGTCATAACTCAAAAAATTAGTTTGTCTGAAAACAAGTTTAAAGTTTTCATCAATTCACATACAACTTACTGACAGTTTATAGAAGACAATTAAGAATTCTCGTCTCTCGTCTTTTTATATGAAAACAAATTAATTTTTGTTTTCAATATAAATAGAAGAAGGAACTTTTACTCGTGTTGTATAAAACTGGCGGTCAATGGAAAAAGAAAGTTTTATTTTTCTGTTGAGAGTTGACCAAAAATCCTATTTCTATCAAACTTTTACATAATACGAGCGACTCATAAATTCTGCACCATTAACCTAAAAATATTAAATTTTTTTTGGTTATGGACGTTGTTTGATTAAATATTATTATCTCAATTAACTACAGCAATTCAATAATTATAGAAAATAACATTATCAGAATTTGGATGCGATTAGAAGTCGAACCCACGCTCTCAGAGACATCGTCTTCAGTCTGCCACCTTAGACCACTCGCCCATCCTAATGTATAATCTTGTTGTAGCTAAAAAGCTACATTTCCAAGTTTCTTATGTAAAAAAAAGAATACGAGAGTTTTCATTTCGCTAAAGCTAAAAATTATGATAATTATGTTTCAGTTTGTTTAAAGTAAATAAAAAAAATTGTGTGTCAGAAGTGGGATTCGAACCCACGCCCTCAGAGAGGACCAGAACGCTCACACAACTCTGCGGTAACAGAGCAAGTTATCACACTTGAGTCTGGCGCCTTAGACCGTTCGGCCATCCTGACGAATAAACCACGAAGAAATATATTCAAATTTGGAAAAGTTGCGAAAATTTAAACAAAAATTGCTGTATTGCTGGGTTATACATATCGATGGTCTCAAGTAGAAGGCTCTAACTATGTATTTTTACGAAATTGAGTTTTTCCTTTTACACAAATACACCTCGTCACAAAAACTTATTGCAATAGTGTAAAAAATAATGCTTTTACAAGCAGTTGTGCAAAAAAAGTATCACTAGAATTATACAGTTTCTATAATGTTTTTATTTGAGTTAGGGCCTTTATACTTAATACCAACGATATACTTCATACATATGTATGTATTTATTTACGATAAATTTGATGTCGATTGATTTAGAAAAGCTCCTAGGAAAGAGAGCCATGAGTCACTTCAGTTCGACAGACATTGTAATATTGATCTAAAATGTATTTTAATGTTTGTAGTAAGGATTGTGTGAATCAGAAAGTAGTAGAGATGCATTACATTGTTTACAGAAATTGAAATTAAAGGATATATGTATCTGTCTTTCTCCCCGCTGTTACAAAATTTTAATCCTTATATACAGCAACATATTTTTTTCATATTCTATATTGTATAAAAAAAATTGGGAAAAATATTTCTATAAAATTGTTTCATTTCGCAAAACTGCTAAATAAATTTATTAAATATTTAATAAATGTCATCTACGCTCCATTAATGTGTAAATAATTCTTTATATTTTGGTATATAACATTAATTATGTACTTAAAATATGGCTGTTATTTTTTTTTTTTTTTGTTATTTATTTCTGTAATTATCACATTTTTAAACATTAATTATTTATTTTTTTTTATTTTCTAATATATCACTGCATACTTTATGTATTATTTATTCTTCTTTTGCTTACCATCAAAAAGGTACTTACAGTTTCCTTATGGCTTTAATAAGAAAACGTTAAACCATTTTATGAGCACTTTTGGATTACAAAATCTTTTCGTTTTTAAGCACAATGGCAAATAGAAAATAAATTTAATGCATTCGTGATTTGCGTGACTTTAAGCGGGGGAAAAAATGTTAAAACAAATTTATAATAAATATAAAACAAAATTAACTAATAAATTATATGGCGTTTGAATGTAAACAAGGAAATGTTTGGAAAATAATGTTCATTTTAATTAAAGAATTATTTGCTTTAGTATTGCATTAAAAGCCAAGACTAAATTTAACATAAATTTCTACACTAAAAGAATTTCAGATAATAAAAGCTGTTAATAAAACTTATGAGCTAAAAATCAAAACAGATCAGTAATGTACCTTTAGTTCTACAAAAAAGTAGCACAAAATTAAAAATCACATGTACTTTGGTGGTTTAAATGATCATGACACTTCCCAACACCGGGGTAAACATTGTTACCCTGTTTGTCCCTAAGAAGAAAAAATATATAATGTATGTATAGAACTGAACATTTGTATGGATCCTGACATTTCATTTAGTTAAAAAAGAACGCCCCTTATTGTGAATGGCGTCGTCGACGTCACATGAATACAACAGTAAAAATTCTCACTTGTCTACTCTTTGTCGACAACAATTGACTACAATTAACATGCTCCATTAATTTACAAAGCCTTAGAGTTAAGTAAGAGATTGTAAAGAAGACCCAATTTTTGCCGAGAAAGAGTAGACAAGTGACAATGTATACTGTCATCTTGATGTGACATCGACGACGCCATTCACAATAAGGGCGAATAATTATGTGGCCTAGTGAGCTCGCCTTGATTAAAATCCTAAAACTGATTTAATTGCCTGAAAAAAAAATCAATAAATATTTGTAGAAAAAACGCGAGAGTCATAGGCTGATGTGCCATAAGGTTATTTATAAAACAGGTTCGTAAAATTGAGTAGAGTGAACTGAAAACAATTTTGCTCGCGCCAACAAAGACTTATTTCTTTATAAAGCGTATTTTTTTTAGAGTGTTACAACTTTGAGTTGGCATCACTACTTTATTTGAGCACCTACTTAACAGCTGATAGTTGCTTTTTTGTTTAGTTTGCTTTGAAATTTCATTATGAATTGACTTACACCAGAGCAACGCGTGCAAATTGTTGAAATTTTTAATCAAAATAATTGTTCTATTCGTCAAACTCATCGATTGATATTGATTTTGAATTTCTATGCAAAATTTTATTTTCCAATGAAGCCCATTTCTGGTTGAATGGTTACGTAAATAAGCAGAATTGTCGCATTTGGAGTGAGCAGAATCCGCGAGCTTTTGTCGAAACACCATTACATCCACAGAAAATTACTGTTTGGTGCGCTTTATGGGCTGGCAGAGTCATTGGCCCATTCATTAAATTTCAAAAATTCCACTTCTTATCAAAATCAGATTGCAAGCAAATTTTTTTTTAGCTAAATTTTAAAACATATGAAATAATTCACACTTAAGTGAAAGACACTTTATTGTTCGTTTTCTTTTAATTTAATTTATTGTTTTATTATATTTTATTTTATTTTATTTTACACATATAACATACATATTTTTAATTTTCAGTAATATAAATATTTTTAATATTCAAGAATTCTTTGTTGTTACAAAATTATAAAACGAGAGAAAATTTTACGGTTAGCAACTCGCTAACCGTGCTTGAATTCCGATATAAATTCGTTTAATATATAAAAATAGAAACTAAAATTAAACTAGTATGTATATGCATAATTTTTTTGGCAATGGCAACATTGTGCTCAGTCAGTAAAAAATCAACGAATTCATTCAACAGAATTTAAAACACAGCAGCAACAACCAAGAAAAGACCGCCAGCCATCAGTATGCGATTAGTTCGTTTTGTTTGTTATTAGTTTGCTTCTACTGGTGTAGTGGAAGTAATTTGTCAGAAAATGAACATGTGTCAGGATGGCCGAGCGGTCTAAGGCGCCAGACTCAAGTGTAACAACTTGCTGTGTTCTTCAAGCACAGTTCGATTTGAGCGTTCTGGTCCTCTCTGAGGGCGTGGGTTCGAATCCCACTTCTGACAAGTTTTTTTTTTTAAATTTGTCACTGAAAAATCAATAACCGTGCAGAATATTACACACAACACGTCCGTAAAGGCAACACAGAATCAGAAATGTGTGACCAACTGAATGGCTAATAATTATAGTAAGTAACAAAAGCATTGCAAAATAATCACTTTTACAGCTCTGCCATGAAGTTTCGAATAGTGGATCAATTTTATAAAATGCATCCTTGTGGGTTCGTCCGAAATTTTTTTTTAATTTTTCTACTGGAAAAAAGACATTACAGAATCTATGAGATATTTGAAAATGCTAGTCTGCAAATATATAAAAAAAAATGTGTGAGCAGCTGAAGAACAAATAATAACTTTAGCAAAAGTATTGAAGAGTAATCATGTTATACAGCTCTGTCATGATGTTTCAATTTAATAAAATGTATTCTTAAATTACATTATATTTGAAATCCGACCTTTTTCTTTGATTTAAGTCTTATTAAGCATTTGACATAACGGCACTACATGTCAGGATGGCCGAGCGGTCTAAGGCGCCAGACTCAAGTGTAATAGCTTGCTTTGTTTCTACAGAGTTTGTGTGAGCGTTCTGGTCCTCTCTGAGGGCGTGGGTTCGAATCCCACTTCTGACAAGATTTTTTTAATTTTTCTTTTCTTTTAAACTAAAATTACTACTTTTTGTTTTTTAAGAAAAATAAACTGGGTTACATACAGTGCAATTTTATAGTTTAATGTGTAACTTTTCATTTTACAATTAAACTTTCAAATCCCAAATTAGTCACAATAACATACATACAAGTAAGTTAAAATGTCTTATTTAGCAATGCCTTACTCATCATATTGCAGTCATTGACATTTATATATGCGATATGAAGCTTTAATTAAAATATTTTTTTATTCTTATCTTGTTGTTTGTTGCTGTTGTTTGCTTTTTAGCCGTAATTAGTATTCAACAAAAGCGCCAATGTTGCATTTTTAATTAAGCCAACGGACACGCAAATGACAAACTTATTAAAATAAAAAAAATTATCGTTTTATATGGGTAATGAAGTATACGAGTAATAAATGTTATTAAAAATTGCAAGTCAATGACAAAGATAGTCAGATAATAAATAAGAAAATAAAGACAGTATTTTTTGACACAAAGATAATTTTGATTAAAAAATTATTTTAAAGAAATTTTTTAAAACTTTAAATATACTCATAGAAAATATTTTCAATTAAATTATTTTCCAAAGAAAAAGTTAAAAGTTTTAGTAGAAAATAGTAATTTCAATTATTTCTATGACACATATTTGAACTTAAAAATGTTAGAACTTAAAAATTTTCTATAGAAATTTTTTCGAACTTCAAAGCTTTCTGCAGCAAATTTTATACATTTCCAACTCAAAAAATGTATATAAAAAGTTTAATATAATATTTTTGCCGAAATTTTTTTTGAGCTTTAAAGCTTTTAATGGAATTTTTTTGTGCTTTAAAGCTTTTAATAGAAAATTTTTTGTGCTTTAAAGTTTTCTGCAGAATGTATTTTTCTACTTTAAAGTTTTCATTCGAAAATTTTTTTGTGTTTTAAAGCTTTTAATAGAAAATTTTGTTGAGCTTTAAAACTTTCACTTTAACGCTTTGCATTAAAAAAGGTTTGTGCCTTAAAACTTACTAAAGAAAGTTTTTTGTATATTAAAGTTTTCTATGGAAAATTTTTTACCATAAATTTTTCTATCGAAAAGTTTCTTTGTGCCTTAAAACTTTTAATAAAAATGTTTTGCGGCTAAAAGCTTTTAAAGCTTTTAATAGAAAATGTTTTGTATTTTTAAGCTTTCTATAACAAAAAAATTGTGCTTTAATGATTTTTATGGAAACAGTTTTCTCTTTTCTATGGACACTTTTATGTATTGTAAAACTTTCGATAGAAACTTTTACTTTGAATTTTTTGTGTTGAGATTTTCGAACTTCAAATTTTCTTAAGAAATTAAAAAAAAAATTTTTTTTCTTTTCAAAAATTTTTGGAGCTTTGAAATTCCCGTAGAAATGTTTTGGAACTCCAATAATTTAAATAAAAAAAAATTTCTATAGAAATTTTTTCGAACTTTAAAATTTTCTATAGAAAATTTTTTAATATCAAAACTTTATATATTTCTAATGGCTTTTCTTTAATTTTTATAATGTTGTTTAACACAATTTGGGAAAATTGGAATTTTTCTTCAACAATTTTTTACAATTGTGTGACATTTTTTCAGAATTGTATGAGATTTCTATTGAGAAAATTGTGTCTTGAAAATAAATATTTCTAAAAAATTTTAAAAGAAAAGTTCATTCGGAATTTTAAAGTGTTAAAAATGCCAAGATATATTTACTTATCGTTAAATAAACATTAATTTTTATATTTTATTAAATTCAATTGTCGTGTGCTTGATCTTAATGACAGTTTTAATGCAATTATTTTTCTCATTAAGCCTAAAACACAACAATTCGTGTCATCAGTCGTAATAGCAGAACATTTTAGTATGCAATTTATTTTTTGCAGGTATTTTTTTTTTTTTTTGCCATAATAAACAAAGCCTTTTGTTATTAATTTGAAACGAACTTAATGAATAAAAAATAAAGAGAAGACAAACAAGTGATAAATATTTATAGCCACAGAACGAACGAACGTCATTATGTATACATTTGTGTGTTTCGTTATCTCTTTTTAAAATGCAAACGAGATTAAGAATGAAACAGCATAAATATAATTCATTGATTATTTTATAAACTAATTTAATGGCGGGCATATAAAACATGAGCTTGATTATTGATTGCCAATGTTTTTTGGTTTCGGAGGTGTGGCATTAAAAAATCAAAACTCACAAGTAGCAAAGTCAAGTTCAATGAAAATTGTAGTATGTTGCATACCATTTTATGAGAAATGTAAAAGAATCAGCACATGGTGGTTAAGCAACTTTGTGTCGCATAAAAAATAACAAAATAAAACTTAAACAAAAAAAGTTTCGCATAAATTAAACTTACTGAAGTTAAAAAAAAACGACGGTAACACCACTTCACTGCAAACAGACAACAGTAAAAGTCAAACACTTGAGCCAAAAAAAAAGCATTTTAACTACTAGAGAACAGTGGGCTTGATGGAAATGACTAAAGCTGGGGTCATTACTTCTGAATAATTATGAAGAGAAAGGTTTGTTTGAAAGAAATCATTCAAAATTAATTTATTGTTGAAATAATTCAAACTTCCGTTTGATTTTCGAAATTGCGTAATACAAATTTTTGTACTCTTTATTATTATTATTATTTTTTTTTTTGGTAGATTGCGTTGTTTTTAATTTTGGCTTTTTTTTTGCAAGTTAAACCCACAGTGCGCGTGCCTTATTTTGGACATTTATCAAAAGTGGCTTTACTGTTCAAGTGTTTTTTTGTTTTTTGTGTGTAAACGCCACTATATTTGGCAAATGTTGACAAATTAATATCTACAATAATGAAAAGAGTAAACAAAAGTAGAAATTTTTTATGACCATATTGAATTTTTTTTTACGTTGTTGAAACTCTTATTTATTTTTGTATTTCTCGCAAATCACTTAACTAACAAAACAAAATACAAAAACATATTTGTATTTACTTGCTTACCAGCATTTCCAGCATTTGCTAGCTACTTCACCATTATTCAGTTTTACTTATTTGTGTAAATTTATTTATAGAGATTTACTCCGGCGTCACCCGGCATCAACAATTATGACAGCTGTTTGCACCAATAATAAAGTAAAATTTCGCAAAGCAGCCATGACAAAGCGAATTATTAAAAACTCTCGTATTCTATTTCCCAATCTGCTCAAAAGTGTTTTCCCGACCAAAAAAAAAATTAATTTGGAACAGCTTCAGGCGGGCTAAAAATATTCTTTGAGTTATTAGGAAATTTTTTATGCAAAGTGCAAACTTCCTTCTAAGAAACATTTTAGGACTTCTCCATTTGTATAACATAAATTTAGCAGTAGTAGTGTATGAACACTACATACCACAGAGGATACCAGAGTTGAAGAAAGTGACTTAAGAAAAAAGCTCAAATCATCTGATTTGATCACTGTTAAAAAGGGAGAAATATAGTGTGTTTGTTATTGAATATTTTTAGTACAATAATCAAAACAAACAGCAGAAATGTATACTTAGTGAAATGAACAATTGAAAATTTTTACAAAATTAAATGAAAGATTTTGCAGTGTTTAACTAAATAAAACAATGTGTAAAACACTATTAGTATTATAAAAGTGATTAAAATTAGTTTCCAAATGCTTACAAACTCAATTTTAAACATTTTCCTTCAAAAATATTAATTTTTAACTTGAACTTGCAAAAAGCAAACAACGAATGAGACCACAAAGCATAAAACGAAAATACACTTGAGCACATGAACATTTGTACAAAATTAAATGGAGGAATTTGTGGTATTGAATTAAAAAACACAATGCGAAATGGATTATTAGTATTAATAAAGTGACTAAAATTTGATTTCAAATGATTAGAGACTTTGTTTTAAGCATTTTCGTTCGCAAATATTAATTTTTACCATTTATTTACAAAAACTTGGCTGCGAATGAGACCACAATGAATAAAACGTAATTACTTTAAAATAATACCACGCGAAAGAAAAATTAAAGAGGATTTGATGACTGTGTGAGCGAGACCTCTAAAAACACCACAAAATCACAATTATCTTCCGTCTTACTTTGTGCTCGTGACACCTTTGGTCTCCTCTGTGCTACATACAACGAGCTGCCAACTAAAATGTCGATTTGTCTGAGCAACTCGTTAGCATAGAGATTATGCATAACAACTTTCAAACAGTTTGCTAACTTTTTAAATATCAACTCTGAGTTTTAAGGATGCCACATTATAATTGTGTAGACAACACCCACAAGACCCACTATTAAATTCTATATTAGTTTTTATTGTAAAATTTAATGATAAATCTCCTTAAGACTATGTTCAATTTTGCCACTTATGCTAGAGCATAAAACTGCAAAAGTCAGCAATTTTTTATTGCATAATTTTAGCGTTCGTTTACTTTTTGAAGAAGTGTTTAAATGTTGCTGAAGCGCAAAAATTTTCTCTCACTATTATTATGTTGTTCCCTACTGTACCTGATGCGCACAACAAATTTTTGCTTAAATTATCGTTTTGAAAATTAGATGATGTCATGCTGATTTTATTTCTCAGTATAATTACGCTGTAGATACATTACAATTTTTGAAATCTAAATAAGCAGCTCATCAATTATACACCCACATTTTTGAATATTGGTACACATACATAACATACTAAACATGTGCGAGAGTAGACAATTAAGTATGGCAAAAGAAAGATAGTGTGTGGAGAGTGTTACTCTTAAGTTTCACTTAGCGGACTGTAATGGAATGTTATGTGAAAAGTAATGAAAATGGTTATGAAGATATATGTATCTAATCCAACTTAACCGGAATGTACGAATCTGTGCATAACTTTTTACATAACAATATCGATCAGCTGTTTCCTACCGTTGCAGTTACATTCCATTACAGTCGGCTAACTGAGCCTTTATCCTCTTTTAATCTGCTTAAATTTAATGTGCAATCATAAGTAACAATTATTACGTTTATACGCGCACTAATAAAAATATTTGCAAATAATTTAACTCACTATTTATGCGGCATAGCTAATGTACAAAAACTTGGTAGCACTTCTATACAAAACTTACTATGTTTACAAAAAAAATAAAATAAAATAGTGTAAATGTATAAAGTAACAAATAATAATTTGTTTTAATTGTCATTATTTTCTTTTATCAATGTTTTTTGTGTAATTTTTATCTAGGGAAACCGCAAATATGCATTTGCATGTTTTTTCTTGTGTGACATATTAATGCCGGGACAAGATATTTATACGTTTCAGATCCTTTTATGAATTTTGGCATCGATTTGTTAGTGCATATTTTTGCATATTTTAACCTTTAAAGCATGTTTTTGCATATAACAGTCTTACACACATATTTTTATCATATTTTCGAATTTTTAGAGCATAATTTACGTTTTTAAGGCATATTTTCATAATTATACAATTTTTTATCTTATCTGTTGGTAAAAATTTTTATTTTTCGCCATCTAAGTCTAAATTCCACTGTTCCATGTAGTGTATAAATTTTTCTTATGTATTACGCAGTTATTACGGACGTTAGTTTAAATAAGAATTCGGTTTTGTTCGGAATTTGCCCCGAAAAGACGTTGAAAGAAAATTGTTAATGTATAAAAGTTTATTTGAAAATCTGGGTCAATATTTTGTTGTTTAATGCACTAAAAATTATAAATAAAAATCTTGTCTTATTTATATTTATCCAAAATACAGCTCCAAAGTTTTAATTCTGATATCGTGCTCTCTTTTGAAATTGAAGCTAAATTAATTTGTATTAAATATTTGCTTTAGTCAAAATTTGTATCGCAATTTTGTTTTAACGCGCACTTCAAAACCAAATTATTGTTTTTAATACGGCAGTTATTCTTTGTTAATTTTTTTTTGTTAATTTAATTTTTGTCTTATTTTATATGCAAATGTTGTTAAATTTTTTAATTCAAAATATATTTTCATTTAAAAATAAACCAACTTATTTTATTTTTAAGCGCATATTTTTTGAGTTTTTAGTGCATATTGAATGCGCATAAAACACTTTTTTTAGAGCATATTTCTGGTTTCTCTGATCATTAGCAAATATTTGTAAGCGTGGCAACCTCGAGCATTTTATTTGCAAATATACGGCTACAGTTAACAGTTTTATTTGCAAATAAGTCGTGCGTATAAACGTAGTAAAAAACAACTTTCAGCTGAAACACTGAACTAGTCACTAATACGCACTGCTAACATAATAATACATAAACCTGTGGCGTCAAGTGGAACTGTGCACGACTTTAATACACATAAGAGTACACAACTATTTAAATTCAATTCAGTTTTAAGCACAAAACTCATCGTTTAACACGTATATTGCAGTTGAAAAAAAAAAAATAATTATCAACCTTTTGTAGCTCATATTTTTATATTTATTTTTTTGCTTCAATTTGTTATAATTTAACCTTTTGCCATCCGTTTTATTTCCTTTTTTTTCTCTAATGCCGAGTTCACAGATTCTGATTGTCATCATCATTTATTTTTTTCAAGTACAATTACTATTACATTTTACATTTATTCTTGTGATTATTTGTAGCATGGCATGATGTTTTCCGCTTTTGGAGAACAATTGCTGGAATAGAGAAACAAAATGTTATTATGAAAAGGTCTTTTTCCTGGGATTTCTTTTGCCTTTAAGCCTTCTAATGATAGAAAAGTGACAATAAAACTTTTTCCTCACCACTCTGGTGCTGGCATTGGCATAAAAGATAAGCGCCAGCAGAGTGAAATCTTTGTTTTTTAATCCTTAATGCACATACCCGTACTACATACATTTGGGGTATTATTAGTACGTTTCTTTTACAATTTTCTTAAGATACTCGTACGTATATTTTATTTTCATGGTCTAATGCTTCAAATAGATTTTCCTTTATTTCTTTGGCTTCTATTAAGAAAATTTCATTTATCTGCAATAGTGTCATTTATTTTTTGAAATACTGTACATACGTGCACAGTATGATTATCTTTATCTATCTGTCTATATCTTTCTCTCTCACCCTCTCTATCTCTTTTGAAGAAAGCTTATATTTCAAAAAAGCTTTAATCTGCTTTGTATGTTTCGAAATGCAATGAATGCAATATTACTTTATAATATATACTTATTTTAAAGTAATCAAATTCAATAATCAAATTGTGGTACGAGCAGATTCAACAACTTCTTGATATTGAAAAGATAATGCGAAACAAAAATGGCAAAACAAATGGAAACTTGTCCATGTACTCGTATGTATGACATATTTCTTCAAGGAAATTTTAATATAGAAAACTTGTCTTCCTCTAAAACATATATGTATTTTCGGAATAATGTTCGAAAAAAACTCCTCTATAGCGCTTGGCGTATTTCGACTCTTACCACGACGTTTTTGTAATAGATTAAAGAACACGGCAACATTTTTTCTTTAATCTAGAACGAAACTATCGTAGTCGAAGTCGAAATACGCCAACCACGATAAGGCCCTATATTTTAATTTAAAAAAATATTTCAGAATATATTGTGACGATTCGAAACTTTTCTGTAGGAAGTCTTTTTGTATCTTTCTGTTAAAATTTTCGCTGATCAAATAGGATTTCGAATACATAAATATCATCTCCAAATCAAATAATTTTCTTTAAGAAAATTTTCATATTTAAAACTTGCTGCAGAAAAACTCCGAATTTCGAATTGTCTTTCGAGTTGTGATGTTCGAAAAAATATTTAAGCCGTATTTTGATGTAAGAAACATAATTCAGGATATTTTTATTGAAAATTTTAATGTTCGAAAAATTTAGTTTGCATTGTAATTTTCGATCAAATCGATGAGGTGAAAATTTTTAGCCCAGGTGTAATTTTAGTATCTCTTGAATGTCACCACACATTTTTATTTTTTCACACACGAATTTATCGAATCGTAGTTTTCAAGACGGGTCTAACCCGCTATATGAATATGCCTTGGTTCGTTCTGATATCCGAATAATTTTGTAATCAAAGTGAAGTTATATTTATTTTTAGTTAAGACGGCCTAAATGTATTTCATTGCTTTTCTGTAATAAAAAAATATTTAAATAATGTTGATCAAATTTAGATCATAAACACGATATTTCTATTTTCTAACTGGTGTTTCTCAAAAATTAAAATTTCCAGTAAATATTTTGGTTGATAAAATAAAAAATAAATAAAATAATTGTGCAAATTGTTCGAAAACTTTTTAACAGAAAATTTTAATAATCATCGAAAAAAATTTTAAACGACTGTGTAAAAAAAATATTTTATCTTCGAAAAATGCATTAATTGAATATTTTCAACAAAAAAAATTGCAATTTCTAAAAATCAAAAGAATAAGTTTATCTAGAAAAATGTTTATGATTATATTTAGAAATATAAAAAAATTTTTAATAATTTGTTTTTATAAAATTTAAAAAAAAAATTTTTTTGGTTGAAGATTTTTAAATTATAGAAGAATTTTTTTTATGAAACTTGTTTTTGATTTCAAATTATAATAAATAGAAATAGTGAAATTTTCGACAAATTTTGTTTATTGAAAATTTTTGAAAATTCGTAAACTTTTTGTTTAGAAAATTAAAAAAAAAAGAATATACGATAAAAAATTTCTATAAAAAAATAGTAAGCTTGTACAAAAAATAATTACATAATAAAATGCGATTATTTTTTTTTAATTTTTAAAAATAATTAATAATTTTTATGTAGAAAAGTTCTAAAATGATTGTCTATTTTAAAAATGTTTAAATGTTGCAAGACCTATTTTTTGATCATTTTCTTTGGTTTCGAAAATTTAATTTTTTTTAATTTTTGGAAAATTTTTTATTGTAGATAATTAAAAAAATATAATATTTGAAACAAATTTCAAATCAAAGCCTAAAATTCGTTTTAAATCATAGGCACGCAAAATTTCATTTGCAAGCCCATGGGCTTGCGCAGTCGACGTTATGGTGACACACGTATACGTCAGCTACTTCGTACAAAGTATGTGTGATGTTGTGTGTTTGGCTGTTTCGTTGCTGTTGCTATGGCCAAACAAAGCGAGTCATTTGATGTTCAGCATTGATCGAAGCAAGACCTACATGTGTACGTGTGTACATAAAAAGCAGAAAGAACATACACATGCACAAAAGCGCTCAGTCACTTTTGGGGGGCTCTGTTTTAAATCGATCAGATAAGGTCGAGAACTGCTCACATGTTAGAATTAAACTTTGCAACAAGTTACACACACACAATCTAAAGAAAAGATACGATATTTTGCATATACTCGTACACTTACGCAAGGTCATTTGCATCGAACACCGAGCATTATATATTCCTATTATTTTATGTTATGCAACTTAGTTTCAAAGATTTTGTCATTAACATTTTTTAATTATATAAACATTTCTTAAAGCATAAATTGCAAATATGTGGTATTAATTTTCTTTTTCTCTCTGTGGGGGTTATGAGTTTCCTTTCTTTGTATCCCATTGCTGGTGTCATTTACGTCTTTATAATCCAATTATGGCTTCTTACTATGTTGATAGGATTTTATATATATTATGACAACTTTGTCTTACTTTTAAACTGTCATAAATAGTTTTAGCCCTCTGCGTGACCATTGTTATTTTAAAAATGGAAAACTTTATGACACTGACAGCCACAAACTCTAACAAGTAGTGACAATGGAAATAAATCGTGTGTAGAAAATTTGCTAGTATGTCGTATGTTTTCCCATTTGAAAAGTTTGCTAAAAACAAAAGTAACATATAAATTTAAATCTCAAGAATCTGTAGAGTTAAGGCAACTTTGCCAATGCGATGAAAGTTACTTTTCTAAGTTATTACCCAAAAAAAGTGTTTATTTACGGTCTTAAGTGTTTTTGTGAAATTGAAAATATCTTGTTGTGACAGCTCAATTTTAATAAATTTTTTCTTGTTTCTTTGCAGGTATGTTGGACAAGAATTAAAAGATACATAAATGAATTGTAAGTCTTATGCATAACTTTTATCAAACTTTTAAACTCTAAAAGAATTTTTTATATCATTCTATTTGTCTAGATATATGAGTTGTTTAATTTTATTTTGAAATTAAAACCTGAACATACATACATACATACATGTGCGTGTTACCTATTATAGAACACTGTAAAATTTAGATTATTGTAGTGCTCGAGTGGGCGTATTATTTAAAGTACATTAATTACTTAAAAAATTAAAATTCGTCAATAAAAAAAGTTCTACTTATTTCAAGGATTTTGTACTGAATTCATTTGTATGTACATATGTCTATGTATGCATATGTATGTTTGAACTACCATATACTTAATGACATGAAGTAATTTGACTAAGTGGTTGATTTACAAGTAGATTTGTTTGAATTCCTAAAGGATTTCGCACACGACACTTATATGAATACAATTAATTATTTGAAGTCATTCTATTAAGTGATTGATTTATGAGCATATAAGATTTAATTCGTGAAAGCTTGTTTTCATCGAAAATTACTTTTCTATAGAAAATATGGATACAGAAAAATAAATTATTCTCTTGTAGAAAATTTATTCTTGCCGAAAAATAGTTTTATTTATTTAGACATTTTTACAAATAAATTGTTATAAAAAATTTTTTTCCATAGCATCTTTTGCGATGTTTTATAGAAAATTTTATTTGGCAAAAATTTTTTTCCGACCATAATTTTTCTACAGAATTTTCATACGGTCAAAATTTTTGTATAAAAAATTTTTTTCTACCAAAAATTTTTCTACGCAAAATTTTTTTGACCTTAAATTTTTCTACAACAAAAATATCGACCAAAATATTTTCTATATAAAAATTTTTACAGCAATTTTTTCCTAACCATATTTTTTTTGCAGAAAAGTTTTTTAGACTAAACATTTTTCTGCAGAAATTTTTTGCCTCCAAAATTTTCTTCGACAAGTTTTTCCATTTGAAATAAATATAGAAAATAATTTTCGACCAAAAACGTTTCTATATATAAAATTATTTTCGACCAAAAATGTTCAACAGTAATTTTTTCGACGATGAATTTTACTAGGGAAAATTTTTTTCGAACTAAATTTTCTGCTCTTTTTGACCAAAATTTTCTATAGAAAATTTTTTTGATGAAAATTTTTTAACAAAATTTTTTTCAACCAAAATTTTTTTTTTATAAAATATTTTTCGACCAGAACTTTTTATATAAACTATTTTAAGACCAAAGATTTGTTATACTAAATATTTTTCGACCAAAAATTTTTGCATAAAGTATTTTTCGACTAAAAAAAAGGTTTTTTTTTAAAACATTTTTTGATGAAAAATTTTTAATATAAAATATTTTTTGACGAAAAATTTTTAATATAAAATTTTTTTGACGAAAAATTTTTCATATAAAATATTTTTTGACGAAAAAATTTTTGTATAAATTTTTTCGACCAAAAATTTTTCTATAAAATATTTTTTGACGTAAAATTCTTCATATAAAATATTTATTGACGAAAAAATTTTTGTATAAATTTTTTCAACCAAAAATTTTTCTACAGAATTTTTTTTAACAAGAATTCTTCTAAAGAAAACTTTTCTGTATAAATTTTTTGACGAAAAATATTTCTGTAGAAAATCTTTTTCGACGAAATTTTTTTATATACTTGAATATATATATATATTTTTATATTTATATATTTATAATATATATATATATTTTTATATTTATATATTTATAATATATATATATATATTTATAATATATATATATATATATTATATATATGTATATATATATATATATATATATATATATTTGTATATTTATATTTTCTTGGAGCAAATATTTTTCTATGGGCGGAAAACATCAAAAATTTAAAAAAGTTATTTTTTTAACTTTTTTCAATATATTATTATTATCTAGTTTTATGTTTATAAAACAAACACCAAACGCCCAACTGATTGCCAACCCTTCTTGAATGTTTAAGATCCATGTTTAAAATATTATTCTGTATGAGAACACTTTCGACAGATACTCTTATTGCAGACATGAAGCTAAATCGCAATATATTGTTTTTTCAACACAATCGTTCATTGATTGCTTTGTGGCTGCCACAAAATGAATGAATAGATTGAATAGATAAGTGAGCGTGTTTGTTAAGGGTGTAAAATGGTGTTTTATCTTAGTTATTTATTTTCAAACATGTTAAAGCACGTAAATGTTATTGACTATTACATCTTCACAGATACTTATCCATATGTATGTACATATACATAAATATAAATATAATATTGCTCTTATTCATTGTTAGTTTTATAATCTATATAAAATATCATGCGGGGTTTTGGTAGATTTTCGTAGGTTTTTTTGCTTAAATTTTGAGTTGTTGTTTGTTGCTGCCTGGTGTGAGCAGACAGACATGCTGTCAGGATGTTTTGATGGTTTTGCTTTTTTTGCTTTTCAGGTTGTTTTTGGAGTGGGTGTAAAGGAAGGTTAAACAATAAGATAAAGATTTGATGAATGTTTTAAAGTCGTAGTTTCATAAATCAAAGATTTAAGTAAAAGTTTTATATTAAAATTGGGAAAAATTAAAAAAAAACATTTTTTCTTCAAGATTTGTTTTTAAATATTATGAACTTGTTGGTAAGATTTTTATGTTCTTATATAAGCTTCGAAAAGTTGGCTTTCATAAAAGGGAACGGGACTTAGTTTTTGTTTACAAAAAGCCTTTTATGTATGCCATCATCAAACGAAATTTCAATATTTTTTTATTATATATTAAGTGAAAATAGTTAGTTTTTAATTTTAGCTTGAAGTTAGAACTAATTGCTGTTTCTTTGCTTGTTTTAATTAGGCTAAAGCTAAGGCACAAATTTTACAACAAAGACAATCAGAATAATTACTTCTGACAAACACTAGCAGAATGGAACAATGTGCTATACTTTCATCGCCAGCGTTCTTATGCTTGGTTTACTATGTATGCTTGTGATGGTGAACGTTATATAGTTACATATTTTTCAGTAGAAATGGAATATGTGAATTGCTTTGATTCATCGTATTACAATATGGTGAAAATTTTTTTGTGCTGAAAGCATCATTCCGCTCCGTTCTGCTAGTGTTTGTCAAAATAATTTTAATTGTTTTTGGAATTTTTGCCTTAAAAATCTTAAGATGTAATAAATAAAAATATTTTCAAATTTCGTTCGAATATCATATGCTGTCACATGCTTAATGATTGAAATATTCTTATCGTCAGCTTAGAGTGTAAACCGGCTAACTCACTTCAACCAAACTTATCAGGAGAAACAAATTATTGTTAATGTTTTCTATAGATAGAAATTAGCCTAATTTATCAATTTAAAAGAAGTATTTTATCCAGTAAAACAGCATTAAAATGTCATATGTTATAAAAAGTGGATTTAGCAGGTTTACACTCTAAGCCGACGATATATGTATATAGTACTCCAAAAGCTTAAGGAAGCTTTAATATATTTATAAGTACTTTTAATCTAATCATCTTTTCTGAAAACTTCATACTCCATACCACATTTCGTTTAAAATGTCTTTGATATTTCCTTTTCTATATTGATATGTACTCGTATTTAGGTACATTTGTATGTATGTGTCTTAACTAATAAGAAAATTTGCCACATCTTATCACTAAGTTTAATTAATTATAGTCAAGTGCCATTAAAGTGATTAATCTCTTTGCATTTTAATTTTGCAAATAATTGCCATAGAATGGATGAATGTGTAATAAAATTTCAATTAATTTGATAAAATCTCTTTATGGCATCAATTATTTTCTCCAAAGAACATTTGCCTTTACTCGCCTAAGAGCTTTAAAATTTATATATATATATAGATACAAACATATTAACTTAATATTTGTTGAATTTTACAAAATAATGTTTATAATGCAAAACCACATTGTAATTCTTAAGTGATATTAAGTACTTGGAAAAATTAATCAAACTAAATAATTGAACAATTAATAAATTGTGAAGTGCATAAGCAAATATTTGATATAATTTGCTACACAAAATTTCTGCACCAATTTGTATGAAAAAATACTCAATCTGTCTTAAATATATTTAGTTATATAATACTAGATAAAAATATCCTATTTTTAACCGTCTTCAAAAAAAGGAGGAGCATGTTATCAATTCGTCTGTATTTTTTTTTTCGACATTGTTACTTCATAACTCGGTACACTTAAACCGATTGTAAAAATTACTTTTCTGTCTGCAGCTATACCCTTCCAATTGGTAAAATTGTAAAAAGTGGGTGGGGATACGCCCACAAAGTTTTCAAATTTTGATTTTATGATATTCTACTTATATGATTGCTGTGAAACTTAGCAAAAACCTTTGGTTCTTGTAATTACGCAATTTTAAAGTTGAAAAATGGGCGGGGCTACGCACATTAAAATTTATTATTATATTTCTCGTAGTTCTACTTAACCAATTTTTACTAAACTTACCACACACCTTGAACTCTAAAATATACACAATCTTGCATTTCAAAAAATGGGCGGAGTCATGTCCATTAAAATTTAATATTTTATTTACTATAACTTGAAAAAAATCTAATTCCTTCCTTTTTTTTGGTACTACTTCCATAATATTTCTCTTTCAAACTAATAAAAAATTGCGATGATATCTCACATACACTTTTTTTTTAATTTAAATTAAAAGGTGGAAACCTCTTAATGAAAGATTTCTTATTTAAATGAAATTTGTTCGATTGCCAATTTTTTCAAAATTCTATTTCAGCTTATAAATAAATTTATTAAAGTTCGATTTGTCTTGCACACGAATGGTCGCGTACGGCGCTAGTTTCTTTTTGGCGACTTTTTTTGAGCTTTTGGCGATTTCTTAGTTTTAGCGTTTTCTTTTTGGTTTTGGCGATATTTTTTCAAATGTAAATTTTTAGTTTTGGCGTTTTTTTCGTTTTTACGATTTTTTCGGGTTTTGGCGATTTTTTTTAGTTTTTTGAAGGCCTTTTTACTTATGGTATTTTTTTTGCATTTCAGCGAATAATTTTATTTTCGGAGATAGGTTTCATTTAAGCGATTTTTGCATTTTGGCGATTTTGTGCTACCGATTTTTTTTAATTTTTTAGTCTTAACGTTTTTGCAAGTTGTCAAAATTACATTAACTGATAGAATGCCCTTTAATTTTGATTATTTTTTTTTTAATTTCAGTGTTAATTGGTGCAGTCTGCATAAAACTACAATAATTTTGAAAATTTTCATTGTCCTAATACAATTGTATGTAAAGGGTGTTTTTTATTGAGGTATAGAACTTTAAGTTGGCATCACTTTTTTAACTGGCTGCCATTTTGTCAGCTGTCAAGTGATTAATATTTAGTTTGGTTTGCCATTTCATCATGAACAGGTTGACAAAAGAACAACGCTTGCAAATCGTGCAAATTTATTTCGAAAATAATGGTTCAGTTCGCGAAGTTTACCGCAAGCTCCGTCCATTTTATGGTCGACATAATCGTCCATCAGAGCAATTAATTCGGTTAACCTGTCAATTGGCCACCAAGATCGTGTGATTTGACACCATTGGATTATTTTCTTTGGGGATATGTGAAGTCGCTCGTCTACGCCAACAAACCAGAAACGTTAGGGGACTTGGAAGCCAACATTCGTGGCGTTATTGCCAACATACGGCCCCATATGCTCGAAAAAGTGGTTGAAAATTGGACCTGTAGAATTGGCTTTATTCGAGCCAGCCGCGGCGGCCACATGCCCGAAATCATATTTAAACGTTAATGGCATAAAATTATCCTTCCAATAAAGCCAAATTGATGGACATTAAAACGATTTTCTTGTGTTTTATTTCAATTCGAAGTTCTATACCTCTAAAAAAACACCCTGTATATTACATTAGAATTTCAACAAGTTTCGCTGCTCGCTTTAGAACACCCATTAAATTTTAACTATCATATATTGATATTACATGTTGTAGCGGCCAAAGTTTGACATATTCTGTGAAAATTTCAGGTCCGTAATTGTAACATTTATCGATAAAACTGCCTATGACAGACATCGTCGTAGTGAAAACAATAGGGTTCTTTTTCAAATTTGCTAAACGGAGGGAAAACCCTCAAAACACTAAACTAATGCTTTTCTTCTTTATTGCTAGCAAATAATTGATATTGTAACCTGAAGCGCCATTTTTAATTGCGAGCATATTTCAGATTTATCTTTCCCCGTTCCCTTGTACTTAAAATAAAAGTTTTCTTGTCTTGTCTTTTTTAAAATAAAAGTTGTCTTGTCTTGTCTTTTTTTTATCAACAAAATGCTTTTGCTCTGCTTCCACTAATGAAGAGCAATTTTTAAAGCAACTTGGTGTAACAAAATAATTCTATTAAGCCTTAATTACTTATGGTATTTCGTTAGCATTGCATAAAGCTAAAATATGACAAAATGACAAAAACTACAAATCAATTGGGTATTTTATTTCTTTACCAACTAAACGATACGACTGTGGTGAATTTTAAGGGAGTGTTTCTAATGATTTCTTTAAGCTTAACCTTTTCTCTAAGGCCATTGAATTGCTGATTAGTATTAATATTTTGACAAGCTTAACTAATACAACAAAATAGCGTTAAGGCTTATTTGACAAGCCCCCGCTATTAGTTTGTAACAGATGATAGCGGAAATTGTTTTGGGCAGGAAATTGAAAAATTGTCAAATGGTAAAAGTGCTAAGTCAGCAGGAAGCAGGAAGTAAAGAAAGTAGGGAAAGGAGAGGGAGAAAGCCATGTAGATAATAAATATCAATAAAACGACGAAAATTAGCAATTTCAGTTTTGTTTACAATATTTTTCTGTCACGTATGATTGATATTATTTTCCAGGTTTTATTTTTTAATAAAACCTTTAATACCAAGTTTTGATTTCAAAATGTTTTTAGTTTCAAAATTTTGTATTTTGCAAATTAATTTCGTGAAAAGTAAGGAATACCAATTTAAATCTGCTTATTATAATTTGATTTAATTGAATTTCTTTGGCCATATTTTTAAGAGCAGATTATGTCCCTTTTTTTTCTTAAGATGATTTATATGTAAAAACTCTTATCAGCAGCAGTTTTTTTGTGCAGCATATTTTAGCCGACCAGCCAGACGTTCTAGAGTTTTTAATAGAGTTTTTTCTTCTTATCTGGCCAATAAATTTTGTTTAAAAAAATTACTTTGCAATTTATGGCTGCTTGTAAAATTTTTTTCCAGCAAAGCAAAATGTGTTATGCATGCAAATATTTTTAAAAGAAAAAAAAAACGAGGAAAAAATTTGGATAAATTAGTTTTAAGATGCCGGAAGGCAATTTTGTTAATAAAAAAATTAAACTGGATAATTTGCTTTAAGTACTACGAAATTAAATAAAAAATAATAATTTTACATACAATTTAAAAAAAATAAAATAATTTACGGTTTGGCTCGTAAAGATCGATACGAACTATAGCCTAATCATACCCCCATATTTATAAAAAAAAAATAAAATGAATTTGAAATCTGTTTTAAGAAAATCTTGTATGCAAAAATTGAAATAAAATACATTTCAAATTTATGTCAAATTTTATGAATATGAGGGATAATAAAGTTCGAACAATAATAATTAAAAACTAACTAAACTAATTTACTTAAAAACATTTTTAACACATCCTTGACAAATTTTTTTTTAATATTTCATCATTATTATAAATTTTAAAGATTTTATTCTTAAAAACTCCAAATTAATATCAATCATACGCCTGCTGTTTATCACATTCTCAAAAATAAATCCCAAAACTCCTCAAAAACAAATCTTAAGAGATTTACTAACGTTTTATTTTTTAATTAAATCCTTTTAAATAGTTATAAGTTCATTTAAGTATAAAGCAGAGAAAATAAAAAATAGCAAAAGTAATTCAATATGACTGCAAGAAAGTAAGCAAAGTTTTTAAGAAATATTAAAAAGAAAGAATGAATGGAGGTCTGTGCGATAAATTCAGACACCGATTAATAATAAAATTTATGCAAGAATATTTAGCATCAACTGTGAATTGTGCTCAAAGTAACTGAATAAATAAATCAATTTAAGTGTACAAAAAGCTGATTCTTCCGATGCATATAAAGGGTCTTTCAATAGAGTCTATCCAACTTTGACAGTTGATGGCAGCCATATTGATGTAGCTACATCTGTCAATAAATCTGTTTTATTATAAACAGATACAGCAATCAACAACACCTGCAAATTATAAAATTGCTTTGATCAAAATTAATGTTCTGTTCGGGCAACGTTTTGCGCACTTCTCACATTTTGCGGTCGCGAGCGCTATAGGTTGATGATTACCAACTTCTTGTGGACAGAAGGTTTTCATCTTTCAATTTCTCTTGGCTTCAAACCGCCGTACTACACAACTTTACTGCTTTTTGATGAAACTTCCTGCTTGCAATCGTTTTGAAATTACAGCTTGAGACACTCTCAATCATTTTTAAGTTCTGCTAAATTAATTCAACTCATTATCTTTGAACTTTTCTTGGTTGATCTGAGCCATCTTTGTTCCCTTCCGTGTTAGAATTCTGAAACGATCAACTCATCTCTCGCAAGCTTAAATCGGTAGAACATATTCAACAATCGATGTGATTTGGCTTTTTTTTTATTGAAAAAATAAATAACGAGTTGTTAACGCAAAATTTTACATTTTCGAAGCAGACATAAGAAAAAACTTGACAAATGACAGCTGTTTATATATACATACATATGTACTTTATTTTCAACAAGAAACAAGGCAAATATTAATTTTGAGAAAAAAATGCAATAAAAAATGTTAAGACTTAATATAAAATTACCAATAAATCACAAACAACTAGTTTGTTTTATAGATATTGTATCAATTCAGATTTTCAATGCGTTTTTGTATAACATTTATAATGTATCCGACGTTTCGTTTGGATTTTCCAACATCTTCAAGGGTAATTATTTTTTACTGCAATCTGGTAACATTTATGATAATAGAGTATCAAAACAAAAACTTAGGACTCGTCCCACGATGTCAACAACGTTCGACTTGTCGTACGCTTACATTTGAAAAAAAAAACAAAATTTCGAAATTTGTTTTAAATGTAACATTGTCGACATCGTGGGACAGGCCCTTAACCTTACATATTTTATCCTTTTTTTTTCAAATATCCAATATTTTAATAAAACATAAATTTAAAAGTAATTGCACATATAAATAAAAAGATAAATAAAATATCAGTAATTTTTCATGAACTTCTATTTAAATTTTCAAGGTTACTGTAAGCAAATTGTTAATGCAGTGTTGTGATAATGCAGTGGTTTGTTTGTCTGCTCTTTTTTATATCTGTCTCGTGCTCAGCAATTCTTACGTCGAGATGCCACCCAGCCGCAATAAAGTCATAAATAATAAACCAAAATGGTCTTATTTCAAAATTAATTGAAAAATAAGGACGAAATTGTACTACACTGTAAAGGTAATGAAATCATATAGACTTATTCCATAATTAGCTTAGAAGTAAGGACATTTTGGTTTATTGCAGTGACCCGACGAAAATCGGTGCATTGCGTGGATAATAAGGAGGTCTCGACTTTATACTATCAAAGTTCTTTTTTGTTTTCTATAGCTTTCATTTGTTCCTACAAAATGCCATGCCGTGCCGTAAGTGTCAAAAAGCTTAGGCGACATAATTTTCGAACTTAAGCTAGAATCCCGAATTTTGAAGTTATGCACCCAATATATACAGAAAACTTGCCTTAAAATTTCTCAGGAAACCCTCGTGGCTCTTGTTTCCAGTTTATTTACTGAATTTTTTCTATCTTTGCAAAAGTAATTGAGAACTTTGCATTATTTTTTTCAGCTCCATTGCATTTATTATTCTATTCTATTTTATTATTTTATACTTTTTTCTCAAATCAAACTACTGGAAGTTTACATTGTATTACTATTTATATTGTAATACAAAACTTGCAAAATAAAGGAAAAGCATCAATTTAAAAAAGCAAAGAAAAATTAAATGAAATTATTTTACTTGAGTTACAGAAAAATTTAATCAAGCATAATCTCATTAAATTTGCAGGAACGTAAAAAAGACACTGAATGAAATCTTAAAGCCGGATGTCCTCTTGTACTCTTATATATTATTAAACACTTATTTGTACCTTAATTTTACACCGCCTTGTTAAAGAAAAAACTACATTTCTTAAGGGTTTAAGAATTTTTATATGTAGCTGTCTCAATGTTGCTTGAGATTATGCTGCTACTGCTATTTGTTTTGCCTTTGCAAGTCATTAAAAAAGAGTTAATGTTTTTCTTTTTATATGGAAAGTTAAATACAAGAAATTTAACTTTTCACTACACAGCAGCTGCTATTTCTACGGGGAAATTTGTTATATGAGAAAATGTAAAATATTTTGACAGCTTGGAGAGAAAAAAGGCATTAAGATGGTGGAAAATTAAATTTTACAACAGATTTTATTACACGCCCGTAAATGTAACATGACAACATTGTTGATGTTATTATTTGAAGAAGTTAAATATGTTTCAATGAATTTTTTGTGTTTGTTTTTTATGTGATAAACATGACTTGATGTGTATGACATGATAAAATTAAGTACTTGTATTTGCAAACTTTGGAAATGAAATAAAGGAATTTTCTGTTTAAGAAGGGTGTGGCGAAATGTTAAAAAGAAAATGAAAATTTTAATTTTTATATAAAAATAAATAGCCCCGCCTCCTGAGCTTAATAAAATTGCATACGAAGTTAAATGAAGTATGTACAACGCATTTCACTAAATAAATAATTATTAAAAAAATTAGAAAAAATTATATAATTTTCACAACTTTAAGCAATTTAAATTACAATATATTAATTTTCCCACGTTATAAAAATACTTTCCGTGCATTTTCCATTTCCGCCTTTATAACCTAAAAACTAAATATTTTCAGCAATTAAAAAAAACACTCATACGCCTCAGTTAACTTATTGAATTTTTAACATAACTTATCTTCTTTTTTTACTAAACAATATTAATATTCATTGGATTGTGTTTTAACAACTCAAAGTTTACCTTCTCTTTTTATCCCTCTCGTCCTTATTTAATTGAGTTGCTGTGGTACTGGTACAATAACTCTATGAGTGTAGTGGTAAGCAAAAGCCAATGCAAAACTTGTGTAATCAATTTGAAGGCAAAAAATATGTTTTTTTTTTCTTGTATCCATAAAATAGCCAAAACGTGCTAAATTGGCTAAACAGCCTCGGAGTGCTTGGAATAATAAATATGTAGTTGTGTTATTTATGTTGGCAGGGAGAATAAAGTAATGCGGAACAAACTTGTTTCCCCAAAATAAAAAAATAAATGTAGAATAGAATATTATATTAATAAAAAGCTTTTAAAAAGGTATTAGCAATCATTTAAAAAATATCACTACCAGCATTATGAAGCAGTCTTTACATATTGGCAATTTTTGAATTATAGGAACCAATTCAGTCAACTTTTGTGCAACAATATCATACTTTATTAATGGAGGGGGCAGTTTTTAATTTTTATTATTTATTTTTTTGCTTACAAAAGTCACACGTGAATGAAAGAAAATAATTGCATTCAATTAATAAATGAAATAAACGCGTTAACGTCATCTGCGGCATACAAGTATTAATGTCTTCATATAAATTAAAATTTATATGTTTTGTGAAAAGAGAAAAATATTGAATTTATTCTCAAATCCATGTAATCCATTTTCTGAAAATATCAAATTCTTCTACGCAAGAGGGATTACATCAACCATCATACAGCAGTTTTTCTGGTAACATCGTGTATGTAATCTTTTTCTTTTATTTACGTGTATGTAAATTACATAAGTATTCAATTTTAATTTAATTAGAATACTATTTACCCAATAATGTTATTTACAGCTATTACACAACAACAGTCTTTGCATACAATGTTAATTATACGCTGCTAAAATACTACGATGCTAACTTTACAGTTGTTGACACTGTGACTACTTTTATAATCAACATATACATACATAAGAAATTCACGCTGTGAGCAGCGTTGCCAAATGTGCCGATTTATCAGTATTTCGCAGTTTTTTGAGCTCTTGAGCAGTCTTCCAGATTTTTTTTTAAAAACCAGTTGTTTTAATTATCAATTCTTGCAGTTTTTTCTTTTGAATTTTTTTTTTTTTTGATTTCAGTAAATTTTTCCATTCGTATAAATATTTCAAGCTATCAGTAATTATTATTTTGTTTTTCTGATACAGATT
This sequence comes from Nowickia ferox, assembly GCA_936439885.1. Lineage (NCBI taxonomy): Eukaryota > Metazoa > Arthropoda > Insecta > Diptera > Tachinidae > Nowickia > Nowickia ferox. Next base: position 8,909,036 of record OW387026.1, read on the forward strand.
CGTATAATCATTCAATCATTGTGGCAAAATCATTCATGTTTTAGATGATCGTATAAAGCACATTATTAAAGTAAAATTTATATACATATATGGGAGACAAAAAGAAGAGTAAAAAATATTAAAAATTTCTTTGTTTCCAAGATTTTGAAAGGAAAGAATTTGTCTGAAAAATGTTTAAACGTTTTGATATATTCTCTTTCTTTTCTGGAAATGTACATAATTTTCACTTGGTGATGAGTTAAACGATAAAGCTTTTAATGATCACGCCATCTATTTGTAGCAGTGATCACACATTGCTAAAGTGAATTTAGATGCATTTAAATTAAGTAATTATTTAATCTACGACGTTTTTGTGAAGAAATTAATATGGTTATTACCAAGGAAAATTTGTAAACGTAATGGCAACATTTTACAACAAACCTTGTGAGGAGCAAGCACTACATATATGTCCTTTATTTCTCACTCTATTATGTAATAGTATATAAAACAATTATAAAAAGTTCAAAGTGAACATAGGGCATCAGCAGCAAGCAATAAAATCAAGAAGATATAAGTCTGTTGGATATAATAATACTGTTGGATATGTTTTGGTAGTTGTTTATTCTCGCCAACAAGTTTTTTTATTCGATACAGGCAGTTTTTCTTCAAAAGACTGTGAAACAATCGACTTGTCTATAAGAAAACGTACTGTGTCACCACAGTCCACTTTTCCATAAAAATGTGTGCTGTGACACCAGAGTTGACTTCTTTATAAGAAAAGTATGCTGTGACACTAGAGTCGAAAGTGTGCTCTGCAACCACAGCCGACTTTTCTATAAGAAAAGTTTGCTGTGACATCACAGTCAACTCGTCTATAAGAAAAGTGGGCTGTGACACCAGAGTCGACTTTTCCGTAAGAAAAGTATGCTGTGACATTAGAGTTGACTTTTCTACAAGAAAAGTGTGCTGTGATGACTTTTCCTCCAATTACTTCATCACGCACCTTATTCGCCAGATTTAGTTCCCGGACTGTTTGCTATTTCCAAGCTTGAAAAATATCTCAGTGGTATAAAATTGGCCAACAATGAAGAGGTGGAGTCTTAAGAAGCTAGATAGTTCTTACTATAAACAGGGTATCGAATCTATATAATGTCGCTGTAAAAAGTGTATCGAGCTAAAAAAAAGGTTGTGTAGAGAAATAAAGACAAGTTTTGCAAATTTTTTGTGATTTCTTTGTTACTTGTCGGCCAATAGATTTGTGTGAGGACTATTATATTACTCTGCACTTAATTTTTAACGACTTTTATTCACCTCTTTGCAAAATAAATATCCGCACTAATGGTGAACATGTACAACAGCAGTGAAATTTGTCTTTTTGAGGTGTTAAGTCTTGCCAACTCATGGCTATATTCTATTTTCTTAACAATATTTTGCTATAGTTACAGTAAACATGAAAACGATATTGTAATTGAGAACCAGACTTCTTTTCCTTCACTTATTGTATAGCGTTGCATTCTTGAAATATTGATTATTTTTTTTGAAAGAATTTAAAAAATCTTTTGTTTTCAATGTTTAATATTTAATTTGTTGTCAAGAACTAACTGAGTTTCTGAAGTCTTTTAAGAGAAGGAAACAAAACGAAAACATCAAGTCCTTTAAGCAAACAAATGCTTGTTCATAAATTATAAAAATGTATTCGACAGAAATGAAATGCACATATTTATGGTTTTGTGTCAAAGTTTTTCTCTCTATTTTATGTACGATTTTGTCTATGTGTGTATGTGTGCATTCCAGCATGTCTTTGATTAAAGAGCAAAATAAATTGTACTACCACCGCTAGCAAATGCAAAATATTTCCTATTCCTTATTTCTTTTTTAGAAAGCATATAATACACTTGACTTTTCTTCAAAAAGTCATCTTTATTCAAGTACAAAGTATAAGAACTATTGGCCAGATGAAGTTTTAAGATGTTTAATAGCAAGAAAAAGAAAAGATGAACTTAATAAAATTTGACAAATAGAACATTTCAAAGGATATGAAGTGTTGGCTGGGAATTTTGCTAATATTTGTAGCAAATCATTTATGTAAAGAATAGAATTTATTTGATTTTATTTAACGTGGTATTGGCTCAATGTCATTTGCCATTAAACAATTTTTGAAGAAAGTGTAGTCTATTTATCCTGCTGGTTTCATATCTTTTTTCTTGAGCAAATTTTTCTTCATGGACGTATGGCGTATGAATAACATTTACTAATTACGTCATTTGCAAAATGTGTGCAATGCCGTTGACATTATGTTTTTATATGGAAAGCAATGCAACGAAAAATATCAGAAATGACAAACGTTGTCACTAGTACGCACTATTGCGGTGTCAAAAAATTATGCCACTCTCGGCATTACTTTGTGCCCCAGTTTTCAACTTTTTTTAAATCTATTTGGAAGCTGACATAACTTCTCTGCTGTCAAATCAAAGCAACACGTTAGGAAATATTCTGACAGCAGGAAATTTTACACTAACAAATATACAAGACGAATATGCAGCGTTGCAAATCGAGACCACCTGGTATCAATTCGCCTTGGTTAATATTTTGTAATACTCGTATGTTAAACGAAATTTTCTTCCATGTAAAACAAAACTTTTTACTTTCTCTCTGTTCAAACTTTTCTTGTCCCCACTTTCTTTGTAATAAATAGCACAGAATTCAATGATAAAATCATAAATTTTAATTTAATTCAATCACACGTTTCCTTTTTTAAAAAGTTGGGAAAAGTACATATTTTTTTATATTCTTCAGCCTTTTCTTTTCTTTTTTTATTTTTTACCATAAATACTAATTTAATATACATTTTCCTGAAACAGTAACACTTTTGCTAAAGATTTTATTATTTTTTTTTTGTCATCATTTCATTGTAATTTCTTTTGTATGCCACCACTTTTCAGGAATCCTTAAAGCAGACAGTTTTAAGCACCGGAAATCTGTCTGACTCCATATGAAAACACAATTTATCCTTACAACATTTGTATGCTGTAAAAAAAAATTTATTCTCTAATTTCAAATAAAGCAAACAAATAATCTTAAAAGAAATTTTTACTCGTAGTGCAAGAAAAAAAATAACTCCTTGAAAGAAAAATGTTAAATTCTTTTCTTTTTTTTCTTTGCTTAATCTGCTGTTAGTACTACATTAAATATTATATTTTCTTGTTAAAAAAAAAAATCCCAAGAATTGCTAAAATAAACTGAACTTATTTTATTTTTCCAGTTAAGAGAAATGATTATAATTTATTGTAAAAAGTTTTATTTCTATTAAAAAAATTGCTGGAATATATTACAAGTTTAAAAATGTTTGCTTTATTTTGTCTGGAGTTTTAAAGTTTTTTTTTTGATGCTGTCAATTTCCGTTTTCCTGTTCACGCACTTCCTGTTTCTTTGCCTCGCATTGAAATTTATGTATATTTTGCTTAAGGAGACTTGGTGTTCTTTCTCTTACTCTCACTCACTAATACTTTTGCTACTTTCGCTTTTTAATCTTTGTATATTTCAATTTGCAAGCATTTAGTTTAACCTTTTCGACTAATTAAACTTAAATTGAAGTTTCTTAGTTAGACGTTTTAGTTAGTTAACTTTTTTTCTTGAAAAATTCTTTAACACTTGGGGGAAATTCGAGAAAGGTGATTCGTAAATGTTACAGTAAAGGGTATTTCTTTGTTAGAGGGTTGCTCTATATTAACTGGAACAATAATGAGTCAACTATATACATATAGAGCTATATGGAGTTGATTTCCTAAAAAGAGTTGGAACTATATAGCATTGACTCCCTCTCATCCAGCCCCTTGCAATTTTTCGCTCGTCACATAGATAAATCCAAATATAGAGCTGTATCTCTATTTAGACTTAAATCTGTATAGATTAATTCTGATAGAGTCGACTGACGCCATATGAACTGACGCTTAATTCTTATAAAATAGGTTATCTATATCGCGCTGTCTTTGTATATAGAAATGACTCTCAACAGAACTGATTCTTAATACAGAGTTCATTCTATGTAAAAAGCTGTTTCTCTATATAGAGTTTATAATTATTCGCATAGAATTGAGAGTTGATTATAAAAAGTTATCTCTCGACGCAAGATTGTCTCTTTATATAGAGTATATTCTACACATTAATTAATTTTCCATACAGAGTTGGCTCTATATAGTGCTGGTGCTCTATGTGAATGTGGATTTAATTTTAAAATGATTTAATATATCAATTATGTATGTACTTGTATATATAATATAAGTATGAGAAAAGTCAGTTCATAATTTTTTGCTGTCAGCGCTTCAACGTACTTTCGATTATAAACATTCAAGTCTATTTTTATTTTAGTTTTATTATCTGTTCTTTTTTTGGCGTCTTTTTGGTATCATTAAATTCTTACAGCTGGCTTAGTTTTCTTTTTGTAACATCTTATTTATTTTATTGCTTCCTCAAGTGTCTTTCCGCGTGCTTGTCTCTCTCTGTCTGGTTTTCCCTTTTTGTATGTGTATGACTGTATGTATCTATAACCTTTTTCAATTATTCGTTTTTTTTTTCTTTGAAAAACATGGCAACTCATTTGAATATTAAGCTGGACAATGAGTGTCTTACCGAACTAACTCTCTTTTTTTCGTCTTGTTCATTTTGAAACATCTGTGATGGATTTAATTGGCATCATTCTTTTTCAACCAAAAATAAAAATGAACAAAAATATCTTTAATTGAAATTGTCTTGACTTTATTTTTGGCTTTATATATGTTTATATACATATCTGTGCCAAAAGGGAAAAAGTGCTTAAGTCGAGATAAGCTGATTTTGAGTTAATGGTACCTCCGTAATCTGCATACTTAAGGGTACCTCTGGGCAAAATCTCAATTAATTTGTGTGATTTTTCAGGAAATTATAGCACTATGACTTGTGACTTTTAATCTCTGTTTTTTAGACTTGTAATCTCATTTTGCATAATAGCTTAATTTAGTTTATACTTTTGTATATTTCAACTTGAATGTATTATTTGCAGTGCGTAGAACGATATTTACTTAAAAAAATAAACGTTAACAGAGAATTTCCCAATTCAACTGTAAAAGAAATGAATTTATGAAAATCGACTTGAACGCTTAAAAGTGCTCTCCTGCAAAACAGTAAAATATGAATTAAGCCCTTTTTCCTTAAGTTTTTTTTTTAATTTTTAATAGTAATAATATTCTCTTTTTTAAATAAAAATTAATTTTACTTTTTAGCCGAGACACACTTGTCGCGCGCACAGCGAAAGTGCAAACATTTAAAACATTAATCAGCCACCCTGTTAACAGAGCTGTTTGGGTATTTATGTTAAGGTTTGTGGATTGGCTAAACAAATGCCATTCAAGAATACATTTAAAACATTTCGAAATATACTCGGCAGGTGGCGCATGTCATAGCAGTTTTTATTATCAATACGTTTAGGGCTGCCGGATGTAATAAAAACACACACTAAACATTTCAGAGAAATCCCCAAAAAATTTAAAGTTTAACTTCGAACAAACTATTATTATATTATAAATTTTTAATAAATGAGAAAGTAAATCATAATCTCTAAGATGATATCAATGAGCGCGCTTTGAGTGGAGTTGCAATTGTAAAAAACTTTAAAGCTTTTTAATAGTAAATTTCCAATGCATATAATTTCTGTAGAATTACTTCACGTTTGAAAACAAAAGTGGCTTACCTTCAAAAATTCCTACTTTTTTTAGCTGGCTTAACAAATGATTCTCAATTGGATTGTATTGACAGTTTTTCGTGTTTTATTTATATTTATTTGTTGCTCTTTAACTACGTTATATATTGAACGTTTTAAGAAATGTTTTTTTTGCCATTTCCATTCCACTAAAACTTAATATACATATTTATGTATGTATATTAAATTGACCGTTAATTTTTTATTTTTTATATTCTCTCCCTCCAAACCGGTTCAGTTTTATGTTAAAAAAAAATACAAAAAATTTCATGGTGATAGGTTGTGTTTAAGGGGTTGCGTCCGCCCCTCAAAATTGCCTTCAAGCCCATTTTTGAATGTAATTTGTTTGCATATGACTATCTTTTTCAAAAAACATTTTACAAGAATATGATATATGACAACATTTTAGCTCTTCTAGTCAACAACATTAGTCTTAAAGAAAGTTTTTTGCTAAAATTAATATTTTAAAAAATAATGAAGAAAATACCAAAAATTATATTTATATGAAAATTGTTTATATTAATCATGTACAATAAGAGTTTATATCTATTAAATTATTTCATACATATAGTCAAAAGAAAAATAAACAAAAAAAAAAAAAAAAAATTACATTGAATAAATAGGCTTGGGGCCAACTTTGAGGGGCGGACGCACCCACTAAAACACAACTTATCGCTATGAAATTTTTTTGCATATTTTTTTTACATAAAACTGAATTTGATTTAGGGGGAGAGAATATAAGAAATCAAAAAAAAATTCTCCATACAACTAACGGCCACTCTAATGTATATATTACCAGTGCAGCTACTAACCGATGTCAAGAACCGTTTAGAAGAAAGAAGGTCGCCAGACTTAATTGTGGAAGAGCCAGATGAGAGTAAAATTGCATTTTATATTCTTATTCGTCATAATTTATTAAAGAAAAATTGTATCTAAACAGAAAAATTCCAAAATAATTTTAAAACATTTCTAGACAATTAAAGTAATTTTGTAAAACCTGTCCTTATTTCAATTAAATTTTTATATACAAATTTGTTTTCCAATAAAGCAAAATATTATATTTAATCCAAATCTTCTGTTGGTATGCAAGGATTTTTCTCATTAGGATTGTTGCCAGCACCAACTATAGCCAAAAGATCCGATAGACTCATATCACTCAATAGATCATTGAGTATAGGCACCACCATGCCATTCGTTAATTCAGCCACTTTGTTTGTATTATCATTGACAGTAATCATAAACCATTCTTCAATTATACGATTCAATTTCTTATTTATAATGTTGATTTTCGATAGACCACTAATTTCCGATTGAACCTTATCCAATGAAATATATACACTTAATTCCTTAACACTCAAGTTGCCATTTATAAGACCCAAATTGTATTTAAACACTCCCCATACGGTAAAGTTTTGCAGCGAAAACTTAGCTGGACCATATCTTCGCAAACCCCTGCCGTTGCGAGCAGAGGTCAAATTATAATTGGTTTTGAAGTGCACATTGTTCCAGTTTAATTTAAAATTAGCACGACTAAGTATGGGATTGATTTTTAAACTCACAATATCGAAATCATTTAAACCATCCAAGCGAAAGTTGTTGATCTCACCGTATGCTTGTATGTCAGCGGTGTCAATAGCGATCTCTTGATGCTCCGTTTTGTAAGGGGCCAATGGTGGTATGCCGTATTCTTCAAAACCACAAGGCATTTGTTCTTTGAAAGACTCGATTGCATCAATTATATCACTGCTAATAGAACGTGGTTTGTCTGAAAATAAAATAATAATATGAAAAGTCGTTTCATATATGAAACTTAAAAAGACATAAATTGTCATTTACCTCCATTAATATGTAGAAGTTCTGCTGACCATGTTAGTGGCATAAGAGTTAATAAAATTATAAAGTGTTTCATGGTCTTTGCGTTCCAAGTTCTTTTTTTAAAATTCAGCGCTAACACTAGACTATCCCTTATGCTTGTTCGTATGGATTTGTGCTTAATGTGATACATATGGAAAAATAAATTCAAGAAACTCCCGGATTATCTTTAACAAAATAATTTAATCGCATAAATGAATTATGACTGATTATTGGCACTGATAAAATAATATTAATATTTATCGTTCGATAATTCAAAGTGTAAAGGTAAATTGAAGAGTTAGAGTTCCCAACACAATTTCTATAAGGTGTGAACTATGCCAGAATATCAAAAATTTATTTGAAATGTTTCGATAGAACTGAAGAAAAGTACACATTTCAGTGCTAATTATGCTAAAACTTACATCCATTTGGAAGGACGTGAAACAGCAATAACAGAAAAATGAAATCTCTGAATGATGTTTATCTGCCACACGTGAAGATAATCTGAGCGATTTAAAATCTCTCAAGCTGTAAATTAAATTAAAAGTAAAATAAAATTTTTTTTATAAAAAAAAATGAAAATCATTTAAAAATATGATTAGTGTTTTTATGGGAAAAAAATTTAAACTTAAAAATTTAATTTTTTATTATATTTTCATTACACACCAAGTAAACTATGGCTCACATTTAACCGGCTCACCGCCACCACCACTACTGCTGCCAATAATGGCTAACAGTTCGTCCAACCTATAACCACTCAGAAAATTATTAGCAATGGGCAAAACTAGATTCTCAACATTTTTGGCAATTAAATCTTCACTGTCATTCACCATCATTGGAACGGCTCTTTCCAAAATTTCATTCATCTTATGAGTTAGAGGGCCATCTCCTAACACGCCATCAATCTTGGACTCAACAGCACCCATACGTATGCGAAAATCGAAGGATTTCAAAGTCAATTTGTTGGAGATAACGCCCACTGAATATTTCACTGTAACCCATATTTCGAAATTTTTAATTTCGAACTTAGCATGGCCCGCACCAATCATATTGATAGTCAAGCCCAATTTCTCCAAGAATAACTTCAAATCATACCATGTGTCAACGTTGACATTTTTGAAGTTTAAATGAATCGTGCAACGGCTTTTGATGACATTCAATTTAACTTGGACAATATCAAAAAGGTTCAAGTTATTTAAACTGAAATTATCGAAAGTGCCTTTTAGACCAAAACCTATTGTATCGATATTGATATCCTGGTGATCGATGACAAGGGGAGCTACGGGAGGAATACCCAATTTAGGAAAACCGCAGGGCATTCGTTCTTGAACAGATTTAAGGAAGTCTTCAATACTGCTCGCAACTGAGCGATCATCTGGAAATAAAAATTTAAATGAAATTAAATTTAAAATGATAAGTTTTTTTTAAACCCAATTCTTTGCTTAAAAAGTGAACTTTTTCAAAAAATTATGACTTCCTTTAAAAAGTCAAAGTATTCCAAATCGTAAAAATTCATAATTTATTAAAAGTTTATAAACATTTTCCCAAAGAAAATTTAAAAAAATACGAGTATGCTTAGTACCGGTCCAGACTTGCAATTTTTGTTGCAGCAATTCTTGAATATGTGTGAGAGTGTTGAAATAGAAATATATACTTTTTGTATTAACCTCTCTCGCTCTTTTGCACTAAAAAATAAAAAGTTGCTGCAACAAAAATTACAAGTCTCGACCGGCACTTATGAACAAAAAAAAAAAAAATCTGGGAAAAATATTTTTTTAAAACATTGAAATTAAAAAAAATATCGAAGAAGTTATACAATACATTACAATATGCTTATTGCACAGTACAGTGTACATAATGTGTAGTACATTGTAGTACTGCACAGTATATAAAAGCAGTGTTGGCAAAGTTGATACAATCGTACTTTTTTTTAATAATATACAGTTTTTGGTAAATTACTGAATGAATGAATTTTAAATTTATACGGGAAACAGGACACTGCAACTGAAGAAGATCTATTGCTACAGAGATGCAAAACCCGTTTCCATCACTGTCAAATATTAAAGTATTTTACATACAATACGGCAATGAAAAGTATCATAAAGTAATGTACAGCATTTCTGTAGACCCCCTGCCGTACTGTTGTACAAAATTTTACAGGAGAAGCAAAAAACTAAAAAAAGGTAATCAAACTTGTAGTTAAGTCCCCTTGTTTTTTTCGTAAATGTTTTTTTTTTTTTTTTGATCGCAGAAGTGTAGGATTTAGATTAATGTCATTCATAATAATCAATCAAAAACTCGATTTTGATTTTTTTTATTAGTTACACCTTTTTGCATTTAAGCTTACGATATTCTTTTCGTGCTCTGCAACTAACTTCACTCCTTAACTCACTGTCATAATGCCATCGCCAAAGCGTTGCCAACGAGCTTTTTTTCATCAAAGTTAATTTACCTGCCCAACTTTGCGAAAAGGAAAAACTCACCAAAAGTATCCACCATTTCAGTGGCTCCAACGAAAGCCGCTATGGCTAACAAACAAATTATGATCTTCATGTTCTCTGTATGCGTTATGTGATGTGTTCGTTAATGGCACAATTATACTACTACTTGCTAAAGACGTTATAACACAACTTTTATAATGGGCCACCTGAAACTTTGTAAAAATAAACAAGCGATAAGAAACACTTTTTTGCTACCACAATAAAAGAAATCAAAAATGGTATATTCGTTTAATCTAAATACCCATCTTATCAATACCAATTGTGGTATTTTTCACTGGCCATTAAATACTTACGATTGATTGTGCATAAATAAATTGTTTTCTTCAATTGTAACTGGTAAAAAAAATGTACTTTACAAAAAAAAAAAAATATATATATATATATATATATTACATATTTGGATTCCCTAAAATCCGAAATATCTGATAAACTTTTTGTTTTGATTTCAATAAATAGGAAACAAGTCTCGATTTTAGTGTGCGTGTTAACCGGACACTGTCCCATACACAGACATGCTCAGAGGCTAAGCGTCGAATAAAAAGTTCCAAGACCTTAATGAAGAGAAAAACCTAAAACATTTGCTGTGTTATTTTCATGGACTAGCTAGGAAGAGAATGGCCACAATGGGCGCCATGAATCAACTGCAACGTATTACTAGTCTTATATTGAGCTCTGGCTGGTTCGACGGCGGATGCTACGCTTAAGCAAAGCCTGCGTGGTACCACAATGGTCAAGAAGGGGTATAAGTGAGTCCGGAATTCTGACTTCCACCCTTATCTAATTAGGTTAACCTGAACTGAACTAGTATGCTTGTATGTATTGGAAAAAATACTAAACTTTGCTAAAGATGTCTTTAAAATAACAGGTGGTGTGGCCACTGCCATAAATCACAAAGAAGCTCTTAAAAATTTATTTTCTGTTTTTTTTTCGCACTATTAAAGAAAGAGGTCGTTTATGGCCTTTATCTTTGAGAACTTGAAGTTTTATATGTATTGATATGTAGCGATTAAACGAATATTCAATTGATAATATTTCTAGGCAAAGTGGCAAATAGGGTGTCTAGGAATTTACGAATTTTTTTCTATAAAATTTGCAAATGGCGGAAATTCAAATAAGTCGTGAAAGCAAACAAAGAATAGTGATAAAGGAAACATACTTTTGGTAGAAGGAGAATATTAAACCAAGACTTGTTTCCTATTTCTTGAAATAAAAGAAATCGTATATTTTAATTAAGATTTATTTGCTGGTGATTAAGAATTGTCTCCTTATAGTATGTTTGTATGTATAGGAAAAATTATTAAACTTGTGTGAAAAATTTTTACCGAGTACTTAAATTTTTTATTTTTTTTTTTTTGAAAAATATCTAAATCAGGCAGTACGGAACCCTTCTTTAAAATAAAGTGTGTGCAGTGTTGCCCATAAAAAGAATTCTCTTACAATGATGCCATTGTCAGATGCACAAACTTCGTACATCTGGCAATAGTTTTACAATGCAACTGAAATGTATTCACATGTACAGATTCTTATGGTAGACTTACTGAAATCGTATCGTGCTGTTGCGTGTCAGCTGACAAAATCGGTAACATTTAATAAGCATGTTGATGCTTATGTGTTGGCAACTTTTGCTACGTAAAAATCTACAGAAAATAGATATTTACGTAGCAAACGTCAACTTCTGGCTTACATACATACACACACACGTATAAAGCAAAGTAACAGCTGACACTTTCGCTGGCAGCCTCACGTTTTTGCTAACTAACATCCAGACTTAAACGATAGGACAACTTCCAAAGTAAGACGATACGATTTGACTAACGAAGCCATTACATTCGGCTTACATCTCTATAATGATTTTCATTACTTTTCACATGACAATATCGATCAGCTGTTTCCTACCATTGCAGTTACATTCCATTACAGTCGGCTAACTGAGCCTTAAGATGCCTGACAGTTTATTGTCAGCTGGTAGTGTAGCATTCTCAGCTTCACACGGTTGTAAGAAATTATTAGCTTATTTTACAGACAATGTTGTAAGAGCTGCCCCTTATTCTGGAATTCGCTAAAGCTAAAGTTAAAAAATTTTGGCGATGGCATAAAACATTAAAATTTCAGCGTATTAAATTTCCAAAACATTGCGTGATTTAGAAATACACATTTCAAAATTGCCGGAAATCGACTTTATAAATTTTCAATGACAGAGATTTAGCTTTAGCGAGTTACAGAATAAGGGGCTGACAACCGTCTGTACATAGCGTAAATGTACAATCAGACGTGCCATAGCCATAACAAAAACCAAAATTTAATTGGTTTCTATGGTTATGGCTATGGCGTTATGGCGAATCACGTATAATCAATTACAGTGTTGCCCATTAGTTTTGTTCGAACAGCTGTTTTGTATGGTTATGGTTATGGCACGTCCAATTTAAGCTTAAGTTGGCACGAAAGTAAGGGCTTACCGCGATAGTCTCTATTAGGACTTTACCTTAATTAAATTGGCACACTCTTTGAGATAATTTGTGTTTCTACATTTGATATACTGTACATATATATTATTATTTCAAAATAAAAATAAAATAAAATTTGTTTTCTAATTTGCTATCTTATAGGCAATAAAAACAATCCAATTATTATGGCCCGGTAATATATTATATTAATAGAGTGATATGTTATTTTTTTAGCCATAAGATTGTTGTTGTTATTATTGGAGTGCACTTGGTTTGCATTTAATATATTAAGTGCATCCATATCATATTGTTTTCTTTCTTTTAAAATGAATTTGGTTTTGCGAAAAAGTAATTTTTGTCAACCGCAAGTATTTAAGGAATTGCAAAATCCTGAAATCCATTTCTAGGAAAGCTAGAACGCAATAGCCCCCACCTGTTTGTAAAATAACTTGTTGACTGTGTGCAGTCAACAAGCTATTTACAAGTTATTGTGACTGCTACTCGTAGCTCTTTCAAAAATCACCAAACATACTTTTATTTTTTATTTTTTTGAAACTAATAATCTAATCGTTAGACTATCTAAAAAAAGCCTAAATTACCTTGCCAATTACCTTATTGATTAGGTTGGGCCTAATAGGTAAACTTTAACAAAAAAAAAAAAAAATCATTGAATATGTTTTTGCCAAGTGGCCTCATCATAAATCAAATGAAAAGGTTTTATTATTCTTAAAGTTCTTTAACTTTTTTGAAGACTATAAAAGCTTTTAATATTATTTTCACAAAATGAGGTTTGTTATTAAACTTTTAGTTGTTAGTTGGAACACTTCATTCAAATAAATAAAACTTAAAAATGAAATTACTGGTGTTATTTGTGGCCTTATTGGCCGGTACGGCAGCGTATGAGCTGGAAGAGGAGGAGGAGGTGGTGGTATTGATGGACGAGCAACAATTGGAAAATATAATGCAAAATCAGAGTGAGTACAAAAATGTTATTAAAGTTTTTCTATCTTGTTTATATTTTTATCTCGTGGTCAAAAAATAGCACTCACACCTGCCACTAAAGGTTTGATCTTAAACTCTCAGGCCAAGAAGTTTGCCAAAAATATTCTTAAACAAATGCCCTGCGGCTGGCCTGATTATAATATACCTCCGCTGGCTCCCTATACTAAGGAGAATCTAAAACTTCAATTGCAGAAGTACATGGTAGAGTTAGTATTGGAAACAAAATTACACAATTCTTGAAAGAAGTAATAAAAAGTTTTCCCTTTACTATTTCAGTTCTCTGCTGGAATTTTTCCGTTTCCGCTTCGATGGCCTGGATAAAATGCAAATTAATAAACTTAAAGTCTCTTATACTTTTTATAAAAAAGTCAAATTCCATTTTATTTTCAAGGAACTAAAAGTCACCGCTCATTTGCTTAACACCGACACATTCCTGGACTTGTCTAAATTAGGTTTGGATGTGCGCTATAAAGGTAGTGGGCCCTTGGAATTTTATATAAAAAACTTAACTATCAAGGGGGATTTTAAATACAAGGCCCCACTAATATTTGGCCACGTTATGATCTATAAATTTCATTCTACTGTTACCTTGGGCTCTGTAACCTCCAACATTGGTGGCATTTTGGGCAATGGCCAGTTAAATGCTTTAGTAAATCAGCAAATAGAAAACCTAATGCCGGCATTCATTAATGACCATCAGGATGGGATAAGTGCTGTAATTGAGGAGAACTTGGTGCCGCTAGTAAATGCTGCCATGAAGGGCAAAAAAGTTTGGAGTCTTTTGCGCATGCTGGCCCACTCGAAGCGCAAGTGTTATCCTACACCGGAGGCGTGGTTGATGGAAAATTAATTTATACTATATTTTTAAGTGCTGAGATAAATAAGAGAATCTTAAAATGTTGCAAGCTGAAATTGTGTAAAAGCTAAGGGCTTGATTTTTTAAAGATTTGTTGAACATTTTAGAGACAACTTTGTAAGTTTCTGTTTAATTTGAGTTGAATTGTGAAAGTTAAAGAGGAGGAAAGAGCTTTGAATGATAATAATTTTAAAAATTAAAACATTATTGCTTCAAATTCTTAGAAAACTGGGCAGTGTTACGCCTATACAAATTTAATGTTATTTTTTAAGCGGCCCTAATTTACAGATTTTTTGGGAAAGTCAATTCAGTGTTTAGAAAAACGGGCAGTGCCACGCCCATACAAAAATTATTCTAATGCAACTTTGCACAATTATTTGGCTCTGGCAAATGGGCACTACCATGCCCATCTAAAAATAATTTTAGCTTTCTAGCAATTCTTTCTAAACAACGCATACGAAACCTTGCAAATACATTCGTGCGAAAATATAACTTCACACTTGAAACTTGAGCATTGACACGCCCATAGAAAATGCCAATTAACAGGCAAGTGCTGCTATACTTAACCCCCTTTGAATTTCTTCATTTCGATAAGATCATTTCTTGGATTTAAATATATATTTTAATTTATTAATCTCGATAAGCACTAAGCGGTAAATTTAAAAATACAATTTGTTTGTTATCAATCGACCAAATCGATAAATCTTTCAGCTTGTAAAAAGGCTACAACAAATAGATAACATTCAGTGCAAAAGCCACCTGCCACCAATTGTATAAAAAGCTTATACTGGCCAATACATTTAGCAGTTGAAAGGGCGAATTCCTTCAGTACAGATATAATTTTACATTTAAGAAATGCGTTTGTTATTAATTTTGGCTCTTGCCAGCGTATCTTTAGCTGGCACCGTGTTACCTCGTCACAATGAAGTTGCTTACTTTGTGGGTGACACAAGTGGTGATGCTAATGTGAATATAGAGGAAAACACAGGTAAGCTGTTTCAATAAGTTTACAAGAATTTTAATGCAATGTTAAAAAAATTTCCGATCAAAAGATCAGAATCAAAGGGGAGCGCTCATTTCTTGGAAATTACGCCAGCTATTGCGTGAGTTAATAAAACAAATGCCGTGTGGTTGGGAGGAACAGGGTGTACCACCACTGGCACCCTTGAAAAAGCGTGAAGCGGAATTGTCGCTGAAACGAGGTATTTTGGAGTAAGTATGAATGCAGAGTTGAAAAGCTAAAGCTAAAGATTTTTTAAATCTAAAAGTTAACTTTATATGAAAAGAAAGTTTTACTTCCCTCAATTTCAAATTACTTAAAAACTTTTTACAAAAAACAGCTTTTTGAAAGCTTGAAAAAAAATTTTTATAAAAAAAGCTTCTTCAGGTTTACGAATTTGGTAAAACAAAATTTAATGGTTTCTTGAAATTTTAAAAAATAAAGCTTACAAATATTTCAAAGCTCTAGGAAAGACACAAAAAGAAAGCTTGAAATTTCATAAAACTTGCTGTTATTATAACTTAGAATTTCAAAATACTTTCAATTATTTCTTGAAAAGTAGTTTTCATAATTTTCATGTAACAATTTAAGCTTTTAAGTGCACTTAGTTCGTATTTAATTTAATTTAATTAAAATTTTTAGTTAATTTTCTTATGTTTGTAAAGCTTCAGGACTTTTTATAAAATTGTAACTGATTTTTTTCGTCAACAGTTTGTTAACATCGTCAATTTCAATTGCTTATTTCCTGACGATGTTAACAAACTGTTAACGAAATATCTAAAAAAAACCAATTACAATTTAATAAAAAGTCCTCGAGCTTAACAAACATAAAAAAGCTTTTTTCACAATTTTATAAAAAAATAAAACTTTCAATTAAGCTTTCTAGTAGAAAACTAGTTATAGCAGTTTGGTTTGGTTTTGTTTTGTTTTTGTGTCCAACTGAAAAGTTATGCAGCTTTGAAATTGACATTGCGTTCTTAAACTCACCTGCTACTTTAATCTTTCTATTCAATTGAAAAGCTCTTGAGTTTTTAAATTGCTTTAAAAGTTTCTTTTCTAAAGCTCTAAAAGAATTTCATGCCTTAAATTTTTAAGAACATATTTTGTTAAGGCCTTTTAAAGCTTTTAAGAAGTTTAAAAAAAGCTTTTCCAAAACTTTTAATACATTTTTGAAAAAGCCTTTGGAACGATTTTCCAAATTATATAAATAACAATTTTAGAGCTCAGAAATTAAAAAAATAAATGTTTGATTAATTTCAAATGAAGTTAACCGTTCACAGTTTATTGGATTGCACTATAATTTTGGAATTTTAAAACACGCAACTTGCAATCGTAGCGGGTTAAAGCCTTAATTTGTTAGAGGTCGTTTTAGAGAAACTTTGAAGTCCCATGTATTTTTTAATAATATTAATGAAAAAACTGGCATCATATTTAAGATATACTAGAAAGCTTTTAATGGCACTATGACGTTTTTAATATACGAGTACATACACATCTTGATTTTGGAAAAGCTTCAGCTCAATTGAGAGAGTGGGGAGCTTTAAAACGACTTTCAGAGCTCTATAATTTTAAAAAGATTTTTCTAACTTTCCAAGTTTTTATACTACAACTAATAAAAGTTTCAAAGCTCTTAAGCTTGTTATACATATGTTTTTTTTATTACACATATATTAATTTTTGTAACTCTTTTTAACTTTTATTTGAAATATTTAGTACTACTAACAAAGTTTTCCGTTTCCGCATTGATGGTTTGAATGACGTGAAAATAAAGTCGTTGAACTTAAACATGCTTAAAAGTACAGTGAAGTTCGATTTTCTATTCCGCAATATTAAGATTTCTGCTGATAAATATGAAACTAAAACCATCGTTGATGGCTTGCATCAATACGGCTTACAAATGGAATACGAAGGTCATGGCTCGCTGGAACTCGCTTTGAAAAAGTTGCGTGTTGTTGGTATTTTGAAATACAAGCTGCCCATTCTGTGGGGTTCCGCGAAAATCCTTTCCCTAAAGACTGATGTCACATTGGAAAAATGCTCTTCAAATATCACTGGACTGATGGGGGGCGTAGAAGCCATTAACGATATTATAAATCATCAAATAGAAAACTTGGTTGAGACGCAAATGGGCAAAACTGAAGAAATTTGCGATTTTATCGAGGAACTTGTGGTACCCGAAGTTAATAAAAAATTGAAGGGTAAGGATTTCTGGACTATTATCGATTACATATTCTCGAAGAACGAAGATGATGATGATATTCCTATTGTTTCCAACTGTGTGCCACCAGCTGATCCATGGGATTAATATAAAATTAAAATCGAAATGTTTTTTTTTTCACTGAATAAATCGAAATTATAAATTTTTGCTAAACAATTTTTAAAATTTTCTATCATTTAATCAGTTGTGGCCCGCAGAGAAGTATTACTGTATGAAGTTTAGAGTGGGTAATTACAAACAATATTATAAATCATTTAAACATTTTATGAGATGCACACTGGTGGTGCTGGTAATTCCAATTATGATTGGGTTTTAAACAGTCATAAATAATTTTTTCTTATCAAAAACTCATTTTTTTTATATGAAATGAAGTTTTTTTAATTGTTAAAATATGTTTCTTTTTAGGTATGTATGAATTTCGGTGCCCGCTAGTCGTAACACAACAAAAAAAGAAAGCAGTAAGTCATTTTATTATTTTTATTATCTGACAAGCCAGTGGTGAAAAGAGCTGAAATGATCACAATATTATTATAGTTGGTATTAAAACAATGCTAGAGTATTGTTTTGATATGGAGAAATGCATGATTGCACATCTCCAAATCTGCTGCAAAGTATATTGATACAAATGCAAAAATAAATTTTTTATTAAAAGGTCCTAATCGGCTTAATAAAAAAAATTTTAAACCGTCGTCTGACTTCAAAATCATCAGTATAAATCTCTATATAGGTATGAGTGTCTGCTTAACGAAATAAAAAATATTTTCGTAGCTCTAACACTAATCATTATAAGATTAATTTTACTACACAAGGAAACCCAATAAACAGGCTCGACAGACAGCAGGACATCTTAATTTTAACACTCTACAAAACCAAACATTATTTCGACTCTCTGCTTCGAATTAAAATCCTGCCAGAAATTCTTGTGTTAGAGCGGTACCAAAAAAAACATTTTTGTATATAAATGCCTTTCAATCAATACAAGCCAGCAGACGCAACGAAAGGAACATTTGTAAGGGTGTCTGTCCGTCTGTCTGTCTGCAGGAATATGTCTAACCAACTACACTAACACGAGCCTTTGCGGCCACAGCAGGACATCTACGGGTGGTCTACGTGTTAAACAGATTTGTGTCTGCTTTGAATTCTACGTTTCTCTTTCTCTCTCTCTCTCTCTCTCTCTCCCTCCTTTTGTTGCTTGTGCTACGTGTGACGTTTAAGCCTTGGGCAATCCTTAGACTTGGCAAAAACTATTGCAATCAGTGGCACTAATAAGAAAAATAAAAAAAAACATTATGCATTGTTTTCTCTTTATTTGCTGCTGTTGCATTATTATGTAGCATGCAACACTTTCCCTTTGAATAAACATCATTTATGTTCGTTGCAGGAAAAAGAAAAGAATTTTTGCACAACAGCTGTTAAAAATTGCATGGATTTATAACAGAAATTTAACAACAAAAAATTTAAAAATTAAAAAATTCTTAATAAATTAAGACGCATAGAAAAATTATCATCAAATTATTACTACTGTACAACCGTACAACCACAAGCTTGAGTATTATTCAAGGCTTTTAATTGTTATTTTTGTTAGAACACTTTAGAGCTCGTAGGACCATAAGAAACTTGATAATCTCTGTTTGTGACAAAATCAGCAATCATCGATTGAAAAACATTTTGTTGGACCCGACTTAAACTTTGAATTTAATTAGGGGCTTTGTTTCCTAAGGTTCGTAGGACCATACATATATGTTTGACTCGGTGAAATCACCAACTGAATGAAATACATTTTCTTTCTTTAGACCTCCTTTGGATTACATTGAGCATTAAGTCTTGTTAAGATCTTCGAATATTATTTATTTTGTTTCTCAAAATTGTATCGCTTAATTACAAACGAGTTCACATACGTAAATTACATTTAAATATTACAGCTAGAGAAGTTAGCAATCGAATTTAAAGCATACTCTTTGAGACCATGCTATGGAAATGGAGCAAAAATTTCAAGCTGAATTAAAACATTTGGATACTATTTTTTTGCTCGAAGGACTATAAATAGGTTCCTAATCATAAACTACAGTCTATGTAAGATCACATTTTCTTTAACTCGACTTTATCTTGTCCTTATCGCAGGCCTTAAATCTTATTAGGGACTTTGGTAGTATTTTTTATTTTGCTGGAAAGCTTTAAGATACGAAAGACTATAAATAAATCTAACTTTTAAATAAAATTTTTGTATTTATATTTATTCATTTTATTTGCCTCACCACCTTCTTAGCACAGAAGCCCTTCTCTAAATATATTAAGTTATGAGTCCTGTTTAAAAAACTCGGGTTTTCGTTTTTGCTGGGAAGGGTTAAGGCTCGAAGGACCACAAACGTTTTCACTTCTCGGTATAGCAAAGTCACCAAAAGAATGGGATGCACTTATAAAAAAAAACATGTTAATGTATTAATTATTGCGAAACTTCTTTAAAATATATTTTCGTATAATAAGTCAATTGTTTAAAAAAAAATTAAAGTCCGTAGCGTACAACAATTTGAGACCTAACAGCCAGCTGTTTAATAAAATTGTCTAATTTATATTTTTACACAACAATTACTTTCGATGCTGATGCATTATGAACCATAAATTATTTGTTTTATTTTTATCAATGACTGATGTGCTAAAATGTGTTAATTTTTAGCAACTTCTTGCTGGTTGGTCTGGACAACTATTCAGACAGATTGTGTTACAAAATTTTATATTTCTTTTTTTTCAAAGGATTCGTTTTGGCTCATTTCTTTTGCAATTTATGAGTGAAAATGTTTTGTGTTTGTCTGTAATAAATGTAAGCAATAGGTTTTCCTATCAGTTTTCATTTGCAAGAAGAATAAAATAAAACAGCTTATAATGTGTAGTTTCTCCCTATATTTAATTTTTAAAATTTTGCTTTAAAAAAAAGAGTCCTGTTTCATATTTTTAAGATAGGAAAAGAATTCATACTGAAAATGTCGGTTCAATAGAATAAAAATTTGCTTTAGAACTTTAGTTAGAATATATTTGATAATATAAAAAAAAAAACATTCGGAGTATCTGTTTCATTCAAGGACTTGTGTGATGTATGTAACCTTTTTGTTTGTTTGCTTATTTTTATCTGAGATTATTTGTATTGTGCTTGTATTGCATTTAAACTTTATGATCCATTAGTGTAAATTTTCAAAACCATAATAAAACTTTATGACTTTCAGCTCATAAACAATTGTCTTGCATTCATTTTTCAAACACGTTTAAGCAATAAAAGGTTTTAGTTCATTAATTTTATATAAATATTTTTGTTTTTATTAGAGTCTAAAGAAAATTTGTATAGAAATTAATTTTTTTAAACCAATTTTAACAAGCTAAATGAAACTTTAAGAAAATAATTTATTTTCTTTTATTTTTTTAAGAAGTGCATTGCAGTAATCTTATCTTGAGTTTGAAAGAAATTTGTTTGTCATATTGTGTGGAGAATTTCTTAGTGATTTATTTTCAATTTTCTTTTCCGTTGCTCAAAACTGTTTGTATGACCCGCTTTATTTAACCTGAATTTTATACTACGCTTTCCTTGGCATAACAAGAAAGTTTAAATAAAAATGTTGCTCATATGAAATGCAAGTGGTTTTTTTTCTTATAAAATATTTACTTGCTGTAATTAGCTAAGAGCTGCTTTTTCTAATCAAAAAGTGGTTGAATTTTGTATGACATAAACATTAGAAAGAAATGTTTTAATTTCAAATGCATAAAAGGTACACATGTACATAAATATTTAATTTATTTTCCTATAAATTTCACTTTCGTGTAGTGATTTGTACGCTTAGTCCCCTCTATAAAGAAATGCCTTTCAATTTTAAACTTCATGTGCTTTAAATTAAATATCAAAAATTTCTTGTGATGAAGGTGCAGCAATTTTATTTTTCAGCATTGTAATAATTAAGTCAAGTAGAAATAGTTTAAAAAAAGGTAATTGATGCAATTTTATTTTTTTTTTCTTGCCATGTGCTCTTATTTTCTCTTCTCGTCGCCTTTACCAGATTTGCTGAGACTGTTCTGTTTTTCCCTAACGTTTCATGCATAAAAACATTAACGACAACTGTAAATGAACAAAGGCAAAACTTTCATTTTATTTCATCCTTGAAAACTAATTCGTATTTTTAAATAGAGCGCAAATAATGGGAAAAGGATTCAAATCGCTGCGTAATATCTTGAGTATTTTAGACAACACAAAAACTAGGCAATCAGCCTTTTTGTTCTTTTTGCAAAGTAGTACAAATGTGAGCAGGCTGTGTTGTTTACCCCCTTTTAAGGACGCAATCCTTTTTTTTTAAACGAAAGGCTTCCTTACCGTTTCTTCTTATTTCTAAAATGCATTTTAAGTGAAGTAGAAAATTAAGAAAATTGCGCATGTTGTTGAACTCCATAAACATGTAATGAAAAAACATTTCAAAACGCAATAAGTTCTAAAAAAATAAAAATAAAAAAATTTAATGAAGTATAGTACATGCAAAAAAATACAATCTGGTTCTCTTTTTGCATCACCCCATGCACATACATGCATACGTACGTAATTAATTTAGGTAAGATTGTACAGGCTAAATTAGATTAAGGATCATAGAATTTTTAAGGATGTTGCACGATATTAAGTTAGAAAACACTTAAGTTTTCATCAAATCGCTGCAAGGACTCATATATTCTTGATATCCTTGATTTAAAAAATTTAATATCCGCCACAAATATGATTAGAATAAGGCAAAAACCTATAACAACTTGTAGAATTATGCCATCGAGCCGTGTGTTTAATTTTATTTCAATCGTCGCAAGGATTTGACTTCCTCCCATATATCCTTTATTTCACGTCTGTGATTTTTCACAATAACTATGATTAAAATGCAACGAAAGCTTATAAATATCCATATAATTGATTTCTGAGACAATTTTATTTCAATTTAGTGCAAGGATATGCCCATCTATAACATATCCTTAATCTTGAAAATTCAATTCCAACTACAAATATATTCAAAATACAGCAAAAAAAACTTGTAACTATTTATAAAGTTGTATAGCTAAGCTCTATAGGAAATGTCATTTAAATCGATGCAAGGATATGGCTAGCTTCCATATATCCTGAATTTTAAAAATTTAATTTCAGTAGGACTTACAATCAGAATGCAGTAAAACTATTTAAATATTTTTAAAACGAAAATCAAATTTTATTTCCATATCTTTAAGGTTTTGCCATCTTCCATATATCCTTAATTTTCAAAATTTAATTTCAGCTATAATTATGGTCAGAATAAAATTAAAACATTTAAGTATGTCTAAAATTATAAAGTTAAACTCTGTAGTGAATTTTAGTTTAATCGATGTAAATATATGTGTATACCCCATATATCCTTAATTTTAAAAATCGAATTTCAGCAGCACTTACTATCAGAATGTAGTGACATTACTTTTAAAATCAAATCTGATTTCAATATCTTCAGGAATTTTTTTAGCTTCCATATACCACTAATTTTAAAAATTGATTTCAATCGGTGTAAGGATATGCCAAGCTGCCATATGTCCTTTATTTTTAAATTTGAACTTCAGCTGCAATTAGAATTAGAATGAAGCAAAAATTTGTAAGTAATTCATAAATTGTATTGTTAACTTGTGCAGAAAGTTTTATTTTAATATCTTCAAGGACTCGCTTGCCTCTCATGTATCATTAATTTCAAAGATTGGATATCAGCTACAAATATGATTAGAATGCAAACAAAATGTGTAAATATTTGTGAAATTATATGGCCAAGTTCCGCGCATAATTTCATTTCAATCGCAGCAAGGACTTGCCTAACTGCCATATATCCTTGATATTAAAAATTTAATTCAGGCCGTAATTATGACCAGATTACTATTCCCAAAATTGCATAACTCAGCACTCTGATAAATTTTACTGAAATCGGTATAAGGATATGCCAACCTCTTAAGTATCCTTAATAAAAAAAAATTTTAAAAAAAATTTAATTTAAGCCTCAATAATGCTCAAAATATAAAAAAAAAAGTTTTTACTATTTTTGAAATTATATAGCTTGACTTCCTGTTAAATTTTATACAAATCGATGCAAGGATACGCCTACCTACCATATATCCTTAATTTATGAAATTAAATTTGGCCTACAGTTATCTTAGAAAAGCGGGGAAAATTATATTGCATGCGTATACAAAACTATACAGATACGTTTACTAAGAAATTTGAACTCGATAGGAGCTCATTTCCTTAAGATACTCAAAAAATGGAATAAATCATAATTTTTTAAAATATTTTTTTTTAAATTATGATTTATGAGAAACGTTTACATTTAATATCTAACAATAATATTATATATTGTGTTTTTATTTTTACTATTATATTTTTTTCATGCTGTTCAGTTGTGTGTTAAGTTAATGCTTTGTGTCTTGTTTACCACAAATAAACAAAGAACACAAAAAAGATTTCCAATTTCTTGTCACAAATTTTGATTTATTGAGTTGCGAAACGAATTTTTCCCAATAAAAGGGTTAAATTTGTCGTGGCCATTACTGATATTGTGCTTAAATTATGAGTAAAAAATTTTACGCTAATTACAATTATATTATGTCGTATTGCAAAAAGTATAGTTTTTATTCTAAAATATGAATTTGCAACGCTTGTAAGAAGTTTTATGACCTTGTGAAATAATTTTTTTTTTGAAAAGTTGTATTGAAATATTCTATTCAGTTGGAAAAGTTAAGTGAATATTTTTATTATCCTTAACTAAACCCCTAAATGAATTACATATCTCAACAAAACTGTAAGGCTATTAATACATAAATTTCCGTTTCATTGCCAAAATTGTTCTATAGATTTTATCAATGATTAATGATGTTTATAGTCAACATTTCAGTGATTAGTGTCAGCAGTAGTCATTAAATGAATTTCAGTAAAATATAAATTCCCTTCTTTTAATCAAATGTTTAGCAAAATTGAAATCATTAGTGAAAATGTTAAGAACGTTTTTAGCACAATGAACTAATTTTTTTGCACATAATAATACTAAATATGTACTGCCACTACAACCACCACTACCACCACCACCACCACCAGCACCGGCATCACCAGCTTTATTTACAACGACATCCTTTTCCTCATGTCATCATTATCGCCATCATCATTAAAAATCCACAGCACACATATTGAGTGCAGCCGCATTTTTGCTTAAAGTACTCGTATGTATTGTTATTTGTGGCATGACTTCAAACTGACTGAATTCGAAATTGTGGTATAGTACTTATAGATGTAGAGGGAAGGGAAGGGAATTTGTTACTGGAAAAAGGACATTACGGTGGTGATAATTTTTGTAAGAAATCAATAGTGTAGCTTTTATACAACGAAAAATAAATGTTTACTCTTTTTTCTGTAAACTAAACAGCATTTCAATCAATAATGTCAAACAAATGTACTAATTAAATTAACTTGCCTTCTGTAAAATTCACATGTCCAACAGATAATCAGAAACAACCAAACTAGAATTGTAGTTGAAAAAAATTTTGGTTTTTTTTGATAATATCAAAGAAATTTTTAAAGTTACGCAAAGTGCAGCATATTATGATTTATTGGCAACACTGGGTTTGGTTAGGTTGCCATATTGCTGAAAATAAAATGAAGTGTTCTGCATTAAACACATTCACCACAGCAGGCTACCGACTACAAAATGTCAAGGATAGAATACACATGTTTATATGAGAGTGATTCTTTTGAAGGCAGCTAGGCAACAGGGCGGCAGGTTGTTGTCTATGCTCATTTTGTCGTTGTAATCCAATTAAACTAATTTCTATTTCTTTGGCTACAATGAGAAAATTTGGTGTTGCCAGTATAATACAAAATGTTGAATGAATGATATCGTACAATTATTTAATATTATTTGACAGAAACAATATCCAAAAATTTATATAAAGCATAAATTAATTAATTTTTATACTTTTACGTCATATTAGTACATTTTGAAAGAGTAGTTTAATGTTTGTAAATGCGAAATATTTGAAGGTGGCAATACTGAACTATGTATTTATACTTAAATATGAGGTGCAGATGGCGCTGCTGCCGTCTCCAAAATAATTAAGTAGCTGGCTACTAGGAGACAAATGCTGCTAGCGGCATTTGAAGTCGTGTGTTCGTGTAGCCTGCTGTGCTGAATGCGTTTAATGCATTCAGCTCAATCAAAATAATTTTCTAATGCGCATGACGTCATCAAAGACCACAACTACTTGTATACATGAAACCTGCACGAGATTTGTTGTATTAAATTAAAAAATAATGGCTATGGTCTATTTTTAATAAAATATACCACAAAATCATAAAATTTTATTTTGTGGCATTTTATTTAATTCAGTATTTTGTTAAATTTGTTTCTTCTAGATGTGGGGGTTTTGAGAAACAAAACTTACAAGTGTTGTAATACAAGTAAAATTGTTGTGAAAATATATTATGTTCATATAAATAAAGCGATGACAATATGCATGTTTAAATGGCCATCGCGGTTTCGCTGGGTGGCGCGCTTCCTAAATGTCCAGTTCAAATCGCCTTCACATGAAATGTTCCGTCCCTAAAGCCACTCGTACACTTTGGCCAATTTGGCATGATATTTCTCTATAAAACTGCATCATTCGTTTTTTGAAATTGAGTGGCCGATAATAAAGGCTTTTGAAACCAAAATCCCACTGTGCGCAGTCCTGTTGTCGCTGGTGTATATACTCGTATTATACAGTTCTGGCCAGAGAAAGTTGGTAGTCATGGAGCTTTAGAACTTCCATTTTGATTAAACAATTTCATCATTGGAGTATTCTTTTGAACGTCATATCGGTTAAATATGAAAATTAAATTACTAAAGTTCATTATTAAAACACCCTGAGTTGCCTTAAAGTCTTCTGATTTCCATTCTATTTTAAAATTAAAAAACTTTTTTCAAATTCTCTCAGCTTTAGTGTAAATGTTATTTAGGGCGACTTTTTGGGTTAAAGATTAAGATTAGTTTATTTCTCTAATTAACTAGTCAGAAAATGAACTTAATCTCTCTTAATTGAGTTTGATGTTTTTGAGGGGTAGTTTAAACTTCTTATTATGTCTAGTATTACCATACTGAGGAACAAAATAGTGGCAACATTTTCTGTGCAAAAGTCGTACGTTATCAGCACACTTTGATTGTTTGTGGAGAAGAAGAAGAAACTGCCATATTTTGTTATTTACAAGTAAAATATTGCGCGTGTTAAAGGAAATAGATAAATAATATAAAATATATTTATTTATTTATGTGTTTTTTAATTATTTTGTCATATAATTTTTACAAGTGTATGTTGTCAGTATTTTGTAAGATTAAACCACCACGATTGGCCGCTTAAACTAGCAAGTAAAATCATATAATCGACTATCCAAAAATCACAAATGAAGATTAAGGTTAATTTAATCTCTAATCTTGAACTCAAAAAGTCGCCCTTCGTAACACAAATGCTGTTAGTAATGTATACTTAACCTTATTTTTCTGCTTTTATTTATTTATTTACTTATAAGAATTAAAACGTAAGAGGCTTTTCATGGGAAAAACCAAACAAGTGCCGTTTGAAGTACTTTGGGCAACGAATATTTCTTATTTCTATTTTGATTACAACATTTTTGTTAAGCAAATGGAGGTTACAAAAGTAATTGCTTGTGAATTCAAAAGGTAAATAATCGTAGCAGCGGTTTTCAGAAATAACCGCATATGCGGGTTTTTGAAAATTTATAGCAAAATGGTATTAATTTAAAAAATTTCACAAAATAATTGCTTTAAGTGATTGGTATTGCGTCTAAATCTCCAAAGTTTTATTTTCCCTTAACTGATGTTTGATTACTGTTTCCATTGCTATTGAAAATTTTAATTTTCACAAACATCCTTTTAAAAGTCATATCAATCAATCAAACAAAAAAAAACAAAGGAAGCTTAAGAGATAAAGGTTTTCCATGTTAATCTTTTTTGTTGTTGTTTTGTATATTTTCATTCTTTAATCTTTAATAATGAGTGATTTTAACCTTTGACAGCTCTCAATCATAATGTGCAAACAACAGACAACATTTATAACATTCCCTTGATAATATGCTTCAAATTCAACAGCTTTTCATTAACCACCAGCATTTTGCTCATCATTCATGATTATTTATGAATTTATTTCTACATACATAAATAAATATGTATTTATTTTGTATTATTATTATTTTTTTTTTTTGATTCACTGTAACTTTTGCGTTTAAAATTTAAAAACTATTTGATTTGGAAAGTAAAATTTGCATACATAATTTTTATTTGGTGGTAATATTTTTTTCAACTTGATGATTTATGTTTTAAGTAGTTTAGGATTGAGGGTTTGCTTGCCTTTTCATTTTATGCAGACCTGGGAATTTGTTTCATTTAATGTTGATTTAAACAAAATTAAAAGACCATGACTTCAAGTATAGACCGCCATCCCAAAATTTTCACCACAAGGGGCGCTATTTGATCTCATGTAGATTCCTATCGTACCGGATTCAACATATCCATTCATCCGGAAATGGGCTCATGCCTGAATTGGGCGAAATGCGCGAACCATAACCCTCGGGGGTATAACCAGGTGTGTGCAGGCTTTTTGTATGTAAACAAAGTTTACAAACTTATTTAGGATACCTGGATATGTATTTCCATATAAATCCCATACAGGTCTGCACAGACCTGGTTATACCGTTTAGCGCCAAAAAAACCCTTATACCTCGGAGGGTTAATACAACAATTTTATAATTTTTAAGTGTTGTTGAATCCATGGTGATTTGCCAAAACTGGTTGAGTAAATAACGACCAATTCAGTAAATGTAGTTTCAACTGTCCAAGCTTTTTCTTATTTTCTTTTGCAATCGTATCGTAAACTTGAACGTATTTTCTTTTCTTTCGAATTGCGAAGCAAACCGGCAATGCTCTCTATATGTTAATAAATAGACTTCACTTCTCATACTATCAAGTCTAGTGTTACCAACACAGTAGAAACAAAGGCCGAGGCACTTAGAATCGTACATTATACGTTGGCTTCTTCAACTGACAACTAGATATATTAAAATACATGTTTTCTTATTGGCTTTGTCACATTCCGTGCATCTTTCCTAAAGTTGGGCAACCTGTAAAGGTCCAATTAAACCTGCCAAAAGCATAAACATACAAAGCAGCTGTTCGAATCAAACTTATGGGTAACCAACACTATATTTTGTTATAGGTGTCTTTCCATAACTCCGTAAACTTAACCATATATACCAATTCAATTTTGATTTTTCGCCGTGACCATTAACAGCTATTTGCTAGTTAAACACATTTGTTGTTGCACTATGAACAAACAAATGAGCACATAAACAGCTGTTTATAATTATGACAGCACTAATAGGCGAAGCAAATATATTTATGGGTTTGGCAATGGTTATGGCTGTGGCATTATAGTATAGCACGTCGGATTGAACTTAAACTCTTAACGTACGTTGAGTAGTTTGCAAGCTTTCAGTTGTTTTTTACTTTGTTTTGTCTTAAGTTTTTGTGGCAGCAAAAATAAAATAAAATTAAAAAAATGAAAAGTAAAATAAAGAAAAAAAAATTTAAATAAATGAATTGCAGATCAAACTTAAGGAAGCTGTTTAAAAGCTTCCTGATCCCTCAGTTCAAAAAACTTGACATGTACGAGTAATGTACGCATGATGCTATGTGCCTCGGCCTTAAATAAACTTTGAGGCAAGATGAGAGAACAAGAAATGTGTGGGAAAACAAATCATCATCTCTCTTATTCTTTTTCTGCTGAATATTTGGCGAAAAATATTTGTGTACATACAGTGGGTTGCCAAATTATTAGGGACATATAATTTTGACTTTTCGTGCACTCATATAACTGTAGTTTTAAGAGATATTTGTAATGATGGAACTTGTTTGATATTTGATGTGTGTCTACTATTAAATTTTCAAATATGTATTGGAAATTAAAGGTACATATATTTGATATCTGCAAAGTTTTCAGTAGTGCGTGTGCTGGAGACCACTGAAGACGCCATATACAAGAAGGCAAGTTGGAATATTTCATACAAGTTTTTTTATTATTATATCAGTGAAATATTATTATTATTATGTAAGTATCGTAATTTGTTTTAATAAAATTTTGGTAATAATTAGTACTTTTTAATAATTTGTGTGTTCCAGCATAGATCGATTTTTTAATAGCAAACTGTATCTTTTCGTACTTTTTTATATTATAAAATATTCTTAATTGATTACTATACTCATATAAATATATATTTAATACAAAAAAATGTGTCTTCTTAATCAATTTGACACTGAAAACTTAGAAATTCATTTTGTCCCTAATAATTTGGCAACCCACTGTATCTGTCCCAGTAGAGAAAGACGTATGCTAATGACCAAAGTAGCTTTAAGTAAAATTTCCACTCCCCTAAAGAATTGAAAACAAATATTAAACTTTCAGCTTCTATAAAAATTGTAACTCTATTATAAATTTTTGAGACTAGAAACAAAATTTCTTTGAACTTCTCCCATATCACTATACGAGTATCTAATGTCGTGCATTTAATTGTTCTTTGCACGCAAATAAATTCAGAAAATTTAAATAAACATAAAAATGCCTTGGAAAGTATAAATAGACAGTTCACATATTAAAACCAAAAGGTAAATAAACAAATCAATTTGAAAAGTAAGAACAACAGCAGCTAATTAAATAGCAACAAAAACATGTTTGTCTTTAATCCTTGCAAGGGTCATTGATGCAGGATTTTTGAATTCTTGATAAGAAAAAGGGTTGTTGCATGTATTGTTTTTTTTTGTCTTCTTAAAGTCCTTTGTCCCCCAAACAGACAGACAATAACTGGAAACTTTTGACATGTTAAATTTTTTCTGTTTAAAGGCAAATGTTACAAATCTATTTTAATAAGGAAAACAGAAAACAAAAACAAATGTGCTTAAGTAAAGGACACTGGCGAAAAAGGAGTTTCTAGCACCATATTTTTACAAACTGTTTATTTGATTCACATTAAGGCAGTTTTCAAATGTAAATATTTTGTTTAAACAAAAATAGAATTCCATTACACATATGTTAAATACAAAAAAAGGGTAAGAAGGATAAAGAGTGCAACAAAAACAAATGATTAAATCTTGTGTGTTTTTAATTCTATTAAAAGTTGTTATGAACAGCAGAGGTTGTAGACCTCGACTAGATAGACACGGTAGAGAGGCTCTAAAAATCGTTTTGTTTGCCTATTTTGTGACCATAAAAATTACTTGCTTTCTTCTTTATTAAAGTCTGAAAAAAAACAAAAACAAATTGCTTATATCTTCGCAACACTTGAAATAATAAAAAGTTCTTTGTTTTTTCTTTTTGTTTCTTGTAAACCTCAAATACACCACTCTATATATTTTTGTATCAATATCTTATTGAAAAATTCTTATCGGTTACAGGTGTTTGCTGTAAGCCTTTGAGAGTTTATTAAACCTTTTAATACTGCTTTCATAAAAATACACAAACACACACACACACATCCTCCCACATTTATCCACAGAGGAAATATAAAATAACGAAAAACCTCAGCATATGTTGAGGGTGAGGTTGATCAGCAAAACAATGAACAGCAAGCGTGTGAAATCTATATCCCCAAAACATGAAAACTTTATAACAAATACAACAATAGCAATAATAATTTTATACTTGTTTTTGTTATTTAAAATTCAGTGCATCTACTACAGCTCCTTAACACAGTAACATGATTTTCAACTTTAACACAAAGTGGTAGAAAAAAAAGCAACCAATACCTTACAATACAATCTTGCTTTGAATATCTTTCCCAATAACATGTGTACTAAAGTTATTTACCGTCATAAGAATATAAATATATTTCTTTTTAGTATCTGAGATAATATCGCTACGGGTAGTTGAATATTGATTATAGATTCCAACGCAGGCTGTTTAGAAAGAGGGAGGCAGTTGTTGGTTTGGGTTAAAATTGATGTTTTGTTATACAGAGAGGATGACATCCACCCTTATAAAGAAAATAATATATTTGAAAAGGAAATAAATTGAACTCTTTAGTTTATTGTAATTCAAATTGAAAATTGCAATAAAAATGAGCAGAAAATATTTATTGTTGACAATAATGTTGACATCACAGACCATTTTGGTATCGAAAAATATCTGTAAATACTCTTAATGTTCCCCATACATTTTAAAAGAGACGTCCTGGGGGAAAATTTTTGAAGGCTTTTTAAAAAAATGTATACCATTGAAATGTTTCCTCAAAATAATTAATACAAGGTGGGCCAAAAGATGTTGATGTCATCCGATGTTGTTTGGCTCTAATTTTTTTTTCTATGTAAATGAAAAACTTCGATTCTGCTTTTTGATTATGGTTATATGAACGTTTAGAATTTTATTGGTCAAGTCAAGAAGATGATATCGGCCATCACAATTGATTGCTCCTTTTAAGGAATTTTTCATCACTTCGGTGAGAACTTTGGGCGACAGATTCTCGCACTCGTATCAAATGTTATCCTTGAGGGCTTCCCAAGACCCTGGGCTTGTTCACGTAAACACGGGACTTCAAAAAACCCCAAAAAAAGTCTGGAACGGTTAAATCGGGCGATCTTGCGGGCCAGTGTAAATCGCCAAACCAAGAGATGAGGCGACTCGGGAACGCCACGACACGATTATTCCGCGTTCTTGAGGAGTGTATCGCTCCATTGCTTGTTCACTTGCATTCTACATCTTTCCAGTTCACAAATGTCAACACAGATTTGACATTGGCCGCCATTTGCAAAAATAAGAGCATCTTGCAATAGGATGATTTCTTTTGGCCCACCTTGTAGATTAATACGAGTATAATATAATTTTCAGCTCTCTAGGGTTCTACCTCGTAATTCGAAATGAAAGTAAATTACAGGCAAATTCGAAAGCATTTTCTTTCGTTTCTAATTACAGAGTAGAATGGTAACAAAGGCAAAGGGAAATACTTTAATGTATCTAAGATTGAAATTTTGCTTCTTACACCTCGGATTTCGAAGGAAAAAAATCTTATAGTTTTTGCACAAAAATGTATGGAGCCATCCCACTGTGCGCATTTAAAGTTTAATAATATATTTTATATATTTCTACTCAGCGGATCTTTAGAACTTTTTTATACTTTGTGCTGTTGCATTTGGTAAAGAAGGCTGAGGCACACCCTCTAAATGTTAATTTTGTATATGTTCTTTTATCCATCCGGCTTCAAAATTTGGCGGGGGCAGGGCCTCTCCCACTCAAATATAATATTGTATTTTATGCACTTCTACTAAACTGATTCCTTCGAAATTTTGCTCACATCTTAAGGTCTTGCAAAAAAGCAACCTGGTGTTTGAAAAATTAGCTTAGCCACGCCCATTAAAATTGTACATACTCTTCGAGGTTCTCATTATGTTGCAATATCTTTTATATACTTTTACTCAAGTGTGCGGGGAAACTAATATGGAAATTTAACATTGTATTCCATTTATTTTTGGCCAACTTGTTCCCACGAAACTTTGCACACACCTTGAGCTCTGGCAATGACATTATAATGTGCTTATAATAGTAGGTGGGGGCCCGCCCATTAAAATTTATCATCATATTTCGTGTTCAACTATTCAACCGATACTTACGAAACTTTGCACAATCTTTGAGTTATTGCAGTTACAAGATCTCACTATTAAAAGTGAATTGTTGAATTGTTGTTGAGAAGTATTTGGAAAACAATAGTATGGGCATGGTTTTGCCCATTTAAGTAATCTCTAATCTAATCATTTATCTTTCCTATAAAATATTTCTGGGGCGATTTTTTATTAATTCTGATTCTTCTAAAAGCAAAAAAGAATAATTATAGCAATTGTTCCTTTTGAAACTTAAAATTTTTTTTTAATTTGTTATGAAAATCTTGTCAATTAATTAAACAAAAATTACATAATATTGTTCCTATAAACAAAATCGTCAAATCATTATAAATTCTTTTCTAGCAGTTACAATGAAAGCATAACCAAAATCCTTTAAAATATCCTTAAACATGACATTAAAAAAAAAATTAAAACTCATGTTCAAATATTAATTTAAAAAAACAAACAAATAAAGAACTTTTCAAACAGCTGTTAAATTTTCCTCCAGCCGAAAGAAAAAAACACCATCTTGCAATCACTCAAGACAAAACATGACAACATATTCAAGCTGACATACATATTTTCATTCACGTGAGTACAGGAATAAATATAATCTAGTCCTTTATCATTTTAAACAGATTTGAATTTTTAATCTCATAATGCCGCAAATGATCATGATCATGTAGATCATGCAAGAGGAAGCAAAATAATGTTTTCCGTCCCAACATCGACATGAAGTTTATGCATGACTCAGGGATATTTTGCTTTGACTTTGAGGCATTGTTGAGGTTTTTCTGGATTACAAAAAGACTTGCTTTAAAACTTCTTTGTAAATGTAAATCATTTTTTATTATATTTACCAAACATTTTTCATTAAGATGAGTCTTTGCTTCAATTCAAATTCATGTAATTTTTTTTTCTAGAAATTTTGATGGAATGTCAGTCATGGTTGAGTAATTGAAATGTTTAGAAAACATGTACATATGTATGTATGTAGTCGTATGTAGACATTTTGGAACAAAAACCTTTGTTCCAAAGACAAATGTGTGATGACATACCAAAGCACAAAAAAAATTGAGAAATAATTTTTTATATTATTATTGGCTGAAGTAGTTAACACGTTGGCTACAAAAACGAAGAGCCTGGGTTCAAACCCGGTATCAGACAGTCATCAAATAACAACACCACGCATTTTTCTGATGTACATTAGTGTCCCTTTGCATCAGTTGTTGTAGGAAAGTTCATGTGATGAAGGCATAGTCACTGGTCACTGAACTATACCGACTTCAGCAGATACTAATCCCAATGTAACATCAGAGCGCCCTCCTTGGTCGGTATTGTGTAGTAGAATCATCGGCGAAGTAAAATAACCAATCAAATGGTTACTAAACACAGCTTCAAAATTTAAATACGCCTCATTTAACACCAGAGGCGCTTCAACACTGCATTATTAAAAAAAACGTGCAAAAAGCAGAGTTGTAAAAGAATGAAGCTTTCCTCTATTTCTTACTTCACCATCTATCTTCTCTATCACTATATCTTTCCTAAAGAAGGTAACACCTAGTGATAGTAGTAGGCATTCATTGCCTGAGTGTTACTTCTCTTTAAAAAAAAAATAAATTAAAAAAAATAATTAAAATTACAATAAACTAAACTAAAGAAAAGCACTAGCAACTACTGGCTATCGGCTTAATTTTTTATATACAAAAAAAAACTAATAAAAAACACACTGTTAACAGACAGTTTCCATACAAAGCTTAAGAAATTAGCCTTATACATTAAGTTTCTTAGACATATAGAGCTTCAAATTGGAATAAATATTTTAGCAAGTCGATGAGGCGTCTCCTTCTCTTTCGAACGGCATTAAAATGTCATATAATATAAAAAGTGGATTTAGCAGGCTTACACTCTAAGCCGACGATATATGAATGTAAAAAAATTGTTTGCTATCAATGATATTTTTTGTTATCGATAAATATCCTGATATTTTTTTAAGTAAATTAGTTGTTACCAAGAAATTTGTTTGAAATTGTTTGCTATTGAAGAAATGTTTCGTTCCCTGCGGCTGGGTGGTAGCGATGCTAGCCTCTCAGTGCAGAGGTCGTGGGTTCCATTCCCGCCATAGACCCTGGGTGTTGTTTTCTGCAGACAAGCTAATCGCTTTGCAGGTTAATTGAAATATTTTGCTACCGTTAAAATTCATGTAAAAAATATCTCCTAGCTTTAAATTTGTATTTATTGTTTTCCTTATCGCTGAAAATAATAAAAAAATGTAATCGCTGTTGGTAAATCTTTTGCTATTGAGAAATTTTCCAAGGAAACTTTTTGCTATCATGAAATCTCGTACAGATAATTTTTCCTTTTGAAAAAATTTTTATTAAACGTATTGCGCTTTTCGTAAAACTGATTTTTTTTTCATTTTATGGAACATACATACATAATATCATAAATCATTTGCTTAGAAAATAAAATTTTGTGCCGAAAACCGCAAATTTTTTGTGATTTATTTTCTTTAGCAGCAAAAACTCATTTGTCATACTTGCAAATGCAATAACCCTGCACAAAACTCTCTAAATGACAATAAAACCAGGAGGTAGCATTAAAACCACGGACGATAAACTGGTCTTGCCGTGGTACTTTAGGTCCGCTGACATAATTGTTTTGTCTGCCTTTGAAAATGATTGATGGTGGTGGCATCAAATGATCTTGAAATCTCTTCAAACAATTTTAATTTATGTCGTTTGTTCATCAAGTGTAAGTAATTAGTTTAAATCATTTACAATTTTTAATAGATTTTCTTTCAGTAAAACTGGCGCAAGAGAAAGATCTTCAGCTTTTCTCTACTGTTGAAATGGATCGTAATATGATGACATTTAACGATTAAATTTATTTGTATGAATGGTGCTGCATATAAAAGAATTTCTTTTGTTGTAGTTTTTAATTCTTTTGTGGTATTGTTTGTTAGAAAATGTATCAATTAAAATATAAATAAAAGTGTTTTGTTGTTGCAGTACATATTTTCAATTCATGACTGCTTTTGTAACTTGATCAATAAACTGAGTTTATTTTTTCTCAAGTGCTTGTACGAGTATGATGTTGGTTTTTACGATTTTCACTACTTTTTTACAAACATATGTATTTATATATATATACAATATACATACTTACTTATAAATTTTATATTACACCGGTTGAATGCCCGAGGCCTAATAGTATTATGTTCATTAAAGAGACATTTTACAATGATCGTGAAAGAAACGATGAAATCTTTATTTGTATTCAACTATTTCTTTACATTATGATTCACCAGCAATTTTGTTACTCTTTTTAAAATAACGCCTTTTACTCAAAGAAATGTTCAATATCATTTTGCTAAACGGGCCTCCAGTAAAAACTACTTTTAAGTAAAAAAAAAAGTATTTTTTAGCTATTGTTAGAAACGCTCTTTGCAAAAAGTACTTTTTATAAAAATACTTCTAGTTAAAAGTACCTTTCGTGCCTTTTGTAAAAGTATATTTTGTAAAATATAACTTTGGTAAAAAAACGTCATGAAAAAGGTAAATCTCGTAAAAAGTCGATTATGTAATAAGTACCTTTTTCGTAAAAAGTACAATTTGTAAAAACGTATACATATTGTAAATTGTAAAAAAAAATCCTTGTTGTAAAAAGTACCTTTTGCAAAAAAAAAACACATATTGCAAAAAGTATTTGATTGTTTAGAAATACTTTTTGTAAAAAGTACCTTTTGTAAAAAGTACCTTTTGTAAAAGTACCTTTTGTAAAAAGTACTTTTTGTGAAAAGGAGTTTTTAGAAAACATTACTTTTTATAAAATAGAATTTTTTTAAAAAATTACTTATTATAAAAGGACTTTTATAAAAAGTTCCTTTTTTGAAATAAGACTTTTACAAAAAGTAGCTTTTATAAGAAAGGATTTCATAAATAGATCTTTTATAAAAAGTACCTTTTATATATAAGAACTACCTTTTATTTATAAAAAGTACCTTTTATTTATAAAAAGTACCTTTTATTTATAAAAAGTACCTTTTATGTATTAAAAAGTACCTTTTATTTATAAAAAGTACTTTTTATTTATAAAAAGGACCTTTTATTTATAAAAAGTACCTTTTATTTTTTAAAAGTACCTTTTATTTTTCAAAAGTACCTTTTATTTTTTAAAAGAGCAATACGTAACAAGCACCTTTTGCAAAAAATCCTTTTATGAAAATTACCTTTTGCAAAAAGTACCTTTTGCAAAAATCCTCCTTGTAAAAGCATCTTTTGTATAAAATAGCTCTTGTTAAAAGTGGCTGTTTAAAAAAATATTTTTTTTTGTAAAAAGTACTTTTTGTAAAAAATATTTTCCCAGAAAGTATTTAGTTTTAAAAGTAACTTTTGTTAAAAAGTATCTTCTGCAAAAAGTGCTTTCTATAAAAAGTACATTTTGTAGAAATGACTTTTTCTAAAAAGCACTTCTAGTAAAAATATCTTCGGTAAAAAGTACTTTGTTGAAAAAGTACTTTGTTGGAAAAGTATTTACTTAAAAAGGTACTTTTTGTACTTTGGTTGAAAAAGTATTTAGTTAAAAAAGTACTTTTTGTCAAAATTAATTTTTTTATGAAGTAACTTTTGCGAAAAATGAATTTTGTAAAAATAGTCTTTCGATAAAAGTTCCTTTTGTAAAATATATATTGTACCTTTTAAAGAAAGAAAACTTTTTGTATTTTTGCGAAAAGTGCATTTTGTAAAAAAAATCTTGTAAAACAGTTACAGTAATACTTTCGAAAAACACACTTTTCTACTAATTACTCGTATAAGAAGTATTCGTAACTTTTTTAAATTTCAAAAAGAGTGGAAGATTTCTTTTATAAATCAACCTGAATTTTAATGCAACTTCAATATTTTATTTTATTCTTTCATTTAAGCATTCCTTTTAGCAACAAGAACCTTTGTATACGATTTTGATAGAAAATATATGTTTTCTTTTTCCCAAAACTTAGTATCTGTTTATTTTTTCATAGTTTTTCCCCAATAGCCTTAAACAATATCACATATTCCACCACGAAATACCAACAGTCTCAAACAAACACCAAAAAATATCCTGAGGCCTATAGATGACATCCTTTTCAATAGAAAAGACGAAGCAAAAGTGAAATTTATATTGAAAAAAAACTACAAAAAGAACGAAATTAAAAAGGCAAGAAAGAAG
Organism: Nowickia ferox; assembly: GCA_936439885.1. NCBI lineage: Eukaryota > Metazoa > Arthropoda > Insecta > Diptera > Tachinidae > Nowickia > Nowickia ferox. The sequence continues at coordinate 8,947,533 of OW387026.1, forward strand.
TCTTCATCAAACAAAAATTATATTCCTCTCAAAGTGGCAATATTTGTATTTCTTGTTTTTTTTTTTTATTATTCAAAAGTAGGCCTTTTGCAAAAGTACACATTAGCTGGTATGAAAGGACATTTTAATGTAGGTGACAGCATATAAGGAAGGCAGAAACTTAAATGGAATAATTGAAAGTGAAAGCTGAGCGTCCACTTAAATGCGGTCAGTAAATGTTGTTTGTCTAAGGAAAAATATGCAGGAAAGAAATTAGGTAGTCCGGCTAATTTCTATGGTCAAGGAATTTAACAAAAACTACATAAAGGACTTGGCAGATTTAAAGAGATGGAGAGAGGCAATAATAAATAATTAGAAACGTTGTTTTGCCAAGGAAAGAGGAAGTGTATACAAAAGACAATTTTAACCAGAATGTGCCATTTTAAACGGTGTTTAATGGAGTGAAAATTTTGTAAATAAATTTTTGCAGGGGAATAGGGATGAAGCTGAAAGTATAGTGCTCGCAGTGAAAGTAGTTTATTGTAAATAAGAAGGTTTTTGTTAATTATTTAGAACATTGGGACGGTATCTTAAAGAAATATTTGTTCAAGTTCTTAGTAGTTCGACTTGGTAGTCAAAGTAGCTGAAGAAGGAAGGTAGAAAGAGAGAGAGAGAATGTAGGAAGTATGTCTAAAGATGATAATATTGATTGAAATGTTGCCTTTTGTAATCTTCTGTCATATATTGACTTTACACTGGAGTAAAAAATGTTCATAAGATTTCTTTCTCCCCACTTAAATGGCTGGTTTGCTTATTAGTTTTATGAGGTTCATGAAACCCAAACTTAGTAAACTTCGACCTCATAATTTTTTTTTCAAATTTAGCATTTCTTCCTTGCTATTTCTATTGATTGTTTTCAGTTAAATTTACTTATAACTGGCCACTTTTAAACCATTTTTAATTTATATTGCGCTATTTGCTTACAAGACCTCTTGTACTTTTACTGCTGTCAACTTCCTTTTAAAAATTGACATCCCATTGAGTTTTTGTTATAATTTAAATTTGCCACTTATGAGGATTTTCAAAATTAAATTTGTGAGGAAGAAATACAAAACCTGAAAAAAATATACCAGCAATAACGACTACAAGTGTCAATGACATTTTGCTAGTTCACAGTTGCAATATAAGGGGAGAGAGAGTGAGTGTGAGAGAGAGAGTGAGAGAGAGCGAGAAATAGAATAGTATCCTTTAGTAGATATTCCATACAGGAATAGCTCATATGACACTTTTAGTTGACTACCTGTGTTCCTTGGCACTTAAAGTAGAAAGGGTTAAAAAAGAAGCTAAACTTTTGAAAGGAAACAGTTTGTAAAAATCTCAAGAAAGATGTCCTGTGAAGAGCACTCAAACGAAAGTTGTAGTTAAACTGCAACATTATTTTTTTTTTTTTGCTATTCCTTTTCAGCTGCTTTTTTATTTTAGTTTCTTTTTTTAACAAAACACTTTACGCAGCATTTCTTTCTTTTTTTACTTTTGTTTTTGGTACACTTCCCTTTTGCCGAAAAAAGAAGAACCTTAAGGGCGAGAAGATGTCAAAGTATTTTTATGTTAAATTGTTTCGTATGTACTTCCTGTTTTGGTTAAAAGGTTTTGTAGGCAACATTTTTTTTTCTATATCATTTATTTACCGAAATGTTGAATTTTTTTTCCAGCCTTCCTTCTCATTTTGCTAAAAAGGATTACAAAAGATGTTGGTATAAATGTTTTCAAGCGTTTAAATTTTGATTGCAGAAAAATTTTTTTGGTTTGGCTTTAATTTCATTGATTTAAAAAATATTTTAAATATACTTAACATTGTAAAAGCCTGTGGGGCATAAGTAAAATATCTTTCTTTATTCAGGCAAAAAGGATTAAATGTTTTGAATAAAGTATTTGTGCTGCTAAAGGCGTAATATCTGTAACATATGTATGTGTATGTGATCTGACAAAAATTAATTTTCCAAGGAAAATCTTTCGAAATTGAGGCGACGGCTTACCTGCAATTTGATTTACTGTTTAATCTTTACTTTTCTTTTTATTTTGTCGAATAAGCAATGTCCGTCTGTCTGTACTTGAAAAGTTAGGTCTTCGGTTTTAGACTGATGTGTCAGAATTTGTTCTAAATAGATTGCTATTGAAAATCAGAAAAATCACAAATAGCGTTGCAGGGCTGGAAAAGTGAAACTTTTAGGTTATACAAGCTGCCAAGCTCACTTGGTTCCTGCTGGGTTCCGTTGTGCTCGTAAAACTAATTAACTTTATTTTTTTTTATATTAATTAAACATATTTTGGATTTAAGAAAGATCTCTACTCAATAGTTTTTTTATATTTGTCACTTCCATTTCGGCCGAATTTAGAAAATCTGTTCTAACTTCGGCCTCGGCCTGAAAAAGTCACTTCGGTCGTACACTATAAATATAAAATTAAATTATTTCACAGCACTAAGCCGTAATTTTAATTATTTATTACGCGCATTCATATAAAATTTCGCAGTCAACCCTCTTTTAAATTTTCAAAATAAAATAAAAATAGTCCTTGTTTCAAATTGTCTCAAATTGACCGCCTTTACAAAAACACACCAACCCCCTTTCATGTTTTAGCGATAAAAAAAATAGTCCTCTAGAACTGACCACTTCTTTAATGTCAGAAGCGGACTGCTTTTTTAATGGTTTTTGTTACGTTTTTCTGCACACAAAAAAATCCTAATAAAACAAGCAATTTATAAGCGTTAAGTGGTTAAGCATGCGCACATATTTAAATAAATAAAAATTAAAAAAAATATATATTTTCTTATGGGCACGCGACCAAAAAAACTAAATAAAAAATGATAAAGTCATGTCATGTTATGCTATTTCCAAATGATTGTGCAGTTGCCAGCCAGACGAGCAGACAGCCGGCCAAAAAGCACGTTAAGGCGAGAAAAAACAAAAACAGAAAAAAAAGTAATGAAAAGTTTAGATGAAGAAAAACTGACCAGTTTTATTAGAGAGCAAAAGAGCAGCAAGTTGCAGCTTGTGTTTTTCTAAAATAAAAAAAAAATTTAATATAAATGATGTAAGAACTCGACAGCGCGACAACATACGAGTACACATGTCGCTACTGAACGGTGGCAAATATTTATTAAATTTGAATTCAAGAATTATAACGGCTATTTACACGTATTTTTTTTATTTAATTATGAATTTTTTTCTTCTGTTTGCAAATTAGCCAATTTTTGGTTGTAACTCTTTTTTTTTTTAGTTAAGTATCCGAAATTGAATTTAATTATCCTTTATGTGGTGTAAATCTGCTTAAATGCATGTGAGTTTATTTTTGTAAGTATGATAATCATATTAAATTTACTCAAGCGTAACATGTTGTGCAATATGAAGCCAATTTTAATGTTAGAAATATATTTTCAGCTAAAACTATTTGCCACAAAAAAAACTAAATCCTATTAAGTGTGCATTTAGTAGTATTAAGCCAAAAATATTAAAGGACATACTTCATTAACTAACCCTAGTAAAGTATACATAAAAGCATTGCAAAAAAAAATGGCAAGTTCAATGGTGTAAATGCAGGTCGACTGTATAAATGACTGTTAAGTGTATAGTTCAATTAAAGTATGCAGAAATATGGGTTTCTGTACAGTAAACAGGGTTAGAAAAAAATCATAACATTATCGGAACCAAATGTATGAAATATGTATATCCTTGAAATATGTTAAACGAGTTACAAGAAATGATCAGGTCCCTAATTAGATTGTGCTCCTTTTTTGTTACCTCAGATTTTTATCATGTTTTATTAAATAATTTAGACATATTTTATACGAGAATAAGTTCTGAAAGCTTATGCCCAAAGGATTTTTTTGAACTTTTACACAAACACTGCGGCTCAGATATTAAACTCTCAGATTTATATTTAAAAAAAAAATCTATTTGAAATTAGTTTTAAGAAAATTTTGTATGAAAAATTTTAAATAAAATACATTTGAACTTAATTTTAAATATCATGAATATGGGGGTCAGGCTAAAAGAAAAGTGGACATTATCACCAGCCCCTAATAATTTTATATGCTTTATATGCTTAAATAAAACTTTATAATAGCAAATGTGGGTTGTGCCACGCCCTCTCAAATATAATTAAATTTTTAAAATATTTCTACTTATACGGTTCCTATGAAAATTTTTACACTTATAATTTTATATAAAATCGTTATCACTGTTCTATCGAATCGAATTCACTGTTTTAGGCTGAACTTCGGAAATAGTGGTCTGAATTTGGCCATCGAATCCAAAATTCAAGCAGCTCTTAAACTCAAATAAACAAGCAGAAACAGCGTCGACTACTACAAATTTTATAAAAGTCATTGATTTATTCGAGAGATATGGTTGAAGAAAAATTTCCAAAAAAAATCTCTTGTCAAATCGGTTTTCAGTATTCACTTAATTTTTTGGACTTGAAAAAATGCAAAAATGATTTGATCTGAATCAATTAAATGGCTCAAGAGACATCGTTGTCAAAAATTTTTTAATTTATATTTTTAATTACTACCAAAATATATGAATTTTCCAACGTTTCGAGCTTTAAATGGGCGGGAAGATCCAGGGATGGCTGGCAAATTATTTTAAATTTGCTTTTTGATAAAAATAACATAGTTGAAATGAATGGGAAGTTCCAGGGTTGACCAACAAAGTCAACCGTATCACATATTTTTTATATTTTTTTTATATAAAGAACATATTTTTAAAGCTTAGCAAAAACAAATTTAAAAAAATTCCAAATACATTATCTATATAAAATCGTAGTGTGTGTTTGTAACGTAACATCTCTGGAACTATTAGAGCTGTAGAGCTGAAATTTTCAACACAGCTTCGGATCAATTCTTGGTAGGTTTTTTGGTTTGTTTTTGATCCAACAAGTGACCATTGCGTGGAGAAATATTTAGTTAAAAAAATAATATAACTGCGGGTAAGACAAGGTTTGCCGGGTTCAGCAAGTTTTAAGTTTTCTTGCTTTTTCATTACAAGCGTTATACAGAATTGAGTATAGCTCCCAAAGAAGATAATTATTAAAATTAGTATAGAAATTATGACATGTAATTATTTGTATATTTTAATGTACAAAGATAATCGCACAACTGTCCAATAGAAAACTAAAAACCATTGCAAAATTTTAACAAATCCTTTCAGTGTCGTGCAAAAACACAATAAAATGTTTTGGCGCAGTCAACATTCAACTACCGCCAACATTCAGTAGCAAAATGTGCTACAACAACAGTTTATTCAAATAAACAAAATACAAACTTACTTACATATATAAATGCCTTCAAAGGCTGGTTGACATTATACTTGCATAAAACACACACACACACATACTACGTGAGGACATTATTAAGCATTTTAGTTAAATAAATGTAACATTTTGTTGTTATCCTCATGCTTTTGTAATTTTTTTATTGCTTAAAGCTTAGCAGTAATTTTCATTTAAATCTCTCTTTGTCTTTTTTTTTAAACATTCTGTTGTTGCGTTTCCAAATCTGACTGCTGTCATATAAACTGAAGTGTCAAATAAAAATGTTTATTTTATGACTCAGAGCTTTGTTTTTATTGTTGTGTGTCATCGAGAAGGGTAAATATTTTGGTATAATTTTTGGGTATTAAGCATTATTTAATATTATACCATTTATGCCTGATTTAAGAGCAAATCTTTCGAAAAGTAGATTAAAGCGTTTCATAACAATATGTCAAAAAATTATTTGTAAAAATGTAGTCAATAATGAATGAAGAAGAACCAGAAACCATTGAACATATTTATTATCTGTCACTGCCCGAAGCTGCAACGTCATAGGCTTAGATGGCTGAGCAGACGTTTCCATGAAAGCATATCTGATATCGGGAAGTGTAAACTAGAGGACATCAGGGGCTTCATTATGGGAATTCGGTGGCTCAAGGACGGATAATAGGGGGTAAATATTACTTTTTTGGGCAACAAAAGGGAATCACAATGGACCCAATTTGGTCTCCGAGTGGCGGTGCGGTATACCACCACCCTTCCTAACCTAACCTAACCTAGTCAATATTTTGAAAGACTTACCACCATCTTATGCAAAAACGGTTGTTAAACTTAAAATTAGTTTAACAAACGAATTTTTTAACGCATACTCCAACTTTATCAATCGTTTTTTTAATCCTTAAAAATTCTTTTTAGCTTATAAATTTCATTTGTTTAAGTATTCTTAAAAAATGCATCAAAACATGGCAGCTATTCCATGTCTGCGTGCTCCTTAACTAATCCAAGTATATGAAGAAAATAATAGTAGAATGTCCTAGGGTGGGACGACATGGTACATGGGGTCAAACGCCGCAAGCTATTCCATATGGTGTAATTTCGCATCAATCACGCACAAACTATGTGTCGAATACACACACAAATCCTTGTCATCAGCAGTAAATACTTCTGTACAAATTATATAGACCGCGGCAGCACTACATAAGCATGATGTTGTAAATACTCCAACTAAAATGGATTGCGTATTCCAAAAATTTTAATGGGGATGTTCAATTTTAATTTAACCTAAAGTGGCCCAGCAAAAAATTACAATACAAATCGCTAATTACATCATTGATGAACTCAGCTCCAATTAGTTCTATTTCTGGTGAATCGTCAATGAATTTAACACATGGTTGTCATAGGACGGAAGTGATTCAAATAACTGAATGGTGTATGCTTAAAATGTTGTCTGGCTTGTCTTGGTTTTGCTGGGGAGCGATAAGTTAAAGACAAGTTAATACTGCCTGATTAGTTAAATTAAATTTTTAATAATGAGCAACTTTTAGTGCGTCCGATAAAATGTACTAATGGCTCTAAAAGTCTTCTCTTAAAGAAGATATTTTTATATCCCACTCTTTTATTAAAATAATTTTTTTATTTTTTAACAAAATACTAACTGCCTTATTCATAAAAAATATTTCAATTTTATTAAGCGCTTATTTGACATATTTCTATGGGAAATTTGTCAAATAAACCTGTAATAAACCTGAAATATTTTTTATGAATTAGACCGTAATTGTATTTAATTTAAATGTTTCTTAGACTTAATTTCTGGTACTGAAAATTCATCCCACCCTTTTTTTTAAATGAATGAGTTTTATTCATGCTCATACATTCAGTTAACAAGATTATTAAAATGCTGTGAATCGTTTTGTATTTTTTTTTTAATTTTAAATGAAAAAAGCTCAACAAAAAATAAAACGGATGCTGGTCGCTGCATCTGTGTGTTTTGATTTTTTGTTTGTGTTTTCCAACAGGACATTTCGTCAACTGTCCATCATGTGTTAAAAAGAAAAGAACATAAAGCTTGATATAAAAAGTTTTTTTTTATTATTCCCATCTATAAAGTGTTTTCCAATAAAGACAGGCAGATGTTTAAAGGCCATGTGGCAAGGAAGTTATTAAAAAAAATTTTGATTTTTGTTCGAACTTATTTTTGTTTCTTTGTTGAACTCTCGCTTGCATTTTGAGGAAGCCAAATTATGTCAATGAGATGTGTCCGCGAATGGAAATTTCAGTTTTATATAAATATATATTTCAGTGAAAATGGAATATGTAAATTGTTTTGATACATCGTGTTACAATTTGTTGAAAGATTTTTTTTAGGTTAGGTTAGGTTAGCAGGCTTCTAGCAAGGAAGAGTTGAAAAAATTAGAGTCCAGCTCACTTGGGTCCATTACAATGATCCCTTTGTGCTACCTGTAAACTGAAAAGGATATAGAAAGAGAGTGAGAGAGAGAGAGGAAGGAGGGTGAGAAGGGTAGAAGTAAAAAGATATGATAGTTATTTAAGAGAGGTGAGAGTGGGTCACAATTTGGCTAGTGTGGTGGTGGGAGTTGGCGGCTATACCAGACACTGTTTCTAATGTAAAGGCTCAAGTTTTTGAGCTCAATTTCCGATAACTCAGATAAGCTGCCGAAGTATATTCTGCCAAGGACAGAACACAGGAGATGCAGGATAGTTTCCTCCTCTTCCTCATCATTGCAAGTGTAACAGTAGTCATTATACGGGAGTATACGTTTAACATGAGTTCCGAAGGAAAATCAAATATACCAAATTTGAATAATCTATCATTTTGCCGTATATTCGTAGCACAAATTAAATTTTATGGCTTTTCAGATGACTGACTATTGTGAATGAGCCATAGTGTCAGCTGATTGCAGGGATGTGAAGTACATCATATTTGAATAGAAATTGTACATTGCTTTATATTCTTTACAAAACGTGAATTTATATACATTTTTCTACATTTCTATTAACACCAAATAAATTTCTTATTTATATTTTTTTTTGTTTTGAGACGCAAATAAAAATAAAATATTGAATATAAATATTTCAAATAATCAATTAAATATTTAATTCTGTCAATTAAACTTTCTCAATAATTAAATATTTAAACAAAATTTAATTGACTCAGCTAAATTGCTGATTAAACTTTTATTAAATTTAATTTTTAAATAAAAGAGAAACTGAACAATGCTGCCAACCGTTCAAAATATGTGAGGGAAGAGTAAATTTTTACAAAAGTGTTGTCATCTGGAAAATGTACGTTTGTTGCCATATACGAATGTATTGCTCGTTAAGCAACATCGTAAAGCAGTCTAAATTCGGCATTATTATTTTTTTCATTTATTATTTTCTTAATGGTATAATGAATTTTGCTGCAAAACCCTTTAGTTAATCCTGCTGCTAAAAGAAAAGGGTTAAAATTTTGACCTTTTGCGGCATTTTACATGAGACAGCATTGCAAATGCTTAGATTTTGCGTGTTTGATTAGTGTTGGATGATGCTGATGATGATGCTTTTTTTATGTTTGTTTAAATGCGGCATGCTGAAGAAGGTGGTTGCTGTTTAATGTTCTGATAAAAGGATTTAATGGGACTGTTGTATATTTAAGAATAATTATATATTCCTAACGCATTTAGAATGTTGTTTATTTTATTTGTTTTTTATTTTTTATTTTATAGTAAACAAAGCAGACAACAGCTTAGATTTATCAACTAGAAAATATTTCATTGCCGTATTTTTGCTTGCAACTAGATACACACTTTCTATTAGATTTCAATCTAAAATTTATTCAAAAATTTTAAATATGTTTTGAATATCTTTTTTTTTTAAGAAAATATTAATGAAAGTTTGAGTCAAGCAGCTGTGTTTTCAATATACATAAATCTGTAAATACTGCTGATAACTTTATTATAATTTTTTATATTATTATAAATCTAACAACATCTGTTTGACATGCTCGCAGCCACCATTATGATGAATATGATGACGACTTCATTAAAAAAAATTTATGTTTAAAAAAATCACTTTTGCCGCTATTCAAAACTTCATTCTGCCATGAAAAAAAAACACGGACGCACACTGGACTCAAACTCAGCATGAATTTTTTTTTAGCAAACAATAAAATTAATTTTAAAGCTGGCTGCATGAGTGAATAACAAAACAAACACACTGACGACGACTGGGGGACTAACTGACTGACCACTATAATTATTGTTAAACTCAGAGCAATGAAATGCTGTTTTAAAAAGTGTTGCAAATTTATCAACAATTCAATAACCATGAACATGTTGCAACGTATTAAATTAAACAAAAGGGGTTGTCGTCATTAGCACAACAGTCAGTGTCCCTCAAATGAAATAATGATTATCCTCTAAATAGACACAGAAGGGATTTTGAAGCATAAACGGAATTAACAACTGCCGGGGCTGGATTGTAAAACGACACCACTTACACTTAAAGCAACCAGACCAATAACAACAGAAAAAAGTAATAAAAAAAATAAAAATTATAATCCTTTTTGTATTATGGTCAGTGAATTGTTTGTGTGGACTTTTTGCTAATATCTCTTTCAACAATTCTCGTATGTTCATACTCAAGTGTTTGATGTCAACTGACGTCTGTCATAATTAAAATATAACGCGTGTCATGTTTTCTTTCATATATAATACGGATAATAAACAATAGAGTTGACTTTAAAAGAAATTCAGGTTTTTCTGCATTTCCTTTTCAGCCAGCATGTGAAGGATATTTACCGCAACTAAAGCCTGATATTTTTATTTAGAAAATAACTTGATGTTTTTTTTTTCTTATAACGTTGAAGAAAACCAATAGGGAATATGAAATAATAATTTTGCCATAGAACAGGAACTTTTATAGTTTGATATTTTAAAGCAAAATATAGAATGTCACCAGTGAAAAAATTAAAAAAAAAAATTAACTTAACTCAACAAAGGGTTCTGGGGGCGATTCCTGAAGGAGACTCAGGGAGTTTCTGATTTTCTGATTTTCGAAATCTTTGGAGTTGGTTGCCAAAATCGCCAAACTGTGTAACCTTTGGTAGTGCTATCGAACCTATACTAGCCAGTCCATGTGTTTTTCCAAAAGTCTTCATGTGTTGCATAGTGTAATTCAGTTCAGCTAAAATAATTCTTAAATCATTAATTTAAATATACATTGCGCTTAAATACGAATATTTCCAAGTGATTAGCATTCATTCAAGATAATAAAATGTATAATCAAACAAATGTACATATGTACTTTTGAAATAAATGACATCGAACAATTAAACAAACTTTAAGACTTCAATTGGCTCAATTATCCCTAAAATGCCACAATTTTATGCTGCAACTATTTTAAAAGTCATTTCATAGAACAAGCAACATTATAACATTAATACAGCGGCAGGCAGACTTCATACATGTAATTTTTAATTTTTAGTAACAACATAAAAAAGGACTCTTGCTCTTCTTTTTTTTCCTAGTTGTGCAAACAATTTTTCTTTTAAGTGGAACTATAGAGAAAAAAAATTAAAAATAAAATAAAAAGCATGAATCCTCTATAGACTGCGTGGAGAAAAAGTAGCACGTGTCTTTAACACAAACACACACACACACGCACACACACATACCCTACACCATGACTATATGAAAACACTATGCAGTTGCAAACATTCAGACAAACATGCAACACAACAGTATTTAGCATATTTTTCTACATTTTAGTATTTATTTTTTTTTGTGTTTTATATTTTCATACTTTTTTCTTATTCCGCACTGTCTGTTTGTCTTTATAAAATGTTTAATTATATTCGCATAGAAAAATGTAAGGAAAGTTTTTAAATGTAAGGAGAAGGCGTTCGGGCAGGCAAATGTCTTTGGCGGGTGTAAACCATGATGATGCGATGCGGTTGATGTTCATGCATTGAATTAATTCTTTTGTTTGCATTTCTTTTCTCCTTTTTTGGTTTTAAATTACACCTGTGCTTTAGAGAATTGCTGGTGAATTTAAATGCCTTTTATTTGGGTCTACAATTAAACAAACAGTCATTTGTATTTTTTTTTTATTTTTCTTTTATGAAAAATTAAAAATTAAAATATGTTTGTGTTTAAAATATTTTTAATTTTTTTAAGTGGAACACTGTGCAAAATAAAATATTTACCTTAGTAATTTCGACTCAAGAGAAAAATTGTGTATGATGTCATGATTAATTAATTAGTTTAAACATGATAAAAATTAATTATATATGTATGCTTGAACTGCAGCCCCTTATCCTGAGTGCATGAGATGAAATAAAATAAGTGATTTTGAAGTGCATAACAAGTAAAATCCAGGTCTGCTTAAGACCCAAAATTAAGTGTTTCTGGATCGAATTGTTACAGGCAAAAAAAAACAAATTATTTCTTTACTTTATCAATCAACACTAAAGCCGAATAGTTATTTTCAGAGCTATGCTCTTTATGCCACGACACAGGAGCTAAGACCTGATTTTTGTAACAAAAATAATCGACACTGATTAGACTTATTTTTGTTTTAATTTCTGTGTACTAAAATAAACGAAACAAAATGTTTGATTTTGTTCTTTTTTTTCTTACTTTGCAGTGAGTGCAACCAAAACTAAACAAAAACAATGAGAACGATTGCTGAATTTCTTTTTGTATTGTTTTTGCACATGAGCACAAATAATAAATTAGTTTTGGGTCTGTTCATAAATGCATCACTGCTCTGCATCATATGAGCAAACTTTTATTTAAAAAGCAATACACACTATATTTTAAATTTATTTGTGTATTATCTACTTTAAAGAAGTAATTGAGGACATTCCAATTTCCATTTGCAACGCAGTGATGCATTTACGAACAGGGGGTTTATCGTACGCTGCTAGAAAGGAAAATAATGGGAACTAAATGGAAACGTTTTGAAATATTTATATTTATATAATTTTATTGCATTGTTTTAACACATGAAATTAGTTTTGAATATCTAAGCAGCATAGCTCTCATTGGGTGTTTTAAGACACCTCTCCTCTTTTTTTTTATTTATTTCTATGGCTACAAAGTAACACATATGTATAAAAATGTTTTCTATAACTGAATATAAATTATTTTAAACTTTTTAGTGCTTATTACTGAAGTCAACAAAGCATTATTTTCCGACCTCAAAGTGTATGCAAAGTGTCGTAAAAATCGGTCAAATAGAATTACGTGAAATATAATATTAACCTTTAATGGGCATAAACATAAAATTATTATATTCTATTCATTCTAAGAGTGGAAACTGTTTGCACGTTTCGTGAATCGGATAATTTGAAGTGCATATAATTTATTACTAACATTTCATAAGCATGGCCTCGCCTACTTTTTTAAATGCAAGATCGATCTATATCGAAGATATATCCTTTTTTCAAGTTTCGTAGAAATCAATTAAGTAGAATAAACAAAAAGTATAATATTAGATTTTAATGGGCGTGGCTCTGCCCAATCAATCAACTACGAGAATATCAATCGCATAAGTAAAAGATTATAAAAGTAAAGAAAAAATTTACTAAGCGTGTCCCCGCCCACTTTTTTGCATAAAAAATACTGACGAATTGATAACCTCCCTTCCCCTTTTTTGAAGTCGTTTAAAAATACTATCTTACCCAAATACAAACTTGTAATATGTTTTTTCCTTCTGTTTCTTTTCAGGTAAGTGCATCAAACCTTGGTCATAAAAATTATGTGTGTAAGTTCTTGAGTCTTTCATATAACAAAAAAATTTTTTATTTCTGGCAAAAAATCGATATCGATAAAGATTCACTATAAAAAAATATAAACCGCTGATGACTTTAAATCTTAATCTTCGCAAAATAATTAATTTTTGGGTATACAATGGGGCCTCATTTATCTTGGATTGTTTTAAATTCATATCTGGCAAATTTTCACAAATTACAGCATTCGATATCCATCGAAATTGTAAAATATTTCTATATAAACTTCATTGAATTATTTTGAAATTTTGTTGGATATCGAGTGCCCTAATTTACCTCCAGCTTTTCGGTTAAAAAAATGGATTGGCCCGCAATTCTTAACTGATGACCTTTATGCTTTAATTCTTGAGTAAGCCTTGAATGTATGTAAACCAGCACACATACTCTGATATTTGCATTTGAGCTAACCCAGTTGACCAAGGCTTTCGTAATTGATATCGATTTCGAATATTTCTCGGAACATTTGTCATCTAAAACTATCGAGATTGACACTCAAAAATTAATCAAAAAATTTTCAAATGTATCTCAGTTTTGTCGCAAAAAACATTCGATTTAAATTTATTAAATTAAAAAACTCAAACATGTTTTAATAACCTTACCTTAAATACATTAGAAAACCTGAAAATTTTTCTAAGGATTTTTTTTCGTTTCCTTTAGGGTGGTTTTTTCATGACTGTTCTTCTCTCTGTGGTCTTTGTTCCACTTCTAATACAAATAATATTTATTAGTTGTGAGTCAAAGTTCATTTGGTTTAAAAGAACATTATAAGTAAAATATCTTTTAAAAATTTAATTTTTTCTGTACACAAGGGTTGTTAAAAATTTATGCGAAACAAGGATGTAATCTTTCATTTAATAATTTTGAAAATAAAAAATGGCGTAGAATAAATTTTTAGACATTTTGAAATTTTTTTTTAACTGTTTGCAAAATAACTTTATTCGTTTTATTTGAAAATAGCATTGTTCTTTTAGTTTTTATATGAAGCATGAAAATATTAAAGTTGCGAGATTTGTTTGGAGAGGAAGTAATTTGGAAATTCGATCACCCCAGTTTTAATGGTGATGCAATGTTCTTAAGTTATTCATGATGTCATTAGCAAATGAATTGACGTGTTGTGTAGTATTTTTGGTAATTTTTGTATTAAAAAAAAAGTGCTGCAAATACAGATATAAAAAGAATTTTTCCATTGAAGGTCACTAAGACGTGTTAGCGTTTATTTTTTTTTAAGACAGACATTTTCACAGGAATGTCAACTTTTAGTCGAGTGTGTCAGCAAGCAAATGTGCTTTTTTTTTGAAAGAAACCGAAATTTTTTTAAAGAAAACGGAAGTTACCTCTTTCACAGGTAATTTTATTTAACACCAGCTGCCTGTCCGAGACAAAAATATTTCGTATAATAATTATATCGAACCTAATTTTTGTAGATTATCACAGTTCTGTGCATTTCAAATTAACTTTAGTACTTCAACATTTAAAATTATACAGCAAAATTCCTTTCTATGATGATTTCTGTTTGGGTATTATGCAAAATAAAATGTGACAAAATGGAAAATTTTCTCTCAGCAAACATACATATACATTTTTTTTTCTTTTAATCGTCTATATTGATTTTGCTTTTCATTATTTGCTGTTTTTAAGCCGTTTTAATCTTTTAAAACCTTTTGTTTTGTTATTTATACAGAACAATTTGCCAATAGTCTTGTGGCATATTTATTTCCCCTTTTTTTTACTTTTAAGTTGTGTTGCCTGCCATACAAACTATAGCAACATCCAACAATATCTTGTACTTAATATTGAAAATTTTTGCCTCAAATACCACACATTGCAATATTTGCAAAAAATGGTAAAATTAACAAACCAAAAAAACAACAACAAGGAAAACGATAATCTATCCTTGAAGAAAAGCACAAGAAACCAGAAAGACAATGACATAAAATTGTCTAGAAGAGAAGAGATTTGCATACGATTGAACATGTTTTCAAAAAAAGGGAAAAAATAAATATTTAAGCAAGCATTATTTTTTTTGTAGAACAAAAATAGAAAATTAAGAAACTTGCAAGATAGATATTGAAAAGGATGAAATTTAGTATTTTAAATATTTTATCCAATTGATGAAAATAATTTTAAATTAAAATCTTAGCTTCTCGCCAGAGCTGGCAAATCATACTGCTCTTTATTATAGAATACAGTAATCCACGGATAATTTTCCCACTCTCACTTTTATTTACCTCTAACCTTAAATTCCCGTTGTTTTTTCTATTTGTTTTTTACAAAACTTCACGCTTAAATGGGACTTTCCCAGTCAATTCTGTAAGTCTACAAAAGCCATTTAATATTTATTTATCACTGGCCGTTGCTTTTATTTTTTATTTTTTTCATTTGGGGCAGCCCAAATACCCAAAATCACATTAAAATTATTCCTTAAACAAAATAAATTTGATGAATTTTAAAAATATTTTTTTTCATGCTTCATTTCTATACAAAAAATATCAACCTGGAAAACATCGTTTCGAAAATAAAAATAATAAAAATTATTATTAATTTTTTTTTTAATAAGAAGAGAATTTTAAATTAAAGCGATTATTGATTGTGCCTAAATTTTTTCTCTTGTTTTTTTCATTGATTCTGTGAAAAACCATGAAAATGTTTGTTTATGCTTGCAAACAAATTGTTTTGTAAATCGATTTTATGTTTGATCAACTTTATTCGAGATACAAGAAAACTCAATGTTATTGGGAAAATTTTAAGAATTTAAAGCATGCACTGAAAATTTTCTAGTAAATACTTTATTAAGGTTTAGTGTATTGAAATTAAAAAAATAAATAAATTTTAGAGGTCTAAAATTAAATAATATTTTTTTAAAACTTTTCATTAATCAAAGAAGCATTTAAGGTATTTGTTATTATATTCATTAACTTTTCTACTAAAAACAAATTTAATGGTTGCTAAATTTAATTGTAAACACCAAAGTTCATTTTCTTTGTGTAATATTTATGTTGAACTTGAAACGTTCCGATTGTAATGGAATTTTAAATTGTAAACAATCAGAAAAAGAAATTAATGATTTACAGCGTAAGCGGCAATAAACATTTTATGGACGGATATAACGAAGAAAATGATTTTGAGATTTTCTTGGAAATGCACAGATCAAGGAAAATGACAGGGCGTATTCGTACAAGATAAAAGCTAAACGTTTTTAAGCAAACAATATTTATTTTCACAAACGGAAGCGCACAAAAAGGAACTGCACATATGAAACATAAAACAAATGTATTAAAGTATGAGTTACTTTTGTGGGCCAGTGCATAAAATGGAGATAGTTTTCCCAAAAGAGGCTTAGGAAATTCAATTTAATTTTACTATAATTTTTGAACTTTTAATAGATTGAATTCGTCTTATGTGTACAATAAACATTTTTGGAGTTACCACGTTTTAAAGGGTAAATTGTAAAGCGGTTTTGAGATGATTATTATCAAGATCAGATTATTCCAAAAATCGCATTTAATTTGATAATATTATCACATAAATATAATACTGAAATTAAATTAAACATACTTATTTTGTGGGACATTTTAAATTTAATTAAACTATAGTGAATTCATAAATTAAATAACAATCTCTACCCCAGTAGATAGACATGGGTGCTGATAAAGTGCGTGGCTGCACAGAAAAATATCGGTATTTCCCCCAGCTAATGAAGTCTAATTTAATTTTTCTTCTCTTCTTTAGAAACTCACAATAATTAATAAAAATATTTCATTCAATAAGAATTGAAATTACTGAACTTAAATAAGGGGTGAATTTTTAAAAACTTTCTTTTTGGCAACACTGTTTGACTGTCAGCTGTTTTTGTATATCATGTTACTGTTAAACATGTTCAGTTTGGTCTATAATTTAGCCATGAATCGACTTACAAATGAACAACGTTTGCCCATGATTAAATTTTATTACCAAAACTCATGCTCGGTTAAGAAAAAGCATCGGCACTTCTTCCATTTTCTTGTCAGTTTGAGCGACTTTCTAAGGCGTCCACTCGAAATTATGTGATTAAATTTCGCACCATAATTACATTATTGAACATTAAACCAGCAACACGTAAACGTAGAGTGTGGACAGAGGAAAATATCGCAGATGTATCCGCCCGTGTTGTTGATGATCGTGAATTATCGATCCGGCGCCATTCGCAGCAATTGGGCATCTGTTAGTTTTTTTTGCCTAAAATGGAAGAGCTGGACTTAGCTGACATGTGGTTTCAGCAAGACGGTGCCACATGAAACACAGCACGCGTAACTATGAGGTGAGCTCGGTAAACAGTTTATTTCACGTTTGGGGCCGGCCAATTGCTCACCTAGATCGTGCGATTTAACGCCTTTATACGTTTTTTTTTGTGAAGCTGTATTAAGGTTCGTGTCTTTAGGGATAAGCCCGCAATGGCTGAACTTGCACTGGAAGCCAATATTGAAGAATTTATACGTGGGATACCGGGCGATATGTTGGAGAGAGTATGCTAAAATTGAACCCAGCCTATGAACCGTTTGAGGCGTAGCCGCGGTCAACATTATTCACATTAATGAATAAACGTTGCATTATATAGATCGTTCTACCGACTCAAATAAAGATTTCATACCTTTCTCCTAATGTTATGTGTTTTTTGTTAATCAAATCAGAAAGCTCTTAAAAAAATTTATTGAAGTTAAGTTCACTTGTGTTTATATACATTTTTCTGGATATTTCTCATGATCATAGTATTTGATCACTCATATTATAATCACTGATGACCAGAACATAGTCACATAAAACCAGAATATGGTTACATGTGATCATTATATGGTAAAAAATCATAATATTATCACACAAGAACATAATATTATCAGGCATGATACGAGTAGTATTATCACCATGATCATCATGTAATTATACCTGATGACAATATGCTAATGCATAACCATATTTTGCTCACAACTGATCATACTATATTCACATATGATCACAATAAAATTTTTGATTATTAATATAGTAGGATCTTACATAATCATAGTAGGGTGATGATATGGTCATAGTTTACAGGAATGTAGTCATACGGGACCTTAGCATGGGTACATGTGATCATATTATGATTCAGTGTGATCACAAATAAACCAAACAACATCATACAGGATCATAAAATATCCATAATTGTTCCACATGTATTCATATCGTGGCCATAAATGATCACAATGAAGTCATATATGACAAAAATATCATATACGCTATCATAATACAGTCGGTCATGATCGTCACAATATTGTCATCAACGCTCGTAATATGATCACATATGACTATAGTATGATTATATATGATCAGAATATGTTCCTTAACGATTATATTATGCTTCTACATGATTACTATAAGAAGATAAATTACCATAATATTACCATACCTGATCACAATGCGACCATAAATGATCATAATGTGAATGTGGTCAAACATGATCATAATATGATCATAAAATTGAAAATTGTCTTATGTGCCATACTGAAATTATTTATTTTCAATGTTGCTTATGTGGATTTATAAGGATTCAGAATCTAATTATTTTTACATGAAAGCAAAGGGAAAAATATCTATTTATGTTACTTGCCTATGATACTAATGTCTTATGTCACATTATAGTTCATACTAAAGATATTTGAACTTCTTTTAAATACAAATTCACTGTAGAGCATGCTATGGCTTTATAAATTTCACCTGAAATATTTATGGCCTCTTTTCATAATAATTTTTTACCTGGTCTTAAAACAAACAGCTGAATAAATTATTTTGTAAATGCATTTATCTATCAAACATAATTTCTTTTAGCTCTCCTGAGGAACATTGTATTCAAGATATACGCGTTTGTTGCTCAAAATCATAGAGGTATTAATTTTTATTTCATATTTCAGAATTTCGAGTGTAAAAATTTGTACATAAATTTAAATATTGATTTCCCTTATGCATTAAAATGAAAAAAATAACCTGAAATAAATAACAAATTCTTTGACAAAATACTTGCCAGACCAAATGCATTATCAGAAAAATCCATCAGTTTATGTATGAATATTTTATGTAGATTTGATTCTCTCGCACTATTATAAAACTGCAGAAACTATACTAAAACAAAGAGTACTGGAATAATGTAAAAAAATGGTTATTCGAAAACAGTGTCCTCAAAGACAGTTAATAACAAAATTTATGGCAAACGTGCTTACAGTATTTCAGTTTTTATTATAACAAAAAAATATAAAAAAATCTATAAACAGTGGTTTTATTTTATTAATAATAAATTCATTCTTATTTATGTTTACAAGCACAGATTCTGTTAATTTTTTAAATATTTACGATCGACCTGCGTTTTTTTATTTTTTATAGCCTACTGTTAGGCTTTAAAACAATGTTATAAATGCAGCATAAAATTTGGGTCATATGTGTTTGTGTCAATTTCAATATTTTATCGTTATCTTATTATTTATTCCTTAGCTGCTGCTTTGCAAATAACTGGAGTAGTTTAATAATGTATTAAAAGTAGAGGGAAAGAAAAGTTTTATTGTATATATTTTTTAGCTTTGCAGTGGCAAATGTATGTGTGTGCATGTTTGAAGCCAGCAAAACAATTTTATAAGTATAAGTCTAAATGTATGTATTCGAAATAAAAAGTATCTACTATAAATATAAAATTTAAACTTAATAGAATTTGTAGTTTGATGGTATAAGTATTTTACAGATGCTGTTTTACTAATAAAATCTCGAAAGTATTGTATATAAATTTTAAAATAGAAAATTCGTGTTTAAATATAAAGACATTAACTTGATAGAAATAAAAAGCAGCTTATAAGAAGTGTTGCTGCCAGTAATATCGAATAAAAAATATACTTCAATCGTGGATTTCAAGAAAAGAATTCCTAACGTCCACTAATTGTCGGAGTTGTGCATTAACTTTTGTAGAAAAAAATTTAGAGAACACTATTATGTCAAAGAAAATTAACTAATGCCGGCTTTTATTATATTTTTTTCTAAATAGCGGAGCTTAGTCTTATCATATACAGATCTTGAGTGCCCATATTGAACTCTCACAAGACTTTCGGCTCTCTTCTTCCTAATTTGGTCCACACTTTTTATTTTTTTATTTTTATTTTTGTAGAAATTGTGGAAAATTCATAGTGTAAAATTTTTAGCTGCATGATAAATTTTAAGCCACACTTAGCCGCAATTATGATTATTCATTTAAATATTTTTTAATAATTTTTTGGTCTAGAAAATCTCTTTTTGTTGTATCGCTCATAACTCTTAAAAACTAGTTTGGCAGAAAACGAGTTTAATAAGGTTTTCCATTTACACACAACTTAGTGTAAGGAATAAATTTTATTTTTCTCTGAAGTGTTGAGTACACCAGATATTTGAATGAAATTTTTATCAACATGAATAACAATATGAATATATATATATTCATTCTGCATCATTAACTCAAAAGTCCCATATTTTTTAGTTATGACGTTGTTTTAGTAAATGAGCGATATGTTCATCGCAGCCTAAAACTATGTTGTAATATAATATAATTTTATATTTTCGCTAAGGCTTCAAAAAAATTTTACCCTCATGATTATTAAATCTCCTCAGTTCTTTCTTTGCTAAAGTATGCTTCTAAAACTTAATATCAAGTTTTGCCGTTAATAATAAAGTCTAAATTGCCATAAAATAAAATAAAGTTTACTTTTAGGGAGCACTTGCTTCTTATGTTTGCATATGTTCTTGAGCATCATTATTTTTCTCCAAAAATGCTTAGTGCAGACTTTCGTACGATTTTTTCCTTTACATTTGAAACAAATATTTGTAAGAAAGCAAAACAAAACAAACTAAAAATTTCCTTGCCTTAACATATTTATATAGAAAAAAATTAAATAAATACAGTTTCTAAAGCATAATCTTAAGAGTTTCTAATGCGGCGCATAAGTAAAGCATACTTATAGGAGTTGTTAAAAAATTTTCTGCTTCGGCTTTCCTCCCCCTTTTTGTAAAAACTTTACCCCAAGTTTTTATAAATGAAAGAAAAAGGAAAAATATTTCCTAGACTTGTAAGCAAACTCTGGAAATAATAAAAATCAAGATACTTTTTTTTTTTTTTTGCTTTTATGCATTTCTGCCAAAACAATATTTTTTTTCATTACTTCATACACTACACTCTCTAAATGCCGTAATATATGATTATCATTGCAAAATGTTTTATGACATATTGAATTGGAACACAAAAAGCTCAATGTCTTGTTCAAACAACCCCAAGAAATGAATACAAGCGAAACAAAATGACAACTACTCAATAACAAAAATCCCGCAAAAGAACCGTAGTTTGTCCACAGAGCCAACAGAGCAGTTATACAAAAACATCACACGACAGAAGTTTTCAGAAGAAAAGAAGAAAGAAGTTCATTGCAGTAGACGTACATAAGTATCTACATAGTCGTACATACATACATATGCATGTACATACGACTATGTATAAAAAAATACATTATAATAAATTTATTTTGTTGTCTGTTGAATTATTAAATTGACTTTATTGATTTAAATGTAGCTTAAACTGAAAATAACTTTTAGTGCAAAGAAGAAAGACATAAAAAAAGTAAGAGAAAAAAATTGGGGCTGGAGAAATATGTCATTATGTGAAATGGTTAAGGGCCAAAAATGTTCAGACATTTGGAAAATTTGAATAAATTAATATAGAAGAGAAATGATTGCTTAGGCTGAGTTTACATCTGGCACACATGTGACCAAAAAAGCGTAACCACTAATTACTAATGAAAATCTCTTTTGATTCAGACATGTATTTATATATTTAAACAGTTTCCAATGTATGTGTTACTATGTATCAAACTGTTTAACTTAATAAATACGTGTCTGAATCAAACAGTTTTTCATTAGTAATTAGTGGTTACGTTATTTAGGGCACATGGCACAAGCTTTTAAACATTTAAAGAAAAATTTCAACTACAAACATTATTTGCTACTCATTGTTAATGTTGCGCTTAACATATTTGAATCTAGAACTTTTTTAAACTAATTTTTGGTTCCTTTTTCGGTACTTATACCTTGACGGTATGCTGTTGATTTTATGTAGCTCTTGTAAGTAGGCTATGCTTTTTTATCATTAATGAATTTTTAAGGGAGATTTTTCGTTTTATATTAATTTTAAATGGAGTTTTAAATTAGATTTTTTAAATTTATGCCTTGGGCTGTGAAGATTATAAATTGAGTTAAATACAACTTCAGCGGCAATTTATCAGTTGTGTGTATATTTCAATTGAATTCCTTTAAAAAGAAAAATAAAAATGCCTCAGAGCAAACTTATAAAAAATTTAAAATAAATATACACCTCGATGCAAAGTATAACAAATTATTAAAAAAAAAATCTCTTTATAAGTGTAGTATGTACAAAAAAAAAAAAAAAAAGAAAAATTATTTTTTTAATATATGTATGTAGTACCCTTTGTGAACAAGTACCTTGTGAAAAAAACTCTGTAATAAAAAGTACTTTCTAATAAAAGTATCTCGTGGAAAATTACCTCTTGAACATTTTTTTAGAAAAAATGATTTTTTTTAAATATCTTTGAGAAAGTACCTTCTGAAAAAAGTACCTTAGAAAAAGTATCTCTTGAAACAAGCTAATTTTTGGGAAAATTACCTTTGGAAAATTGAGCTCTAAAAAAATCCTTTTGAAAAAACTCTTGAAAAAGGTATCTTGGCTAAAAGTACATTTTGAAAAAAATATAATTTTTTTAAATGAAAAAAAGTACTTTGTGAAAGAAAATTATATTAAAGTACCTCTTGACAAATGTATCGTTTTGAAAAATTCATTTTAAAAAAAAGTCCTTTGTGAAAACTTACTTTTTGATATTGCCAAAAACACCTTTTGGAAAAAGTACCTTGTAAAAAAATTATATTTATAAAAAAGAAGCTTATGAAAAAGTACCTTTTTAAAAAAATACTCTTTGAAAAAGTACCTTTTGAAAAAGTACATATTGAAAAAAGATACGTTCTGAAAAAAGTACCTTATGAAAAGAGTATCTTTTGAAAAAGTACTTTTTGATAAAATACTTTGTGAAGAGAATATCTTAATAAAGAAAAAGTACTTCTTGAAAAATTTATCTTTTCAAAAAATTTATATATCACAAAAAGTTATTTAAAAAAAGTACCTTTTGAAACAAGTACTTTCTTCAAAAGTACCGTATTAAAAAAAGTATGTGCCTTATAAAAAGAGTAATCTTGAAAAAACACTTTGTTAAGAAAATACTTTAATAAAAAATTACTTCTTGAAAAATGTCTGTCTATTAAAAAAAAGTTCTTTTTGACAAATAAGATATTTTTTAAAAAAATTATCTGCTTTTTGAAAAAAGTACTATGTGGAAAAAGGCTATATCAAAAAGGAGCTTCTTAAAAAGTACTTTAAAAAAAAATAATTTATAAAAATCACCCCTTGAAAAAGGTACATTTTGAAAAATTTTCCTTTTTAAAAAAGTACCTTATGAAAAGAGTATCGTTTACGAAAAGGCCGTTTTAAAAAAAAAGTACGAAAAACCTATATAAACCTATAAAAAGGGTGCCTCTAAAAGATTTTACCTTTTAAAAAGCAACTTTTGTAAAGTGGAAATTTCTAAGAAAATTACCTTTTAAAAAATTACTTTGAAAAAAATACCTTCAATGAAAAGCATCTTAAGAAAGTACCTTTACAAAATAAGTAAGTTTATATAAAATTATTTTCTAGGAATAGCACTTTTTAAAAAACAATTTTGTTAAGTTATTTTTAAGGCAATTTTACATTAAAAAATTACTATTTAAAAAAGGAGGGACTTATAAAATAGTACTTTTTAAAAAATTAACTTTACAGACAAGTACTTTTTAAACAAGTGCCTTATCAAAAGAGTAACTATTAAAAATAACTGATTTATTCTCTTTGAAAAAGTAATTTAGAAAAAAACATATTTTCTAACAGCTTTTTAGGAAATGCAACATACATATCTTATGTAAAGTTTCTATATATGTTTCTTTTTATTACACTGTTGCTTTGCTACACTAATTTTAAATATTGTCACACCAATGCAAGTGCAAGAATGTAAAATTTAATTATAAAAAATAATTTGAAAAATTGTATATAAATACTGTAGCCAAATTTTTATAACTTCCTTAAGCTCTTCGAGAATTTTTAAATAAAAGCAAAAATTAGCACTTTAAAAATAAACCGTGGAAGCGAACATGCGAAATCTTTTTAAAATAAACATTTAACACATACATTTTTCCAAGAATTGAAAGTGTTATAACATTGCGCTGGTAATGCATGGTAAAATGTTTAAGAAATTTCTATTCATGATCTTCATTCTCCCCTCTACTCGCGTCTACCACCCACTTAAGGTTTTGGAATAAAATGTGCTAAAAGAAACAGACCAAATAAAAATTTGGCGCATACACACATTTAAAATTTTTTATTTTTTAATACTGAAATGAAAAAGAAATTGTTTTAAAATAATATTTTGCATACGTGATGTCATAAAATTGTCAAATACGTTGTACTCGTATCTGTGCTAAGCACTCTGCAAGGAAAACAAATATAATTTTGTTCTAAAATAAATGTACGAGTATGTATGTTAAATATGTATATATTTTTGGCAGTCGTGTAAATTGTCCGTTGGTTTATTTAAATATAAAATTAAGAGTAAAACGACGGAAATCAAAAAAGCTGTTTCTGTCTTTGCCGTGGATGTGTGTGACAGAAATTGTCATCAATCTTTATGAAATGAAAAACACAAGAATGGAAATGTGTGTTAGACTAGGAGTAGACAAATTAATAATAAAAAAAATTTGTATCGGTTTTAATATTTTTGGCTATTTTAATTAATAAATGTTGATCGAAAAAAAATACAGCAAATTACATGTTCGAAATTTTGTTGAATCATAAAAGTATGAATGAGAGATTATAAAAGTTATGACTAATTTTGTTGCTTCCATTTTTAAACGATTTTTTCTTAATCTCTCAAATGTTTGTAAACTGCAGCCAGTCATTTATTTATTTAAAAATAATGATTTCATTATATAAATAATTCGAGAAATCATGATGTATAAAATAAAAAATATACTAAATCAATTGTGTAAATTAATTATACAGTATGTATAATATATGTACAGTGTATATGCATATGTATATAAATAATTATATTATATTTATTAATATATAAATATATATTCATTCATACATAAATTTATTTAATTTTTTATTAACACCACTAAATGAATACAATGAAAAATATCTATTTACTTCAATTCAAATAGACATTAAATAAATTTTTACCATTGTGCATAATTCAAGTGAATATGCATACATACATACATACCTATATGTATATGTACAAATGTATGTGTGCTGGCGTCTTTATGTGTCGTTCTAAAGTCGTGATTTAAATATAATTGCACTTTGCTGGCAAGTATTTAACCTTTTTAACTTGCAATTAACAATTTTCAAACAGTAGAGATGATAACTGACAATATTTAGCGCAAAGTCAAAAGTCACTTTCTTAAACGCTCTTTATATTAAAAGCAAAAAATTATTAGAAGCGTTTATCTTTGCTTTTACCTATTCAAGACTTAAAAAATTCACTTTTTGAAAAGTTAACCGTTTTGCACTTTTTTTTAATAAATACTTTTTTTTACGAAGTACGTTTTTCTAAAGCAACTTCTTGTAAGAATATACATTTTAAACAGCTGTAAAAGTCTTGTTAAAAAGTACTTTTTGTTAAAAGCATTTTTTAAATAAAGTACATATGTACTTTAAAAATTAACTTCATGTTAAAATTTAATTTTTTAGAGAATTTTTTGTTAAAACTAACATTTTGTTAGAAAATACATTTTGCTTAAAGGAATTTTTTAAGAAAAGGTACGGCTTGCAAAATTGTAGCGTTTTTCAGAATGTAGTTTTTGTTGAAAGGTACTTTTTGCTAAAACATACTTTTCATTACAAAGTACTTTTTGCTAAAAAATACTTTTTGATAAAAAATTCTTTTTTAAAAGTACTTTTTGTTTAAAGGTACTTTTTGTTAATAGGTACTTTTTATTCAAAGGTACTTTTTGTTAAAATGCACTTCTTGTTAAAAGGTACTTTTTGTTAAAATGTACTTTTTGTTAAAAGGTACTTTTAGTTAAAAGGTACTTTTTATTCAAAGGTACTTTTTGTTAAAAGGTATTTTTTTTTTAAATGTACTTTTTGTTAAAAGGTTCTTTTAGTTAAAAGGTACTTTTTGTTAAAAGGTACTTTTTATTAAAATGTTCTTTTTGTTAAAATGTACTTTTTGTTAAAAGGTACTTTTTGCTAAAAGTTACTCTTTGTTAAAAGGTACTTTTTGTTAAGGCTGGTACTCTGTTCAAAGTTGTGAACAATTTTCAGCACCATTGATTATTTCGCGTGAAAAATTTGATATGTACTAAATGTAGCCCAACTCGCGGTTTTTTTTATAAATTTCTTTTTTTTTATAAATTGCTTGACAGTATGCAACATTGTTAAAATTCCGTGCGGAAAAAGCACTGCTCATATTGTTTCGCAGCTAAACTAAAATGATGCCAGACTAATTTTGCATGGAAAGACATGATTTTACGTGTTTTTCACAACAAGAACAGAGTACTACTTTTGCGAATTTATTTCGCAAATATTTCACACCAAATACTTTTATATTTAGTTTGACAGCATTTCGCACGAAATTGTGAACAGAGTACCAGGCTTTAAATGATAATATTTGTTAAAAAGCTACTTATTGTTAAAAGGTACGTTTTGTTAAAATACGCTTTTTGATAAAAGATACTTTGTGTTAAAAAGTAGCTTTTATCAAAAGCTACTTATTTTAGAAGCTAGAAGTATCGTTAAAAGCTCCTTTTTTAAACTTCTTTAGTTTTGCTTACATTGTTCGTGACTTACTTTTCCTTTTTATTAGTCACCTGATATTGGTCATCAAAAAAACGTTTGCGGTTACCAGAACAACAAAATTTTAAAGTCTTGTAGCATATGACTAATTTATTCATTTAAGTTAAACATTGAAAAATAAGTCTTTACTAAATTTGTTAAAAAGAAAGTAAATGTATGCAATTGTTATGAAGTTTTTTGAATTACATTTGATTTATTTATTAAATAGAAAGTAATACATTTTCTTACATTCTAGTGAAAATAATTGCACCAGATTTGGCTTAGCCTTTTAGCTTAAATATTACATAATATTTAAGAATATGCAAGAATATGTACTAAATTTTCAGAAAGCCAAAGTATCACTCGCGTGGTTTCAAAATCGTCCTTGGCTTGAAATCACCGTAATTTCAGAACATTTTAATTTGATGTCATGTTACGTACACTTAAGGCCAAATTTAAAATTTTGAAATTGCCTCCAACTAAAAAACTTAAAATTACATTAAAACTATTTCAAATTTTGCATTTGCATTTATTCTTGAACCAATAAAAAAACAAAATTGTAAGATTGCTATTATTAGGTCTTTAGAAATTTGAATTTGGTCTGTGCCACTTCTTGTCACGCAATATTACCATTGACCGTATTGGATTATAAACAATTTCAGAATGCACCCTTAATCTGTCGTCACTATACCCAAAATAAAATATATACGTAAATCATTACTTCCACTTGACTTCCCCAAATAAAACGGGAAAATATGAGTCAAACACAATACAGTCACAAAAGCATAACGTCATATGAAATCAAAAAAGGCGTAACTTACAAAAACAAATCAAAATTGTCTTTTTGATTGATTATGATGTAATGAACGAAAATCCGCCTGCACCCAAATATTTTTAGAATTTATTAATGAAAGTCTAAAGACTACTCAGAACTAAACACACTACAACTTATAATGATTTTTGATTGTCCTGTAAAATATTTTAAATGTGACTTACGCCATTTTTGATTTCATATGACAATATATGTATATCTCTACCTTAATATAGAAACGCCCTAACTCATTATTTTTTGGAATCCGAAATTGTGCGATATATTAGATGTTCTTGTATCCAAATATGTATACAAAAAACTCGATTTCACAAAAATAATGAGTTAGGTCCTTTCCGTATTAGTGTAACGATATGTACGTCATAAACAAATTCATTTGTGTTTCATATAATTTTATGCAAATATGTATATTAAAAAAGAAAAATGTAATTAAAATATGCAGTCAATTGTAAAAAAAGAAAATTCAAATCAGCATCCATTTCATCTAACCCAGACTCGGGCATAGGAAAGCGTTTTGAACTAAAGACAAGTTAACAGCAGATGCAATACATCTGTTGTTGTGTATGCCGTTGAAAAGCTTTCAATCTAATGAGGGTGGTTGTGTTCTGTTACCAGTTACTTTTTGCATTTAGAAATTAAATTTTGTCAATGTTTTTTTAAACATACGTTTTTCTTTTTTAATTTTGTTGTAACTTATCAATTTTATTTTTCAAGAGCAAAGATATACTTGCTCTTTGTTTTCCATTTTATTACATTCAAATTTTCAAGTGTCAAATATGACAGCTTAAGTACTTTATTTGAGAGCGTTCGGCAAATAAGAATAATAACCGAACAGTCTACGTCTGCTTGACTGTTTGAAGAAAAAAAAAATAAGTATTCAATTTAAACAAAAAACTTGTGAATAATGAAAATTTGTATGACGACGCTGTATTTTTATAAAGACTATTATTCACCAGATGTTGTCATTTTATAGGGTGACTTGACGTTAAATTAAATCATATGATAAATGGTTTTAAGCCTTATATGAAAAATGATGCAAGATTTATTTAATTTTTATAATGTAACGAACAAAAAAAATCCTTGTAATGCCCAAAAGTGCAAGGCCGTGCAGGATATTCACGACATGTACTGAATTATTTAAAACCAAATTTTAGCAATATTTCCATTAAATTACAATTAATGGAAATATAAGCTATGGGTTACCCTAACAGTTGTGACTTGAATTACTAAAATATTATCCTAACATAATTTTATGTGCTATTATTTATTTAAAACTGACCACAGCCACCCACTAATTAGGTATCATATTACACTGTACGACATTTGTTTTTATCTTTTCCACTTAACAAAATTAGCACTATACACATACATTTATATTTACATATATAAGGCACAAAAATTTCAAATATCAAATTTCGACTTTCTTTTTTTGTTCATTCGATTTATACAACCACATGCTGAAGCTTATCAAAGGGGTGTTATTTATGACACCCTCTCTCTCTGTTAGTTTTTTTTTTTCGAAACAACCACATGTGTTGCACTGCAGCCTGTTAATCTGTGTAAGAGGGGTGTTTGTTATTTGTTATAGCAAATATTTATGCATGTTGTCTCTAATTACTTTTGTGAAATATCAAATATTTAATGAGTAGTGACAAAATAAATTGCAATTTTGTTGTAAAAAAAATAAAGTTCAAGTATTTAAAGCAATCAAAACAAGCAACCACTGCAAAGAAAGTACAAACAGACATTGTTTTCAATTAAAAAGGAAACTAGTTTAAGTGTACCCTTTTGCCAAAAAAAAAAAATTTTAACGGCTTATATACCAGTGAAAATCGGAAAGACCCATATGTTTAAAATGTTTTACAAAAATTTTACTTGTAGGATTTTAATTAAAACTGTCGAACGCATCAAATACCTTTACTGCAAACCTGAATAAGTAAGAAATAAATCCGTTGAGATATATTCAGGTTTGTTATGACCAACCTAAATTACGACGCAAAGCGCAACGTAATTTAGCGCTTAGCTTTTAAGCCTGGTACTCTGTTCACAATTTCGTGCGAAATGCTGTCAAACTACATATAAAAGTATTTGGTGTGAAATATTTGCGAAATAAATTCGCAAAAGCAGTACTCTGTTCTTGTTGTGAAAAACACGTAAAATCATGTCTTTCCATGCAAAATTAGTCTGGCATCATTTTAGTTTAGCTGCGAAACAACATGAGCAGTGCTTTTTTCGCACGGAATTTTAACAATGTTGCATACTTTCAAGCAATAAAAGCAAGAAATTTATAAAAAAAACCGCGAGTTGGGCTACATTTAGTACATGTCAAATTTTTCACGCGAAATAATCAATGGTGCTTAAAATTTTTCACAACTTTGAACAGAGTACCAGCCTTTACGCTGAAATGAGTAACCTAAATTAGAGCGTTAACGGTGCGCCAGAAACAGTAATGTTTACTCACTTTGATTAATAAAATACTCTAAATAGAAATAAGAAATAAAAATGAAAACGCTAAATTGACCTGTAAGTAGCTAAAGTTACATTACTTAACAAAAACATCACTACTTTTGCAGCCAACTTCACTTCTTTGCGCGCTGTCAAAATTGGATTTTCCAATTACAAAGCGTTGACGCCGCGTTATTTCGGTTGGTTTTATACATTTTGTATGGGCATGAGAAATTTTGACAGCCAGACAACGCTTTGCGTCGTAATTTAGGTTGGTCTGTTAAAAGTGCAAAAATTTGTCAAATAGTTGACAGTGTGTAAGTATTCGCAATTGTGAATATGTATTTAAAGGGGGGAAAATAATAACAGCTGACACATGACAAAAATAAATGCAGTAAGAGTCTTTTTGCGATGTCCAAGTTTCTTCTATCAAGCTTATATTCCTTGCAATTTGCTTTTTGTTGCTTATAATATGCGCCCTATGCAAAAAATCAATTAATTTGTTTATTTTTAACGATATTTATTTATATATTTCTGTTTATTTAATACTTACATTTCGAGTGAATATTTTTCTCTTATATTTTTTAATTGCAAAAACCAGAACTAAATTTCCGTTAACAGCAATTCACAATAGTGATTTTGCAGTTGTCTCGTTGAAAAGTTAAATAAATAAAAATAAATAATTTTGCATAACAAAAAAAAACCTAAAATAACAAAATAACTTAAAATAAGCAAAAAACAAAAATATGAATCAAAACTTTCCAAACCATCCACCAAATGAAAAAATTAAAAGCACACACAAAAAAACAAATGTGTCTAACCATCCAACATCTGTTTAGGTTATGGCTAAATTCCAAACCTAAATTTAGTTCTATGGTTATGGTTATCGCTATGGCGTTACTGGAGGTCTCTGTTAGCCATGAACTTGGTATGAGCATCATCTCGGACATCGCATATGGATAATGTAGACCGCTCATGCCCATATTTCGTCCATGCTCTTTCATCGATGCCTGAAGATAAACAACAGAAAAACAGAACAAAATTGGTAAATATTCTATCTCTACTGCATTACCGCAAAACACTTTGATAAGGCAGAGCGACGTCCAGCTCGTATTGACGTATTGATGAATTTTTGACAGTTGATCTGCCGCCGTCATGTTCATGTCATGTTCAATTCGATGGCTCGTGAAGACGCAGGGTTATGTCAAGCCATCTATAAGGAAATACAGTGTTGCCTATAAGGCAGGTTCGAACAGCTGTTTTCTATAGTTATGTTTATGTCACGTCTAATTGAACCTTTAAGTTCAATTTCGATCCTTCTTGTGTTGAAGGACTTATAAAGGATTTTATGTAAACAAGTTTTGTAGAAGACTTTAGCATACGAAGAACCCATGTGAGGTTTTTTTTGTTTGCTTCTCTTTCGAGAAAAGGGCAAAAATACCAATACGGTGAAGATTTAGTGTGTTTAACAGTTGCTTGTAAAATTTTCCATAAAAATGCTATTAAACACATCAAGACTTTCGCGGTTTCCTATAAAAATTTACCAAAAAATTTTGAAATTTAGACGTAAAATTTCAAAACGATATAAATTAATCTTTTGTCCTACTCTGCCTAGAATTAGTCGCTATAACCTTCTTATTTTTATTTATTATAGAGTTAATTTTCTGTATTTAAATCTAATCTATTCGAAACTTCATATGGATTTGAATGTCATTATTTAACAAAAACTAAAGCATACTTTAGGGTTGAAGTATTGTTGAATTCTAAAGAGCATACTTCAAAGGTGTTATACATAAGTCAGTTTGAGTCATTGCCTTCATATGGCAAAATAATATAGTACAAGTCACAGCATTTTATTAAAGTTTTATCAAAAAACAAAAAATAACAACAACAAAAAAACACAGAGCGCTTCAAAAAGGTCTTTGACAGGGGAAGTATTTTATTATTATTTTAATTTTTTTTTGTTTTGTATTGTTGGCAAAAAAAAAAGAACTTGATGTGTGAATTTTCACCCTCTATTTGAAAAACCTAGTTTGTGATTACTATTTTAGCTGTGCATGTGTTTTGGCTGAGAGGTGTGTCACGTCCGTTCGGCAGTGCATTTTGACACACTTGCTTAAAGTTTAATCGAGATTTAGACATCATTCTGCTAACAACGTGCTTTATTATACAAAAAGAAAACTATTCCCTTTTCTGTCTGAAACACCACCCATCTTAATTTATAAAAGAAAAAAATCAACCCTGTTTTATTTCTATCGCCCAGAAAAAGATAAATGTTTCTTATTTTTTTTTGTCTCTACGTTTGTAACAATTGCATTTGAAGTTCTGCAATGTATTTTAATGCTAATGAAGTAATTTTGTTAGCATTGTGCTGCCAGAATGGAAATCTAAATGCACTTGCTGTTTTTAATTTGAAGCCTTTTAGACCATATAAAATTCTTTAATAGCTGTTTGGGTGTGTTGAGGAAGATGTATGTAGGTGTGTGTGTGTGTGTGTGTGTGTGTAGTCTTAATGGCTGTCAGTCAGGGATGATATTTGGTTTATTGGTCAAATAAAAGTTTCATTTAATTGTATGCTATTTCCGGACTTAATTCACAAAACACATAAAACTTTTTCTACGAAAAACTTTCAAATTCATAATTGGAAATCAGTTTAATTGTGTGCAACAACTTAAGTTAAAAACATTAAAAGATATAAAACCCAAATTCAACTAACTGACAATTCTAAAAATTATTCCTGCCAGCTTAAAGTGCGTTCAGTTAAGCTTAATTTCATTTACAAAAAGGCTAGACTAAATCAATATTGCTTCCCAAATTGAATTACATCACTCTCTCTTCGTGCACTTGTTAACAAGCCTACAAGCCATTGTATTTATATATTTTTCATATATTCCAATTATTTTCAATCATTTAAAATCTGCTTTTATTACTATTAAATATTTCAAATATTTAGTCATTCGCATAATTTTCCCATCACTACTTCACACACATAAAAACGACATGATTAAATGATAAATTGTGTTTAATTTCCACTCGACTCCCTTAACCAAAATATTATTAACCAAATGCTGTTGCTGTTGCCGTTGCGAATGATGCCGATGATAATTATGGCAAAAGTGCAAACAGTATTATGGCCATGCTCCAAAAAACTGAAAACACCCCAACAACACATTTATTGGTCTGGACTAGAGGTGAGCTCAAAACATTAAAAAGTGCACAACAGTATTGTATATTTTTAAAGACCAAATATCGTTTGTAGTAGCAATGAGACAAGAACGCATAAAATCGTTGTACAATCGTTGAATAAATAGTTTTTTCAAGTGTGCAATATTTTTATTGTACATAAAATAAAATAAAATATTAAAGTAATATACCCATGATAAAAGATGTTATATTAATTCTTTACTTTTTAATAAATTATAAAATTTAGAACAGTATCACATGCGAACTAACACTTTTAAATATTTTGCGCTATCCTGCAGTTTTAAAAGTAGAAATTGACTCAAAATCGTTAGGTATTTACCTAACGAAAAATCGACTACCTACTACAGTTGCCACAAGTAATGCAAGAGTTCGCCTTTTGACTCGGTTACTCGTGGATATGTGAATGCCTTTAACCTCAAAAAGATTTTTTTGCAAGTGGCAAAAAACTGTGCTGTTGTTCCAAAGAAAATCAACCAGAAAAAAATTATTTTAAGTACATAATTATTTTGATTTTGTGTTGGCGTCAGTTGCAATTAGTATTTCGTGGTCAGTGAACGTGTAATTTTTAGTGAAAAAAAGTGCTTTTCTTTTAGAAAGTTAAAATTAAAACGTTGTATAAAAAAGAAAAAGAACCATTAATTGAAAAATTTATTAATCACCCTTATCGGGAATAAAAGTTCACGTGAAATGTGTTCCCTTTCCCTAAAATTGTGATAGCCAATGTTTGCGTTGTTGTTGTGCCAGGACGAACAGTAGTACTTGCTTGGCAGATAAGCGAATGCTGTAGGTTGCTTTTGATAAAAGGAAATAACAGTTTTAGTGTTCACATCAAACCAAGAGCAATAAAATAGAGAACAACTCAATAATGCCCAGTAAAAACCTCGGAACTAGTTCCAAAGGTTTGCCACTTTCTTTGCATATCAATCACTACAGGTATTAAATTTAATACTCTAAGGCTGTTGTTTATATCAAAAACCTTTAAGCGTATACCATTCAATTATTTGGATCTTTTCCGTCTTACAGCAACCATGTGTTAATTTCATTGATATTTCAATAGAAAAAGAACTGTGTACTTGGAGCTGGACTAATGATTTGTGTGTTCATTTTTGGCTGGCTGATTAAGCAAGCAAATGTTTTGTGCTCACCTCTAGTCTGCACACACACACACCAGTAACGGGCAGTGCGTGTTTCGCACAGCACCACCCTGCATCATTTCGCCGCCGACATGCATTTTCTTGTATATCTGTTTAAATATTAATTTTATAAATTTTTTCTTATAATCACTTGCACATTCATATTTTAAATTTTATGTACTTATTTTTTTTTTTTTGGTTTTATATATAGAAATTTAATTGGTTTATGTTTTTAAAATTTATGAATGATTTTTCGCCTTCTTTAACACTTAATGCGTATGTCTGCACATGTGCGAACAAATACTGAATGGACAAGAGGAAGTGCATACACCAAGAACTCGTTCAACGCATGTCACACGTGACTGGTGTCAAATTGACTTCTTATTTTTATTTGACAAAGCTTGAAAGTTTATCGTTGAAAAACTCACAATGCAGCAGCGTTTCTAAGTTATTCCGCCGTATTATAAAACTCAGTGTATTGTGAGATTTATTTTCGAGCAATATTATCCGCAAATTTGAGTGTTGTAAAAGTTTGATTTTTAATACTCAATACTTATCCATTGGGGTTTCAATACTACTCAATAATCTAATCTAGACTTCTGTCCCACGACTTTTTTGAATTACAAGAGTCTGTATACCAGGGGCAAGTCGAAGCAAAAATGTCAATTTAAGTTGGCAATACTTTTTTAACTGGCGTCCACTTTGTCAGCTAACAAATGATTTATGTTTATGCTGAGTACACATCTTTCATTTTTTGTGGTGTCATATTCAAAATGTGTGTATTATGTTTTTTATATGGAAAGCAATGCTACACAACGAAAAATATCGGAAACGGCAAACGTTGCCACTAGTACACACTATTGCGTTGTCACAAAATGCCAGTGTGTACTCGGTATTAGTTTGGTTTGGCATTTCAAAATGAATACACTGACGCCTTAACAACACTTACAAATTGTCCAAATTTATTTTGAAAATCATGGCTCTGTTCGAAATAAGTATCGCGCACTACGTCCATTTTACGTTCAACATAATCGTCCATCAAACAATTAATTCAATTAACTATAAAACGCACAGAAGAAGTCATTCATTGCTGCTGTAGAATGTAGCGTAGACGAAAACCCGAATGATTACTGACTTCTTCGTTCATCAATTGAACAACCATGATGTGCAGGCGCTGTGGTTTCAACAAGACAGCGCAATATGTCACACAGCTCGTGCCACAATTGATTTATTGAAGGTAACATTTGATAACCGCATAATATCAGGTTTCGGTACCGTGCATTGATTTCCAAGATCGTGCGATTTAACGCCGCTGGGCTATTTTTTGTGGGAATATGTGAAGTCGCTAGTCTACGCCAATATACGGTCACATACGTTGGAAAAAGTCATCGAAACTTAAAATACGTCCGAGCCATCCGTGGCGGTCACATGCCAGAAGTCATATTTAAATCATAATGCTAGAAGATTATCTTTCGAAGTAAAGTAAATTACATGTCAATTTAAAAAATTCATCTTTGTTTTATTCCATTTCAAAGTTCTATACCTCTATAAAAAAAACAGCCTTTACATTAAATGTAATTGAAATAAATTTTAATTCGAACTTTAACTAAGTACTTCAGAAAGAGCTATTGGAATGACTGACGTCCACTCCAATCGTTAAATTTGCCAAATTACTAGTGCACAAAATATTGGAAGCGTCTTAAGAGTTGTTGGTGTAATTTCATGCATTTAGCGCATATACATTCATGCATGTGTCTGAGATATATGGACATACACACAAAATTAACTTTTTTATTTCACAACTTGTACCCTCGTGGACTTTATAAAATTATGGTCAAAAAATTTATGGGTTTTTAATTGCATTGACTCAAACCGCGCGACTGCAACGCCAACAGAAAATGGGAAAAGTTTTGTTTAAGCTCGAACTAAAAACTGAATGCATACAAGTGTTAAGAATTCTAAATGATTTAATATAAAAACGAGTGCTAATAAATTATAATTGTTTTAAAACAACATAAATTAAGTTTTCAAACAAACAAAAACTCCTAATAATATGTTTAAAAGAAATTTATAAAATAATTTAATGAAACAATTAATGACAATTTAAATTTTTTTTAGTAAAATTTTAATTGAAATTTTCAATTGACTTAAAATCAATTTATAAAGAGTTATTAATTTTAATTCCAATTCAATATAAAAAAAGTATTAAAGGCTAAATATTGCTTTTCAAGCCTGACATACTTTTTGATATAAAACAAATGAATATTAAAACATTTTATATTATACATACATATCGGTGATCCCAAGTAGAAAGCCCTAACCCGTATTTTTAGCGAAATCCTGTTTTTCAGCGATTCCAATACATTTCACACAACTACATCTCATCACAAAAATTTATTGCAAGAGTGTAACGCTTTTACAAGCAGTTGTAGAAGCAATAGTGCACTTTCTATTATGTTTTCACCTTCTCCTGTAAAGTTACTATCATTTGAGTTAGGGCCTTTCTACTTGAGACTAACGATATGTTCATATGTATGCAAAAATTTATATGCACACATACATATCTAAATGTGTCTGTGTGACATTTTCAGTTCTATCATCATTTTTATGACATCCCTGTGACCTATATTTCACAGAGAATTCTGGGAAAAAGTCCATACATATTTTTCTGTCTCTATTCGTTATACTGCTGCTGCCTACATGTGATAGTGTTGTACATTAACCACTGGAGGCAGATACGGAATAAGTTGCCATAATGTTGCATAAATGAATATTGAGTAACGTGATTTTAGTCGTACTATTTTAATTCTAGATTTGACACGAATATTAAGTGAAACATCATGTTGTATGTATGCCTTGATTTATAATGCAACATTTAGAGTCATCATCTATTCACATTTGCATTTGCATCTTTGCTGCTTCGTACACATCATTTTCTATTTATGGCATAAGACGGCAAAGGCAGCAATGAGATTTCAATTTTTGAAAGTGTTGTCAAATAAAAATTGCCCAGCAAACACACTGAAGTTTTGTTCACATTTCAAGAGTTTAAGAATATTTTTCTCATATCTAAATAATTAAATTTTAAAATATTGAAAAAACCTATTTGAACCAAGAAATTTAAATTCAACAAAAAATAAACAGTTTTATATTTTTTCACACCGTAAACAGTGCTGCCAACGTTTCACAAAACAGAATATGCTAACATAGCGATTACGATTTAAGATTTTCGTAATTTTGAATTTTCGATTTGAATTTTTTGCAACAACAATGCCATGACAATTCCGATTGCTTTGATTTCACATGGAATATAACCGGTACTGCGATTTGCTGTTCAGTGATCAAACTCATGTTTCATTTCGTCACCTTAAATACAAACGGACGTAACTACACTTTTATATTTTTTACAGGAGAAACAAAAAACATTACAAAATCAATAAAATGAAATGAATGAATGAAAATTTTCTTCAAAATTTACTTATAGGTAGTATGAATACTTATATGTTTTTAACCATTTATTTCCTTTTTATAAATATTTAAGCTTTTATTAATAGTTACGTTCTTTGCAATAAGAAATGCATTCGTAGTTACATCCGTTTGAATTTCTTTATTAAAGTCGTGATTTTTGATCGCAGAGGTCTAAATATTTGCCTGAACAAGTAGTTTGATAAAATGAACCATAATCAATCAAAAACTCGATATCGAATTTTTATGTAGTTACGTCCGTTTGCATTTAAGGTGACGGTATGTTCGTTTGTAATCTTAGTTTCAGGTTTTTATTCCTCTGAATAGTCTTGGCTCTTCATCATGTGCTGAGCAATTAATATTGCTCACGTTAAGCGTCAACCAATTCGTTATGAATTATCCATTTTTGTCTGGCCTTTGGTTATTAACATTTTCGTGCTATTATTTTTGCTATTTTTTATGTTTTTATATAACAGACCTTGTTTTCTTCTTACTGGCTTTTTTTCTCTTGCAAGTATTTCCTTGTTTCAGTGTAATGCGGTAAACAATTTGTCTCATTGCTGTTTTGGCCGGCATATTAAACCTTTGCTGAGGACTTACATTTTCAACAAAATAAAAAATATGCTTACATACTTATTTCCCTTGATTTGTAATTTTTATCATGTCTTTTTAGTTTTTTTTTCTGATTTTGGCATGTGTTTTTTTTTCTCTTGGACAGCAATTTTTTTGTTGAAAAGAAAAAAATAAACAATAATCTTAATACTTCCGTTATATTATTTATTTATTTATTTTGGTAAGAGTAAGAAGAGGGGGAAGAAAGAGAGAGTAACAGTTATAAAATTAATTTTCGCCCATTGTTTGGTGTTGCCAGTGTGACCAGACATAAAAAATTGTTGCAGCAAAATCAGAGCTCAAATCATCACATCAGTGATCGTATGAAAATAAATTAACGGCCTGGCTAACGATGTCGACAAGAAAATTTTCTTATTTTGTTTTTGTTTTT
The DNA here is from genome assembly GCA_936439885.1 of Nowickia ferox. Taxonomy (NCBI): domain Eukaryota; kingdom Metazoa; phylum Arthropoda; class Insecta; order Diptera; family Tachinidae; genus Nowickia; species Nowickia ferox. The sequence goes on from OW387026.1 coordinate 8,986,644, forward strand.
AATATAAATATAAGTGAATGAAAATTTCTCGTCGACATTGTGAGTCAGGCAGTAAGTGATACATCAATCGTATAAGCTGAATAGGTACGTTCACGTATGTTATAATCCCAAAATGCTGTTTTTATTTGACGAATTGTAAGTTCACGGATATGACGATTCGACCCCAGCTTTGATAGTGATAAAAAGTATAAAAAAGTGTTAATAGCATGTTTATTTTCCATAATTTCCAAGCCCAATAAATATTCTACTTCACTAAAAATTAATAATTAAGCGAAATTCAATAAAAAAATAATAAATAAAAATTATTGGTTAAACAAAAAAAATATTGTTCAAAAATTTTTAACAAATAATATTATAGTAAGATTGATTTTGGCTATCACACCTGAGACAAAGGAATACTCAAATCAGTAGAATGAAATGAGAGAATCGTGTCCAAAGAAGGCACATACAGTTTCATCCGAGGCAATGTCATGGCGTCTGTTTTTTTGGATGCGTATCGGATAATTTTTGTCACTCATTACATTTTATTCACCGCGCACCTTATTTACCAGACTTAGATCTCTCGGATTATTTTCAAACTTGAAAAAATAGCTCGGCGGTTAAAGACTTGCAAACTATGAAAGTGTACGGCTTATGGCTATTTTGAGCAGCTCGACAGCTCTTACCACAAATAGGGTATCGAAGCTATTGGCCATTGCTGAGAAAAGAATATCGAACTAAAAGTAGATTATGTTGAGAAATAAAAAAAGAAATTCTCAAATTTGTTGTTACATCGACTATCTTGCGCGTTTTTTTTTTTGCATTAAAACCTTTTTTCTGTTTTTTAAATATAAGATAAAATCAAAATTTCTTAAATATTTCAGATTAGATAAGGCTAAATAAAAATGCAAAATAAATACTTAATAAAAAAAAATGCAAAAAAACTAATGCTAAGTGTTGAGTGAAAAATTTGTGGCTAAGTCAAAATAAGAAATGCTGAACTGAGCTGTGAATATGCTCAAATGGCCACACGGGTGTTGCTCTGTTGGCCATTGTTTTGAATAGCTGATAGACAAAGGCAGCACTGATTGTAGACAACAGCAGAGCAGCTAAGAAACTAGAAATTGCTAAGCAAAACAAAAAACAAGAATCATGCTGTAAGGAAACATAAAACAAAAACAATTATGCATGTTTTTGCATACGTAACATTGTTTAATGATTCCATGCTAGTGTGTAGTTAACATTAATGCTAAGTTAGTATATACTTAACATATTATGTTAAAATTTCCCTTTGACATAAATAAAGTATTTTTTAAAGACAGTAAAATCAATAACCCGGCATGCAATAACCACACAAGTTGAAATGCAGTTGGATATTAAATTAGTATAATGTGATAGCAAGTTTTAGTATCATAAAATAAATGTGAGAAATGCGCATAGGAACTAGCTAACCTTTCAATTATAAATTACAATATATATTCAAGAAACAATTAATATTTTACTGAACTGGAAAAAGTCAGATAAAAATATTAAACCACACATGTGATTGTTGGGTAAAAATAAAAAACAACCACCAGTTTAACTTGTATTATGCAGCTGTTGCTAACATTACTAATTGCTGCTGTTTAACATGATTCATTTTTCACTTAATAACATGCTGTTGCTAAAATTTCCCCTTAGTTTAGTTTTGTCTTTGCTGTAGAAAGGTTGTTCGGGAAACCGCTGATGCAGTGTGCGGCGGATTTTAACATATATATTTGCCTTTTACGGGTTTTAAGTGGGTTAGAAAATTTTACGTAAAACTTTTAAGTAAAATAATTAGTTGCCACAGGAATAAACGTAATATGTTGTACATACATACGAGTACATAAACTGCAACATGAAAGTGAATGTTTAAAGTAGTGTTTCAAGATAAAATCTTAAACTGAAAAAAGTAGCAATAACTTAACAAAATTTTAAAAATCACAACCAGCTGGATTATGTCATCTGAAAGGTTTTACAAGTGACTAACAACTCACTATCTAACTCTTTGCAAAATGATTGGTTTGAAAATATAAAAACTTATTTATTTTAACAAATAAGATGTTAAACACTGCGCAGAATTAGTCACAAATAATAATAAAAAAAAATTAAATTAAAAATAATGAGACAAAATGCAAATAGTATAATTTGCATGCAAATTATAAATACAATCAACCAAAATGAATGTCATGTGTGAAGAAAAGTAAAGCAGAAAAAAACCCATTTAAATATTTTATAATAACAATAATTTCTTAAAATACCAAAGTTTAATACATACTATAAAAACACAACAAATTAATTAGATTAACCAAAAAAAATACAAGTTTTGATATTTCAAAAAAGGAACAAACAAGTGTATAAAATTGGCAAAAATAAACAAATCACATTTTAGAATTATTTTATGTGCAATTATTAGTGTATTTTATTATTTGTTATTGAATATTTTTTTACTAATAACAATTAAGAAAAATTTCTCATCATGTTGGCTGTTAAGAATTTCTTTTTACCAGAGCGCACAAAAGCTCCCGACACGCCGCAGCGCTTTTCTCGTATGCCCGAAGCTTTCTTACGCAGTATACGCCGGCGTTCGTTACGTGTTAAGCGTGCCAAGTCTCTAGTCGTTCCCGATCGGGAAAAACGGAAATCAGGTGAGGTAGAGTGTTGTAAAGAAAAATTTTGAAGCTGCTATAAGGAAACATAAAATGTTTGAGTTATGCCGAGTACACACTATTGCATTTTGTGACATCGCAGTAGTGTATACTGGTGGCCACGTTTGAAATTTCCGATATTTTTCCTTGTGTGGCATTGCTTTCCATATAAAAAAAACATAATGGGAACGGCGTTGCACACTTTTTGAAAATGAAAACCCAAAAAATAGCAGACGTTCTTAAGAAATAAAATTTTTTACTTGTGCATGCATTCCCACATGTAATATATGAACAATACACATATTTTTGTACAAATATACTAAATATTAGAAGTACAAAATTAATTTTGCTTGCTTTTCAGAAGATGGATCTGGACCTACCACCAATAAAGCTTAAGCGGCATAATTTTTGAACTTTGTTTTTTTACGAAAATCGATTATTTACGATCGCAAATAATTGATTTTCGATAAAAACTAAAGTTTGAAAATTATGTCGCTTAAGCTTTTCTGGCGGTTATGGCGCGATATGCGTAGATACCAATCTTTTGAAGTTTCCGCACTAAAAGTGACGATTTGAAATACGTATTCATACGAAGCTAAGGAAGTTCCAATATTGCTATAAGTTAAATTGCTGCTAAAAGCTGTAAAAGCTCTGACAAGCTTTATTCATGTTGCTGTGGTTAAAGCATTTCCTACCTTTCCTACAAATCCATATATTTTTTATCTTATATTTCGTTGATTGATGCTTTACTATTGATGCTACGTCCAAACACACATAATCTGATATTTTCAATTGAGGCAAACAGCTTTAAAAACTCTTAAATTTGTTCTTCTTTGATTGCAAAGTAAGAACAAGCAATGTTGTCGCCCAGATGTGATTGGCTGTTGTGCTGTCGTCGGTATGAAAGCACACAAGCTCTTTTGTAAAAGTTTGCACATTATTATGCATATGGCATGGCCGTAGCTGCCAAAATTTAAACTACACAATTTAATATATTGAATAATTAATTGAATATAAAATTAATTATTTTATATTCAATTAAAAAAATATATAAATCATCAATTATACTTACAGCCTGGCCCACGATGTCGACAAGAAAGTTTCTTTCGCTTACTTACATTGAAAACAAATTCTCTAGTTTTGTTTTTGTTTTCAATATAAGTAAGCGAAAGAAACTTTCTTGTCGACATCGTGGGCCAGGCCGTTAATTTTTAAAATTATTAGACAATTTCGTTTCGTTTGCACGATTAATTGGCCCAATGATAATAATAATTAAAATAAATTTTACTATTTAATAAATGTCATTGCCTATGTCGAAGCAATATATTTTCTTATGAAACATATCTATGTAAGTGACCTCATCACTTTGTCGCGCACTTTATATCATTTAACTTATCTCCTACTGTACTGGTCAAAGTTCCCAATAAATAATCAATATTTTGCATGCATCTTTGCACTATTATTAGTTGAATAAACTTTTAATATTTTGCTCTTTCATCGATTGCAGTCAATCATTAATTAAAAAATTATAAATAAACTTTGATATTTAAAAAAAAATGTAACAAATAAATATTGAATTAATATTGAAGAAAAAACTTCTTTTTATTATAGATAATTGGAGCCAATGATTGTTGCTTATACGTTATAAATGCAATAATAGTGTTATAAATACATGAAATGATAAGGCAACAAGACAATGAATAAAAAACCAGAATACCAGGCAAGAATTATTCGAAACGCAGTAAATATGCTAATATTTTGTTTTTTTCGTTATAACAAATAAAATTTGTTGAAGATCTTGTAGAGTTCAACAAAATCTTTTATATGAAATGCGTTTTTTTGGAAGTCTTGTTTCAGGACTTAATTTACAGAATGACTATGTACTTTAGTACATATATATTTTTATAAAGCTTGAAAGCTTATGCAATGCCATGTCAAAGCTTAAAGCTTGAACTAGCAAATCAATACTTTTTCACCTAAAATTATGCTAAAGGAAAATTACAGGCCACTAAAAGACTCAAGGCTGAAAGCTTTTACCTAATTTAAGCTTTATTTGCTTCTTTAATTTCCTTCGGTGTCATTTATACTTCTCGTATTCATTTTATTTATTTTTTTTTTTTGTTTTGTTTTATTATAATTTTATTTTTTTGGTTTTTTAACATTCCCACAATAATAAGTTCATTTAATATGCACAAAAATCATCACTTAATTCCTCTTAAATAAAATCTAGCATCTGCACATGAGCTTATGTGTACATACTCGCATATCATAAACAATTGTTGCAACAATGGTTGGACCTTTTACGCGTGATATAGAAATACTATTGTATTTAAAAAATAACAACTGTCTTTAAAGTGGCATGTGCATTTGACAAGTATTTGTGTCTGTCTGGTTATAAATTTCTCTCTGCGTTTGAAAATTAAATTAGAAAAACGCTCATAAATAGCTAGAATGAACGCAGTATAAATGACAAATACATACGTATGCACGTTCAAACATGGGGTCATCAAAGAGTTTGCACTTTAATAGAATTATTTATTAATTTCCTTAAAAGAAATTGGAAGTAGTCGTTTACGTATACGTAAAAGCTTTCAAAATTAAATGACATAGGAAATATATAAACTTTTTTTTCGATTTTAGTTATTTTTAAGCTTTAAACAAGTGTTAAATATTAATAATATTTTTATCAAAAACTCTGTTACATAAGATTAGTTAAGAGATAATTAAAGGTTTTTTTCAACAATAATTCGTACTTTAAGACTGATTTATTCCTGTTGAGTTTAAACTACATATAAGTTTGAGTTTAGTTTAACTAAACCAACGTTTAAACTTTGACTGATTTATTAGCCCTTAGTAAATTATAATAGCTATAGCTGAAAGCTGTTCTTATATTAATTAATGGGGAAAATAAGTCGACTCTCATAATTAGTAATGAAAAAACGACAATGGTAAGACTGTTGTAAATATAGTGATGGTAAATTTGGGGCCTTCATTACAAAAACACATTTCAGCAAATTGAAATACGATGAATCAAACCAATTCACATATTCCATTTGCAGAAAAGTCTCGTATATAAGGCAGAAATCTACATCAACTGACACCACACACAGTGGACCAAACACAGAAGAACGCTGATGATGAAGGTTTAGTGGCCTTCGAAAACGGCTAGCTGTTCCGTTCAACTATGTGTTGTCAGAATATTTACAACTAACTTTGATGTTATTTGTTCATTAATAATTATCACATGTAATTTGGCTTAAAAAGCGATACGAACATTAGCCTGTTCAATTCATTAAATATAGAAACAAATGCAGTTCGAATAATAATAATTAAACTAAAGTCGACTCTTGTTTAATAGCTCGCATGATGTTTAAATTTTACACTCAAAATTTCAAAAGAATATTTTTATATTTTCTGCAAAAGCAGAGTGTCACGCTAAAATTGTGTCATTGTAATGGGATGAGTAAAAAAATATTTTTGTCTTCTGACGTTTTAATTTTATTACTAAAAGTTATTAAGGCATGCACATATATACGAGTATGTATGTATGTATGTACATATATACATATATGTATACTCGTAAGCAGAAGATGAAATAATTGTTAATAAATTTTTTTATTACCTTTTTATGTTTAACAAAATCATGTTTGCTAAAAACTTACTCATTGTTGTTTGTAAAGTTATTAACACACTTTAAACGGTTGTAAGAAGCAAAGAAGCCTTTGACTATGAAGCAACAGCAAAAAAAATACAGCATAAAACTATTTTTAACCTTTTGATTTTTTTAGCTCTTTTAGCTTAGCAAATCATTCATTGAACGCTTGAAGTATTGATCGAAATAAATACATATGTATACTACAAAGATTACTCACCCTTCACCTGAAAGAAGTGAAAGGCTTTTAAGAAATTTAGCCATGAGCTAATGGTCTGTTTTTAGCATGTACATAATTAGTCTAAATATTATTGTATTGTTTGCGGAAATAAAAGCATTTTTAAGTTTAATTTTTGTTTAAATTAAAGCTTAAACTTGATTTGGCTGACGAAAATCCCCTGCTGCTACATGTACAGATGGTGTCTTTTCATTTAATTTATTATACCTTTCATCTTCTTTAGTAATTCGCCAAATAATTTCTTAATAAATTTTCAAAGAAAATTGCTTAAATATTAGAAATAAGAAACATTATGAGGGTCATTAACGCAATTTTTTTCTCACATATTCTAAACAAATCTTTTTATAATTAAAAGAAAATGTATTGTATTGTTGTGTTCACACTTGATTTTAAAATTAAAAATTTCCTTTGTGGTTTCAGGTTTGAAACTAAATGCGGGCTTAATAAGTGGCTGGCAATAAGTTGACATTAGTAGTTTAATTTAAAAATCTTCACACTCTGAGTTATCTCAGACTTCCGCAAAAGTGTGAAAAGTAAGAAAATGAAATAAATTAAATGTTAAATCCAAGAAAAGAGCGTTTAAAAAATGCTATTAAAAATTTATGTGTGAGAAAATTTACACAATACGAGTATTTTTGAAATTAAAAATAACACAAAGACAAAGAAAATAATGCTTTTAATTACAAAATTAAAAGGTATTACCGGCAATTTAAATTTAGCCTGAAAGACGCAAATAATAGGAAATGTTTATAATAATTTATGGAATAATTTTTTGCTCTATTAGTTAAGAAATTAGTTTTTAAATGCTTGCCTTTTTTTAATAAGTTTTTAAAAGTAATTCTAACGAATAACTTAAATTTAGTGACTAAAATTTAGTCCCAATAAAAAAGTTGTGTTACAAAATGTAAATATTGTGCAGCATAAAGCTCTGACGAATAATTTTCGTCAGTAGAATACCGAAGTATATTTATTTGACATTCCGTATTTAATTTATTAAGAATTATTGTTTGTTTTGTTGGTTTAGCATTTTCTACATGCAAGCAGAAACGAAATCTGCTTAAGAAACTTAAGCAAAGAAAATTCGCAATAAAAAAGTTTTTTAAAATAGAAAGTTTATTAAAAATTATTAAATCATTCTTTACGAGCGTAACGTTTTGCTTTAAACAAATGTTAAATTGAATTTGTTTAACAAAAAGTAAAAAAATGTTGCAGTTTTACTAGAAAAGCAAACGGCATTGGTGTTTAAATTAATGCATAACACAGCGCCATCCTTTGCCAATATTTGTAACAATGATTCGGCCAAGTGAAATAGCTAATAAAGTGGCAACATAGCTTAATTTAATACGACTACTTAAGACCAGAGGCGCTGCACTGATACTATAAAAATTAGCAATACGCACCCACAATATCAGAGTTGTAAAAATAAATTGAGCTTAATTTTTTCTTTCTACTTTCTACTCACCGTATGTTCTCTCTTTACTATCCCTTTCCTAAAAAAGGTAGCACACATATAAAAAATTAAGCTTTTGTCTATTCAAATACTTCTAAGTAAAGTTAATTTAATTATTATTATTCGATCTGCATTTGTTTCTAATTAATTTTTGTGGCGAATATTTTTATAGAACTCTTTAACTTTTTTTGGAAAGGGAAAAATTTTACTCGAGCGCCGAAGAGTAAGAGGATTACAATATGCCTCTTGAAGTTTTATGTATGTAATAATATTGCTAGCTACATTCTAATTTAAATTTTAGAGCTTTCGGAATTTTCTATATATGACAGCGCATAGAGACAGGGACCTAAGGGTAAAAAAAAATCAATTTTCACTTTTTTTTTTTGATGTGGACAACATCAACATACCATGCCCCAAAAGTGTTCCCTCCCAGAGATATGCGCGTTTTATGATGTGATGGTACACCAAAGATACACGTATTTAAATCTTTAAAATGGCTCTCCTGAACAAAACCGGTTTTTACCCTTAGGTCCCTTTCTATTTTGCGCGTCACATATGCCGATTCACCATGGCAATGTCCTAAAAAGGCCCACCTTTAAGATGTAAATTTTCAACATGCCCATACACGTTTGATTCTACGAGTATCAAAATCTGTCATTATGACTTTGTGTTTTCCATTTGAAGTTTGTTACCATTTTTTTTTAACAAAAAGTTTTCATCAAAAGCTCAAACATATCGTGCCAGAACCGCCAAACAGCTTAAGTGACGTCATTTTCAAACTAAATTTTTTTTTAACAAAATCTATTTTATTTACATAATCAAAAATTTAATTCGCCTCATTGACACCAGAGGCGCTGCAATCCAGCATTATTAAAAACGTGGAAAAAAGCAGAGTTTTAAAAAAATGAAGCTTTCCTCTATCTCTTCACTATCCCTTTCCTAAAGAAGGTAACAACTAGTAACTCACTGCCTGAGTGTTACTTCTCTTTATTAAAAAAATAAAAAATTAATAAAATTAAAAAATCAATTATTTTAAATAGTCCGATTAAAAAAAAAACGATTTCCAAAAAATGGGTCGGGTAAAGCTTTTTTGGGCGGTTATGGCTTGATATTGATATTGCAAGTTCCACATTCGAATGTCTTTTTTATTGTGTCTTCTTGATTTGTATGGGAAATTGCAATTGATTATTTTAAGCTTTAAGAAACAATGACATGCATGCGTATCGTTAACTTAATATAGAAACGCCCTAACTCATTATTTGTTTTTTTTCATATTTCGATAGATGAGCTTCCAATCTATGAAAATATGCAAACTCGAATCGAAAAAAATAATTAGTTAGGGCTTTTCTATATTAAGGTAACTATATGTGTCCTTGTACATTGTTTTTAATTGTCACATGTCGTCTTTTTTTCTCAGTGTTTATTATTTTATTTATTTGGGAAGTTATTAATTAATTGTGCTAAGAAATTGTTATTTTTTTTTTATTTAAAAAATTCCTAAAATTAATCATTTTAATTGAGCAAAAAGTGTGCTAAACGAATTAAAAATTAAAAACTAGTGAACTATACTGTACATCAGTCTTTAAAAACTGCACTAGTTTTTCTATAGTTTTAGAAATAGCAAAAAAAAAAAAGAAATGAACACATGTTTGCTACCGAGAAAATTAAGTTTTACGGTCAAAGCGTGCCACCGGTAGAAACAGCAAGAAAATGGTAATGAAAATTTGTTACACACAGAAATTAAAACAGGTGTTAAATAAAATTAATTTCAATTTAAACACTATTAATTTTAGCTGTTATTTGAATAACGTTTCAGTAGCGTTTATCTAATTGAATCTTTTTCAAAACATCATTAATCTTTAAGATTTTGCTAGGAACACTTTTGAACTTTTTTTTGCAGCTTGCATGACTTGTATTTTTTTTTTTTTTTTGGAAATGTTTTTTCTAGTGTTTAGACTATAAAACTTTCAAGTACATCATTTTATAATCATTTATTATAAATTCTTTGTTTTATTGTCTTAAATCCTTAAGGAGTATCTATTCCTGCTGGGCGACTTATTACTAAAATTGTAGCAGGCCTAATGTCAAAAACTGCCTCAGTAGTTTTTAATTAAACATTTAAATTGTGTGGCAGGCAAAAATATACACAAAAAGTAGCAAGCAGCCACATAAAATAAATTTATTAAAATACCATGTATTAATTGCTGGGAGGGGAGGGTAAGACAGGATAATTTGAAATAGAAAAAATAATATTAAAAGACTTTATTTTATTTTATTTTTTTTCTTTTGATTAACACTGCATATGATCTCATACATATTAAGATAATTGTTATTATAATTTTTTGTATTTGTTTTAAGCAAATCTAACTGTTTTTTATATTAAATATTTATTTAAAAATATTGAAAAACAAGTGTTATGCTAGAAAAAATTACGTTTTAATAAAAAATATACAAACACATGCAAAGTGAGAAATGACAACAGAGAGCTCTTTAAAAGCATTTTTAAATTAAGAATAGCACAAACACTTACTTCAAAATACCTTTTAATAATACCAGAGTTGTCGAGCCGGTTTTAGTCTTAATCAGTTTTATTGTAAACCGGTTTTTACAAAGCCACAACTTTTGAATTGTATAAAAAATCGGATTGTTGGCCTTGAATTACGGGTCCTTAGGAAATAATTTTTTTAAATCCCTCTCCCACGATGTCGACAACGTTTGACTTGTCGCACACTTACATTTGAAACAAAAACAAAATTTTAAATTTTTTTTTGTCTGTTTTTAATGTAAGCGTGCGATAATTTAATTTTTTATAAATTTATTAGAATAATATTGTTTGATTTTTTTTAATTTCGTGGACTACTATGATTGCAGTTTTTGTCAATAATTTATTGGTAGTTTGTCTATAAGCATTGGGGTGTTGTAAGCGTTTTTGAATTGTAGTTAAAGTCTACTGATGAGTTGCTTAAAGGGCCACTCAGACTATTATACATGTATAAAGACTTTCGTCACACTTTACGAGAAAGAAATCTAAAGACATTTGTTTCGACTGTCCAAAAAATCTAACGTAAAGTTACATTTTGTGTTCACACCATCACACCTCATATTACATTAAAAACACAAGTAGAAAGCAAACAGCTGTTGAGGATTAACATGCCTACATTATTCGTTGACTTCCTGCGGCAGAGCAGTCTCATGAAAGCTGTGGTCCTGCCGGCCCTTGAAAATAAGCGGCATTCAAAGTAGTTGATTTAAATAAGAAAAAAAAGAGGAAATACGTTAGTTTCGCTTATTTTCAGACATGGCTTACACGAAAAATTATTAAATACGATAAGCATATTCAATATTTATAGCCGATTTAAGACGAACACATATACCATAAACGACGGCACGGCAACGGCGTCGAAACAGACGACTTGTTGGTTTGTTTATTAGTTGGTTTTGTAATAATGCAACTCTGATCAGATGAAAAGTATTATCATTTAGAAAAATTTCAAAAAATGGTCAAGTCTTATGGGATGTCAAATTTTTATCGTATTATCTACCATTGATCATGACATTTTGCATTCACAATATCGCACTTGCACGTATTACTTGAATTTTTGACATGTATTAATACAAAGTATAATAGTCTGAGTGGCCCTTAAGCAGCACCGAAATACATTTTGACAAGCTTAAGCAACAACAAACAAAATAGTTTAATATTTATGATTTGATCAGGCTAAAGTTCGTATCGCTTTGTAAGCCAAATTACATGTGATAATTATTAATGAACAAATAACAGAATAAATAACGGAACAACCGTTCTAGCACGTTCTACTGCGTGTTTTTAATTTGGCTTACAAAGCGATACGAACTTTAGCCTGATCAAATCATAAATATACGGGTATGTTCTGTATTCCACGTGAAATTAAAACGTGCGGAATTGGCATAGAATTGTTTTTTGAAATGGGAATTTATAACAATAATATAATAATATAATAATTGCACGTGGAATACAGAACATGCCCGATAAAAACAAATGAAGTTTGAACAATAATAATTAAAAGTAACTAAAAATAGTTTAATATATTTTAGATATCTTGGGGTTGCTTTTAAAAAATCAGTCCTTATCACGCACTGTGTTTTTTTCATACGTGTTATCAATTCTTTTTGAATATCATTACTTGAAGTCTACAACAGTTACGAAATGTTTAACCGTAAAATGAGTGTTTTACATTATCCGTTAACATGATGTTAATGTTAATGTTACTCAGTTCATGTTTGATGAGGTTAGAACATAATTTCAAAAATGTGTAATATAATATAAACCCGGTTATCGAAACGGCGTGAAATATTAAACCCAAAACCGGTTTTTGTAATTCGATTTTTTGTAAAATATTAAATATTAAATAACATTAAATAATATCCAATTAAGAACTTAGCACAGATATCTTAATAAACACTAATAAAATTAAATTAAAACAAGCTGAATGAAAGAACATTTAACTTTTTGCTAGCTTTTTATTTAATAAAAGTTTCTAATGAATTTATAACATATAAAATACATTCATAATTAAATAAAGTGACATATAGAAAGGTAAATGTTTTCTTTTCTGCAATATTAATGATAAGATAACGAACGATCTATTTATTTTCAGAATTTACAATTGTATCTAAATTGTTAACTACATTACAAATGTGTTATAATTCTTTGCAGAAATAAAAGAGAACGCAAAAAACGAAAGAAATTATTGTCTGATAAAAAAAAAATAGAAAAAGAAAAATTAACTAAAAAATTAAATTCATACTGATTAGATAAAATAAATAAAGTGAGACAAAGTAACGAGCAAAACAAATAAATAAATAAAAACTACAAATAAACAGAATTTGTCATATAAATAATAATGGTAAAAGCTTTTAGAAATATGTACTCGTATATGTACATTTGAAATTAATTTTGAACTCAGTGAAAATAGCGAATTTGCCAAGAAGTTAATAAGATGCAATTTTTAATGAATTAAGCATAAATTTGTCTTGGTAAAAAGTACTTTTTTTTGCTACCTATTGATTGGTTCCTTTAACATTTATATGATGCTAATACAGATTGATTTTTCTGATGCTCCTTTTACATAAATGCAAAGAATCTAAGAAAAATAAAATCTCTAAGGAGCTTAAAATATTTGTAATAATTTAATTCACATACGTTTTTAATGCAGTTAAAAAGTTTCTCATTTCACTCAATCAGTTTTGCTAACTTCCAGCAATTTTCATTTACATATTTATTAATTTTATTTTATTTAAATAAAATATATTTTTTTCATTTTGCCTTTTAAATAATTTTATTCTTGCCCAATATGGCAAATGGTTGTGAAAATTTAAAAACAGGGTTCTGAATCAAAGCTGTTTGTTTAAAAATTTTTGCTTGAGGCTTTTTTAACTTATTATGTTTGTGTACGTAACTCTTAATATCATTTTGAGAGCTTTTCGTTAAGCATACGGATTTTTTTTTTTTGCTGAAGTCTTATGTCGAGTTGCTTAACCAAAAGCAAACAAAAAACACAATGGTAAATTTAAGCTTTTGTTACATAAAAAGCTTTCAACAAATTTGAGTGCAATGAATCAAAACAATTCACATATTCCATTTGCATTGAAAAATATTTATATAGAGCTTAAGTGTTCACCAATTGAAACTACATACAGTGGACTAAACACAATAGTGCTGATGACTTACATATGTATGTGCGACGGCCTTCGGAAACAGCATGTTGTTCCGTTCTGCTAGTATTTGTCATAATAATTTAAAATTGGTCTTAAGTACAATTTGTCATTTAATACTTTATCACATGCAATTTGGCTTACAGAGCGATACGAAGTTTTTCCTAAGTCCATATTTACACTATGCAAGTCTTATTGCTAAGCTGATTAGTTTGATGGAGAGAGAGACGAGGAGAACAGTAAAGTTTCTTTTCCCCTCGTCTCTCTTTCCTAACAAACTAATCAGCTTAGCAATAAGACTTGCATAGTGTAAATATGGACTAATCGAATTACAAACTGAGAAAGAAATAAATTCGAACAAAAAAGTTCAAAACTAACTAAAAAATTCTGCATGTTAATAAAAAAAATATTTTTAATCAATGTGATAAGTTTTGAAAGAAGAGAAAGGTAAGGAAAGATTTTTATCTCAAACAACTTTTTGAATAATTTTTTAAAAAGTTTCACGCGCTGCGTGATGAAAATTAAATTTTAGCTTTCTATAAACTACTTTTTAGAGATTAATTTTTAATTTTGAAATATTTGAAAGCTTTTAACAATACAAAAGAAAAAATGAGGCATAAAACGTTACTATTTTTTTTTTTAATTATGTGTGAGCTAATTTTGTTATCTGAATATCTTGTAAAAAACATAAGCATGAATTTGTTTTCAAGAGAAATAAAGGAAAGTAATTTCAAGCCTTTTATTTATGATTAGTTAAGTACATAAAATTTTTTTTGTAATTGTAGTATGGAGCGTATAAATTACTTTTAAATACAAAACAAACAATAATTAATTTAGTTGTCTAATTACTTTCTTATTAATTTTGATTTTAACTTCCTTTAGCTTTTTCTTGTGCCACAAACGACCTACACTAACCATTTTCCTGATGCACATGACTTTTAAACTTCCTGCATTAACGATAAAATACGTATTTCTTTTTTCAAATCAAATTAAAGCTTAAACATACATACATATTTAATTTGTATAAGCATATTAACATAACCATTGTTAATAATTAAAAAATTAAAAAAAAAATTATTATTAAATAAAATAAAATTTAAGACAATGAAAAAGCGTATGCGGTTAAGCCCTACAATTGTAAATAGTTACTATTTAATGAAAACTTCCGCTTAAATTAATCATAAAAAATAATAATAAAATGTGCCTCTTTTCAATTTTATATGAATTAACCTCCCCACTACATTGTAATTGTATGATGATGGTTTTGGTAAAACAAGTCAAGTGAGCCATTGAAGAGGGTTGGGCCAAATGACCGTTCGTACGAGCAATAAAGTTTCCAAATACCTTTGCATAGTTCTGGCATAATTTTTGTAAAGTTATGCCTTTAAAAGGGCTGCTATTTAGTACATACATAGTTCTGAAATATTTATGCTATAAGTATTATTTGATATAAAAAAATTTTTTTTAAAAATTTTTCCCTCTTACTTTTACATGTGCTTTGCATTTAAATTTTTTTGTATTTGAATTTTTATTTGTGTAATTTTTGTTCTTCGTTTGCTGTTTGTGTGCTCTACTCGTTTAATTGTTCAAGCATAACAGCATAATTATCATTAACAGCGTCATAATCATCATCGTGAGTTGCGTTTCCCAGCAAACATACATGGTTGATTTATAATTGAGAATAATATGAAACTTCAATCATATATTTCAAACTCTACAATAGATTTTTAAGTTGAGTTAAAGCTCTTTAGGACACAACATCCTGTAAAAGATACATATAATCGGAAACGGTCTGGGTAAATTTTTTTACTGCCTTTATTTTCAACCCAACCTAACCTTAACCTCTTCAACCTGATCATTCTATTGAGATGTGCAAAAATGCAGTAGGAAGGCCTATTTTGTCAAAAATAATTTATTATTAATCCACTTCATAAGAAAAAAAACTAATGGCTCGATTATGGATTGCAATCGAACTTGCTTTGCATTGCCAGTTGCCAAAATGTTATTACGTTAGTTTAAGTTACAAAACTGCAATAGTATTGGCAACCGTTAATTTGTCCATATTTACACTATTCAAGTCTTATTGCTAAGCTGATTAGTTTCTTAGGAAAGAGAGACGAGGGGAAAAGAAACGTTACTGTGCCCCTCGTCTCTCTCTCCCTCAAACTGATCAGCTTAAGCAATAAGACTTGCATAGTGTAAATATGGACTTTTTAATGGCTGCATAGTTTTTATCAAAGCGAATTCATATCAAATGATCTCAATTCAGCAGCTGATAATCAGCTGTTAGTTTCTGTTGTGTCAAATCAAAGCAAATCGTTCGGGAAATTTCTGACAGCAGAAGATGTTTCACTAACAAATATACAAGCCGAATATGCAGAGTTGCAAATCGAGACCAGCTGGTATCAATTCACCGTGATTTTTATAACAAAAAGTTAGTAAAATTAATAGAATTCAAAAATTTACATGTAGTTTCCACAATGCATGCAAGTGACTTGTCTGGAAAAAATTTATAAAAAATACAAAAATTTTTGAGTGATTCCTATACAAATGTTCCAGGCAAGTCGCTTGCTTGAATTCTGGAGAAATTACACTTTAGGCGTTAAAATTTATTTAAATAAACAAACATATGCTTTCAAATCTCAAAAAGAAATTGCTAGTTAAAAATTATTCTAAGCAATAACATTTACTCAGAGTAGAGGTGGTAATTCCAATGGATTTTAAGTGTCCTTAATAAATAACACATTTTGTACTTCCTTCTCTTTATGCAAAAAATAATTCCACTAACTAATCATCGTTATTATGAGAAAATTTTTAGTTGAAAATGTTTTAGCACTTATATTTCTTATATTTTGAAGCCAGTTGAGAACGCAATTGAAATTCGGGTGCCATCCATAATCGGCCCATAATTTTTAATTGTTCTGTTATTTTAACAGAGCTCTGTTAAGTACAATGTATATTTTTCTAGGGTCAGCAATTTCAGCATTTGTCTTCATGCACATGCTCGTGAGATATTAATTTTCAAATTTTAATCTAAAAAGCTTGACTTTGTGTTTGCTGGGGTTGGTGTAAAAGAACGTCATTATCATGATTTTGCTTACAGCAGTGGTTGTAAGCATGTGTTTTTTGGGTAAAAAAAATTAACATGCGTTCGTTTCTGAACTTTTGTGATGCCCTTCACTACAATTGTAAAAGGTTTAATATTGTATGTCATTTCATTCGTGTGTTTGACAATATGTATTTAAATTGTAAAACTTATAAACTTATATATATCTACACATATGATTTCTACTGCTATTTACATAAATATTGACTGCTTGTAGTAACTGATTAAATATCTCTTTCAAACAACAAACTTGAAGTTTTTCTAGCTTTGAGCTTATTTGGTTGAGTGGCATAAAATATTCGTCATAAACTACTATATTTTATTGAATGCTTTATTTTTTGTAATTTAAATATTTACATGCTGTAGTGCTTTATTATTACATATTTTTTTTTATTTAAAAAAAATACAATTGGAAAAAAGAGTCAAAGAGTTTTTGTGCTGTGAGGTATAGTTTAGTTGAAATTTGTGTGTAGATTTTTATTTTGTTTTCATTTTGCCGGTTTTATAAGGGGGGCAACAAGTGCCACTCTTGTTTAATGGCTTTGTTGTTTGGTTTGCATTTTTTTTTTTTTTTGAAGGAGCTTCAGCCCCTTCGGCTGTAAGCGGAAGTTGAAATGTTGGTACTGAGCAAAACAAAAAATATTTATTTCTAGAACATTCACATGTAATGAATGTGAATTTTAAGGGAATTCTGTAATTTTTAAATTTAAGTTTTTATAATAAAAATTATGTGTTTAAAGGACATCAAAGACTTTAATGGTATTCTGCATAAAAAAAATATTTGGCAAAAAATAAGAATATACATAAATATCAAGCCGCTATGCTGTGATTATTTTATGTCTATTTCTACGTTTATCCACGCACTATTTGTAAATAAAAATATTTACAAATAAATTAACTCACTGTTTATACGGCATAATAAATGTACAAAAACTTGGTAACACTTCTATAGAAAAGTCACTTATGTTGTACAAAAAAAAAATTGTAAATATATAAAGTAAAGTAATTATTTGTTTTTATTGTCAATATTTTCTTTTTTCAATGTTTTTTATTTGCAATATTTATCCATTTATTGTTTTTTATTAGCAAACATTTGTAAGTGTGGCAACCTCATGCATTTGATTTGCAAATAGTGCGTTAATCGTGAATAGATTTCTGCGTTAGTAATTCACAATAAAACAATCATATGGCAACAATTTACAGTTTTATTTGGAAGTACGTTATAAACGTAGTATATAACTAAATCTTGGCTGTTAACTTTTAAATTTAATTTTAATTTAATGCAAAATCATGAACTCAAATTCGCCTTTAGCTTTAGAGTTATTAAAACGTTTTTTAAACTTTAAACATATTATTCATAAAAAATATTTTTAATTTATGAAACTTTTATAGAAAATTTGTGTTATAAACCCTTTATAAATCAAAATTACAATACAAAATTACAAGCAAAGCTTTTCTAAAAGCTCTAGTTAAAACAATTTGTATTTTACAATAAAAATAAAAAAATTTAAGTCATTTCCTGTGTGAATTCTTTTTTAAAGATGTAATTAAGACTTTACTTTAAGAAAACAACAAAGACTATAATTAAATTATAACATACATATCTTTCATAGACATAAGTCACAATTATTTTCCATGATCTACAAACAAAAATATGTGTCATCTTCAACTAAGTGCAATTGAATTGAACTTTTTTGTTTTAATTTGTAGAGAAAGTGGGCGTCTATTAAAGACAGAACATCGAGAGTAGGTTTTCTTTACTTATATACATATTTATTTTAATTTCATGTTGTTTAGCAAGCTTTAAGGTTGGGTTTTTTTTTTTGCTTGGATATAAAAGTAAAGAAAATATGTTCTTTATTTAAATAAAACTAAAACAATTAAACAACTACTAATTTAGAAAGACAATTTTATAATGAAGACACTCCTCTGTTACCAAGTAAATAGTTTTTCTCAAATGGCTTGTAAAAATTGTTGCCATTAAAACGACAAGAAAAAAGTTGAAATTGGCGCCAAGTTTACACTCTTGTTATCGGTTGTTTTTCACATTTAGTGCGTGTTTGGCCAGTTTGCAAATAATTAAACCATAATTGTTATAAAAAAAAAAGAATTCTGTAGCATCTTTCAATGTCAGTTTTACACGCAATCTACTCCTGACTAACAACTCTACAACACTCAGTGTCAACTGTAAAAACTCTTCTATTTTCTATTTTTAGTTTTGCAATTTTTCACTTAACGCTATTTAGTATATACATATGTGAGTATAAAGAAATTATGAGAAAATTGCCAGAAAATATTTATTAAATGGCAACATATGGTCAAGAATGCCAGGCATATGATCCTTATGATTTATGGCCATAATTGCCATGTTAAAAGCTTTCGAATGCTCAACTACAAACTGCGAGAGTAGTTAAAAGCAATTAGACTTTTGCTTTTTGTGCTTCGCATATCAAATTGGAAAATTTTGTATAAATTTATTTGAAAATATAAAAATAACACTCAATGTTATTGTATGTGTAAACTAATTAGTTAAACGGATTTTGAAAAGAAAACAACAACAACAACGTCAGCACATTTACATTGTAACGAAGAAATGTGTTGAGACACGTTTGCAGCTTAAAATAAAATATGCAGTTCTTCGTTGTATCTTTTCTTAAGAAATTTATATATAGAACTGAATACTTGATATACGAAGGCAGTATCAAAAGTATGCAGAGGAAATTTTTTTAAATTTTTTTTTAACAGCTGCAAAGAGAAAACAAATCGGGTAAAACCAGTAACTTGCTATAAAATAAAACCGTTAAAAAAAGCTTATTTCTTTTTCCTTTTAAATCGATTAAAATAAGAAATTCTCTTCTACAATGAAAAGCCTGTTTGAATTGCTTTAAATTTTTGGAAGTGGCCTAAATAGAACTTGAAATAGGCTCTCCCAGAATCACGAAATTCGGTAATAAATTACAAGAATTACGTTTAGTAAATATGTAGATTTTAAATTTTACGGAAGACGCTTTAATAAATACACAGAAGAGTTACTGTGTGGTTCAGGTCGAAAAAGAAATTGAAAGCTTTCTGATATTTAAATAACTTAGAAATTCAAACAGTTTTATTTTTTAATCAAATTACATAGCAACCTCGCAGAATTTGACGCTTAACTCGTTACGTAATCTTCACTGGTGTGGACACAATTTAAAAATCTTGTTTTCTGCTCTAACACCCAACTTCTTTTTTATGGGAAAGTAAATCGATAACAATTAAAATATGTATAACATTGCGTCAAGCATGTTTGCAAATATAGAATAACGTAACGGCTTACGTTTGTACGTACACACATACATACACATATCTTACATTCTACCACAACACTTTAAATAAGTAACAATCAGAAATCATATTTATTTTCAATACAAAATAAATAAAGTCCTTTAAAATTAAACAAATGCAATACCGTGCAGCTGCTGCCTTGTAACCACCCAAAATAGAAAATTTCATTATATTTTCTGTTCTTATTAACAGACATTGATGTATAGAAATTGAGACACTTCATAAACATGTCAAATTTAATAGAGTGAACATTCATAATTTTCAAATGAGAATCACAAAAATTTTATATATATCTGGCACAAAAAAAATATGATTTTTACTCAAAACTAGGAATTGAAATCTTTGCAAACACATCAAAAAAAAATTATGAGAAATATAAAAAAAATTGTTTCCATTGACACAGGACATTCTTGATAAAATTATTTTGCTAAAAGGTGATGGTAAATGCTGTGTGCCAAGAAGGACTTGTATAAACATGTACGAGTTTTACACGGCTGTATATTGTTTTAATGTGTGTGAAATATTATAAAGTTGATGCTCATTTAAAAAAGGATTTTTGTTTCTATTATAGAATAAGTTTTGAACAATTTTCAGGTAGTTGGAGTGATTGTGAATGGTTGTTCGTTTTTTTTAATAATATATTTTTAAATTAGTAGTAACTGATATGGCAAAGGTGGTACAGTTTAAAAGGATTCATAAATATCTGTGAAAATTCGTCTAGTTTCGAATATTTTTTTTTTCAACAGTTAATTGCAATAGAAGCCACGGATCGATTCCCACTTCCTTTATATTACTTGCTACTATAGCTATTTTTCGTAGTAGAAATTGAACAAATTATAATATTACTAAAATATTCTTTCTTTGACCAATTTGATTACCAATTAAGGAGTGTTCCAAAAATACTTTTCACTTTGAATAGCCCGCCCATTTGACAGTTGTCATAACTCAACTCAACCTGTAACTAACTGACAGATGATTAATAAAAATGGAACGATATACGCTTCATCAAGGCGCATTGCAATTGTTAAAATTCACTACAAAAAATGTTAAAAATTTCGAGGCCATTTTTGGGTTGTCGGCTCTTAAGTTAACATAAGATTTAACGCCTACCAACAGCAACAACGTCTTGTCTTTGCTGATTGGCTGCTGAAAATTCATCAAACTAATCCGAAATTTCATCGAAAAATCATCTTGAGTGGGAAGGCCCATTTTCATCTCAGATGCTACGTAGAACTGTCGCATTTCAGGTTTGGAAAACCCAAGAAATTTTTTGACTTATTTTTACCAAACTGTTTTTTATAAAATGCTACACTGTGCGGCGCTAGATGCCACATAAGTAACGGTACCATCGAAGAATACTTGAGGTCAGTGGCCCATCGAGACTTTAAGATCTGACTGTAAAGGCCGAAGATGTAACGAAAACTACATTCAGCAAAAAAAATCTAAATTGACTTGCAATAATAGTTTTTTCATATTCGAAGGTGCAATGCGTACTTTTTGATTTTTCATGTGAAGTGTTACGCCCCATTATACATTATACATCAAACAAATATAGTCAGACGTTGCCCCTGTTTATTTCACAGTTCGTTGTATGTTTCTATACTGCTAAACTATAATTAAAATTTTTTCGATTTTTTTTTTTATTCAATATATGACTTTTCTTTTTAAAATTTTACCATCACGAAAAATAATGTGGTAGAAATTAAAAAAAGAAAAATGTCACACAATAAATCGTAACCTTGAACTTGCCAATAAAAAATATTTTCTCTCTTACTCTAATGCAAGATTTTCATTTATTTATCTATGAAAGCATTTGAATAACAAATTCGAACTTTCCCAAGAACTTGGCCAAAATGAAAAATGAAATAACACAAATGCACGACAGCAATTTAAATTATGAAAAGGGAAACAAAAAAAATTTGTTTTATTGACAAAGTCAGCAGTACGCGACTAACAAGTTCAGATCAAGAACAATAATAAGAAAAATTATGTTAAAAAACTTATATCAAAGTGTTCTTAAGAAAAGTTAACCTTTATACAGGCTTAAATTTTGCTTTATCTGTAAAGGTGTTTGTTTCTTTTTTTTTTTGTCTTTTTTTTGGTACTGAAAGCCACATGTTTTTTTTCTCGCAAATGTTTTTTGTTCTTTAGCTGAATTTAAAAATTTATTTTTTTTGTGTTGGCTTTTTGCCTAATTTACTATAGAACTTTGTTGTGTAATGTTGTTGCTGGTTTTTTTTCCTCTTGTACTCGTAATTGAATTTAATAGATAATTTTTACAAAGCAATGACTGCATTTTTCTATAGAACATTGTAAGTACAAAAAAAATACATATATGTATGTTTTAAATGAATTTTCTGTTGACAAAATTTTTACGTTCAACAAAAATATTTCTTTTAAGTTTGAATCAAGGTCAACTGCACAAGGTTGAAGCAGTGGCGAAATCAATTTGCATGTGTACGTAGAACGTATTTAGTATTCCACAGGGCTGTGGAGATTTTTGCCAAATAGAACGAGTTTTAATTAAAAAGACTTTTCTACGAAAAAATATTTTTATTTGTGAAGAGATTTTTCACATAACAATATCGATTAACTATTTACTACCGTTGCAGTTACATTCCATTACAGTCGGCTAACTGAGCCTTTAGAGCAAAAACTAACGCTATTTCTTCTTCTTGCTTCAGTCGTTTTTTCTATGTAATTAACCGATTTGACAAGTGAAGCATTTATATACAACATTCTAATCAAGTTTAAAAAATAATAAATTTTTAAATTTTCCAACTTTCTTTGTTATTTTATTTGTTAAGGAACGTATTCTTAACTTTAGTCTTCTTATTTTATTATTTTTGCAATATATATTTTTAATTTTATATTCAAGTTCTTGTTTTATCTTTATTTTTGATTTCCTTTGTGTTTAATCTGTCAATACCCCTTATAATATTTTTTTTTTCTTTAAATAAAATTTCAGCATATTTGTTTTCTTTATGTTTCACAGTTTAAACTGATTATCTGGGTACAAGAAAAGAACACACAAAAAAAGAGCAGGCAATGTGTGTATTACCTCCTACAGGTGTCTTTTTTTTGTACGCAGGCAAAAACAGCAGCGAAAAAAAACTATAAAAAAGACACAAATAAGATTATACAAGAAAAAACAGGCTGTTGAAAAAATTAAAAATGAAACAAAGTATTTATTTATAAAAGAGATTAAGTCATGTTTGCAGCAGCAGTAGTGAAATGACCTTAAAAAATGTGTGTAAAAAATTTCAGCCTACATATGCGGAAAAACGTAAATCTGGCTAATGCGTACTTTAGCCGATGTTTGCTGCCCAAACAAAGAGTGCAGTCATCATTTTTACACAGACTACGTAGAAATTTTTGTGATGTAACATAAAGTCAATGACTTTTCTTATAATCTTTAGTGACCAAAAGAGCAGTTGGTGGCACAGGAAATACAAGAATGTATGTATGTAAATGACAAAGAAAAGTATTTTATTGAAATATTTTAATAAATTTCCTTAAGGTTTGACATATTATTATTGTATGTTAAACCTCTAGACAAATATTGTATTAACGGTTACACCCTTGTGCCCCAAAGGTCTGTCTATAGTTAAGCAACAATAGAATTTTCTAATTTTGAGTTTCTCTTATTGCTCCAGCACAGCTTGCTGGTGATCATTTGAATTGATAAAAATCATAAATTATGCTTTATATTATTTACAATATTTTGTTTATTGTTAACCATAAATAAATTTGATGGTAATATATTCTTTATCAAATTATGATTTACATATATTTTCTCAAAAAGAAAAAAAAAATGTTTTGAAAATCTAAAATTAGAATTTAGCCTTAGTACTCGCTGTATTAATAGGCTGGCTTTAGAATGTAAGCTATAAATTGTTTTGGGCTGAAAGCTATAGCAAATAGCTGATGCTATTGAAATGCTACAGTTTGTAGCATTTGTTTGCTACAAATACAAATCGGCTTGTGCTATTCACAAAACATATCGATGGATATAAAAATTATTTACAATAAAACAGTATTTCCATCAGTAAAATGTATTAAGATTTTTCCAGAAACTTGAACCCATAATTCTTTCATTATTAGCTGAAACATCTACATACAAATGTAAAATAAAAGTTAAGCAAGTTTGAGGTTAGGAAGTAAATTGGCTGTGATATGATGTGAAATGTCAAGAATTGACCTGCCATACTTTGACATTTATTTAGTAAAAAGTTGGGAAATTTTAACCATAGAACACTCTTGAACAAAGAATTTTAATTGTGCAATTTGTGAATATTAATTTTAAAGACCGGGATTACGTGAACAAACCAGAAACAACTGACGCTCTGAAAGATGAAATACGGCGCTGCGTTAACGAGATAAGCGAAGCTTTGTTGCAAAATGTGGTTCAAAGAGTGAACGTCTGCGAAGTGCTAGAAATGGACATTTGTCCGGCATCATATTCCATTATTGTGTTTTAAGCTAATGTACTTAGATTTGCCACCTTACTTATTTAACCTGCTTTTAATTTCTGTTCGCATTTATTTTTGCTGCTTTGTTTGGTTTAATTAGGCTAAAGCTCGTTATGTGAGAAAGCTAAGTTACATGTAATAATTTTTAAAAAACAAATTGAGTGTGGTCCACTATGTGTGGTTGGTATCAGTTAATACAAACTTGAGGATTATATGAAAAATTGCAGTGCAAATAGAATACGTAAATTATTTTAATTTAACGCGTATTATAATTTGTTGAAGGAGTTTGTTTTTGTAACAAATGCTCAAATTTAACATCACAAATGTACAACAGTCTTGCCATTGGTTTCTTTTTCTATTTATTAGAAATTTCAAACTTTTGAAAAAATATCATGTTTTACCTTTCCAACTTATTTATTTTGCTGCCAACTGAAACCATCAATATTTAAAACTTTGCCATGCAGGTGTTATTATACTAATTAGAATGCTTGATTTTCTTGATAAATTAGTAGTAATTAACAAAAAATCTTAAATTAAACAAACTTTTCAAACACTTTATCCATTAAGTTAACTAACCACCTTTAACACCGATTGCAGTATAACTACGTGTGATAATACTTGGTAAATAGCACCTTCTATTACAAAACACATTTAATTTAATTTTATTTCATGTGTTTTTTTTTTTTCTTTTGCCATATCAAGATAATCTGCGGTCCAAAAGAAAAACTTATTTATTGAATTAAATTGACTTAATGATGATGATGCTAAAGCTGATGTACTAAAGAGTGTGTTTTGAAAAAGTAATACTAATGTATAATTCGTTACTTAAGACTTCAAAAGGTTTTGAAAAACCCCATAATAAGCAAACGAGTGTATACACAAGTACTTTGGTGCTACTAGAACAATATACGAGTATGTGTTTCTGTACAAGAATACATACGAGTATATTTTTGAGATTTGTTTGTGAACTACTTTTCATTTGGTTCAATGACTTTTTAGAATTACATTGTGATCTTTTTAAAATTAATTCAGTTTTTCTATATGTGGAAGTTTGAAGGTAAGATAACAAACAGGTAGTTTTATATTTGTAGAAAATGTACTGCTTGAAGTTAAACTCGTTAAGCTAAATCGATAATCAGTTGTTGCATATATTAGCATTAATTAAAATTATGTTTTCAGACTATTTTATAGGGAAAATAAAGAATTGGGTACGAGCAACTATTCACATTTTTGGGTTTTTGTCCTTGTATAGATATTGATTAGCTGATAAAAAGTATCAAATTTTGTCACTTGTCTTGCCATATATTTCACCATCTTGTCATTTTATTAAAGCCATAAATTCTCTCGTGACATAATCCGACCTTTTTTTAATAAATTCGGTTGGAAATTGCACGATTTCGATAATAGAAACACTTATTTCTTTAATTTTTCTATTATATGGTGTATCAAATATCATATCTGCAAGAAAATTATGGTCGGCAAAATCATTATTAATTTTGGAAATCGTACGATTTCAAATCGATTCTCTTTTTTGGAAGACTATGAAAGAAGCTTTGTAAAGGAGTTAGTTTTGTAAAATATGCATTTTTGTCCAGACACATTTGGTAAAAAAATGTACTCTTGTTAAAAAATTTATTTTTTGAATAAGATACTTTTCTTTAGTAAAAATTGCTTTTTTGCAATAAATACTTTTTTAAAAGAAGATACCTTTTACAAAAGATACTTATTATAAAAAGACACTCTTTTACGCAAAGTGATATTTTAAAATTCTTTTGCTAATGGGATTTTTAAAAAAAATATTTTTTAACGAAATGTACTTTTTTATAAAAGGTACTTATTTACAAAAAGTACCTTTTACAAAAGATACTCGTTATAAAAAAAGATACTTAATAAATAAAATTGCTTTTTTGCAAAAGCTAAATTTTTTACAAAAGTTTCTTTTTTACAAAAAGTACATACTTCTTTGCAAAACGTATTTTTTTACTAAAAGTACTTTTTTAAAAAAGGTACTATTTTTCAAAAGTTACTTTTTTACAAAAGTACTTTTTTAAAAAAGGTACTATTTTTCAAAAGTTACTTTTTTACAAAAGGTACTTTTGTACAATAGGTGCTTTTGTACAAGGGGTGCTTTTGTAGAAAAGGAACTTTATACTTCCAAACCTAAAGAAATGGCTGGGTGGAAAGAGATTTAGCTCCAACGATGAAATTATTGACCAAACAAATGCCTATTTTAAGGACTTCGAAAAATCCTATTTTTTGGAAGGGATGCAAACGTTGGACTAAGTGTATTGATTTAAAAGGAGATTATGTTGAAAAATAAAGTTTTTTTGCAAAAAAAAAAACTGTGTTTTATTCAAAAAGTCAAGAATAATTTTTCCTAACAGCACCATTGAAATGAACTTAGTACTTGATTTTAAAATACCCTTTTTAAATAAAGAAAATAAGCCCGCCAGCCAGCCTACGATTGTTTAAAAACATTGTTTTTATTTTCAAAATCCTTCAAAAAAAATACTTTTATTGAATAGTAAAAAATTAAATTTATTGATAAAAGCTTTTACCTTTTTTTAATTTCACATTATCTGTAATTTTACTAACTTATATAAAATATTCTTATCTTTGCAGGTATGTTCAATTTTTCAACGATTCTATTGCTTAAATAATTACAGAGACCTAAGCCAGGTAATTTGCAAATATAATGGCCACCATTTTCGTATTCGGAACAAAGAAATCTTTTCTCCCCTGAGCCAATCAAAATGCCAGAATCCTTGCTAAGCAGGCGAAAGGCGTGTTTTTTCTTAAGTGAACTAAAAGTATATAATACTTTAGCTACAAATGAAATCTTTAAGTACAACAAACAAAATGTGGACTGACTTTGTTGTTTTTCTACAAAACAAACTTTAAGACTTCGAGACAAACCTTACAAATATATACAAGAAAGTGTATTGATCAAAAGGGTTAAATCTGCAATCCTACCAATTTTCTTCTACTTTATAATTTTCATTTGCAACCCTCATCGTGTGCGTTTTTTATTTGTTCAGATAAAAATATTTTTGTTTTTCTTTTGATTTCTTTGGTGTTCAACAATGTAATTACAAATCTTTGTTGTTGTTGATTTGCAAAGCAAAGGATATCTATCAGCTTTGTATTCCTTTAAGTTGCATCATATTTATAATTTATTTATTCCCCATGTGTACGACTCATATGAAACATTTGATTAGCATAAGTGCCATTGAGTTTCAAAATGTATTTGAATTTATTTGTTGTTTTGCTTTTAACTTCAAATAGCAGTGTCTCAAGCTTTGGCATGGATGTGTCCTTTTTTGCTTCTGATTGCTATTTTTTATTTTTCATTTAATGGCATACATTAAAATATGTTTTATAATTTTATATTTATGCGATTTTAGTTTACAAGGGTTTCGTTCTTCTGTTGATTTTTTTGTTGTATTAAATTTATGCATACGAAATTTGAATTTTAAATTAGTTGTATAGAAAGAAGCAATATTTGACATGAACACAGGGAGTTGTTAGTTATTCAAATGACCTTGTAAGGTATTAATATATATTAAAAGTGTAGAAACAAATGCTTTTAAGTAGAATAAATCATAAATATGTAATGACACTTTCATGAAAGTGAAAGTGATAATAAAATGGGAGTAAGTAATTTTTAAAGCATTTTGATTTAGGCTGGACACTTAAAGCTTCTGGCACATCATATTTGTATATTGCAAAGGTCCATGCAGTCGACCAGCTGATCACGAATTATGTTTCTTGCATTCTTTATGTTCACGACTGCATTAGAAATTGAAGCTTAGGCGCGAATAGCGTAGTAAGTGACAAAATAATAATTTTTCAGGAGAGCCAAAAAAAAAGTATTTTAAAGCAAGATTGTTGTTTTTCTTTATTAAAATTTTTTATCTTATCGAAAATAATGATAATTAGCATTAAGGTTTGTTTCTTTTTGTATGTCTGTTACATTTATCAATTATTTTCGACAATTTCATTTGCAGGACTTTGTTAGTTACTTACAAAGTTCTTCCACTGACTGACTGTTGGACGACGATAAGATGCATAATTTCGGATGGTTTGATGTCTGAACAATGCAAGAGAGTAATGTTAACGGTAATATGTGAAAAAACTGGTTTTGTAAAAATTGTATTTTACAGCATTATTCGCGGCTACGCTTCAATTATTGAATCCAAGTTTTTAGGGCATAAAAGAGATCAAGGCAAATTGATAATCAAGTCGGGTAAACTTAAATTGAAAACGCAATATATTGCGCCTAGTTCGAAAATCCAATCCTTAATGCAAACATACTGAAAAGTGGCCCAAAAAAATGTTTGGAATTTTTCTGACTTATATTTACGGCCTGGCCCACGATGTCGACAAGAAAGTTTCTTTCGCTTACTTACATTGAAAACAAAAACAAATTCTCTTGTTTTGTTTTTGTTTTCAATATAAGTAAGCGAAAGAAACTTTCTTGTCGACATCGTGGGCTAGGCCGTTAATTAATGTGACTTTAAAAACTGAAAAGCTCTGCCACCAAACCCTGTGTTTTTAATATCTTCATTAAATTGAAAACTTTAAACTAATTTTCTGTAAAACTATTTTTTTTTTATTTGAGTTATGACTATGTTGCAATAAAGACGGAATATTTATTTAAGCTAAAATTTTTTTGTTCTGAAGGCATACTCGTATATAAAATGAAAAATAAATTAACAAAAAAAATTTATCCTAAACTATGTTGTCTTAAAAAAGTATTCACTATATAAAGTTTGTGTAAACATTAATATGGACTGGAAAAAAAAATTTCCCACAAATATTAACCCTAATTATTGCTACTTCAATTACTCGTAGTTTTCAAATTAGTTATTTGCGCTGTAGTGTTATTAAAAAGCAATTAATCATAATATTTTTAAAACTAAACTACTTTAGGGTGCTTAATGATGACATTAACTAAATATCTTACTTGCTAGGCTTTTTATGAATAAATATAATGTCTACATAGTTAATGAAAATAAAAAATAAAAAGTAAATATTGAAAAAAGTACCTTTAAAAAAGTACTTTTGAAATATATAATCTTCCAAAAATTGTCCTTTCGGAAAATTAAGCTTTCGAAAAAAAAATTTATTGGAAAAAGTATGCCTCTCCTTATTTGAAAATTTTTTTTCAATATTTTTTCAATATATTTTGAATAAAATATTTTTAAAAACTTTTGTAATTCCTTTTGGAAAAAGTACTTTTTTAAAATGCCTTTTGACAAGAGTGAATAAATAAAATGTGGCTTTTGAAAATTTCCATTGGAAAAAGTTCCTTATTAAAAAAGTATTGAAAAAAAACCTTTGGAAAAAATACCTGTGAAAAAGGTAAAAGGAAAAATTTTCATTTTTAAAAAAGTATCTTCGGAAAAATTACTTAAATAAGTGCCCTTCAAAAAAATACTTTTTTGCAAAATGTACAATTTGAAACAGTGCTTTTTCAAAAATTTCTCGTTCAATAAAATAACTCTTGAGAAATACATACTTTTAAGGAAAAAAGTACTTTTTCAAAAAGTATGTTTTTAAAAAAGTACCTTTCGAAGAAATTGTTTTATTTAAAACTTTGCAAAAATTACTTTTTTAAAAATGTATTTTCAATTAAAGTTACTTTTGAACTTTTTTTAAAAAAGTACTTTTTAAGAAAAGCAAAAAACAACATTTACTGAATTCGAATTAATTTGTTGAAGTACCTTTTGTAAAAAGTGCCTTTAACAAATATTTTCCTTTTCAAAGCAGTTGTCTACACTAGCTTTTAAAAAATTTCTAAATACAACTGCATTAATTTATGCGAGCGATAAACCGTATTTTTAACTGCTGTACAACTGTTTGTACATGTGTTTTTTGTCCAAAAAAAAACATCTGCTAAATAATTTTAAATTTTCTAACAAAAATTTCAGTAATTACTCATTACAAACAATACCTCCAAAAATGTCGTACATATTTCTTACACGTTTTCAATACTAATTATCTGCTGGTTTTTATTCAAAACATGTAAAAATACCTAACGCAATAGTTTCGCTTGAATAGTTTTACACATTTGCTACTACAGTATCCATAAAGTACAAACTATAATTTTTTTTATCGAAGTGAATTTCATCGCATAAATTTGTAGTGAAGTCATAGTCATATGGGTTAATAATATTCGCTGTGTACGTACATATAGTACATATTAGAGATTTCATATAGGATTTAGAAAAGAACGTGTGGTAATTTCAAATCGAAAAAAAATTTATTCCAGGCTAAAACACGCAATAAAGAGGCGTTAACCACATACGCAATTGTTAAAAAAGAAATAAAACACCGGTTAGAATAATAAAAGCTTTGAGCAATAAGTTATTTTTTTATTGATTTGTGATTAACTTATTTTTGTAAATTATCAACAACAAATGTTACAAGTGTAAAAATCCACCCCCAGTGATTATTTCGAAAATTTTGTTTAATGATAAATTAATTTCTAAAGCTGTCGATTTTATAACAAGTTTCAACTATTACTTACATATTAATGCCCGTAATTTCTACATACAGATAATTTACCGAAGGCTTTTACCTCCGAGTTTGCTTTATAAAATTTAACTAACACGATAGATATCTGTACACTAATAGATATCTATGGGTAGAAATAACGGCCATAAAAAAGGTAACATAAGATGCTTAAATAGCGGTATTTTTGTTAAAGGTACTTGTTTATAATTTATTTTCAGAAAAGTTACTTGTTGTTGTTTTATTATTTATTTGTTTTTTATAAAAGATACGTTTTACTCAAGTTACTTTTGAATCATCTTTTTATAAAAAGTACTTTTTATAAAAGATCCCTTTTACAAAAGATACTTTTTATACAACTTTTTGTATAAAGGTACTTTGAAAAAAGGTACTTTTAAAAGACTTACTTTTTTATAATACACTAAAAATTCCTTTTTATAAAATATTAAAAAGTACAAAAGGTCTTTTTGACGAAAGTTTGTACTTCATATTAAAACTACTTTTTATAAAAAATACTTTTTTGAAAAATTGCTTTTATAAATAATACTTTCAGCTAGTTCTTATAAAAAAGAGTTGCTATAAAAAAGATACTTATTATAAAAGTTACTCTCTATAAAAGGTACTTTTTATGAAACATACTTTTATAAAAGGTATTTTTTATAAATGGTACTTTAAAAAACTACTGTTTATGAAACGTACTTTCTGAAAAAAATAGATTTTGTATAAAATTTACAAAAAGTACTTTTTTAAAAGGTACTTTCTGTGAAAAATACTTTCTGCAAAAGGTATTTATACAAAAATTACATTTTATTAAAAGTACTTTTTGTAACAGGTTCTTTTTTTAAATTATTTTTTATAAGAGATACTTTTTGCTTTAAAAGTACTTTTTATAAAGGTACTTTTTATTAAAAGTACTTTTTATAAAAGGTACTTTTTATTAAAGGTACTTTTTATTAAAGGTACTTTTTATTAAAAGTACTTTTTATAAAAGGTACTTTTTATTAAAGGTACTTTTTATAAAAGTTACGTTATTTAAAGGTACTATTTATAAAAGGTACTTCTTTTAAAAAGTACTTTTTAAAAATTAAACTATTTTTAAAATGCACTTTTTATAAAAGGTACTTGTAATTAAAGGTACTTTCTGTACAGTGTACTTTTAATAAAAAGTACTTTCTGTAAAATGTACTCTTAATAAAAGTTACTTTCTCTAATAAATAATTTTTATAAAAAGTACTTTTTATTAGAGGTACTTTTATGAAAGGTACTTTTTAAAAGGGGGTTTATCTTACAAAGGTACTTTCTTTAAAAAAAAATATAGTTAATAAAAAAGTACTTTTAAAACATATTTTTTTCAATTCTTTACATTTGTAACCCAACATCAATTTCCCTTGTCTCAGTATTTCGATTTAAAATCTTTGTTTTTTTTTCTCAATAAATTCAATTTCAATTCAATGTTTTGTGCCTTGCCTGGCTTGTGTAATTATCTTAATACAATTCTTCTATTCCATTTTCCTATTCTTATTTTTTCATTGTCTCGTTTCATTTTTCTTTTTTGGCAATAACAATGGACTCTAAAGTAAATCAGTGTAGTGAACGCATACACGGTTCTCTTGGGCTGTGTAGTCTTGAAAATAAACAGCTGCACCTTTAGTTTGTTTGGTAAAATTTTGAGCGCCTTGTTGAAAATGTTTCAAATTGTTAAAAAGAATATTTCTGAAATAAAAGATAAATTAGAAGGAAAAAAATTAGCAACGCCGACGCTTACGTGCAAGGGAAATATAAAATAGAATAAAGGCGCATAATATATTTTTGGCAATGGGTTAAGGCTTATGTAAATAACTTATTTGAAATAAATAAATTAAAGAAAATAGGATTAAAATAGCCAGAAGTAAAATATATGTCTAAGTTTGCTCAAGATTACCACTAGCAAATATTTTTAGTACAATATAGGAGGGTGGTTAAGGAATTATAAGTAATGATATAAAAAGAATTTGGCAACAAATACGAATCAACTATAAAGACTGGGACTCACTATCCTGTACAATCGCACGCCTTACGAACAAATGCAAAATGTAATCTCATGAATTGTTATTGTCTTTTAAAAATGTTCATATACTTAATCATACCAGAGTTGTATTTTCTCAAAAGTTGTACGATTGTTCATGTTCTTTTCTTGGTAAGAATTATTTGCTTTTAAAGCATTCCTCGTATGGTTTTGACCGTTATAGTAAATTAAAATTAAACACATTTCGTTAGAATTTCTTTAATAATCTGCTATGCATATTGTAACATTTCCTCTTTAAATTAAATTGTTAACACATTTTTCCATTACTTCTTATTATTTTTCTCTTATATTTCGAATGCATTACTTTTATTTAATTTTATTTTTTTAGTTCCTTGCAAACTTAAACCACTTGAAACTCAAAGATCATGTTCTATCTGCTAATTATTTTCATTGATGTTGTTTGTCTTAACAAAAAGAAAAAAAAAGAAAATATTAACGAAAATATTTGCATCTGCTTCTCAAATGCTAAAGCAAAAAAGACAAAGAAGAAAATCAAATATACTCACTCACCCCTATTAAAAATCGTTTTAATAAACATTTACCTCCAAAAGGCTATTCAACACAAATCCTCATAAAAATAAAACATGTTTAACATTATTTTATATTCTTAATTATGAGAGAACTATGTACTCGTATGTAGGAAAGTTTTGCGTTTTGTAATAGTTTTTATATAGTTTTTACAGCAAAAATAGTTTTTCAATGGTTTTATTAAAATTTCATGCAAAAAAAAGTAAAATTAATTTTTATCCAGAAACCAGAGAACATGTGGTACAAGAATTTTGTATATTTTATGCCATTCACAAATATGCACATAGTACAAACATACATACATACATATGTGCCCTTCATTATGAATGTGGTCTAAGTCATATGCATTTTTGCTTCGAAATTTTATAGAAATCTTAAAAAAAAAACTTCAATAAATATTAAATAAATTTATATTGATCGAGACTATTACAACTCTAAAACGATGTATAATATAAAAATATTTTTATGATTTTATCAAATGTAATCTACTAAATATCTCGACCAAAGAAATATATGACTTATACCACTTTCATAATTAAGGGTACATATATAGAAGACTTCACATGAGGACTGTATATACTCGTACATTCACTTTTCCTTATTAATATGAAATGGATTCCTTTTACTCGTTCAGGCAAAAAATTGCAATCGTAAAGACCTTTTGGCATGAAAATAATAAAAGATACTGATATTTAAATTTCTCATCAACGAAAGGCCTAAAAATAAAATATAACTTATGCTAGAAACACAACTGGGACGAACTTCAGGACGTATTTCGCCTACCACGATGAATTTGTCGCTAAAAATTCGCTTAGTAATTTCGTCGTAACACAATAAACTTGAAAACACAAACACAATAACTTTGAAAAAATAAAAGCTATTATAACACTCTTGCACAGTGAAAACTTTTGGAAAACACACGGACTGGACAGTATAGGTTCGATAGTACTACCAAAGGCTAGTAAAGCGCTATTCTCAGTTGGGCGATTTTGGTGACGAATGGTTTTTATAGGCCTCAAATATTTCGAAAATCAGGTTCCTTCAGTTTTTTTCCAACATTTTATTCATTTTGCTAATAGCTCGTAACTATATACGAGTATGGCAATAATTTAGCTATAATATAATAATAATAGTTATACCTCTAAACTATATACGGCAATAATTTAGCTAAGAGTCTACCGAACAAATCTTGTTAACAACTAATGCCAAAAAAAATAATTTCTTCATGCACTTTTTGTCGCAAAAATTAAGGAAAAAAGAAGGAAGGTGTCTTAGGACACCCGGTTATAGCTATGCTGCTTAGCTATATAAAACAAACTTATACCTAATTTACATTATGGATTATTCATGAATTTTGTTGCACGAAGGTTTTTTTATTTGCTAATTGCAGGGCTATAGAAGGGTTTGATGTATAAAAAATGACGTAGCATGAGTTTTTGGCAACTTTTTTTGATCTGAGTTGTTGCTTCAGGCCTCCTACTGACAAATGAAAAGTTGTCATGCAACTAATTTTATTTTAAAATTTTTTTTAATGTAAATTAGGTATTAATGTGTTAAATAACAATGCAATAAAATTATATTATATGATTATGTCAAATTCGCAGCAAATATTTCAAAACGTTTCCCTTTATTTCCTATTATTTTCTGTTCTAGCGGCGTACGATTAAATTCATGTATTGTTTGTGGCCGGCGGCGGCTGTTTGCCGGCTTACAGCCGATCGACTGTGTTCTCTGGCTTGTGCTCATATGCAAAAACAAATTGAGCAATCCTTCTCAATGTTTTTTTTTCACTCACTTCAAAGAACGAAACAAAACAATACAAATAATTTGTTTCGTTTATTTTCGTACCCTGGTTTTAAGTACAAAGAGATCAAAACAAAAACAAATATATAACTGTAATAGTTTCGATTATTTTTGTTAAGAAAATTACGTCCTGTGTCGCGCCATAAATAACATAGCTATTAAATAGCATAGCTATAAAAATTTTGTCACTTTTTTCAGAATAACTTCCAGCGACTTTCGATTTTTTGCTAACAATATTTGGCGAAGTTGTAGCTATGGTAAAGCTGAACAAATTTTGTGAACATGTCAATACAATTTGAAGGTGTCTAGGCACCCTAATAGCTCATACAGCCCACTTTTTACCTTAAAAAAAAGCAACAAAAAAATTAATTTACTATTGCAAAAAAAAAATGCCCGAAGAAATAATTTTTTTGGCATAAGATGCAAATAATATTTATTAAGTAAACTCTTAGCTACAATATATATATATATAGTTAAGCACTATCACCAAGTCTTAATTAGCTGTTGGCCAAAAACTGATGACACCGTTTTTTTAGACATCTTTGGAGACCCATAAAAAATTGTTGACCAAAATCTGTAGTACTACCGAACCTATACTGTTAAGATGTGGATTTTTCACTTTTGCACAGTGTAATTGATAAATTTGTTAACTGTTTGCGCAAAAAGAGCAAAAAATAATTTTTCGCTTTAAAGAAGTATTGACCAATAGTTCTTTTTCATTCCATTAAGTATTGATTTAGAAATATCGTGGCATCTTCTGATTTCGCTTATTAGCCTGTCCATAAAATTTCAAATTGTATCTTATTTTTAAATGGAATATTGCGATAAAAGATTTCTGAACTCCGTATGACATTTTAATTTCTGTCGAAAAATGGAAAATAAAAAATATATAAATTAAGAAAATTGATTATCATTCAATCCAGCTACTGTTTGCGTTAATATTTTTTCTTAAACATGGATTTAAAAACAAGGTTGTGCATGAGCGATTTTATTGTTCTTGAGAGCGTGCAAGACTGTGAGCAAAAAATTATTCACAAATAAAACTCTTTTCTAAAACAACATTAATTTTTATAACCATTTTTTATTACCGTTGTTGCGCATAACCAAAAAATTATGTTATCAGTTTTTAGTTTATTGTATTTTAAATAACCCACATAAATAATTTATTTAACCTTATCCTTATGGTAACAATTTTGTAACTTACAAGTCCTTTAGGCTGCCGCAAGATAATTTTTTTTTTGCTACAGATGATTATACTGTCAATAACTTTGTTGCAAAAGGTTTTTATTACAAGTCAATTTATTTGAAAATAGAAATGTATTTATACGATGAAAGGTCATAAAATATTTTTACCTTTACAGTGTCATAAAACTGTCTTATAATAATTCCATTAAGTGTTTGTGGTCGTAAAGAATTTTACGACCATTAAGATTAGCCAAGTTTCAGGAAAGGTGTCTTAATAGGCTACTGGTGTTAGATTTCCTAAGAACTGCAAGACACATGCTAAATTTTATTATCCTTATTTTACTTAAGATTTCAAAAAGTCGAAAATTATGGCACTTCATTGCATTGCTTAAGGGACAGGTGAGAAACTGTAAGGCTTAAATTTGAAAAAATTTGAAACTTTTATTATAATTCATAAAAATTATAATAAAAATCTTATGACCGATTTCAAGATTTTCTGAAATTACATGAAAAACAAAAGTTTTGAATAAGTCTGTATGGATCTCAGATATGTATGTGACTTTTGAGCCACTGTTTAATTTTTGCTTTATGAATTTTTATATGACAGTTTTTGTCACATACAACTCTTTGCGATTAATGCTAGGAACACAACTGGGACGAACTACGAATTTTTGCCCGTAAATACTCGTTGACAAAAATTAAACATATTTGTGTATATGGAAATACAAAACACAATCATAGCGTCGGCCGAAATTCGCCTTACGCGCCGAACTTTGCATTTGACTAATTTCTATTTCTTACGCCGGCGAAGGACGTACAAATCAGTATAATTTTTTTTTAACAAACACAACCCGCGAAGCGATTAGCTTGTCTGCGGAAAACACCCAGGGTCTATGGCGTGAATCGAACCCACGCCCTCTGGACTGAGAGGATAGCAAAGCTACCACACTCCACCACAGAGGCACCATTTATTGACTTTATTGTTCACAAAAGATGAAGTTCTTTGATTATTTTTTTTTATATTATTATTTTTTTCCACAAACTGTAAACAACTTTCGATCTAATTCATAAAAAATATTGTAGGTTTATTACAGGTTTATTTGACAAATTTCCCATAGAAATATGTCAAATAAGCGCTTTATTAACCTGAAATATTTATTATGAATAAGGCAGTTTATCAATTACAACTGCTGTTATTTTTCGTCGCTATTCTGCTTCAAACGACGAATTTACACAGCGAATTTATGCCGACGAATTTGTCGTGTTGGGCGAAATTCGTCATACGTCCCAGTTGTGTTCTTAACATTATTCTTATTATACAGAAACTTAAACTCTTTTTTAGTCGCTTAATTCGTTGCTCTTTTTGATAAAATTTTTAAATCGAATTTTCTCCGCTCCATTTTCCTTTTATTTGCTTTCCTATTTATCTTTAATTCTCCGTGAAATTTCATGCTCTTTTGACATAACAGCTGTCAAATAAAATACATAAATTTTCTGCTCTTCTTAATGTTGAACTCATTAATCACCACTTAATCCTAACTTCAAATTACTTATGTCTGTCTAATATGGAAAACAAGTATAACATATTTTTTTGAATTTTCAGAGATGCAAATGGGACAAGAAATTAAGAAGAGATAAAAAATAAATAAATTCAAGTTTGAGTAATCGACTCTACAAATCTAATTAAGAAAAGTTAATAGGTTTTCTTAAATTTGATAAAGTGATTTTTAGTGAGCGATAGTTTTGTGAAAGATAACCGTCAACTCTTAAAATCTAGAATTGCAATTAAAACCATTTTCATGTTATTTGTTCGGTTGCTATTTGAAGGTTAGAAGTATCCCTAACTCCTTCGCATCTCAAGGCTCAGTTAGCCGACTGTAATGCAATACAACTGCAACGGTTGGAAACAGCTGATCGCTATTGTTATGCGAAAAGTAATGAAAATAGAGATGTAGTTATAGAGATGTAACCGTAATGTAAGAATCTGTACATTACTTT
Organism: Nowickia ferox; assembly: GCA_936439885.1. Classification (NCBI taxonomy): domain Eukaryota; kingdom Metazoa; phylum Arthropoda; class Insecta; order Diptera; family Tachinidae; genus Nowickia; species Nowickia ferox. The sequence continues at coordinate 9,025,320 of OW387026.1, forward strand.
GCACATAACAATATCGATCAGCTTTCTTCAGTTTCCTACCGTTGCATTACGGTCGGCTAACTGAGCCTTCAGTGATTGACAATCAATCAAAGCTCTCTCTCTGGGCTTAAAGCTTTTAACATTTAAAAAGCTAGCAAGTTATTAAAAAGTCTAAAGCAATTAAGAGCTTTTTTAAAGGTGTTTTTAGTAAATTTAACAAAACCAAACTAAAACTCCAAACTAATTTCTCTTACATCTTCCTAATTGTCGCTTAGTTTTTTTATTCGAAACTAGTTTTTTCATATTTTCTAAACATATGTATCTTCTAACAGCTTTTGAAATTCTGTATAAATAAAGGCGTTTTAAAAATCCCCCTGCCTTTACAAACAAAAAAAAAACAAACCATAACAAATCACCATATAATAGAGCAGTAAAAATAACTAAAATTAGATCAAATTTTTGTTTAACAAAGAAAACTTGTTTTCTTCTTTTTTTTAGCAAAAAATAAGCCTAATAAATGTGCTATCAATTTCATATAAGAAAGGTACTTTAATATTTCTTGTAGATTGTTGTACTTAAAAAAGAAGATTAAAAAACAAACTACTCACTCCTTAAAATCAACAAAAGGAAAAAATATCTAACAAAAGGACGAACTAATGGTTTCACGGTTTAAAAAGGGTTGAAATTTCGCATAGTGACCAACCAAAAAAAAGAAAAAAAAATTATGGAAAAAGGACACGTGAAAATTACTGTATTAAGCGTTGTTAAAACATCAGAAAAATGTGTTTCGAATTATTGAAAAGTGGTTCTTCTTCCCTAAGATATAATAAAAGGCAATGATATGATGGTCAATGTTATTTTTAAGTTATGTTTTTTCTTCAACAGGTTTAACGGGTTGCTGTGTTCAAAAAGTAAATAATAAATCTTCGTATCAAAGCCCATGTAAAGGAATATTGAAATAATTTAAATACTTTTTTAAATATTAATACAGGAAATAGCAAGAGGGCTTTAAAATAGGATGTAAGTCTTTACTGGAATTCATCAAAAATATTTTTTAGTTTTCTTGGGCTCTGTGTTTCTCTCTGTGTCCCTCTCGAGATATCTCTCTCACTCTGAATTTGATTGTAACCCAGTGACAAAAATATACATTACTTAATCGATAACATCAGTAATACCACGGTAGCGTATTTGAGCGACAATGATATTTGTTAGTGTAAAATTTTCTGCTGTCAGAATATTTCCTAGCGTTTTAAATTGATTGACAGCAGAGAAATTATGTCAGCTGGTGAATTAGGATCACCTGATGTGAATACGCCTTGGTTATTACGAAAGTCAGTTGATAAAGTTGTGAATGATTAAATAGATATTCGCAATTGTGAATATGCATTTGAAAGAAAAAAATATTAAAGATAACAAATCACAAAAATAAGATGCATTGAATGTGCGGAATTCGTTTAAAAATTAGTAGAAAATTTCATTTAGATTTCCCTTAACTATTGCACTCCATGGTATATATCCCCCCCCCCAAAATTTTTCCCCCAGCCACTTTTGAGCAGCGTGCTTTTGCGATGTTCGGGGTTGCTTCCATCAAGCTTATAAGCTTTGCAATTTGCTTTTTGTTGCTCATAATACGCGCTCTGTGCATAAAATCAACTATTTTGTTTATTTTTAACTACATTTATTTATATATTTCTATTTATTTACTAATTACATTTCGAGTGAATATTTTTCTCCTACTATTTTGTAGTTGCAAAAAAGAGAATAAATTTCTGTTAATAGCTATTCACAATAGTGATTTTGTAGTTGATGGTTGATACCTCTTTTGAACCGCTGACATTTCGTAATACCGATTTATCATTTTTGTTGTAAAAATTTCCCTTATCAAGCGCACGTTGCTGTTCATAATAAGCCTGATAATCACATTTTCTCAGACGAATCACTATCATATAGTCAGTAACAAGTAACAAGTTGTAATTTGTGCGAAAATATCGAAGATGAAAATTTCATTAGTGACTCCACGTGACAATGGCAGAAATAAAGGGAGTACAGCATAGCTGTGTCACTGTTCTCTTAAAAGGAAAAAGTTAGAAACAGGATTTTGTCTGCTACACTTCTCCATCAATGAATAACTAAAAAATAATGGAATGCTATTTTTATGTAGATTTAAGGGGAAACCCCCTTTGTTGGTGTGTTGAAACTCACGGACATTTTCATACATGTGTCCCAATCATAGCGAGTTATATATATATGAGCTGTTTCATATGTGAAAAAACCTTGGTTATAACGTCAAACATAATAATTTAAACATGATTTAAAGTAGTATTGTCCGCGACACATAATATAAAAGTTCACTAATGAAATTGATGACATTGTCAGGTAGGAGTCATAAAAAATGGATGCCTGAAAGACAAAATCAACTTTGTCATATTCATTTATGATACCAAATTAAAATCAACACTTATCATCGATAATTTAATATTGTCAGCATTTGTCACATTGAATCACTATGACGTTCGCCAGCGGAACTTAGTAGTAGACAGTGGTGATTCTTTCGCTTATTTTAGTGCGTAAGTGGTGCTCTCTGGCTTGCATAGTAAGCCACGATATCAGTACATGTAAATAAATCAATAGTACAGCTGCAAACTATGTCTTGGAGTGAATAAAGTAGAAAAATGGTTGAAAGTAGAATGTTTTAGTATAATAAATCACTTTTCTACTATTAGGCTTACATACATACGAGTATAACCATAATTAATTTTCATATTAAAAATTTTATTACAAAGCAAAGCTAAGCTGGTTGGAAAGTTTGAAAAATGTAACTGAAATTTATTTCTAAAAACCATTTTTTTTTTGTTTTAAACTCTTACTATTCCATTAGCTTTATAAATTACCAAATATAAAAACTCAAACTGCGTTTATCAAAACTATAATTTTTTATTTAAAAAAAAAGAACATTCCCTCAAGCCATTTAAAATTTATTTAATTTTTTTTTTTTTTTTGTTTTAATTTATGTTAATTTTCCTTACGTATGAGGTGCCAGTAATGGTTGCACGAGAAAATAGAAAGGAATTTCTTAACATTTTAATTTTTCTTTCAATGAAATTTTGCCGGTGGTTGCGCTTGGTAATCATTTTGTTTTGAATGTGACAGGGAGTTTTGTTCATTTACCACCTTGGCGTTTCTCTTAAATGGGACAACTCTTCATTAAGTATGCAAGAAAGGTTTTCACTTCAATATCTTGCTTTCTTTCCTTCCGTCAACTTGTGTGTTTTTCTTATGCTTAAAGGAAAATTAATTAGCTGTAAGAAGAAGAGGATTAAATAGAAAGTTTTTTATTTGTAATATGCATGTTTTTGAAAGCAATGAATGACTACAATACCTTTGTTGGTTAAACTTTGTCACATATAGTTTAATTTATTTACTTAGAGGGAAAAATGATCGAGACAAAACTGGTTTACATATAAAGAAACAAACCAGGATGGTTTTAGAAAAGGGTCAAGTGGTTAGAAATAATACTGCGATGTGACAATGTGATAAATATGTAAAGAAAGTTTAGGGAAATGTTAATGGTACATGGAAAAACAAATAGTGGAAATCTGTTTTAATTTATGCTCTGGTTTTTTTAAGAAATCTACTAATCTAATTATTTTTAAGGCAATTTTCCTTTGTTTATTTTGCATGTTCTGTTGTTTTGTTACATTTACATTTTTTTCTTAGAGGTGTAATTCACATACATATGTATGTACATATAATGTGGCCGCAGTGACTGTCATGTACATGGGGCTCTGATCGTCACATATCGCTTATTCAGTGCAATAGTGTCATAACTCAAAAAAACTAGTTTTGCAGAAAACACGTTTAAAGTTTTCAATTTACATACAACTCAATGAAAGCATAAAAAATATTCTTCTCTCAGGAGGTGACTATCACAAGCTATTTATATGAAATTTTTACGAAAGATAAAATACGAGATGCAATACTCGTATTATTCTGCATTACTAACTCAAAAAACTAACTTTTTTGAGTAATGAACTGAATGTGCGATGTGTGAACGCACTAGTCGTGATGATAAAATACCTTTTACGGATTATGACATATGTACATGAGCGTTTTACCACTCAAAATTATGGAGATTATAATTTACGTTATGATATAATTAAAATACAGAAATAAACTTAGATTTTTTAGCATTCATATAAAGAAATGTATCATACATATATTGTGTATATATACATATATGTATATACATATATATTAAAAAAAAATTTACAACAAATGTAACCCACACAAACTTTAAATATACACAATGTTAAATTAATAATATATTGAACAATTTATTTTTTTCTTAATATGTGAACAAAAAATTATTTTTTTATCAATTAAAACCAGCACTAAGAAAATAATAGAAAAAAAAATCTTATTTTAAAATACTTGCTCCCAACTTAATACCTTAAATGGCAGGTTTTATTTGGGCACGCTTCTGAATTGAAACTTTATTAAAAATAAAACAAATTATTTTTGTACCAAAACATGTGGGTGATTTCACGATGCTTCTTAAGATGATTCATTGAAGTTTAAAATTGAAGGCCAGTATATACTTACATATGTATGCATGTTTAGTTTTATATAAATTTTAAATACAAGTTTTGCTTTAATTCCGAGATTAATTATTGTAATAGAGAAACTTGTTTGTAGACGCTTACAAACGAATTAATTTTTTATTTTCAATTAATTACGGCTACAAGTTTAAATACAAAAAGGCGAAATCCCCTGACCAAACAACTGTCTGAATATTAATCCTGTTTCAATAAAAAAAATCAAACAATCGCCGCTTTGCAGTCCTTCAGACAAAATATTTGTTACATAAATAAAATTTTTCACAGGACTTATCTCGGCAACTTTAAAAATAATTGCCAATTTTATCTCCATCAAAGTCATAATAGTAACTAAATTTCAATTTTTAAAATTAAGGATATATGGCAGATAGACATATTCTTCAATGCATTGAAATGAAATTTACCAGAGAAACTAAATGTGTCATTCTTTAAATAATAACAAGTTTTCACAAAGTTTTTATAATAATAATATAAGAAATTTGATTTTTCAAATTAAGGATATATGGGAAATAGGCCAGATCTTCAATATATTGAAATGAAATTTGTCAGGAGCTGTTTAATAAAGTGATGTTTATTGATTTTCGGTGCATTTTACCACAATTGCGGCGAAAATTAAATTTTAAAAATAAAGGATATATGGAGACGTCAGCATGTCCTTGCTTAGTTGAAAATGAAATTTATCTGAGAGCTTAGGTGTATAATCTTACAAATAGTTACAAGTTTTCGTTGCATTCTGATTAAAAGTGTAACTGCTATACTGATATTAAAATAAAGGATATATGGAAAAAAGTTATGATCTTGCGAAAACTTTTATTAAACTTATCAGCCAGCTTAACTGCATAATTCTGTGTATAGATGCAAAGTTATATGCAAATTATAGCTGAAAGTAAATTTTTTAAATTAAGGATGTATTGGATGTAGTCCTGCACTTGATGATTTTGAAGTGAAATTCATCTGAAACTGTTTAATTGCAGAAATAGACATTCAAATTTTATTGCATTCTGATTATAATTTGGAGAAAAAATTAATTAATTATGCGATGTGGTCATATTCTTGCGCTGACTTAAATGACACTTAGATCATAAGTGCTTAATTTAAGAGTTAGTTATAAGACCTTTCTGCATTCTAATCGTAATTGTACTTAGAAATACAAAATTTAAAATTAAGGATATATGGAAAGTAGGCATGTCCTTGCGCTAAATGAAATTAAATTCATCACAGGACTTAAGTGTGTAACTTAAGAGATATGTTAGGAAGAACGTTGTTATAATGCATCTAAACTCGGAGACCCATGGACCTATTGTGAGATATGTAGTTGAAACTACTTGTGCCCACAATGCTACATATATTAAAAATAAAGGATATGCAGAAGGTAACCATATCCTTGCACCAATTTTAATAAAACTTACCAGGGAGCTCAACTGCATAATTCTGTGAATATTTAATGATGTATAGAAGCTGCGCTGTCCTTTGCATCTATTTGATTGGAAGCTGCGCTGAACGTTACATCAATTTGCTTTGAACTTTAAATTATGCTCATAATAGAGCACCACTGTGCGGCCAAACTAACTCAAAAAAAAAGAAAGAAAAAATAAATAATGTGTCACAGTACAAACTTTTTTCTTTAACATCAAAATGTTACCTTGCTTTTTAAACTTTAGATATTTAAAAAAAAAAACAACTCATCAGTCATTTCCTTGTGCCGTCACTTTTAATTAAAATCAACCAAATGTTCAAGCATACATATGTATTGTTAAGAAATTAAACAACATATTAAAAACCCATTATAAAGAAAATATACTCTCATGTCTGACAATAAACTTTGAAATGAAAAGAAGGAAAAAATTAACGCAATTAACATGACAATGTCTTCTCAGCTGTCAATCAAAAAATCCTGAAATACACATAATGTATAAGCTTGCATTGCAAAACTGTCTCCAAAAACTTTAATACAAATTTGAATTGTTATAAAAGAGTTTTTAAATAAAAAAAAAAAACACAACTGGTTTTTTCTTAACCTTCTGCTGTCATATTGGAAGGCTGCCGCCGGTTTGTTTGTTCGCTGGGTATTATTTCAAATAATAGTTGGCAATTTGCCTTAAAGCTACAGTTGAGTTATGTACTACAAATATGAATATTTTTTTTGTCACAGCTAATTATGTATTCAATTCCTTTTTAAGGCAGGCAAAGGCTACAAAACAAAAAGGACACCATGTTTAAATGTCTGGCAACCAGTTTAGTTGTATTTTTATACTTTTTCTTTTGAAACATTTATTTAACTTTTTTTTGACAATCGCAATGTTGCAGCAACCTTCATTTCAAGTGTCTCTTGCAAACAATGGCAAATAAAAACGAAAATCCAAATCAAATCTTCGAGAAATATCTTATGTTGCCGGGTTCCCCTTTTTTTGGCTGACGCGGCGGCTGTTATGCCACTTTGATATAGACAAAAATCTTGATGGCCACCCAGTGCTTGTCATGAGTGTGCATGTGTGTGTGTATTTTAGACAAATGTTTTTGTTGTTGGAGTTGGTTTTTTTTCTTCCTTTAGGTTTTTTGCTTAGCTGAAACTTATTTACGTAGCATGTGCAAGTTTTTTTTATTATTTCTGTAACAAACTGTTGGGCTGTGCTGTAATGTTATACTGGCAATATGTTTTTGACAGTTGACAGTTTATAATAGCTGTCTTGTCAAGTAAACCGTAGCAAAAAAAAATTTCAATGAAAAAAGTGAGCGCCAGGCACACATAAGTACAGTGCAATATGACAAAATTAATATGTAATATATTTCATTTGGTTTAATAATAAAAAGCAATGGGAACAATTAACTGTAGTTATTTTTTCTTTTGATAGTTAACAAATGTCAGCCAATTCTTTTTACTTCACGAGTTTTTCAAACAAAAAATTTTGCAAAAAAAAAAAAAAAAAAAGATGGACACAAACACTGCGCTCTGAAATCAAAATAGAATCACAGAGTAAAAGCTTTTTTTTCTATAAGTTAGAGACTAATTCATTAAACACATTCACCACAGCAGGCTACACGAACACACGGCTTCAAATGCCGCTAGCAGCATTTGTCGCCTCGTAGCCAGCTACTTAATTATTTTGGAGACGGCAGCAGCGCCATCTGCACCTCATATACATAGTTCAGTATTGCCACCTTCAAATATTTCGCATTTATAAAAATTAAGTTACGCTTTCAAAATGTACTTATATGACATAAAAGTATAAATATTAATTAATTTATGCTTTACATAAATTTTTGGATGTTGTTATTTAACAGAAATAATATGAAATAATTGTACGGTGACATTCATACAACATTTTGTATTATACTGGCAACACTGAATTTTCTCATTATATTGAAAAAAAATAGAAATTAGTTTAATTGGACTACAACAACAAAATCAGCATAGACAACAACCTGCCGCCGTGTTGCCTTGCTGTCTTCAAAAGAATCACTCTCATATCACTCTCATATAAATATGTGTACGAGTATTCCATCCTTGACATTTTGTAGTCGGTAGCCTGCTGTGGTGAATGTGTTTAATGCATAACACTGCTTTTCCTTAAACATTTGTTAAAGTCTAAATCGGGGTTCTCATAAAAATGCTTAAAGTTAAATAAGCTTTGTATTTGAAAAATGTTTATGAATATCAGCGTATAGCTTTTAAAAAAATCTGACTGCTTTAAACAATATCTTAGATTTCATCAACTTTTACTAAAAAATCTAATATTGTTTTAGTCAAGTATTTAAAATTTTCAGTACAAGATGGTCGTACATTTTTTAACATTGGAATCAAGTTCGTTGCAACAATGATCAAATTAAAAAATGGAATGAAATTTGTATTTAGATCAGCTACTTCCAAGCCATATGCACAATGTGCAAGCTTTTACAAAACAGCTTTTGTGCTTTCACACCGACGAGAGTACAACAGCCAATCCTTTGCCAAGAAACGGGTACAAATTTAAAAGCTTTCAAAGCCGTTTACTTCAAATGCTAATATCAGAGTATGTGTGTTTGGACGTAGCTGACTTAAATGTCTAGAAATTAATGTTTTGAATAAAGTAGAAAATTGGAAGTGTCATTCTTAAAATATTCGAATAAAGCAAATGTGAAGAAAGTAATTTGCATACTTTTAGGAGCTGCAAATTACACTGTACAACAGGAAAAAACAAGTTTCTCAGAACTAATTTTGTGTTTTAAAATTATAAAAGACATTTTAACCCTTTAATTCCTCTACATATTGATATTTTTGGACTTTTTCTCAAAAATATTTTTTTGCAAAAATTATTTAATGATATTTTTGATTGGTTACAGATTCCTTTGTAAATAGTCAAGAATGGACGATATCACGCTCAGTGCCCGATTTGCGTTTGGGCATTGTCGGCTCATTAAACTCAGGAAAATCGGCACTGGTGCATCGTTATTTAACGGGTTCCTATATGCAAGAAGAATCTCCCGAAGGTGGACGATTCAAAAAAGAAGTATTCATCGATGGCCAAAGTTATTTATTATTAATACGAGACGAAGGAGGAGCACCAGAAATGCAAGTAAGTGTTATAATTGTTTTTTTTTTATAAACATAATTTATTGAATATACATACTTTAATTATTAGCTTAATGGCTTTTAAAGCAAATGTTATAACATTTAAAGCATTAACATTTAAAGCATTAATGAGTTTTGGTTTAATTTATTTTGCATAAAATCTCTTGTTAAAGCCGTGATACACTATCATACAAAGTCGTGCGATCTACGAAAAAATACAACCCTGGTATGATGGAGTTTATGAAAATTTTCAAAAGACAATAACAATTCATCACACCAGGGTTGTACTTTTTCGTAGATCGCACGACTTTGTATGATAGTGAGTCATGGCCTTTAATACTTCATTTATAAAACATTTCATAAAATTTTTTTCTGAAAGCTTTAAAAATGCAAAATGTATTTTTAGAGTCGAAAAACGTTGATCTTCTGATTTATATTTATTTATGGGACGAAATTGTGGCCCAAAATATACTAAAGATAATATTTTCCTAATCACAATGGACCCAATTTGGTCTCCGAGTGGAGTTGCGGTATAGCACCATCCTTTCTAACCTAATAATTCCTAAAAATTTACCACAGAATTCTTTTAATTTGTCCATTTTAAGGCCATTTTCACAACTTGCCGTTAGTTAAAGGCAGGATTTTGTCAGACCGATAAATGGCTTTGCATTTATTATTTTTTTATCCGTTAAATATTATTATTATTGATAATAACAACAATAAAAAAATGGAAGTTGTAATAATGCAAAGCTATGTATCGATCTGACAAAATTCTACCTTCAACTAACGGCAAGTTGTGAAAATGACCCTTAGTGACAAAAATATTTAATTTCTTTGAAGAAATAAAACTTTTTCAGTTCCAAAAGAAATATTCTTTCACTCTTAAAGTTTTATTAAAACTTTTTTTCTCTTAATTCATATTGTATTGATATTTTTCCTTAATACCGAAAAAAACAACCTAAAATTATATTATTCAATACAATTTATTGTTCAGCATTAAAATAAACTGCTTGCTTAAGCTTAAAGTAGTTTGAGTGTCCCTAGAGTGCCTTCTTGCAAAGGTATTAGGAAAACGAGCCAATAAAAACTTAACAGGTAAAGACAATAGATAAAAAGACAGGAAAAAGTTTTGCATAAGAAAAAAAAAATAACTAACAAATTTATGCTAATGGTAACACATTAACGTTTGTCCGTTAGTTTCTGTGTATATACGCTTCAGCATACCTTCAGGCTAACGCTTGTATTTAAATATTAAAGCATATTTAAGGGGTTGGATTAAATATATTGGTTTCTTCATATGCTAAGCTAGTAAATATTTAATATGCTTTTTCCATTAATGTTATCTACTCTTTGTGTCTCCCCCTCTCCGCACTTGTTTATTTTATGGGAAATGATTTCAAATGTAAATTTATTTGATCGTTTATTAAAGTGAAAAACCTAAATATGTATATCTAATTCCTACAAAAGTCTAACTAATAAGTTCTTACATTTGCATATTTTTTATGGTGATTAGGGAATTGTGTTTTTTTTATCACTCAATTTAGAATGCATACATAACAAACTGTTTGTAATGTAGTTTAAATTCAGTTTGCTTGCAATAAAAAATATATAACCGTTGTGTTAATTATTTAATTGGCTATTTCAATTGATTAAATTAATGCAATTTTGTTGTTGTTTACGTGAAATGTTTTGTGCATTTTGGCTGAACTTACAGTAATTTCCGCTTAATTGTTTTCTCAAAAAATGCAAGAGTAAATTATTAATGCTATACATTTTTAATTGATTCACTAACACAGTTGCATGTTTTTTTAAATTAATTAAATGTGTACATCAATCGGTGATCAATTAAGCGGAAATTACTGTATACTATTGTGTGAAATTTTTCATGAAACTTTTTGGTTTGGCGTGGAAAGCAAATTATATAAAAAAGTGCCCAAAAATGCTTTTAAGATTAATGCTGCACCATTGTTTCTGATTCGCTGTCTTCTCTGGCACAAAGAGTAGCAATAACTTGAATGATTTAGGACAGTTTAATGGGACAGTAGAATTACTGGTCTATATGTCTTCAAAAATGTTGTTGATTAGAAAGTTAATACGAAAAATTCTCTCTTAATTCAGCACAAGTTTGGCCATTTTTTTCATCCCAAAAGACTAGTTGCTACTATTTTTTTATCTATTTATCAGTCCTGATTTTTTAACATTTTCATTTTTCATTTCTTTATTTGCATTTTAAAAGCAATTTTCACACTATATTTTCTTAACTTTAGAAAATTTTAATGCAATTTTTTCTATGTATGTACAATGTATTTCTGACATTTTAATTTACTTTCCTTTCATGCATATTTTCAAACCAACAAAGGTAAACTAACTTGAAATAGTCTTCATGTACATAAATAGTATTTTTCTTTAGATTTACTAGCATTTTTCATGTCATATCTCTCCCAAACAATGGCATTCCATCTTATGCAATAAAATATAAACATTTTCCGGCACAAAAACGTGCCAACAAAATAAAAAAACAACAATCGAAAAAAATAACATCAAGTTACGACGTTACAAAAAGAAAAATTGTAACAAAAACGTGACATTTTAGCCAGAAAATAAAAGCCAACACCAAGCGATAGTACGATGCATTGCAAAAGGTATTTAATGCTTTAATACTGGCATTCATTTCTTTTCAGGCCAGGCCAAGACAAAAAGCTTAACGTTTTAATACATGTTTGCATGTATTTAAAGTACATTAAAAGAAGGTCATTTAAGAGGTGCTCTAAGAAAAATACGAGGCTGGTACGAAAATTAGACGAATAGAGTTTAAAAAAGTAAAAAATTATAGTTATTACATTGGCAACATATTAAAGATTTTTAAAAATTATACTTGGTTAAGAATTTTTTTAACGGCCATTTATAGTCAACACGCTGAAAAAAAACTTGGAGGTGCACGAATTGTATATCGTGATGTTGTGTGTTCGGCAACCCAGTTCAACAGTTGTTGTCTATCACCGCTATTGTGAATAACAAGAATATTTGTTCCTATGAAATTGTTATTCTCCTCGAAGGGAAAAATACTATCGTGAATCTCCCGTATAAAAAATTTTCTCGCTGTCAGTTCGCAGTGAATGTTAAAAACGGAAAGAAGATTTGTAGAGCCTGTAAATTAGAAAATAAAACAAATTTAAGTTTAATTATAAAAAATACACAAGTTCTAGGTTCCAAATAAATTTTATTTTTAAGTTAAGTTATGTTTTAAATACTCTAGGTGCAGTGTAAAAAAATTATTTAGCCACTATAAAGTTTACTCTGTGTGAACCAAAGAGATTTATACTCCATGAAAAAATGTGTAGTAGGGAAATTATTGTAAACAATCGTGAACTTTACTTACTAATCTTGTCCTAAAAATAAATATTTATGACTTTTAATATTTGATTCGAAGGAAAATATCGAAATTCTGCGATGTAATAATTCAGTTCGCCTGCAAAAATAAAGTTGATCACAAAAAAAAGAAAACAAAATTCCCGTCAAAAATATTGTTCATGACAAGGGGAATCAAAAAGGGGAAAAATGTCTAGAGAAAAATTATTCATGATTGCAATTTGCCGAAAAGGGAAATATTTCGAAAAAAAAAATGTTTACTATAGGAGTGTATTAAAAGGTTAAGAGAACAAAAGCTATTAGATATCAAGTAATTCTAATAATACCCTCGTACATTTGTAATCCATGGTTTTTGTATAAATCGAAATAAATGAACACACCACCCTTTTAGTATAAAGGAAATTGACCTAAATGAAGCAGTCAAAGAAAACAAACATTAGATTACTCGTACCAATATTTTTAATACATTTTTCTAAAAAAAAATAAGAAAAACAATGAAAAATTGTTTGCTTATCGAAAAGTCTAAACTATACTGGTACCACCAACTTTTAATTGACATGCATAATACAAAGACTTTCAAAATAGCTTTTGTAGGGGGATAATAAAACTGGGTCAAGAATTCAGATTGTTGTACTGCTAAGTACTTTTACCTTTACTTTCGCCATTACTACAACTGTAGTTTTATCTCTAGTTTTGCAAGAATTTTAATCAGCTTTATGCTGCTTGCATTTTCAGCAATTTAAGCTACATGGAAGAAAATAAAAATGCAAAAAAGTAACTTGTATGGAAAAATATACAAACTTTTTAATAAGCTTCTCCAAAGTTTAGTTGTAATAAGTTTAATGCATAAAATATGCTCGTTAAGTAGTCAGAATAATGCTTTAGCATCTTGCGTTTGGCTTACGGTGGTAATAAAAGTTTTCTTGCCTTTATTTCCTCTTTCCTTCTTATCTACTGTTTTTGCATGTGTTTGTTTTCGAGAGAAAAAAACATCTAGCAGATAAGGCAATAATATCTTGTACAAATATTTGAAGTATTTACCTTCGTACTTGTAGATTTCATTTATAATAGAGTTTGGTACGCAATAAGTGGCTGGCTAAAGTACGTACTATTGAAATATTTATAAAGTAATTTAAGTGCCTTTTAATTGAGTTCTTTTTTATATGTACGAGTATGCATGTTTTGCAGTGGGAGAAGTAGCAAAAATAAATAAAATAAAATTTGCGTGGGGTTGATTACTTTAGGGAAATAATTAAATCTACTTGTTTTATTGAATTTTGATTTGAAAATTTTAATTAAATAAAAAAATGTGATTAATAAGAAATGTATATTTATCGAATTAGTAAGAATTTATATATCAAGCTTATGCCAACTTTTAACAGCAAAATATAGAAATTTCGATCCAATATTTAAAAAATTGTATTCAAGCTTATGCTTGAACTGCATATGATTCATTCATCAGATTATACATTTTTGATATTAATATCAAATATAAAATATTAAATATCAAAATTTTAAATAAATTTTACGTAGAGGACTAAGCAGAAGTACATAATTACTTTATGTCAAGCTTGTGCTTGAGGTAAACAAAACAACAATAGTTTTGATTTCAAAATTTTAATTAATTAAAGTACATATGTATGTATATGGTTAATAGAAATGTTTTAATTTTTTTGATCGAATTAGTAAGAATTTCCATTTTAAGCATATGCTTGAAGAATTTGAATTTGCAATCGTTTGTAATGTCAAACTGTAAAAGCGAAAAATATAATTTTTTTTTCCAAAATTTTAACATTTTTATTCAAGCTTGTGCTTGAATTATCCATGATTCGTGCGATAGTTAATTTTTTTATGTAATAAAACTTTGAAGTAAATTTTACTAAACAGAAGTCATTATTTTATGCCAAGCTTGTGCTTGAGGTAAACAAAACACACACAAAAAAAATACTATAAAACAATAAAATTTACTGTTTGAAAGTATTGTAGACCAGATGATTAAATCCAGTGCATAATATTCATATGTAAGATTTAAAAATTTTATTATAAAAAAATATTTGTTTTAGTCTTATATAAAAATAAGTGAACTACTTCTTAAACAGCTCAAGAAGAATATAATAGCCAAATGCGGTAAAATAGTAGTAAGTCAATCATAAAAAATCCAAAAATATAATATTAAATCAATCTTAAAGAAATCATAATCGCTCAAGCATATGCTTGAAAAAAGAGCTATATTATAATATAGGATTTTTCACACAAGGCATCTTGCCAGCAAAATTTTAGGTCGAAGACGGATTGATTCTTTCAGTGAAGGGCCTAAATTTTTCAGCTGTATGTCAATCATGTGATTGTACTCAGTAATACCAAAACTAAAGACAAATAAAAGTAAATAAGCCTTATTTAATCGAATTAATCACTCTTGGACTTATTCAAGCATAAGCTTGAAATTTTAAAAGTATGCTTTAAGGTATTTGGATCGAAATCTGCAGAAATATTTTCCAAAATTTTCAAATATGTAATAGTTTATATTTTTCGACTACGAATTAAACACGCAAATCGTGACTCGAATTTTCGAAATGTAATAGGAAAAGGAAAGAACTGAATAAAATAAAATCATTTACGAATTAAACACGCAAATCGTGACTCGAATTTTCGAAATGTAATAGGAAAAGGAAAGAACTGAATAAAATAAAATCATTTACATGGAAAAATAATTTTTTAAAGGGCTATAATTGTTTTATTTTTAACAGGAGGTTGTAATTATCTGTCGGGTAAAATAAAATGTTAAAAATGTGATTTCAAAAAAATGATATACGCCTTTTTTATATTAAGCCATCGAAATATTATTTCTATTCGACACCACCTTCATGATGCCAGTTATAATTCTATCTAGTATGATACATGCGTATTGGGATAAATACGCATTTTATTTGATGTTGTTGCGAGAAAAAAAAAACTTTATTATTATTTCCAATTCGATAAATTTTTAATCCCATCAGCTTAATTATTAATTTTTACAGTACAATGAATGCAAAAGAGTTTCCAAGTTCTTAAAAAAACTCGTGCCAATTTATAATCTGTACAAAATCATAATTTTCAAATCCGTGGCAATTAATCCGTTACAATTACACAAAGAATTAAGGACATATAAATTGATTGGCCACCACTTTCACTCTTAACCCTTAAAACTTTAACAAAGGCTAAAAAAAACTCAGCGGCATATTAAACGATTTGGTTGCCTCTGGTATTTGCATTTGAAATGTTTTTCAGAATTATAATAATAATAATATTTTTTTATAATCCTCACAATACCTTTTTAGCAAACAAAACCCAACTCCCCAATGCTTGGAAAAACTGTGTACTGTGTGTGTGCAAGTTTACTTTAACGATAAAAATCCAACTGAATACAATATTGTTCGATCTTGGCATGGGGCATACTTTTAGGGTTGTTGGCTGCAACAGTCTTCCAATTCTTTACTCAAATATTATAATCGTGTATGCAAGTGAAAGGACTTTAGTAAAATCGGGTTGTAAAAGGGGATGTTTTTTTTTATTTAAAAAACTGATTTGACTGAAATGCACAATTTTGCAATGCTTGAAAGTATTTTTATTTTTTCTTTCACACATTTCTAAAGGATTAATGTGGCATTTTATTTGCTTTACAGGAAGATTGTGTAAAAAAAATGATTTAACACACATCGACAGCTTTAATATAAATATTTATTTTTAAGGTTGCTATTGATGATGCTATTCAAGAAAAAAATATACATATTTTCAAAAATTAAATTTCGAATTAGTCGAAAAATTATCTTGAAAAACTGGTTTTGGGCTAAGGCGAAAAATTCATCTTCTATCCGGCTCATCTCGAACAATAAAATGTTTTATTCATGCGCAACAGCAAGTGATTCTATAAAATTGTTTCCCTTACAAAAACGCTTCTGGGAAGCAGTAATGTTTGCTGGGATACGCAAGACTGGTGATTGCTAAAAGTGGCAAATAGTACCCTAGCAGGAATATAATGGCTTAAAATATTGTTACGTTTTTACCCTTTAAAACTTTATTTTGTAGCTTCGAATATTTGCAATTAAATAAAAAGTCACCAGTGTACAATTCTTATGAAATCAAAGCACTTTATTTACTCAACAGTGATACGCACAATGTTTAATTATTCACTGCTGGAATACCACGATGTTAACTTCGCTGTTCTTCACACAAGACTGACTGCTTAGGTAACGTACCACCCTTTTTAAACTTAACATAAAACTTCCAGAAGAATGTTATGAACATGACTTTCATTCAGGTCTGTTATGTTCGTTCTGTTAATAATAAATAACCTTATACAGTCCTATAGGTGAATTTTCTTTATTAATTTTATTTGAGCAGTAAATTATTAAACTCATAAAAAAGAAGTTAAAGAAGTTTAAGATTGCAAAATTTTTAATATGCAAGCGTATGCTTGCTTGTTCTGCTTATTATTTTTTATTTTTTGATAAATCGACTAAGCCCATTTTCACTTAATCGCTTCAAAATAATTGGAAAACAATAAATTTATTTGTAACCTTCCCTTAAAATTCAAATTAAATACATACATACATCCCCAGAATACCTTGAAAACGCACTTCGAACCATCAAGCACGTGCTTGTTTAAGCTTAACAAATTCTTTTCTTTACATAAACTCATATAGATTTTACCATGCTCTCTCATCATTTTCCATTCTTACCACTTGGCGAGCTAAACCATTTTCCTATTTGAACAACCCACTTTTGATAGACAAAAAAAATTCTGCAAAATGTTTTCCTTTACAAAACTGCTTGGTAACTAACCCTGATAAACATTTAAAGGCTTGTGACTTGCTTAATGTACTCGTATATGTCTGTATTCTATTTTTCTTTTGCTGTTTGCAATGCATTATACAACAGCAACAAAACACAACAACATGGATTTTAAGGCACCTTGAGGCCAGTGTATGTGCCGTAGCATCTTATCTCATATTCCAAATGATATAAATTGTTTGTCTAGAAGCTGCGCAGCATTACAAATAAATAAAATAATATTGCAAATTCTTAATACTTCTTTTCATTTGAAATATTTATTTATTTCATTTTCATATCCTGCATTTCACGTTTGCCTTACATGCACACACACATGCACACACACAACCTTGACGTTGAGCCAAGAAAAATAACAAGGACTCTTTGCCTCATTCACGCTAACAAT
The DNA here is from genome assembly GCA_936439885.1 of Nowickia ferox. Taxonomy (NCBI): domain Eukaryota; kingdom Metazoa; phylum Arthropoda; class Insecta; order Diptera; family Tachinidae; genus Nowickia; species Nowickia ferox. The sequence goes on from OW387026.1 coordinate 9,043,048, forward strand.
TTCATGGATGTCGCATGCAGCTGTGATTTTCCCAACCACCCCAACTTGTCATTTCTTCCCCTGTTTTGTAAAAATGCAGCAAATTTTTCTAAAGTAAAAATATATTTACTCGTACATCATTATATTATTGTCGTCAACGATTTCAGCGGCTCTTGAGACTTTAACACTTCAATGGAAAGTTTTTGTTTTCTTCTTTTTTTCTGTGTGCTTTGCTTTCCTCTTATTTTTTTTTAGGAAAAACAAAATTTATTCGCAAACTTCCAGAGAGAGGGTCAACCGTAGAACTTTCATTCTCATCTTGTGACAGACGCGTGTCATTAGTTTTTTTTAGAATTACTAACATAAAAATATTATTACAACTTACATGAAGTGATTTGGGTTTAATGCTTCATCAGAGCAAAGTGTGCCCTATTGTGTTGGTGGTTTCCTGTTTGCTGATGTTTGTGTTATATATTTTGTTTTGAAAATAAAATAAAAACTTTGCTCCTTTAAAAAATATTACCAGCATTTGTAGTACAGTTATGTTTACAAGAGGATTAAAATATTTTAAAGCTGGTTGGTTGTTGGTGGAGGAAAAAACTGATGAAAAGCAAATTTGATTTATGTGGGAAGGTGTTTGTAAAAAAAAAGTAAAAAGACATTAAGAAAAACACTGCAAAAATTTAATGGGCTTTTGTGTTTCCCACAGAGTATCAATCACCTAAATATACAATAAAAGTAATATATTTATTTTTGGTTTTTAATAAGATGAAGAGTCTAAATAATTTTGTGCAAGAAACTTTGAATCCTGCATTAGTATTATAAATTTTTTTTTAATGCTTTTATCTATTGATATGCAATTAAAACTTTTTTTCCAAAAATTCAAAAAATCAATGGTCTCGCCTGAAGTTATGCAATGAACAATCTTATTAATTTTGTATGTACTCTTTCTTCAATGCTTTTGTATCGTCACCTAAAATGCAAACGGACGTAAATACAGTTTTATATTTTTTTTACAGGAGAAACAAAAAACGTTACAAAATCAATAACAATAAAGTATTCTTGAAAATTTTCTTCAAAATTTGCTTATAGTATGGATACTTATAAGTTTTTTAACCATTCATTTCCATTTTATATATATATATTTAAGCTTTTATGTTAGGTACGTTCTTTGCAATAAGAAATAGATGCATTCGTAGTTACGTTGGTTTGAATTTCTTTAATAAAGTCATCATTTTTGTTCGCAGAGGTCTAAATATTTGGGTGAACATGTATGCGGTTTGATGTAATGAATCATAATCAATCAAAACCTCGATCGATATCGCATTTTTGTGTAGTTACGTCCGTTTGCATTTAATATGACGATATGTAGTTGTATTTTATATTATATTAAAGCAGATTTTCCAATTGACACAGATTTCGCTATGATTCAGTTAACTTTGCCGGCGCTACATATTAAATAACAATAAAAATATCATTGGCAGCCAAATGAAATGAATGGGTGTCCCTGTGGCTGAGTGGTAGCGATGCTAGCCTGTCTGCCCGGAGGTCGTTGGTTCGGATCTCCCCATAGACCCTTGACAAGCTAGTCAATTCCCGCGTCGTGTTTGTTGAACAAGAATATTTATGAAAAATTTTATGAACATCTCAACGTCCTCGACGTCGTTCTATATATTATTTCACTGAGGATGTACTTTGTAATCGATGCGAATGAAATTACTTTCGAATTAACATGCTATATACATACAAATTCGAAAGCTTTTTCTTGCGTTTCGAATTACACAGTAAACCCCCTGGATTAAAATTCGTTAATGAATTTGCAAAACTATATAAACCAAGTAAAACTGTTCAATAATTTTTTTCACTGTTAATTACTCGTTTGCTTAGTCCTTCTCCAAGCGACAAAACAGCCTATTCCATACATACTCGTACACATATAACTACGTATCTATAAGTACACACAGGCATACTTTCTAAAAATTTACTTAGAATACGAATTATACTCTCTTTGTTTATGCTTTAACCTTCTCACTCCCCTTCCAACACCATTTGCAATCAGGGTTACCATTAGATATTCAGAAAAAGTCTTTCAAAAAAATTTAAATCGCACAAAAGTCGTTTATGGAAAGGTATAAGAAAGAAAAATTAAAATAGATTGAAAATTCAAAAAAAAAAAAAGAATTGAAAGAAAAATTCACTCCTAAACGAATTTATAAAAATATTTGTGTATAACTGTTTGCAAGACATAGACAATTTGAATTACATTAATTAATTGAGATTTTTTCAATTACAAGTACAAAAATGTAATTAAATTGAAAATTTTTTTAATACAAATACAAACGGTAATTGCAATCGAAAACCTTAAATTACAATTACTATTAATTGTAATTCCAGGTTAATTGTATATTATAGTTAATCGTAACCTTTTTAATCAATTAAATTTTTCAAGAAAAGCTTAATTGACTCAATTAAGTTTTTAATCGATTTTTATTAATTTTTTTAAATTAAAGTTGCTAATTGTTCTATATACATCTTTTTTGGGAAACTATGTTGTTATTTTGAAAAATAAAATGAGCACTAATTTTTTAGTGTGAGTGCAGTAAAATATTTTTTTTTTTTTTTTTTTGTAAAAAGAAACAGTTTTGGAGTTAATCATATATTTTTTAGATTTCGTCAAATATTCTTGACTTACAGAAAAATGTTGCTTGCTTGTGTTTCAAATCGATCATTATTTTAAGATTTTTTATACCTATATATGAATATAAAAATTTCAAATAGCAAAAAGGAAAATATTTAGTTATTTAGCCAAAAATTAAAAAAATTCACAAAATTAGACGAGTTTGAAAAAGTCGCAAATTGTGACTTCAGTCGTTGAACGGTAACCCTGTTGCCATTATATTTTCATAATTTCTTCTCCATTACTATGAACAAAAACAAACAAACGATTCTCCCTTTAAATTAAAAAAAAAATACAATAATAATAATAAACAGAAGTAAAAGAAAGTCGGAAAAACAGTAGCATGCATGCAATCAGCATTCTAGCAAACACAAAATATTAAGAATATATTTAAAGCATACTTTTGGGCTTCATAGAAAAATTAAAAATGCAAGCGCAACCCAAACCCACCCACACACAGATATTAAATATTTACGAATAAACATTAAATGAATTGTGCAGACATCGCTCATTTCATTAGAGACAATTTTACATACATACATACAAATATTTTGACATATTCATGTATAGTCCATACATTTATCCATACATACATACATACATGCATATAAATATTTTGTTTTTCCATATTTTATTGTAGTTTCCTTGTTCTTATGTATGAGAGACGCCAGTCTGACGACAAATATAACAGACAAATATAAAAATAAACATAAAGCTTATGAAATAAAAAATAAGCATAAAGCGATAAGACAACATACATAAAAAGTTTTACGGATTGAATGGAAAAATTTCGGTATCAATGTCAACGTCGACAATTTTGAAGAGTTAAAAGGCTTTACGCGGTGGGCGTATTTCGACTTCGACTACAGCATTTTGGTCCTAGATTAAGGAACAAATGTTGCCACGTTCTTAAATTTATTACGAAAACGTCGTCGTCGAATTCAGAGTTGAAATACGCCAACCGCGATAAGGGGGATATTTTATAAGAATTATATACATATTTGAAAATTTTGCTTGTTTTTATGGTTAAGCGATTGTATATATGCATTTCGTTCCCGCTTTTTGGAACTCATCAGTAGACTTCAACCCAAAACATTTTTGATTTTAGCTAACAAACTTCGTACGTTTATAGTAAGACTCTTAATACTATATTGAGAATCACAATATACAAAACATAATAAGTTTGAAAACTTCAAATAAAAATCTTTACAAAACAAGCATCTTTATTCGATTGTGCATCTATTTTATTTTCCACCACCTTTTTACAATTAGCTGCCACATTGGGCAACAATAAGAGTATTAAAAGGCAAAAAGAAAAATAAAACATTTATTTTCATACATGAAATACCGAAGTATATTTATTTGACATAAAGTCTTTATTTATTTAATTTGTAAATTTTGCTTGTTTTTATGGTTAAGCGATTATCTATATGCATTTCGTTCCCGCTTTTTGGAACTCATCAGTAGACTTCAACCCAAAACATTTTTGATTTTAGCTAACAAACTTCGTATGTTTATAGTAAGACTCTTAATACATAAAAACAAGCAAAATTTTCAAATTAAACAAATAAAAACTTTATGTCAAATAAATATACTTCGGTATTTCATGTAATTATATACATATGTATGTTTATAATTATAAATATATGTATGTACGTATATAATTAGAGTTATTCACAAATTACATTTGCATCTTAAAAAACTCAAAATACAATTATTACCTTGTGATCATAAAATCGGTTCAAATAATTTCTACCGCCTGACGCTTATGTTCTGTTTTAACAAACACTTAAAACGTTTTTGCGGTCTATGCTGTCGTTATTTTATTTACATTTGTAATGGTGTATGTGATTTTTATTATTTATATGCCGCCATAGACAGCATTAACAACATCGTCTCATACCACCTACTTGCCTATACTGCAGGATATTCACAAAAACACTTAAACACTCATACAACCACACGCATTCTCTTCTATACACTAGAAGACCCGGTATGTTTATGTGCAACTTCAAAGGGGGTCGTCTGTTTTACTGATTATCCATACAGTTGGTTGAGAGACATTGAGCCATTGAGTTCGTAAACGTAAACGCGGAAACTTAAAAAAAAGGTTTCATAGAAATATTTAATATTTTTAGTGAGAAAAAAAGTAATAGAAAAATACTTAAAAGTTTAGTTTGTATAAAGGTAAATTAGTTTTATAGAAAAAAAATCTAATAATCAAAAACTCTATAACTTAAAGTTGCTCCTCATATATTTGGTTTCCTTTGCCTCCTTTAAATATACTTTAAAAGTTTACTTTTTTATGTTTTCATAAACCTGCGCAGTATGCAATAAATTGCATGTCTAAATTGTAAATATTTCCCTTTAAAAGTCTATGACGTTTTTTTTCAAATGCATTCTTAGATTTTTAACAGTGTATTTTAAAATTGCATGTTTTCATTCTAATTTTTCAAAAAGTTCAATATCCTTTGGGGGTATTGGTTGGTGTTTAAATACTGAACTTTGTTTCACAATGAAAAGTGTTAACCTCTCTAAAGTGCTCGCTCGTATGAAGCTAATGAAGCTTCAAAACTATTGTTTATTATTTGTGAAAGGACTTCCGGTATTTTTGTGCTCAAATTCAAAAAGTTCATTAATTAAAAGAAAATAATAAAGAGAATAAATAAGAAAGAAAAAAATCAATTGATTTTTTTGGAGTAAAAAAAACAATTTAATGTCGTTTAACTCTTTTTTTTTTGTTACTGCATATAAAAGAAATATGAAACCCTTTTTCTCTTCCTTGAAAGTGGAATATGTTTTATTGTATGTACGTGCATATGTATGTTTTAAACACCTTGTAGGTTTTTGTTTCAGTTCACCTTTTGTTTATTTGATGTAAAGAAAACAGAGCATAATTGTACATTAAACTTAAGGAAACCTTAACCTTAAGTCAGGCATTATGTGAGTTTGACTGTTAAAGCCAAAGTCAAGGGCTTTTTTTATTTTATCTGCCTGTCTTGTGCATAAAAATTATGAATTATTCATTGTATGTTTTACAATAGTAATTCTTTCTTAATTCTTTTATTTTGCAGTTTGCTGCCTGGGTTGATGCTGTTATATTCGTTTTTAGTTTAGAAAACGAATCAAGTTTTAATACAGTCTATAATTATTATACAAAAATGGCTCATTTTCGTAACGGTCAGGAGGTGCCCATGATTTTGGTGGGCACTCAGGATGCCATTAGTGAACGTAATCCCCGTGTTATAGATGACTCTCGAGCCCGCAAACTGGCGAATGATTTAAAAAGGTGTTCGTATTATGAGACGTGTGCTACATATGGCTTAAATGTGGAGAGGGTTTTTCAAGACGGTAAGTTTCTCTTTTTTGTTACTTTTTTTATTAAGCATAGTTTGAGGATTTTTTTATTGTCATGAACTTAACGTTGAGAGAAAAAGATCTATAAGTAATCCTGAGTATACAATTTTTAGGCTTTGAATATTTATGATTTTGGTTATTTGTTGGAAGTTATTTATTATGAAGTCTTTCTAGAACTCGAAACATTTTTTTTCATACAGAGATTCACATAAAATCCGGTTTAAAGGGAATTTTTAACACCAATTGTGGATAAGTTGGAAATTAAATCTAATTAAACTTTTTTAAATCTTAGACTAACTTATTTCTGTTTTATAACTTGATTTTCGAGCTTGAGTGCACGACTATTCATCAACTTATACGAAGTCGAATCAATAAGTCTGCGAGCTTTTTAATGAAACACAAGTTTTTGGATACAAAGTAATTTTTTATCAACGTAATCTGCTTTGAGCTCTATACTCTTTGTCCAGAGTTTCTCCAATTTGTTTATACCTTCCAAAAAATAAAATAAGTATTTGTTTGTGAGCTGATTTCATTGTTAGAGTCAAATCTCTTTCCTCAAGCCTTTTCTTTAGGTTTGGGGACAAGAAAGAGTCACTCGGTGCTAAATCCGGAAAATAAGGCGGATGAAGGTGCAAATCCTATTCCAATTCGTATATTTTTGCAATGGAAACTGCTTATTTATGCACCCGTGCATTGTGCCCTCGAAAAAGGACTTTTTTTCTTGGCCAACTGTGGTCTTTTTTCTCAAATCCTTGTTAAATCGACCCAAAAAGTTGGCATAATATTCGTCATTAATTGTTTTTCAAGGTATTCAATGTGCATCCCAAGAAACGTTCGCCATGACATTTTTTGGCTGACAAACACACCTTAGCCCTCTTAGGCACCGATTCACATCGAGAAATCTACTGTTTTGACTGGTGTTTGGTCTATGGTGTGTTGCAGTGGATTTATGTTTCGTTTAAGGTTACAAAACTGCACTAAAACTCGTTTGCGGTCGAACAACCCCAAGCACTCCTGCAAAGTTGCTACACGATTGCGTTTGTGATCGATTGTGACAAAACGCGACATCCATGTAGCGTAAATTTTTCAAACTTGAATCCACTTGAGATACTTTCACAATCTCTCTCACTTTCAATTTTTCAATCGGCCAACTCCATGTAAATATTTTCTAATTGTTTCGGGTGTAGAGACCTCTGGGCGTCCAGAACGTTCGGCATCCTCAAGCAAAAAGTTATTGATCCACCGTAACGCGAGTTACCGCTTCAGTTTTGAAGAAATTAGTTACAACGATGTCTCCAGCGCGTAAACCGCACCTTGCGGTGTATTTTTCTGGATGGAATAGAGTATGCAGGGTCTATTTTGGATCGGGTTTACTCCATTTTATTAACAAACCCAGATGATTTGCTTAAATTAACGATTATCTGCGCCATATTCATATTGATTCGCCAGAGTATAGTGATAATAAATGTCAAAAAGAGGATACAGCATGATAGTTGATTTCACAATTAAGACTTTGGCAAGTTCTATCGGTCTTGAAAAGAAGAAGTTTGAAATAAACAAATGAAACGTTGGGTGAAAAAAATAGAATGAATTAGTTTAATTTATTTTTGGAATGACTATTATTAGCACCATAACCGTAGCCAACAAAAACTGCAAAATAAAATGTTTAATTAATTATTTGAAATAACATCGAAATACAAGTGCCTACAAATATTCAACCCTTTATCATAACAATCAGCCGAATTAAAAATTAAAATAAAGAAACTTTACTTCAGTCACATAAATTATTTTTTAGTTTATTCTCTCTCATATAAAAATTTAAAATAATTCTAGTTGCATTTCAGCTAACGATATATGCATATAAGATTTCAACAATTTTTTATATCTGAATAAAAATTCTTTGCAGCTTGTCAAAAAATTCTCTCCCAACGTCTACCCCTGCCCGCAAGTGTTACCTCTAGACCCACCACACCTCAGGGCTCGCGATTGGGTATTGCCTCGTACCATCACAGTTCAACAAATGGCACTAATTCCAATGGCTTTGCAGCCGGGAACTCTTCATCCAGTTCAATGCAAGCCACAGGAGCTGGTGGCGCTGTCGGCACACTCACTCTACCCCATAGACATCATGTGCTCTCGAACTCGACGCACCACATACCCATGCGTATGAGTGCAGATTTTGTGCACAACGAACAGCAGCATAGTCTGCCGCCCACGGGCAATGCCCAAAAGTTGTGGCAACAACAACAACCTCAAGAAACCCAACATGTACAATTGAGATCTCATCACAATCGCGAACGGGAACGAGAACGGGAACGGGAGCGCGACTACAACTTGACCAATGAAAACAATAATATAACCAAATACAATTCTCAAGGATCTAATTCACAAAATAGTTCAGCCTCAGAGCAATTGGCTCCTTTGTCGTTGGTGCCTTTGAGAGAAAAAGACTCGAATTCGACAGCGAGTGGTAAAGACTTGCCCACACCCACTTCGACGCCGACAGCCAGTCGAAAATCGCGCAGGAGATCGAATCTGTTCATACCTTCCTCCTCGAAAAAGGGAGAGAAAGAAATGAAAAATGGCGAATTGGGTAGTGGCCGTTCGATACCCATTAAACAGGGTTATCTCTACAAAAGATCCAGTAAATCTTTAAATAAAGAATGGAAAAAGAAATACGTTACGTTGTGTGACGATGGCAGGCTGACTTATCATCCTTCCCTGCATGATTACATGGATGATGTGCATGGCAAGGAGATACCGTTGCAATATGTAACGGTTAAAGTGCCGGGGCAAAAACCTCGTGGCTCCAAGTCTATAATTACCAATAGTGCTTTGACCACGTCAATGTTGTCCACAAATAATGGTAAGTTTTTGAACATTTATTGCAATGTGCAGCAAGAGAAATTAATTTTATTTATTTATTTGTTCTTTGAAGTTTTCGAACCCTTAAAAGAGTCTGCGGTTAAATCCAACTCTTCTCAACAGACCAGCGGCGACGAGGGCATAGCCATGTCCAATTCGAACTCTCAGACTTTTATTGCTGGCTCTGGCGAAAACTCCCAACGTGAACTGTTAGCCGTGAATGCCTCAAATAAATTGGAGGCGCAAACACCAAATGTCAAGAAGCGCCATAGGCGTATGAAGAGCAGCAGTGTTAAGTCTAATGAAATTGATGACTCTGATGGTTATGAGTTTTATATTGTCTCCTTGGATTCCAAGCAATGGCATTTCGAGGCTGCCAACTCGGAAGAAAGAGACGAGTGGGTGGCTGCCATAGAGCAAGAAATCTTCAGAAGTCTACAGACCATTGAGAGTACCAAGTTGAAACCAGCGACCACTAGTGAATTGGCTTCTATGGTCACAATAAGGTCCAGGGTACCGGGTAATGGCTTTTGTGTCGATTGTGATGCGCCAAGTGAGTAAATGTTGGGTTAATTTTCTTATAATTTTTTCACTTCTTATCAACTAACTGAAGAAACCTTATGTATAAATGTGAATAATTAATTGTGTTGCTTTTGTTTATTTTAAGACCCGGAATGGGCCAGTTTAAATTTGGGTGTGCTCATGTGCATTGAATGTTCGGGTGTGCATCGCAACTTAGGCTCTCATATATCTAAAGTACGCTCTTTAGGTTTGGACGATTGGCCGTAAGTGAAGTGTAAAAAGTTTTTAACTTTTAAAATTGTAAAATACATAAATTTTTTGTTTGTTTTCTTTTCAGAGCCGCCCATTTAAGCGTTATGCTGGCCATTGGCAACAGTTTAGCTAATTCTGTTTGGGAAGCAAACATTCGACAGCGAACAAAACCCAAACCCAATGCTTCTAGGGAAGAAAAAGAAGCCTGGATTAGAAGTAAATATGAGGCCAAAGAATTTTTACCCCAACAAAATACCAATACAAATGCTACACTTGGTCAGCAATTAATTGAAGCTGTGATTAGGTAAGTTTGTTTGAAGAAATCGTGCGCGATTAAAGTTTTCACAGATATCTGATTTTTATGACAGATCTGATATAAAATCCATTATTTTAATATTGGCCAATGCCAATGCTGAGGTGACCAATGCCACTGTTAGCCCCAGAGATGTTAGAACGCCACTATTATTGGCATGTGCCATTGGCAATTTGGCCATTGCTCAACTTTTAATATGGGTAAGTACTCGTAAAATAATCAAAAACGAAAAATATTAATTTATTGTAAGTGGTCGTTACTCGTATGTCAATTACAAAAGTTAAAGAAATTTTTCTTCCAAGTCAACTTTTGTGGATCAACTTTTAATTAAACTGGTAGAAAAAATAAAGATATTTGTGCATATTTCCTTCTCCGTCTTTCTTACAGTTGAATTACGAGTTGATGAACAAAAGTTAGCGTGTGTGAACCGGGACTACACGTGCAACATATTATACAACTCTACAAAATGATGTGAATTGATCAATACACACATTCATACATTAACAAATGCACATACATACATACATGCCCAGCAAAAAAAAAAAACATGACAAATCATGTGTTGAATCATGGGTTCAATTTAGGGTTGAGCAATACTGTAATTTTTTAATAATATTGCTCCTTGTGAGCGTGATTTCTAAATCGCTGTTCTTTTAAACTGTGACTGTGATCACAGTTTAGCAGTATTCGTTCGTTGTTTTGACAAAATCTAATAAGAAGAGCAGCAGTGAAATTAAACAGTGACTGTTATCACGGTTTAACACATTTTAAAAGTATTTATAGTGTTGGTATTTTGATAAATACCCTGCAGGAAATGCGAATAATGAAATTGTGGTGATTTACTAGTGACATTGTCAGTAGTACTACTGACCACATGTACCCCAGCCAATGTAATCATCTATTGACATTTAACATTAGCTTGTCATTGAAAATCCACCACTAGACTGTATCACTATTGAGTAAGTAGTTTTTTTGGGACCACATGTAGACATTGGCACCAAAGATTCACTAGTAAATTTTAAGCTCTCTAGTCTACAATATTGATATTTCCTCGCTCTATGTCAATACTAAAATTGTAGTGATTTACTGGTGACATTGTTAATAGTACTACTGACTAGGTGTACCCCAGCCAATTTAATCGTCTATTGACATATAGCATGGGATTGTCATTGAAAATCTACCAGTAGACTTTAGTACTTTTCTTTTACGACCATATGGACACATTTGAACCAAAAATTCACTATTACAGTTTAGTGACCCTCATCTACAATTTCATAATGTTAGGGCAACAAACTTAAACACATACATACATACATGTGTATTTATTTAAACATTATTGCTCAGCATAATAAAAAATAAAACCAAACTATTGGCACATTCATTGACAATGTCACCAGAAATACACTTGAACTGTTGTCTCTAACGTATCTCTACTCGCGCATAAAAGGAAAGTTGTCGACATTTCAACTAGTGCAATTTCCGCTATAGAAAAGAGTGTTGACATAGGATATATGGTTCTAGGCTGACTAGAGGGTAGTAATAAGAAGAGCGACAAGAACAAACAATTAGCAATCAAACCCTTCCAAATATTAAGAATTGTCTTATAAGAGGCAGAGACACAATAACATTGCAAATACAAAAATGTGGGAGCTATACATAGTTGCCAGAAAAGACGATTTGACACGATTTGACGCTTTTTTCTCAACAAACTGTGAAGGTATAAAAACATTCATGTGGTAGCTTTATTTACTGTAAAGTAAGCATACAAGAAACATTCACAGTTTGTATGAACGAACTATATATCCAAAACCTGTTACTTGATAAATTCAGTCACAGTTGTGATTAGTGATTTTTCAATCGCTGTGAAAAAGTAACATGTGTCGAGGAAATCGCTCATCTCTAGTTCAAGTGATGACGATTTGGTTCGATTTAGGACGTTTTTTACGTTAATACAAAACAAACAAAAAATATTGTCGCAGACAGAATACGAACCGTGTCGTTTTGACTGTCAAGGCATAGCTCTCTATATATGAGCTATTTTATTCTTGTTATTTGTTGGAGATAAAACTTATTTTATGAAAATGTGTCAATGTGATGATTTAATTCCATTTTTTGTATGTCTTTTTCGCTGGATATTTATTTCAATATATTACCCAGTAATATCGCACTCATTTTTAATGAGTTCAAAAACTATAGCTATATTTACGATTTGCGATGACATTCAGAATGCATTCGAAGAAACAAATGCTCAAGAAAGCATAAAACACTATTTCATTTTGAACGCGTTCATTTATTTTTCTTGGGTACCCTCGCATACATTCTCACAAATATGTATGTACACACAATCAGCAAGAGTATCTTCTTATGAAGATAACGGGAGTAACGACCCCGCGGACACTGCGTCAGGACATGCTCAAAACATACATACGTACACAAACACAATAAATATTTCATTGCCAGTAATTTTTTTAAAACATTTTATTAAAAAAATATTTCTTTAGAATGGTGCCAATATTAAGCATACCGATCATGAAGGTCGCACTTGTTTGGCATATGCCACAGCCGCTCAATCCTTGGCTACCGCTAAATCTAAAAAAGCAGCGGCAGCCGCAGCAGCAGCTGCTGCCGCCTCACAAAACAACAGCAGTAATACAAACTCCAGTATGGCCAGCAATAACTCATCATCTTCATCGTCGGTATCCACTGCTACAACCACCTCGAATGCCTCAGTTTCGGCAGCCAACAGCAGCAGCACGGCTTCCAACACCACTACCACCACCAATGGTGGAATACCAGCGCCACATTATAGTGTGGAGGAGACCACAGCTTTAGTGGAGCTTTTAACAGGTTTGGGCTGTCCGGAATCGGCTCCTTTGACAGCCAGCGGTACATTGCCGCGTCGAAGGGATACGCTAGGTACACCCTATGAGAAAACTGCTTCCGGCGTGATATAAACAGGAAGGAAGTTAATGGAATCTTAAAATATACAACAAAATATTTTTTTAAATTAATAACTAGCAGATAAGTAGTTTTTCTTTTAGTATACAGACAGAAAAATCACGCTTAGCTTTTTGAAAAAAGAAAAATTAAAAAAATTGCATGTAAAACAAAAAGAACCGAAAATTTTAGTTATAAATATTTCAATGACTTTAATTTTAACTATTAAGTTCTCAATCTAAAAGAAAAGCAAAAACAAACATTTTTCGGTAAATTTTATTGTAAATGTTTTTTGTTAACGGGTGTTAAAAATTTGGGCTGTTAATTATTTTTACAATTTTTTCCATAGTTTAACTTGTTTTTGGTTCCTTTTTTTAATTTATTTAGAGAAGAAACCCGCTTTTAATTATGTTTTTAAGCTCTTTTAAATTGTTGAGTTTTATTATTATTTTATTATTTATTATTTTTTATGTGTATATTATAGTTTTATATGTTGAAAGTGTTTTAATTGATGTGTAAATTGTATTGTTTAAAAAAAATTTCCCTCCTAAGAAGCCTTATAATATATAATTCCCTGTTAATTGTTTTTTTTATTCTTTAGAAAATCTTCTCTTCATTTGTTATGTAGTCAATGGAAAGAAAGTAAACTCCGGAAAAACTGTTCTTGTTCGACATACTTATATAGGCATTTCCAACAGAAAGTCCACTTTTTTGTCACGTGCAACAGCAAGCAATTAAGCTTCTATGTCAGAATAATGACTCGACTTTTCTTAAAATTTTACCTAAAGTAGAGCTGCTAACGGCCTACACATATATATAAAAAAGTAACAACAAAAAGTTTCGTTATCTTTATAACAAGCATATTTGTTTTTTGTCGCACGCTACAAAAAGTTTACATTTCTGTGGGAATGCCTAGTATTGCTTAACTTATGCATTGAGATATTTCCAATTCATAATTATTATTATTTCAATGAATATCTCGTTAGCCGCTGATTATATTTTGTAGATGGCTACAGTCGAACTTCTCTATAACGAAGTGACTGGTGCTTGACGATCTCCATACGTTATAGAGAAAATTCGTTTATATTTATATATATAAATATGTATGTACATATTGAGACTTTTTTTGCAAGAGAGTCATAACTTAAAATATATGGTTTTACAGAAAACGAAGAGGTGACTATATAAAATATTTTTATGTAAAGAACAATATATTCTTTAATATTAACTTCGAATAAATATTGTTTTGAGTTATGACTACCTTTCAGCTATGGCTCGATCTGTGTGTACATTCTATTTCACGTAAACATATGAATTTAATTAATTATTATATTAATTTTATTCCAACTGCAACGAATTTTTATTCTCTATTATTAATAAATAACGTGATTTTCTTAAGCAAACAAGAAACGTTGACTGATTGGGGGAAAGTGCTGCTGAAAGCAACAAAAACCACTAAAATACATACTTAGTTTTAAAGGGAAGTAACACTCAGGTATTAAACCTAATAGGTGTTACCTTCTTTAGGAAATGAATAGCGGTAGAGAAGACAGCTGGTGAAGGAAGAGATAGAGGAAAGCTTCATTATTTTACAACTCCTCTTTTTGCACGTTTTTTTTAATAAGAAAGTGTTGCAGCGCCTCTGGTGTCTATGAGGCGTACTACATTATTCGTTATTTTACTTCGCCGATGATTCTGCTACACAATACAGACAAAGGAGGGCGCTCTGATGTTACACGCTTTAAAATTTTGATTTTTCTGCTGTCATCGTCGGTGTACGACATACAATTTCATTTTCACAAATACTACCATAATGATTGATGAGTATTTTGATTGTTTCTTGACTGCTTAAGATTTTCAATTGGTTCATTTTCTAAACCTAAATGTGTTGCATCTATTAGCATGTATTATTTATGAACTTTATCTTATTTCCACGATATCATTCTGAACTCTTCAGAAATATCTTTTTTTTTATTTTAAAACAACTACTAACACTTTATGTTGGTGTAGTAACTTTTTTAATTTGATTTTGCAGTGGATATAAAAGACTTAATTTAATGTACATATATTATATTTACTTTTGGTTTTGCAATAACTTGTGTTATTGGAAAATTATATATCATATGAAAGGGAAGTTGTGTTTTAGTAAAAGTTTCTTTATTTCGAAAACTATGATAAAGTGGAAATCATTAGGAGAAATCATAAAAATTTAAGGCAAACCTTTCCAAAGTACAATGTGCAGAAGAATAATTCGTTATGAGGAAAAACTTTCGTTATAGCAAAAAGTTCGTTATATCGAGTGATATACATATGCATGTAAATATCTATTTATGTACATATGTAACTAAATATGTATAAACAATTTCTGAATTACTTTTCAATGCATAAGTTCTATAATTAGTGATTTTCGAACAAGTTCTCAAAAATTTCCCGTAAATTTGATATGGATTTTTATACATGCATAATTATGTTGAAATCCATTGTTATATTAATATTATTTTATAGCTTTTATTGTGTGTATGTTTGTAAATACTTATTATTTTTTATTAAAATAAACAAATTTATTTGTATAAGTTATTTTATTATTTCATTAAAATCTAAAAAAACTTTTAAATAAAATTTGTGTAACCAGTTGTTTTTTTACTCATAGTTAACCCATTTTTGATGAGACATGAAATTTATTTTTTTGAAAAATATTTAAGAATATTTTTAATTCCAATATTCAAGAGTTGCTCAGAAATTTTGGAAATCGGTTAAACGAATTCGTGTGCCGACTTGTAGTTTTCGAAGTTAAATTTATCATTTCGTATTTAATGAGAATGCATCTTGTATTTGGGTGAAACATCTAAATATTTTCAAAACGTAACTGTAAATTTATCTTTGTTATAGACCAAAGCTTTGCTAAATCACTCAGAATCTCAATAGTGCTTGTAAGTATAAACAAATTTTTAACTTAGATTAATTCAATTTGATGACTTTTAAAATTTGTTACAATATATTTTCTTTATTGACTGATATACTCGTATAGTTAGTTGGTTTATGAATTAAAAAAAGATTTCAATTGTCATTATAGAAAGCATATGTATATATAATGCAGTTCAATGCAGAAGGAATGCTCTTTTCTTAAAGGTACGTTAATCGAAAGGAATTTTTTATAAGAGGTACTTTTTGCAAAAAATAATTTATTAAAAATACTTTATTACAAAAATTTACTTTATTGCCAAAAGGCATTTCTTTCACAAAATGTACTTTTTCTCAAAAGGTACTTTTTCTCAAAAGGTACTTTTTCTCAAAAGGTAATTTTTCATAAAAGGTACTTTTTCACGAAAGGTACTTTTTCACGAAAGATACTTTTTTACAAAAGGTAGTTTTTCATAAAAGAAACTTTTTCATAAAAGGTACTTTTTAACGAAAAATACTTTTTGCAAAAGGTAATTTTTACCGAAAGGTAATATGCTAGAAAACCCAATCTTTGCTTTCGATTAGAATTTTGGATTCAATATAGTCTTAAATAAGATCTTTGATATTTTATTATTAAAATAAAAATGTTTAACTTAATGCTGAAACGACATAACCATATTAAATACATGTCGCTTATTGACTTGAACAATGTCATATACATAAAAAAAACTAGTTTTACAGAAAACGAGTTCAAAGTTTTAAAATTTAATTAAAAAAGAAAATTTAATTGTCGGTTTGCCATAACCGTCAAAAAAAGAAAGCTTAACCGACACATTTTTTGGGCTTCGCTTTTTTTACAAAAATCGATATTTTTATGACAATACGAGGATTAATTCTACATTATTAACTCAAAAATCGCATTCTTTTTGAGTTATAACAATGTTCAAAGAAATGAACGATATGGATTTATATTCTATTCAATAAAATCTTCTCACGAAATTTTAAGGTTAAAGTTAATAAAGGTCATGACTCACTATCCTATACAATTGTGCAATTTTTTAAGAAAATACAACCCTGGTATGATGGAGTCTATGAAAATTTTCAAAAGACAATAACAATTTATCAGATCAGGGTTGTATTTTTTGTAAATCGTGCTATTATGTAGGATAGTGTATCACGGCCTTAATTAATTAAGACTTTTTGGCACTTACTTCTTTCAAGCTGTCGAGACAATTAAAATTCCTTAAATTATTTTGACAAGGTATTCGAAAAATGAATAAATGAAAAGAAACATTAATTTATCCACATTTAGTTTGCAATTTAAAGCCTTAAATAATCATAAATCAAAGAGAACAAAAATAATTGAAAAATAAAATAACACATACAAAAATAGCTTTTTCCAAAAACAATCACAAACAAACAAGTATAGGATTAAAATTTAAACAAAAACACGCTTTAAAATTAAACAAACCCCTCAACTATTTTATAAAAAATCCCATTTATGGAAATAATAAAACAAAATAAAATACAAATTAAGTACGTATACGTAAAATTAAAACAAAAGCATTAAAATATTTTATTTTACTAGCGAAAATATTTTACCAGCAAATAAAAAAACCAATTGAACTAAATCTCTCATAAAATTAAAAATTTTAAGAATCAAATTTCTTAGCTAAAACACACAGAACGTCTTTTAGTTGTATGAAATGAAAGTAAAAATTAAATTTAATAGTAATTATTTAAACAAAAATTTAAAATAATTAAAAAAATATATATAATATAAACACAGTCACTGTAGTGTAAATTTAATAATCATGATGTTTTATTTTTCTTAAATAATAATTTATATATTGTATAAATGTGTTGCATAATAATTTATTAGAACGAAAAATCGTATATTATTTGAAAAATAATGAAAACAAAGTAAAAAATTACAATTTAATTGGAAGGCAAAACACAAGAATAATAACAAAAATAAAATATATAAAATTACCCCAACAAAAATAGTTGTTTAATTTCAAAACTGAAAATATAAAGAAAGGTAAATAAGTAACTATAAAATCTTTTGCAATGAAACTCTATAACTCGTCAAACGAATAATTTCAATAATTGATGCACGTTGTGATAGATTTGAAAACTTTAGTTTAAAAGTGGTTATTGTTTCAAGAATTATAACTCCATTAATATTGAATTTTAGAGTAAATAAAATTGTGTTCTTGCAAAAATGTTTTAGTATTGTGATAAAAACAATCATTGGCCAAAAAAATTTTCCTTTACTGGTGCAATAAACCATTAGTAACTAGTAGTATCTCAACTTTTAATAAGAAATTTTGCATTGAAAATTCTACACATGGAACTCTGTATAAATGAGTTCCTTATGCATATAAATAGTAATTTAACTTAACAACTAAAAGAATCAGCAGCTCTAACTCTATGAACCTACAAAATTTTATAGCTCTAGCTACAAACACCACGGAGTTATTGACCAAACTCCAAATTGTTTATGCAAAAAATTTTGCACATAAATGCAATACTTCTACTAAACTTCTAACTCGAATATCTCGAGATCGGTTGGGTGTAATTAAGTACAACTTTTTGTGGAAGAAAGATTTCAAGCTCGGCTTTAAGTCAAATAGCTTTTTTCCTTTCAAAATACAAAATTATATTTTCATAATCGATGAGTTTTGTAAAACGCCCACTTTTATTACTTTCAGGTGGGCGTGGCAAAACTTTAATTACTTCAAAATTATTCCCCACGTTTTTCTCTATCTACCTGGTAAATTTCATTGTATAACCTTCATTAGCAACTGAGATATTAAGCAAAAAGTGAAATCATGCTTTTACCCAAAAATTTAAAAAAAAAATTCTCGTTTTTTTTGTGAAACACCAGGTCAACAGAATTTAGTAGCAGGTGGATTTTGGGCTTTGCTTGTATTTAAAACGCTATAACTCGTAAACCGCTTATAATATTTGAATGATTGTTTCACCTTATGATGGATAGGAATGTTGGCTAAAAGTTGACCAACCTTTGGCCCGCCTGCTGGCACGCCAACCCATGAAAAAGCTGCAATATAATATTCTAAGCATTATAACTCCATAAATAATGGATGTACAAATCTCCAATGAGACGTAATTGAATGACTACGTTCCATTCTATGAACCTACAAAGTTTTATTGCCCTAGCTTCAAACACCACAGAGCTATTGATCAAACTCCAAAATGAGTATGCAAATAATTTTGCACATAAGTGCAATACTTTTACTAAACTTCTAACTCGAATATCTCCAGATCGGTAGGGTGTAATTAAGTACAACTTTTTGTGGAAGAAAGATTACAAGCTCGGCTTTACAGTGCATAACCTTTTTCTTTTCAAATTATGAAATTTTGTTTTCAAAATCGATTACTTTTGTAAAACGCCCACTTTTATTACTTCCAGGTGGGCGTGGCAAAACTTTAATTTTCTCTAAACTATTCCCCACGTTTATCTCTATCTACCTGGTAAATTTCATTGTATAACCTTCATTAGCAACTGAGATATTAAGCAAAAAGTGAAATCATGTTATTTTACCCAAAAATTTTGTAAAAAAAAATTCTCGTTTTTTTTGTGAAACACCAGGTCAACAGAATTTAGTAGCAGGTGGATTTTGGGCTTTGCTTTTATTTAAAACGCTATAACTCGTAAACCGCTTATAATATTTAAATGATTGTTTCACCTTATGATGGATAGGAACGTTGGCTAAAAGTTGACCAACCTTTGGCCCGCCTGGTGGCACGCCAACCCATGAAAAAACTGCAATATAATATTCTAAGCATTATAACTCCATAAATAATGGATGTACAAATCTCCAATGAGACGTAAATGAATGACCATGTTGCATTCTATGAACCTACAAAATTTTATTGCCCTAGCTTCAAACACTACGGAACTATTGACCAACCTATAAAATCGTGATGCAAAGTATTTTGAGAATAACTTAAATGATTTCAATAAACTTCAACCTTAAATATTTCTGGAACCGCTGGCTGTATTTTGATAAGACTTTTTGTATGTGAAAGATTGCAGTTTTGGGTTTCAAGAGGATAACTTTTTTTCCTTTTATAACAAATTCATTAATTTTTAGAATTAACTATTCATACTTAACACCCATTTTTATACCTCTCAAATGAACATGGCTAAATTTTACTTGATACTTCTGAGCGTATTTCCATACAAAAATTTAGGAATACCTACCTTTAGATATTTTAATTTGTTCTCCAATATTAAAAACACATGTTAATTAATTTTCGAATTTAGAAATTTATTTATTTCGTTTTTTTTTTAATTTGTATCACAATAATTTATGGGGGTTTCAACTCATTTGTTTTAAACTATAATTGAAAATTGAATTATTTAGTTGATAATTGAAAATTAATTAAACTTCTTAACCAAGTTTGTTTGATTTTGAAATTGAAATGTTATAGATATAATCGACATATAAATGTATGTATATAATTTATAATATGGCTTAAATAAAGAAAAATACAAGAGATGTTAGCTAAAACTAAACTTAATTAATTATACGTTTTACAAAAAAACACAGATTATTTAAAGTAGTATTCGTTAAAGTGTTGTATATGATTCAATGTTTTTAACTGGGAGTAGTAATTATAACTTAAGAAATTTAAACATAATTCTAAAATCCATCAAATCTCATTACGCATTACAGAAAACTTTTTAATGATTTAAAATAATATATTGAATTTTGTAGAGGTTAAAATTCTTTTTATTTTTTTTTAGAAACTTTATTAAGACTGTATTTATTAAAGACCCTTCTTAATCTGAGAGTCTACTCGGTAACACGAAACGAAGGAAAATGCTTCTGAATTTGTATGAAAGTTCTAAAGAATTCTTTTCTTTTCGAATTACAGAGTAAACGACATCCTGTATACAATATTTCGAAATTTCCGTAAAGAAAAATGTAATGCTTAGAGGTATTTTTCATAATAAATTATTTATGATTTAATAACATTCTCCATCGGAAAGTATTGTTAAAAAGTGTATTTAATATTTTTAAAAGTGATGTTAAATTTTATTTAGCTATTTAAGTGCCTCATTGTTATTCCAGTTTGGAACTTTTTGCACAGTTTTTATTATGAAAACCCATAATTAAATCATGCGTCAAGTAATGAACTATCGGGTTTTAGTAGCGAATATTTAAAAAGTTTTAAATTTTACGACCTCCTTTTCGTTTCTCTCATTTTTAGCTAAATATTTACTGCCCTATTCATAAAAAATATTTTTGCTTCATAGAAGGTTTATTAAACACATTTTGTATGGGAATTTGATTAATAAACACTTTATAAAGCCAGAATATTTTTTATGAATAAGGCCTTTAAAGTTTCTTCTTATTTTATTTTAATAAAAAAAAAATACTTCAAAATTTTTTCAAGTTCATCTCGGAAAACTTTCATAGACATTTCTTTTTATTCTAATGGCGTTTTCTTTTCTAAAAACTAAAGCAAAATGTTTGGCCTTTCAAGGAGAGGAAATAAATTTTATGTAAGTGAAAATTTATTAAGAAAGATTTCTCAATGATCATACACCTAATTTTTTAAATGATAGCGCTTAATAGGAATTGTTTTCAACTATAAAAGAAAAAATGCTACATTTTTTTAGAAAACACAAAATCTTCAATAGAGATTTTAACTTGAAGTTTTTCAAAAAAAGAAGAACTTTGTCATGATGCAAGATAGAACATTATTATATGTTGCTACAAAGCCAAGCTTCAAGTTCATTATTAATTTTTCTTTTTTTTTTAATACAAGACAAAATTTACTTTGAATTACATAAAAAATGTGGTTCGTTAATATTTCTTAATATTTTAGCGAGAAGTTATTAACATTTTTAAGTGGTATATTTTTCACATATTTCCCGACTAATTTTCTTTAAAAATTATCAAATTTTCAAAATCGTTGTAACATTTTTTCTTCATTCGAAATAAACTTGAAAATATATCTTTTCATAAAAGTATAATTGTGTGTGTATATTAAGGAAAGAATACTTATAGCTACATAAATTAAGGGCCTTAAACTAAGTGCACATGTACATATCGCTCATTTACTCAAAAAACGTTATAACTCAAAAAATGGAATTTTTAAATTAGTGATGCAGAATTAATTCTCATATCGTGCAAATCTCATACAAATATCTTGAGAGAAAAATAAACATTCCTTTTGCCATTAAGTTGTGTGTAAAGTGAAAATTTCGGACTCGTTTTCTGGCAAACTGTTTTTTTTTTTTGGAGTTATGACGTTGTTTGAGTAAATTAGCGATATGTAATAAAACAAATTGAGCAATTTGTTTCATATACAAAATGTGCATTCAAAATTAAAAATTTCTTTTCATTTCCTTCTTTAATAAAAAACAATTATACATATATGTAAAATAGTAAACACAAAGTTTTTTTATGGTTTATAAAAAAAAAAAACATATCCATGTATAGAAAAAATCTTGTAAAATTAGTTAATACAAGCTGTAAAGAAACACAGATCTTATACAAAACTAATTTAAAAAATAAAACATATTAAAATTATTTATTACATTTAAGTCAATTGAAGAGCACAAACTTACTTTATTCAGGTAAGTTACAAATGAATTCAGTGATTTCTTTTAATGAGTATGAAAGTCAATGTAAATATAGTAAAATGTGAATTTTTTTCTTTTTTACTTTTAAATAATACATGTAAGTATGTGTATGTATGTATATTACACTATATTTATGAAGAGCTGCTGACATCCTCGCAGATGGTATGCAATTTTTCCATTTCAGATTTTGTGACTATATTAATGCTGCTTACTTTGGCACGTTGATAAGCTACAACCGTATTCTCGCCCAAACACTTGACACAAACATAACCTATGAGCACGGCAATGCCCACGGTCATAACTCGTATTAAGGGATCGACATACAGCTGTATTACCACCCAGGCTGACGCTCCCGCCACACACATAAGCGTAATGAGAATGACGGTTTTGGACCAATGTTGTAAGGTAAAACCTTTTTCCCAATCGAGTCTGCAACAAAACAAAATTGTATTATATAAAATAAGAAAAATAATTGTAAATTCATTGGTTATTTTATTTTTATTTTTATTTTTTTCAACTTGTATCTTAAAGTAACTGTTATAAGCAGCTTATCGAAAGAATGCAAAAGAGAAAATTACTATAGAAATCATAATAACAAAATAGCAGTTGGTTGCTTTATTTAATGGAAAAATATGTTTAAGGAAAGAAAAAATACATGCGAATTACGTCATTGTTAATGACATTAGTAAATGGATTCTAGTCCACTGTGTCAGTAAAAAAAACAATTTCAAGTAAGAATTGCCTTCATAACATTATCTTTCATTGCTTTATTTTCCAGCCGCTTTACCGCATAGTTAAAAATCTTAACAAATCTAAAAGTTTTAAATATAATAAAAATCATTTAACCGCTTTTATAATTTTGATTCCAATTTAACAATTTTAGGGTTTATATTTCATTTAACTTGCCACCAGTTCTCAAATATTACTTACTTTTTTGTTTTCTCTACTTCATAAGGAAAACCACAGACTTTACAAGACAATTGAGCTTCGGTTTTACTACAGCTTTCCACCAGCCATCGTTTTAAGCACTCATGATGCACAGACGACACATCGCCCGTACAGCGGCAGGGTTGTATTAAAGGCTCTGGCTTATCGTTGTCATAACAAATCCAACAGTCTTTTTTGTTCAAAAACGACTGACCTTCTTCGGGTGATAAAGTTTTCGTTTCGGCTGAGGTGGTGGGTATCGAAGGATCGATTTGTCGTGATATTAATTTGCGAGGATTAAGTATCCATAATTGTTCGGGAGCCATAGAGTTCCATAAGCAACAGGGGAACCACATAGCAACACCTATTTCCACAATGCGAAAAACAATATCATGCCAATTCCTCGAATAGACAGGCACTCTGAAAAGTAAAATATTTTTAATATTTACAAATTAAATACTCGTACGAATAGATAAGGCAAAAAAACTACTTTGTTTTCCAAAAATCGCCCAGTGTTTCTGATGTAAGAAATCCCACTATCACTATTAACATTATTGCCTGCGATAGTAGGCCGAAACGTGATTGATGCAGCTGTGATGCATTAACAATGGCTTCGCTGGGACCCAGAATTTTACCCGTCTGATCGTATACGAAACCTCCACGTAGTTTGAAAAACACTTCTACACCATATATGAGAAAAAATACAACAACCACTAAGAGTAAGACGGCATAGCAGCCATTAAAGATATGAGCATAGGTTTGACGTTTTGAGTTGATAAGCGATGAGAAGACTTCAATGCCAAATAGACTGTAGAGCAGAAAGTTAAATGCTATGAAGCCGAGAAAGCTTTTCGATAAAAATTGTGATTTTTCCCAACGTATGTCGCGCAAGTGAAAGATCTGCAAAAAAAAAAAGATTAAATTTATGTATACATACATGCATACGAGTACATGTGTTTAAAGTAGCTAAAATTTAAGTTTGGAATTTAGACTGAAAGATGACTTGATCGAGAGTGTTCTTAGCTATGTTTGAAGAAAATCGGTCCAGCCGTTTAGAAGATATGACATCTTTTCTAGATATATTCTGTTGAATCTGTGTGTCTTTGACGCCGTATCTGACAAACGGCTAGACCGATTTTAATTTGGTTTTTTCGTTTAAAGGTGACTTAATGTGTCCAGCCGTTTGGTATGGGCGTCGGGGGTTCTTAAAATTTGTAATTTTTGTTATCTTGGAATTATTTTCATATATAATGCTCACAAATATATGAACGAACGAACGAAATTTTATGCAAATTGTCGTGTTTTTTTTGTTTGTTTTTGCTCTTACAAAAATTACGTGTTCTGTCCATAAATGTTCTTATTTTTAGTATTTTTCTCTTGTGGCAAAAATTATAGTTACGAATCTCTTGATTGCTTATACCAATAAATTTTGTATAATTTATAAAAATTATGAAGCATCTGAACATTTATAATTTTTCTTGCTTCTATCTCTCTTTTAATTTGTTATTGTATTTAACTATCACATCAATATTAATAAATAAATAAATAAAATAATTTTTCACTCTATGTAAATCTAAATCTGTTCTCAAGTCTTGTACTTACACCACTTTTAATTGGCAGTTGATGGAAATTGTTATAAATATAATCAATTTCTAGATCAAAAATACTTATAATACGTCTTTTAGTCACGGTATTCAAAACATAACTATTTGTTGTTGGCACTATAAGTAAAACAATGGAAACAAAGGCAAACAACAAAGTGAACTTCATGAAGTGTGTATTTTGACATTAATATTTTTGTCCAACAAGAGAGCGATACCTAAACGATAACATAGAGATAGATAAGTGGGTAGAAGAAATGCCCAAAAGATTTATAATATTCATATTTTCAATAAATATTATTTTTTTCTTCTATATATTTCTAACAATACAAAAACAATCACATCAATTACCACTACCAGTCATCACTATTCAGTACACTTGCACCTAAATTTACTAATATTTTAAGTGAAACCCCAAGTCAGCGGTCATGACAAGCCAAAGTGATTTTGAGCACACATACGCACACACAAAAGATGACGTATTGAATTGTTATTTTGTTAACGTTTGTTGATTAAATTTTGTTGAAAGAAAAAACATGTGTTCATTGTAATTTTTTAGGTGCATTTCTCTCAACAAATTTAAATGAATATCAAGTTGTAGATAATTTTTTATGCCGTTTAGGGAAGGATAGCCATTCAAATCAGAAATAGAAAAAGTATTATAAATTGCTTCACCAGTTATGTGGGTGGCGCATACAAACTAAATGTTTCCCTTCCAAATGTTTTCGAGTCTAAACGCAGTCTTAAGCGGCCCATTCATTATACAATATTATTGCATATGTTGTTGTACATATTATTGTCATTTTGACCTATACTATGCAATAAATGGCACAATATTTTAAAAGAAAATATTACCCAATTTTCCTGGCAGTGAAAAAGTAAACAACTTTGGACAATGTTGCCACCACATTACACAATTGTCTTGATTGTACAATAAAAATCAAAAGTCTTCTGATATTTGCAAATATATTGTGCCACCTTCGAATATGACATACACATTGGCGATATTATTGTACAATACGAAAAATTTTGAAATTATATTGCAAGTGGGTAAGCCGCTTTATTGATGGTTTTTTTTTCAAATTTGTACTAAAAAGTCAGCCTGCGTACATAAAAAGGTGTGTGAATTTGCTAAATTGCAGTTGTTTGGTTGTAGTTTTGGAAAATTGTCAGTTAATTGGTTTGTTTTTTATTAAAAATCTTGATAAATATGAAAAAAAGCTTGGTGTAAACGGTATATATTTTCATAAAGATTTTAATTGAAATCTGCTAGATTTGTTAAGGTATAAAATATCGATTATAAATAATCGATAATCGAAATTTATGGTCCAAAAATTAAAAGTTATTTACTTAACTTTACATGAAAACACTGTTTCGCGTTTAAAAAAGAAACAAATTGCGAAAGTGGGTAACTTTTTCCCATTTTTTCTAAAGGAAAATATTATAAAAGGCCAAAAAGGAAATTTTAATTAACATCGCTTCCAATTCGGCGAATAAGAATCGAAAAAGAGAACTTCTTGCAATGACAACCCTATGTAAAAATCATTACAAATTATCCAAATTTTCACTACTTCGTATCGGAAACTCTAAATTTTCATGACTTTTTTAGAGTTACTTTTTTTACTGGGAACATACAGGGGTGTTCTGTAAACCGCATGTTTTGAAATCACCTAATTTCCAGGAAAGAACTTAATTAAATAGGTGACTAGTTGCAGCTTTTTAATTGGTTTTAATATTTTAGATGTTTAAGATATTTTATACGAACTGACCTGCGAATGCGCTAAGTCGTCCGATCAGCAGATCACTGTTTTTCGTTTTTGAAATCGCACGATTTCAAATCGCGCGGTTTGCAGAACACCCCTGATAATCATTATCTATTATACACAATATCTGGCAGCATATAAAACTTACCTCAGCCCACATGCAAACAATCAATGAAGCGCAAGTCATTAAAAGAGGATAATAGGCGGACATTAAAGTAACAGCCCACTGAGGTTGCAAGTCCAACTGAAAGAAGAAAAAAATATTTCCAAGATTGAAAGAAAAATCTCTAAATTTTTAACTCAAAACACTTACCGGTGTTGTGAAGTAGGCTCCTCTTAAAGAGGCTGCCACAAATACCATAAAATACAACATTTTCTGTGTGGTGATACGACATGCCCTCAATACCGATGGTTGTTTAAGTCTTTGATATTCGGCCACTATACAAATAAACAATTGTATAACCGAAACCAGGGCTACCAAATAGAAAACACTCGATATGCCTGCATAGTAAGGCAAATTAAAACCGCTGCATTCATCGCCGGCATAACGTATTTCACAAAGGCATGTGCCATTTAGACAATCGCCACGACCCGAACAGGTGGCCGTATTAAGATCGTCAGGACTAAAAGTTTGATGTGGTCCACTAGTTGGGGTAGACTGTTGTAAAACGCTCGAAGAGCACCTCATTAAGCTGTGAAAACTCGGTAGCATTCTATGTGCGAAAAATTAATCTAGAAGAAAATTTAAAAACAAAAAGTAAAACATTATTCACTTTTCATATGAAATTCGTTCATGCGTTTTAATTAAAAGTTTGGAATTTAGTCATTATAATATAAAAGTTCTTAAAACATATAAATTTGACGCACTACAGACTAAATGTTTATTTTTACGGGTAAGTTCTTGGAATTTGCTTTAAAATAATGTACGTATTGACAACTTGAATATTTTAACAAACAAACATAAAACAGCATGCAAAATAAACCAAAAAAGCTTTGTAAACCTTTTTTCTGTAGTTATTTAAATTTTATATCAAAAACAAAAACAATTTTTTAATATTTTTGAAATTTGGTTTCGCTATTCATATAATTTATCACTTGACGAGTTGTTAACTCAATTAGTCTTTGGGTTAGTAAGAGTGGTGCTATACCGCACCACCACTCGGAGACCCAATTGTGTCTATTGTGATTGTGAATTAGTCTTTAAGTTTGTTAATTAATCTTTATTAAAAAAATATGTTTGATTTAAAAATTAGTAGTCAATTGTCTCACTCTGCAATATTTTTCAACTAACTTAAAGTTGATTTTATTTAAGTCACCTGGTAGTCAGTACAATTACAAAAAAAATTTTGCTGGGGTTCGAACACGTTGTATAGTCAACAAGCTTCTACCCAGCTGAGAGTAAATTTCTTGGCTGTCACCAAATCCGATTACGTACTCAACTTAAGAATTAATTTTGTGTCAGTTCTGGATGACATTGCAGTTAGCTTTTAGTTAGTCTGAGATAAGTTATAAGTTGATTATTTTTATAGTCAACCACACATTCCCTAAGACAGGGTTGTTTACAACACATACATATTCTGTCTATGTCACACAAGAAGCCAAAATAACAGACCTGCTCAATGCGCAATTTTGTTTTTTTTGTATTCCTGTTACAAACCATTATTTAAGTTGTGAATGGCAATTCCAAAGTGTAAGTTGGGTTGACTCTCAGAAAACCAAACAGAGTTGAGTTGAGAGCGGCAATAGGGCCCTAATTAATCGGTTTATATGTAAATTTTAGCACGTCAAATGACATAAATGAAAAATATTAAAAAATTTTATCTTAACTGTTTTAGAAATATTTCCAGCTGAATTATTATAAATGAATTTTTAAATTTTTTAAATACACATACGACTTAAACTAAATTAAAGCAAATGTAAACGACCGCAATGAATGAATAAACATGAAGTCTTAAGTAATAGTTGTGTTCTTTTACGCAAAAGATTTTTTTATACATATCCACACAAATGTAAATTTTAATGAATTTTATAGAAAATCTAGTTCATGGAAGTACAAATTTTGAAAGTAAAGTATGTAGCTGTTCGATGACTGAGTATATGCAAGCTTTTTGTGAAAATAATTTGCCCACAAAGTTCAACAAAAAAATGAGTGATTAATTAAAAATGCAAACAAAGTAAAGTATCAGAAATAAACGTTTGCATAATCAAATGTTTGATCAATCGATTTAAAGAAAAACTGGAATAAATGTAAAATGCATATCGCACTTGTTGCTATAAAGAGCGTCAACGTAAAATTTAGACAAATTTAAGTAGAGGCAAATAACTATTTTAATTTTTATATACTTCTATATATAAAAGAGGGATATATACAACTGCATTGTTTTGTGGAAGAGTATAGAAAATGATGAAAGATTTTTACAGAAGGTGGATATGACGTCTGGGAGTCAACTCTGTAATTCGAAACGAAAGAAAACGCTTTCAAATTTGCATGTCACTGATATACAAATTCGAAAGTAGGGTGTGTTCGTAAATGCATAACTTCTCTGCATCATACGTGCAAACTTTTATTTAAAATGCAATACAAGTTCGCTGGTAATTTGTTTTAGTAGTAATCATGTTTGTATACAATATTTGATATTTATTTGTGCGTTATCTACTTCAGTGAATCAGTTTAAAACATTTAAATTCCTATTTGCAGCGCAGTGATGCATTTACGAACACACCCGTAATTAACATACAAATTCGAAAGTATTTTCTTTCGTTTCGATTACAGAGTAGATTTGCAAAAAAAAATTTGCAAACTTTTAAGTTGACTCCTTTTAGAGGAACAAGTACGATATGTAAATAACAGAAGCTGCCGTGGGATCATAGGATTGCAATCAAGTTATTTATATATTTATTAATGTACTAATTAATAACTATAAAAAATTAAAAGGGTTATTTAAATATAAAACAATTAATTGTATGCACATATTTTAATTACATTTCCTGCATTACATAGTGATCGCTTAAATTATTGTCAAAGGTTAATGGGCAAGTTATTTCCATGTTTTAAAAATAATAAAATATTTCCTTTAATATTGTGGCACAAGTTGACTTAAAGAACACAACCACATCCACTACGTACGATTTTCCAAGTTTACACGCCACGAGTGTAGTTGCTTACACCCAGAGCGAGATCTCCAAGAGAATTCCTCAGCAGTTGCCGGCACAGCTCAACCACTCATCAGAGCCAGACGTATATGCTTGTGCCGCCAACAGTCCAGTGCCTACTCCAAACAGCTCAACATCATCCCTTTAACCCCGTGGGATAGGACGAAATCGACCTTTTGGCAAAGGATCATGACGACCGCTACACACATCTAACTTCTAGAGCAGCTCGGCTGTCAGGCCACTGGCAGCCGAGCTGGCAGTTTAATTTGTTTAACACAAATTTAATAAAAATTAAATTTTTTTTATCACAGAATCTATACAAATATATTTGAAAACAATAATCACTTTTGACAATCTGTGACACAAATGTACTCAGACCAAAAAAAAAAAGTCAGGTGTGTTGTGCTGCCACCTGGTTGAATACGCCTTAATTATCACTTTAAACAGTTTATTTTTTCAACACCTACAGATTTTTTATGACCTATTAAGCCAAACAAAAGTTTCTTGGGCACTGAACCTGCAACAACAGTTTCCGCTCTATATCTATTATTGTTCTATAAATTAGTTACATATTACTAGAAAAACATCCAACCAAAGTTTATATAGAAAATATGTGTACCCAGATTATTTTAATATAAAATATATTCCGATTTAAAGTTGTTATGTATGTATGTATTTATGTATATGTGCATATGTACATCTGTGGCACATTGTGGCAGCCATGCATGACAATTAATAATGAATTATAAATTATAAATTTTATAATCATTAAAATATGCCTTTTGTTTTTTGAACACGAGTACTTATTATTTCTCTTCTTTTCTGTTCATCCCATATAAGTGAATCGCATACATATAAGTATGTATTTTATTATCATACAAAATAACAATAACATTCGACAGACAGTACGAGTAGAGGAAATTGAAAATTAAAACATTCATACTTACGTTGCATATGAAAAAGAAGAAAAAAAAACAGACAGATAGACAAGCAGACAGGCAATACTCGCATTATGTCAACATTAAATAATATTTCTAAATATATATATCGCTACTTTACTTTATTGCAGCAACATAAACATATCTCAAAAAAACAATTTTGAAGTAAAAAAAATGCAGAAAAAATCGTTATATCATATGTATTTAATATTGCATAAAAATTTCATGTCAAAGTATTGTACCTTTTGAGAAAAGAAAATATTTTAATATTTTCATTGAGTTGTATGGAAATTGAAAACTTAAAACTAGTTTTTTTTTGAGAAATGCCTCTGTTGCAATTAAGGAGCGATATGTTTGTAGTTATTATGTATATAGAGATACAATTGGAGGATTCAAACGGTAGTCCTAAGTATCATAGTGTCATAATGTTTTAAAATTTTTGTTTGAAAGAAAAAATAGAAGCAAAACAATTATAATAAAATAATTTAAAACATTACGACACTACGACACTTAAGACTACCATTTGAATCCCCCAAATATATGTATGTACATGATACAATTAAAAGTATAAAACTAAAAAAAATTAAATAAATAATAAATGGATAACAATTAAACAGAAATTTTAAATTGTGAGGAAGTGGAAATCACTTTGCATTACATACTGATATTAATAAATACAAAAGTAAAATTATAAACGACTAAAATTTATTAGCCACGAATACAAATCAGAAATATTCAATATTTGAATAAATAATTTGTAAATTACACTGTACAACATAGAAAAGTATAGTAAGATTCCAGAGACCTTAACAAAAATATACTTGTGTTCAGCGATTTGACATTTTAAGTAAAATAGAACTTATTTCAAAGCGGGTTTTAAGTTCGCCCTACCCCTTTTGCATATTTTCTAGAAGATATTATTAAGCCTGTTGAAAATGGATCTAATAAGTACGCTTGAATAAGTATAATGGGTGAAAATGTTCCTCAAAAATATTCGCCATCAAATTCTACTATAAGATTCCGAATACACTTAAGCTCGAAATTCAACTAAAATAAAAAATAGATATGTAATGCAGCGTTGCCATTTACGCTTGTGGAAACAATGCCCATATCGAAAAAAGCTGGCGTCTAATCGTCGCTTTTGATAGCCAGCTGATTGGATCACGTTTTTTTCAGTTTGAGATTATAGCAGTTGATATAAAAAAAACGTGGACCAATAAGCTCGTTATCGAAAGCGACGATTAGACCCCAGTCAGTTAAAAAGGAAACTGCTAAAACAGATAAATCTGAGCATTTGGCATACAAATTTCAAAACATGAGCAGGTCATTTTTGTCTCCCAGAATACTTCAATCTGGCAACTGCAAAGTTAATTTTTTATAAAAAAATCGAACTATGCGTTTGCTATATTCTTGCTCTGAATATTCATATTTTAAACAAAAAATAATAATTGTATGACGTACATACATCTTTATTATGGTATGTAATTTATTTACAAATATTTATATTTTTTTAACGCTAACGGAGGACGAACTTTGTTATCAAATGTATTTATTTCTACGAGTATATAGGGTGTTTTTTTATTGAGGTATAGAACTTTAAGTTGGCATCACTTTTTTAACTGGCGGCCATTTTGTCAGCTGTCAAGTTATTAATATTTAGTTTGGTTTGCCATTTCATCATGAACAGGTTGACAAAAGACCAACGCTTGCAAATCGTGCAAATTTATTTCGAAAATAATGGTTCAGTTCGCGAAGTTTACCGCAAGCTCCGTCCATTTTATGGTCGACCGTTGGTTACCGTTAATGGAGACCGGTATAGAGCCATGATAACCGACTATTTTGTTCCCGAATTGGATGGCATGAATGTGGATGAGTTGTGGTTCCAACAAGACGGCGCTACATGCCACACAGCGCACGTCACAATCGATTTATTGAAGGAAACATTCGATGAGCGCATAATTTCGCCCCATATGCTCGAAAAAGTGGTTGAAAATTGGACCTGTAGAATTGGCTTTATTCGAGCCAGCCGCGGCGGCCACATGCCCGAAATCATATTTAAACGTTAATGGCATAAAATTATCCTTCCAATAAAGCCAAATTGATTGACATTAAAACGATTTTCTTGTGTTTTATTTCAATTCGAAGTTCTATACCTCTAAAAAACACCCTATACATAGAAAGTGAACTTTTTGATTCATTTTGTTTATTTATTTTCAATTTTTTTCTACACGAATAAATGTTTACTTTTACAAAAATTCAAACAAATCGTATATTGCCCAAATTTTATGTAATGATGCGACCTTTATCTCTTCAAAAGCGGCAAAACGTCATGGTTCTTTTTTGTTTTGGAAACGAGAAATCATGGTCCGTAACGGTTATAAGTTTTATTAAAAAAAATACTTTTCAGTGATTATTCTTAAAGTTTTGTTTCTTTTTTTTTATTGGAAAATAATAGCTTTTTTTTAAGTTTTATTTATTGCTTGAAAAAATAAAATCTATTAAATATTTAATTTAATTTAATTTTTTCCAAACAATAAATTTTCATTGATAAAGAATATTCTAATATTAGCTAATGCTGTCGAAAGGTTAATAATCTTGTTAGTTTATAACAAAGTAACAAAAAAAAATTATTTTAAATATTTATTTTAAATTGACAACAGCTAAACGCACTGAAAATTCATTCAAAATTACTTTAGTACTGAATGGTGACACAAGTCACTTCACAAAAAACATAAAACTCACTGATTTTGTCAAAATTCGGTCGGCTACTAATAAATGTTTTAATTATTAATACAACTATTTTCGTATCTAATTATGTATTTTAGTGGCGGTGGTGCATATACGAGTATTACAAATAGAACACAATTCGCACATTTGAAATTTCTTTTAAATAAAGCGAACGATAAGTTAATAGAAATACATGTGAACTAAAAGAGAGGCACGGCACGGTTGACTTAATAAATAAGTAACAAAAAATTATTGAAAACATGTACATACGAGTATTTGTTTTTTAAATATTTGTTTTCTTACATTTTCTATTTTTTGCCAGAAAATTTCTAACTATGTACTAAGAAATTTTCTTTGATTAAATTAAGCGTTTTGATTTTCAGACATATCAAAATCATTTCGTTAATTATAAATATTATTTCACAGGCTTTTGCAGTCACACTTTCTTTCCCATAAATTGATTTTTTTTTTTTTTTTTTGAATAGAATGATTTAATAATGTTATTGTAAATTTTTGCGCGTAGAATCGTTCGTTTTCTAGTTATGCGTGCGTGTGTTACTTTTAAATCGTTTCGTATTAGACTAATTGCCTAGTGGTTAAGCTTTGTATTAAATTGCTGAGCATTAATAACAAATGCAAACAGTGTTGCCAGTACAAAAATATTTTAGGGAGAAATCGTAATTATTTTTTTTTTCAAAAAATGCATTTTAGATTTTATATGCAGTTACGCTTCATTTATAGAGAAAATTTTAAAATGTTTTTAACTAAAATTTAGGTACCGCAAACAATAGTTATTCTTTACTTATAAAAAAAATTTATTTGCAATTTTAAAATGTTAAAATATTAAAGACTGAATTAAAGTACTTATTTTTCACTTGATTTTTTTAAAATTTTCACAAATGTTTCACAAGGGAAAATTGCAACAAAAAAAAACAATACGAACAGTATTTAATCGAATAGTTGAAAGGAGTGAAAGGCTGGTTTTCTGAAT
Source organism: Nowickia ferox (assembly GCA_936439885.1). NCBI lineage: Eukaryota > Metazoa > Arthropoda > Insecta > Diptera > Tachinidae > Nowickia > Nowickia ferox. The sequence goes on from OW387026.1 coordinate 9,077,576, forward strand.
TAAATTAGTTTGAATACATACATATACTTCTTGCACCATAATTGTTAATTACATTCAAATTCGAAAGTATTATCTTTCGTTTCGAATTACAGAGTAGACACCCAGTTTAACCACATCTCCCAAAAAAAATCCTATCCTATAGAAAATTTAAAAAATAAATAGGTACACTAAGGGTTTTCATGATAATGTTCAAAAGTCTCCCAAACTGTGCAATTGTGCATTTTTACACTCTCGTAAATAAAATGTCAAAAATTGTATAGCAATTTATTTACACAAACCAGTTAAGTTTGCCCAATAATTTTGACTCGTAAACTTAAGCTGCGCAATTGTGCATTTTGTAAATATCAACTTCTTGCTTTTTTGGACTTCTTTAGGAATTTTTAGACACACACACACACTTTTTTATTTTTATAGAAATATATGTATGAGTTTTTAAATTAAAAACTTATTGAAATTTTCTTATTTTATTTTTATTAAATGAACTTTTGGACGTTTGTTTCAAATTTACATAAACTGTTTGCGCAAAAGTTCAAAAGAGGCTTCATGAAACAAGTCTCGCAAGTTTGCCCAATTGCACAAATGGCAATTTAAAGAGTTCTCATGAAAACCCTTAATAAATTTGTAGAAATTATACATATCGTAAGTAACTTTTTTCTAAATGGAAGAAGATAACAAAAAGTATAGCAAGCTCTATTATAAAATCTGCAAATGAAAGTCTTTTTGAAACACATCCAGCCTACTAAAGATTTTAGTGATTAGTTAAGGAAAGTAAGCAATAAATACGTAAAAGTTTGTTGAAATTAAACAAATTTTCTGTGGTTATTGCAATAAATTCACACAAATAAATACTGATAGGAGGTTATCAGTCGTATTAAAAGCAAATGGGGTAAAAAACCTTTAATTACAAAATTTTTTTTGTTTAACTTAATAAATCAAATTGAAATTTTATTTATCAAAAAGCGACGGATAACGTACGCTTATTGTGAATTAAATATGAGCAATTCCACAGTCGTGCGCATATAATTTAAAATATATGACATGCATTCAGTTTTATTCAGTTCTTTTTGTGTAAATTAGCTATAGGACTCATTTATAATTACTAAAAGATAACAAGGCAACTGAAAAGTATGCCGCGCGGCCGATTCTCACAGCATTGGCTCAATTTAATTGTGATAAAACAAAATTTTTTATAAATAATTTTGTAAGTAAACTAAAATTTTATTCACTGGTTATACTGCTGTCGTCCGCTTTCATTTACGTTCCACTATAAGAAATCTGTGTCACGTTTTTGTAACGAATGTGAGAAAATTTCTAGCCAAACAAATTATCAGATTCTAATAAAAATAAAAATTATTTCTTGATATACGAGTACATATTTGATTTTGAAGGCAATACTCGTATAGCAATAGTTTTTCACGTTATAATATTAGAGAAAGACAATGAGGACGCAAAAAATATACATCAATTAATTTTAGTAACTTCATATAATCATAACTTTAGCGCAAACAATTCGTGCGCTCAGATATTTTCTCTCAAGCAACTGGGGCTATAGCCGATTCCAACATACAAAAGCATCTTTAGTTTGTTTGTGCAAAAAAACTAAAATACGCTACAACTAAAAATAAAAAAGTCACATGCGTACCAAACGCATTTCTATCTCTCTCACACTTACAGTCTGAGTATGTTTATACAAATAAAATATACCCCTGATACTGGGGATATTTATTCGTCATTCGTCACGTATACATACATTTGTATATATAAAATGGAATGGAAAATGTGTGGTTGTTTGAAAACATGCTTTATGTGTGTGTATAAATAAAATAGCCCTGTATGTAAGCATGTGTAGCCGATTAACAGCCAGAGTATTTTAATAATCATGGGTGTGATTGTAGCTCACACAGTCTATATATTTTTGTTATATTTGGTTGTGCTGCGTAATTTAAAAAATGTGTATAAACATAGTTGTTGGATGTCTATAGTTATACGTATTCGGTCTAAAATTAATACGTGTGATTGCATTTGAGCGTGTTTTTTACTTTTAGCTGTACACGCATTAATAGTTACTTGACATCCAATACTCAAAGAGTACTTTTGTCATTCTTTGACTAATATAGTCCATATGCATCTGTATGCAGATTAATTTTTTAAAATTGTTTTTTATTTATCATCTAAATGACCCTTCTTCGGATTCAAATATGCTTATCCTAAGGCTTAAAAATAGTTTATTTAAAAATTACCAAGAAAATATCTTGACATCAAAAATACATGCATATGTATATCACAATAGAATTATCGAAAATTAACCAGAGAGCGAGTCATTGAATACTCTGGAAGAAACCTCAAGCGTGGGTATACATTTACACCGACGAATATATCATGTGATCAGAAAATTTAAAAGAAGACTCTAATATTTTGAACTTAAAATAAATCGGGCGGCTGCAAATAATTTTCTAATATGTAAAGAGGAGCTGAAATATACAAATTTAAGCGCGGTGGCTGTTTATCACTGCTTTATTAGAGGTACTAAAAACATACACATATGTACATAACTAAACTAGATCGCATAGGTACTTCTGAAGCCGCCCACTTAATTTCAACCGTCTTGAATAAATATTTTATTCTACAATATGGTATACATACATATTTATCATTTATGCGCACAATGTGATAAAACTAAATTTAAATTTCACAATATTTTGCTAAGACATATGTACATATTTTTTTTACATTTTTGTACGACATACATACATACAATTGTAATTGCCCCAATTGTTTCTCTAAATTCTAAAAGAGAACACAATAAAATGATTAATAGCATAAATTTGCAAGTAAATATTTACTCGTACATACATATGTATGTAAGTATGTACATGCATATATGTATCTTACTGTGTAAAATATGCTCAACAAATACCCTTCCAATCAGTTGCGTAACTAGTTTAATTTGCTCCACTTTAATCACGTATCAGGCTTACTTTCGATGCGAACGGCTAAACTACCACTTCCAAAGTGAGCAGTGCGATTCCCATATGAAATCGATAACGCTTCTTAAGTACTCATGCTCAACCGATTATTACGGCACTTTTCATTAACTTCTTGCTAAGAAAAAAATTCAACAATAATGAAAGTGGGAAGTGACACACCCATACAAGTATAACCGTATAATCAACTTATAGCCTTATTTTGATACTAAAGATCGGTGCATAATTTAGTTTTAACCCACTTTTAAATTCTAGCGTGGTTAGTAATGTAAAATTGTATGGCAAAACTCGTTAAATTTTGCAACTTATGCTAACGTCATGATTGTTTTTCGTAATGCGTAAAAGTAATTTTTAAAATAAAACTTATAACCGTTACTGTCCCTGGGTGTAACCCACATATGTTTTTTTTACATTCTTTACATTACCAATTATAAAAAAAGAAGAGTAAGTCACCGTTTGGTATTCAAACGAAAATGGAACGGAAAAATCGTTTTTGCACAGAACATAATATATGTAGCAAACGAATAGAGTAATTAAATAATTATACAGAGCAATTAAGTAATTAAATAGTTTGGGGTTACACCACTTTTGTGCTGATGGCCTCAACTTATCTTTGATTTTTATTTTTAAATTTATGTGGTGAAATATTGTAGTCTTATAATAATATATATAAAAACCAAAAACACGTTTATTTGTTAGGGGTGAACTCTTCAACGCCCCAACAGATTTTCGCCTTCCACCCCACAAAATATTTGTAAAAGACCGGCGCGTGTTTTTAAATATATTCTACCCCGGTAAATGCTACGCCCCTTTCAGAAATAGTGATTTTAATAATATAAGTTAATCTATAATATAAAAATGAATCGCTGAATGTGTTGCTAAGCGCAAATCTTGAGAACAGCTGGAACGATTTCGCCAATTCTTTTTTTATAATATTTCTTGAAGCACGAGGAGGGTTCTTACGGAGAGAAAATTTTAAAACTAGCACCAGGACCGCGATAGGGGGGAAATTTCTGCCCCTCTGAAACGTCCAAACCGAGTTTAATGAAATTTAGAACATAGATAGATCTGCGTCCAAAAAGTCACATAGGCCATGTACATTTTTAAAATTAGGACCAGGAGGGCGATAGGGGGAAATTTCTGTCCCTCCAAAAAGTTCAAACCGATTTTAACGAAGTTTAGAACATAGATAGATTTCCATCTAAAAATTCGCATGGTCTATGTACATTTTTCGAACAAGGACCAGTAGGGCGAGGAGGCGGGATTCGAACCGATTTTAATGAAATTTAGAACATAGATAGATCTGCGTCTAAAAAGTTACATATGCTATGTACATTTTTAAAACTAGGATCAAGACGGCGATAGAGGGAAATTTCTCCCCCTCCGAAACGTTAAAAATCAATCAAATTACTGAAAATTAATTAAATATTTGTGTAATGTCTTTCCTTCAAATTTATTTTAGTTGTTGGCGTAGCAACGCGCGCAGGGTACAGCTAGTTTGTAATAAATTGCTAATTTGGATTTTTATTTGATATTATTATTTTTTAACCCCCAACCAAAAAAAGGGGTGTTATAAATCCACATACAGACCAAACGGTTGGACCTATTTTGATTTAGTTTTTTCCGTTTGAAAGCTGACTTGATCGAGAGTGTTCTTAGCTATGCTTGGAGAAAATCGGTTTGCTTGACATATCGTCGGTTTTTTAAATTTTTAATTTTTGTTATTATTATTATAAGATTAATTTAACTCATAAATTTAAATAAATCAAAATATTTTAATTTATCATGCAATTTTAAAATATGTAACATGCTTTGGTAATTTTTGATGTTTGCAAATATATTCTAGGGAAACTTCAATAAGCAAAAGTCCACTTAGAATTAATGGCCCAATATTGCAAGATCTGCTTATTTGCTTATTATTTCTATTAGCCAAAGCTCTAAGCAATGCTTCATGCAACAAAACTTATGAAAAATGTTATGGTATACATAAGTCCAGTTATACGAGTATGTATTTTAACAAAAACTAAATGGGTATAAAAAAATTCAAAATACTCACTGTATTAGTTTTTGTAGCAGGGAAGTTGAATCGAAGACCGCATTTAAAACACCTTTTCTTTCATAATCGATCTTAGCAATTTATCAAAGTGTTCATTAATAGTCATAGACTATATTTTTTACTTTTTTTTTAATTGAAAAGAAATTAAGCACAAAGTTCAAACGTTTAATATTACTTGGCATGCAACATGGTTGTAATAAACAATAACTTAACTTATTTTTAAGATACGAGTATCTTGTTGTAAAAGCAAGAAGGTATTTAATATTTACATATTTAGCTTGAGCTTTTTGACTTGAAGACCCTATAAAACATCAAAATAAACTTTAAAAATTTAAAACCAGTATTACCATACATATAAAATACATAATATTAACGCCATCCATTGTTCTCGTTTAGTTCTACCTACAGGAAAAAGAAGCTCTTTAAATGAATAACTATTGAATAAATCTTTTTCAAGCCAAGTTAACAAAGAAGAATACGAGTATATAGTATAAAAAAATAAGAAACTTGGTATGAATGCTTGCAAAAAAAGTTTTTGTTTTCTATAAAAATTTAGTTTTTCTATTTTGCATACATACATACTCATATACATAAATGATTAGAAAGACAAATGAGACATATAGGTTTCTTATTCTTTAAAATGAATGAATGAAACTAATCCATATAAATGGGGTTGTAAAATAAATAAAATGAGAAATAACGTTTTACTTGCATACCGAATTAAGTAAAGTAAATTATTGTCTGCCAATGTCAGGAAACATAATAGTAGAATACTTTTACAAACATATCAATTACAATTGTTAAGAAAATGTTCTTAAAGTTTCCTTCGAACTATGAACAAACGAGATGTGTTGGGGAAGTATATTTGCTTTGTTGATTATTTGATTTAAAAAAAAGCTTGTCAGTTAAGGATTAAATGAAGTGTATTACTGACATTGAGTTCTAGTCACAGAAATACTCAGATAACTAAAGCTTAAAGATTAGAGAGATTTTTTTTAATAATCCAAAAGTAAAGTTGGATATTGAAAAGAACAAAATAGCACAGTAAAATACGACTATTTTTGTTTATTAATATGGAAACTCTTGTTTTAATTAATCGTAGTTTTTTTTTAATTTCTAAATGCATATATGTACATACTCGTATTTGATGTATTTTAATATACCTAATTTAAAATGCATATTATTTTTCTTTTTGCATATTATTGACTCTGTGCATATCAATTAATAAAATACTAAACCACACTTAGTTTATAATTTCAATGAAATTCAAAGTTTAAAAAATACAATTATTTTATGCAAAATTAAGAATAAATTGGAAACAGACTAATAGAAATTTAAAGAAATGTGATGTGTAGAAAAACTGCATTAAAATACCAATTTCAATGCTCTGAATTAAAGAGAATAATTTTAGGAACTTATTAGACCAGTGTTACCGTGCTCATTTAAATAAAGATATATATTAACTTTTATATTTGAAAACAATAAAAAAAAATATCAAAGATCATTTATTTAAATGCACTTGCCAAGCCCCGACTAATTGTTCAGTTGTTTAAATAATTTATCTTTTGTTTCTAGGAAATCAATGAAGAAATACGTAAAAACAACTGCAACAGTTTAAAAAAACTCAATGTACCTATCTTTGCAGAAAATACTACAAATTTTTTACATATGCATATGAGTAACTTTAAGATCTTAAAATGCATGAGTAATCATTAATAAATATTTATGCATATAAAATGCATACGTAAAAATTAACTTTGCCAACTCTACTACAAATTCTTTGTTTTACAAACAAGTTATATACATACATACATATATGCACAAATTAAGATAAAGTCAGACTGTGCAAATATCTAAATAATATTCACGAAGTTACAAAAGTTTGTATATGCATATCGCTCATTTACTCGAACAACGTCATAACTAAAGAAAAACTAGTTTGCCAGAAAACGAGATTGAATTTCTCAATTCACACACAACTTAATGGAAAAAGAAAATTTTATATTTCTCTCAAGAGTTGAGTTAGCAAGATATTTGTTTGAAATTTTAACACACTATGAAGAACGATATGAGGATTAATTTTATATCAGTAAAGGAATTTTTGAGTTATGACGTTCTTTGAGTAAATGAGCGATATGTATTTAAAATAATGAGTATGACGCAGGATTAAATGAATGCATGTTCGTCAAAAACATATAGAGGAGGTATAACTTACACAAAATTTAAACATTGAAGAACATCAAACTTGTAATAAATCAATCAGTCATATAAACATTTTCAATCGTATAAACAAATGTGTTTTATATAGTAATAAAGACGTTTTGGTAATAAATTTTTTTTATTTTGGCAATTATTTTAAAATTACATAAAACATAAAAAGAAAAATAGCTCAAGGTTGATGAGATTTACGCATTTACTCAATGCAACAAACTTATTTCGAATTGGAATAATTATGTGTTATTTTTCCAAAAGATTACCTTAATCGGCTCACGGTTATTTTAGAATTGTTCCTACTTTGTTTCTTTTCAAGCTTATGTTTTCGCTATAGCTTTAAGATTGAGGAGAATTTTGCCTCTAATATAAGCTTGGACACTTTCCGTGGTAAAAAGTGTATACAAATCATTTAAAAATATTTTCAGACATGTTGAACTTTTGTAATATGGAACCCACGCCTAAGCCGCACCCATCACTAATGGTGTGTTATTTTAGAAGTACACAGTTAAAATTGTTTAATTTCTTTTTGCGTCTAACGTGAATTAACCAAAACGCATAATTCTAAAATAATGCAATATTAATTTAGAAATGGATATCTCAAAATTTAACAGGAATTCGAATCAAGAATAACAGCAAGCCTTAAGATCTGCTTTAGCTTTAGTATAGCAGTATGCAATATTAAATTATTCTCGCATAAGCACAACTAATCTAAAATTCTAATTTTACTATGAGAATATTTTCTTTTTTAATATTTCCTTTTAATACTTAGTATTTTAATGGCAGGTATTCTTCCCTATTTGTTGTACCAATCAACGTTATGACTATGACTGGCTTGCACACGTACACATAAATATACATACATATATACTCGTAAATATGTACACATGCGGTACGCCATATGTATCTATGCATGTGTAATATTGTCGGTTTCATATGAGTTTTTTGTTATTCTCGTATTTGTATCTATTATGTACTCAAAATTTGGTTGCTTCACATTCACAGTTCTTAAGTACTTTGCAAGTGCAAGTTAAGTGCATATGTACTCAAAGATACATACAGTTACTCACATAAATATTTTGCTCATGGATAATGCTATACAAAAATAAATTATAGGTAGAAATACTTTATATTTATGTCTTCTAATTAAAAAAAAAAATTTATTTGTCGTTGGTTTAGCACGTCTAGAGCCGATTTCTGAAAATCGACTCAAAAGTTTAAACTACTCTCCTGTAAACTAAATAACGCATGGACTAAAACCTCACAATGGTACAAAGAAATCAATAAAAATAAAATCAACATAAACCATTACCTAAATTCAAATATAAATCTATTCTCTAACAGCACTGACTGTAAAAAGTACATAAGACTCAGACTTGGCCATACATTTATATCAAAAAAATTTTTAATAGACCCAAACACTTCAAATATATGCCCCTACTGCGAGATAAATACAATATCAATTAAACATATTCTAATACATTGCACAAAACTCAGCACAAACCGAAATTGTTTTCTTCTGATGAATCCTACCATATACCTCACTAATCCTTCCATCCACAACATTCAGACTATCATAGCATTTCTTAAAGCCAGCAATATATACAAAGACATCTAAAACCACGCACACCCATAAAAACTTATTTGCACATCCTTTTTAATTTTACCATTTTCTTTTTTCTTCTCATCAAAAAAGCTGAAGGCCTTAGTAGCCATTGCTTTCAAATATAAGTTATATTAACTAGTTTCTTACTATAGCTTATAATGTAAATAAATAAATACTCTCCTGTAAAACAGTAAAATATGACTTAAGCACTTTTTCCTTATTATATAGGGTACTTTTATGGCGTTAAACATAAGATTTATACTTTGGTACTTTTACTGTATATGAAAAACTTGATCTAAATACTGGACAATTTTACATTCTTTGTATATGCGAACGAGTTGGCGTAGTTAGGTCAGAAAAGTATTTTGCTTTTTTCATTAAACTTCATCAATAAAAATTTTGATTTAAAATTATTATAAAATACATTGCTTACTAAAAATAGCAAGCGAGAAGAGCAAAAAATATAGTAATATAAAAAGCGACAACGCAAACTCCCAAAAAACATACGGCCATGTTCTGAAAACCATTTCGTTTTGAAATCGCAAAGTTTCAAAAACGGAAAACAGTGTTCTCTTTAACAGACACTTTAGTGCATTCGAAATTAAGTTCGAATAAAGTATCTCAAGCAAATGAAATCTAAAAACCAAATAAAAAGCTGGAATTAGTGAGCTTTCTTGATTTTTTCCTGAAATTTTTCGGTTTCAAAACGAAATGGTTTTCAGAACCTGACCAATAGGTTAGGTTAGGTTGCTGGTACAGAGGAAAATAAGAATATATCCCAATGTAATGACACTATTATAGGTGGTCATAAAATGGCAAATACTTTAGTGATGTATATTTCATGTTCCAAAACAATGATTTTAATGTTTAGAGTAACCAAATCCATTTATACAAAAATACTATTAAATAATTAAAGTAAAATTTTTTTCAAAAAATAAGTTAGAAAAATATTTTTGAGAGTAACTGTACATATAGCATACATACATAAATAACTATTTTTTGAAATGAGCTTATACATATTTATCAATGTATTCAAATGTATTTATTAGAGTTTGGTTGATTTTGTTTACTTTTACTATTTTCGAAAGATAAAAAATAATTCATATGTACATACAATATGTTCATATGTATACAATTTTGTCAAAAATAGATAAATTTATGTTCCTCTGTAACTTTTTTTTATAGTTTTATTATTTGCTTTGTATATGGGCACAAGTGATGTGCTCTAAACTTCTGTGAAAATAACAAATCTATAACCAAGACGAATTGAATTTAATTTATTTTGTTTCATTTAAAATGAAACTTGGATATAAAGATTACGGCGTATTTAAAAAAAATGAGTTTGTTATAATGCTGTTATTAAAATGTTTCAAATAAAAGGCGTTATTAATAAAAATTATTAAGGTTTTATAAAGGAAAATCTGTTTTATAGTACATTCTTAATAATTTGTATAAATAAGGCTGAAAATTTTTATATTAAACAAATCGACATATAATTTTATCGAAAGGAAAATAAATATATAGGGCCTAATTCATAAAAAACATTTCTGTTGAATTAAAGGTTTATTAATCAAATGTCCATAGAAAATTTGTTTCATAAACTTCTTATTAGACAGAAATATTTTTTATGAATAAGGCAAATAATATTCAAATTTATTCATTACGAGAGGGAAATCATAATAAAAAATATCGAATAAGCTAGTTTTGCTGTAAAGTATTTCATTAGCGGATTTACCAATTTAGAGTCTAACGGGCCTAGTTCTAAGTCCGCCACTTAATTATTATTAGATATGCTTTATTTTTTTCTCAGAAATGGAAAAGTGTATACGATAATTTTTTAAATTTTTTTTATCTAATACAAAATTAGCATTAAAATTTTTTAATAGTCACACAAAGAATGAAATTTTTCTTTGAATAATATCTATTTATAATATTATTTTTCATGTTAGACGTATGTACATCTAAAAATATTGCTTGGTTATGTTGAATTGACTTTAATACAACTGTTTAGGAATTTGTGTAATTTCTATCAGATTCCTCAAAAATTGCAATAGTAAATATAAATTTATATTTTTAACTACTGTAAAACAAAAGCTTTATTTTTTATACCTATATGAAGAAGTTATTTTAATTTTTTTAATTTTTCCTCTTCTGTGCAACAACTTTATTTTCAAAACAATTCAATTGCTGCAACCTAATGAATTTCTTTCAAAAATTGTTAGTCTAGGTCGTGGTTCAGCAAAACTGACTCACTCTATTTATCAAAGAAATGAAAAATATCAGTGTTGCAAGCATTTTCATCATAACAAGTTGAAAAATTTCAAGAAAAATAAAACATATTCAAAACTGAGTGAAAAAAGATGTTTGCTATTTTTGAAATTTAATCTATTTTAATATTTTGTTATTAAAAGTTTATCGAGCTTATTAATAATAAATTAAACAAGAAATGTTCCGAAAAGCCTATAGCATTTAAGAAATTTTAAAACATGTTGAGTAAACATCCAACAAATTTTAAAGTTAATGTTTCGGAGCAGTTATAGGGTCGTAATATTTTTTTCCAGTCTTAGAGTTGCATTAATAGTTTGAATATGGAATTTATGTTCACGGGATGTCAAGTGAAATAAATGATATATTAAAGTAAAGTACATTTTTTTATTTGTAAATTAGTTGTGAGTTTTCTAGGTAACAAATATCTGAAATTTTAGTATTTTCGGTAAGAGCTCTTTGCAGTTTCGACATCTCACAAAAACTTATAGGATTTAAGGAACACGTTATACATAAGTGATATCTGTAAAGCTAGGCGACTTTTCTAAACATTCAAATCTTTTACATACACCCTCTTTCCCACTTTTCCCTAATTTACTCTGCAACTAATTATAACCTACAGATGTAAAAATCTTTCGATTTTTTAAAATGAAAGTATTATTTTTATGCAATTAAAAAAACAAACTGGTTCGAACGTCAACTCGTTTTTTAAGAGTGACCTATTAAAACCTTTTCTGGTGAAACTTAAACAATTCTTTTAAAGAAAAGTCATAGATAAATAAGTATGTAGGTACATAACCAAAAACAATAAATATCTATGTACATATGTAAGACATACAACGTATACATAAATAAATATTTAAATACATAGAAAATAAATGTATGTATGTTAATATAATTACCTTTTTTAATACTGAAAAATAAAACCAAAACGCAAAAAAAAGACGAAATTAAAGGTATGTTCGTAGGCAATTTTATAAGATTTTGTTAAATAAACAAACTAAATAAAAATGCTAACAACCATTAGGTCGCAGTAAAGGGGGTCAGCCCAACAATAATGGAACTTATTTTAATAAAAGAAAAAACTATTAACCGTGTTAAAAGTGTTCACATATATTCTATATCAATTTTGACATTTTTGAATAATAGAAATTTTCTTATATAAATCTTTTATATGTTAATAATTTAGTTTTTTTTAGATTTTAATAATTTTTCTTTGTTGGCTGTCAGCTATTACATACTACACACTCGCGCACTTAAAACGGATTTTGCCACGTTTTTATCCGAGATAAATTCAATGAGCAATTTTTTCTAGTTAAACAATTTATTAATAATAAATATTTTTATCAATCTATCCGTTTAATATTATTTTTTCGAGGACGACACTTTTATCTAATTTTGTTTTTCTTTCTGATTCAATACACACTACTTTATCTACACTAATTCACAGGGTTGCATTCAGAGCGTAGTAAACTGTCAATGAAGCGATTATATGTATGATTTAGCTTTTTTATGAAAAAAAATTAATTAATTATATTCACAGTCTATTAACACGATTCGTTCATGCAAAAGTACAATAACCATACAGTTTTCAGATTTATTTATTTGAAAATGATAATCCCCCTTATGGTGGTTAGCGTATTTCGACTTCAACTACGACAGTTTCATCTAGTCTGTAATCTATTACAAAAACGTTGTATCAAAAGTCGAAATTCACCAATCAGAACAGAATCAAGTTTTTATTGACCGTTTATTAAATACCACACTCAAAGCATTTTTGTAAGTTTTCGTCGCATCGAAAATAAAATTACGCAACTGGGGAAAATTTCGACATTCGATATTGAGAGGAATTTTTTATTTAACAAAGAAATTTAAATTAAACTAAAGTCTACATCGGTTTGACAGACTATAGTATGAGCTAATAAGAACCTAAACTAAATACACACATTCCCTCTTATCGTGGTTGGCGTATTTCGACTTCAACGTTTTGTATAGATTAAGTATCACTTCAATAGATTTTCTTTAATCTCTGACCAAATTTTCGTAGTCGAAATACATCAACCACGATAAGGCCAATAAATTTAGTACCAGGCGGGGCCCAACTGCAAATTATATAAATTATAATTAAAACCCAAATACAATGAACGAGTTCCTCTTGATTTGGTCAATTATTTATTTTATTTCGATCTTTTTAATGCATTACATTTCCATTAACATTTTTACAGAGGATTTTGATTTTTCTAATTACGTGCTCATTTTATTAGCAAGATATATAAAGCAGGTACCGAAAACGAAATTAAATCAAAAAATGTATGGGAAGGCTTACGATCACTTTTGCAATTAAACTCTTGATACAGTTTTACTATTGCGATGAAAATATTTACTTTTAATGAGAATTGCCAGCTAGTTACGCAAAATTATAATGCACATAGGTATATTTTTATAATTCCTTTTATTTTGATACCCTACCCGATACTCATGGTTAAATTTCTTTATTACAATTAGTATTTGGCGTCAGATTAATCTTTTAAATACATAATAAGGGTTTTTAAGAGGAATATAACAAATTCCGTCCAGCCATTTGGAAAATAAAATTACAAACCTACAAGATACGTGCGAAAAATATAACCTTTTTTGTGAATTTTAGAAACAATATCTGCAGTCATATTGATTACAAAGCCAATAGACATCGCTAGCACAATGCTAAAGGTATATCTTAGAATTTTCTACATTTAATTTTTTACTTTCTCCAACACGTATGTAAATATAGTCGTTTTTATGAACCACATTTCCCCTTTTAGTATTTTGAATCATGTTGAAAGTTAAAAAAAACAAATTTAATCTTATTTGCTTAAATAATAAAGTCACTTTTAAGTTAAAAAAATGTTTTTTGAAAACATTACTTTTATTTACATATTATTTGTTTAGAAGGCCCTAAAAAGAAATAAATACAAAAATTCAAGTTAGTTTTCTTCCCGGCTGAGATATTTTCTTTGCGAGCTCAACTTACTTAGAAATCAAACCATCTTTCTTGGCTAAACGCACAATGCAATCATCAGATTCACCCATACGACGGATTTCACCGCAGATGGCGTAAGTCTTGCAACCTTCGGTCATACGGCCACTCTCTGGGTCAACATCAACAAGGCAGATTTGAACGGAAGCATGGTCCTTAGCGTGAATGATTCTGTTGGAGGCAGAGCTGAAATAAATAATTATATTTTAATGTTTATAAAATTATTTCTTTTGAATGGTGGTTTTTATTTTAAATTTTAGTGTAAAAAGCTACCCACGTGTTACTTACCACTTGCGGGGCACGTACAAATCAACATTCTCACCGGCGTCGTTCTCCATGGCGTTTTATCTAATTTCCAAAAAAATCATTTTATTATTGAAAGTATTACACTTGTGTTTACTTTTAATTTGTTTATTTATGGAATTTTAACTTACTTTTTTGTAGGATTTACAAAACTGCTGAACACTCTCACAAGGAGGTAAAAAAGAAAAGAAAGGTTGTCAAGGTTGCCAGCACTGAGACCTACACCGTGAAGTTGGCTGCAGTTATTGAAAAATACGAAAAATAGGGCTTATAAATACAACCATGTAGAGCTGTTCTATAAACTGCCGCAAGGTATGCTAAGATTTTGGTTACATTAAAATACTCGATAAAGAGACCAACTATGATGTATGTATATATAAAAAAAGAGTTAAAATTGTTTGATGAGTTCTGAAAGAAAGAAACTGATAAAATAAATAATCATAGCAATGTAAAAAGATTAAAATAGACAGTAGGCTTAGCAAAAAGCAAAAAGCCCATATGAAAACGTTATTTCTTGTATATCATTTGATATGATATTATTAATTAATATTATTAATTAGTTGGTTACATTACAGCAAGATATACTGTTGCTTTCTTATTTAATTTTTTAGCCTGGCAGCTTTTGCATACTTTTGACACATTTTTGTTTTGGTTCTTTGTTGTTGTACACTTTTTCTCATGTTCTGTCAGTATCGTTCAGTGGAAAATTTGATTTATTAATGAGTTGTCGTGTTGTGTTTTTGTGTTTATAAAAAATTTCAAGAAAATGCAACAAAATATTGTCCCTAAAAGTATGCAAAGTTATGGTGATAAGGTAACTGACAAAAACTTATACGATAGATAACTAAAATTAGCAATATAATTATGTGGTGAAAACAAAACTGATTTTCTTTTAATAACAAAACTTAGTGTGTGAATAATATTTTAATACTTTCCCTTGGTTTTGCCAACTATTTTTTTAAATTTATATAATTTTCTAACAATGTACTCCCCTTGAAGTCTCTTATTTCACAACTTCAAAGGTATTGATTTTAATTTAATGCCTGAAACGCTAAGTAGAATTTACTCTCCTGCTTAATTTTTTTCCTCGTTGCTTAAAGGAGTCAGGGAACTTTTAATGTTGTTGTTGATATGCTGTTTGCGTGTGTAATTTTGTTGTTGTTGCTGTTGTTGCTGTGAAGGAAATGCTGTTTTTGTTTAGGTGCGATTTAGTTATTGTACACACATGTGTATTTATTATTTACAGCTTTTTCTTTCCTCTTGCTGCAATATATTCATTCTAGTGTGTGGGAGGTCGTGTGTTTGCTGCTAACCGTAGTATGCGTTGAGGGGAAGAAATAAAGTTACATGTAACTTAAACCATTTTCTAAATGATTGCATACTATGCGAATATGCATTTATAAGTTTATTTGCATTATGACATAATTATTATACATATGTATGTACATAAATCTGTGGCAATATGGAACAATTGCTTAAGTCGACTTAAGAAAATTCAGTTTTATTATGGTGTATTATGTCCCAGTTATAAGTTGCAGAAAAACATAAAATCCAAAAAGCGTCAAAATAAACATTTTTATTGATTATGATGTAATTAATATAAATAAATCTTTCCTCAAAATTTTACTCGAATATGTTTAAAATAATGATTTTAATGTTAACGAAACTCAAAAGGCTGTTACTTACTACATTGTAAATTTGATTTGAAACAACTTAAGAATTTTAAAATAAATGAAAGTGTTCTCAAAGATGTTTAAGTAGTTGTAATGAATTTTGTATATTTTATATACATATCTTATTACTTTCATTAATAGTGCCCCATTATTTGTTCAGAGAACACACATAGGCTCCATCTTCAATCATTAGCGTAGTTCCCATACAGAAATGTTTCATTTTTAAAAAATGTTTTACATATATTGAAAAGAATATTGTTTATATCGGTCATGCAAAATCCCAAATATATCAAAAAGTTATTACTTTTTCCATGCACATGCTAAAGAGCAAATGACACACATTAAGTTGAAAGTAATTACTGTGGCGATAATTTATTTCGTCGCTGTAAGTAAACAACTAACAAGTTGTACCTTTAAAATTATCCATTAAAATCAAATAATAGGAGCTCCAGAGCATCCTTAGACAAACATTTCTTTAAGAAAATAAGTGTAAAAAACAGTCATTCTTCCTCATCACACTCGTATTTTTCCTACAGGAAATATTTCTTATCATTATTTCACATACATGCGAGTACATACTTTAATGAAAACTTGTTCAAGTTTTCCCAAATCCAATCAATTTTCCATTAATGTCATCAGTAATTGAAAAAGAATGGTGAAAAATTAATAAAATAATACAAACACTACATTCTGGTTTTTTTTTCTATGTACGAGTATTTTCAAATATTTTTTCCGTTAATCTATTTTCACAGTTGCAAGCGATCATGTAAAAATATGTTGTTGGTTCTTGTTGCTGTTGTTGTCAAACAACATTATTGAAATTTCTTTAAGCTTTGGTTTTTCATTTTTTTGGTATTTCATAAGTCTTCGGCTTCTACATATTTAATTCCAAGTAAGTAATTTTCACTGTCATCTTCATCAAACAAACATAGATAGCACAACAAACACAATTATATAAACTGATGGAAGAAATCATCTTTATTATTATCAACACTTGCAGCGTAACGATTATAATTATCATCATAAAGATGTTGGATGTAATGGCTGCGATCATATTCCAGCTTCTCAGAATAAATCGTACGATCATTAACCGCATTTTAGAAATTCTACTCCATGCAATTTTATTTTAAACTTGTCTATGTTTCTGTTACTGCCACAATAGAAGAATGATCAGCATGCCTTGTTATTGCATGCTGGCTGTTGTAGTTTCCTTAAGTTGTACGAGTATTTACCACACTGACTTATTGGCTGACTGGCTGACTGAGATGACGGACTAGCTAATGGTTTTATGATTTGTTCGGTATGTGGTTGCTTGATTGTTTGTTAGGGGTTTGTGTAAAACTTACATACTCGTACATAGTTTAGTTCTGCTTGTCTTTAATCTTTCTAATTTTGTATTTTAGTGTCAGATTGTATTTGACATAATTGTGTTTGGGTTAATAGTTGCCGCATTTTATTCCAATCACTAAAGATTGGAATTTGCTGCTTTGTTTGCTATCCTATACAAGACTGTGAGTGATGAATAATGACGGTGTGAGTGGGTTTGTAACTTCAAAAAATATTCATATATGACAGACAAATGGGCAGAGAGAAAAAGATATACGAGTAGACAGAGAAAAATTCGAATGGTTATGAACTTGAAAAGGATACATCATAATTGTTAAAATGGTCAGAATTTTCCCTTTAAGTATGGCCTTTTATTCTGCAACAATTTGTCGACATTATGCCAATTCAATATCAAAATATTACCACTTTATTACCATTTTCTTGGACTTGGAGAATGGTAATAACTTGCCAAGATCAATCAATTGTTGATGTCAACGATAAGTGTCAAATTTTTGATATTGTATGTAGACGTTTGGTATTAATTTTAATAGCGAAGCTTAAATAAGAATCATTGACTCTTCAATTCCAGCGGAAATCGTTTTTGATCATTCTTCAAAAATATTTTTTGTCTTTTATTAAATTAACGTATTTTTAATAACAAACTAATTAAGAAGTAATTTCGAAAAGCTATTGAAATTACTAATTAGCATTAAGAAACAGAAGTGCATTTTAAATTAAAATGATTTTAACAGTAAATATTTTAACATTAATGCTCCCTGTTATTGAGTTTAACATTTTTAAATTTGATTTATAAAATAGAGTTGATGTGCTAACTTAATAGTTAAATTCTTAATTTTGTTTAGAAAAATCCCCACACTTAAAATTATAATATTTTTTCTTCATGGATATTAAAACCTTAAATAATATTGAAATATGTAATACCAATTTACACTTCCTGACACCAACCAAATGTCTAAATGATTGTTTTGATTTTTAATATTCTTTTAAATTTAAATATTGTGCTTAATCTCAGCAGGACTCGGATAAGCGCAATATTAGTGTTTGTAAATAGCAAAATTCTCATATCAATCTTTATATAAAAGAAATCAAGTTCATACCTTGATCATTTCAATGTCTAATATTGCAATTAATGACCAGGAATAATTGGTTCAATATAAATACTAAGATAAAAGACATTTTGGCTTTAGGAAGTTGTGTGCAGAGAATAGTATAGATGTCAATTGCCTCTTATATGGCAACATTTTGAAATTATATATATATGTTATTTTAAGTTCGCAACTTATTGTTATTCATTATAAAGCCTGAAGTACACGATATGCAACAAAACATATGCGCCCATGTAGCTCTGACCTAATTATTTCTTTTGAAAGAGTAGGAACACTCGGGTAATTGCTGCCTACTATTATTACTGGCTGCTTATTATTATTTAGGAAAAGGATAGTGATAGGGAAAACAGATGGTGATGGAAGAGATAGAGGAAAGCTTAAATCTTTTACAACTCTGCTTTTTGCACGCTTTTTTTATTATTTATTTTTTTAGGCAGTGTTTTAGCACTTCATTGATGTGCATTAAATTTGCGAAAGTGAGTTTAGTATTGGTTATTTTATTTCTGCGTTTTTCGAGTGCGTTCTCATGTTACATTAGGTTAGTGTCCGCTGAAGTCGGTATAGTTAGGGACTATGTCTTCATCACCTGAAATTTACTGCAACAATAGCTGAAACAAAGGAATGCTAATGTACATCATACAAATGCATGGTGTTGCTATTTAATGACTTTGAGGGCGACCGGCTCCAAAAGTATTTGTCAAATAGATTTTCAGGATTAATTTACTTCCTTGAACTTGAGAAAATTCGTCGAGTATCGTAAATTTGATATAAATCGGTTAAATGGTTCGCGATTTTTAAAATTGTTGTATATATTAACTAGAGTTTTTCTTTTCCCGGACTTTTTCATTTCCCGGGAAAGCGGGAACGACTTTTCAGTTTCCCGGGAATTCCCGCCCAGTGCAAAACTATATAAAATATTTTTTAATTTAATTTAATTCGACAAAAAACAAATAACAATAACATTTTATACACACATTAGTCGAAAAACTAATATAATTTCAGTTCTTTATATAATAGTAATGCATAAAAAAAGAAAAAACAAACTACATTATTAAAAAAATATTACAAAATCTTGCTTTGAAAATAGGACTTTAGTATAGAATAAGCATTAATAGAATCGTTCGACAGTCTATTTCTAATTTTATTTAAAAAATAACTCCTGTTAATGAAAAAATACGTTCACTTCCTACGGATGTTGGCCTTATAGTCAGAAGAGCATTATATAATATCTGGACACTTCAGTTTTTTCACCACTTCCTTCAAAAAATTGCAATTCCTTTTTTAATGAAAATGATTTACTTTGAATCGAAATAGCGTTTTCTTTACTATAAAATCAACACAATATAAGTTGTTGTTGTAAAATTTTAGCTATTGTGCTAGTAGCATCACCTTATTATTGCATCATCACCTTCATAAGTGAATAACGACACGCATCAAGGAATGTGTACATATGAACTAAAGTTGCCATAATAAAATCAAAACAAAAAAAATCCCGTGAGTTCCCGCAAATATATCCCGAGATTTCTTTCCCGGAATTGTGCGGGAAAAACACTAATATTAACCCATATATTTATAAATTTTCCAGCGCTTTGCGCTTGAAATGAATGGGAAGTATCAGGGATGGCCTGCATTGCCACCCGCATCACCCATATTTTTTATGAAATCTTAAGTGCAAAGTTTTGATATGTAATCTGTTATTTAATTTTTGACAAATTCTTACTATATCTGACGGTGACGCTTTATTGCAGAACAAAATAGTAAAAAAGGGGGAAAACAGTATCTGAAAGTGAATCACATCGTATCGTGCCATAACAGCCAAAAAAAAGCTTAAACGACATAATTTTCGAACTTCATTTTTTGACCAAAATCGATTATTTGCGATCGCAGATAGTCGATTTTTGTCAGAAATAGAAGTCCAAAAAAGTTGTCGCTTAATCTATTTAAGCGGTTATTGCACGGTATATCGTTGCAAAACTATTTTCCTTATTTATCTATGCCACTTTGTGGTACGGCAACCCTTTACTCTACTTCTGTTATTATTTAAAAATACAACAGAGTCTTTTCGTATTGTTAACAGAACAACAAAACTTGAAATTTTAGTTGCATTTTAGCGGTCTCACAAAACGCTTGTGTTTTACATATCTAACGGATAAAGGTGCTTTTTTAAAGTGTTTTCTAAACGAAAAACAATGTGTTTAAACTAAATGAAAAAATAATAATATAAACAAATAAAAGTAGTTAAAGCTAATGAAAAAAAAAAAATCATTTGTTTGTTTTAACAATGCGATAGTTATGCAAATATTTAACTAAACTAATTGCTAATTTTGAAACGTTTTAAAGCTATTTAGCATATATTTAAATATATTTGCATGACATGAAATAAAATAAATTAATAGTAAAAAATTGAATAGTTATTTATTTATTTACGTACATACATATGTATGTTGATATTTTGCAAATTAAAAAAATTTTACTTAAAATATTTTCAATTTGAAAGTGATGTTAATATATAAATTGTTTGTAATATTTGTTTGAAAAAAAAAAATAGAAAACTAGCCTAAACGAACCTCTTGTTAAAAGTTGTAGCTGTAAATTGATTGGCATAATAGACTTTTGCACTATTATTCTTACTACAAAAAAATAAAAAACAAATAAAAACGTTCAAAGCATTCAAGTGCCCTCAATATGAGTTCATTTCTAACAACAAAACAACTCAATTACATTTTTATGTAATTTAAACTTAATTATAAATGTGTGTGTGTGTTTTTTTTTAAATTATATGTTAGACTCATTATCAAATATTATTTATGTATAAAAGTTGTTTAAATTGCTAATTAACGAAAATTAAAAATAAACGCAGTTTAGTAGTAGAAGCAAACAAATTTCAGCAAAATTATTATGCATGAGCAAATGAAAAAATGGAAATTCCAATAAAAATATTTCGTATATACATATATTTACATACAAACATATATTTTTGAATTAACAAAAAAATAATATGGGAACCGGTTGACTTTGCAGTCCATCCCTTAAACTTCCCGGTAATTGGTTAAAAACAGTTTTGGAATTTACCGAACTGAATCGATTCACTATCTTACGACATCTACTCGTAAGTCCATATTTACACTATGCAAGTCTTATTGCTAAGCTGATTAGTTTGACGGAGAGAGAGACGAGGGGAACAGTAACGTTTCTTTTCCCCTCGTCCCTCTTTCCTAACAAACTAATCAGCGTAGCAATAAGACTTGCATAGTGTAAATTAGGACTAAGTGAGCCTAAGATCTTTCGAACGCGGCAAATTTTCTTCTGATTCTTTGACGGGCGGCACACATATACATACATACGAACATCCCAGCGGGAAAAGTCAGAAGTCCTTCTTATCTCAAATGATTCAATTACTATTCTTATCTAATTGCCGTATTGTGCATGTCGAGTCGAATATTCGTCCACGAAATTTTTTTTTTTGTAGATTAAAGGAAATGTGTACAAGTTTTCTTTAATCTATCACAAAACTCTCGTATACGAATATTCGACTCGACATACACAATACGGTTGAATGTTTTATAGTAGTCCACGACTCTTTCGCATAAAAGATAAGATACCCATTCCACACTTCCTTATACATATGACAAGGGAGAAGAGAAGGATTAACATTTTTTGTTTGTTTTTTTCTCCAAATCAAAAGCAAAATCCATTAATTTGAAGGACTTTCAGAATCTCTGGCGAAAGAAGCGAGCAGGCCTTGTACATACAAAAGAAGGAGTATAGAGGCCTTCTAGAAGGCAATTGTACTCTAGAAGGCATAAATAGGCAGAATCATGATACAATTATACAAGGTACTTGCACAAGCCCAGCCTGTTAATGTATACAATGCAGAAAGTTGTCAAACTTTGTTTACAAGCTGCAAAAATGTTAGTGTATGTGTGTGAATAAAATGATTACAGTGTTGCCAATGAATTTGCACATTGAAGAAAATTACACTACACATGCTTTGTGTAGATTAAAATTAAAACAAAATTAAATAAAAATAGAACCCAAAGTAGAATTACACACATATTATACATGAATCTCATTACATGGTCTACAGATGAGAGTAAAAATTACACACTGTGTATTACACACATATTGGCAACACTGAATGACTATAATCACGCATGAATGCCGCCTCTGCAATTGTACTTTAGTTACCCTGTGATTGTTATTTTTAAAAACAAAAGACATCTGCTTCTGACAATTATAGGTATGTTTCTACCAACAAAATACGTGTATTTCTTGGTGTTGCAATTTTGTTGTAGTCGTGCAAGTACCTTGTATAATTGTATCATGGGCAGAATCAACTCTCCTTATAAAATTCACTGTAAAAAAAAAATCCTGCATGATGACTTAAACTACCAAAATTTTACTACTAACAGCAACTTAAGAGGAATAGAAAAACCTTGAAACTTAACCATTTCTTCGGTTTTTAACTCTTCAATTGTAAATTACCCCTTTAAGACACGCAAAGTTTACTTTGCAAAGTCTCAATTCAGCTGTATGAAAGGCAGAGGAAGAAATACTCTCTCTTTCTTTCTGTGTCCCAGTTGAATTAGGTGTCTAAAAGGGGGTGAATGATAGTTTAGGAGACGAAATCACTTTGGATTTACGAATAACTATGCTACTGAAACGCGTGATTTAAATTCGATAAAAATGCCATTAACGATTCGATTTGGCTGAACAAAGTATTGTAATTCCTGTAATTCACTTGTACCGTGTGGTATTGCGGTAAAATTTCAACAATTAATCAATATTGAGCAGGCAATAAAAAGTTTTATTTTGCTTGGTTGAAATTTGTTTCTTATAGTTCGTTGCCAAAATACACTTTATCATGCGAAACCGAACCAACAAAGTTTAATTTTAGCTGAACGCTAAAACAACATGTTGTACTATTGTTCCAAAATAAATATGCTATATAGTTTTTCTTTTTTTACTAGAAGTTTTACTACGTACGTACATACGTTGTTTTTCTTCACATTTCCTAATCTTTTTATATGTATTTTTAATTTCATATGTATGTATATATACAAAAGTATGTACGTATGTATGTAAATATATTAGAGGCCATATGGCAAATGGCCAAATGTTGCAAGCATTTTTTGGTCATGTTTTTTTTATGTTAAAAATTAAAAATGAATATAACAACAAAATTTTTAAATATGTACATATGTATGACTGCTCAAAACAATTTAAAGTGCTTGAAAAGCAATAAAATTCATTTTGTTATTTTTAATAGTTTGGAGTTCAAGACAAAAGAAATTAAAAAGCTACAAAATATAATTTATGAAACTAAAAAAGAAAAAAAGAACTTACACGGCTAATGAATTGTTTTAATTAAAATCAATTAATAGAAACAAAAATCTCATAAAATCTAAATAAAGAAAAAAAAAAGCTTTAAAATGTTTACATAAGAAACAGTGCACATAAATATTTTTCTTTCTTTTCTTTTGTATAAAATACAATAGGCGGTAATTAAAAATTCTTTTGAAAATCTTGACGACTTAGTTCTAGATTTCTATAAAATTATGTTGAGCTTTTAAGAAAATTTAAACATAAACAATTCCATTGATTTATATGGCATATAGCCCTTTTAGACACGCAAAGTTTACTTTGCAATGTTCTACTTCAGCTGTGTGAAAGACAGAGGGAGAAATAAATTTTTTCTGTCTGACTTCCGTCTGAATTAAGACTTTGCAAAGTAACCTTTGCGTGTGTAAAAGGGGTGATTGAAAAAAATTCAATTCAGCCAAGTTTTAACAGATCTACTTAAATTTAACTACAACATTTTTAGCACTAATGGTGCAATTATTGTATCTTAGCAAAGCTAAATTTAATTCAGCTTAAATAGGTGCAATTCAGCTAAGCTAAATGCAATTCAGCTAGGCCAAATGCAATTCAGCCGACCTAAATGCAACTCAGCTAAGGCAAATTCAATTCAGCAAAATACAAAATACAAGTCAGCAAAACAATTGTATCGATTAAAAAGAATACAATAATTGAAATTTATTTGCTGCTGGTTAAGCAACCAAATTTATTTGCTGCGCTTCAACCAAATCATCAGTAGACTCCAACCACAGTCACAAACCTCTTATCTTATGGTTGGAATCTACTGATAATTTGCTTGAAGCGCTAATGAAATACGTATATAACCATGCTTAACCACCAGCAAATAAATTTTTTCAATTGATTTCGAAGCAAAATTCAGTTCAAAAAAAGTTTTCATTATAATTACAGTCCAGCAGGTAGGCTTGTTTAATTTATTTGTGTATAATGAAATTCAGCAATGCAATAAATTTTGTTTCATATAGTTTGAAGTATTATTTATGTATTTTCTATCATTCAGCTTCAGTTGACTCAAATTCAGCAAGCTAATAATTCGGGCTGTCAGCAATGTTAGTATTAATATCATAATTTGGTAAAGTTAGTATTTGAAATATCTTTATAATACATTTTGTTTACAATTCAGCTAAATATAATGATATTCAGCTAAACAATATATTCAATTATTAACCAATTTTGCTTTTTCTCAAAAGTAATTTTTTTTTTAGTTTCTTGCAAAATCATGCTAATAAGTACATACATACAAACTTAGCAATAAACAAAATTTTTTGTTTACTACTGTATTAAGGCAATTCAGCAAAAGAAAAATATTAATGAGAGAAAATTATTTATTTGAACTAAATACAATTTATATATTTTCTTCAGTTTGACCCAGCCAACTACAATTCAGCTAAGCAATAATTCAAAATTTTAAGTATTTAATAATCATATTACATTTATGTACACAAAAGAAATTGCTAAAATTGCTGTAAATTTAAAATAGTTTCAGTTATCATTAAAATTATTATTAGGTATTAATTTTTCCTCAATTCAGCTAAAAATAATATAAAATTCAGCAGTGTACTAAATTTACCTAATCGCAAATTTATTATAAAGAAGCTTTTAATTCTCATTAAATTTGGATATCTTACGAAATTTACTTTACTTTGCTTATGTTAACGCAATTCAGCGAATGAAAAACTACACAATTAGAGAAAATAAAGTCATACAAAGATTTTAATATTCTATTTTCTTCAATTCAGCTAGTTTTTCCCCAATTCAGCAAGGTAAATTTTTTGTTGTTTAAGCAATTTTTATTAAACCTTATACGGACAATTTAAAATTCCTTAACAAAGTGATGGGAAATTCGATTTTCTTGCGCTATGTATAGAGAATTTAATACAGAACTTATAGCAGTCAATCACAATGGACCCAATTGGGTCTCCGAGTGGAGGTGCGGTATAGCACCACCCTTCCTAACCTATAGCAGTCAAAATATTTCATTGATTTAGTATATAAGATATGAAAGATTACATATTTTTAAATTTTGTATTTTCATAACGTTATTATAAAGTTGTTTTGTGTAGAATTTTGACCTAAATTTTAACTCTATTTTTTTCTCACTTGATATTTGATTTATTTATTTCATTTGTCACTGCATGCTTTTTTTGTATTATTTTTGGAGAGATACTACATATTTCATTTGGTAAAGTCTTATTGAGTATTTACACTTGTCTCGACGCTAAGAATACTTGTTGTAAATTACATAAACAGAACTGCTGCCAAGTAGTCTATCGAAAGAATTATTATTATTATTATTTTTTTTTGTTAAGAGAACAAAGTGTTTTCTATTCTATATTTCTTATGGATTATTATGGGTTTCTAATTTGTACATTTAAATAAATCAATAAAAAAGTTCTCAAAAATAAAAACGTTGTACGTTTTTATGGCAAGAGAGTTTCACACTGTGTTGGTACGGAAGTAAGGGGTCATAAAAAAATTTAAAACTTTGAAATGAACCGGGCAGAGATGCTGAATTAGAATTTGTAATAAAATTTCAAAACATAATTTTTCTTCAGTTTAACTAATAATAAACTTAAAGTAGTCACACGTGTGATTAGAACTGTGAATTGCATTAGATATTATTATTTCATAATTACATTAGAAATTAAAAAAAAACTATTCTTCAAACAGACTAGCAATTATTTAATAATGAAGAAAACAAAAAAATAAAAAAAAACAAATTGTCAAAAAGGAAATCCTGTGTGGAAATAACAGTCATGTTATAATGAATGTGAGTTGCTTGTCTGTGATATTTTCAAAGCATTTCATTGAAATAATTTAAACTACAATAATTACATCACGATTTTGATTTGTAGTATTTTCCTTTTGCACACTCATTCTTACCTTTCCCATAACTAGACACGAATTGTAAAGGAAGAGTTTTTTCTTTAAAAAAAAAAAGAAAGAAAAAAATGGGAAGCAGTGTTGTCAGATATGGCGATATCTCGCCAAACGTGGCGATGAAAATTTATTTTTGGCGATGAAAATTTTCAAATCGATTGGCGATTTACTTGGCGATATTTGAACTCCTTGGCGATATTTTTACGATTTCAATAAAATAGAATAACGTTAAAAACATGAAATTTTTTTTGTAAAGAATTTTTTCTACGACATAAAATATTTGGTGCATGAAATTCTAAATGTTGTGACTCTTTATCTCAAACAAAATTTTCTGAAATTCAAGAAGTTTAAAAAATATGGCCCACAAACTCTCATTTGGTGTTTATAAAAAAACACAGTGGGGAAAACTATCTTTTATTAATTAGAACCAACATTTTGATAATGAAGCACCAAAAAGTCTGCACGAGTTCTCGCCTATGCCAGCCATACACTACACAAGTTCAGTGCTTAAGTCTGGCACTGAGTAAAATAAGCTTGTGACACACATTATACAAGTAAACTGTGCAGTTTTTATTTTAATGCTCCATAATGCAGGCGATTCTTTGTATAATTCTAGGACCTCTGTCCAGAATATTTTTTCGGCGCTCATTTCTAGTTTTGAACTCTTAAAAAATCACGACACAACTGAGGGTTTGCAACATATACTATACAAGTTCACTGTACAGTTTTACAAACTTGAGGAAATATCAAAATCATTTTGATATTTAGTCAGGTCACTACGTAAATAGCACAACCAGCCCCATAGACTACACAGACGCACTGTGCAGTGAACTTGTGTAGTGTATGGTTGACACTAGAGTGTATGAATACAACGATTCTGATGGTACTTACCACTTCAAGGACATGATATAAATATATATAAATACACATTTAAGTAAATGTTACTTCAGTTTTATCACAAGATTTATATGTATAATAATTTTTATCTTGGTGTTCAAGTTCAATTTATCCTATTCGGATTGATCTTTTGGAATAAGTTATTTTTAATTATTTTTTGTAATCCACTATTTATATGTTAATGTAAACACTTTTCTTAATTTTTCTTATATAGTATAATTTTTATGTTTTACGATAGACGTTACCTGCTGAATGTAAAATTTAGCAATATTTGTAATATAATTACAAAATGAAAAAATATTTTTGTAGCTATAATTTAATGTTTTATTATATTGGCGATATTTGGCGATATTCGACAAGTCATTTGGCGACAAGGCTCAAAATAAATCTGACAACACTGATGGGAAGATAAGCATGTATTCGTATTCGTATGTTTGTATGTACACAAACAGCTTAAAATGAAAAGGAAATTTAGAACATTTTATGAAAGCCTGGTAGTAATCCTAAAGCATCCAACTTTATAATAAAATCTAAGATTTGTTGCAACAAAAAAAAAAAATATTAAAAAGAAAAAGTTGCTTGCTGCCTGCCAGCAACAAACAGCCCAACAAACCAATTTTATTTATATGGGGTAAAAGTTGTATGTTGTATGTGTGTTCGTATTCTCTGTCTGCACTGCAGATGATGTGCCATTAGTTCGAAAATACCAGAAAATAACATAAATACTTTGGAGGAAAGTCATCATCATTGCGATGATGAAAAGAAGTTGCTCTAGTTCTGCTATCGCTCAGAAGAAAACTTCTGGCTGTTAACGAAAAGAGTAGAAAACCTGAACATCTTACGAGTTATCATATTCAGCTGCATCAATGATATAATAATAATAGATTGACTTGTTTTGCTGCAGAGATTTGCCATACTCTAGTTGTATTTTCATGTGACTTTATGTATTTTTATTGTTGCACCAGCGCCCTATGGTTGGTGTTGCAACCGATAAGATAATCATTCAAAATCGAACTGAGTATGGTGACAGGAAATAAAGTGATTAATTGAAAAAGACAGCAGACACCAAAACTTTTTTTGTATCTACAATTTTTTAAGACATTTTTTTCTTTTTTTTTTAAATATAAGTAATTTTTCAAGATTTTTGTTCTTCATGTATAAATAAAAAAAGTAATAAATAGAACTTCACTTTTCACATATCATCACTCAATCCGTTGGATGGAAATAATTTATTAGATACAATGACATAGAAAATTCAGCTTAAGTTGAAGCAAATCAGCTCGAGAAAAACTATATTATTAATGTTCTTGCATTTTCTTTAGTTGGCAATTTCGATTTTCTTATAATTTAAGAAAATTTCAAATTAAAAAAGTAGCATTTAAAATTTCAAAACTAATTCTTTTATCAAGCGATCGCAAGCTAATTTAGTTCCGGCAGAATAGATTAGCTGATTAAAATATTCTTTTTGATTGGATTGATTACTTTTTAGAAATTAAAAAAAACGAAGTGCCTTTTTTTGTAGGCTTTGAGAAAATTTATATGGAAAAATTCTAAATTACAACAACAAAACATATATAAATATATATTTGTCAACGCTGCATTTTATAAAATAAGGTCTTAAGTTATAATTAGAAGGAGTTTTTGAATATTTTCTGTAGATGAATGTTATTCAGCCTAGCTGAATGCTATTCAGCTAACCTAATTCGAATTCAGCTAAACAGTTTTATGGTGTGATAAATTTTTAAAAATTTCAGTAGTCTGAAAGATAGAGAATACAGTTCAGCTTTTTTTTGTAAGCCTCTCATTTATTCTTTAATTGAACTTCCTATGAATGTAATCCCGCAAAGCAATTACTTTTCAAAAAAAAAAATTATTTTTTGCGAGGTTTTTTAAATTCTTTTTGTATTTTGCACATTAATTACTTTGATGGTTTTAACGGCAAAGCACTTCAGCAAATACCCTTATTTCTATTGCTTGAATTGCTCATAAATGAAATAGTTGCTTCTCTGAATTAAATTTTAAATAGCTGAGTTAAGCGAGATTTCGCTTGCTGAATTTACTTAAGTACGGTTGAATTATTTCTGCATTGTTGAGGGAGGAGTTTCTTGCAGTGTTCTTATTCTAATAATTCTGTAATTCGCTGAATTCAGCAATGTTTTACAACACGCAAAGATTACTTTGCAGTCTTTATTCAGCTGGGAGAAAAACAGAAATAGAAGGTATTCCTACCCGTGTCTTTGACCCAGCTTAACTAAGACCTTTCAAAGTAAGCTTTGCGTGTCTAAAAGCGGTATTACTAAATCAAATCAATACCAGCTTAATTGGGTAAAATAAGCTGAAAATATTAATTAATTTTTATACATTTATTTTTACAAATTAGTATTTATTAGTAATTCAGCTAATTGAAATATAATTCAGCAAAGCAAGTATTTCATTTATGAGCAATTAAAACAAACCAAATAAATTTATTTATTTATTTTCATTAAATCAGCCTTGCTTAAATAAATTCAGCAGATGAAATCTTTTTTATAATAGTTTCTTATTTGAAGCAACACCCAGGGAATGTTTCCTACTTATCACATAAGACTAGTTGGAATTAGCAAATATATTATTTCGTTATAATTTAAATTCTAGCAAATTTGTTTTTGACTAACTTTTACCGATTTTCTTTAATTCAGCTAATTGAAATTCTATTCAGCAAGCCAATTATTTTATTTATGAGATATTCAAACAAATAAAATAAATATTTTATTTGTTTTCATTAATTCAGCCTTTCTTAAATAAATTCAGCAGACGAAATCTCGTTTTTAATAGTTAGGAAATAGAGTATTTCGTAAAAGTTTTGATTCTCGAACATTCAGCAGCAGGGTATTTGAATATTTTTAAGAATTTGCACTTCATTCATGATGCTATTCAGCTAGAACAATTAAACAACTCAATTCAGCAGAACAATTAAACACAAACAATATTTTTTATATTTTCATTCATATAACTCAGCTTAAAATAGATTTTAAATTATTTTAGTTTAGCAGTGTAGTGTGTCTTTTAAGTCCTTAGCTTGCTTTAAGTATAAATTTCTGTATTATTTTCTACAGTAAAGTGAATGGTTTTTTCTAAACTTAATTTTGCATAAAACATTGAGCTAAACTTTATTATAAGAAAAACACGAAATAATAATTTAAAAAACAAAAATGTAAGCAAGCTTAATAAAAATTAGAAAAGTAGTGCAACATTTGTGTTTTGTAAATGTTGAGCTTTAAAGGAAGAGCATTATAAAAATAAACTGGATAAAGAAAAGTCATCTAAGAAAAAAAACTCAAATAAAAGGAACAAAGAAAACAATTGGAAAGTTAAATGAAAACTCAACACGTGCCTTTTGCTTTATGCTGCTGCGAATAAAAAATTAAAATCAAACGAAAATCATTTTACGTGTAACAAAACAAATGTCTTGCTTTATATAACTACAAAACAAAAAAATATAACAAATAAAATAATTGCAAAATAAATTGAAGAAAATTTGATCAAACATGTCTTTAAAGGTGAGTTAAATGCATTTAAAAATATTTTTTTTTATTATTTTCAAGAACTTTTTACTCCTAAAAAATAACTTACATTATGAATTTTTGCAAGAAATTTCATGAAACAAAAGTAGAGATTTAGCTGTAGCGAGTTACAGAATAAGGGGTCTGCGGCTTGATAACTATATATGCGAAATAAATCTTTAACAGAAAGTGGAATCTTACAAATAGCTTATATATGTGTGCTTATAGTTCTAAGTTTTTCTAAGCTGAGACGACGGACGTGCTCAAGTACCAGTGAAATGTAGCCCTGCAATTATTGTATGATAACAATAATATTAATATACAATAACATTTTCTTTTATATAACTCAATAAGAAAACAAACTCATTCATCGGTCTTAGCTGAATTCCACTACCGATTTACTTTGGCAACATGTTTACAACAATTATCTAATAAAACATTTACTAAGGCTAACACAGATTTGATAATACTTTAAATTAATTTAATGAAAAATAAAATCATAGCAATTAAATTAATTATGGCAACGAATTTAAAAAAAAAGCAAAGTGTTTTAAGTGTTAGTCAACATTTGTTTTTGTATAGTTTTTAAAATATTGTTAAATATTATTTAAGCAATTATTAGTAGTAAGCATTTGACGCTGTAATTGAGTTTCAAGCAAAATTATCAATTTATCCATTACGTATTTGTTAATGCATAATTACAACTTTGTATCTTTTAGTTTTTGAATTACCAAACAAACAAAAAACAAATGATGTTATAATTACCATTAAAATAAATTGTATAACTCATTAACACGTTCGCTACCGAGCGATAAATTGAAGCGACCAGGGGGCAAATGACGGCATTCGATATCGATCGAAATAGTAAAATATTTTCATATAAACTTCATTGAAACATTTTGAAATTTCGTTCGTTTCGTTTCGAGTGCCGTAATTTGCCACCAGCCATATTTTTTTCGAATATGTGGTTGGCGTATTTAAAATCTACGACATCAGCTACGACATTTTGATACCAGGAGGAATGTTGGAGTTTATTACAGTTGTCAATCTTATCGATTCGATTTCAATTGGTTGTAGTCCAGCATTCACCATTTTTCTTTAATTTGGCAAAAATTTTCGAAGTGGAATCAAAAATTTGACAACCGTAATAAGGCAGATTACTTATTATTATTTTGCAATAATACAGTGGATCAAATCAAACCCGTCAATTATTACCAGGGAAACCAGAAATATGCTCTAAAAAAGTGTTTTTATCCGTATTCAATATGCACTAAAAACTTGAAAAATATGCTCTTAAAAATAAAATAAGTTGGTTTATTTGTAAATAAAAATATATATTTAATTAAAAAATTTAACACCATTTGCATATAAAACAAAGACAAAAATAAAATAAATCAAAAAAAAATTTAAAACTGACGTATTAAAAAACAATTATTTGGGTTTGAAGTGCACGTTAAAACAAAATTGCAATACAAATTTTGACTAAAGCAAATAATACAAATATATTTTCTTTTGGATACTCTAGTAAAAACTGAGCTTCCATTTCAAAAGAGAGCACGATATCAGAGTTAAAACTTTGGAGCAGAATTTTGGATAACTCAGACAAGATTTTTATTCATAATTTTTATTGCACACCAATTATTGTCACATCCAATTAAACTTTTATAAATACATTAACAATGTTCCTTCAACGTCTTCTTGGGGCAAAATCCGTCACAAATAACAAAACCGAATTCTTATTGAAATTAACGTCCGTAATAACTGCGTAATACGTAAGAAAAATTTAAACACTACATGGAACATTGGAATTAAGATTTAGATGGCGAAAAATAACACATAAGCCTGTAAGCACATTAAAATAAAAAATTCTATAGATTATCAAAATATGCTTTAAAAACATAAATTATTCTCTAAAAATTTGAAAATATGCTAAAATATGCGTGTAAGACTGATATATGCAAAAACATGCTTTAAAGGGTAAAATATGCAAAAATATGCACTAACAAGTCGATGCCAAAATTCATAAAAAGCTGTGGAACGGACAAATATCTTTTCCCCGCATTAATACGTCACACAAAAAAAAAAACATGCAATTGCATATTTGCGGTTTCCCTGATTATTACAATACTCAATTTAAATGATATAAAAGCTTCTCACGAGTTTTTCTATATACTTTTCAGTGGAAATGAATCTTCTAAGCCTGTTCATTTTATTTAATGCCTCAGTTTTGTGTGATCGTGTCTGTCAATTTACTAAATCTTATAAGACGGATAGTAGTAAAGTTTCACACTTTTGTGCTCTATGGCAGCAGGCCCATAAGATTTCTGTAATATGTTCATTCGCCACATTCTGCACATCTTTGGACAAACATACATATGTCGTTATAACCCATAACCTTGGCCCCAACAAGTATTGTTAACTCCTCAGGTAGCCTCCTTGTCTCTCTAACATTGGATGGTATAGTATTGCGCAAACATTTCTGTGGCGATAGCATGCCATTTTGAAACCGAGAACGAACTTTAGTTTATGCAAAAGCGCACAAATCAGCTGTTAAAAAATTTAATACGAGGGTGGCCCATTAACTAAGTGTCTTTTTGAATTTCCTGGCTCTTAATTGAAATGGCAATACTGTTCCTGTCAACAGGCAACTGTCAGTTTACTCCTGTCTAAATTTCAACAAGTTGCGTCATTTATGGCATCGTTAGTCAAATCGTATCGTCTTACTTTTGAAGTTGTCGTATCGTTTAAGTCTGGACGTTAGTTAGCAAAAACGTGAGGCTGCCAGCGAAAGTGTCAGCTGTTACTTTGCTTTATACGTGTGTGTGTATGTATGTAAGCTAGAAGTTGACGTTTGCTACGTAAAAATCTACAGAAAATAGAAAAGTTGCCAACACATTTTCAATAAGCATCAACATGCTTATTAAATGTTACGGATTTTGTCAGCTGACACGCAACAGCACGATACGATTTCAGTAATTCTACCATTAGTTTGTGCTTTGCAGCTGGTGATAGCACACTAGCGCGCGTTTCGAGAAGAAAATAGAAAAAAGTGAATTTCGTATGCTCATTAAGCATTATTTTTTGCGGAAAAAACCATCACTCAAACCAAGGCTAAGCTTGATAAATACTATGGGAGCTCTACACCATAAATTTCAATGGTAAAAAAGTGGTTTACTGAATTTCGTTGTGGTCGCACAAGCCGAACGTTCCGGACGCCCAGTTGAGGTCTCTACATCTGAAACAATTAAAAAAATTCACGATATTGTTTTAGCCGATCAAAGATCGAAAGTGAGAGAGTTTGTGGAAGCCAAAGGCAGCTTACATGGTATAGTGGTTTTAATTTTGAATGATCACTTGGGTATGAGAAAGCTTTTCGCAAGATGGGTGCCGTGTTTGCTCACAATTGACCACAACCGCATGTGCGGTTTCCATGGCAAAAATCCATGAATTGGGCTACAAATTGCTCCCACATCCGCCCTATTCGCTAGACTTAGCCCCAAGTGACTATTTCTTGTTAACAAGCTTGAAGAAACGGCTCGGTGGAAAGAAATTAGACTACAACAACGAATCATCTCACAAACAAATTCCCATTTTGATGACCTCGACAAATCTGATTTTTCCGAAGGCATACAAAAATTGGAGAAACGTTGGACTAATGCCCTAATTCAGTATGAAGATTTAGGACGTTTTTGCTTGAAAGTACTTTCGAGTTCTTGTTTTCGAAGACTCTAAATTATTTTCTTCAAAAATGGTTGTTGTCTTTGATAATGAAAAATAAAAGTTTTTAAAACATAAAAATAAAATTAAAGTATTATACAATAGTTTGAAAAATATTTGAAAAAATATGTGTTGGATATAATGTTTAGAGCAAAGTCATAAAGCAAATACACGAACCTTCTAGCATGGACAATAAATAATAATCGTTTTAAAGAATCACAACAGCGATTTTTTTTCGTCCATAGACAAGACGATAGAATCGTCGAACAGAATTGGGGCATAAGTCTGTAGAACTCAAAGGAGACTAGGTTGAAAAATAAAATATGTTCTTATACAAAAACCTGTGATCTGCAAAATGTCACTGAGTTAATGACCCACCCTCGTACTATGGCAAAAGCAATTAACTAATGTACGTTTGTGACCGAATATTATGAATCTTCCATATAACAATAATTTTGATAGACATGCAGAGTTACATATCTATGAGATATGTACATATGGGACCCTTGGCGGCGAACGTGTTAAACAATGTTTATGACTTAATAAAAGCTTTTAGGCATTAAAAAGTATAAAATTGCGTGTATTAAAGAAGATGCGAGCCTGCATTTTAAATATCAACTTGAAAAAGACGACTTTGAATGCCACTTCAAATAAACACACATTTTAAGTTCATTTGTAATTTGATATTTAAAATGCTTATTAAATACAAATAAATTAAAGAAGCAAATGTTAAATGTTCAAAACATTAACTAGTTGTTAAAAAGATGTACTTAAGTATCAAAATCAAATGAATATTAAACAAGAAATCTGCAAGTAACTAAGCCTGCATTTTTTTTTTACTAAATTAAAATAAAATAAAATCTTATTTTGCTATAATCCAGCGAAAGTTTTATAAATAAATTTAGAAAATATAAGGAAATGTTTTTAATTCCGGAAAAAGGCTTTAAGAGTTTATGAAGGGACTTGATAATTGAAAAATAGCAAGAAATTTCTTTGTCTTCATTTCCTTGTTTGATGTTTTTAAAAATATTTGTTTCATTTACAAAAGTTTTACAAAATCAATTTTTGTGTGAACTTTTTTTACGTGTAACTTCCTTCCATATTACAAACTGTCAATTTGCTGGAAAGTATAAATAAAGTATAAATTGAAGTTACTAAAAAAATTTAGTGCTTTTCATATAAATTTCCCAGACAAGTTAATTGCTTGTAATTAACTGCCAGTTTATCGAAGACAATCAAACAAAGCATTCAAATTGGTTTTTGTTTTCAATATAAATAGGCCGACGAGAAGTTTTAATTATCTTCGATGAAAAAAAACTTATGTTTACATACATATTTATGCACATAAGTATGTACATATATTCCATATACATATACATATGTATGTATGTATGTATGTATGTATGTATATGTTCATATAGAATTTTCCTAAGCAATATGAAAAAATTTCTTGCAGGGAAAAAATACAGAGCAGCTGCCATTAGTATTCAAAACAATTTCAACCTTGAAGATATTTTATGAAGAAATTAGTGTCTGGCAATTGTTTCAAATTGTGCCAAATC
Source organism: Nowickia ferox (assembly GCA_936439885.1). Taxonomy (NCBI): domain Eukaryota; kingdom Metazoa; phylum Arthropoda; class Insecta; order Diptera; family Tachinidae; genus Nowickia; species Nowickia ferox. The sequence goes on from OW387026.1 coordinate 9,114,117, forward strand.
CTAAAAGATTTACGAGTTTAGTTTGCGCGAATAAACTCTGTTTTTTTATTGTTTGTTTTGTATATTAATTTTGTTGGCAAAAATGTTGCTGGGCTTAGTGCAGTCAAGTACATATATTTTTAACATTTAATAAACATTGAAAAAAGGGGGGAGGTCTGCTTGCAAAAGAAGAACTGTTCAAAATATTTATGATTTTAAAAGTCAAGAGACACCTACTTTGCGCTACAGTCAAAAGTACAGTGTGCTTAGTTCATGAATGAGTTCACATTCACGGTCATTTAAGCTCCTGAGAAAAAACTTCTCTTTACACATATCAGCGTAAAAGAAAATTATGTAGTTGCAAATCATAAATAGTTTGTGAGCAGTTTCCCAATGATTTTTGGAACCGACTAATTTTAAAATTTTTTGAGCCCTTGAAAACCAGAAAAGTAAGCTTGCTCTTTTCTGGATTATTGTCTTTATTGTAAGTATAAGTGCATATAAAATAAAATTCAATTCTCGATAATTTTAATCTTCAGCTATCAGACCGCAGCCGACTTGGTCAGAAGAGTGAGGAAGGCTGTTGCTTTGTATTATTTAAGGTAGTTCAGTAGTTATGTTTTAGGTGGAATTTATAATTTTAGGACACTATATATCAATATCGCTCACACTGACTCCAGCGAGCCAAAACTTAATCGACTTCTTACACAAATTAATACACATACAGAAATGCATTTCTCGGCGATATCAACGGTTCCATTAGATTAATTAAGTGCTTAGTGATATGAAAGAGCTGCACTTAGAAAAGGTGAAATGAATTTCTTAGGAGCGATTCACAATGGACTCTAAGGATCTGCGGGTGAAAGTGCAAAGACACTACTCTGTCTTAAGGCCCAGTTAGCCGACTGTAATGAAATGTAACTGCAACAGTAGGAAACAGCTGATCGATATATTAGAGATGTAATGTAACGTAACCTACTTTTCATATAAAAATATCGATCAGCTGTTTCCTACGTTGCAGTTACATTACATTACAGTCGGCTAACTGAGCCTTTAGACTAATCTACTATACGTTTACGTCATTCTGTCTGAACAAAATTATGCTTGTTGGAAACGTAATAAATATTAGCTTTGTTAATTATATATTATCAATGATTTGTTCACATATGAGTAAAGTAGGGTGCCTTTTTCCACTCATTCTTTAGTAATTAGCACAATTACAATTAAAAGCGCTTATTATTATTTTTATTTAACTGAAGGAAACATCATATTTTCCAACTTCAATTACATGGTAAAGTAAGAGAAAAAAAATGAAATTTGTCTTTTTTATTTTTTATTTTTTACCTAAACTCTGGGAAAACAGTGAATTAAGCGAAACTAAAACGAAAAAAATACAATTGTGTGGGCTGGCTGAATGCTGTTGTAGTATGCTGGTGTTTGTCGCAGTTATTTTAGTTTTCAAGCTTCTGACAGTTACTGGTGCTGCTGGCATCAGGTGCACTTTTGCAGATTCCCAAGCTTAACGAATCTTTTTGTTTTTGTTTTCTGTTGCAACTACAAAGTTCTCATACAATGTTCATCCACATACGAATACACAGTTACGAATTTCGATTAATATTTCCGCGCTAAATTTATCACATATGAGTATTGCGTTTTTCGTTGTTGCTGTTGCTGCAGCCTTTTTTGACATTTTATATTTTCAATATTTATGTTGCAATTTGTGTTTGTTGCGGCATGCAACAAGTTGTTACGCTGCTGCCTTAAAATATGAACCATTCAATTGGTGTTATTTTTTCAGTTTTAATTCAATACGTCCATCTCTCGTTATGAAGTTGTTAGTTAAACTAATGCAAGTGTTTAATTTTAATAAGACGAAAACCAAACTAAATTATTAACTAATATGTAAATTATTGTGTTTTCTACTTTTTTTTGCAGAAAGAAACTCCCTCAGATGTTTTACTACATTTGGCTGCTTTAAGAGGTGACGATATTACGCTGAGACGCGTTTTAGACAGTGGAAAGGTGCATGTTGATTGCAAAGATGAGGTAAGGTGCAACATTGCTAATTAATGATTTGATTATCAAGTTGTATGAAATTATGCAATGAATAGTGACATTTAGGGTGCATAGCAAAACAAATTCTTTTATATTATAGAGGAGAGAATAATTTAGAATTTTTTTATATTTGACGCAAACTTACCCCTTTCCTTTCCAGTAGGAGCTGTAAGAAAGATGAAATAATAAATTCTATTAATTAATTTTATTTGTATAACTATAAGAAATATTATAACAATTATTATAAAATTAAAATTATTCAAAATCAAATAAAAATGTTTGTTGTGAATTTAAATGTTTTGTTTGAGGCTTCTTATAAGGCATTTAAACCTGCAAGAGTTCTAGTAGATTTCTTGTAAAATCTTTATCAAAATCTATACGTTTTACATTAAGTTTTTTTTTGACATTTATCAAAATTTTTTATCCAAAACAATTGATTGAAATTTTTCCTAAACTACAACCACTCAACTGCAATATAGCTAATTCACGCACCTGTTAAAGTAGATTTCGACTAAATCTATTGACGAAGCATATTTTGTTTTGTATGGGAAATCTATTTGAAATCTACTAGATTTTATTCGAAATCTCGAAAGTAGTAGATTTTGCTCAGATGTAAACGCACTATTAGCTTATTATGCCTATATACGTAATTCTCAATAACATTTTGAGAGTTCTCTATAAGCAGATGAAGTTTCTTAGCTTCCGTCATGATATTTTTTGGTTAAGCTCTAGTGATGAGTTTCCTAAGCAGAAACGAAATGCATCTAGACGTGCTTAACCAAAAGCAAACAAAAATACTTAATTTTATTTTTAAATAATTTTCAAATTTCAAGATTCAAATCGAGTTTAAATAAAAATTAAGTTAAGTTACAATTTCTTATTCACACTGTTGAGAAAGCTTCCAAATTTAGGCTGTCAGCTTAAAATTTCTCTTTCAAATTTCCTGACTTGCTTAACAAAATAATTGCCAAAATTATTACAAATTAATGTTACCTTTTCTTTTCTACAAACAAATACGAGTACACACATATGTATGTATGTATTGGTAATTATAAAATTTCTATCTATACAACAACAGTTGTTGGCTCTAACCAAAAATTAGCAATTGCAAACGAAAATAAAATTTATTTTTTAACATAATTAAGCCTCAATAACCAAATAGTGCGCCATATCCCAAAAACAGCTGTTGGACGTCAGAAGCAACAACATGAAAAGAAAATAGTTTCACTTTAACAATAATTTAGAAGCAACAGCTAAAAAAGAAAACAAAGCAATAATAACGTTAATGATGGTGTTGAATAAAATGGTCAATTGAAAATGAAATGAATGAAAACGTTGCAGTGTTCGTCGTCGTAAGCTTTAGCACGATTAAAATTTGCATTAAAATGCTTGTAAACGAGAGCATGCATGACCGTTTTAACAAATTAATTGAATTAAATTAACATTGTTTTAATTTGTTCATAGCTTTTTTTCTGCGTTTTAAAAGAAATTTACAATTACAATTATTTAAATCAAGACTAAAGAAAACGCAAAGATAATCTGTTGAAAGTGAAGAAAAATATGTGTACGAGCATGTACATATTTTTACAAAACTATTAGACCGTTCAGAATATAAATTATCGTTAATAAATTCGCTAACTTTAGCAAATGCGTGTATGTAAGTTATTTAAGTAAGTAAGTTTTTAAGTAATTTTGCTGTTTACAAGTGAAATTGTGAGTTAAGTTTCCAAATTTATAAAGAAAAAGAAGTAGATCAATAAAACTGTTATACGTAAATATATTTCTGAATAGCTAACAGCTATGTGTTTAAAACTGTTATACTGATGCTTTTTGCAATACAAAACCACAAACTGTTATACTCAAGTACTTTCTTAAAATTATTATATTAGCTTAAATCTATACAGCTTTCATACAGTATAATATGTCATACAATACAAGATATCCAACTGTTATACTGTTAAACTAATGTTATATATCAAGGACGGTTATTAGTAATATTTTAAACGGATTTTTAGAAAAATATTTATAGATGTATATGCTTTATACAGTAAAGCATATATGTACTATATAATACCCTAAACTGTTATACTGTTATACTCAAATCTTTTCTTAAAATTTTTATTTTAACTTTAGAAAAAATTTGTGAATATATAAGCTTTATACAGTAAAGCTTATATGCATATAATATATAAAACCACAAAGTGTTATACTGTTATACCTAAATCGTTTCCTAAAATTTTTATTTTCACTTATATTAACACAACTGTCATACAGCATAATATATCTTGCAATACAAGATATCCAACTGTTATACTGTTATACTAATGTTATATCACAAGCACTTTATTAAGTAATCTTTTACTCGCACTTTGAAAATAATTTTTCTTGCATATATGTATGTCTGTAGGTATATACGTTTAATAGTATGAAGCATATATTATATAATATTGCACACTGTTATACAAATAATTATGTTAAATTTTGGGAACTTTATTTTTTAATATTGACACGTAGCTTAAAAAAATATAAAAATATTACAAGTATGCGGTACAACATATCATAGAAAACATAACCATAAACTGTTATACTGTTATAATCAAGACATTTTTTAATGGCTATTAGCAATTGTTAACCGACTTCATGCATGTGTTGTTTTAAAGAAAATGAATAAAACTACAAACTTTACATGGTATAACTTGTCACAAAATAGTAAATCACAAACTGTTATACTGTTGTTTTTATGTCTTTTGTGAAGACTGGTTTTATTCTCGTACTTTTAAAAGTAAACTATACGAAAAGAACATATAGATTTTATGCAGTTTGTGTGATATATCATATTGTAGCGTAACTGTTATACTGCTTTACTAAAGACATATTTTAAGGACTATGAGTAATTTTTCCACATGTAGTTTTAAAAGTAAATTCTATAAAAGTAAAATTTTTATAGCATATAAAATATTACGCAATAAAAAATCTCAAACTGTTATACTGTTATTTTAATGCATTTTCCGAGGAAAATCAGTAGTAATCTTCTATGAGTAATTCTACTTCACACACTGTTATTAATAAACCGCAAACAGTTTAAAGTTTTCTTCGCTCTATGAAATCTGAGAAACCATGTTATTTGAACAATTCAAAATACCAACTTATGTGTAGCTGAGTTAAGCACAAATCAATTCCATCACACTTTCGTGTTTGTGTTTAAAATCGTTTTTCTTTAATATTTTGCCAAATAAATTTGTACATGTCATGTTCAATATTGGCTGAGGTTTTCTTACATTCATTCGAATTACATTTGATGTTTTGCATTAAATTTGATTTTGGGGTTTTGCAATTCATTGTATCGATTACATAATATTTAAGAAATTTAACTTGATCTTATTTAACAATTATACATTGTAATAATCTGAACATAATTGCGGTTTATTTGAAGGCATATTGAATTTAGTAAAATTTTTTATTTATTTAACAGTGCATGCAATTGCAAAAGATACAGATTAGATTGTATGAATAATTTATCTTTTCAAAGTGTAAAATTAACAGGTAATTAATATTAGAACTCTCTATACAGATGACTACTTTCATAACCCTTTCTGGACCTCACTGATTTCGTGTTTTAGCAACTATTGGATCTGTAGTGATTTAAAGCTTTAACTGTTCGCAAATTCAAACATTCTCAAACACAAGAGACATGTACATATAACTAAATATTAAATAAGGTTTAATATTTTGTTAATTTTTAGAATGATATGTAAAAATATAAATGTTATAAGAGTGTGTAAAGCAAGTTTAATTCTTTAGCACTGCAATAAGAAATTGGGGCAGTTATACAGTGAATTTTTCGCTCTAAGTCCGAATAATTCGATTAATTTGATATTTTTGTTTACTTTAAATTACTCTTGTATAATTTTAGCAAAGCTGAAAAAACTCAGAAATCATTTCCATCACAGTTTCATTTTTGTTTTGTGGTTTTTTAATTCATGTATTTTTGCAAATAAATGTATCTATTGATTTTTTTGCTGTGGCTTATGCTTTCATAATGTGTTCTTCTAGTTTGCACATTAAATAACATTTTGGAATTTTTAAAACTATTAAATCGACAATGTAATTGCTATCGAATTTGATTTGACAAACTTTTGAATAATTTGACATGTCATTTATGAACTATCAAAACAGTTGCGGTTTATTGGAAATCAAATTGTGTTAAGTAATAAAAAAAAATTTAATATACTCCATAAATAAGCAACTGCAATAAAAAGTCGTAAATACAAATATTTAAACAATATAAAATGCTTACTTTTTTAACTGTTATACGCTTAGAGATAATTTTGATGCAATTTTGCATTATTAAAAGCTTTTAGCCGCATAAGTAATTGTTGCAGCTTCTGTACAAAAGAAAATGATAATAATAATAAGACCTTCCGTTGTAAAAACTGTCATACTCATAATATTGCACGCCAAATGTTTTCGGTATGGCAGTTCGAAATATTTTCCCTTTTGCAAAATTGCAATCGTGAATAATTTTTCCCATTTTGATTCCCTTTATTGTGAATAATATTCTTCATGGGAATTTTTTCACCTTTCCCTTGGTTTTGTTCGCTTTATTTTTGATGGCGATCTGAATTAATAAATCGAGTAATTTCAATACTATACTTTCATTTGTATATTAAAATTTATAAATAATTTATTTCAGGAGAAGATTAATTCCCGGCAACACATTCTTTTATGGAATATGAGCCTCTTTAGTTCACATACAGTATACTAAAGAATTTTTTTCAGTGCAGCTAGAATATTTGAAAACACAAGTTTAAAGTTAAAAAAATTTCACTTGGAACCTAAAATTGGTGTATTTATTGTTATTAAAGCTAAATTTGTTTGCTTTTAAATTAATTTTTATGCTTTACAAATTTTTATTCTTCTCCCTTTTTTACATCCACTGGGACTGATAGTGGGAAAAAATTTCATAGGAGATTTACGATAGCATTTTTTCCTTCGAGGGGAATAAAAATTTTACGGGAACAAAAATTTCAATTGTTATTCACCATAGGGGTGATTGTCAAACTAATGAATCTTAAATTATTTAAATATGTATATATTATTATATATTTACAAAACATTAAACTGTTATACATAGTATGCCAGAATTGTTATAAAACTCTTATACTTAGCCTTAAAATCTGAAAAGGGATTATCGAGGGATATAAAAAATACTTGGCATAGTAGCACAGATTTAACAGATTTATACGTAAAAAACACCCGATGTATATCAAAACTGGGGCAGAAGATCTAGGCATCAACATATATCAACATGCAGTGCCCCTGTCTTTTTACTGAGAAGTAAGACAGCAGCAAAATAAAAAACTTAGTCTATAGGCCTAAAATACGAGTAAAAGTAAAATGTTTGTAGGCAAAGCTTTTTCACCGGCTCAATTTTTTGCCAACTAGACGGAGCTCTGCCCATACATTTCTTTTTAAAATTTTTTTACTAACTATTAGCACACTACTGTTATTTTACTTTTGGATTTCATATACAACTAATATTACAAATTTGTTAATTTATTCTAGGATGGCACCACTCCCCTGATATTATCAGCTGCTAGTGGCCATACCACATGTGTCTTGGAGTTACTGGAACAAGGAGCAGATCCAAATAGTAGAAGAGCTACTGGCACCACTCCATTGTTTTTTGCAGCACAAGGTGGATATTTAGATGTGGTAAAAATACTAATAAAAGCAGGTGCCAGTGTAGATACACCATCAGTGGTGAGTATAATGCAAAATAAAATTTTATTAGTGATTTTCAATTTATTTCTTGTATTCACTTTAAGGATGGTGGCACTCCCCTGTTTGTGGCAGCCCAGGGTGGTCATGTTAAATTAGTTAAGGAATTATTGGATTGTGGTGCCAATGTTAACGCTTGCATGAAGGTAAGTTTTGATTATTAGGGGAGTTTTGAAATATGCACATATGTAGCTAAGTTGTGTTAACAAAATGTTTACTCTATTAAGGATCGTGCTACCCCTGTTTTCATAGCGGCTCAGAACGGTCACCGCACAGTTTTATCTTTACTTTTAACTGCTGGCGCTTATCCCGACACTAAGCGCATAGATGGCGCTACACCACTGTGGATTGCTGCCCAAATGGGTCATGATCATATATGTAAGGTACTATTACAAAATGGTGCTAATGTGGATGCTGTTAGATGTGATGGTGCCACACCGCTATTTAAAGCTGCCCATAAGGGTCATGCCGCTGTGGTGACGGAACTATTAAAGCACAGACCAAATTTAACACTTTTGCCGGTAGGTGAACATAGTTAGCAAAAGAAAGCTAGCAAATCCTATTAGAGAGCTTATAAAGTTTAGCTTATGCTATACAATTCTAAGCTTAAAGTTATTTATGTTTCTTTCAGAATGGCGAGACTGCTTTACATGCTGCAGCCATGTTTGGCCATATGACAGTGGTGAAGCAATTAATAGCAGCTGGAGCTGATGTAAATCAAACAAATAACGATGGCTTAACTGCCCTGCAAGTTGCACGACAGCAGAAATACACTTCAATCTATGAGTATCTACAAGAACGTCAGAGAATTAATAAAACTAGAAATCAGCAAAGTTAAGAGATAGAGAGAGAGAGAGAGAAAGGAGAGCCCAGATGTTAATCAAGAAAAAGATATTCAAAACTAATTAATTAATATCACAAAAGAGTCCCGGCCATAATTGTTATATAATTGAAAATTTGAAAGTTAACTTTCAAATTAAAGCAGAGCTTAATAGAGTTACGGAATATTATAGCTTTTTTACTCAAAATATAAAACAGGTTCTCACATACTTTTTTTGGTCATTTTCTTACACTGATACACATGCATACATACATATAAGTATAAAGCTTTAAGAGCATAAAACTTAAGTGGAAATTTAGGCTAATCTAAAAATTTACCCTGATATCCATTTATTGTGGAAATAATTTATTCGAATAATATGACTATATTTAATTTGCAAATTTATTTGATACTTAACTAAACTAAATATAATTATTTGCCTTGAAGTATTTGGTGATTAATTTATACAAACTTATTTTGTTTAAAAACTTTTTTGAAATGCCTTGTATTATTTAATATGTGTCAGCTTAAAATTTAATACAACTATTAAAAGCACTAAGCACCACGTCCATTTTCCTACAAAATAAAACTTAAAAACAATTCTTATGATAATCATTTATGACTTTTTATGGTTTATTTAATATAATAGCTATGAAAAATTTAATCAAAATAATTAACTAAATTGTGTATATACGATAAAAGTATTAATTAAAACTAATTAAAATAATTGTTGATCCATTTTATAGATATAAGCAATTGTTAAACATGTGCAATACACAATTTCATTCTCACAATAAAAAAAGAATAAATAAATAAATAAATAAATGAACACTTTTGCAAGTCCTATTTAAGTTTAATTAAAAAAAAACCTCAACTGTAAATTTATGTGTATTAAAATTTTATTTATAAAATATATTTCAATAAAACACAATTCATATGGAAACAAGGAAATATGTCTAGCATTTCATTACTTTCACTGGTGAAAATTCATTTAGCTTCACTTACTTGCCGTAGTGCTAAATCAAGTCGTTATAAGCGCAAAGTGATTTCTCTTGTTGTATAATAATTGAAGTGGAAAATATTACAGCTTATTAATTTGCTAAAATATTATGTTAACAAGGTTTGCTAAAATCGATTTAACGATATTATTTTAAGTATATATGTAACAAAGGCTATAATTAAAGAAAACTGGTAATATTTTCTTCGTATAAAAGTAAGCTATCAGAGTTGTACAGTGTGGCCCTATGATATAAGGCCCAATAAGGTTAAAGAATTTTTAATTGGGCTTTATTTCATTTATTTTCGGATTTTGTTTCATTGGGCTTTATATTGTGTGTTGTATCATAAATTTTCTCTTGGGCCTAATTTATTTATTTTTTGGGTTTTATTTTATTTGGGCTTATTTCATTTCTTATTAGCGCGTTATTTCCTTGGGCCTTGTTTCATAGCGCCATGCAGTTTGACGTTTTATATTGTCTTCTTTTGTCATTTTCATTTGAACATATGTATATTTATACTGACTTGAGGGGCGTGTTATTATCCTACATGTGATTTAAAAGCCACTATTCACTAAGGTTAGGGAAACTAAAATTCCCGTCGACAGACACTATTCAAGGGCTAAAAGAATTTTCAAGGGGTATATAATTCGAAACGAAACTAAATGCTTGCGAATTGTAATGTTAAAAGCATTTTCTTTCTTTTCGAAATACAGAGTAGACCCCATGATTGTATTTTTAGAAGAATGTGTTTTCTTCTCTTGTGCTTTCGGTTAGAGAGCGGGCCATCTGGATTGGCATTTAAAGATTACATCGAGACTTACAGATTATTTGTGATTTGAAAAATAATTTGCTTCCTAAATAGTTTGCACTGCAATCAAAATATTAAGGGCCTGTCCCACGATGTCACCAACGTTCGACTCATCGTACAGTTACATTGCAAACAACAACAACAATCTAAAATTTGTTTGTGTTTTGAATGTAAGTTTGCGACGAGTCGAACGTTGGTGACATCGTGGGACTATCCCTAAATAATTTTTAATTTGGAAATAAAAAATAAAAGAAATAATAATAAATACGAGTAATACTAACAAAATAAATAGTTCTTAATTTTAATTATATATCAACTGACTGTTTAGTGCGCCACCTTTATGCGAAATTCCATACGTATTCAATGTTTAGTGAAGCTTCTAACCTATCTGTAAGTAGAGACACATTTCTGTAAAATACAATAAATCAAAGTGTTAATTCTTTACAGAGGAGGTGGTAGAATGTTATAAAATACGAAACAGGTTCATAAAGCAAAGTTGCCAGATATGCCGTTTCATCGGAATTTTGCCGATTTTTGACAAAGTGCGATTTGACGCTTTTTGGTGGTACAATGACGATTTTCTTAAGCGCCGATGTTTACATCACTCTTTAGATCCTGCGGTAACATCATTTTGCTAGACTTGGAAAATTAGCAAATATAATTATCTCTGCACGAAAGAAATCAGTGCATAAATACTTATGTAGAGAAAAGAAGAAATTATCAATAGTTCTTTGAATTTTATTTAAAGTTGTTGATATTTGAAGAACAAGAAAGTGGAATAAAATTAAATGTTAGAAAGTATTTTAAAAAATAAATATAACTTTTGAAAAAATACTTTTAAAATAAGTTTTCAGAAATAAATTCATACGGTATAATACGGAGAAATACTTCAAGATGCACGAAAGAAATGAGTGCACGAAAGAAATGAGTGCATACATACACACATACATATGTAGAGAAAAGAAGGAATTATCAATAGTTCTTTGAATTTTATTTAAAGTTGTTGATATTTAAAGAACAAGAGACAGGATTTAAATTAAATGTTAGAAAGTATCTTAAAAAATTTACCTTTGTAAAAATGTTTTTTTTTTATAAATATAACTTTTGAAAAAATACTTTTAAAAAAAGTTTTCAGAAATAAATTCATACGGTATAATACGGAGAAATACTTAAAGATGTATAACATTGTTAATATAAATATTTACTTAGCATAAGATGTTGCAAAAATATTCACTAAAGTATATTTAACGTCTTACTTATCTTTGACAAACAAAAGCTAAAATAAACTTTTATGTAACTTGAATTAGTTTTGAATTTTTGCCAGATAAAAACCAATTCAAAATATTGCTGCACCAATATATGCTGTGGCACTTGTTTGCAAGAATTTTTAATTAAATTTATAAGAAATATTTGTTTCATATCATTTCTTTTTGTTATGCTTTACAACACTTGTGTGTTATTTTGATGCTTTAATTAAGTGCAACAAGTTGTAGTAGATTATGTAGATATTCTAATATTCTTTGAGGCATTTTAAATTAAATTTGTGCTTTAAAAAAGTCTTAAGGACTTAAAATATTTGCTGCACAATATTTTTTTAGTACTTACTCTTAATAAAATATCTAAAGTTGAAAATATTAAATTCTTTTCTTTAAGTAATTTTATTTTATTTTTGAACAGTATGAAATTTAAAATAAATTTAGGGTGAAATTTTCACAGAATGTGTAAAACTTTGACCGCTACAACAACAAATTATTATTTATTATTATTTAAGAATTCTCAAATAGTTTGTGAAAGTCTGTGCATAAGATAAGAGGTTTGTGACTGTTCAAAATGTGGTTGACGTCTACTGGTGATTTGGCTAAGCACCAATGAAATATATAGACAATGATTAACAACCAGCAAATAAATTTCAATTAATATATTATTACATATGTATGTATGTTGTGCGTGCATAATAAAATATTTCTTTAACATTTGCCTTAACGCAATAATTATCCCAAATTATTATTTTACTTATTTAGTAAAATATAGTTACCCAAAAATGCATTGAAATTTATTACTGAATAAGTAAAGTAATAATTTGGGATAATTACTGTGTTAGAAGAAGTTAATCTTAATTGTAACCATTCACAAAACGCACACTAAATCTAGTAATTTATTACATAAGTATTTCTATTATTTACAGAACTTTAAAGAGATTACAAACACATAAAGTGCCAAAGAAATAAAGTAGAAGCTTTATGAACGAGAAAGTATAGTAGAGGTAATAGTATTCAATACACAAGAACATGACATATTTAAGGTATTCAACATGTTGTAGGGGGCTTATTTGTACTTTAAAGAATAACAAATCATCAATTAATCCAATGAAATATATTTTTTAAGCCTTACAATATTTTGCTGCACAAGGTTTTATATTAATTTCAAAACCAGCCCATTAAACAGACATAAAACATGTATCAAATTGCGTTTCGGTTAATTATAAGTATGTATATAATTACAGTAATTAAAAATTTTTAATTAATTTTCATTATAAATAACACAAAATTTTTCACCATACAAAAATATATTTGTATAGTTAGTATTAGATTGAAAATTATATTCAATTAATTATAAGTTTTTAAATTTTAACATGAAACCGCATCTAATTAAATCCTTCATTTTCTACCCTTTATTTTTAGCAATTATTTATGTTTGCCACAAAACTGTTGTGTTATACTTTCGGATTTTAAGAGTTTTCAGTTTTTGTTTTTGTTCACATAAACAAAAAATTTATGTATTTTAATTATAGCAGCAATTAGCGAAACAATGTATTAAAGTCTGCTGCTTTTTCATTATTATTACAGAAGTGGATATAAAACAAGATAAATATGGGGCAAAGGTAATCATAAATTCCATTTTATGTCTTTTGTATTTAGACAATAAAAATAACAATGTGAACAGCAACTGCAAGCCAAAATATATTTTCCCACATATGTTAATTTAAATGAGATTTTTATCCCAAAGGACAAAAAAAAAAGGATGTTATAAAAGCTTTTTCTGAATGGTGTAATGGGCCACGACATTTGTATATTAGTATATTTTGGTTTAATTAAATGTATTTTTGAAAAAAGGTTGGTTTGAGCGACTGCTTCGTTTCAGCCCTATAAGATTTACAAATAAACAAGTGCCCTAAATGTTCGGCTCATACTCATACTCATACTCTTATTTAACTAAACAGTAATTTTATTGCCATTATCGTTTGCACAAATTTTATATTAATTTAGGAATAGATAATTAAATTAAAATAAATTTTATCTTGCGTTTACTCTAGCCTGTTTTAGCCAACGTTGCAAAATTACGGTTGTAAACTTAATGTGTAATTTTAGTTTAATTTCCTTTTATGTTTGTATGTTCATTTCAATACAAAACATGGCTGTTTCCATTAACTTAATTATAATTACAAATTTAGTTCATTAACAACAAAGGATTGTTAATGTTATACACACTTATAACGTTTTGTTTCACATTCAGTGAAGGAGGAAAAGAAATAAAAGGGAAAAGTTACATATGTATACATATCTACACATCCCTAAATAAAAATATGAGTACGAAAAGAAATTGTGTATCTGTTGATAAATTATATTTTATAACATTTTCTTTACTGCCGGCTTAACAAAATACATTTAACAATTTAAAATTTATATTTTTCAAATATTTGAAATTGATATGAGAATCCTATGAAATTTTTTTTGGTGAAAATTTCTATCTCACTCATTAATTTTTTAATTTAATTTTCTTGTGTTATGCCTTTTTACTCGACTGCGCAACGCAGTCGGGTATGTATGTATGTATGTGTGTTCGTTTCTGACAGTATACAAACCGAACGCGTGAACCGATTTTGATGATTCTTACATCAATCGATTTGTCTTAATCCTGGAAGTGTCACTGCTCAAAACTCAATATGGCGGCAAACTGACGCCATTTTGTAAATACTAAAAAAATAAAAAGTCGGCGAACTATATCCAAATGGGTATCATTCGACAGGTATTTTAAAATCATCTTTAGGTTTCTCTTATGAATTTTCATTTCGAATGATCATTTAGGATATTTCACTGTTCAAAGTTGGTCGCAGTCCGGTTTTTTGATTTGTTTACTTATTTTAATTACTACTTGTTATTTCTACTGTTTTCTTCTTCTGCCTTAAATCTTTTACCTCGCATGTACTTTTCTGCAATTTGCTTTGTTTACTCTTGCTAGAATTTTTTTTATATTGAATTCTAGTATTTGATATTTAGTTTTTTACTTAATTTAGTTTTAAGGTTTTAGTAATAATATTCCTTTTTTGGTGTCTTTCAAGGCGATTTTAACCAGGTGATCTCAATTCAGCAGCTGATGATCAGCTATTAATTTCTCTGGTGTCAAATCAAAGAAAAAAGTTCGGAAATTTTCTGGCAGAATTGCAAGTCAAGACCACCTGGTATTAATTCGCTTTGGTGTTATTATTCTCCCTCTAGTTTTCTCTTCTTTCCTCTTATCTTAATTTCACTTCAATTAACTTCAATGAAGCTAACTAAACTCTAAACTAATCTTTTTTTCATTTAAATATCTTCTCTTTTATTTTCCCTTATTTTCGTCTTTTCTTCTACTTCTTTTTGAAATAAAAAAGTATTAAAAGCGCATTTTTAATTTTTAATTTCATTCCTATTTCTGTCGCAATTTTCTCGTTTAAATTTAAAGATATAAGGGAATAAAGTTACGTTTAACAGGTTGCTGAGAAAAGAAATTATGTCGTTAGCTCACTTGTAACATTTGTGTTACCTGAGAGTAGGAAAGGAATAGTGAAAGTACCGATAGTGAAGTGACAGATAGATAAAATGAACAGGGCTTTAATTGATTTTTGGTTTGTTTTACCAACTACTATTATTGTAAGTTTCGCTAATTTTAATGGCATCTTTGCAGCGCCTCTGGTGCTAAGTAGCTGCATTATTTTAATGTATGCATCCATTTTATTAGTTATTTGACTTATTCCACGATTCATTGCTACAAATACGACGGAAAGTGGAAAAATACTTAAATAACATTTAAAATTTATGCAGAAATTTTTTCCTATCTCCTTCGCAAATCAGTGGTTAAAGTTCAAGAGATTTTTCAGTTTCTAAGCCATTATAATATCGGGCCATAATTGCGATTTAATGGTAAGCGACGTGAAGTAAAAAATCAGCTTTTTTAAGGAAATTAAAATTGTATGGGCCCACCCATATTTTAGAATTATCAAAATGCCAAAATTGCTTATAACTTTTAAGATACAGGCTGTAAAATTTTATCGTATAAAAAACATATTTGAATATTATAAAAAAAATTCTCCTGAAATTTTTCATTTTTGTCGCTTACGATTAAATCGAAAATAAGGCTCGATATTTTACCTAAAAATTTTCAATAACATTATTTTCCTGCTTATTAAAGATTTTAATAAATGGACATTTTTAACCCTGCAAATGTGCATTTTCCTTTGTCTTATAATTGTTGCAATTATTTATTGTCATTATATTAAGTACAGCAAATGCTGTTTGCTAACTTACCGCACCAGCTGTATGTAACAAGAAACAGGAAGAGGAATAAATGCACTATATGTATGTATGTACGAGTATGTATATAATACATGGATGGATGGATCATTACAAATTTCAGTTCCGTGCCGTCTTAAGAACATTGTTCAAGCATGTATTTGTTTCTATTGCTGTTGCTGTTGTCTTACAACGACATCAACATGAGGATGCATTGATGACAATTTTCTTCTTCAAAACATACAAGTACAATTGCCAAGGAGCAAAGCGATCCTATCTGCGCAAAGAAAATTAAAGCCAACATAAGCGACTTTGAAAAATAGCAACAAATCAAATTAAGGCCACAATACACAATAAAATGTTATTTGAAGGGAAAAAGTATAATGACGGAAGTTGTATAGTTTTTGCTGCTAAAAAAGCACAACGTCTAACAAACAACAAGCCAATCAACCCACCAAACCGAACCAAAACCCAGCTACCAACCATCATCCCACGATGTTAACAAGTAAACAGCAAACATATTTTGTTGTTGCTGTTTTTCCCATCTGTTGGTATGTATTTTAAACCAGAAAAATTATTGTTTTAAGTGGTTTTTTTTTCTACTTGAAAACAAGATGAAAATATCCTGCAAATATAAAACTTATTTTTGGTAGTTAAATGCAAAAGAACCCGCAAAAAGCGTTACGGATATACGATACAGTGAAACCGATTTCTTGGCCAAATGTAATATTTAATTGTAAATGTAATGTAATATTTAGGTTTGCAGCCTCAACATATTTTCAAGAAGTCAAGAAAATAATGGATTTTACCCCGATTTTCGAATATCGACATTTCATCATATTACGACGTTTTGAGGTCCGGGGAGTCGATTCTGACTATATTCGTTATGACATGCTTATGGACGTATGCATCAGAGAATGACAAAAGTATTGTTTAAAGTACTTTTTGAGTATAGCCCGTCAAACAAGTATGAATGCGTACAGCTATTACAGCTATAAGAAATACGCTCGTTAATTTTAAACCGAATACGTGTAACTATAAACATTTCGTAGTACAAACAACTATAATTAAAATTTATATACTGTGTGAGCTACAATCACAGGCATGAGTATATAGGGCTATTTTATTTACATACACACATGAAGCATGTTTTCAAACAGTCACGCACACACCTACACATTTTTCATTCTATTTTTAACCCCTGGCCAAAAAAAAGGGTGTTATAAGTTTTTAGTGTGTATATGTTTGTCTGTCTGAGTCCACGTACAGACCAAACGGTTGGACCGATTTTGATTTAGTTTTTTTTTTTGTTTGAAAGGTGACTTAATGGATGTTCTTAGCTATGCTTGAAGAAAAAAATCATATCTTTTCCTGACATATCGGGGGTTTTTAAAATTTAAAATTTTTGTTATGTATGCACAAATGTACGTATACGGTGGCGAATAATAAATAAATATCCCCAGTATAATGCCTATATTTATTTTGTCCGAATACAAATCCATAGCTAGAGTATAAGCATACTCAGAGAGAGTCTATGCGTTTGATGAACATGTGCTCTTTTAGTTTTAGTTGTAGTGTGTTTTATCTTTTCGCATAAACGAGATGCTCTTGTATGTTGAAATCGGTTAAAGTTGCTTGAGAGAAAATATGGGAGCGTACTAAAATTAAGACTATTTGCTTATGTATTTTTTTTTTGAGTACTGATTGTCATTCTCTGGTATGCATGTATGTGTGTGTGTGCACATATGTGCAAGAGCTGATCAACGGATCGGAAGCAGATTTACTGCCTTCGAAAGATGTTGAGCTCACTCAGATGTCGTATGATAAGTAAATCGATTCAATTCGGTAGATTTAAAAAATTTTTGACAATAAAATTTTCAAACAACTTTTTTTGTTTTAATTTAATTTGAAATCAAAAAAGGTTTGCTACCAATTTGACTAAAATCGGGCAAATTTCTCATAATTTTTGAACCTTACTGTAATTGGCTCTGTAAGTAAAACTAACCATGAAAAAATAAATAAATTGAATTTACATATTACTATTCATTTTCGTTTTTATTTATCCACACATACATATTTTCATTCACTCCAGATTGCTGAATTATTAAAGTCTTAAAGCCAAATGAATAAATTTCAAGTTTGCTAGTTTTTGTGTTATTTTCCATCATCTGTTTTAAGTCAGATAAAATTCGCAAAAAAAAAATATATATTTCTTAAATACCATAATTTATCATAGAGACTAATGCTAGTGAAATGTTGCCATTGACATGTTTTTTTGTTGTTGCAATAAAAAAAAACGTTACAGTGCAGTGATGAGAAATAGTTCAAAAATATGTAGTGTGTAGACCTTTCGTTAAGCGTTTTCTATCATCACTTTGCCAACGTCAGTCATTGCATTGATAAGTTTTTGTCATTAAATTCATTCCAATAGTAAATTTTTCTCTTGTTGTGTATCATATAATTGACGACACAATCGTTATCTTTACCATTGATTGGATTGACTTGGCAGTGATGAAAAGTGTCATGGAGTAAACAACGAAGACTGCGTTTGCAGTTTCAGAAAATATGTATAACATTCCTACAAGGCTGTGTTGATTAAATACTTTGAAAAAATTAGTTAAATATGATGATAGAGAATATTAATATGAAACTAAAATATTTAGGGAATTCACAATGAGTATATTAAAATTTTAATGTGGCAACATTGACCCATCTTAATTGGTTATTGTGAGCAGGCAACGATATAAATACACACACCGTGTATATCAAAGTCAGGCAAACACACATACATATTTATATTATTTACATATTAGTTTATAATATATGAGAGAGGGAGAATAAAATGCATGTTTGTACGAATGCTTATAACAAAACAAAATTTTTTAAATTAGAAATAATTATTGGATAAATGTTTCAAAATAACTTTTGTTCTGCGAAAAACACAAATATTTTTTCACCAACTACAGTACAGCGCTGACAGTTTTAAAATGTTTAGTTTAACATTACCATATTGCCATATAGAAAATGACATGCTTTTAAATTTGCCACCTGTTAATAAATTTGATTTACACACAAACAAAAACAACAAACTTGCCAGACCATATTAAAGTATTAAAGTTGAAACGTTGCAATATTACGACACATTTTAAAATGCTATTGTGAACTCCCTAATTATTTAGCTTTAAATTTTAGTATATTAAGCAGCGATATGATTAAGAAAATCCTAGATTTTTATTTATGTAAAAGAAATGTTACTCCATATTACAAATTTTGCACTTTTTTAACAAAAACTTTTATATTTATTTACAAAAATTTAATAAAACTTAAAAGGAGTGGCATGAAAGCTAATATCTTAAAGAAATAATTGTAAAATGTATCTGTAAGCATAAATCATACAAAAAAGGTATGGAAACTGAAAATGATACTCTTATTACATTTTTGTAAGATGGCTGTCATCAATCTTTGACTACGTCTTTTTTAAACAGTCTCAATATTTCACTTAACAATTACTTAACTCCCTAAAAATAAATAAAAATAATTACATTTGTATATCACATACAAAAATCTGTCAACTTTGCACAAATTCTTCATGGAATGTAAAATTTAATACGACAACCACCAGCCACATGCATACATAAGCGAAAATATTAATGAAATGTCAACACACGCACACACAACAATAAACGCAAATTATTTAGGGCTTTATTTATAAAAAATATTTCTGTTTTATAAAATGTTTATTTATCAAATTTCCATAGAAAATTTGTTTTATAAACCTCTTATAAAACAGGAATATTTTTTATGAATAAATCAGTTCGAATTTAGTTTCTTCAGGCCTCAACATTTAAAACCATTTTCCTAAGTGATACGAATGATACATATTGTCTGGATGTGAAAGAAATGAAATAAATAAATAAAGCTATGTCAGTTTTCTACTTTCCTCTAGCTTCAAAGAGCGAATACATTTCTATGTGTGTGTGTGCTTATAATATTTTTTGGCAGCAAGTGACAAGTCGCAACAAATAGTGGGATTTAACCCAATGAACGCAGCATCAAACGTTTCAAATATTATTTCATTTCAATGTGTATAGAAAAAGATCACTTACCATTGAAAGCTTAAAAAATAGCGCTGTAAAGTAGATTGAAAGAATCTGTGGCAGTCATGCCCATGGTGACCGATATATTTTTAAGATCTGAAACTGTCTGTATCTTTTTTTTAGCATAAGTGGCAAAATTGAACATGGTCTGAACGCGTTTTGTCATGTGCATGCACAGATATATAGTACATATACATACATACATATCGCTCATTTATTCAAACAACGTCATAACTCAAAAACGAGTTTTTTAGTTTTCAATTTACAGACACATAAAAGAAAATTTTATTTTGCTTTCCAGAGTTGAGTAAAGAAGATGTTTGCATGAAATTTTTACACAATACGAAGAACGATAAGAGGATTAATTCTGCATTATTAGCTCAAAATTAAATTTTTTGAGTTATGACGTTGTTTGAGTAAATGAGCGATATATTACAAAGTTATGAAGGAGTGTTATATAAAAGTTGTTTGTAAAGACAAAAAAAAAGAAGAGATTTGTCTTAGGACATTCGGTTATAGCTATGCTGCTTAGCTATACATAACAGTGCAATAAAATTATGGGGGCTATTCTGGAAAATGCGTCGAAGAAGAGAAAGTTACATGCAAAACAAAAACAAAACTGTGTAAATTTAAAAAAATTGTTTTTGTTTCTCATACAAAATTAACCGTTTTTAAAAGAGAGCGAAACGCGTTGAAATTCTCACGTTTATTTCATTTTAGAAATGTATGGCAAACAAAAACAATTTTTGAAAATTTGTTTTTGTTTTAATGTAAAGTTTCACTTCTTCGACGCGTTTTCCAGAATAGCCCCCTATATTATATGATGATGTCAAATTCACCACAAACATTACAAAACGTTTCCATTTATTTTCCAAATTAACGATTTGTTTGTGGCCGGCGGCGGCTGTTAGGCTGAGTTTACATGTGGCATTTCTTGTGTGCCATGTGAACAAAAAAGAATAACCACTAATGAAAAACTGTTTGATTCAGACATGTATTTATTGATTTACACTGTTTCCAATCATGTTGAATTCCATAAAATTGTCTATTAGTTATGTATGAAAATATTTAACTTAATAAATACGTGTCTGAAACAAACAGTTTTCCATTAGTAATTAGTGGTTACGTTTTTTTTACGCATGTATCGGCTTACTGCCAATCGTCTGTGTTCTCTGGCTTGTACTCATGTGCAAAAAGAATACTAAATCAAATTGAGCAATCCTTCTCATTGTTTTTGTTTTATATTTGTCAAGAACGAAACTAATTAAAATCAAACAAGAACGAACTAATTAAAATCAAACAAGTTGTTTAGTTTATATTCATACTCTGCTTTTAAGTACAAAGAAATGAAAACAAAAATAATTTTATAACTGTTATAGTGTCGATAATTTTTGTTACGAAAATCACGTCATAGCTCCTGTGTGATGACATAAATAGCATAGCTATAAATATATACAAGTATGTATTTTACATTTATCAAATTTGTAAAGATTTAGAGATGCAATTTTTTAAATTTTGCTGAGAACGCTTAAGTAGTCAGTTAGTTTGGCGGGTCGAAGCATCTGTCTTATTCTTGGCACAATATCAAAAAAAAAAAAAAAAAAACAAAACAGAAGCTACCCAGAACACTTAAAATAATAAAATAATAAAATAATGTTGAATAGATAAATATTATTGGACTAGAAGATAAAAATTACGGCTGAAGTAACATGTCAGTTTATTTAAACGCAAAATAATTGCGAACTAAATCCTTTCATTTATTTCATATTAAATGAAATATAATTTATTTTAAATATTAGCTCTCTTAAGTAAGTAAGCATTCATGATATACACCTAACCCTGTTCTTACGTGGTGTATAAGTTTCACAGAGCATATGAAAGGAAATATAGCTCGATTGTGAATAAAAATTATCTGGGAGTTATTTTCTTACTCCATATTCCCTACTGTTAAAAAATCATTTGCAAACTCGTGGGTAAATAAAAACAGCTGATTTGGAAAATTCGAAATTCTCTTTTCTTTTGTATTTTTCTCATCGCCCGTTGAAAATACCATTTCCTTCCCAAGAAAGATTAATTCCGCGGGGAATATTTGAAATTATTTCTTGTATTAAAGTTGAATTTTCGACTTAAGTTTATTCTGTAACCTATAGTGGAATTTTATTTACAAAAAAAAAAGAAGAAGAAGAATAAGCCCTCACATCTCTACGTATTTTAGAATATCAAAAATTTTGAAGATGGGCGTATTTGTAGTGAAAGTGGCTTGCCAAATAGATCTAGTTGTATTTTTGCCCTTCCTATGAAAAATGCCCTGTAGTGACAGGATCTGGTGTACTCTCTCTTGTTTTTACACAAAAGGAATAAATAACAAACACATGGATGGTATGAATGGAATAAAGGAGATTAAGCATTATTTAATAGAAAGCCACAAAAAGTCTTCTGTTGTTTTGCTGTTTGTGGAAAATTTTATTTTTCTATTTTTAGTTGCCTGGTTTCAATATCTATCAGAATTTTATAATTTCTCAGAAATCAAATGTATGTGATGGTGATTGTTTTTCATATAGTTTTTATTTACATTCATTCTAATCGATGTGTTTAATTACTTTTTTTATTTATATCGTAAACCAGAGATTTTGTTACGACAATCTTTCTAATTATTGACTAGAAACTTGTTCTTGAAACTTGTGCAACAAGCTGTGTATGAGATATTAGCGCGTCTCCCCTTTTTTTGGAAACATTAGAAATATGTAACCTATGCTTCGAAAAATTTGAATTTAGCAACACATGTACTACAAGTGCTGACTGATTTTGGGATTGCTATTAATAATTTTGCTCAATTTGTGCACTATTCTTTTATACTAAAGTCATTTAAATGCTTATGGTTTTATACAAGCTTTTACGTACTTGCGTACAGGCAATCCTAGCATAACATGTTGCTATATAACTAAATTTTAGGGCCATTCCCACGATGTCGGCCACGTTCGACTTGTCGCACAGTTACATTGGCCCTTAGTCTAATATGATTCCCGAAATATATATATACAAATTTCACTGTATGTGACTTAGTATGTTTGAATTTGTATCTTCAGAAGAAATAGAACTCAGTCGAAACTCTAAAGCTTCTTACATTTTTACACTCAATTAAACGCTGTCCCACTGTAGTATAGAAAATTATGTGAATTTTTTTATGGAAAATATTTCTACCATGTTGAATGGGGGATATCTGTATGCTTGTGTTTGTATACAAGAATTTAGATTGAAAATCCATGTGTGTATTTTATTTTCCCATTGGTTGCGTATGGGTTTATGTTTATGACATACTGTTATTAGTTTATGACACATTGTTGTTATATGCGACGTCATTGCTTTTGTTTTTATTAAAGGTTGAAATATTATGTTCACATTTTTATATATTTTATGCTTTTTTACCTGTTTTCTATGCTTCTCCCTAGATTTATATTTTATTAACTTTTTATATTTTTTTTACGAACTACGAGTAATGGCATAGAAAACCAATATGAAGGAAAATAAAACTAGTCAAATACCATTTAGCTTGTTAATAAATTATGTAGTAATAATTCTGTTAGAAACAATGCTACAATAATTTTCAAATTGATTTGGAATTTTTATTGTTGCCTATAAGCAGGCACGTAGAATTTAGTATATGAGGCATATTCCACAGAAAAGAAAGGAGAAGCATTTTGTGGAATGCAGGGTTCCCAGATTTCTTTCGACTAACATCCCCAATTTCAAAATTTCTATCCCCAAAATTCCCCAAAAGGCACTTTGTACTAATTTTACCACTTCAGGAGATGTATCAGAAGTGTTATTTTTAAAATGTATATTAATTCGTAACAGAGATTTAAGTACTGAATTTTGTTTCTAATTTAATTTTTTATTGACTCTATTGCCGAAAAAACTCGTTCAATGCAAGTGTTAATTAAGTAATTGTCACATAACTTAAGTTACATAGTAATTATGTGTAAACAATAAAATTAGCTGATGAGCAATCTCCCCAATGCGAGTACCTGTTTGTCTTCTAATAAACCTTATTTAAATCTTGCTAACAACAAATGTTCATTGTTACCATTTATCATTTTATATTATTTATGAATTAAAAAAGAGCAATTGGAATATGTATTGATATTAAAATATTCCGAAAAATAAATAAAAAAATATTAAGTAATATACAAATCCCCAAAAAATCACATAAAATCCCCAAAACATAAAAGTTATCCCCAATTAATTCCTCAATCCCCAAACCAAATTCTTATACCCATTTCGAAAAATAAATCCCCGATTTGGGGAAAAATCCCCTAATCTGACAACACTGGTGGGATGCCAGAAGTGTAGTTTTTTGATATAAGAGATATCTAGAGTTCTACAGCTGCTCTAAAGCTCTTTTTATTATGCATTTTTAATTATTAAATAAAGGAAACAATAAAATAAATCTAATCTAAACATTCCCCAAAAAAAACCACAAATTATGAACTTGACAATAACAGATCAGAAATGCTTGTTTGGCAACGCTCTATTCTTTTCTTGCAAAAGCAATGTACAGCTGCTGTTGTTTTTTACATTTATTTTCAATTACAGACTTCTTGCTATATTAAAAAATTTTGGGGTAAAAATGTTATTTAGACTATACAAATTATTATTTAAAAAAAAAAAAAATTAAAAAAAAAATTTATGAATTGTAAAAATTTCTAGAAATTTTAAAAAATATCCTTTGTGCTTTAATAAAAAAATAAAATTTTAATAAAATGTCCCACAGTATTTGGTTACAAGATTTTTAAGCCATTCACTCCATTTTTGATCATACAAAAACAGAAGAAAAATGTTTCATATTAGTTCCAGACTTTCACGTTATTGACATGTAAGTGATTGATAGTTAACTAGAAAAGAGTAAAAATATGTATAAATTTTTCGCCAAAAAAAAAATTATTTTTTTCCCCAAATCCATAATGATGGACGACGAAGGATAAATAACGACATTGACCACAATGTTCATAATAAGGAAGCGAACATAAAAGTTTTAACGAGTAAAGTAACGAAGAATGACAGTGTTCTTAATGGAATGTAAAGAATAAGTATGTTAAATTAATGTTTCATCATTATTAAATGGTTAAAAGAAGAATAAAAATTACAACACTATGGAAAATAGCAAAGAAAAACACTGATTAAAATTAAATTTTCTGGGAGATCACAAAATGCTCCAGAATTAATCTTCAAAAATGATTTTTTTTTCAAACAAGGAAAGTATAGCCTTACAATTTTAATGACAAAAAAAATTAGAAGAAGAGGATTTTTAAACTAAAGTAGATTAAATTGGTTATTTCAAAAGGCCAATTTATCAGCCTGCCACTACAATTTTTAAAAAGAGAATTGATTAATGATTGATATGCATACTATAATAAATATGTATATAATAAAGTTAAAAAAAAACAACTTGAATAATAATCTCCATTTTCTATATATCCTTTCACCCACAAAACTATTAGTAACCATTTATTTTCAAAAAGACTAAAATAAAACTTTACACACTCATACTTTTTATAAACTTTGAAACATATTGGTTTTCTTTTGTAAAAACAAAAAGAACACAAGTTGATTTTTCTCCATTTTTTTTAACCTTTTTTTTGAGTTGCCACTTAATCATGTGTAAAAAATACAAATAAATAAAATATTTATGGCGCTGAGACTGTCCCAAAAGTACCATCGCAAAGGTAGTGTTGGAAAAAGAAGAGAGTAAGCAGCGTACGTGGGCGTTTGATTAATGCGAAGGATTGAAATTAGGAAATTACTCGTAGGCCTTAAGGTTTAAATGAATTAATGTTTGTTGTGTGTGATAAATAGAGACGTAAATACACACATACATATGTATGTATGTATGCATGTATGTAGGGATGTAAGTACAAAAATACATATCTTCTGTGCTTTTGCCGAACGAATCCATGAATGAAAAGTGGATTTAAGCTTTTTAATAAATTTTGCATTAATTATGTTGTATGAAGAAATTTTCATTTGCAATTCAAAAAGATACAAGGATATTCCTAGGATATATGTATGTATATATATAAATATATGAGTATATATATAGTATATATAAATTTAATTCCATAATGTGAATTTTATAAATTATTTAGGTCTTGGGTTTATGGTTTAATGTGTTAATAATTCTAGTAGCTTAAGCAGGTCAGCCACCAAATTTATACAAGAAGGATAAAAAGCAGTTAAGGTTCTTTGCAGTTTCTTTCAACGAAAACTTAACATATCTGTAACAAAAAAAGTAAGGAAACAACTACTTATTTATCGCTCCTCAAAGTATGCTCTTATTACTTAATTATTTACGTTTTTTTTTATTATTTGTTTAGCGAATTATAATCCTTAAAGTACCCACAAATTTGCAATATTATTGTGCTATAATTAATGTTATTAATTAATATTATTGTGCAATAATTCTGTGGCAAAAAGGAAAAAGTGCTGAAGTCGAGATAATCTGGATGTTAATTTTCATCACTAAAATAATGACAAATTTATTCAGAATTAGTAAAGCGCTACACAAGAATTCGCTTCATGTAATGATTAAATAGGTGTGAAAAAGACAAGCTCTTTGAACTACTTCAGTTTTATTTTTTTTTGCTGGGAAGTTATTAAGTTATATTTATTCCCATTGCATAGTGCACAATATTTTTTACATTTTATTTATTTTTTTTTTATAATTAAAATTTCAGAAAGATGTTTTTGCAGCTTATTGTATTATAAAAATAATAATTTCTATTTGTAAGAATACGTAAAAACGTTGTAATAGTTTTTAAGTAATGATGAAAGGAAATGTAAAAAAAAAACTTTCAAAACAAGACCATTTGTTACGAGAATGTCGTAATAAATTGAAATAAATCCTTTAAATGCATACAGAGAAAGCAGTTTTAAATGTTTGGAACAGCAAAAGCTTTGCTTCATCGAATCCATAAATTTGTAGTCACTTCCCCGTAGCAAGTATTTGCAATTTGACTGCACAGCCCATTATTTTAGTTTCAGAAGTTCAAAAAATAGAGGATACCAAAAAAATGCAAAAAAATGCATTTATAGGATTATAAGAATGAACTATTTTTGCCTAAGAGTAGCCGAAAAAAATTGATTACTTTTTGCCTACAAATATAAAAAAAGTACTGGTATGTAAAAAATACCCAACTCTTTTAACAAAAATTACAGTTAGTTGAACGTAAAATCACAGTTAATTTCTTGAAAATTAAAGTCGGGTCTTCTGTGTTTTCAAAGTTCATTTTCACGCTCAGTAAATTTTTGCCTTTACTACTTCATTAATAAGTGAAACATAGTGATCCATGAAATTTTAAATAATTAAAAAAAATAGAAAAAAAATACTCCAAGTGTTTTTGACTAAGATTTTTTGATATTAACGGCCTGGCCCACGATGTCGACAAGAAAGTTTCTTTCGCTTACTTATATTGAAAACATAAACAAAATAAGAGAATTTGTTTTTGTTTTCAATGTAAGTAAGCGAAAGAAACTTTCTTGTCGACATAGTGGGCCAGGCCGTAAATTTTATATCGTGTTTTTGAAAACTTTGAATCCTTAAATTTTTTTTTAAAATTTTTAATTTTTAACTTCTATCTAATTAAAAATTTTTTTTTGTTGAAAATTAAAGCATACACTCATTTTCAAAAACACGATATTAAGTTTAAAATCCAAAAATCTTAGTCAAAACCACTTGCAGTATTTTTTCTTCTATTTTTTCTGTAACAAAATTTAAAAACAAAAATTTCACAAAAAAATTTTTTCAATTTGGATCATTATTAATAAAGTTATGAACTAAAATCTAAAAACAGATATTTTGAAAAGTTAATGATCTCTATTCTGAAATACGGGTCGGCTTGGTGAAAAACAAAAACTGCATAAATATAAAAAATTTGTTTTTGTTTATCATACAAAATTCACCGTTTTTAAAAGAGAGAGAGAGAGAAACACGTTGAAATTCTCACGTTTATTATTTAGAAATGTACGTTAAATAAAAACAGTTTTTTGAACTTTGTTTTTGTTTTAATGGAAATTTTCGCTTCTTCGACGCGTTTTCCAGAATAGCCACTAATATCTTCTGCACGAGTATCAAAAAAATTCCCAAATTTACCGGGGAGGCTCTAAAAAAATTGGGGAAATGGGGATTTGGCGTGGAATGGCCCATATATTTCCTTATGACGACTTTCTCATAAAGAAAGTTCTCAAAGCTTTCATACCAATTTCCAATGAACCATGGAGAACTGCTGAAAATGTTTGAATTAATATTTAAGAATAAACCTGAAAATATCTACTCTGCTGTTTGGTTTCCAAAGGGTTACTGTTATTGCCTTTAACTCACAATTGAAAGCCATACTCAAACATTGTTAAAGCAACATGATTTCAATGCAATTTGCCATTTTGGAATATAAAAGTATTCTTTGCACAACTTTTACAAATTATATGTTTTTTGTATTTTTATGGCAGCTGCTAAAGTTAACTACTAATGAAAAAAAAATAAGGAAGCACCAAGAAAACTTTAACCAAAAATATGTTGAATGAGAGCAATTGTAAAAAATACAGCTAAAATATTAAATGCAATTTAGTGATTTACTGGCGAAGTAAATACTTATAAACTTGCAGAATATATATTCTTTTTTTTCAGTTTGCTCAATAACAGCAAAAGTTTTCTCTTCAAAGTTTTTTTTTTTAAATAAATGAATTAAAGTTTCAACATTTCATAACAATTTTCATTAAACCAAAATAAATTTTCAGCAGCTATTAGAGGGAAAGTAAAATTTCATAAATTTTTTTATTGAGAATAAATTTTAATTTATTTTAAGCTATTTACAACACAATTTCTTTTTATAATTCACATTGGATTTTTGTCACTAGCAAGCATGGATCATTTTATCGAGTTTCGCAAGGGGAGGGTGCACCCGGGTGGTGCGCATTGTTTTCGATCGGAAATAAGACCATAATATTTATTACAGCCATACATAAACAAGAGCGATGAGCGTTACTTTAGCAACAGTGCACGTATATCTAAAACATTCAAATTTAATTTTATATATTTAAATGTATTGTAAATACGTACCCTGCTGTTAAAGCTAGGAATCCTTTCGTTATATCCAATACAATCGAATGCTAACAAATATACACTCACAACTCTAAATAAATATTTGCTTATACCCAGCAGTCTTAGGTTTGCTTTGTACACCAGCAAAGAAAATAAATTTAGTTTTTAGTGTTTGACGTTTTTGTGGCTTCCGAAGTATAGAAAAGTGCAAATTTTAAAAATGTTAGCAAAATACATATTATGTGGCTCTAAGAATTCATATTAATAGATTTTACGAAATATGCTCGCTGTTGTGTACTGCCAGCAGTGTATAAGAATTTATAATGTAATTCCCATTTAGTTCATATGGAAATTGATATAAGAGTTTAAGCTTACAGACAGTTTATTAGTGATAATAATTACACTGTAAATTAATATGCTGACTCAATAAAACCATTTATTTTTTTCCATAATATTGCAGCATCATAATGAATAATTTTTTATGAATAAGTCACAAGAAACAGAACTTGCTGTAAGGACATTTGAGCTAGTTTCGGATCAAAATATTTATATATTTTCAACATATGTATGTGGGAGATTTTTTCGAAGTGTTTTTTAAAACAATTATACGATTATATAACAATGGTAAAACAATAATTTTACACCCAACATAATAATTTCTCATATTCTATTTCATTAAAAATTCATGTTAAAAGGCTGATGTTAACAACAATCTCTGGCCAAGTAGAAAGATATGAGCGCTAATGAAAAGTGTAGTAGCACAGAAAAATTTAGATATTTCGCCCAGATAAAAGTCTAGTGTTTTTCTTTTGTTTAGAAAATCACATTAATTAATAAAAAGTATTTGTATTATATAAGAATTGAAAATACTGAACTTAAGCCCAATTTAGAAATTATTCCTTATTAAAATTCATTTTAATTCAATTAAATTTAAATGTGTATCAATTATAACTAACAGCCAACATGAAATAATTGGAAGTGTGGCTGCACTCAAGTTAATATTCAGAATCCCTAAGTCACTTAGACCCTTCTGGTCCATTGCGATACCACAGCGGACTCCATTTATGCTCTGGTAACGGCAGACAGTTCCCTGAACTCAAGCGTTCCCATTCTTTTCTTCTTCTTCTCTTCAAATCTAGGGAAATGACATTTCCATCTCCGTCTATGTCTTGGCAACTGCGCTAAAATTCATTGTATTCAACTCTTCCGCAGTCTTGAGCCTAAGTCTGACTTTTGTGCCCCGATATCCAGACGATCCAAATATTAAACTGTGCTCTCATCTCATTTAGAGATTATCGACATTAGAGGGCTATTGCTGTTCTTAGAAGTGGGAATTCTAGTGTCGTGATAAGGAATAATTTCTCAGTGTATATGAAGTAACACGGTCAAGTAAGATTCACTTTAAACCAATCTGCAACTCCTTCTTGATAGCAAGGATATCCACCTGGTAAAGGTTTCAGCGATGCGGAACTCGTTTTGCAATACGTAGAGCTAACGTCTCTCAGTAAATTCCGTATCATTTCTCCACACCTTTCAAGATGGCATAGATGTGCTGTATGTACGTTCAAGAAGCTGAACGGGAGAGGTTCGGTCAATTCTCTATCCCCAAAGCTTCGGGCTTTACTAAAGGCCGATGTCGTTTCCACTACGCAGAGAAATGCAACGAAGACGAATTGCAACGATGGTTGCTATCTTCTTGCCTACTTATTTCGTAATCGTAGCAGATGTAGATGCACACCCTTTGTATTCGTAGGAGTAGTGCGGAGAGCGAGAGACAAGTCTTTGAACCGTGTGTAACGTGTGTAAATGCGTCCTCTCCAGGAAATACACAATGGACTCATACATGACAATTGGACGTGCTATGGCTGTTTAGATCCACTGAACGATTTTTCGGGTGAGACCCCAACTTTTTCCAGTGGATTTATCATAGAGGTAAAGGGCAATTGTTGCTTTCTTCAACATCTCTATAACATTTATCTTACAACTCAACTTAGAGTTCAGTGACTCCGAGCTGCAGTGCTGGACAAGGGTAATGCTTTTCTAATCAGGTATCTTACACTTCTCTCGAGAAAAAAAAACTAATTGCGTTTCTCCCTATAGTATAGTGATAAATAAAAATAATTAAAATTCACTATAGTTCAACTAAAAATTCAAAATTGTCTCACCTAATAATTAAAATCACAAATAGCTTTTGCTGTAAAACACACAAAACAAAACGTATTGCAACTGTATATTGTATTATGATTTTTGGCTCTAATTTTCAAAACTGTGGGGTATAGTTGAGTGTTACCCGTTGTATTCTTGCTCTCAAATACAAAGTTTCATCAATAGCTTATATGCTTATATTGCATGTAGTATGTGAGATCTTTACTTATTACCAAAGTAATTGTTTGCTACAATATCTGTTCACAAATACTGCTGTTACATGCAGCAAATTCTTAGTTTATTTTTTGCGTCTCTGACAGCTTGCTTGCTTGTTTGTAAGATTTAAGAAAATCCCCAATCAGTTCAAAAAAAAATGTAGAAACAAAACAGGAAATTCTTTAATAGCAAAACAAGCTATTCAAGAATTTTTGTGACAATAATGAAGAAGGGGTGACAAAGGAAAATTATGATGATCAAACGAGAAGATTGAGTTTGTCAGCTATTGCAGAGTTTGCAAACCGATAAGAATTTGTTTAAAAAGTAACTATTATGCTCCTTAAAAGTTCACTTCACTTAGGAGTAGACAATTTTTAAACTAAGTTTTGTACAACTGACTGATTCTATAAAAAGTAAAATAATATATGCATCCTTGAATATTTTTTTTTATTAAGTAATACTGCAAAATACTTCAAAGACATTATACAATTCTTTGCAAAACATTTTTTTTAAATACATACACAAGCAGTTACAAATAAAATACAAAATCAACACTGGCCACTTCGATTTTGTAATGATGCTTATAAGAAATAGGATTATTTCGCTTACTTGGGTAATAATATACAAGGAATAAGAGTTAAGGACATTTTGGATATAAACAGCAAATGTTTGTGACTATATACATATACACATGCATACATATGTATATTGTATATAATATTAGCATTTAAGTAAAAATAAGGTCTTTGTTGATTTCAAATAAAATTCTTAAATCACTGAGACAGGTGGCAATCGCTTGGCTTAAGATTTTTCCAACAAAAGCCTAAAAGGATATAACATGTTGAAAGTAAATTGACAATTGTAAGCGATATAATAAATATTGCAGAATAATAAATAAGCTCAGCATGGAAAAAGACAGTTAAAAGGGAAGAAAAAAGGGAAAAGTTATAGATGTAACAAATTCAAAAGATAACAACAAATAAAATTAAAACTTTAAATATCAGAAGAAATGATACTAAAGCTTTAACTAAATATCACTAGGAAGAATACCAAAGTATAGCAAAGTGCATTCTAATTTTTTAAACCTTAAATATAAAATACTATTCCCCATATACATAAAATTTAAAATTAGTTTGAAATATATCTTATTTTAATTTTTTCAGAAAATTTTTTTTTAATCGATTTCAAAGACATTTTATTTTCTTATGAATATGAGCTTATAAATTTATTTCAGCCTTCAGAGAAAATTTTATCCTTTTTCATCATTCCTTCGGTATTGTGCTAAGAAAAATTATTTCTCCAATCAACACATTTAATTAAAAAACTAACAAAACATCAATTAAAGATAATATTTGATTAATTTTATTTAAATTAAAACTTTAATTAATTCAATTAAATTTTTAATCAATTTTTTAATCAATTAAATTTTTTAACAAAAGTTTAATTGATTTAAATAAATTTTTAATTGATTATGCATTTGTAATTTCAACTAATTAAATTTTAAAATAAAAGTTTTAATGGCTCAATTAAATTTTTCATCAAACTTTTAATCAATTAAATTATTAAAAAAACGTTTAATTTACTCATTTAAATTTGTACAAATACATCAGGTATTTGTACTTTAATTTAATTAAATTTTTAAACAAAAGTTTAACTGACTCAATTAAATTTTTAACGAAACTTTTAATCAATTACATAAATTGTTAATCAATAGTTGCATTGGATCAATTAAATTTTTAATTGATTATTTGTGTTAATTTATATTGTTATGGGGGAAATTGTATGTTAAAGTTTAATATTTAACTTATTTCCAAAATGAATATTTTACTTAGTTAATTATTTCTTAAATATACATTGAAATTCATTAGTCCTAGTTTATACTATGCAAGTCTTATTTCTAAGCTGATTAGTTTGTTAGGAAAGAGAGACGAGGGAAAAAGAATCGTTTCTGTTCCTCTCGTCTCTTGCTAATGCAGATCATCGGGGAACCTTTACACAATTTTTTTTAACAACTAGAGACATTGTGTTATACTTTCATTTAAATAAAAAATTAAATAAAAACTTAATAATCAACATGATTTTTAATATTTTACTTCACCAGCTGATTTTATTTCAGCTCCCCTGGTAGTTGTGAGAAGTATGTAAGCAAATAACTGTTAAAAAACAACAACAGCTAAACATTGTTTTTGCAATAATACAGTGTTGCCATACAGGTATTTTTGAAATTGTGCTGTCAAGTTAATAATTTATGTTTTTTTTAGCAATTTTTCAGTTAAAGGGGTTCATTTATTAAAAGTTTTTTCTCTGTAGTTTTAAACAACTTTTAATATGTAAGTAAATTTGTGCTTAGTTCTTAACTCCTTATTCTTATAATATATCACCTCACATCAGTTTAAATAAATTATCTTTTATGTTAAAGTTTAACATTAAATATATTTATTTAATGCGAGATATCTATTATTTATTTGAAATGGAATAAAAAAATACAATTTATATGGTATATGGCTTTTAATTTACTAGATGTATCAGTACAGTGCAGTAGTAAATCTCTTTTTTTATGGTTGACATAAGACTAAAGAAAACCCTTTAAAAAATCTCAGCTATAAATTATAGTGCAAAAAACTAAGCACAATTTTCTATTTAATGAATAAAGCAAAAGATATAAATAATATTTTATGAAAGGACCTCAGAAAAAAAAATGCTTTACAAAACAAGCCAAGGCAATAATGTAAAGAAAATTTTTAATAAAAAACTTTAAGTTTCTTCCTTTTTTTAATTTTGTTTTCTATTGAATTAACTTAAGAACAGCAAATAGTAAAACATTAGTTTAAAAAACAATATAGTTCTAGAGAAGTTAAAAAGCACATACAAAAAAAATTAGACTACATTATGATTAAAATTAAACTTAATTATGTTAATTCTTAAAATTTTTCTTACTAAAAAAATTTACAATTGAAAATTTGTTGTTGCATTACATTAGAAAAACCAAATTTTAGGAAACGTATTTACTATGTTTATAAGATTAAATAATGTTCTGACTTTGACTCACCTTAATTCGCTTTGAAAAAGTAAGATTTGGGATATCAAAAAATATGTGTGTTGACATCTGAGGAATATTAAAATTATAAGTGGCAAAATTAGTCACCTGAGCCGTTGAGACCACTTGATATGATATGCTTCGCCTGCGAACCTGCAAAATATTTTTATAAAATTATATATAAGAAATACCGAAGTACATTTATTTCACATTTAGTCATCAGTATATTTTGTTTTTTTTTTGTTAAGCAACGACTATATGAATTTCGTTACTGCTTAATGGTAGAATTAGTCGATTCGTATCGTGAGTTTACGAATCAGCTGACAAAATCTGTAACATAAATAAAACATGTTACTGTTTATTTAATATGTATCGTAACGTAGAAACGAATGTGAAGGCAAGCGTCAACTCCTCTCTTACGTACATACACACATGTAAAAAAAACTGTTAAAAACAATAACAGCTGACACATTTGCTGGCAGCCTTACGCTTTTACTAACTAACATCCAGATCCAGAACGGGAAACGCAGTGTCCCGTGTTTCCCGTTTTGACTTAATTCAACATCCAGATTTGCACGATGCGACAACACGATGCGAATCGACTAACTCTACCATAAGGAACTCATCAGCAGTTTTTGAAAAAATTTATGTTTTGAAAATGTTTTTCAGAATCACATATCGTTACCTTTATAAAAAAGGCTCTAAAAAAATAATGATTTTGTTTTTGAAATCGAGTTTTTTGTATCTTTCGATACAAGAACATTTAATATATAAAAAATGCAAAAACTTCGATTTCAAAATTATAATTAGTTAGGCCTTTATTTATTAACGTAACGATATACAAACAAATAAATTTATCTTTTCAAAATAAATTATTATTGAATAAGTATATATTAATAAAATATCTTTAAAAAAGTACCTTCTAAAGAAAGTACCTTTTGAGACATTCAAAAATAGTATGGCTGTGATACAGGCAACTATCTCTTCCAAAAGAAAAGTATGACCGTCGCACAATCAGAGTTATTTTCTGTAAGGAATATAGCTGTGGCAGAGTCGACCATATCTTATATAAGAAAATTATAACTGTTTCATACTAAGCTATATTTTCTATAAGAAAGGCATGGTTGTGATACAGTCCACCATCTTCTCTATAAGAAAAATATGGTTTGAAAGCAATCGACAGTATTTTTTATAAGGAAGGTATGGCTGCTCGAGAATTAACCATCTTTTCTATAACATAAGTAAAACTGCCAGTCAACCATATTTTATATAAGAAAAGTATCACTGTGACACAATAAATCATTTTTTATGTAAGAAATGTATAACTATCACACAACCAGACCTCTTTTCTATAAGAAAAATAATGCTGTCTTTGCTTTAAAAAAAGTATGTCTGTGGCACAGTCAATATGGCTGGGACACACTCAACTATCTTTTCTATAAGAAATGCATGGCTGTTACAGATTCCAACATATTTTCTATAAAAAAATAAATATATTATTTCTTATAGAAGTATGGGCTGGACACACTCAACTATCTTTTCTATAAGAAACGTATGGCTGTTACATGTTCAACCACAATTTCGATAAAAACAAAGTACATCTGCGATACAGCAAACCATGTTTTCTCTAAAATAAGATGACTGTGACACAGTCAACCATCTGTTCTATAAGAAAATTATGCCTCGAACACAATTAACCATTTCTTCTATAAAGATGTGTGGCTTTTACAGAGTCCACCATCTTTTCTATAATAAAAGTATGACTGTGACACAGTTAACAATCGTTTCTATATCGTGCCATACCGCCCAAAAAGCTTAAGCGACAAATTTTTTGGACTTCGATTTTTTTACGAAAATTGATTATTTAGGATTAGCTAATAATCGATTTTGGCCAAAAAATTAATATCGAAAATTATGTCCCTCTTTGGCTTTTTTGGCGATTACGGCACAATATGGTTGTGACACAGACAGACATCTTTTCTATAAGAAAAGTATGGGTATAACAAAGAAAAACCATATTTTATATAAACTTAACTAAACTTTGAAAAGTATAATGTTTTTTCCATAAAAAAGTTACATTCAGAAAGAGCTTTTGAAAAATATTTTTAAAGATACCCTCTACCTTTTAAAGAAACACACATTTAACAAATTGCATCGTCCTTGGATGTCCAAACGCTTGGACAGATGATTAGATTAGGATTAAAATTCGTACCATAGTGCGTACAGATGTTTTTTTTTTGCATTAAGTAAGTGCTGCTGCCTTCGCATTTTACATTCATTTAAATTTTCGTTATCTTTTATAATTGTAGTAAAACTGTTTGCCTTTGCTTATTCTTAAAAACGATACACTTTCTAACGTTTTGCAAAGACTTGCAATTAAATTAAATTATGTGAAGGAATTTATAAAGAAAAAAATCACTTCTCTTTTTTTAACGAAATAAAAAAAAAATAATTCATTAGGAAGATTATTTCATTATAAATGTGAAACTTTTAATTCAATTTGTAAAATAGCTGACCTTGAAGCCTTAAAGCTTTTTTGCACTCTCTTTTCATTCTTTGAGCTCTTTCCTCTAAGTACGTTAATTTGGGGGTTTTATCTTTGAAAGCAACCCTCACTTAAATGCATTTTGGCAAAATATATTGTAAGTAAAAGTTCCATTTAAAAACTTATTCCGACTGCGTTTTCTACAAGATACGACTACACACAAATGAAGTTTAATTTCTGCTCATTAATATTCATTTAAATTAATGGTTCAAGAAGTTGATTTTTTTTTAATTTTTTATAATGAGGAGTATCATCATAAGAAATGTGAAGAGAATGGTTCAGAAACATTTATATTCTTTTATTGTCTGTCTTGGGAATTGATGTTAATTTTAAAAATGAATTTCCTTTTAATTATTTCAGTGTTAGGCTTCAAGATTTTCAGGGTTTATGGCTTGTTGTGGCAAATAAGAGATTTCTAAAAATCCCTGAAAGTAGAAGCCTGATAAATTCATTCATAAATGTATTAGCCTTCAAACAACTAAAAAAACAAACTCATATGTAAAGACACACATTAATTTTAAACCGAATAGGTATGTATGTAAAGACACACATTAATTTTAAACCGAGTAGGTATATATATAAACAACCAACAACTTTGCTCATACACATTTCTTATATAACGCAGCACAACTAAAATTTACAGAAAGTATGAGCTACAATCATACTCATGAGTATAAAAATACTCTGACTATTAATCGGCTACACATGGGTATGTATAGGGCTATTCTAACAACTAAAATTTATAGAAAGTATTGGCTACAATCATACTCATGAGTATACAGGGCTACACATGCGTATATACAGGGCTACACATGCGTATATACAGGGCTATTTTACTAACACACAAAAACAGCATATTTTCAAACATTTAAAACACATTCTCCATTCCATTCTATATACACAAATATATGTATACGGCGGCGAATGATGAATAAATATCCCGAGTATTGTGTATATATATTTTTTGTCCGACTAAATATCCGACTATAAGTCTTGCAGATAGTCAATACGATTGATATGCATGAGCTTTTTTATTTTTATTTTTCATGGCTTTTATTACATATAACATATCGCTTTTAATGCAGAAGTAATCGGCATTTCGTACATTATTTAATATAAAAATTTTATATACACAAATAGGTTTACTACCACCTCCTGACAGAAGAATATTTTTTCATATAAATTGAAAATTTTAAACGCGTTTTCGGCAAAACTAGTTTTTTTTTTCAGTGGTGACAGTATTGATGGAAATTAGCGATATATACTCGTATACACCGACTAGTTTCTTTGATTTTGTCAACAGATTTATAGTCCTGTGTTCTTTCTTTGTTTATTTAAATTTTTAATGTCATTTATAAATAGTTTTGTTTTTGTGAAACTCGACCGCTGACCTCAAGCAAATAAGTTTTAGATTTTATTGTACAAAATCGTGGCCCCAAAGATTATTTGTATTAAAAGCAAAAAAATAAAAAAATTACAATCAAAAGAAAAAACAAAGAATGAAAACCCTTACTGCTTAGTTAACGACATAAATATATAATATATATATATATATCGTTACCTTAAATCCAAAAGGCCGTAAGTACACTTTTTACTTTTTTACAGGAGAAGCTAGAAGCCTCATAAATTTAATACCATTCATTTGTTAGGTGCCAAATTGAATAATGAATAAAATCGGTATTTTTGAACATATGTGAGTAAAATTTTAAGGAAAGATGTTTTTTGGTTAATCACATCATAATCAATCAAAAAGTCTATTTTGAATATTTTGGTTGTTACGGCCTTTTGGCTGTTAGGTGACGATATGTATGTTTTCTTTTGTAAGCCTTTGTTTCGTTTGTTAGAACCTTATAATAATTTATTTCATAATTATTTTTACACAGAAAAATGTTTATTTTTTTTAAACTCCTCATTAACTTTTTCCCATTTATTTTCCTTCATCTTGAAAATTACAAGCGCAAAGTAAATTGAAACCAACAGCTTATATGTATATGATTTTAATTCCTACTACCCGTTAATTTTATACCTTTTTACTTGAAAAGTCGCTAACATTTTTCATGATTTCATATCATTATTTTCCTTTTGATTTAAAGGCATTACAATAGAAAATTAAAACGCACATGTGTGAGTATAAAGAAAATACGCTCACACCAATTACTTGCCACTAAATATTATCATTGTAATTCGTGTGTAAAATAGAGTGAGACGAAACAAAAGTACTCACTGCTACCAGACATGTTGTGCAAATACTGTTTTTATTATGTTTCTTCTAAACAACAAAATATTTTTGTCTTCCTTGAGAAAATCAACATGTTGTTCTTAAATTTTAAGAGAGAACTACTATGGATAAACAAGTTACTAACAGTGGTAGTTATGGTCTTACATTATACGAGTATATTACAAGTGAACTTTTCAATATAAAAAATTTTTGTTAGCAAAAAAATTTTTCCACAAAAAAAGCATGAAACAACTTTTCTTTAGAAGAACTTTCATTAGCAAGATTTTTTAAAGAAAAATTTTTATTAGCACAATTTTTATATAGGCGAATGGTCATTAGCAAAAAAATTTTTATAGGAAAATTTGCATTAGCAAATTCTTTTTACAGAAATTTTTTTTGCAATATTTTTTAAGGAAAAATTTGCAATAGCAATACATACATATGTACTGTTTTTATAGAAAAATTTGCATTAGCAATATTTTTCTTCTACTTGAATATTTTCCTATATAACAATATTAAACTCGACTATAAACAAAACTGAGTAATGAAAATTATTTATACATTAATACACTACTACCCACTGTATAGTCTTAACTCACTTTTCGTAACGCGTAAAAAAACTTGCTCGAATTACAAGCAAATGCAAGTACCTTCATGCATAGTAAGTACATGTACTCTTACAAATCAGTGCAGTTTAATTACAAGTATGAAATTACTTTTTGCTTTAAAAACTTGTTCAGCCCTCCTAAAGGTATGCTAAGTACTCTTGTATGTGTGTGGAAATACTTTAAATGCTTTTCTTTTAAAACACACGTGCTTAACTAATTTACCGCCATATTTATTATTTGTTTCTTTAGACTTTTTCTAAATTTTAATGGCTTAGAGTGTACATGCACACATAACTTCTTATGTGCATACATATGTATGCATATACATACATGTATGCATGTATGTGTTTGTTTGTCTGGTACTACGCACAAAGCTTTAAAAATGGTATTGTTTTCCATTGTTTTTCTTTAGTAGTACAAGTATTAGAATGTGTACAATTTGTAATGTGTTTTCCTTTTTTTTTTTGTTTTTTGTTTGCTTACCTTCGACAGCTTTACACATACAGGTAAGATTTTTTATACTCTGTTTCAACAAGTTTTAAAACAACAATAACAACAATACGGTAACAAAAACTTTTTATACTCCTTTGGGGAAGTGTATATGGCTGAGAATGGAGTATTTTCCTATTTTTTTCTGGTTTCATCCCCGGAAAAATGGTGTTTCTTTTATGTATGGTATGAATATTTTTGCCTTTCAGTCATATACTGGGTCAACTGGTCTTCGAAAAAAGTTTTTGATATTATTGTTGCTGTTTTTTCTGCAAACAAAAAATCCAAGAGGGAAATTGCAAAGAGTGAGCAAGAGACCAGGATAAAATAAAGGAGAGAGTTGGAGTAAAATTTTTGATTTGGGGAGAGAGAGAAAGAAAGAGGCATTTACAGTGCTGTGTAAAAGCTTACGATCAATAAAATAGATATATCCATTCTTAGCCATATACGTTTTTAATTCGTCTTTTAATTTATATTTTATTTTGTATATTTTTAAAAGAAAAAATAATTACTTTTTTAACATATAAATGTAAAACTAAGTTGGCGATAGTGCTAGAAAATTTTTTCAATCTTTATACAGCAAGATGCTTAGCATTTAATGGTTCTATCCCCAAATTTAAGATTTTCATCTCCAAAATTCCCAGAGTTGATAATACTATTCAGATTATAAATAACTTAAGTGTTAACTCAATATTTTAAGAACAAGAGCAATTGAAATACATAATGATAATATTACAGAAATTGATAAAATTAAATGGAAGTCAGAATTAAAATCTGTGAAAGTACAATTACCAATTTTTGTTACCTCTTTTTCCAGAAAAATATCTCCAATCTTGGGATAAGTTTCCCACAATGACATCTCTGCTCATGCTCTTATATGTATTGGATAGTGCTCTCAATGTCGGATTTCGTTACCGTATGCAGTGTTGCCATATACTTAAAAAAATACTTGTAAGCACTTCTGCTATAGGAAACACACGCATCACGCCTAGTACTCTTTTCAAATTTGTGAAAAATGTTGAGCAACATTGATTGTTTCCTGCGAAACATGACGTGTAAATAATATTAACTAGCCCTGAAACTATGCTACAATTTCTTAGAGGTTTAAAAGCGCCCCATGTGTTTGTTGTGAATTCCATGCGTAATACATGATAATACATTTCGTACGTTTTTCCCAAGATAAACAAAGTACTATTTCTGCAACATTTTTTCATGAACAATTCGTGTCAATTTTTTTTATATGAAATGTTGAACAGAGTACCAGGCTTTAGATACGCACCAATTTTCTTCCATTTAGAAAGCAATAATTTGCCTTCAGCTATAAAAAATTAATAAAATGCTGATTGGTAACACTGACGTGTATACACTCACTGCTTCTTTTTTTTATTAACAAGAGAGAAAACTTTATGGCACGTACACACACAAACACAATCTACAGCCATGTAAATAAACGATTGCATGAAAATGAAAAGCAAAAACAATGGAAAAATAAATTTTTCCAGGGGGTATTTTATCTTTGAAAAATCTCGCAGAATTTTCAGTTTCATCTGAGACGTGCGGTTAAACGGTTGTTGGAAAAACATTTTGAAGC
Source organism: Nowickia ferox (assembly GCA_936439885.1). Taxonomy (NCBI): domain Eukaryota; kingdom Metazoa; phylum Arthropoda; class Insecta; order Diptera; family Tachinidae; genus Nowickia; species Nowickia ferox. The sequence continues at coordinate 9,156,141 of OW387026.1, forward strand.
GAAAAATTATATTAAATATTAATTAAAGAAATGTGTGTATATATTTCAAACATATAAAAAAAGAATATTGGAAAAATAATTGCAGATATAAATAAATAAAATTCATTACTAAATAAATAAAAAATTGGTTACAGTGTGGAGAAAAGACTTTCGTTTTTACAGTAAAATTGTACAATATTCTATCAAAATAAAATTTTTCCACATAAGTGAGTTTGTGTATACGAGAGACAGTGTGTGTATATTTGCATACGTGTATTACCGTTGGCTTTCTGTAATAAAATAGAAAAAATATGTATGTATTTATAAGTCAGTCAGTATGTAGATTTTGTTTCATATTTGTTAGCGTGTGTGTGTGTGTGTAGGTTGTGCACAACCTACCTTATGCTGTATACTACACGACTAGCGGGAAATTTGTGTGTGTGTGTGTGTGTTTTTTTTTGCATGTATGGTTATGAACCCGTCTGGTTAAAAGCAACAGCAGGCAGTAAGAAAATTTAAACCTTTTCTAAACTAAACAAAATAGTATTTTAAAGTAGGAACAAATAAATCTTTGCCGTTTTATTCCCACTGAGTATTTACAGTCGTTGCTTATCTTAAAAAAAAACTTATGTGTGTGCATGTTCATCAGTTTATTTGAGTGTTATTCAAAGGAAATACATATGTATGTAGTTAAACTCTTGCTTCCCATGTGCTTTAATATCTGTAACAGAAAATGAAACAAAATCTAAACACTCGTAAAAAATATTTGCACAATTATTCAAGTATTTCTTTTTTGTTGGAATTTGCTTATAACTGCAATTGGTTTTGCTCGATATTAAATTAAAATAGAAAATAAATTAACACACAAAAAACAATTTAATGTTTGTTTGCAATACTAAGCCAAATAATTATTACTAAGCGCAAAAAAAAGAAACAAACAAACTTGGTCAATTGGTATCCGGTTCCGTCTTAGATAAGACTAGAAATTATTTTGATAATTGAGTGCTTTAAAACAATTTGAAAACGTTCAAACCACTGCGCCTCGAAAAATTTTAAATTTGCAAACAAATTGGACCATTCGACTTCGTATCACAGAATGAGACGAGTTAGACGTCGTATTGTGGTAAGTAAACACTATTTAAATAATAGCAAATAAAATAAAATAATTTACACAATAACAAAGTAATATAATGGAAATACTGCCAATGTTGTAATAAAACTATGCCAAATATTGTGATTTTACTATAATTTTAAAGTTTTGGTTGTGTAAGAATTAAAATTCGCAGAATAATTATATAAAATAAAAAGTTCATAATTTTAGACATTTTCAAAAAGAAAAAAAATATTAAGATTTTATATGAAAAATTTGGAATAAAATACATTTCAAACTAACAAAAATATGGTTTTACAGGAGAAGCAAAAAACTAAAAAAAAACTAAGCAAATACGTTTAAGACCCCTTGTTTTTTGTTAACAGAAGAGTAATTTTTGATCACAGAAGTGTAAAATTTTGTCAAGACATGTAGTTTAATGACATTCATACTAATCAATCAAAAACTCGATTTTGAATTTTTTTGTTAGTTACGCCTTTTTGCATTTTAGCTAACGATATATATTTTTTATTATTATTATATTATTTTTATATATTATTTTTTTTTAATAAAGCCAGGCTAATGAAAAAACATTGGCCTGATTGTAAAAGCAATTTGCTTGCGGTGTGCAGCTTTCTTTTTAATTCATTTCGAATATCCGCAGCATTTTAACATATTTAAAATAAGCGGAGTTTCTTAACTTGTTTGAGTGTTTTTATTTTATATTTTTTAGATTTATTTATATTTGTTACCTCAGAACTTTGCTATCTTTTAACCACTTTGGTTCGTTCTTTTTCCTGCCTACTGGTGCAGCTGTTAAAAAAGTGGGTGCCGCCACGCCCACACAAAATATTATTTTTTTAGGAAATCTTTTATACAATGATAGAGTCTGTACAAATTCAATATTATATTTTATTTTATTTGAATTTTTGTTTTAAGCAAAGACAAACTGCAAAGTTACTTTGGCTCTGTCTGCACAAATACCCAGAATCTTCAACTACTAGACTAGTTTGCTGCCTACTGGACAAAAAGGAACTTTTACCCAACCGATTCGTAAGAAAAATTTCACATATTTATGCTTTTTTGTTCAGCAATTTAATGTGAAATATTATCAGAAACATTTTTGTACAACATTTTAAACTCGTAGTTTTTCTGCATATGAAACTTCCTGGCCATAGCCTATTTTCCTAGTTCTAGCACAATGCATTGAATGGGTAGGAGTCATCCACGGAGTGCTGGTCCTATTAAAAAAATATGTATACACAATATATATGTATTTATATAAAAGTAGCAGAAATAATAAGTGAAATTTATTTGCTGATGGTTCAGCGATGTCTATATGCATTTCATTGTTGCCTTAACAAATCGTAAGTAGACTTCAAACCATTATTTTGAACAGTCATAAACCAAAAACTATTTGAGAATTCACAAATAATAATGTATTTGAAAATCACAAAAGAAAAATAAGCGTAGTAGGCTTAGAAAGTTATACAAAACCCAGTAAATAATTTTTATTCCAGATGAAAATACAATTTATTGTCCAATTTTTCAAAGTTAATCTAACAAACCGCTTCAAAAACGCTTCAATGCATAAAAATCGTAATAAAAACTATCAGGCCTTAAAATATTGGTTCTTCTTTTAAAAAAAATAGCCAATATGTTTCTTTAGATTCAGATCTATAGTTATATGTTTTAAATTTCATAAAAATTCGGTTCAGTCGTTTGTCCGATACAGATTAACAAATACACAAAGCTACTTTTTTATGCGAACCGGTGACAGACGAGTGGACAGAGGGGGATAAGCAACTTCCCTTTTATAATATGTTGAAAGGTAAACTTTCCTAACGTGAATGTTAAGATATTTCTCCCTATTCTGCCAGAAACCCGTCTCGTTTTTATTATTTTTTTTTATTTGTTTTTCTTGAAAAATAAATTCTTAAAGAAGTTTTTTTTAACCATCTCATAGTAAAAACATATTTTGCATAGTTTATATACAACACAGGCTGTGCAAAAAAAAAAATATGTATTTTATTAGACAAAAATTCTTTAAAATCCAATTAACACTTCACTTACATTCATTCAATTAAAGGTATACATATTGCACATTTACAATAATAAACATACAAATAAAATCAATTATTTAATATTCATTTATGTTAAAAACACATTTATGTCCTCTACTAATGTTACTCTAGTGTAAACAAGTCATGTCATGTAAATAAAGGGTCCGCCATCTAACGTTTTTTTTTCAACTAGTGCTTATTTCGTGAATGGTAACACTTAGCTCATGTCTGATTTGACAGATAATTAGTTTTATCCTTCCGCTGAACGAATATGGTTGTGTATACGCTTGAACATTTGCAGGAAATATTGCCTGCGATCGACTTACAGAAGATGCCGATTTTGCCAAAAAAAAAATCATCTTTTCAGATGAAGCACATTTTGATCTTGGCGGGTATGTAAACAAGCAAAATTGTCGCATTTGGGGCACAGAAAACCCGCACGCATACATTGAAAAGCCGACGCACCCAAAACGAGTCACTGTTTGGTGCGGATTTTGGTCCAGAGGAATAATTCGAAAATGAGCAAGGAGTGGCTGTTACAGTCAATGGCGATCGTTATCGGGCCATGTTGAACAAATTTTTGTTCACAAAAACTGAAGAGGAGGATATTGGCAACATTTGGTTTCAACAGGACGGCGCTACGTGCCACACAACCGAAGCTACACTCGATATTTTGCGCCCTGTTTTTGAAGATCGCATTATCAGCCGCAGAGCTGATGTCGTTTGGCCACCTCGGAGCTGCGATTTGACACCGTTGGACTATTATTTGTGGGGTGCCGTCAAAGATAAGTGCTACGCCGACAAGCCAGCGACAATTGACGCTTTAAAGGACAATATTCGTGAAGCTATTGGTGAAATACAGCTGCACACAATAGATAAAAAATTGATAAATTTGAGAAAATATTCAGTAGTTTTTTTTTATAGCATTTTCAAAAAAAAAAAAGTTATCTGGCGGACCCTTTATTGTTCATATTTAAACATGAATTTATGTCGCATTCCCATAATGTAAAATATCTATTTATATTGGTTTCTGTGAGTATGTGCCTCTCTCTATGTATGTATGTATGTGTGTAATGTAAATGTAAATAATAAAAATTACATTATTATTTCTGTTAATATAATTTTCTTTTATCACGAGAATTATTGTTATATTGTTGGATATTTATGCATATTTATTGTAATTATGTTTCAATGTTTCTTTTTTTTTTGGAATGTATAAAAAAAATAACAAAACACAACAAAAAAATTTCTCATGACAATTTTTTTAATCTAAAAATTTCTTTAAATTTTCTATTCTGTTCTAAGGCAGCCGTAATTGAGCACGTAAACAATGATTTGGTTTACAATTCTCACTGGCGCCTAAAATGTTGAGAAAAATAATTTTTAGCTAAAATTGAATAAAACATACAATTTGTTGTTTATCTACAATATTAAACCATTAAGTGATAAAAATATTACAGTTCATCTTATTATATATTCTGTACAAGAATTTTGTCACTAAAATATGTATGAAAATTTATGTTTGACAAATATCTCATGTTTAATTAATCAATGGAAATAAGCCTGAAAAGTTGTGCCTGGCATTACAAAAAAAACAGAACTCATTTTGTATTAGGGAGCAAAAAAACAGCTACTCACAAGGGAGTAGTAAATGTTGTATATAGTATATTACATGTGACTAAGTATTTAAATTTTTTATTTTATTTGTTAATATTGTTACTCATGAAGCATATCGTTGGTCACAAGTAGAAAGGCGCTAACACAAATAACTGTAACTTGGCTTCACATGCGCACATGTCGTTTAGTAACTTTCAAACATTGCCTTTGTGAAAGTCAGGTATAAAGTCATCTGACAAAATTTCAAACAGAGCGTGTTTTTTTTGTTTCTGGCAAATCATTTGACATCAGCTGCTTTTACTCTTATCGTGAAAAAATATTCAGCGGCGGCTTGCTGTCTTCTAATTCTATTCTAATGTGTTTTTAAACTATTTATTAATAGTTTTATAAATAATGTATCATTATTATCTTACAAAAATTAAAACCTTCGAATTAACACAAAAAACTTTAAGAAAATAGCAGACCGGATTATTCATGTGCTGGAAGCAAAAAATTTTATGGCGGCAGCAACCGCTTTTGCAAACGAACGGCTTGGCAGTCTGCTTGCATCAGCTGTTGTAAAAAGCAATGACTATGTCAGAAGAAATTACATATATTGACATGAAGGTTTGTGAGCGAAGATTAAAAATCTTGTGTAAAAGAGCCACTTTAAGAAATGCAATTCAAATGTAAAAATCATTCGTATATGCATATCTAAATGGGGTCATACCGCGCATTTACACATCTAAAGAGTGACTTGACTAGAAAATTTATGTGAATAGCACTAATTTTTTTGAGTGATTTTTTTTTTAATATTTCTAGAAAAGTCGACTGACCGACCGGGTAAGTTTATTTATTAATTCTTATCAATAACACTGTGTAACAACACTTTTAAAAAGCCATGATATTGAAGGTAATTTTTAGAAAGTAGATTACTTTCTCAAAAGCGAAAGTTAGGGATTTTAGGGATTTTGTAGGCGAAAATATTGTTTTTATAGATTCGAAGTTTTTCAATTAAATAAAAAGTCACCATTATACAATTCTTATAAAACCAGACCACTTTATTTAATCAACCAACACTGTTATTAAGAGATTTTAAACACACACTGTTAAATTATTCACTGTTAGAATACAAAGATGTTAAGTTCGCTGTTCTCTACATAAGAATGTCTCTGTAGCTGATACATCACCCTTTTTGTACTTAACATAAATCTTTTAGAAGAATGTTAGCAACATCCAGTATAACTACAGCATATTCAACACCTCTGAATATTAGCTTTATTTATTTATTTATTTTTTTTCGTAGAACGTGCGATTGTGTAGGATAGTGAGTCATGGCGTTTAGGTAATAATGATCGAACAGAATAAGTCTGTAAATTCAACAAAACTCGCTATCAAATGAACAAGTCCCCTAATATCTGTGACAAAAAGGAAATAGTGCTTAAGTCGAGACAAGCAAACTTTGAGTTAAAGGCTCTCGTATAATATTCATATTTCAATAGCACCCCTGGGCATAAACTCATTTATTTTATTATAATTATTTAGTTTATTTTTTATTTTATTTTATTGTACATATTATATGATTATTTTATGCGATATTTCAGGAAGTGATAGCGCAATGCCTTTCTTTTTTTCCTAAAGAAAAAATAGAAGTGAACATCGTATTTCCCAATTTAACTGTGAAAGAAATACATTTCTGACTTCAAAGTTTGGAAGCGCTCTGCTGCCCCGCAATTTTGCACTGATTAGGAAATTTTAAGCGCGGTTGAATAAACAGAAAATACTGACCTTTTAAATATATTTAAATAATAGTGAATATATTATTTTTTCTAAACAACTGGTGTCGTTTAGTAATAACCCCGGGGATTTATATTTATTCATGGTATCAGAATTTTTACTTTTTTTTAAATTTTTTCTTTTATACATTTCGAAAGATTCAAAACTGTTGAAATATTTACAGGAAGTGTAATTTGTCTTCTATTGGGTGCCTTTTAAAATTTCCAAATCAAAATGAGTTTGATTGTTAATCGGCAAATCTAACATTTTCTGTGGCAAGAAGGCAATCATTTCCAACAAACCAAAAGAGTTTCGCGAATTATCTATGGAAAATGACAGCTGTTATTCATCAGTTTTTAGGTAACTGAAGTGTGGCTGATATGAATAAACGAACCATTAGTTGAAAATTTTTTGGTACACAAAATTCGTAAAATCGTATTTTATCCATAACTCCCGAATTTAGCATATAATCTAATTTATAAGAATAACAAGACATTCTACTTCTACTTTATAATTTTTTCACTGTCACACAGTGTTATCGTTTTAGTTTTCCCATTTCTCTCGCTTTCATTTTGTTATCAAATTTAATTTGCTACATAAACATGTAAACGTTTTTTTTTTGTTTTTGCTTATTTGATTAGTTTTTTGAAGTAGGAAAATAAAAGAACACAAAATATTTACCACAAATAACTCTACTCGATAACCATAAATATTTCTTTCTGTGCTTAACATCTACAAAAATTTCTCAATAAGCGATTAAAGTTCCTTTTATACACTAAATAAATTATGTCCAAATGAGAAAAGGAAGGAATTTACTTGCGTGACTTACACAATTCGAATGATTAGGAAAATTGCAAACGATTTTATATTTTATTACTCATACGTCAAAGGTGGCAATTGATGGTCATGACATTTGTGTTTTTAATGGCTGGCAGGAAATTTTTGTATTACGATTAATAGTAAATTGTATGAAAAATGTTTTAGAAGTAATTGTGGAAAATTAACTACTTTTGAATGTATTGAAATGTGTAATAAAAAAAATAAAACAAATTAATATTGAAAGCAAAATATTTAATAAAAGTTCAATGTATTTTTTAATTTCATTCGATATCAAATGCCGTCATTAAGAATTAAGAAATACTGTACTTTTAAGTATTTTTGTGTTATATAGTACTTCCAAGGAAGTCAATGAGATTGAAATATCCTGATCTGTAAGTAGGTATAAAAACGTATAATTTCCCATGATTTTACCTTACGCTTGTGCTTGCCGAAAACTCTCCTTGTTTTCTGATGGTGATAAATAAGGTTGAAACTCATGAAAATTTTATTCCAATTATGAATTTTTTCGAAAACTGCCTTCTTGTCCTATTAAGTCATTATTTTAACACTCGCTAACAAACTGTATGTAGACTATAAGCACTTACTAACATATACCTATGTACATATAATTTTCAATATGAACCAAATGAGAATTATGTCATATATACTTCTATATGCAGTAAATACAGCAAACAACAAACGATAGCAAACATGCCTTTTCTTTAGAAATTTAGAAAGTTGTTAATGTTAACTTCTATGAAAATAAGCACTTTTAATTTTTTTTTTTTTGAACTACAATTGCTTAAAATATAATTTAATTTTTTTTTTGACTTTATTAGAATTTTACTGCCAATTGCGCATCATTTTGCAAAATTTTTGCCGATAATTAATTCAATTATGAATGCCAGTGTAAAATTCCTTATCAGATTTCTTACTGGACTTAAACAAATTCTTGGTAAAATGTCTAAATATTTTAAATTTTATAAGAATGTAAAAAAAGCCAAAAAATGTTCAAGGACTAAAAAAAATTTTACCAATTTATATTGTTTTAGTTTCTCCCTTCTACAAATTATAACATTTAAATACATACTCAGGCATAAAAAAAATCATCACCAGACATACAAATACATAAATAATTTTTTTTTCTTAAAATTTCATTTGAAACGAGAATTTACGTTCCGTAACGATATTATAAGAATTTGATTTCATGCACCAGCTGATGCCCACGTGTAGCAAAAGAACCCTTTCGCAGCAGCTAACGAACGAAAGCATAAAGTAAAAATAATTTAGAAACTTAATAATAAATAAGACTTACTAAACAATAAACTCAAGATTGTTTATTTTTTTTTTCGAAATATACCCCTGATTTTTTGGTTAAATTAATTTTTTTTCTTTTAGTGTTTAAAAAGTAAATTATAACTCAAGCTAAATACAACTGCTGGACTTGTGTAAATAAAACAAAATATGGCTTTTAAGGCCGTTAAGGCAAGTAGAAAAGCAGGCTAAAGACAACCAAAAGAAGAAGGAAAAGCTGCTGCTCTTAACAGCCATAAACTTATTTTTAAATATATAATTTCATTTTAAAGCTGTTACGCGAGATCCAAGAGCAGTATTTAAAGCATATTATGGCCAATTTTGTGTGAATTTTTTTTTTTCCATAAGAATTCAAAATAAGATTGGCCAGAAAAGGAAAAGCTATTCAAAATGTAGCCATGGAAAACTGCTATTTTTTCTTGGTATGAAAAATGTTTTCCATGGTACTTTTTAAACTTTCGAAAAAGCGAAAGCAAAGAAGGCACTGTAAAGAACAGAAAAAAGAACACTGTAAGTAACGACTGAGTGTGGTAGAGGAATCTTCTCAATGCGGGACTGTTTTGGCCCTTTTCCCTTTTCCAAAAAGGGCACAAAGTTGCTTTAAATACTCGTAGATATATGACGGATTAATTTATTCTATAACAAGTTTCTAGCAATTGAGCTAAAAAAAAATAAAAGCCTGTGAAGTTGAATTTTTCCAATTTCACACTTTATTAGAAAATCGACATAAGAAATTATTTAACACTTGCATTTAAGTCGCATGATGTGTTCGTCACTGTGGTATAAAATTTTACTAGGAACATATTTCCACCCTCTTAATCTTCTTCACATGGGTTTTTGGCCCTTAAACGGGCATGTTAGGGCTGATAATGTAAAACAAAAATATGTTCCATTGAATTCTGTGACTGGATTCCGTAAATTTTTGCGAACCCAAAATCGTAATATTTATCGAGATATTTATTCGTTTGCGGTAACGATAATGTGATGCCGTAATTTTTTTTTACGATAGTCTCCAGTTTTATCTTACTCACCATTTAATTCAATAGTATGTGGTATCTCTGAAAAATTCAATGAATTTGAGCTTGTGATTTTATTTATTTTTTCTCCAAGCGACAGCGAATATAGCTAAAATATGTTACTGAATAGCAAAGTCGCTAAAATTTTTGTTATATTTATTATAGCGTTACGATTATCGTAATAAAAGTTACTGAATCCAGTTACTGTTATATACAGGGTGGGCCAACTTGGACTGACTTATGACTGAAAAATGCTTAAAATTTTTGTATTTTTTATTTTTTTATTTTATTTTTTTTTTGCAGATAATACAGAAGAGTAGAAGAACGTGTAAAAATTGTAAAATTTTATTATGTTTCCTGACGATCAATTGTTACAACGCAAAGAAAATACCGTCAGCATTTTAATACTGCAGAGGCTACCAGTGTAAACATGATAAGAAGTAGGGATGCAACCGATACCGATACCGATACCGATATATCGGCGATACTGCTGGTTTTCCGATATATCGATATCGGCTATATTTTACTGTCGATACGCCGATACTTTTTATATTTTTCTTTAGAGTTTTTGGAACAACTGAAACTGAAATGTATTGACAATTTTGATGATTTTAGAAAATAAACAGTATGACATTCAGTTTGAATTGACTCATTCAATCTTACACTGTTATTTTGTGAAAAACAATAATTAATTTTTTGTTAACATGAATTGAAATTCAATTCTTTTTTTTAAGTCTTATTAATATCAATTTTAAATCTTGAGCCAATCTAAACTGAATGCCAACGTTTATTTTGTAAAATCATAAATATTGCAGACGTTTTGTAGTTTAAAAATTTGAATTTTAGAAACTGAAATGTACTGAAAATTTTGATGATTTGAATGGCTCATTAATAAACACTGTTATTTTGTATAATAGAAGAATTATTCTACTTGAGTTTTGTTAATTTTTACTTGAGCTCAATTTAAATATGCGTATCGGTATCGGAATCGGTATCGGCGATATTTATTTTTGAGTATCGGTATCGGTATCGGATCGGTGAAATGGCGTATCGTTACATCCCTAATAAGAAGCTTAATGACCCGTTTTGAGAATTTGGGTTCAGTGGGTAATGAACTACAAAGAAATGTTGTTCGTCCTGTTCGCACTGAGCAAGCTATAGAAGCTGTACGAGAAAGTGTTCACACGGATCCAACTGTGTCTACTCGTCAACGAGCTACTCAATTGAACATCTCCAGAACGTATTCTAAAAGTTGATCTGAAGATGTTTCCATATAAAATTCAATTGGCCCAAGAATTACAATTTAAAAATACAAAAATTATAAGCATTTCAAATCAGTCAGTCCAAGTTGGCCTACCCTGTATATCTGAATAGACAAAAGATTAGAACTGAACTTTAGCGGAAATCAGTTAAAACTTGAAATTTATTTAAAAGTTTAGTTCTGACTTCTTCTAACTTCCAATGTCGTCGGCACTTTCACGTAAAATCCTGAAATTTTTTTCCAAATATTTTAACCCTCTAACTCTCCTCTCTTTTGTCTATTTTGCAAGAATGGTGCGGGAGGGTAACTCCCTCCCACTCGCTGGTAGACAGTAGAACTGCAATTTAGCCAATTCATACACCTTTTTATGAACACAGGATGACTTTTTAGTACGCATTTTAAAAAGCCTTAGTTGCATCACTAAGTTGTTCTAGATTTTAAGTAGATTTGTCTAAATTTAGTGTCGAAGTAGATTTTATTTTGTATGAGAAATTTATGAGATTTTGCTTAAATGTAAACGCAGTATTATATTAAAATAGAAAAGAAAAGTGCCACAAAAAAACCAACACCAAACAAAATTTATAATCTTTGTATGTATGTACTTACGAACAACTTTTTTCTCTTGAAAATCTCTACAATTTCTAACGAAACAGTTTTACTGACTATTACTTTATTTTTCTTATGAACTTACTTGTATCTGTTACAGAAGCTTAAATAATAAAGGAATCATCATCAGGAGCAGTAATACCATTAATTTTTTAAATAAGTGTAGAACAATTACTGAGAAACTAAATATAAGGGGAATGAACTATATTAGAGAAATAAGCAGAAAACTTTTTAGGAAATAAGATAATTAAACATCTCTAATACATAAATACTAGCAAAAGGTTTTAATGCTTTGAAGTTTAAAGGTCAATAATGTTGAAATTCTTGCTCTAAATTTTCAAAATTCAACATATTATTAGTGTATACTTCCCTTGTCACTTTCGTTTGCAAGACAACAGGACAGCTTTAGTTAAGATGAAAGGAAACTAAGTTAAGAGACTGAAAGTAGTTTGAAATATGTAGATGTAGATTTGGCAATTGCCATTGTTGATTTCTGCTAAAAGGACAGCACTTGTAATATGAGTGTTAAAGGGTAATTTAAAAACAAAAGAATTTAAAAAGTGCTTAAAATTTAATTTTATAATACTAAAGAAAATTTTGAATACATGGAATCTCGTGCATATATGTACTCGTATATCTGTCAAGGTATGACGAAATTAAATTTGAATTCCATGTTCTAGTAATAAGACCCTTAAAAATAAATTTTTCATGTAAATTTTTTATTCGCTAAAAGCATATAAAAAGAAAATAAATACGCACACAATAAACTCTATACACAATAAAAGCGTTTGTAAATTTTCTTTTTTAACTGTGTGCTAAAATTTTTCACAAGACTACAACAACATTTGTTGTGAAAATTTTAACAGGCTCAACTTGCCATCAAGTTTCTTCAAAGACATACTTTTGTGTTATGTTTTTAAGGTTGTTTTTAATTCAATTCATATGCTAATTTTGTAACGATATTTTAACACAAAATAAATACATGTACAACAAAATATCTTTTATTTAATTTTTTGCCCATATCCTTTGGAAATTTAATGTTCTTTACCTTGCTTACTTTTTTCAAGGGCTTGGTTTTTTTTGTGTTTTTGGTTATGCTTGTTTCCCTGTTGACTTAAGTAATCAATTGCTTTTACAAGTGGATTTTTTGTTATTAATTTATAATTTGTATATAATTTTTTCTTTTTATAAAGTAAACTAAAAAATAAAGAGACTTCCGGTGCTGTCAACAATATAATGTTGTTGTATATTCTTAAATGTCATACGCTTCTTTTTTTTATTTTTTATTAAAATTCTTAATATGTTACTGTGTTGTTACTTTTTTTAAATGAAATTGCCTGAAGCCTTCAGTTACAGATATACATATTTAGAACAAAGTTTTTTATTTCCCTCTCTTTTGCTCTCAACCGGATACAGTGTGTCCTGTCGCACATACACTTTGTATATGTATTTCCGTCACAACAAATTTAAGAGTTTTTATTTTATTTTTTTGGTTTTTTTTCTCTTTCTCATTTCTTTTTTCTTTTAATTGTATGTTTAAAATATGTATTTATGCAAAACAGAAGCTAATAAAGCAATTTTTTCTCAGTTTCAAGGACAATTTGTTAAAAAAAACCGAAAAAATAAATTGAAATAAATAATTAAGGGAAAAATTAGTTTTCGTATAAAACTTTTTTAATCATTAGTGAATGTTAAGATTATGTAATTAAGCAAAAAGAAGCTGTAAGGAAATAAGGAAATTTTTTTAAATTTCATGGGCATTTTAGTAAAAAAAATTAAATAATTTATAATTAAATGAAAAATTAGTTTTCGTACAAAACTTTTCATGAATTTTGCACTTTTTTAAAATTAGTTTTGTTTTTTAATTCTTTATTTTTAATAAATATTTTCACTTAATATAACAAAATTTTTCACTGAAATTTGCGAACAAAATAGTTTAAATAATTTATAATAAATAATTAAATGACAAATTAGTATCTATATAAAACTTTTAATTTTTTTTGGAAAAATAAATTTTGTTTTTAACTCCCGACCAAAAAAGGGGTGTTATTAGTTTGTATTGTGTGTCTGTGTGTCTGTCTGTGTCCACGTACAGACCAAACGGCTGGACGGATTTTGATTTAGTTTTTTCTGTTTGATCGAGAGGGTTCTTAGCTATCGGTCGAGCAGTTTAGAAGATATCACATCTTTTCTAGATATAAAGGGGGTTTATAAAATTTTTAATTTTTGTTATTTAATTCTTTGTTCTAAATACATAAATATTTCACTGAAATTTGTGAACAAAAAAATTAAAACAATTTATAAGAAAAAGGTTTTTATGCGTTTTACACATTTGTGAAGACACAAAAATTCATCGATACGGAATCCAGCCCCAGGGTACTTTAATTTATTCTAGGCAGCATTTTAATCATTAGACTACAGTTAACGCAACTTTTCAAAAAACAAGACCTCAATACATGCAACTTTGCAAAGATAGTTAAGATTCCCTCTTTCGTTTTTTTTTTTTTTACTTTAGTGTTTTATAAATAAATTCAAAACTATAATCCTTTGTGAAATCTTATGCTAACGTACAAAAATCATTTTGATTTTCCGTTATTCTAGGAATGGCAAACAATTTTTGCGTGGTGCTTCTGTTTAAAAAATTCTTTGATTGTGAGCTGTTGTTCTAGTAAAATAAACAAAATTCCTGTAAATACAAAATTTGTTAAACTAGCAATAAAGTAAAACAACGAAATTCTGAAGAAAGTTGAAAGTGGCATACCTGTGAAAACGATTTGCAATGAATACAAAATTCATAAATCAACAGTATGTAGAATTAAAAAAAGCAACTACTAACGAAGTTCGTTTAGTTAGTTTTCATGCATTTATTTTAAAAGTTAACCATAAATAACATTTGAATAAACATTTTATTTTATTTTTAGTGGAAAACAGGCATATAAAATTTAACTCGGCTTTCGCAACAAACTCAGTTTTCGCAACAAACTCAGTTTTCGCAACAGCCTAAAAGTTCTATTGGTTGCGTTAAGCGAATTTGCACTGTAGTTGAGTTAAAATTATTTTTTGGTTCATACAATTAAATAAACACTTTGATTGAAATTTTATACAGTAGAATTTAGTTCGCGCAAAAGTTAATCGTTCGGACAAGTTAACCTAATTTCAACGCTCACATGCAGCTTATGCTCAGTTAACTTTTCTCAGCGTAAGAATTTTTTACTGCCACAAGCTATTCTTATAAAATTTGCACTGTAGTTGAGTTAAAATTATTTTTTGGTTCATACAATTAAATAAACACTTTGATTGAAATTTTATACAGTAGAATTTAGTTCGCGCAAAAGTTAATCGTTCGGACAAGTTAACCTAATTTCAACGCTCACATGCAGCTTATGCTCAGTTAACTTTTCTCAGCGTAAGAATTTTTTACTGCCACAAGCTATTCTTATAAAAGCGTGGCATATGACAAAATAGTGGAATGATGATCAGTACGAAGTGAAGCCGACATTCCGTTGTCTTACTTGATTAAATCAAATACATACTACTTACAAAGATACAGGTTGAGAAGTTCAATTGTTAATGCAGAACATGGATGGCACTGAAAATTGGAACAAGCATCAAACTTAGAAGTATCCGATAATAAATAAGCTTCTCCAAAGCTGTTTAATAAAATGATTGAAAATGATAACGATGGAAATCAGATGGCAGACCTTGTCACACAAAGAAAAAAAAAACAAGTCTTAATGTATACGAAAATGGCCAAGAGTGACTGGAAATTTAACAACAGCCGTTCGTTACAAATAAAATTTAAGTTTCTTTTTTGTAATGATAAAAACTGAGTCATTTAAATAAATTTAGTGAGTTATTTCCGAAAAATGCAGCTTTATTATTGTATTTCTTCAATTTTGGAAAGTATTTGGAAGAAAAGTTAATAGTTCGTAAGAGTTAATTACCCTTGGAACATTTTCGAGACTCTACTGTATATATTTTAAAATTTAATTTTTTTTCTTATTTTTGCCATTCTTATGTATCATTATTTTGAATATAATAGCTGAATTGAAATTTTTCCTATTAATTCAAATAATTCTATGATTAAAATAATTTTTTCAATTTTTTTCTGTATGCACAGGTGTATAATGCAGGCTTAGAGTGTAAACCTGCTAACTCACTTCCAGAAAATTTTACAGGAGAGACAAACTGCTGTTAACGGTTTCTATATAAAGCTTAAGAAATTAGCCTAATACATTAAGGGCCTAATTCATAAGAAATATTTCGATTTTATAAAAGCTTTATTTATCAAATTTTCATAGAAATTTTATTTAATAAACCTCTTATTAAACAGAAATATTTGTTATGAATAAGGCAGTAAGTTTCTTCGATATATAGAGCTTCAAATTAAAATAAATATTTTAGCAAGTCGATGAGGCGTCTATTTGTCTTTCGATGCCGTTCGATATCATATTTTATAAAAAGTGGATTTAGCAGGTTTTCACCCTAAGTCGCCGATATATTTTTGTGCACGTGTATATATAATTTTTATTTTTATTTTTTCATTAATATTATTTTTATTTTTATTTTTGCTCGTTAGTCTTGTTAATTATTTTTATTAAAGTCTATACAGATTCATTCATTGCAACATAAATTTGTTAATTTCGGTTCTTATTTCCCTCCTTTCTTGTTAAATTTTTAATCATATCAAATATTTAACATATCCAACATGGACCATTCGAAGGCCTGGAAATGGCCACACAAATGCACAGAATTACACATACACACATTGACAAACACGTAAGCAAAACGAGATTTTTTTTTTATTTTATATACAGAGACGTGAACATGTTGCCAGTGCCATAGAGAGCAATAAAAGCAATTTGTGCAAACGCAAACATGTGAAGCAACCCAGCAAGCACAAGTTGGAAATAGTTATTCCGATGTTAATGTCCTTAAGTTATCTGCACTTGAATACGTCTATTTTTTAAATATGTATCACGGTTTTAATTTTTAAAATATTTCTTATATTTTTGTTTTCTATTAATATTTTTGTAATCGACCTTAAGCCTATAAAATGTTTTATAAAATAATCCCCTTTATTCTTGAACTATTTGTCGACGTGATGTTAATACAATATCTAGTTTAGAACAACTATTGAGCGGTAAAAAACTATTTAGAAAGTAGTGATTTGGATGTTTTAACTCAGCAGCTTTAGTGTCCAGGCATTGCCCAGTCTTGTTACCATTTGTTGCGATAAATGCACAACGCTCTCGTTGAAAGACGCTCATTTCAGAACAGCATATTAAAAATTGGCTTGAGTCTTTCTTATTCTCATAAAATGTGCAGAGTTTTTGAAGGGCCACTAATACCTTGCCAAAAATATGGGAAACCGTCAAAGCTAACGAAGGCCAAAAATTTGAGCAAATTTATATTGTACCACTGTTTCACAATAAGCCCTTAAAATTTGCAAAAATCACGGGAACTACTCAATAATGCGATCCGAAATGCAAACGATGAGAATTTGATATTATGAACAATTTAATTCGAAAGCTTTTTCCTTCGATTCGAATTGCAGAGTAATATTCAGATTGGGAAAATTTCAAGGGTGGTACCATTGTTTCAACTTTATCATCCTTATATTAAATCAGAAACGTCCAAATACACATACTCTGATATGTATTTAAATTGGAGCAGAGATAAGCAAAAGGCCGCCCGTGGGCACTTCGTTATGCTCTTATTTTCACGTACATTCGTGAAAGTATGCATTTTACTCTCTTTCATATTATATATGTATGTGTTTGCCTGACTTTGCATTGGAGGTAAATAGCTTTGAAAGCTCTTACAAGATGCTTTTGTTTCTTTCCAAAGTAAGAGCAATTATTGTTGTCACCAAAATCTGATTGGCTGTTGTGCTCTCGTCGGTGCGAAAGCACAAAGCTCGTTTGTAAATGTTCGCATACTATGCATATGGCCTGGAAATAGCTGCCTTAAAGCCATGAGTGCGAGACTAAGCAATACTGAGAGTTAGTGAGAGAAGAAGCTCACGAGCTCTCTTTTGCTGAGACGCAGTGTTTGATACATTTTCATTGCTTAGTAAAACTTAAAAAATCTTGCAGCTGTATGACATACTTTGGTAGTAATAAATGAAATAAACTTTTACAGAAACAAGTAATATGCAAAATTGTATAATATCAATTAAAAAGTTAATTAAATTGTTCAAAATGAAACCAATGAAATATATATAGACAATGCTTAACAACCAGCAAATAAATTTCAATTGTAGCAATAAAAAATTTTAAAGCATCAGTTAAGTTTTTCCACTCAAATTAATTGAAGTAATTAAAAATGTAATTGATTGCAGATTTAATTGATTTAATTAAATTTTTAATTGAAATAATGAAATATTATGTGAAAATTCAAGAATAATTTTTGCTGTATTAATTAAATATATTTGCAGAAGACCGCACAATGACCTCCTTTTGTCATAATGATATAGTTGAGAGGTATTTAATTGATTTTTGTTTTAAATTAAGCAAAAATTATCCATTGAAATTTTTCTAAAGTTACACAGTAGAAAAGGAATTTAGTTTCACCAGTAAACCATTTAATAACATCAATTAAGTTTTTTTCAACTCGAATTAATTGAATTCTTAATGGAAAATATTAGTTCGTGAACAGTTTTTTCAATATGAAGAAGTTGCAAGCTTGAAGAGTTCACTTTGAAGGGAAAACTGTAGTTTTTTATGGGCCCAACTTTGCAAAGACAACTAGTTGCAAATTTATCAAAGATAATATCTGACAATCAAGCCGATCTCTGTCTCTCTTTATCTATCTATGTATTGCAAATGACATTTGGGCCGATCTCTCTCTCTATCTCTTTCTTATTAATGTATTCATTTCAAATGGCATTCAAGCCGATATCTCTCTCTCTTTCTTATTAATGTATTCATTCCAAATGGCATTCAGGCCGATCTGTCTCTTTCTTTGCCTCTCTCTCTCTCTTCATCTTATTTATGTTTGTATTTCAAATGTTTATTGGGATACAAGATCCTGCGGCCAGCTCAAAGTTATCAACACGTGTATGTTGTGTATGTTAATACAAATGCATGCATACAAATTTTATTTAAACAATGTATGTGCATACTTATGTATGTTTGGAATGTCAATGTGTTGCTGGATTGGTCTATCTGTTGGTTATTCGCTTGTGGGCGAAATGGCTTTAAAAATCTATAGCTCACTGTTATTGTCAAGCTACACAGCAGCAATACATTTTAATTTGCATATTGAGAAACGCGGCAAACACCCACAAACACATACGAATATTTATACCATTTCGTTGATGTAAATTTGCATTTCTAGTAGCCGGGCGTTCGTTATTAATGGCGAATTTACTTTTGTGGTAAAACATTGTACGGTTTTGTCGATGGTGTTACATTTGGCCATAACTTAACGCATTAATTTTGAATGCATGCATATGCATGCAGATAAATACATACTTTAATCTGCAAAAATTCAAAGTTGTGATTGCATTTTGCAAGAAGTGTTAATATTTATGTATACTAAACTGAGAGTAAAACAGATAGAAGTGGCTCATGTACATTTCTAGTTAGCATTTAAAATGCAGTTGAATTCAAAGGAATTAAATCTACAAAAAACCAATATTGTAAAAAAAAATTAATTTTCTTAATTAACTTACTTTTTACCACTTTATTTATTTCCCATTGCTACTCCCCACCTGGCTCTTTTTTAATACGCCTTACTTATTTAACAGCAGATGTCTGCTTTCGTTTTTAATTCTTTGAATTTTGCAAGTAAAAAGTAAATATTTTTTTTATATACCATACATGCAAGTTTTCATATTTCATTCCACTTGTGTTTGCATAAGTTTACATAAAAAAATATTAGAGAAAGCTTTGCATCGTGAGCCCTCCGAAATAAATATTTACACAGCCATAAATCATAAAATTTCTTTTTTTTTCTTTCAATTTATGGCCATTATTTCATACTTTCGAAAAAACAAACACTTGAATGTATATTATTCCAATTTCAAATAAATTTTGCTAAATAATGTTACAAAAAAAGCCACAAAATTTACTTCAGTTTAGAAAAATATAAATGAAAATCTGCAAAGAAAAGTTTATTTTGCCATTTAAAGGTTTTTATTTTGTTCTTGTGTCTTTTCAACATTTGTTAAACAACACAAGATCTTTTATTTTTTTGTTGTTGTGAGAAGTGTTACGAATTGAATACAAAAGATGACAGCAGGCAAAAGAAAAACAACAATGGTTAATAATAGCAGAGCAAACATTAGGGACCCACAACAGCCATTTCATAAGAAAATGAAGTTTTTCTTTGGCATTTATCTTATATGGTAAACTCTGTAGGGAAAACACACATACATGTACAAGTACCTAAAAAATATGTGGATAATCGTAGAAAATCCACTTTAATGCCACTTGGCTTTAGCAACAAAGAGTTTTTTAGCTCTAAGTAGACAAGAGAAAGAATAAATTTAGAGATGGTAAATTTGAGCTTTCATTACAAAAAAAGCTTTTAGCAAATTGTAATACGATGAATCAAAACAATTCACATATTCCATTTGCATTAATAAGCTGAGTATAATATAAAGCAGAAATCTATATCAACTGACACCACACACGGTGGACCAAACACAAAGAACGCTGATGATGAAGTTGTAGTGGCCTTCGAAAACAGCCAGTTGTTCCGTTCTACTACGTGTTTGTCAGATTATTTACAATTAACTTTGTTGTTATTTGTTCATTAATAATTATCACATGTCATTTGGCTTACAAAGCGATACGAACTTTAGCCTGATCAAACCATAAATATAAAAAGCATTTTATTTGGTTGGTCAGAATTATTTTTTGTTTCTAGATTTTCTCTAGTACTAGTATTAGGTATACATGTATACATATATAGGGTGTTTTTTATTGAGGTATAGAACTTTAATTTGGCAGCACTTTTTTAACTGGCGGCCATTTTGTCAGCTGTCAAGTGATTAATATTTAGTTTGGTTTGCCATTTCATCATGAATAGGTTGACAAAAGAACAACGCTTGCAAATCGTGCAAATTTATTTCGAAAATAATGGTTCAGTTCGCGAAGTTTACCGCAAGCTCCGTCCATTTTATGGTCGACATAATCGTCCATCAGAGCAATTAATTCGGTTAACCATGGATTGGCCACCAAGATCGTGTGATTTGACACCATTGGATTATTTTCTTTGGGGATATGTGAAGTCGCTCGTCTACGCCAACAAACCAGAAACGTTAGGGGACTTGGAAGCCAACATTCGTGGCATTATTGCCAACATACGGCCCCATATGCTCGAAAAAGTGGTTGAAAATTGGACCTGTAGAATTGGCTTTATTCGAGCCAGCTGCGGCGGCCACATGCCCGAAATCATATTTAAACGTTAATGGCATAAAATTATCCTTCCAATAAAGCCAAATTGATGGACATTAAAACGATTTTCTTGTGTTTTATTCCAATTCGAAGTTCTATACCTCTAAAAAACACCCTATATATTTTTAATATTGTGCAATTTATTGAATAGTTTGAAGCAAAACGACAATATGTACAATAGCAATAAAGTAGTCAATAGTATTAAATAG
Source organism: Nowickia ferox (assembly GCA_936439885.1). Lineage (NCBI taxonomy): Eukaryota > Metazoa > Arthropoda > Insecta > Diptera > Tachinidae > Nowickia > Nowickia ferox. Next base: position 9,177,277 of record OW387026.1, read on the forward strand.
TCTATGGGTACCTTTAAATATTTTTTAACACAGAAAATTAAATAATCAATTTTTTTTGCTCCTAAAAATGTTGTAGATTTTTTCATTACTTAAACTTTTATTTGAAAGCGGAAAATATTTGAATTTTTAAACTATTTGATGAATTAATCAAAAAACCTTTTTTTTTTTGCTTTTTTAGAGTCCTTTTCTTGCCTGACCTAGTTCACAAATAAAAACACTCAAGCCAAAACTTTTGTTTTTCCTACTTTTGGACAACAATGGCAAGAAATGTTTTGCTTTGCAGTGATAAATCTTTTTAGAAGAAACAAAAAATATCAAACTAAAACACAAATGGTTTGCCACATAACAAAACATTTTATTGTTTTTATTAAAATGCGCATGGAGGCAAGACTCACATCGTCAATTACCAGCTATACCCAACCAGTATGTTGCTTCTACTACATAAATAAGTTGGTGTGTGTGTGTGTGAAAAGTTTTCTCTCTTAAATCAAATTTTTGTTTTATGTTCAACTCCCCAGTGTATGCAAACAGATAAATTTAAATAATGAATGAATAAGTTTTTTTTTCGACTTTGAGCTTGAAACAAAAAGCTATATAACTGTATGGGCACGATTGCCATACCATTCTCTCAAATTTGTTCATTAATTGAAAATATTTGTACATACTGAGTAGAGTCATATTTCAGTATGAAATTAAATCATACATTTTTTGCAAGCTTACATACAGTTTCTGGCTTAATATTTAAATATGAGAAACGAGGGAAAGAAAATTCAATAACATACATAACAATATTACATCATAGTATATTTGTTTCCAATGTTATGTACTTATGTAACCCCAGTTTTTCACTTAATACTTAAGTACGTACATATTTAGTTAATTTTTATTTAAATTTAGTGTTTAGCGTTTTTAGAGGTTAGTTAAAATTATTATTAAATTACATTGAAAGTATGGCAGCACTAAAAAGCTTTCCACACAACAGCTTTTAATCATAAATAAGAAAATTGATTTGTCAATGGTTAGAAAATTTAAAGAACCAAAAATATTTTCTTAAAAAAATACCAGAATGCATTTTTCTATTTATTTATTTCATGACATCAAACTATGTACTGAAGAAGTTATATATTCGTTTCTTCAAGAAACACACACAAACACAAAAACATATGACATATTTTTAAAGCTTAAGTAGAACTTACACCCCTTTTAGACACGCAAGTCTACTTTGCAGTGTCTTAATTCAGCTGGCAAAAAGACAGAAAAAGAAAGTGCTTCTCCGTCTGTCTTTCACGCACCTGAGTTAAGACTTTGCAAAGTAAGCTTTGTGTTTCTGAAAGGGTTCTTAAATACCCAAGATTGATGATTTAAGTATTATTTAAATATACATTCAAAAGCACAATTTTGTTTTTAAATATACTTTAAGCTCAAATTAAATGACATTTAATTGCCAAATCCAAAAATAGGCATTAGTATGGAAACCATCCTCTGGATAATTATTTTTTAAATTTGAAAAAAGTTTAAGTCAGTTAACAGCTTCTTTCTGCCCTTCCATTTATACAAGTCTTTAGACGATTTTATTTCCAAAACATTTCTTCTTAAAATAATATAAGTTGAAAACTTTTTATTTTCTATGAGACATTATTTATAGTGGGAAATACTTAAAAGCAAAACCCGCCGCACTTTTTAATATCATTAATATTTCATTTTGATTTTATTTTGTTTAGAAGTAAAGCTCAATTTATACAAACTTCCATCCTCATAAAATGTTTTTCATCTGCCACATTATGTGGCAGCTAAACAATATCATATCCTTCCCCCCCCCCCCCCCCTTCTTTTTCGGCGCCTTTCTGACCTGCTCATTAAAAGCAATATAATTTACAATACTTTAGCTGGCTGGCGTTTTTTCTTTTTGTTTCCTGCTCATTTAAAATCATTTATTTTCATTAAGTGTTCATTGGCTGTTGCATAGAGGTACACAATATTTAGGGATAAAAAAAGCGAGCGACCCATTCATTAATGGCATTTTAAACAAGCGATGACACAAACAGCTGCTAGATTTAGTCGAGCATTAAAAGTTTTTAATGTTTTAAACAGACGCTAGACAAAGAGGGAGACAAAATTAAGAGTCTCCAGACATTTTAATTTCAAATAAGACAATTTTATAATTTAAATATTATATAAATTAAATATTATATCTTTACCTTAATACATATAGAAAGACCCTAACTCATTATTTTTTTTAAATCTAGATTTTTGAATTTTTTGATACATTACATGTTCTTCTATCGAAATATAAAAAAACTCGATTTCAAAAAAAAAAAAAATTAATGAGTTAGGGCCTTTTTTTAATTAAGGTAACCATATGAAAAGTAAGATTTAGGTATTATGTATTATAAAGTTTATAGTCTTATTTTGTCAGATATGTGAAAGTTTTCTAAGAAAAAAAAAAAATATAAAACAGCTCTTAATATAAAAATCTTGAATTTGTATTTTTTAAATGTCTCTGTAAGAAAATTTATGAGCTGAAACTTTTTCTGCCATTAAATTTATAACATAAGTATTCTTCTAAGAATAAATATAAAATTTTTTTAAAGTCTCGTTAGCCGTTTCGCAATGTTACATAACGTTACAACGTTTGTGTAGTTAAATTTTTTTTAACAATTTGTCTTACGTTAAACAAACACAATTGTTTAATTTTGTTTAATTGTTTTATTTTCTTGCAATAAAAAAAAAACACTTCATACAATTTTCAGTGGATTTGAAAGATTTATTTATTGGTTTAAGTTTTTTGAATTATTTTCAAAATGTATAAGAAATTAAAAGCAAAACGAAGACAATGAATAAATAATCAGATGTTTGCAATAGTGATGGGATCTGTAGAAACATTTCAAATTTGATTATTTTTTATAGTTTGTGCCATGCAGTTTTTTAATGGACAAATTCACAATATGACATTTTTTCAAGATTAATTCACAATATGAAACTTTTTCAAGATTAATTCACAATATAAATTTTTTCTATAGAATTCACAATGCAACGGTTTTTCTCTATAGAAAAATTTTTTATTTTTTTATTTTTTTTTCAGAGAAATTCATTATCAGCCCAATGACAAACAAAAATTCCGCATGAGTTTTCTCACTTTTTCACCTTTATCCTATTAAATTATTAAAACAAATTTTTACCCTTTTTTACCAAATGCGGGAATAAAAAACTCCCACTTCATTTTTGTTCTTAAGGAATTTGTTCTTGAGAAAATTATTTTCCGTAAGAAATACATTCTTGGGGAATATTAATGATTGGGCTGTATATGAAACTCGTTTATACTAGAAAATTGTCAAAATGAAATTTTTTCATAGTAAAATTCGCAAACGAGTTAAAGATATTTCGAAAATTTTGTTATAAGAATATTTGCTAATGAGAAACTCTTAGAAAATATTGTTGAAAAATTTAAAATTGAAATTTTTTAGTGGCAAAATTCAAAATATGGAATATTTTCAACAAAAACATTCACAATAAAATTTTTTTCTAGATTTTGTATAAAATATATTCATATTAAGAAATTTTTTAAACTAAATCTTGTAGCATAAATTTTGTTTTGAACGCCCATTCACAATGTGAAAGTCTTTATATAAAAAAGTTTAACTGAAATTTTTTTGCATATACTCACATACATTCATATAAACAAACTATTTTATAAAACTTTTATTTTGTTTTGAGCTCAATGTGTTTTATTTTCTTCTTTTTTTAACTTTTATTGTCAAGATTTTCGTTTTAAATTAGAAAAGTTTATCATTGCTGTTAAGTCTAGCAAAAATAAGCATCACAACACAAAACAATTCTTTATTTTATTTCACTAGAAACCCACCACCACTAAGTCAAGAACAACATTTAACAAAACTGAGATTATTTAACTTTTGCATGAAGTGGCAGGCAGCAGCAACAAAAATAAAATACTACTTAAACATTTGTCTGTCAAATTAAAATAAAATTATAAGGTTTTGCTTTTATTCAAAACTCCGCAAATATTTACAAAACATTTCTCTAAATGATAGTTTTAAAAATTTTTATAAAAACTATATAAATGGAAATTATTTAAAAAAAAAATATTTATTTTTTTTGGACTTCTAATAATATTCTATTAATGTTTACTATCAAATGTATTTTAATACGTATACAAAGTTTTGCCATTAAAATTGTCATGCATATTTCCGTTATTGTTTAATTTAAGTTTCTTTTCCCTCCCCTAAAGTATGCTTGCTTTTAGTTATAAATTCAAAGAATTAGAGCAGAAACAATGACCAACAGCAAGCAGCATGCTAGAGCATTACAAATTTACACACATCTAGATGTAATTTGCAAAATAAAACAAGAAAAGAATTGTGTTAATGTTTATCTTCTTCGCTTCGAAGGTGAAAGTAAATAGAAAGTGTAAAATGTAGGAAAAATAGACTAGAGCACATAAAACAAAAACATGTTACAATACTTCAATACAAATGGATAAATGCGAAGCAAAACAAAAGGGTGGATTAAACAAACACATGTTTTATGCCAGCACCACTACCACATACACACACACACAACGACAAAAAAAGTAAACAGCAACTGTAATTGCTTTTAATATGAAGAGAACACACACAAACTGGCATGATGTATTAGCACTATTTGCAGCAGTTAGATGTGGAGGAGGGTTTTAAAAATAAAAAAAAATGTATGTATAAATATATTTTTAAAGATTTTGCAAAACTTGAAAAATAAATTGTGCTGAATGTTCTCGATAGAAATAACGAATTATAAAATAAATAATAGGAAATAGTCATTGGTTAATTTTTTCTCAACCCTATTTTCGATTTAATCGCAACCGAAAAAATAAATTAAAGTTTTCAAGAGAAGGTTTTGATATAATATTCAAATATGTTTAAATCGAAAACCAAAAATGCTATCGATAACTTTTCTTTTAACTCACGTTACTATAGATAATTTTTGTCTTGAGAAACTGAATTATTTTGTAAGAAATAATTATTATGCAGCCAAGTTTATAATTAGTGTTTTTTTTATGGGAAGTGTTGCAATTTAAGTTTAACATTTATTAACGCACTAATAATCCCAAATTATTACGAGATTTTACTTATTCAGTAAAATATTTTTTTTTAATTAAAAATTCATTGAAATTGATTATTGACTGCACCCGGTGAAAAATACTTGTGTGGCAACACTCTATTCTTGAATAGCTGTTGTTGTTATTTACATTTATTTACTTTACATACTTCTTACAACAACAATTCGAGCTGAAAAAAAGTCAGCCAATGTAGCAATGGTAAAGTAAAAAAAATAAAAAACTTGTTGATTATTGAGTTATTGTGTCAACTTTGTTATTTGTTGAGCTTCTCATATGTTTAAATGAAGTTTACCATAATAACTAAGAAACTTTTGAGTAAAAACCCCCTGATGATCTGCATTAGCAACAATGAAACGCGCATCGGATCCAGCTAAGCCCCTCAATAATGAATTTCAATGCATTTTTAATAAAAATATATTTATTACTGAATAAGTAAACTAATAATTTACGATTATTAGTGCGTTAACAAATATTAAACTTAAATTGTAACAATTCCCATAAAAAACACTAATAAATTTTTCTTATCAAAATAATTTTATATTTTTTCAAAAATAATATTAGAAAAAAGCAATAGAAGGTAAGACTTCTCTTAAAAATATCTTCAAAACAAATTTTATTTTTCACAGTGCAAGGTTTTTTTAACAAAAGTCCAAATATGTACATACATATCTTTAAGTAAAAGAAATCCTTTGTAATTACACTCCTTCATACGCTCATTACCGGTGATTTCTCAAACCGCAAAAAGCATAAGAAAAGAAAACAGCAGTGCCTCACTTGTAGTGTGGATATAATGAGCCAACATTATATGAACTAAAATTATCACAAGTGTTGATTATACAATTGCTAATTGTTGTTGAAATAGATCTAAAGTAAATGATTACAAGTAAATGTGTTGTTGGCAATATACTCAACAAACGAGATGTATCTGCAGCAGCAGCTGTACTACATATTGCCATCATCATCTTATAGCAAGCACTTCATCTTCATTTATTCTCAACTGCAGGAAGTTTTAGTAAATTCATATTTTCTTCTCACAGCTTTCACTCTCGAGTGAAGCTCTCAAAAAGCATGCTAAGCACTTAAAGGCTACTATGTGCTTATATACATACATACATACATGCATATATACATACGTTTATACGAAAGCTATTATATACATATACACACATATATGCCAAACTCTCTATCTCAGTATGAGTATGAAGAAGTAAAATGTCGGAATACATGAATGTATGAATGACTGAACAAATGACTGACTGCATACATTTCAGTATTTATATATGTATATACATTGAAACATACGTGTTTATTGTAACAAAACTCAAAACTCTTTTTTTATTTTCACTTCCCAACACCCATTTATACTTTTATTAACGTGTGTGTGTGTGAATAGATGCGTGTTTTAAGTGCTTAAGTGATGATTGCAAAAAGTGTAGCATACTTTGAGGAGTGAGCAAGCGTTGAAAGATAAATAGCTTAAGGGTTTCCCTACATATACATACATACAAATATACCCGTATATAAAATACTTTCAACACCATCTAGCAAATGCAAGGTAAAAGATAAAATGTAAGCAGCTTAAGGCAAAATAAATACGCTAAAGTGAATTATAAATGCATATTTTTCCTTGATATGATACTCAAGCAGACTTGTTTGACTTTCTATGCTCTCATAACCTAATGTAAACGGAGCTTCAACTAAAAATAAAAATAAAATAAAAAGCTTGCAAATATTACCAGTTATTATGAAATGCATCTTAATTTCTTGTTAATTATATTATTTTCCTTATAATTTGGGTTACACATGAAATATCAGTAAATGAATTTTCCCCATATATATATATAATTCGCTACGATATTGCGTTAAGGCAAATTTAAACAAAAATTTTATTGTGTTTGAAGGAAAATATCAGTATTAATACATTTTAAAATTTTCGTTATTACTACGATTATTTATGTCGATGCACGGTGGTTGAGAATAAATTTGCATGGGACAAAACCTAAATTTTTTCATGAAATAGATTTTTAAAATTTTTACACCAACAGAAAGGAAACATATCAAAACTAAGGTAGCAAAAAATCAATTCAAAATATTGGCAGTAATGGGCATGACATGCTGCTAAAAACAAAGAATTTGTGTTAATTAAAAAAAAAAATTATGTCATATTTGATCAGAAATAAATTATGATTCCGGTACTGCAGTTTCTTTTGTAATGTTGTAACTTTTGTTTTTAATGAATGGTACATGCAGACTGTCCAATTTGTAGTTAGGGTGCTGTGTATTAAATTTTAAACCCCCATATTATCGTAAATTTTGAAGTTTAGTAGTGTAAAATTTTGAAGATGAAAAGGGATTAAAAAAAACGAGGAAGACGACAGTGTCTTCTTTAAGCCTATATACTCGTACACTTTTGCACCCGCCACAAGCCCGCCTGTCGAACACTTTTTTATTTTAATAAAAATACTCAAAAATTATCAAAAAAAATTTTACCAAAATTTACAGTAATTGCTGGTGTTTTTTTTACTATTTAGGGCTAATAAATCACTCAAAGTTTAAACGTTGGTTAGTTAAACAAAACTCAAATTTATATATTACTTAAGCTCAACAGGAGTAAATCAGTGAACCATACCTTATGTATAGTTTAAAATAAACAAATTTAATTTTAATATTATTATTGTGGCAGCCCTAGAATAAATGTCAAAAAACAGCTGTTTTGCAGCAGGCTATCAATTCTCTGCACAATCAAGAATTGCAAAAATGTTAAAAAATTTTAATTAAAGATCGCCAAATTTTACTGAGAAAGGAATTACATTTATGCTTGAATGGTATAAAAGAATAATAGAATGGTATAAAAGAATAATAGAGTGTAAGAAAACAGGTTGAACAAGATCTGAAGAAAAAGTAGAGACTTGGAAAAAAGTTGAGTGCTCTTTAATGCAAAATATATGGTCTGTAAGTAACAAAACCATATGGCTCGTTTTGGTAGTTTAAACGCCCAATTTTATGCGTTTGCAGATGCTTTAAATACTGTATTGATTTATAGGTTTGCTAGTTTAAACAGATTTTAAACCAAAAATAGAGATTAACTTGCATTGATTTATTATCCCTTGGTGTGACATTTGTAAACCAATTTTTAAAACTCCATTTTTTTTGGAAAGAAGTTGCCTGCAGTTTGTTTCTTTATTTAATTTTTTTTTTTTAAATCGGAGGGTAAAATTCCCTTTATGCATAACTTTGACATTTGTTAACCGATGTTCAAAATTCATTTTTTGGCTGAAAGAAGTTTGGTCCTTTAATTTTTTGCTTTGAAATTTGAAGGGGGAAATTTACTCCCCTTATGCATAACTCTGTCATTTGCCAACCGATTTTCAAAATTTTTTTATTTGAAAGGGTTTGCTTGCAGTTTGGTCCTACAATTTTTTTTTTTCGAAAATCGATGGGAAAATTTTCTTCCCATGTGAGAATTTGAAAATATTTTTAATTGAAAGGGTTTACATGCAGTTTTTTTATGATATTTGCATTAAAGTCGTTTTTTTGGCAGAATTATTTTAAATAAAATAATAATTTGAATTGCTATTTCAAACAGTATAAAGCAATTTTTTTTATATAATGTCTGAATATTTTTTTTCTTTTTCAAAATAGAAGGCTATTGGCATCATAAATTTTATTAAAAAAAAATGATAACAGTTTCCTATTTTACAAAATATTCCTACAACAGATGAGCGAAATGTAATAAAAAGTTCACCTGAGTCGATTAAAAGTCGTTAGTGAAGGGTTGTTTTTTAGTTTTGCTCTGCACACCCATATATACGCCTGCATTTGCAATATCAATCTTTTTTTAGACCTTAAGACATAAAATACGAGAAAACAAAACATATTAAAAATGGACGTGATGATTTCAACACGCTCAACTTGTGCTATTTTATGTATTACTCGTACAAGTTATTGTCCTTGCTTCCCATCAGCATCTGTATGACTGTGAGCCTCTCTGTCTAGTTGTGGACAACCCTCAAAAAAAAAATAAAATAAATAAAAACTGCAGTTGGCTTAAATTGAATTTCAGTTTGTGCTTTTTTACCATCGAATGTAAAGATTTGAAAACGTAGTTGCAGTCTTTGGATGTGCCAAAGAAGTCCTGCTTGTGAATTTTTTGCGAAAAGCTTTAGGCGCAATTTCCATGTGCTGTCACAGCAATTCATATAGACCTTAAGGCTACAACACTCTTCTTATATATATATTTATAAAGATGTATTATATATATTTTAGGAAACGGAAATTTTTTTAAATAAATTTGCTTCATTTAGGGTCAAAAAGAAAAATTTCACTTGCATATTTTAGTGTTGCTAGAAGTAGCAAAAAAATATAAAAATCAAGGCCATGAAAAGAAATATAATGAAGATAAAATCAGGAAATCTGCAAGCATACAAAAAACACAAAAACTACTCGTACAATGCAAAACCAGCAGCATAAAATAATTTCAGCAATGAAATTGAAAATTTCTCTTAAGGCGAAAATATTCGCACATAATTTGTGCCTAGAATTTGAATTTCAGCAATTTTTATTGTGCTTTCAAATTATAAGTTTAAATTTCCATCATTTACGGATCACTCAACATGACATTAAAAACATTAAATGTATTAAACAATATATTTTCTGCATAAAATCAATCATTAGACATCAATTTCAAACAGATAAATGTGCATCAATTAGAAGTATGAATAAAATTGTTTATACATGTCTACTTGTATAATAGAACACTGAACGTAATTTTATAATAAATTAACAGACATGCACAATTTCCTTAATGCATAAATTTTTAAGAAAACAAAAATTGCGGCCATTAAATTAATGAAACTTAAATTAAATGGAATCATAAACTGTGTGTACAAAATTTATGAGAATTCCAATGCCTGAAGAAAAAATATTGTTACTACATTGTACCATAACCGCCAAAAACAGAGAGAGAGAGAGAGACATAATTTTCGAACTAAATTTTTTGACCAAAATCGATTATTTGCGATCGTAAATAAACGATTTACGTCAAAAAAAAACGAAGTACAAAAATGTGTCAGTTAATCTTTTTATGGCGGTTGGGGCACGAATAAGTACGCGTGTGCCTTCCAAAGAATAATCGAACTGTAATTGAAGTAGAACTGAACTAGAAATTAACCGACCAAAGAATGAGCTGGAACTAAATTTAAGCTCAACTAGAATTAAGCTAGAACTGAAATTAAAGTGAACTGCGGCTAAACTAGAATTAAGCTAGAACTGAAATTAAAGTGAACTAGAACTGATGTCAATGTGAACTTAAACGGAAGTAGGACCGAGTTAGAATTGAAACACAATTGAAGTATAAATGAACTAAAAGTAAGCTAAAAGTGAACTAGGAATGAACTGGGACTGGAAAGCGAAATAAGTCAGAACTAGAAGGAAATAGACTTGAAATAGAACTGAACTAGAAATGAATTATAACGAAACTGAAACTGAATTAGATCTGAACAGGACTGAACTAAAACTAGACTAGAATTGAACTAGTTAACTTAACAAAGCCCACAATAGCAGAATTTTAAACAAGTTAAGTTTAATAATTTAATGCATACTTCACCATCTGTCCTCTCTTGACTATGCCTGTCCTAAAAAAGGTAATAGCACGTTTTCATTTGAGCAAAATCTAGAGATCTCATAAGTATCCCAGACAAAATCTAGTAGATTTTCCCAAAAACTACTCCGTAACTAGATTTTCTTGAAATTTTTTTAAAATCTAATAGAACTAGTGATGCAACAATGTTTTTTTTTTAATTGTACTAAGAAGTAAGTCCGGTTCACACATGCCAAGCTTAACTGATCGTGTTTTGTTCAATTTACATTTGAACCTACGCTGATGTTCACACACATTCAAGTTTGTTCATTAATTTGCGCTTTCGTAGAGTGAACAAAGTGCAAAACAAAAGGAAAAAGAGGAACAAAGCGATTGGTACCGTCAAGTGTGCACCCCTCTCCATTCTCTATTCCTCTCTTAGCTAAGAGCTCAGAATTTGAGGACAGTGTTTAAAAAACTTCGAAGTCGAAGTAGCAAAAGTAGTAAAATTTTTACTTTTCGCTACTTTGACTTTTTCCTACTGTTTAAAATCAACCAATGCTTTTGCTTGTGCTTGTGAAAATCAACAACAGTCGAAGCAGAAGCAGCAAACGATGTATGAACAACTGCGCAGTACTTTCAACAGTCGACGATTTCAAAAGTTTGAATTTGATTTGCTGTTGCTTTTGGTTAGTTTCGGTAGTAAAAGCATAAACACTAGCAAACAGTCACAGTCGAAGAAGTAAGAGCTCTTGATTTTAGAGCTCTGCAGGTTCAGTCAACTATTTTGTGGTGTTTGTCATGTTTTTGTTGTTGTTTTTGCACATCAGACAAGAGAAAAAAACAAAAACCACTTTACTGCGATTGCTTAAAACGTCTAAAAGCAAGAGTTTTTGCTTCTTCGACTGTGACTGTTTGCGACTTACAAAATCACATACACTGCTTCTGCTTTTACTTGCGATACTAACCAAAAGCAAATCAAATTAAAACTTTTCAAAGCGTCGACTGCTGAAAGTACTGCGCAATTTGTCATAAATCGATTTGTGATTTTGCTTTGACTGAAACTGTTGTATTTTTCAAAAGTGAAAGCAGAAGCAAAATCAAATGAAATGAAAATCATTATAGTTTTTTAAACACTGTTTGAGGAGTCAAACTTTAAAATTTTTTTTAAAAATTCGTTTTGTAAACCAAAATACATAATTATTCTGAATACGGCAGGAAGTGTGTGGACCTGGACTAAGCGTGTGTACTCAAAAGGGTTTGTGAATTAGCTACCTTGCAGTTGTTTGGTTGTAGCTTAGGACAATTTCACTTAATGGGTTTTGTTTTTGATAAGAAATCTTAGAATCGCAATTGAAATTCATTAGATTTCGAGCAGGTGTAAATGCCCTATAACACACATACTCGTATACAGTTGTACTCGTATGTTAGTGGACATATTAATTGCCTGAGCAATACTTCTTTCGAAAAAAAATTTTTTTCAAAAGATGGATTATAATTCCTTCTTCTTTTGGTATCATTGTATGTAAAAAAAATTATAAATTACTTCTGCATTTATAGGAGAGAGAAGAGAAGACTTTGCTTTGGAAGCAATGAAAAAAAATTATTTTAAAATGAAGTTTTTGTCTGAACATAGAACCATCTTTGGAGGAATTTTTGAGTTAATTTTTTTTCTTTTTCTTTTAATAATAATAATTTTCACTGTCATTTCCTATTGATATACAAAAATTCATATACAAAAACTAAATAGGTAACTTATTAAATTATTACGAATAGTTTTTGAACATTCATGTTTATGGGCAATACAATTGTTTTTTACATTTAACAACCATAATGTGAACACAAACTTAATCCTAACGACAAGCAATAATAAAAATAAACACAAGAAATGATTATAGGAAATATAAAAATTATCCATAAAAAATTCGAACAATAAATTTGTTAGTACGTCAGCAATAAGTTTTTATTTTTTTGAAAATTTAAAGAGATGTAGACGAAAGAATTCATATTTCATTTGACTATTAGAAAACAAACTAAGAATAGACTGTAAAAAACGTGATATAATAAACTTTATCCATTCATTTTTAATATTCTAACATAATTATAATAATGATTTGATAATGGGTAAAGTGTGGCAGAATATTCTTGATGATACTTTTTGAACGCCATAAAAAGAAGTCAGTGTTGTATCAAATCACTGCTTGTGATGACAACCCGACCAGCGAAATCAACGCCGAATCTGTATGTCTACACAGAAAAAAATGCTTCCTGCAATAAACACTTTTAATTGAAAACAAAAATCAATTAAAAATTTAATTGAGTCACTTAAACTTTTGTTTAAAAATTTAATTTAATTAAAAGTTTAATTGACTCAATAAAATTTTTAATTGATTTATGGCAGTTTTTTTTTCAATTAAACGTGTTTATTGCAGGAAACATTTTTTTCTGTGTATGTGACATCAGCAATAGCTTCGATAATGAAGACGTTTTAGCATAATAAGTTCTCTGATTTTTAATCTCACTCATGAAGACGGTTTTCTGAAAATGGGGCAACCAAAAGCCACAATCTCCAGCATCTCGTTGGAATGTAGGGTTCAGTGCGGTGGCGTTGCCTTTTAATGCAATCTGAGTAAATTTATTTATTGAACATATTCCATGTGCTAATTCCTAAGTAGTAACTTATGAGTATGTATGAAATTGTCACTGTCTCAAAAATTCTACTTATGTATAGTAGTTGATTTTTCCCATAAGCAAACATTCCAATTTAAGCAGAGCTCGTAAATTTATGTATTCATCAAACATTAACAAAAGTAATACTATTTAATTTCAACACTGACATTTACCAACAAAATCTATTTTTGCACATACATATCATATAATGTGTTATTTTGTGTTAGTGTTGATTTTAATACGAGTATGTACGAGTACATACTACGTTTGCCGTCAAAATGTCTGGATTTGCGACATTAATTTTCACTGCATGAACGAGAGTGTTTGTATATTAAATACATTCTGTAATCAAGTCAATGTGTCAGTAAGCCTATACAATTTCACAAGCATACATACTAGCAAATAAAAAATAATAATAATAAAAACAAAAATGGCAGATACAAAGAATACATGAAAAAGGATATCTGTGGTTGTCTGTGACTGGTATACGGCTGACAAAAAAGGAATGTCTCTCTTTCCTCTGCTATTTTGACATTATTGGTATTTGAAAATATGTACACTGTACATACATGCAGCAAATGTTGAGGCGTTGTTACACGACCCAGTCAAAGGCAGAAGCCACATGCATATCGTTACCTTAATATAGAAAGGCTCTAACTCATTATTTTTTTGGAAAATGAAGTTTTTAAAAAAATTTCGATATATTAGATATTTTTCTATTGAAATATACAAAAACTCGACATCAAAAAAAAAAAAATAATGAGTTAAGGCCTTTCTATATTCAGGTAACGATATATACATACTATTTTATTTAATAAATTACATATTGGTTTGTGTGCATTAAGGCAATACAGAAAAAGTTTTCTCTTAGTAACTCCTTTAATTAAAATACTTCTGCCAAAAAATCGACTTTAATGCAAAGATCTCATGGAACATTTTCGAAAAAATTTATGGGACCAAAATGGAAAAAAAAATTTTGAAAAATTATTTTGGGTTAAGAAGCAGTATGTGAAATATCATAGTAAATTTTAATGGGCGTACCTTTGCCCATTTTTTTCAAATGGAAGATTGTGTGTGTTCTTAGAGCTCAAGGTGGGTGTTAAGTTTTTTGTTGTAAAAATCGGTAAAGTAGAGCCACTTGAAATAAGATATTAAATGTTAATGGGCGTGACCCCGCCCATTTTTTAAATGGAAGATTGTGTCTGTTTTAGAGCTCAGGGTGTGTGGTAAATTTCGTAAAAATCCGTCAGGTAGAATCACGTGAAGTATAATAATAAATTTTAATGGGCGTAGCCACGCCCATTTGTTTAAACTTTAAAATTGTTTAATTACAAGAACCAAGGGTGTTAGGTGCTAGGTGCACCTAATTAATTTCATTAAGCAAGTAACCTGAAAAAATTTTTCTTCAAATAATTTTTCGAAAAAAAGCTTAACTGACTCAATTATATTTTTAAAAAGCTTTATTTAAACTTTTAAGCAATTAAACTTTTAAACAAAAGTATAAGTCACTCGAATAAATTTATAATTACATTTTTCATCAGTTAAATATTTAAAGAAAAATTTAATCGGCGGCTCGATTGAGTTTTTAATAGATTATCAATTAAAAATGTTAATAGAAGAACATATTTTTTTTCAGTGTAATTGCTTAAGAAAAATTTTAAAATATTTTTTTGTAAAATAAATATGTATTCTGTTTGTGTGAAACCACAGCAAACATTTTTTTTTCTACAATGATTCTCCCATCTTCTATTTCACTCAATCATGTCTAAGATATTTCAAGATTTTGCTAACAATGTTAATGAATTCCGACAAAATTTATTTAAGGGTATGAAAACATATAAAAAACAAAATAAAAGCCGTAAAATTTTATATGTCTAAAATAGATATAAAAAACAAATCATTCTAATCAAAGTATTTTATTGTTCGAAAATTCTGACGCCAATAAAATAAAATTTCATTTAACTCTTCAGACTGGCAGTCGGTCGTAATGCATAAAATTAAAAAACTACTTACATTTCCTTTTTAAAATGTTTTCCTTGAAAGTGCTATTTAAAATAAAAGGTAAGGATGGGCTGGCTGTCTACAAAAGATTATGTTGCCAATCCGAGAAAAAGCCTTAATAAAATAAGAAATGTGAAATAAAAATTTAATATCAACCTTGAAATCAAAAAAAAAAACCTGAGTATGTATAAAATTTGTTACCAAGTTAAAATGTATATTCCAAAGTAACGAATAAAGTTAAATACAACACTGAGAACAATAAGAACGGCTCTATATTACGGAGTTGCCAGAACTAGCGGAAATAGAACACAGAAAAACACTCCATAAGATTGTGCAAAAGCAATGCTGTCAGTTAGACAATATTATTGAGTACTTTAATGCTATTATTATTGTCATTTCGCTCCACACTGTTCAATAAATTGCACAATATTAAAAAAATATATTGCGCAATTTTTCTCACAATATATCGTACCATAACCGCCAAAAAAGCTTAAGCGACATAATTTTCGAACTTTATTTTTTGACCAAAATCGATTATTTGCATCGTAAATAATCGATTTTCGTCAAAATAACACGAGATCCAAAAATAAGTCAGTTAAGATTTTTTGGGGGTTATGGCTCGATATGTTAATAAAAGCTACACATACATGCATGTTTAAGAAATTTTAAAATTGATTTTTCGCGACACAAAATCCTTAATAATATTTAGTTAAATAATTTAAGAAACAGAAATATAATTATTGTACAATGTCGTCAACACATTACAAAATATTTCTTGTTGCGCAATATAAATCAAAAAAACTTTTGATTTTTTTTTGTATTTAGTATACGTATTCAAAAAATTAAATTTTCAGAAATAGTCTCCCCAAAAAAACATCTGTCCTATCTTTATTAGTAAAAGTACCCATATGAAGGAATACTTTTCTACTTCTGGCAACACTGCATATTGCCCTTGTGAGAAATTAAAACAAACTTCCATAAAACATATTCCAGAAACAAAAGCTCATTTGCTTAAAGTAATTCTGATGTTAATTGATTTTCTGACCACCCTTGAAGCATTTAATCAATTTTATTTTAAAATTGAAAATGAAAATGAAAAAAAATCCATATTTTTCTTTATTTAGTTTTCAATATTTAAAAAAAAAATCTCAAACACACACACACACCCTCCAGCATTCATTGTGATTATCACAATTTTTTTGCCTGTTTAAACTTTTATTACATTGAATGAAATTAGCCTGCCCTCTTGAGGTCTGCTCTAGTTCACCTTGCAAATGTCAAGTTCAGACTTCAGCTGGAATAAATAAGTTCGCTCGGTTGCATATTTAGTGTGGAAATCTATTTTGTTTGTAGTTTTGTTGTATTTATTGGTTTTGTATACTTATAAATAGTATGGATTTTATTGTCTGAATTTTTAAAATGTTTTTGTTGGCTGCTCCACATTAACAAAAACCACAGATATACTCGTATATTCGCTTGCACACAGCGGACGGACGGACAGTCGTTGCAAATGCTGCCAACAACATCGTTAACAATGACCAACATCAACATTAATGGCAAAAAAAAATATTAAAAAAATAAATAAATAAGTGAATAGTTTTCATTCAAACACTTTTACAAACAGAATTCATGTGAGTTTTTAGAAATTTACACTCACTCTCTCTGTTGTTTTCCCAAATTGTTTCAGCAGTAATTTTTTTATTCTAAAGTTTTTTGTTTGTTTTCATTGTGAGATTATTAAAATATGTACATAATTTTTTTCTTTCAGATTTTTTATTTGCTTTAAATCGTAAATAAAATGATATGAAAAAAAATCATAATGAAACAAGCATTAAATGAACAAAAATTAATAAAATCGTAAAATATGTACGATATATACATGAACATAAATGTATGTATGCATGTATGTATGTATGTGTGAATGTATATACATTCTAATGTATGTCCATATATTTTTCTAAAAATAGGTACGTATGTGGCATCAACTAAAAGATGATTGGCACGAATAACCCAACAAACATTTTGATGTAGTCAATTATAATTTTATGTGATATAATTTTTCAACTGAGTCTTAATGGAAATAGTTTCAGATTTTTGTTAATATTGGTTCCCATGTTAAAAAAAAATTTGTATTTCAGAACACTATTCCCGGGTAATTTTATTTCTATTGCGATAAAAGTATACAGTCGACTCCGCTTTACTGGAAATAACCAAAACCCAATTTTTTTTTTCAATTATCCAATTTTTTCTCTAAAACGTAGTTTGGATTACTGAAATTTGTTACAGTTAAGCGTACTGCTTAAAATCAGTAACCCTACACATGCATATGTGCACATTTTGTTGTTGAAATTTTTCACAAATTCCTCGAAAATGTCTAGCCACTTGCATTGACAATATAATAGAAAAATACAATAAAGTACGTAAGAGCGAAAAGGACAAATACATTTTGCCATTTAATTTTTTAACGGACAAAACATGCGAAAATTTTTTCAGCATTAAGTTATGCAATCGGTTTCTAATAAATAAATTTGTCATTGTTTATTTTTTCACTAAAGCGAAGTAAGTTTCATACAAAATGTAGTTGTGGGCTTGCTTTTGGTTTTCAGTAATACGATATTTTCAGTAAAGCGAAGTGAATAAGACTAGCTGCGTTTAAAATCAGTGCGGGGATTTGTATCGCTTTCAGTAATCCGATTTTTTTCAGTAAAGCGTGTTGCGCTAAAGCGGATTCGACTGTATTAGAAATACAAATTAAGAAAGAAAGTTGACTTAGTACAGATATAAGATGAAAGAAATCCTTCAAAAATTCCTAAAAATTTTATAGCATGAGTTTTTTTTTTTTTGTTTGAATACGTCTATTAAAAAAGTGACTTCTTCTTTTCAGTTTTCGCACTTTTTTCCAAAAAGTAAGCGAAAAGTTTTAAGAAAAATAATTCTGCCAAAAAAAACCGACTTCAATGAAAAGATCGAAAAAATATTTATGGGACCAAGCTGGAAGTAAACTTTTTCAAAGAAAAAAAATTTTAAAATCTATTGGTTTAGAAGAAATACTTGAAAAAAATAAATTTTAATAGGCGTGCCTCTGCCCATTTTTGAAATGCAAGATTGTGTGCTTTGTAAAAATCTTTAAATAAAATATTAAAATTTTAATAGCCGTGACATCGTCCATTCTTTTAAATGGAAGATTGTGTCTATTTAAGAGTTCAAGGTGTTTCATAAAAAGCGGTTAAGTAGAACCACGTGAAATATAGTAATAAATTGTAATGGTCGTAGCACCGCCCATTTCTTCAACTTTAAAATTATGTACATAATTACAAGAACCAAAGGTGTTAGAAATAATCTATGAAAATAAGCTTTAAAATATTTGAAAGTAAATTGTAAAAAAAAAATTCGCTGGTCTTTCGCTTTAATTTTACATTTTCTTTGTTAAAACAATAAACTGAAATTCAATAAAGCAATTGAAAATTTAAGCAACAACCTTGAAAGGAATTATAATTTCTTGTAAAATATTTTTCAATTAAATTATTAAATTTTCATTGTTTACTATTTAAATTTCTTTCAATTAAAAAAAATCAACTGGCGAGGGGAAATCAAAAATGTAAAACTCATTATTATTAATTATAAACCAAATTAAACGTT
The DNA here is from genome assembly GCA_936439885.1 of Nowickia ferox. Lineage (NCBI taxonomy): Eukaryota > Metazoa > Arthropoda > Insecta > Diptera > Tachinidae > Nowickia > Nowickia ferox. The sequence goes on from OW387026.1 coordinate 9,196,278, forward strand.
TCTGTGTTATTAACATGAACGTGAGATTAAAATAATTAAACACATAACTTAATAAAAAAAAAAACTAAATAAATAAAGCAATAAAAATATTAAAAATTTTAAAATAAACATTAAAACGCATAAAATTATGATGGCGAGTGGAAAGAAAAAAAATTTTTGTTTCCAATTAGACAAAATATTTTATGCTGAAGTATTTCAATATTGTTGTTAGAATCGATAATTTTATGCTTCACAAAAAAAAAACAATGAACAAATAACATTATTTGCTTTAAAAATCTGGCTATATCTATTATTAATTTAGAAGAATGATGTTTGCATTTAGAAATGTGAATATTCATAACAGGTAAAATTTTGTTTTGATTAATAAATAATAAGTTGGATCCAAGAAAACTTAACATTTTAAAATTTAAGGTTAAGCCAAAAGGGACCGGACCATTGATTGAAAACAGGAAGCTTGAGACTTCCTTGTCTTGGTGCTTTTCAAAACGTAGATGGCCCTTTTCGTCAACCAGAAACGCTAAATTCTACTTACAAGGATTAGTAATACACACAAGTTAATATCTGTAGCATAAATTAAAAACGGAATGACAAGCTTATTCAAATAATACTTCCTCTAGCCACACAGAAAGTATGTGCATTCATGTGAGCATTAATACATGTCTGTATTTCATTCTGTTTACTGTTGGATTTTCAATACATTCCATACGATCTATTCATGCATTAATATTTTTTTAAATTTTATAAATCTTTTTTCTCATTTCCTTTTCAGCCGTTGTTTTTTTCCAAGTGGGAGTATGTACATACATACATACATATGTTTAAATGTTTCTCCTTGCAAACATTTTTAACCTTTAGCTGCATTTTTAAAATGTTCTCACTATGCTATTTTGTGGCATCCTATAAATATGCAATGGAAAACATTCGCTATACACAGCGTTACCGTTGTGAAACTAAAGTAACAATTTAACCCTTTTTGGATTTTTTGCCTCTTTTTACTACCCTGTTATTCAATGAACTTTTTGTATCATTTTTAACTAATTCGTAGCACTACTTTTTGCCCTTTAGCACTTAGAATAGTGCGTAAGTTTTTTATTCGAGCCTAATTTTAAGAGAAATGTTAATCCAATTTAAATAAGATGTTCATAAAATAATTTTTAAAAAAACTTGTCCCTGTTTTCTGTCAATATTTTTTATTTCAATACATTTTTTGTCCTTTTTGCGATTCTTTTTAAAAGTTATCAACGTCCGCCCTGGCAACATTGTTTTCCTCTCTAGAGATTCAACAAAAATGGGAATGTGTGTATGTTTGTGTGTGTGTGTGACAGCGTGAGCCAGTGCACGAACTGTTATTTAAAAAGAATTGACACAACATTTATGAATGTACATAAATAAATTTATAAATAAATAAATATGTACATTTAAAAGTGTTTGACATTAAAAATATGTGTTTAAAAATACATTTTTTCTGCTCTTTGGGGAGCATTTTTTACATTTGCTTTATGATAAAAAAAAAATAACAAGTCTTTAGAAATTTTGCATATCAAACCCACAAAGCGGAAACAGGAAAACGGATGTGAAAAGTTGCGATAAGGGAAAGAATTTTACTGCACTGATTAAATATATTAAGTCAAATGTTTTTTAACAACTCGTGTACCCACATACGAGTAAAATAAGAAAGATTGAGATTTTTTTAAGTCAATCGGTAGTTAAACAGAAATATTGTACATATTTTCAGTTAATTTATGGCAATTTTAATGATGTAAGAATTTATAATTGATCAAATATTTTTATGATTTTTTTTTTGGGGGAATAGCGATGCAATTTAATTAAGACTTTGACTACGTGGATATTTAATGATTTGAAATAACTAATAATGCCTTATGTAGCTTATACCTTAAGCATTCGAAAAGGCCTTAAGCATGTGTTTTTTTTTTGTTTTGGCTAAGAAAAAAAGCTGTGATAAAAAGCTTTTAAAATATATTTAGTGAATACTATCCGTACTTTCCCGATATCGAAACCTTGCCACATGACACGTCGTATTTTTATAAAATCATTTTTGATATTTTAAACACAAATACTTTGAATTTCTACATAAAGTTTTTAAATATATATGCAGCTTTCTCTTACGAAGCTGTGTGATGAACTATAAGTATAACTGAGTCATTGCCATTTAGACAATAAAATAAGTTTTTAGAAAAAAATTAAAACTTGCCAAATGAGACGTCGATCGTGTTTTTATAAAATTATTTTGGTTATTGCAAACACAAATATTATGAATTTCTACAGAAAGTTTGTAAATATATAGCTTTCTCTTAAGAAGCTAAAATAAGTTATAAATATAAGCTAAGCCGTTTTTATATCGCTGTTAACAATTAGAAAGGCCCTAACTCAAATAACTGTAACCTTACAGGAGGAGGTAAAAGCATAATAATAAACAGTAGAAGTGCTGGTACAACTGCTTGTAAAAGTGTTATTTTTTAAACAATTGCAATAAATTTTTGTGACGAGATGTATTTGTGTGAAATGTATTGGAATCACTGAAAAACTCAATTTCATGAAAATACGAGTTAGGGCCTTTCTACTTGTTAACAGCGATATGCAATTCAATTAAACTAATTTTTTGAGCTTTAGGTCAATGTTTATTATTATTTTAGTACTTCGATATTTCGTTAACCTTTGGTTAACTTCTTCAGGATATTTTTATATTTGAAATTAAATTTTTCTTTTTTTCTTTTTTCTCCTTTCAATTACAAAAATAACAATGTGTGTCATAAAATTTTTTTTAGGACATATAATGTTAAAAATATTTATTATAATTTCTAAAAACCGTTCAAAAAATGTATATGTTAAAAAACTTTTTTTTAATTAATGTTGTTAATATTATTAACATGAACAAATATTGTAGACTTATACCTATTTTGTTTTATAACCAAAACTTTTCAAAAATTGTAAAAAAATTTTATGACACACATTGTTATTTTTGTAATTGAAAGGAGAAAAAAGAAAAAAAGAAAAATTTAATTTCAAATATAAAAATATCCTGAAGAAGTTAACCAAAGGTTAACGAAATATCGAAGTACTAAAATAATAATAAACATTGACCTAAAGCTCAAAAAATTAGTTTAATTGAATATATTGAAAAAGGTCGAAAAATTAAATAAAAGAAGCGATATGCAATTTTATTTACTTTTCTTCTCAAATACCCCTGTATTTGTATTTCACCTGTACCTGGATTCAGTAACTTTTATTACGACAAGCGCACCGCTATAATAAATATAACGAAAATTTATCGACTTTGTTATTCAGTAACATATTTAAACGATATTTGCTATCGGTTGAAGCAAAAAAAAATAATTAAAACACAGGATCATTTAGTTTTTTTCTATTTTTCTTTGTGCTTTTCGATTATTTTGAAGTTTTCTATACAGAAATACCACATGATATTGAATTAAATGGTGGTTAAAATACAGATGGATACTGTCGCAAAAAATAAATTGCGTAATTACATTATCGTTACCGCAAACGAATAAATATGTCGATATTACGATATTACGATTTTCCAGGTACTGATTCATAAGCATCACTCAACTTTTCCATCCCAAGTTTTTGATAAAAATAAATTTGGAATAAAAACACTACTTGAGCATTAAAGCTTAATGTGTGTGTGTACTCGTAAGCTTTATTTGTGAAAAAAAAGTAATTAAGAAAACTTTCTTAACTACAAAGCAAATCATCTGCTTAAATTAATTCTAATGATTATACAACTTTTACTTACACTATTTCTTAATACAAACTATTAACTTAATTGATAATCCTTAAGCTTACTGCTTAACTTAAGATATTATTTTTCTCAAAGTCATCAGAAATAAAATTAGTTTTTCAAAGTTTTATTATAATTTTTCATATTAAATTCCCCAAAGGCTTACAACACACTTTTCCCATCTCTTGAAATACTGAAGCAATTGCTTTACTTGCTATTTTTCCAAGTCAGCAAAACATGTTCAATGATTAGCTTTCTTTTAGTTTGTAAAAATAAATATAGTGATTAATCATTTTATATTTACTAAACAAATTTTGTTCATTTAGAAAGCATGGAAATCAAATACATAATAAGTACATTAATAACTCACTCATTCCTTTTGAAATTGTTTATTTTCGTGACATTTTCTGCCGGTACCCAATTTAATTTATTGTATTATCAAAGATAAATATAAAGTTATTCCTCACGTACATCATTGCAATGGTAGAAATAAATTTATGAAAAATGAACATGAATGTGACAGACATGCTTGTTTTGTACACAAATAATTTTCATTAAAATTTTGTAACCCAATAGCAACTGGCAGTATTTTTTGTCATGATAATTTTGCCATTTTTACTATTTCAGCTATAGTTTTTTTTATTTGTAGATATATTTAATAAAATATTAAACAATCCTACTAATTAGCAAAACAAGGTTCCAATGAATGAGAGAAAAATATATGTACACATATCGTCGGGTGGTTACTGGTTTGCCGCATCAATAATGTATTCTTAATATCTGTGCGGCAAACCAGTAACCACCCGACGATATGGCGAGTATCGGCGTTCGAGCAGTTCATGTCTGAGCCTTATTTAAAGGGCGTAAAAGTTCCCCCAGATTGTTATGGTGAATCAGCATGGAAAATTGTGTATCCCTAGTATTTTGTCTTAATATAAGCTAAGAGTTTTTTATTTAAAATTTCATTCAAAATATTTTCGCGGAACATTTTAACCCTTTTTTATGCTCGTTGCATGAGTAAAAAAATTTCTTCTAGGATTTTTTTTTATTTGGATATTTTATTTTTAGTGTGGGCGATAAGAAATTTAAATTAAATATAATTTCTCTCACAATATTTTAGAAATAAAAACAATAATTGACAATCGCACAATTTAATGAATTAAAAAGCAGGTAATAAGAGATGTTTTTTTATAGATGTATAAAACTTTAAGTTGGCAACACTTTTTTAACTTGCGGAGGCCATTTTGTCAGCTGTCAAGTGATTCATGTTTATGCCCAGTGCACATCTGGCATTTCTTGTGTTGTCGTTTTGTGGTGTTATTTTCAAAATGTGTGCAACTTCGTTCCCATTATGTTTTTTATGTGTAAAACATTGCCACACAACGAAAAATATCAAAAATGACAAACGTTGCCACCAGTATACACTATTGTGTACTCGGCTTTAGTTTGGTTTGGCATTTCAACTTGAATAGACAACAAGAAACTGAACAGCGGATCCAAATTTTGCAAATTTATTCTGAAAATCATGGTTCTGTTCGAAAAATGTATCGCGCACTACGTCCATTTTACGGTCAACCTAATCGTTCATCACAACAATTAATTCGATTAACTATGGAACGTTTTCATGCCACGTTTACTCTAAATGATAATATGCTTTATGGGCTGGTGGAACCATTGGTCCGTCCGTACTTCTTTAAAAACGATGCTGTTCCGAATGTTACAGTTGAAGTTACAATTGAACAACTATGGTATGCAGGAGCAGTGGTTTCAACAAGACGGCGCAACATGTCACACAGCTTGTGCCACAATTGATTTATTGCAGGAAACGTTTGCTAACCGCATAGTTTTTCACGTTTCGGGACCCGTGAATTGGCCTTCAAAATCTTGCAATTTCACGCCGCTACACTATTTTCTGTGGGGATACCTAGTCTACGCCGATAATCCCGAAACGACTGACCACTTGGAGGACAACATTCGCCCATTTATTGGCAATATACGGGCAAAAATTTTGGAAAAAATTATCGAAAATTGGACCTTTAGATTAGACTATGTCCGAGCCAGTCATGGCGGTCATATGCCAGAAGTCATATTTAAATTATAATGCCAGAAAAATATCTTTCGGATATGCATTTTGTTATGGAAATCGAAATGCATATAGACAATGTTTTTTTTATGGTTAAAAACAAGCAAAAATTTTCAAATTAAATAAAGACTTTATGTCAAATAAATATAATTCGTTATTAATTTTTTCGCAAAAGATAATGTGAACAGATGTATTATAAAAACTTTAAATGCGTTCAAGGGTTAATTTATTACTCATTCACGGTTTCTTGTTATGAGTGGGATGTATTTAGCACTGAACAAAAATTAAAGTAATTATTGGGGAACTATTTTATCTCTACTTCCAAAGTATCAATAAGTGTAAATTTTGGGCTTTTCAGCAAGAGATTATCAACAACACCCAAATAATTATTTAAGATGTTATTTTGAACTTATTAAAATCAGATTCATTTAACAAACTGAAAATGACTTCGAATTCACTAAAAAGGTATCAAAACAGAGAACTTCTTCCAATGGCAACCCCTTGTAAAAATCATTACAAATGATCCCGATTTGCACTACTTCTGGATTACAAGTTTGGGAAGCTAATACTTATTCACTACTCCTTTTTATTTGTGGGATGTATTTAGTAGTTTTATTTGCAATCATATGAAAAACAATTTTGTGCAAAATTTTAATTCTCTAAGTCATCTCTGTATGGGTTTTATGTGTGCTTTTCGAAAGGGGCCACCCTTCAGTGGGGATATATTTAGTCAAACTGATTTACAAATGTATTTAATTTGAAGACGATAACATATTTTTGCATTAAAGTCTTTCACAGTTGTTTATGTGAACATATTTATTACAATGAAAATCATGAATTTGAATGAATGTATTATTAAGTCAAAGGGAAACACAGGACACTGCGACCAAAGTAGATCTATTGTATCCCTTGCCAGGTGCTAGAGCACCTCATCCAGACCTACTCTCCTGATGAATCTCAGGATTGCCAGTGGGTCTAGTGTTGGCAGTTCCCAATCCTCCAATAGGTGCTTGCCCAATTGGATATATCTTCTGTGGCATGACGCTTCACAGTCCAGTCATGAATTTATATCAGTTCATATTAGCAAGAACTCACTGTACTTTTAATGCATATTGAAGCCACCAATATTTTCCTTAACTGCTTTTTCTTTGAAAAACTTTGCATAAAATGTATTTCTTTATGAAACTTTGGTTGAATCCCGCATGTTGAGCTGTTTTTTTTTTGGTATGTGGAATGTTTGATAATTGCTAAGAACAAGTTCGGATGAAGAAAATATTAAAATATGTAAAATGTAAGAAATAAATCAATTCATACATTATTTTTATAAAAGTAGCTAAAATTGTATAATAAAATTATGGGGGTTAAATTCTTTCTTTTTTTTGCCATAGAAAATTTTCTTACTCTTATGTTATCAGATATTTTATTCGTCTGTTGGATTGTACTTTAAGAAAAACATAAAAAAATTATGAATGTCTCTTTAACATTTCCTATCAATCTAAATAACTCTGTCTATTTGCACATTGGGAACCTCTTTATGTTTATTTTATAAATTATACATATTTTCTTGTTCTCTTATCTTAACACGAAAGTTGTTTGTGCTTCTGAATGTATAATAAGCCAGTGCACTAAATTTTCCTAACACTCTTAACACTTGCATACCTTTCGCCCTCAAAAATAACACCATTCCTGCAATGCAAACTATTTGTAAATGTAAATATTTAACCTTAAACTGCTTTCGCCTTTAAACAAAATAAAACATACAAAAAAAACTAACACTGACAAAAAAAAATTCGACCAACTTATGGAAAAAAACCCCTAACAAACAACTAAAAATATGTATATTTTGTAAAAAAGAAAAACAACTTTTTTCACTTTAAAAATATGTACTTTAATTTACACATTATAACATGATGCATGCACCAAAAGCAAAACAAAAACGCATTAACATTTCATTATTCATACGAGTGGAAAAATACCAAATAATTATCAAGCACGCCAAAGAAAAATTGCACGTTAAATTATACAGCACAGCACAGCAAACAAACACATCAAATTACACAACAAATGTATAAGAGAATGTTTTATTTTTAAGAAAAACTACAATAAGCCAAATGCACCGGATATGAAATGAGTATTGAAGCACCACACAATGTTAACAGCAACAACAACAATAACAACAACACCACCAGCACATAACACATTTCAATTGGATTTTAATGTTACTAAAAAAAACAAACAAGCAAGCAAAGCAAACACATCCCTTCCAATTGGTCTAACTTATCCTTTGAAGCATGATGATTTAAATCATCTCCACAAACCACACAAATGAACTTTGTATAATAATGAAACATTTTTCTTTTTATTACTTTCCAGCCACAGGCCCTTATAAAGTCTTAAGACATATTGCCAAAAAACAAAACCATGCTGCAACAACAACAAAAAGCTGAAAACTCAATATAAGGGAAAACCCCTGACTCTGGAACATCTTTAAATATCAAGAAAAACTCAAAGGCTGGGGAACAAATAAAAGAGAGATTGTATATTCTCTAATTAAAATTCACCAGAAAAAATAAAATATACTACCACAAGACTAAAAAGGATTTTCAAAGAATATTTTTTTTTAATATTTTAGAAACTAAAATTTAACGACACAAAGAAGCAAAACTTACTTACAAAAGGATATAAATAAATATAAAAAAAAAATATAATTTGTTAAAAAGTACCTTTCCAAAATTTTACTATAAAAGAGCTTACTTTTTAAAATGCGAGCAGGAAATACATTTAAGGAAAAGCTTATATAAAAAACTGCTTTCATGAAGGTACGTCTCAGAACCGTACCTTTCAAAAAAGCAACTTTTAAAAATATAACTCTTCAAAATGTCTCTTTGCAAAGGGTAACCTTTCAAAGAGTACCTTTTCTATATAATAGCACGTCTTAATAAAGTACCTTTGTAAAGTACTCTTTACGAGCATAGTTTTAAATTTAAAGTACTTAAAAAAAATAATTTTTATAATTTTTAAAATGTACTTTTTAAAAAGTACCTATTTCAAAAAGTACTTTTTAAAAAGTACCTATTTCAAAAAGTACTTTTAAAAAAAGTACCTTTCCAAACTAATCAAAGAATTGTTTAAAAACATATTTTTAAAAAAGTACCTTTTAAGAAAGTACTTTTTAAAAAAGTACCTTTTAAAAAAAAGTACCTTTTAAAAAAAAGTACCTTTTAAAAAAAGTACCTTTTAAAAAAAAGTACCTTTTAAAAAGTGCCTTTTAAAAAAGTACTTCTTAAAAAAGTACTTCTTAAAAAGGTACTTCTTAAAAAAGTACCTTTCCAAACTAATCAAAGAATTTTTTAAAAACATATTTTTTAAAAAGTACTTTTTAAGAAAAAAAAATTACCTTTTAAAAAGTGCCTTTTAAAAAAGTACTTCTTAAAAAAGTACTTTTTAAAAAAGTACTTCTTAAAAAAGTACTTTTCAAAAAAGTGCCTTTTAAAAAAGTACCTTTTGAAAAAGTACCTGTTAAAGAGAGCCGTTTAAAAGTGTGACTTTGAAGAAAGTACTTAAGAAAGTACTTTTTAGAAAAGTTCTTTTTTACTAAAGTACATTTTCAAAAGGTGCCTGTAACAAATAGCCTTTCAAAAAGGTACCATTTAAAAAAAATACTTTTTCACAAAGTAACTTTTCCACAAAGTACTTCTTTAATAGGTACTTTTGCAAAAGTTGGCTTTTAAAAAGCATAAATTAATAAGTATTTTATGAAAAAGTACCTTTTAACAAAGTACGTTTTCAAAACGCACTCTTCAACACAAAATACTTAGTTGCCTTTAAAAATTAATTTTTAAAAACATAATTTTCAAAATGAAGTAGTTATTAAAAAAATATCTTTAAAAAACGTACTTTTCCAAATATGCCTTTAAAAAAGTACATTTTCCCAAAGAGTGCCTTTTAAGAAATTACTGTTTAAAAATGTTCTTTCTAAAGAAGTACATTTTCAATAAGTAATTTTTAACAAAAACCCTTTTAAAAAGGTACCATACGAGTATAAAAAGTCCTTTTTTAAAAATAGCCGTTTAAAGATTAACATTTCAAAGAGTGAATTTTAAATAAGTATCATTGAAAGGAGTACCTTTTCACACAAAGTGCCTTTTAATTAAGGGCCTATCCCACGATGTTGCCAAAGTTCGACTTGTCGCACATTTACGGCCTGTCCCACGATGTCACCAGAAATCGTTCGATCGAATGCTTACATTAAGGGTCTGTCCCACGATGTCGACAACGTTCGACTTGTCGCACACTTACGGCCTGTCCCACGATGTCACGAGAAATCGTTCGATCGAATGCTTACATTAAGGGCCTGTCCCACGATGTCGACAACGTTCGACTTGTCGCACACTTACATTCAAAACAAAAACAAATCTTAAGCTTTTGTTGTTGTTTCAAATGTAAGTGGGCGACAAGTCGAACGTTGTCGATATCGTGGGACAGGCCTTAAAAACAACAATAAATTTTCTAATGCTATTGTAGTTTGCAATACAAGTTGTCGCTCGAACGATTCCTGGGCACATCGTGGGACAGACCGTTATATTTGAAACCACAACAAAATCCTAAAATTTGTTTTTATTTTGAATGTAAGTGTGCGACAAGTCGAACATTGTCGACATCGTGGGACAGGCCCTAAGTAACTTTAAGAATATTTTCAAAAATAAAAATTGCAGAAAAGTACCTTTTTAAAAAGCTTTTTTTCCGAAAAGGATCTTTCTTAAAATTGGCTTTAAAACAAGCGCTTTTTATAAGAGTTAAAAAAATATTTTGCTCACAAAATAATAAAAGTTTTAAAATTGCGCTAAATCAAAACTACAAATTCAATTCAATCAACATTTATTGGAAAGCTGCATAGCTGTTGGAAAATTAAGTTGATTAAAAAACACTTATTAAAAAAAATACATACATATGTATATATACAGCTTGAAGAGAAAATAACATAAAACCAGAAGAAAACTGTTGAGTTTTCCAACCCAAGAAATACCTAAATCTGAAAGTCAAGGTCATAGAAAAGCCAAGTGCAAAGCAGTTGAGACGGTAATTAAAGTATACATACTTATAATGTAACGCCTAAGAATATGTTAATGAATACGGCAAGACACATTATGCAACAGCGGCAACTGTTAAGGCAGCGACTACAACATGATAATAATGTAGACAGCATTTACTGCGAAAGCTACTGCATTAAAAAATATGTTTAATATGAGGACAACAATTGCAGACAAGTTAAAAAAAAATTGCAACAGTTACAAGTTCGTATAACAAATTTGAACCTTCAAACAGAACTTAAAGAAGAGAACTTTTACTTGAAAAAAAGACTACGAGTACATACCCATATAAAAACCTTTAATTACAACAAGACGTAAGAGACACTTGTGCATGAAATGTTTGTTAGTGAGAAAAGGTTACAAGGACAAGGATTCTTGTATTACAAATAGAAAACGTGCAAATGTTATGCAAATATACACACATAAAACGCTTAAATTGTCAAAGAAAAAAATCTTAAATTTAAATAATAAATATTTTTTAGATTAAATAAAAAATAAAAATTGTACCACAAATAAAGCATTAACATCAACACGCTAGTTACGACTTAAGGAAAACGCATGAAGTTGTTTTCGATAAAACTCTGACATAAACTCAAAACATAAGTGGGATTTAAGTTGCCCTTAGTTCGTTAAGTTGCAGTTTCTTTAGGCCAACAATATTGATTAAACTAAAGACGACATGCCTGAACAGGATAATTATGATGATGAGGTAAATGCATTATTTATACATTTAAATAATATGAATAAATTTAATAATATTTTAATGCTTTAAAGTACATAAATCAGGTATTTGAAGTAGAATTTTAAATAAACATACATAATCTAATTTGTTGTTCATACATTAGCTATTGATTATTTTTTGTTGAAATGGACTCTAATCGAAGTAATAGTTTTTTTTACAAAACTCATAGAATATATAGATTTTCGTGGCACAAAATATAAAGAAAAATTAGTTTAAAACAATTTTTTTTTTTCAAAAAGTTACTTTTAAGATGGTACGTTTAAAAAATTACCTTTCAAAAGATTATATATTTAAAAAATCTTTTAAAAAGTGGCTCTTTCAAAATTACTTAAAAAAAAATTACAAGAGTCCCCTTTTCAAAAAACCTTTAGAAACCAGTGATTGCATTGAAGCTCACCAGGGTACCGCTGAAAAGGAAGAGGCGGATTAGCTACCAAGGTTGCGGAAAATGCCAAACTTCTGAAATAATTCAAAAAACGAATTAAAACAACGGGCTATAGAACGACACAACAGAGGCTGGCAGAACTCTACTTTTGGGAAAGTGACCGAAATTGTCTGGGCCAAAGACAAAATAGATACTGAGATTAAAAAATGCAATACTTCCGGGCTTGTCAAACATAATAAGCGGCCATACAGAGTTAAAGAATCATCTCATGGGTGTTTGTTAATGTTATAATATGTAGAGGTTATCAGGAAGATGTTGAAGCACTGGCACATTATTTATTTATCCAGATCAGACGGCCAATCTTCAATATGAAAAATATATCAGAGAATATCCTAAGGACTTTGTTTACAAAAGCTTAAGAAAATATATTGAGAAAATTTGATTCTTAAGCAGCCAAGTTTGAAAGGTTTTCGGTCTTTTTTATTGCGAACTCCCTCCTCCTTCCTCCCTCCTGTATTTTTATATAGAGCGCACAACATACTTTAAAAGCATAAGTAAGTATAACCCCGTAATGGAATAGGTTCAACATTGGTTGCCCCTCTTTTTCAGCTTAACTTTGAAAAATACTCTTCTTAAAACTACCTTTTAAAAAAAGTACATTTTAAAAAAATTTAAAAGTGCCTTTTAAAAAAGTACCTTTTAAAAAAATTACCTTGTAATAAAATAACCTTCTAAAAAAATTACCTTGTAATAAAAACACCTTTTAAAAAAGTACCTTTTAAAAAAATTATTTTTTACAAAAAGAACTTTTAAAAAAAGTATCTTTTAGAGAAAGTACCTTTTAAAATAGTACCTTTTAAAAAAAGTATCTCTTTTAAATAAGTACCTTTTAAAAATAGTACCTTTTAAAAATAGTACCTTTTAAAAAATAGTGCCTTTTAAAAATAGTACCTTTTAAAAAATAGGGCCTTTTAAAAAAAGTATCTTTTAAGGAAAGTACCTTTTAAAATAGTACCTTTTAAAAAAAGTATCTCTTTTAAAAAAGTACCTTTTAAAAATAGTACCTTTTAAAAATAGTACCTTTTAAAAAATAGTGCCTTTTAAACATAGTACCTTTTAAAAAAAAGTGCCTTTTAAAAAAAAGTATCTTTTAAAAAATAGTGCCTTTTAAAAAAAAAGTATCTTTTAAGGAAAGTACCTTTTAAAATAGTACCTTTTAAAAAAAGTATCTCTTTTAAAAAAGTACCTTTTAAAAATAGTACCTTTTAAAAATAGTACCTTTTAAAAAATAGTTCCTTTTAAAAAAAGGATCTTTTAAGGAAAGTACCTTTTAAATTAGTACCTTTTAAAAAAAATATCTTTTAAAAAAAGTACCTTTTAAAAAAAGTAACTTAAAAAAAGTACTTTTTAAATAAGTACCTTTTAAAAAGTACATTTTATAAAACATTTAAAATAGTACCTTTCAACAGAAGTAAAAAAAGAGTTTGAAAAAGTACCTTTAAAAGCACATTATAAAAGAGGTAAAAAAAAGTTTAAAAAAGTACCTTTAAAAACACCTTTTAAAAGAAGTTAAAAAAAAGTTTAAAAAAAGTACCTTTCAAAAGTAAAAATTAGGATTAAAAAAAGTACTTTAAAAAATGTACTTTAAAAAAAGAAAATATACAAAAAGTACCTTTTAAAAAAGTACTTTTTAAAAAAAGTACATTTAAAAAAATACCTATTAAAAAAGAAAATTAATAAAAGTACTTTTTAAAAAAGTTCCTTTTTAAAAAAGTACTTTTTGAAAAATATTACCTTTGAAAGACTACATTATTAAAAAACACCTTTCAAAAAAAGTAAAAAAAGACATTTTAAAAATGTACCTTTTACAAAAAATACCCCCTTTCCCCCTTTAAAAAAAAAGTGCGATATGCACATTTATTAAGGACAAACACAATTTGCCACACATTCTGTACATACGAGTATATTCAGAATAACAAAATTTTTCTACAGACATATTTTTTCAATTATTGCCACAAATTTCTTATAATTCATTTTGCAATGAAATTATATGAGATGAAATGCTACAACATGTTTTGTACTGTGACAGTTCCCATTGGCCAAGGAATGAGGAATAATAAAGGGCCATTTGTCTTCATCTGTCCTCTTTCTCTCACACTCTCTTTTTGCTACAACAACAGATATGCCGCAAGAAAACTTGGCTAATGCAAACTTAAACTAAATATATACACACAGTCCATAAATTTTAAACGCTTCGTTAGTCACATTAAAGCGCAACTAAACGCTTCTCTAATGACCACTTTTAAATGTTGAATGGATTTTTTTTCTTTTTTTGTTGATGAATAAAATAATGACAACTAAACGTTAATGTGGAAGTACTTGTTAATAAATTAAGTTTTTTTTTGTTGACATTAAATGCTTAAGCGTAGATAAATAGGAAAGAAAATAAACAGATGGACGGGCTGGTTGTAGAAGGAAGAATAATGGATATTGAGAGAAGAAAAGTATGAGAGTTGTTCCCAGATGACTGGCTTTGATTTTAAAATTTAACAGAAAATTTAGCTTTAAACTTTTTTTTGGGGTTTTCAATTTTTAAGTGCTCGAGGCTCAACGGATTAATAAAGTAATTGTATCACTTAAATTAACTCCTCAAATTCAATTTGTCTTAAAATTTTTAATAAAAAAGTAAAGATTCCTTGACGATCTGTATTAGCAACACACTGTATTATTACCACAAAGCAGAGAAAAAAGTCGAAACAAAGTTATCGTGGCGGTGGTGTAGTAATTTTGTGACTAGCGGCGGCACGCCGAGAGAATTTTCAGCACCTCATATGAAGCATATGAAACTTTAAAGAGAAAAAAAATTAAACTGAAAATCTATTTTCATAATTTTTTCTCCGAAATTGTAAGATTTTGTCTTTTAGAGCATATAAAATTTCGGCTGAATTTGAGCCGATGCCAGCTGATGCAATCGGCGGTGGCGGGATGAATAAGAAAACAACTGGTGGTGGCGTGCCGTCGGCTTTGAGACGATCGATTTGTTTCCTTGTCACAAAATCTTTATTCCTACGATTGCCTTTTCTTTCGTGAGTCCCATAATTCCAAGCCCATCATCGTTTATATCATATTTATAGAGCGCATTTAAAAAATCATTTGAGAAGTTTTGCGTAGCAAACCCTAAAACAAGATTGGCATGAAAAACAATAAAATCTGTAATAAAAATAATTGAAACAAGTGCTCTGATAATAAAGTTATAAGTGGTGAAAATATTAAAAATTGAATACATGTGCAAGTTCAAAGCAAATTAAATATTTGTTTTTGTGTATTTAGAGTGACAGAAAATAAATTTTACACAGAACTTTCCACAATCTTTAACACTTCAGAGAACAATATGCCATATCAATTGTCATCATTTTCTGACATCAACTACTGGCAATTAAATCGTTCAATAAGTATTTTTAAATAATGTATTTGTCATTAATTATTATAGACTATTTAATGCTTCAGATTGGGGTGTATATAATTACATAAGCTTGTTAATTATACTCTTCTTTGCCTATAAATAAATGAAGAGAACATAAGTATATGGGTGTTTCCACTGCATGGGCAAACGTTGCTTGCTTTAGCTATTTTTAACTGCTTTTTAATTGATTTTTTTCTCTTCTACTAACTGCCAAAAATGCTTACTAATTTAGCAATGTTAACGCGTTGTTATGTAGTTAGAAATTTTTGGAAATACCCATATGCTAATATAATTACGCACGCAACTTATTTCAACGACAAAACAAAAAGAAAAAACTTTTCTAAATAAAACTTAGGCCGACTCCAAAAATAAGCACTTAAAATAATTTAGATTCAGCTAAATAATATATTTGTATATCGTTAGTTAAAATGCAAAAGGGCGTAACTAAAAAAATTCAAAATCGAGTTTTTGATTTGAGTGCTAGCGATGCTGGCCTCTCAGTCCAGAGGTTATGGGTTCGATTCCCGCCATAGACCCTGGGTGTTTTCTGCAGAAAAGCTAATCACTTGGCAGTTGTGTGTTTGTTAAAAAAAAATGTTTCAATGTTAAATTTTCAGAGGCGTTTTAATGCCCACTTTTACAAACAACAGTTTCCCCCTTCCCCCGCCCCCCTTACATGTAAAAGTGCAGGATCACGTTACTTTCAGAGCCCAAGGTGTACTACGGCAATATTCGTAAGAAGCACGTAAAATTTAGTATTCAATTTTAATGGGCGTGACTCAGCCCACCTTTTAAAGCTTAAAATTATATAATTCCAAAATTATGTCTTACAACATAATACTAAATTAAAAAAGACGTGACCCCGCCAACCCAGGCTTTGCAGCAATCGAATGAGTAAAACTATATAAAAGAAAGGAGTCAAATTAAATGGGCGTGGTTCCACTTACATTTTTTCGGCTTAAAAATTAATTGTGGCTGGCTAGTCTCTGTACAGAAGAAATTTCACGTATCTCCAGAAAAATTAATCTAGTGGGGCCAATAAACTGCTGTAAAACGTGAGAATAATTGCCTACCAAAATTGTCTTCAAGTAGGTTCGTGGCATCACGTGTCATGTGGCATGTGGCACCGTCTTGCCAACCAAGTCCATTTCGGGGAAAAAAGTAGGTGATCATCTTTCAGGATGCATTGGCAGCTCCTGAACGCTGTGTGTTCTTTGCATCAAATTCGGCAATTCTGTTTGTTGACGTAACCGTCGCTATGCCAGTTAGCATATTTCTCATAAGTCCTAGTTTACACTATGCAAGTGTTATTGCTAAACTGATTAGTTTTAGGAAGAAAGAGACGAGGGAAACAGAAACGTTTTTTCCCCTCGTCTTTCTCTCCTAACAAACTAATCAGCTTAGCAATAAGACTTGCATAGTGTAAACTAGGTCTAAGCACGAATTTTGATAATAAAATTCAATGATTTCAAGCGTTGTTCGTTTATTGGTCTGTTCATGAATTGGCAAACCTTTCTAAGAGCTCGTTTAGATGAAGCATGATATATGGCGGTAAGTGAAGGAAAGCTTGCGGGGTAGTAAAAGTAGCACGTAATGGGAATCGAAGCGACAATTTTAACTCTTCTCTTTTTTACATATCTCTTTCTCTCATAGTGTAGCAGTGTTGCCAGTTAGCGATTAGTTAAAAAGTATATAGTATAAAAATTATTAGCAAATAAATTAAGGAGAGAAAAAGAATGATTGTTTTTTTGGTGTTGAATTAAAAAAAAATATAGAAAACTATGTCGGCATATTAATTCTACATTTCCCAAACTAACAATTAGTTGCTTTATGGCTACACTGCTGCGAATGAACGAATGAAAAGCAGTGATCAAATTAATATAAAAAAAAAACAAAAAATCTTCTTGTAAACGCGTGTCGATTTAAGAAAGGACTTCAAAAGAGAACATAAGCATTGTCGCAGTTACGTCACCCTTCATCTAAACAGGCTCTACGCGTTTTTGGCATTGTCTAATGGCACGCATTCTTTTCTCTTACACTGAAAAAACAAATACAAAAAGATCACCCGATATTAGAAAATATATCTTAAAATATCTTATATCCCCGCTTAAAGCTGCTAATTTGTACCTTTTCTCGAATGGAACCAAAAATAAGAGTTATAGAGTGAAAATATTTCACAGAAATGTTCTTCATAAGATTTTACAAATTTTATTTTTGTCATCAGCACATTAAAATGTGTATTTTATTTTCCCTGTTTAACTTTCTTTTCTTGCTGGTTTTCTATAAGAATCAAACCAAAAATTTTTGTTATTCAAAAATTTGCATAATAAAGTTATACCATTAAAAACTTGTTTCAATTTTTTATTCAAATATCCTTACATATGCCTCAGAAGTGTTTTCAAATGGAAATAGTTATTTATAATAAATAGGCTGCTATTGATTTGTTACATCAAAGTTAATTTCTTTTACAAATAGTTGACAGTTTGCTCACTGCATTTCATATTTTTGTGGCTCATGTTAGATTCATATGTGTCATCAAACATCAATTAAAAATGTTTTCAAGAGCCCCAGAATATGCATTGTGGGCTGAGTTTTTTTTCCTCATCACTTATTCTAAAGAGATTAGTTTACTTTTTCAATAAAAATGTCTGTCTGTCTTTAGAAATTTTCTGCAACACCAGGTATTCTCGTAAACAGTAACCAAGATGGAATCATGAAAAAAAATTGTAAATGGAATATTTACAATGTATAGTTGCTTTACTCGTTTATTTATGCATTATACATACATATATTTTTGAAAGTGAGTCTTAAACGTTTTGGGGTAAGTGCTACTCAGTGGCCGCGAATGCTTAGGGAAAATTCTTAAAATTTTTATTTCTTTACTTTACAAGTAATGTTTGAAAATCTCTGCCTCTCTAGACTATTAAAAATCTTGCATGCTTAAGAAGTATGATAGATACGACTGATGAAAAAAAAGGTGTAGCCAAATGTTGTACAAACACTTGGATGGATGAACAATTGAAAATGTATATACAACAAAGACGACGAATAGGTATGGTATCTAACAAAAGTAAGAATGAATTTTTTTACGAGAAAACAGCAAACAAACCCAAGACAACAATACATAAAGGACATTCAAGCCATCCTTTACATCGCTAGGACATAAAAAGTTTTATTTGAATCAAACGGCAGTTGTTTGTTCACGTAAGTTTTGTTGCATGTGTATGTAGCACAAAACAACGATCAAGTGCTTGTGGAATGTCATAAAATTCGCAAACGAGTGATGTGTGCTGACGTGTGTTCTCCAAATCAGACCAAAAAGGGTTTAAGCATATTTTTGTCTATCTGTCTGTTTCTTCTCATACGAATAGAAATTGTACATGCATGTAGTTGTAAGTAAAAGAATGAGTAAGTGGAAAAAATGTCAAGTTTGTAACGTATATAACCTTGAGAAAAATTGCCAGTTAGTGTTGTTTAAGTTCTTTAGGAAACAATAACACAGCTTCAATGGCAAAAGTGACAAAAACGTATAATATGTTTAACAAATACTAAAGGAAATAAATTGCCAATTAATTGCTTAGAATTCTAGACACTTAAGCACAAAGATTTATTACATTAACATTACCTAAGTTTACTCGTATACGAGGAATGACTTTTATACAATTAAAAAAAGTTTTTATAATTTTTTTTAATTGAAAAAAGTAGATTATTGAAAACTTTCTGCTAAAAAGTTAAAACACTATTAAAATTGTATTATCTTTGCTATTTTCTTTAAATAAATTTTGCATATCATGAGAAAATTTATGCTCAGCATAAGTTTGAAGAAAAGTTTTGCAAATGAAAACAATGCATAAATAAAGCAGTTTATAAAGGTATAAAACAATGAAAACTCGTCCTCAATTTTAGTGATTTTAAGAAATACTTCAACAAAGTTTTCTTACACACTTGTAGACTGAAGGATTTGCTCAAGAGCAGTAAAGGAGAATATTAAAAGTTTATTTTCCATACACCGTAATACTATCTATAATCTTTTGCATTAAACTTTATAAACTTAGTTTTTATACCCTTTAGCTGAATAAAACTTAAACACAAACAAACTCTTCATTACTCAAACAAAACAAAAACCCATATCGCACACTAAATCATAAACAGTCACAACTCAGAATTATTAAAATGTTTTTTTTTTTGCAATTCACTGAACAAATCTTTTGCGAACGCACAAATTTCTTTGGCAACACAGTCTTCCTGAACAATATAAAATAAAGTTATGCTTGTATCCTCATTTGTACTACACAATTATTTGTCACTCCTCAACATGTGGATTATTCGAGTTGTGACTGTTTATCATTTAGTGTGCGATATGTATGAACTTTATAGAATTTCGAGAAGAGGAAATATGTATGCAAATTTTTTTAAAACAAATATTTGCTTTAACAACAAAAAGGGCGTTTGGGATAATTGTAAAGGCGGCTTTTTATTAACTTTACTTTCCGTTTACGGCGCTTTTTAAAGTGGCAACAGCTGTTTTATCAACAATAAAATCGGCATATTAAGTTTTTCTAAACATTAAAAAACACATAAAGGCCATATTTTGTTAGAAATATGATTTTACCAGAGAATATATAAAATTATAAAATTAATTGCAGGCGTATGATTAATATTAATTTGTGTGAAGTAAACACAACCTTCATACGCCACAGCTCACATATAAATAATATCAATATATGTACAGTTACTCACATTAATATTTCGCCCGTAGAAAATAAAGCATATTTAAGCAACAAATACTTTTTAAAAATATGTTGAATATTATACAGTGGAGTTCGATTATAACGACCTTCATAGGACGGTATAATTTTGATCAATATGGGCTCAGTGTGTTTTATATACAATAATATTAAGTCTTGTTAAGGCAATGGGCCATATAAGGAACACAAGGCATTAGTTTGTTTCAGCCAGAATTTTTTCTTTTACATAAAAATTAGTAATTTTGTAAGCATAATTTTTATATAACTTAAAAATGAGGTATTAAACTTAATTCGCATCTATAATCGCTTATAAAGCAAGTTTGGGCCTGTAAGTGTGGCTGAATTATATAACGCCCAAAGCAAACACTTCCAATGAAATAACTCCAAGTTCAATATGAACTAAAAAAAATAAGTAACTCCCATCAAAATTCCCAAAAAAAATTAAATTATTTCCAAAACTGAAAAATAAAGCCCAAATATTGGGACTTATTCCATAATGAAATAACTGCCAGGGAAAAACTGAAATAATTCCTAAAGCAGCCCAACCATTTGCAATATAATTGTGCAATTTTTCGTATTGTACAATAATATCGCCGATGTGTATGTCATATTCGAAGGTGGCTCAATATATTGGCAAATATCAAAAGACTTTTGATTTTTATTGTACAATCAAGACAACATTAGCAACATTATTCAATGTTGTTTACTTTTTCACTGTGAGGAAAATTTGGCAATATTTTCTTTAAAAATATTGTGCCATTTATTGCATAATATAGGTCAAAATGACAATAATATGTACAACAACATATGCAATAATATTGTATAATGGATGGGCCGCTTAAGACATAATTTACACTGTGCCTTTTCTGCTTGCCTGTGCAGACAGGTTTTTTTAGTTTGTTGGTGAGAGGGGGTGAAAAGCTTGCGGGGTGAAACAAAAGGCACGTAATGGAAATTCGAGGGGACTTTTGACTTTTCTCTTTACACTTCTTTTACTGTCAGGATTAAGCATGTATGTATATAATTGTCCAAAAGGCATGAAGAAAAAAGTCTTAATGTAAGTGTGTTTGACTTTTCATAGGGGCCTTAGGAGCCATCCATATATTACGTAACGCAGTTTTCCCCGATTTTTTAATATAGGCAAAATAATTTTGTAAGTAACTGTTTACATTTATATATGTAAATAAGTATTTTTGTGAAGGTCAATTTGCCATTAAATTCTTATCAACAAAAAGTTAAACATCATTAAATTAATATTTTTTTATTATTATGTATAAATTATGGGTATAGCTAATTTAAAAAAAAAATTTAAACAAATACGCAGTAACATTAAATTAAAACTGTTATACGAGGCTAAACTTCTTATGTTACAATTTTGTATAAATAATTTATGCCAAAAATAGAAAGTCACAAAATATTTAATTTACATAAATGTCTAACAAATTTTTATTGACATGATTGCGCTTCGATTTTATTACTTTGCTTTCTTACAATCTTTGTTTTTTTTTTGAGGAGTATGAAAAAGAAACAACAAATTATTATACGACGCCATTGGATTTTAAAATAAGAAAGAATGTTTAGGGGGAAACATTGCAAAACTAAAATGCCCACATAAAACTCAGTCAATCTGAAGTAATAATACTGCCTAGTGACATTGTTGCTTGCTAAGATTATAACAATTTTTTTAAATCCTCTTTTATACTGCATTTACATTGTTTCAAACTCTAGTATATTTGATTTGAAATTTTTACTGAAATCTATATCGTTTTCAAGATTTCGTATCTAAGACAAAATTCTTTTTCCTATAAAGTGCCGACTTAGCTCATTCACCTTCATGTTGTACAGGATAGTAAAAAATCAATAAAAATATTAGATTTTTAGTAGATTTCCTACAAATCTATTGAATAATTAGATTTTTCGTTTTGTATGGGGAATCTAGTAAAGAGCAACTAGATTTAGCTCGAAGTCACGTATGAACTAGATTTTGATACAATGTAAATGCCCTATTATAGCAAATTAAAATAATTAATTTTTTTTCACAATGAACCTCTAATAATTGTGTCATTTTTAATATTTTACTGTTTTTCAGCTGGTGTCCGGTAATCCAAATCAACGTAATTGGCGTGGTATACTTATTGCTTTATTGGTCATAACGATAGTTCTAGCTTTAATTGTAACCTCAGTGGTGAGTACAGACCTCAGAGTATATTTGAAGCGAAAAAAAATAAATAAAATCAAATAGTAATACTAATACAGCAACTGAAAGTAATTATTTAATGTATGTGTCATGAAATGTCCAAACCAAATAATTAATTAGAAAAAAAGAAAACATTTCCGTAAAAAATAAAACGTAGTCGGGAAAAAATAGTCAAAATGTCATGTTTTGACGGTACTTGTTTTGACATTTTGCATTTGCATGATTTAAAGCTACAATAAATGTACAATCGACAGTGTCTCCCATAAGTTTAAAACTTTTTCTAGGCTTAAAACTTTTTTCAGTTGATAACAAATAATTGAAATTGTTGCTGGTTTTGTTGGTTCGTTTCTGCTTAAGGAACTCATCAGCAGACCTTAAGCCAAATTTTTTTTTTTAAATAGTTAGACACGAAATGCATATGGACAAAATACATTAAAGACTGAATGTCAAATAAATATATAAAAACACTTTGTCTAGCAGTTGATATACGAGGTTGGGTTGCTCCTGCTCCTGCTCCTGTCAACAGACAACTGTCAGTTGACTCTATTCTAAATTTGATTCAGCTACGTCATTAAGTTTTTTGTGTTTGGCAGCCGTTACTAGCGCGCGTTTTGAGAAGAAAATTGAAAAAAAAGAGAATTTCGTGTGCTCATTAAGCATTATTTTTTGCGGAAAAAACCACCACCACCACCAAGACTAGAATTTATAAATACTATGGTGACTCTTCACCATCAATTTCAATGTTAAAAAAGTGGTTTACTGCATGTCGTTGTGGTCGTACAAGCTGCAAGTTCTGGACGTTCACTTGAGGTCTCTGCACCCGAAACAATTTAAAAATTCACGATATGATTTTAGCCGATCAGATAATGAAAGTGAGAGAGATTGTGGAAGCGATAGGCATCTCACATGGCTCAGTTGTTTCAATTTTCAATTATCACTTGGGTATGAGAAAGCTTTCCGCAAGATGGGTGCCGCATGTGCAGTTTCCATGGCAAAAATCCATGAATTGGGCTACGAATCGCTCCCTCATCCACCCTATTCTCCAGACTTAGCCCTGAGTGACTATTTCTTGCTCCCAAACTTGAAGAAATGGTTCGGCGGCAAGAGATTTGACTCCAACGAAGAATTATCTCACAAGCAAGTACCTATTTTGATGTCCTAATAAGTATACTAAACCTTAGAAACAAATAACAATTTGAAAACTTCTGGGAGACACTGTAACCGACAGATCGTACATTAATATATATAAACCAACTAAAATATTACTTATAATCCTTTATCTTAGACATAAAGTTTATGTGTGCCCTTCTATTTTTGTCTCTTCTTTTTCCATTTTTAATAAATTTTATTTAATTTTGTAATTTTCTTTTCTTTTTTTGTTATTGTTGTTGTAATGTCCTTTTTGTGGGTGTATGTATGTATGCGAATTTCCCAAACTTTGTTTACTTCTTCTTACATATTTTCTATTCTTGTTTTTTGCTCTTCCTCTTAAATTGAATGTGTGTGTATGTTGCAACTGTGTTTCCTTTCAAATATTGGATTGAAATAATTTTGTCCTTTTGTAAAAAAAATTTTCATTTGATTTAACAAACTTTTCACGGATGTTTGCTTATTTTATTTATTATTTTTCTTCCTTTATTTCACAATTATTTACTTTTTTGCGAACTTTAACATTCTTGCAAATTGTTGTTGTGTAAACTTCAATATTTTGGTTTTTTTTCAACTAAACTAAACTAAACTAAACGTATTCTCTCGTCTTGTGTGTGCAAATGTTTGATTTGTTCATTTAATTTTTCAATTTGTTTAATTTTATTACGTTTTTAAAATGTTTGGTTATGTAGAAAACGTCATATAAAATTCTTGCTTTTATAAAAGGTACTTCTCACTCCCCCCGATGAAGGGCCAAGAGTCAAAGGTCAACGTCTTAGATTACAAGAAATTGTTGACGGTGTTTATATGCCACAAAAGACCAATGGCACTTGGATAAATGGTGAGTAAAAAAAAAAGGAAATAAAAATTAAGTAAACAATTCCTATAGAAATTTATTTCAATCATGATATAAAAATTAATGCATATTTGTAACAACTGAACAATTTAGAAAACTTATATGATTTTTGATTGCGATTCGCTCATTGGGCACATTATCACTAATATTTAAATAATTTAAAAGAAATGTTTTGTCTAGCATGCTACGAAAAGGCTATAATTTTTTTATCATATTAAATAGGTACCTTTATTTTTTAAGAGGAAAAATGAGCATAAAATCTTATTCAAAATTTTTCTGCGGAAACTTTTTTTATAGACTGAAAAAAATTCAAAAAAAAATTCAAAAAATATTTTTCTAGCAAGCTGTAAAAATTTATAAAAATACATATATGTTACCAAGCGAAAAAATAACATAGAACACTTCCTTTTAAAAAAAATAATTTTTTATTCTGTGGAATTTCTTCAAAAAATATTTTATAGCTTGTTATAAAAATTTCAAAATTATTATAAAAAGAAATTTATAAATTGCTTAACACAAATTATGAAGATTTTTTTTAGGAAACATTTTAAAGCATGCTATAAAAACTTTTTATTGGGCTTAAAATAAAAAGATATTTAGAATTTTTTTATAAATTGCTAAACATAAGTTCTAAGGAATTTTTTCAAAAAAAATTTTATAACATGCTATAAAAACTTTTAAAATATATTTGATTGGGTTAAAAAATAACATAGAAGGTTTTTTTAGAAAACGAAATTAAGATTTTTTTATAATTGCTAAATACAAATTCTGAAGCTTTTTGTTCAGAAAATATTTTTATAGCATGCTACAAAAATATTCAAATGTCTTTTTCGAAGCTATAAAAACATAGAAAGCTTCCTATTATAAAAAGAATTTTTTTATAGATTCCTAAAACCAAATTCTGAGCAATTTTTTCAGTAATTATTTTTATAGCATGCTATAAAATCTTTAAAAATATTTTTTATCAGGTTAATTATAACATAGAATGTTTATAATTGTAAAAATAATTTTGGAATTTTTTTACATAGTTGGGCCACATGCTCACTGCCGATAAATTTTCTATGTGCAATTATGAAAGCTAAAAATATTTCTTTAATTCCTCCAAAAAGCCTTTTCCCAGTTACTAGGTGACCAACAAAATTCTTTCGAAAAATGCCTTTAAAGTGTTGCCAAACATTTTTCAAAACAATATTTCTCCTATGACGGTGCAAAAGAGTTTCTTAGTGATTTATTTTGTAGCATGCTACAATTAACAAAACAAGAAATTTGAAGATGCGATTATGAAGGGAAAAATAAACTTCAGCATGTAATAAAAATGAAATAAAAGGTGTAGCAATAAAAATAAATATTTTGTCACTTGTTTAGAAAATTACAAATAAAAATTTTTGTAGCAGGCCATAAACATTAATGAAAAATGTCAAATAATTATTTTCTGTAGCATGCTATAAAATTCATTATTTGTTTCTTGGTACTTAATTATATGTATAAGTATGGATTATTAATTTTCTTGTTATTTTCCCAAACTTTCTTACACTTATAGGAGAGGAATTCCTTTACCAAGATCATTGGGGACGCATTTGTCTTTTGAATGTTGCCAACTTAACTGAACATGTCTTGATGTCCAATGTTACATTCGTAAGTATTCGAATAAAGCTTTCTTGGCATTTATTTTCCTTCTTGTATTATTTATTTATCTCATTTTGATTAATTAAATTAATATTTATAAATTAGATGGTAGAATTTTGAGGTCATTGTGGCAGAACAAGATTTAAATCCTTATAAGCTGCAGCCTAATTAAATTTTTGTTTACGTTTTGCTTATTTTTCCAAAGTTTTCTCCACATCCTCCTGGTGGGTGATATTATTTTCATTTTATTATTACTTGCAAGTTTTGTTTTTTTTATTTTCTTTTAAGTGTATGTGGTTGTCGTTTTATTTACATGAAGAGGATTTAGCTGAGGTATTCGTACTTGGCTTTTGATTTGGCCCGTTATTTATTTCCCAATTATTTCCTCATTCTCTTGTTTTCTTTTTAAGATACCAATAAATACGTTTACAAAGAAAATATTTTCTTTTGTTAACTTGTTAAATGTATTATTGTTATTGAACGAAATATATTATTGCAATGATTTTATACAAAGTATTTCTACCATCATTTTCCCTTCTCCGCTGCTCTCTACCCTCTACTGAAATCAAATATGTATAACAAGTTTTCATTTTAAAGCCTCTAGACCCACAATGAAAGAAGCTCAGTTACCCTGCCCTTTCCTTCCAGCCCTTTATAAACATTCATTATTCCCTATAAAATAAATCTTTAGGCAAGGGTTTGGATGGTTCATGAAACAATCGACCATGATTTAATATTTATTTGCCGTTACATAAAAGAATTTACGTATTATTTTTTCTTCTTTTTTTGAACTGAACTAAAGTAAAATTGTAAATCTAATAAATCATTTAAATAACAAAGAACAAAATATGCAAGTAAATATTTTTCCAGAGAATAAAAATTTATGGTTTTATTTAATATTAAATTGTATGTGCTTGAACTGGGCAGCTATTGTTGGCATATAAATGAAAAAGAATTTTTGTGAAACAATTGAATTTAATTGTGAATTTAATTTAAAAAAAAAATATAGAGCAACAATAGATAAGCTGTATAAGCTACAAAAGTAAAAGATATTATCAGCTTTATTTATAAAAATTATTAAGGATTTTTAAAGGCTTAATAAGAAAAGTTTTGTATAGAAAACTGTTTTAAAAACCCTTTATAAAACCTTAATATATTTTATAAATAAAGGCCGTATATTATTTAATAAAAATTTGCTGCTGAAAGAGTTACAAAGTGCAAAAATTACCGTAACACTAACTAAATACAACCACACAAACGCATAAGCCACTGCAGACGCCAGCCACAAGCAACCACAACTATATTCGCTTCTAAAACGATGTTTTACATATATACATACAAACCAACATAAACAAGAACTAATGCCGAGCTCAAAAGCTCATATTGAGAGGCTGTTAATTGTGCTAACATTCTTCTGGAAGCTTTGTATAAAGTATAAAAACGACGACACCTCTACTAAACAATTTTTGTGATTATTAGTGTATTATGTAAAAAGTTAACATCGTGGTATTCCAGGAGTGAATACCTTAACATTGTGTGTTTTAAAAGCTCTTAATATCTCAGGACTGTCACAGAATTTAAATTCGATCGAAATTGATTTCAATGCCGTAATTAAGCTCTTCAAAAAAACAAAAATTTGCTCGAAATGATACCATTTTAAATTTAATGCTCGGAATTGCAATTTTTTATATGTGAAAGTACAAAAATATATTTGCAACATTTTTATTTTAGCAAAAATGTTTTTCAAAAATTTATTTGAAATATGTTTGTATTATTTAAAAAAAAAAATGCAGCAGCTTAAAAATGTAAAAATTTTTTTAAAGTCAAATAAAAATAAATAAAACTATACACCGCTTTTGGATATGAAAGTGGGGATCTGAAACATCCTTCAATCCTTTTCACCTCAATTTTCCGGCAAAGTCTTGACGTCTTTAAGCAGCCAAAATTGCAGTTATGGATAGCAATGCCAGGCATTTTATGTATTAACTCTTTAATTTTGTTCACTTCAAATTAAAAAAAATTTTGTTGTGCCCCTGGTATTTTTTGTTGTTTGCTCTTCTAATAACAATTACCTAATGTCCCTGTGGCTGAGTGGTAGCGATGCTATCCTCTCAGTCTAGAGGTCGTAGGTTCCCGCCATAGACCCTGTGTGATTTATGCAGACAAGCAAATCGCTTCGCGGGTTGTGTTTGTTAAGAAAAAAAAAAAATTAAGCATTTTTTAATAAAATTTCATGAATTTTGATATACAAAACTTTTTCTGTTTGCTGATTGTAGCGCTATAGAAGAGCGTGATGTATAAAAAATTAAGCAGCATGAAACTTTGAAGCGTTTTTGGCAACTTTTTTGGTCTGACTTGCTTCTCCAAACAAATAAAAAATTTTCATGCAACTAATTTCATGAGAAAAAAATGCTTAATATAAATTAGGTACATGTGTTTTTCTTTTGTGTTGCGCAATATTGCCACAATTAAATTGAAAACAATCAAATTTTTGCTTTTTCAGAATGAGAAAAATCGATCGAAATCTGAAGAAGATAAAACAAAATCGCTCGAAATTAACATACGCAATCAAAACAATGTCTGTTACAGGCCTGTCTGTATTAATTAAACCAAATAATATTTTTAAAAAGAAAAAAACGTAACAATATGTATAAAAGGTTTGCTTTAGTAACTGATAGGGAGATAAAAAGCTAAGCTCTGTCTGTAATTCACATTGTGTAACAGCGCCATAGTGTGTTAAAATACTCGAATATACGAGTATGTCCGAGTATGTGCTACAAAATTCAGCTCCGTCTTTTATATATAAATTTATATATAAAACATCATAGTTTTCGAATGAGATTTTAAAGGGGGGAAAAAAATTTTAAATTTAAGTCAATGTTACGCTGCCCCTGTTGGTATGCTACAATTTATTGAGAGCAACTTTTCTATAGCATGTTATATAAAATTGTTTAACACGCTTGAACAGACACACAGATCGATTAGTCAACATTATGAGTTAGGATTCACTATTTTTGGTACGAGTAAGACTTCATTATATTATGATACGTCATATAAAAATATAAATTTAAAAAACTAATTTCTAATTTGTAAAAAATTAGTTTTTAACAACTTTTACTTGCTTATTATATTTTCTCAAAACATATAATCTCTAACTTTATGCCTTATGTTAGCTCACACTTGCAAATCTAACTCAGAACATTAAAATTTGCAAAGTCTCTTATAAAACGTTACAAAAAATCAAACTTTGACTATAACCATTTTAGTAATTATTGTGTCAACTTTGTTTGGATTTTTTTTTTATATGATTATTTCTCACCATTAAATCATATTATATTATTTCCATACTCTTTTCACTGTATTTAAAAGACATGTAATATCCTTTACACTGCCTTGACCACCCATAATATACATACTATTGAAATAATTTAAAATTGAAAGGATATAAAAAAAGCAATTAATTTCAACCACACAACACGTATGTATACACATAAAAAAAAATTATATCACATCATATGCATATCATAATTAAATGTAACACATGTTGTTCCTTTATTAATTTCATTTCATAACGTGACTTGTTGGACAAGCATTTGAAACTTTTTGTTGCGTGAGAGATGAGTGTGTGAGTAATTTTTAGCAGAAAACTGAACTCAGATCTGAAATTCGATTTGCAAAAAAAAAACCCTTTCGAATTTGTGTGTTATTTGCACTTCGATTTGAACGCTTTTTACTTTGACTCATATTATAGAGAAACCCCTTCTGAAAAATTTTTCTCAGGCTCCCGCATGCTCGTCGAGCTTATGAAGGGATTACTCATGAAATCATTTATTTTCTTTATTTTACTCGGGAATGCACTAAAAATATTTTTCAAATGACATAGAGAATGCATTATGTACACAATGTTCGAAAGTACCTATGAGCAAGGAAAGTAACACAAAAAACAACTAGAACGATATTTTTATAGCTATGCTATTTATTGGGCGATAGAGAAGTTAGGACGTGATTTTCGTAACAAAAATAATCGACGCTATTACAGTTATAAATTTATTTTTGTTTAGATGTCTTTGTACTTAAAAGAGAAGTACGAAAATAAACGAAACAAATTGTTTGATTTTGTTTTGTTTAGTTCTTTGAAGTGAGAGAAACAAAAACAATGAGAACTATTGCTCAATTCGTTTTTGTTTTATTTTTGCACATGAGCACAAACCAGAGAACACAGCCGATCGGCTGTTAGCTGGCTTAAAAGAAAATAGAAAAGAAAATAGAAAAGAAATATTTGCAGAAAACTTGACATCATCATATGTGACCCGGTCTATGAAAAGCAGACTTATGACTCAAAAACAAAAGTTCGAGAAATTAATTGTTAAAGATAAACAATGCATTTCGTCAGTTTCTCGGTAGTTGTTCTCCTTCGTTCTGTTTCTGTTGGTCTTTTCCGTTATAAACTAGTGAAGTTTTGAGGAAAAAAAAACTGTGTACGGTTCTTGTTGTTAAAATGTCATTTATTTCCAATTTCTCCTTTTCCACTCTAGAAAATTTTGACGTGAATACCTATAATGTCTGTCGATGAAGAATTTTGCGAGGTTTTTAAAAAATACATTTTTAGTACACTTCTAAGCAAGTTAGGACTTTTTGCTTTTCACCATGTTAAAGAGCGTGTCAAAAACTGTCCGAACCAAAAAAAAGTGAAAAATAATTTTTGGAGTCATAAGCCACCTTTTCCTAGACCGGGTCACATATAATATAATTTTATTGCATTATCATTTAACACATTCAGTTTGTTTTATATAACCAAGCAGCATAGCTACAACCAGGTGTCCTAAGACACCTCTATTCTTTTTTCATTTGCACGAGGTTATAATCAAATATTTTTTTTTTCAAACGTTGTGGGTTCAACTACTTTACGTGCATTTCGTTGGTGGTTGAACCAAATTATCAATAAACCTATAGGCACATTCTTTGCAAAAATAAAGCTTAGAAATTTTCGATGTTTATATACACACTTACAACAAATAATTGAGAATTGCATGCCTAATTCACTTACTAACTCTTAAAAAAAATTTTAAATTAAATGCGTGCTTCAGTCTTATATTTTCTATGAAAATTGAGACTTCCATATTCATAATATTTAGAATGATTTTGAAATGTATTTAATTTCAAATTTTCCATATAAAATTTTCTTAAAATGGCACAGAAAAAAAAAATATTTTATACTCAATTACTAAATTCAAAAAGAATTCATAAGACCAAATGCCAAAATTCGTAAAAATTTAATAAAATTAAAACCAAATATTTTTCTTTATTAAAATATTTTAATACACAGTAAGAAATTTTGGATTAGTTGTAATACCAATTCAATGTTTACGAGTATATAACATTAAGAATAAGAATTAAATTTAACATTTGTTAATGCACTAACAATCCAAATTATTAATTTAATTATTCAGTAAAATATTTTCTTATTAAAAATACATTGAAATTGACTATTGAGAAGTTTAGCTGGATCCTAAGCTCATTTCACTGTTGCTAATGTAGATAAATTTATTACAGAAAAGTGCGAGTATAAATGAATTTTGGGTTTACATATAAACCATTTTGGAATAAATTTCAAATTTAAATTCCAAAATAGTCTTCAATTAAAACCGCTGAGTATAAAAATATAAAAACGAAACCACAAACTTTCTTACTGTGTACATATTCCTCACACTAAATAAAGAAAACAATAAAACTTAAAATCAGTTTCAAGAATATATTTGTTTAAAAAAAACCATTAATCGTAATTTTTTTTTGCAATAGATTTCAAATAAATTTTAATTTTTTATGAATATAAGCCATTATATTTATATCATTTACTTACTTTATCTTATAATGTCTGCTTTATAATTTATAAAAGTAACATACTTCTCAATTTCCTTTCGTCTTTTTCCCAAACAGAAAACATTAGCACCTTATACATTTTCCATATCAGCGGATAGACGGTATTTATTACTGTCACAAAATGTTATAAAATTATTCCGTTATTCGTATTTGGCTCAATATACATTGTTTGACATTCAAACTAGGTAAGTTTTCCATAAAGACACACAGAAGTATGCTACAATTTTTGTAGGAAATTGATATCTAACAAAAGGAAGTGAGAAAAAGTCAAGCTAATGAAAATTAATTGAGAAAACATTAAGAGACATTTGAATTCATCTTTAGCATTTAGGCTATTGTATACAAAAATTATTTTTAGTACGTGAATAATATGCAAGTTGTCTTTAAAATTTATTTTTAAACCTAAATGCGTTATTCACTTGACTTTTTCTTGCCATCTTTGTTATGCAATTTCACACTTGGCAAGCCAAAGTAACTAGCTCACGAAATATTACATTAAACTAACTGCATTACGTTACATTAAATATTCAATATTCCTTTTTTTCTATTCTTTTTCTATCTATTTCTTGTTTTCTGTAAAATTCTGCTATCTGTGCCGCTTCATGCATCCGCATTAATATATTTTCTATTGTTGGAACACTGAACTAATGACGGCAACAGTGAAAGTATTAAATTGAAAATCGATGCCAGCGACAATGAGTGGCCATATTTGCACTATGCACATTTCACACCCCACCTTAATGCCATCGTTTTAGTCTACAATTACGACATCTATTACTGCCAGGGGGCACGCTCACAATTTGTACATCGTATAACGCGTAGTGCCATACCGGGAGTTGTATTTAATGGTATACCTGATTGGTTGTATGAAGGTGACTGAATGAAATAGTAGCAAAGAAATTGAGTGTGTGTATATGTGTGATTATATATTGCTGTGAATGTATGTGGCGTAACGACTACCGTGAATGCATATAATTGACAAAATGACTATTAGTAAGTGCAAATTTCTATCTGTGTTTGTAGGAGGACAATTGAAAAAGTGTTTTTAAATAAAAAACTTGGAAATTCTTACTAAATGTTATAAATGTTAAAGTGAGCTTGTTTGTTTGTTTGCTACTCTTTTACATGCAATTCATCAGAAAGCTACATTACCAGCGTCAATCATAGGCTATTTTTTTATCCGGTTCTGAACCGGTTTTTTTATGTTTTGCACGGATTATGAAACCGCTGAACTGATTTTGAAAATTCTTTCACCAATGGCAGGCTACATTACCAGCGGCAAACATCGTCTATTCTATTATCCGGTTCGGAACCGGTTTTTTATATTTAGAACGGATTATGAAACCGCTAAACTGATTTTGAAAATTCTTTCACTAGTAGAAATCTACATTACCAGTGTCAAACAAAGCCTATTTTATTATCCTGTTCGGAACCGGTTTTTTATATTTGGCAGGGACTATCAAACCGCTAAACCGATTTTGAAATATCTTTTACCAACGGAAGGCTACATTACCAGTGTCAAACAAAGCCTATTTTATTATCCGCTTGGGAACCGGTTTTTTTTATATTTAGAACGGGAATGGGAACCGGTTTCTTATATTTGGCACGGACTATCTTTCACCAATGGAAGGCTACATTACCAGCTGCAAACATCGCCTATTTTATTATCCGGTTAGGAGCCGGTTTTTATATTTGGTACGAATATTTTCCGAAAAACATATTTTTAGGCTGTTTAGGGCAATTTTCGTTTCGCGTTTGATTGTTTAAACAGTTTTAAAACCGGTTTTTATTCTGTTTTTTAATTTTGTATCGCCTTTTTGTCGGTTTTAATCTTTTTTCAGTATTATCAGTGAGTAACAAAACATTAACAAACTTTAAATATAGTTTCCAAAATATCTCAGAGCCGCGGGTAAAAGTTAATAATAAGGAAATTTTTAAATGAATTTAGTAAAATGCGACTTTGACTCGCATACGAAAGGGTTTCGTACGGACACTACATATGTAATACTATACGAACTTTAGCCAACATAATTGAATATGTTAGCTGATGTAGAAATTAAAAACAAATTTAAGTACTCGGTAAACTTTTTTTCGGTTTTTGGTGATTTTTTTCAGTTTTGTAGCTTTTTTCCTACTTTTGCCGCCTTTTTCGTATTTGGGATTTTTTCGGTTTTTGGGGTTTTTTTACGTTTTGGCGATTTTTGACGATTTTTTCGATTTGGCGGTTTTTTTATTTAGGGAATTTTTACGGCCCGTCCAACGATGTCACTCGAAATCGTTCGATCGACAACTTATATTGCAAACAACAATAACATTAGAAAATTTGTTGTTGTTTTCAATATAAGTATTCGGTCGTACGATTTCTAGTGACATCGTGGGACAGGCGGTTAGTTTTAGCGTGTTTGAAAATTTCAAAGTTCGCCTCTTACGGTTTCCAAGATGAAGCCAAAGTTTCAGGTTCCTTTGCAGCTTTGGTGCACGGAAACCTAAAAACAAAAAACAAAACTGCATAGGACGAGAAAGGACATCTCACTCATGGCGTTTAGGAAAAAAGATGAATATATTGCACTTTCTAATAAAAATTATTATAAATTATTGTATTTCCCCTTACGAGAGTAAGTTTTTACTTTAAACGAGCGCTCAACTTAATTTTGCCTAATAAAAAGTTAAAAAATGTTGCACTTTATCCAGAAAAGAAAAGGGCATTAAATATCACTATAGTTTTTCTGACGAGAATCCCACGTATTTTGCGTAATAATTCAGTGTTTTATGCGGCAGTGTTTTCATGATTCCGTGTTTTATGATTCAGTGTTTAATACGACAAAAATAAAGTAAACCAAATATTTTTCTTTTTTCTTTTTGAATGAACACTTGTTAAACTAACATCGTTACGCCGGACTAATACCACTGATGACATTTGTCGAAAGAAATTGCTTTCAAATTGAATTTCCTATCCCACTAACACATTCAACTGACTTGACTTGATATGTTTGTCAACATACAAAATACATACATACATATATACATACACATGTATTTATTTTATTTTATTTTATTTTGTTAAGTCATAAGGAAGTGTTAGTCTGTCCTTTCTTATGCTTATTTACAATTTTAATGGCACTTAATTTTTCCATCGTACATTTTTCTTCTTTCTTTATTTCTTTTTACTCTTATTTATAGAGGAAATTTTAAATGCAAATAATGCAATATGGCTTTCACACGACGGCCATATGATGTTGTATGCCTCATTCAATGATTCATTAGTGCAGGAACAACATTTTGCCTGGTATGGCACTACAAATGCTGGATATCCCAACAATGCTGGCCATCATCCAAATGCTAATTTGTATCCGGAAATAAGGTCATTAAGGTGAGTAAACAGACATACTCGTACATACAAACATACGTACGTACATATCTTTGTGCCGTTTATAAGCAGTAAAACATATTTAGCGGAAGTTCATTAAAAATTCATTAAGAAGTTTGGTGCGTTGTGTGCTTGTAGATATTTATCATTGGTACCATCTGATTTCGTGACATAAGATAGAACTTTGTTATAAAGTTTGCAATGATTATACTTTATGAGACGTTCCAGAAATAATAAATTAAATAATGATGACCTTGAGCTTGTCACTACTTTGTATAATAAAAATTTTTCATTTATATACACAAAGTCACCTAAAATTTTAAAGGCTGTAATTTCACTTTTTTACTTAGTTACAGGGAAAGCAAAACGATTTATAAGGCTTAGGCCCATTGTTATAACTCCCCCTTAGCTAAAGTTACTATGTTATTGAACGAGCAATCAATTTTTGATCATAACAGGTTAACCTTAATCTTAAAGTGATCGAAAAGTTAACGGAAGAGTTAACATTTGAAGCTGCCATATTTTTTGCCTGTATCGCCCCATAAATAGCATAGCTACAATAGTAGGGATTTTTGGGGATAGTACAAATTACTTTTTAGGGAATTCCGGGCATCAAAATTTTCAAGTCTCGCTCACACAGTCATCAAACCCTCTTTACTTTTACTGCTTATTTCGCGTCATATTATTTTAATATAATTTCATTTTATACTTTGTGGTCTCATTCACTGTGTGATTTTAGTAAACAAATGGTAAAAATTAATATTTGTAAATGAAAAATGCTTAAAAAGACGTTTGTAATCATTTGGTAACTAACTTGAATCACGTTTTTAATAGTAATAATCTTTTACTCGTTGTGTTTTTGAATTCAACACTACAAAATCTTTCATATAATTTTTTAAAAATGCTAACTTGTTCATTTCACTAAGCATACATTTTCTGTTATTTGTCTTGATTATTGTCCTAAAAATTTAATAACGAACTAATTGTTGGTGTAATTCGAGTTTCGTTGCATTCAAAATAAGTCTCGTATTCTATTTGCATTGCAACTTCTGTATGTAAGACTGAAGCTTTTACCTCAACATACGAGTACACCACTCACAGTGGACCAAACACATGAACTCTGATAATGAAATATACCTGCGTTATTGAAAACAGCATGCTGTTCCATTCTGCTAGTGTTTGTATAATAATTAAACATTCTTTGAACGATATATTAAGGATACGAACTTTAGCCTAACTTAAAAATTGTCTGACACCTTTGCTTTAATATTTTCTATGCAGCAAACACTAACTGCCGTATCCAAAAAAAAATAATTTAAACTTAAAGTGTACGTTAAAATGAAATTTTCATACAAGTTGTAACTGAAGCACACTTGAAGTTCAAATTGACTTTTTGTTTGAATACGTCCGAAATTCTCTAATCTTCAAAATATGTACATCACTTACTTTTGCGTTGTTAAATTCTTTTTCAGGTATCCAAAACCGGGTACACAAAACCCTACCGTAATACTACGTGTTGTAGATCTCAAGGATACGGAAAGAATACATACGCGTGATGTTCAACCGCCGCAAGTAGTACAAAGGGAGTAAGTCTCTAAATAATTTTTCTTGCAATTGAATTACTTTGAATTTACAATATTTTTCTATTTGCTCTATTTGGCAAACGTTTAGAGATCATTACATTACCAGCGCCAGCTGGGTAAGTGAAAATGAAATAAGCGTGGTGTGGCTAAATAGACCGCAAAACATTTCTGTGGTAAGCGTATGCAAATCGCCCATGTTTGTTTGTGTAGAGGTAAGTTTTTAATCTATAAATATGTACATGTAACTAGGAACAATTTTATTTATGTTACAAAAAAAAAACTAATAATGATAACAGACCCATCGTGTAAGCGGTGATGGTCGCGGTTGGGTAGATACTTTGACAGTGCCACTATTTGCTGCCAATGGTACCTCCTATATATCAATATCTCCTTTGCGTGATGGAAATTCTGGCTATTTTCGTCACATAGTGCACGTACATGTGGCCAAGAAACGAGTATTACCGCTGACGCATGGCCAATATGAGGTTAAGAAACTGTTGCACTGGGATCAAGCAAACAACTGGATGTTAGTATTAGCGCACATAAAACAAGCTTATTCACTAGCTTAAATATATATGTAATTAAATGTCTTGTTTTTCAAAACCATTTTAGTTATTTTCTGGGCGTTCCCGAACGCTTACCCTCCCAGCAGCACTTGTATAGAGTATCGGCCCTGCCTCCGCGTCACGGCTCCCCTATATACGCCCCAGATTGCTTAACGTGCCCCATTCCACGTAACAGTGATGGTTCTTATGACTACGAAGCTCACACTAAGCCACCGCCCAAACTAGTTACTGCTTGGGATGATGACTGGGAAAACTCTGAGGACACTTTACCTATGGCGGGACCAGCTTTGCCCTTGGAACAAAAACATCCACGAGAATCGAAATTCTCTCAAGATTCCAATGAATGTCTATATAATAATGCCAAATTTCCACCCAGCTTACATGCCAGATTTGTGCTTATCGAGTGCTTGGGTCCCGCCATACCTACCTCCAGCATTTACATACTAAATGGGGCGGAAAAGCAACATGCAGGCAATGGTAATGGCAAACATCATTTGCCTCTAGAGCTGCTTATGATAATACAAAACAATACCCGTTTAAAAGAAAAAATGTCAAAGACAGCTATTCCCCAGGTAAAAACGTTCCCTGTTATGATCTCGGGTGGTTATCATGCACAAGTCAAGCTGTACTTGCCGCCCGTCTTAAGAGAAGATGAAATAACACGTTATCCCACTATTTTACATGTGTACTCGGGTCCAGGCACTCAATTGGTTACAGATAGATGGCATATCGATTGGAATACATATTTATCGGGCTATAAGGATTATATTGTCATAGAAATTGATGGTCGTGGCTCTTCGGGTCAGGGTTATCAGCTGTTACATGAAGTTTATAAGAGATTGGGCTCAGTGGAAGTTTCGGATCAATTAGAAGTTAGTGAATATTTACGTGATAATTTACATTTCATAGATAATCGTCGCATGGGCGTTTGGGGTTGGAGTTACGGCGGTTATACGGCAGCTTTGGCGCTGGCCGGTACTCAATCGATATTTCAGTGCGGCATAAGCGTTAGTCCGGTAACGAGTTGGAAATTATATGGTAAGTAAGGAAATTGTATATACATATGGATATGTATGTGTGTGTGGGAAGGTTTAAGGGTGTTATCTTTATTTAAACTAAGACCAGGAGGGCGATAGGGGGTGAGGGGGAATTTCTGCCCCTCCGAAGCATTCGAGCCGATTTTAATGAAATTTAAAACATAGTAGATCTGCATCTAAAAAGTTACATAAGCTATGCACATTTTTAAAAATAGGACCAGGAGGGCGATAGGGGGTACATTTCTGCCCCTCCGAAACTTTCCAACCAATTTTTAATGAAATTTGGAATATAGATAGATCTGCATCTAAAAAGTCACAAGGGCTATCTAAATTTTTAAAACTAGGACCAGGAGGGCGAAAGGGGGAATTTCTGCCCCTCTGAAACGTTCGAATTGATATTAATGAATATTTAAACATAGTAGATCTGTGTCTAAAAAGTTACATAGGCTATGTACATTTTTAAAAATAGGACCAGGAGGGCGTTAGAAGGGAAATTTTTGTCCCTGCGAAACGTTCGAACTGATTTTAATGAAATTTGGAACATAGATAGATCTGCTTCTAAAAAGTTACATATAGTATGTACATTTTTGAAACTATGATCAGGAAGGCGAAAGGGGGGAAATTTCTGCCTCCACAACAATCAAACCGATTTTAATGAAATTTATTAGAACATAGATAGATCTGCATTTAAATATTCACATAGGGTATGTATCTATGTATATTTTCGAAACTCTTCATTCCCGCTCATCCTACAGAAATCTCGTGTGGCAGTTTCTCAAATGCTGGTTCTTGCTCTGACCGAGCAGTCACCAGTCAATGCACCTATCGCCTTCTTATTTATATCCAGTAGCAGTTTGGATCTTCCTTAGTCAAGTTTTGGCCTCGAGACTCTATGATCCTTCTTGCTTCACCAAGAACTATTGGTCCTTCTCTCTTCTTAATTACTGAGTTCCCTGTAGTAATGACCTATTAGTAATTTCACCGATCTGTCACACATTTCCTCATCTAACGCGGACCCTATTCTTGCGAGCTCATCGGCAATTTCATTTCCCCCAACCTGCAAGTTAATCTTAAAACAAAATTAATATAACATATTTCAATATTAATTCAAAACTGGGGGCTATAAAATATTCAAAACTATACAACTATAAAAGTGTTGTATAACGTGCCGAAACCGCCAAAAAAGGCTTAAGTGACATAATTTTCGAACTTAATTTTTTTTACTAAAATCTATTATTTCCGATCGTAAATAATTGATTTTCGCCAAACTTTTCTAGCGGTTAAGGCTCGATATGTTGATGACTGTTCTTTGTCCTTACTCGTTTCTCTGTATGCAAGATTATGATCTATTGCGGGAAGCATTTCTTCATTCTTTTCTCTTTTTTTTCAAAAGTTTTATTTTAATTGCGAATTACAGATTCTACTTATGCCGAACGCTATTTAAGTTTTCCAAACGTAACCGATAACTATAAGGGTTATGAAGAGGGTGATCTCTCGAAGTATGTAGACAACTTAAGAGACAAACAATTTTTACTGATACACGGCACAGCCGATGATAATGTGCACCTGCAGCAATCCATGGTATTGTCGAGAGCATTAACCAATAAAGGAGTACTATATAAACAACAAATTTATCCCGATGAAGGACATCAATTATCTGGTGTGAAACGACATTTATATCGTTCTATGACAGCGTTCTTCGATGATTGCTTTAAGAAATTGGTAAGTAAATTGTGAATATAAAATCTTTAGGAATTTTTCATCTTCCTTCTGTAATAGGTATAAAGATTTATACTTAGATAAATATATATATATTATAATTTTAACAACTATTCTTATTCTTTAGATATATTTGTTTTTACTTTAAACAACTTTTCTTTAGCTACACAAGAATTAATTATCACACACACATGCTATTTAAGCCATAACACACACAATATTTGGTTCATTTGATTTTATTTTTAGTATTAATCCAGTTTAATTTGTAATGTAAATAAGAATTTGACATCCTCAATTTAATCCTCTTCATCTTTCCACTACCGCCATCTACAATTTTGGTTTTTTTTTTGTTTTGTCTTATAGCTTGACCAACAGCAGGCTAATCAAACCGATTATTCGGATTTCTTGGATTTTCATAACTTTTATACATAAACTAATGACATTCAAATGAACAGTAAAAGAAAAATTACTGCTCAACACTCGAATAAAATCAGTCTCAGCCGATTTCAAGAAATAAATTGTTAGTTGCATTAAAAAGATAATATAATAGTTGATTTATTATATGTACATCGTTCCAAAGGTACTAGTGTGAATATATATATTTAAATTTACAAAAAAAAAAAATAAATATATATGTATAGATATGGATGTGCTATATACAATTTGAAAATTTTTTGATGTTGTTTGGATGTGTGTATGTTGTAAGAATATAATTTTTTCTCTAAGTGTTGTTATTGAGTGTGATATATAACTTAAAAATTGGTAAAAATATGCTTTAGGAAAAGAGCAAAGACATTGTAATAGTCAGTAGCCTTTAAAATGGGAGTTCCTTAAAAACTGTTTATCTTAAAAAGCCAGCAATCCGCCTAGAAATAACAAAGTCAAAGGCAACGTCGACATCGACATCGATAAGCCGGCTCTAAGCTGTCAGGACTTTGTAAGTTCTAGTGGGATTGTATTTTAAATTCAAATTTGTTTTTGTTTTGAGTGTAACTGTGCAACAACTCGAACGTTGTCGACAGCATAGAGAAACCGGCCCCATTTGATTAGATATGAATTTCGGTTCAAGTCTGGAACCAGACTCCTTATTCAAGAACCTTAGCTTTTCACAAAAAGTAGCTAGTTATCTTGATAGACTATAAAAAAGCTATAAAAGAAGTTTATACTTATTTAGCTTAAGGTCACACTTGAGCAAAAAAACGTAACCACTAAAAATTAGTGAAAAACATTTTGATTCAGACACGTTACTTAATAGACAATGTCATAGAATCGAACATTATTGGAAACTATTTAACTTAACAAACACGTCTCTGCGTTGAAAGCTACTTCATTAATATTTAGGGGTTACGTTTTTTTGGGCAAATGTTTGCCCAAGTGTGACCATACCTTTACTGTGTGAACGCAACGAATCTTGGGCATGTCTAACGTGACCAGATGGTTTTTGCAAAAAGTGGAACATTATGAATCAAAAGGTGGGCTTTTAAAGAAAATACCGCCGAAAAGAAGGATTTACAAATAAATATTTTTTAGAAATTGTAATGGGTAATTTTTAAGAGCTTTCGGATTTGACTTAAAAAAACACATAAAATTAAGATAAATATATGAAATATTTATTTGAGTCGATATAAAGATGGATATAATTCAATGTTTAAAGATGATTTCATGTAAATGTTGAACGCGGCTACACCTCAAATGGTTCATACGCTGGTTCCAATTATTGCATACTTTCTGTAACATATCCGCCGGTATCTGACGAATAAACTCTTCAATACTTGCTTCCAGTACATCAACGGTTGCGGGTTTGTCCTTATAGACATGAGCCTTAACATAGCCCCACAAAAATAAGTCTAAAGGCGGTAAATCGCACGATACAGGCGTTCAATGGAACGCACCCAACTGTTCACTGAACTCGCCTCTCAATAGGGCCGTTTTTTTGCGTGCTGTGTGGCATATGGCAACGTCTTGCTGAAACCACATGTCAGCCAAGTCTAGCTCTTCCATTTTGGTTAAAAAAAAGGCACAATTGCTGCAAACAGCGCCGAATCGATAATTCACGGTCACCAACAACACTGGCGGGCGGATACAGCTGCATTATTTTCCTCTGTACACACTCTACTTACGCGTGTTGGTGGTTTAATGTCCAATAATGTAAATTTGTTGCGAAATTTAGTCAAAAAATTCCTTATAGCCGCCTCAGAAGGTCACCCACACTGACCATGAAATGAAAGAAGTACACGATGCACTTTCTTAACCGAGCACTAATTTTGATAAAAAAAAATTCAATAATCTGCAAGCTTTGTTCGTTTGCAAGTCCACAAAGGTGTGGTCCTACTTTTATAGATCTACTACAGATGAAGCAGTAGCTCTTGCAGAATTTAAAAAAAACAGCAGGTAGAATAAGACACTTCCCCCTGAAATGAATGAAGGCGTTCATTCTTGTTTGAGAGAGAGCTTCATCATAACCTCAAAAATAATGAGTGAATATTTTGATTGCAATGCAAAAAATGACAACGTATAATTACTTTGATGGTAGGAAATGCTCTAATAATAATATATAAATACATATTTAAAATATCTTTCGTGTTTTCTTAATGCATGTTACATGTCGTACTACTCGTAATTTATAAAATAAGAGAAAATTCTTTATAACCGACTTTCAAAAAAGATCTACATTATAGAGTTTAATTTCAAAAGCGATCAATTTGTGTTTTATTAAAAAAAAGCCTTAGATCTTATATTGGATACCACCAGCTTTATGGCATACTTTAAAAAACAAATACTTTCTATAATTTAAAAAAAAGCACCGCTTTGTCTATATAAAGCTTTTATAAAACTTTTATGAAATTAAAATATGTATATATGTAAATGTGGGCTTAAATGCTTTATATCAACATCATTCAAAATAAAATAAAGCAAGCAGTAATGATTTTTTTTATAAAACAACGCTCTGGTGTATACACTTTATATTAAATCAAAGGCAAAAAGGAAAAAGAGCTTAAGTCGAGATAAGCAGATTTTGAGTTAATGGCACCCCGGTAATCTTCACATTTAAAATTACGCCTGAGCATAATCTCTATTACTTGGTGCGATTTTTTAGGAAGTTAAAGCTTAATAACTGGCTGCTTATATTTTTTCGACTTATAATCTCATATCGAGCTATAACCGCCAAAAAGGCTTAACCAACACATTTTTTGGACCTTGTTTTTTTTTGACGAAACTCGTTTATTTACGATCGCAAATAAACGATTATGGTCAAAAA
Source organism: Nowickia ferox (assembly GCA_936439885.1). Taxonomy (NCBI): domain Eukaryota; kingdom Metazoa; phylum Arthropoda; class Insecta; order Diptera; family Tachinidae; genus Nowickia; species Nowickia ferox. The sequence continues at coordinate 9,239,788 of OW387026.1, forward strand.
ACTGATTTCGAAAATTATGTCGCTTAAGCTTTTTTGGCGGTTATGGCACGCTATGGAATAATAGATTAATTTAGTTTATAGTTTGGTAAATTTCGAATTGAATGTATAATTTATAGTGTATAGAACGATGTGTACCTAAAATAAAATTAAAATGAGCACCGTATTTACCACCAGTACGGATTTCTTACGCAATTTCACGTTTGTAAATTTACATTTAATTCTAAACGGAAAAATAGTCGTGTAGCCTTTTGTGCAGAATTATGTTTGCATACACACAAATTCATTTATGCCCTAATTCTGTTCGACGATTGTATCGTCTTGTCTATGGACGAAAACAAGCCGCAGTTGTGATTCTTTAAAGCAATTATTATTTATTGTCTATGCTAGAAGGTTCGTGTATTTGCTTTATGATTTTGTCGTAAACATTATATTCCACGCATGTTTTTTCAAATATTTTTCAAACTATTGTATAATACTTTAGTTTTATTTTTATGTTTTAAAAACATGGTAATAGTAATAATATTTTTATTTTCATTATCAAAGACAGCAACCATTTTTGAAGAAACTAATTTAGAGAATTCAAAAACAAGAACTCAAAAGTATTTTCAAACAAAAACGTCCTAAATCTTCTTACTGAATTAGGGCATTATTATTGAATTTACAACAAACAAAAACACAAAAATTAATTACAATTTGATGAAAATTAGAAATGTCAAAAATTCCGTGACCAAACAATTGTCTGAACACTAGGGCCTGTCCCACGATGTCACTGATGTCACTAGAAATCGTTCGATCGAATGCTTATATTGAAAACAACAACAAATTTTCTAATGTTATTGTTGTTTGCAATACCAGTTGTCAATCGAACGATTTCGAGTGACATCGTGGGACAGGCCTTAATTTTTGTTTCAGTTGACTGAAAAAAGTCTCCACTTATATTTATAACATCCCTAAGATAGGCAATAAATTACAAAAGTTCCATGTACTTTTCTTTGAAAGTCCGTACTAGCAAATGGAAATTTCTTTATGAAATTTACCAAACGGAATTTCTGTAATTTTTTTTTTTTTTTTTAATTACAGTTTCTAAGAGAACCTGAAATTCCGTATGAACTCCGTACTGGGCTTTAACTGTAAAAGAAAAAAGAAAATTTATGTAAATTTAAAATTGCTCTCCAGTGAAACATGACTTAAGCACGTTTTCCTTCTTGCCACCGAAATGTCACAATTCCTAAAATTTTGCTTGGTCTTATTTTATATCATACTCGCCCACTCTCTCTCTCTCTCTCTTGCTGCTAACATTTTATCTTTGTTTTATGATTATTATTATTGTTATCATTGTAAGAGCACAAAATATACATAACAATTTTATTATTAAAAATAAAAGCAAAGTAATGCTGTTGATATGTTTATACAATAAATAAAATGCCTGACCTTGTTTTAGCTGTGTTCTGCTGACATAAAAATTAAATGAATTTAATACATACACACATAAAAATTTTTATGTTTTCTTTTTCTACTCCACAAAACAGGTACCACCGGAAACGAAAGCTGGCCTGGGTAATGGTGGTGATAATCAACCGCAATAGATTTTTCAAATGTGAATGATGGCATAGAATACAATATTCAAAAAATAATTTGTGTTATAACAAATATGTATGTAATGAAAAAAGAAAAATTTAAGTGCAAGCATATTATTAATAATACACAGTAACAAACTAAAAATGACAAAGGAAACATAATCAAATCATAACAAAAACAACAACAACAACAACAACAACAGTAACAAAACTTAAATCAAAGCAAATTTGCAACAACAAGCAACATAAATAGTTTTGATATATTAAAAACAATTGCAATAATAATTTAAAATAAATAAAAAACGTCGAAGTAACAAGCAAACATGGTTGTGAATATTAAAAACAAAAACTTTAAGCACAAAAGAATATTTGTATGTATGTACACAAGTGCACCTAAATTATGCAATGTGTTGAAAATTTGCAACAATTTGCAAGCGAAAAAAGTATATTTAGCAATACAAAGCAAAGTATGCAACAACAGCTACAAAAAGCATCCACAAAAAAAAAGAAGAACCAAATATAAATTTGAAACTATAGCAACAACAACAACAACTATGTAATAAAAATAAGCATAAAAGTGAATTGAAATAACCACAACTACCATTAAAACAAACAAACAAAAAACAAATTGAAACACAAAACTGATATAATTTAAACCCTAAACTTCCAATTGCTTAAATTGCTTATTTTCGTTGTATAAGTGAATTGCTCAAAATCTGTTCCTGACTTTAAAACTAAGAGCAGAGTTCATTCTTGAGGAATGACATTTTCATTTTCTCTTTCTTAAGGAGTCGTATCATCAACTCGGAAATGTTTAAATGAATCGTATATTTGCTGTTGTATACTCTGCACTCACTGGATGATAGAATTCTCATTTAATTGGTGCTTAAATTTGTATAATATATTTTCGGCCGTATGCATAAAAATTATTTAAGCTTTATTAAATGCTTATTTGACGTAATTCTATGGGAAATTTCTCAAATAAACCTGTGACAAACCTAAAATATTTTTTATGAATATGGGGGTTTAAGTTTACAAACAATTTGTTCCCGATTACTACAAGGATTGAAGCTAATGCCCCACCTTACTGGGTAATATTTCTGCAACTATGGTCAAAGTATGCAAATGAAAACTTGTTGATTTCATCTAATAAAAATGAGCGTCGTCAGAAAAAAAATTTTCATAACATATAACTCAATGAAGACTTGCATAAGTCTATATTATGCGACTTTGTTTGCATCCAGAAAGAAACTGAGTAGACTTTAAAGTGTATTTATACCAATCTTATCAAAAACAGAATAAATACCAACAGCACAAATTTTTCTCGTTTTACCCTGTGCCGTGCAACTTTCTTCATTTTTTCTTTCATATCATTCCTCTCCAGAAAATACAAACAAAACAAAAAAGTATGGGTCGAATCGGTCCAGTCATTTATGAATAATGTCATGACAAAGAGAAAAGGGATTGTTTTATATATATATATATCGTCACCTAAAATCCAAAAGGCTGTAAGTACACTTTTTACTTTCTTACAGGAGAAGCAAAAAAACTTTTAAATTTAAGACTATTTATTTGTTATAAAATCAAGTTTTTTGAACATACATATATGAGTAAAATCTTAAGGAAAAACGTATTTTGGTTAATTCCATCATAATCAATCAAAAAGCCTATTTTGAATTTTTTGGTTGTTACGGCCTTTTGGATTTTAGGTGACAATACAGATGCATCGATTTGCTGTATTTATCCCCTAAAACTAAATTTGTGTTAGTAAGAAAAGTATTTTCCCGAGCTTTGATTCTAGGAGGAGTGCGAGTAAACATTTAATTCGTTACGTGATGACGTAAAGTTTTCTTGCCATATGTATCTTTATGCTCTATCAACATTTTTCAGAATACACTCGTTTATAACAGAGGATATAGTTTACTCCTAAAGAATGCAAGCATTACGTAAATACGTAACTCGTAACGGTATGACGTAACGTTTTTTTGGCATATCTCTTTCCATCTTCTTTTAAAATGCACACGACAATAATTATTTATAATGAAAGCTATAATTTATTTAACATTTTTGTAGAAGTTCAATATAAATCCTTATCTATAGTTTTTTTCTACACTTTATTGAAGAATATTTACTATCAGCACCTGCTGTCTCGGAAATGGAGAACCTAGTCAGTGAAAAAGACTTGTAATTATTCCTTCTTCAACATTTTCAATTTATTAGTTGGATTAAATGAAATGTTTCCCTATTTGAAATTTATTTAAATTTATTGTTTTAAAATTTTGAAAATTCAAAAAAAATGAAGTGTGTTTTATTTCAGCAAGCTTGTCATAGAAGAAATTCAATCACCCTTATTCCAGTTGTCAACATCGACTACACGTCAATACAATCCGAAAAATTGGAGCTTGTCCGTTGTCGAAAACAACTGACTGCTATTTACAGGCTCGTGCTATTTTTAGACCTTATGGAACAGAAATAGACTGCCAATAGCACAAAATTATTTTAGAGAGCGAGTAGGCAAACACCAAATTTTTGGTATTGTATTGAACTGGAACAAGGATGAATATTGACATGTGAGACTGAGTATTAATCGGAAAGATTTTTCATTTACAATGTAACTAGCTTACGCTCTTCAATTTTATTCTCTTCTTAAACTGAAATTTTTTTAAGCCTAGATTACCGTACAAGCTCGATTTGCACAACCACCCATTATTACAATACCCCGATTAGCGCATTAGGTAATTTTTTTACATTACAGTCTTTATAAGTGCAACTTTTTCAAAAAACAGTCTCGCTAAGCACAACTTTTTCTCTTTTTATGTAATTTAAAACGCTTTTCTCTCTGAACTTAATATTTTTTACAAAGAATAATATTCCTTATTAAAAATTAGTTGCCGTTCAAGAAATTAAAGAGGGGGCAATTTTAAAATAATATTAGAATCCTAAAATTTAAATTATTTTCCTCAATTGTGTTTCCTGGATTGTGTTTATAAAAAAAATTACAAGTACAAAATATGAAGAGTGGTTTTAAGTTTCCATTCATGTTTATATGACGTTTTTAGTGGTCCATAAGCACAACTTTTTCTCTTTTTACTAAATTTAAAATGCTTTTCTCTCTGAACTTAATATTCCTTACAACGAATAATATTACTTATTAAAAATTAGTTGCCGTTTTACAAGCACAAAATATGAAGACAGGTTTTAAGTTTTCATTCATGAAGTTTTTAGTGGTCGATTATCGCAACTTTTCGGTAAAAGCATCAACCCCGATTTCCTTTCGGTTGCGCAAATCGAGCTCGTACTGTATTTCATTTCTCCTAGTTTTTTATACTCTAACTAAATAAAAGCTGCAAAATTAAAAGTGTAAAAATGCTCAAACAAAAAAATTTTAGTTTAAAATAATTTGTTTTTTATATATAATTATGAAAACCAACAAAAATTATAACACGCCATTAAACCATTAAACAACAATACATACGTGTTTGAAAAGCAAATTAATAATAAAAAAAACCATTTCAAAGAAAATAAATAATTGAAAGACGTAATAACTATTTATAAATTATATTAATGCAAAAAAGTTGATTGAAAAAATAAACATACAAGTAGTAGATACAAACAATTTATTTAAAACTGTAGGCAGTTCACAGCTGTGCATATGCAGCCCAAAATTATGCTCTGAAATTTGACACAAAAAAAAGCATTAAAACGCAAACGAAACTGTGAGTAAGTAACCTTAAGCGTTTTTATTAACGTATTATTATGTATTTTATTGGTAAAAAAATTATTTTCTATTTTTCATGAATTAATTATGAAACAAAAATGTAGCTTTAAAAACAAATCAAAACTAAAAAAAAAAATATATATATATAGTTATAGTAATATGCTCAAGTACAGCAGTACATATTAAACAAAAACCTTCAATATACTCATATAATCAATAAATTAATCAATTTTAATTGCTTTTAATTAATTAGTAACAATTTCTCTGCTCAACTTTTTCGTTGCTATATTGCAAATACCGTAGACGCGCAATTTTATGTTCCATTTATTAAACTAATGTACTATGTTGCATTTTATTTCATTTCATCTTGCCATATTTAAGTACTCTTACTTTGTTTCAACATATAGTTATAATACATTAGCAAGCAATACGCAATAACAAATATAAAAAATATAAATAAATTTAAAATAATTTTTGATTAGCAAATTTAAATAAGGAAATATTAAAATATTGGCATATTTATAATATTTATAAATAAATAAATCATACCTAAAAGTATGCAATGTCTAAATGAAGAAAAGTAATGCAAACAACATGCAAGTAAAATTTAACAACAACAAAAGGTAAGCCACAACTAAAAGTAGGCAGTAACTAAAGGGGAAAAAATATTACAAAAAGTATGCAAGTAAACTTTAATAAAAAAAAGAATATTAAATTAGCAAAACAACTCAAAACCACCAAAGCATTTATAAGTGAATAATTAAAAATTTTAAAAGATCTAAAGTTTCCGCTAGCACTACTATAATAAAATAATTTACCGATCCTCACGAATTCTTTTTCCGAAAAAGTTCTTATTTAGAAAAACTACAGTTAAAAAAGATGAAAAAATTTCAGTTAAAAAAATGTTTGTCATTCCAACCTCTTTTCATAAAATAATTCTGAAAACACCAGTTAACTGTTGTTGTTTCAAATGTAAGTGTGTGACAAATCGAACGCTGTCGACATCGTGGGACAGGAACTTAAATTCAAAAAATTTACTCTATATGTGTTGCATAACTTGAGGAATATTGGAATATGTTTTCATTACAATATCATGAAATTTGTATCTAATCATTAGAGCTGTGCCAAATCAAATCATTCAAGTGACCGCTCATTTTCGTTCGTTTTCTAAAAAAAAACGAGTTCGTGCATTTCGTTTATTGGCTCTTTTCAAGGAATAGAACGAAATGATTCGGACAATAAAAAAGGAACAAATGCATTATGTTTGCTATAAATTGTTTAGCAAAACAGTCCAAACAAACAACAGAAAATATAAGAAACACAAATAAAAAATTATATGCAATATATCAAAATTAAATTTGTTAAAACAAACTCTTAATTTATTCTAAATCTAAACAACAAAAAAAGAGCCAAGTGCGCTCGGTCGTTCATTTCGTTTAATTGTTCTTTTTATCAGTACTGCTGAATCAAAACAGCTCACTTCGTTCATTTGACTGATTCGTTCAATTGTACTCGTGCGTTCATGAACGACACACAGCTCTACTACTCATACTTTGAACTTAAGTTAAAACTTATATTTAATTAATTAGTACAATCTAAAATCTTTACGAACTTTTGCAATGAAATGTGTAAATTGAGAACAAAAAGTTTGTGGAAATAATAGGTAAACAAATTTTGGGCTCGTAAGAAAAGAAAAACAGTTATTTATAAAGACAACAATTTGGCTTTAATTTTTATTACTTTACGGCCTGAAAACTATTTAAAAGACTTTTTGCTTTAGTTTGTTCAACCCCTAAGAGGTCTTTGTGTGACAACTTGAAGTATGCCTTTGTTTTATCTCAGTCTATAGATTAACAAATTAAAAGAAAACTTTCACCCGTTTCATTATACTTTTGCGTAGTGGTTCACAAAAGGATTTCAAGTGAACAAAAGTGTAAGCATTTTGTTTGAATACTGAATGTATAAAATTGTGTCACAAACACACATACATATGCAACAAATATATGAAGCAGCAAAAAGGCTAATGGCAAATGAAGAGTAAGAGAATTTCTTAACAGCAAAAACAGAAAAGTTAAATATTTTCTTCTAAGGTCACAAGTATTACAAAAAAAGGGTACAGAAAAGTCAACTTGAGTTTTTATTAATTTGAAACAAAAGCCTAAAATCAAGCAAAATGTCTTTTATTAAAATATTAAGTTATATTTGGCAGACTTTCACATTAAAGAAAAAGTTAAATCTTTTTTTTTTTGGTAACTGTTTTTATCAAAACAAGTCATTTTCTTCAATATATTACCAAATCCAAAGCATACTTTTAGGCATGTAAAGATTTTGGGAATCTATTTTAGTGTTTGTTTGTTTATGATAACATAATGGAATATTTTACTAAACTCTGACAAAGACACGCAACAATAACTCAACTTTTACTTATATTCATTAATTAATATATATATATATATATGGTTGCTACATAGGATTGTGGCACACAGAAAATCTTAAAACGTCTACATATTGATGCTGCCTTTATAAATTAATGTTTTATAAATGAAATTAATAATCTCAACTGTTGTTGCTGTTTTATTTTTGCTTTTAATAAATGTCAAGTGTGAACGAAGCCAGTACAGAACAGTTAATGCCGACTGTAATTCATAATTAACAGCAGTGTTTTTGCTTAAGCCAAATTATTGTGCTGGCTGAATTTTTGATGTACATTTCGTAATGAAAATTGACAGCCTTAGGGTATGCTTTAAATTAAAATTCATGGTAGAAAAAGGAAGCAAGTGCTTAAAGGCAAGGTTAGTAGCAACTCGAGTCGATTGTGAGAAAATGCTTTAATCTTTAATATAAAAAAAACAGTTGAAAAAATTAAATTTAAGTTTCTTGCCAGTTTCTTCGGCAAGAGTAGAAATTTAATAATCATAATATATGTATGGGTATATTGGACTCAAATTTTCGACTTTGTAGTATATATAAATGTTTTATTTCATTGATTCTAAATTATTTTTAACTGTTTAGTGCCTATTGTTGAATATCGCTCAATTTATTTTAGAAAAGCTTTGGTCTATGTCACTCACTTGTCTAGCGCTCATATTGGCAATTTAAATAAAGATTCGTGCATCAAGTTCTGTGAAAATTCATGCTCGGTATTACAAATATGAAATAAAAAAATATTTTATTTGTGTTTATAAATTTAAATATATACAGGCAAATCTCGGTATAACGAATCTCGCTTTAACGAAAATCCGATAAAACGAACGTCCAGATTTTTTACATTAACAACCTTATATAGCGAATAATATCCGAATTTTATACTGGATATAACGAATGATGAAGAAAAAATTGCAAAATAAAAAACAAAAACTTGCTAGAAACATGTTTCTAACATTTAGTTCTTTTTTATATAGCGAATGTTTTGATACATGTGTGCTCTGTATAACGAACGGCAAAAAAATATTAATCAAAATCTACAGCAGCAGTGTAAATGCCAAAAAATGTGATACCGTTAGTTTTTATTTGGTTGCATATTTGAAAACAAATTCCCCTCATTGTTTTAATTGTATTGCATCATGTCTACAATAATAATATTTAAAATAATACTTGAAAAAAAAACTGCGATATAACGAAGGGGCCTGATATTATATCGTTCGTTATACCGGGATTTGCCGCATTAAACTGCATACTTTTTAAATTACTTTTAAAAGGCTGTGCCACGCTCTTTGAATATCTTGTTTAATTACTGCCTACTCTTAGGAGCAATTTTAAATAACATTTTACTAAATCATTTAGTTCTTAGTTCGTTTTCTATCAGTTTTACGTTGCAAAATAGAGAAGTTTTTAATACAATAAACGTTTAGTTTAGAAGTATTAAAAATAGTGTTAAAACCATATAATAATTCAAACAGAAAAACTAAATTAGCGGGGGGAAAGCACACACACACACACACAAACATCCAGAAAATATTCAGTCAAATGCCAGTAGTGTTAAATGTAGACTTCTAAGGACCAATTAAACAAAATTATTAATTATTTCTATTAGAATAAATAAAACTAAAAACTGAAAATTGCAATAATTTTTACGGAAACTAAAATATAAAACTCAACTTCTAAACAAGAGAACTCTGTAAAAAAAAACCTCTTTAAAACGAAAATCTATCAAACTGTAATATATTCCCAGAATAATTATAATTCAAATGTATTTTCTTACTTGTTACTTACTACTTACATACATATACATATATAAAATAAAAGCTTAATAATTAAATTTAGTATTAAATTTAATAAAACTTTCTTACCAGCCTTAAACAGTTTAATTATAAATAAACAACTATGTAAATATTGTTAAAATTATTTTAGTTTTAAAGATACAAAATATGTACTAATTTTAGTGTAAAACTAATTTTAAAATTAAAAAAAATATTAAATTGAACAAAAAAAGAAAGAAAAAACTTAAAAACGTTTGTGATCCATTAAAGAAAAAATATATAATAAAAAATTTCTTCTCTTCCAAAAATTATTTTTAAATTTTAATTATTGCAAGAAAATTATAATTATAAATCGAAAGAAATCTGTTTAAATTAACAATTAATACATTAAGCAAAAATTATAAAATTATATATAAAAATTATAACTTACGAAATGAGTTAGAAATTAAAATTATAAAAACCAGAAAAAAAACTACTCTATAAAATTGAAATTAAGTTAAACATTTATTAGAGCATTTAAAAAGTAATACTTAGAAACAAAAACGAATAAAATGCAAAAAAAAAAAAGAATTGAAATTGAAGAAAATGTACTTGAAATACAAAACAAATTATTAAATAAACTTTAAAAAAAGAACCAACTTTTGTTTTATTTTATATTGAAAAATACTTGCTGGCAACATTGTCCATAAGCGCCGATGTAAACAAAGAACTTCTGATACATTAAAAGGGAGAGGAATTCAAAATGTACCAGTTTTGCCAGAGATGTAACAACTGGTTTCCGACATATTACATATTTACACTAAAGGCTCAGTTAGCCGACTGCAATGCAAAGTAACTGTAATGTAGGAAACAGCTGATCGAATTTTTATATGAAAAGTAGGTTACGTTACATTACATCTCTATAACCATTTCCATTACTTTTCACATAACAATATCGATCAGCAGTTTCCTACATTACATTTACATTGCATTACAGTCGGCTAACTGAGCCTTAAGGCTTGGCTAAAAAAACGTATCAGCTAATTTGTAAAGTATACATTTATATACGTAATAGTGCTTTTGCCTGAATTCTGTCCTTACTAGCCGTCCACACGAGCAATAATCTTGGCAATTATTGCTGTGGCAATTGTCAAATTCGATTGTCGACGCAAGATATCAGCGTGTGGACCGTATAAATATGTGTTCAAATATATATTAAGCAACAAATGTTAAAATATATTGCTGAGCAATAATCTCTTAACACATGCTGTCAAATTGAAATAATATTAATATTTTTTAAACAAAAAAGTAAGAAAAATTGTTTTAAATAAATAAAATAAATAAAAAGAAGTTTAACTTAAAAGTAACAAAAAATCTAATTAAAGATAATTCAGGTATGTATATGCTTAAAAAAGCAAATATATTTTTAGAGGTATAGAACTTCGAATTGAAATAAAACACAAGAAAATCGTTTTAATGTCCATCAATTTGGCTTTATTGGAAGGATAATTTTATGCCATTAACGTTTAAATATAATTTCGGGCATGTGGCCGCCGCGGCTGGCTCGAATAAAGCCAATTCTACAGGTCCAATTTTCAACCACTTTTTCGAGCATATGGGGCCGTATGTTGGCAATAACGCCACGAATGTTGGCTTCCAAGTCCCCTAACGTTTCTGGTTTGTTGGCGTAGACGAGCGACTTCACATATCCCCAAAGAAAATAATCCAATGGTGTCAAATCACACGATCTTGGTGGCCAATTGACCGGTTAACCGAATTAATTGCTCTGATGGACGATTATGTCGACCATAAAATGGACGGAGCTTGCGGTAAACTTCGCGAACTGAACCATTATTTTCGAAATAAATTTGTACGATTTGCAAGCGTTGTTCTTTTGTCAACCTGTTCATGATGAAATGGCAAACCAAACTAAATATTAATCACTTGACAGCTGACAAAATGGCCGCCAGTTAAAAAAGTGATGCCAACTTAAAGTTCTATACCTCAATAAAAAACACCCAATGCCGGCGTTATTGCTTGTGTTAAGACACAACAAATTGCTCGTGTGGTCGTAGTGTTAGTTTTTCAATCAACAAACAATCTAGCAAAAATTATGCTTTCTCTTAACCTCAAACATCAAACCAATAATAGAGAATGAGACCGCAAGATCTTAGATAGCCAGGCAATGAAAACAAATACGGCCTTTTCACACGCAAAGCTTACTTTGCAAAGTCTTGACTTTGTATTAGAGAAAAGAGAAGAGCTCCCTAAAAAATCAAGACTTTGCGTATGGATAACCGTGAAACCTTTATGTATATGTATAAAAAGTAATTGCACTGATGAGGAAGGGAGTTGTCTTTCAACACAGAGCTCTTTAACAGCTCTTCTTGAGTTTAACATAAAAACAAAAACTTTAGCGATAATGTATGAAACAATAGAAACATAATTTTGGTAACATCTAAATAGTATAAGTGTACACATTTCAGAAATTCATACTGAGGTTCGTCTAATAACGATTATAATATGATTAATAGTCAAAATGTACCATATTATTATAAATACATTTGATGTGTCTATGTATGTATGTATGTCTTGCGACTCCAATAATGTTTTTATGTGTTATTATATATAAAATTAATTCCACATTCAAAAAAATATTAATTTTCCTGACGAATAACGATAAAACGAGGTGAATAAAGCACAGTTTGGAAGTGGTTTGTGTCCACACTAAGAAACGTAAGGTGAGTAAAATGCCTTTGTCTCTAGAGTTGTATTAAAATAATGAATAATACACACACCAAAGAGTTGTATTTTATAGATAAGATAACGCATTAAGCCTGCAACTACATGATGGGGTCAAATATGTTACCTTTATGATTGTTTTTAAAAACTTTAAGCAACATGATTTTCGTACAATAAAAAATTAATAAAACTAATAAACATACATTATGAAAACTGCTTTATAAATTAATTCTGATTTTGAAGTTCAACCAATAACTATTTTAATATGTATGTATGTATTTATGATCGAATCTATTTTTAATTTAAGCAAAATTCATTGATTTTTGTATCAAAAATATTGTTTTTAAGTAGTTTTTTCTACATGTACAAAAAAAATTGTCAAATTTTGTATGAAAAATTTTTTTTGTCTGAAACACAAGTGTAAGTATAGCTTCAATAAATATTTTTTATTGCTTGTTTGTTTCTGATTTTGTAGCCAAATTAAAATTTTGAGAGAATTCTTAACTTTTCGTATTTACTCTAGCTAATATATTTTATAACTTTTGTATTAATTTAGCTTATTCAACTCCCACATTAGTGCGAGACGAAAAACTCTCGAGGGCCAAACAATACGCAAAAGCCTGGCCGCACTTAAGAAATAATTACGATGACGCGAGAGCTGTGCTTCAACCCAGACCTGCTTAACGACTGAATGTGCGACATATTTCTCTAAATAATTCTATGAGTGTGAAAATAAATGCAAAATTTTAAATGAATTCCAAGAAGAAAAGACTGCTTTGCATTGCGACAGATGCAGAAACGTATATAAAAGAAAATAAACAAACTGAAATTTAAAAATAAAACGTTTGATATACATACGTAAATACAGAATATCAGAAAAACCGAAGAGCTTTTTATTTATTATTATATATAGTTCTACAAAAAAATGTGTGTCTTTATTCACTATCTTGCTAGTATTTAATTTACGCCAGAAAAATAAGAAAGGGTTAAATAGTCCATTTCTTCTTAGTAGTGCCTTCTAATGCAGTTCTCTTAGAATGAGCAGGTAATACCTTCCTTTTCATATGGCCCGTGTTTAGATTGTGCTGATATTATGAGTGCAACATGACTAATCAATATTTTATATTAAATCATCTGAGGGTTAATGCGAAGTATGTATCTGAATTTGTAAGATACTGCATTCTAAACAAAGTGATCTCAAATAAAGTACAAAGTAGTTATAACAAAACTTATCAAATTTCCACGTAAAAATACTTTTTGGTGGTGGCGAAATAGTTCTTCGAAGTTCGAACTGACCAAATAATTATCAGATTGTAAAACAGTTGGAGTAACAGAATAAAGAAGGGGAAAAAATACTTTCAAGTTAAAAAGAAGATGTTATCAAACCTAAATGATGACTGTTTACTGCATATATTCGGATTTTTATCTCTTGGGGATCAAGTGGAAATTTCTGAAGTCTGTAAACATTTCCAATATCTGGTAGTAAAATACATTTGGTCAAGGAAATACACCGATATACATACACAAATGAGATGTTTGCTGCCGCTAACTCTACAACAATATAAGAAATTTTTTATAGCAAACAAGGACAATATACGCTCATTAGTGGTGCAGAATACAAATAATTTTGTTTATATGTATAACACGGGTCGTTTTGTTGATCGCCCGGATAATAGCTTCTACTTCAAGTTGAGAATGGAAAATCTGAGGGAAATTAAATGTCCATGTCGTACCTCAAATGAGGGTCCTATGATATCCTTAATACTAAAGCATTGTCCAAACCTGCGATATTTACACTTGGCTAATGATCTACGCTATGACTGGAGCAATGAAATGTATAACGACAGGAGAAAAGTGAAATTTTTTAAAAAAGTTGGTGGTAAATTCGTACGGATATAATTGGGATTGATTTTTACAGCAGCTGTTAATATTCCCATCAAATAGTAAGCACATTTCAAGCAAACGTTTGTTTGAAATGTACATACATACATATGCTGAGTTCGAGAGCTCAAATTTTTTAATTTTTTTTTAGTATATCGTACAGTATTTTACTGGATTGCGTTCGCGTACACATAACCCATTTATTGGAGAGCTCAAAGAGGAAAATGACAGTTCACTTACTGATTCAATGCAAATTTTTGTCAGTAATATCCAGTAAAACGAAAACATATCGCTTATTTACTCCAAGGACGTCATAACTAAAAAAAAATCCAATTTTTTAGTTAATCCTCATGTCGTTGTTCATGTTATGTAAAAATTTCATACAAATATTTTGTTTACTCAACTCTTGAGAGAAAAATAAAATTTTCTTTTTCCATAATGTTGTATGTGAACTGTAAATTTCAAACTCGTTTTCTGCAAAGGGGGTTCTTTTTTGAGTTATAACGTTGTTTGAGTAAATGAGCGATATGTTTGTAAATCTAAACAAACTTAAGTAAAGGGAACCAAATATTTTAAATTTTTTATGCAATATTCAAAACAACAAAAAAGTGTATTAAATCAGGAAATTACTTAATTGAATGGTCTATTAAGTAATAAACGAATAAACGATATGTTCTGTATTCAACGTGAAGCAAATATGTATTTACAATTCCGAACGAATTAATTTCACGTGGAATACAGAACATACCGGATTGTTTTTTTAAGTGAATAAAATTAATAGATTATTACAGCGAAAATTACATTTATATGTATAATTACTTCAAAATGTTAAATAAATCTTCAAAAAACTTTATTAAATATTAAATAAATTTAGACTAATCGATAGTAGTACAACTCTAAATTAAAATGTTGAATAATATAAAAATATATTTTCAGTCGTAAAGCAACAATAGGTACACGACCTATGCCTTCACATTAGTGATGAGCGATTTTTCGAAACCTGTTAATTTTTCACAGCGATTGAAAAATCACTAATCACAACTGTGACTGAATTTATCAAGTAACATGTTTAATAACATGCATATAATAAATAAATAAAAAAAATTATGAAAATTTCTTTTTTAAACGTTTTGTAAACCAAAACTATGTTTTTCTGAATAAGCCCTGGACTTTACTAGCAAAGTACTCGAATACACCTATAATTTCATGTTCGGCAAGCCGGCATATGGTCCTCCGCCGAGACGTTGTCGTAAATACCGCCGACGCCGATCAAAATGTCTCGGCTTGTAACTCTAATCAAATATCAACTTAGAAAACGCATATCAAACCGGTACTCTTTAAAAGCGGGATTTTTTATAATACTTTCATGTTAAAATAAAAATAAAAAATGATGTTATTAGACCTAAATGATGACTGTTTACTGTATATATTCGAATTTTTGCCTGTTAGGGATCAAGTGGCAATTTATAAAGTATGTAAACGTTTCTTCTATCTTATGACAGAACACACTTGGGCAAAATGTATACGGAGATTCGAACGTAAGGGAGTAGTTTGCTGGCGCATTAGTAGATCTAATAATAATTAAAAAAAACAAATTGTATCAGAAGGTCTCGTGTTGTAACTCTAATCAAATATCAACTTAGAAAAGGCATATCAAACCGGTACTCTTTAAAAGCGAGATTTTTCATAACACTTTCATGTTAAAAAAAAAATAAATAAAAAATGATGTTATTAGACCTAAATGATGACTGTTTACTGTATATATTCGAACTTTTGCCTGTTGGGGATCAAATGACAATTCATGTCATATGTAGACGCTTCTATTATCTTATAGAACACATTTGGGCACGTGTATTCGCATACAAAGGAGATTCTCAATGGCGCTAAGTCTACAAGGACAAACAATGAAGATATACACTCATTAGAAAAACTAAATGTATTAAAAAGAAAAAAATTGTAACTTATGAAATGTATGTATAACTATAAAAATGCCCTATGTATGTACTTATATAACCTTAGTGTACTGGGGCCTCCCAAAATCAAAATAAATAAATAAAATACAAATAATTGTGTCGTTTAGTTGGTCGCCCGCATAATATGTATATTTTACTTCAAAGTAAAAATGGTAAATTTAAGGGAAATGTGCTTGCCCATGTGAGAGTTATATGAAAATGATATACTTAATACAAACGCATTGTCCAAACCTGGAACGTTTAGACTTTACTAATGATGAACGCTTAGGCTGGGGTAACTAAATGTATGCTGTCTATATGAAAAAATTGAAATTTAAAAACAACATGATGGTAAACTCGTACCGATATAATTGGTTTGAGTGATTCAATTTTAGAGCAGCTGTTAACATTCCCATCATTTATGTATCAACGTGGAATTTTGTCAAGTGGGACAAAGGCAGAGTTGTAGCTAAAAAAATAGATAAGATTTAAGCAATATTCTTTAGTAGCCAAATTCCTAACTCCTAACAATAATGAAAACTAAGATAGGTACGAATAAATAAAATGTATTTTACTCATAATTAAGGGTTTATTTGATATTATATGAAAATCAGGATTAAACTTTTAGGGCCTGTCCCACGATGCCGAAGACAGTTGGCCTTTAAACAGCACGTCCCTGGGGTTAAAATTCCTTTAAACAAAAATTTCAAGCAAAGTCAAACTACACACATTCTTCTGGTTGTTTCTGAAACAAATCAATAGTGTGGTCAAACGTAGGTTATGCATAAGCATGTACATAGTACATATGTACGTATGTATATACATACATATATTAACAAAATAATTAAAATTTCAGTGTCTCTAATATTTAATTGAAAAAAAAAATGAAATTAGGCCTTAATGTTACAATTTATAAAAAGAAGTTCGAAAATGAAAATGGTTTGCAAATTTTCCTGCTTTAAGTAAGAATTAGTTTTGAATTTTGTATTGAAGAGTAAAGATGGCACATGTCTTATCCGCTTAGGATATTTTAAAATAGTGGTGTCGATTCTATTAAGGTTACATGGATAACAAAAACAATACTGCGTAAATGTAAAAATTTTTATTGTTTATCATAACAAATGCACCGTTTTTAAAAGAGAAACACTGAAATTGAACACCATTATTTATTTCATTTAAGAAATGTATGGTAAACAAAAACAATTTTTGAAACTTTGTTTTTGTTATAGATAATGGACATTTTCAATTCTTCGACAACCTAAATTATTTACATATCGTCACCTAAAATCCAAAAGGCCGTAACAACCAATAAATTCAAAATAGTCTTTTTGATTGATTATGATCTGAGTAACTAAAATACATCTTTCCTTAAAATTTTACTCACATATCTTCAAAAATACCAATTTTATTCATTAAATCCAAAAGACCCTAACAAATAGGCTGAAATTTTGCTTCTCCAGTAAAAAAGTAAAATGTGTACTTACGGCCTTTTGGATTTTAGGTGACGATATGTACATACAAATATGTATGTATGTATGTACATAGGTACTACTTTAATAAAACATTTCTTTTTAAGTTTATAAAAGTGCTTAGTGGCAAATCATAATACAAAACTGTAAAAATATATTTGAGAGAAATGTCGATTTTTTAAGATTGCAAATTTCGAATTAAATAATGTTTTGTTTTCAATAACTAGGTACAGCGTTACCGTTGAGAAGTTTCAAAAAGTGGCACAAAAAGGGAATTGGAAAAAAAAGTGGCACAAAAAAGGGGATTTTGGAAAAAAAAGTCGCAACATTTTCATAAAGGCATTTATTTTAAACAAAACATTGGAATTTAGTAAAAATTAACAAAAACATAACAGAAAACAATCAGTTCATTTATAAAAGCGGTAAAATAATAAAATAAATATAATAATAATTAACATTAAAACGAAACAACAATTCTTTAGAAGATACATAGAAGCAAATTCATATACATATGTAAATATTTATGTAAATATTAAGTACCTACTTAGATAATTTAACGTATAGTTGACCTTTGGAATGTTTGGATTTTCATTTCGCACGGATGACCTCAAACTGAAACTATTGTTAAATTATAAAGTATTTATTTATAAAAAAAAGTGGAAAAAAGGGGATTTTTGAAAAAGTGGCAACAAAAGTGGCAAGGCTTCAAAAAAGTGTAAAATTGCCACTATAGTCGCTCAAATGGTAACGCTGACTAGGTACTACAAAGGTATTTCCAATTGAAAAATAATGAATAATGAATAAAATAACTGAAAATTGTTTACCGTGGCCATTTCAATTCTTACTTCATGTCATTTTAAAAGCCTGCTTATGCCGGGTTTACATCTATGTGCCATTTATCAAAGAAAGCGTAACCACTAATTACTAAAAAAAAATGTTTTATTCAGACATGTATTTATTGATTTCAATAGTTTCCAATCATGGATTCTATAAAATTGTCTATTAGTTATATGTATATGAAACTGTTTAACTTAATAAATACGTGTCTGAATCAAAAAGTTTTTTATTATTAATTAGTGGTTACGCTTTTTTTTTTTGGCACATGGCACACATGAAATGCCAGATGTAAACTCATCCTTAGGCAATATTTTTTAAATCAATTACTATCATTAACTAACTGCTAAGGAATGCAATATAGATACCCTCGGCTCTTCCGTATAAAAGACGAAATACCTACATATTCCACATTTTCTTCTATGAGAAGGGAGACGAGAAGGAGCAACATTACAATATAAAATTTTATCAACTCAAATTGCCGTGGTGTGCGAACCTGTGTTCAAATTACGCCATTCGATGTCGAACAAATCTTCATACAATTTTAAATGCGATTGTCTTAACAAATTCCAATTGAATTTGTTGATTTTTACACAAACGCAACTTTACTTGGCAGACAAATACATTTCGGTTTCCTAACGCGCCGCTGTTATGCGTGTTAATCGACTCGCTGTCTAATCTTTATTGATATGCACCACCCTATTTAGAGCATCCGTTAGACTAACAAACGTTTTAAACATTTCTAACCACGATATTTATTGGTTATTATCACACATAAGTGTCATTTTAGTCCTACATTAAAATAAAGATTGATGAAGGAACTCACCTGCAGCAGGCTGCACTTTGGCTTAGGATTCCACTATTTTAATTTTTTTTTTTTGCTAACAAAGCTTATTCAATTAGAATTTCACTTAAAACGCATATTTACGAACATATATTACACCACATAGCACATTACATTTTTTATTTAACGTTAAATACCTTTGCTTATTAAATATTACAATTAACAAAAATTGTACATGAGCCCGCCTAAATTTTTCACAATCTACTTACAAATAGAAAGATAAGTGAAGAAGAACAAAAAGCGATGAAGCTTATAAGAAGAAAAGCTTGAGCGCATTGTTGTATTTTACTACACTTTTTTCATATCCGTTTTATAATGCACCTTCCTTTAACGTTAGAATTTGTCAATTTCTTTTATACCTTTGTAAACTAAAGGTATTAATATGTAAAAATATTAATTTTAAGATTTTAGCTTGTTGCAATGCATTAAGTTTCCGAATGTAAATATAAAAAAAATTGCTTGCTTAACATTTAATTTTTACACTGGGTTGTATTTCTGTCGTACTAAATACTACTTTTACGTGGTTGTTATATCTGCTGCCTCGAAGAACAAGCAGAATGAAAATAAAATGAACAACACAATAAGAAAAAACAACTACATTAAACAAGTAGAAAACAGTGCATGAAAGAAATTAAATAAAAAAAGCTGGTTCGGAATAAAAGAGGTTTGTTTTGTGAAAAAGGGCTCAGTCGGTGTTCTCAATTTTCACAGCATATAACAAAAAAAATTAACTCTTCATTAGATTTATTTATATGAAGTACCATCATAAAGGATTTTTATAACAAAAAGAAAAAAGTTTAATAAATGTAAACTTAACATAAGCGGCGCGTGAGAACTGACAGCTGCTAAAGTGACATTTGTGTGTGAATAATTGTTTTTTTGTACGGTGTTTTTGTTGTTCTTGTATTTAAAATCAAAGAATGTATTGAATAAGAATTGTTGTTGTTATTTTGATAATTTCCTCTTCTTTTTAATTCATTTCATATAAATACTTATCGTTGTTCTTGTAATCTTTCAAAAGCGGGAAGCGGAGAAAATCAAAGATAAAAAGGATAAAAACATAATAATTAACATAAAATTATTGTTTACTATACTTTTATTTCAACTTTTACAAAATTAGAAGTGCCAATTAAATAAACACACGCCAATATTGAAAGCAAATCTATTGAATGACAAAACGTAAATAAAATGTATTCAATAAAACATTTGATATTTACAACACGCTATTCTCAACATTATTTGTGGAAAAAATGTTACATTTTTAACTAAATGCAGTGTTTTAAGCAACAACAATATATAACCGATCCTCAGGATTCTTCTTTAAATTTAACGCAAAATTTTATGATCTTTGATAACTCTAACATTTCAAATTGTGGCGACTCAATTGCGACATCACCGACCACCTATCATTTACAACAACAGCAACAAAATTCACCAATCCATCAGCTAAACAACAGTAGTAGCAACAACAACTGTGATAACTATAATCAAATATCATCATCACCCAATCATCAGAACCAGAACAATTCATCCTCTTCACCTGCGGCAACATCTAATTTTACAAGCAACCAACACCCTCAAATGCCACACTTCGGATTAGGCGCTGGGCCTGGTATGGCCAATAATGCATATGCTCAAACTCCACCTAGTCCTCCCTTACATCATGCTGTTGGTGGGGGCGGGGGCGGTGGTAATGGTGGTTTAATGCCTCCCAGTCCGCCCAATCATCACCAACAGGCTCATAATCAGCACCAGCAACAACAGCAGCATCATCCTCATTTGGCTATGCTACCGCGAGGCCTTACTGGTAGTAATCCAGGCGGTGGTGGAGGTGGTTCAATTATGTCCACAGGACTTAATGCTTCCGTCAGTTCGCTCTCATCTGCCACATCATTTCGTTCACATATTGAGGAGAAAAAATTAACCCGCGACGCTATGGAGCGTTATATGAGAGAACGTAACGATATGGTTATTGTCATACTACATGCAAAGGTAAGTTTGCATAATGTAAATGTTGAGGAAATTGTTATTAAACTTAAATTGTCTAACTCGCGGTGTCCACCTGGCATAAAATGACTAACTTTAGTACATATTAACTTCAAGTTAATTTTATGTGTAAACTTCTCAAGTTAATGCTTTTTTCAAGTTACAACATTATTGTTGTGCATTTATTTTAACAACTCAGTTATGACTTCAAGTTACAACAAAATTTCATGTCAGTTGGAGACGTAGAGTAACCTTTACGTATATAAAAGGATGTTGAGCGAAGCATTTTCATTTTATATATATGCAGTTTTAAATTTCTTTCCGTATAGATAACGTGCGATATTCTAAATCAGTAACACACAGTCATATTTTTTTAGATTTTGTGCATTGAAATTTGCTCTTAAAGGAAATATTCTGAGCGTATAAAGCGCAAAAATCATAAGAACTGGACAATTAGTATCATTTTTTTGAACACTTTGTTACTAGAAATTTGACGTTTTAAAATCTCAGTGATTTCTTGACAAAAACAAAATAGAAATAATGAGTACTTCATTTTTTCTATTTAAAATCCTTTTGCATCAGTTATCGAATAAAACTAATTTAAAGTGATCAAGTATAAAATTTTATATGTATTATGGCTTGATAATTAGCCATGAAGATAATTTTTTAAGTTCGAAACTATACTTGAACTTTCGATCGTAATAAAATTTTAGAATTCATACATATAAAGTTTGTTTTTATTATGGCTCAAAAATTATTTAAGTTCGAAACAATTTTCGAACTTTCGAATATTGTTTAATATGTATATACAAGTAAATAAAAATAAATTATCCATGATAATTCTGTGTACTTACTTATGGGCAATTCCACAGAATGTCACGTACTGTGTCACTTACGAATACCAATCAATTAAGCTTATATTTCATTTCAGATCAATGCGATTAGATTTTTTCTTATCCTTTAACAAAGGTAGAACTACTTTTGCTCCTCAAAAGTACATAAAGAAATAAAGAAAATTTCAAGTTTTCTCTGAAATACTAGCTTAATTGATTGGTATTCGTACCTCGCATAGTACATGACATTCTGTGGAATTGCCCATATGTAGTTAGAAGAAACTTCTGCATGCGCGTTCCTAATCACAATTCACATAATTAATTTATAATTCATCTCATATTTAAAACCTACAATATCATCAGAAAAAATTTTAAAATGCGATTATTTCTAAAATGGGTGTATTTAAATCAAATCCAAAAAATTTAATAAAAATGAAAAGCACAATAAATTTATATACATATGTTGAAAATGTTAAAAGGGGGAAAATTTTGGAGTGAAGTGAAAACTATTTAAATAAATTTCTTTGCATTCAAACTGAAATAGATGAAAAATTAAAATTTATTTCATTAAATAAATAGGAGATTGAACCGATGTCGCCTAAAAGAATGATGTTTTTTTATAGAGTTACATTTTTTTACAAGTGGTAGTTTTTTATATTGAGTTGACATGACGTCGGCAAATAGTTAAAATACTGAGGGCCATTATATGCTTCAAGCTAGACGACGCACTTCATTATTCCAAAAATCCTAAATACTTTTTCATGCTAGTTATAATTATGAATATTCTGTCAACTAGTTTTAAGATAAATGACAAGTTCAAAGTTAAGGTCTAGATTTCGAAATTTTGCTTATTGAACATTAGAGTTAGTGAACGATTTTCGTCTTGTATGTGTTTGTTTAATATTTTAAGTTGCTGATTATAAAATATGGAAAAGGATACCCAAGAAACTTGTGTAATTCGATTTCTTAACGCTAATTTTAATTTTGAATATTGTACTTTACGTTCATAAACTTCAAGCTTCTCCCTTTCATAAACTATACGTTTCTATATTTATTTTCCTAGTTTTATAATTCCAACTTCTTTTCACCATTTTAATGAAATATTTGACAACATATCGTGTCCAAGAAGACACCAATGTCTTCGCCAATAAAGCTCTAGCGATATAATTTTCGAACTTCATTTTTGACCAAATTCGATTATTTCCGATCGTAAATTAACGATTTCGTAAAAAAAACGAGGTACAAAAAATGTGTCGTTTAAGATTTTATTTGGCGGTAATTTTAAAATAATTGCTGTGGATAATCTTCGATTAGTTTTGAAAAAATAAAAAAATTAATAATATACAGACAAATTTTACGTAGTCTACATTGCGTAAAATTGTATCGATTTAATTACAAAAAATTAATATCCAGTCATATAAATAGATGGTGACGCACAGTGTTGTGAGTCGCCCAAAAATAGTAAAATAAATTGCTTGAAATTCGAAAATATTTTAATGCTATTTAATAGTATATAGAACTGACTAAAAAAAGCAAAAAGAATTAAATAAAAATATTTTTTTGCAAAAGTATTTATTTTTTATTAATAAAAAATTAGCATATGCTTTAAAAACTAAACCTCATATGCAAAACAAACAAAAAAATATAACGTGTACATGAAGTGTACGTTAAAACCGGCTTTTGTATGGAAGTTTTGTTTTAACGTACACTTAAAGCACACGTTATTTTTTGTATATGGGCGTAAAAAAGTAATTTACATCGCTTTACGTAAAAATATTTAAACTTAATTATTTAGTCTAATATTATTTTAATATTGCAATGTTGTTTTGTAAAGGAGATAAAAATTAAAAAAAAAACTTTAAAGTAAAAATCACTTTCAGTTTGAAACCAAACTATGTTTTGTTTTGTGAAAGAGAAAATTCTATAGAAAGTTTAGCACCCAAAATTATTAGCGGAATTCACGGTTGGCCTAGTAGATCTTTTAAATATTGTAGCTTTGGTAAATTTTGTTAAATTTAAAGCAAAGCAACAACAATTTACCAAAGCTACAATATATAAAAGATCTGCAGTCGTAAAGCAGCTCTGGGCGAGTCAACATCAAGCGTCGTTGGCAATTATCTCTTTTAAGTGCAACCAGGCCACTGTTGTTTATTGGCCTTCGAGAGTTTTGCGTCTCACTCGCACTGGTTGACTGATCTGCCACGGATAACCGTATATTCTTGCGGTTCTTTTGTGGAATTTCTTTAACAACCACGTTGCTACTTCCTATGTGAAGGCATAGGTCGTGTACAGTCAGTCACAAAGCCTTTTTAAAAAACTGTTAATAACATCTTGGGCATATGGTCTAGCTACCCCGCCCATATATTGTTGCAAATTTACTTGGTAAAGTATTTCTGAAATAAATATATTTATTTAATAATGATCTACAAAACTAACCTTGAATTCCGCTATTAAAAAGGCTAGACTCGAACATACAAGAAAATATTTCAAGAAAAAATAAATCCAAAGGTATAATTTCTTATAATGTCAGTTATGTTGTTTAGTTAAAATTTAGAAATTTTGAATTATTGTATAAGGAAGTGAAGCATGCGAATGCTTCAACCGAAATTTTTGAAGTTCTGTATTTGGTTAACTTTTATCAAGTAAAACATGTGTGCCAAATTTAAATTTTTGGCCGCTCGTTATATAAAAACGCCACACGGTGACCGCGTACTAGGAAAAATAACGTTCAATACAAAAATTTTCAGTTTTTCGTTATAAATAAGGCTGCATATATTTAAGAGATCTGTATGTCGATTAAGCAGTTGCTTATTTTTTATGTAATTTTTTTTTTTTTTAAGAGAAGTTGCATTTAGGCAATGAATGCCTACTACTATTACTAGGTGTTACCTTCTTTAGGAAATGGATAGTGATAGAGAAGACAGGTTGTGAAGAAAGAGCTAGAGTAATTCTTTTACAACTCTGCTTTTTGCACGTTTTTTTTAAATAATGCAGTGTTGCAGCGCCTCTGGTATTGAATGAGGCGTATTAAATTTTTGAAGCTGTGATTAGTAGCCATTTTTTGGTTATTTTACTTCGTCGATGATTCTGCTGCACAACGAAGGAGTGCGCTCTGATGTTATATTAGGATTAGTATCTGCTGAAGTCGGTATAATTCAGTGACCAGTGTGACTATGCCTTCATCACATGAACTTCCCTACAACAACTGATACAAAGGGACACTAATGTACATCAGAAAAATGCGTGGTGTTATTATATGATGACTGTGTGATACCGGGCTCGAACCCAGGACCTTCATTTTCGTAGTCAACGTGCTAACTACTTCATCCAACGCCTTGAGGGTGGCGTTGGCTTTTTTTTTTTTTGTTTTTTGAGACTGTTTTTTGGTTTATTTTGTAACAAAAGTCTTAAAATTACCAAAGTAGTTAATTAGGTTGCGTGAGAAAAATTAACTATTACCACAAATTGTGTTTAATACTTATTACAACCACATAATTTTCTTTTTTCATTTCCTCTACTTAATCTTAATCATAAAATGCAAATTATGTTATAGTTTCGAAATAATGCATTTTATGCAAATTTTTTCTCTTGCTTCAAGTTGTTAAGAAGTGACATTTTTTTGGTTAGCAGCTTCAAATAGAATATATCTCACTGCAATTATGCAAAGTAAAGAATTTAATGCAAACAGCGCAAAAGATGAAGTAAAACCATAAGAACTTGGGAAGAAGTTCGTCAATGTGGTCAAAAGTTCGAAATTTGTAGAAACACTTGAGTCGTTGTTTTGTTATTCTTGCTATAATTTTTTTATATATTGAAGTTTTCTAGCTTTATAGCTTTATGTATATTATTTTTTTTTTCTCTCACTTACATCCTTCACACCTGAATGCCTTTTGCATTAAACAAATTATAATCATCACTACCAACAAACACTGTCATCGCCGCCGAAATCGTACGTATTCGTCAGTGGAAACAAAAAATAAAAACGGCACAAGTGCGCTTTATATTTAATTAAAGTTGTAATACAATTAAATTCCTAATCATAATTCTGATGGCTTATTTTTTTGTTTTTGTTTGCTTACTTGTTTGTTTCAGTTTCTAATTTATTGTGGCAATTATATGTTGTTTTTTTTAGATTTCGTCGTTAGTTTTGAGAAATAAGTATAGACAAATTGCAATAGAAAAACTCCATAAAATATTTGTGGTTAGAAACAAGATGTTTAGTCATTTGATTAATTTTATTCTTATTGTTTTTACTATTTAGGGGAGAAAAACATAAAAACAACAGCTTTTGGCGGTTAAATAGCGACAACCAGTCAGCCAGCGCATGCTAAAAAGGTTTTATTTAATCAAGTGCATTTTTGAAGTATGCACAATTGTTGTTTTTTTTCTGGTTGGACCTTTTTTAAGTTTTTTTTTTATATTTCGGTTACACTTCAAAGAGCAACGTGAGAGTTTCTCAAGACCTGAAAAAGTGATAATTTATGAACAAAAAGACCACAAAGAATTTAGTGCAATTTTGGTTGCTGGTCAAGAAAAATGTGTGTGTAAAACCAGGGCATGTGTGAAGAAACATAAATATACGAGTAATTTGACTGAAGCACTATGACGACAAAGAGTGTTAAGTAATATTATACAATTTAAAAGAAAAAAACAATTGCTAGTTGTTTCTGGACCGCCACCACTGCATAGAGGAGCAGGAGGAGTGTTAGAGTGTGGGGTGTTGCAGCGTACCATAGAATTACAATTTCCAAGCACAAGAATTACAGCAAATAGAGGATTTTTCTTAAATTTTTGAAACTGCAAGTGTTCACAGCTTAGAATAGGGTCCGGTTTTCTTACCTGGGTAGGAGAAGAGCATAGTAAAGACAGCCTACATCATGCCATTTGTGTTCAGTGCTAAACCAATATGAATTCTAGATAAGAAAATTTAAAGTTTCGCTGTCACATTCCAATATCCTTGCAAGATTCTGAACTTTTTTCTGCTAGATTCAAGTAGTGACAGAGAAGGTGTACAACAGTTTCCTCTTCTTCATATCTACAGATATGACAGATATGAAGTCGATTACTACGTATTCCTTCGTATCGTGGCCAAGCCAGTCAAGGTCTTCAAAAGCGAACTGGTTTAATCATGAGGTCAGGGCAACTACTAGTGCAGTACGAGTGGCTTATAGCATTTTAACGTGACTTAAAGGAGAGCATCGGTATTTTTAAAATAGTAAAATGCATGGACAATTTGAATATAAATCAATAATAAATCCTTTTTTACCTTATTAAGAAAAAAATCAATAATAAGTCCAATAAGACCATTTTCGGCATATTAATGAGACCATATTAATAAATTTCAAATATACAAATAAATAATAACTTATGATAGAATTCTCGTTTTGTTTATTTGGAAATTAAACAGTATGTATAATTACACTGTGCTAGTTCAAAAATGTAACAAGCGGGGCAACTGGTGGGTAAACCTAATTATTTCTGCACTTCTTGGGGATCAATATGTTTGGATCTTATAAACTTCCTTATGACTTTTTTGTTTGCTGATTTTCTGTATTAGCCTTCTTAATCTTATTTACTTTTTTCCAGGTTGCCCAAAAATCCTACGGTAATGAGAAACGTTTTTTCTGCCCACCACCTTGCATTTATCTCTTCGGTAGTGGTTGGCGACGCCGTTATGAGGAAATGCTGCAGAAGGGAGAACTGGAACAGGGAGCACAGCTATGCGCCTTTATCGGCATTGGTAGTGCGGATCAGGATATGCAACAATTAGATCTTAATGGCAAACAATATTGCGCAGCAAAAACCTTATTCATATCCGATTCCGATAAACGTAAACATTTTATGTTGTCGGTGAAAATGTTCTATGGCAATGGCCATGACATTGGTGTCTTCAATTCCAAACGTATTAAAGTCATTTCGAAACCTTCAAAAAAGAAACAATCTCTAAAAAATGCCGATCTCTGCATAGCCAGTGGGACAAATGTGGCCCTTTTCAATCGTTTACGTTCACAAACGGTCTCTACACGTTACCTGCACGTTGAGAATGGGCACTTTCATGCCTCCTCCACACAGTGGGGAGCCTTCACCATACACCTGCTGGACGATAATGAATCCGAGTCGGAGGAGTTTCAAGTAAGAGATGGTTATATACATTATGGTGCGACCGTTAAGTTGGTGTGCTCGGTGACTGGTATGGCTTTGCCACGTCTGATAATACGCAAAGTGGATAAGCAAATGGCTTTATTGGAGGCCGATGATCCGGTTTCGCAATTACACAAGTGTGCATTTTATATGAAAGACACGGATCGCATGTATTTGTGTTTGTCGCAAGAGAAAATCATACAATTTCAGGCGACGCCATGTCCGAAGGAACCAAATAAGGAAATGATTAATGATGGTGCATGCTGGACGATTATATCGACGGATAAGGCGGAGTATCAGTTTTATGAAGGCATGGGACCAGTATCGTAAGTATTGGCAAATCTTATTGAAATAAAGTTAGAATAGGTTTCAGTTTTCGTATTAATTGTTGCTTCCTTCTCTAATGGTTCTCTTAGCAAATACAAAAATTTTAACGGCTTGTCCAACGATGTCGACAGAAGACGTTCGATCGTTTACTTATGTATATTGAAAACAAAAACTAATTTTATCATTTAATTATTATATTGTTTTCAATATTAATTATCGATCGAACGTTTGTTGACGAAGTCGTGGGACAGGCCGTAAATGTAAAAGATTTCACGAAAAATTTTAAGGTGTAACATCGCAAAATTTAGTGAAGGAACATATTGAAACCACTTGGTGCATTTATTTAGTTCCCCTGACAAAATAAAGTGAACAAATCTAAGAGAAAAGTGAAAACATCCACTTGAAAAATATCTGTTTCAATAAGGAAAAAGTGCTTAAATCATACTTGACTGTTTCGCGGGAGAGCATTTTTAAGCTTTCAACTCCATTTTCAGAAATTTATTTATTTTACAGTTAAATTGAGAAATTCTCTGTTAAGGTTTATTTTTTATGCAAACAATGTTCTACATACTATACGTAATACATTTACGTTAAAATATACTAAAGTATAACCTAAGTTAAGCTATTATTCCAAATGAGATTAGAAGTCTAAAAAAGATAAGTCGCAAGTCATAGTGCTATAACTTCCTGAAAAATCGCACAAATTAATTGAGATTTTGATCAGGGGTACTTTCGAATATGCAGATTACGGAGGTACCATTAACTCAAAATCAGCTTATCTCGACTTAAGCACTTTTTCCCTTTTGCCACAAATATTATTCACGATTGGAAAATCAGAGAAAAAATGGGATTAAAAAATATTCATTAAGGAAAACTTTTTTTAAATGTTTTTGCAAAAAATTGTCAAACCAAAACGTTTAATTGACGGTCTAATTTTTATATTCATTACAGCTCTCCCGTAACTCCGGTACCAATAGTTAATTCCCTAAATCTAAATGGTGGCGGCGACGTTGCCATGTTAGAGTTAAGTGGTGATAACTTTACACCCCATCTACAGGTGTGGTTCGGCGATGTTGAGGCGGAAACTATGTATCGTTGCACCGAAACGCTGCTATGTGTTGTTCCCGAAATATCCCAATTTAGAGGTGAATGGTTGTGGGTAAGTAAATAATTTGTAGGCACTGATAACAACAGCAGTTTTTGGCCAACAGCTAATTCAGATTTCCACAGAAAATTCCACAGAAAATTCCACCTTTTGTCACGTTATGTTACTTTGTGACGTACCTTTTTTTTTCAAAGAAAAACTAATGTTTCATATACTTTTTTTGCATATCGGTGTAGAGCGCAATTAGGTCTACATTCGGTAAAAACTAGAAAACAATCGAACAGCATAGCTCTAAAATACAAGTTTAATTGCATTTTGACGTAAAGGCTGGTACTCTGTACAAAGTTGTGAAAAATTTTTCAGCACCATTGATTATTTCGCGTGAAAAATTTGACATGTACTAAATGTAGCCCAACTCGCGGTTTTTTTTTTATAAATGTCTTGCTTTTATTGCTTGAAAGTATGCAACATTGTTACAATTCCGTGCGAAAAAATCACTGCTCATGTTGTTTCGCAGCTAAACTAAAATGATGCCAGACTAATTTTGCATGGAAAGACATGATTTTACGTGTTTTTCACAACAAGAAAAGAGTACTACTTTTGCGAATTTATTTCGCAAATATTTCACACCAAATACTATTATATGTAGTTTGACAGCATTTCGCACAAAATTGTGAACAGAGTACCAGGCGTAACGTGACAAAAAATAGACTTTTCTGTGGAAATGCCCATATAGCAATAATGTAGCTTAGAGGCCACCAAACAAATCTTGTTAATTTCTGCTTGCACTTTTTTTACAAAAGTAAAGGAAAAAAGTTTTCTTGCAATTTTTCCAGAATAACTTAAAGGACTCCTAAATTTTTGCTAACAATATTTTGCAAAGTTGTAGCTACGGTAAAACTAAACAGCTTTTGTCAACATATCAATATAATCCGAACGTGTCTAGGCACCCTAAATATCTTATTAAGACTAATTTGAAATGCAATAAATAAACAAACATCAGTACATGAATTCAGTAACTTTTATAGCGATAATCGTATCGCTATAATAAATATAACGAAAATTTATCGACTTTGCTAGTCAGTAACATATTTTAACGATAATCGCTGTCGCTTGAAGTAAAAAAGGGAAAATCACAAAAATTTCAAATTTATTTAGTTTTTCTTTAATCTATCTTTGTGCTTTTCGTTTATTTTGATACTTTGTATGTAGAGATGATGAGAAAAACACACCTGCAGACTATCGTAATTAAAGAAATTACAGAACGACATTATCGTTATGCAAACGAATAAATATATCCATAAATATTAAAATTTTCGGTTCTCAAAAAGTTACTGAATCCAGGTACGGATCACATAACGAAAATTTTGGCAGTGTTGCCACTACACAACACGAATTAATACCCCGTTTTTATACAAGTCAGCCCGTCGAGTCGTCTAGAGAATTTGTGTGAAAATCACTCAAAAAATTAAGTGCTTTTCATATAAATTTTCTACTCAAGTCGATTGTCTATGTTATGGAAACAGGGGGTAAAGTTTGACATTTGATTATCGATAGCCAACGAATATCGAAAGTCGAATGGAATAAAAGCCTATATAAATTATTAAAATTTATAGCTCAATTATTTAAGAAAATAAAAATTCTCCTTTTTAGTTGACAACAAAATTCTCTTTTTCATTCTCTCCCTCGACAGGTCCGTCAACCCACTCAAGTGCCTATATCTTTAGTACGCAACGATGGCATTATTTATGCCACCGGTTTGACATTTACTTACACCCCGGAGCCGGGACCACGGCCACACTGTACACAGGCCGACGATGTAATGCGTACGAGACTTAATAACAATAACATTACGAGCATGAACAACAACAACAATACTAATAACGTGGGTTCGCCTGGTGACGGGTCACAAGGTCTTAATAGCAATCACATGCACCAGCAGCAGCAACAACAAACGCTGCCCTCGATGTCGGAAGTGCAATGGAATACTCATGCGGGTGGATTATCTTGAGTACTGCCCACAATTTTTGTTTGGTATTTAAAATTGATTTTGTAACCTTTACAACTATTTAAGAAACTAAGAAGAACAAATTAAAGAACATAAAACGTTTGGCACTTGTTCTAGAACGCTCCTGGATTTGCAATTATTAGTAGAATAAGTTTTATTTCTTGAACAACATTTTAATTATCTAAATGTTTGATATTACATTATATCTTTACTTTTTAATCACGTGTGCAAGAAATAATCGCAATGCCAAAGTAGAAAGAGTATTTTATATAAGTGTTTTAGAACAAGTTCCAAAGCAAGACAGCTTTTAGGCAGGGAAAGTTTAAAGAGTTTTTCGTAGCAGCAAATTCGTTGTTTTTTATTATTATTATTTATCACATCGTGGTGTATTTAAGATCCTTAAAACTAAGGTTGACTTTCTAAATGTTGCTTTACGATATATCGATAGAGTATTAATACCGGGTAGATAATTTTTGCAGCTAAATTTAAAATAGTGTGTACGTTTTCTTTAAGATTTGGATTTATGAACTAATTGGGCAAAGCAATTTGCTTTTAGAAAGTCAGAATAAACTTTCTCTAGCTAAATACGAAAGTTTAACAGACAATTGAATCCAAATCAACGTTTCCTGTCTAAAAGTTTTTTTTTAACACATTTTCAAATATTTATTTTAAATTTAAATTAGTTTGCTTAGTTACACATTAAATAAAGTAGAGCTTTTATATGCTTTTAAGAGAAGTCTTTCTTTTAAACTTAAATACAAATTCTTGTCATTTCCATTAAAGATAAAAGCAAAAAAAAAATAAAAAATAACTATTTAAAATTTAATTTATTTCAAATTAATATTAATTAAAAAGAAAAAGAAACTTAGTTTTACTTAAACGATTATTTTGTAGCAATTTAGAATTTATATATTTTTAATTATGTAAATAACCATGCAACAGTTTAGCCTTTCACTGGCATTTCTTTTAGTTTTCATCACCCATGGCAACAATTATAATAAAAACTTTTTATAAACAATTTTATATTTTAAAGATTAATATACTTTAT
This sequence comes from Nowickia ferox, assembly GCA_936439885.1. Classification (NCBI taxonomy): domain Eukaryota; kingdom Metazoa; phylum Arthropoda; class Insecta; order Diptera; family Tachinidae; genus Nowickia; species Nowickia ferox. The sequence continues at coordinate 9,272,431 of OW387026.1, forward strand.
TGAAACTTACTAACTACTATTAAGTAGTTTTTAAAATTTTTATAGGTTTAGTAATTTACATATGGGTTAAATAAGAAAGTGTTTTTGTTCAATTTAAAGGACATGCGTTCGTTATGTCCTTTAAATTGAACAAAAACACTTTCCCCCATATTTATACAAAATTAAAATGTGTTTGAAATTAATTTTTAAAAATATTTTATATGAAAAATTTGAAACAAAATACATTTCAAACTCATTTTAAACTTTATGAATATGGGGGCTTATATGTTGCATATATTGTTTTATGCAGGAATTATATATTTGTAAGTTATGTAATATTTTCCTTTTTTTACTGTTATATGTAAGTTCGAAGGAAAAAAATATTGACAAGACAAAAATTAGTTTAACATAATTGTATTCTACTTAATTTTTAAGTATAAGAACAATTATTCCACCCTAAAAATCAAACTTGGTGACACACACACACACACCCACATATATAAAAATATAAAAAGTAAATATTGTAAAAATTAAGTAATAAAGAAAGAATTTAATATTTTTTAAAGAAATTCACGTTGTTTTTATCAGATGCTTGGAATTAATTTTTAGGAAGCATAACTAACTTCAATAGTGAAAAATGGCAAGACGTACGAAAATGTAAACACCGTATGACACGGTACTAGAAGTAAAAAATTTAGGTTGTCAAATTTTGCAATAGTTTTTTTCTGGAGAGAACCAAATTATTTCTAACCAAAGTTCGAAATCGGGAAGTCTGTCATTGTCTTGTAGTCGGGGCACTAACTACTTCTTACGCCCCACATAATTCTGTAGTTTTCACGAATAACAGCGCATGTCCAAAAATCGAATTTTTTCAGTAGAACCAAAGGATGTTCTTTTTGAATCTTATTTACACAAAGGTAGAACAGACGGTAGAATATCGAGAAAATAAAGAGTAAAAAATTTTGTTCTAGGATTTTTTTTGAAATTTTATTTGCTGGCGTAAAAAACGGTAACGAAATTGATAATTTAATTTGTTCTAAAAAATAATTATTTATATATAAATAATAATAAAATAATTTGCATCAGCAATAATAAGCTTTATAATCAACTTCCATGTATTAAAAGAATAATTATGAGTCGTTTATGTATGGCCACCAAACTTCAGTTGCCTTGTCAACTGGCAACGCAACTGAAATTAAAATTAATCACCCTTATGCCAGTTGTCAACATCGACCACACGTTAATTGAAAACAACGGACTGCTATTGACAGACTCGTACTATTTCCCAAAAACTACTTAACAGAAATATACTGTCAATAGCACAAAATTATTCTCGAGAGCAAGTAGACAATTTCCAGTTTTTTGCTATTGTATTGACGTAACGTCGATGTTGACAACTGGAATGAGGGTGAATATGTATGACAACATTTTCCAATTATCTAAAAGCTATTGAAAATGGCTGACTTCCAAAACATCAATTGTTTTGTCTTCGAACGTAACGTTGATAATGCACACCAGAGATTAAAAAATCACTAATGACAAACTGTGACTGAATTTATCAAGTAACAGGTTTCTGAAATATAGTTTTTTCATACAAACTGTGAATGTTCTTGTATGCTTACTTTACAGTAAATGAAGCAACCACATGAATTTTTTTATACCTTCACCGTTTGGCGAGAAAAAAATCTTCAAATCGTGTCAAATCGTCTTTTCTGGCAACTATGCTTAACTCCCACATTTTTGTATTTGCAATTTTACTGTCTCTGCCTGTTATACGACAATTCTCAAAATTTGGATGGGGTTGATTGCTAATTGTTTGTTCTTGTCGCTCTCCTTATTAGTATTTATCAAAATACCAATACTATAAAATACTTTTAAAGTAGAAAAACTGAAATGTGTTAAACCGTGATCACAGTCACTGTTTAATTTCACTGCTGTTCTTCTTATTAGATTTTGTCAAAATAACAGAACTGCTACAAGCAAAATACTGTAATCTGTGATCACAGTCACAGTTGAAAAGAACAGCGATTTAGAAATCACGTTCACAAGGAGCTCAACCCTAATGCACACGTTTTCAAAACGTCGCCAACAAGTATCAAGAACGCAGCAAACAATCAATTAGCACATCGGTCTCAAGATTGATGCTCATAGTGACAATGTTTCGCAACTTTGTATCTGTACACGATATAAATACCGCATCGGAAATGTATACAAACTTTTCATTGATACGATTTGCAAGTCATCCAATATGACTATGACAGATTTAAAAAATATTTTGTCACCTAAAATCCAAAAGGCTGCAAATACACTTTTTATTTTTTACAGGAGACGCAAAAAAACTTAAATTGAATAATGAATAAAATCGGTATTTTTGATCATATATGTGAGTAAAGTTATAGGGAAAGATGTATTTTGGTTAATCACATCTCAATTAATCAAAAAGTCTATTTTGATTTCTTTTTTTGGTTGTTACGGTGTTTTGTATTTTAGGTGATTTTTTAATTTAATTTGATTTTTATGCTACCAGCTTTTGGCCTTGAAAACCAAACATTTGTGATTGCCAATATTATTTCAGTTTTGCAACTGAAATTAACAGTTGCCATCCATCATCGAGCCATACGGTACTCATTATGATTTTCGATTCGGATTTTTATTTGGTATTATGAACAGAATTTGTCGAATCAATTTCGATTTTTCGCACCAGTGCCTTGTTTCTGTAAGGAATGTGAAAACTCTTCGTGTCGAAAAATATTGGGCAACACATGGCAAGTAAGAAAAAAAATATATTTGTTGATGATTTTTGCAAGTTTATTTAAATTTTTATAGGAATCCTGTGTAAAACAGGACAACAAATATAATTATTTAATTTTTCTCTATGCGTGAACTTCTCATAAGTAACAGAAACGAGGCACCGGTTAGAAAGCATGCAACATGACCATTTATATATAAAACAATTATGTTACATTTTCAAAGAGTTCAATGTCCACAAAACTCTGCAATGTGAAGAAACCTACAAGTGCCCCGAAATCGCCCCTAGAGAAGTGAAGGGCAGGACATAGTCCCTTGATTTCTCTCTCTCTCTCTCTCTCAAAATTTTTTTTTGAACTTCCCCTAGAGGCTCCTATACAAAAATTTGATTTTTAGAAAATTCTTCCCGACCACTCTAACTGCAAAGAGGAAGGATGCTAGGAACACAACTGGGACGTCCGCGTCGACGAATTCGTCGATAAGAATTCGTTGCATAAATTCGTCGTGTGAAGCACAACAACGACGAATTTACTCAGCGAATTCTTCTCTTATATTTGATAAAGTTGGTTATTGTATGTGCAAAGACAGAGAGAGGAAGAGAAAAAATTGTTTTTTCGTCGTTCGTCGGCGTACAAAATAGAAATAAATCTATATCAGAGTTCGTCACGCACGACGAATTTCGTTCAACGGCGGTGTTGTGTTCATTTTCATATGCATAATTGTGTTTTATTTTTTATGACGAAAGTTCGCACCGAAAAATTCGTCGTTCATCCCAGTTGTGTTCCTAGCATGAAGTGTCTGGGAACTTGCAATATTTTTTAAGGCCAACGTTTTCTGGGAGCACACCTGCCCTCCTAAAATTATCGTTTGGAAAAAGTGTTCCTTTTTACTGACGTAAGGGCACAAATTTCTTGCCAGAAATTATTTAAATTTTGCAATTTTTTATGATGATTTTTAATTTAAATTAAATTTCTAAAAAAAACATGCAAAAGCTCTCTCCATGTGCTACGACCGACATCTTTACCAACAGATGTATCTGAATCAAAAGACTTAAGCAGCAAACTTCCTAACATGTGTTACTGTACCTCATTTATGTGTTCGTGTCTTGAGTCTTTCGTTTCATTTATTATTTGCAAGCAAAACAACAAACGCATATTAATTAAAACACAAATTGTTAGAAAATATTAAATGCTCCAGTTAAATTTTGTAACAAACTAAAATTGCTTAACAAAATCACTTCCCATGAAAATTTAGAAAGACCAACAAACAAATTATTAATGTTCTTATTAAAAACCATTAAAGAAAACAACAACAACAACTTAGACACCATAAAAGATATATAAAAAATATTAATAGTTTCTTTAAGAAACTTTTCTATATTGTAAGATTTTCAGTATGAAATTTTGCATAATATTCCCACGCAGTTGTGATTTTTTTCTCTTTCGCTTTAATACAAAAAAAAAAAGAAACTACCTACCACTTTTTTAAGCATAATTAAGCGTGTGAAAATATATGGAAAGAAACTAAGAATTTTTCCTTATAATTATATTATTTTTAAACGAAATGAAAGCTACTACTTTTACACTGCCTTTAAAAAGAGACATCCATACTTTATGACTTGTGCATTTCTTATGGCTTTCAAGTTTACAATAACAAGTGTATAATGTATGTAAATGTGTTTTCGTTTCAAAAGGGATTGTTTTTCCTCACAAGTTTCTTAATAAATCTTATAAGAAAAGAGGGTTACTCTCAACTCTTACTGTAAGTTAGAATTCTTAATTTTGAGGTTGAAGTAAAACCAAAAATTTTCCCACTAAAACTCTATTTATGATCTTAAGGTGGTTGTTTTGGTGTCTTAAAGATGAACACTAGAAAGAAAGAAAAAAAAACTAAAATAAAGTGAACACGCAAAGTTGTGTTAATAAATTATGGGAAATTTGTTGAAAGTTGCATTTTTTTTATTGGCTTTTTCTGTAGCCCTAAACATGCAAGTTCAAGTCTTGGATTTTCGAAATAATAGTAATTTTCTTATCAGATCTTGAGAAAAAGTTTTAGGAGCATATATGTATATGTATAAGAAAAGGGGAAATTTTTGTGGTGAATTAATAAGTTTCTATGTTATTTGAAATAAAAGGTTTAAGCAATAAAGTCTTTAATTTTCTCACAGTTTTCAAAGTAGTTAATATGGAATAACAGAAAAGTTTTTATTTCCACAAGTAATAGTATGTATGGCGAGTAATATATTTCAAGCATTTAAGTTGCCCAAAAGCTACTTGTTTCAACAATAAGGGCGGCAAGATGTTTAAGTGGAAAATACAAGTTACATATGTATGTATGTGGGGAGTATTTTCTGGCGTGATGGTTTTTTTCTTATTTTAAAGATACATATAGTTATCTTAATATAGAAGAGATGTTCTATCGTATGTATCGAAAATTCAAAAATTTTGATTAAAAAAGATGATTTAGGGCTTTTTATTTATATAATTTTAACTGACTTAAGAATTTGACTCTTTCTCAAGCCGGGCAGCTGGCGACCTTACTCTAACATTTTTCCTGAAGAAGGGCACCGAAGGTGTTCAAAATATTGAAAAAATAAAAGGATTTAACAAAATCAATAATTGAAATTTAAGTATTTGCTGGTGGCTAAACATGTCTGTATACGCATTTCATTGGCGCTTCCTATTTGTGGAAAAGATCCGAACAGAAATTCTGCGATTGACATTGTATGTCTTAAAATTTCTAACGTTATTTTAATACATTCCAAAATATTTTTTATGGCCCTATTGTCGTTCTCAACTTAACTCAGTTTGGTCTTGTGAGAGTCAACCCAGCTCTCACACAATAAATTTTTAATTGTAATTTTTATGACACAAGCTTGTAATTAGCTCAACTGTTATTTAATGCAAAAGTTGGGTTGAGTCTCAAGCGACAAAACTATGTTAAGTTGAGAATGACAATAAGGACTTGTTCCCAAATGCATGATATAATTGCATGACATATTTTTATGTTTTTGTATTCTGCAGAAGTGCATTTTCGATCACATTACATCTTCAGTTATGCTGCTATTTCCATTAACGAGCGTACTTGGTATACACCAATAGGGCCAATTAGTTTTGTTTTTTTTTTGTGAACTTTATCAATAATTTTTTTTAAATTGTAGTTTTTATTACAATTCCAAGAAACATATCTATACTCCGGAGGAAACTGTAAAATCATTTTCATACGTTAAGTATGGAATCATAAAAAAAATATTATGAGGCATTTACGTAATTCTTTTGCATATCTAAAGCAACCCAACTGATTTACATTAAGCGTCTACTGCGCATCTTCTCTGATTTCATACATCAAATATTTTTTATTAATTTAAATTTATATGATTTATGGACTTTTTTGAAAATTTCTAGAAATTTAATTTGCAATCACTTAACCAAAAATCCTTTAAAATTATTGAAAGTTATTTAAGAAGAAAAATACAAAAAATCCCAACTCTAAATTAACTAATTTTTAATTAAGAACACAACTATTTATTTTTCAAATAATAATAAATTTGTATGTTCGTAATAAAATAATTTACAAAAATACATGCTGCAGCTTATACAAAACAAAAATCAGTCTAAAAACGTCTTATTATTTTTTTTAAACTTTAGTTTTTACAACAAAAGTGTTGAAATCTTTTTACTGTTTATTATGCCATTGTCAGTCAGCCTCAAATTCCCATGAAAATCTAGATTTCAACAGTATTTCTACTATTGTTCTGTTTGTAAATTAAAAAAAAAATATAATAATAGACAAAAACGCTTTATACAAAAATGAATTTACTAAAATGTTTTTAATATTTTTTTTTATATTTTTACAGCAAGCACAGGGTGATTTGTTGAATTTTTAGTTTTAATTACAAAACTATTAAAAGTTTTTGAAATAAACTAATGCTTGCTATTAGTTTCATATATTGAAGATACATACATATGCGAGTGTACATATTTGAAAGCTTAAAGGCAGGAAAAGTTTTAGGCCTTAATTTTCACCAAAATGAGCAAATTTTATAGGAGACATAAAACACTGTTAACATTTTCTATACATAGCTTAAGAAATTATTGAGTTTTTCCGCCATGTATAGTTTCAAATTAAAATAAATATTTTAGCCAGTCGAAGCGACGTCTCGTTTTCTTTCGAACGGCATTAATATGTAATTTGTCATAAGAAGTGGATTTAGCAGGTTTATACTCTAGGCCGAAGGTATGCAAAATTGTATTCACGATAAAGGAAACACATTTCTAGGTAACAATTATCACAACTGCAACTTGGAAAAAAGGGAAAATATTTCGAGGGAAAAACTGTTAACGATAGGGATGAATGTGACAACAAAAGAAATGCCAAATGCGTACACAACATAATGAATATGAAATGTGTTTTCTTCTATTTGAAAGGGAGTTTATTCTGAATAGATCACTCTATCAGAAATTGTAAATCATTGTGAATTCTTTTTGTAAAACTTTATTTTTTTAATAATATTTCTTTTTGCTGTTTATGCACGTTGCATTAATCTATGTTACTATTTATAATTAAAATAATACTTCATAGTTTTAAGCTCATTCATTGTTAAAAAAAATGTAATGAATCTTTTAAGGCTCAATAAAATTTATCAATCAATCAATCGCAATAAAAATTTTATGGAAATTTGTTCGCTATCGAAGAACGTAATTTGCCCCCTGATTTGTAGAAAAGAAAATGGTGTTACATATAGAGCCTCGAAAAGGATGAGTTGGCAACGTTGGTCAAAATAAACTGCTTAAATAACTAAGATTTCATGTTTGTTTCTTAAGTCTTGTGTTTATATAATAATCATAACAAAGTTTGTGTCTTAAGTCTTTTATATCAAATTTATACCAAGACTCTTTCTTATTAAGATAATTATTATTAAAAAATTAAAACGAAGTTTTTTATTTTTAATTAAAAAACATTTTAAAAACATTTCTCCGAAATAGTTTTTTCAAAGCAAGTGGCAAACATCTTGCTATTTTGAATTTTGCAGTCTGTACCACGATATCAACAGAAAACGTTCCATCGATGACTTACATGTATTGAACAAAAACAAATTTTCTTATTTTATCGAACATTTCCTGTCGACATCGATGGGCAGGCCTTTAAATAAAAATAGTGTATAAACTTCACAACTTTGGGGTAACAATATATACAAGTAGATATAGTAAAGTCTAAACAATAAGGCAACCTGCAAAATATCACCTTATATAAATCGCAAGTTAGCAAATTCTATTAAGGTGAAACAACTGAAACAAAATTTGCAAGTTTTTTTTCTGTCGAAAAAACAAACAAACTAACAACAACCAATCATGACACGAAAACTAAAAATTACTTTGGAAAAAAAACTACAGCAAAAACAACTGCAATAAAAATGCAAGATCCTATATGATGGGAAAAATCTTGATAATTTACTGCTTTACAAGCTATTGTAATTGAAAAATTAAAAAGTACTGCTTAAAGAATTATATAGAGACAAAGTTGTTTTGGAGTATCATCGAAACAATCTATAAAGTAATTAAACAATTACAGGTAAATACATACATACATACATATGCACATATTAATATATTGTTTTGCTAATTTAGTTAATTTTTATTGATTTATTGTTACTATTCGTTCGTTATTTTTCTGAATTTATTTCTTTAAAAGAAAATTATTATCATTTCCCTAAATTATAAAATTGCATGTTTTGTTTAGTTTTTCAAGAAACTTGAAAAATAAGAAACTTAAATAGGTAATTGTAGCTTTGCAAAAAAGAAAATTACCTAAAACGCGGGAATTTCTTAACAAAAAAGGTTCATTGCTCTCTTTATTTCACAATTGTATTGCAAAATGTTTGCTATGGTTAAATTTGTGGGAATTCATTTTTTTTTTATTTAAAAGACAAATTGCGGTGCTTTTAAACTTTTTTTTCGTTGTTTCATTTAACTCATGTGAATTAAATGTGGCTTATATTTTCAAAGAAAAAAAAGAGCTTAAAACACTAACAATTGAACAGCCAATAAAAATATAGACATTTTAATCGCACTGCCTGCTGAAGAGCCAATCAAAACTTGTTAGACTAAAGTCTTGTTTTCATACATCTTTGATTTTAGACGTAGTAGAGAGACTGAGTAAAAGGTAAAGGAAGTATAGCGATCAGTGTTACCATGAGTGAGCTTAAAAATTAAACTTTAAAACAGTCAAATGAAATTATATATATAAATACGAGTGTATGCAAGACATTTCAAAAATAGTTTTAGTAGAGGTACAAAATGACGTTTTGAAATTGTTCAACAATGTTTGTTATTTTTTTCTGAAATCAAGGGCAACAACATATTGTGACCTTTCAAAAAGAAGGAAATAAATAAATTTTATGTTCATTATTGAATGAAAATTTATCGGAATGGAGTATTTAATAGTTTAAGCGATTATAATTTCTTAGTAACTATCTATAAATAACATTAGCGTAGCTAGAAATTTTTTCTAGGAGTTGGGGGAGGACATTATGACTGGTGATTTTCATAACTAATATTGAAATAAACTAATATTAAAATAAATACCCCCCCCCCTTCCATTCTTCGGGGGCAATGTGCCCTAGAATGCCCTTTCTATGCTGATGTTAAATAAGCTTTTCAACTTGAAAAGTTTTTACTTTTTTAACAAAAAAATGTCATTAGAGTGCAAACAGAGCTTAAACAAATTTCTATTATTCTTCTACATACTTATGCTAATCGTTTTAATGTTTTTGAATACTTAAGATTTTTGCTGCAAAAAAGCATAAATGGTCACACTGATGGCATCTGTCGTGTTGCCATATTGACTTATTTAATTCATATTAAACTTCTGGCTAAATTATGTTCAACAAAATCTTTAACCCTTTCTTTCACTACCCGTTTTTTTATTTTTTTGCTTACGAAAACTGCAACCTGCAGTCTGATAATTAAACAATTTAGGTGGAAAAAATTACTTACATATCGAGCCTTTTTTTTCTCAATTTTATCGTAAGCGACATGTTATCGAAAATAGACTTTTTTATTGAAATTAAAATTTTAGGGGCCTACCAATAGTTTAGAATTATCAAAACTGGTTGTAAAATTTTATCGTAAGCGACAATTGTATGTAACAAAAACATATTTGAATATTTTTAAAAACCTTCTCCTGAAAACTTTAATTTCTGTCGCTTACGATAAAATCGTAATCGTATATATGTAATGAAAATGAACACAAAACAAAATAAAAATAACGGTTTGCATATTGATAAATAAAATATATTTAAATGTACAGTCGTAAAGCAGCTCTGGGCGAGTCCACATCAAGCGTCATTGGCAATTATCTCTTAAGTGCAACCAGGCCACTGTTGTTTATTGGCCTTCGAGAGTTTTGCGTCTCTTTTGTGGAATTTCTTTAACAACCACGTTGCTACTTCCTATGTGAAGGCATAGGTCGTGTACAGTCAGTCACAAAGCCTTTTTAAAAAACTGTTAATAACATCTTGGGCATATGGTCTAGTTACTCCGCCCATATTTGTGCAACAATACTTTACAAATTTACTTTATAAAGTATTTATTAAATAAATAAATAAATATTTAAATGTATGCACAAAACTGCATTCATCCATTATAAAAAAAACTTGGGTATATTTACGCACTTTGAAAATATTATTGCTTAAATCGAAATGGCTCCAGAAATTTCAAACTTGACAACATTTGCTATATGGTTTAAAAGCCCAAGTTCAGCTAGATTTATTCACTTATGCTTTAGAATTAATAAATGAATCTACATTATCGGAACCAGTTTTGTTTTCAATAAAAGCAAACATTTGGACTTTTTGCTGTAAAGTTCAAGATAAGTGGAACAAATCGGCAAGGCACTGTTCTTTACGCATGTTAAATAAGGGCTATTGGATACAAGGGCACCTTGAATTTTGTGATGAGGTCAAAGTGCAGCCTTGGATCTTAAATAGGGGTCATGGTAGGTCGCGAAAACCTTTTGAAGCTCGCGCTTGTGAACGTTTTGTTAAGCAATGTAAGTGCTGTCAATTTATTTTGATTTATATGTAAATATGTATGTATATATACATATGGCATTTTGTCTTATTATAAACGTCAAGGTGGGTGATTAAACATTTTTAGTCGTGTTCAAAAAAAATTGCACCAAAATTAATAAAATACTAACAAAATATATAAAACGTATAAATCTCTTCTTCCTATGTCCTCTGGCTTGCAGTGGAGCATATAGGGCTTCGAAAAAACATACAATAGACTCACATAACACTTACTTATTTTTTTTTTTAAAGTAACGCTTCGATCTGCAAATAGCAACACAATTCTTAAACCACAATTACATTTTTTTAAACTAATTTTAAAGCACAACTTAATTTCTTAAAACAAATGAATTTTTGATGCGCAATTTCCTTTTGTTTACTCTAGTCAGCTGTTTCTCTTTTAGCGTCAAAATAGAGTTGCCATTTATTCAAGTTGAGCATACGATTTTTTATGAAAAAATATCAATCAAAAATAATTTTAACACATCTCCTACAAACTGGCTGTAAATAAGCCCTGCACACAGATGTATTTTGTGAAATTGTTAAGTTAATTTTTCGTAAATACCCATAATCCAAATGTGACACATGTAGCCAAAATGGACACATTTCCAGTGATAGCACATGGCTAAACTTGTGAATTTCTATATGTAGCAAATGTTGTTCCATGATGAAGTCAAAACTACGTCAGAGCTACATACATACATGCGCATATCTCGTGTAATGCAGGCTTTATATAACAATTTCAACAAATTATACAATTTTCAATTAAATAATTTAATTTCTTTTTTTGCGGAATATAAATAAACACCTCCCGTTTTATTTAATGCATTGTGGCCCATACTAATATACACACACAGGCAGTTTTATTGTACAATATCAATTATTGCACAAAAATATAGCAGATGTATAAGAACTTTTATGAAGAGCAATTATCATGTGAATTGGAAATTCAAAAAACTAATTTAAATAATAATTGTTTAAAATATATTTTTATTGTATAAATAATATACTTGATTTTTTATTACAAATTATAACTATAATTTTAAAAGTATTAAAAAACTTGTTTGCCCATGTATTATTATAATTCATTAAGTATTTTTTTTTAAATAAAATTTAGCTTTAAAATCAGTTTGTTTTTAACAACATGAGGCAACTATATAAAACATATCTAACTGCTTATTAAACTTTTTATTTATTTAGTTTTCTTTAGGTTCTATCAATTTGGAAAAATAGTTATTAATGCCAATATAGGTATTTTAAGGAATAAAATACAATATTTATTCTCAAACAGTAACAAACAGTAAGTAATCAATTGTAAATAAATATCAAACTTTTGATTTTCTTCTCTCAACATTTCGATTGTTTTACTTAAAAACTACTAAATAAAATATTCAAATAAATAATTAAGTTATTTTAATTAAAGAAATTAAAAAGCATACATAAGTATAAAATATTTAGTTTGTTAATTAGGAAACATTAACATTAGTTTGATCATTAACAAGTTAAAGAAGTTAGCAAAGATGTAGACATATGTATTTATGTATGTATAAAAATTATACATATGTATATAATATACTATATACCAAATTCAATACTTTTTTTCCAATTGGTAATATTAGCAAATTACAAAAAGTGTTAAAATAGTTACACATAATTTTTCTTATTAATAACTACCATGATATTTGTAAAAGAAGGTCAGTTGAAAAGAAATATTTTATATAAAATTAAAAAAAAGGGTTTTTTATAAAGGAGAAGGTAGATAACTTAATTTGCGCGTATGGTTCGATTTTTGTTCATATTTGTCAACATTAGCGATATATAAGAAGTTAATAAATCATCCATTTTATATCCCAATGATGTTTCACACAACAGTTTAGAGCCTCTGACCAGATTGCCGATAGTCATATGGAAATAGGTATTGCCGGAAGACCAATTCGAAATACGGGTGAAGGGATGAGTGATTAATATGTCCTGCAGAAATCAAAAAGGAAAGCATTAAAATATTTTATTTTTGCTTAACATGATATATGTATGTATGTACTCGTATATCTTAATATTTATTACCTTTGTTACGGGATGTATTAGACTGACACCATGTTTATTTATAGCTATCAATAACATTTCTGGATAATTAGGTTCCGTGGTTTGTTTAACTTCAAAGAAGGCTGAGCCAAATGTAGGCCATCTGTGAAATAAATAAAAAAAATTAGAGAAACAAAATTTTTTAATATACAAATATTTTATTTAAATAATTTTGAATTGTTTATCTAATTTTTCTACCTTTTGTATACAAATATAACTAAAAATATAACTAAATATGTATATTAAATTGACCTCTAGCTTAAAAAATAGTTTCATTGAAAATAATTTTTGGTAAAAAAAAACTAAATTAGTTCAAATTTACCGAATTTTGTAAACGTTTTAAGTACTTTTTGAAAAAAGTAAATGACTTTAAATTAATAACTTTGGATATACTTGTTTATATTACAGAAATGTTTGAAATTTTTTTTTAAAGTCTTCATTCAAATGTTTGGCAATCACTGAAATTTGATCAAATATCAAAAAAGGCGAAAATTAAAAAAAAAAAAACATTATATCAAGCCCGATTTTTTGTCTTGTTAAAATTTCAAAACTGGGGAAAAAAAATTTGCTATCACAAATATTTCGCGTATGTACTCCCACAAATATTTCCAAAAATCGAAAAGACCTTAATATGGGTTAAGATAAGTTAAAGCAAGAGCTTTTGCTTCTTCAACTGCGACTGTTTGGTACTTACAAAAGCACACAAACTGCTTATGCTTTTACTAGCGAAACTAGCCAAAAGCAACAGCAAATCAAATTCAAACTTTTGAAATCGTCGTCTCTTGAAAGTGCTGCGCTATTGTTCATAATTCGTTTTCTGCTTCTGCTTCGACTGTCAACAGTCGACTATTTTCAAAAGCATAAGCAAAAGCATTGGTTGTTGGAAAAAGCAAAAGCAGCGAAAAGTGAAAATTTTACGACTTTTGCTACTTCGAATTAAGTTTTTAAATACTGATTTGAACAACTTTGTCAATCAGGGGGCAAATTACGGCATTCGATACGATTCGAAATTTAAAAATATTTTTATATAAACTCTATTGAAATATTTCGTAATTTCGTTCGATAACGAGTGCCGTAATTTGCCCCCAGAATCGAATCTAGGCTGATTATCTTTTATCGACATAAAAATTTTTTAAATTTCTAATTTTGAATTTTTTTTATTTAAAAAAAATATCACGAAAATTTAGAAATTTTTTTTTGCAAATTTAAAAAATTGGAAAACAGTATAAATTACCACCAAGTTTTTAAATAAAAAAAAAATTAATATTTTTCAACCCATAAAAATTATATAAATAGTCGAATATGTAGGAAAAAGTCTGGAAATTCGGAAAACAAAACTAAAAAATTACATATAAAAATTAAACTTATTTTCAAATCACTCAAATGGTAAAATAAGCAATTTTATATTAGGTACTCACAAAATTGAAATTGCAAAGAAAATTATTATAATCGAAATGAAATGCCAAACGTAAAAAAATTTAACTACAAAAATGTCGATAATGCGCGTAAACTGGAAAAAATAATTGTTCAAAGCTACAATATTGCTAAAAGCATCGCTAAGTATTGAAAATTTCGGATAATTGCATCTCGGAAAAAGACTTTTGTAACGAAAATGGCGAAAGCTCGATTAAAATCTCTAAGAATCGGCAAACCAATTTGCGAAAAACGAAAGTTCAGAAATCCCACTTTTATCCATTGAATAATAATTTTTGTAAATTAAACTTTCTGTAGTTTTTGAAAAAACCAAGAGAAATTTCGTTCGACAATTTATATTGCAAAACCAATACTAATTTTTTTTGTTTTCAGTATAAATTAGGAAAATATTCCAACGGTTTAGAAAAAAATAAGTTATTTCGAAACTAAACAATAGAAGAATCAATAGGCAATTCGAGGAACAATTCACAATAAGTTGTAAGTTGAACAATTAATTTTTTGCTTATGTTTAATTTCGAATTTGGAATTGAATAGTTGATTTTAGTTCAATTCAGTTTTATATACACATATTGTTTTAAAAAAGACCTGACTAAACTTTTCCCATAAATTGTATCTCACCTGTAGACAATTTTCAGGAAAGCGACTTTAGCATCTTCAGAACTCATGCCAGAATCTTGATTATAGGAAGCAACTATGGCCCGTTTCCATTCACTAGTACTTTGCATTTTCATTAAATCGGAGGGTATTAATTCTCGCAGCATTTGTCTGTAAAAAACATAATAATATAATTATTAAAAACCCTCACATTAGATATCGCATTTGCCGGTTAATGAAAAAAAAACTTACGGTATGGCTTGTAATTCTTGCTTATTATCACCATATCGTACACGATAGACTAAGGCCGCCAATTTGGCTGCCTCCTCACGTGAACACTTATGGTAACCCCTTAATAGTTTTGGCAGTTCCTGGTGATAGTGGAATATTAAATCGGCATTGCGATCCTTTCCCGGTACCGTATTAGTCCATAATTTTTTCATAAAGAAAACTTGATAGGTGAACTGGGGATTAGTGCCATCGCGTATGGGTCTGGCCTTTTTAATCCAGTCCGTTAAGTGGCGCACAAAGTCGAAAAAGAAATCACCCTCTGGCACCGAAATCACTTTGTCGGCAATTTTCACGAAGAGAGAAAATCCCTCACTGGTGCGCAACGACAGACGTTGGGAAATATTGTGGCAGAAATCTTTTGCTCTTGTGGAAGAGTCCACTTCAAAAGCCTCGTCGGTATCGTCAGGAAAATACACTTTATGGAAAATTTGTGTTGTTTTATGTTGTATAGCTTCCACCTCCACTTGATGGGGAGGATATTTGCGTTGGCCATTGCGTATGGTTTTTTGCAGACGATGCAGTGAGTCTTGGGATATGGGGTGTCTCCGTGTTCTCAGAAACAGCGTTAATTCTTTAAGCAAACCTTGCGAACAGGCAAAAAGTCCCGTAGCCAGCCACATTAATTCCCAACCCCGTTCCTCGCTTACGCGGTTGCGATTGTCGGTTAATTGTTTCATTATTTGACAGTATATTTCATCTCTTAGGATTTCATGCTTGAGGGGACCATCAAATATATGATCGGTGATTTCATTACCCATTCTCGGCCTCTTGGAAGGTAAATCTCCCATATATTTTAGTATGGCGGCGAAAGCGAAGCAGGCTTCTTCCGCTAGTTCTTCCTTAGATTGCAACTTCCTCAGCAAAGGTGCTTTAATGGGATCCCGGGAATAACGCCAAATTTCTTCAGAACGTTTTGAGCTTAAGGTCAAAGTTTTTGATACCGTTCTCTTGGGCGGCAAACGGAAATGGTCCATGGCATATTCCATTAAAGTATGAGGTCTATCTCTTGTCTCTGGCACTCCATTCGAAACCATACTTAAACGTCTGCCATGATGAGCTTCTTCAATATTGAATAGAGCTAATATATCTTGAGGTGGCTTGGAGAGTGTGGGTAAGACATAAACAGTTTCAGCTGGGAAATCTCCTCTTTCCTGCGACCGCTCGCAGCGGCCAATACACCAGCCATTGTTGAGTACATTTTCTCCACAACTTTCATCTTCTAAGATAATTAAATCTCCTTTGAAGAAGGACAAGAAACTGGAGCCATCCGAGGGAGCTCGGTAATCTTGTATAGCAATCACAAACTTGGATCTGTTGGGGTATTTACTTCCATTAATAAAAATCTTTTTATTACGTGAACAAACCAGCAAAACTTACCTTTTCTTTAAGCCATCCAAAAAGTATACCACTAAATCTCTGATATCCTCAGCATTGGGACTTTGGAAAGTGAATTCTTCTCCCCTCACAGTGGACAAACTAAAGGTTTGTGTGAACACTTTGTTAGTTTTTTGACTGGACACAGCGGTAATTTCTGGAAAACTTAATTCCAATAGCACTTGCTCCTGATCATCGACGACATACACTCCCGTCCAGTTTACCGCTATAATAACATCATTCTTAGGCAGATTGGGACCAGAATTGCGATAGGCTTCATAAAATCTAGAGAATAACAAAGGCCATTTATATTTGGCATAACTGACTATATCTTCTTTGATTTTCGAAGAGGCTATTTTCTCCTTAACATAGTATGACTTCTTGTAGGCCTGCAATACCAAGGCAGCCCAACGTTCTATGGCCTTGTCAATGCCGGTGAGACAAAAATCGGGTATAAAGTTGGGCAGCAAGGTAAACAACCTCTCCATTGACATATCAGTGCCATATTCTATGAAATATTGCTGAGCCGCTATCATGGCCAAGTCGTCTTCCTTGTCACAACGATATTCACCAAATTTCACACCTCTAACGACCTGCTGATAGATGAGATTCGTGGCCACTTGATCAAAAGTGGGATCATGCCAAGGCGCAAAAATTTCCTTGCGGAAGAACAAACGCCAAGGGGCATTGCGTTCTTGGGCTCCTTGCTCCTTGGCGTATTGCTCACATTGGGAAATAGCATCCATAACATGATCTCCGCCACTACCCAACGAAGAAACCTTGTCAAACAAAGCTATATACAAAGAAAAACCGAACTGATCTTTAAGAGTGATCTTTTCGGAAAGTTGATTGCACAGTTCCCTTGCAGTGGTAGCAGAGTCCGCCAGCAAAGTCTTGGTGTTGCCATCCATAAATGTTATGGGCAACATTATGGGCTTTTTGGATTTTGTAGCTTGTAACTCCAACCAAGAGGGCGGTTGATTTCTAGTGCCGTTATTAAAGGTGCGCTTTAAGCGCTCCTCACAGTAGGGAGCATAGCCCGGAGGACCTTCCCGTATGAAAGCTCTAAGATAATTCACAAATTTCTCCGAAGGAGCAAAGCAGCCCACACACAAGGACAGTAAAATCCAACCTCTAGCATGTGATGATTTCAAAGGGTTATTGGTGAGTTGTTTACATATCTGGCAATAGATTTCATCTCTCAGTTCAGCCCTCAGAATGCCATGGCCTATAATGAAATGCAATTTTTCGAGATTTGAAGTAGGCCTTGATTGCAGCCAGGATTGGTAGCTATCTGCCGTATACTCCTCATCCTGCAAACGTCTTCGAACATCCTCGCCCAACTTATTTTTACGCTTCAAAGTTAAGCTAACTAATTTGTGTCTTATGGAGCGAGGTTTTTGCTTCAAAAAGGCCTCAGGGTCCAGGCCCATTAATTGGGCTTCTTGAAATTCCTAAATACAAAAGACATATTATCGAAACTTTTAAATTTTTGTTAACTAATTATCAAACTAACCTTGCTTCTTATAAAATTGCGGCCCAAAGTGGCGGTGACTTTCGACATTACCGATGTGGTATCCATGCGATCCATAGTGTGGTATTTGGGCTCTGGCATATCACCCGTAAATCTTAAAATTGTAATCCACAAAGCCTGGGCTGCTAATTGATCTCCCTGAGTATGCAATGGCAGTAAAGGATGTTTCAAAGCCTTTTTGGAATATTGATGATTGACGTTGCCTTGAAAATAAGTAGCTGCAAATTTTTGGAACTTAAACTCCGACAAGTCTTCCTCATCTTCAGATATGTGCATGGGACCTATACAATCCTTTAAAAGCAAAATATTAAAAAAATTAGAAGCTTTAAGCATTAATATATTTAAAATTTATCTACCTCTTGGTTAACATGCTGGCCATGGGGCAAATCATTGAATACTGAGGTTTCCCGGCCGCCATGCGGTGTAGGCGCTTCACTGCTGGAATCGGGTAAGAAATCAAACATGGCTTCCACTAATTTACCATCATCTACTGGTTCATCTTGTTTCCGTGCCGCATCATTTATCAGATTCTTTTTCACTTCCACTCTTCTTCTCTCCTCGATCTCCTGTTCCATTTCCCTTCTTTCCATTTCATGCAAGCGATCTCTGTAGTGCTGTTCAGCAATTTCTCGGGCATGCTTGTTGCCCTTGTGCATAAGCTCTTGCTCCTCTAGTTTGCGCAAGTGTAACACTTCCGCAAATTTCTTATATTCCTCCTTTAATTTCTTGTACTTGCGCATGGCAATCATTCTGCGCGCATGGGATTGTATCTTAATTATGGCCCACATTTTGTGGCCATACTCCCGACGCACTAAATAGCCTCTGGCATGGGCTTGTAAGCCAACTATATGACCTCTCAGATGGCGGAAACGATGTGATAGTACGCGCGAACGTATCAAAGCCTGTAAACGCATGTAGCCCACGCGCATTTTTACGTAACGCTTACGTTGAGCATAACCCTTCCAAAAGCGTTGCACAGTGACGGCAGCGGCCCGCATTCGGTTGAAACGTCTGCGATATACCCAACCTCGAATGGTTCTCTGTAAAATCAAAATCTTTCTCGTAAGCACACGATCTCTTTCTTGTTCCAAAAATAAATCATGAGCATCTTTAAGAAAAACTTTGGTATGACCCAATTGATAGTCGGATTTACCCAAAACAGCAGCACAAATGCGTGAAGTAGCCACACGGCAGTCAGTTCTATGGGCAGGTGGTACACCGTGTATCAAAAATCTATAACGTTCTACAAAGTCTCGGAAACCATGGCGTATGGGATAACCAGCTCTCCTTATGCGTATAGTTTCCATCATGCCCGAATAACGCAACTGACGACAACACAATCCTCTGTCAAACAACATGGGCCTCTTCACCTCATTCGGCTTAATGCATCTAATAAAGAAAGGCTGGCAGGAGCACAAAGTCTTCATAAGAGCATCTAAGCTTTTCCTAAACTGCGTAGATAAAGTAGGGGTACGCTTGCGTGTTTCAGCTCCCATTTCAATATCTTGGCTAAATATCTGCCTCAAAAACTTATTACTACTTTGACTAACCAGATGCAGTAAATCGGGACTAAAAGTATCACGATTCTTATCCAAGAAACCACTTGTGTCATAGAAAACTACACCAGCAAAGTGATTCAAGCCAAAACTTGTATTTATATCCGATTTTGGTTTCAAATAGTTTTTATGTGTGCCATGGGTTTTGTGCAATTTCGCTAGCATGGTGTTATCCGTTCCCTTGGGGAAACGAGCCTCTTCATCTATCAAGGCCATTATATTCAGCTGCTTAATGGCTATCAAGTCCAAGGCATCTTGATTATCCACAAACTCTATATGCTGCCAATTTATGCCCTCATGATTATATTCTTCCTGTTCCAGCTTAAAAATATGTTGCACAAAGAATTGTTGCAAATTCTCGTTGGCATAATTTATGCAAAATTGTTCAAAACTATTTTGATCGAAGTTCTCAAAACCAAAAATATCCAGGACACCAATAGCATTTCGCGAAGTGGCCCTTGGTTTATAAATAGCCGTATTAATTTTACGCACGATATGTACGAACATGCGACCATATATACCTTTAACGAAAGCATCGCGTACATCGACCGATTGATCGCGGGAGAGGGTTGAAACTACAGTTTCCCCATGAGCAAACAGTGTGCGCCTGGTGAGAGCATCCATTAGAGGTTGCATGGGCAAGCCTAACAGCGAGGCAACTCTCTCTACATTGATGTGCTCGGGAATTTCGGTAGCATCCAAATTATTAACTACAGTGGCCTTATAATTGATGTTGCCACAATGCAAAAGAGCTGCCAGTAGCTTTATGATTTCCCAGATTTCGTGATCGGTAAACAATAAAACTTTCATGGCCGATCGTATGTCGGAAAATTCCGCAGTATCATCACGGCCTTCACAGGTAATGCAGTCACCTCCGGTGAGATATCTGAAAGTAAAGTATTTTAAAGAATATATTGATGTTGCAGTAAAATTATTGCTGTTGAATTTGCAACCAAAGAGGTGGAAATCTTAAAATAGATCCTAGTATGACTACTCCAAGAGCATTTGGCTCATTGTGAAACCTGCAGAGCCAATCACACATTCTTTTGATCATGGCCCTTAATAATCAATAAGTTCAGTTAGTTACACTCTTCTATAGACAGATATAAATTCGTATTAGATGAGAATCAGCTCTTGCTACCAAACGTCTACAAGTGATGGGGGAATGGATCGGACCAGACAACATACCACACCATCAGAGCACATGGACGTCACGAACACGACCAGACTTTGGAAATGTCCGAACGCGTACGTGAGATTAGGGTTATAGCTGAATGCGAGACATCGATACCAGAAAGACACTTCTGGGTCAATCGATCTCAAGAACAAAGACCGATGGGAGTTTACTGCTGCACAAATGACTCGGAACTAGGGGAAAGAACGGCCCCAAGTTTCTTCCTAGAAAAACCAAAGACCGAAATTTACTTCCACTTAACTTCCAGGCGCAAGTTCGTACGAATATTAGAGCCACAGATGTCAATATATTTATTGACAGCAAGTCGGCTAATAAGGAAATCACAACCGAGACAGTAAATTCTAGGACTGTGTTACATTACAAGAATATGCTTAAGGATTACGCAATACGGAAATGAAGGTGTAAATAGACTGGCGAAAGAGGCCAAATGGACAGCAACTCTAATTAATGCAAAGCTTCTCAAGGCAGCGACGATTGAGTTACAAAATTGGCCGAAGATGGCCGACAGGATACATCGGAATAGTGGGTAATCTAACCAAGGTTATATAGGACGAACCAGACGAAGACAAAACAAGGGATCTGTAGACACTAAGTGAACGATGCTAAGTTCCTATAAAGGTGGTGTTCGTTTTTAAATTCACATGAGAGCGCACAAGAGGTCAATACTGGCTTATGTATATGTCCCCGGACATGAGCGTTAAGGCTCCTCTTTTGAACCTAACCTAACCTAAACCTCCTAAAGCCCAAATCCCACATTTTGGTGTATTACTTAGAACTTTACTGCAGTGAGCCAACGAAAATCGGTACATTGTGCCTATAGTGAGATCTCAGCTTAAGAAAAGCATGTCCTTTCTTAAAGACGGACATTCGTCTATAAAGTTTTATATAAAATTTTCTGATTAACATTCTGTGTTTCTCAAATTATACTGGAAAAATTCTGGTTCAGCATCACCAAGCTGTTGAATTAGATCAGTATTTTTCAAAATAGTGCCCGAGAGAGGAAAACTAAATTTTAAGTATTAAACAATTTTTACAGATGTCCGATCAAATTGGTGAGAGGGCAATTTTCGCAAATACTGCTTTGAAAAAATTTGTATTAGATAAATAAAGAAGTGCAAAATTTATATACAGTTTGAGCTGGCAAGAATAGGACCGGCGTTAGATGGGGGAATGTGTAACAGACCACTCAGTAATTTGGTTGAGAGCAGAACCAACAATTCATGGCGAAGTAGGGAGGATTGTAGAGTCTCGAGGGCTATGTGGCCAAAACTTGTCTCAGGAAGATCCACGCTGCTCATGGATATGGAAATGAAGGCGAAGCGAATCGTGATATGCGGGTTGATTGGTCACTGCTCGGTCAGAGCAAGAACGAGCATATGGGAACCTGGCACTCCAGATTTCTGTAGGATGTGCGGGGATGAAGAGGAACCAGAAACCATTGATCATATTATCTGCCACTGCCCGAAGCTGCAACGTCATAGGCTTATATGGCCGAGCAGACGTTTCCATGAGTGCATTAATGATATCGGGAAGTTTAAACTAGAAGACATTAGGGGCTTCATCATGGAAAATCAGTGGCTTAATAACAGATAATAGGGTCACTTTTGGGACCAAATATTACTTTTAATGAGCAGTAGAAGGGAATCACAATGGACCCAACTGGGACTCCGAGTGGAGGTGCATTGCAGCACCACCCTTCCTAACCTAACCTTACCTAACATAATTGTTAAGCTTTACACTAAACTCATTTCCGTTTACAAGCTAAAATGACTGAATACTTTTAGCCAACTGTGGTCTAGCAATAACCAAAATGTTTATCAAAATTCGCTACATAAACATTTATACTCACTTGTAATCAGCGGCATTTCCTAGATCTAAGCGCCGTTTCTCCTCTGTTGACAGGCCCGCCAAGATACAGTAGAATATATGATAATTGCGTTCACTATGATTTTGTGATACTATACGGGATTTTTCTAAAAGATATTGTTCGATTTTGGCTCCTTCAATGACACCATTGACACTGAAGTGTATATCAATATATTTGCCAAATCTTGAAAAAAATATATATACGCAATAATAACTTTTATTTAAGAGTTAAGGCAATTTCAAAACTCACCTGGAAGAATTATCATTCCTCACCGTTTTGGCATTACCGAATGCCTCGAGTATGGGATTTGCTTCCAGTATCTGCTGCTCGATCCACGAATGTTTGCCACTAATAGCTGCTAAATATTGTAATATTAATTTTGTGCTCTCTGTTTTACCAGCTCCCGACTCGCCGGATATAACAATACATTGATCTTGACGATAGCGTTTCATATGGGCGTAGGCATTATCGCCTATGGCGAATATATGCGGTGGCAGTTCTCCAATTTTACGTTCTTTGTATAGTTTTATTTGATCGGCTGTGTAAATAGGAAGAATTTGATAGGGATTGACGGCAACCAAAATGGAACCAGTATAGGTCTAAGGGATGAAAAATATATTAAATACTCTTTCACAAGTCACAAGTATAAGAGATAATATCACTTACATAAATTAAATTGTCTTTGTAACGTATTAATAGATTTCTTAAAATTCCCGCTTCATGAAGATCTCCCAAGGAGATCATATCCTCTACACCTTGTACCGAAGAGGCATGCATAGCTTTAATGCGCCTCTCCGGCGCCAGCCATATTTCGTCGCCATCATCATCGCGCACTTGTATGCGTCTCCCTTCCGCCGATATGACACGAGCACCAATGGCTACATCGAATTCTCTTCCCGAAGCGGGCTCTATCCAGATGTAGTCACCCTGAAAATAATAAAAATATACTTATGTATCAATGACCCTATAATAGGTTTAACTAACACTATTGTATTGATTTTTTGATTTTGAAATCATTATAACGTTAACTTAATATACAAAGGCACTAACTCATTATTTTTATGAAATCGAAATTTTTTGCATTTTTCGATTTCAAAAAAAAATAATAATAAGTTAGGGCCTTTCTATATTAAGGTAACGATAGCAATCACATACATACATACATATTTTTGATATGATCTGCAAGTTTGAATGATCATTTAAAGTTTAATTTCTAGTTCTAATAAAGTTTTGTATGTCTTTTAATCAAATAGAACGTTATGTGTTTGCTGTCTTTTAGGTTTGTAGCTTTGTGATATTTACTCGAATATGTAATTGCATGTTAAATTTTTTATTATTTATGTCATCGAAAAATATTTGTCATTAATTTTCTGAATACATTTATTATACGCTATTTTTTCAAAAATATACTTTTTTCGTAGCTCATTCGAATAAAAAATTTTATTCGTTATTTATTCGAATACAAATTTATTTACTCAATATTTTTAATGAAATTGTTTATATATTTATGAAATCGTTTATATATTATCATATAATATCATTCGAATCAAATTTTTTATACAATTTTGTTAACTTAATTTTTTTTATGAAATCGTTTTTACATTATTATATAAGATCATTCGAATAAAATTTTGTATTTGTTATTTATTCGAATAAAATTTTGTTTGCACAATATTTTTAATGAAATCGCTTATGCAAGTATTATTATTCAAATTAAATTTTTTATTCATTTGTTATTCGAATAAAATTTTGTTTATACAATTATTTTAATGAAATCGTTTAAATATTATTATATGATATTATTCGAAAAGAAATTTTTATTCGATGTTTATTCGAATAAAATTTAAATAATATTAGTTTTTTCGTTATTTATGAATAAAATTTTTTATTCGAATAAAATTTTTTATTCGTTATTTATTTCAATAAAATTTTTATTAGTTATTAAAATTGTATTTTCTTTGATAAAATCGGTCATATATCATTCGAATAAAATTTTTCATAAAATGTTATTTAATTAATTTTTTTATGAAATATATATTATCATATATGTAATTCCATTTCTGTTTTTAATTCAATCGTTTATAGATTATTATTCGAATAAAATTTTGTTTACCCAATCATTTTTATGAAATCGTTTATATAGTATGACATGATATTATTCGAACAGAAATTTGTATTCGTTGTTTATTCGAATAATATTTTGTTTTCGCAATATTTTTAATGAAATCGCTTATATATTATTATACAAAATTATTCGAATAAAAGATTTTATTCGTTATTTATTCCAATACAAATTTTTATTCCTTATTTATTCGAAAAAAAATTTTAATTTTTTTTTTATTCGAAACCAATTTTTTATTCGTTATTTATTCCAATAAAATTTTTTATTCGTCATTTAGTCGAATTAAATTTTGTTTACTTAATTTTTATGATGAACCTTAATAGTTTTCTTATTCGTTACTTGTTTTTTACTTTATTCCTTATTTAATCGAACCAAAAAAAATTATTCGTTGGTATTTCGAGTGCAATATTTTTTTTTATTTGTTGGAATAACTTTGTTGTTTTCTTTTCAAAGTACATGTATTGTTTGTTGGTTAAAATTTTTAAATGTTTAACTTTTTCGAATAAAAATTTTAAATATATTTTTAGTCGAAGAACAATTTAATTCATGAACACTGCAGATATATATAAGGAGATTCATGAGACGTTAAAAAAATTCACGTAATGAATCAAATTAATTATTGTACCAATTGCATATTAAACTTGACCTTGTTCGTAATGACTCATTGAAACCCCTGTCATTGAGTTATAGAACATGCATGGCTTTTTCTTTTTTATTTACAAACTTGACTTAATTATAACAAAGTTTTCTTTCAGAAAATCTACGTACATACATACATAACATTTAATTACCTCCTCTAAACACTTTCATGTACAACGAACATGTTGTGTAATAAACTTTTCTAGCATACTTGGTACTTTGGCTTCGGCTTCTGTTTTATTCATATACCACAGGAAATACAAAATGTAACTAAGTAAGTAACTAAGAAAATATGTATGTTTGCAATTCTGTTTATATATGGAATCATAAATGTATGTAAACAAAACCCAACAAACCGCAACATGATTATTTTATGTTTCTTTGCTTGTTTAAGTTTAATTCAACACTTTTTGTTGAAATCATCATCTTCGGTTTTTGTATTTTCATTTAACCAACCGTTTTTATTACGTTGTTTTTGATATTATTTTATAACAATTGCAAATGTCAATTTGACATTTGTAGGTCGCACTAATAGTTTTACGTGGTTTTACGGAAAACAGAACTTCGGTTGGGTTTTACTCTTTACGTACGAGTTACTAAAACTCATTGATATCTCTTTTGAACTGCAATTTCTTTAATACTTCAAACACAAGCCTTTTAAATTGATTTATAAAATTTATAAAATTATATAATACATTTTATTTCAAGCATTTTAAGCGAGTAGAGTTAAAACACATAAACTGTTTGAATAAAAAAAACTAATACAAAAAAAATTAAACACTGACCTAAATCTTTTTTCAAGTGTAACGCACCAGACAATAAACAATTTTCTGTTCAAGTTTAAAATAAAAGTTTTAAGTTGTAGAGTATTTAATGGTGCTAATGTTTACTACGGAATGATTAATAATTAGTTGAATAAAAAAATATTAGGAATTTCTACACGTTAGCAACGAAGTCAAAAATTTACATGAATTATCTGTAAAAGCCAAATAAAGTTTTGCACTTTATGCGCGCTAACTCTTATTTTATTAAAATTAAATATTCATTTATACTATTCTACTTGTCACTGAATTAATTTGGGGTATTTGCATAATGAATTCAAACGAGTTCCAATTAATCCCTCTGCTGTTCTCTACTTCATTCGGAGCAAGGACCTAATTACCTGTAATTGATCTAGAAAAAATCTGTTACTATTTTTAGTGTTATACAGTTAAACTCTCTGCTAAAGTTCATTGCAAGCGGTGCAAGGATATGTATGCCTCCCATATATCCTCAATTTTATATGTATTAAATTTCTGCTGCAGCTCTGATCAGATTGCAGCGAAAATTTCTAACTACTTCCAAAATATAACAGTCGAGTCAACTGGCGAGTTTAATAGAAATTGACGCAAGGACCTGTGTACTTCCCATATATCCTTTATTTGAACATTTTAATTTCAGCTGCAATTACGATTGAAATTAATTTTTAAATCACTCATTTACATCCCTTAGAAAATTTTATTCGAAACTATACAAGGGCATGCCTATCATTCGAAGCTATACAAGGACATGCCTGCCTACCATGTGTCCTGAACTATCAAAATTCAATTTCAACAATAATTATGATCCAAAGTTTTCTTACTATTTCTATATAGTATTATACAGCTAAGATTTTTACAAAATTTTATTGCAATCTGGGCAAGGATATTCTTAGCTCAAACATGTCCTTAATTTTAAAAATTGAATTTTAGTTTAAGAACAATCGTAATACTTAAAAGCTTTATATTATTTATTCTAATTTCATGGTAATCGGTGCAAGGACATATCTTTTTCTCAAATGTCCTGAATTTTTGAAATCAAATTTCAACTAAAACTACTATTAAAATCTGAAGAAATTTAATGAATATTTCTATCATCATACCACTTAGGTCCCTAGGGAATTTTATTAGAATCGGTGCATGAACATGCCAAACTTTCGCATATCCTTAATTTTAAACATTTAATTTCAGCTGTAATAATGATAATAATAACGTGAAACTTTCATACTACTTCTAAAATTTTATAACTATATTCTCTGGAAAATTTCATTAAAATTGCTGCAAGGACAAGCCTAGCTCTCGAATGTCCTTTATTTTAAAGAATTTAATTTAAGCTATAATTATGAGCAGAACTTAGCAAAAATTGATAAGTATATCTTAAAATTTATTTAAAATCTATAAAATTGGTATTTATAGATGATTTTTTTTTGCCAAATTCCTTCTTGTTTGTCGATGTCGAATGTTGGCACGAGATATGTTCGAGAAACGTAAGCGAATGTCATGGTCAAGTGGGTTGTTATAGAATTTTGCATATGATGTGTATGTATGTATGTACATATGTATTTTATGTATGGATATGTATTTTATTCCCATTTTGCTAACAAATAAAATCCCATAAAAGGTTTTTGAAAATAAAAATAAAACTGTTAAGGATTTCCTGTGCAATTTCAGCACTCTTTCTTACAGCACTTTTGATTTACATAAAAATTATGAATATCCATCCATACGTCACATCAAAAAGATGAATATTTAAGATTATAAAGCGACCATAATTTGACAAATATTTCCCACATTCTGCACATACAGACATGCGTACATACTACATACATATACATACATACATATATTAATAAATAAATTTGCTACAATATTGCATAGTTTAGAAATAATTTTCATATATTTTTAGTTTTATCATTTTATAACAACATAATGTATAAAAATCTTACGAACAATCACCGAGTTGTCAAAAAAGCCACTATTATATTTCTTTATAATTCATTTATTATGATTCATTATATAAACACGCATACACATACATATGTACATACATACATGCATTTGTATGTAGAACACTTAGACAATTTCAATTACATTAATTTCAATTACAATTACATGTTATTGTAATTTGGATTTATTCAATTACAATTAGATTTTTGTTGACTTTTAAAAAAACTTTTAATTGCAATTACAAAATTTAATTCAAATTGAAACTTTCAATTACAAATATTTGTTTCAATTACAAATAACACCTGATTTTATTTTATTTTTTTTGAAATTATAATTAAATGTAATTATAATGTAATTAAGCAAAGAACGATTACTTTTAGTTCAACAAATTCAATTACATTTTTGTAAAAATAAGTTATTTAAACTATTTATTACGAATCCGTATGCATGTATTTTCTATATTCAATTTATTAAGGCACTATTTTTCCCATTACATATAATTGTTATTGGCTTTTTTATTGCAATTACATGTAATTGTAATTGAATTTTTTTTTAGCTACAATCAAGCATAATTGAAAAACTTTCAACTGCAATTATAAATAATTTATAGTAATAGGTGTGTAATAAATTTAAAAATATAATCTTTATAAACCAAGTATGGCATGTAGTTATGTATGTATGTATAATAAGTCTTGCAACTGTCCACAAATAACTTTACGAATAAATATAATTATTTGAAACTTAAAAAAATACAAAATAAAAGTTAATTAAAATATACTTACGCGTGTTACAATCACCATTTTTATTGCCCTTCATTGACCATTAAAATTTTTTATTCAGAAATATTATTTAAAAAAAGTATCTGCAAATAGACGGAAAACATTTTTTAAAATATTAAATTATTAACAAAAACTAAACTAAACTTAAGTGTCTTAAAAACTATACGTATGTATATACATACATATATACATATGTACATATACTTATAAGTATGAATGAAGTTGAACTCCCATTGACTTCAGCAATATTTATATACGAGTACACACATTCATGTACATATAATACATATTTACATACATACATATGTACATGTCTATATTGGATGACTAAATAAAACAACAACAACAATAAAACGTGTTTTGTCTTTTTTACACGACTAAAGTACTTGTACCATATCGAAAATGCAACAACAAACAGCTTTAAAAATACAATACTCGTAACTATAACGACAACAAAAACAACAACTGAATTAAGGTGAAGTTGAAGTTTACGGTAAATTAATAAGTCAACGCTTAAATAAGCAAAATTAACGATTATACACATACATACTCGTATGTAGATGCATCTGGCAATGCTTCATAAATCTCATACATTCACTGCTGCAATATACCCAGCAAGCATTCAGACTTATGTTTTATTTAAGTATAATTTGATAAAGAAACAGTGTTATTTTAAGTTTCAAGAGCTGAAAGTTTTTTTTAAGTTATGATTATTTATTTCCTATTACGCTTTTTTTAATTTTACAAAATAATCCAATTTTTATTATAATTTTTTATTATTAATAATACTTTGACGAAAATCGCAATATTATATATGTATATCAAAAGAAGACTAGTTTGCGTCAATCAGTACATATGTATGTATGAACGTATAGTATACACTGAATCCTTCCAGATTTTTAGATTTCGCTGGAACTAAAAGAGAATTATTCTGTACATAATTAAACACACTACTTATTTTGACATTTAGAAGTTTGATAATATGACTTCTGAGGAAACTCAAAATATACACATATTGATACTCATGGATTTTATTTAAAGGCCTAAACAAATACGCAAAATTCCTCAAAAATGGCAAAATTACCTTAAAAACACTATAATAAATTACCCAAACTCTTGAAAAAAGTGCACTTATTTTTTTTTATTAATAAAAAAGGTAAAATTATTTGGCTAGGTGCAGATATTATTTTAATTTTATGTTTGTAAACATTTCAAACCTTAAGAATGGGTCAATGGATCGGAAGCAAATTTGCTGCATTCGAAAGATGTAGAGCTCGCTGAGATGCTTTCGAAACTATTCAGAAATTAAATGATTACAAAACGGTTTTTCATATTACAAATTTTAAACAGCTAAGCAGATCAAGTTTGAAATCGAATCAGTTCTTAACCTCAAATAGGTACGTCGATCGCGGTCAATTTGACTAAAAACCGCTTCGCATGACACTTCAGTATATTCTTAGCCATAATTATGAAATTTCTTAAAATAAATAATAAATAGCTTTAAAGTTTTTGCTATTAACTACTACATGGGTTTGTTGGGTATGCTTCGATTCTATTTCATTCATATGTATGTATGTGCAACAGTTGAATGCAGGGATAGTAATTGGGTGCATTCAGAAGTATTTTGGCAAGGAAATATGAATGTTTAATAATAATGAAAAATTTTACGACGTGGATGATGAAACGCTCTACCAAAATAAAATACAATAACTGTTTTAAAGTAAATTATCATTTAAATTAATTTTAAATCTTTATATAAATTTAGTAAAAATGCAAAGATTTGAATTTGTTTCAACGTTCAAGTTGCAAGCAAATTAAAACTCTCGGACTTGCCTATACGCTTGGAATTTCGCCAGAGGATGCTACGAATGGCGGAAGAGAATAAAACCATGCTCAAACATATCTTTTTGTCAGACGAGACCCATTTCCATCTCAACGGTAATGTTAATAAGCAAAATTTTCAAATTCTCCAAGAGAGAGAATCGCACCCAGCTCGAGCCACAGTGTGTTATGCAGTTTCATCAAGCTGTTTTGTCGGCCCATACTTTTTGGAAGAAGATGGTCGCACTGTAATGGTCACTAGAGATCGTTTTTTTTAATGTTACAGGAATTTTTGTTTCCTGAACTGCTCCAAAAGAAATTTTTTTCAGTTCTGTATGACATATAAAATTGTGTCAATAAACTCAACATTTCAGTGGCTCTCCGGTTTCCAGATCTAGCTGCAGCAGATCTTTTCTTGCGGAGTTAATGTTAACAGGAAGTCTACAAATCTGAGGGTGGCGTTGGCTGAAGTAGTTAGCACGTTGACTACCAAGCCGAGCCCGGGCTCTGACAGTCATTAAAAAAACAACACCACATATTTTTCTGACAGTCATTAAAAAAACAACAACACATATTTTTCTGTTGTACATTAGTGTCCCTTTGTATCAGTTGTTGTAGGAAAATTCAAGTGATGAAGGCATAGTCACTAGTCACTGAACTGCACCGGCTGCAGCAAGTACTAATCCTAATGTAACATCAGAGCGCCCTACTTCGTCGCTACTGTGTAGCAGAATCATCGGCGAAGTAAAATAATCAATAAAATGGCTTATAAACACAGATTTGAAAATTTAATACGCCTCATTGACACCAGAGGCGCTGTAACACTGCATTATTAAAAACGTGCAAGAAAGCAGAGTTGTAAAAGAATGAAGCTTTCCTCTATCTCTTCCTTCACCACCTGTCTTCTCTATCACTATCCCTTTCCTCAAGGTAGCAACTAGTAATAGTAGTAAGCATTCATTTCCTGAGTGTAACTTCTCTAAACAAAACATCAAATTAAAATCATCGATTCAATCGCTAATTGAAGCGATTCCGACATCAACTCTGTAGGCAGTCATGAACAAATTTTTGTTAAAATGCCACGCATGCGTCTCTCAGAGTGGATCCCATATAAAATCAATTATTTTTAAGAACCATTAAAAATATGTAATGAAATAAAACTGCATGTCTATCAAATGAGGAAAATATCAATAATTTATATAAGTTATAAAAAATTTTGAGTTTCTTTATGTAGCAAAATTCATCAGCCTCCCTGCATTTTTAGATTAGTTTAACCGCTTAGGCCACATACAGCGAGTAGAGTGGGAGACTGGTTTATTTTCATTAAATTTTCTCAAAATAATTATTTGTTAATTTCTTACATACATACATATGTGAGAGATTTACGTTTAAGATTGCGAGTTCATACAAAATATAGATATTTGCTGGCGTCTTAAAGACTCATAACTGATTAAGCTGGCATTACCAGCATCATGTAAGCTTGAAGTCATCTCATGACAAAGTGAAGTTAGCACCAATTTTTTTTAAATTATAAATTTCAATACAATACAGCATTGAAATGGATTTGAACTACTACTGCACTAAAATTTCTAAACTAAACTTAACATTTTCTAATAAGTATCCATTTCATTTATTAATTGCTTTGCTTTATTATTAAGAATGCTTCAACATATATAAATATGTACATATAAATATGTATGTATGTTCATAAATATATATGTATGTACTATGTGTAAACTTCTTCCATTTATTCTCTCTGATAATTAAACTGGCACCAACCATGCAAGTTTTAACTCTATGGGATATTGTTACAGTTAGAAACATGTATTGTCCGACAAGTTCATTTATTTTTATATTTATTTATTTTACTACAATAGTGTGGTCATTAAATGTATATTATAAATAAAGATTAAAGATTCTTTTACGTCTGCTGCATAGTTTAAATTAAGACATTTTAATGAAGTCTGGTGTTAAGTTGTGAGATTATAAATTTTTAAAATTTTAAGTTAGTGGACTTAAATGATTGCATGTCAAAAAAAAAACAAAGAAAACGTATTGAACTTTTATGTTGCATGTTTGTTTTGCGAGTCATCATTTCTTCAGTAATTTTTACTTTCTTACCCGCAAACAACAAAATATCATAGTCATACAACACGCCATGCTGCCAAATAATACATTAAAATAAATTTTCTCATATTTCAGGTTCTTCAGATGGATTTCAATCGGTGACAGTGCTGAATACGAAGCAACTATTCACAACTTATTTAGCATTCACAATATGGGAATTGCCAATCACTAAGGCTCGGTTCTTATTTAACCACATAAGAATTTTCTTTGTAAAATCCTTCGCAACTAGCAATGAATTCCTTCAACTGCTTCTACACGGGCAGTATTTTACATCTGACATGTCAAATTTTCAACTGCAAAACACATACATGTCGTATGACAGCATTAAAACTTTCAATCTGTAAAAGTTAGGCGGCAATGTCAAATGAAAAAATTTCAATTAGAGGGCGTTCTATTTTGATCTGGCAAATCATCTGGCATCAGCTGTTTTGATATACGTACAAACTTTCACATTTATAATACACATATAAGCATATATAGTACGATTCTTATACAAATTCACAAATGAAAGCTCTTATTATTTTCATAAATAAACAAGATTAAAAAAAAATTTCAAATGTTTGCAGAAAAAGTATATGGATGGTCTCAAGTAAAAAGGCCCTAACTCGTGTTTTTACGAAATTGAGTTTTTCAGTGATTCCAGTACATTTCACACAACTAATTTGGCTTACAAAGCGATACGAACTTTAGCCTGATCAAATCATAAATATAGAAACAAATGAAGTTCGAACCATAATAATTAAAATTAATTCAAATTAATAGCCAAAAGACTAAAGAAAAATATACTTATAGTATCAAACCAAAAAAGTTTGTCTTAAGTAGAACAAAAATAAGCAAATTAACTAACATGTGCATAATTAGTAAAGAACAAACGACAATGGCAAGACTGTTGTAAATTTAGAGATGGTAAAAATGAGCTTTCATTACAAAAAAGCTTTCAGCAAATTGTAATACGATGAATCAAAACAATTCACATATTCCATTTGCAATAAAAGTTGCGTATATAAAGCAGAAATCTACATCAACTGACACCACACGCGGTTAACCAAACACAAAGAACGCTGATGATGAAGGTGTAGTGGCCTTCGAAAACAGCCGGTTGTTTCTGTTGTTACCTGAAATTTTGCACACAAAAAAAATTTCGTTGTGAATATTATAGTTTCTATGATGCTTTTACCTTCTACTATAAAGCTACAATTATTTGAGCTAGGGCCTTTTTACAAGAGATCAACAATATATACTTGCTTAACATATTTTACAAAAACTAAAATTTATGAATGTACTGAAAAGCTTATTTTATTTATATTTACTATAAATTTTTTTGTTTAATATCTTCCTATTTTTTTCCTGTAATTTTATTAAGCATTTTCATATACATAAATAATTTTTTTCATTAATAAAACATAAAAAAACCACACACCGTTATACAAAATTGTTACTAAATATCTTAACAATTCATTCTAAATGTCCGATTAAGTTGTTTTCATATGCAGCAGCATAGAATAAAGGAAAATAACAGATTCACATCAGCTAACAAAACATCAAATAACCAGTTTCCACATCCGGTTTTACCGGCAAAAACGCACACACACACACACAACTACACACACACAGACACGATTCTGGTGCATTACTGTCCCTCTCTCGCCATTTTATTACTCCTCAGGCAGTAATAAGATAAAACAAAACAAAAAAAAAATTAATTAAAGCACTTAAATGAAACTTCTGTTTTTGTTTAACTATGTTGCATTTATATGCAGCATGTTGCAACATTAATGAATTTTTCGCACATTATGTACATAGTGTTGTTGCTGCTGGGGTTATGCATAAACAAATGTTTTAATACGTTTATTGTGGTCATAGAGAACAATAAAAAAGAAGCTGATGTAAATTTAAAAAATAAAACTAGAAACCTGTGTACATTTAGTAAATTTTTTAAGATAAAATTAAGCAGGAATCTCACCTTTCGTGCAAGGCTGAAGCAGCAAGATTTAATGAAATGCTTTGTCTGCATATTGGGTAGGGGCAAAATTTATTTATAGCAGGATCTGTTAAGTATTTCTATGAAACTCTTTTATTGCTTTTGCATATTATGAAAATCAATTTTAAACTCGATTTGTAATGATTTATTATAGCTATGCTATTTATGTCACGACACAGAAGCTAAGACGTGATTTTCGTAACAAAAATAATCGACAATATTACCGTTATAAATTTATTTTTGTTTTGATTTCTTTGTACTTAAAAACTGACAATTAAAACTTGCCAGCGCAAGGTAGATTGTCAGTTCACACGCTTGTATCAAATTTGTCAGAAAATATTACAATTTATTGCCAGACGTTTGTATGACAATAAATTTATCTAACAAAACTGTCAGTCAAAAACTTGTCAGTTAACATGGTTGTCATATGGAAAAGTTGTCAAATCTGTTGCTATGCGTTGCCAGACTCAAATTTTTTTTTTGAAAAATTGTTAAATATCAAACGTATGCGGTTGTGTTAAATGTAAAAAAGGGAAAATTTAAATTATTATAACCATAACGAAGCAATTGCAATGATTTTAACTGCTTATATTTTATTATATTTTTACAGTGTTGCTCATAGAAATAATTTTCTTACAATGACGCCATTGTCAGATGCATTAACCATGCACATCTGACAATTTTAAAATAAATATTTGGCAACAATTATACAATGTATCCATACAATTTTAAGATGTCTGGCAATTTGTTGTTGTTGTCTTGCAATTGACTGACAATGCTTTTTCTAGCAACGATGTCAGACAAAAATTGCCAGTTCAAACAGTTGTACGATATTTGTACCACATTTTATTGACAATATTGTAAGATCTGACAATCATCTGAACATAGCTATTATTTAAAAAAGCCAATAGGGAAAATACTTTCACCCCTCGCGAATGCTTAGTATTGACATTATACAGCTTAATAATTGAAGTTTACAACTTTTTTTTTACTCAATGGCTCCTGTCTTTATTTGTTCAATATACTATTTAGTTACGTATATATGTATGTACATATATTTACATACATACATACTTATGTATGTATCGCACTCTAAATCATAAACAGTAACAATTCCATCATATCATATCAAAGTGGTTTTGTTTTTTTTATAAACCAGTCAATTGAACAAATGTCTAACCCCCAAAACAATTTCTTTTGCAATACAGTCTTCTTGAAGAATATAAAATACCGTTATGCTTGTTATACCCTTCACCAAAAATGTTAAAGGACATACATACATATATAAGTTTTTTTTATGTTACATACTTGCGTCATTTGTACAGTATCAACAGTTGTCTGCCACTACTCAACATCGGGATTTTGTTTGAGTTGTGACTGTTTATGATTTAGTGTGCGATATGTGTTCTGAATGACAAACAATGAAGGTGCTCATTCAACCACACACACAAACACACACCTACATTTATGCAACGAAAAACACGTTTATTTTTTGTTTTTGCTGGTCTTTTGTTTTTGTTTTGCTATTATTTTTGCACTGTTTGCATTTTTCACCTCCATGCCACCGGATTCTTTATACGAACTGTGAAAGCAGTTTGTTACCCCAGTATGGTGGAGAGTAAGAAAAGAAGAAGAAGCAAAGAATTAGGTTACAAACATATTTTACAGCCCAAGTTTTCATACATGTTGTTATTTATGCTTTTTTATTAAAACAAAAAAATTACGAAGGCAATCGTAGAAGCATCTGAGTGGGTAAATAGGTATTGCTGTAAATTTATGTGAACTTTAATTAGTTTCTTCTTTCCAATTGACTTCGCAACTCTAAACATTACAAAAAAAACGAAAATTAAGAAAAAATCACTAAAAATTCAATACATGGAAAAAATCAAAATTAAAGAAATATATTTACGGCCTGGCCCACGATGTCGACAAGAAAGTTTCTTTCGCTTACTTATATTGAAAACAAAAACAAAACATGAGAATTTGTTTTTGTTTTCAATGTAAGTAAGCGAAAGAAACTTTCTTGTCGACATCGTGGGCCAGGCCGTTAAATTTTGAGGAAAAAAAATCGTTACGAAAAGATATAAAATTTTGACAATCCATTCAAAAAACTAAAATTCCGACTTCAATTCGCCAGAAAAATCTTAGATTCATGTAGAAACTCAAAACTCTAGGATATAATAAAAAAAATTAGATTATTAAATTAGATGGTAAAATTGAGCTTTCATTACAATAAAAGCTTTCAGCAAATTGTTATACAGTGAATCAAAACAATTCACATATTCCATTTGCAATAATAAGCAGGATATACGAGTAAAAAGCAGAAATCTACATCAACTTACACCACGCCAAGCACAAAAAACGCTAATGATGAAGGCGGCGGTGGCCTTGGAAAACACCTGGTTGTTCCGTTCTGCTAGTGTTTGTCAGAATATTTACAATTAACTGTAGTGTAATTTGTTCATTAATAATTATCACATGTAATTTTACTCACAGAGCGATACGAACCCTAATGAAATCATAAATATAAAAAAATTCTGAATTTGAAAAAAAATAAATTTAATTTCGAAGAAAAATTTAAATACCAAAGATAAATTATGATTTTGAAAAGAAGTTTATATGTTGCAAGCATATTGAAACTGCGATAAGAAATTAAAATTTCCAAAGAAAAATTTATTTCGAAAAATATAAGAAATTCTAGTTTCGAATAGACTAAGTTAACTCCCAGAAAGTTTTGTTGAGCAACTTTTTAAATTATGAGCGAGAAAGGACATATCGTCCCAACTCATTTAACTCGTAGGTTCTTGCTCAACAAAAATTGCTGTGTGTTAACTTAGTCTATTCGGAACTAAAATTTATTATTTTTTTGGAAATTGAATTTTTTTTTCGAAATTGAATTTTTTTCCAAATTATTTTTTTCCCCAAATTTTAATTTCTTATCGCAGTTTTAATTTGCTTGCAACATATAAACTTCTTTTAGAAATTATAATTTATCTTTGATAACTAATTTTTAACGTAATCGTTATTGCTTGGCCATGCAACTTTTTCACTATCTACGTACCCTGAACACTCTTAATAATTGTCATTTAGTCACGCCGAAGATTTATTTATACCTGTTTAGCAATTTAAAAGTTTTTTATTAAGTTTGTATGAAATATGTAAGTCTACCTATTTAATATTGATAATTTTGTCTTTGTTAGGAGAAGAAAAAAAAACGACAGCCAATTGTTACTTGAGCACACTTATGTACTCGTATGTACTTGCCATTTGTTGCACTCTTGTAATTGGGTTAAATTCTAGCCTGTAAAAAAAGTTTGTTAAATGCTTTGCTTTCAACTATTTTATTTTTTTTTCAGCTTGAAAAATGTGTTCTCGTTACACTCGTATGTGGGCATCCAATTAGAAAATTCTTACTGCTGAGTTAGTTTCTGGGTTAAGTCTATAATTAATTGTTATAGATTTTTTTTATTATTTATTAATAAACCAATGACCTGATTTGATTTTAACAAATCACACAATAAAGTTTCCATAACATTCTAATATTAGCACTTATTTTATTAAGTATTGTCAATGCTAAAAGTTTTAGCAAAAAAAGCAAAAAAAAAAAATAAAATAACTGCATAAATAAATATTTGTTAATTTGGAAATTTTTTCTTAGTTTTTTACTTTTTTATTTTAATCAGAAATAATTTCTTAGTCGGGCTTAAGTTCAGTAATTTCAATTCTTGTTGAATGAAATATTTTTATTAATTAATGTGAGTTTCTAAAGAAGAGAAGAAAAATTAAATTAGACTTTATTAGCTGGGGGGAAATACCGATATTTTTCTGTGCAGCCACGCACTTCATCAGCATCCAAGTCTATCTACTGGGGTAGAGATTGTTATTAACATCAGCTATTTTTTATTTTCTTTAAAATTGTGAGAAGAAATAACTTATGCAAAAAGAAAAATATTTCTTATTACACGCAATATGACATTTTGGTCGTAATTCTTCTGGCTTTTTTTATTTACGTAATTGCTTCAATTTAATTAAGCTTAAGTTTTGCTTGTATAATATTTTTAATCGAAATTCAAAAGGGAAGAAGGTTCTCAGTTCTCTGGAATTTTTATTAGAGATGTGCACGTGAGCGGTTTTTGACTCACAACACGCACGCTCACGCATAAAAATATTTTACTCACGCACTTTCACGCACGAATGATTTTGAAAATTTCCACCATCACGCACGCTCACGTATAAAATATTCTTAATCACGTACAAGGGGTGTACAACTTATCACGATCACGCACCCTTACGAAAAATATATAATTAATTTTTTATGTTTGTTGGTTGAAAAATAGGTCCTTATCATAGCTGGTCACCGAGAGAAACACGAGAATAATTTATTCGCGTATGTGTATTCATTTGTATAAGAAGCCGATTGATGTTCGGCACTCTGGTGCTACTTTGGGCAGCTCAGACATAGATTGTAGTATTTATTATAAGAAAATTTCAAATTTTCAATGCAGTTATATACCCACGCAGGAGTGTTATCTCGTGAGAGCGTGAGAATTCGTGCGTGATTCCAAAAAAAAAATCACGCATGAGTAATTTTTTTAAGTAACGGTCATGCACTCACGCGTGATTAATTATAAATTTGATCGCGATCACACGTGATTCACGCGTGACACGATAAAATCACGACATTAGCACACCTCTAATTTTTATATACAAAATTTTTTTTTTCTAAAAGAATACACCCATTAATTGAATTTGTAATACATATTTTGATAAGATTATATATAAAAACTAATTTACAAATTTATTCATTTATATTAAAACATGTATCGTTACCTTAATATAGAAAGGTCCCAACTCATTATTTTTTTGAAATCGAGTTTATTGTATATTTCGATAGAAGATTATCTAATGTATCGAAAAATGCAAAAAAATCTCGATTTCAAAATAAAAATGAGTTAGGGCTTTTATATATTAAGTGAACGATATGTAGTGTTAGTACGGAACCCTTCGCGTGCGAGTAAAAGCCGCACATTACTGAATTTCTTTAATTTTATTAAACTATTTTTTGCAAGCTTTAAGTCTGTTTATATTTTTTAGTTCGATATTTCCTTAACCTTCGGTTAACTTGTTCAGAATATTTCTTATTTTTTGTTTTTTTTTGATATTTAATTTAATTTTTTTTTTTAATTGATAGGAAAAAAGACAAAAGATAAAATTAAATATAAAAAGAAAAATAAGAAATATTCTGAAGAAGTTAACCGAAGGTTAACGAAATATCAAACTAAAAAATAAAAATATAAACAGGCCTAAAGCTTGAAAAAATAGTTTAATTGTTGTAAAAACCGTAAAAGTCAATTTTGAAAAAATGGCGCTTGCTTGATTTAAAAAGAAACGTGATGAAACGTGTACATGTAACGGCTTCGTTAGTCAAATCGTATCGTCTTACTTTTGAAGTTGTCGTATCGTTTAAGTCTGTATGTTAGTTAATAAAAACGTGAGGCTGCCAGCGAAAGTGTCAGCTGTTACTTTGCTTTATACGTGCGTGTATATGTATGTAAGCCAGTAGTTGACGTTTGCTACGTAAAAATCTATTTTCTGTAGATTTTTACGTAGCCAACGTTGCCAACACATTTTCAATAAGCATCAGCATGCTTATTAAATGTTACGGATTATGTCAGCTGACACATAACAGCACGATACGATTTCATTAATTCTACCATAAGACTTGAATAAATCAATCTTTTAATTTTAACGCCCACTTTAATATATCTACATAATTGAAATATTTCAAATCAAAGCTTAAAAACACATAATAATACCTATAAGAGTTTCTTTAAGCCGAATTTATAATTCATCTGACGAAGCGGAAGAAGTTTGCTGTTGTCACAGCACATTTAATTAATTTCGATATTGATAAAATGTACGGAAATACATAAGTACATATAAACTTATTATAACATTTTCTGTTCAACAACAAATCTTACAAAGACGCACAATTAAAAGACTTAAAAAATAATGCGAAGAATTTCACTTTCGAGCACGTTTTCTCACCTTTGACTGATTAGTCAAACGAACGCCTTAAGAGAAGAATAAAATATGTAAATATGTTTTGTAAGTGAGATACAACAGAAACTTTAATATTCCTATTTAAACTTTGTAAATATTTTGTTTTAAAAAAGTACTTTAAAAAATGGTGTTACAAAGTCTGGAAAATTATCTTTTAACAATTTTTTTTATTTTTTTAATATTGAAATGATATCTTCTTCTCATTACTCGATTATTCGTTTCGAAAAAGTGCTACGAAACACGTGCTATTGTTAACATACGAGCGCACATGTAAAAGATATGAAGTTTAAATTACTTACAAACAAATTTAATATTAAAAAAAGCATAAAAAATTTTAATTTTAAAACCTTAATGTCAATGAACAAAAAACGTTTGAATGGAAAATAAATAAAATCAAATCAACGTTTTTTCCAATTTGTTAAGGAAATTTATATGTATGTACAACCAACAGCAGGTAATGAACTTTTGTTATGAACTTAAATGACAAACTTGCTGGCTGACTGACTTACTGAATGACATAAAAGTTGGCTTGTTGCTTATGAAAAATCTTTAAGCCAGCCGCTAAAGAGAAGGTGCGCTGATACGTGAATGTCATTAGTGAAAGTTGCTTGAAGATTATAAAAGAGTCTTTTATTCACAAGTTGAAGATGTTTTTGTTGTTAAAGTTTTAGGATTTTTAATTTTATTTCTCCTATGGAAACTTAAAATTATTAGAAAAAAAAAGTTTACAATGTCATGAGATTGAAATTTTTATTATTCATTTGCAGTTTAATTTTAGATGTGAAAAGCAATAAAATAAAATAACGAAAAACTTGTTTTATAATGTTTTGTTACTTTTAAGCAAAAAAAAAACAAAAATAACTAATAATAAATAACTTGGGGTTTTTGCAGTTGCATTAAAAAGCAACAATAAAAAGGCAAATAATAAATAAAGATGATATCATAAGCACTTGAATCTCTTGTTTTTTTTATACTCATATTTATTCAAAAAAGGGCTTAAGTGTTTGTTTTTTTTTGTTTTATTTTGTTGTCATTGTTAAGCTGGCAATACTATTTTTCTATAGCCTCTCAAGCGTTACATGAAGTATGGCCAGTTATATCTCAAGCTGGTTGCAAAAAAAAGAACACGTGAATTTTTATTCCGGTAAAATAAATTGTCCAACATAGTTCGTTTCTAAAAACAAATGTTAAATACATACTTCAGTATGGAAGGAAAAATAATGTGACCAACTATTTGAAAC
This sequence comes from Nowickia ferox, assembly GCA_936439885.1. Lineage (NCBI taxonomy): Eukaryota > Metazoa > Arthropoda > Insecta > Diptera > Tachinidae > Nowickia > Nowickia ferox. Next base: position 9,314,670 of record OW387026.1, read on the forward strand.
TATACAAAAATATTGTTTGGTATTGCAAAATATTACAACACAGATATAGTTAGGGCGTTGACTACTAAGCCCAATCATGACTGCAAGACATCATCAACATCATAAATTGTACATTGTATTAATTTTTGTTGGACTGTTAATTTTCGGCTAAGTAAAATAAGTAAGATAAAAGGTACCACGTTAGCTAAATGCTAGCCATAGTTGATTGATTGTTGCTTCTAAAAAAATACGTGTGGCACTCGGGGACTGCCGCGGTAAAGCTATTGCTTAACATTTTTTTTTTATCAACTTATGCAATTATAATTATTTATTTATTTTTTATTTGTGCAGTATTTTTATTTTCTTTGATATTAATTCAAGTTACGCTTTTTGAGCGTGGTGACCGATAAGAAAACAAATTTTTTTCTTTTATTGAATAAATGAGAAGTTAATATCGTTTAAAATATTTTTATTATCTTATTATTCAGGAATTTTTATCATTGAAACTATAGGTTTATGGTAACTGAAATAAGAAACATAAGTTTGAGACTTGATATCCTCTAAATATCTGGAAAATACCGCGTCAATGGTGGTCCCATATTTTGTTGTGGATTCTTGTGGATCATTATTCATTTTCATATTAAATTTTTCCGAAAGAAAAGTTGTCAACCGCTCTGAATTTTTATCAGTGAAGTTGATGTTGAAATCGCCAGTTAAGATAAGTGGACATTTATTACCATTTGTACCAAGTATTTTCGACCCTGCTTCAGTTTGTGTATATCATTTTTTGTCAACCACGATTGCTCGTAAGTGTTTTCCTACATGTAAAAATCTGTTCTGGCAATACTGTATGTTAATGAAATCAATAGCACACTTAAGGGGTTAACATACACTGGGCGATTCAAATACAAATAGTCCTAGGTTTTTTTTATTTTCGTTACGGAATTTCTTGATTCGATCGCCGCACTCAAAGCCCGCGATAAAAGCTATGCAATAGCTTAAAAATTATCCAACCATATAAGGTGTTCAAACGAATTTCACTGTTTAAACAAACATAGAAAAATTTTTTTTGCATTCTTTGGCTTGTTGCACTTACTTATTGATAATTGCGAATTCCAAGCTCTGCCTTTATTGTGAATATATCTTTTTTATTGGTCGAATTCGCCGCGTATAGTTCGCACCATGGTTTTTTAATTTAATATTTTAGATTGTCAATTTCCATCATAGAGAGAATACTTCCTGCGGCTCCCACTTTATTTGGTCATAATTGTAAATTTTTGAATTCAATAAATAATGTAAGTACAAACTGAATTTCAGAAAGAATCTTTGTATCCCTTTATTAAAACCCACGATCCCAGTATCTATCCCTGCTCATAAATCAGATGTGCCTTTTTATTACAAGGGCACATTTTCCCTCTAAAGCATACACCACCGTATGTTTCCCTAGTGCTCCTCTTAAGAACAATTCACATCCTCATACTCCAAGTACAAACATAATGTTTAATTCGGCATACGAGTATGTGTGAAAAACTCTCAAGTTGGAATTTAAAATATTGGACTAATTATTACAATAATAATTATTGTTTTAACATACATACATACAGGGGTGTTAAAGGAAAATTACAAGACATGCTATATAAAAAAAAAAATTTAATTTATTTATATTTTTTATCGTGCGTGCGTTTTATGGCTGAAATTGTATATGAAGTTTGACAATTGAGGTGTTGGATCAATTGATAGCTAAATCGCCCGAACTCGCCTTCAACTCACCTAATAATAACTTCACCTTGCATGCTCGTGTATTTATTGCTAGTCTAGATTTTAAATATTTTTTTCATAGTTGGTCTCATTAAGCCCACCTGACGTTTCTGTGAATACGAGTAACACAACAGTATTTATTCTTTGGATGTTGGAGAGCTTTTGTAATGCTTCAGTTAATTTTATACATATCTAAATATTTATAAATATGTATAAATATGCACGTATGTATATACCACACACACATGTGTGCATTTATATACTCTTGTGATTTATGGACCTGCAAGCATATTTATACATACATATGTATATATGCACGTAGCTGCATGTGTTATATACTTGCGAGGTGTGTGCGCGTGTATGTACATTCATATATCATGGTGCTCATCCAGGTTTTTTGGCATAATAATTGGTTAAATTTCCTGTGTATTCATGATTAATCTCTATAAAAGTCAAATTTATTTCGTTTGTTTTTGGTTTTTATTTCTGTTAATAGTTTTATAATAACTTTCTCATATAAATATTATAATTTTTGTTTCTTGTGAATTTTATAAAAAGCAACATTTATGGAAATACAACGAGATATTTATGTATGTAAGAGTATGTATGTATGAGTATTAAAGCTAGTGGGCATGCAACAAGTGTCTTGTTGGAACATTGCAGCACTGCCACTTATGGCAAACTTTCGGCCAAAAAACAAATAAATAAAACGACGACGACCCACCGCTAACAAAACTGTTGCACTTGACTGCATTTGTTAACAAAAAAAAAATTAAATTTTTTCATGAATCACACAAAAAAGTCTTTTCTTTCTTCTTCTTTTAAGTTGAAAATGAGGAAAAAAAAAATATAAAAAAAATATGGTAGCAACAGGTTAATGCAGCAGGCAAGTTTAAGATTTGTTACAATGTGAAAAATATTTACAAAAAAATCAAGTGGAAGATACATACTCGTATTTTCATTGGATGAAGGGTTATGTAAGGGAGTGAAATTTGGAAATTAATTTCCGGTAATTAATGCAATGGATTTCCGTTACACGTAAGTGAGCATGAAATAGAAGAGCAACTTTTCTTTTTTTCCCCCTAATAAGATAAAAGCTTTATTATATGTGGAGTCACCCATAACTAATTTTGTTTTTAATGCAGATTATAAGGTAGATGTTGAGTTGTAATTGTATCTCATTTCGTTTTCTGCATTTCGCCTTCGTAGTTTCGCTTATAATAGGTATAATGTTTAATATTTTGAAACGAAGAAGTTGTATTTCGTACAAGTTTCTCAACTCGTATAACACAGAGGCGCATCAAACTTTTGATCAAACTTTTTGATTTTTGAACTTTTTGGTTGGTTGGCAAGTTGCTATGAAGAGGAAGTAAGCTTTCAGCTCACTTGGGTCCAAATAATAGGTTCTTTTGTGTTACATGAGGAAAGGGATGTGTTTCAGATTAAAGTGAGCACCTGCTTCTACGGCCTAATCTCACGGTGAAGGTTAGACGCTTACCATCGCTGGCATGCACCCTTAGAAAGCACCATGTGACTTACCAAGAACACATAGGTTGCAATCTTTGAACATAGTTATACCTGTACTACGGTCAAGTACCTTTCTGAGGTAGTTAGAGCTATCTAAGTTCTTGCTGCTAAGGAGCTTCTGTTCTAAGGTAACAGCACCCAGAATAGTGTCTGGCTGAAGCCAAGACTATTCTCCCAGCGTTTTTGGTAGAAAAACAGCCACCACGTACGATTCTCCAAGTTCACACGTCACGAGTGTAATTGCTTACACCCACAGCGAGGTCTCCAAGAGAATTCCTCACCATATGCGAAAACAGCTCAACCACTCATCAGAGCCAGACGTATGCCTGTACTGCCAACGATCCAGTGCCTACTCTACACAGCTCCACATCATCCCTTTAACCCCGTAGGGTAGGACGAAATATACCTTTTGGCAAAGGATCATGACGACCGCTACATACATACATCCACCTTCTAGAACTGCTCGGCTATAGGGCCACCGGCACTCGTGGCACCAGACATAAGTCTCTGGTTAGACCTTGAAGTTCTATCCCGAAAGGCTCCACCTCTATCGTCTCTTTTTTTCTGGGTCGCCTCATCTCTCGTTTTGGTGATTTACACTGGCCCGGAAGATCGCCCGATTTAACCGTTCCAGACTTTGTTTTGTGGGGTTTTCTGATGTCCCGTGTTTACGTGAACAAGCCCGAGACCCTGGAAGCCCTCAAAGATAACATTCGACACGAGTACGAGAATCTGTCGTACTGTCATTTGACCGATATCATCTTCTCGAATTGACCAATAAAATTCTAAGGGTTCAAATGAAGATAATTAAAAAACAGAATCGTAGTTTTTCATTTACATAGAAAAAAATGAAAGCCAAACAACATCGGATGACTTTTTTGGCCCAACTTGTACATATTAGAAAAATCTATGATGTTGATAGTATTGATTCTGGCCAGGCTCTCGGACACCTTCAGCCAACAACACTCCCTTATTCATGTTTGGTTTGGTCAAACTTGAGGTTATAAAGTAAACTGGCTGTGAAATAATGAAATGACAAGAATTGAACTGCCATGCTTTCACATTCCCCTTGCACAAACTAAAGAAATCTCCATTGTGGAACACTAGACATTCGAACAAAGAGTTTGGATTGTAAAAATTTATTATTGAAATATACTTGAGCATCCAAAAAGGTGACTGTAAGCTCAGGCATTATAATCAGTCCATATTTATCTCGAAAACGAGCAGACTCTCTTATACTTAGGTGGGTATCGAACACACTCTCTTTCACACTAAAATACTAGCAGATTTTAAAAAATATATAAAATTTCATTTCACATTCAATTCAATCAACTTGAGAACTAAACGCCCTTGTGTCTTTTTTTATTATTACGCAACGTTTAAAATATTTATATACACTTAACTGTATATTTGATAATACGAGTAAAATCGTTTAACTCACACATCAATCTTCATTTGATTATATCAATATTTCCAACATGCTTTCATAGCCATAAATATTCAAAATTTGTTACTTGTATTAAATTTGTTGTTGTCTTCTTTCTTTCCACACACTCCATTGCACTACGTGCACAGCATAACCAAATACTTTTCACCTGGTCAAAAAAAAAAATTTAAATTTGAATTGAAATTTAAGTTATCTACTTTTTAAATGAAAGTGAAACAAAAATGCAGGGCATGTGTGTATCTCTCTCACTATCACTGACATTAAAAACTGACACAATGATTTCTTGAAATCGCCAAGAACTTCCTTTTAAGAATAAAGAAATTTTCGAAATTAGCGACAAGCAAGAAAGTGAAACTTGTGCTTTTAACCTTTTAAGGATTTTCCATTTTATTTGGAGGTGCATAAATGACAATAAATATAAGTATTTTCTAATATTGCTTTAATGTTGTTTAATGAAATACTCGTATGTGGTTGGTGCTTTGCTTAAGTTTCACTTGACAGTTACTTGTTGTTATTTAGTGTGTCATATTTAACAAAAGTTAAGCTGAAACAAAGTTTATTTGTGTATTTTATAGTTAAGCGCACGCGTTTATAAATTTTATTTTCACTTTTTGTTGCTGTTTTTGCTGTTTTTTTTTTTTTTTTTTTTTTTTTGAAGCAAATTCAAGATGGCAAGAAATATACATGAGGTTGTATTTTTAACTGCTTTTCAGTCAGTCGTTAGTAGTTATTATAATTTTTATTTTTTTTATTTTTTTTTTACATAAATAAGGTATTGTCTTGGTTAATTTTTTGTTTTTTTGTTTTTCTTGTTGTACTGCACCTGGTATTTTGTGTTTAGTTTCTTTTTTCTTGCAATACATATTTCCAAATATTTATTTGCAAACATTTCTTTTTACACCATTTAAATTAAAAAGTGAAATTTAAATATAAACGACCGAAAAAATTATTGTTTTATTTTGCACATTAATAAACAAATTTTTTTTGGAATAAAAATATTTTTCAAAAAATATGAATTAAAGCGAAATTTTAAGAATTATTAACTAAATATTTTTATTCATATATTATTATTATATTTATCATATATTATTATTATATGATATATTGCAAATAGTTTTACAAATCATTTAACCCATTATATTCCCGTTTAATGACCCTTACGCGAAATTTTTTACGCAAGGGACAAAATAGAAGGTACAAGTGTTAGAATATTGCGGAAAAATAGTGTTCTAAAATGCACCACGGCCATGATAAAATTATACAAGGTACTTGCACGACTACAACAAAATTACAGCACCAAAAAACACACGCATTTTGTTGGTAGAAACAAACGGATAATCGTCAGAAACACGTCTTTTGTTTTTAAAAACAGCTATCACAGGGTAACTAAAGTACAATTGCAGACGCGGCATTCATGCATGATTATAGTCATTCAGTGTTGCCAATATGTGTGTAATACACAGTGTGTAATTTTTACTCTCATCTGTAGACCATGTAATGAGATTCATGTATAATATGTGTGTAATTTTACTTTGGGTTCTATTTTTATTTAATTTTGTTTTAATTTTAATCTACACAAAGCATGTGTAGTGTAATTTTCTTCAATGTGCAAATTCATTGGCAACACTGTAATCATTTTATTCACACACATACACTAACATTTTTGCAGCTTGTAAACAAAGTTTGACAACTTTCTGCATTGTATACATTAACAGGCTGGGCTTGTGCAAGTACCTTTTATAATTGTATCATGACCACGGCCGTTGTCAATTTGACAACGAAGTGTGTACAATATTATTGACAAGCAGCACAAAATTGTTCTCGAGAATTTGTTGGTATTGTATTGACGTGACGTCGATGTTGACAACTGCGAAAAATATGATTCTCAGCATAAGTTAATTTAATTTTTTTTAAGTTTACCTTCTGTAAACATTGTTTTCATTTCGTCATTATTATTATTGTTGTTTCTCTTCTTGCAGTTTTTTATGCACTTAATTTTTTGTTGTTGCCTTCATTCATTTCTTCAAATATTTAAGTTAGTAGGTTTCTCTAACTATAAATCATAGTCAATCGAGTGTAACAAAATACAAATCTTTTTCTTATTTTTTATTTTTATTTTTTTGTTAATAAATTTCCATACATTTTACCAGTGTTCAAATATTTGGCGCAAATGATTCAATTGCAACCAGTTACTGGCAATTTAACCAACTGCCAATGAGAAACAGCTGGCTGGTTATTACTTTATGTAACGCACTGACAACAGATACATATGTCTAGAGAAAGAGATGGAGAAACAGAGGAAAATTTACAAATAATTAGCATAAAAATAACGAAAAGAGAATTGCCGCAATCATATTGTTGCAATGATTTTATAGAGCTTTAAAAAAAAGAAGCTAAATTATATTGAAGCTGTAATTTTATTAGCTGAAATTATAAGTTTCAATAAAGCAATCTTAGATAAATGAGATGAAAGAGGAGAACGAGTATTGGAACCTTTTAGACACGCAAAATTTACTTTGCAAAGTCTTAATTCAGCTGAGGAAAAAACAGAAAGACAAATTATTCCTCCCTCTGACTTTTGCCAGCATTGTTTTTTTCAGTACGGAAGTGATTTTTTAAATTACTTAAACTTGTTCGATTTATGTATTTTTCAATAATGATCACACTTGTTGCTGCTTTCCCAACATAATTTATACTGCATTGTACATATTTTGTAAACAACAAAGATGGTGAGTGGACAAGTTCTTTGCTGTAGAGATTATGAAAGTAACGACACAATAATATGTGAAAAATCCAATAGCTGACCGAAAAAAATTCAAAGCAGCATTTGTCCAAAAACTAAAAAAGCGTTTTCACTTCAATAATTTAGGAGGAGGATAAATCCCAAGTTTAGATGAGGAAATTTTTCTTGCTGAAGCTCTTACTTTGTTGGCGAAAGGGAAAAGAGGTATAGAAAAAGGTACACACAAGGCGAATTGAAGGTGGTCTCGATTTGCAATTTTGCATATTCGTCTTGTATATTGAGTAGTGTAAAATTTCCTGCTGTCAAAAAATTTCCGAACGCTTTGCTTTCATTTGATACAAGAGAAATTAACAGCTGATCACCATATGCTGAATTTAAATCACCTGTACCTGGATTCAGTAACTTTTATTACCATAATCGTATCGCTATAATAAATATAACGAATATTTATCGACTTTGCTATTCAGTAACATATTTTAACGCTGTCGGTTAAAGTAAAAAAATAAAATAAAATCAGCTTTTTTTCAGCAATCAATCCAAGAAGTCAAGTTGAAACACATCATACTTAAGTAATTATTTATGTATTTCTTTATTTTTCAAATACTTGCTGTAATCTCTCAATTGATGAGAGATTTTATGTAATCAGAAACTGATAAAATACATAAATTTCATTGAGCTTGCTTGTCGAAATAATCACAATAATTTGTTGTTTCTTTTTTATTTATTTAAAAGTCAAGCTATTTTCTTATCTCAGTATAAAAACATGAAAAAAAATTTATTAAAAATTTAATAATATTTTACAGCTTATATGATTGATTATAAAAATCAAATTTTGCCTTTATAAATACATACATATCGTTACCTTTACATAGAAAGGTCCTAAATCATTCTTTTTTAACGCGAGATTTTTGCATTTTTCGCTACATTAGATGTTCTTCTATCTAATATAATGAGTTAGGGCCTTTCCATATTAAGGTAACGATATGTAATACTATACGAACTTTAGCCTCGACTTAAATCTCAATACCTATTGGAAGCAACAACAATAAGCAACAAACTAAATTAGCAAACTGGAAAATCAACAATCATCAAAAAACAATTAAAACTTCACATGATTCTGACAGAAAAAAAGGGACAGTACAAAAATGGGCACATGACAAAAACAAAACACTTGAAAAAATAACACTAATCTATGAAAATAATAAATAGAAGAGAGTTAGTTAAATAAAAAAAATCCGTTGCCACACCAATGACCAACTCAAACAAAAATTAAAAAAAAAAGAAATTTCTAAGCCGGTTTCCAATCTAAAATTAAGTCAATGATGATAATAACGATGCCTTTCAACATGTTCACAATTACAAAAATAATAATAATAATAATCGTACCACAACAGTTAAGAGAGTGTGTGAGAGAGAGAGTGAGAGAGAGAGAAACACTTCTAGAAAATAAGCCAGATGGAAGCTAAGCTTAATATACATAAATAACAATGATGTTATTTATTCAATTTTTTGTTTATTCATTAGTAATTTCAGAAATAAAAATAAAAATTTAATGGATACATAAATAATAAAAAACAGTGAAAATTATGCAAAAAAAAAAACAGAAACGAATGTAAAGAATCCAAGACTCCAAAATTTTACGTTAATACGAGTATGTTAATCTTTTAAAATGTATTTTTTTTGTAGGTATTATATAAAAAATAAATTTCACTTTAAACGAATATTTTCTTCTAGAAAATAAGCAAACTATTGTTATGTTAAGTTAAATACATTAATTATTAGAAATGCTCAAGGCGACAAAATTCATTTATAATATTTTATTTCACCTTGTTCAAACTTAAATTTATTTTCACTTTTTTTTTCTTTCTACTAGTCAGTTCAAAGAAACAAATTCGATATGTCTCAGGAAGATCCAAACTGCTAATGGATATGGAAAGGAAAACCTGGCACTTCAGATTTCTGTAGGATGTGCGCCGATGAAGAGGAACCAAAAACCATTGAACATGTTATCTGTCATTGCCCCAAGCTGCAACGTCATAGGTTTAGATGGCTGAGCTAGAGTACATCAGGGGCTTCATCATGGGAAGTCAGTGGCTTAATGACGGATAATAGGGTCACTTCTGGGTACAAATGGGGGGGTAAATATCACTCTGAATGAGCAATAGAAGGAAATCACAATCGACCTAATTGGGTCTCCAAGTGGAGGTGCGTTTTTTCTTAACCTAACCTAAGGTCGCTGCACACGATTATGGCATTCATTTATTTATCTTAAGAAGCGTTTTCGAGATATTCGTCAAAAACGTGTTTTATTGCAGTTTACAAAGATATTTCCAAAAATCTTAAGAACATTTTATTTAAATTGAGCAAATTTTACAACGTTGAAAAGATATGGTTTTATTTTATCAGCAAATATTTATAATGTAATAAAAATTCACTGAGTTATGGCCCTTTAGATTAAAAAAAAAATTCTGTTTTTTGTGAAAATATCTGAAAATTCAAACTCGGATATTTTCACTAAATATGTCGTAACTATTAAATTTTTTATCCGATGATAACAATTTAACGCTTAATAAGTTGAGTGCAAAATTTTATTTAAGATACAGTTTAAAAAAAAACTAAAAACCAAAATAACCCTTAAACTTTCTTAATTTTATTCTGTAATAAATACAAACATAGTTATGTAAATATAAACATGAACTCCGGTATTCATAAACGATTGCTAAAGTGAAATTTGATTTAAAGTACAAGTTTTGTATGAGAAAACCGGCTTAAATAATGCTTTAACTTTAACAATCCTTCATGAATACCATTGAGAAGCTTTAGTACTCACCTGACAAAAGCCTTATTGATCCTGTTACAGCTTTTTAAAGAAATTTAAAACAAGAATATATTTTTTTTTATAAAAAATGATGATAAAAACTAAAATGAATTTCAAGAATTTAAATAAAATAACTTAATTTTGGAAATTAATTAATTTGTTTAAAAGATTCAAATGTTGCCTGCAAATTTCAACTAAAATTTGTTTAATATTAAATTAAAATACTGTTTAATTTTTTTATTATATTTTTTTATATTAATTAATTTTTGTGTAAATTTTTATTAATTTTTTTTTCTTTCCATTTATTTAAAGTTTTTTTTTCAACATTTATAAAACATTCACTGACCAACCAACCAGTTTCTTTCTTTTTGCGTATTTTTCAGCTTCAACTAACCGGTATTGAAAATTGTTTTAAATTAATTGTATTTTATATGGTGTATGTACGTATGTGTGTATGTGTGTTTTATTTTACTTTTAAATACGCATGCAGCATGCAACGTTTCCACGCACTTAATTCTTGGCTTAAATTAAATTAAATAAACTTTTTTTTACTGTTGCCGTTTCTGACTCCTTTTGTGTTTTCTTGCCGTTCTACGGGTTTGTTGCTACAACAAGTTATTGCACCTGGCGTTTTGTGCAAATTTGTTGCATTTACAAGTAAGTTTTTTTTTGCCTACATTATCATCTTTAAAATTGTACACACAAAAAAGTTGCTACGTTGTCAATGATTTTAAGACTGACTCGGCCTGTCATTTAATGCGATTATTTTGAAATGTTGCTGTATGAATTGTCAGAGCACATTTGCCGTGAAAACTATTAGTATGTAGTTCATAAAATATAGTAAAAGGAAATGTTTTGTTCTAAAAAACTACAAAAAAAAAGTTGCTCGGAAGATTGGAAGAATTCTGACCAAGTTTTTATATTACGAGTAATAAACATTGAACGTTACATTCGTGTATTGAACATTGCTTTCAAAAAACTAGTAAATATTATATTGATTTAAACTTGGAGTGTTAGTAAAGAGAAGCTGAAAAGTAGAAACGTTGAACTAGAAAAGTTTATCAACAAAATTGAAGGGTAACGTGCAGTATACGAAATTTCCTTAGAAATTTAAAAAAGTCATCTGCAGCATGCAGTCGAAGTAATTTAAAATCAAATTCAAAATACTTTAACAAAAAGGCATACCTAATGAAAGTAAGTCCCGGTCTAGACTTCCAATTTTTGTTGCAGCAACTTTTTATTTTTTAGTGACAAAGAGCGAGAGAGGAATACAAAAACTATATGTATATGTATTTCCATTTCAACACTCTCACACATATTCAAGAATTGCTGCAACAAAAATTTCAAGCCTGGACCGGTACTAAAGAAAATTTACTTTCAAAAATGCTTGATAGTATCAATAAATGCTCAATCTACGAAAAAACACAACCCTGATCTGATGAATTGTTACTGTCTTTTGAAAATTTGCATAAACTGTGTATGATAAGTGGCCCATTACAATACAATATTATTGCATATGTTGTTGTACATATTATTGCCGTTTTGACCTATACTATGCAATAAATGGCACAATATTAAAAAAAATATATTGCCCAATTTTCCTGACATTGAAAAAGTAAACAACATTGAACAATGTTGCCACCACATTACACAATTGTCTTAATTGCACAATAAATATCAAAAGTCTTTTATTATATTTGCCAATATATTGTGCCACCTTCGAATATGACATACACATTGGCGATATTATTGTACAATACGAAAAATTGCACAATTATATTGCAAAACGGTGGACCGCTATAGTGTATCACTGTCTAAAGTATTTTGCACGATTTGCTTTGAATTTTTTTACGATTTCATATAAGTTTTAACTTAATTTTTTCTCTTTAACTTTTTCTCTTTACAGAACAAAAACTTTTTCTGGACTCAACATCAACAATATTATTTTCTGAAAGTTTAGTTTTGATTTCCCACCAAACCAAATGGTCCGAATTCGTAAAGAATTCGTAACGACGGTTTCGGAACCGAAATATTACCGGAATCTTAACGATTTTTGTATGAAATGGTTGACACGACTTCGCTACAATATGTAGTTATGAAATCGTAACGATATGTAAGAACGGTAAGAAATCCGTACGCTATTAACGACATGAGATTTCTTTTTTTTATACAGCAGAGTCCCACTTCACTGTTATGTTGCTTCTATTGTCGAAATAATTGGTACAAACATACATACATATTTATTGCACACTTACATTTATTAATATTTTTTATTTCTTACAATCATTTAAAACAAAACTTATAAATCAAAGTTTCAATGATTTAAAAACTGTATGTTAAAAAAAATTGTTCAGAGAAACTACCAAAATGTCTTAACGAATTCGATAAGAAAAGTCTGAGTTTAGACAAAGTACCGAAACGTCTTAACGAATTCGGTACGACAAGTCTGGCTTCAGAAAAAATCTAAACATTTGGTTTGGTGGGTTCTAACTTTATTTCAAGCAACTGTCCTATACATATAAGCTTGTAAATTTATCTAAACAACCGATAGACTGACTATTTGTTTGGATATCTAATACGAGGCTAGGTTCAAAAAATATTTAAAATCAATGTCGCTCAGACCATCTGCAGCAGGTAATTTGACCCGAAATCTTGGCCAAAAATAATTTTTTGCTTTAACAATACATACATAATAATGTTTTTTTTAAATGACGTTCGATTAAGAATATATCATGATATAATTATACAAGGTACTTGCACGACTACAACAAAATTGCAACACCAAGAAACACATGTATTTTGTTGGTAGAAACATACCTATAATTGTCAGAAGCAGATGTCTTTTGTTTTTAAAAATAACAATCACATTGTAACTAAAGTACAATTGCAGACTCGACATTCATGCATGATTATAGTCATTCAGTGTTGCCAATACAGTGTGTAATTTTTACTCTCATCTGTAGGCCATGTAATGAGATTCATGTATAATATGTGTGTAATTCTAATTTGGGTTATATTTTTATTTAATTTTGTTTTAATTTTAATCTACACAAAGCATGTGTAGTGTAATTTTCTTCAATGTGCAAATTCATTGGCAACACTGTAATCATTTTATTCACACACATACACTAACATTTTTGCAGCTTGTAAACAAAGTTTGACAACTTTCTGCATTGTATACATTAACAGGCTGGGCTTGTGCAAGTACCTTATATAATTGTATCATGGAATATATGCAAGCAAATATCAACTTGCTCAGTGCAGCATACAAAGTGTAATTTTGAGGCAAATTAAAACTTTTTTTATGAGATCTGATAGAACATTTTCGAAAAAAAAATTTATGGAACCAAACTGAAAGTAAGCGCTTTCAAATAATTTTTTTTGGAAAATCTGTTGGTTAAGAAGTACGTGAAATATAAAATTAAATTTTAACGGGCGTCCCTCCGCCCATTTTTTAAAATGTAAGATTGTGTGTTTGAACCGGGTTGATTGATAAATTTTATTGAGACTTAAAAAATTCATTACAGTTTTTTTTAACAATGAATGAGAGAACTTAAAACTATGAAGTATTATTTTAATGTTACTATAGATCAATGCAACATGCATAAACTTTTGTTGACCATCTCGCAATTCAGCTGTAAGAAAAAATGAGATATTTGTATTTCCTTCTCCGTCTTTCTTACAGCTGTATTACGAGTTGATCAACAAAAGTTGAAGTGTGTGAACCGGGACTAAACAATTTAATAAAAACGACTTATCGGCCTGACCTCGTTTATTTTACTAGCTTTGTACTGTTTTCAATAGACTTTTTTAAAATACACGTCTCTAGCAGTCTGGTTTTAAGGTGAATGCACTGCTGTACGCTCTACTGTTCTTTATTGTGCTCAATTTCTTCTAACTAAATATCTCTATTGGTCGGTTAAACACTCTCTTTGCTTTTTACTAATTTTGTTCCATACCTACTTGTTTTCAAATGAAATCTGTTGAAAATAATTAAGAAAAAGTGTAATTTTTTATTTCTTAAATATTGTTGCACTTTTTCTTCTCAATCATTTTGTTTAAATTTTGTTAATAAAAATAAAAAATTAACACTTCTGAGTTTTTAAAAATCTAATTTCTTATTTCTGTTGTTGTTGTTTTTATGGCATACATTCTAGAGATGAGGAAAATATACATACATAAATACATATGTATCTATGTATGTATGTAAATATGTATGTATGCAAGAAAAACGGTTAATCCAAGTTTTTTTCTTCTGCGTTGGTTTTTTTTATAGAATAGTTATGGTTGGTATTTTAAAACAGGTTACATAAATAGGTCAATTCACATATTTTTCAACAGGTTACTTTGCCCGAATGCACTTCCTGGTTTTATTTTGTGTTTAACTACAAAATTTACACAAGCACCACTCAACGCAATGCGATAAAGCCACATTAAATTTATTTTCAATTAATATTAAATTTGTTATATTTTATATTATATTTGTTATATTTTATATAACTAAAAAGCACTTGATGTTTGTGTGTGCAAGTTGTAGTTTGCTAATATCTTGCATTTTCCTTAAATTATTTTCACTTCAGTTATTTACTTCTGCGTACATTTATCATCGTCTCATTTCTATTTCCATTAAATTAAATACGGATTACAACAACAATATTAAAAACTGATTTTGTTTTAAGTATCTACACCTTTTTTTCTTTATTTTTTGTATTTTAGATTTTATAATTCTTGTTATTTTTCCTTCGTTTCTCACCACTTTTACAATAAACCGTTTGCTAGATGTTTTTTTTTGTATTTATTTCCTACTGCTTGCTTTCACACCCAAATCTGTTCCTTTCCGCTTAATACAACTTAACACGACGACAGGTAAACTCGTACTAAAGTGTTGGTAATTTTGTGTGACTGCTTTGTGATTGTTGTTAATAATTATTGGCCATGTTGGCTCTCTTTAACTGCTCCCAAAAATTTGTTAGATCGCTTATTGTTGTTTTTGTTGTTTTAAGTAAGAGAAATTGAGTCGAAATTAATTAAGTATAATTTTGTTGTTATGTATTTTGTTCTTAGCCGGCTTAAAATAATGATGCAACAAGTGGGTGATAGCAAAAGTAACCGATTATTTGAAAAAGTTTCTATTTTTAATTTAATTTTTAATTAAATTCTATCCTATTCCTACATATTTTTAAAGCTGCATTTAATATGAAAAGTTTTGCAATTAATAACGCAAAACTGTTTAAATATAAGTACTCAGTTGCTTACCGGATACACAGATTTGTTCAAATAAGTCACTTCTATAATTAAATACAACAAAAAGGAAAAATCCTCTACTTCCGTTGTCTTAGACGGTTATTACATTTAGGGCTTCGGCCCCGCTGCAATCGTTGTATTTTCTTTTAATCTCTCTTCGAAAATCATCATACATTTACAGTGCAGGTATTTTGTAGCAGTCCTCTTTAAATGTTTCACTAGCCTTCTTTCTCATTTATTTGATACAGCGTTGCCATAAATAAAACATTTTGTAGTTTCCAGGCGCAATGGAAAAGTGAAGCAAATTGGCAATACCGCTCGCCGACAAATCAATGTCACTTGAGTAACGTCGCACGAGGAAAACTCTAAATGTAAATACGCCCTTTGAGGCATTTTGTTCTGTTTTAACTGGCGGCTTTTTATGTATGTATACATATGCAGTGTTGCCATATATACGTTTGAGGAAAAAACTCCCCATACCGAACGAAAAATCTGTTTTCAGAAGAAAACAACTGCCCAAAATTTTGGTAACTGTAATATACTGCTTATTAGAACGTAAAATATCATAAATCATAACATCGCTGCGTACAGCCTGCGGTATTAAATCGGATATTCTACCTAATGCTTTTAGCTCACGTTTAAGATAGAAGGGTAGTATATATAAAAAAAGTACCTATTTACTTTATACTTAAAAATTTGTTTTAAAACACAAAATTATAGAAGCAAAAAGATAAGATTTTTAAATTTTAAAACAAATTTTTAAGTAAAAAGTAAATACTTTTTTTATTCACACTACCCATTGTTTCATTATTGCTTGCTCTTTCTAAGATTTATTGTGAAATGTTGGCTTACGTTTTCGAATTTTGGAGTTATCAATAAGAAATTTATTATTCGACATATTGTCATAATTATTTTCTTCATAAATGTGTTATAAATAAAACAAGTTTTCAATTTAAATACATTTTTAAATACACTTTACCGTAATGTGGCCGATTCTGCAAAAAAGTTAGTGTGATCATAGATCAAAATAATCACACTAACTTTCGTAGAAAACTCATCGGGCCTTACTAAGAGTGACGTATTTCGACTACGCCGTAGATTTCGTACTAAATTAAAAAAAAAAATTGGAATGTTCTTTAGTCTAGTACAAAACCGTCGTAGTCGAAATACGACACTCGTAATTGGGCCTTTCACCTAATGAAAATTGTGTGTATAGAAAACAAAAAGAAAACGTCAAAACTTTAAAATTTTTTGACCGCTGTTGCCATTTACATTAAAACAATTACTTTTAATTACACAAAAATCTTTGCTTTATTTTTAAAACACTTTTCAGTAGTAAACTTTATGCTGTTTTATTGAAACATTTTTAGTTAACTACTTAATAGATCTTATATGCATTTATTAGTTTTAATTCGGTACAATTTAACCAATAAACAGGAGTATTTTGAGTTATGGAAATCAACTCTTCTCAAATACTGTTTATTTACAAAAGAAATACAGTATTTTTTCAGCTATAGGTATATGTCTTTCACAATATCAGGATTTTTAATAAGGTTGTATAATAAGAAAAAAAATCTTTACGCTTTTTAACTAATTCTTTAAAAATTTCCAATCATTGAAATAAAATCAAAAGCAATTCATGCTGCTTACTGAAGTAAACAAGAAGTTGCAACATACATATATTAAAATTAAAGCATAGACTACAATGAAAAAAAAAATAAAATCAGAAAATAACACCCTAATTGTTAGAACTATTTGTTATGTTTTAAAAATTGTTATTCAGATATTAAAATTTTTTAAAGTGGATAAATTGTAGTGGTGTTGATGTTGATGTTAGAGGTGGTGATGGAATTTGGAATTGGCTTTAGCAGAGATCAAATTTTCAGCAGAATTTCCAACGATTGCCGCATTCGTTACACATAACAAAAGTTGTCATAGGTTCATCAGATGAACGCGTCTGCAGTTGATTGTAGGTACAGTTGCGCTTCTTGCATTTACCACACTTAAGCAAGTCCGTCTTAGTACCTTGCACTGTAGCCAATTGAGCATCATTAATTGCCTCCTTGACAAATTGCTCCCTTAACTTTTTCATCTCATCACTGGCCATTTCTTCTGGTGTCATTTTTGCCAATTGCTGGGCGGTTATAGCACCGCACATATAATTGCCTCGCAAAGTGGGGTTTTTGGCATCTTTTAAATTGGCTACTCGAGACCGTATACGATTTTTGTATTTCATATCGGTATTTTTAAATTCAGCATAAATTGCCTCCTCCAGTTCGATGGCCATTTCTTCCGGCTCGGGCCATCCCTCCATGGGTTCACCTACTTTAAGCGCATTGCACAACATTTCGCGGCATTTCAAACGTACCGCATCTGTCATACCAGACGAAGCGGGAAAGGAGGTTTGCGTGGGTCTACGTTCATCTTTGGTTATCATTGATGATGAAGATTTTTTTTCATCTTTCTTCTCTTTGTCTTTAGAAGAGGAAGTGGAAGATGATTTCTCTTTATCTTTGCTGGATGAAGAATTCGACTTGTTGGCCGATGAAGATTTGCTATCACTATTGGATTTGCTGGATTCTTTGCCGGAGGCTGCTCCCGGAGTTGCTAAGAAACGTTTCCAGTTTTTTATTAAGGTTTTGGCCAAAGCAATTACCTCCTCATCTTTGCTGCTTTTGCGCAATTCGTTGACCGTCATGCCAATACGAGTCTTTGTCAAAATTTCCAAATTAATATTAAGAGACTGTAGGGTCTTCAGTAAATCCAATGCTTGTTCCTGACCCTAAAGGCAACAGAAAACAATATTGTAAAATCATATTTAAATATTTATTACTTTGCTTTGGCCGAAAGTCTATATTTTAAAGTTTGAGAGCCACTATTGCTTTAGTATGAGAAAAACACCGGCTTGCTAGCTGTACCAGCTTGGTGGTGTTAATATAACAGAAAAAAAAACCCAAGTATATGTAGAAAAGAATAAAAGGCGCGCATGAGACGCACACACATTAAATGCTTATTGCATTTTTCTTTTCCCAACAATATTTCTGTATATGCAGCCACGCAAACAAAGCTTTAAAATTTGATCTTAAATTATTCTTAATATTAAATTAACAAAAAAGCCTTACCATGCCATCATCTGTTGTGATTTTGCTCATTTTCTTTTGTATTTTAAAAACTTCCTCCTCGACACTCATTTTCTTCAGATTTTATATAGTAGAGTACCTTTGCGAATTCTCGTTACCCGTTATGTAAACCTGTCTTATTTCCTAGGTTCTATTTGATCAGTTTGTTAACAATTTATGTTAATTTTTTTTTTTGCTAAAAAAATATTAAGTGTGCTTCTCCCGTGAAAAATTACAACCTTTTTCCTATATTTCTTATCTACTGAAATTCGCCTTTTTTCTGTATTGACAGTTGGCAATTTTTTGTGATGCCAGATGTGTAAATCTAAGGAAATTACCAGGGTTTCATAAAAAAGGAGTAGGATATAAAATTTGAGCTGCGAAACAAACTGCAAGCACAAGTAAAGTAATTCGAGTTGAATATAAAAATTTTTACAATAAAAAATTATTATATAATAAATTGCTAAGTAAGCTTTTTTTAGGTTTTTAAAAGAATAACTCTGCAGGATGTATGACTTTTCATTTTAACAACATCTAACACGAAAATAAAAAATTGAGATGTGCTGTTATTCGTGCGAGCGTAAGTATGATTTAAAAATATAGTATCGTGCGTGATCCTCCATTATTTTTAATAGAGTTTTTTTTTATTATATTACATATGTCTGCGTTTTGCTAAACGTACCTACATTCATCGTTTATATGTACACATGTCGTTGGTTGGTTAAGGCCATGATTCACTATCCTACACAATCGCGCGATCTACGAAAAAATACAACCCTGATCTGATGAATTGTTTTTGTCTTTTGAAAATGTTCATAGACTCCATCATACCAGGGCTGTATTTTCTCAAAAATCGCACGATCGTGTAGGCTAGTGTATCACGGCCTTTACTGATTTGATGGAAAGAACAAAAATGTGTTTTTGAGAAAATCGATGAAGAATGTTTAGTACATTAGTTTTATAAAAATGCACAATAGAATTTTTTGTTTAATATTAAAAGTAATAGATACATATGTTTTTTATTCAAACTTAAAGTTGATGAACTTTTTACATTCAACATGAAAAGTTATTAGGATTTAAAGAAAAAACTACAAAAATCTTTGTCAACGCATGCCACAATCATAATAATAAAATTTTTCTCTACTTGTTCAAGTAGGTTAAATTACTGTATATATTTAAATAGAAAATATCAATTTTATTTATGCAACATGACATTTAAAGAAAAAACAACGGAATATATAAAAAGAAGTTTAAATATATTTAATAAAAGAAATTTTATTAATAAAAAATATATATAAATTTCATTTGATTAAAACATAATACAATATTGCAGCTCTATATCTTTTGATATATTCAAGATATCGGAAAACCGATAATGAATTTGGAAAGATGACACATTATTCATATATAATCAATCAATAACTAAATCTTTCTTAAAATGTTCCATACATCAAACCAGTAACCAACCGACGATGTATGGATATGTACATATATTTGTCTATAGCTGCACGATACATAAAATCTTTTATTTCTAAATTTGTATTTTACTGTGAGTATGCTTGATCTTGAAAAATAATTCCCACCGTGCATGAAACTACGTGATGCAAAATCTTGCTTTCGTGTGCTTGCATGAAAAAACTTAAATTTCCTGATCGCGCATGGCCATAGGCTAAATTTTACCCACGCGCTCATCTCTAAAAGCAACACATACACATCTTTTTAATTAATTTTTATAATACTTGCCTAAAAACATACATATTAAAAAAATAAAAGTTGTTTTGTAATTTCACTTTCATAATAGCAATAACACATGTTCGAAAGTGTTTCAATGAATGTTTTCTATTATTTGACGATGTTTAATTGGAGAGTGCATTTATGAATACCAATTACGAATTTAATATTTTTCTTGAAAAATATAACAAACTTGAAATATATAAGCAAACGTAAAATATATTGATATTGGTTTGGTTGTTTTTTTTACGTAAGTTACGTATATAGATATCTCGTTAACAGGATGCTTGAACATAATTATTGTTTGTGGCATGCGTTATATCACACAATTATCGGCGCTGATGGTCTTTTATCATGAGTTCACTGTCAGTTTTGATCGTAGTGTTATATGAAGAAAAGCGGCAACGGTAACTTGATTACTTACATGCCTGCGAAAGAACTGCCGCCGTTGATGCACCACTTAAAATGGACGGCGTCAGAAATTATGCATGGCTTGTTACTTTGATTTTTCATGCGCTTTCTTGTTTCTCGGTTGACGAAATTAATTTTTGCAAAAGTTTGTTAAACTATAAAAGAAAAGTGTTAAATTTATTATGAATAGCATATTTAGATTAATAAGACCAAAATGGCAACAAATAATACAACCGCAACCCATAATTATAAAACGTTTATATGGTAAGAAAAAACGAAAGCCGGTTAAATGAATTTGACTGACCCAAGCTGTTATTTAACTTTTAATGTATTTTTTTTTTATCCCCAGCAACACCAGCAAAACGTTTCTATAAGAAAACCTCAGTGCTCTTCAATGATGGCAAATATGAAGTGACTTTGGACCATCGTAAATTGAAAACACCCAAGGGTGCACCATTCACGGTGAAAAGTGAACCGTTAGCTATAGCTGTGGCCACAGAATTCGAAAATCAAAAGGAAACCATAGAACGTTCCAAAATGCATCTGTCAGCTTTGTGTTTTACAGCAATAGATAATCCTAACAATCATACAAAGATTGATATGGTCAACTATTTGTTAAATTATATACCCACAGATACAATATTGTTTCAGTGTGATGACGAAAAGGAATTGCACGAATTGCAGCGCAATGAATGGGATCCCATAATAAAATGGTTTAATGAACGTTACGGCACAAATTTGCAAAAAACCATGAATATAACCACTCCACAAATAACAGCTGAAGACAAAATGAAAATATCCAAATATTTATTGTCACATTCGGATGAGGTTTTGAACGGCAAGTACTACCAACTTAATTGAGATTTAAAGTAGTTAAAAAGTGTGACAAGGTTAGTTTTCTTTTCTTATAGGCTTTGTTTTTGCTGTTGATACCTTGAAATCAATTATTTTAGCCTTTGCTGCAATAGACCAACGAATATCAGTTGACAAGGCTGTTACTTTAGCCCGCTTGGAAGAGGAATATCAACTAAAATTTTGGGGTCGCGTTGAATGGGCTCATGACTTAGACCAACAGGAATTGCAGGCTCGCTTAGCTGCTTCTGTGTTATTTGTGCATCTCAATCGTTCGGAATATTTTGTGAAAGAGAAGACTTTAATTTAATTTTGCAATTTCGCTTATAAATGAGGAATTTTGCTAGATTCCTGTTAAGTGCTGTAAATAGTATTTTTAAAAGTTGTTACACATCCATAACGAGTTGGAAAATTATTGAAATGTTGCTTTAAAAGGTAAGCTTAGTTTGGTAAACTTTTCACAAGATTTTCAAAGTTTAAAGACAAAAAACTTTAACTATAACAAAAAGTAAAAATTTAAAAAACCCCTGATATATCTAGAAAAGATGTGATATCTTCTAAATGGCTGGACCAATCTTCATCAAACATAGCAAAGATCACTCTCGATCAAGTCACCTTTCAAAAATCAAATTAGGTCCAACCGTTTTTGTCTTTACGTGGACTCGTACAGACACACAGACTCATTACAAACTTATAACATCCTTTTTTTTTTTGGTCGGGGGTTAAAAATACTTGGAATAAAGTTCGATATGTTCAATAAGTATTTGCTGTTATTTGAATTGTGATTGTTTAAGTTTAAGAGCGAAATTTTTAAGCTGATAATCGTATAAAATTCAATTAACGAAGCTTACAGCTTTGAGAAATAGCATATTAATTTCGAATTTTAATAAAGTCATTGTAATGAATAATATAGACTTTTAGTTTTAAAAGAATTCCTATAATATTAATTTCTTAAAGAGATTCATATTATTTATATGCAAAAAGATTTGAAAACAAGTCTTGTATAAACATATTCTTCGGCAAACCTTTTGTGAAATGATTATAATATAAATCTGAAAATCTATTAAATGCATAAAATTAAAATTTAATATGACTTGTTATTAATGTAAATCCCAATTTTTTAGGCAGCGACTCACAAAAACTACATCTCCCATCAGTCATAATAAATCAATTCTTTAATCCATAAAATCATTAACTGGAAGATTTACTCATTATTAACATTTTTACTCATAAAACCAAAGGAAAAACATTATTAAACGCAACATACTACAAGGTTTCACTCAGTTTACCAAAAAAATAATAATTTCATAATGGTATCTTTCTTCCCTTTAAAAATTATCAAGAAATTTTGGAGGAACAAATGGTAAGTCTACAAAAAATTTTTTAATTATGATTTTATATATTTTTTTTTTATTAATTTCATTGTTCTTTAGAAGTTGAATGGAGAATTTTTGTTTTAAAAAATAATTTCATAAATGTAGCATTTTTGAAATATAAAAGAACATATTTATTTTTTGTTCAGTGTAGCTTTCAGGATGGACCTTAAGCAGAATGTCTCATGTTCAGAAATATTTTGAGAGGATTTTTGTTTTTTTTTTTTGAAATTTTGCTGCGGTCAGCAGAGCCTGTATTAATTCAAATTAAAAAGTTTTTAGTTTTCCCAATTGCAATAACTGCAGTGAAAACCTATTCCCTAGCTATTTCTTTTTAAAACAAAACCATAAATGAGTTTAAAACGATTAGTCGTTAAATTTTTCTTTTATTCGATTGATAAAAATTTATTAAATAATAGCAAAAAACTTTTATTAATTAAAATAAGAACAACAGTGGTTTTTTATTTATTTATTTTTGTTTTGATTAAATAATTGAAAATAATGCAGGTAAGCACAGTGTTACACCAAGAACTATATATTTTTTTTTATAATAGTAAGCAATGCTGTAAATTCCTAGATAAAAAAAATTAAATTTTTTTGTTAAGCAAAAGAAAACTTCTTTGGAGTATTTAAACTAGAAAAAAAACAAAAAAATAGATTTTGTTTAATATAAATAAGTACCTGAAAAAAAAATATCCTTCATATATACAGCAACAGACTTTAAGGAATATTTCGCTTATATCTACTAACGTAAAAATAAAAATCGATAAAGTCGTTGAAAAAAGTTTAATCAGAAAAAATTCTAAGACTGAAAATAAAACAGTTAAAATGCAAAGAAAACTTAAAAAATTATTAGTTCTCAAAATAATAATAAAAAAAAAATATTTGAAACTTAACAATTCAAACATCGAATCAGTAAAATTAAAATTTAATTTAATTAAGCAAACACTATTATTTATCAGTGATTGCAAATAACAATTATTTACCAATTTTAAACTAAAAAAAATTACACTAAAAGAGAAGTGCTACATGCACAAGGAATAAATGGACTACCCTTGGATTAGGGGTTTTTCCCGGGAACCCCCGCGACCGGAATTAAAATTTCCCGATTTCCTTTTTTTTATGTGGGATCCCGGGAAATAAGCGACCCTGTTCTGTAAACCGAATCCGAGTAAATTTCTCGTTCTCAAAAAATTAATAATGGTCCTGGAGACGTGTTTAAAATCATACACGATAAGTATCTTTCAGATATGATATTTGAGAATCTATATAATAAAAAAATCTAAAAAAATTTTCTATTGTCAGAGCTGGTTTTCTAAAATCATGCGATTTAAAATCGATCGGTTTACAGAACACAGCCGAATAAAAAAAATAATTGACAACTTTACATTTAAAAAACAGCTGCTTTCACTTTGGCATTTGTGATTTTCACATTGTATTGTGAGCAGCGGTTTTTCTAATAAATTTTACATATAAAAATATTTTGTCAAATAGGTTGACGTTTTAAGGTACTCTTAATTTATTCAAATCATTATTCTCTTTTCGTGTTTTTCATAAAAACAAATGAAATTGCTTTGGATGGAAAACTCAGTTGTATGGACATTTAAAAAAAAAATCTGCTGATCTGTTTTCGATCTCAAACCTCGAGTACAGTTGTATTATTTATTTTATGTTTGTTTTTATTAACTGAACACAAACATAGAGATAACAATGTTTGTGTTAACTCATATTTGTCAGTTTTTTTTTTTTTATCTCATATAACAACGTTTATGTGTTGGAAAGGCATTAAAAAAATTTTAAAATTCTAACGGCCTGTCCCACGATGTCACCAGAAATCGTTCGATCGAATACTTATATTGAAAACAACAAAAAATTTTCTAATGTTATTGTTGTTTGCAATAAAAGTTGTCGATCGAAAGATTTCTGGTGACATCGTGAGAAGGCCGTAAGTCCCTGTTTCAATACACAATTTAAATTTTTATGTATAATTAAAATATAAGATAAATTTTTAGCAAGTATTTTAATTTATGTTAATCCTTAGCAAATTGAATTTTTATTATATCTATGGAGCGGGATTCCGGGGTTCCCGCATTTAAAAAAAAATTCTCACTTTCCCGCGAAATGAAAAAGTACGGGGGAAAAAATCTACTTTCGATGCAATGTTTTTGTTTAGTTTAAGTTTTATTAAAAAACTCAACTTAAGCGATTATTTTCTGAGTTTTATTTATTCCTCAGAAAATACAAATTATTTTTTTGAATTTTATTTTTGAACTAAACAAAAAAGGACTTATTCAAATAAATTCCCACACAAAATTTATTTTGTAAACCTTTTGCAAACCAAAATTATTTTTTCTGAATACGGCAGTAAAAGTAATTTTTAAGCTGAATAAAATAAAAAAAATTAATGCAACAAATAAGAGTTTTTGCATGGACTCTGCTGGTGATAAATCGTTTAATATTAATTTCCACGCAGAAAATGCTCTTTCTACAGTTTAAAAATAAGTTTAAAAAAAAATAATAAATAAAATTTAAAAAGTAATTGTTATTTTCTAAGCAAAAAATTTAATCTAAAAAAAAATAACTTTTATTGTCGAATAAAAAATAAAACTAAAATAATAAATAATACTAAAGAAACAGGGGTCTAATCGTAGCTGTCGTTAACGAGATGATTCGATCACGTTTTTTTTAGTTTGAGATTATGGCATTCGATATCGAATCAGTCTTTATATGTGCAACTTTTCCAAAAAACAGTCTCGATAAGCACAACTTTTTCTCTTTGTAGTAAATTTAAAACGCCTTTCTCTCTGAATTTAATAATCCTTACAAAGAATAATATTCCTTATGAAAAATTATTAAATAAATTTAGAATCCTAAAACTTAAACCCAAATTTCAACATTATTTTCCTCAAACTAGATTGTGTTTCTAAAAAAAATTTAGAAGTTCAAAATATGAAGACTGGTTTTAGATTTCAATTCATGTTTATATGAAGTTTTTAGTGGTCGATGATTGCAACTTTTCGGTAAAAGCAACAACTTCGATTTCCTTTCGGTTGCGCAAATCGAGCTCGTACGGTATTTTATTAAAAATACACTGAAATTGATTATTGATTATTTCACTGTTGCTAATGCAGATCATCAAGAAACCTTTACCCAAATTTTTTTTAGAACAACTAGAATTATTATGTTAAGCTTTCATTTAAACAAATGAGAAGTTCAAAATAAATATCAAAGTTGAAACAAGAACTCAATAATCAACATGTTTTTTATTTTCTTACTTTATCATTTTGCTACATTAGCTGACTTTTTTTCAGCTCGAATTGTAGTTGTAAGAAGTATGTGAAGAAAATAAATGTAAATAACAGCAACAGCTATTCAAGACAGGGTGCAGTTTGGGTAAGGGTTTCCTGATGATCTGCATTAGTTTCCCTGTTGCCAAAATCAAACAAAATATTCGTAAACTTTTGGCCATATTAAGACATATTTTTTTTCGCATTTGAAGTCAAAATGCGTTCACCCTGCTTTTGGCATGTTTTGTATAAGTGGTTTCGCCATTTGCTGTATATTTATTGGGTTTGCCAGAATGTTTCATTTATGGCAACACTGTATCGCTTAAAGGATTACACTTGGTGTAAATGCACGCGGTTTTTGGAAGGGACATCAAGAGAAAATGCAATGATTTGTAGCAGGGGTGCAAAAACCTTAAATCTAAGAGCATAGCATCGCTTGTAGCCCACATTGTGATGGCGATGTTGCGGCATTGCCTACTTATTATTAAAAAAAAATAGTCTTGGCTTTAGTGTCTTGTTTTGCAATTTTAAAATGATTATTTGATTTAATTTTAATTTTAATGATTAAATTATTACACAGCTTTTGTTTAAACTTAATATTTTTCTTTTAATTTTATTTCATTTGACCTACTTAATAATAAATTTTGAAAATAAATTACAGTTTTTTTGTTTGTTTTGTTTTTTCTTATTTTGATTTTTTTTAAATAATTAATATAAATTTGTCTAAGCCTTGATTTTTTTTGTAGTTGTTGTTGTTGTTGTTGATTTTAAATAATTTAAATTTGCTTAAATTTTTAATGGGCTTGATTTTGAATTTGTTTGTCTTATAACTTTTGCTTTAAGTACAATTTTATTATCAATAATTTGTTTTTGTTTTTGTTTTCTCGTTTTTAAACTAGAATGGATCTTGTTTGTTTGTTTTTAATTTTATTATTGAATTTTGCTAAGGTTTTTTTTTTGCAGGCTGGGCCTTTCTTTTTCTTTCTTTTTGTTTTTACTTCCTACATGGTCATAATAATTTGCTTTTTGCGGGCGCCTTTATTTTGTTTCTAGTTGATTTTGCATAAGTAGTTAATTGTTTGCAATATTTTTTATACTTTAACAAATTTATGTATGTATTACTTATGCTGATATGCTACAATTTAAAAAGCTTAAAAAACTAAAGCTTCTTAGAAGCCGAACATAATAAAAAGCCTCTTCTTCCTTTGTTCACATATGCTGTTTTTTTTTGTGTTTGTTTGTAATTATTAAATATTCTTTTATACATAATTTTATTGTGAATTTTTTTGTAGTGATTAAAGAAAAACCAACATTAAGAGAAATTAATTGATAAAATAAAATGCACGTCAAATAGTTAAGGTGGCTTATTTGTGAGTGTACCGCCCGCCCGGCCGCTATAATTTTCATGGATTAATTTTTTTAAATTGATTTCCCTTTCGCAAAATAATTGACCTTAACTTTTTGGGCGCGCTCAGCTTAACCACAACTTAAAAGTATAAATTCTCAATTGCTAGATTGCTTGAATTGTATTTAATTAAATTTTGCAGGAGCGAGCAGGTTCTTTTTCTTGTCTTCTTTAGAAAATTCAAGATTTTTTATTTTTTTTAGAACGAGTAATCAGTTTGTTTTTCTTGTTTGTTATTAAACTTATGCGAGTAATTTTTTTTATTTTGGGAATTTTTATTTATTTTTTTTTTTTGTTTTTGTTTAAACAATGCAAGTATATTTACATAAATTGCCTCAAAAAATTTTGTTAAGTTTTGAAATTTATAAACATTTTAATTGTTTTAAATATAATTTTTGTTTTGTTTAATAAATTTGTTTTAAGTTATTAACAATTTTTAGCTAAAGTAACTGGGTATGTATTTTCTATTATTATGTATTTATAATTAAATTACTTTGAGGTTATTAAGTTACTTTAGTTAAAAAATAACTTTTTTTTTTAAATTTATATTTTATATAAAACTATGCTTAAAATTTAATTAAATATAGCTGGGTTTTAGGTCTAGGCCGAAAAAAATTCTCTTTGCTTCTTGTTTTTATAATAATAATATACGTATAAGAGTTTGTATTTTTTTTGTAAGCAAAAGTAATTTTTTGTTGTTAATTTTCTCTTTTTTTTTTGAGGTAAAAAATAATCGTTTTATATTGGTTGAAGCCTTTTTGGTTGTTTGTAATTGTTTTGAAAAATAAGCAGGTTGTTGTAACATTTTGTTTAGTATTTTTTTTTTTAAATTACTTATACATATGTAAGTATATTTATTTTCAATAAACCGGTTTGTTTGAATATCAGAGTGGTTACTTTTCATTTGAAATTTGGAATTTAAAAAAAAAATCTAATTTCTTATTTTTTTCCTTGTAAACTATAATTTTGATCTTGTTTTGTGTAAAGAGATTATCTGTAATAAGCCTTTAATTACTTTTGAGTAACCGTTTAGATTTGTTTAATATACATATCCTATTATATAATTATTATCATCACTACTTTATTTGTTGTTTGTTTTTCCATTTTTCTAATTACATATAATTTTTCTTTCTTGCTCTTTTTAAAAAATATTTATTTTTTGGCTCTTGAATACCCAGCAAATATTTTTAAACATTACAAAATTATAATTACAAATTATTTTGTACAGGGGTGTTCTGTAAACCGCACGTTTTGAAATCGCCTAATTTCCAGGAAAGAAAAAAGGTGACTTGTTGCAGCTTTTTAATTGGTTTTAATATTTTAGATGTTTAATATATTTTATACGAACTGACCTGCGAATGCGCTAAGACGTCCGATCAGCAGATCACTGTTTTTCGTTTTTGAAATAGCACGATTTCAAATCGCGCGGCTTGCAGCACACCCCTGGTAAACTTAAATTGCTGTAAGCCCCTGAAATTGATAGATTGGTCAGCTCACCACTAAACAAGTCCTGACTCATGGGAGAATGCATACACTACTGATCTCTATGCAAAAGTCTTTCAGAATTCCATTACAGTACCTGGATTCAGTAACTTTTATTACGATACTTGTATCGCTTTAACATATTTTAATGATATGCAGTAACATATTTCAATGATATGCGCTGTCGCTTAAAGTAAGAAAAATTAAATCACAAGCTCGAATTCATTTAATTTTGCTTATTTTGAATGCAGAGATGCCACATGGTATACAATTAAATGGTGAGGAAAACATATACTAAAATAAAATTTACAGAATCACATTATCGTTACCGCAAATAAGTATATTGATTAAACTTTTCTTAGACTAACTAAAATCTAACTGCAATATCAGCCAGAACTGAGCCAAAATTAATTCTTAAATTGAGTACGTAATCGGATGTGGTGAGAGCCAACAAATTTACTCTCAGCTACTTTGAAACTCATTTAAATTTTATATTAAAATTTTGCTGTTATTATTTTAAGCATAGTACTCTGTTGAAATTTGTAAAAAATGTTGAGCAACATTGATTTGAAATTTGACATGTAAATAATATTAACTAGCCCTGACTCTATGCTACGATTTCTTATGTTTTTAAAAACGCCCAATTTTTGTTGTAAATTCCACACGAAATAAGTGCCACCTATCTTTTTTCGCATGAAAACTTAAAATGTTGAAGATACATTTCATACGTATTTCCCAAGCTAAAACAGAGTACTATTTCTGCAACATTTTTCCATGAACAATTTTTTTTATATGTATTTTGACAGCATTTCACGTGAAATGTTGAACAGAGTATCAGGCTTTAGATGGTACCTTAGCTGGGTGAAGGCGCGTTGAGTTAACAACGTGTGATGATACATACGTAGTTCCAAGCCCAGCAAATTTTTTTTTTGTAAATTTACTGACTACCAGGTGACTTAAATAAAATCAACTTTAAGTTAGTTGAGAAGTAGTGTAGAGTAAGACAATTGACTACTGCTTAGGACATCGCAATGTTAAAATAGTTAGTTGTTTCCATTGGAATCTAACTGTTGAGAAAAATTAGTTAAAATCTTAACTCAACCAGATGAATTTAATTATTTATGTTGAATTATTATCACTGTAGCTAAAAATAAATTATTCTTAGTATAACTTGTAATACCTTACTATTACATTTAGTATTATCCATCATTTTCAACTTCTACATACATACATATGTATATAAGAGTTTATCACATTGTTAAATAGTACCATTTACTCTTTTTCTCCCTAAAGTCTCTCATAAATGTATATTAATTAATTTAATTATTCGCGAGCTATGTATATACAACAATTCTAAAATATATAAAGAGATCGAGAGTAAAATAAACGGTAGCTTCTTAACATTTGTCTTGTTAGCCGATCACATTTTTTTTCATATTGGTTTTAATATAATCTAAGTATTAAAAAGATTAATTCTGGTTTAAAAAATAAAATAAAATAAAATTGTCCAACCTAACACTTGATGTGTGCAATATTTTTATTCTTAATTCTGGAACTAGAATTTGGGTTTTTTTTCCTAAGATTAAAAACATTGGTGCCGAAACCCGGGAATCATAATATTCCCCATTATTGTCTACAGAGGAAAAGCTAAGATTATTTTGCAATTTGATAACGTTTGGTAAGCTTATAATGGTGACTTGCTGTGAAATTAAAATGGTAATTTAAATATTAGTTATTTTTATTTTTTTGATGAAGTTCTATAAATGATCAGAGTTTTTTCTTTTATTTTTTTTTTATAAAATTTCTTTACAATTAATTTGTTAATTTGAGGCAAATAGATCGCAAAATTAACCTAATTTGGAATTCGGATCCTCGTAAACGTGATCGCAAATTTATATTTAAAATATAATTTACTATAATACTTGTGCTACTGCACCTCAAAAATTATCATAAAATTTGATAAATATTAATTATCCTATATAAAAGATGTTAGTTTGAAACCACGTCGTAAAGTTTATATCAAAGCTCTTGGTACTGTAACTGTACAAATAATATCTGTTCATATTATCTGTATACCGAATGGTATTAAAATTTCAGTGAGGAACACATGATCAAATTTTCTTTGGGAGCCCTTCCTAACTTCAAATTTCTTTCCTTTTGATCATCGCTCGAATCTCGAAAACATTCTAAAGCTAATAAAAGGTGAATCATCTTCATCGTAATACTCGTATCTTTTTATTTATAGTTCGGACATTCGATATTTCAAAATGGCTAAATTGAACGTTTTTTTACATGAAACCTGTTGCTATGGGTACCTAGTGTAGGGGATTGTTGTTAGAAAATATGTAAATTAAAAAAATTTTTAAGCCAATATGAGGAATGAATAATAAGAGCAAAGTGTAAACTGGTGGATATCAGAGTGTTCATCATGGGAACTCAGTGGCTTAATGACAGCTAATTGGGATTCTTCTGGTTATAATTTCGCGTTAAATTTTTATTAATGGGTATTAACACAAGGGAACCACAATGGACTAACCCAACCTAACCTTACCTAGAAAATCAATTTCGAATTATACGAAAACTGCTTTTATATGCCAAAAAAGGAAGTGGAAGATAGATAGACAGAGATAGAGAAAGAACGTAGATAGAAAAAGACACAAAGTGATATAGACAAAGACAAAGAGAGAGAGAGAGAGAGAGACGCAGAGAGACAGAGAGATACATGCAGGGATACAGAGAGATATAGCGAGACAAAGAGCGACATAGAGATACACAGAGAGAGACACATACAGAGATAGAGAGAGAGACACATGCAGAGATAGAGAGGGAGAGAGCGACAAATAAAGATAGAGAGAAAGAGAGCAACAAAGAGCGAAGTATAAACCTACTTTTCATATAAAAATATCGATCAGCTGTTTCCTACATTGCAGTTACATTACATTATCGTCGGCTAACTGAGCCTTAACGATATAGGGAGAGGCAGGGAGCAACAGAGTTTCTCGCAAGCATACAGCTGACCTGATCATTGATCTGAAATTTTTATATGGCAAAGTTGATTCATAATTTGTTTTGTTTAGTAATCTAGAAATATATTTTTCTTAAAAAAAATAGACATCGTGTCCAAAAACCAATTATACAAATAATACATGCATCAAAATATTACAAAAAAAAAAAAAATTCATAAACAAATTAGATATCGTACTGCCGGGTACAAAAGTTCTCTATCCGTGAATATAGAACAAAAAATATGAAAAAAATTCTCCTCAAAGTGGCTTGGCCGCAGAGAATAATGAAATTTTATTATTATAAATATTAAGACTGATTGATTTGGGTTGAAGTCTACTGATGAGTTCCAAAAAGCGGGAACGAAATGCATATAGACAATCGCTTAACCATAAAAACAAGCAAAATTTTCAAATTAAATAAATAAAGACTTTATATCAAATAAATATACTTCGATTTCATATATGATAAAACGTTTTTTCTATGAAGCTAAAAAATTATTCTGAAAAATTGCGAAAGTATAGGAGCTTTCCATCTCTGTAACGTACGCGAGAGTTGCCCTCTTGCAAGTTGCCAAATTCTCCTACAATCGGAGCAATCAGATTTTTTCCGACCTATTTCGCCAAACTGATATTAAAAATTGCCAGAAGTCGTCAAAATCAGTTCTATCGTCAGTTTTAAAAAAATTGTTTTTACATAACACTTTTTCAATATTTTGTTTTATATATTTTTATAAAATAATCGTATAAAAATTGAGCACAAAATCGCCAAAAGTAGAAATGAAATCGCCAAAATTATTTCTTGTAACTTTTTCTCATCTAAATTCAAAACTTAATGCGTTTTACTATAATTAATATAGGAAAAATCATCAAAATCAAATTGGTTTAATTTCTTGCAGACGAGTTTTATAGAATTTATTTTGAAACTACTTCAATGAACTAATTTTCCTGAATTGAAAAACTTTTAAATTTTAATTAAAAAAAATAAAATAGCCATAAAAATCAGAAAAAATCAAAACATTGCCCTGTCGCCAAATAAAAAATTAAGATGCTAAACAAGTTCTAAAATTGCCACGGTTGGCGAGAAATCGCCATATCTGGCAACCCTGCCCAAATTCACAGTCTATAGTTAAAGGCCGTGATACGCTATCATACAAAGTTGTGCGATCTACGAAAAAATATAACCCTAGTATGATGGAGTTTATAACAATTCATCACACGAGGGTTGTACTTTTTCGTAGATCGCACGACTTTGTATGATAGTGAGTCATGGCCTTAACTAACGCCCGTGGTTTAACTAACGATTTTTCTTATAAATTTCATTGGTTAAATCACATTCATTAGTTAACTAAAGACTGTGAATTTGAGCCTAAGAGGCCAACCTAAATTAGAGCGTCAAGTGTTGCGTTAGCAGCAGGGTACGTATTTTCAGTACATTCAAATAATATTTTATACGTTTAAATGTACTGAAAATACGTACTCTGCTGCTAATGCAACGCTTGATGCTCTAATTTAGGTTGTACTCTAAGAAAGCAATTTTCATAAACGTAGTTCTTTGGGAATGCCTGCCTTAAAGTTAAAAATTTTATATCGAAATTTTAAAATATTTCCATATAAACTCTATTGAAATATTTCGTAATTTCGTTCGATATCGAGTGTCGTAATTTACCTTCTGTATTTAAATTATGCTAATTCAAGAGCCATTTCATTTTGTAATTTCGAATAAGTTTGCCAATTTTTCTTCAACATTTTGTTTTTCCTTATCAATTAAAGTTGATTTCTGATTTCTGGATCTTAATAATGTTGTGAGATATTTAATATGTATCTTTTTTTTAATTTTCTTGCTAAGTTTGCTTTTTCCTCCACAAGTTTGTAATTGGGAGTGAGTAATTCTATCATATTCTCTTTGCTTTCAAATGCTGGAAATATTTGTTAACGAAATGGTGTGTGTGTGTGTGTGTGTGTGTGAGTTTTACCTTTACACTTCCGTATCGAGTATATTGCCGTAGGTTTCTTCCACAAATTTTGGTGCTATATAGTCTTCATAGTAGTTGATAAAAATCTCTTTGTATTCATCCGGTATGTATTCGAGAGCATGCAACATTTGCATTAATTCCTTATCGCCGCACTTGTAGTTGCTTAGAGCCATGACATCCCAAAAATAGGACATGTGTTGAACATACTCGATGCTAAAGGTGCGATATTGGGCCGATACTATATGCAAAGCACTGCGCATAATCGAGCCCAATTTGTTAAGCTCCCATTCATCAAGTTGTTTTGAACCCTCTGTTGTGATTTTTGTTGCATATTTTAGGGAGTGATTGATAATAGTTAAAAAGAGAGAGAGAGAGAGAGAGAAAGAGAAAGAGAAGAAAACAAAGAGTGAGATTTGTTGAAAACAATCAGCTGTTTGTATATAACAATTTTTTATAGTTTAATTAAAATTTTTGTTTGATATATGTTTAAATCCAAAAATGTTTAAAATTTAACAGTTTTTTTTTTAAATAAATTACACTGGTCAACTAGTAAATGAATTATTTTACATTATTGTTATTTGCTCCCAAAGAGTTTTAAACCGGCTTTGTTGCCCAGAGTATTTTTCTAGATAGTGTGTGCTTAAGGGCCAGTCCCACGATGTCACCACAGTTACATTGCAAACAACAAAAAAATTTAAAAATTTGTTTTTGTTTTGACTGTAACGGCCTGTCCCACGATGTCACTCGAAATCGTGCGATCGACAACTTGTATTGCAAACAACAATAACATTAGAAAATTTGTTGTTTTCAATAAAAGTATTCGCTCGAACGATTTCTAGTGACATCGTGGGACAGGCCCCTAGTGTGAGACGAGTCGAACGTTGGTGACATCGTGGGACAGGCCCTAAATGTCTGTGTTTGTTTGAAAATAGTTGTTAGGCGGAATAACTTAAAAGAAAAACACTGGTTCATTTTGGCACTAGCGTGTAAATTTTTTACAAAATGTTGAAAGTAAATACAAAAGTTTTGGAAAAGGAAACCTGGGTACAAAAATATAAATATATACACATCTTAAACGAGTAGCGAGTAGCGAGTAAAGAGTTTTTGGATTTGTCTTACAAGTCTGTAATTAATTTGCTAAGGGTAGGAATTTTTTATATACGAGTATATGGAACAAAATAATAACATTAAGTACCAACAAATAATTAAATAAAAATCTAAACATTTTCTTTAAAGGTAAACTAGCGAGTATTATTTGTAATTTATTGGTGATATTTATCAATAACCTAAACTAAAGCTACGAGTAATTGAAAAGAAATATAACTAGCAAAATCTAATCAACTTTAAAGATACTTTATTAAAACTTTTTTTATTTTTCTAAAATATCTTTTATTAAAATCTAGATATGCAAGTGTTTCAAATACATAATATCTGTTATATATGTATGTATTTTTTTAATAGTATATGGTTTTTTTTTCTGTTGTAAATTTTACATTAAATTAAAAAAAAAAAAAAACGTTATTAAAGTAGTTCAAACCCAACATACCTCTGTGTATTAGCAAACATTGTTCGACTAATTGACGTGCCAGTGCCACTTTCAATTCGTGTGTATCGACAAGTTGTTTGTCGGCCCGTTCAATGGCCGCATATAATTTGCAACGTTCCTCAATTGTATCACAGTCCATCAGGGCAGCGGTGAATGTCCAAAACCATTCAAGTTTTTGTGTCTGTTCACATTCGGTGCAAACAAGCAGCTCGGAGCCATTATTTTCGGGCCTTCGAT
Source organism: Nowickia ferox (assembly GCA_936439885.1). NCBI lineage: Eukaryota > Metazoa > Arthropoda > Insecta > Diptera > Tachinidae > Nowickia > Nowickia ferox. The sequence continues at coordinate 9,350,607 of OW387026.1, forward strand.
AGTAATCGGATTTCCACCATTGCAGATTACGGGTGCGTTTAAGATTTGATGGTGTAAAAATTTGTTTGCAATTCGGATTATCACAGCGGTAACGATGAAATTTATGCTGAAATTTTTGTGTCAAGTGGTATTGGTTGCAATATGGTTTTTCTTTTTTGTTTGTTTGTATTTTTTTTTTGTTTTGGATTTTATTTTCTTTATACATACATTCATATATATTGATAGATATTTATATATATATATATATATACTTTTCTTACAAACGCATACATTCATACATACATACATACGTACATACATATAATAAACAACATGGATATGTCATAAAAATAAAACTTGTTTAAGTTATGTGCAATTAAGTAAATGGTTAATGATAAAATAAGATATGTGTGTAAAAAAGTTATTTGTATATGCAAAGCTGATTAGAATTAAATTAAATTAATTGTGGAAGAAATAGAGACTGTTTGAGAAAAATAGAGAATGAGAGAGATATACATAGGTAGAAAATGGCAAGCATGAATCAAATAATTCTTTGATTCATGAATGGTAAGAGAAAGTGAGAGAGAGAGTATAAGAGAGAGTGTAAGAGATAGAGAGAGAACATTTGAACATACGAACATTTTCAAAGAATTCTTTGATTCATGAATGGTAAGAGAAAGTAAGAGAGAGTATAAGAGAGAGTGTAAGAGATAGAGAGGTAACATTTGAACATATGAACATTTTCAGCTGGAAGCAAAGAGCTGAAGAAAAAGCACCTGACCTCCAGAATGGAAAACTTTCTCTCCCACATCACGTCTCCTTACAACACAAGAATTTTATTCTAAGGAAAATCTGAGCACTTCCCAGGAAGTACATTATAAGTTTAACTACATATATTCTTTGATATCTCAGCATATTATGGGCCAAGAGTTGCAGTTAATGTTCAACGATCTCTCTAGGGCTATTTTAAGGTTATATTTTTGTCGTAATTGTAATATATAAGACTAGAGAGAATGATTGATATAACATCACTACATGTAGTGCATGGTATTCCAAAGATTAGCGCTTCCACCAAACGATCTAGGCGTTCCCATATGAAGTTTCAGTTTCCAAGATGCACTCCAACATCCATACATCGAATTAGCAGTTGTACTTGGTCAACGGAAAAAGATAAGATATTATACGACTCTTATAAAGCAAACAACAAACTGAAATCTGATAATATCTGGGTTATATTGGCTCTTGCTGTTACCCACGAACAAGTACTCTTATTAAGTTCCAATGTGCTATCTGCACCATTTCATTTGCTTAGTGTTGAATTAATCTGAGTTCTAGATAAACAAGTTTAACCTTTTTAATGTCCTATGGCGATATTATGCAGTGTTGTAGTGAATAGTGGACGTCTGACATTGCGATAGCTCAGTGACAAAGAGGATGCTGTACCTTCGTCTTATTCTCTTCCTTTCGACAGCTTCTACAACAGTTGCTGTTTAAGGCCATGACTCACTATCATACAAAGTCGTGCGATCTACGAAAAAGTTCAACCCTGGTGTGATGAATTGTTATTGTTTTTTGAAAATTTTCATAAACTCCATCATACCAGAGTTGTATTTTTTTGTAGATCGCACGACTTTGTATGATAGTGTATCACGGCCTTTACTAGTGTGATTAGCTATATAACAGCTGAATCCTAGTTAGCTTCCCATATCCAGCATAACCTCTTGAGACGGTATCGTGATCAAGCCGATTTGGATACCGTTGAAATGTGCAAATGATACCGTTCGTAAATGTTCCGCGGCTACTTGTGATTGTTCATACTCATCCATTGATTATGCACCGTTTTTATGATTTAAAATCGGGCCCGTTTGAGCAGAATATGCTGCAGAGTTGCATTTTCGCATGTCTTACGGCGTTGCCACTCTTTGCATGAATGTATATGCTGTGCATAACCAATCTACATAGTTATACAATTACAAGCAGATCCGCAATGACCAAATTCTTTGTTGATTTGGACACATTACCATTTTATTATGCCCATTCTACAACTCGAGCTACATGAATCCCAAAATTGTCGTTGCTTAATACCCCCAGCTGAATATAGACTAGAACCCAAATAAGGGAAAGAAAAATCTTTTAAATTCTTTGTGAAAATTATTAAACTGGAAAATATCAGGGGCTTAATCATGGGAATCCAGAGGCTTAATGACAGATTCTGGGTTCTTCTGTGTAAAATTAAGGATTAAATTTTTATTAACGCATACTAAACGAAGTGACTCACAATATACCCAACTGGGTCTCCGATTGGAGGCGTGTGGCAACACCACCATTCCTAATCTAACCTAAAGGTATAATACCGGTATTAAATTCTGAATTAGTACTCGAGCTAAACTTGTAAAGCTCCTTCTTTGGATCAACTGTATAGCTAGCTTTAATCCGTACTTTAGCGAGCCATGGACAAGTATGGGATTTATGGGACTTATGGGACTTATTTCTATGTTTTTTTTTAAAGTCCTTTTAAGTGTAGACATGGTGCTTGGATAAATAAATGTTTCAATGATTTAAAGATGCTTAATTTTAAGTTTTTGCAGACACTGTTGGCGGAGCATTAAAAAAGAAATGCAATCCTAATGATATTAAAAAGTGACATGAAAATAATACTTTTGCACTTTGGGTTTCAAAAACTTTTCTTTACTGTTAACGTTTCTTTTTACCTAATCTTCGGGTCCTTGAGAATCAGCAAAATCCTTTAAAAATTTATTTTCCCTAGATCAAAACAAACGTATAACAGATAACAACATTAATATAAAATTTAAAGCTAAAGCAAATATGAATATGTGTATTTTTATCAGATCAACTGCAACTTACAAATGCAAATACTTAATTAGTTTTTTTCTCTCTCCAGCTTCGGCCACAAATGTTAATAGAGGATGGTAACTCGGAAAAAGAGAAGTATGAAAATGATAGAATATGAGTGAGAGAGTGAGTGAGTGAATGAAATGCATGAGAAAAGTGCATAGTAATAATGATAATAAAATTGCAATAAGTTACAAGGAAAAGTTTAAATAAAAATTTTTGGATACATTAAAAACAATAAATTTTGCTAGCAAACATTAAATAAGAAATGGCATTTGCAGTGAAAGGAAAATAAATGTTCAACAAATGCCCTAAAGAGAATTGATTAACAACAAAATTATGAAAAACAATAAATCATTCGGTTTTTCAAAGACATTCTTCCAACGTGTTACAGATAGAGTTTTCTATCATTGGTCGTGTAAGTCAGACTGTTACAATATTATTAAGTATGTAAGTAGTGTAAGCAAGTCTTTAAATATTTTATAGAAGAAGAAAGAAACAGAAAAAAAACTAGGCTCACATTTGCATTAACAAATCTCGCCACATTTCTTAAGAGATAAATAAATTAAGTTCAATACAAGTCTTATGAAATTAAATACACATCAAACAATCAATCAATCAGTCAATTAAATTACATAAAAAAAACAAAATTAACATTAATCCATGACACATCGAGTACAACAACGAAAGTTTAAATTATAAAAACATCAATAACAAAAAAAAAACACAAAAATTAGAACAAAAACTAAGTTTATTATAGCAAAAAATGCGCCGGAAGTGAGTTTAGGGAAAGGGGGAGGAGGGATGCTTGTTGCACAACAATAATGAAATACTTACAAAATCCTCATCAGGATATGGACGAAAACATTTTTCGCATTTGCAGTCAATGCCTCGCGTTGCTAGCTGCAGTTTACGTTGGCTGTACAGCGATTGTCGATAGTTCCCACTCACGAAACAATTGCAAATGCAAGCATCTGCTGGGATTTCACTTGTGGAATAGGCGGTCAACTTGCAACCATTGATTTTGCGATAAATCACATCGACACAGGAGTGACGACAGTGGCTGAGCGTTTGGGGGAACACAGCGTAAGCTACAGTCGTTACATCGCCGGCTATAAGATGCAAATAGCCGCGACGTACATGGCGCAGGGTTTCCCAAAGGGTGAACTCGTCGTTGGGCGAGAGCACATGTGGATCGGAGGGCAGCACAAAGGATGGGCAGTGTACGAGGTTTTTGTGCCGCAACTGGCAAATGTGGCGCAACAGCAAAGCGGACGCGAGCAATTCCCATTCCTGACGCGCTAGCTTTGCTGCTGCGGGCATTGTCAGCTCGAGTAGTTCGAAAAAATCGGTGTACTCGCCTAAATAAATGGCAAGTATGTGTGCGACGATGGCAAAAGAAACCATACTTGGCTTCTCCTCCTTATCTAAATGGGATTCGAGACGCAATAGGGCAGAGTACGATGTGGTGGAGGCAGCTAGCGAGGCGGACGAAGAGTTACAATTACGTTCGGTCAGTATGCTGTTGAAAGCATTCCACATCTTGCTGACCGTAGGTTTTTTGCGGCAATGAGGCACCACCTGAGGTAACCCGTTGATGAGCATGCGAAAGGCAAGCTGTAGTAGGCGTGGCTTTGAGAACTCTACACCGAATTCCTCGAATAGTTCGATTTGATGGGCATAACATTCGAGTGCATGTATGGAAGCGTGTGCCGCACGGCATTTGCGTGAACAGTAGACGGCTGTACGATTAGAACAAAAAATGCAAGGAAACGGCACGAACTGCGTTATGCCGCAATGATCACAAATACGTGCCGCACCACTGGGCACAAAAACGGCGGCTTCCTCCTGAAAAATGGGAGTATTGTTCGGAATATCAACAATGGATCTTATATAGGCGCTTTTTGTTGTAGTTATAACATTAGTATTGTCTAGCCAAGCCCTGCAATGGAGAACAAAAAACCATAATGAAAATCACTTGCCAAATTTCTTTTATAACTTTCATTACTTACACTTCATAGATTTTGGTACCGTTACTTATTAAATCGTTGTCGGTCTGCACACCCATTTCAATCTTTTCGGCCTTCAGCACTTCACATTCATGCCACAGCTCGTGGGTGCGAGCTTCGAAGGTTTCCGAAAGTTCCATGTGTAAGAGTTCATGCAAATGTTGTTCGCATAAAGAAAAATTACGCATTTTTAAGGCACAAGAGGCTTGACGCAGTTTTATCAATGGATGATACTCTTCCGGATATCCCAAGTCTAGGGCACATAAACAATCATCGTACGATTGCTAAAACGAAAGAAAATAAAAACGAGTGCTTAATTAATATTCTTATAAACTCATATTCCCTTTCTCCTACTGCAAAACCTAAAGCACGAACTCTAATCAATTTTTAATTGCTTGAAATCATTTCCAAAAGGAAATATTTACTCCATCTTCTATATTATAATTGTTATTAAGTTATAATGGGGAACTTATAATCATATGCACGTTATTTATTTACATACAACGTAAACCACTGAACTCAATATACAAACACACACTTCACTTCACTCCAGTACACTTCGCTTGCTTTCAACAAACGACAAAATGCTGTCATCACCAACACCAACAACTAGCAACTAACATTCCCCAACTACCATCCATTTCAAACTCTGTTTGATACAGTGTAACTAATTGTAGTGATTGTAGTTGTGCTTTAGTTTATGTCTCAGAGTGTGTGTGTGTGTGTAGGCTTATTTGCATTTATACTTACCTCATACATGCCGCAGTCATGCAATACTGTGGACCTATTTGCGTGCGCCATTGCGGCTGCTATACTATCTTGTGATGGCGCCAAAAATATTGCTTCCGTATAGAGGTCACATGCTTTAAGTGCATGTCGCTCTTTTCGATAGGAATCATTGCCGGCTTCTCGCATTCTTCTCGACTCTTCGTCCGATTTGAAATCTTCTGTTCTGGCACGAAGTTGTTGAAACCATTCAATTACCAGAGATCTGAAAAATTTAAAGGACATACATGAAATCAATGTGTAGGAGTATAAAATTAAATTAGTACTACACTCAGAGAAAAAATGATACTTAAAAAGGTAAAATATTTGCTGAGCATTTAAAATCCGTATTTACCCCAAACGCTTGTACTGATGTTGATGAGTTGCCGAGTGTAGTTACGCTACCCCCTCGATCCTTCAAGTTTAAGATTGTATTTAAAAGAACTACTAAAATATTTACACTAAAAGAAAACATTTCAGTGGATACATTTACAATAAATTATGGTAAAAATCATGTTAACACTTTTAGTTGAGTGTAAAGAATATGTAAAAGCATTTGAGAAAAGAAAAGTCAATAACAATGAAACCAAAAAAAAAAAAAAAATAAAAGAAATTATAAAAAGACACTAAAGTAGTTGTTTCCCTGCTGAAAGGAAATAATAATAATCCACAAGTAAAAAGTATACAAGGAATGGAAAAAAGCGATAAGGATATAGATTGCATTTAAAAGGGAAAATTTCAATTGTTTAAAAGTAAATGCACACACACACACACGTAATTATATATGAACATAAAAGCAACTTGCAGGATGCTTCACACAAGGAAATGAACTCTGGAGAACTGGATAAAAAGCAGATATGTGGACGAGGCAAACATGATGACGAATACTACAGCCTCATTGTACTTTAATAGAATGCAAAAAAAAAAAGAATTTCTATATTATATTGTCGTTTACTTGGACAATCTTGTGGTATCACCTTTGATCTTTCCCAAACAAAGTTGTACTAATGAAGTTTTAGTCCATGCTCTTCGCATATATTTCTCAGCAATTTATTTTCTGTGAGATTAAACATCAGCTTTCGATACTAGGGTAAAGCAACAGAAAATTACTGCTGTCAGTAGCTACTTGCTGCAGCAATTCCCCACCTGCTCTTTTTCTATTATAAATTTCCCACACAAAAGCTTTAAGGCGTCATATTAATTATTAAAAATAAACTTCAATGGATCTACCGCAAACAGGCTGTTCGTTCGTCTTCTACAAACAAGCTGTTAATCGTCACATAAGACTTCTGAAAATTTTTGAAGCAAGTATTTACACGCTGCTCCTAAAAATATGCATGTTTAAGATTTTTATAGCTATGCTATTTATTGCGCGATACAGGAGTCAGGACATGATTTTGGTAACAAAAATAATCGACACTATTACAGTTATAAATTTATTTTGGTTTTGATTTCTTTGTACTTAAAAGCAGAGTACAAAAATAAACGAAACAAAATTTTTAGTTATGTTTTGTTTCGTTCTCTGAAGTGAGAGAAACAAACACAACAACATGAGCACAAACCAAAGAACACTGCCGATCGCCTGTAAGCCGGCTAACAGCCGCCACCGGCCAGAAACAATACTTTAATATAATCCTACGCCGCTAGAAAGGAAAATAATGGGAAATTAATGGAAACGTTTTGAAATATTTGCAGAAAATTTGACATCATCATATAATATAATTTTATTGCATTGCTATTTCACACATGAAATTTGTTTTATATAACTAAGCAGCATAGCTATAACCGGCTGTCCTAAGACACCTCTCTTCCTTTTTCAATATAAATTAGACTAATAGAAAATAAAAAATGAAATGAACAAACTTCCGGAAATAAAAACATTTTCAAACGGAATGAAATTTTGTGATGCTAAGATGACAATGATGATGCAAAAATATATGTATAAGCACTTTTATATATACGAGTATGTCTGTATATTATACATGTAAAATATAATCCACTACTTTCTTTCAGCAACAAAATATGTGTACAAACTAAGATATATATATTTTTTTAAATTTAATCCATATGTTCTTTAAATGAACAAAAAATCCAAATCTCCAATTAAATTCTTGCGGTAAATGCCAAGTTAAATGTATAAATTGGCAGTGATGCATGCTTTGGCCAATAATTATAAAAAAAAACTAATTGAGATGCTCAATCAAATTATCCGAATCGAATTTCTACACAAAAGCTCAAAAGTAAAAGACAATAATTAATTAAAAGCACCAAAAACTATGGTTTAAAGAAACAGGATATCATAATGAATGATTACAAGAACAAAAAGTTTACAGAATAACATCAAATCAATTTTAATTAAAAAGTACAAACATTAATGTTGAACTCAAAACATGCCAATCTACACATGTACTCGTAAAGCATGCAACTTTTTTAAAGTAATTTTTCATGCCACGACACACGTGACCCTATTTTAAAGGAATTGTAGAAATAAGTGACAGAAACAGAAAGATAGAAAGTAGGAGAGGAGGAGGAGGAAGGGGAGGGGGGTATTTTAAAGAGAAAGTATTTGAAAGCATTAGTCCTCTTTGTTTTTAGAGCTAGATAAAAAAAACCACCTGAAGAAAAGCCAAAAGGATAGCAGTGTTGCCAGGTTAAAAAAAATAAAATTTTAAGGTCGAAAATCGCTTGAAGTTTAATAAAGTCATTCAAATTAAAAGTTTAGTTGTTTCAAATGAAAATATGTATATGTATTGTATTTGCAATTCGCATGTGATGCAATTTTAAAAACTTGGCTGCTAGTGGAACATTTGTGCAAGACCTCCGATTATTTTTATTGATCTAAAATTTATGAACATGGCAGCCGACAGGAGTACCATAATTCTCGCAGATAACACTGTGTAACAAAAAAACACCTGTGACGTGCTACTATTTTTCTGGTAGGTATTGTCGAGTGTAACAACAATATGTATTTGCAATTTTCCAAACACCCCCAAAAACCTGGAGTTAGGGGTAAGAAACCGGGTTTTCGTACCCGTAAGTACTTATCAACCTCTAACTAACTTGAATATCAACCGATTCTAAATTTATAAACGGATTTAGAAAGAAGAGACTAAGACATTTCGCATCATATATGTACTCGTATATTTTGTTTCAGTATATAATGTGATAATATGTAATATAAATCAGTATCCTTACTAATATTATAAATGTGAAAGTGAGTTTGTTTGCTACGTTTTCACGCCCAAACCACTAAACTGATTTTGAAAGTTCTTTCACCAATAGAAAGCTAAATTAGAAGCGTCAAACATAGCCCATTTTTTATCCGGTTTTGGAACCGGTTTTTTATATTTGGTACGTATATTCAAACCGCTAAACCGATTTGAAAATTCTTTCACCAATGGAAAGCTACATTACCAGCGTCAAACATCACCTAATTTTTATCCGGTTCGGAACCGGTTTTTTTTATACTTAGTTTGGATTTTTTTTTTCGAAAAACACATTTTTAGGCTGGTTAGTGCAATTTTCGTTTCGGGTTTGATTTTTTAAACAGTTTTAAACCCGGTTTTTATTCGGTTATTTAATTTTTTTATCGCCTTTTTGTCGGTTTTTATCGTTTTTTTTAACATTATCAGTGAGTAACAACGAAACCTTTATAAATTTTAAGTATAGTTTCCCCGCGGAGCCACGGGTATAAAGCTGGTAATAAATGAATATAATTTTATCGGTTTTTTCTTCACTTTTCCACTTTGGATTCGTTCTTAGGCAGTATTTTAGTACTGGTTATGACTTTATTTATAAAACATAATTGATTAAGAGTAATTCGCAAGATTGTGTTAAAAAATTCTTTAGAAATTAACTGTAATTACTCATATTTATAATAATATTTTATTGGAAGAGTCTTTGTTAAAAAACTACCTGCATGATGTTTTTCGCTTTCTACTTATGAGCTTTCTGTATATTTAAACTTCTAGGATGATTAAAATACATTTTAACCAACATAGTTAAACAAATAGTACAAAATTGGTACAGCAGTGGTCACCAAACATTTTTTTTGAGAGCCACATTTTTCACACTCTTTCAAACTTGAAATAAAAAAAAATGAGGAGAGGGATGTCTTAGGACACCCGTTTGTAGCTATGCTGCTTGGTTATATAAAACAAACTTAATGTGTTGAATAACAATATTTCAAAACGTTTCCATTTATTTCCCATTATTTTCTTTTCTAGCGGCGTACGATTAAATTAATGTATTGTTTCTGGCCGGCAGCGGCTGTTTGCCAGTTCACAGCCGATCGGCTGTTTTGTGCTCACGTGCAAAAACAAAACAAAATAAAATTAAGCAATCGTTCTCATTGTTTTTGTTTCTCTCACTTCAAAGAACTAAACAAAACGAAATCGAACAATTTATTTCGTTTATTTTCGTACTTTACTTTTAAGTACAAAGAAATCAAAACAAAAATAAATTTATAACTGTAATAGTGTCGATTAATTTTGTTACGAAAATCACGTCCTAACTCCTGTATCGCCCCATGAATAAATAGCATAGCTACAAAAAAAAATATATAAAAATAGCAGTAAAAAGTGAGTCAGACTTGCGCGATTGCACTTTTATTAATATTGCATATTTTAAATAATGGGTTTGCTGTAATAGGTTAAGTTAGGTTGAAAAGAGGGGCAAAGATTTTAACCCAATCCCATATTGGATTACACTAATGCCTAAGCCGGCATATTGAGCGCTATACCTGATGATGCGGAGCACACCCAATATACCAATCTGCCCGGAGAAAACTATTTGATAAACCTGTCATACCAAGAAACCAATCTGTTCTATGTATTCACTTGGAACTTTTCCAATCAAAGTCTGTAAAACATTCCAAGTTCGTTACGATGTCCTTATGTAAACTTTGTCTATCTTTTAAGCTAACTAAGCGCTAGATAATGTTACAGGTAGTGTTCCAATGTTTCGTTCTCCTTCTCACATGCTCTACACGTGATATCCTCTATTAGTGCCATTCTAGCGAGATGAGACCTCATCCCCATGTGGCCAGTTATTATGCTAGCCAATGTCTTGAGTGTTGAAGTATGCACTCTTAGAATATCTTGACTTTTCTTGATTCGGATTGCCTCATAAGATTTCTGTTAGTCTTCCTTCAGTAGAATTTTGTCAAACTTTGTCATGTTTTTCTAGCGCCGATTGTTTGAGTGCGTTTTTGAGTCGCATAAAAGATCTCACGTTTTGCAGTGTAAGGTTATTTAAATATGATCTTGCCAAGTCCAGTAGCCTCTTCATTTCCTGTTATATCTTGACGTGCCGGTATTCATTTATTTCTGCCAATCTGTACAGTATGAGTATGAGTTCATTTCGTTTGTACATTGAAGCATGTTCCAGGACTTAACTTCCCCCTTCGTTATGTCTTTGACAAGAGTTTTACTATCTGTGAAATGAATATAATAAGTGTCTTCTTATTATAGACTAAAATACAAAGCCTTATGATTGAGGAACATATAAAGGGAGGAGACTACATTTGGAGTTCTTAAGGCATGGAATTTTATACAAATCGAAACCCCTATTTCATTTCTACCTAAAATGGAAATGGCAACACTGTTGTAAGAGATTGAAAGTGAAGAAAAAGAGAGAGATATAGAGAAAAATAAAGATAGAGCGCGGACATGCGAATAAGAGACTAACAACGAAAACACATGTATGGCAAAAAACTGGTTAAAAGCGATAGTAAAAAAGGTAGATAAACAAAAATTAAAAAAAAAAAATAACATCAGAACTGTCAATTTTATCCACGAAAAGAGGATGGAAAAGAGTGTTAGCAATTAGACAACAGTTATCAAAGTCTCAGTATGTGAGTGTATTTGTTGTATCTCTAGTACACACATACAAACATACTAAAGAGCATTTTGAAAATGCTTTTGTTTAAGACTTTTAACGTAAAAAGTACTAAAATATGCATTTCATTAAAAATGATTTAGCAATATTTTCTCTTGGAAATGTTATGCAAATTTAATGTTGAAAGGCAAAGAAGAAAAAAAAAAGAAGAAACCATTTCACAAAATATTTATAAAACACAATTAAGAAATTGTATAACATGTAACAAAAATAATAATGGCCTTGTTCATAGAAATATTTATGATTTATAAGAGGTTTATAAAATAGTTTTTCATATAAAATATGTTTCATAAACCCTTTATAAGACCAAGGGGACTACTGTGTAATTTGAAACGAAGAGACGTCTTTAGAATTTGTATGCTTATAACATGCAAATTCGAAAGCATTTGCTTTCATTTCGAATTTCCCAGTAGAGCCCCAAAAATATTTTTTATGCATAGGGCAGTAAATATAAAAATTCATCACAGTCGTAAAGCAGCTCTGGGCGAGTCAACATCAAGCGTCGTTGGCAATTATCTTTTAAGTGCAACCAGGCCACTGTTGTTTATTGGCCTTCGAGAGGTTAGCGTCTCACTCGCACTGGTTGACTGATCTGCCACGGATAACCGTATATTCTTGCGGTTCTTTTGTGGAATTTCTTTAACAACCACGTTGCTACTTCCTATGTGAAGGCATAGGTCGTGTACAGTCAGTCACAAAGCCTTTTTAAAATACTGTTAATAACATCTTGGGCATATGGTCTAGTTACTCCGCCCATATTTGTGCAACAATACTTTACAAATTTACTTTATAAAGTATTTATTAAATAAATAAATAAATAAAAATTCATTCGTCATTTGAAAGTTTCAAACATTAAAGCATCTTAGAGTAATCTGCACTCAGCGAGGAAATGGGTTTAATCTAGAGTTGAGAGCATGTGATTGGAAACAATATTCTTTACCGAATAAAAAATGGGTAGTATACTTCCCCAAGTATTCTTAAATCTCTTAAATAGCTTAAACTTAAGTTGCCAACTACATTTACACTCATATTACTACCTAATTTGTAAAAATATGGCAGCATATTTGTTCTGCGTATTAGAAAGCTAAGAAATCCCTTTATTGAAAGCAAAACAATATTGTGAAGGTAGCCGGATGAAGGCAATGGAAAATTTATTCGTAACCAAAGTGGTAGATATTCCTCTATAAAACAAGAATTTTATTATTATTTTGGTCATACTGAATGAAGTTGATTTCCCAGATTTTAGTTAGGAACTTTTCCTTATTTTCCCAACAATATTTTTGTAAGAAGCTCATTCTTTTTTTCTACTTTTTCTTATGACATATTGTTACTTTTTATTGGGCGTATTGTCGCTACATTTTCCAAATAAGATATTGTATCATTAGTAGGCAGCAGCACAATAAGGGCCTGTCCCACGATGTCGACAACGTTGGAGTTGTTGCACACTTACATTCAAAACAAAAATAAATTTTAAAATTTTGTTTTTGTTTCACACAAAATTTTTAAATTTTGTTTTTGTTTCAAATCTAAGTGTGCGACAAGTCGAACGTTATCGACATTGTGGGAAAGGCCCCTCCTATTTTACAACATGCAAAATTTGGTCATTGTTAGATTTTAAAGCTTATGAAAGTTTAAGTTGTAACTAGTTACTAGAAGTAAACAGATCGTATGATAATTTGCGTGAAAATAGTTTGCTTAAAAGTATAGGGTGTTTTTTTATTGAGGTATAGAACTTTAAGTTGGCATCACTTTTTTAACTGGCGGCCATTTTGTCAGCTGTCAAGTGATTTATATTTAGTTTGGTTTGCCATTTCATCATGAACAGGTTGACAAAAGAACAACGCTTGCAAATCGTGCAAATTTATTTCGAAAATAATGGTTCAGTTCGCGAAGTTTACCGCAAGCTCCGTCCATTTTATGGTCGACATAATCGTCCATCAGAGCAATTAATTCGGTTAACCGGTCAATTGGCCACCAAGATCGTGTGATTTGACACCATTGGATTATTTTCTTTGGGGATATGTGAAGTCGCTCGTCTACGCCAACAAACCAGAAACGTTAGGGGACTTGGAAGCCAACATTCGTGGCGTTATTGCCAACATACGGCCCCATATGCTCGAAAAAGTGGTTGAAAATTGGACCTGTAGAATTGGCTTTATTCGAGCCAGCCGCGGCGGCCACATGCCCGAAATCATATTTAAACGTTAATGGCATAAAATTATCCTTCCAATAAAACCAAATTGATGGACATTAAAACGATTTTCTTGTGTTTTATTTCAATTCGAAGTTCTATACCTCTAAAAAAACACCCTGTATATACAGTTCCAATTTTTATAAGCAATGTGTTTGAATTAAATACAGAATTTTATTGACTTATTTTTTTTTTTTGCAATAATTTTTTCAATATTTTTTTTCTGTGTATAGTGAAGTTGCCCCATATGAATAAAAAAGTCAGTCGGTATTACAATATGCGCTGTTTGCTAATCGTTTAGGCAATTTTGAAGCATATTAAAACTACTGAAGAATGCAAAGTGAATGAACTTTTAAAAAGGACGTAAGCTCTTGAAAATTTCAGGTCACCAAAGAATTTCAATACGTACAGTTTATTTAATTTAAATATGCAAGTACCCGAAAGACAAAAAACTACAACCGAAAACGAGCTAAATCAAATTTCGTTCATTAATTCATATTAAAAGCAACCATGAAATTTGCAAAATGAATAACTTCGCTAACAATCTTCTTCAGTAATAGAGTTATTGTTGTAAAGGCTGGGCAAATTTTAGGTTAGGAAGTAAATTGGCTAGCAAATAATGAAATGTCAAGCATGGATCTGTCATCATTTGACATTTATTTAGTCAAAAGTTGGGAAATTTCAACCATGGAACGCTAAAGTCTTGAACAAAGAAACTGAACGAACACACGCATTTCTCTACAAAATCATCTTTAGTGATGAGGCCCATTTTCAATTAGGCGATTGTGCAAAGAAACAAAATTGTCGCTTATGGGGTTCACAAAATCCACAAACAGTCCTCGAAAACTATTACATCCAAAGAAAGTGACCGTATGGTGCGGTTTGTGGCCATGCGGCATTATCGGCAATAGTTTTTTTTTTTTTGAAAATGAGCAAAGAAACGCCCCCACCGTGAATTCTCTGCTCTACAAAAACCATCATATCCGATTTCTTGTGGCCACAATTGACTAATGTTGATATCAGTGAGCTTTGGTTTCAGCAAGACGGCGCCACAAGCCACTCGGCCGGCCAAACAAATCAGTTATTGCATGAGAAATTTCGCATAATTTCTCGATTTGGCAATGTCAATTGGCCGCCTCGTTCTTGTGATTTAACGCCGCTGGATTTTCTCTGGGGTTATTTAAAAGACCAGAAACAACTGAAGCTCTCAAATATGACGAGATAAGCGAAGCTTTGTTGCAAAATGTAGTTAAAAATTGTGTGTAAAGAGCGAACGTCTGCCGACGTGCTAGAGGTGGACATTTCTCCGACATCATATATCATTATTAATTCCCATATAACACTGGTATCAAAAAAAAAAAAACTGAATTTGTAAAAAAGTGTATTTTTAAGTAAATTTACTTCCTAATCTTAAATTTGCCCACCCTCTATTTAGAGAAGAATGCTAATAAAAATCCTGTCAAAGGACATTGCAAAAAAGTATTTACAATCAACTTAATAAAATAAATGAGTTAAAGGCCACAAATAAGTTAAGGGCCACAATATAAAAAAAATCTAAATTGCTTAAAAGTTTACCTAAATTCCTTTTGTTGATCCACGTTGAAGGCCTCCTCTTCACTGTCACTAAAACTCGGCAAACTATTGTTAAAGCGTGCAATACTTCCGTTTCCGCCTTCACTGCCGCCACCATAAGCTCCTGCACCCAAATCCTCCATGGCTATTTCTACACTGCCATTGTTAATATTTTGAACACTACCACCCGCCGTCGTTGTCGCATTCCCTTTCGCCCTACGTTCATTACCGCTGCGGGCAATGGCACCCGTGCTACTACTGTTGTTATTATTATTATTATTAAGTAAGCCACTGCCTTGTGTGCCAACACCGATGCCGCCGCCACCTCCACTTCCACCCAATGACGAGGTCAAGTCTGTACACGATGCGGCTTCCGGTACCTGCAAAGCCTGATGCTGCTGATTGGCCATATTTTTGGTTAGGGTCTGCTTGAGACGTCGCTGGTTACACTGCAACGCATCCAAATCCAATAGCTGGCGCTGTAATTGCAATTCATCTTTATAGTTTAGTTCCTCAAATTTTAGACGTTCCAATTGAAATTCTATTAAATCATCTAAATCCAATAACGAAGCAGCCATTGTTTTAGGGGACCAATAGGGGAAGAGTTAAGAATTATATGTGGGCTTGAGGTCAAATGTTAAATTCCTAATGGGCGAAATTGTAGAACTACGAGTATAAGCAGACGAATTTGTTATGGGAAATTGTTAGCTTGAAGAATTTTTACTTTGGTGAGTTTTATAAAAATCTTAACATTTTTTTGTGTGTTGCTTTCATTAATATTTTGTTTTATTTTATTATATATATATTTTTTTTAGAATATTTAGCTTTTTGTAATGAAGCAGGTTTGCTTGTAATAACTTTTTTTTCAACTCTTTACAGATTATTTTAAAATTTAAGAATATTATTTCTTTAGGTATACACACACACATACACGGCCCCTACGAATATTTTAATATTTTTTTCTTACACATTTGCACACACACACTCAACTTAACATGAACACACTGTGAAGCACTTTGGCAGCTTTCAGCTTTTTGTATTTTTATCAATTTGCTCTGTGCCGTTTTTATCTCTTTAATTTTGATCTGCTCCTGATGCCGTTTTTGTTTTAGGACTTGCCGTAGCTGTAGCTGTTGTTGTTTTTGCTGCTGTTGCTGTTGCTGTTGTTGTTTCTGATGATGATGATAAAAATGCTGCCACCTAGATTTCTTCTTCATTTATATTGAATTCTTTTTCTTGTTTTTGTTGTTGTTGTTGGCTGTTTTTTTATCCACTGTATATATTAATTTGCTTGATTTTGTGTTTCTTGTTTTATATTTATATAAAATATGTGAATATTTAGGTTATTTATTTGAAAAAATTGATTTTCTGAAAATGCTTATTGTTGTTGCTGCTGCTGCTGCTGCTACTGCCGTTGTAGTTGTTGTAGTTATATTTACGGCTGTTGGTGTTTTTGTAGCCATTTTATTGATTTTTAACACTAGCATTATATATTTTCACAGCCTTTTGGCTGCCTTTGGTTTAATGCTCTACTGGGTTAGTGGAAAATTATAAATTATAAACTTATACCACACCATTTTTCGTGTTGTTTGCCTACTAACATATATTTTTCTGGCTGGTGAAAGGGAAAAATCGTTTTTTTCTTCTACTGCTGCTTGCTGGCTTGCTTGATTTGCCAATATTGTTGTTGTTGTTGTTGTTACTGTAGTATTTACTAACGATTGGTACGAAGCTTAAAACGAATATTTTATAATGTCATAAGATTTGCTCAAAAATTTTTATACACAGCCATATGTATGTACATATGTATGTGTGTATGTATGTATTTTTCCCTTAAGTTAAGCCTTTTTTCTGGTAATATGCACTAAATATACCACATATAATAATATATATACATAAGTATAACTTTCTGTTTTCACTTTGTAAATTTCACTATAAAAAAAACTTTCCCTTTTTATATATATATATATATTTGAATATAAATTTATTGCAATATACAATAATTTTTCACTTATTCACTTAAAAACCATTACTTATTATGTATATGTAGTACATGGTATAGAAGAAAAAGTTGTAGAAAAAAAACCACACACTGAAAAACTATGACACAATACGAAACGAAACACGGAAATATGCTAAATGAGTGAGAAAAAAAATTATTAAGCAATTTCTTTTATATATACACTAAATGTATATTTAATTTATTTAATTTTGTTAATTTTTATAATTAAAATTTTTGTAAATTTAAGTAACTTCTCGTTGTGTTATAATGTACATATGTCAGTATATCTACTATATAGTATTCCCGTTACTAATCTATACAACAATCGTTACAACCGTTCAACGTTTTGTCGTTGTATGAATTTACTGAGTAGAACAATTTAAAGTGTATTAGACTTTTTCGTATGTGTCTTTCCTACTCCTCCTGCTTCACTTCTGCAACTTCTGTTTCCTTGCCTATTCTTTACTTTTCAACGTACATATACTATAGGTATGCACTCACACTCATTATAATTTATGAGCATATACATTTACCGTTAGAGCACTGGTTCTCATCTCTCTCTCTCTCTTTGCCATTAAACTTTGAGTTTGTTTTGTTATTGTGTGTAAGCAAAGAGCTGAAACACAATGTAAGCGTGAGGCGATTATAAAAGCAAAATACAAAAATATATTTGTAAGTACAGTGATTTTTTTTTTGTAAAGATATTTAACTTGGAATTGAGTTTTTGTCAATTTGGGAAAGATAACTTAGTTTTATCAAAGATTAAATATGATTTCGGTTGTGTGAGTTTTGAAAGTGGCTCTGTAAACATAACTTTTGAGTGCAAATTTCGGTAATAATGCGCCTTACCTTACAAATCGTTAAAACTTTTTAAATTCTTCAGATGAATAAATAACTTAGTGCCGGAGAAAGAAAGCCTCATATTTTTAAAGAAAAACATGGTTTCTGAATGAGCCGAGACCTCAAGCAATTGGTAAACATGATTTTATATCGCTTTTTGCTGACTATCCTTATTAGAGATGAGCTATATTTCCCTACATGTTACTTTTTCTCTAATCACAATTGTGACTGAATTTATCAAGTAACACGTTTGGAAATAAAGTTCTTTTATACAAAATGTGAATGTTATTGTATGCTTACTTGACAGTAAATGAAGTTACAAATTAATTTTTTTTATATCTTTAGCTTTTGGTAAAATTGGCTTTTCTGGCAACTATGTGTAGCTCTAAAATTTTTTATTGTCTCTCTGCCTCCTTTAGGACAATATTCAATATTAAAAAGCGGCTGATTGTTAATTGTTTGTTCTTGTCGCTCTTCTTAGTTAGTATTTAATAAAATACTATTACTAATAAATACTTTTAAAGCTGAAATGTGTTCAACCTTAATCACAGTCACTGTTTAATTTCACTGCTACTCTTATTATATTTTCTCAAAATAACAGAACTGCTACAAACCAAATACTGCTAAACTGTGATCACGTTCACTAGGAGCAACATTATTAAAAATCACAGGATCGCCCATCTCTAATATAAACTCCAGAGCTTATATTTTTAACCCTTATCTACTAGCGCTATTTCTTAACACATTAAAACTAACGCTACGTAACATTAACTTGCTGATCCTTTTTTCAAGCCTAAAAAAACTAGTAAAGGTTTTTTTAGGTTATTACGTAAATTAATCTTTCAGCGTATGAACACATACATATGTATGTGTATAAATTTTATTTGTAAAATTTCCTTCATGAAATAATCTTCAGTTTCTTGTGTTTTATTAAAGTTTCAACACTCTACTGTGATAGAAATATCCATAAGTCGCTAAGCCGTCATCCAATTCATTGCGACGCTTTGTCTGGTGTCGCCAATTTTTACTTTCTTTAATTTTTGTTGTTGTTCAAAGTGTCTTTTCCTGTATAATCTGACTTATAGTACACTTGGCAAGAATTTATAAATTGCTCTCTTCACTTTTATGCTCTTATTTTCATTTGATTTTCCTTACAGTTCCTAGTTGTATTTTTTTTGCTAACTAACCACTTCCTTTTAACACAAATTCAATTCATTCACATGTACATATGTATGTATGTATTTATACATACATACAACCATCACATACAAAATTTATTAAGCTGGTTGTTGTTTTTTTGTTGTGTTTTATTTCAACGTAGCCATGTAACAAAACAAATCAGGAAAATATAATCATGCAAAAACCACTTCAAAAAAATACTAAGCAGCTACTCGAATTACAACACAGCGCCTAATAATAGGCAAAAGTAAATGTCAAAAACATGAAACAAAAGCATGAACACACAAACACACACTGGTACATATATACATACATACACACAAGTTATACATTTGGATATGCATATGGAAATGTGTATGGTTGTGTGCGACTCTCAACAAACACACAAGCGCACATGAAACTAAAATATTAAAAGCGAGAAATGCAAAATGTACAACAACAATAACAGCAAGCACATGTTTTGTTTTCAATCGTGCTCTTTTTGAAAAAAAGTGTGTTGTTTTTTTAGTTTCCTTCTTTTTCGGAACAAAACAACAACTTACTACTACACAAACAAAGAACTATAATGCAAATGAAAATGAAAAAGAAAAGAATTATAAATAATAAATAAATATGTATGTAGATTTGTATAGTAAATATAAAATATCGGTTAGTTTGGTGAGTAAGTCTCAATAAGTTTATGTGTGTGTGTGTTTGTAGGTTTATGGATTTATTAAGTATGCATGCGTGTGCATGTGCTATTGTACCGAAAACAAAATCTATGTCATTTCAACGAACTATGTACATACATATCTATTTACATATATAGTATGTATGTATATGTGCATATGTAAGTACACATGTAGATACATACATACATATATCCATACGTAATTATGTATGCACATATGTATGTATGTAAATGTATATAGGAATAGTTTGTTTGTTGTTTATTAATTACGTGGCGTAAATAAAGTGAAAGGAAATAAGCAAATGCACAGTAAATGAAGCAGCAAATGTTCATATATCGCACTTGTTCCTCAAAAGCGTAACAAGTCAAAATTTTAAAATTTTCACTTTTTGCAAAAAACCAAACAACAGAGGTCATATCTACTCACTGAGAAAGGCTCCCTTTGATTTGTCTTATTCTTTGTGAAAAAAACCGTTATGACTCTCTTTGTGTTTTTAGAATAACTACTACTAACAGAAACAGTTTTTGGCCTCTACTGAAAATTCATGAATTTTGAGTTGTTACGCTTTTGAGGAACAAGTGCGATATGTACATAATATGTGTTCCTACTCTCATTACTACTCTCATTCTGCATTTGTTATAAAATATTTTGCATCCCATATATGTACATGCAGACATACTTACATAGCATGCAAAGCTTTACAGGTGCCTAAGTAAGATTTAGATAATATGAAATGAAGTAAGTGAAGATATAGTGCCTTCTGTTGAAGAGTAAAAAACTAAAAGTGTTAGAGATGCGTTTTGTTTTAGTTCAGATAAAAGCAAGTAAAAGCCTTATTTATATATTTGTATGTACGTGTATGTACGTGCATACACATAAACGTATGTGCATACATATCTGCATACATACTTGTGAACGTACTTGTCCATATTGGCTTTAAGCAAAAACAAAAAAAAAAAAAAAAAAAACTGTCGTGGAAACGAAGTTCCTTAAATTTCACTTATCTACCTTAAAAATTTATGTGTGTTACTTTATGTTTTATTATGCTATGTTATGTTATGTTATTTTGTGTTATGTAATGCTACATATGTTATTGACATAACCATGTCATATCATTTAAGACCATGACTCACTATCCTACACAATCGCACGAAAAAATACAACCGTAATCTGATGAATGGTTATTGTCTTTTGAAAATTTTCATAAACTCCATCATACCAGAGTTGTATTTTCTCAAAAATCGCTCGACTGTGTTGTATATTCGTAAGTCCTAATTTACACTATGCAAGTCTTATTGCTAAGCTGATTATTTTGTTAGGAAAGAGGGACGAGGGGAAAAGAAACGTTACTGTTCCCCTCGTCTCTCTTTCCGTCAAACTAATCAGCTTAGCAATAAGACTTGTATAGTGTAAATATGGACTTACCAGTATTTTTTTCTTACCAGCATTCGTTACATATACATATTTGATTCATGTTTTTGTTTCACGTATTCTGTTCCTATCGAAAATTTTTTACTGTCCCGCGCATTGCATTTTGCTATTCAAAGCATTGATGTTTATTTTATTTATTCTTGTAATAATTTTCAAGAAACAAGCGCACAATTCATCCAATAAATAAAATCTCTTTAAAAGTTGCTTCCAAAAACACCAATTGCCGTACATTCGTACGGCAATTTCTGTTTTTAGGGTTGATAATTTAAGTAAGTAATCGGTTAATCTTCTTTTCTCATTCGCCTGTCCACAAAAACAGACTCCAGATTTTCAGTCTCCAGATTTTCTAGATAATTCTCGTATCCTATTTCTTTTAAATCTTTTTACATAAGACTGCATTTTATCTTAACTTATTACATACATATATACATATGTATACCCTGGTATTTGTCTAAAAATAATAAAAATCTAAAATATGTCTATTAACGAATGAAAATTTTATATTAAAAAAAAATACAAAATATTCAATTCAATGATTTCTAATTTTTGTATAATCATATTTCGAAGAGTCTGTTTCACAAAAGTCTTACGAATGCTAAATTTGAATATAAAATCTGAAATTATAATTTCATAACCCATACTGATCGTTAAGACAGAAAATGGAAGTTTTGTAATTGTTTTATTACAAAAAAAAAAAAAAAAATTTAAACGTACCGTAACAAAACAAAAAATTCTAGTTAGTGGCAACTTTGATGTTGTAGAATAAAAAAGTGTACTTGGAAACGCTGTTTGCTTAAATACTGTTATTTGCAGCTTAAAAAAATTTTTAACATAACGTCAATGCTGCCATATAAATATATTCATGGTGGCGTAGTAGCGACGTCAACAATTTTATAAATGCTTAGTCGTTTTTTAAACCACAAAAGCACTGGTATTGCCAATGCTAACGTACCCTCAAACAAAAATGTGAAAAATACAGAAATGCTGAGCAGGAGTTGAAATAAGCGTTGCCAACTCAGCTCTTTTTCCCTCTAAATTCAGTTTTTTTTTTGGAAAAGCTTGAAAATAATTTAGTGCCTTTAAGAAAAAAATGGTAGAGGCTTATTTTGTATTTGCGATGCGAAAGTCAGTGCTACTCGAAAATATATAAATGCAGAATAATAAGCCTCCTGAAGTGGCAACTTTTAGAAGAAAAGAAGTGACTGCAATTGACATCTATTTTTAAACTTAAATAATTCTTAACTAACAATTTCGTTTTTTTTGCTTTAAAGCATATTTTCGCCTTCTCAAAGCAGTAGAAGGGCTACTTTATCCAATTTAATTTTAAGTTTTTAATTTTATCAGATTTTTGCTTTTTGTCAATATTATTGCAATTTGGCATCTGTAATAACATTTTGGAAAGGGAAAGCTCAACTAGAGCTTGGTTGCCATCAATAATCGAACCATAAGATACATTTATAGCGAACTTTCGTTAATTTAAGAATTTGTTATTAAAAAATTCTGCTGAAATCTTAAAAATAAAAGGAAATTTTCTCCTAAAATAGTTGAAGTGTAATATTAATTGGAAAGAGGAACTAACTAAGATCAAACGAAGTTAAAAAACTGATAAATATTGAAACCCAAATCATAGATTGCAAAAAGGACTCAAAACAAAATTATTTTACAGTTTTTTTAAAAACATTTTATTTAGTGAAAGCATTTCTAGAAATTTGTTTTTTTAATTTTTATCGCCAAAGTTAGTAAAAAATAAGTTTTAAAAAATTTTAAACAGTGCGCATTTTTTTAAAAAGCTGTAGAGTATAGCTTTTGATTTCAAAATATTGTATTGTATTTATTTTATTTTATTGTTTAAAACTTAACAACTGAAAAAAAAATTTTTGCTTCAGCTGGTTTTTTCTAATTTTCTGCATGTAATAATCCCTTTTAGTTTTTCTAACAGAAAATCGTGGCAATCCTTTATCTGCAAAAGCTTTCGAAAACTAGAATTAAGCTTTACACTGTTATGTTGATAACAGTTATATGCAGCTAACGCCACTGTAAAGTTTTTTTTTTTAACAGAAAACATTACTACACCTTTTCCAGTTGTAGTTCAGAAAGCGTCACTTGTAATGCAGATTTGTCAATTTAAATCCAGATAGCGTCAATTGTAATTCAGAAAAGAATAGATAAATATTATAAAGAACAATCAAGCCAATAATTATATACCTAAATACATATTACGTAGCCCGTGAATTTATTTATAAAAATTATTAAGGCTTTATAAAGGCTTCATAAAAAGAATTTTGCATGAAAATCTGGTTTAAAAGCCTTAATAATTTTTATAAATAAGGCTGTTAGTTTATAAAATGTGCGCTCGTTCGGAATTACAATTGATGCTATCTGAATTAAAATTGACTGATCTGAATAACAACTGACGCTGTTTGAATTTAAATTTACAACTCTAAATTGAAATTGACGCTTAAAATTTAAGCTTTCTGAATTACAACTGGAAACTTTAATGTGTAGAGGCTGGCACTGTTAAAGGAATTTTTTAAGTTGTCGATGCTACGACGAGTATTAAAGTTTTAAAATTGTGTCTCATTGGGTTTAATTCCAGCTAAATTTATTTAAATCTATTACAAGACAGCAGTTAAGTAAATATTAAATTCCATTTTGAACTTTTGATAACATCATCAAATAAGTGACTAACTGCCAGAAGAAAGTGATGTATGAGGGAAGTCATACTTTGGAAACTGAAATGAAATTGTACATTTAAAAGTGGACTAGTATCAAAAAAGTACAGTTGCACCAGTACAGTTTGTCTGGCATCGCTGGCATCTTACGCTCTAGTAGACCTTCAGTATGTTATTTTCCTACAAATCTTTTATCTGAATTAAAAAAAGAAATAAAAACCAAATAAGTATATGTATATCTACGTTTAGTATAAAGTAAATAAAAAATTAAATAAATATAATTATCACATCATTATTATCATCACATTGGTGCCGGCTAAAATACCAAATGTTAACGCAGTCATTTTTAAGATAAAAGAAAAAACAATAGTTTTCTTAATCACATTTCAAGATAAAATTTTTATCTCATATAAAATATTTAAATGCACTTTTTACAAAAGGTATAAAAATGTTCTTCTCAACATTTGTTGGCATTACAATTTATTTTAAAAGTGAATAAGCTGACTATTCTTCATTTACATTTACATTTACATATAGATACATATATATTTTTTTTTTGTAAACAAGTGTCAAAAATCTTAAGTAAACAAATGATAAGGTAAGAATGTTTATGAGCTGCAGAGAAAGCGTTGTAAATGAGAGTAAAAATTACAGCGTTACGAGCTCAATTTTTACATATTCACATGTAAATGCTGTTAAATTCTAAACCAGAGATGGAAAACGTATTGGAATTCTATTAAAAAAATTAATTTTTTTTTATATATGTGTTGGCTTTGCAAAACGAAATTCAACTTGAAAAAATTATTTTTGCAAAATTTGGTAAACTTAAAAAAAAAATAATAAATAAAATATGTCCGGACAAAATTATAAAAGAAACATTCAGTAACAATAAAAAAAAAAATATAAAATTTCGAAACATTTGTTTAAGGGCCAATTCCACGCTGTCGACAACGTCCGACTTGTCGCACACTTAAATTTTAAACAATAACAAAATATTAAAATTTGTTTTTGTATTGAATAAGTGTGCGACAAGTCGAACGTTATTGACATACTATACACGATTATTTTAATAAAAATAAATAAAAATATGTCATTTGAACAAAAAAAAAAAAATCTTTTAGAAGAATTTAAGTAAAAACGTACAATTTCTGAAAGTTGTTGGCACAATTTTAAAACGCTCAATCCCATGCCTGATCTGTGCAAAAACAATTTTTCAGCTCAATCTTCTTTAGAATACCAAAAGGTGGCTTACTGTACTTTTTTTGGGGTGGGTTACACCACTTCTGCGCTGATAGCCTCATATATAATTCGCAAAATGTCACAGACTTTCCTGAGAACCTCAAAGCCCCTCCAAAATTCTAATAAATTAAAATAATTCCAATAACAATCTTTTAAAAATTTTCTTTTATGATTAAAAAATAGTTAAACAAAATTATTAAGCTTTCCTTAAATTTTTTTTTCCCAAAAATGATCGAAAACATACTTGGGCGGCATTATAAGCGTCGTTTCTCTGCTAAAACTTTTGGCTGACAACACTGTTAATGACCTTTAATGGTTTTTGATTAATTCCAATGTTTTTGTTCTTTTGACTAAAGTTGTTACTTTGCACTTTTCACCACGTACTTATACCAGTATACATAATTTATTTAATTTTTATGATGTTTGCCTGTACCACATACATACATACATACATACATACTTATTAAAATGCGAACCCAGCAAGCATAAGGTCAAGGTTTCAACTTGGCAATAATTTGGCTTCGCAATGCTTTTTGTAAAACGGCAATTGCTTGGCATTATCTTGAAAAATCAACAAATCGGCAAAATATTTTTTCAATTAATGAAACTTATTTATTTCCGATTCATGGCTAAGCGTGATTAAGAGAAGTTGATTTAGTTTAGTTGGTGTTTTGTTTTATTATTCTTTTAAATAAAGAAACTGTTGACTTTTACTGCCGCCGTTAGCCTCATAATGTCATAATATCAATGGATTGCATAAAAAATATTTTAATTTTGTTTGGTTTGAGAAAAGTTGGAGAATTTATTTTAGAAGTATTTTTTTTTTTTAAGTTTAAATAGCAAAACCAAATACAGATTAAAATTAACGTCCAACATTTTTATGGAATCGAAAATGAAATATAACATTTGAGAAATTTTTTTCAGTTATTGCTTGGTCTTGTAAGCATATTATAATATATAAAAAAAATTCAGTCGTTAAGCAGCTCTGGGCGAAAGTACAGCTCTCGCGTCTTCGTAATTATTTCTTAAGTGCGGTCAGGCTTGTGTGTGTTGTTTGGCCTTCGAGAGAGTTTTTCATCTCGCTTGCACTGGTTTACTGATCTGCTACGGATAACCTTATATTCTTGCGGTTCTTTTATGGATATTCTTTAACAACCACGTTGCTACTTCCTATTTGAAGGCATAAGTCGAGTACAGTCTGTTAGAAAATCTTTTCAAAATACTGTTAATAACATCTTGGGCATATGGTCTAGTTACTCCGCCCATTTCTGTGCAACCATATTATGCAAATTTACTTTGTATAATGTAAATAAATAAATAAATATAAAAAAATTTGCAAAGTACAAAAATATGCCCTAAAAGCCTCAAATATGCTCTTAAAATTGGAAAAAATTCTCAAAATATGCGTGTAAGAGTGAAATATGCAAAAACATGCTTTAAAGGGTAAAATATGCAAAAATATGCACTAATAAATCGGCGTCAAAATTCATAAAAAGTTCTAAAACGTATAAATATCTGATCTCCGCATCAGTACGGCAAACAAAAAAAAAAAAAAACATGCAATTGCATATTTTCGGCTTCCCTGGTAATTACACACACGAAAGCAAGAACTGCGATTCTCCTAATGAAATTGTTTGTAGTGTTAAAGCTTATTCATAAAAAATATTTTTGTTTTCTAAAAACAAACAAACATAGAAAATTTGTTTTTCATAAACAGTTTATTAGCCAAGAATAGTTTTTAGCAATAAAATAGTTACAGGCTTATTTATGGAAATTATTAAGGCTTTATAAAGGGCTTTTAAAACAATTTTTTTTAATAAATAAGGCTGTTAGTCTGTAAACTCTGTAAACTATTTGAGTATACAAAAAAAGAAAAAAAAAATAAAAAATTTAAGATATTGAGTACAATTTTCAAATGCTTGAGCTATTGTTTGTTGGGTGTTGTAGACAGTTAAATTATCTTATGCACATACTTTTTCATGTACACTCCGTACCACAGTTTTGATAATCTGCCTGCTGCTGTACTATTATTGTTTCTTCAATATTCTACATATTCTGTTCTTATCTTTACTTTACTTGTCTGCCTTGGTTGGCACTTGTGTAAAAGACTGTGGAAAAACATATCCGTAATAAATTTTTATTCTGTTCTATTTTTTTTTTTTTACTTAAACCTTTTTTTTGAGTTTATCTTAATTTTGTTTTTGAAAAATCTAGTGAAGTTCATTTTATTTAAAACGTTTATCGTGAGGAGTTGACTGAGTGGAAAATTATTATAAAAAAAAAGTATTTGCACATTTAAAGTTTTTAACGGGAATTATATAATTCAATTATATATGTACATGTGTACATACACACATATGTACGTAAATAATTTCTGATTTGTTATAAAAAAAAAGTGTTAATGCTTGCGGTACCTGGTGTAATAATATTTAATTTTGCTTTAAGTTTTCTATTTTGTGTAAAATTTTTTTAGTACAAATTATTTTGTAACAAAAAAAAAAAAAAACTAAAAGTGTCAAAAGCTGTTGTAAACTTTTATTATTGTTTTTATAAGCAAATATAAGAATTTGGTCACCTATAGCTTGAAATTGTTTTTATCTGCATAAAATGCCACATGAAGAGGGTACACCGTTTATAATGTAAGTTTATTTTGGAATCTATTATCAAAAATCCCATTTAATTTACATAATCTTCAATTTAGTTCTATGAAATCGTTCGTTCAATCAAGTGCAAAATACCAAAAACTTTGATAAAATTTTATAACCTCTTTAATGTCGTAAGTAGCGAAACGAAATAAAATTTTAAATGCTTATCGCTTTAAATCAGGCATCAACAAGATAATGCACGCGAGAATCGCTCTTAATATTAGCTCTCAATTTTATCTATAATTTGTTGTTGGTAAAACAGAGAACTAGTTATTGGAGAGCGTGAGGAATTTTGGGGTTGACTGCTCTGCAATTAAAATCAGGTATCCCCAAAAAACAACGACAACCACTCCTTATTTTTTCCACCAGCCAGGCAGTCGAGTCGTCTAGAAAATTTGTTTGAAAATCACAAAAAAATTTTCTACCCAAATCGGGCTGTCTGGATTGTGAAAAAGAGGTTAAGTTAAAAATTATACGTTCATGCTCTTCATCTTGGCAGCTGCTGCGGTCTCGTTTAAACTCTGTCATTCAATATTTTATAGTTGTAAACGAAGGAGCAGACTTCAGCTGATAAGAATTTAGCTCGGCTTTAATATTGGTTGGACTGAGACCTTTCGAATTAAAGTATTGAATTACATAGCGGTGACCAATTTATTTCCATACCTTGAAATTCTTTGAGATCGTTTATTTTTGATACATTATCATATAAAGTCGTTAGATTTTTAAGAAAATACAACCCTGGTATGATGGAGTTTATGAAAATTAACAAAAAACAATAACAATTCATCACATTAGGGTTGTATTTTTTCGTAGATCGTATGACTTTGTATGACAGTACGTCATGGTCTTCACCAAAGTAATTTGTTTCAAACAACTGCCGCCATCTATACGTCAGTTTGGCTAGTTTTGGTACCACCCTCGTATCTATATCCTACTAATTAATTATTTTTCTTCTGGTCCCGTTCGACAAAAACTGTACGTAAATGAAACAAAGTATTCTTTTCCCATTCGATTTTCCTTTGGCCTCGCCAAGTTCAAAAGTTTTGCAGACAATGTTTGATAGACGACTAAATATTAAATTTCAAACAATTTTTCTTCCTCTCTTTGCTTTTTTTGTGTGGTGGAATTCATTATTAGAAAACTATGCTTAAAATACAATACAAAATGATTTTATCATAAATTTATGCTAAAATTCATTCGTCATTTCAATTGCTGCTAAAAGCAGACAACAGATTTCGTTTGTATCTCTGCTGAAAAGTATGCATGCTTTTTTCCATTCATTTATGGATGGAATCAATAACATTTCATCATCATAATTATGCGCTGTAATAAATGCCAGAATTTTTGTTGTTGGTTGCTGGTCATGATAAGTATGGCTGGCTGGCGGTGGCAGTGGCGTTGGCATCAGTGATAACATTTTAAAGTTACTATTGATGGGGGTCCTCAACATTTTAACCCCGCCATCAATTGTGTCAATTGGCTTGTGTGAGAGAGTTTTTGACTTGTTGGTCTTTGGTTGTTTACGGTTTGATGGAATGGAAAAGTTTCGTGTTGGTTTTTTTGTTATCATGTTTTACTTGTGCTCCATTTATTAAGGACTTGTTATATTAAATGTCTGTTGTGTGATGGCAAAAAGCAACAACACACAGCACAGCACAGCACAGCAACAGCAGCCAAGCTGACTTGTGGGCAATGGTTATGCATAATTTGAGTATATTTGCTGCACAATTATGCTGCTTGACTGACAGTTTAAATTGGTGGGATATAACAAATGCAGTCTTTTTTTTATTGTTTGTAGTTTTAATAGCTTAATAAAACTTTATTGATTATTAACATTTTGCAGACAAGCTGGAAAATTTGTTACTACTTCAAAAAAAAAAAAAAAAACAAATTTACTATATAATTTTATTTCTCTTTTCTTGCTATTTTTTATTTTTTTAATTAAATTCTTTGCGAGTTGGATTATGCCAATCAAAGGCGCTTAAGCTTTAAGTTTTTCTTTCCATTTTGTTGCACTGAGTTGTTTAAACATTTGTTGCACGTGATTTTCTTCACACCCAGCGTCGTTATTAACTCTGTGTTATTTGATGGCTTATTTCTTTGAAGCTGTTCGAGCCATTCGTCTTGGCTTCAATATTTTATTCACTGCAAAGCATAACACACCACATCTCCTTATTTTCTTTGCTTTACAACAGCTTAAGTAAATATAGGGTGTTTTTTATTGAGGTATAGAACTTTAAGTTGGCATCACTTTTTTAACTGGCGGCCATTTTGTCAGCTGTCAAGTGATTAATATTTAGTTTGGTTTGCCATTTCATCATGAACAGGTTGACAAAAGAACAACGCTTGCAAATCGTGCAAATTTATTTCGAAAATAATGGTTCAGTTCGCGAAGTTTACCGCAAGCTCCGTCCATTTTATGGTCGACATAATCGTCCATCAGAGCAATTAATTCGGTTAACCATGGATTGGCCACCAAGATCGTGTGATTTGACACCATTGGATTATTTTCTTTGGGGATATGTGAAGTCGCTCGTCTACGCCAACAAACCAGAAACGTTAGGGGACTTGGAAGCCAACATTCGTGGCGTTATTGCCAACATACGGCCCCATATGCTCGAAAAAGTGGTTGAAAATTGGACCTGTAGAATTGGCTTTATTCGAGCCAGCCGCGGCGGCCACATGCCCGAAATCATATTTGAACGTTAATGGCATAAAATTATCCTTCCAATAAAGCCAAATTGATGGACATTAAAACGATTTTCTTGTGTTTTATTTCAATTCGAAGTTTTGTACCTCTAAAAAAACACCCTATTTGTGTGTGTGAGTGTGTGTGTTTGAGTGTAAGTGTGCAAATGTGTCAAGCCAAAGTGCCTGTAGAGTTGTGTATTATGCTGTTGTTGGCTGCTGTATTTACCAGCTTTTCCACTTCGTTTCTTTTGCATTTGTTTTAGCAGCTACCAGAAAATGTCTTTCTTAGTTTATTATTTCTATTTGTAGCTTAATCCTTTCAAGAATATCACGCGCTTGGCGTCAACATACACTTTTCAGCATTAAGAAAAATGCAAAAGTTTGCTTGTCTTTCCTTTTCGTTAAATTTTTTTTTAAGTTTGCCATCGCTTTCTTCTTTTAATTTTCTTAGGCTAGTATGAAAGATGTTCTGCAGTTTTATTTTCTTTCTTGATTTTTTTCCTTTAATTAAGTTTAAGACAGTGTGAACAGGGCAAGAAAGTGCTTTGTCGTTAAGCACAAAGTGTTTGACATCTTCTAGCGGGAAAACGTAAATTTTTTGAACTTTAAATTACTTCTGCTCGCAATTTTTTTTTTGAAATAAGCAGCTGTTTGTTAAATCCAATTTTTCTCTAAAAAAAACACATACATAATTATGTTTACCTAAAATAAT
The DNA here is from genome assembly GCA_936439885.1 of Nowickia ferox. Taxonomy (NCBI): domain Eukaryota; kingdom Metazoa; phylum Arthropoda; class Insecta; order Diptera; family Tachinidae; genus Nowickia; species Nowickia ferox. The sequence goes on from OW387026.1 coordinate 9,381,956, forward strand.
AATCTTATTTTGTAACACTTTGTGGCCGTAACGTCAATAAAGTGTTCACTGAGTCCTGTAAAAAAATAATAACAGACCAATTGTTTCATTAATGTCCATAAATAAGTACCACAACATCCCTTTTTTTTAATAGAAAACTCGACTGTCTCAGAACAGCACACTTTTCTTATAGAAAAGTTGGCTGTCAACACATAACACTTTTCTTAAAGAAAAGTCGACTGTGTCACCACAGCACACTTTTATTATGGAAAGTCGACTGTGTCCTCGCAGCACAATTTCCTATAGGAAAGTCGACTCTGTCATCACAGTACACTATTTCGTATAAAAAGTCTACTGTCTCATCACAGCACACTTTTCTTATAATTAGTCGACTGTCTCATCACAGCACACTTTTCTTATAAAAAGTCGACTGTCTCATCACATCATACTTTTCTTATAGAAAAGTCAACTGTGTCATCACAGCACACATTTTTACTATAGAAAAATCGATTGTGTCATTACACAGGGTGCCTCTGTGGCTGAGTGGTAGCTATGCCAGCCTGTCAGTCCAGAGGTCGTGGGTTCGATTCCCGCAATAGACCCTGGGTGTTTTCCGCAGACAAGCTAATCGCTTCGCGGATTGTGTTTATGAAAAGAAAAGAAATCCTCTTTTCCAAGTTTTCTCACTTTTATTAAAGAAAAGCCGACTATGCCAACAGCATACTTTTCTCATAGAAATGACGACTGTATCATCACGGCACAATTTTCTTATAGAAAAGTCGATGGTGTTATCACAGCACACTTTTCTTATAGAAAAGTTGATAAATTGCAGGCAGAAAATGATTTGATTTGCTGATTTGACTTTGCTTATTTTATCAAAAACTTTGTTGGAGTGTAAAAGAAAGGGGGGGTTAATGAGAGATAGTTCGAAAAATGTTCACGCAAAAGTGAGAGAACCTTTCATAAATGAATAAATAAAGTTTGATGCTTTAGGTCAATTAAATAATGCGAATGAGTTGTTGTTGAACTGATTTAAGTCGTTGAACTGGTTTATAAATTCAATCATTAAGTCCTGGCTACAAAACCCGGGTTTCATCTATAAGAATGATATGAAGATATGTACCATTTCCGTGAATACGTAGCGTATGTAAGTTTGAACCAAAACGTAACGCGTAACTTCCCTGCATAACTTCTTATGCACACCCTATTTCTTTGAAGAAAAAAGAATTCTGAGCATTAATTTAAATTAGCATACATTAAGGCGGAAAACTCGCAATTTCCTTATAAAAACAAAAAAGGGCAAAGGAGTCATTTGAAAAAAAAAAAACAAAAATAGAATACTATATGTTGACTTGACTTTTAGTTATTCGTCTTCTACTAATCAGTATAAATAAATACACCCCTCTCCACCTCCACCATCCACAACTTTTTTAAGTAATTTGAATATTGTATTTTGTGTTATTATGTCTTCTTTATCATTTAAGTTTTAGTGCTTCTTGGAAATTTCTTTATATTGAACAGGCGTGCGAAATATCGCACGGAAAATAACAAAAAACTAATTTAAAGTTTGCATTAATCACAAAATTCAGCACACTGCAGCAGCAAAATTGCAAAAAAAAGAAAAAAAAAACACAGCAAGCAGGCTGTTTGACTAAAATAATTTTCTTTTAAATATGAGTACGACTAGAGAAAATTGGCATGAAAATAAACACGGTGGGGAAATTCTGTGAAAAAGATGGATAGAGCTTTTTTTACTTTATTTTTTTTTTGGGAAATTTCTTGAAATCGTAATACAAGAACATGGTAGACCAAAACACTTGCTTTGAAAAAAATATAGGAAATGGAAAATGAATTAAAAAAATAGTATGTACTTTTTAATTTCATATACCTCATATAAAGTTTTATTTGTTTTTTTTTTGTGGAAGATACTGAATATTGCACGAATTGCAATATCCTGTTTCTAAAAACTCTGCAATTTAAACATCTTTGGTATACATATTGTAGTTTTAATCCCACTATCACTTTTAATTTCATTTATTCATAAACTCCCCACTGTTTTAAGAAGTCCGACGTCAGCTAAAGTGTTAAGAGCTTTAACAGCTTAAATTATATTAGCTTTCTGCTTGCACTGAATAAGAAATAAGAAGCGCTAGCACATGACATTTTCCTCTCCGGTAATTTGAGGTTTGATGCCAGTTTAGGATTTAATTTTTTTTGAGGCAATTTCATTTACACTGTACTACACAGCAAAAAAATCACAAAGTTCTGGCAGCAGAGAAAAAAATTATATACGACAACTTTTCTTATAGAGTGTGTAATCACGGCACACTTTTCTTATAAAAAAGGGGACTGTATCACTACAGCACACTTTTCTTACAGAAGAAGTGACTGTGTCATAACAGCACATTTTTCTTATAAAATTGTCCACTGTGTCATCGTAGAATACTTTTCCTTTAGAAAAGTTGACTGCGTCATCACATCACACTTTTCTTATAGAAAAGTGAACTGTGCCTTTTTTTTCTTATGGAACAGTCGACTTCGTCATCACAGCGCACGTTTTTGTAGAAAATTTTGCTGCGTCGTCACACTTTTTTCTAGAAGAGTTGTTTGTCATCACATAACACTTTTCTTAAAGAAAAGTTAGTTTCTTCATCATAGCACACTTTTCTTAAAGAAAAGTCGACTGTATCATCACATCACACTTTTCTTATAAAATGTTGGGAGTGTCATTACAGCACACTTTTCTTGTAAAAAGTCGGCTGTGTCATTACAGCACACTTTTGTGTACAAAACTTGACTGGGTCATCACAGCACACTTTTCTTATAGAAAGGTTGACTTTGTCATAACAGCACACTTTTTTCATACAAACGTTGACTGTGTCATCACAGCACACTTTTCTTACAAAAAAGTCGACTGTGTCATCACAGCACACTTTTCTTACAAAAAAGTCAGCTGTATGATCACAGCACACTTTGCTTATAGAAAAGTCAAATGTGTCCTTACAACACACTTTTTCTATAAAAACGTCGACCGCATCATTACAGCACACTTTTCTGATAGAAACGCTGGCGAATATCCCTTTGAAGATACATTTCTCTCCCAATATTTGAAAGAGACAGTAAAGAATCATATGGCGAGAGTTTGGGAGGTTAAAATGTTGCTTAAACACTTTTATGTACAATTTGTTCTATATGTAAAATTCAAAGCTTTATATGGTTTCCGATGTTGGCTCAGATCTAGTCTTTATAATCTTGCATTTTTAGAAATAGTTCAACTTTGTTGTACAGTGTTCTATTGTGGTGCTTTTTGTTGCTTAAGCTGCTCTAGAGACCACTACCGTATAATTAAATACTTGTATTGATGTGCTGCATAAATTTAAAAAAGTTTTTCTCATCATTTCTTAACTGCTTTTCTTCTATTTTGCCCCAAAAATGGGGTTTGATAGTTGATGAAAAAATAAAAATATTCGTTGAAGATTATTTCTTAGAACTCTTTTTTTTTGGTTTGCTGTATTGTACTTTAATGAATATTTTTCGGCAACTTTTTGGTTGTTTGTTTATTATTATACGAAGTAGTTTGTATATAATATTTTTTGTTTGTTGCTTTAGTTGTGGCTTTAATTAAAAATCAGTTTAAGACTTTATGCAATGGAACTTTTTTGTTTGTTTTTTTTTTTTGTAATAACTTTTTCTCATGTCGCTGAACTGCAAATAAAAATTAACAAATTTGACAAGTATAGATAATTAAATATAGCACGAAGAAGGAAGGGAAAAAACTACTTTGAGAATATTTTATTGACAGCAATTCAATTTTCGACATAGAGGCAAATAACAAGAACAAAGATTTTCGGATGCAATGTTGTTTGCTTACAAAAAATTTTTAATGAAAATTAATAAAAGTTTTATGTTTTAAGGACTTCTAAGAAAAAGGAGGTTCCTTGCTTTTTTCTCATTATAGTGTTTTTCTTTTTTTTAATTCATTCTATTGGTTTAAGAGAAGCAATGAAAATGTGAATGAAATATATAAATATAAAAAAATGTTTTTAAATTAAATTTTGCTTAAAGTTCAATTACATCTGAGCAAAAGCTGGTACTTTCGAGATTTAGAGTAGATTTCTCATACAAAACAAAATCTTGTCACTAGATTTTGTTGAAATCTATTTAAAATCTAGTAGAGCTAAAATACGGATGATTCTTACATTTCACAGTGTTGCATTTCATTTCGTTTCTTATATCTAAATCCAGTTTTTAAGTTCGTAACAATATTTTTGAATTTCTTCTTTGATACTTTTACATTGAGCATGAACAAACAAACTTTTAATAAAATTATTTTTGCATGTTCAAAGTTCTTTACTTAAAAGTCTCAAATGTTATAAAAATTTTTAAATCTAATAAAATGGATTTATGCTCCAAATCTAGTACAAGTAAACAAAGAAAACAAAAAATGGGAAAATTTCTGCATGAGGCCAAAGTAGCTTTACGACTAGGAAAAATGGCATACTCACAACTGACAAAACACTACTCACTCCATATGTGCTTTTGTTGTTGTTGTTGTTCTAAATGTGCTGCATAACATGGCACAGTTAGCTATTGTCATGGCAGCTGTAAATGTATCAGGGGCATTTGTATGTACACACACACACACACACACTTCTATAATATTTGTGAAATGATTCAAATGCATCACCTGGAAAATACTACAAAGTAACATTCAAGGCCAACAAATCTGCATGTAGCAATAAAACAGTGAAATGAAATTCAAGAAAAAATTCTACAATTTCCATTTAAAAAAAAAAAACAAACAAATTTTTTACGGCATCTGTGTGCTTTTGTTTCCATACACATCCATCATCACACAGTGGGAGAGTTTGGAAAAAATTTTGTTAAGTCTGTTCAATTTGAAGTGATTGCTTGGGCTTTTGTTAAATTTAAGCGTGGCGCGTATTAATTCTCATTTGTTTTATATTAAATTGTTTTGTTTATAAGTTTTTCTTTAGCAGCTAATTTTTACAAATATGTATGTCACTTGAAAGTGCTGCCTTTAGGTTTTCTTAATCAGTATAAGTCAATTCTTTTAAAACGTTAATAATTAAATTTTTTTAACAATCTTTATTTATATCGCTCATTTACTTAAACCTTGTCATAACTCAAAAAAAAAAAAAAAAAAAAAACCCCTTTTGCTAGAAAACGACTTTCAATTTACCCACAACTTAATGGGAAAAATAAAATCATATTTTTCTCTCAAGAGCTGAGTAAACAAGATATTTGTTTGAAATTTTCACACAATACGAAGAACCAAAAAAAAGTTCCAGTTCAACATTTGTTAACACACTAATAATCCCAAATTCTTATTTTACTTATTAATTAAAATATTTTTTTTATTAAAAATACATTGCAATCGATTATTAAGGGGTTTAGCTGGATCCAGATTTCAATGTATTTTTTTTTTGCATTGTTGCTAATCATCAGGGAAGCTTTATCCAAAAATTTCTTAGAACAACTAGCGTTAAACTTTCATTAAACTTAAACTTTAATTTAAACAAATGAGAAGCTCAACACAAATAACAAAGTTGAAACAAGAACTCAATAATCAACATGTTTTATATATTCTTACTTTACCATTGCTACATTGGCTGACTTTTTTCAGCTCGAATTGTAGTTGTCAGAAGTACATATGTAAAGAAAATAAATGTAAATAACAACAACAGCTATTCAAGAAGAGAGTGTTGCCACGCAAATGAGTGTTTTTTATGGGAATTGTTATAATTTAAGTTTAACACTTATTAACGCACTAATAATCCCAAATTATTATTTTACTTATTAAGTAAAATATAAAAATTCCATTTTTTGAGTTATGACGTTGTTTGAGTAAATGAGCAATATATCGATTTAATCGCAAGCGACAAAAATTTAATTTATCAGAAGAAGGTTTTTTTTTAAATATTCAAAAATGTTTTTGTACGCAAATTGTCGCTTATGATAAAATTTTAGAACAATTTTAGCATTTTGATAATTCTAAACCATGGGCAGGCCCATAAAATTTTAATTTCAATACAAAAGTGTATTTTCGATGACATGTCGCTTACGATAAAATCGAAGAAAAAGGTTCGATATGGTTCAGATAAAAATATACAGGGTACTTTTTACGGTTTAAAACGGGTCCAGATAAAAATATACAGGGTACTTTTTAGGGGTTAAAACGGCTGAAAATTTGTACTTTTGTTACTTTTTCTGTTTTTGTTAACTTAGTATAAATATGATAATTTTAAGAAAAAAATTTTTTTTAACCGCCTTCAAAAAAGGAGGATATCTTATCAATTCGTTTGTATTTTGATTTTCTTTAACATTGTTACTTCATAGCCCGGTACATTTAAGACCGACTGTATAAATTTTTTTTTTTATCTGAGAGCGTAAATCTTCCAAATGGGCATATTGTAAAAAAAGTGGGCAGGAACACGCCCATATTTTTTTTATAAGATTTTATGATATGCTACTTATTTGGTGGCTCCGAAGCCCAGCGAACACCTTTTTTTTCTTGTAATTACACAATTTTAAAGTTGAAAAATGGGCGGGGCTACGCCCATTAAAATTTATTTTTATATTTTACGTGTTTCCACTTAAGCGATTTTTACGAAACTTACCACACACCCTGAGCTCTGAAAAAAACACAATCTTCCATTTAAAAAAATGGGCGGAGTCACGCCCAATCAAATTAAATATTTTATTTTACGTGGTTCTACTTGACCGATTTTTACAAAACTTAACACACACCCTGAGCTCTGGAAAACACACAAGCTTGCATTTAGAAAAATGGGGGGAGACACGCCCATTAAAATTTATTATTATACATATTTCACATGGTTCTACTTGACCGATTTTTACCAAACTTAACACACACCCTGACCTCTAAAATAGACACAAAATCCCATTTAAAAAAATGGGCGGAAATATTTTATTTTACGTGGTTTTGTTTTAGCGATTTTTACAAAACCTAACACACACCCTGAGTTCTGAAAAACATACAAGTTGCATTTAACAAAATGGGCGGAGTTAAGCCCATTAAAATTAAATATTTTATTTTACGTGTTTCTATTCGACCGATTTTTACGAAGTTTACCTCACACCTTGAGCTCTAAAATAGACACAATATTCCATTTAAAAAAATGGGCAAAGTCACGCCCATTAAATTTAAGTATTTTATTTTACGTGGTTTTATTTAAGCGATTTTTACAAAACTTAACACACACCCTTAGCTTTGAAGAAACATAAAAACTTGCATTTAAAAAAATGGGCGCTGGCACACCCATTAAAATTTAATTTAATATTTCATGTACTTCTTAACCAACAGATTTTCAAAAGAGTTTACTTCCATTTTGGTGCCATAATTTTTTTTTCGAAAATGTTCTATCAGATCTTTTTGCACTGAAATCGGTTTCTTTTTGGCTGAATTATTTTTGCTTTATTTTTTAATGTAAAACTTGTAGTTTTAAAACATAGGCCACCGCAAATAATATTTCTTTTTACAGAAATTTAAAAAAAGTTGCTAAACAACACTTTTTTTCCAATAAATATTTCCTGGTATTATTTACAAAATATAATAATTTCATATTTTTAAACTTTCTGTGGCAGCAGCATATTGCTAAAATTTTACCTTAAAAGAAAACAAAATTACTTTTTCTTTGCATATTTACCTGTTTTCTGCTCAGCAACTTTTGCCGCAGTTTTTAGCAAATACACATTTTTCAAGAAGTTTTCAAAATCAATAATAAAATTTTAGACAATTACTTTCTTAAAAGAAAGAAAGAAAGAAAGCAAAAAAAAAAAAAAAAGACAAGCAAATTGCTAAGGGAGTGTTATATTCTTTCAATTCGTCTTAAAATATTCTTTAACGAGAAATAATAAAACTTTGCTGTTTGTTCCATAACTGTCGTTGTCGTTGTTGTTGTTTTTGTTTTTCTTAACGGCAGAAGCATTTGTAATAAAAAGAAAATTCTGTTTATTTCTACAGCAACAGCAATTTTTATATTTTTCCTTTTATTTGTTTTGCTCTGCTGGTGTGTGTGGTGTGTGTGTGAGGTTTTGCAGGCAGCAACTTCCTGTATTTATGCAAAACTTTCATTTTCTGCTGCATGTGATGTGATGATGCCAAACAAAAACAACTTGCTTGCTGCACAACCAGGGAGCAATGCTTTTATGTGTACGAATGCATGTATAAATAATTTTTGGCTTAAACTGCTTTTAGATTGTATTTATAAAGTGCGACAGTTTGTTAAAGATTCGTTTGCAATTTCCAAACAAGTAGAAGAAACTTGTTTACCATTCTTCGGTGATGTGCTAATTTTGCAATCAGCAAGAAAATTTCTTATTTTTATTTTTTATTTTATTTGTTCTGCTCTTATTTGAGAAGAAAAAAACAGAAATGATGCGGAAAATTCAAATTTGTTGAAAGTTTAAAGACTTGCTGTTTTTTTCACAGGTTTTTTTTTATTGTTTTGGTAAAAGAGAAAAAAAAACCAATTTGAAAAAAAAAACGCATAAAAATATCGAAAGTTTTCCACTGTATATTATATACCAGATTATTTGTTTATAAGCCTTATTTATAAAAAAATATTACGGCTTTATAAAGGTTTAATAAGAAAACTTTTGTATGAAAATCTGTGCTATAAACAATTATTTTAATTGTTCAGAATTTGTGTAACTAAAGAATAGACTGTTCATTTGAATTATTTTGGGCTTCTCACAACATGCAATGTACTTGTACTCATAGCTTACTTTAAATTCTTAATTACCAACATACATATATAATTTGCATTACTTTTCTTAACATTTCAGTGGCTACAAACAACGCAAGGCTGGCAACTATGGCTCTGCTACCACCGTCGCTGTTGGTGCACCATCATCGCCCAGTTCTAGCAACGGCTCCAATAACAACAACAATCCGGAAAGACAAAAACCCCATTCGGTTTATTGTTTACATGGACACAGTCATATAGAGGGTAAGTCGTTTAAAATATATAGAATAAAGTTCACGAATTAAAAAAAAAAATATTACTAAAACTAAAAACTATTCTAATCAAGTGACCGAAATTATGTAAATCAGATTAAAGGCAATGTGCAAAATAAAATACACTGGCAGAAATTAGACACCAAAGTAAAATAATTCTAAAGGGCTCCTAATCTAACTATTATACAATTATAAAGACTTGCAGCTCATTTAACAAGAAAGAAAGAAATCTAACAACATTTGTTTCGACTGTCAAAAAATGTAAGGTAAAATGGCATTTTATGTTCACACTAGAGATGGGCGCGTGTTGAATTTTTCCAACACGACATGACACGATGTCCAACACGTACGAAACACGCACACTTAATTTTTTCAAAACACGAAACTGCACAACACACACGAAATCAAATTGAATAGCACAAAAATAATTTTTTTTATATTCAAGTAGATACATATTTTTGTTTAATTTCAGAACTTTAAGCTTAAGAGACCCCTACACTATCAACAAATTTGATGGTTTTACGTGCTGGACGATAAAAAATATTAAATTTTTTCTTTACTGGAAATTCATGCATACATATTTTAACACCAAAAATCGTTGCGTGTTTATCGTGTCCATTTTGCTCAACACGATACGAGCCGAACACGCACGAAATTAGATTTTCTGTCACGAACACTTCGTGTTGAGTCGAGCGTGTTCATCTCACGCGCTCATCTTCAGTGCACACCATCACACCTCAAATAACAAACACAAGTAGAGAGCAAACAGCTGTTCATAACTGAGCAGCTGGCGAACAAAACCAGACTAGTTCCGTCAACTGCTTTTTTACAGGACAGGCAAATTAGTGAACTGCTTTGATAGACACTAGCAAGGAAAAGTCAGTTTTCGTTGATGTGCGTTCATAAAAAAAGAGATAGAAAATTAAATAACACTTTATTAGCTGGGAGAGGGTGGCGTTGGCTGAAGTAGTTAGCACGTTGACTACAAAACCGAAGATCCTGGTTTCGAGCCCGGTCTCTGACAGTCATTAAAATAACAAGACCACGCATTTTTCTGGATGTTCATTAGTGTCCTTTGTATCAGTTGTTGTGGGAAAAGTTCTAGTGATGCAGGCATAAGGCACTGGTCACTAAAAACTACACCGACTTCATCACATACTAATCCTAATGTAACATCAGAGCGCCCTCCTTCCTGGTGTAGCAGAATCATTGGCGAAGTAAAATAATGAATAAAATAAAAAATGGCTACTAAACACAGCTTCAAAATTTAATACGCCTCATTTAACACCAGAAGGCGCTGCAACACTGCATTATCAAAAAAGCGTGCAAAAAAGAGCAGAGTTGTAAAATAATGAAGCTTTCCTCCTCCATCTCTTCCTTCATCACCTGTCTACTCTATCACTATCTCTTCCCTATCACCCTCTCTGACTATCTTCTCTTCAACTAACAGGCAGCACAAAGGGATCATTGTATTGGATCCAAGTGAGCTGGACTCTAAATTTCACCCTGCCTTACCAGCAGCCTGCTAACCTAACCTAACCTAACCTTATTAGCTGGGAGAAATACCGATCGATATTTGCTGTTGTTGAAATAGACGACTTGTCAATTTTCTTTTTTAATTGATTTTTGTAAAAATGCAACCCTGATCAGAAGAAAAGTCTTATCGTTAATGTTTCCTATCTTCAAATTTAAATAAAAAAGTTTTTAAGGTCTAGCGATGCCATTATTATGTATGGAATATAACATCGTACAAATGTCCGACTTCCTCATGACTCTGGTGCATACATCAGATGGAAATTGACCTATTGCAGTCTCTCACAGGCTATGACTACGACTAGACTGTGACTAGACATTGAGTCGACTACGACTAGACTATTACAAGTATGATTGTTCCGGCACTAGGCGTGATTTTATTAAGTTCATGCCGTTTACTAAGACTTCAAAATATTGGAAAATGTCTTTACGATTGCACAAGTCCATATCCTCAGTGTAGATCCTAAATGTTGTATTAAAACGTTGTTTCAGTTGTATATGCAATATGTAGATTTCTGTGTGTGTGTTTTTTTTCGTATTACTTTTATCCTCAGATTTAACAAAATAGTTTTTATTTAGTTTCATTTATTTATTTTTGCTATTCTTACTACCGCAAACTCGTTGAAATATGATGATAAAATGGAATACATTTGACATAATAAAGTTTTATTGTACATACACTACTCGCACACACTTTTATCTAGTTTTTACCGAAAAAATAAATTGAATCTGGTGTGATTTCAAAGGTTTCTGCATTTATTTTATGCTAGAATTTCGAAACAGTAAAAATTTTGTGTGCACCAAAAAAAATAAAAAATAAAAAAAATAGAGAAGTGGAATTTAAATTTTAATTAAAAATCCAACAGAAATAAGGATTTATAAAGACACATGTGTAGAGGGATAAATAAAGTTAAGCTTAAATAAAAAGTTGCGATCTGTTTTAAATGGGAGGAGAGTAAATGCAATTAAAACTGCAAAGTGCTGGCATTTTGGAGGAGAGCTTTTAAAGCTTAAAAATACAATATGCACACATACATATGTACGACTATGTATGTATGTATGCATGTCTGTAATTTGTTTTACATTTGCATTTGCAAATTTGTGTCGATTAAATTTTCCTTTTGTGCTGCTTTTATTTTCAAGTTTTTTGTTGCCAATTTTTTATTTTGTTGCTCTTGCTAAACACGCAATATTTCTATTATTTTTTACGGCTGCTGTTGTTATTGCTGTTACTGCTTTTTTTTTGAACTTGCTGGGTTATTGTTTCTTTTATTATCGCTCATTATAAACAAAGTTCACAACAAAAATTTTGTTTATCAAACCAGAAATTGCTTAAACAAATAACAAATTTAAACTTATTTAAATTTTAAGTGTTTGTGCGTTTTTGTTATGTTAGGTTGGCAACTTTACAGAAAAAGTTAAAAAAAAATTATATGTATGAATGGTTTTACGCTATAAATAAATGACATTTAGCTGGCAATTACCAGAGACGCTAATGTCAAAACAAATTACAAATAATTCCTAAAAAGCACTTGCATAAATAATTTGCTAAATGCAAATGTTAATACGATAAAAGAAAAAAATTGTTTGAAATTAAATAAAATTCACATTATCGAAAATAAGTGGGCTTTTAGAAACACGTTGGGATGCAAATGGTTTTTGTAAAACTATCAAATGTTTATTTAAATCAAATTTATTAAGAAAATATATATGTATGTGTATATGCATTTAGGTTTGTAATTTCACATATATCTCCACTAATTCTTTAAACGACTTCAAAAAAAAAAGGAGGAATTTATCAATTAGTCTGTATTTTTTTTTGTAATGTTTCTTCATAACACGGTACATTTTAGACTGGTTGTAAAAATTATTATATTTTGCCTCTACTTGGTCCTATTGTAAAAAAAGTGCTCGGCGACAAGCCCATTAATTTTTTAAAATTAAAGTTAATGGTACTTTACTTATTGCTACAAAACTTACCCAACACATTGGCCGCTCGTAACAACACAATCTCGAAGGTGAAAAAATGGGCGAAGCCATGCCCAATAAAACATAAAATAATGTTTCACATGCTTCTATTTGACCGCTTTTTAAGAAACTTGGCGCACAGAAGACATAATATTGTATTAAAAAAAAAGTGGATTCGATTAACGCAACGAATATAAATTTTGGGCTGTTGCGAAAACTGAGTTTGTTGCGAAAACCGAATAAAAATTCCTATGCCTGTTTTCCACTAAAAAGCTTATTTTAAACCAAATAAAAGCTTTATTAAAAAATCAAAGATTAATTTTTAATTTACAATTGCCACGAACTTCTTTAGTGGTTACTCATTTTTTTTTTAATTCTACATACTGTTGATTTATGAATTTTGTATTCATTGCAAATTGTTTTCACAGGTTTCAAGTTTCTTCTGAACTACGCTCTTTTGCTTTATTGTTAGTTTAACAAATTTTGCCACTGCAGCCATTTTGTTTATTTTACTAGGACATTCCCTCACAATCAAAGAAGCAGAAGCACCCCTCACAAATTCTTTGTTATTCCGAAAATAGCGGTAAATCCAAATGATTTTTGTACGTAAGCATAAGATTTCTTTGACAAAAGTTTGTAGTTTTGATTTTATTCATAAGACAACTAAAGTAACCACCAAAACGAAAGCGACAAATTTAACTTTGTTTTCAAAGTTGCATTAATTCAGGTTTTGTCTTTTGAAAAGTTGCGTTAACAATGTTAAGAATTTGGGTGTTGCGAATATCGAGGTTTTGCGCTTATCGAGGGTTGCATTAACCGAATCTGCACTGCATATTGTTTTCAAAAAAGTGGGCGGGATCACGCCCATTAAAATTTAATATTATAATTCACATGCTTCTATTTGATCGATCTATACGAAACTTGGTACATACCCTGAGCTTAAAAAAAAGACACAATCTTGCCTTCAAAAAAGTGGGCGGGGTCACGCCTATTAAACTATAAGATTTTATTTTACGTCCTTGTACTTAAAATTTTTTTCTTTGAAACTTGCCACACTTTTTGAGCTCTTAAAAATACAATCCTGGATTAAAAAAAGTGGGCGGGGCCACACCCATTAAATTTAATATTATATTTCCCATGCTTGTACCTAATCGATGTGTATGAAACCTTGAGATCTGAGAAATACTTAATCTTGTGTTAAAAAAAGTGGGCGGGATCACGCCCATCAACATTTAATATAATATATCATGTTCTTTTACTTGATGGACTTTTGCAAACTTGGCACATAAACCTTGAGTTCTAAAAAATACTTAATCTTGTGTTAAAAAAAGTAGGCGGGGCTACGCCTATGAAAGGTTAGTATTAAATTGTATGTACTTCTTCCCACAAAACTTGGCAAAGAGTTTCGACTCTCAGAATAATATAATTTTGTGTTTAAAGAAGTGGGCGGGGCCATGCCTATGGATGATTAATTTTATATTTCACGTGCTTCTACCTGACCCATTTTTACGAAACTTGGCACACACTTTGATATCTGAAAGTGATGCGATGATGAATTTAGAAAAGTGGGCGGTTACTAATATTTGGCAAATTAAGCGTGACCACGCCCCTAGAAATAAAAAATTGGAATTAAAAATTAGAAAATAAAAAAATTAAGGAAAAAATTTCACCGACTTCAAAAATAAGCACTAAAAAGTAAAAAATAGTTTAGATAGTCTCTGTCTAAATACAACTTTTTGAAAACATATGAAATAAAAAAGTAAAAATTTATTTTATTTCCATATGAAGACTTAATAGACGATACAATGATACAACTGGCTTGTGAATTGAACAATTATTTCACATATTGCTGTATAATGTTGTCAGATAGATTTCATATGTATTTAGCAAAAGAACAAAATACTACTTCTGCAACATTTTTTCACGAACATGTTTTTGCAGGTATTTTGACAATATTTGACGTGAAAGTTTGAACGGTGTACCAGACCTTATGCAACAAATACTTTTTCCAATAATTTTGAAACAGAAACTGTTCCTTTGCAATTTTTCTTAGGAAATAAAAGAAATTTTTGGAGCAAATAATATTTACCACACTTGCTTCTTTTTTCGTTTGGGTGTATTTATTTTTTTACTACACTTTACTTTGTATATGTGCACTCGTAATATGCTGTAAATTATCAAGTTATAGTTTTTTTTTTTTTTTTGATCAAATACTTTTTCTCTTGCCATTTGATTAGCAACATTTTTGCTGTGGTTGTTTATTATCCATTTACCAAACAATTTACTTGACCATTATTATCCTCTTCATTTCGTTTTGTTGCTCGTAAACATAAATTTTCATCTTGTTTTTAACATTCTACTATATGTCATCAGTTGGTAATTTTGTCTTTTTTTTCAGATTTCTTACTGAATACTGAACACTTTTTTATTTTTATTTTTATTTTTGATGCACGAAAATTTTGTGTATTATTTTGCAGACAAACTAAAAGATAAATATATATCTAAGTATGCTTTTAGAGCGTATGTGTTTATAAAATTCTGCATGTGTGGGTGTACCCAAAATATATTTTTGCCATGAAAGAGTGTCCATGTAATGACCACAGATACTCCATTTATGAAGAATAGTATGAAATAAATGTTGCATTTTACTATCACAGACAGCTAATCTAAATTTATGTATTTTGAATGATGAAAAAATTGTGCATAAAAGTATGTAGTCATAGAGACAAGAGTCGTTCATAGGGGAAATGTGGAAGTTTAATGGAAAAATAAAATAGTTCACATTTGAAAGTAGCCACAAATTATGTGTGGTAAATATCAAATCATTATGGTTTTACATTTTTATATGAAAATGTGCAGCATTCTAAGTGCATTTGTTACGATAGGTGGGCCTAGTAAGAAAATTTTGATTAAAAATTCAAATTTTTTATTTTTTTTGTGAAGAGAAGGAACACTCAGGCAATGAATGCCTACTACTATTATAGATGTTACTTTCTGTAGGAAAGGGGGGTGGTGAAGGAAGAGATAGAGCAAAATGTCATTCATTTACAACTCTGCTTTTTTTGCACATTGTTAATAATGCAGTGTTGCAGCGCCTCTGGTGTTAAATGAGGCGTATTAAATTTTTCTGAAGCTATGTTTAGTAGGAATTTTAATACTTATTTCACTTCGCCGATAATTCTGCTCTGCTACACAACGAAGAAGGGCGGTCTGATGTTACATTAGGATTAGTATCCGCTGAAGCCGGTACAGTTCAATGACCAGGGACTATGCCTTCATCACTTGAACTTTCCTACAACAACTGATACAAAGACACGCTAATGTACAACAGAAAAATACGTGGTGTTGAATACCGGTGTCTTTTGATATAGACAACTTTTTCAACAAGGATTTAATTAAGAATTGTTTTGCTCTATAATTGCTCAATTTAAAACCTATTGTTGGAGTTAGAGATGAGCGATCCCGTGATTTTTTAATAATGTTACTCTTAGTGAACGTGTTTTCTATGTGATCATAGTTTAGCTGTGTATTGCTTGTAGCAGTTGTGTTATTTTAATAAGAACAGTAGCAGTGGAATTAAACATTGATCGTGATCACATCTTAACACATTTCACTACTTCTACTTTAAAAGTGTGTATTAGTATTAGTATTTTCAAATAGTAATAAGAAGAGCGATAAGCAATCAATCTCTTCCAAGTATTAAATATTATTGTAAAAGAGGCAGAGACACAATAAAACTGCAAAGACAAAATATGAGAGCTATAAACAGTTGCCCGAAAAGATGATTTGACACGATTTTAAAATTTTTTGTGGACAATGCTGAAGGTATAAGAACTTTATTTACTGTAAATAAAAGCATACAGGAACATTCACAGTTTGTATGAATGAATTATATTTCCAAAACCTGTTACTCTGATAAACTCTGTCGCAGTTGTGATAAGTAATTTTTTAATCGCTGTAAAAAAGTAACATATATGGAAATATCGCTCATCTCTAGTGGGAGCCAAAGTTAATACATGAGTTGTTAGTAATTTCAATCAAAACATTAATTCTAAACAAATGTTGATACAGAAATTACCAATAACTCTTGCGCGACCTACGGTGACTCTTACAATGGGTTGTGAAGTGAGCAAATGTTTCAAATGTTGCCAGCAATTCAAAGGTTAATACTGTTGACCAACATTTCTTGAAGTCGGTTTATACGCAATCATTTTGGTTAAGAAATTTGTAAGTTTCTGGTAGAAACTTTCCTAACTTTCTGCCTTTCTCTCTTTTACAAACTTAAAACTTGATTAATAAAAATTCATGTATAAGAAACTGCACTGCTGCAGTTTTGTGCAACATAATCAGCAACATTAACAATTTTTGATAAAGTGCATGTGGGTATTTCCACGAGAATGTTAAATTTTTTTTGTCACGTGCGACAGAACAAAGTTAGTCGATTTTGCTTAAATTTTTACCTAATATAGAGCTGCTGGCGCCCTATACAAATATATAAAGAAGTAAAAAAAGTTTCGTTTTCTTTGAAAAAAAAGAAAACATGTTTGTTTGGTGTCGCACGCTACAAAAAGTTTACATTCCTGTGTAAAAAATAAAAAAATCATTTTTATTTTAAAATTTAAATTTCTTTTGTGCCTTTATTTTAATTAAAACAATTTTAAAACTTTAATCAAAAACAAAATTTTTGTAAAAAAAAGATTTTGCATATTTTAGTGGAAACACAAAACTTTCGAAGCAAGCATAGTTTTTTTTTATTTCAGCGTATGTAAATTAAAGATTTTTTATATTTGTATGTAATTTCTTTTTTTTTTTTTTTGTAATTTTCTTTTTTAGAAATTTTTTTCTTAAATTTATTTTAAAAAAAAGAGCAAGCAACATTTTCTGTACATGCATTTACTGCAGAAATGTTTAGCAACATTTAGTATCTTGCTAATGTGTTAATCTTATATACATACAAGCATGCATACACACTTGCATACATGAAGAAGTTTTGTCATGTATTTAGCCATGCGACTATTTCGTATCTGTTAATCGTTTCCAATTCTTTTTGAAGGGCTTGCAGAGTGTCTGGCTTATCAGCATACTGCTAGAGTCTGCTTATTTCAACGAATGTCCTTACACAACTTGGCTGTTATATGCTTGAGTTTATTTTTCCTATTTCAAACCATTTTTGTTAACAGAAAATGTGCTGCTATAAATTGTAATGAAATGGTCGTAATTTATAATTTAATATGGATGCATATGCAGACATGCATCACATAGATAAACTATAGACCACATCGGTCTCACTTAAAATGCAAAATTTTTTTCTTGCAGTTTTGGAAATGAAGTAGTAAAAAGCTGTGCATGCCAGTTAAAAGCAAAAAAAAAAAAATAAATAAAATTACATGACTAATGCATTTGTAAATGGACGAAATATTTTTAGATGCAATTAAAAGTTGTCCTGGTTTTTCACTTGATAGAAAAAATCTTATGATATGTGGTAAAAAATTGTCAATATTCCACTATTATATTTTATTATTTATTTATTTATTAGCTAATTGAGGCATACAGAGAAGATTATTTTTGATATGTAAAAGTTGGGTTGGGTGTTCTTATAATTCAAGCCTCCACTGTTTTACAATGCTAATAACCTTATTGACAAGCTAGTAAATACTAATTTAATGCAGAAAAAATCTCATAAATATTAAATAATATTTATCAGTCCCTTTTTACAACATTTTGCACACGTAACGTTACACTTTAAGTAGCAACAGTAATATGAGAAAAAAAAAATCAATGTAAACAACTATTTTATTGTCACCTGTGTGTCATACATTTCTTAAACGACTCCTCCTCCCATTGTCAGCCAACTGTCATTAGCCCCTCCGTATACTCACTGGCAATTTAAATTCTTTATCCAATGCACTTATTTTTTACATCATCTTTTGAATTTTTATTTTATTAAAAAAAAAGAAGAAAGATAATCATGCTTATTTATATTTTTTCTTAGCAAGTTTCTTGAACTAATAAAAATGTTCAAACCAACGACATGTTAATACAAAAAAATAAAATATTATAATGAACGCTGTAAGCAAAAAAATAAAAAAATAAAAAAATCGCATGTTTAATTTGCATAAAAAGATAAAGGGAACATTTCAACGACTAAATTCAATACAACTTATCTTTTTAATCATTCAATTGCAGTTCAGCTTTTCAGTTCACTTAACAATTTGAATTTTAATTTACACAATTATAATGTTTTTTTCTTTCATTCAAATTATTCAAACATACAATTTCATATGGTTACGCCTTTAAAGCTGAATTATATTAATGACAAGTGTGCTATTTAATATGTATTTGTGGTAATTTATTTAGCGCTTAGAATTTGTTTTATAATGAGAAGAAAATTAAAAGAAAATAAATTAATTTTAAAATATTTAGTTAAAAGACGTTTATTGGCAGCATGCTGCTGAATATATTTAAAAGAAATAAGTTACTGTAGACTCAAAAAATACAGCTGTTAACTTTAAAATTTTCACTGAAAGAGTTCTTTGTTGAGAAATTTTCAATAACACTTTTATACGGATACAATAATTAAACATTTTTAAAGTCAACATGTTGCTGAAAGTGCGGCCTTGATATCTCTAATTGTTGCCAAGAATTTATTTAAGAGGAATAGGTTTGCCAAAGTCAAAAAAATACAGCTTTTACTTTTAAAACTTTCACTGAAAGAGTTCTTTGTTGAGAAAATTTCAATAACAATTTATATATGGATACAATAATTAAAAATTTTTTAAAGGCAACATGTTGCTTAATATCAAATTGTTGCCAATAACATATTTGTGTGCGAAAAGTGTTGAGCAACATTGATTTTTCCTTGCAAAAAATTTGACATGTACCAAATGTAGCCCATCTCGCGATTTTGCTAAGTTTCTCGCTTTTAGTGCTTGAAAGTATGCAACATTGTTTAAAATTCAGTGCGATAAAAGTACTGCTCATGTTGTTTCGCAGCTGAAACAAAAATGATGCTTGAAACATTTTACATGGAAAAACATGTTGCCAGATACATTTTAGCTGCTTTTCGCAATAAGAACAGAGTACTATCAAATTCTTTTATCTAATTTGTCGACCTTTTTCAATATATTCAATTAAACTAATTTTTTGAGCTTTAGGTCAATGTTTATTATTATTTTAGTACTTCGATATTTCGTTAACCTTTGGTAATAATAATAAACATTGACCTAAAGCTCAAAAAATTAGTTTAATTGAAGAACAGAGTACTATTTCTGCAAGTTTATTTCGCAAGTATTTCATAACAAATACTTTTAAATGTAGTCTGATAGAATTTCGCACAAAATTGTGAACATAGTACCAGGCTTTATCGGGAATAAAAGGTGAAAGATTTCCTTGGAAAAAATGCTGAAAAAATAGAAAATTATATACTGACAATGCAAACATTGGCGGTCACTATTTTAGGGAAGGGGAACGCATTTCACATGAACTTTTATTCCCGATAAGGGCGATTGAGTTGTTCACAGCTGGTATTTTTCTCTTTCAACCTCCACATATTTGCCTCTTTGCATTCTATTCACCACCCTCGTATTTTCTTTTCTTTAAATAACACCAAAACAACATAAATTTCAAATTAAAAATTCATTAAAAAAATGTCATTTCACCAATGAATATGCAGATATTTTCTTTTAACCACAATTTTTGTAATTTCAACCTTCCTTTGTGGCCACTCGTTGAGAGATTGGTGTCCAAAGGACCCAACAAAAATTAAAAAAAAAACAAAATGACATGAAACATTTAAGGTATAAAAAAGAAATACATGTTTGGAAATTCGTTTTTCTTAGCCAGTATATTTAATTGTTTGGAAAACTGTCAGCAAGAAGAAATAAAAACTTGTATCGAAATTGGACAGGAATTGATTTAGAGAAGACACGTATGCTTAGAATAGCAATTTACAATTATAATCTGCAGTATGTTTAAGTTTTTTGGGGAAAAGGAAATGGTAAATGTAGAGCAGAGGGATATACGAGTTAAAGAAATATTGATGCCCACAATATTGAGTGACTGCTTTGTCGTCATTCATGTGTTTGTGTATGCAAGAATTGATGAATGGTTAAATATTTTTATGGTTTAACTGGTCATATGTTTGCTGTCTCCGAAATGGATTTTTCCGTTTTCTATTCACAAATTTTTTTAAATTTTTTTATTTTTTTTTTGGATTGATGTGGGTTGGGTGTAAATGACACTTTATTTCTGCACAAAATATAAATAAATAAAACATTGATTTATGTAATAGTTGCACTATAAAACTGTCAACTTTATTTTGTTTTTGTTTTCTTTTTTCGTTTATGGCCTTAGTAGATTTTTATAAATAAAAAAAAAATAAATTTAAAAAATAAAGAAATAAAATTTGCCAAATATGTTGTTTTGTTAAAATTTTTACCAAAAGTTGTACAATTTTCTGCTTAATATTGCTTATTAAAGTAGTATAAGCAGATTTTAAATATTTAAAAAAAAATTGCAAGAGTGTAATCACTCTCCCTCTTAACGCTCTTAACTCTTTTGCGTCATGTTTTTTTATGTAACTTTCGCTAAAGTAAGCAAAAATATTCTTAGGTGCAAATTCACAGTCTGTAGTTAGCTAACGCCCGTGGTTTAACTAACGACTTCTCTTATAAATTTCATTGGTTAAACCATCTTCATTAGTTAACTACAGACTGTGAATTTGAGCCTTAATGGCCTTAAATACTCTAAAAAATTATATGCTATAAAATCCATTTAAATCTCTGAAGAAAATTTTATAAAATTTTTATAAAATTCGTGGAACATATTAACTCTCTAACTAATGTGTACAACATTCCTTCAGCCAAGAAGA
Source organism: Nowickia ferox (assembly GCA_936439885.1). Taxonomy (NCBI): domain Eukaryota; kingdom Metazoa; phylum Arthropoda; class Insecta; order Diptera; family Tachinidae; genus Nowickia; species Nowickia ferox. The sequence continues at coordinate 9,403,309 of OW387026.1, forward strand.
GCAAAATTTGCTGCCAGCAACATGTTTTGTTTTAGGGCCTTTTGCTAGCAATTCGTTTTCAATTCTTATAACAATCATAATTATTTTAGCGCTTGAATTGGTTTTGCATAATAAATGAATGACTTCTTGCCAACATAAATAGTTATTAATTTCCTTTAATTAAGTGAATAAGACTTTTGCGATTAAAAATACTCTAATTAGTCTAAACAAGTCAGTAAAGGAATGGATGATGCGTGTTAAAGTAAAGATAATAATAATTATTTCTGATATCATTTTCCTATTCATTTCATTAAATAAATTAATGATGTTCACAATTAATGGTTTCCAACAGCAACAAGTGTTAATGACGTGCGCGGCAGTAGATAAAATAAATTTTGTCCAACTAATGATACAATGCCTATTGTTTTTTTCTGTGAAGTTTTTACTTTAATTAACAAATCTTAACTAAATATTATTATGAAATTTAACTATTAATTAATATTGAGTAAAAAAATTATATTCACCTCATATTGGCAACAATATTATAGTTTTATGCCTCATGCAACATCAAAAGTTGACCAACTAAAACTGATGTGCTTAAAATCTGCCAAAGAATATATGAAATGCCTGTTGCAACATGTTGCTAGCATTGTTATATACAAATATTGAATATTGCTGCATTGCAATAATACAAATTTTAAATCTCAATAAAAAGAAGAAAGAAAAGCCTTATTCAGGTTCGAAACTTCACGCGAAATGTTCACATAATCCATATAAAAAAATTTCACATGAAATATTCATGAAAAAATTTTGCAAAACTTGTACTCTGTTCAACTCGTGAAAAATGTATAAAATGTATCTGGCAACATTTTCTTGCAATCTGCAAAATAATGTGACTGGCATTTATTTCGCGTAAAATATTGACAGCTGATGTTTTTGTTTACAAAAGTCGATCAATGTTTTATACTTCGAACCAATAAAATCGATTATTTTTCGGAAAAAGTAATATGGGCATCACTTGTTACATGCCAAATTTTTCACGCTGGAAAATTTTCACAACTTTGAACAGAGCACTAAGTTTAAGATTTAATATTTATTAGTTTCCGAAACATGTTGTAGTAACATATTAAATGAAAATATATTTAATTCGACAGATTGCACGAAAGCATTTGACAATTAGAATAATTGCTGAATGCGTAAAAATTAAAAATATATATTATAAAATTTGTCTAAATTATAGGTGATATCAATTTGGTCTGTCTCTTTACATTGAGAACAAAAACAAATTTGAGTATTATAATGTTGCTTTGAAAATAAAAAGGTGAAAAATATCGATTGCAAACTTCCAAAACTTTTTTCGGGTTTAAGTTCAAATGTTGCCAGATACATTTCATATGTATTTTATAAAATAAAAAGATTACTACTTCTGCAACATTTCTTGATGAGCAAATATTATTATTTTCCTAAACGTAATTATTTATTTTGACAACATTTCACGTTACATTTTAAAATACTTCGATATAAACCAAGAATATTTTAATATTGCATTCGATATCGAGTGAATAAATTTGTCTAAAAAAACATGTTGAAACAGCATTAAACTGAATAGAAAAATATTATCTTAGCAACATGTAGCTAAAGATATTATGTAAAAAATTTTAATGCTAACTTTTTGGAGGCCCGCCAAAGTAATTTTTCTAAACTGAATTAGCGAAATTGGTCGATAAGCAATTTTTTATTGAAACCGAAGCCGATTAAACGGCCGGGCACTAAACATTTTCCAAATGTGCTTTATGATTTTGCTGACATCGAAACCAGCTACTTTCAAACAAGTTTCTCTGTTAACTTTTTATCATTCAAGTATTGCCTATTCTTCTAATTACTTCACTCTATATCACTTTACATTGTGTAGATAAATATTGTAATGAAGTTTATAGAAAAAAATTACATAGTATGTACCAGAATAGAGAGGCAAGCAAAAACTTCATATTAATTTCTTGTGAGTTTCCTGTTTCCTTTTTATTAAAATAGGAAGCAAAAAAAAAAAAAACTAAAACTAAAAGTAGTGAATACCTCTCTATCAATGAAATGATTTTAATTGAAATTTTATCAGCTAGAATTTCAATTAAAATGATATACTGCACACATATACATACAAGGACATATATATACTCGTATATATATATTTTTTTTTATATTCAACCATTTGTTAAGTAAATAATTTTAAGCACGAGTTTGCACGAATAAAATCAATATTTTATATGAAAAATATTAAAGAAGGAAGAAAGGACGGAAGGTCTTCCCTTACTTCTTCCTTTTCAACGTCATATCATTAAACATATCAATGTACATAATATTTTAGTGTTTTTTATGTCTGCATGCCATGTCTCCTATTAATATATTTCTTTGTTAAAATATTTCTTCATTTAAAGTCTAGACATGTATAAAGTAATTTGCTTGTGAAAGAAATTAATAGATATAAGCACTGCTTATTAAGCAATTATAAATAGTGAACAAGATAAACAAATTTATGTATGTAAAAGCTATATTTCTTAATGAAAAGAAAAGCTGGATATTATTACAAGGGCCTGTAAACATTATTAGACAAAACATTTGCCAAATTTAAAAGCCTCAAAAACATTTTATAAATAATGGGCCTAATTACGAGTCTCGTCTTTCGACTACGACTACGACGATTTTGTACTAGATTAAAGAAAAAATGTTGCAATGTTCTTTAGTCTAGTACGAAATCTTCGTAGTTGTAGTCGAAATACGACACTCGTTAGTAGGCCCAATTTTTTATTTTTTTTTTGATTAGAAACATTTGGATTGAATTTTTTTTTTCAAATACGACAATAACAAAGTAAAAAAATTTTTTTTCTTTTTGTTATAAAATTATAGATAATTTTGACATACAAAATTTTTATTTTTATTTAAAACTTTAGCCCCATTGAAAATATTAAGGATGTCAGAGAAATCCTTATTTCTCATTTCTCGAACTTAAACTCCTGTACATACAGATGAAAAAAAATACTCAACAATCCGCTGCAACCATATTGTAGTTCACAGTTTTCGTTAATAAAACATACACGAATATAAAAAATTTATTAATAGGCAGATTTTGTAAAAAAATGGTTTTGAACGTTTAAAATTTTGTATGAAAAATAAGGAAAATTCGTTTCAAAAAATATTTTTTCCATCCAATTTCAAAGCGAAGAAATCTACCCTTAAATTAATTTAAAATTTAATTGAAAATAATATCACTGAATTAATTAAATTGTTAATTGAATCAATAAAATTTTTTATTAAATCTATTAAAGTTTTAATTGAAAGTATTCAGTAGTACATGCTTTTTTGGAAAATAATAATATAAAAAAATTGTTTAGCATTAATTAAAATTTTGTTATATTAAAATTTGTAATAAGTTTGTAAATGATTTAAATAAAATTTTTCATTTAGTTAAATAAATTTTTAATAGAATCTATTAAACTTTTAATTGAATTAATTAATTTTGTTTGTTAAATCTATTAAAGTTTTCATTGAAAATATTAAGTAGTAACTGATTTTTCTATGCAAGAATTAGGATCCCGAGAAGTGATTTAATATGAATGCTCTGTATAAATAAATAAATTAAACTTTTAATAAAATCAATTAAATCTTTAGTTTAATTAATAAACTTTTGATTGTATCAATTAAATTTTTTGTTAAGCCAATTAAACTTTAAATGGAGAATTTTAAGAAGTGAAAACTTTTGAATACAAAGTGATTCACTTTTGGCCCCCAGTATCTCAGCTTGTGTTGCTATAGTGTGCTAAAAAACCGTTGAAACCTCTTCTTACTTTTTTGCTGGCATAGTTTCGTTTCAATCGTTTCAGTATTTCGGTGGATATAAAATTTTTAGCCATATTTTCCCTCAGGCGCCACTGTGCATGCAACCAACACTAAAGCTGGATCCACCCATTGTTTCCGAACAAAATGTTCTATCAGTCGTTTTTTTTCTGCAGAATTTTTTCTATAGAAATTGTTTAACGAACATTTTTGTTTGCAATATAATGGGCCGGAGTTAGTCTCTTAAAAAGTATTTTAGCTTTTTTTTAATTTCTTCTTTAAACGAATACAAAAATCTTGACCTTGAAATTAACAAAATTATTTTCTATTGGTATAATTTTTTTGCAAAAGTGTGGAATTTAATATTTTTCTATTTCGCCTAAATAAAAAAAAAACAATTTATGTAGTCCCACACGCCAAGTTTTCATCTGCTAAACGTTGTGTTAACTGTGCAAATCTGTTTATAGTTTTTGCTATAAAATAAATACGCTATTATCTTGATATTGATATTATACCATCCAATTATTCTAATTACTTCATGCTCAAAGTCGCGCAAAATTAAATTGAATGCCAGCCAGCCAGCCACCTCCATGTACAAATTGCTTACAACCCAAGTCAGGTAGGGAAAAAATTTATACGTAAAGTGAAAAAATTTCATTTAACAATTATTTTGTGTGTGTTTTTCGCTGGCTTTGATTTGTGTTGTAATTTAGTTTAGTTTAATTTATTTTATACTTCTTCTTCTTCTGCTTCTTACATTTCTCGTCATTACAATTAATTTTATAGAGTTTTTTCTCTCTCTCTAAGTTTCTGTCATTCTAGTTGTTCTTAACCTCGTTCCCTCTTTACGGTCTGTGGAAAATATGACTTAAGCATTAATTAGCGGGTGTAAACTGGCAAAGGTGTAAAATTATGACAGCTGTTTTGTTGTGAAACTTGTTAACTAATTCTATATGAGTTTATAGCACAATCACCATTTGAAATTTCTTCTTGTTTTGTACTAACTCAGCTTGTAGGAAAAATAACACCCTTTTAATGACTCCCCTGTTCGTATAACAATATTGTTAGGTGCTGTAAGTGTAATAGCGCGGTAATAGCAAATGGCAACATTAATTACAACAACAAACATACAAAAATACATTTGGTGCCTCCATTCAGTCAATTCCGCCATTCAATTCAAATAGTTTTATTAGAAAAAAAAAAAAAAAACAACAACAAACAGTCATAGTGGATGAGTGTAGGAAACACACTGGGAGTAAAACACACTTAAGGGTTTTTATTGTTTGCAGTATTGTTTGTAATCATGCAATTTTTGTTGTTATTGTCGTCATCAAAGTCATCAACGTGAACATCATTATGATAATCATCAATGTAGTCGCCGCTTTGTACATGTTAAAAAAAAAGCTTTGAACATTTTGAGTTCGCTTTTGCTAAATGTCATTTATAATCGCAGCAAACTAGAAGAACTTAGTATTATGAAGCAAAACGTTAAATTGACCCTAAATGTTGGCAATTTAGCAGGTGGTAATAGTAACGATATTAAACTCAATTGGCTAAGGTTAGTTAAGTGCAAATATATCAAACAACAAACGCCATAAAGGAATAAAATCTAAAAAGGAAATACAGAAAAACTTCTGTAGTAAATAATAACTGCGAGCAAGTGTTTATGGACAGCAGAAGGCAAAGAAAAGTAGAATAAAAAAAAAACGAAATAAAATACTTAAATTCGCCATAAATGTTTAATGAATTCATATTTCTATGATAGTAAACAGATAGTAAAAAGTAAGTGAGTGAGTGCAAGTGTCAAAACTAAATTAAAAAATAAAACAAATAAAGGAAATTGTTAATAGTTTGGTAAGGTTTAATGTGCATAAAATATTAAGGACACTTTGTGTTCACACAAACTTTTGTAGTTTCAAGGATTTATATTCTCAAAAAAAAAAAACAAAAAAAAAAGTTTATGAAAAATAAATTAATTCTAAAAAATATTTGAACTATTTTTTTTAGCTACTTAAAAACTTACTGCCAGTTTATAGAAGCCAAGTAAAAATTCTCGTCTGCCCATTTACATTGAAAACAAAAAGAAAGCATTCAAATTTGTTTATGTTTTCAATATAAATAGACAGACGAGAATTTTTACATGTCTTCTATAAACTGGCAGTTAAACCAAATATATGTTTATCATTGGTTCTGATTAGGCTAAAGTTCGTGTATTTTAAGGAAGCCAAGTTACACATGATAATTTTTAAAGAACAAATAACATAAAAGTTAATTGTAAACTAGCAGAACGGAACAACGTGTTGCTTTTTAGCCCACTCAAAACCAAACATAGAAACACATGAAGTTCAAACAAAAATAATTAAACTAACTAAAATATATTTTGGTTAAATAAAGTTATTGAACTAGCTTTTTCGATCTTTTTGTTAAATAAAACTTTATTCTAAAGGCCTAGTACAGGGTATCCATTAGGTTGTCCCAAAAAAAATTAAATTTTTTTTTTTTTATATTGTTTCCTCAAAAGTAAAGAAAATCATTGTTATTGACAAATTTATGAAGCAAATACAAAAAACAGCCGCAAACTCGATTTTTGGCTATAATTATACTCGTACGACTTTTGAACCTTTTCCGAAAAATCTTTCAAATTATGCTTGAAAAAAAAAAAATTTTTTATGTTTATGCCTGGAATCTGTATATTAAAAGGCAGCAATACCTACATTGCGTAATTTCTTAAATAAAATTTCAGTTACATATAAACCTTTTTAAAAAACGGCTTAAATATTTTGAGAAATTTTTTTTCAATGAAAATAAAATCTGGCAACACTGATGATATTTGCAAAATCACGTACTGTTCGTTTTCCTTATTCCAAAATATATATATAAAGTTTCGCAGAAATTGGTTACCAAGAAAGGCTTAAAATGTATTGTTAAATTTTAACGGGCAAGGTCCCGCCCACTTTTATAGAAACAAGATTGTAGAATTACAATGCGCTATGAAATAAGGCCACAGGAAAAAACGTCAAAATAAGAAATTAAATAGCTTAACTCTAACTTTTAACTCTTTTTTCCTTGCTTCAGTTATAAAATCTGTTTATTATCTTTTCCAAAGCCATTTCGTTTTGGCTTACGAATTGAATTGATAATCCGCCTTTATTTGCAACTTGCTTTAAGTTGTTCCGTTTGTTCTCGTATACGTTAACATCATTAGCACTGGAATCGCCATGTCTGGCACAAGCCCCATTTTGTTCTTTCTCGTGCAAAAAATAAAAAACACTCGTTGAAAACCAATTAAATGTTATTAATAGACTATGGCAGCAAAAAAAAAAAAAAAAAACAACAACAGGAAAGATAAAATACACAAAATGAATACAGAAACCCAATTGTATATTAAACAAATTTATTTAAATACAGATATATGTATATTCTTTTTCAACTTTGTTAACTTGGCTCTATAAAAAAACAGTTGCCAATTGTTGCAACATTAAAATATATATATATTTTTTCTTAAACTCAAAAGTACTGAGACACATGTTTAAGCGCATTGGGTAATGATGCTTTGCAGTGGTACAAAATTATATCTTAAAATGTATCAGTGTAACGGATCTCATATTCAATGTTCGTCGGCTTGGTAAGTTTAATTAGTTAAGAACCACATTCACCATTATTCCAGTTGTCAACATTGACGTCACGTCAATACAATAACAAAAAAATTTGGGCATGTCTGTCCGCTCTCGAGAACAATTTTGTGCTATTAACAGTCTATTTCTGTTGCCTAAGGTCTACAAAGTAGAATGTGCCGGTCAAAAGCAGTTCAGTTCTAGTTCATTACTACACTAACTGCAAATTAAATTCTAGTTCTAGATTAGTTTTAGTTCAATTTTACTTCAGTTCTAGTTTTTTTGCAGTTCTAGTTCAGCTATGGCTAAGCCCTAAATTAGTTGTAAGTTCAAATCTTCTCCAATTCTAGTTAAACTCTAACTTCAATTCTAGTACTAGTTCTTGTTCTAGTTCTAGTTCTAGTTCTAGTTCTAGTTCTAGTTCTAGTTCTAGTTCTAGTTCTAGTTCTAGTTCTAGTTCTAGTTCTAGTTCTAGTTCTAGTTCTAGTTCTAGTTCTAGTTCTAGTTCTAGTTCTAGTTCTAGTTCTAGTTCTAGTTCTAGTTCTAGTTCTAGTTCTAGTTCTAGTTCTAGTTCTAGTTCTAGTTCTAGTTCTAGTTCTAGTTCTAGTTCTAGTTCTAGTTCTAGTTCTAGTTCTAGTTCTAGTTCTAGTTCTAGTTCTAGTTCTAGTTCTAGTTCTAGTTCTAGTTCTAGTTCTAGTTCTAGTTCTAGTTCTAGTTCTAGTTCTAGTTCTAGTTCTAGTTCTAGTTCTAGTTCTAGTTCTAGTTCTAGTTCTAGTTCTAGTTCTAGTTCTAGTTCTAGTTCTAGTTCTAGTTCTAGTTCTAGTTCTAGTTCTAGTTCTAGTTCTAGTTCTAGTTCTAGTTCTAGTTCTAGTTCTAGTTCTAATTCTAGTTCTAGTTCTAGTTCTAGTTCTAGTTCTAGTTCTAGTTCTAGTTCTAGTTCTAGTTCTAGTTCTAGTTCTAGTTCTAGTTCTAGTTCTAGTTCTAGTTCTAGTTCTAGTTCCAGCTATAGCTTTAGCTCTTATTCTTCTTGTTCGTGTTCTTTCTCTTGTTCTTCTTCTTCCTGTTCTTGATCTTGTTCTTGTTAAATTTTTCTATTTGAATAATTTAAAACCATTTAACTTTCTTTTTAACCCTGAACTGTTTGTGTATGCATAAATATTTGGTGCTTTTTTGACAAAAATATTTTTTTTTTTATATTGTTATATTCAATTTAAAAAAAAGAATGCACAAAACAACTACAGTATCCAGCATACGAATACAAATGTGCAACAATATTGGCTACATGAAAATGTATTGTGGCAGCAGAAACAATTGCAAAACGTTGTAAAGGCTTAACAATACAAATACAAATATATTTATTTGTTGTTGTTTTGGTCGTTCTTCTTCTTTTCGAAAAAAAATAATACATTTTAAGTTCTAGAAGAAGAAAAAAATGTTTATGATGTTGCCAGCAGCACAAAAAATTAAAGGCACGAATAGACACACACACACGACAGCAAAAGCCACCATCGAAAAGCAAAACTTGGCAAACTGTAAATAAAATAGGCAGCGTTACGACTGAAAACTGAAAAGAAAAAGAAAAAAAAAAATACGGTACAAAAACCAATTGCGGACGCGGTTGTAGGCCATTAAAACTGCTTGTTGTTGAGCCTATGCCACATGGGGTTTTATAAAATTTCATAAACACATTTGCATACATACTCGTACACTAGCTTACACTTAAGCACAAATGTGTACTTAAACACATGCACACACTTACATTAACAAAACTCTACGCACCGGAAGTGACCACGACGACAGTCATTTGTAAATAGTGGAAGTTGTTGTAGTAGTAGTTGTTTGTAAAATGAAACGACGATCGAATGGGCGGACGTTTAGTTAGTCAAAGGACGGATGGATAGACAAATATAACAACTGTATGTAAATTGTTGCAACCAACAACATCACACAGTAACAGACACACACACAGCCACAAGAAAAAAATGGTCCTTCCCTTAGCAATAATACACGACATGAAGCAATACAACAATTTAATAGCACAGTGGGACGACAGGCTGTTTTTTATATACCGTTAGATTTTATTTATTTTTAAAACTAATTTTAGGTCCCTTTTAATGATATTAATTTATTATTTTATTAACAAATTTAGGAGGCGTTTAGAGTCAAATTAAATCAAAAATGGTGCAAAGAATTTTTCGGAGATTCATCCTGATTAATTTCTTGTATACTTTTGTCTTCTCTAGAGCTCTTAGTAACAAGTAGAAAGAGTTTCATTGCAACAAATTTGAAGGAATTTCATGAAAAACTTCATAATAGAAATTCGGTGTTAGTACTTTTTCGTTGGTAAAATAGTTTTTGTGTTTTTAAAATTTTTGTCCATTTATAAATTATAAAAAATTTTTATATTGCTACCGATTTGTTTTAATTTTTTTTTTAAACAAATTTGGTGATTGTTCCGCGATTTGTATATTTAAAAAAACAAGAAATTATAAAAAAGTTTGAGCAAATTTAACAAAAAAAAAAAATATATATATATATTAAAAATAATAATCTTTATTTTTGTATTTTATTATATTTAAAAAAATAAAAATATCAAACTGAGTCTTATTTACTGTTAATTATTTAAAACACATATATTATTAACTATAAATTTCTGGTTTTTTTAAATTACTCTGACTGTCCCACTGTGCAAACAGACCATTTGATAAATATTTTTTTGAACTTAAAATCATTTCTCTTTTGTAGCTGTTATTGTAAAGCAGAAATAAAAATACAAACAACAACAAAACTTTTAACTATAGTCAATTTTAGGTTAAACCTGGCCACGACTATAACTTCCAATGCTCGGCCTCCCTGAATATAAAACCTGCAAATTTAAATAACAAAAGCTGTTTTTTTCACTATTCCGTTTCCCTGTCCAAATGCCCCACTCGAACGAATACAATTGAATAAAATTGAGTTCTTTTTTATTTTGGTACAAATGCACACACACACACAAACACGCACACAAGCACACAAGCAGAGACATAAAGACACTATTGTTTAATACACTCAAAACATGTTTGGGGTTATTAAAATTACACAGAAAAAAGCATAACAACAATAAAAATAAGGAAATAAAATTGAGATAAATGAATATAAGCAGTTTAAAAAAATATAACATTTATATGAATACAAAACAAGAAATGTTGCCGGTAAATTAAATAATAAAAAAAAAAATTAAATAACACAGGACCGAAAAAAGGAACTTCAACAAACAAGTAAAGGAAACAAAAGGCTTAAATTAAGTTCTGAAATATTCTTAAATTAGTTTTAATTCGAAAGAGGTATTTTTTGAATAATTTGCAGACACATTGAGACCTCGATTTTGAGTAGAACTTAAAAAAATAGTATTTTTTATTAAAATCAAAGCAATTTTTTTCTCTAAATATATTTGTTCCAAAATGTAGTTTTGGCCACTACTACTTTTTGTTACGCAAATCGAGCTCGTACTGTAATATTTATTTGGAAAAAGCGCAATACCTAGTTGATAATATCTTAAAAAATATTAAACTTAAATCTTAAAATTTAAACAGCAAAAAATGACATCTTAAGAAAATATTAACTTATAACTGCAAAGATAGAATAAAGGACAATTAAAATGATGGAACCATTTTTACACGATTTCCCATAATTAATACAAAGTATCTTTAACATTGATATTTCACCTGAGTTATTGTCAAAATACGTATAAAAATATAATATGAATTTTTTATGAAAAAATGTTGCAGAAACAAATTTTGGTTCATGTGAAATATATCTGACATGCAAAACAGTTCGTCACAAAAAAAAACAATAAATAAAAAAAATAAAAAGATATAAAAAAATTAAAAAAACTAAAACAACTAAAAAAAATTAAAAAAAATTAAAAAAAAAATTAAAAAAATAGAAAAAAAAAATTAAAAAAAAAATTAGGGAACAAAATATAAAACAAAAACAAGTAGGTAAAAATATAAATCAAAATGAGCAATAATTTATTACATAAAATTATAATTTATGAAAAAAAATAATTAAAAAAAAAATAATAAAACAAACTAAAAACAAAATAAAATAATAATAAATAAATATTATAAAATAATGATAAAAATAAAATAATAATATTTTAAATAATAATAATAATATTATAAAATAATAATAAAAAAAGTATTTTCAAATAAAATTAATATTTTAGAGCCAGTCCCACGATGTCGACAACATTCGACTTTTCGCACAACACAAAATATTAAAATTTGTTTTTGTTTTCTACGTGAGTGTGCGACAAGTCAAACGTTGTCGACATCGTGGGATTGGCACTTTAATAGCAAAAATTAAAAAATAAAATTAAAAAATATAAAAATATAAAAAAATAAAATTAAAAATATAAAAAAATAAAATTAAAAAATTAAAAATATAAAAAAATAAAATTAAAAAATTAAAAATATAAAAAAATAAAATTAAAAAATTAAAAATATAAAAAAAAAATAAAAAATATAAAAAAAAAAAAAATAAAAAAAAAAAAATAAAAAGTAAAAAAAATAAAAAAAGAACAAATTAAAAAAAAAAATAGAAAATAAATAAAAAAATATAAAAAATAAAAAATAAATAAAAAAAATATAAAAAATAAAAAAATTAAAAAAAGTTAAAAATTTATGCAATCAAAAAGAAAAAAAATTCAGCCTGTTTAAAGATACGGAAAAAAATATAAGCGAACGGAAGAAAGTCTTGTAAACTTGTAATTTGTATTAATTATCTCAATATCATCTTAAATCAAATGGAAAATAAAAGTAGTTCCAGTGAAATGTGCAAGTAAAAAGTGCTTAAATATCTCATAAAAGATTATTGTCGTTGTAGATGTTTAGAAACATTAAAATGAATATTTGGCATATATTAAATAATTGTTGCAAATTTATGGTTTTTTGTTTTACATTTTTTTATGATTATATTTTTTGCAACAATTTGTTACAATCTGCCTTTCATTTTCTTATGGCTCTCTTTTTAAAGATTTCTTATTAGTCTTAACTCAGTCCATAAATCTTAAGTGCCTTCATTTTTTATTTAATGTCCCTACGAGAAAACTCTAAAAGCAGTATATAAAATTCTTTTTAGGCGATTAAAATATTGTCTCTTTTTCTTCTTTGTAGTTGCTGCTTATTTTTACATTTGTGTTCTCAATATATTTTATCATTACTTTTTTTGTTGTTGCTCGCATTGCATATCAGGGGTCTATTAAATGCTTTTATTGCAACATGTCGCCGCCATATTTCATGTTATTTTTTTTCTTTCATCTATTTGCGTTCTCAGAGAACTTTTGTTGTTATTTTTGTTTTATTCGTTAAGTAAATTTTGTGCAGCTGCAACAAATGCTGGTGAAAGTTTTGCCATATTTGCATAAAAATGGTTTACAAACGAAAAAAAAAAAATAAATAAAAAATCAACGGAAAAATTTTTTTTTATTTGTGTGTGTGTGTTTGTGTTTTTTTTTAATCCAAATTAAATTCTTAGGATATAAAGCAACGACAGTAATAAAATAAAGGCACTCATAGTAAAATAAGTTGCTTCAGAGTCATACATTTTATATGAGCCTCCGTAGTGGCGTTGTGTTGCACAACTTGTCCCTTCACACTCTTCTGCTGCTTTTTATTCTTTAGGAGAATAAATTTTCCTTCAGCTTGCCTTCAGTTACCATTTTTCCATTTTATTTGTTTTATATTCATTGGCGCATAAAATTCATTCATGAAAATCCTCCTGCGGCAGCTTTAAAATGTAGAATTTAATTGATTTTATTTTTTTGAGTGCGATATTTTACCTCGTTGAGCCAAAAAAGAAAAGGTAGACAACGACAAAACAGCTGTTTGCATAAAGTGTATTCATGACAGTTAAGCTTATGAAAAGAAAATCACCTTTGAAGTTCAGGACAAAAAAATAAAATAAAATTAAAGTAAAGAAGAAAATAAAAATTAAAATTTAATTTAAAATTGTTTTCCACAATAGAATAAGTAAACCATTTTCTTTTTAAGCACTCAAGTATGTTCGTATGTGTGTTTCCGCATCCGTTTCCTTCCTTCCTTCAAAATTTTAATATCAAATATGTTAATTATTTCTTATTATTATGAAATAATTTGTTTAATGTTTCGCCGGCTTTGGCTTTTTCTATTATTAAAGAACGTAATTTGTGTTTTAATTTTTTTTCAATTTCGGCTTTTTTTCATTTATTCTTTGTGTTTCTCAAGCAACTTTTTTTTGTTTTGTAGATTTAAGCTTAATGTATGCATTGTTAACATGCAAACGGTTATGTGTCAAAAATACAACGTTAAACATTTAATTAATGCCAAACTTTTTTTTCAACTTTTTTATTCTTTAGCTCAAATGTGTAATTTGCGTGCTTGTACACATCATTTATTTTTTGTTTGTTTTATACTGGGGGTGTTGTTGGTGTGTTGTAGTTTGAAGCAACATGTTGAAATACTATAATTGCGGCATTCAAATGTAAATATTTTTTTGCAAGTTATTAAAAAGAAAATATTTGAAAAAAAACAAAATATAATAAGCAGAATGAGCAAATTTAAAACAAACTATTGTATCAGAGGCAACATGTTGGAAAAAAATTTTTTTCTATAAAGTATACATCCTTCTATGTACTGATAAGCAAAAAATTTTTCACTAATTAATTTTTAGGTAGATAAAACTAAGAAAAATAGAAAAATATTATTATATACAGTCTAGTGGTCTAAGTCATATACTTTTATCGTCTAAATATTTGGTAGATAACATTTGAACAAATCAAAAAATATTCTTATATTATGCAACATTTTAATTAAGAGTTGTACTCGTCTCGATTAATATCAATTTATTTTATATTTATTAAATATTTATTGAAGTTTTTTTAAGATTTATTTAATATTTCGAAGCAAAAGTGCATATGACTAAGACCGCTTTCCTAATTAAGGGCACATATGTATATGAAAAATGTTGCAGCATCTATGTTGCGCTATATCTTTAACGAACTTTAACAGATTACCAGACCTAATGCAAAAATTGTATTAGCAACATCTTTACTTTTAAAGGTCTGATGCCTTTTAAAGTAAACTTTTTACGAAAAATTATATTTATTGGCTGCTATTTCTAGATACATGAAATTTTTTATTTTTCCAGCTCCAGCCATATTTTTTTTCTTAAATTAAATTGATCATACCTTTAAAAAACATTTTGCAGGTTTAAAAGTACTGTAGACTAGAGTTTTGTCCAACAGCTCTTTTGAACTAGAATGAGCTGTTGGACACAAGTCCGTTCAAAAACGTCTAATGTAAATTAAATAACTTTGAAACAACTTTTGATTCGAACGCTCTCAAACTAGTTCAAAAAGAGCTGTTTGGACACAACTCTACTGTAGACTCGGGGTTAGAATTGTAACGAACTTATTCCGTCGCTCGTTTTTGACAGTTCGATCATAGGTTCGATCGAACTCATGTAAAATATATATGTTTGATCATAGGTTTATGTCAAAAATTATCGATTGAATAAGTTCGACTCAAGTCTAGCGTTCATTAGTTCATTTTGAATAAAAATCTATGATCAAACCCATTTAAAGTGGGTTTGCTGAACAAACCAAGTCTATAGTACTGGCAAACGTAAAATTATCAACATTATGAAAAATGACTTAGACATTTATGTATTTTATATTTGGATTGAACTCGTTTGTTACTTAATTTTTGATCCAAAACCATGATCAAACCCGTATATACTTGGCTTAGACTTGGATCGAACTCTTTCAGTAGCTCGTGTTTGACACAAATCAATGATCAAACTAGACTTGTATCGGTCATCAAACGTAATCATCATAGGTTTGTGTCAAAAACGAGCTACGGAGTTCGATACGGAGTTCGATACAAGTCTAGTTCGATGCAAGTCTACGGATAGATCAAACCCATGTAATTTAAATGGGTTTGATCATAGGTTTTGTATCAAACATGAGCTACTGAAAGAGTACGAACTATGTCTAACTTGGTTAGACTTCGATAGAACTCGTTCACCAGCTCAGTTTTGCCAAAAACCGATGATTAAACACATTTAAATTAAATGGGTTTGATCAAAGTTGTGTCCAACAGCTCTTTTTGAACTAGTTCGTTCGTATTCGAATTAAAAGTTGTTTCAAACTTATTTAATTTACATTGAAGTTTTTGAACGGACTTGTGTCCATTAGCAACATTTTAGTTGAAAAGAGCTGTTGTACAAACTCTTGATTTGATAATCAGTTTGTGTCAAAAATGAAATAATGAAAGAGTTCGACCAATTTTCGGAATAGCATCAAGAAGTGAGAAAAAATTTATATTTTAAAAGCTAAAACTTTCATGTTTAAGAAGGCTTTCTGGGCTTGGCTTGGAAATAATTTCGTTTTTGGGGAGGAGTAAAGAGGGGAGGGGAAGTCTACCCAATGTCAAAAGACTTATCTCTGATTTGACGTTCAATTAAAAACAACATCAATGATTAAATTAAAATTGTATCCAAACCATTAACAACGGCACTTAACATTTTTGAATCGGTCGTCAAATGACGTCGCAATACGCATAAACTAAATGGGCTGCATTTTGAGGCGTAGCAGACATTTTTCAGTTCTACAATCGTCATTTAAATATCTATTGTTCTAGAAGAAAACTGGCACAAATTTTCTTTTAAAGGTTGCATATACCAAAGATGGAAAGGGAACCTATAGTTTTCGCTACGCTGTCCGACTGTCTGTCTGTCTGTCATACAGTTTTCTCGAGAACCGTAGAACTTGCTGTATCGTGGAAAAAGTAAGAGCAGACTCTTAAAATTTTCAAAAACGCTAAAACTAAAAATCCCAATATGAAAAGAAAAATCGCCAAAACAAAAAAAAAAAAAATCGCCAAAAACCCAAAATATATCGCCAAAACGATAAAAAATCGTTTAAACTAAAATAAATCGACAAAACTAGAAAAAAATGCCAAAAACCGAGAAAATCGCAAAAAAACTGAAAAAAGCTAAAAAACGAAAAAAGCTCCAAAACTCCAAAAAAACTCCAAAAAAATCTTAAAAACGAAAAAAGCGCTAAAACTAAGAAAACGCGCCGAAACTAAAAAAAAATCGCTAATAACTGAAAAAACGTTTTCCCGGTAACTAATTTTTTTTTAAGAAATGGGTGCCTACATCAAGTAAAATATTCGATTTTTATATCGTATAATATTACATACATAAGTATTATCCGTACGAAACACTTCGTGTGCGAGCCAAAGTCGCATTTTATTGAATTAATTTTTTTGCATGGTGGTTAGCCCCTTCTGATCCATATATTCTCTTTAAATTAGAGCAAAAGGGCCGTGCATTCAGATCTGACTTCTCATATCTAGTCGAGCTGAATTGTCTATCTATAAGATATATAATTTTTATTTCTTGTTTTTCCTTGCTTTAATTTCTAGTTAATAAAGCTTTTCCTTCCCACATTTAATGTGCCACCACTTTAACCATTTTATTTTAAATTTTAAATATATTTGTAATGTTTGTTTTATTTACTGGCACTTAAAAACCAATACACTGTTAAAGTATATTTCCATTTTATGTTTTATTTTATTTTATTTTATATTTTTTTACTTTTCATCATATTGCATTATTTAAAATAGAATGTTTTTCCTTTTTATTTTTATTTTTATTTTTATTTTTTTCATTTTTATTTTTTAGTGCGTGATCATTGCCATCGTCAACGTAGCGAAGGTGTAGATGTAAATGCCCGCCGTAAACTGATTATTGCCAGCGCTTTGTGTTTATTCTTTATGGCATGCGAAATTGTGGGTAAGTTTTTAACGAATTCGTTTCCCCATTGTGTTTACACACACAGAACAAATAAGGAATATTAAATAGATGAAAATGGAATAAAATATTTTATATATTGTATGTACAAAAAATATAAAAAATTCCATTTGCGGTTGGTTAAGAAAAAGCCACATTTATACACGTTAAGCGTAACTGTGAAAACATTTTTAATAGTATTTAAATGAGTAGGAAATTAACCAAAATGTATGCAAAGAATTTATTGTTGCACATGTGTATTTGTGGGTTTAAATGAAATTGTAGTTGGTTAAAGAAAATAGAATAAAAAATCGCCATTTAAAAAAACGCTATGAATAAGAAACATTTTGGCGCATATTCGTAGTCAAAACAAAGTGTACTTTAGAAGTTTAAAACTAGTATGTTGTATAGAAATATTAAGGTCGCATCGTCACATCCGTGAACTTACAAATCGTCACGTAAAAATACGTGAACGTACTGAAATCCCATTCAGCTTATACGATTGACGCATCACTTAATTTATTTTTCTACGATTGTCGATACAATCACGGATGTGACGATTTGAGCCCTGGTTTTATATTATTAAAGTGTGCTGAATGTTTTCTCAGTTAGTTATTAATTTATAATTTATAATTTGATTAGGCTATAGTTCGTATCTCTCCGTAATCAAAACTACATGTGATAATTTTGAAGCAACAAATTGCACTAAAAACCAATTGCTAATTATTATGACAAACACTAGCAGAACGGAACATTGTGTTGTTTTCAAAGGCAGAAGCACCTTCATCATGACCATTCTTTTGCTTGGTCCACTAGGTCTGGTATAAATTAGTGTAAACTTCAGCTCTGTAAACATGGTGTTCAATACAAAAGGAATATGCAAATTATTTTCGATTTATCGTACTTCAGTTTGCTGAAAGTTTTTTATATAATGCAATTTCTCTATATCTCTAGTTTGCAATAGTCTTGTCGTTGTGTTTTTTATTCCTTACTTATCATGTCCGATTATTTTCTTATTTTTGTGCTACTTAAAGCAAACTTATGGGTAGTTATTTTATAGTCCAGCTTTAGTTTAGTTATAGTCAGGTTATAGGCTAGTTATAATGAGGTCATAGTAAGTAAAGTCACAGTCAGGTCAGTCAAGTTATCGTCAAATAATAATCAAGTCAAAGTCCAGTCATTGTTAACTCAAAGCCAAATCACAGTCAAGTCATGGTAAAGTAACAGCCAAGTCGTAGCAAAATCATAGTCAAATCAAAGTGAAGTCAAAGTCAACTTGTAGTCAAGTTATAGTCAGGTTACAGCCAAGTCATAATTCATTGTCAAGTTATAGCGAAGTATTGGTGAAATTATGGTCAAGTCATGGTCATACACAACGAAGTCATAATCATAATCATTGTCAAGTCATATTCAAGTAAAGAGTGACCTCTTGGTTAAAGGCAGCATATTAGTCTAGTAGTCGGATGGGTGCATGTTAGATTCTTGCCGGAGACTTTGAATGTTTCTGCACACAAGCCAAGCTACTTTGGCTTTTGCAGTTTGAGTTTGTTAAAAAAAAAACAAACAAAAAGTCCTAGTCAAGCCACAGTGAAGTCTAAGTGAAATCATAGTCAATTCATGTTCAAATCATGGTCAAGTTAAAGTTCAGTCATAAAAAAATCATGGTCACGTCAAAGTCAAGTCAAGTTATAGTCAAGTCAGTCAAATCGTAGTGAAGTCATAGTCAAGTTGTAGTCATAATAAAGAAAGTCATGTCATAGTTAAGTATTATTCAAGTCATATTCAAGTAGTAGTAGGCAAGTCATAGTCCAGTCATAGTCATGTCATAGTCAAGTCACATCATAGTCAAGTCACGGCCAAGTCACATTCACCCTTATCGGAAAGGCGAACAATTTGTTCACGTGAAATATTTACCGTGGACAAAAAATGGCGAAGAAAATTAGAAAATAGTATACTGATACAACAACAACGCATACATTGGCGATCACAATTTTAGGGAAAGGGAACACTTTTCACGTGAACTTTTATTCCCGATAAGGGTGATTAAAGTCATGTTCGATATAGTCAAATCTTAATCCAGCCGTAGTCAAGTCATATACACGAGTCATAGTCGAGATATAGTCAAGGCGAGGTCAAGTTATAATCAAGTCATATCACAGCCAAGTCATCGTCGAGCCATGGTTAAGTTATGGAACAGTCATAGTTTAGATATAGTCGAGGCGTGTTCAAGTCATAGTCAAGTTAAAGTCAAGTCAGAAACAACTCATTGTCAAATCAAATCATTGTAAAGTCTTAGTAGTCACAGTCAAATCACAGCCAAGTCATGATCAATTCACGGCCAAGTCACATTAAAGTAATATTCAAGATACTCAAGTCATAGTCAACTCATTGTAAAGTCATAGTCAAGCCATGGTCAAGTCATAGTCAAGTCACGGCCAAGTCACATTCAAGTAATGTCCTAGTCATTTTGGAGATATTTAAGTAATACTCATAGTCAAATCATAGTAAGGTCATGGTGAAGTCGTATTCAAGTTATGGTCAAGTCACGGCCAAGTCACGGCCAAGTCAGAGTCACGTCAGAGTCAAGTCATAGCCATAATTCAGTCATAGTGTATTTATGGTCTTGTCATAGCAGTAATTTATGCATCTTATGGTCCTTTGCTTTGAACGAATGAACAAGAGTGAATTTTTTAAATAAAAATCGAATGATTTGAATTTTATTAAGCACAAAAAATTATATATGCCAAAGGGAATAAAATATTTATGCAAAAATTGCTTTGTGCCATTCAATTGGATTTTATGGCTTCAGTTAAAAAAAAATATATTAAATTTTACATGCTAAACTAAAGACCAGAACATGAGTATGTTATACTCGTATTTATTTACTCTTATGGCCGTCATTCAATACTCTTCTTTTATTTTTATTTTTTGTTTGCCAATTTCACGAGGTTACTTACTGCAGCTTTTGATTTTACCATTTCAAAGTGATAAAACAAACAAACTCCACCTTTTTAATGTTTCTGTTACCAATCAAACCAATTGATTTCGATTTTTGGTAAAAGTTTCCTAAAAATAAAAAGCAAGAAAACAAATATGTAAAACGAAACATACCAAACTTCTGTAGTCAACAATTTAAAACATTTGAAATCTTTTACATATATTCTTTTTTCATCCACAACAATTTGAAAAGTGTTGTTTTTCACATGTTACAGACATTGATGGTATTTGTTTTTTTTACAGGTGGCATTTTATCCAATAGTTTGGCAATTGCAACAGATGCTGCTCATTTGTTAACGGATTTTGCCAGTTTTATGATTTCACTATTTGCCATTTGGATTGCTGGTCGACCTTCAACTCAACGGTAAGTTTAAATTTTTATTTTATTTATTTTTTTTTTCTTAATAAAATGTTTGTTATACTCGCAGCTGAATTTGGTAATAACACCCAAAAGAGACTTAAACATTCTGACATATTATATAGGTACTTGGGGACATTTGTGTTTTTCTTTTCTTTCTTAATGTTCGATCATTTAATTTAATGTCAAATTTGTACGAAATTTATTTGTACAAAAAAAGTTTTTGTTACACATGCTCGTTTTCTTGATTTTACTAATGTTTGCTAGACATGAGATGTGAACAAGGATACTAAAATGTCCAATCGAAATCGAGCAACAAGGAATGAAGGGGTAAAATGGGAGAGAAGGACAGAAAGTATTTAGAGTAAAAGGGTTTATGCATTTGATTTACAATTTGCCTTATTAATAGTTATAATCTGGAAAAGCATGTAAATGTTAGATTTTTCAAAGCTTTTGAAAGAAGTTTTTATAACAGAATGTGAATTCAGCTCTTGTTGTGCTTATATTTATATTTCGCAAATATTTGAAAAATTTATATCGTACATATCACGTATTATAGTCACACTCTAGTTGCAGCCATAATCAGGGTCATAGTATAATCAGGGTCTACAGCCTATTTATAACCTGGTCTTAGTCAAGCCATATCCTTCTATTTCTTTAATTTTTTTTTATTTTTTAAAGATTATTTAATAATATCAGTAAAGTGCGACTGTGACTCGCACACGAAGGGTTCCGTACGGACTTTAGTCTATATAATCAAATATCTTACCTGATGTGGACATAAAAAAATTAAGTACCCGATAAACTTTTTCGGTTTTTGGCGATTTTTCTAGTTTTGGCAGTTTTTCTTATTTTTGGTGCTCTTTTCGCTTTTGGAATTTTTTTCGTTTTTTCGCGATTTTTTTTATTTTTGGTGTTTTTTTCGTGTTGGCGACCTTTTCGGTTATTGGCGATCTCTGTCGTTTTTTTCGTTTTAGCGATTTTTTCGGTTTTTGGCGATTTTTTAGTTTGGCGTTTTTTTCTTTTTTGGCGATTTTTGCGGCTTTTGGAGATTTTTTTAGTTTGGCGTTTTTTTTGTTTTGGTAATTTTTGGGAATTTTTTTGTTTGGCCCTTTTTTCGTTGTGGCGATTTGATCGGTTTTTGGATTTTTTTTAATTTGGTGTTTATTTTCGTTATGGCGATTTTTTTGTTTTGCCAACTTTTTCGGTTATTGGCGATTTTTTAGTTTGGCTTTTTTCCATTTAGGCGATTTTTTCGTTTAGGTGATTTCTTCGGTTTTTGGCGTTTTTTTCAGTTTGGCGTTTTTTTGCGGTTTTTGGCTATTTTTTAAGTTGGCGTTTTTTTCGTTTCGGTGACTTTTCTCGTTTCGGGCGTTTGTTTAGTTTGTCATTTTTTTTCGTTTTGGCGACTTTTTCTGTTATTGGCATTTTTTTCCTTTGGTTTTTTTGTTTTGGCTATTTTTCGGCTTTTGGCGATTTTTTTAGTTTGGCGCTTTTTTCGTTTTGGCGATTTTTTCGGCTTTTGGCAATTTTGTTCGGTTTTTCGATTTTTTTTATTTTGGGATTTTTTAGTTTAGCGTTTTTGAAAATTTAAAGAGTTTGCCTCGGTTTCCCAGATACAGCAAGTTTACAAAATAACATAGTCAAAATAACATTAACTGATAGAATACCCCTTAATTTAGATTTTTTTAAATTCTAGTGTTAATTGTTGTAGTATCTATGTAATGGTATTTTCACATTTCGTTGCTGGTTTTGGAATACCCTTTAGCTTTAAATTGTCATCCAAAGTTCTACATACTCTGTCAAAATTTCCGTAGCTCTTACGGTTCTCGAAAAAACAGCTTGTGACGGAAAGTGTAGCGAAAACGATAGGGTTCCTTTTCGCCTTTGGTATACGGAACGCTAAAAATGTGCTAAATACTTTTTTCATGTGTGAACCTGCCCTAACTCCAGCATTTCTTTCACAATTTATGTAAAGCGGCAATAAAATAAAGGCTTTAATGTAAACACAAATATTTTGTGTTTTATAAGCGATTTCTTATTTAACGAAATAATTTAAATAAAAATGTTGTATATATTCCAATATTTTTTTGTGTTCAATTTTCTGCTGCCTAGTTTTAGGCAAATCTATGAAATTCTTATTTTTAAACATTTGCCTGCTATTGCGTTATTTCCATTTACTCTGCATGCGCTCATTATAAATTTAAACTTAGAAACAAATCTTTAGAGAAATAACGTCAGCAATAAAAAAGCAAAATAGTGTTTTGACTTTTTTTCTGTGTGTTAACTGAATGAACTCCAGTTAAAAAGAGGTATAAAATATGTAGTCAGTCTCTTATTGTTAAGCCCCATTTGGCCACAAGCAACCAACAGTCTGTCTATATGTCTGTCTGTCATGCTTAAGCCTATACAACTAAAAGCAGCAAACTGCACAGCACTCACAGTCAGTAGTGGTAAAAAACCAATCTCATTTTCATAAAATATTCAAAGCTACTCACTTATACCCGTAGATCTGTTTTTTTTGTGCTTGTAAACCGAAAGTAAAAAAATCCCTAAATATATATTTTTTTTTGAAAATTCTGAAAAAAATTGCTAACAAAACATTACCACAGAGCTGCAAAAAAATTGTCTTAAAAATCAAATATGCTAAAAACTGGCAACAAACACATACTTAGAAATACTCTAATATAAACATAAAAGAAGTCAGTCAGCCTAAAAGCTTACTGCAAAAAAAAAATTTTTGTGTGTAGCACTCTGATGCTGCTTGATAAAATATTTATGTTGTTAAAATACACACACCCACACACACATATTTACATACATCTATATGTATGTTAACTGTAGTTTCTTGTTTATGGTATGGCAACCACTGCCCTTCTCTGCTGCTGTTACTCTCAGTGAAGCAACAAAGTTCATACAATGCCAAGAACTTATTATTTTACGTTAATGATTTTTATTTTGGTTTTTAAGCCCTTAAGATACAAAATTTAGTTATTAAAAAAAAAAAATATGTATGCAAAGAAAAATGTAAAATAAAGACATGGGAAATAAGAAAAAAATGTAAGATTTGACTGGGAAATCAAATCAAAGTGTACACTAAGAACTAGTGTGTCTGTGCAAAGCCAAGGAAATTTCTGTTGTGCAAGTCTTTAGTTTATGGACGAGAGATTAAAAAAGGGATGAGGGTGGTGTGGGCTGAAATATAGTTAGCATGTTGACTACAAAAATCAAAGGTGCTAGGCTTGAGCCCGGTTCTGACAGTCATTAAATAACAACACCACGTTTTTTTCTGTTGCGCATTAGTGTCCCTTTGTATCAGTTGTTGTAGGAAAGTTCAAGTGATGAAGGCAGAGACACTGGTCACTGAACTACTCCTGCTTCAGCGACTACTAATCCAAATGTAATTTTAGACTGCCTTCCTTCGTCGGTATTGTGTAGCAGAATCATCGGCGAAGTAAAATAAATAATAAAATGGCTACTAAACACCGCTTTGAAAATTTAATACGTTTCATTAGAGGCGCTTTAACATTGCATTATTAAAAAGGTGCAAAAAGCAGAGTTGTGAAAGAATAAAGTTTTCCTCTTTCTCTTCCTTCACCACCTATCTGATCGGTCACGATGCCTTTCCTTAAGAAAGTAACACCTAGTAATAGTAGTAGGCATTCATTGCCTAAGTGTTACTTCTCTTAAAAAAAGGGATGGCTACACTCTTCGTTATCTTCTCTTCTCTCTTCCGTAACTTCAAAAGTTGCTCAACAAAAATTGCTTTGTGTGAACCAAGTCTATAAAGTTTAGTAACTATTTTATGATAAGACTTTCACTATACACTGACTGGACTATAACTAAACTAGTAGTGAACTATGACTTGATCACGACTTGAATAGGACTTGATTATAGCTTGACTATGACTAGACTATGGAATTAGAGTGTAACTAAACTATCATTTAATTATGATTACACTATGACTGGACTATGCCTTAACTTCGTCTATACTATGACTAAAGTGCGACAAGACTATGACTAGACTGTAAGAAGACTATGAACAGAGTATGCCTGGACTATGGATTGGGTAGACTTGGATATGACTTCTATGATTTTGATTATGACTTAACTTGAACTTGACTATAACTTGATCATGGCTTGACTATGACATTACTACGTTGTACCTTTGTCTTGACTATGAGTTGAATATGACTTGCTTATGACTTGAAGATGACCTGACTGTGACTTGGCTCTGACTTGACCAATACTTGAGTATAACTTATCTATGATTTGACCATGAATATAACTTGACTATGACTTAACTACGACTTGACTATGACTTGGACAAGACTTCGTTATGAATTGACTATCACTTGGTTTTGAGTTGACTATGACTTGAATATGAGCTGACTTTCAATTGAGTATAAGTATATATTACTGTAACTGAACAACGGCTTAACTGGACTATAACTAGACTATGACCAAATTATGACTAGACTAACTTAACTATGACTACGCTATGATCAAACTCTGACTAAACTGTGAGAAGACCGTGGACAGTCTGTGACTTGCTTATGATTTGACTACGACTTGACTATAAGTTGGCTAAAACTTGACTATGACCTGACTAAGACTTCGATAGGATTTGTCTGATATGACACAAGAGTTGCGTGTACCAGAAAAAGGACAACTTCTTAAACAACTAGTTAACCCTGGTTTACAAAAAAGAACTTTATATACTTTATCCTTGTCAATTGCTTTGTCTTCGAATAAGGTTAGAGTTTCATAACGCAGCAGTACGGCACATTGACGATGCAGACTCTTTCAAAATGTCGTCGGCAAGTATTAAGAACTCCGCAAAAAGCAATCAGCGCATCGGTTTCAAAGTTTATTCTCACGGTTACTTCAATGTTTCGCAGCTTTTTAACTGTACACGATAAAAATATCTCGCATCAGTAAAGTATACAAACTTTGTATTGATAGGTTTTGGAAGTCAGCGTTACATTGAGAGGTATTTAAATTTTAATATTTATGTGTGTAAAGTTTTGTAAAAATCGATAAAGTAAAACCATTTAAAATATAATACATATAACATTTTAATGGGCGTAAAAAAAAAATTGTGTTACAAGAACCCAAGATGTTTGCTAGGTTTCGCAGCAATCACATAAGTACAATAACACAAAATCAAATAAAACCATTTTGTGGGCGTGTACCCGACCACTTATTTTTACAATGGGACTGATTGGATGCTGTACCCTCTCAGACAAAAAAAAAAGGAATTTTTGCAAGCGTTCTCAACTGTACCGAGTTATGTCAAAAAAAAAAACACCGACGAATTGATAACCTCCTTCTTTTTTGTTTTTTGAAGTCGTTTAAAAATACATTTCAAACTCATTTTAAATAATACGAATATGAGCGCATATATTTTTTAAAATTCACCTGATAACTCGGAATTTTTAGTTTTCTGCTGTCACACCTTTAGAAACTAATGACTTCATATTTTAAACTTATCTTAACGGACATAACTATTTTTAAAAATTTATCCCTTCCGTTGGTGCTTGGACACAATTGGAGTGAGTGTGCAGCAATCTAATAAAATAATTACATAAATAAATTACATGTTGTGTTGCTGGAATAGTGTGGCTGGTTGCTTGGTCGTCGGTCTGGTTGGACGGCCTATTGTAAAGAATAAGATTGGTGTTTGTTTAGCAACAATTTATTAAATTCTTTAGGTGCTGCAGTAGCAGTAGCAGTAGCAAAAACATGCCATTCTTTCTTTTTTTTTTAGAACATGCTCCAGCATTTATACAAATTGTTCGTACATACTCAGCAACAATCCCCAAAGTATGCTTTAAAAATGAATGTTATTTTACATTTAGAATATAAAATGTTAAATGTGTGTATATGTATGTGTGCGTGTAAGTATGCTTGTGGTGGAGAACAAAATTTTATAAATCTACCAAAATGCTACATGCAACATGAAGCAGCCAGCCAGCACTCCTATGGTATGACCACAAATGCAATGAAAATGAAATTTTCTACTACAACCATAGGGCAAAAAGAAAAATAAATGTCTGTATATTGTTTGTTGCATTTGTGATAAATTAGGCTTGTCAACTTTAAAGGGCAAGTATGGCTCTCTCTCTCTCTACTGCACCCATTTTGGTTTGCAGATTTAGCCGAACTTTTAGAAATACGCTTTAGCTGGGGAAAGAAAAAGAAATATTTTTTAGCTATTAGTTTTTGTCTTTTGCATTTTTGTAAACAATTGTTTGTTCTATACAAATTAGTTGGCATAATTTTTGTTTGTTGTGCTCTATACTTGTGTATACTCCAGCTGTTGCTGTTTCCCTGCTTATTGTGTCTCACATACCTATGTTCATACGTATGTATGCATTTACAATAATAAAAGTTTTATGCAATTTTCACATAAATTGAGGAAAAATGCAAAACTAAAAATACTTGAAAAATAATACAATCCAGACATTAGGGTAAAAAGTTTTTTTCTTCTTCAATATAATATATCTATGTATATTGTGTGTTCTTTCTCCAAATAAGTGCAATATGTAAGTTGCTTAAGTATTGCCTACATTAGGGCGTTTCTTTTCAGTTTGTTTAGGTAATTTTCTGTTTATGAAATTTGTGTTTTTTTTTATTATTAGTTTCTCCTAAAAAAGTTTTTGTGCGTTTTTTTTGGTTTGCAAATTGAAAATTACATTTTCATTTTGTTAAGCAAACATGGTAGTTGCGTTATAGAAAACAAAAGAAAAAATAAAAAAATAAAAAAAAAAAAATTCGTCTATTTTTTTTATGAAGTTTGGTGCAATTTGCATATATTTTTTTAGGCTGTGTGTATGTGCAGTAATAGAAAAAGTTTTTCTGGTTTTGTTTACTTAAAAATTTAATGAAAAGTTTGAGTGAAGTTTAGTGTAATTTTTATAACAATTAATTTGTTGCAAAATAAAAGAAGGAAGAAAAAATAAAATAAATCATGTGTTAAGGGAAAGTGTAATCAAATATCTAGATTCCTTTTAACTTTATAAACCTACATTTGCTGGTAAAAAGAGAATTAGAATGATACTATACAAGAATGATACTATACAAAAAGAAGACTTTTTTTAAGTTTTGTTAAATAAATATTTCATCTGTTTAAAATATTGTTAAATTTTTGCCTTTTAAAAACATTATTTTTGTAGTTTAGAATTTTTGCAGTCAAAGAAAAAATCATCAGTGTACAATTGTTAAGACATCGGAACGCTTTTTTTTACTCATTACTGATATTAAGAGATTTTGAACACACAGTGTTAAATTATTCACTGCCAGAATACCACGATGTTAACTTTGCTGTTATTTAAGGCTGTAGCAGCATAAAGTACTCGTAGTTGCACTAGTAGTTGAAGCTGCGTGTTAATGAACTGTTTTAATCGCATTAAGTAATTTTTTACTAGATTTTTGTAAAAATTTACTTAAACTTAAAAATATATTTTAAATTTAGAAAATTTTTTTACTTAATAAAAGTATATCAGCCCAACTCTAAATATTCCCTGGGAAATATACCCCACAGAGTTAATTTCTTTAAAAAAAAACCCAACTATTCTAAACAGATTGAGCTAAAACTAAACAAATGAGATGGAATTTCAAATTTTCGAAGTCAGCTATTTTGTTTCCAGCAGTTTTATTTTAACGGAGAGCTTGAAAATGACTTAAAAAAAAGGGAAAATAAAAAAAAGAATAGGCAATAGATTCCCGGTGAGCTGTTATTCAGAAAAAGACTCTATGGCTTTTTCCTGAGTGTGTGCTAAGAAGCATAATAGTTGTTGTTACTTGAGCCTGGCATCTGCATTGGCTTTGGTGTTTGTGTGGTTGTATATTTCAACATAGTCTTGTATGTTTTTGTATTATGTTCTGAAGCTAATAATATTTTAATCGTTTTTATTGTCGAAAAAATCTTTTTATGGATAACATTTGTTTTAGTTCACTTCGTGGTATATTTGCGTAAAAATTGGGCGATTCAAAAGGTAGTCTTAATTGTCATACTGTCATAATGCTTTAAATTATTTTAATGTAATTATTTTTGCTTTTCTTTTTCTCTATCAAATAAAATTTTAAAATATTTTGACACCTAGGACCACCGTTTGAATCCCCACAAATGTGTTTTAAAATTGTTGTTATGAGTGAAAGATTTGTCCATAAAAAAAAATACTTTTTAACTCAAGAAACATTTGCATAAAATGCGCACGTTGACTGTCCTGGTCCTGGTTCCAATACCGGTATCCGACAGTCATTAAACAACAACACTATGCATTTTTCTGATGTGCATTAGTGTGTGTGTCTTTGTATCAGTTGTTGTAGGAAAGTTCAAGTGATGAAAAGGCATAGTCACTGGTCAGTGAACTATACCGACTTCAGCAGATACTAATCCTAATGTAACTAGCATCAAAGCGTCCTACTTCGTCATTATTGTGCAGCAGAATCATAAGCGAAGTAAAATAACCAATAAAATGGCTACTAAGCACAGCTTCGAAAACTTTAATGCGCCTCATTGACACCAGAGGCGGTGCAACTGTGCACTACTGCAAAATGCAGAGTTGTAAAAAAAATTAAGCTTTCCTCTATCTTTTCCATCAATACCAGTCTTCTCTTTCACTATCCCTCACCTAAAGAAGGTAACACCTATAAGTAGTAGTAGGCATTAGTTGCCTGAGTTTTACTTCTGTTAAAAAAAATGTTAATTTTATATAATTAAAATATTTTATAAAAAATATATATCAAGCTTAAAATTGTATTTCATCAGACTGATTTTATTAATTATTATTATTATTTGATTTAACTCTTTCAGTATGTCTTTTGGTTGGTATCGTGCTGAGGTAATTGGTGCTTTGGCCTCGGTTCTCATGATCTGGTGTATCACCGCAGTTTTAGTATGGCTGGCCATACAACGTGTTATAAGTCGTGATTTTGAGCTGAATGCAGAAATAATGTTAATAACATCAGGCCTGGCAATTGTGGTTAACATAATGTAAGTATATCTGGAATTATAAAATATTTGGTAAAAATATTACACTACACAGCAAAAGCAAACTTAAAAAAAAAAATAATTATTTAAAAAAAAACGAATTTGAAAACAAAACAAATTTCATTTAGCCCTTCTTTCATTCTTTGCCCTCTCGTCAGCTATTGATTGGATTCATATCGAGCTATGGCTCGATATTATTGCATGGAGCCTTGGCTGCTTAAAAATTTCTAAAAAACAAGTTATTAGTCTCTCTTGCTGTAAATGCTCGACGAAATGTTAAAGACATTTTTGCTTAAAAAAAAAACACCAAGGCGAAGTGATAGCTTTTAATAAAATTAAATTGCTAATATAATAAAATACACACTCTGTTGCACTTCTAAGGACATTTACGTTTGAAACTTTATCATATTTATTTTAATAAGTTTTTTTTATTTGTTCTAATTTTATTTTTATATTAATTTAAGTGTTTTCCATTAGTTTTTTTTTCTAGTATTTTAGAAATTAAAAATTACTCTACCATTTTATTAAAAAAAAAATTAAATTTGGTGCTTTAGTTTTGCAGTTATTTGCTTAAAGTTTTGCTTTTTATTTGTTTGTGATTTTTCCCTTTTTTTTTGTTGTTTCTCTTGTTGCTGCTGCTGCTGTTGTTGTCTGGTTTAAGCAGTTTTTTGGCCAGAGAATAATGTCAACAGTTTTAGATTGTTCATTATTTGTTGTATTTTAGTTTGCTGTATTTACACTTTAGTTTATAATTTTTGCAGCATACTTTTTGGCTTAAGTTGTGCTACATTCTTGTCAATTCTTTTTCCTATTTTTGCTTTTTTGTTTTTGCCCTGTCTCCTTAAATATAAGGGGTTGCTTTGTTTGTTATATTATATACATTTATATTTTTTTTATTATTTATTTTTGGCTTTCATTATTGTATATTTAGCGAACGTTGGCAGTTCTTACTTTGTTTTTTTTCCTTATACTTTGGCATTTTGGTCTTGTTACCAAAATCTCTTCTTTTTTTTTTGCTGCTAGAGTGGATGAAATGTTTTCAACTGTATTTGCCACTTCAAATTGTTTGATAAACGTGTTTGGCACATTTAAGTTGGCTAATTTGGTGAATAAACAGTTAAAGCAAGTGATTTATCTTAAAACATATACGAGTAGCTTGTGGTTTAGTGAAGAAAAAAACCGTTGACTGCGACTTAAATTTCCAACGTGTATTAGGATGAATTGGGAAAAACAAATAAAGCATAAAAAAAAGGGAAAAAGTCAACAACATGATTAATAATAGGACAGGAATTTTCAATGTAATTTCAAAAAAAAAAAAAAGGAAAGAACATATGAAAGCTTTAAATTTATATTGAAAGGTTTTTGAATTCGAATTACTTATTTTATTTAACTGCTGCTATCTTCAACTGATTTATTGACTCTTAAACTTTTAGTTGAGGCCAGAAATTTTAATCATTTAGTCTTCTCGAATTAGATGCTAGAAAATCAGACGTTAAAGGCACCTGGGAATATTAATTTATTGACAATTCTGTTAAAATTCAAGTTGTAAAATGAAATTATTGCTATTGTTGCTTCTTGTTACTTCTTGTTTTGTTTTTTTTTTGTCTCTATAAAACAGAATTAGTTATTCATGCCACTAAAAATGAACAGATGTTACTCTTTGATGGCATTTAGTTCAGGTATTTCTTATGTTACAGTCATTAAACATACAAGTACAACAAATGTTGTTTGCAGGAAGACTCTAGCAACATAAAGGGACCAACTAAAGTTTTGAGGAACTGCTAAAACAATGTCAGAAAGTAGCACAAAATAAAACATGCACTCAGGGAAAAGCTGCAACTTAAAAGTAAGAATTACTTCGCATTAATTCAATAATCTTCACTATAATAAAAAATTTACTTCGAAATGCTTAAAAATAAATAAAATTAATAAATAAATAGTTTAAATTAATATTTTTTATTATTGAAATAAGAAATTTCAACATGACTAGACTTTCGTTAATGTTACTTATTAATTTTAATTTTTTGTTTATTGATTTTAAGCTGTTTTCTCTCTGGGTGTGGCATTATAAAATATTGTTTATATAGTGACATTGTCACCTTTAAGAAATGTTGTTTTGTAGGTTCAAATATTTGAAATTAAACTTACAGTCATCACATGAAAACTCTTTGTGACTTAGCACCGATATTAAGAGCTTTTAAGCCCACAATGTTAGATTATTTTACTGCTAGAATATCACGATGTTAACTTTTCTTTTCTTCAGACAATACCGTCTCTCTGACCGACTCCTACTCGTGGGAATGTTTACATAGCAAAACTCGTTTAGCGGCTGCACTGCTCTTTTTACACTCAGCCTAAAACTTCCAGAATAATGTTAGCAACATGCAGAAATTCACAGCACATTTACAGCTTCTCCATCACATCATTAGTTCGTGTTATAATTCGTTTTTGTTAGTTTGTGTGTCTGTACATTGACAGTAAAACATCCATGTAGAAGCATTGTATTTGTTGTTGTTTGCATGTGGCGTCTGCATTGGCTTATGTGTTTGTGTGATTGTATATTTCTTAATAAGCCCAAGATGTAACATAATAATTGTTGTTTTGCTTTAAATGTTCACATCAATATCTTGTCTTGCATGTTTGTAAGCTTGTAAATTAATGTGCTTAAGCGAATAAATTCTGTCACATTCTTCTTATAAATATATAAATGATTTTATTTAAAACATAAAAAAGAGGGCAATCATGAATAAAATTCCGCGAGAAATTTTTCCCGGGGAACAATTTCAAACAATAGGAAGTAATAGGAAAAACAAAAACATTCTAATTGGAAAAGGGAGAAATTTCTCGCGGAATTTTATTCATGATTGCCCTGAAAAATTTGTTATAAAATTGCGCTGGTTTTTAGCTAATAAAAAACGGCAAATCTTTAGTTGAAATTGATTGATTTTTAACGTTTCGTTGGAAAACTGTTTTTCAATTACCATATTTTATTTCGATTGTTTAAAATACATATAGTTACGCATTAATTTCCATCATTTTACACTAGATTTGAATGCATAGAATTCATTAAGAAATTGATGCTTGCGCTCGCTCGCTCGCTCACGTTATTCTGTTGAATAATGTTTTCATAAAAAGTCGCGTCATTTGAAAAACATAAGAAAATCAAATTGTTTTATAAAAACAACTATAAGAGTAGAACAAAAAACAACAAATTTTCAACACTCTAATTGCTTTTGTCGTTTGTAATGTGTGCTGCTCCCTGTGTACGTATGTACGTACGCACACTGGCTCATGTTGTGTGCATGCACTTGCATGCATACATGTATGCAGAAGCATAAGTTTGCTTGCAAGTGCATGAGTATTTTGTTATTTGTGTGCAAATAGTTTTGCTCATGTTCATGTTTGGGTTTTGCTGCTACAAGTTTTTTCTTTATGGCATTTTAGTGCTGCTACCTTTTAAATAAGTATGTGAGTGTGAATTTGTTGTTTTGTGTAAAAAAAAAATTGTTTTGGTGTTTTTATATATTATTGTATTTTCTTTTTTATAAATTTATTTCAGTTGTTTTATATAACAAACTGTGCTCATACTTTGTTTAGTATTAAATGCCTCATAGACTTTAGAAAAAAAAAGCAGAAATGCGAACGTTACAAAAATAAATGTTTTATTTTAAAACGTTTATAAGAGTAAGAAAATTAAACGAAGCATAAATTCAGGCATATGTGGTATTTTATTTTGAGTTTTCTCTTAGACCTGCGCTGCACACACACATGCACAGCAACCTTTAGTCTTGTGTTTGTATATGTGTTTGTGTGTGCTGGATTTTATGTTTGAAATTTCTTTTCTTCTTAATGCTTAAAGAACTATTGTAGTAGTTTATATGTGTGAAAGTTAAGTTACCTAGAAAAATATTAAAAGGCATATATGTAATTCAAATAAAAATACAAAGGTTTGAGCTGAAAAATACGATGTTTGTATTTCTAAAAAAAAAAATGAAATCACACATCCATGTAAACATCTTTAAAGCGATTCAATAAAGTTTATACACACGCCAGCTTTTATTTGAAGCATGAGGACTAAAACCCTTTGAGCTAGTCCGCTTTAACAACAGGAGTCTAAATTGAAATTGCTCTTGTTATATATGAGCCTTAAATTTTTAATAGCGTGCTGTGCTGCTTGCTTAATCCCAGTCCTTATGTGTTGCTGTTCATGTGTTATATTTATGTATGTTTTAACTCTTTTTTTTACGTTTCATACTCATTGTGAGCCCTGTTTATATGGAGCATAAACTACAAAGCGTTCTGAAATATTAAACATTTAGAAACCATATTAAAAAAAAAATAAGTAAAAATAAAACAACAATGCAATTATTTATGGTTGTTAAGAAAAAGGATTTTTATTTTATAAAAAATCACAATAACACAAAAGCTTTAAAAAAGAACAAACCAGCTTTTAATAAAAAATTTTATTTTATTAAAAGCACACCATTGAAACACATTCTGTTTGGTGTGTGAAACTTATATTCTTACTTAAAAAAAAACAAATCAACATTTACCATATCCACAAAGGAAATTCATTAGATTTTTTTGTTTAATTGTTATAATTGAAGTACTGAGTGATTTATATCTTGAAATATGTTTAACTGTTAATGGACAATGTTTTGCTCCAAAGTTCTCAATATTATTATTATTATTAAACTAAAATTTTTAAACACTAAACTTCATGCCATAAAATCTCCCAAGAAACAACAAAATTTCACCCAAACCAGGTGATTATACCAGAGCAGGCTGTATTACCTTAATTTTTAATAAATATTTTCTTATCTTTTGCTTTTTATTATTATCAAATTAATCATAATACACAAAAGCTGCTTTAATTAATTGCACATTTATGAATTTAATTATATCACAAAACCCACATACTTATGTATCAATGGAGAAAAGATTACAAATCAAAAGTTCACAAAACGAGGCTTACTAATAAAATTGTCAAGGATTTTGTAAGAAAATTGCCCTTCTTGACATACAAGATCTTAATAATCTGTATAATAATTGACTTTTCACTCTACATAGAGTGACATGTAAATGTATGTACAGAGACACTTAAACACACTCAATTATGTACACACACACACACACACACACATTTAATGTATGAACACACGATTGCAAATTTACTATTACATACTTATGAATTAACGAAAAGCTCTTCTATATATACAGGCACTTACAGAAAGCATTCATGCAAACAACATGCTTTTAGGATAGATAGCATACATATCGTTACCTTAATATAGAAAGGCCGTAACCCATTCATTCGAAAAATGCAAAAATCTCGATTTAAAAAAAAATTAGTTAGGGCCTTTTTATATTAAGGTAACAATATTATACGACACAATATTATATACAAGACACAATATTATGTATTTTTTTTAGAAGCGAAAAATTTAATTTCAAATGTGAAATGGAAATGTGAAGTAAATTTTTTATACATATAGAACAAAATTTTGAATAGGAATATTTGTGTATAACAGTTTATCTTTTTATATCTAATAAAATTAAAAAAATCACCAAAGTTCATCGAAGCCACAGGTCTTCGAGTTTATGTATAACAGTCTAAAACAATTGACGTTTAAATAGAATTTTGCATTTGCAATTTTTTTCGGAAAGAATAACTTTGTTATTACTTTTCATAGAAGTCTTATCTGTTATTATAACACTTTATAACAGTTTTAGGATTTTTTTTTTTACATTTTATAAAACAATTATAATGCTTTATTAAAATTGAAAAAAAAATTTAAAAAATATACTAGTTATAATAGTTCTATGTTATTTGAGAAAGTTGTTATAATTTTATAACAGTTTACCTAAACTTGATCGTATACATAATTATTTATAATAGTTCTAAAAGCTTTAACATGATTTCTAATAAATTATTATACTATTTATAACAGTTTATAAAAATTTTTGAACTTGTATAACAGTTAATAACACTTTAATAACATTTAATTTTGAGTAATAGTTATCAGGTTATAACCATTATAGGATTTGTAAGAGCCTATGATATAGAAACTTGTATATTATAATAGATTTATCTTAATCTATGTTGTTTGTATAAAAGTTATAACAATTTAATAAAATTATTTAAGTTATAACAGTTTATATCACTAACATTTTTTTAACAGCTTTACAGTGGCTCACACAAGTTTATGTGATTTGTTATTAATTTTACAAGAAATAGTGTAAGTTTATTATTTGTATAACAGTTTTAAATTGATATAACCAGTTTGTTGATAGTTTAAAATATTTTATTTTTCATTATTTTATAAAGTTAACTAAACATTGCAAATAATAACAGTTCAACATTATTAAAAAAAGGTAATAAAATTTTATAACAGTTTTAGAACAATTTATGATTTTATATTATTTTAAAAATGTTATATTATATTTACAAATATCCAAATTATAATAGTGTTATTTGAAAAAGTTATTAGAATTTTATAACAATTTTATAACAGTTAGCGATTGCATAATTTTTTTATACAAATTGTATTATTTTGCTAAAAGTTATTTAAATTATAACAGTTTTATAGTGTTTGAATAAGTGTATAAATGTTATAACAGTTTTATAACAGTTCTATAACAGTTTTATAACAGTTTATGATATTGATTGCAGATGTAATCGATTGCTTACATGTGTAGCAGGCTTGTTACACTTTTTGAAAGCTATAGTAATTGTAAAACAGTTTATAACAGTTATAACAAGTAACAATTATGAGCTCACAGCCGCTTAAAAAGATTATAAGAATTTAATATAACATCGTGATAAATTTTTTTCTTAAATTTTTTTTCTATAATAAATATTTAATTAAGCTTTTTTTTGGAAGTAAAATTAAAAATATATTCACAATCAGCTTGATTAGGGTTGGCGTATTTCGACTATACCTTGTATTAGATTAAAGAACACTGCAACATTTTTCTTTAATCTAGTACTTGGTGTAGTCGAAATACTCCAACCGTAATCAGTCTGAATATTTCGACACTTCTTTGTGTGTCTTATTCTTCAGGTGAAGAAATTCATATTTCTATAATTTTAATTTTATTTATAACAAAAATTTTCATGGAAAATTAAATAAAAAGAAACCCGGGGGCTTTAAATTTATAGAAAATACATATTCGAACAGTTTGGTTTATTGTTACAATTTGTAACTGACATCGCTGCTTAAAGGATTTTTGACAAACAGAATCAGATTGCAATGTTCTTTAGTCTAATAAAAAATGGTCATAGTCAAAGTCGTAATGCGACACTTGTAATGAGGCCCAATATCAGAAAAAATATAAAGCTAATCCATATGCTTAAAAAATCATGCCGCTTAAAAATACAATTACAATAATGATTTTAATGTACATATAAACACTGCTGCTTCCCACTTCGCCAAGACTTTTGTCAATGATATCAAATTCGAATATATCTCGAACATTTATCGTGTAAAACTAAAGAAATGTGGAGAATGGCAATCAAAAATAAATCGAAAAAAAGTTTACCTGTAGCTCAGTTTTGTTTCAAAAAACATTAGATTTCAAAGGTTTGCCAGCAATATCAAAAGTGGGCCAATCTCAAGCTAAACTCGATATCGCAGAAAGGGCAGCAGGAAAATTAATTTTTAAGATTATTATCTTCAATTTTGTAATTTATTTATTTTAATTTATTTTCGTTATTTTTTATATATTTAACTTATGCTGCAGTCAATCAGTTTCGAACACAGCACATCCAGGCCACTAGGCTATCATCAAACACTCGAGAAACTATCGAGATAAGTTTGCTTTAGCGAACATTCGATTTTCTTTATCAGATTCGCATACAAATATCAAAAAATTTTGTTTCGAAATTTCTTCGTTTTTATTGAATTTCAGGTCAAGTGGGTTAGTGTGCTTCTACAGCTGTACCTAAATCTTTAAACATATACTCGTACTTACAATCGTACTTCGTGCTGCAAATACCATTACAATGACACATTTAACATTTTCTTATTACTAATATTTATAATGCTGTCAATTAAATCTCGTTAGAGTCTTTATGAAACATAAATTCATACGTTGGTGTTGTTATTGGTCGTGCTATTGTTGCTTGTTGCCTTGTTGTTATAGTCACACACTAACGAGCTTGTAAAAGTTATAATTCAACATGTCTCCCAGCGTAAGAAATACTAATATGCCAAAATGGCACCAACTGTTAAAATGCAATTTGTTATTAGATGGACGAACACTGAAGCTGATGTGAAAAAGAAACTTAACTAATTTCTATTTTGTTATAAAAGAGGGCATAGGTAATTGAATTTTCGTGTGTTTTAAAAGTAAATGGCAAGGTTTGCTATTTTATGAATTTTTTTAAGCAAAAATCAATTGCATACATATAGGCTGACTTCGAAAATGTATCAACACAAAATTCGTAGAGTTATGATGAATTTTTGTTTGAAGTTTTATGAAATCTGTTGCAAGATCATTTTTTTAATCGCTGATAGGAGGTCTTTTTGAAACATTTTTGCAAACTTTTTGGATCTGATTTGCTTCTCTTCATTTAACTTACTTTATGAAAACTGTCTAAATTTGGTAAAAAATTCGTTGTAAATTTTTTTTCGAGATCTGCTTGTTGTCTGTTGCTTAGATGGTGCCATTATTTCCTAAACCATATTTACACGCCCGACCAAACACTTTGTACGTGTATCTGTAGCATTGAATGCCATACAGTGTTCGCTTACACTACAAATTACACAAGATGATACGTGATTTACAGCAACAGCAAGAGCAACAACAACAACATGAAAAAAGTGCAAGAAAATAAATGAATTGCTTGTTAGTACTCACATGTGTGTGTATGTATGCATGTATTCGTATGTGTACGCGACAAATTACAAAAAAAAAAGAAGCAAAGGCAGCATATTTTCTGGTGGTTTCCGTTGCTTGTTCTTTTTGCTTTCCTTTCCTTTTGGTGTGTAAATATGTGTGTGCTACCACTGAACAACAACATGATCTTTTAAAATCGATAACAACAAAGAAAAAATCTTGGCAATTCAATGCTTCTTCCATATATATTTTTTTTAAAGTCAGAACACCAGAAAAGAATGTTAAAGCTCTTTAGATCTCATTTCCGGTGTGTGTGTGTGTGTGTAAGAGACTCTTATAAATGTTATTTGTATACACTAAAAGACATAAATTCATACACTCAAACAAATGAAATACTTATATGAAAGCATACATGAAGAAAAAGAAGCGTTATGAAGAATCATTAAAAAATTACAACCACAAACAACACCCAAAGAGATGGACGAAGCAATACCAGTGCTAACAACTTAGTGCTTTTGGTAGCTTTTTAAGGAGCTTTTGTATGACTCAAAACTTTAATCTTGAGTTTTGTCCAAAATGATTATTTTTAATTGATAAAAAACAATTAAAATTTTATTTTTTTTAACTTTGGACTTATTTGTTCATTAATAATCATCTTATGTAATTTGGCCTACAAAGTGCTACGAACTTAAGCCTGATCAAAACATAAATATTAAAATTTTAATTGAGTCAATGAAAATTTTGTTTAAAAATTTAGTTAATTAAAAGTTTAATTAAAAATTAAACTGAGCCAATTAAGCTTTTGTGTACAAAAATAACTGTTCAGAAAGTTTAATTGGCACAGTTAAATTTTTAATTGATTTTTTCAATTAACAGCATTAATGATTGAATAAATAGTTTGTTGTGAAGTCTTTTTTATCTTGTTACTCGTAAGTTAAGATATTTTAATTAGGTTTCAAAATTTGTTCAAGAATTTGCAGGTGGATTTATGAAGTGCCCTTAATTGATTTTTAGTTTGAGTTTCAATCAATCTTCTTAATAAAGGCTGATTTTTTAAGAGCTTTCGCATTTGATTTATAAAAAAACACATAAAATTTAGAGAAATGCATGAAATCTTTATTTGAGTCGGTAGAACGATTTATATAATTCAATGTTTAACGATGATTTCATGTAAATGTTGACCACGGCTAAGCCTGAAATGGTTCATACGCTGGGTTCAAGTTTTGCACACGCTCGCCAACATATTGCCCGGTATCTCACAAATTAATTCTTCAATATTTGTCTTCCAGTGCGCGCTTGTTTCTATAGAACTGAGCCTTAACATAGCCCCTTAATAAATAGTCTAAAGGCGTTAGATCGCACGACCTCGGCGGCCGATTGACCGGCCTCAAACGTGAAATAAACTGTTCACCGCACTCTCATGCTGCGAATGGCGCTGAATCGATAATCCACGGTAATAAACTGCACTATCAAAGACAGCTGCGATATTTTCCTCTGTCTGCACTCTACGTATGTGTGTTGATGGCTTAATGTTTAATAATTTTTTTTGGTGAGAAATTTAGTCACAATATTCCCAATAGCTGCCTCAGAAGTTCCCCCAAACTGACCATAAAATGCAAGAAGTGTACTAATGCACTTTCTTAATCGATCCTAAATTTTGATAATACAATTTAATAGTGTGCAAGCGTTGTTCATTTGTAAGTCGATTCATCGTTAAATCATAGATCAAACCGAACATGCTTAACGGTAACATGATAAACGAAAACAGCTGAGTTGCCAAAAACAGTGTTGCCAAAAAGAAATTTGCTAAAATCGCCCCATATATACAATTAAATTTGGGTAATATTTATTTGTATTATTGAGTTGTTTAATTCAATCATTAGACTGATTGACTGGTAATTCAAATTTAATTATTTTTTAAATTAAACATATTTTGTTTGAAATCAGACATATTTTTAATAAATGTTTGAACATTGCCCCTGTGGCTGAGTGGTAGCGATGCTATCCTCTCATACCCTGGGTGTTTTCTGCAGACAAGCTAATCGCTTCGCGGGTTGTGTTTGTAAAAAAAAAAAATTCTATATTTTCAGAAAGATTTATTTTAAAAATTTGCGAGTTTATTTGTTTCAGTGTGCGATATGTAAATAGAAATTTTTAAATCCCCTAAAAAATTTCAATATTTGTAGAGACTTTCATTTAATTTAATTTTTTGTTTATATGATAAAAATGCTTGCTGCTTAGATAGAATTCGAGCATCTTGGTGATTTTTGCTTTCAACAAGTTGACAACACTGAGCACCACTTGTATTCCACACATTTAACACGAACACATACAAACTCAAGCTTTATAAAAGTGTAATGGCGGTAAGTGTGTGTGTTTGTGTGTGTGCGTGTGTGTGTGTATGTGTGTGTATGTGTGTGTGTGTGTGTGTGTGCATGCGAGTTGGTTTTTATTTCCTGTGTTCAAAACTTGATGTATGACTTGTTTGGTCATTATTTGTTCAACTGCAACAAGAAAAATTATATATTTATTTTTTTTTCTCCAATTTTTCATGTGTGTAATTTTTTATTTTGTTCCTGGAATAACTGGTAATTGAAGTCTCGGCATTTATGTATGAGTAACAATGAAAGAAATTCATGTATTCGCACTTCGTATGGCACACAAACGTTTTGTTAAGGAAAAAGGTCTTAAAAGTTGCTTGCAGTATGGATAAAAATTTAGTTTTCTTAGATGTGCTTAAAGTGTTGTTTACAGTGATTATTTTAAAGCTTTTTACCATTAAATAATTTTAAGTCTTAAGCAGAGTTGTGGAAGTAAAAAGAGTTTGATAAGACTTATTTGAATATTTGCTGACCTTTTATTTTTTAATACTGAAAGGTAACTTTTAAGATTACCTTCATAAATTGAGTTAAACCACAAAACCTGGTTACTTGCCTGCATATGCTTGCGAATTTCTGGATGAGTGTGTTTCTATATACATGTGTGTGTGTGTGTGTACGTGTGTATACTTGTGTTGGTATGTATTGTGTGTTTTTTTTTCTTTATATGTGTGTATATTTTTGTTTCCTTACTAAGGAATCGTTTTGTTTGTTTGTTTTTTTATTGTGTGACATTATAACGACTCACGTAACGTGACAAATGTGACAAGCGTGAAACGTATAACAAGCCAAACGTTAATGACAAATTGGCAACAATGTTTCCAATGTTTTCCCTTATGAAATTGTATGTTTTTTTTTACAAAATTCTTTTTATTTTCTTTGTTTTGTGTATTTTTCGCATGTCGGCTGCAATTGTAGAAAAATCAACTAAATATTTACAAAAAAATAATAAAGAAAAACCCTTTACTAAA
Source organism: Nowickia ferox (assembly GCA_936439885.1). NCBI lineage: Eukaryota > Metazoa > Arthropoda > Insecta > Diptera > Tachinidae > Nowickia > Nowickia ferox. The sequence goes on from OW387026.1 coordinate 9,445,092, forward strand.
GATTTAAAGAGAAGATTTTTTGTCATATATTTGTATTCTGTGTTACTTTGCAGCTTTTGTAATTTTTCCCCAAACCTGCAAGGAATTGGTCCAATACCTGCTGTGGCCATAAACAGAGAATGACAAAAGTATTGTTTTAAGTACTCTAGGCCATTAAACAACTATAAATGCGTACAGCTAAAAATAAAAGCCATCTTCAAACTCAAACATAAGCATTCATTCTAAACCGAATACGCTTATTTATAAACAACCAACACATACACATTTTTTAAATTACGCAGCAAAAATGTCTATATTTAAAATTTATAGACTGTGTGAGCTACAATCATACGCATGAGTAGAAAAATACTCTGAGTATTAATCGGCTACTTAAGCTTATATACCGGGCTATTTTATTTACACACACATAAAGCATGTTTTCAAACAGCCAAAGCATATATTCCATTCCATTTTATGTACATAAATGTTTGGATAGTCCATATTTACACTATGCAAGTCTTATTGATTAAGCTGATTAGTTTGAGGTAGAGAGAGACGAGGGGCACAGTAACGTTTCTTTTCCCCTCGTCTCTCTTTCCTAAGAAGCTAATCAGCTTAGCAATAAGACTTGAATAGTGTAAATATGGACATACGGTGAGGCATGATGAACAAATATTCCGGGTATCATGCGTACATTTTTTTTGTCCGATTAAATATCCATACTCTGAGTATAAGTATACTCAGACTATAAGTATGGCAGCCAGTCAATACGCTTGATACGCATGTGCCTTTTTATTGATAGTTGTAGAGTATTTTAGTTTTTTGCACAAACAAAATAGAGATGCTCTGGTATGTTAGTATCGCCTATAGTCTTAAATGCTTGAAAGAAAATAGGTGAGCGTACGAATTGTTTGCGCTACAATTATTATTATACCTTGTTACGAAAATTAATACTATTCACTTAAGTATTTTTTATTTTATTTGTTTTTATTTTTAAAGAAAAGTAACACTCAGGCAATGAATGCCTACTGCTATTACTAGGTGTTACCTTTTTTAGGAAAGGGATAATGATAGAGAAGACAGGTGGTGAAGAAAGAAATAGAGGACAGCTTTATGCTTTTACAACTCTGCTTTTATGCACGTTTTTAATAATGCAGTGTTGCAGCGCCTCTGGTGTCAATGAGGCGCATTAAAGTTTTCGAAGGTTTTTTTTTAACAAACACAACCCGCGAAGCGATTAGCTTGTCTGCAGAAAACACCCAGGGTCTATTGCGGGAATCGAATCCAAGACCTGATGAGAGGCTAGCATTGCTACCACTCCGCCACAGCGGCTTATGTATGCTTAGTAGCCATTTTATGGGTTATTTTACTTCGCCGATGATTTTGCTACAAAGTACCGATGAAGGAGGGCGCTCTGATGTTACATTAGGATTAGTATCCGCTGAAGGCCGTGCAGTTCAGTGACCAGTGACTTTGTCTGCATAACTTGAACTGTTCTACAACAACTGATACAAAGGGACACTAATGCACAACAGAAAAATTCGTGGAGCCCGCCCGGGCTCTAACCCAAGACCCCCGGTTTGATAGTCAACGTGCTAACTACTTCAGCCAACAAAAACTTATTGTCATTCTCTGGCCTAAACATTCCAATACCGATATGTCTTATGTCTTATAAAAGTAACACTGACCGAACTTGTTAAGTTTTGTAAAAAGCTCTGGGTGAATATCATTAACCATAACTACCAGGCTTTTACAGAAATGTAGGATTTATTGATACTGTGCTCAGCACAGTGGGCTAATTTACCTTCGAGTGGTATCGCCTTTTGAACGTATTTTTTTCTAACCTGGGGGTGTGCTCTGCAGTTCGAAATGAAAGCAAATGCTTTTGAATCGTAATGTTTATAACATACAAATTCGAAAGCATTTTCTTTTCTTTCGAAGTACACAGTAGACCCCCTGAATTTTTAATGAAAAATAATTGTGAATACTTTTACCGTGAAGTAATAAAAGTTCTTTAACAACAGTCATTCATTTGCTATTTCTACTTTTGTCTTTGCTTTCTCTGCACTTTTCCCAGAAATCAGAAAACAAAATTGCAATAAATTTATATGCTTACAAAATGAAAAGAATGCATTTGTGATTTTGCCAAGGTCAAGGTTTCTACTTTCTTCAAAATAGGAATATTTAAGTGTTTCAGTTTCTTTTATTATAAAAGTTTTCACGTCAAAGGAATTGATACGTTTTTTTTATCGTTTTTGTTTAGCACATGTCAATTTATTTGTCAAATATTTACAAGGCTGTTGAGAAATTGTTTAAAGTGAATTTTTGTAATTTATATTTTTTATCTTTATAGTTTTTTTCAATATGTGTATATTCTTTTAAGGAAAATTCAAGCAAAAGGATTGAATAATGACGCATAATATATCTTTTCCTTCTTAGTTGTTTCCTTTTCTTTTTTGAAAAAATTGTAGTCTAAATAGCCTTAAGAACAATAACAAGAAAGTAGTTTTAGTTGTGCCGTTGAGCTGATTTATATAAAAGTTTAAAGAAAGTTATGGTAAGAGAAAGTTTTGCTGTTCTTTCTTGCAAGTTCTAAATTTATTTTTAATAAATTGAGTTATTTGATGGAAAATCTATTGTTTGCAAAGACAATTTAAAGCAAAAGAAAATTTTTTTTTAAATAAAACAGAGTAACTTAAACAATTTAGTTTCCTTAAAACATTTGCTGTTTTGATTTGCTTAACTTAAGTTTTAAAATTAAAAATCTCCAAAGACTCATTTGTAATTCTTTGCTTTAATTAGTTTAGCCTTTTGTTTGTAATAATAATAATGCTAGCCATCAATAGACACTGTGCGTTTCGAAGGACCATAAATAAAAGTACAATACAATCCTAAAGTGTAGAAAACAAAAATTAAAAACAATTAACTATAAATTGTTCCTTTATTGTAAAATAAACCGCTATTATTTCAAGTAGAATAAACAAGTTTTTCTTGCATCCCAAGCGTAATATTAATTAATTATAAATAAACCGCCATAAATATAAAATCTTCTTATGAAACATCACACAATGCAATTGTTTTGCATTGTATTCTTGTTTCAGTTCTTAAACGCATATGAATTTACACTTAAATCTCTCGCTCTCCCTCTCTCTGTCTCTCTCTTTTTCTCGTTGTTTTATATTGCTGGTGCTGCATTCAAAATTTTTGTAACAGAAAATGTTCTGTTTAAACAAATAAAATATTGCACAATAAATAAATACAAAAGCATCTTGTTGCTGCAAATTTCAGCTGCAGCATGCAGTTTATTATAAAAATGTGTTAATTTTTTTTTGCATTCAGTGGAGCGCAATTGCTTTTCTTGTGCTTTCATTGAAAACAAAGAATTATAAACCATTTAAAACGAGAACTTTTGAATAATGAAACAATAAAAATAAAACAGCAAGAAAATAAGTAAGACGTGAATCTAAATTCGACTATGTATACGCTTCCAACGAATCTTTTATACCCTATAAATGAGAAAATTATTAAAAAAAAACAAGTTCTTGCCCAAGTTTTAAACTGAGAACAGATTTATTACGGAATTTGGCAGATCGTTTATTTTAAATTACGTAAAAATTAAGAAAAGTACTGCAGTGAGCAGTGACGACGTCACAACACAATTTGGCATCACTGGCTGACTCAACTGGCCCATGTAATACGACTTTTGTACACGCAAAGCTCACTTTGCGAAGTTTTGAGTTTGTGGGAGAGAAGGGAAAACAGCTCCCATTGGTCTAACTAATCCTTTTAAAATTTATTGCATGAGTAAAAAAATTTTGGTTAATGCATGTAATTTTTTTTAATACACATCTTGACAGAAGCAAAGTACAAGCAAAAACTATTCAGCTATTGCTGACATGACATTTCTTATAAAATACATTTTTCTTTTTTCATACATATGATTGTAGTGAATAAAGATCGATTTTGCATGATTGCTTATAATTTTCTCCTTGCCCACCCTCAGCATAAATAATGGGACGTGAGCGTTATAACAAAACCGCTTAAGTGAGCTTGCTTCAGTAGAACTTTTGCATGAACTTCTCATGATAAAAATGTAATATGTATTCTTCACAAGTCTTCACTTTTAACTGAAATAAAATAAATTTTATATAAAAAAGGAATTTACATATTCTTTCTTCGAGTACAAAACAACAACATCTTTTACTACACTGTTGTACATATCTGTTGTTGTTGACTTTTATGTTGTAGCACAAACTTGGGGTTGCATTGAGTTCGACTGCATGTACGAGTACATACATATGTCAGCAAAACAATATAACTGAAACTAAACTGTCATTTTAAAGCGAGAAAAGTCGATGCAGGAAACGAAGGCAGAGCATTAAGAAAGAGAATCGCAAGAAAATAAAGTAATTTTTACTAAAATAACGAATTTAATATTTTTGCACTGACAATAAAAACAACAACATAACTAGCCACTGTAGTGTTGTTCTACAAAAAATTTTTGGAGAAAAATATGCATTTCTTATAATACTTAATGAATAAGACTGAAATGTTCTATTCAGCTAGCTGAATTATAAAAAATTATTATCTTTGCTTTTCTTTTCAAGAAACTAAACGCAAAATATTATTTTAGTGGAAACAGAACATAACTTTTCATTCAGCTAGCTGAATATAAAAAAATCATAAGAATCTTACACATGACATCTTTCTATTCAGCAATGAAATCATATTATGTATATTCAACAAAAAAAATTCTATTCAGCTAGCTGAATTAAAGATAGCTATTTTGTTATTAAAATTAACAATTTATAACATTAGAAATAGAAAAATTTTCTATTTTTTTATAAAAACCGGGATGGGCGGTATTTGCCTGTAATAATATGTGTATTCAACATAAATTTTTCCATTTAGCTAGCTGAATTAAAGATAGCTATTTTAATATAAAAAATAATAATATTTAACAGCAGAAACTAAAAAAATTTTCTATTCAGCCAGCTGAATACACATTTTTTTCTAAAAACTAAATTAAAAAAACTTTATTTTTTGTTTTTCTTATAAAGAAACTGGAAACAAAATATTGTTTTCATGAAAAGAAAACATCACTTTTCATTCAGCTAACTGAATATAAAAAAAATCATTAAAAGCTTACAACTTGATATCTTTCTATTTAGAAATTAAATAATAATATGTATATTCAACAAAAAAATTTCTATTCAGCTAGTTGAAATAAAAATAAATATATATTTTATTATTAAAAATATCAATATATAACAGTAAGAAGCAAAAAATTTCTATTCAGCCAGTTGAATATAAATATTTTTTATAAAAATAAAAAACTATATATGTATTAAGCTGAATAAGGCCAAAATCCTTATCTATAGTGCAACAGGTATTAACTTTTTTTGTTGCACACTTTCATAATAAAACTGCAATTCAGAAAAGATAAAGAAAGAGAAATGGTTTTGGTTAATTCTAATATCTATTATAGGAACTTAATTTTAAGAATCTGGGTAACAAAACCCCCTTGGAGTAAAGTAAATAAATTAAGCTAAATATTCAAAGTGTAAAATTTTGAATTATATACATACATACATATATACATCTAAGTAGTAAAATGTAGTTAAATAATATATTTATGAGAAAGTCACGATTCAATATAAAAAATTTTGAAGTTTAAAACACGATTCAGCTAGCTGAATATGAAAAATTCCACAGTTTAAAACTATTACAGAGAAAAGTTATTTAAATGCAGTTATATATATAAGGCTTACTGCTTATTCAGCTAGCTAAATAAGTAAAATAATCATTTATTTAAAGCTGATGTCAAATATAATATAAAATAGTTCAATTCAGCTAGCTGAATAAAAAAAATTAAAATTAAAAATCTTTTAAACATAACATAAAGTCCTATTCAGCTAGCTGAATATGGAGTATAACATTTTATAGCGACTCTTAAAAGAAAAAAATTACTGAAAAGTTTCTTAACATTTAATTCTTTTAATATACTGCCTAGATATATTTTTTATTACTGTGGTCTTGTAAATTCAACACTTATTGTTCATTCATATTCTTTGGGGCAAAATTCTTCACTTGTTATTTTATTTTATTTTTTTTGTATTTTTTCTCATTTATGTATTTCCATTTTATTCCTTTATTTATCATATGAATATGTCTGATATTCGTTCACATTTGTGTTGTTCTAAGTTATATATAAAAAACGGGAAGTTTTTCTTAACATGTCACAGAATGTCTAACAAATATATAAAAAAAATAACTGTTGTCTGTCTGTCTTTCAGCTAAAGTTTTATGCTAAAAGGGCTGTTTTAGCCTTTCGCAAAGGGAAGTATGTATAAAAAAAGGAAAACAAAAATAAATAAAAACTTGCGAACAAAGAAACGACAAAGTGACAATAACTTTTAGCTGGTGTCATTTAGTCAGTTGTTTTTTACAAATGTTATCCCGAGAAGTGAGTATGTCTAGAGTAAGTCCATCAGTCATTTATTCATATATACTCGTACATGTTTGGATGCTGTTGCTTTGTTTACCATCATTAGTTATCTTAAGTTAGTTTTATTGTTGTTGGTTGGTTTGTTTGATGGCTGCTTACTTGCCTGCCGTAAAGGAGCAAAACTTTTATCTGGAAGTTTTGATTTTCTTTTCAAACGCCTTTCTTCATATCAACTTTTATGTCTTGGTATTCTATTCAAATGTATTTTTTTTTACAATGTTGTGCTTAATTTAGTTTTGCTTTTGTTTTTCAACTTAGTTGTCGAAGTGTGTCCCAGTTGGCCATTTTCTTGTGGTAATCCTTAATATTATAAAGATTTAGGATCTTGATAGAGCTTTCATTGAAAGAAAGGAAAGGAAGATATCTGACTTTGAAATGCCATCCTTATTAAAATCAGTAATCATTTATTAATCGTTTGCACATGTTGTTTGTTTTGCAATATCAAAGAGTGACAGCCAGCATTATTTTGATGTATAACTTTTGGATTTCGCTTACAATGAATATGAAATCAGTTTTATAATTTAAAGAACACAAATAAGCTTTTATTTGTTTGCCTGTTGTGACTTTTCGGAATGAGCTTGTTGTTCTGGTTTCCAGTATCATTGAGGCTAGTATAAAAAAGTGCTTCGAAGGACCACCAGCAAACATTCATACCTAAATTAACCTCTCCAAATGTTGCGTACTCCTACTTGACACAATAAGGAGCAGAGCTGGTGAATTATTGGCAAACAACTAGCGCAACGCTTTCTCAGCATTTTCTCATAATTTATTTGGGATATTTTTGTAGTATGAGTATGAGTCCATGACATCACAGCCAATTGGGAAATTATGTTCAATTGCTTGTTGACATATTTTTCTGCCACATATTTAAATGACAATCGAACTTGTTGACTTTTCTTCAACTTGTTTGCTGTTAGATTTTCTTTTATTTTTTTTGTTGTTAAACCTTTTAACAAAAAAATTCTCACAGCATACATATTTTATATGTAAATGCAAAAGTTGCATTGTATTTATAAATAAATCATCTTATGGGTTTTGTTTGAAATCATAAGTCGACATAATATACCAAAAATATACATACATATTTTCACATATTTAACCTACAACTGTCTGTTACTGTCTCTATTGTTGAAGCACGAAAAGTTGAACAAAATTTTCTAAACGACAGTAGGAAAACTTAATTGAAATGGGTACACCAACAATTATTTTAATGCTTGGCAAAACATTTTTTCAATGCAATCTATGGACTCTTAAATATAAAGTTAATAATACAACTTGCTTGAATTGTAAGGAAAGGGCCTCTATTTTTAATTCATTATAAGTAGAACAATGAATGAGAGTCAACCTGTGAAATTGTTTGTAGAAAATTCTTTTTGTTTAACGACCATATAAATAATAGAAAATAAAAACTTGATGTGCAAAGATTCAAGTCAACATTGAAATTGTTTAAAAACTGGGCTGAAATTATAGCAAATTGCCTAAAATACGTGATAAGATTATTTATGACAACCAAGATATAAATAAGACTCTTAGCAAACTTTTCATGCTGCTTTCTTATGTACTTGTATTAATTTAAACTTTGCTATAAATGTTTTTATCATAAATACATTTTTAATGATATATATATATATATTTCTTTTTGTAAGAAAAGTTTAATTTGTTACTGTGTGTATGTACTTGCATGTGTGTCTGTGTAATTTGTTCTTTTTTTTATAACAACTTTTCTTGCGTTTGTGCAGAAAATCTAATGAGAAAAAGTTTCTTTCATTTACTTATAATTTACTTATATATATATTCCGGCATGTTTGGTCCTTAAGTAAAATTTTCAAGTAAATATATTTTGTTTTATTATTAAAATTTGTTTTTATAACTTTAGAACAAACTGATGAAAAAAATGCATAAAATATTAAATGTTCCACAAAACATGAAATTATTTAATAAGCAGTAGATTATGAATTTAGGTTTAATTTTTGAGGCTCTCACTGTTGATAAATAGCATTTAGCGATTGTAAGAATTTCATCGTTATTTTCCATCATAGAGATTGTCTAGAACTTTGCTTGTATGCCTCCAAGCGAAGAAATAAATGCGTATTTGTTTCAGTTCGAAGGACCATGATGAACCAGTTATATATAAAAAAGAGTTTATGAACGTAAAATATTTTTGGTGAAAGGAAATAGAACCGTATTTTTAATTTCTAATTCAAACTCAGCCGGTCTTAAAACACAGACACTAAAAAGCTTAATTTAAATAAAATATAATTTTCTATGTATCAGACAGTGCTGTTCAATTCTTTGTAAATAAGTATAAAGTTCAGATCACTCGTGTTTTAGTTAAAACTATTTTTAACCCTGGCCGTAATAGTTGCTAAATTCCTAGAATTGAAGAGTTCTAAATCCTTCACAGAACACAAAATTTTTAAATTAAAATTAAATACAAAAGAAATTGGTTTTTATCATTAAAATGTTTAAGAATTTTTTTTTTAATTTTTTGCATTTTGCACCAAAATTATTAAATTTATTATGAATTTTCAATAATATTATTGTTACGTAAAAATATTCGAACAAACCTACTAAATACAAAGGCTTTTATAAAAACAAATATTGGGTAAACAAAAAGAACTATCCAGAACTGTTTAGCTAAAGAACTAAATACACATGCGTACGCACATAAAAGGGCAGATGATTAAATATAAATTTTTTTTACCACAAACCACGAGGCGATTAGCTTGTCTGCAGAAAACATCCAGGGTTTATGGTGGGAATCGAACCCAAGACCACTGGACTGAGATGCCAGCATTGCTAACACTGAGCCACAGGGGCACATAAAAAACTATAACAACAACAATTATGAAATAGATTGCGATCAAAAGCAAGCATTGCATATGCTGCTGATATTGTCTAGACATTGCTGTCACGTTCTGGAAGCCTTTTGTGAAGTATAAAAAGGGCTACAAATCTGCTGGCAGTTCAGTTTATTATAAAGTCAGTCTGAAGTTCAGTTGTTTATTCTGAAGAGTTGTCTGCTAATCCGTTATTGTGAAGAAAGAGTTAATCTCAATTGAAAGCTGTGGATGTACTCGGAATACACTATTGCATTTTGTGACATCGCAATAGTGTGTACTTGTGGCAACATTTGTCATTTTCGATATTTTTCGTTGTGCGGTATTGCTTTCCACGTAAAACGCATAATGTGGACGGCGTTGCACAGAATTTGAAAATGACACCACAAAATTACAAAACAAGAAATGGCAAATGTGTACTCTGCTATAGGCGTGCAAAAGTGTATAAAAGTAAAGTCGGTGCGTCATTATTGTTGTACAAACAGCGAGCGTTGGCAGAGTGTGTCGTGTGTCAAGAACAGTAGAGAGCGTGTATTGCTTCAAGCCCAACGCAGCCAGTTTTGTGAGATGTGTATATATAAGTCCTGATTCACACATATCAAGTTTAGCTGATCAGTTTTTGGTAAATTTTCTTCTGAATCTGCATTTGCGTTCATACACACGGTCAAGTTTGTGTCATCAAGTTGCGTTGTCGTAGAGTATTACGAATGACAAAACAAAATGAAAACACAAAGTCGACTGGTATGGTCAAGTCTGCACGCCTATCCATTCCCTTTTGCTCTCTCTCCTAAAAACTCAAGACTTGACGAGTCAAACCTGACGTGTCTGAACTAGGACCAACAGCGGAGTAGACGCTGCAACCAGTTGTGAATCATTTGAGTAATTTCACATGTATGTGTATTTAAGCTCTTGTTTAGTATAACTTTTTTTAGTACATAAAGTCTCATTCTTTACCCTAGTTAGTACACTGGGTTTTTTTTATTCATTTGCAGATTTTCGAGTCTACAGAAAAGCGTTTTAAAGGGTAAAGGGTAATTAGTATTTTTAATTAAAAATAATATGTATTATTTCAATCAAAGTGTTTATTGGAATGAAGAAAAAATTAATTAAAAATGAAACCAAAATAAATTAATCTAATGATTAAATTAAGCAAGTCGAAATATTGAACAAAATAATTTAGAAACTTTCCTAAATAAATTTTTTGGTTTAAATAAGACACGAAATCGAAAACAATTAAAAGTTTGAATAATTTCAAAAAGCGGAAAATTAATTTAAAATTAAAACTTATTTCTAAATACCGAAGTATACTCGTATAAATTTGACTTTTAAGTCTGTAATGTATTAACATTTCGCTTCTGCTTAAGAAACTTATCAGCAGATTTCAATAAAAAAATTCTTGGGAAAAGCTAAAAAAAACTTTGCGTGTTTATAGAAAAACTTTCAAAAAATAATTGAGAATTATATGCACAAACATAATACGTTAAAAAGTCTCAAACAAAAACTTTAAAACAAACCCCATTCTGAATTCCTATTTAATTTTTCACAACGTTTTTTCTTCGTTTTTTTTTCAACACTCAAGAATTCTATGAAATATATTATCAGAGAAATTTTACATAAGAGAGTTTGAAATAATCTTTTAATTTAAATTTAAAAGTAATAAAAATTTTCTTACTCCATTTTCAGCATGGGTGTTCAACTGCAGCATGGCCATAGTCATGGAGGCGGCTCTGGCCATAGTCACGGTGGCAAAAGTAAGAAATCGAAAAAGTCCAACAAAAACGTTATAAAAGCCGACTGTCAAATTACCTGCCCCACTCCACCTACTGGACGCTTAGAACAGGGAATTTCGCCTGATGCTGAACTACCCTCGGCCGGCTTGCAGACATTCTCCTATCAAAATTCTCGTTCTGTCAGTGAAGTTAATGCCGAAATGTCAGCTGTTATGGCTGAAACTGCAGCCGGTGGACATCATCATGGTGGCTTAGCCGGAAAGGAAGCAGAAAATATTAATGTTAGAGCTGCCTTTATACATGTCTTGGGTGATGTGGTTCAAAGTATCGGCGTGTTTGTGGCGGCTTTGGTAATTTACTTCAAACCGGAATGGTCCTTAGCCGATCCAATTTGCACCTTTGTCTTCTCCATTATTGTGCTCTTTACTACCTTCGCTATAATGAAGGATGCCTTGTTGGTAAGTTTGATGCTTATACTCGGCTTAACTTCTATTTACAATTGTCATTTAAATATTTCATAAGCCATTAATAATATTTTGATAAAACAGTAATTTCAAAGAATTCACACTTAAATTAAAAACATGTTTTATAATATTTTTGTTATGTTTTCATAAATTTTTGTTGCTTTATTTTCTGCAACATCAACCATAATTTTTTGGCATAATTTTTTATTTTTTTTGTTTTTATTGAAGTTGCTTGCACGAGTACTCGTCTTCCATTTGTAACCAAAAACTCATTTATCATTTTATATTCTGTATAATGTAAATTCATACAATAATATTTTAACAAACATTTTTCTTTCTCCATCATTGTTATTTATTTTATTTTTTGTTTTAATTTTATCTTTTTATTCGGCTTGTTGAGTTTTTTGTGTTTGTTCTCTTTCCTGTGTACAAAATAAAATAAATAAATGAAGAGGATGAAACAAAAAACAAAAATAAAAATGAATGAATTCAAATCGCGCCACTAGAGATTTTTAAATTGAACCAAAAGCTTATTTTGTAATTTGATGTCGTAAAAAAATAACAAAAATTATTTATTTTATTGTTTAGCTTCAGTGGTTGAGCTCAAGAGAACAGTGGGAAAAAGTCGTTGAAATTTGTTAAAAGGAAAATTTATATTAAGCTGTTTTTTAAAATAAATAAAAGCACAGTTGGTGGAATTAAAAAAAAAACAACTTGTAGATATCTTTTTTTATAAACAGAAACATACCATTAGTTAAGCTAAAATGTAGTTTATTGGTTAAGAAAACGAGTATTCAGCTAGCTGAATTAAGATTTTTTTGTGGTATAGCGTGAAAAGGATAGCAATGACTATATTTTTTGATTTAAGCCAGCTGAATAAAAAAATAAATAAGTAATTTCATAATAAATTGTCAGAATTTTAGTATTCAGCAAGCTGAATTACAAAAAAGAATAGTAATGGCTATATATTTTGATTTTAGACAGCTGAATAAAAAAATAAATAAGTAATTTTATAATAAATTGTCAGAATTTTAGTATTCAGCAAGCTGAATTACAAGATATTTTTTATGTAATTGTTATAAGGCTTCTTTATTCTTTATTCTTTATTTTAACTTTGTTAAGCTAAGAATAAAAAGAAGAAATTCTATTCAAATCGTTGTTACAAGAAAAACGCTAAATATTTTTTATATTCAGCCAGCTGAATAACGATTTCCTCAAATTATAACATAAAAAATGGTAGCTATTGATTCGTTGTTTCTAAAAAATAAATTAATTAGTAGCCATATTATATACATACATACATATGTATATATATATTTTAACAAAACATTGTGAACATTTTTAGTTTTTGTATATTTATCTGTGATAATTACTACTATTCAGCTTGCTGAATTGAAATAAATGCAACTAATATCACAATTTCTTAGCGAAATGTATAATTACAGCGAAATATTTGTAAATTCAGCGGGCTGATTGGATTAAAAACTTAACTTATTGCTGAAAAATAGACTATTTCTATTCAGCTTATAGAACAATATAGCTAGTATCTAACAAGAATATTGAAAATGATTTTTAGAAAAATTTTTAACTCAAACCTTAAACTATTTTTTTTCATACTAATCAAAAATAATAGTTCTTGGTAGTCCCGGTACACACACTTCAACTTTTCTTGATGAGCGCGTAATTCAGCCGTTAGATAAAAAAAGAGATAATTGTATTTCCTTCTCCGTCTTTCTTACAGCTGAATTACGAGTTGAGCAACAAAAGTTGAAGTGTGTGAACCGGGACGTATTCAGCTGCTACTGGTCTTGCGTACGAACAATAAATAATATTTGTTATTCAGCTAGCTGAATTGGTCTTTTGCAAGCATAAAAAGTTTTTCATACAATATTGATACTCGTAAGTAAGAATGAGGAAAAAATAAGAAAAGTCTTAATTCAGCTGGGAGAAAGACAGTGAGAGAAGGTATTTCTTCTCTTGTCTTTAACCCAGCTGAAATACAATTTTGCAAAGTAAACTTTGCATGTGGAAAAGTGTCATAATTCTTAAAAATATGCATCTCAATTCAAATGCATTTGAAGTAATTTAGTTTTAGAATTTTTGACTCATGCCAACCACTGTTGCCCTTGAGGTCTAAAAATATGTATGCCACTGTTTTGTATGATTATTTTGTTAACAATTGTGATTTTGTTGTTTATTTTTTATGTATTTTTTTATATTTCCATTTCATTGTTGCTGCTGCTGTTGCTGTTGTACCTCTTCGGATTTCTAACAACTGAAAAAATATATAAAACCAACGCACGTCTCGGTTATGCCTGTCATCGCCTGCGGTTAAAAATGATAAATATATATTTGTGGGTATATCAATGCATGCGTTTGTGTGTGTGTGTGTGTGTGGGTATTTGGCAAAATTAAACTTTGTACCGCCATTGCCACCATTCCTGCTATTGCTGCCCATTACCATTGCTGCTAATTGTGCTGTTGCCTTCCGAAACAATTGCAAACAACAATAAACAAATATTAAAATCGATTGTAACAATTGCTTTTTTTTCAACTATCACATTGAATGTGTGTGTGTGTGTGGGCGCATTTGTTTGTTTGTGAAAAAGGTCCTTATGGAAGGTACACCCAGCTATTTGCATTATGCGGAAGTTCTTAATACTTTCCAACAAATTGAGGGCGTAAAACGTGTTCATAATTTGCGTATTTGGGCTTTGAGCATTAATAAAATTGCGTTATCTGTGCACTTGGCAATTGGTAAGTACAAACAATAGTAATGACAAGAATCCTCATTATACCAACATCAACATCAACATACAACGTAATTATAGCCCCCAATGTGCTCATGTACACAATTTAGCATACTGATACCGAAACGGGCACAAAAATCATTTCATGTCCTGATTTAATAAGTGAAATTTGTTTTTTGAAATTTTTAGTTCATATTTTGTAACAAGTCTCATTGGATTTTCAATGATCTGTTTTATTGTTCGTATGAACTGGCAATGTGTTGTACTGCTGCCACAAAATGTAGCAGCATAACACCGCCTGCCACTAAACAACAACAAGTGTTTTAATGTCGAGTGAGTGTTTTGTTTAATTATTCTGCCAATTTGTTTGTTTGTTGTGTGACCTATAAAACTTTTTGCTCTCTGTTCTCTTATCACTAAATATATCTTTTTTTTCCTAATTTTTATAATTGTTATATTGTGTGATTTTATTTTATTTTTATATTGCCAAACAAGTGCTCTTGTAAATGACAATTATTTATTACAATATTGTAGAATTTTGCCTACACTCGAAGCATGTACGTGCATGTATTTGAAATATAAACAATTTTCATTCAAATTCATTCAATAGGCCTTGAGCTTAAAAAATAAATAAATGAAATCAAAATTAATAACATCAGTTGAGATAAATAATTTTTTTTTTTTAAGTAAAAGTTTGTTAATGAGCACATTTTGTTTAAAAGTAAGTTATCTGCCAAAATTCCATATTTACTATTCGTAATATTTTTTTCTAACTTTTTATTTATAGAAGGTTAATTGCTAAAAAAATTTCTAGTTACAAAAAATTAATTTTTTTAATTCATATATTTTGTAAAAAATACCATTTTGTAAAAAGTTGTGTTGTTGAAAAGTTCTATTATTATAAGGTACTTTTAAATAAAAGGTACTTTTTGTAAAATGTACTTCTTTTTAAGAATAATAGTTGTGAAAGGTACTATTTGCAAAAGAAACTTATTGTAAGTAGTGATTTTTTTTGTAAAAGTTGTTTTTTGCAAAAGTAAATTTTTGTAAATGGTACTATTTCGAAAAGTTCTTTTTTAAAAAGTACTTTTTGTTAAAAATGCTTTGTGTAAAACGTACTTTTTATAAAAAATGCTTTTTAAAAAGGGTAATTTATTTAAAATGTATATTTCCAAAGGTACTTTTAAAAAAAATATATATTTTTTAGAAGGTTACTTTTATTAGGTATTGAAAGAGGTACGTTTTTTGTGAAAGGTACATTTTGTTAAACATTTTTCTTTGCAAAAGGTTAATTTTGCGAACGGTACTTTTTGTTAAAAATACTTTTTGTAAAAGGTACTGTTTTAAAAGAAACTTATTTTAAAAAGTAATTTTTTGTAAAATAATTTTTGTAAAACTCTGGTAAAATAAATTTTTTTGGAAAAGTTCTTTTTTGTAAAAGTTAATTTTTCAAAAAGGTACTGTTTGTTAAAAATAATTTTTTTTTTCAAAAGTACTGTTTGTAAAAGTTAATTTTTGTAAATTACTTCTTTTAAAAGGTACTTTTTGAAAAAAGGTACTTATTGTAAAATATACTTTTTGTTCAATATCTGTTTTTAATAGCACTAATTGTAAAAGGTACTTTTTGTAAAATTAAATTTTTGTACAATTTTTCTAAAATTTACTTTTTGTAAAAGTTGATTTTTGTAAAAGATACTTTTTGTGAAATGTACTTTATCTAAAGGGTACTTTTTAGAAAGGGTGCTGTATTTAAAATGTGCTTTTTAAAAGTTACTTTTTGTAAAAATTAATTTTTGTAAGAGGTACTTTTTGTAAGAGGTACTTTTTTGTAAGAAGTACTTTTTGTAAGAAGTACTTTTTGTAAGAAGTACTTTTTGTAAGAAGTACTTTTTGTAAGAAGTACTTTTTGTAAGAAGTACTTTTTGTAAGAAGTACTTTTTGTAAGAAGTACTTTTTGTAAGAAGTACTTTTTGCAAGAAGTACTTTTTGTAAGAAGTACTTTTTGTCAGAAGTACTTTTTGGAAGAAGTACTATTTGTAAGAAACTTTTTGTAAGAAGTACTTTTTGTAAGAATTATTTTTTGTCAGAAGTACTTTTTGCAAGAATACTTTTTGTCAGAAGTACTTTTTGTAAGAAGTACTTTTTGTAAGAAGTACTTTTTGTAAGAAGTACTTTTTGTAAGAACTACTTTTTGCAAGAAGTACTTTTTGTCAGAAGTACTTTTTAGAAGTACTTTTTGTCAGAAGTACTTTTTGTAAGAAGTACTTTTTGTAAGAAGTACTTTTTGTTAGAAGTACTTTTTGTAAGAAGTACTTTTTGTAAGAAGTACTTTTTGTAGGTACTTTTTGTAAGAAGTACTTTTTATAAGAAGTACATTTGTAAGAAGTACTTTTTGTGAAATATTCTTTGAAGGATGTTTCTTTTTTGGAAAAGTTGCGTGCACTTTTATAAAAAGTACTTTTTATGACACCTATTTCAAATGGTACTTATTTATGTGCCTAATGTCCTAATGTGGAAATCACATCACCAAAGTTATATATATATGAAAACACCAACACAGTTTTTAAAATGTATTTTTTGTTTGTTTTTCATACGAATTCTAAAAATTAAGAAAGGCCAAGCAAAGCCTAAATTTGTTTGTATGAAAAACAAAAAAAAACCTTTTAATTTAAAAAATTTTTCTTCATGTATGTAAATATAATTTTAATGACGTGATTTAGGTAATGAGGGTATAAAAATAGAACACCAGCACTTTTAAAAAATAACTTACTTATTTGTTTAGGAATGACCAACAATTTTATATATCTTGTACTTTATTAGTTTAGTCGTCTTTAAAATTTATAGCTGAATTTACAAAAAGTATACGCTATTAATCTTACAAAGGAAAAATATGCATCCATCGTGAAGAAAAAAATCGCAAGAGAAACAAAATTTCTATAATTTATTAACGTCATAAACCACAAAAACACCTCAAACAAAAGTCTCAGACGACGGAAAATGATAGACAACTCACTTTGAACTCGCATCACCTTCTACCTAATAACCCACCAAGCAACAGTGGCATGAGCGCTTGCTTACCTTTCTTTCATACTGCAAAGTTACTAGTCAGCCAAACAAAAATTCGACCTGTCTGTCAGCCTGCACCCACCATCAGCCATCACCTTAAAACATTCAACGAAACGTAGCGTAATGTACAACTCTTGTGTAACTGCAGGCTATTTATTAAACGCATGCTTCGTTGGCTGCACAAAAATTCTGTTGCAAGAATGTTTAACGCAGGGGATAACAAACAAACAAGCAAAAACACAAAAGCTACCATCAAGCAACTCGGAATGAATGCAAGAAAGAAACCAAGGTTACAAGAAAGTTGTTATAGCGAACACGACAAAATGCTTGGAAGAAAATGAGCAAAGGAATTTTAGAAAAAAAGTTAAACAAATCTAAAATACTAGATGCAGAAACTAGTGAATCTTAAATATTTCTGAGGAGGTAAAAGCGCGGTATTTTCACAAATATTTAATTTTTGTGTGTTCGCTGGTGTTTTTGAGTCACTACAACGAATATTTGAAATATGTTGTAGTGTTTTGAGATTTTTTTCATAAAAATATTTTTCTTAACACTAAAATTAAATAAATTTCCTTTAACCATTTCATGTTAAGTATGGCCGTGTAACGGCAGATGAAAGAATTTCGTTACATTTCGACTTATAATTATAATAAAAAAAAATTTAAATATAATTTCTTAATAATTTTTTAAACTCCTTTATAGTCCTGGATGATAATAGATAGTCACATAAGTTGCAACTTTAAGTTAGCTTATAACTTTAAAATACCATATCTAAGCTTTTTATTTAGCTTAATTTAATTTACTTTAAAAAAAATATTGTGAAAACAGAGTTTGAGCAAAAAGGAAAAGGGTTTGAATAAATTTTTCAATATGAAAAGGATCTCTAAAATTCGTTGCCATTTTAGCTGTTCCTTTTTTTCCTGTCATGAATTTGAAAAAAAAATCCCACTTCTTTTCCTAAACGTAAAACAAGAATAATTTCTTACGGTTTTTCCCCTTTTCACTTCATGTTAAAATAATTTATTGTTTAAGGAAGTTTTCGTTTTTACTTCAATAATTTTTTCTCTCCCTAATTTCTACTAAGGTCCTAACCTTGCCTTGCTTTGCCTGTATGCCAGCCAGGCAAGGAAACGTAAGACCAGGAAGTATGGAAATAAAGTATAAACGAATGAATGAGCAAAAGATAAAAAAACGAAGAACTTTTGAGACAGGACAAGTTTTGTTGCGTTTATAGTTTGAAAGCGAAATGATTAATGTAAGCGGCAATAAGAAGAGCAACAAAAAAAAATAAAACTAAATAAACTTAACTAAAAAGGACAATTCAAGTCATGTGGAAAGGAAAAATTGTGGGATATATTTAAAACTTACCACGCAAAAAAAGTGAAACAAAAATAAATTTATGGCTTTTAAATGGAAATGAGGAGAGAAGCAAAACAAACATGAAATCTCAATGACTTAATAAAATTTAACCTAAAATGTTTTCTTTATTTTTTATTTATTAAACTTTAATTTCGTTTTTATTTAACACTATTTTTTTTTGAACTTTCAAGCTGTTGTTGTAGATTAAGCTCTCTGGCTTAAAAACTATAATAATGAGGCGAGTTTTTTGTAATAGTTTTTGTTTAAGTGTTTGCTGTCTTTCTTTTCATTTCTTTTTTTTGCCTATGAAAATAACAATAAAAAATGATAGTGATCAACAACTTCATTATCTTAATTAGTATTGTTAACGAGTTGACCGGTTCTAAAATGCAAACAGGCAGCTGCTGAGCAGCATTAAAAATGAAGTACTTTAACTTATTTCCTCCCTGCTGCCAGAGAAACTCAAGCACTAGCAAAACTTTTTTGTTTGTTTTTGTTTTTTTGTTGTTGTTTTTTAATTTCTAATTCAGGAATGACTTAACCCACAACAATAGAAAACTAAACTTGTTATTTTCTCGCAACCACCACCTCCACCACCAGCAACATCATAATCATTTTCAACTTTATACACATCATCATTAAAGTGATTATGGTCGTTACAGCATCACAGTCATCACTGTTAGCGTCTGCAGTTGCACTTGCTGATGTTGCAGCACCGTCATTAGAACCATAACTAAATAAGCGTAGTATGATGGCTTATTTTAATTTTCTCTCCTTTTTGTTGGTTTCATCTTGTGGACCTTAATTTTGTTTTCTATACAAAACTTTAAATGAAAACTATTTCTACCTGTTTTTTTTTCTCAAGGGAGAGAAGGTGAGCTCTCCTGTTTTTTTTTGTTTATTTTTTTCTTTGAAGCAATAAGAAGGCAAATGTTATACTTAATTCTATTTGGTTGTAGTATTGAGCTTAACAATATGAAAAAATTTATCTTAACTTGCAATATTATTGTGCAATAAATTTTTTGAGTAGTTCTAATTTTAAAATAAAAAAATATAAAAACTGGCTTTCAAAGTGACTTTAAAGAAACCCATACATTTGCAATATTATTGTGCAATAATTAATATTGTGCAATAAATTTTTTAAGTAATTCTATGTCTTAAAAATAAAAATATGAAAACTATTTTTTAAAGAAACCTTTGCAATATTATTGTGCAATAATTAATATTGTAAACTAAAACTTTGAAGTAATTCTGTGTCTTAAAAATAAAAATATGAAAACTATGTACCTTTTAAAGTGACTTAAAATATTTATATTGATAGATATACAGTATTATTGTGCAGTAATTGATGTTGTACAATAAAATTTTTGAGTAATTCTGTTTTAAAATTAAAAAAAAAATTTAAAATTCAAAATTACCTTAAAGATACTTATATATTTGCAATTTTATTGTGCAATAATTGATATTGTGCAATACAACTTTTAAGTAATTCTGTGTTTTAAAAATAAATAATATTAAAACTAGTTTCTAAGTGACTATAGAGATATATGTTTGTATGTATGGTGCAATATTATTGTGCAATAATTGATATAGTACTATTTAAAAGCCTGTATATATATTATATTAGTAAGTCGCTCAATATAATCGATAAAATCAAGTGTTTTTCAATTTATATTGCGCAAAAATATATTTTGTAACGTTTTGGCAACATTCTACAATAATGAGTTCCTCCAAATATCTCACTGAGCATTTTCCTTATATTTGTGAATTATTTAATTCCAAGTTAGCTTTTACCTTTACCTTTTTAGATAAAAAACTACATTTAAAAAATACAAAGTCCCCTTTTCATAAAACATCTTCCAAAAAAGAAAATTTTTGCGAAATCTCTTTTGAAAAGTGTCGTTGAAAAATAATACCTGCCATAAAGTACACTTTCTTTAATCTCAATACTCTACAAGGAACTAGAATTGAATATAACTTTTGCCTTCTTATCCTTCCCTGGAGAAAATCAACATGTTCCCAAAAGGTACTTTTTCAAAAGGTACCTTTTTAAAAGTTAATTTGTGAGAAACCCACTTTTTTCAAAACGTACTTTTTTTCAAAACCCACTTATTTTTTTATAAGTTTTTTTTAAATGTATTTTTTTAAGAATGTACCTTTATTAAAAGGTACTTTTTTCGAAAAAATACTTTTTTGTCAAAAAGTACTTTGCTCAGGAAGTATTGATAAAATTTTTCTAATTAAAAGATACTTTTTGGAAAAAAGAACTTCTTTGAAAGTACATTTTTTTTTAAAGCTGTAATTTAAAAACAGGACTCTTTTGTTAGGACTTTTTAAAAGGTCCTTTATTCAAAAAAGTACTTTTTTAAAAAATTGCTTTTTATGAAGTTTTTGTATATAAAGAAATATTTTTTGTGAGACATTATAAAAGAAACGCACTAGAAAATTTACAAGCTCTCTATTTCAATTTTGTTCAAAATTATAAAACAATTGTTGATGATGTTTTTAATTAGATGCTGAACTTTAACATTTGTTGTTGTTCGGAGTTTTTATTTCTCCCTTCGTTTATTTTTTTATGTAAACCAGCACGGAAAAGTTTTTGCTGAAAAATTAAAAAACAAATTCCAATTTATACCGAAATTAGCCCAAATTATGTTTATGGCATCGTTGAACGTTGGTGATGATGACTGCTGCGATTTCGTTGTTGTTGATTTGGTTCTTGTACCGCCACAATTGTCAGTTTATTGTAGACACATATTTCATTTTCGTTTGCATTCTCATTGCATTTTGCATTTTTAATTTAATCCTGTGCCAACAGTTAATAAATAAATTTTGGACATTTTTATTCTTTTATTGGAGGTTACAGTTTGTGTGGCCTTGTGTTAAGTTTTTGTCGTTTAAGTTAAATAAAAAGATTTTAAAAAGGGGGAAAAAATAAAAGTAACTATTTAAAATTTAAAAAAATCAAAATAATGTGTGCTTTTTTTATTTAAATTTAAAATGTTCTTTAATTTAATCAAATCCAGTCATCCACTTACATTAATTCAAATAAATGATTTGATTTTTTTTTTGCAACTGCTTATGTTAAGTTTCATTTCCTTTACAATACTCGTATGTGTTACAAATTGAATTTATTTTATAATTTATATGTCTGCACATTATTACTGACGACATCACATTCATTTCTGCTGCAACTATTGCAACTATTTGTGTTTCCAAACTTTTGTTTTATTAGATCGCACATATTTTACTCGTACGTCTTTATCAAATTTTGTTTTCTTTGTGCATAAAATGCACGTGCAAGCAATGAATTTATTTTTACTTTTAGTCTATCAAAGATAAAGACGAAGATACGTTTCTGTTGTCGTTCATCTCTATGCGTTTTTTTTTTACTTGCAGCAAAATTGAATTTACAACCCAAAAATTTAAAATTTTTAAATCGTGCGTGATGCAGAAGAAATAATTTAAAATTCCTTTAATAGAAGTAAAACCATTTTAAGTGAGTAAATTGTCTTCGGGTTGCACTGCAGGGGAAAAAAGCGCCGAAGTGTAGAAGTCCTTTGTGATTTTTTTTTTTTATCAAAAGAAGTAATAGTAATATTTTGTTAAGCCGTAATGTACCTCTTGTAAAAGGTAACTTCTAAAAAATTTGATTTTTGTGATAGGTACTTTTTGGAAAAAGTACTTTTTGTAAAATGTACTTTTTGTAAAAGGTACTTTTTGTAAAAGGTACTTTTTGTAAAAGGTACTTTTTGGAAAAAGTACTTTTTGTAAAATGTACTTTTTGTAAAAGGTACTTTTTGTAAAAGGTACTGTTTGTAAAAGGTACTTTTTGTAAAAGGTACTTTTTGTAAAAGGTACTTTTTGGAAAAAGTACTTTTTGTAAAAGGTACTTTTTGTAAAAGGTACTGTTTGTAAAAGGTACTGTTTGTAAAAGGTACTTTTTGTAAACGGTACTGTTTGTAAAAAGTACTTTTTTGTAAAGGGTTCTTTTTGTGAAAGGTACTTTTTGTAAAAGGTACTTTTTGTAAAAAATACTTTTTGTAAAAAATACTTTTTGTAACAAATACTTTTTGTAAAAAATACTTTTTGTAAAAAATACTTTTTGTGAAAGGTACTTTTTTAAAATGTACTTTTTGTAAAAGGTACTGTTTGTAAAAGGTAATTTTTGCAAAAGGTACTTTTTGTAAAAGGTACTCTTTGTTAAAGGTACTTTTTGTAAAAGGTACTTTTTGTAAAAATACTTTTTGTAAAAGGTACTTTTTGTAAAAGGTACTTTTTGTAAAAGGTACTTTTTGTAAAAGGTACTTTTTGTAAAAGGTAATTCTTTTTAAAGGTACTTTTTGTAAAAGGTACTTTTTGTAAGAGGTACTTTTTGTAAAAGGTACTTTTTGTAAAAGGTACTTCTTGTAAAAGTTACTTTTTGTAAAAGGTACTCTTTGTAAAAGGTACTCTTTGTAAAAGGTACCTTTTGTAAAAGGTACTGTTTGTAAAAGGTACATTTTTGTAGAGGGGACTTTTTATAAAAGTTACTTTTTATAAAAGGCGCTTTTTGTAAAAGGTACTCTTTGTTAAAGATACTTTTTGTAAAAGTTACATTTTGTAAAAGGTACTTTTTGTAAAAATTACCTTTTGTAAACGGTACTTTTTGTTAAGGGTACTTTTTGTTAAAGGTACTTTTTGCAAAAGGTACATTTTGTAAGAGGTACTTTTTGTAAAAGGTACTTTTTGTAAAACGTATTCTTTGTTAAGGGTACTTTTTGTAAAAAAATACTTTTAAAAAGGGTACTTTGTGCAAAAGGTACTTTTTAACAAGTGATTGTTGTAACCGGGGTGTTAGAGATTTTTGTTTTTTAAAATGCACTTGTTGTAAAAGGTCTATTTTTTTTAATGCACTTTAAAAAAAATGCGAGTCCGTTTTTAACCCCCGACCAAAAAAAGGGGTGTTATAAGTTTGTAGTGTGTGTTTGTGTATCTGTGTGTCTCTCCGTGTCCACCTACGGACCAAACGGCTGGACAGATTTTGATTTAGTTTTTTCTTTTTGAAAGGTGACTTGATCGAGAAGGTTCTTAGCTATGTTTTCATAAAATCGGTCAAGCCGTTTAGAAGATATCACATCTTTTCTAGATATTTCGGGGGTTTTTAAAATTTTGAATTTTTGTTATGTTTTAAGTATAAAAAGTGTTGAATAAAATTAATGAAAAATTCTTAATTTAAAATTGCAGTGAAAAAAATTTTTGAGAAAGATATTTTACTTTAAATAAATATTAAATTCATTTCTTTAACTTATACCTTTTTGAAAATTCTTCTTTTTTCCTTCCAGTTGAGGGAGCTGATCCGAAAAAAATTCTACAAGAAGCCACTACAGCTGTTCACATGCGTTACAATTTCTTTGAGACAACCATACAAATTGAAGACTTTACACCTCAAATGGAAAATTGCACACAGTGCACCGTGCCGGATGTATAATTTTAAGTATATGTGATATAGAATTTCATTTATTTTTTGTTGTTGCTGCTGCGAAAAGACAAAATTATATATTCTCATCTTGAATGTGTCTGCCTTAAACTAAAATTTTATTTCCCTAAATAAACACAAACATAAGAGAGAAAAAAAACCAACCAAGCGACAATAGTATGGAAATTTAAAATCAACACACTAACACATTTGCAGGGGATGCATTTACAGCACAACGTGCATACATACTCGTACACTTACAAACAATTGTATTTTTGCTTAGTTGTAAATGCTGCTTCCTGTTTAATTTTTTTTTTCATTTTGTGCTCTTTGTTTCTGCTTTGTGTATTTATTTGCTTGTTTCCTTGTAGGGATGACATCATATTGTTTTCTATTGTATGTTTTCCTTATTATTTTTTTTTGCACTGTCTACATGTTAAATTGCAAGAAAATTGTATTTTATACTTTTATTTTCATATTTCTTTCTCTCTGTTTTTCTTTTATTTGATTGAATTTTTCGTTTGTTATTATTCTTGGAAATTTGTTTCTTTAAAAATTATTGTACGTTTAACTTTTGTTTGATGTAAGTACGAAGCAAAAAAAAATTTTGTAATATTTTTTTTTGCCAACAATTATTTAGTATAAATTATTGAATTAAAAAACTTACCATAATTGCAAGGATTATTATACTAAAAATAGTATTATATAAGTTTTTTTATATATGTATGTATACATAAGCTTAATTTTTATACAATGAAATGTTTGGTAACTTCGTAATAAAATTAAATGAAATTAAAATTGAATTAGGTGGCATTTAATTTTTTTGGAATCCTGTAAAGGATTTATAATGAATTGGAATTTTGAAAACAAAGCTCAAATTTACGCAAAATTAATAACAAAATTGTATTTTTTAAAATATTTTTGTTTCTTTAAAGAAGAACTTGTGAGACAATTAAGTTAAGTTGAGGTTTTTTTTTTGAATGTTAAATAATGATTGATTTTCAATGTACGAGATGTAATTAAATTAAATGTGAGGCATACTTTCGAGGATAAATAAAAGAATCTTATGCTAGGAACAACACAACTGGGACGACTGACGTATTTAGGGCCTGTCCCACGATGTCCACAACGTTCGACTTGTCGCACACTTACATTCAAAACAAAAACAAATTTTAAGCTTTTGTTGTTATTTCAAATGTAAGTGTGCGACAAGTCGAACGTTGTCAATATCGTGGGACAGGCCCTTAGTCCACGTCGACGAATTCGTCGATAAGAATTCGCTGCGTAAATTCGTCGTGTGAAGCACAACAATGACGAATTTACTCAGCGAATTCAGCTCGTATAATTGATAAAGTGTGTTAGTGTGTGTGCAAAGAGAGAGAGAGAGAGAAAATTGTTTTTCGTCGTTCGTTGGCTTAGAAAATGGAAATAATCTGCACGACGAATTTCGTTCGACGGCGGCGTGTGTTAATTTTCATATGCACAAATTTATTTTACTAAAACTATACTTAATTTTGGTTATAATGGAGCAATCCTTGAAAAGTTTTAGAACGTAAGGAATTTTTATTAATGTTTGAAGCTACAGCTATTTTGTTTATAATGCTTTAGAAATAATAAATTGAAAAAAAAATAAAAATAATTTGTATGACGAAAGCTCGCACCGAATATTAATAAACTCATGCGGAGAAACGTAATAGACTAAGAGCCTATTTCACCAATTCTATTCAAAAAGCAATTCATATTTAACGACCTGTTCCACGATTTCGACAAAAGACTTTCGATCGATTGCTTATACTGAAAAAAGAAAGAAAATTTTCTTCTATTCAATACAAGTTGTCAATCAAACGCTTTCTGTCGCTATCGTGGGCCAGGCCTTTGAATTCGTTTTTCATAAAACAAAACTTAAAAAAAATATGTGACAAACAACTTCTAAATATGAATTGATATTTAAATAGAATTGGAAGATTTAAAATAAAAGAACTGACCATACCACGCCAAACCCGCCAAAAAAGCTTAAGCGACCTAATTTTCTTGCTTAATTTTTTGAACAAAATCGATTATTTGCGATCGTAAATATTCGGTTTTCGTCAATGTAAAAATAAATTTTTTGTGGTTTCCAGATTTTCAAAACATCTGCTTGATAAACTATTTGTTCCTTGACTTTGAATATAAAGCGCCCAATATTTTTATCATGAAGGAAATTTATACTAACAACTTTGTAATAACTTTGATGGAAAAACTTACTGCTGAACGCCACCCTCACAAAAACGAAACGTATCAAAAGAATTTATTTGTTATTTTGTTTTGTAATATAAATAACTCAAAGGCCTTTTACGCTAAAATTGTGCAAATGTTAAAAAAAAAATCTAACATTCCTACTAATACACATAAAAGCCACGTACACGTACTCGTACACGGACATACACACGCACATACATACACACCTAAACAAGGATCATAATTTACCACTACACGGTACAATGAATGCCATTATGCATTAATGACTCGAAAACACCTAAAAGTATAACAAACGACTACAAAATATATCACACTTAACAAACCATAACGGTGACAGTTATAGGCAGAGTTATTGGCAGAAAATTTGAAAAGCAAAAAAATATACTCGTATGAGCACAAGTATGACAAACTGCTACAAAGTGCAAAAGCTATAAAGCGCTGCTAAGGAATCATGTTAACTTTTACTCATGGTAGCTGTCAATTTCAAAATCAGCAACAACAATTCGTAGGGAATTATAAATATTTTGTAATGAGCAACAGTGGCGCGCTTTTATTTATTTTAATGAACGAATTTTTTCCTACTGTTATGTATTAAAATTTCCCTGGGAGAGAAAATTTCCTGAGAAAAAAGGAGGAATTCAAAATATGATGGAGAGGGCAAAATGTTTGAGAGCTTTTCCCCAAACATCCCAGCTGGAAAAGTAGGCATTAATCATGAATCAAGAAAACAATGCGCATTGCGCAGATCGGTTTTATTTATTTTCTGCTTGTGCTGTAGCCATAGAATTTGTTTGTAAACAAAGTACATACATTTGTTTGTGTAATGTGCTCTCTCTCTCTCTCACACACACACTTTTTGCAACAAACACACGTGTGTATTCTATATTGACGTAGATGCGCAGCAGAATTTTTATTTTGTATGGCTGAGTGCGCAATCTTGTTTTCTTGATTCGTGGGCATTAATTACATAAATTATGCATTTGCTTATTCCCTAGCTATTTATAAGAGGAGGATTTTTCCTTTTAAACAAATGCTGGAGAAGAAGAAAAATTCCCTCGGAAAAATCACAATTGGGATGTGTATGAATCTGAAAGAAGTGAAGGAATGTATTTAAATCTATGTCTGCACCAACAATTTATTTTGAAAAAAAAAAATTATATACGTAATTTTGAGTTACATGACCCACTGTGTGTTAAGTTATAAACCATCTGTACATATATACATATTTGTAATTTTATGTGTGTTTGCTTGTATGGTCCAATGGTGTTGCTGTGTATTCGGCTCTTTAGCCTTGAGTAAAGTCAATAGCTGCCACAGCAACTATTGCAAAAGCAAAGCAAAAAAAAAATTAAAAATAATAAATAAAACTCGCAAGCACAGGCACAGGCACACGCACACACACGCACACAAAATTATCTCTGAGCAAGAAATAAATATGCACAAAAACAAAACATGTTTGTAAAACTTTTTTGTGTGTGTGCAAAAATTAAGCGAATTTCGAGGGCATGTGTGTGTGTGTGTGTGTGTGTGTGTGAATAAAAACATGCGTTTATTATGACATACAATGACGTGTCACAAGCAAATATTTGAAGTGAAAGGAGACTGCGTGTAATAACAACAAGGGTGCACACACAACTGATGGTGTTTTGTTATGGCTTCAATTAAACATTTTTGAACAAAAATAAATTTATGCATAATTTTAAGGCCACAGCTAAACTGTGTTCATTACCAAATAATAATAAAAATGCGAGCGCACAAACAAATACACAAACGATAATTTAACAGAAATACATTAAGGCGTTGCGTGTGAAAATGAAATATTTAAGAGTTGTTTTCTTTCTGTTTGGCAAACAAAAGCCATAAAATTTGGTGGAAAATTAAGATTAAAATGAAAGTTTGCTTAAGGTAACACAGGAGGACTTTTAAAGCATTTTTATGTAAATATAGTTAAATTCTCAAGCTTTAATATTTACAATATTGAAGAACTAAAAGTTTAAATGCATTTCGTTTACAAGTATAAATTAATAATAACTGACCACCGCGGCATCCAAAATTTCCAGTTTTCCTTGATTCTGGTGCATAAATTGGGTATGAATCGGGCATGTTTCTTAATCACATTGAACCCAACTGAGTCTCTGAATGGAGGTGCGTTATAGCAGCGCCCTTTCTAATCTATGGATTATGTTGGCTTTGAAAACCGCTGTATGTTATGTGCAACTTAGGGCAACGACCTCAGTAAACGAGTAACAGAATCACGATATATGGAATGTAATTTTTTAATAAAAAACATTTATTAAGAATATGTTTCTTTTCTGTTATTTATTTATTTTTTTTAAATAATAATTTAACTATTTTCCTAAACAAATCTATAACTACACGGGCAGGTAAATGTTATCAAAAAAATTTGATACTTAATTAAAAATCAAAATAAAAGAAATGGAAATTTTTAATAATTGTGTATTTATCAATAGTTAATAAAGTTTATATGGCGTGTTTTTGAGCGGCACTAACGTTTGACCTTAAATGATGCTCTAACCGCACGCTCTCCTATGTTTATCTCGAAAACAATTCAACGTATAAAAAAATTTTTTAAACAAAAGTTGTAGAGAATTTTATCCTCTACAATAATGGTTGATAAATACAAATAGCGAAAAACCCATAAAAACGAAATATTTGCAAAAATATGAAAATATCAATTTTTGAGACTTTGACCTCAGATGTGAATAGTCGCGTATACCCCACCATATGTAGGTTTTGAGACAACTTTTAGTATATTAAAATACAAGTTTATTTTATAGCTGGATCTCTCAACTTCAGCGGAAAACTTACTAGGATGACTGAACTAAACAGAACAAATTCTGACACGCGCTAAAAATGTCTAAATATGTAAATGATCGAAAGCTATGGAACGTGCTGTAACTTTCTGGATGTAACTAACATTCTTTGAAAAGCTTTATGTTAAGTATTAAAAAGGTTGTTGCATCAGCTAAGCGAACAGTTTTGTATAAAAGTTAACATCGTGGTATATTAGCGGTGAAAAATTTAACATTGTGTGTCTTAAAATTTGTTAAGCAAACAAAGTGTTCTGGGGGCAAATTACGGCACTCGTTATCGAACGAAATTACGAAATATTTCAATAGAGTTTATATGGAAATATTTTAAAATTTCGAATCATATCGAATGCCGTAATTTGTATTTTTTAAAAAGTGACCTTTTGTTTGCTTGAAAATTGTTAAATCTTCAAAAATTAAATTTAAAAAAATATAAACGTAAGCGTAGCATCCCATTCTGGGAGAAAAATAATTTGATAATTAGTAACCAATAGCCCTCGTCTTTGACGTTCTCAAAATCTGTCAGCTCAAAATCCACATTAAGCAGTTACTACTTCAGGATACATTGGACGTTTTGAGATCTCATGTAGAGTGGTAACGTTCTAATTTGGACAGTTTGCTTTGTTCACATACCCGTTCATTTAGAATGATAAAGAATTGTCAATCACAATTAACATCAGCTCAGTGAGCACATGTCTTTGTCTATGATTGCTTACTTAGAAGCTAAACTAAGTAAAACGATTTTTGTTGAAATGCATATTCAAGTCACAAAATTGTTCAAGTTATGGTCTGCGAAAAGCAGAGTTCTTGACAGCGACACTAAATTGATAGTCTCTGAAACTGTCTGACACTCACACATATAGCAAAAATATTTTTGCCAGACCTTGCATTTCAGCGTTATATGGGCGTTGTTGGTGGCTTGTTTACTGAACCACTGGACTTAAATTTATCCACCACACTGCGGATAGTACGTTCGATGTGCGCATATGGCGGCTGTAAAATATACCTGACATACGAAACACTGCCCAAACCGAGAACTCATTTTGATTAAACAACTAAGATTTTCTTAAGTTACATCAAAATTAACCAAAAACATGAATTGTTTTATAAGTTACTCCTCTTTTTTAATTTTTTAATTTGTTTTAATTGCATCGTCATAATGCTTATGGATGTGCATATCAAAAGTTTGAGAGGTTGGTGAGTTAAAAATTAATATTTTGCTAAAACTGAGGCTAAGTAATGTCTAAAATTATCCAACATATTTTAACAAATTTTATGAATATAAATACCCCCTCAAACAAGTCATACCATATCACACATCATTTTTTTAAACACTCATGTGAACACTTTTAGGTTTCTGCCCCTAATACGCACGCACACATATTAAATAATGCATGTCAGTTGGAGCAGCAACGTGTATGTGAAAAGATAATAAATTTACCAGCAAAATTTTGCTGAAATGAAATGTAAATTTTCATTTTTGGTGTCTTTTTTCCATATTACGAGCCTGAAGAAGTATGTTTATGTTACAATTTTTTGTTTTGTTTTGTGGCCGTTTAATATTTAAACAAGTGACAAATTGCGAAATCTTTTTTTATTTCAATACAATTATAGAGTAACACAATACACTATAATGAAATGCATATAATTAGTTCCCCACCCGAAAAGTATGCAACATTAATTTTCATTTTGTTGTAGAGTGTGTGTGGATGTGTGAGTGGAGAGTACAATGAGGGCCAGCAAAGGCATGAAATAATCAGATGACAGTTGAATATGTTGAAATAATAAACTCATTTATTATGCTGGTTATGGGTGGGAGAAAAGGAAGGGAAAGAGAAATGATGATATGAAAAGCAAATGACTTGAGCATACATATGAAATTTATCAAAATTTATGAAATTTTAATTCATTATTAACGAAACACAACATTATTAAAAAAAAGAGAGTTTTATGAAGCACAAGTTTGAATGACAGTAATAATTATGAGGGATATACATCACAGTTTACTCTTGAGTTCATTACGAGATAGACTACAAAACTGCAATTCTAACGTATAAAACACTGGCATAAAGCTTATAGCTTGGAATATGTAACCGAAATTGATAAAGAATTACGATTTTGTGATTCTCACAAGCTGAAGGATCAAATGATTAAGGATCATATGCTTTGTGTTGTTTATTTTTGTCTTAACACAATTTTGAAATTTAGCATTGAGACGATAAAGTATTATTATTATAAAAGCTAATTAATTAAAATTTAATATTCCCTAAAAAAAGAGTTTCGATTAAAGTATTTTTGTACACCCAATCCTAGGATTTTTTCAGTTACGGCCACTGTATAATGTAAAAAATTTAATTATATTACTGATTGATTCAATAATATTCTTTATTGGAAAAAATATTTAAAATCGTTTTAAACCAAATTATTTATCTATAATTTCCCTCTAACAGAAATAGGAATGAATTTTTCCAATTGTTTTATGCAGACCTGCGTGTGGTCTCTCTCTCTCTCGCTCTTGCTCTTACCTTGATTGTCAATCTTATTGTTTGAACATTGTGCATTGTGTTTAAAATTTTGCTGCTGTCCTTTGCTAACTGTTCACTTTGCCTTTGCTTAAGCTGGATGGATTCATGTGCACCAGCTCTGTTAATATGTAGAAGTTTGTTTGTTTGTGTTTGTATGGCAAATGTTTGTTCAACATGTAACCTGCATAAATGCATGTAAAATGTTGCTGCAAATAATAAAATTAAAATTTGCACAAATAAAAACACAATAAAAATGAAGTAACTGGATATGAAATGAATAAGTATGCAAACAAAACCTTAAGAAATTATGTGTTGTTTTCCCGAAAAGCATATATTTTTTGGGGTAAATTTTAATGAATTTTTGTTTTTGCACACAGGAAAATTTAATTATTTTGAAGAATAACAAAGCAAAACTAGAGTGAATTGCAAATATTGCACGTGTGGAGCATACGCAAGAAATAATAACTACAGATGGGCCATAGATGTTTTCTTAATGAGGATACTGTAAAACTTTAAGCTTAAAAGTAAGTTACTATACAAAACTGATAACGAAATTATTAATGAAATTATTTACTATAACTTTTGTTGCAAACCTTTTAAGAACATATCCCGTAAAAATATTTTTTATATAAAATTTTTTTCATGAATAAATTTTCTATATAAAATTTTGTCATCGATAAATTTTCTATATAAATTTTTTGTCAACGAAAAATTTTCTATATGAAATTTTAGTCAACGAAAAATTTTCTATAGAAAAATTTTGTCAACGAAAAATTTTCTATATAAAATTTTTGTCAATGAAAAATTTTCTATATAAAATTTTTGTCAACGAAAAATTTTCTATATAAAATTTTAGTCAACGAAAAGTTTTCTATATAAAATTTTTGTCAACGAAAAATTTTCTATATAAAATTTTAGTCAACGAAAAATTTTCTATGTAAAATTTTAGTCAACGAAAAATTTTCTATATAAAATTTTAGTCAACGAAAAATTTTCTATATACAATTTTGGTCAACGAAAAAATTTCTATATACAATTTTGGTCAACGAAAAATTTTCTATATAAAATTTTTGTCAATGAAAAATTTTCTATATAAAATTTTTGTCAATGAAAAATTTTCTATATAAAATTTTTGTCAACGAAAAATTTTCTATATAAAATTTTAGTCAACGAAAAGTTTTCTATATAAAATTTTTGTCAACGAAAAATTTTCTATATAAAATTTTAGTCAACGAAAAATTTTCTATATAAAATTTTAGTCAACGAAAAATTTTCTATATAAAATTTTAATCATCGAAAAATTTTCTATATAAAATTTTTGTCAACGAAAAATTTTCTATATAAAATTTTAGTCAACGAAAAATTTTGTGTATACAATTTTAGTCAACGAAAAGTTTTCTATATAAAATTTTTGTCAACGAAAAATCTTCTATATAAAATTTTTGTAAATGAAAATTTTCGATATAAAATTTTTGTCAACGAAAAACTTTCTATATAAAATTTTAGTCAACGGAAATTTTTCTATATAAAATTTTTTTCAACGAAAAATTTTCTATATAAAATTTTTGTCAACGAAAAACTTTCTATATAAAATTTTAGTCAACGAAAAATTTTTATATAAAATTTTAGTCAACGAAATATTTTCTATATAAAATTTTTATCAAAGAAAAATTTTCTATATAAAATTTTTGTCAACGAAAAATTTTCTATATACAATTTTGGTCAACGAAAAATTTTCTATGTAAAATTTTAGTCAACGAAAAATTTTATATATACAATTTTAGTCAACGAAAAATTTTCTATAGAAAAATTTTGTCAACGAAAAATTTCCTATATAAAATTTAGTCATCGAAAAATTTTCTATATAAAATTTTAGTCAACGAAAAATTTTCTATATAAAATTTTAGTCAACGAAAAATTTACGATATCAAATTTTTGTCAACGAAAAATTTTCTATATAAAATTTAACTTAAATAAATAAACTAAATAAATTTATATAAAATTTTTTTGTTCATAAAGTTTCCATATAATATTTTTGTCATTGAAAAAAAATTCTTTACAAATTTTTTGTCATCGATAAAATTTCTATAAAAAATTGTTATCAAACAATTTTCTATATAAAATTTTTGTCATCAAGAAATTTTTTTATAAAATTTTTGTCATCAAAATCATTGATAAATTTTCTATATAAAATTTTTTTTATCGATATACTTTTTATATAAAATTTTTCTCCTCGTAAGTTTTCTATTTGATATAAATAAGTAAATATAAATGATCTATATAAAATGTTTGTCAACGAAAAATTTTCCACTAAAATAGATATAAAATTTTTGTCGTCGAAAAATTCTGTATACAATTTTTGTCATCGATAGGCTTACCAGGTATGAAATTAGCTTTTTGGGGGTGTTTAATATAAAACGTATACTATATACTTTAAGGACTTGAATCAGAATTCAGTGTCAAAAACAAATTTTTGGTTTTATCGTAAAGAATTTTGAATAAAGAAAATATAATTTTTTTGTTACAGTTGCACGAAATCTGTGGATTTAATTTGTAACAAATAGCAAGAAATAAGGTTAAGTAACAAAATATATTGTACATTAGAGAAAAACTAAATGATGTCAACACGCATAACAAATAAACACATACTTAAATTAAATACCAAAAATTAGGAGCAAAAGGACAAGTGAATGCATAATTTTGCTCACTTCCTTATCAAGTGAATGCATAATTTTGCTTACTTCCTTATCTACGACCTTCAACGAACTGTGTAACTTACGAAGTAAATACAAAACTTTAAGCAAATATACAAAACACTTGATGAAATTTGACAAGGAAAATTATGTTAAAGGTAAATATATTAAACGTTTTCTTGTGAACTAGTGGGAATGGTTCCCGCTTAGAAATTTTAAAAAGTAATGTATTTTTCTAGAGCCTACAAAGCCTTCATATCCGTAAAATAAAACTTTCAGTCGTCTTTGTTTATCAGCAATACTAATATATTACTTGAATAACTTTAGTGTTTAACAGGATCTGTATACCAGTTTTAATACGCACTAAAAATCATACACTTCAGCATGAAAAATATTTCCTTTAGCCTAAATATTACAAATATAATGTGAAAAGACATGCAGCCTTTAAATAACTTGCGTGTGTTAAAAAAGAAATATATATATACATATATAATAAAAAAGATTTGACTTTCATATTGCTAATAGAATTTAGTGCTTGGAAAGAAGTATAAATTCTCATAAATGAAAACATTACTAAATACTTTATTTATTTTTGGCAAATTATTATTAAATTATGAGCGTAATAAAACAAATATTTTGTTATTCTGACAGCTGGTCAAATCCGTTTTTCAGCTTGTGTAACTTAACAGCTAATACTCACGCAAAATATTTGAATAACACAAAGAAAATTCAACAAATAAATTAAATATATTTGCAGCTCAAACTACAAAGAGAAAAAGATTTTTTGTTTTGCTTAAGCCCAGAATTATGCCTTGCTTTTTTTTTCCTCCAAAAAGAGAAATAAACTGTAACAAAAAGTCTTTCTTACCTTAGATTACCGTTAGAATTGTGGCTTTAATTGAAAATGCCATTGGGACACGTCATGGCAATATTGCACAAGCACTTACGCATACCAACACCACCAACAAATTTATTCCTTAGAAAACCGAAATAACCAAATCGTGTCATTGCTTTAGTTTTAAAGTGAATGTAAGAAGAGGAGTAGAAGTAAAAGTAAATAACGTTTTCTTAATTGTGATGCGATTGGTCACGCAGCGTAAAGTGGAAAACTTAAAAGTTTTTCAATTGCAAGACCAGCCAGCAGAACAGAGCGTGAGTTTAGCTAAAGTTAATCAGTTTGTGGCTTAAATAAAAATTCTCTATAGTTTTAAAAAATCGCAATAAGCAAATAACAAACTAAAACTTGATTTCTCTATTTAAAAAGAAGTTTTTATACTATTGCTTTTATAAAAGAAATATGAATTCCTTTCAAGCATAAGAAACTTCTTTAAATGAAGTTTGAAAATTATTCCTACCAAGAAGAAAATTTTCGCTATCAAAATATTTATTGGCACATCTTTTTTCCACAAATTTTTTGTAGTATATATACAAAGTCGTTTCTTTCAAAAAACTTCTCTACACAGTAAAAAATTTTTAATTAATATATTATAAACCGTTTGTTTATACATAACAAACCCAAAAAAGAATTAAACTTATCCTTGAAAAGTATGAATGTAAATGATTTTGGTTTTATATATAAACGTTTTGCGAATAACTTTATAATTTTAGCTCCAAAATAGTCTGTAGCTATAAACCTTCTTTAAATCCTTTTTTGAAATTGGAAATTTTTCTATAAAAATTTGGTAATTCTTAAAGAGAGAGAGAGAGAGAGAGAGAAAGAGAAATAACGAAAGTTTAGAGTTTCTATATAAAATTTTTGTCATCAAAAAACTTTTTATATAAAATTGTTGTCATTCAAAAATTTTCCATATAAAATATTTGTCATTGAATAATTTTTTATTTAAATTTATTTTATTGATAAATTTTCTATATAAAATTTTTGTCATTGAAAACTTTTCCATATAAAATTTATGTCGTCCCAGAAAAATATATATTAAATTTTATTCATCATAAAATTTTCTATATACAATTTTATCATCAAAAAACTTTCCATATAAAATTTTTGTCATAAAAATTTTTTTATATAAAATTTTATTCATTAAAAATTTTTCTATATACAATTTTTGTCATCAAAAAACCTTCGATATAAAATTTTTGTCATAAAAATTTTTCTATATAAAATTTTTGTCATAAAAACTTTTTTATATAAAATTTTTGTCATCAAAAAATTTTCTGTATAAAATTTTTGTCATCA
Organism: Nowickia ferox; assembly: GCA_936439885.1. NCBI lineage: Eukaryota > Metazoa > Arthropoda > Insecta > Diptera > Tachinidae > Nowickia > Nowickia ferox. Next base: position 9,481,727 of record OW387026.1, read on the forward strand.
AAAAACTTGTTATACATATACAACTTTTCTTATTGAAAAATTTTCTATCTAAAATTTTTGTCATTTAAAAATTTTCTATATACGAGAATAGAATTTTTGTCGTGAAAAATTTTGTATATAAAATTTTTGTCATTGAAAATTTTTCTATATATGATGTACGGGTTTTCTATGAATAAACTTAAACTTTTTTTTCGATAAATTTTCTTCAATTAATTGTTATCGACAATTTTTCTATCTTTATCAATAAGTTTTCTATAAAAAAGTTTGGTTAATTAAAAAATAGTTATAATTTTTTTCTTAGCGAACTTGCTACAGAAAATATTTGTTATCGATATATCTTCTGTAGAAATTTTTTTATCACTAAATTTTCTGTTAAAAATATGCGAGAAGTTTGCTTCTTTTTAAATCGATAATATTACTATCCTTATCAATAAATTTTGTGTTAAAAAGTTTGGTTATCGAAACGATTGTTATTAAATTATTTAGACTATTAACGAATTTGCTACAGAAAATATTTGCTATCGATATATCTTCTGTAGAAAATTTTTGATAAGTGATATTTTTGCTATCGATAAATCTCTGAAAATATGCTAGAAGTTTGCTTAACAATTTTTTTGTTTGCAATGTATTTTCTTTAAAAATTTCTTTTTTTCTAATTATAACTATTTTTTTAACCTTTTGTAATTTCCAAAAATTTTTCGTTATCGCTTCATTGATATAAAAAACTTTGGTTAATGTATTATTATTTCATTCAAGCCTAGACAAATTTGTTGCAAAAATTGTTGGTTATCGATGTATCTGCTTTTGAAAATATTTGTAAATTAAATTTTTACTATCGATAAGTTTAGAAAACTAAACATTTTTGGTGTAATTTTTTGTTTTTGATGAATTTTCTTTAAGAATTTATTTTTCTATCCATCAATTTTCTATGGAAAATTTTTGTTAACGATAAATGGAGAAGGTTTCTACTTGTAAATATTTCCGTGCCAGTTTCAATAAAATTTGTTTGACAAAAATTTATTTCTATCGATTTTTTTTTCTTAAGAACATTGAAAACTTTTAAAAATTTTCTATGAACAAAAAAATTCCTAAAATTGCCAAAAATAAAAATACAAAAAATTTATTTGAAAAATTAATTATGTAAAAAAAATTTTAAATTTAATTTAATTAACCTAATCACTACAGATTTCTTTAATATTGATATTACCAGCAATTCATAATAGTTTGTGGGATCCGTTGCGTATGAGCAACATTTAATTCAAAACCTGAATTGTTGCTCATACGTACGCTGTAATGGAAAAACTATTGCATATCTTACGGTATGCATCATGCATGAAATAGAAGCGAAACAAATGTATTGGAACTTTGTAAAACTTTTTTCGTTAACTAAATTAAAACACACTTTCTACAAATTTTATTGAAAAAGAAAATATTAACTGACACGTTCTAGAACAAAAATAAAATATTTTTGATTTCTAGTGTTATTTGTTCTAAATAAAATTACCAAAACTTAATTTGTTTTATGTTATTGACCTAAAAATAAATTGAGTTGAATTTAAATTCAGATAGTATACAACACACACATTTTTTTTATTACCAATTAACCCAAATTTGTGTGTGAATTTAATGGCATAAAAATTGTCACAGAAAAACATTGAAATTTATTACAAATAAACTTTGCAATGGAACCATTAGTGCTAAAAACATTTTACAATATTAGTTATAAATATATGAAGCTGTCAGTTTTGTTTTTCAAAAGGCTTAGTTTTGAAAATTTATTAAAATTAAATGACAAAAAAACAAAGTTATTTATATCAAAATGTGAACAGAATTATTGGTAATAGACAATTGGGAGTCAGGAGGAGTTAAAGTGGCAAATGAGTATTGCAGAAAGCAGTAAATTTTATTGTTTTTAGTTAAAAAGAAAAGTTAAATAAAGTAATAATGGCTCCTAAATAAATTTTGCAAATTATTTGCAGAATACACTTTTTTCTATTTCATTGAGAATATTGGTGACTTTTGGGCTACAGAAATATTTTAAATTTAAAGTCATTATTAATAACTTTGGTAATATTTTTTCAGATTTTGTGTATAAATACTGACAAATATGTATAAGTTATATTGTTTAAATTAATTATTATTTTTATTTATTTTTCCTGAAGAAGTTACCCATGTTTTTTTTTGACATAAATCTTTTACTATCGATATTTTTATAAAAGTTTCGTTGGAATTTTTTTTGCTGTCAATGAACTTTTTTTAAGTATTTTTTTATTAATTTTTTAATCGATTCACGCCATGTGTCATATTTTTGTTATCGATAAATTTTCTTTAAACAAGTTTTGTCATTAAAAAAAAACCTTTAAATTTTTTCTTTTACACTCTGCATAAAATTCACAAAAAAAAGTCCCTTAGCTGTCGCTGAGAAGAAAAGCGAGCAAAACTTGAGTACATGTCCTTTGCACTGACAATGTTGGTTAACAAAATTTGTTTGTCTTGCTTTGTCTTGTGGCTGTTGTTGCTTTCTCGGGCTACAACATTTTCCATAGCATTTACTGTTTGTGTTACGGTGGGAATTTTTTTAATGTGTTTTGTTTGTTCCACTGATTTTGAAAATGTTAAAAAACTGGACACATAAAGTGAAGTAACGCTGCTAAAGGCACACATTTTTTGTAAAAAAAACCTTAAAAATTACTAATATACATATATATATATGTGTATATTTTACACACACTCTCTCTAGTATATATCTTTACCTTAAATTTGTTTTTATTTTTTCGTTAGTTATGCAAAAGTTTAAACATTATTATGGTAAACTTAAGTAAGAGCATCTGTACATGTGCTTGTCACTTTTTGTTTAGTTTAACATACAGTCGCTGCTATTATTATGAAGGCTTGTTTTATTAGAAAGACCCCCTTCAAACTTGAGTAGACAGTTTATATGAAAAACACAATTTTTTTGGGTGTGGTTTTCATAAAAATTTTCTAGACGAGTCGCCTCTGCCTGACTTGTAGAAACAGGAGATAAATCAAAGCGAAAGTCAGCTTTACATCAAAAAGTTTTACATCTTTTATGGGATAATTTTTTTTACTTATCTGAGAAAGCGTACTTTCCCACATGATCTGCCAATAAAGGCTTGCCATATACATACATATCAATATATCAATATATCAATATATCAATAAATCAATATATCTGGGCTACTTTATCAATATATCAATATAACCATATATCAATATATCAATATATTAATATATCAATGTATCAATATATCAATATATCAATATATCAATGTATCAATATATCAATATATCAATATATCAATATATCAATATATCAATATATCAATATATCAATATATCAATATATCAATATATCAATATATCAATATAACCATATATCAATATATAAAGATATCAATACATCAATGTCTAAATATATAAATATATCAATATATCAATATATCAATATATCAATATATATGGGCTACTATATCAATATATCAATATAACCATATATCAATATATCAATATATAAAGATATCAATTTATCAATATATCAATATATCAATTTATCAATGTATAAATATATAAATATATCAATATATCAATATATCAATATATTAATATATCAATATATAAATATATCAATATATCAATATATCAATATATCAATAAATCAATATATCAATATATATGGGCTACTATATCAATATATCAATATAACCATATATCAATATATAAAGATATCAATACATCAATGTCTAAATATATAAATATATCAATATATCAATAAATCAATATATCAATATATATGGGCTACTATATCAATATAACCATATATCAATATATCAATATATAAAGATACCAATTTATCAATGTATAAATATATAAATATATAAATATATCAATATATAAATATATCAATATATCAACATATCGATATATCAATGTATATGTCAATGTATCAATATATCATTATTTCAATATATCAATATATATCAATATATCAATATATCAATATATATATTTAAATATTTTAGGGAGTTACGTTGCCTACTCCCCAATAAATTTTGTACACTCTTTTTCCGAATATTGATTGTTTTGAATTCTTTAGCCGCTGTTCATAATGTAGAGCAGCCGGCCTTAGTTTTTTCACTGTTTTATTAAATTTTATATATATTTTGAAGCAGCCCAATTTGAACCAAATAGGCTTGACGATAATTTAAAAATGAATTTCTATTGAAAAGCTTATATCTTGGTGCAGGTGCGGGCAAATAGACTAACTTGGAGACCAACTTTCAAGGCCTATATTTTTGAAATTTTTGTTATATTGAAAGCTTATTCCTTATTATTTTTGTCCTTATTCTCATGCGAGCACTGTAGTTAGAACTACATCCCAGTCAGCATTTTATGAAATTAATAATCATATTCGAGTGTTTTTCGACCCCTCCGCGCGATTAAAATAAGCATTTATGCGCTCATTTTCGAGTCGAAAATTACTGTTCATTCGATAGAAAATGGTACCCTAGGCTCGACCCTTCTAAAAGAGTATATTATGACTCGCGCTTCTGATCGATTTCGACGCATTTTCGAGACAGTTTGTGGTAGTAATTATTTTTATTTATTTAAATAGTTACATTTTGAGCATATGCATATTCAATTTATGATTGCGTACATTCTATACATGTTGTTTTTTAAACAAATCACTTTCTAAGCCTTTCTGGGAATCATTTTTGAGTCTTATTTTAAGCGCAGAACTGATTAATCAGTTTTTGGTCATCTAAGGTAGTCGAAAAATATTCAGTTTGGCGAAACAATCTTTTACATGCTGACTGGGATTTTATGTGCACGTGTACGTGTGTGTGTGTGTGTCCGCTAATATGCGTTTGTATTTGTTTTGAGTGTTTCTCTGCAGTGTTGGTTTTATGCATACAACTGTAATGTGCTCAACATCTCTTAGTTGTTTACTTAAATAGAATACAGAAAGTAGCATCAACTAGAGTAATGTGACCAACTATGGACAACAAAATTGCTAGATTTTACTATATTACTAAGCCATTAATATGCAGGATAAATAAAGTAAAAAAAAAAGAAATTGACTATAGGTGACTCGCCATAACGCCAAAGCTATAACTATAACCATGAAAACCAACTGAATTTTGGTTTTTCGCCATAATCATAAAAATAGTTTCAAATTATTTGCTCTCTTCAATTTCATAAAGGCATCATTGACAGATATTGCGCATAAGTTCGCTGGTCACACTCTACATTGTTATTTTCTTTTTCTAGACAACGCTTTATTTTTTTTTTAGGACGCTTTATGCTGTACCAATATGGGCGAGTTAAGGCTTAGTCCAGTTGGCCAGTTTTGGCTTTTTTTCCGTTTCTACTTCGTTATTATCATCTTTGTTTGTAGTCAGTTGCAACGACCAAGTTGTTTAAACACAAAATTGTGCGCTTGTTGTGTGCGCTTGTTGTGTGTGTGTGTGCGTGTGTGCGGTTTTATTTGGTTTCAAGTTTTTGTTGCTTAGAATTTTACCACGTTCACATTTTTTTTGTTTTGCTCAGAAAAATACTTTGTACTAAAATATTTGCCAGGGCGAAAAAAAAGTTCCTTAACATGTTGTCAACACAAAATGTTGGGAAAAAATTAAGCCTTTGCTGCTGGGTTTCAGGAGCAGTTTTTTTTTATTATTTATGGTTTAATTTTATTTAAAATTTTTTTTATAGCATTCGAACTTGTTTTTAGATATTTGCTTATGTTTTTGTCATTTTAAACTAAACAATGATAACTTTTCCTAATAAACTTTTTAATAAACCGGGCGATTATATAGATTGTTTTTGTTTTAATAGAAATGTTTAAGTGAAATGAGTATAAGTCGATTTGTGGCTGAAATGTTTGCTGCAAACCATGCAAGAGAGTAATGTTAACTATAAGCTGTGAAAAAACTGCTTGTGTAAAAATTGTCTTTTACAACGTTATAAGCGGCTACGTTTCAAACGTCAAATTTTAACCTTCTCTCCTATAGAAATTAATATTGTAAATCAAGTTGCAGGAATTTTATAAATACATTTGATATTAATAACTCTCGGTATTATATAAGTATACACATACATATTTAACAATCTTATTAAATTGCCCCACAGACATAATAACAGCTTAGTTTGTTTTTGTTATACAATTTAGACTTTTGCTTAAGAAACCCCCAATTGTATGCTTCTATTTTGATATTATGCATTTCTTCTTATATTCTCTTATTAAACAAACTTTGTCTGGGAATTTTGTTTTGGTAATATAAATGTTTGCAAAAGGGGATTGGTATTTGCATATATTGAAGATATGTGATATACGAGGGTTGTTCAAGGAAGCTTTCAAAAAGCCACTTTTTGGATTTTCAACATAAATAAACTGTCGTCCGAAACTCTTCAGCCATGGAAATGAAAGTGCTCATACGCTAGATTATAGCAAAATTTTATAATTGCTTTTGTTTCTAAAATAGAATATATTTTCAACTGCTAACACATGTTCTAAAATTTGCAAATAATAAAAATTTTTTGAAGCCAAATCTAGAATGTCAAATAGATATAAAAATACATCTCATCAAGGCAGTCGTGACACTACACTACTACTGTTTCCTGTTTAAGTAAAATTTTTTACACAGTTTCAAAATAAAAGCCTTGATTTTTAGTTTTAGATGGCTAAAATGTAAAGCTTGGTGCTCCATATCTAACCGTTAGATTAAAAAAATTTACGCAAGATTAAAACCCGCCTTTTGTATATCCTTAATTTTTATTTATTGAATTTCACGGCATCATTTCAATGAAAATGTTTGAAAAGCTAATAACAACTTCTAGAATTACACTAGTAATATCTGTACAAAATTTCATATTAATTGGTGAAAGGACATGCCAGCCTCCCATATATCCTTTTATTTTAAAAATCAAAATTGAGCTCCAAATACGAGCAGACTGCATCTTAAGACAAGAAATATTATAAGAATTATACATATCAATTCTCTCGCAAATCTTGTACCAATCGCAGCGAGGACATCCCTGCCAACACTCATGTCCTTCAGTTTATAAATATTTAATTTAAGCCATGATTGTAATAAAAAAGCATCGGAAACTAAGAAATAATATTAAAAATGCATTAGTAAGCTGGCTTAACAATTTCACTAAAATTATTAAATAAATTTTAAAGATTTCCTTATATCCTTAGTTGGAAAAAAATTAATAAATTGTTTTAATAAAAATGAAAATGCAAACAAAATTTTTAAATAATATTAAAACTGTAAAACAAATTTTTTATGCACTTGTATAGCGGTTGAAGATATAATTTTGCATCGCAAAAATATATCCTTAATATTAAAAATTTTATTTTAGTGCAATAAATGTAAATACATGTCAATTTTCCATGTTAAGGTTAAATTTTGAATTACGGTAATAATGATGATTCAAATGCATGAAAAACTTTTAAATGTCTTCAAAATTACATAACTAAGCTATTATGGAAATTGTTTACCAGTTGGTGAAAGGACAAGCCTAACTCTCTTACATTCTTTATGTATCCTTATGTAGAAGTTTCGTTATCACTGCGGAAAAAATTAGCGATTTTTCTAAATAAGATCTGTAGTTAATTTTGCTAAAATAGATGTAAGTATATCGGTATTTCTCATATATCCTTGATAATCAAATTTTTTAATATATTAAAGTTATGATTAATATGCAGCATTAACTTGCAATTATTTTCAAAATTACATACATAAGTTATTTAAAGAGTTTCGTTTCGTATCTTTGAACGAAAACACTGGACTCTCCTTTATCCTTTCAGTGTCCCTAGTTAGAAATTACGTTGTTAGTGCGATTAAAGTGCCCTGAAAGCTTGTAACAACTTAAAGAATTTTTCAAATAAGAGGTTTTGTAAATTTCCTTATAATCGATGCAAGGACTTGCACATCCCCCATATATCCTTTTTTCTGAATATTTAATATCTGTTACAATTACGAGCAGAATGCAGAGCAAACTTCTCAGAAAATTCTCAATTACATGTCTTAGCTTTCGAGTAAGACCTCTGACAAATTTTGTTGCTATCGATGTAAGGACATGTGTATCTCCCATATGTCCTTTTTGCTGAAAATTTAATATCCATTGAAATTACGAGCAGAGTTCAGAGCTAATTTATTATAAGTTTAACAAATATTTTGTCATGCTTCTAAATAAGTATTCGTTCATGGACAAGCATATCTCCCATGTATCCTTTTTGCTGAGAATTAATTTTATACTATATTTATGATCAAAATGTTGGGTAAAGTTATTAAAACCTTCACATATGTTTATTAATGCTTTCAAATAAGATTTCTGGCAAATTTTTATGCAATCCATTTAAGGACATGTGTATCTTCCATATATCCTTTTTTTATAAAAATTTAAAATCTGTTACAATTATGATCTAAATGCAAAGTAAATTTATTGGAAGTTTCACATTTATTTATGCATGCGTTCAAATAAAGTTTTTGGCAAGGATATGCATTTCTCCCATATATCCTTTTTTTATAAAAATTTAATATCTCTTACAATTATGATCTAAATGCAAAGTAAATTTATTAGAAGTTTCACATTTATTTAAACATACATTCAAATAAAGTTTCTGGCAAGGACATGCATTTCTCCCTTTCTCCTTTTTTATGAAAATTTAATATCTGTTACAATTATGATCTAAATGCAGAGTAAATTTATTAGAAGTTTCACATTTATTTAAACATGCATTTAAATAAAGTTTTGGGCAAGGACATGCATTTCTTCCATATATCCTTTTTTGTGAAAATTTATTTTCTCTTTCAATTTTGATCAGAATGTGAAGTAAACTTCTTAAAAGTTTCAAAATTACATGCTTATGATACCAAATAAGATCTTCAGCACAATTTCTCATATTTCTTGTAAAGACAAGCGTATCTCCCATATATCCTTTTTTGTGAAAATTAGTTTTAAGCTGCAATTATGATCAGAATGCGAGGTAAATTTATTACAATTATGTATTCTAGTAAATATAATTACGAAATGTGCAAGGACCTGCCTATCTTTCATATATCCTGATTTGAAAAAAACTATTTCAGCCTTAATTATGATCGTATTGCAGCAAAAGCGTTCAACAAATGATGCAAGTAAGCTTTCTGGTAGTTTCATATCAGTCTGAGCAAGGACATTGAGCTCAAAAATTTAATATTCAGTACAATTATAATTTTAAACTGCTTAAAATGATTTTTTTTAACAACTAGAATCCTCAATGCCAAGAAAGTAATTATTTGTGTTAATAATTTCTCGTAGTAAAGTTGGGTTTATTTACTGTTTTTTTTGTCCTCAAAAAAAAAAATCTTTCAGCATTATATTGTTTAACTTACTATCTTGCAAATGATCATATAAAGGTGTGAGAAAGAAGACAAGGTAATTTAAGTAGGTCTGATAAAGAAGAATAATTTTCTTAAGTTACTGATTTTCTTGTCTTTATCGTTTTGGATACATATTTCAGTGACTTTAATTTTAACAGCCATTTTTTATTTTTACTTCCCGTACTCTTCCAGTTTCAAATTATATATTTATTTGATAAGACATTTGACATTTTAACAAAATTCTTTAAAAATAGGTTTTTTTTTTAAAGAAAATGAATAATTAAGTGGCAGCAATGTAAAATTTTTTGGGGAGATAGAAAATAATGTTAGTAAAAAATTTTTTTATTATTTACAATCAAAATGTGAAAAAACTCTATAGTAAAATATTTTCAAACAACATTTTTGAAAGCTTGGTTCTTATAGTGATATGTTTGCGATTGTCTATGCTTGAGCTTTTCAAATCAAGGCTTTTTCTAAAGACTTTTGTAACTACAAGGCTGTATTTATGCTAAAATTTGGTTACTACTTACTCGTATTTCCTCTAGGCATTTCATCTAAATTATAAGTGTCAATCTATGTACTTGCATTTGTGTGACTGTGTGTGTATAACAGCATTTCAATATACTCGTATGCTTGTGTATGTGTAATTTAAATTATATCATGAGCTCTAAAGTATGCATTTCTTTTTCCCTACATACATGCACATGTCAATATTCATATGCAATATTTTAAATTAATTGGCATTTTACTTAAAGACACACACACACACACAACGCCCATATATTCACACACATACCGAAAAGCGGAATTTAATACAAATGTGTCTTTTACGAGTGACATTAACATTTATTGCATTATGACATCGTTTATAGGTTTCATATTTCATTTGACTGCTTTGGTAGCAGAATTGCAATAAAAGACAATATACGAGTATATATGGAGAGAGATGGAGCACTCTGGAAATAATTAATATGGCAAACAACAAATTAAAGTATAAATAGCAAAATTAAAATTAAATTCTAAATTTAACTTGTATTTGCTAATTGGAAGGAAATTATAAAGAAAATGTTGTTAGCTTTTGTGGCAGAAAAAGCAAACAAATTCGAATGTGTAAAATGATATAATTATATTATGAGCATTTAAGTTATTAAGAAATTTTCCAGCGCAATAAAAGTACAAAGTTTTTTGTTTTTCAAATAAGATGTACAAAGGGTAATTCTAAATATTGAATTCCAGAAATAATTTAATAATACATCACAAGAAGGCACACATAATAAGCTTAAGAGAAAACATATTTAGGGCCATTAGCGCAAAAAGAGTGTAATTCTTATTTTTTTTTTGGTTACTGTTCTCTTGATAAATACATTCTTAACATTACCAACTATCAAAGAAAAAAAGTAGCGTAAGCCACCTTTAGGTATTCAAAAATAGATGAAACTGAAAAAAAAATAAAAGAAGCAATTAAATTATTAATTTGTTTGGAGGTTACACCTTTTTTGCACTGCTAGCCTCATTTCAAATATAGTTTAAAAATGTTGACAAATTCTCTTACCTTAAGACACTCATAAAATATAGAAATCACAAACTAATTCTGTCCGACGATTGCATCGTCTTGTCTATGGACGAAAAAAAGGCGCAGTTGTAGTTCTTTAAAGAAAATTTTTATTTATTGTCCATGCTAGAAGGTTCGTGTATTCGCTTTATGATTTTGCTCTAAACATTATAACCAACACAAATTTTTTTTAATATTTTTCACATAATTGTGTAATACTTTAATTTTATTTTTATGTTTTAAAAACATGGTAATAATATTTTTAGTTTTCATTATCAAAGACAACAACCATTTAAAAAAAAAATAATTTAGTGAATTCTAAAACAAGAACTCAAAAGTATTTTCAAACAGAAACGTCCTAAATCTTTTTACTGAATTAGGGCATAATTATCTCTTGCTTTGGAAAAAATATTAAATTATCAAATAACATTTCTCACCTCAAAGTAAAAAGCCAATTAAAATAATTTACTTTACAACACCCGGCAATTAAAATCGTACACTTCCTCCTAATATAATTTAATATAAGACAAAAATACCTGCAAATGCCTTGAAGTGCAGTACAAACGAAATTTTATGTAAAACAAAAGCCAAACTTTATTTAAATACATACGAGTACAAACAAATATATATACATACTCGTACGTCTTACATCATAAATAAAAAGTTAAGCAAAGATCTTTTGTTAACATGAGGGCGGAAAAGTCAAACATGTTTGGCTAAAAGTCAAATTATTTCTTTGTTAAACTTATTCGCTTGGATTGACAGGTATGTAAGTAAGTATGCATCATCGTAAGTGTGTAAGTAAAAAAAATTTTAGAACATTTCGTTAGCTGAAATGCAAAAATTTTAATTTTAAAGATGACAGAAAAAACTACTAAAATTATTCAAAAGACTGCAGTAAAGTTTCTTTAATTTAAGGCCCAATTTTATATTGAAAAATATAAATTACATAAATCAAATATCTAAAAAATTTGTGAACACACTTAACATTTTCGTTTTACAAAATACGGCCTCTCAATTTTTAATTCGGCTGGTCGTTGCGTTAAGGGTTTGCAAATTTGAATGAAACGAAACAATTCCATGTATTTAACCAAAAAATTTGATTTTTTATTTTTTGTTAAATACTTTGCTTTGCATTTCAGCTGACAATATATAATTCTGTTTTCCATTAAATAGGGAGGGGGGGGGTGTGTCTAAGCTGTCTTTACTGCTGCGTGAAAATTGTTTGTTTTGAAGTTTATACGAGCACCTTGTAAATATTTGCGGTTTATTAAAAAAATTTCTTTTGTTAAAACATCAGCGAGTGTAAAATGTGTTAAAATAGAAAGTTAAGCAACCTCAGGAGTAAAAGTTTTGATTTGTAAAGACACAAAGGAAGTAGTAATGAATTAAAGTTAAGTAAGTGCGCAATAAAAAAACAAAACAAATTTAAAATAGGTGAACTGAACTAAAGAAAACAAGAAAGAGTTCAGTCCACTTGGGTCAAAAAAAAAAAAAAATCATGCCTGGTACCAGCGAATAGTAAAAAAGAAAGAATCAAAAGTTTATAGGGAAAAGGTTAAAATACAGACTGAGAGTAGAATAACGAAAGATGGAAGATGTTACGGAGAATATGGGTCATTTATATTTACACGCTCCAAAGGCATCAGCAACCGTATCAGTTACTCTTTCTAATATAGAGGTTCAAGCTCTTGAATACTACCCCCGATAGGTTGGAGAGGCTGCTGAAAAATATTCTGCCAAAAAGTGGCAGATTAGATGAGTATTGCTGGCCTCCTCCTCTTCGTCATATCAACAGCTAAACCTTTAATAATAAATTTAAATTTTTGAAAAAAGTTAAATAATCACCCTTGTCGCGAATAACAGGTGAACATTTTTTTAAACAATTTTCCATTTATTTCCCATCATTTTCTTTTCTAGCTAAGTACTGTTAAATCAATGTATTGTTTGTGCTCATGTGCAAAATTATTAAAAAACAAATGTGGCAATCATTCTCATTGTTTTTATTTTGTTTTTGTTTCACTCACTTCAAAGAAAAATGTTTGATTTTATTTTGTTTCGTTTTTCTTTCGTACTCTGCTTTTAGGTACAAAGAAATTAAAACAAAAATAAATTTAAAATTGTAATAGTGTTGATTATTTTTGTTACAAAAATCTCGTCCTAACTCCTGTATCACGCAATAAATAGCATAGCTCTAAAAATGTCCAAAAAAGCACAAATTAGAAACAGTTTTCAAATACGTTTAGCATGAGTTCTAAATTCACAGTGGCAAGTCAGAGACCCCGCAAGTGCGTTTTTTGTAAAGCCCATTATGCTCTTGGTTTTATAAATGAATGGAGGCAAGGCCAGTAGGTTCCTGATATTGCACAGTTGAGTTTATTATGCCATCTGGCTTGACATATTTCGAGAAGGGTAAAATGGAAACGTCACCATGTTGGATGAGGGTAAGAGTCCACAGGGACAGTAAATTTTGACACCTCGAAGCACAGTTGCCCTCTTGTCCATGTCATCCTCCATTTCGCTGCCAAATATAGTCTCATGTCTATGAGCCACCAAACAGAAGCTGAATTTTAGATAGAATTTATGTAGCTGTTTTCAGTTCATTACTTATTCAGTTAAAGCTTAGTTTGAGTGCAATTCCAGTTCATTTATAGATCAGTTGTAGTTCAGTTCTAGTTCAGTTCTAGTTTAGTTCTAAATCAGTTCACTTCAGTTCTAGATCGGTTCTAGTTCAGTTCTAGTTCAGTTCTAGTTCAGTTCTAGTTCAGTTCTAGTTCAGTTCTAGTTTAGTTCTAAATCAGTTCCACTTCAGTTCTAGATCGGTTCTAGTTCATTTCTCAATAAGTTCTACTTTACTTATGCAATAGGTTTTAATTAAGTTCTAGATTAATTCTAGTTCAATTCTAGTACAGTTTTAAATAAGTTCTAGATTGGTTCTAGTTTGATTCTAGCTTAGTTGTAGTTCAGTTAAAGTTTAGCTCTAGCTTAGCTTTGAATCAGTTGTAGTTTGTTTATAGTTGAGTTCTAGGTCTGTTCTAGTTCTGTTCTAGCGTAGTTGTGTTTGAATTCTAGTGCAGTTCTATTTCAGTTCTATTTCATTACTAGTTTTGATACAAATTTTTTTAGTCTAGTGCTAGTTCAATTTCAGTTCAGTTCTAGTTAAGTTCCAGCGCAATTCTGTTTGATGTCTCGTTAAGTTCTATCTGAGTTATATTTAGTTACTAATTTAACCTAAATTTTTTTTGTTTAGTTCTAGTTCAGTTCCAATTAAGTTCTAGCTTAGTTATTTTTTTGTTCTAGATAAGTTCTAGCGTAGTTCTGTTTGAAGTCTAGCTAAGTTCTAGTTCAGTTCTTTTTAAATTTTAGTACAACAGTTCTATTTGAGTACCATTTGATTACTAGTTTCGTTACAATTTTTCTACTCTAGTTCTAGTTAATTTTTTAGTGTGGTTCTATTTCAGTTGTAGTTCAGTCTTAGTTTTGTTTATAATTCAATTAAAATTTAATACTAAAATCAAATATTAATTTTGCAAGGTTCTGGTCTTTTTTTAACCAATTTTATTTAAATATTTTGCACTTAAAATTTTTATCATAATTCAAACTTATAATTTTATGTGTTTTATATAATAAATATTTTTGTTCTACTTTTTAAAAAATTTCGCTTTATATATATTTTTTTTTTGCTGTAGACTTTAGTTGCAATGTTTTTACACAATTTAACCTTACATCCGCTAGAGCATCCGTTAATGCTTCCTTCTTATTGTTGAGCAATGGCGAAAAGAGAGCAAAAGTTTTGCCTTAACGTATGTGTTGTATAAAGTGTGCAGCCTACTTTTAGGTTGTTGAGGAAAGTGTATTTTTCTACTAGACGAAGTCTCTATTGAGTTATGAACATTTTACAGATTATAAATATTTGTTAGAAAATTTTATTTCATTTTATGTGATTTGCAAGAAGACTGTTTTTTTTTCAATGAAAAGAAAAAAGGATTTGTTGGAGGTAATAAAATAAGGAATTGAGTAAAAAGATTTTGCGAAAAGCAAGTTGATAAAATTGAATTGTGGGTATGCAAATTGTAAATTTATTTTAAATATTTTTGGTAAATTCTTTATATAATTTAAATAAAAGAGATTTTTTAATACTTTATCGATTATATGATGCATGGGAGTGTTGCGAAAAAAAAAATCTTTATTAACAGCCTTTTTGAAGTGGAACTTCAATCCTTGTATAATTTAATATTATTTACAGATTGTGTTAGTAATGCCGAGTACACATTATGGCATTTTGTGACATTGCAATAGTGTGTACTGGTGTCCTTGGTAGTCATTTCCGATATTTTTCGTTGTGTGGCATTGCTTACCATATAAAAATTATAATGTGTATGGCGTTGCTCATTTTTTGGAAATGGCACCACAAAATGACAACACAAGATATGCCAGATGTGTACTCAGCATAAGAATGCATTGTTCTTCATTACTTTTCAAATATTTTTAGGGTATCGTAGACCAAACGTGAAAAGAACCCCTATTGATTTTGCTACGGTGCATGCAAATCTGTCTGTAACAGGAGCTGTTTTCTCAGGAATTATATATAGACACCTGAAATTTTCTAAGTTAGTGTATTTTTATACAGACTACACCAATTAACACTGAAATTAAAAAAAACTATAAATTAAAGGGTCTTCTATCAGTTAATGTAATTCTGACAACTTGCTGTATCGTGGAAACCGTCAAAGGCAAACCCTTGAAATTTTCAAAACCGCTAAAACTAATAAGTACCAATATTGAAAAAATGCGAAGACGAAAAATTGTCAAAATTAAAAATATATCAACAAAAACAGAATACATAAATCGCTTAAATTAAAAAAAAATCACCAAAAGTAAAAATACCAAGAAAACAAAAAAAAACGTCAAAAACCGAAAAAATCGCCAAAACGAATAAAAGCGCGAGAACTATAAAAAATCGCTAAAAATAAAAAATAGTGGAAACTATCAAAAAACCGACAAAAATCGCCAACACGAAAAAAGCACCAAAATTAAAAAATCGCTTAAAGCAAAAAATCGCCAAAATACGAAAAAAATTTGCTAAAGAAGTTATATTGCAAACGAAGAAGCTGCATTGGTTAATAAACATAATCTCTGTGATAATGTTACTAACGCCAACAATTATCAAAATATATAATATCTGTCGCTTTTCACAAGCCAGTTCTTTACTTTACTTCTTGTTAGATAGAAATACAATTATCATCACTCAAGTTGTTATATTGCATCTTTTTTTGTTGTTAATATTCCCCCTTATTGTGAGAGGCGTGGTTGAAGTCGCATCAAGACGACAGTAAATATTGTCACTTGTCTACTCTTTATCGGCAACAATTGTCCTTTATTGACAATCTCTTACTAATCTCTAAGGCTGTATAAATTAATGGGGCATGTGAATAATAGTAAATTGTTGTCGACAAAGAGTAGACAAGTAAACATTTTTACTGTCGTCTTGATGCGACGCCATTCACAATAAGGGGGATTAAGTTTATAATAAAAAAAATTATATTCTACCTTGAAGTATGCAACATATTTCAAAGCATTTAATTTACCTAAAGCAAGAGAAAAAGAAGGCAGTAGAGAAAAAGAATTAGTGTTTGTACAATTTATTAACACGAAATTTAAATTTTTTTTATTTAGTTGGCAGCTAGTGAGCATTTTTATTAAATATTTTTATTAAATAAAATTTTCAAGTTTGCAACATCAAATTTCATTTTGGAAATTTTTGAAAAAAAAGAAAAAAAACAAACAAAATAGTTTCTAAAAAGTTTAACAAGTTTCCATTATTTTAGAATTCAAAAGCACGACATAAAAAAGCGATAGTTTTTATAAATATTTACGCAAAAAGTTTTATTGTTCATGGAAGTTTTATTGGACTGCTAAAAATTCACTAGCAGGTATGTGTTTCAAGTTTATCAAGCAACTTTTGTTAATTAAATAATTGTATGTATATGGAAAACATAACACAAACAAAAAAAATATGGGTTTAAGTTACACTATTTATGAATTATTTAGAAAATGACAAGTTTACGAAATACTTGTGTAATGTATAAAATTTTTGTTTACCCCTAAAAGTAGGCATCAAATATTCTCCAATTGATAGTTAATGTTTGTATATGAACTGTCTCCTCCTCATCTTATGATGAGTTGCCACAACAGCAACAAAATGCATCTTGATGTGGTGAAGCAACAATAAATAAAATTTTTTAAATGATATTTAATTTTATTTAAATATTTTAATCAAACAAATAATATGAATATAGTTTGTTCTTGAAAAAAAATCTTTTTAATATTACATTTTAAAAATCGCTAAAAAGAGAAGAAAAACAATTTAGTTTGCTAAAACAAAGAAATAAATAACTCGTTTATTAAAAAAAAAACTCAAACACACATACACACAAATTTAATTTAATTTTATACAAGTTAGTTTGCTAGACGAGTTAGCTTGTATGAATTCAGCAGCAACTAAAGTTAACAATAAAGCAGCAAAGTTTGCCAAATTGCAGTCATTAACGTTTGCCTGCCATTTATTATTTTTGCCATCAACTGCAACTTCTTTTATGTTCCCTGCATCTCTTGCCCTAGTGGCAAATGTACACTATTGTATTGCAAATTTAACTAGAATTGTTACACTTTTTAATCAAAAAGGAAGTTTCGTTGTTAAAATTTTCTTGTACAGCTGCAGCAAGACAAGAAGAAAATCTTTTTTTTGTTTTTTTGTTTTTTGTACAAAATGAAAAGAGAAACAAAATCAGTTTGGTGTCGTAGTAAAACTGTCGCTGTCTTGTTAGTTGCGTTGCTTGAGCTCTTTCAAAGCAGATAAATTGCAGCCAATTCAGATGCCATTGCGCTTCCCTATTTTCAACATGGTGTGTCAAAGTGTCATTATGGCAAATAAAAAAATTATGAAAAGGAAAAAAAAACAAGCGCAAAGTAAAATAAGTTAAACATCAAGATTTTTAACTACGAGTAGCAATGAAAGCAGCAACTTCATTAGCTGGCTGCCAAAGAGATAGATGATAAAATTGCTGACTAACTGACTGCATGAATAAACAAATGACGGAATGGTTGAAAACATTTTTGCTTTTTGTTTTGATGAAACTCAACGAACAATAAATGAATGACTTTAGTGAGTATAAGTTGTCATTTGAAAATTTTCTATAATAAAAAGAAAAGGTTTACAGCGTTAGATAAGCATAAATGCGAATGGTGTTTAGATTTAAATAGAAATAAAAAGCAGTTTATCATAATGAAAGAAAGAGAAAGAGAGGGAGAGAGAGCAGCTTTGATGTATTTTTTTGATATATATTTCATAATGTTGAGGGAAAAAGCTTATGAAAGGCTTGAAGGACACAGATTTCATAAGTTTTATTAGTTAAAGTAAAATATTTTTAAATGTTTGATGATAAACTTAATTACAGCAAATAGTTGTTTTAAAATCCAAATATACAATTAAGGGAATTATTTATTATTTAGATTTTTTGTTCCAGTATCCAAAACAATCCCTTCAAACAGCTGCTCTGGGCCTTGAGGTTTAGTAAAACTTAAAGCCTGGAAAATCCTTACGTCTGCTTGAAAAGTATTTAATGACTAATTACATTTAAAAGTTATAAGAAATTAATATTTTTAATAATTTTCCCTATGAAATTATAGGGTCCTGAACACTTAAAACTAAAACTATTTAATTTACACCAAATGTTTTGGTCAGCTCAAGTCTTTTATAACTTTTCAAAGCATGACGTTCAAAAATCTGATTTATCTTAGTGACAATAAAATGTGTTTGTTTATCTTTGCAATTTCTTTAAAAAAAAAAAAATTGTATAGCATAATTTTAGGCAACAAAATATATCTAATAAAATACGTGTTCCAATTTTCTTTGTCAGACTTTCTGTTTACAATTTCTTTCCTGCTTTGTTTTATGGCTTTATAATTTTTTGTTTATTTCTCCAACAATTGGTTATTAAAATCGCCATAAATTTTTTAAGCGAAAGCAATTTTTTATTTGATTCGCAAGTGTTTTTACGTTTGCCTTTCATTTATGTTTGTCATCCCAAAAACTGTTTTACTATACTGATAATAAACAATAAAACTCAACAATTTAAGAGAACGTTTTTTTTTGCCCTTTTGTTACATTTATTTATTTGTTTTTTGCTTTTGTGTCGATTTTTATTTGTGGCAATTTGGCAGGAGGATTTTTATGGTCAGGCCTATAGCATTAAATAAATAAAATAAATAAAAGTTTGTATAGATAGCAAAGGGGCAGAAAAGAAAGGAAGAGAGGGAAAAAGCAGAAACAGGTATCCATAAGGCAAAATGTTTTCAGTTATCGTAAGTGTTAAATCACCTGATGTCGTCAGCATGATTTATGCTGCGAAGTGGCCATTGTTTTCTCATTCCCATTTGAGGTTGTTTTTTAAGGTCGGCATACTTAGTTTGTTGGAGAGTTTGTTGTAAGAGACAAAATTTAAATAATTTATTTTCAATTCATATTTTAAGGCAATTTTTCCATAAAAAAATTAAAGAAAATCACAATTTAAATATGAATTGATATTTAAATAGAGTTGGTGAAATTTGCCCTTATTAAATTAAATATTTTTTTTATTAATTATAGTGATTTTATAAAGTAGAGAAGAAAAATAAAACTAGATATTAAATGGGGAAAATGTTGACATTTTTCTGTGCCACCACACACACTTCATTTACATGATGTTGTAGTTAGCAATATTTCAGTGGTCCCAAGTGAAAACAGCATAAGTCGAAAGTCAAAGTTTCGTGAAAATCCACTTTTAACATATGCACGATTTTTTTTTTTAATAATGGACAAGTTAAACTAATTTTGTGCAAATGTATTAACGACTGCAATCAACTTACTTTACTTTAATTTGGTTTTTATTGTAAATTTTATTGGACGTTTTTTTAGACTTACTTATACTGTGAAAATATCAGATCAGTAGCTCTTGCGGTTCTCGAAAAAAAAACAGCCTGTGACAGACGGACAATTTGTAGGGAAAACAATAGAGTTCCTATTCACCTTTGAACCCTAAAAATTATTTCCATAAGACATTTCATTAAAATATGATATAAGATTCCCTTATTTTATTTTTTTTTCTCTAGAACATTTAAGCAGAATTTATTTCGCATTTTAGCATTCTCTCAACATCAGTTTCTGGCAACACTGATTTAACATCCGTTTTTGTTTCGTGGCATTTAAAACAAAACATTTTTCATATATTTTTCTAATTGAATGGATTTGGTAACTGTGACACAGCTGAAAGTTCCAATGAAAATTATAACAATTTCTCAGAGAAGTAAAATAAAAAAAAAAACATTTTATAACTTATTTGGCTCTTAAATTACGTATCTAAGTAAGGCAAAAGCTATTTATCTGTAACTAAAGGGCCAGGAAAGGGGAAGGGGAAGGTAGAAGTCACCCACCTTTTGAAATACCTGGCCTTATCAATTCTGTATCATTTAACTATCAAAGATGTTTATATTTACTGTTAAGCAGTTGAAAGCATTAGTTCAAGAAAAAAAACCAATAAACAGAAAAATACAAACATTTAACCATCTTCTTACTCTTGCTTTTCATTGATTTCTGCAAGAGCAAAAATAAAAAATTGTTTACAAAGCGATTTATCTCCAATCAAACGGTAAGAAATAATACTTCACAGTACATACACAATTCCAAAACCATGATAGAGATAAAACACACACACTCACGCTTAAGCAAACAATAAAACCAAATAGTAGATATAAAAAAAATATTTGGAAAATTTATGAGTACAACTACAAGTCAAGAATATGAAAGAAAACATAAAAATAACAATATCTTCTAAGGCCAGCAATACTGTAAAACAAACACTGGCAAATACAAACAAAAGAATTATTAAGCAACCAAAGGATAACAACACAGCAACAACAATAGCAAGAGCAGCAGCAATAATAATAAAAATAAAACTTAAAAACAAACTTACAGACGTAAAAAAGACTCGTTACAAGCAAATATAAAAATAATTGAAGAAAATATTTAAGCTTCCGCTAGAAAAGAGGAACAAATATACCAAAGAAAAAAAAGCAAAAGATAAATAAGCTTTTAAAAACAAGATATAAAAACTTGGAACATTTAAGATATATAAAAGTTTCTTATCATAAGATGCAGCAAAGAAGAAAACTTTCAGTTCAAAAATATTTTCTCTGCTTATAAACCGATAATAAAATGTCCCATATAGACAGCCACATTCACACACACACACACAGTTCTTATTTATTTATAGGCTCACTTTACACTGCCTTACATTATTCTTTCAAACTAACTAACAGAAATTTAAGAGTATAACTTAAAAAATAGCGCAAACATTTCGCTGCATACTGATCATAACTAAATTTCTTAATAATAAGGACATATGGGTTATGAAGGAGTCAAGTCCTTGCCCTAATTGACATAATAAATATCTAAAAAATAAGCTCACTGTCTGATTTCTAATTAAAATTTAGGGGTTTGCAGCATAACAATTACATGTATAAGTCATATTCTATAATAAAAAAAGGATATATGAAAGGTAAGACTATCCTTTACTCAATTGCAGTGAAATTTTTCCAGGATCTCATATGCAAGATCTTGGAAATTGTTACAAGATTTAACTTAATACTTTTAAAAACTGTAGATTATCTGAAATTTTTAAAATAAAGGATATACGGGAGGTTGGCAAGTCCTTGCACTGATTGAGCTAAAATTTTCCACAAATATTAAACGCTTATTTTAAGAAGCTGTTAAATAGTTTAATTAAATTTAGAGCACAGTTGCAGCCAGGATTAATATATTTTTATTTAAGGGATATCTGAAATTTTAAAATTTCTTGCACCATTTACAATACAACCTTCTCCAAAGCTTAAGAATAAATTATTAAAAATATTTTTGCTTTATCGAAGCCACAATTGTAGGCAGAATGCAGTTTTTGCCTAAAGGTGGGCATGTCCTTGTACTCATTGAGATACAATTTAATAAAAAATATAAATGTGTAATTTTTGATATATTTTTCTTGCTTTCTGGTCTTAAAATTAGGCAACAATTCAGTTTTCATATAAAGGATATATGGGAGGTTGGCAAGTCCTTGCACTGTTTGAGCTAAAATTTTCCCCAAAGATTAAAGTCTTATTTTAAGAAATTGTTACATAATTATATTGAACTTCGACCACAATTGTAGCCAGGATTGAATTTTCTTTTTACAATAAGGACGTATGAAAGTTAAATTTTTTTGCACCGATCACATTTAAGCGTAAATTTATGCTATCAGAAATATTCTCCAAGTTTTGCTGAATTCGCATTGCAATTATAGATGGAATGTAGTTTTTGCAATAAAGGACATATAGGAGGTAGGCATGTCCTTGTACTAATTGACACACAATTTACCAGAAAATATATATATATATTATTTTTGAGGGAGTAACAGGATTTTATCGCACTCTGGTCTTAAGAATGCTGCAACAACTCGGTATGCAAAATAAAGGATATATGGGAGGTAGGCAAGTCCTTGCACTGATTGAAGTGAAATTTCCCAGAGGGATTTAGCGCATGTTTCAACAAGTTGTTACATAATTATAATGAAGTTTAGACCACAATTGTAGCCAGGACCAAAGTTTTTTATTATAAGAATATATGAGATTTGACAAATTTATTGCACCATTCTTAATTAAACTTTCCTGAAACCTTAAGTTTATTATAAATATTCACAAAGCTTTGCTGTTTTGCTTTTTTTTTTGGTATTAAAGGACATATGGGAGGTAGGCATGTCCTTGAACTAATTGATAAAAAATTAATCAAAAATTTTATAATAACATGGCTTTTTTGCTTTCCAGCATCTTTCTTCAACTTTGTATTATTATTTTATAAGTATTATATTTCAGAGAGAAAAAATAATAATATTATTATATTTACAAAATCTCTCAAAACTCTATTAAAATTTAATATCCTTGCATGTAATTTTGATTACTCTTCTAGGAATTTCATCACTTCACAAAAGTGCATATTATTTTTGTACAGCATTGAACTTTGTAAATATAAATAAAAGTTTCTTTCTATCTAGACAAATAACCACTCATCTATATTCCATTAAAAGCTCATATGAATCACACACACACACACACACATATACATACTTACATATGAAGTGTTTCGATTTAAAGTATAGTAAAGTTGATATAAAAAAAAGCATTTTATATTAAAAGTATAAATACAATTTTACAACAAACTAATTGATAAACATGCTATGCATGCAGTTGCATGTTGCAGCACACACACAAATTCTCATGTGTGTATATTTGTATATATACAGGGTGTTCCACTAGGAGGTTTATTTTCAGTAGCCCGTCATTTTAACCCAGTTGTGATGACTCCAGCTGTAACTATTTGACAGATTATAAGTAAAACCTAAGCCGTTAATAATAATAGAAGGATAAAACTTTCAACATGGTTGTGATGGCCATTTGGCTAATATTATTAATTTTTAATTACATAAAAATTCAATAGATTCGCTTACAACTTCTCGTTTTTTTATTACAAAGTGAAACCTCTTTTTGCAAGACCCTTTATTATATTACATACTATAATAAATTCCGTTCCTTACTCACACTCAAATATTTGCCATTCATTCATTTACAATTTTGCAAATGCATTAAAAAAATCTGAAAAAATATTATATATAAAGAATATTATAAAAAAAAAATTTCGTTATGAATGAAATGTAAGAAAACAAAATGAAGAAGGAAACTCATTTATTTGTATGAAAGTGTGTATTGAAAAGGTTTGTTCATTTCTTAAAACATTTGCACACTTCTACACACAGTTGGTGTTATACAGTGTGTATTTCAATCAAGTTGCTTTTATCTATATGATTTATTTGTGTCTGTGTGTGTGCGTGTGTGTATATATTTTATGCCATACATCAAATCTGCCAACCAGTAGTTGCATACATTTGGGGGATTCAAACGGTAGTTTTAAAATGATGTGTTTTTAAATAATAAGCTCTCTCTTTCTTTCTCATTTTTACTGTGTTGTTATGACCATTGTTGCCATTTTAGCAATTTCACTGCAAGATTTAGCCTATTATATAAAAAAAAACATTCGTGGTATTCTAAAAACTGCTAAAAAACATATCTTAATTTAAAATCGGTGGTACATTTTAGCAGCAATTTTATACCAATTTGTTATTTTTCCAACATCATTTTCTGGCAACACTGGTTATGACAAAACCGTAAACAAAGCTCAAAGAGTCTTATTATTTTATGCGCTTGAGCCACAACAGCAGTTTTTTACACTATGCTAAAATATTAAGACATTTTTAAAATATGTTTTTATAGCACATAGCACACTGTTTGAATCCCTCCAAATGTCTGCTAAAAGAAAGACAGAAACAAGAACGAAAACAACAACATGCTTAGCCAAAGACACTTGAAGCGGAAGTATTTGTAAAACTTTGCTACATTTTGTGGTACCTTGTGTGTGTTGAAAAGAAAACAGAAACAAGAAAACTGTAAAGTTTACAATGGCAGGTGATACAACAAATAATTTTTAACTAAATAAAGTGGTAAAGTAGTACAAAATGTACAAGGGTTGTAAAACCAAAAAAAAAAAAAAAAAAAAGAAATAGAAACGAGAAAATGGACAAGCAAGGTCCTTAGGAATCTCAGCAAAAACTTCTTGATATTTTGTAATGGGTAGTAGTCTAGTAATCGCTTACAAAGTAATCAGTAAGTACAGTATATATCTCAATATTTTATAATTATAATAATGACTTCTCTGTAATAAATAAAATACTCGTAGTTACTTATTTAAGTCGTTATGTGAAAGAACTTATTTTAGTACTTTCCAGTAATTGATGAAATATATTTAAACAATAATTTATTAATCTTGGAAATGGGCTTTGGAAAATAAAAATTGTACTTTAATAAAAAAAAGAAGAGAGGTTTCTTAGGGTAGTCGGTTATAGCTATGCTGCTTAGTTATATAAAACAAACTAAATGTGTTAAATAACAATGTAATAAAATTATATTATATGATGATGTCAAGTTTACATATATTTGAAATTATTATATTATTTTTCATTATTTTCGTTTCTAGCGGTGTACGATTAAATTAATGTATTGTTTGAAGCAGGTGACGGCTGTTAGCCGACTTACAGCCGATCGCCTGTGTTCTCTGGCTTGTGCTCGTGTGCAACAACAAAAAAAAAACAAATTAGGAAATCTTACTCATTGTTTTTGTTTCTCTCACTTCAAAGAACGAAACAAAATAAAATCAAACAATTTGTTTCGTTTAGTTTCTTACTCTGCGGCCCTATGCTCCTTACAGGAGTAAAAAGGAACTAATATATATATATATATATATATATATATATATTTACTTACTCTGCTTTTAAGTACAAAGAAATCAAAACAAAAATAAATATATAACTGTAGTAGTATGGATTATTTTTATTACGAAAATCACGTCCTAAGTCCTGTATCGCGCAATAAATAGCATAGCTATAAAACAAAATCGCTTTCATCTTACTATTAAGTGACTTTAACTATTGCTTCACTACATGCGAGTCAAAGTCTCACTTTACTGAATTTATTTTATTTATTGAAGCAAAGTGGAGTATTAAAACTATTTCAAAACTTTTTTTCGGTGTGTAACCAAACTAAAACATAAAATAATTTTGTTTAGTGTAAGATTCGTATATTCCCATTTTAAGGTCGTACATTGGAATTGCCAAAATAAATTGAGTATTAGTATAAGGAA
Organism: Nowickia ferox; assembly: GCA_936439885.1. NCBI lineage: Eukaryota > Metazoa > Arthropoda > Insecta > Diptera > Tachinidae > Nowickia > Nowickia ferox. The sequence goes on from OW387026.1 coordinate 9,507,480, forward strand.
TATGTTTCCCTTCTCTTGACTTTCAAGAATCCGTTAAAATGATGTACACATGTGCTCAGAATTTGCCAGCTTTTGATTATGAGGATATTTTGTTTTAGGAAAACTATAGGCATTCACAAAACTACACACACATACACACACTCATACACTCGCATACTTACACACACACACACACACACTGTCTAGCAAGCCAATTAGCTAAAAGTGCAATAAAAAACTTATGGCAATGAATTATGGAGCAACAGCACTATGCTGCATACATTTAGGCTGCTGCATTAATCATTGAAAATGTGTATTAAGCTGCAACATGTGAACTTAAAGCAATAAAAAAAATAAATAAAAAATAGAAAATAAAAAATTAATGTATGTATCTGCTCGTATTTATGCTTTACGTTCATTTATATTAATTATAAAAATATGCAATATTTTTTAAGTTTTTTATTGTGCTTTTCAGTTTTGCCATAACAAAAGAGGTCAAAGTTCATAAAAATGTTGTGTTTGCAGTTTTTGTCTATATAAATATATGTATGAGTTGTTTCTTTTATTACTGTTGTTGTTGGATTCTTTTAGTAAATTTATATGTTTTGCATTTTTTTTTCTTCTATTGTTACTGCATTGTTGGGTGAACCAAACTAATTTATCATATTTTATTTGCAACACTGTCCTAAATATAGTTTTTTTCTATTATTATTTGTTTTCTTGTTGTAGTAAATTTTTGTCATACTTTTTGTTTGGTTTCTGGTTTACTGTATAGAGAGTGTATTAAAAAAAAAAGTATGTTAACATTGTAATGTAGATAGATGCATGAATTTGCTTGTACTTTTGGAAGCAAAAAAGAAAAAGAAAAATATTATACAATAAAATAAATTAAATATTAAAAATGTAACACAAAAAGTATTTGAAAGCAGATAAATGGAAAATCATTGTAGTTTGTTAAGCATAAAAGGTACAACAATAATCGAATGGATTGTTGGTATAAGTATATCATGTTCGTTTGTGTCCCTTCAATACCATATTCAGTATTCAGAAATAAAAATTATTTTATTCTATATGAAACAAAGTTTTAATATTAAAGCCATGAAAAAGTTGAAGTTCCATAAAAAAAGAAGTTCTCAAAATATGGTAGCAAAAATTAAATTTAAATTTAATTTAAATTTAAAAATGCAATTAAACTTAAATTTTAATATTAAGTTTATGTGATTTTTTTTTCACTATACATAATGAAAGAATTTTGCGATAATCTACCTAAGCACATCCTACATATCCTTGATATTAAGAATTTAATATATTCAACAAATATGACCATAGTGCAGCTGTACTTTATTAATAATACTAAAATTACAAAAAAAATAACATTTAAAAATTGTATGATAGTCAGTGCCATGACATGCCGGCTCCACAATTCCCTTAATATTAAACAAAAAATTTATTTCTATAATTATGGTCAGAGTAAAGCAAAAAGTTGTTAGTTTCATACACTTCCATATCCTGCATGTGTTCTCTATTCTTAATATTAAGTTACTGCCTTTGTTGTGAAAAAAATAAAGCGAAACCTGGTGGATACCACTAAAATTGAAATTGTAGGCTTTTTAGAAAATTTTGAAGATAAGCAGTGCAAGGATATGCCTACGTCCCCTGTCTGCTCAATTTAAGAAATTTGTGCAGATACTACAATTGTTACCCAAATGCAGTGAAACTTTCATACAATTTGTATTATTATAAGATTAAACTTTCTAGAAAGTTTCATGACCATCATTGCAAAGATGTGCTTGAGTCCCATATATCCTTTATTTTTTTAAATTTTGAGTTTGGCTAAAATTATGTTCTGAAAGCCGTAATGCGCTGTAACTGTTTTGAAAACATTAAAATTAAGGTTTCCAATAAGTTTTCTTTACCTTAAGCATCGTGGCTTCTTAAAGTTTGCAAAAATTTTTTTTTGGAAATTTTGTTTAGTTATTAAGCATACAGAATCTTTAATTTTTTTTTGTCTAGCATAACACAAAACTACTGAAGATGTAAGGAAAATTTTATTAATTTTATCAAATAAAATATTATTAAATTTAAAAGAATTATAGCAAATATTTTACGCCACAGAAGCTTTATTAATATTATAGCTAAAGGTCTTCCGAATTATAAAACCCAAACTTCTGCCCAGTACCTTGAATTTTTTAAAACTTTTCAAAGAATTTATACACACAACTTAACAAGTAGATAATTATATAATAAAATTATTTTGTTAAGCTTTTTAAATAAATCACAAGAAGTCTGGCAGTATATCACGTTTTTTCCATTAATGTATACAAAAATGCAAGCCCATATTAATAAAGAGCATCATTAGCTAAACATCTGTTCTGTAAGCATCAAAAGGATTTATTCCATTGCAGCTAAGTTTTGATATTATATCCAATTACTTACTGATAAATTATTCTGTAACAGCCTTGCAGAGCAACTCATTGCTATGTTTAGCAGATGAGATTTAAGTGAAATAATTTTATTTTCATAATAAGTGCATTCATTTTGTAAGCTAAGAATTTCTGTTACTTCCTTCCTTTGCAAAAATATTGAATATTTATTGTAAATTTTATACTCTACTTACGGCAAACAGTATCCATTAAGCTGCCATCGTTTAAATCATCTTACGCTTTCTCTCTCTCTCTCTTTCTCTTTCTATCTTTCTTTCACACTTTACCTGCAAAAATGCATGTATTTATGTTTAATAATCTTTTCATAAGAATCCAGTGTATGTTGTTTTCTTTCATTTTTTATTTTCTTCGCATCTCCTTTGTTTTTTCCTGTTCTGCTTAATAAATAAACAAGCATAATTTTTCTTTTTCCTGGAAAATTTATTCATGCGGGATTGTGCATGTTCCTGTGTGCGAAAAATTTATAAGTTTTCTAACACAAATAAGAGAAAAACGCTGTAGTTTTCCTGCAATTTCAAGCAAAGTGAAGCAGCAAGAAATACTTTACGCCAAACTTACAGTTTTACGCTTCAGTTAAAATTTTAATGCTGTTTGGTTTGTTTTTGTCTTTGCATATATTACTCTTTCATATGATTTTTGGAGGGAAAAAGGGTTCAAAAATTACAAGAATTATTTTGCAAGAATTTATTAAAATTGTTTAAATAATAGAAAAAGGAAAGAAGAGTAGGGGGAGACATATTTACATTTCATTACATTCCAATCAAATTTTAAATTATAGTATACTTTGTAATGACTTCAGTCATCAAAGTGTCTTTTTGAGGTCAAATGAGCCTAAAATTTTTTGAATCCTTCTTATCCACACACACACACATACATACGGACATCATAGTGAAAATAGTCAGAATCTTGGAGTCTCAAATTATGATGAAAACTCGATTTTCGCTTCATACAAATATCATCCTAGGATGGCGTTGTTATATGATATGATTGAATCTGGCCTGAGATCAACATGGGGCTCTCAAAGACCGTCGTGTCGTTTGCAGTCAACACTTTAACTGCTTCAGCCCACACCACAAATTTAACTTAATTTTTAATTTATTTTACTTTTTAAAAACGCTAATATTGTAGACACGAAAATTTTTATATAAAAAACAATCCCACTGTGCAATTTGTATCCAAGTAGAACACTTAATTTACTCAACATAGATATTAAGAGCTGTGCAGCACACAATGTTAAATTATTCACTGCTACAGTACAACGTTGTTAACAGGGCTGTTATTAATACAATGTTGTCTGCTTAGAGAAAGCATCGCTGGTTTTGTACTTTACATAAATCTTTTAAATTACTGTTAGCAACATGTAGAAAAACACACCAGATTGAACAGTGTCTCAGTACAAAATGTCGATCACATCTTTGATTGGTGTAAAAAATTCGTTTTGTTGGCTTGCCTGTTTGTACTCGTATATTGACAATACAACATCATTGTAGAAGTATTACGGTTGTTGTTGTTTGCGTTTGGCTTCTGCATTGGCTTATAAGCTTGTGTGGTTGTATTTTTTCTTAATAAACAGAAGGTATGATACAAAAGTAATTGTTTTTTTGTTTTGTTTTTATTTACTTAAATAAGAAAAACTGCTACTCCTGAGAAAGCGCTTCTAGCGATAAAAATATCGTTTTTTTGGTAATGTAGTTTTTATGCTTCGAGTTATCAGGCATGTAAGCAACCACCTCTTAGGCTGGATGCTGATATATTATGCTTCTATCATACATAACTTATCACGTATCTTTGCCTTACAATACACAGTAAGGACTTTTGCAACAGAAATGGTAATAATTAAAGAACTTCTAAGCTGGATTTATCTGAAATTTGGCACATCTTTAGAGGAGAACTTAAACACATGTCTTGACAGCCTTCTGGCCTAAGCATTATTATAAAATTTTAATTAACATTAAATATTTTTTTATATTAACTTCTGTGTAATTCGGTGTAATATTTAGATTACACCTATTGTATTATTGAACGGAAAAAAATCTCTGCAACAAATGCTTTGCAAGCCCCAGTGTGCTTTAAGAGTAGAAAAAAATTCTTCTTTGGTTTTTTTATAAATGCCTGTTATTTATTAAAATTTTTTCTTCTATCACATGTAGATAAAATAATTTAAAACGCTTTTTTTCTTTCTTGTGTTTTGTTGTTATTATTCTTTACAATTTCTTTCTCTCTCAAATTCCCTGAACATCTCTTCGTAGCAAATATCGCGCTTGAGTGCTTACTGCAATTGGCATTTTTACTAACAAAAAAGTAAATATGAGATGTTTTTATTTTTTTCATCATGCACACACATGCACAAGTACGCTCACAAGCTTGCTCATACAAGCCAATTATTTAACATTTATGTCTTTTGGTCAAGAAAAACTAAAAAAAAAAATTATAATAGTTCTCTATTGACCTTTCAGCTTAAGGCTGTTTGCTGAGATGATTTTTTTTTCTGCTAGAGAAGACAGTTCAAGGATTTGTTAATTTTATTTACTGTAAGGGTACGAGTATATGTGTGTTTCTAATGCAATTATTTGTTAAAATAAGAGTTGTGTTGTAAATGTACAGGAAAAACTGAAAAAAAAAATATTATTAAATATTTGCTTAGCTGGAGTGAGCTAATGGTGGGTGAATTATACTCGTAGCTAGAAGGAAGAGAGAAAGAGTGATAGAAGGCTAATCAGTCACTTATTAAATGATAAGTACTTTAAGAGAAATGGTTCTGCCTATTTATTATTAACTTTTATGCAAGTTATTGGTTATTTTTATATAAATTTATATATTTATTTTTTGTACATAGACCTGCAGTTTGGAAATGGTGGGACCGATTTTAAGAAAATTCAAAGAACTATCGCAGAAATGGTTTACTCCATTTTCAGTATTTTTTATTTTTTTATTTTTTTGCTTTAAGTTTCCTTAAGAGAAGGTAGAGTTGAGACAGACATATTGGTCTCTATTTATAGTGAGATATTGACTTTAATTTTTAACTTTGCTGATAGCAAAAATAAATCTCTTTCAAAAGTTTTTTCCAAGTAATTAACAACAAGTGGAAAGTATATTTGCTTTCTACGTTAAAAAGTTTCTTTCGCTTCAAAAAACAAAAATGCCGGTTAAGTACTATTGTGAAAGACAACAAGAAGCAAAAGTTCTGCAGCCATGTTCTATATTTCTTTTTAAATATTACAAATCGTTACCTTAATATATTATTCAAGCAATTTATTATTCGACATATTGTCATAATTATATTGTAAGTGAAATTTATTTGCTGGTGGTTAAGCGATGTCTATATGCATTTCATTGTTGCTTTAACAAATCGTCAGTAGATTTCAACCACACATTTTGAACATTAACCACCAGCAAATAAATTTCACTTAATATATTATATTTTTGAGATTCTTCTTAGATGTTCTTTTATCGATTAATGCAAAAAAATCGATTTAAAAAAAATTATGAGTTAGGGCCTTTCTATATTAATTTAACGCAATACCGAGCCTTATTTTCAATTTTGTAGTAAGCTACTAAAGTTAAAGTTTTCAGGAGAAGGTTTTTTGAAAATAGTCAAATATGTTTTTTTACCTAAATTGTCGCTTACGATAAAATTTTACAGCCAGTTTCATAAAAGTTATCAAGAATTTTGGCATTTTGGTAATTCCCAACTTTTGGTAGGCCCACTATATTTTAATTCCAACAAAAAAGTACATTTTCGATAACATGTCGCTTACGATAAAATTGAAAAAAGGCTCGATACAATTACAACTTTTATAGTAACTCATTTTTAACGAAATAGTAACACAGATCTACACACGTTGCTGCGAAGCACACCAAGGACACGCCTAAAGAAATTAGTTTAAAAATCTAGATACACAGAACTTTATTCACTGGAAGCTTAGTAATCGATAATTTTTTTTATATCGAAATTGATTTATCGATATCTATGATCTTGTTAGATATAAAATATTATAACATTATATTATTAATATAACAAACATGCTGAAGCCAATTAAGATGTATTAAGAAAAAAAAATTGACAAAATCTGCAAGGAAAGATTTTGTTATCGCTAATTTTTTTTAAGCAAAAATTAGTTATCGATAAATTTCTATGAAAAAAATTTTTATTTCAAATAATTTTATTACACAAAAATTTTGATATCGAATACTTTTTTTTTATAGAAAATGACTTGATAGATAGATATTAACTAATTTTATCAACAAATATGCTGAAGGAAAATATTACATCAATTAACTTTTAATGCAGAAAATTTATGTGAACGGTATTTTAAATATTTAAGTTATCGATATCTATAAAATTTGCTATACAAAAATGTTATTTTGTCACCGCATTAGAAAAGAATATTTTGAATAAAATGTATTTAGAAAACAAATTCGAATGCATGGAAAGATCGATAACTTTTCCGGAAGAAAATTTTTAGCAGAAATTTAGTAATCGATAACTTTTTAGATAAAAAATGACTTATCGATATTTATGCTCTTGATAGATATACGAGTAGAACTGAGTTAATCAACAAATATGTTGAAAGCAAATGTCATCTCAAAAATTTTTTTTCACAAAATTTATGCACATTTATGTAACTGAATTATTTTAGTTATTGATAAATTTTTCCTGAAAAAATTTACGATATAAAATTTAGCAGATAATATTTTAAAGAAAATGTATTTGTAAAAAACTTCGACATTATGTGCATGGAACTATTTTTTTCATCGATAATATTTGATAACAAAAATTTGTTATCGATAACTTTTTCTGAAGAAAATTTTTATTTGAAATAATTAAGTTACGCAAAAGATTAGTAATCCATAATTTTTGTTTATACAAAATGACTGATTGATATCTCTGTTCCTGATAGATTTGAAACTAAATTAATTAATAAATATGCTGAAGGAAATGTCATTTCAAGAAAATTTAAAATAAAAACTTTATTTGTGGCATCTGTAAAACTAGCACTCATAAGCTTTTTATTCGGCCTTTACTAACACTACAATGTTAACGCTTGCCTTTTTGCAGAAGAAATGATTAATTGCTTAAAGGACTTTTCAAAGGCTTATCAAGTTATGTTTTAATTAATATTATAAAACTACCTTTTTCATTAACTTGTAAAGGAAAATCAAATTAATTATTACTGTTTAAGCCATTAATCAACTATATAAATGAAACGTTGTTGTTTCCAGCAATCTTATCTTTTTAGTGGTAACAAGCGTTTGTACAAATACAAAAAAAAAAAAAAAAAAATACTTACGCCTATAATTAATAACTTTTAGTTTAAAAACGAAATTTAAATTTAGCAAACACGCATTTAAATATTTTATTAAAAGAAATAGGCCAACGTCTATTGTTTAGTTTAAGAATTAAGACTTTTGTATGGTCTAGCAACGAATTTATATTTCTGTGTTTATCTGACTGAAAAGCATAAAAACAAAAACTTTTTTTATGACCTTTATAATGACTTGGAGCATTATTAAAAATTGTTGAAGCATATGAACAAAATAAAGAAAACTTTCTTTTTTTTTGGAAAGCATAACATTCTTTGTCAACCATTAAATTAATCTTATAACAAAAAGTATTTCCAAAATTCGATTTAAGCCACAAGCGCTTAAACTACTGTTTAAAAATATCTGCTCTTGCTCTATAGTCATCTACCAGAGAAAAAGACAATAACAAAAGGTTAAATCATTATAAGCAGTTGAAGCAAAGATTTCGATGAGTCTTTATCTGCTTCATGATTTTGTTTTAATGTTATGGCCGGGGTTAAGAGCAACAATGAACAGAAAATTAAGTGGCAAGATGCCTGTGGATTGATTTTATAAAGCTTTATAACTTAAAAAGCGACTTTACTTATACTTTTATGAACTTTGTTAAAGTTTTATTTGAATTTCATAACTTTCGCCTAAGCAAGCCAAAGAGCAATAAAGAAATTGCTTTAAAAGCTGTAGAAGGTCTTAAGACATTGTATTTACAATGAGTAATAAAAATCAAATATTTTGTGGCTCTTAAAGAAAAATTTTGATTTGTTAAGAAATATTCGCAGCAGTTATTTGGGATTATTAGAGAAAGTATGTGATATACTTTTCATGATATAAAAAAAATCTGTTACTGAGCTATTGAAGACAATCTTAAAAGTAAACGTGAGTAGTAGGGAAATGGGGATTCTGCCCCAATTAAAATTGTTAAATTGTGGCTGAAATTGTTAAATTGTGGGCTGAAATTGTTAAATTGTGGCTGAAATTGTTAAATTGTTGCTGAAATTGTTAAATTTTGGCTGAAATTTTAAAATTCTTGGAAATTTGTGAAATTTGATACCTACGTGTGTGTGTCCGTCCGCCCGTCTGTGTTTTTTGTTTACATTAGGAGTTTTTTGTTTATATTAACTTTTTTTTATTTATATTAAGTATATGTATGTATGTATGTATGTATGACCGTGGGAACTTGTGCGTGGAATATTTTGTGGGAATACATTAAGGGGGTTTATAGCTTTAAGATTTTTATATTTGTATGATTTTTCCTAATGCCGACGGGATAACATCTTTATTTTTACTAATACCGACGGGAAAGTTATGATTGTTGTTAGACTGTGGAAATTTGTTGATGTCCGTGATTTGGGCAGGTGAGGTTTTTGTAACATGTAACCGTGGGAATTTGCGGGTGTATCTTTAAGGCAGCCTGTGTTTGGTGGGGCGGGTGTTGTTGTAATATGTATCCGTGGGAATTTGTGTGCGGAATATTTTGTAGGAATACATTAAGGGGTTTGTTTATAGGTTTGAGGCTTTTATATGTGTATGATTTCCTGATGCCAACGGGAAAACATGTTTATTTTTTTCAAATGCCGACGGGAAAATCATGGAAATGATTTTTCCTAATGCCGACGGAAAATTTGAGGGTATGTCTAGCTGTAGGAATTGAAGTCTGGCTGTGATTGGTGGAGGGTGGGGTGTGTCTAGATTGTGAGACCTTAAGGCTGACCGTGATTTGGGTAGGTGAGGGTGTTTTGTAATATGTAACCGCGGGAATTCGGTGAAGTTTATGTTTCTTGGAATTTAAACCAAGCTGTGCTCGTGGAGGGGCGGGATGTATTTGCGGCAGATCGACTGGTGTAGGGTGGGGAGTTGTTGTAATATGTATCCGTGGGAATCTGTGTGCATGTACGTATGTATGTCTGTAAGAGTTTAAGGCTGTCTGTGATTTATCAAAGGTGAGGTGAGAGTGTTCATGTAATACGTATCCGTGGGAATCTGTGTATATGTATGTTCGTAGGAGTTTAAGGCTGATTCTGATTTGAGGTGGGGGAGGGTGTTGTTGTGATAGATAGATAGAATGTGTCTATGTGTGTGTTTGTGTGTATGTGTGTATGTACGTATATGTAGGAGTTTAAGGCTGTCCTTGATTTGAGGTAGGCGGGCGGTGTTGTTGTAATATGTATCTATAAGAATTTGGGTGTTTATATGTCTGTAGGAATTTTTGTACATGTATGTCTGTACGAGTTTAAGGCTGATCGTAATTTAAATTGTTGAGATTTATCGATTGTATGTGACTTCGAGAATTAGTGTATGTATATCTGTAGGAAACTTAAGGCTTATCGTGATTTATGAGGGGCGATGTGTTCATGTAATATAACCGCGTAATTTGTGTGTATATATGTAGGAGTTTAAGGCTGATCAAGATTAATGAGAGGTGAGGTGAAGGTGTTCATGTATATGTATACGTATCTGTGTGCATATATGTATGTCTATATGAGTTTAAGGCTAATCGTGATTTAGGTTGTGAGATTGATAGATTGTATGTTACCTTGAGATTTTGTGTATATATATCTGTAAGAACTTTAGGCTGACTGTGATTTGTGAGGGGAGGGGCGTTGTTGAAATAGGTTTAATTTTTCGTAGATGAATTTTAGTACGTGTGTGTGTGTATGTGATTTTCTCACCCTAGTGTTTATATGTACGTTGAAATAAATTATTTCTCATATGAACATTTTTTGCTAGAAAATATTATCATATATCTGAACTTCCCTAATCCTAGTATGTTTTTCATATTGGAGGATGAGATTGCTTTATATTTTATCAAGCTTAAATTTGTCCAGTGTTAAAGTCTGTCGGTCAGAAATTTGTTTATATTTGTATAAATATTAATTTCAGATTTTGCAAAATTCTTGCGTACGATCGTGGTGATTTTGTGTGTGTGTATGTGTGTATGCGCGATAGAGTTTGACTGGTCTGTGATAAGTTTGTTTATTTAAGTACATTTGTCTTCTTCGACTTTCGTCTTCAAGCGTCAATAGCTTGGAGAACGGTTTGTATGTTTTCATGATGTAGATATGTAAGTGTGATTGTTAAAATCCAATAAATACTTGAGCATGGGTAAGAAATTTGATAATATGTGTACATATGTACATATGGATCTACAAATTGATTTTATGTATGTATGTACATACAAATAAGTCTGGAGCTCCCTGTTTAAATACATTTTTTTTTTATCATGTGCTGTTGTTGCTGTTATAAATATTCGCGTGGTCTTTTGTGTATAGATGTGAAATATCTCGGTAGTTTTTTTATTTGAAATTAAAAAAACGTTGTTTTAATTTTTAGATGTATTTACTTAAAAGTTTGCGAGGAGTTTCTGCTTTAAGTAAAATTGAATTCCTCTCTAGTTGTAGTAACTATAGTATAAATATTTAATATTTTTTATTTCCATTTGTTTAAAGTTGATGTAGCCTATATAGTCAACGTTAGAAATTTTTCGGTATAAAATTTTTTCCAACTATCATCTTTTTTCTTCACCTTTTTCATATATTTAAACATCTTGCATTGGCTTTAAAAAATGACAAACGCTTTGAAATGAAACTGATCCAGCAGTCCAGCTTAGGTGATGATAGTTTTTTGTTAACCACTTTGCTTCTCTTTCCTTTTTATTGATAAGCATTTAAAATCAAATGGCGGTTTTATAATGAAATTGTTATACTCATTATTGTTAAAAACATCCGCTACTTCTTTTTGTAATGAAAATCATTCGAAACCTTACTCGTCTATTAAAACCATTTTTTCATTCATATTACTTAATTTATAAGACTTTCAGAACTTTCTATTATTCGATCATCAGTAAAAATGCAGTAGCTGAGGTCCTTGCTTACTGCTTCATATTAAATTTCTATATCAATTGGGCCGCTATTGAATAAAAGGAACTTTTATCTTAAACTTTAGTGCATTTGGAAGTACTTGAGATTCTTTCATATAATAGCTTTGTTGGAATCTTAGATACGAGTACATATAATATAGAATTGCATAACGTTTATTTTTAATTTGTATGTTAAGATCATTATCATTTGGATATGTACTTTAAAATTAGTTAAATCATAATGAGGAAACTTGTTTTCTTCTTGAATAGCGATCAACAGAAAACGAAATCGTTTTCTTACCAATTTAGGTCTGGTCTCTCAACGGTTCCTCTAGTATATAAGATGACTTTGCATGTCGGAATTTCTGACTGTCCTTTGTAGGCGTTATGGGTAATTAAATGTTAAAATTTTAATTGCCCAAATTGTACTACTTGATAATGTTACTATCTTTACATTAATAGGCTATATGTTTATTTTATGAAGGGTGATCGTCTATGCCTTTTATGGTTTTTTTGTAATTGTTTTATTTTTAAGTTTTTTTTTTCTTTCTCTCATTGTATTTAAGTTTAGCGTATTGTATACATATTTCTGTTATGTTTAAGTATACTTTGTTTTCATGTGAGACAGACTTTGTATATCAGGTGGTCAGTCAGTCTCTTGTTTTATTTATTTTTTTCTTCTGATGTATAACTACTTTTTTTGATTTTACTACTTTGAAATAGAGAACATTAATATAATTTATAAATCCATTATTTTTAATGAAAATATATACATATGTGAGTGTATACATATCCAAATGTATTCATATCTACATACATATATGTGAGTATATGTATGTATGTAGAAATTAGTTTACATACAAAGAAATACCTGTTTAATAAACAAGCATTACACCAAATCGATCTTCAAAAACTCAGTCACCTCTACCATGAATTCAGCCTAGGTGTTTTCATATAGTGTCAGAAACATTGGAATATCTACGTTTGAAGGAATTTTTACTTCAAATATTTCTACATGCAGATTTTTTTAAAAGTTATAACATCGGTAGGCAAAATTCATATCTACAATTTCCCCATTCACCCGTAGTAACCATAATTTTTAAAAGATGTGACGCAAGCGTCCGAGATGTAGTGGTGTTTCAGTTAAAAATCTATACTATTAGAATTTACAATTTCGCTCTTTTTATTCTTTTACAAAGTAGATACATATTTATATATTTCATTTAGCATAGAGTCATATAATTTCTTTGCTTACAAAATTATATGACGTGAGGAATTCTTTTAAATTTGCATGCTTCGGCATGCTTTCAATATTTTTTCTTTAAATTTATTTGATACTCATACAGATTCAGATATAAAGTAAGATCTGCTTACATTGCATTTTGCAATTTATGCATGCTTCAGCATGATTCCAGTTGAAGTCCATATTTATTCAGTAAGTTTGTTTGATACTAATTCATACACATATACATTCTTAAAGATTGGAAATCTAACTTCAATTTACGTAGTTTATCTATATTTTCTAAAGATTTGATAGCTATAGAAATGAATAGAGTGAATATCTATTATAATAAGACCGTACACATATATAAAATTTGGGATGCTAGATCTTTTGGAATGAAAAATCTACATCTTTTAGTATAAAAAGTGATAATATAATGTATTACTGAATATTACACTGTGTTGTAATTTATTTTGAACGCTTAAGTTTTAAATTATTTCCTACAGACCAACAAGTTTAGAAAACTCTAGTTCATTAATTTAATAATTTTTCCTATGACCTAAGATTCCTCACAATCTTGAATTAAAACACAAAACTAAATTTTTTAATTAATTTTATTTTATTTTATTTTTTATTTTTTTTATTCAAAGTTTTTATAATAGCTAGCCATCACACTCTCTATTATATTTTTCCTTAAGAAAAATATTATGCAGCGACATTTATCACCTCCTTCATCCCAACCTGGAGTGAAACGAGGGCAGCAAGCAAAGTGTCCTTCATTCTTCTCTTGATCCTCCGCCACCCCATACTCCTCATTCTTATCAATCATATCCATCAAGAATGGGAGCATCTCTTTATGCTCCCATAACATTTTATCTCCAAAGTCCTCTATAAATTTAGTGATCTTCTCTCTAATTGTAGTCATTTTGGTGAAGGACAATTTGTGATTGAATAGAGTTCTTTCTTTTGAAGAGCTTACTAGCATTTTTGAAAATATATCTTAGGGCTGGTGACAGGGAAACAGTAGGTTCAATATTTCAAGCTTAGTGAAATCAATATTATGCGGCTGCTAGTTTAATATATTAATATTTTTTTGTTTATGTTCTTTTTCGATTTTTTGTTTAGAAGAACTTTAGCTAAAGCAGTTTTAAAACAAATGAATATTTAAGTAAGAGGTATTTTTTAGCAGCGTGGGAAAAATATGACGCTTATTTATAGTAATCATGTTGTCAGCGATATGAATTTAGTAAAATTTTAAGAAATTTTGTAGAGTGTTGGGAGGATGAAGATGCATTTTTAGATGACAGACAAAAGTTTGTTGTATTAATATTTCTGTTTATAGTCATTATCGATTTTTTTGTTTAGATTAATTTTCATTCTTTGCTCGTATTTATCATTATTACCACAACAGAACTTTAGCTAAAGCTAAAACGATTGAATATTTAAGTAAGTCCAATTTTTAGCAGCGTGGGAAAAATATGACGCATATTTATAATAATCATGTTGTCAACGATATGAATTTAGTAAAATTTTAAGAAATTTTGGGGGTATTGGAATTGTCTTCTATCTAATTTTATTTAGCGTTACTGTTCCTTGATTTCTATTTGAATATATTCTTCAATTATATTAATACCTTAAGCTATTTATTCATTTCTTCTTATACAAATTTCGTTAATGTACTTATCTCTATCTTGGCTGATGGTTTCTGAGACTTTAAACTTAGATTATTTTCAACTTCTATCATCATTTTACTTTCTTCTTTCTTAGAAATTGTTTCAATACACTTTTAACCATTTGTCAATTCTTTGAGAGAGTCTGCTATAGGTTCAAATGTATCTCTTAATTGTTCACATATATTTATTTCACCAGTTTCACCAAATAATTTCTTGTCAACACCAACTGTTTTTAAATTTTCTCATCCATGTTTATCAAATAAGAGGTATCAGCTATTAGATGAGGTATCAGCTATCAGATCAGGTTATCAGGTAGCTGGTCTGGTTTTCAGATCAGCTTATCAGGACCTGGTCTGGTTTTCAGATCAGCTTATCAGGACCTGGTCTGGTTTTCAGATCAGGTTATCAGGACCTGATCTGGTTTTCAGATCAGCTTATCAGAACCTGGTCTGGTTTTCAGATCAACTTATCTGATTCAGATTGGGTTATCAGTTTACAAGTAGCTGCCTATTTATAACATTTAGATGAATGCAGTTTAAGGTCAGATGAAAAACGAAAAAGTAAACTTTTATGTAGTCAAATTCTCTTTTTTTCTATAACGATCATCGTTTAATTCAATATCGTTGCTTATAATCAAAATTCATATTTATCCTTCCAACATGCATTTTATTTGTCTCATCTTACTTAAACATTATAAATATATTATGATTATCTGGTATAAAATGTTTGGTGATTCTGGTATAAGTTTGACATCAGCAGAATGCATCAACATTCTTATCTCACTCCATACAAAAATATGTTTCTCACATCTAACATCGTTAAATATCATATCGGAATTACTTTTAGCTTTGTTAGGAGAAATAACAGATTCAGTATCTGTAAATGTGTATTACCCCATTCCTTTAATTAATGAAATTATGTAATTTCTTTAAGTATCCATATTTAGGTTGATAGAGAGATTTTGAGTATTAATATGTAGATGTTTTAAAATTTTAGTTCATTAAGACTTTTTAGCAAGCCAATCATAACATATTATTTTTTATTTTATTTTTTTACAATTTGACAGACCAACTATTTTTGCGCAAATAAAATTTGATAGAGGGGGAACTATGACTTGTTTTTGAACTAACGTTTGATGAATCATCAAAAATTTCGTACCATACTATTTTTAGGTTGGTTTGACTATGAGTATGCACCAATATTTATGAAATGTGTTTCATAAATATTGTCTCTTATTTAGAAAAAATAAAATAATACAGCCATACGACACCAGAAAATATTTTCTTGGGTCGTATGGCTGTATTATTTTATTTTTCCTATATAAGAGATAATGGTCCCTACTCATAGTCAAAACAAAGTATATTTTAAGAGTTTAAAACCAGTATTATCATAAAAAATACTGATTTTAAACTCTTACAGTCTTATTTATAAAAATTATTAAGACTTTATAAAGGTTTTTTTAGATAAATTTTCATAAAAAAATTTTCTAAAAAAACCTTTATAAAGTCTTAATAATTTTTATAAATAAGACTGTTAAAATATACTTTGTTTCACTAACCACATTTGTGTAACTAATTGCATTTCATAAATATTGACGTATACTCATAATCAAAACAAATGATAGTTTTATGTTGTTTTGAATGTGAGTATACATCATTATCTCTTATTAAATAAATAAAATAATGCAGCTACACGATTTCAGAAAATATTTTCTGATATCGTATAGCTGTATTATTTTATTTTTTTAATAAGAGATAATATTTATAAAATGCATTTAGTTACACAAATGTGGTTAGTGAAACAACCTAAAAATAGTATGGTACGAAATTTTTGATGATTCATCAAACGTTAGTTCAAAAACAAGTCATAGTTCCCCCTCTATCAAATTTTATTTGCGCAAAAATAGTTGGTCTGTCAAATTGTAAAAAAATAAAATAAAAAATAATATGTTATGATTGGCTTGCTAAAAAGTCTTAATGAACTAAAATTTTAAAACATCTACATATTAATACTCAAAATCTCTCTATCAACCTAAATATGGATACTTAAAGAAATTACATAATTTCATTAATTAAAGGAATGGGGTAATACACATTTACAGATACTGAATCTGTTATTTCTCCTAACAAAGCTAAAAGTAATTCCGATATGATATTTAACGATGTTAGATGTGAGAAACATATTTTTGTATGGAGTGAGATAAGAATGTTGATGCATTCTGCTGATGTCAAACTTATACCAGAATCACCAAACATTTTATACCAGATAATCATAATATATTTATAATGTTTAAGTAAGATGAGACAAATAAAATGCATGTTGGAAGGATAAATATGAATTTTGATTATAAGCAACGATATTGAATTAAACGATGATCGTTATAGAAAAAAAGAGAATTTGACTACATAAAAGTTTACTTTTTCGTTTTTCATCTGACCTTAAACTGCATTCATCTAAATGTTATAAATAGGCAGCTACTTGTAAACTGATAACCCAATCTGAATCAGATAAGTTGATCTGAAAACCAGACCAGGTTCTGATAAGCTGATCTGAAAACCAGATCAGGTCCTGATAACCTGATCTGAAAACCAGACCAGGTCCTGATAAGCTGATCTGAAAACCAGACCAGGTCCTGATAAGCTGATCTGAAAACCAGACCAGCTACCTGATAACCTGATCTGATAGCTGATACCTCATCTAATAGCTGATACCTCTTATTTGATAAACATGGATGAGAAAATTTAAAAACAGTTGGTGTTGACAAGAAATTATTTGGTGAAACTGGTGAAATAAATATATGTGAACAATTAAGAGATACATTTGAACCTATAGCAGACTCTCTCAAAGAATTGACAAATGGTTAAAAGTGTATTGAAACAATTTCTAAGAAAGAAGAAAGTAAAATGATGATAGAAGTTGAAAATAATCTAAGTTTAAAGTCTCAGAAACCATCAGCCAAGATAGAGATAAGTACATTAACGAAATTTGTATAAGAAGAAATGAATAAATAGCTTAAGGTATTAATATAATTGAAGAATATATTCAAATAGAAATCAAGGAACAGTAACGCTAAATAAAATTAGATAGAAGACAATTCCAATACCCCCAAAATTTCTTAAAATTTTACTAAATTCATATCGTTGACAACATGATTATTATAAATATGTTTTATATTTTTCCCACGCTGCTAAAAATTGGACTTACTTAAATATTCAATCGTTTTAGCTTTAGCTAAAGTTCTGTTGTGGTAATAATGATAAATACGAGCAAAGAATGAAAATTAATCTAAACAAAAAAATCGATAATGACTATAAACAGAAATATTAAAACAACAAACTTTTGTCTGTCATCTAAAAATGCATCTTTATCCTCCCAACACTCTACAAAATTTCTTAAAATTTTACTAAATTCATATCGCTGACAACATGATTACTATAAATAAGCGTCATATTTTTCCCACGCTGCTAAAAATTGGACTTACTTAAATATTCAATCGTTTTAGCTTTAGCTAAAGTTCTGTTGTGGTAATAATGATAAATACGAGCAAAGAATGAAAATTAATCTAAACAAAAAAATCGATAATGACTATAAACAGAAATATTAATACAACAAACTTTTGTCTGTCATCTAAAAATGCATCTTCATCCTCCCAACACTCTACAAAATTTCTTAAAATTTTACTAAATTCATATCGCTGACAACATGATTACTATAAATAAGCGTCATATTTTTCCCACGCTGCTAAAAAATACCTCTTACTTAAATATTCATTTGTTTTAAAACTGCTTTAGCTAAAGTTCTTCTAAACAAAAAATCGAAAAAGAACATAAACAAAAAAATATTAATATATTAAACTAGCAGCCGCATAATATTGATTTCACTAAGCTTGAAATATTGAACCTACTGTTTCCCTGTCACCAGCCCTAAGATATATTTTCAAAAATGCTAGTAAGCTCTTCAAAAGAAAGAACTCTATTCAATCACAAATTGTCCTTCACCAAAATGACTACAATTAGAGAGAAGATCACTAAATTTATAGAGGACTTTGGAGATAAAATGTTATGGGAGCATAAAGAGATGCTCCCATTCTTGATGGATATGATTGATAAGAATGAGGAGTATGGGGTGGCGGAGGATCAAGAGAAGAATGAAGGACACTTTGCTTGCTGCCCTCGTTTCACTCCAGGTTGGGATGAAGGAGGTGATAAATGTCGCTGCATAATATTTTTCTTAAGGAAAAATATAATAGAGAGTGTGATGGCTAGCTATTATAAAAACTTTGAATAAAAAAAATAAAAAATAAAATAAAATAAAATTAATTAAAAAATTTAGTTTTGTGTTTTAATTCAAGATTGTGAGGAATCTTAGGTCATAGGAAAAATTATTAAATTAATGAACTAGAGTTTTCTAAACTTGTTGGTCTGTAGGAAATAATTTAAAACTTAAGCGTTCAAAATAAATTACAACACAGTGTAATATTCAGTAATACATTATATTATCACTTTTTATACTAAAAGATGTAGATTTTTCATTCCAAAAGATCTAGCATCCCAAATTTTATATATGTGTACGGTCTTATTATAATAGATATTCACTCTATTCATTTCTATAGCTATCAAATCTTTAGAAAATATAGATAAACTACGTAAATTGAAGTTAGATTTCCAATCTTTAAGAATGTATATGTGTATGAATTAGTATCAAACAAACTTACTGAATAAATATGGACTTCAACTGGAATCATGCTGAAGCATGCATAAATTGCAAAATGCAATGTAAGCAGATCTTACTTTATATCTG
The DNA here is from genome assembly GCA_936439885.1 of Nowickia ferox. NCBI lineage: Eukaryota > Metazoa > Arthropoda > Insecta > Diptera > Tachinidae > Nowickia > Nowickia ferox. Next base: position 9,526,755 of record OW387026.1, read on the forward strand.
AATCTGTATGAGTATCAAATAAATTTAAAGAAAAAATATTGAAAGCATGCCGAAGCATGCAAATTTAAAAGAATTCCTCACGTCATATAATTTTGTAAGCAAAGAAATTATATGACTCTATGCTAAATGAAATATATAAATATGTATCTACTTTGTAAAAGAATAAAAAGAGCGAAATTGTAAATTCTAATAGTATAGATTTTTAACTGAAACACCACTACATCTCGGACGCTTGCGTCACATCTTTTAAAAATTATGGTTACTACGGGTGAATGGGGAAATTGTAGATATGAATTTTGCCTACCGATGTTATAACTTTTAAAAAAATCTGCATGTAGAAATATTTGAAGTAAAAATTCCTTCAAACGTAGATATTCCAATGTTTCTGACACTATATGAAAACACCTAGGCTGAATTCATGGTAGAGGTGACTGAGTTTTTGAAGATCGATTTGGTGTAATGCTTGTTTATTAAACAGGTATTTCTTTGTATGTAAACTAATTTCTACATACATACATATACTCACATATATGTATGTAGATATGAATACATTTGGATATGTATACACTCACATATGTATATATTTTCATTAAAAATAATGGATTTATAAATTATATTAATGTTCTCTATTTCAAAGTAGTAAAATCAAAAAAAGTAGTTATACATCAGAAGAAAAAAATAAATAAAACAAGAGACTGACTGACCACCTGATATACAAAGTCTGTCTCACATGAAAACAAAGTATACTTAAACATAACAGAAATATGTATACAATACGCTAAACTTAAATACAATGAGAGAAAGAAAAAAAAAACTTAAAAATAAAACAATTACAAAAAAACCATAAAAGGCATAGACGATCACCCTTCATAAAATAAACATATAGCCTATTAATGTAAAGATAGTAACATTATCAAGTAGTACAATTTGGGCAATTAAAATTTTAACATTTAATTACCCATAACGCCTACAAAGGACAGTCAGAAATTCCGACATGCAAAGTCATCTTATATACTAGAGGAACCGTTGAGAGACCAGACCTAAATTGGTAAGAAAACGATTTCGTTTTCTGTTGATCGCTATTCAAGAAGAAAACAAGTTTCCTCATTATGATTTAACTAATTTTAAAGTACATATCCAAATGATAATGATCTTAACATACAAATTAAAAATAAACGTTATGCAATTCTATATTATATGTACTCGTATCTAAGATTCCAACAAAGCTATTATATGAAAGAATCTCAAGTACTTCCAAATGCACTAAAGTTTAAGATAAAAGTTCCTTTTATTCAATAGCGGCCCAATTGATATAGAAATTTAATATGAAGCAGTAAGCAAGGACCTCAGCTACTGCATTTTTACTGATGATCGAATAATAGAAAGTTCTGAAAGTCTTATAAATTAAGTAATATGAATGAAAAAATGGTTTTAATAGACGAGTAAGGTTTCGAATGATTTTCATTACAAAAAGAAGTAGCGGATGTTTTTAACAATAATGAGTATAACAATTTCATTATAAAACCGCCATTTGATTTTAAATGCTTATCAATAAAAAGGAAAGAGAAGCAAAGTGGTTAACAAAAAACTATCATCACCTAAGCTGGACTGCTGGATCAGTTTCATTTCAAAGCGTTTGTCATTTTTTAAAGCCAATGCAAGATGTTTAAATATATGAAAAAGGTGAAGAAAAAAGATGATAGTTGGAAAAAATTTTATACCGAAAAATTTCTAACGTTGACTATATAGGCTACATCAACTTTAAACAAATGGAAATAAAAAATATTAAATATTTATACTATAGTTACTACAACTAGAGAGGAATTCAATTTTACTTAAAGCAGAAACTCCTCGCAAACTTTTAAGTAAATACATCTAAAAATTAAAACAACGTTTTTTTAATTTCAAATAAAAAAACTACCGAGATATTTCACATCTATACACAAAAGACCACGCGAATATTTATAACAGCAACAACAGCACATGATAAAAAAAAAATGTATTTAAACAGGGAGCTCCAGACTTATTTGTATGTACATACATACATAAAATCAATTTGTAGATCCATATGTACATATGTACACATATTATCAAATTTCTTACCCATGCTCAAGTATTTATTGGATTTTAACAATCACACTTACATATCTACATCATGAAAACATACAAACCGTTCTCCAAGCTATTGACGCTTGAAGACGAAAGTCGAAGAAGACAAATGTACTTAAATAAACAAACTTATCACAGACCAGTCAAACTCTATCGCGCATACACACATACACACACACAAAATCACCACGATCGTACGCAAGAATTTTGCAAAATCTGAAATTAATATTTATACAAATATAAACAAATTTCTGACCGACAGACTTTAACACTGGACAAATTTAAGCTTGATAAAATATAAAGCAATCTCATCCTCCAATATGAAAAACATACTAGGATTAGGGAAGTTCAGATATATGATAATATTTTCTAGCAAAAAATGTTCATATGAGAAATAATTTATTTCAACGTACATATAAACACTAGGGTGAGAAAATCACATACACACACACACGTACTAAAATTCATCTACGAAAAATTAAACCTATTTCAACAACGCCCCTCCCCTCACAAATCACAGTCAGCCTAAAGTTCTTACAGATATATATACACAAAATCTCAAGGTAACATACAATCTATCAATCTCACAACCTAAATCACGATTAGCCTTAAACTCATATAGACATACATATATGCACACAGATACGTATACATATACATGAACACCTTCACCTCACCTCTCATTAATCTTGATCAGCCTTAAACTCCTACATATATACACACAAATTACGCGGTTATATTACATGAACACATCGCCCCTCATAAATCACGATAAGCCTTAAGTTTCCTACAGATATACATACACTAATTCTCGAAGTCACATACAATCGATAAATCTCAACAATTTAAATTACGATCAGCCTTAAACTCGTACAGACATACATGTACAAAAATTCCTACAGACATATAAACACCCAAATTCTTATAGATACATATTACAACAACACCGCCCGCCTACCTCAAATCAAGGACAGCCTTAAACTCCTACATATACGTACATACACACACACACACAAACACACACATAGACACATTCTATCTATCTATCACAACAACACCCTCCCCCACCTCAAATCAGAATCAGCCTTAAACTCCTACGAACATACATATACACAGATTCCCACGGATACGTATTACATGAACACTCTCACCTCACCTTTGATAAATCACAGACAGCCTTAAACTCTTACAGACATACATACGTACATGCACACAGATTCCCACGGATACATATTACAACAACTCCCCACCCTACACCAGTCGATCTGCCGCAAATACATCCCGCCCCTCCACGAGCACAGCTTGGTTTAAATTCCAAGAAACATAAACTTCACCGAATTCCCGCGGTTACATATTACAAAACACCCTCACCTACCCAAATCACGGTCAGCCTTAAGGTCTCACAATCTAGACACACCCCACCCTCCACCAATCACAGCCAGACTTCAATTCCTACAGCTAGACATACCCTCAAATTTTCCGTCGGCATTAGGAAAAATCATTTCCATGATTTTCCCGTCGGCATTTGAAAAAAATAAACATGTTTTCCCGTTGGCATCAGGAAATCATACACATATAAAAGCCTCAAACCTATAAACAAACCCCTTAATGTATTCCTACAAAATATTCCGCACACAAATTCCCACGGATACATATTACAACAACACCCGCCCCACCAAACACAGGCTGCCTTAAAGATACACCCGCAAATTCCCACGGTTACATGTTACAAAAACCTCACCTGCCCAAATCACGGACATCAACAAATTTCCACAGTCTAACAACAATCATAACTTTCCCGTCGGTATTAGTAAAAATAAAGATGTTATCCCGTCGGCATTAGGAAAAATCATACAAATATAAAAATCTTAAAGCTATAAACCCCCTTAATGTATTCCCACAAAATATTCCACGCACAAGTTCCCACGGTCATACATACATACATACATACATACATACATACATACATATACTTAATATAAACAAAAAAAGTTAATATAAACAAAAAACTCCTAATGTAAACAAATTTCCAAGAATTTTAAAATTTCAGCCAAAATTTAACAATTTCAGCCACAATTTAACAATTTCAGCCCACAATTTAACAATTTCAGCCCACAATTTAACAATTTCAGCCACAATTTAACAATTTTAATTGGGGCAGAATCCCCATTTCCCTACTACTAACGTGCTTAAAAACAAACATAAAAGAATTGATAAGGTAAACGTTCTTAAAAACAGAGATAAAATATTTTATCTGAAATAATAAAAATTAAAAGTTTTTTGTCTGACACCTCACTAAAGTGCTCAATTTTGAAGAATTATTTGTTTTTATTAAGAAAAAACAAGGGATCCTATTTTGTAAAACGCTACGCTAAGCTTTGACAAATTTTGTATGTACATATTTGTAGTTCTTCTAGAAAATTTCTCGACATTAATACTTTTAATTTTTTTTAAATTGTTGAGAAAATAGTCTGTCTCAAAAACGCCATTTCGTTTAAAAAGTTGAATTATATGTACGACATAATTTTGTTCAATTAACTTAAATTATAACCGAAATTATTACGACAGAGGAAACAGATAATTCGTGACGTATACTTTATGCGAATCAAAAATTAATTCAACATTAATCATACGTCCTTTATTATAACTTCACAATACACTTGTTTATATAAATTTAATATAATATCAATTTAATATAATATCAATATGAAAAAGATTACATTTTATAATAAAAGAATATGAAACACAATTTGGCTATTTGAATTAATAAACTTGCCGTGATAACATTTTGTAGATTTTCTATAAAAAGGAATTTTAGTTCAAGGTTGCATAAAATGTATTTTTTTTTATCTCTTTAATCATTTATGTATCTAAAGTATTTCAGTGATTTAATATAGTTTGCATTTTTTTTCTTCTTTAGTTCATTGTGCAAACAATAGTTTGAATGTCACATATCATTCAAATTGTCAATTTGTCATGACAAAGTTGCAAAAAGTATGAGTTAAAGGCATTTTAAACAAAAACAAAAATTCAAAAATATTTTCTCTACAATTTGACAACATTTGAAATGTTGGCTGACATTGTAGTATTTTAGTTAGTTCAATTTAATTTTTTATGGCATAAATTATTGTTGGCAATGTCATATCTGACCCTGGTAAAAGCAATAAACTATGGCTAAAAATAAAGCTTTTTCTAAAAATTATTCATAAATTTTAAATTTGCCCTAAAATAGAATAACTTTTGGGAGATGAGAGAGATATCTGTTTTTTGAAGCCCATAAACACAAAGTCAGGAAAACACACTGTGTATCAGTTATTGAAGTAAAACAGTCTTATGAAACTGTATCCAATTAAAACAGCTGATACAGCCGAATTTTCTATAAGAAAGTTTCTTTTATAAAGGTATTCATTACAATTATAGACTTTTCTATAAGAAGAGTGTGCCGTGAGTGCTGTGATGGCACAGTTGACTTTTCTACAAGAAAAGTGTGCTGTGATGACACAATCAGCTTTTCTGTAATAAAACTGTGCTGTGATGCTACAGTCGACTTTTCTACAAGGAAAGTGTGCTGTAATGTTACAGTCGACTTTTCTATAAAGAAAATGTGTTTTAACGGCACAGTAAATTTTTCTATAAGAAAAGTGTGCTCTGACGCAGCCAAGTGTGGATTAAGAAAAGTGTGGTGTAATGACACAGTCAACTTTTTTGTGACAACATTATTCTGTGATGACGCAGTCGACTTTTCCGTACGGAAACACTCGACTTTTCTATAAGAAAAGTGTGCTGAGATGACTCAGTCGACTTTTCTTTTAGAAAAGCGTGCTGTTAGGGCAAAGACGAATTTTCTGTGAGAAAAATGTGTTGTGGTGAGATACTTGACTTTTCTGTAGAAAAAATTAACTGTGATAATACGGTCAACATTATATAAGAAAAAGAAGTTATAATAACACAGTCTTCTTTTTTTTTTAAAGTGTACTAACCTGACACAATCAACTTTTCCATAATAAAGAGAAGGTATAAAGACACAGTAGAAAAATTTAAAAGAAAAGAAAACTGCGCTGTGGTGACATACTCGACTCTTCTGTTAGAAAAGTGAGCTGCGTTGATACTGTCAACTTTTCTGTAGGCAAACTGTGCTGTGATAAGGCAGTTAACTTTTCTGTAGGAAAAGTGTGTTGTAGTGACAGAGTCGACTTTCTATAAGAGAAAAGTGCTGTGACACTGCCAAGCTTGGAATAAGAAAAGTGTGTTGTGAGGATATAGTTGACTTTTTTATGAGAATATTGTATTGTGATGACACAGTTGACTTTTCTATCAGAAAGGCGTGCTGCCACTGAGCGTGGCAGTTGTTTAATCACATTTCGAGTGTTGTGAGCAGAATTTTTTTTCGCTGTTGAAAAATATATATCCGGCGTACATTCTTTAATTTTTATTAGAGTTGAATATATGATTTTATTTAAGATTGCTGGGAAATCACAAATAATATTAGATTGTTTTAAATATTTTATCAAATTAAAAAAAAAAAATAAAAATATATATTAAAATTTTTGTTGTTGTTTTGTTGCAAAAAAGTTGGCCAAGTTTTGTAAAAACTTTATTGTCAAAAAAATTCTTTAAATTATTGCAAATTTTTAAAATATGTTTAACAAAGTATTTAGGTTAAAGTCTTCTTAAACTTTGGTTTAGATTAGATGCCTGCCTGTTCTATGCCAGCAAGTTAAGCAAAATTTAGCTTGTTACACCATTTTCCTGTTACATTTTTTATTATCAAATATTAATTTGTTCAATTTAATAAATATAGCTTAGGCTTGAATGAACAACTTTAGAGAATAATGTTGTAATTGGAAATGTCAAAGTTTGTTTAGTCAGAATTTATTTGTTGCAAAATAAGTTATATTATTAAAAAGTTTCAGTGTTTTATATACAGTTGATGTGAACATGCAGTAATGTTTTTTTTAATACTAAATGACAGCTGGAAAATGTTAATTAGTTAAATGAAAGCAAAGTGAAATGTAGCGTTATGTAGAGTGTGAAACTATAAAATATAAAAAAATATTAAAGATTGATTTTTTAAAAAGATATTTTGAAATTAGAAAAGGAATATGGAAAGATTTTTAAGTGGTTTGTATAAATAAAAATATATTCTTTAACTATAGAAGTTTTATAGAACATTTAATAACTAAAACTATTAAAAAGTTGTGATAAATTTTAAAGCTTTGGAAAGCAATACAGATAAATAAATAGAAAAGGTTGTAAGCAATTGAATACAAACATGTTTTTTGTCCTTAAAAAAATAAAAGCAAACATTTATTAACGCACTAATAGTCCTTAATTATTAAATTACATATTTAGTAAAATATTTTTATTAAAAAGATAATGAAATTGATTTGTTGCTGAATATGCTTTCCAAATATATAATAAATTATTGTTCGGCTTGATTTTTCATTATGTAATTTAAACAAAAAAAATAAACTTAAACAATTTGCTTGTCTAGCAGTTTCAGACTGTTTATATTTAATTAAAAAGAAAATCTGCTGCTTGGCTTCCTTTAACATTTGAACAAGGAACAGTATGTCAAGTTCATATAAGACTTGAAAAAAAAAAAATTTAAATTAATAAAGACTAAAACTAAAGTAAGAAAGTGTTAGTAACCAACCCCCTTACAAATAATTATTATGTTGCATGGCAAACGAAAGAAAATATAAAAAAATTAAAATAAATATATATTTATATTAAAGTGTGCAGTATTAAGTTACTAACTTTGTATGCCTCATTAAAATTAATTATTTGAACTCATACCAGCTGGCAAAAGCAAACTCAATTTAAGTTAAAATCTTCTAGAGACCATTCGACCGACCCAACCGAACCATAAAAGAGAAACTAAGGAAAGAAAAACAACAAGCACATGCTTGGCTAAAGAGGAAAACTTGTAATATTTTTCTTGATTTTTTTTTCCATTTATTTTATTATAGTTTCTTTTGGTTACTTGTTGGCCATGGCTAGCAAGCAGTAATATTAATTGGTTCACCAATATAAGAAGAAAAATATAAAAAAAACATATGCACAACTTAACTTGAAAGTAAAGTAAGAATTAAGTAAAATGAAAAGAGAGCACAAGCAGTGTAAAGGAAAAATAAGAGCGAGCCTTAAGTATTTTTTCTTCTAGTTACTGCCACAAAACTTTTCCAGCTCTCTGATTTTGTATATTTTTTTTTTGTTTAAGCTTAAGCATCTAATAAAAAGAATTGCTTATTATTATTAAAAGAATAACAATTTAGTTGTAACGTAAATTGCTTTTTAAAGAGCAAATACTTAAGTGTTAAAGTTTAAGTCATTTCTGGCTATAAGAAATTTTCAAAGAAAATAGCAATATTAGTAATAACAAGAGCAATAAATTTGTAATAAATAAGAACAACCTGAGAGTCTTGAGGTATAATTAGCCTAAAGAAATAGCTACATTATAAATCTATTTAAAATTTAATGAGACTTGAAGAGTTTTCCTACAAAACTCGTGCAAATTTTGATTAAATAAATTTTGCTTTATTTTTAGATGGTTTATTAGTTTTGTAAATAAGAGACGAAGAAGTTCGAATAGTCTTTAATTACACTTGTTACCGAAAGTAGAATTTAGAAAGTTTAAACTTTAGAAATAATGTCCAACATGCTGCGTTGTTGAATAGGAAGGCGATAATGCAGTTACAATTGTTAACTGTGTTATCGACTTCCTACTGCACCAAACTGTTTATTTGATGGTAAAATTGCCGGTGATAAATTCCTCGTAGGATTTTCTTTTGGCTATTTTCAACAATTTTGTTTTTTGACGAAGCCACTGAACTGAAAATGAGAGAAATGAAACTCTGCGGCTGTTTGGCTTAAAGAAATCTTACAATTAAATCGCTGCTGGTAATCGATGAGTCTTAGCTGTTTTGTTTAGTATTGTTACTTTTTATTTCCAATTTCCTTATTAATACTAGAAAGCATTTAAAGCCCTTCTATTTCTGTTCGTGCTTTTCAGGGTTTCATACACCAAATGTGAAAAGGAATCCAATTATTTCCGCTACAATGTCCATCCTACCGTCTGCCTATCTGTCGCAGGCCGTATTATCGAGAGCGTTAAAACCGTAGGTAAAACTTACGCCGCTACAATAACAAATATATTGTGCCATAACCGCCAAAAAGCTTAAGCGACATTATATCCGAACATAATATTTTTCTTTTTGTTTTGGCGATAATAATAATTTTTGACAAAAGTTTAAGTTCGAAATTTTGTCGCTTAAGGCAGGATATGACAAATAAACATACAAGGGTGTTCTAAGGCGGTCAACGAAACAAGTTGAAATCTTAAACGAATATGCAGACAATTATATATAGACACTTGAAATTTCCAAAGTTAGTGTATTTTTATGCCGGCTTCACTAATTAACATTGAAATTAAAAAAAAAAAATAAAAATTAAACAAAAAAATCTCATAATTCAAAAAATGCCGAAATAAAAATCGCCACAATGAAAAAGTGCTTAAACAAAATATATCACCATAAAAATAGAATAAATCGCTAGAATGCAAAAAAAAACACCAAAAGTAAAAAGACGACGAAGATGAAAAATCGTCGAAATACGAAAATAAAGCGCCAAAACTAAAAAATCGCTATAACTAAAAGAAATCGCCAAAAACCGAAAAAAACTTTAAAGCTAAAAACACGCCAAAAACCGAAAAAATATCACATATGAAAAATAAAACGAAAATATCACAAACGATTAAAAAAGGTAACCTAAAAAAAATGTCGAAAAAATTCGTTGAAATACGAAAAAAAAATCGCCAAAACGAAAAAAGCTACAAAACTAAAAAAAATCGCTAAAGCTAAAATAAATCACCAAAAACCGAAACTTACCCAAAAATGCAAAAAAAACCTCAAAGCTAAAAAGACGCCAAAATTGGAAAGAATCTCAAAAACGAAAAAAGCGCAAGACATAAAAAAACCCCCAAAACTAAAAAATTGTCAAAAGTTAAAATATTTTTTGTAAGAAAATCGCCAAAGCGAAAGAAATGTAAAAAATAAAAATTCTCATGTTCAAAAATCGCTAAAACTAAAATAAATCGCCAAAATCCGAAAAATCGCTAAAAACGCCAAAACCAAAAATTGCAAAATTGAAAAAATCGCTTAAATGAAAAATATCACCAAAAAAACAAAATAAATCGCTAGAATGCAAAAAAAGAACACCATAAGTAAAAGGACTATGAATAATCGTCGAAATACGAAAATAAAGCGCCAAAACTAAAAAAATCGCTAAAACTAAAAGAAATCGCCATAAACCAAAAAAATGCCAAAAACGAAAAAAACTAAAGCTAAAAACTCGCCAAAAACCCAAAAATATATCACAAACGAAAAAATCTCAAAAACCGAAAACAGATTCGTACCAAAACAACCGCCAAGACAAAAAAGCGGTAAAACAAAAAAAAGCGCTAAAACTTAAAATATTTATTGTAAAAAAAATATCGCCAGAGCGAAAAAACGTCAAATTAACAATATCGCTAAAAACTGAAAAAAATAATCTTTAAAAATAAACAAGCGCCGTAATGAACTCTTCATGTGCGAGTTAAAGTCGCACTTTACTGAATTTATTATTAAGTATGTAATAATATAAGCAAATTTCAACCCAAAAATTTTTGTGGGTTGAAGTCTACTAATGAGTTCCAAAAGCGGGAACGAAATTCATATAGACAATTGCTTAACCATAAAAAACAAGTAAAATTTCCAAATTAAATAAATAAAGACTTCATGTCAAACAAATATGCTTCGGTCTTTCATGTAATATAATAAAATATTAATAAAAGTATTTTTCCTACAACTACCTAAGTTATTATAATCATCACTTATATTTAATACTCATAAGTATGACGAAAAGAAAAGAAAATATATTAGACAAAACTTCAATTACTATTTTGATTGCCTACTATTAGGCTAAAATAAAACTTATTTCACTAAAGCTGTTAAGTTAGGAAGCATAATTTATATTTTTATTATTTTTAATTTCATCTCTATATGAGTTGCTTTTTTGTTTTTTTCTTCTCTTTTTGCCTATAATGTTGTTATCAATTCGTAATAGTGTTAATTTTCTTATCACGTGCTTGGACTCTATAAAATATTTATACTTCACTTTTTTGTGCTTCTTATAGACACAATATAAATATAACTTTATTTCGTTTTTTTTTTTCTTTCTAAAGCCAGTTTAGGCAACAAGAAAGTAACACAAAAACTTAATGGCTCAATTTGCTCTCTAATCTTAAGGTAATCTAAATTTCCTTTTTGCTGTTGTAAATAAATACTTTTTTCACATTGTATAAGTTTTCTTTTATTTTTATTTTTTTGCTGGGTTGCAGTGAAATGAAAATTGCTGTGACAATGACCAATTGGCTTAAGCAAAAAAGAGGAGCACACACACACACGCACATACTCCCACACTCACATTTATGGCTGTTAGAGGTTTGAGTATGTGTTTGATAGCTTTAGAAAAAAAAGTAAATGTGTTTATGTACAACAGACTTCAAGCAGCATATAAAAGCGAGAAAAATCACTATTGCAATATCCCTATAAAATATTATAGGGTCATTTGTGTATTTTTTCTCTTTTTTGTTGCTATCATCCGATAATGTCCTTTTATAGTTGGACTTGTGTTAAGCTCTTGGTAAAGTATGTTGAATGCTTGTTTTTCTTATTGTTTTTTCTCACATACTGCATGCACTTGTGTCACTGTGAGTAAGTGCGAGAATGTTAAATAAAAGCAAAGAGATCAAGCAAATTATGGCTTGTAATATTTTTACATGAAGAATTATTTGTGCAAGCTAACAGCTGACGCTTTTGCTCTAAGCCAGGGGTTGAAGATTCTCGATAGCACTAACAGCTCAGGGAAGCAATGCATTGCTTACTTGATAGCAAAAGCTGCGAAAATTGCTTCTGAAAAACTTTAACGTAAGGCTGGCTCTCTAACAAAGTAGAGAATTATCACTGAAAATTTGGAAAACCGATAATTTTTGCATGTGAGTATTATTTTGGGTGAAGCACTTTAGCAAGGCAAAAAGTTCATAGTGGGCTCATCTCGAACAAAACAGAAAATGACTCAATCATGTGCGACATTGTTTTTTAAAAATACGCTTCTGGGAAGTGGTAATTTTTGCTTAAACAGGCAAAAATCCAAATTATTATCTAGAATGAACAAAAGGTTTAAAAGTGGGCTCATAAGACTCCTGGCTGGCCATTGCTTGATGGTAAAATCACAACCGGTTTTGTGAAAGAAACACTGTAACATATTATGAGTCATTCCCGAGGCTACAAAGTCATAGATTTAATTGGCCGAGTAGCAGTTTTCATGAAAAACTAAAAGATGTAACGGAGTGTAAGATCGAAAAGCTCAGCGGCTTCGCTATCAAGTGGCTTTATGAAAGGTAAGCTGTGCAATGTTTTTTTTATATCAAGTTATCGAAAGAGGGTGGGGCACAGTCTGAAGCGATTCATAATGAAGCTAAAGGTGCTCAAGAGAAATTCCTCAGGCATTACCCTTCCTCATCTAATCTCATCTCATCACGCAGCTCTCATTAACTCAAACCGCATAAGGCAGACAGATGGTTTAATCTTTAAATTTTTTTTCCCAAACTGCTTCAATATATATTCAGATGTAACCAGGGTATGAGAGTGTGATTTCTTTTTTCTCAAAGCTGCTTTTGTTGTTTTTAAAATTTTAAGCGTTTCCTCCCCTCCCCCCCACACAGTGTTTATATTGTGTTGGAATTTTTTCTCTCTAATGACATGTTTACAAGCATCCTTACAAAGTGTTTTGCAGTTGTTGTTGAATAGGGCTGATGCTTACATTTGCTGCTTGTTATTATTGCTATGGTTGTTGTTGTTCTTCGCAAATTTTTAGTGGGTGGCTTTGAAAATATTTTGTCACTTAATGTGTCCTTAATGTTTGGTGGTGGCTTGTTATAACTTAATGACATTGTTAGATGTTTGCTAAATTGTCGATATTAACAACAATGTTTGACAAACTGTATAAGTGCTTAACTTGCTTGTTAGTTTGTCTATGTGTGTGTGCGTGCACATATGAGCTGCCTTTTGTGTTAACAAAACCTCATTTATTATTATGCTAAAGAATTTATTTCACAATAACAAAATTTTATATACACACACACACACAGAGACACTTTACAAGCAGCTGTTATGAAAATTGTCACATGTCAATTTTGGGGGGATAAAAAAATGTTCGTTATACAATAAAAATTTTTTATACGTGGTCATGTAAGTTTATTTTTTTTATATTCCATAAAGTTAATTTTTAAAATATTATTATGCCGTGAAGGGAGATATTTTTTTCTTTTAAAGTTTGCCTGTTCTTGGGTTGTTCGTTTTAATCAGCATGACGTATTTTATTTGTTTACTGAATATGGTTTTTAATCAAGAGGTTGCTTAAAAAAATTGGTTAATAAAAGTGAGACTATTTGGAGATTATGTGAAGAAATGGAAAAAATTATTTTACAACTTTGCTGTTATTATTTTTAATTTTAAGCTAGACTGCCAAATTAGTTTAAATTCTTGAAATTATTGATTAAAAGGTAAGGAATCTAATATATAAGTGTAAGCTTAAGATTTGTTAAGCGATACAGTAGACCTTTGGTAGTTTGAAATTCAAGGTACCACACAAAAGGTTTAAGTAAACGAGAGTTCACATTAACAAGAGTTAAAATTATCAAAAGCGAAAATTTAAAAAAAAATCAATTTAACAAGATTAAAATTTTCAATTATTTTAAAACAAATAATTGAAAATTTCTTATAATTATATACATATTATAATAAAAAATTCCACATTACTATTATATGCAAATTATAGAGCGTAGTAAGGCCAAAATTAAAAAAAGTTCATGTTGCTTTAATTTAATTTTTTTATTATTTTATTATTATATTATTATTACATTACTAAATTTTTTATATTATTATAATATAATATTATTATAGAGCACATAGAAGAACTGAATTCAAATTATAGCGTGTCGGCGATCAAGATGCGACTCAAATTATTGCAAATTTCTGAGTAAACCAAATTACATGGATATATTAAATTTATTACATGTTTTTTAAGGGATCAAGAAAACAGTCAAGATATTTAGATTAATGAGTATAAAATTTTCAAGAATCCACTGTATATTAATTTTAAAGATCATCACACGAACCAAGAAGATGCTTGAAAATCATTTCATGTTTTTTTTTATACAAACTTATATTCTTTTTTAATAGCTCTCGTTTTATACTTTTGTTACAAAGCTTATTGAAAATTTTTGTTTGAAGCTGCCATTAAAATCTTAAATGCTTTTGCTAATTTTAGTTTTTTAGTCATTCATAACAACAATTAAATTTTTTCTACAATAATGCCTTCTCTATTTTGTTTTTGTAGCTTTTTGGCAATTTTTTTCTGCAGTCAATTTAATGTTTAATCGTAATTTTAAGCATATCTTCAGTACCATAACTATACTTACATATATACATACATATGCACATGTATTACACATACATTTATACACTTAGTGCAGCGACAATGACAGTGTTTTAAAAAGCACAATTATTGAATGGCCTACTTTTAGGCTGTTTAGCATCAAATGGTTTATGAAGTGATACTTTATGCAAGCTTATGTTGCCTAATGAGCAAACATTATAAAAGAAGCAAAGAAAAAAAAGAAAGATATATGATTTTTTTTATAGCAGCAAAAATCTAACGCATGAGTTAACAGGTTTTCATTTTAAGTTATGGCAAAATATTTGATATTACACACTAATAAAAATAAAATGTAATTTTGTTTTTAAGGACTAAGGACATAAGCTAAAATAAGGTTAATACAACATTTATGTGATACCCATTTGTTATTTTGTAACTCTAATGCCTGCTTGATAAGGGTTTTTAAGTTAAAGAAAAATATTTTATGCAGCCATTTAAAAAAAAATTAGTTTATATTACATCTAAGGTTTAGAAAATGTTCAATCATATTTTAAGCATGAAACTTTATTTTATATAAAAAAACCTACATTAGGCAAAATTTTATAATATGAATTAAAAAAAAATTATTTATCTGAAAAAAATAGTTTATATCTTAAACAAATGTCACTGATAGTTTTACATCAACAGAACTTTTAATGGATGTGTGTATAGATGGTCCGCTCACAACTTATACATACATATGCTTATGTTGTAACATATAAAGCTTATGTCTCTATATATTTTTTTCACTACTGTAATATAACTCATTGTTTTTTTGAAATCCACATTTTTGCATTTTTCGATACATTATATGTTCTTCTATATAAATATACAAAAATTTCGATTTCTTAAAAAATAATGAGTTTAGAGCCTTTCTATATTAAAGCAACAATATACACATTGTGTAAGTGCAACATGATCTCTTTGGTGTATTTGTTACTATGTCCATCTGTCCGTCTGTCACAAGCTGTTTTCTCTAAAACCGTAAGGGGTGTGTACCTGAAATTTTTACACAATAATTAAGACTTTGGCCGCTACAACAACAAATATATGCCATTAAAAACTAAAGGCTGTTCTAAAGCGAGCAACAAAAAAAATTTAAGTTCTAATGTAATATACAGACACTTGATAAGCAATACACACAAATAATCAATATAAAATCAAATAAAAAAAAAAACTACTTCAATATTTATGATTCAAAAAAAAAAAAGCAAAGCTTCAGCTAGAGATTTATGTTACTTCTTTTCTATCTCAATTTTTTATATTTCTTTTTTGCTATGTTTAACTTTTCCTGCACCGCAAGCCAATACTGTACAATTTTTATTGCGTGACCAAATACAAATACACCGAAGGTAAACCACATACAACGAAAAAAAAAACAAAAATTAAGCGTGCATAGAAAATCACCCGGAAATTGCAGGCATTGTTAAATGCCACAAACGTATAGAAAGGATTATAGTTTTGGTTTTAAGCTTGAAGAAGAAAAAAAAAAAACATTGATTTTGCATGTGTGCAGTAGTTATAGGCAAGCAAGCAGGTATTAGGCAGCAACAGAAAAAAAAATCAACGGGAAACAACAAATAACAACAGATAATTACAATTAAAGCGAATTGTAAAGCATACTTTTAGGTGCAAAAACAATATAAATTCCCTGGTAAACACATGCCATTACACAAACAACTGCAAATTGCCAACGCTCCACAACAACAGATTGACAAATTTCAATTTAAATTTAGATTATCGAACACGCAATATGAACTTGAACTGTCGAATTAAATGCCTGAGATGACAGACAATCAGTTAGCGAAGCGTAAAGTCAGACAGACAGCTGTATAAATAAATATAAAAATACTTGGTTTTGTGGCAAAAGAGTGTGAAGCAATGAACTTTATAAAATTAAAAAAAAAAAAAATAGAAGAACAGAAGAATATTGGAAAAATATTTGCTAGGCTTAAAGCTTAATAAAATCTTTTAACTTTTTTGCAATATCAAAAGAATTATCTAATGGAATTTTCTTTATGGCTTCTACAATTTACTGGAAGTCCCTCGCCAGCGGGAAAAACTCAGAAGATCTTCTTACTTCAGATGTTATTAAAGGCTTGCTGAGGCATTTTTTATTTCAATTAATATTCTGAACTAACTACTAAATAAAGACTCATATAAGGCCCGGGGGTCCTTTATATCAAAAAAATAAAATACTTATGGCATATATTCTTCTATGAGAAGGGAGAAGAGACGAAGCATAAATTTTTTGTCAAAAAAAACCTTAAGTTAAAAATTATTTAAGAATAACTGGCCAAAGAAGCAAAACGGTGGGCATACACTGCAATAACAACGTGTGTAAAAAATTATGAATGTAGAATGGAACAAGAAGGCCTGTTATATATAAAAGAATTAACCGTACTTCTTCTTTTTCCCGCTGCATCGTTATTCTCATTTATTAATAACATATCTTTGCCTTAAATACTCCACAAATACTAATACGTTTTCCTAAGCATTTGATTGCCGCATTTAATCAAGCGTACTTATCTATGCGTGTGTGTGCGTGCGTGTGTGTGCCCTTACATCGAATTTAGTTTAACTGTCCGTGTCACTTGACAAAGTAAACATTCGTGTGCACAATGTCAAGATTTGCTGGCTGCCTAAGACGTAAAGACATATGTATCATTCTTTAGCTTTCTCTTGTATGTCTCTTGTCAAAATATTCCCATTAAGTTAATCTTTTGCAATAGTTGTTGCTCTTGTTCGTCAATTTGTTCCTTCGCCGCCGCGCCTTGTTGTGTATTATAAATGTCAGAGGTTTCATTTGATTCAAGTGGCTTAGTTTTCGAAATGAACATGAACATTATTTAATCACTGCATTGAATGAATCACAACAACAACACTATGGAATAAATACTAAAATCCATATTGACCATTTAATGCGCTGTATTGCTATTTCTGTATATTATTGTTGTTATTGGTGTTGTTCTTGTTGCTGTTGTTTTTCGAGATTATATTGTGTGTTTTGGTGCTGGTAAGTAATTCGCGTTTGTATCTGTATTTAATATGAAATTAAATCAAGAGCTTAGTGTCTTCGCACAAAACACAAGCATAAGATTGACAATGAGCAGTTGTGGTAGTTAGAAAGAGAGAGAGAGAGAGAGAGAGAGAGAGAGTTTACAAGCAGTTAATGGACTGCAAGTTTGTCCTGTGAGATATGTCTGTATTGGCAAATATAATAATTTTGAATAAAAGGGTAAAGGAAATTTTTTAAGGAAAGTTAAAAGGACAGCTTAAAAGCATTAAGAAGTTCGCAAGTATCACCCGCTTTTCTCTGACTTTTTTTTGACTTGTTTTCAGTTTCACTGAGAAATTTTGCTTGAAATTGAGAATTATTTATTATTAAGTGTTATTTCAGTATTCAGTATCTTGAAGACGCCTGCTATAGATTTTTTTTAACTTTTGCCAAAAAATAAAGGAAGTGACTGATTTCACCCCGATTTTCCAAAATCGAATTTTTATACGATTTCGATATTTTAAGCTCTTTGCAATTTATTCCGAGAATATTATTTAAAATGTCTGTATACATATTTTTTTTTTTTGCAAGTCAATATGCATGTACGTTAAATACTATTCGAAGCCTATAATCTTCACCGTCATCAGTGACCTGGATATCATGCATTACTAACAAACACACAAACGATTATTTATATATTATATATATATGCGAGTATATATATACAGAAAGCAATAACTCATATTAAAATGATAAAAATAAATGCAAATTTAATATCGAGGCTCAAAACAACTTCAGTTTTTTTTTTAATTTTACATCGTTACCTAAAAACGCAAAACGCTTTTACTAAAAAAACTTCAAATCGACATTTTTATAATTTCATCATGACAAAAAAAAATCTGATTTGTACTAAAAAATAGTGACTTTATTGTGCTTGTGTATACATAATTTATACAGTTGTTACAAAAATCGAGCAAAGTGCGCCTTTGACTCGGACACGTAAAGTTCCCTACCGACCTGACATGTGTAATACTATACGAACTTTAGCCCATATAATCTAATATCTTAGCTGTTGTAGACGTTTTTGAAAAAAAAAAAAAAAATATTAACAGCCAGTAAATTTTATTTCGGGGTTAGGCGATTTTTTAAAATCTTGGTGGTTTTTTTTCGTTTTTTTTGGGTTTTTTAGGTTTTTGGAGTTTTTTTGTTTTGGCGATTATTTTCGATTTTTGGCTTTTTTTTAGTATTGGCGTTTTTTATTTGAGTGATTTTTTCTTTTTTTGGCGATTTATTTTATCTGTAGCGACTTTTTTCGATGTGTAATATTTTTCAGATTTTGGCGTTTTTTTTTGTTTCGGCGATTTTTTGATTTTTGGCAATTTATTTTAGTTTAAGCAATTTTGTTAGTTCTGGTGCTTTTTTTTAGTTTTGGCGATTTTTTTGTTTCTGAGATTTTTTCGGTTTTTGGCGTTTTTTAAGTTTTGACGGTTTTTTGTTTTTTGGCGATTTTTTAAGGTTTTTGTAATTTAGTTTAACTTAAGCGATTTTTTCAGTTCTGGCGTTTATTTGTTGTTTTGTGATTTTTTTCCGGGTTATTTTTTTCATGGGTTATTTTTTTCGTTTTAGCGATTTTTTCGATTTTCGGTGATTAAGTTTAGTTTTAGCGATTTTTTTAATTCTGGCGCTTATTTTTTATTTTGGCGATTTATTTTATCTCTAACGACTTTTTTCGTTTTGTAATATTTTTCAGATTTTGGCGTGTTTTTTGTTTTAGCATTTTTTTGTGTCGGTTATTTTCTTTGGGTTTTGGCGATTTTTTTGTTTCTGAAATTTTTTTTTTAGTTTTTTAGGCGTTTTTTAAATTTTGACTTTTGTTTTATTTTTTACGAATTTTTCCTTTTTGGCGATTTTTTAAGGTTTTTGTAATTTAGTTAAAATTTAGCAATTTTTTTTAGTTCTGGCGCTTATTTGTTGTTTTGTGCTTTTTTCCGGTTCATGGGTTTTTTGTTTTGGCGATTTTTTCACCTTAGGATTTTTTTAGTTTTGGCATTTTTTTTAAATTTCAAGTTGCAAGTTGTCAAACACTAACTTTGAAAATTTAAATTGTCTAAATATGTTTATTAGTCTATATGTTATATTAGGATCTTAAAAGTTTTCGTTGCTCGCCTTTAAAGTTTAGCTGTGATCAAATTACTGCTTTGTTTAATCGCAGGAATGATCGTTGTGAACAGTTCGATAATCATGGAAAGAATTATTTACTTAAAATATTATTTAATATACTTTGGATTTCATTATTTTTAAAATACTATACATACACACAATTTTAATACAGAAATTAATTCTTAGAGTTGTTTTTATATTATATTGAAAAAATTTGCATTAAATACTACAATATTTTTAATTTCATCATTTTGTTTTCTTCTGCTGTGAAATTCTTAAAATGTTAGTTAGGCCATTTTGCGTTTCAGCTCAGGATATACTTGTATATGACCTTAACATTATAAATATATTTCCTCATTATATTCAATAGAAAATAATCAATAAACAAATCAAAATAACAATTTCTTTTGTACAGGAAACTGCTTAAATATAAAAACAAACCACAGCATAAATAATTACAATCCCCTTTTTATAAAACAAAGTTGCATTTGCTTTCAAGTGTTAAAAGCAAAATATTAAAAAAAAAAAAATTATTTCCAATGAATTTTTTTCCCTTTGTGAATATTTCAAAGTTTAGATAACGAAAGCGAAAAACAATAAAAATAATAATAATTGCTTAAGTCCTTAGTTAAACAAGCGTTTAATTATTATTACAATAACAATAGAACAAAGAAAGCAAAAAATATATTTTTTTAAAATGCTTGGCAAAGGAAACACATTAAAAAAAATTATTTTAACAGGCGTTAATAGATGATCAAGTTGATAACGTATATTCCATTATTAGTTTCTATTTTCTAATGTGGCAATTTCTGAAAACTAACAAGAGTTTGCACTTTTGTTAAGTAAACTTTGAAACGAGTTTTAATTTTCACAACAAAACAAAAAAAAAAAAAGTCAGCCCAATTGAGGCGAAGAGTGTTTGAGCAGGTTTTATGTCAAAGTTAAGTGGTTAAAGTATCGTTGTAGTGATTATTATTATTTTATTGCAATGATTTGAAACTTTGTTGCTGTTGTTGTTGTAGTCATTGGTATTATTACATATTTTTATTGTTGTTAAACATGTTAATAATTTTATTGTTGTTGTTGTTGTTGTTGTTTGCTGTTACTACTAAAAACGATAGAAATAAGTTGATTATATGAATTTTAAAGTGCAATTAGTCAAGCATGCAAATTCACAGGGCACTTGTGTTTGCTTAAGTAGTTGGTTCACATATCGAAAATAAAGGGTAAACTTTTCAGAGAGAGAAAGAGAGTAAATTTGTTAAATAAATAATTTAAATTGAATAATGGTAATATATATGAATATATGAATTTTTCTCAGAGTTTTTAAATATTTAAGTTATATGTAAGTCAATTCTTTTATATTGTTTTTAATTACGGAATGACTTGTGTATGTTCATGAAGTGCGTGGTGGCACAGAAAAATGCTGCATTACTTCCAGTGCAAGTCTTGTTTAACTTTTTTTTACTTTAGAAGACCACATTAATTAATACTGATTTTGAGCCTGATTAAGATATTATTTCTGAAAAAATTTTATTCGAATAAGCTAAAAATATTTTTATTAAACTTCTAAGTACAGTAATACAAATTTTATAAATTGTTCTGTATGTATGTGTAAATATTATGTATTAATTTCTTAACAAAAATTTTTGAAATTACAATAAAAAATTTTCAATAAATAAATATTTTACTCGAATAAAAAAAAAATTGATTGGAATAAAATATTTCAATTCGAATAGAAAATTCTATGAAAACTAACTATGAAAATTTTGCGATGAATAAAAATTTTTATTCGAAAAATAAAATTTTCATCCAACAAAAACCAAAAAAAAAAAAAAATTATTCGAATAAAAAATTTTGTTCAGTTTTTGTATATCGCAGAAAATATTTTAAATATAAAAAAGATATTATTATTATTTATTCGATGTTTTTATTTAATCTATATAAATTTTATTTCGATATTTTAATAAATTTGTTATCAATTTTTCAAAAAAGATAAAGCTGAAATAAAATTTTGTATAGAACTAATTTAAAATGTAAATTATTTCAATTCATGGATATTTTTCTTAATAACTATAAAAGTTTTTCAATAAATAAAAATTATTATTCGAAAAAAAAAATTTATTCGAACAAAAAAAATTTATTCGAATAAAAAATTTTGCTCGAATGTAAAATGTTGTTCAGTTTTTGAATAATTCATTTTTGTATAAGGCAGAAAATATTTTAAATATAAAAGGAAATAAATTAAGGCTGGAAGTTTTTTCTAATAACGTGCGAGTATGAAAAATACGGTAAGAAGTTTTATTCGAATATTGAATGAAAAGATGTTTTAGATTTGCATAAATTATATTTTGTTTGAGCTCGTCGAAATTTTTTTAAACAATATAGAATGTACGTTATTCGAATAAAAACTAGCAAACTAAATCGTATGAGCCTGTTCCCCGAAATACAAACAATAACCTCGATCGAATTTTTTTTTATAAACAACAACAAAAAATTCGTTGTACATACATATGTTTTTCTTTCCAATATTAATATTCGATGGAATCTATCGTTCGTTTATTCAAATAACGAGTAGAAGTTTTTTTTAAATAACCAGTATAAATGTAAATCGATTAAAAACCAAGTAGTCTTTATTCGAGTAACATATTAATGTTCTTATTCCATAGGCAAATACACATTTTATTCGACCAATGGAAGAAAGCAAGCTAAAATGTACAATCTTTAAAAAATAAAATAAAAATTTTCGATTGGATATTTCTATGGAAAGCAAAAGCAGTTTCGAGTTTACTGTTGTTGTTTGTAAATATGTATTTTAGAAATTACTTTTTTTTAAATTTCAAACTGAAAAATTTTCCACTGTCTAGAAAAACTACTTGACAAAGAGTCGCCCTGTACAGGAATATAAAAAATTTATTTGAACACTGAAACATATTCAATTACGATAACATGAACAAATTTATAAGCTCTCATGTGTCCACACACGTATGTTTATATATCTGCTATTATATTCACACACTTGGAAACACATGACTGAACGCAGATACACACACACACACACACTTACTTGCACATCGTATACATATACCATATTAAATTTATACATGCGTGCAAATGACAACTTTACGTTTTATGTATGTATTTGTTTCACAAATTAAGTTTGCATATTTTACTGTTTTTGAATTTAAAACAACAAATAAAAACATACACAAGCTTGGATTATCCACAATACATGCATATGCATGTATGTATGTATGTATGTGAATTGCATGGTTGATAGCAACAACAGCAACAACAATATGTATACATAATTTTTATGTCAATATTAATTGCTTAAATAAGACACAAGTGCATTTATGTTTAAGCATTATTATTATTTAAATACAGACTTTTAATAATTGAAGTTAGATTAAAATACCAACAAATGAATGACTATTTGTAAGATAAAATTTGTATCTTTATTTTTTTTTGTATGGCCAAGAATAATTTTAATGCATATGGAGATTTTGTTCAAATGGTATTGGTGCTAAATATTTGACAGGTATTAATAGGTATTTGCAAAAGATATTGTTATGAGCTATATTTAGATTTGGATATACTCGTAATGTAGATTAAAGGATTAATGTTACTGAAAAAGGTATTTTGTTGCTTAAAGAAAACTTAATATGTATTCATAAATTTGGAATTATAAATAAGTCAGATACTTAAAATTTCAGAGGTTAAATTTTAACAAAAAAATTTGAAAGAAAATAATGCGAAATTATTTGCTTGCTAATAATAATGATATGACAGAGAGAGAGAGAGAGGGAAAAAGAAAATAGTGTGATGTATTTATTATATTTGCCTCTCAATGCAAAAGAAAAAACAAAAATTGCAAGAAAAATATTGTCACTTAAATCTACCGTGAATTGATATAGCACAAATATTTTCTAAAAAAAACATTAAAACCACATCAAATGATTCAGATACTATTAGCAAAGAACATAATACACAAGCACACAATTATATAAGGCAGTGCTGATGACAAGAAAGTAAACATTCAAATTATAACAGAAACTATAATATTATATTTCCCTGTATGAAGATATATACAATAACATAAATTCATAATACAATGGAGACGGCAAATACAATCAACAATAGCTATTATAGTTCTACTCACACCAATAACTATCAACATATGTACATACACATAAACTAACAGTACGAATTTTGGCATGAATGAAGGACCTTGTTAACATTTTTCTGTTTTTAATTAATTTTTTTTTTTAATTTCAGCTCTTTATGCAGGAAAATAGAGTAAATAAATTATTTATATTTTTGTTCTAGTTTATTAAAGGCCATGATTCATTATCCTACACAATCGCGCGATCTACGAAAAAATACAACCCTGATCTGTTGAATTGTTTTTGTCTTTTGAAAATGTTCATAGACTACATCATACCAGGGCTGTATTTTCTCAAAAATCGCACGATCGTGTAGGCTAGTGTATCACGGCCTTAAGCTAGTACTTTTGCTCTCCTGTAATTCTGTATTTAGTGCAGATTTAGTTAACGCAACCCTCGATACGTGCAACACCTCGATATTCTTAACACCCAAATTATTGACATTGGTGACTCTGTTAACGCAACTTTAAAAAAAGGCCCCAATTACGCAACTTTGCAAAGAAAATTAAGATCTCTCTTTTGTTTTGTTTTTTTACTTTAATTTTTTTTTATAAATAAATTTCACACTTTAAACCTTTTTGCATGAAATCATTTTGATTTACCGCTATTCGAGGAATCACAAAGTAATTTTTGCGTGGTGCTTTTGTTCAAAAAAAATTTTTTTGTAAGCGGTTGTTCTAGTAAAATAAACAAAATGCCTGTAGTTAAAAAATTTCTTAAATTAACAATAAAGCAAATGAGCGAAATTCTGAAGAAACTTGAAAAAGGCACACCTGTGAAAATGATTTGCAATGAATACAAAATTTATAAATCAAAAGTATTTAGATTTCAATAGCGAGCAACTACTAACGAAGTCCGTGGTAAATGCATTTATTTTAAGAGTTAACCTTTGATGTGTTAATAAACATTTTATTTGGTTTAAAATAAGCGTTTTAGTGGAAAACAGGCATAGAAATTTTTTGCAAAAACAAACAAACTCAGTTTTCGCAACAGCACAAAATTTCTATTGGTTGCGCTAAGCGGCCCATACACTAGAACAGCATGTACGCGCAATCAAGCGATTGAGCAGTCATGCATGAACTACATAAAATACCTGCAAGCTGGTACAATATTCACTTTTTAACAAAAATGCAGAAAGGTTGGTTATGAAGAGTGACATATTTTTGGCCGCAATTATTATTGTTAATATTAGCAACTATGAATGACTAAAGTGCTCGAATTCCATTTTCCTTTGAAAAAATTATGTTTCAACAAATTACATTTTTACAAATTACATATTTACTCCTTGAGAACTTTGCTCAATTTCACCATACACAATGCCAGCCAACTGGTACAATAAACAAAATATCAAACTTTATTTGACATCGCTACGTAGCAAAACGTACAATCACACAAAATGCCCATACACGACCAAACCGCTGGCACAAACACTTTATTGCGCATGCCTTTTTTTATAGTGTATGGGCCCCTTTAAGCGAATTTGCACTGTATTTCCTGTATTTTGTTAGTTAAAAAAATCATGCTAGAAATGACCGAAGAAAAGTTTATGCAATGTTCAACCCGTATACTTAATTTTCCCAAAAATGTATGCTACAATTTTTAAGAATAATAAATATTCTGCCCCTGTGTTTATAAGTATACTTAATATATTTGCTGTTTTATTTAAAATAAAATAAGAGTGGCGTATACTTAATATTTATTTACGCCGAAAGTCATGCTACAAAGATTGGATAAATTTAATTATCAGTTGCGTGGAAAGGTTGCGTATACTTAATATTTGCAGAACAATAGAATTTCATGGTCATATTAAAAAGTATACGTAATAATGCATATAAATAAATAATAATGATGGCTGTTCTGGAAAACGCGGCGAAGAAGTGAAACTTTACATTACAACAAATACAAATATTCAAAAATCGTTTTTTTTGCCATACATTTCTAAAATGAAATAAACGTGAGAATTTCAACGCGTTTCTCTTTCTTTTATAAACGGTTTTTTTCATTTACACAATTTTGTTTTTGTTTTCCATGCAACTCTCACCAAGTCGACTCGTATTCCAGAATAGACACCAATATCTAAATATATAAATTTTAAAATTTTTTATTCAACATTGAGTTAAACTCTGTTTAACTTCTTCAGTGATATTTTTAGATAAAATATAAAGGAAGAAGTTAAACAAAGTTTAAAGAAATATTCAATAAGAGATTTAAGAATTAATTCCACATAAGATATGTATGGTGAAAAAACTGTTCTTTGCTTATATAAAATATATTAAATAAAAAGGTTTAACAAGCAAGAGTCAACTTTTAACTTTCAATAGAGTAATAAATTTTCTTTAACACAAGCAAATGCCAAGAAAACTCAAAAGTTTGTGTTGACTCGAGGCCCTCAAACATATCTTTTGCATTAAAGCCACTATTTGCAATGAGATTTGGATCACAATGCGATAGCATATTTGACAAGATGGAGGTATCGATAACAAAGTTTGAGGAAAATCTAAAAGATAATTTGTACAGACTATGGAATCGGATGTCATTCGGAAGTTATTTTCCCGAGCCAGTAAAAGCTGTTGCAATACCGAAAGATACGCGAGGACAAAGAACTTTATGTGCTCCTTCAGTGTCCGATAAAAAAAATCTTCATAATACATACATATGTACATATAAACATAATTGAATTTACAGTGACTTATATTTAGTGCGTTAAGAATTTTCATTATCAGACCATAAAAAGCAAAAGAAAAATCATTTTTTTTCTGGTAAATTTACAATTTAATACAAAAGCATCACTATAGATAAAACTTTGTAGTATCGTTCGTCAAATCAAGTTTGCCATACACATGATTATTATTAGCCTTCTGAATATAATTTAAATATTGCAAATAACATGTTTTTAAGTTAGTACCATTTTATTATCCATTAGTAAATATAAGCCAAACTGCATTAGCTCGATATGCAGGAAAAGAAAGAAACCTTTTGCTTACATTTCATAAACATAAATGATGCAGACAAAAACTTGAATGATATTTGTTATGTTTAATTAAGCGGAATTTATGGGAAGCTCTTCGTTAAGATACTGTTATTAATGTTTAAACAAGTTAAGATAGTCAATTTAAGTGCTTTATTAAATAAATTACTCACACTTGATTGCATGCAATTAAAAATCGTTATTATTATTTATAAAACTTCAGTGCACTGAGCTGTCAAATGAGTTGCTAAATATGGTTAATATTTTAACTAAATTTCTAATATTATTAACAGCAGCTGATGTCTGTACTTCAGTTTGAAAACGAGAGATGATGATATAAAAAGTTATTATAAGGAATAAAAAGAAATAATAAAAAAATTTAAAGCATATTTTTGGGGGCACTTGTTAGATTTTTTTCTCAAACAAATTAAATATCTAATAATTCAAAAAATTTATTCAGGGACAATTTCACCAACTCTATTTAAATATTAATTGATATTTAAATGTGTTTGTATTTCAACAAGTTGGTGAAACAGGCTCTTAGAATCGTTAAAAACATTCAATAAAAAAATTATAAAAATATATCAAAATAGCTTTTCTATAAAAAAAAACCATAAAAGATATTCTTTTAACGTCTCGATTGGGTCACCAGTCAAAGACAAAGTAAGTGCAAAAAAAAAAAAATAAAAATACCATTGCCTCTATAAACTGTAGCAATGAATTGTATTTACATCTTAAAAGCTGTTTAAAAATTAATTTATTTATAAAACAACATATTACTCATTTCATAATGAAGCAGACAGACTTTGTGGCAGTCTGCTAGAAGCAGTAAGAAATTTTCTTTTTAAACATTTTTAATATAGTATTACGAGGTGCAAAATCTAAAAACAATTTTTTTTTTATATAAATCCTTATTAATACGTTTTATTAAGTGTAAGCAATAAATTAATATTAAATTTTCTTCAGTTTCTTTTTACACAACAGTATTAAGGCGTTTTTAATTTGTTTTACATTGACTTTTTTTTCTTACAAAATATATTTCTGCTTTTTTGTTTTGCTGTAAAGTAAAGGTAGGGCGTTAGGGCGTTAATATCTATTAATAAAATGTGGTTGCCGCACATATGCTTGGCAGCATATACTGGTACACAACACGCCTGCTTAATATGTGTTACATAGACGCCGCCGATTATGATGATGATGATGATGACGATGTTGATGATGATTTGGTTTTGTTGTGTGTATGTTTTTTTTTTTTTGCTTTTATAACTAAATTAACGATGATTTGTGATTTTGTTTTAGTCGTTTTTATGTGAGCATTAGATGACTATAAATAATGTTGTTAAACATTATAAAATATTTATTGACTTTTATAGGTTGTTTTTTTTTCTTAAAATTTCTGCTTTCACATATTGACAAATTTGTTTAAGGTAAGCTGTGTATTAATTAAAAATAAAATATATGTTATACATACCGAGGAAAGTGGTTTACCCTAAAGCATACTAGAACCTAGTTTACCCTACGGTAAGTTAATAGATTGTGAACTCAGTTGCTTACTTCGGCACTCGATAAGTTACCAACTATGGAATTTAAAGAAATGTTGTTAAATACCTTCTTAATAATATTTTAAAAGGCAAACAAGGTGACCTTCACCAGCAGAAAGCTGAGTGAGCACTGAACTTGAACCACAAAGTAGACCAGAGGTGACACAGGACGGAAGATAATTGTGTTTTTGTGGAGTTTTTAGAGGTCTCGCCCACACAGTCATCGCGTGGTATTATTTTAAAGTAATTACATTTTATTCCTTGTGGTCTCATTCGCAGCCTAGTTTTTGTAAATAAATGGTAAAAATTAACATTTGCGAAACAAAGTCTCTAATCATTTGAAAACAAATTTTAATCGCATTTCGCATTTTCGCATTGTGTTTTTTAATTCAATACCACAAATTCCTACATTTAATTTTGTGCAAATGTTCATGTGCTCAAGTGTATTTTCAATTTATGCTTTGTGGTCCCATTCGTTGTTTGCTTTTTTGCAAGTTGAAGTTAAAAATTAATATTTTTGAAGGAAAATGTTTAAAATTGAGTTTGTAAGCATTTGGAAACTAATTTTAATCACTTTTATAATACTAATAATATTGTACACATTATTTTATTTAGTTCAACACTACAAAATTTTTCATTTAATTTTGTAAAAATGTTCAATTGTTCATTTCACTAAGTATACATTTCTGCTGTTTGTTTTGATTATTGTACTAAAAATATTCAATAACAAATACACTATGTTTGTACCTTTTTAACAGTGATCAAATCAGCGGATTTTAGATTTTTTCATAAGTCACTTTCTGCAACTCTGGTCTACTTTGTGCTTGAACTCTGAAGAAAGGAGAAGTGAGCTAGAGCTGAACAAGAACTGTAATACAATCGAATACATTGAGTCAAATCCAGCGTGGCTACACTATTTTATTGAGTTATTAAAATTCTCAAAAGTTAAAGCAGTTGTAAATACAAGTCAATTATTTGTCATCTAAAAGTTCATCATTAGAACTTAAAGTTAATTAAAATAAAAAATTTCATAGAACGTTTAAAAAAAGTTTATTTTTAGTGAAATTTTACGTTAGTATAAAGTCTTCGATAGAGATAGACACAAGTTTATACTACCCGTTAAGTTAAAATAAATGTTTAATAATGCACAATCTTTTATACGTTCAATAAATTCCTACTTTTAACTAACTTTAGGTGATAATAATGGCCCTAAAAAGAAAATATTCTTATACATTATTTTGTAAGTTATAAAAACAAAAATACCATTTTATTTAAATAAATAGTAAAATAACTAAAATAAATACAAATACATTAATGTAAATTTATTTTTACAAATTTCACTTACAACCATAACAAATTTCTCAAAATATTAATTTTGTATGAATTTATATTTTTCCCTTGCAGAATCTTTAAAATGTCATGCATTTTTTAAACCAAGTATTGATGTTTAAGCAACACCTTGGCAATATGCTGCACACAATAAAATAGATAAATAAATAAGTAAATGAAATTTCAAATAAAAATCAATGAAAGAAGAAAAAAAATACAAAATATATATTTTATATTGTCTACAGCTTCAATACTACCGAATGATAAATATTGCTTAAAAAAATATGCACATATTAAAATATAAATTTTAAATGAATTTTTGTTGCATTAAATGAGACATTTGCTTTTATTTATGATGTTTACACATAAACACGTACAACCTCCACTGTATGTGGAGGCCATGAGACAGCCCAGCAAGCATCTTTTAATTAGAAATATACTGAAAAGTGTTATCAATATGACAGCGATATTCATAAACGATTGTTAAGGTTAAAGCCTTTCCTTTCCTTTATTAATACCAGCTCAACTGCATTCCTTTCTTCACTCCAAAGTTTATAAATATTTACAATCACAAATATTTCTTCCCATGCTAACCTGGAAGTGCCCAAAACGAAACGTCTCCTGCGAGCACTTTTCTCAAATGTTCACACACATTTAGAGGATAAAGAAATTGATGTTGTGTGTTTTACAATAACACAAATATGTTTGAGTTTTTTAGTGTATGTGTGTGTGTGTGTGTGTGTTTGTGTGCATTCATGCTTATATACACGGATACATCAGCCATACAAGCCCAACAAATTGATTCTCATTTCATTTATTTATTGATTGATTTGCAATTTCATTGAATTGAAATGTTGGTAAAAATATAAATATATTGTATTTTATTTCTCATCTCTCATCACCTGCATATTTTAAATTAAAAAATATTGTTCATTATGAACATGTTATATTTAAATAAATTGCTTTGCGTAAGCTTTTGCGTTTTTAAAGGCGTTCCTTATGTGTTCAGTACCTGGAACATATTTTATCAATAAGCCAACTGAAAAATGTAATTAATCCCGGGACAGTCTGCATGAATAGACGTTCAAATTAAGCAGTTTGCATCTGATTGCTTTTAAAAATGTATTCTAAATATATATATTTTTTTTAAACAAATAAAAGGGTAAATTTTTTTGTTTATAATGTGATTTCTTTTCTTAAAAACTAATTTTGGGGCTCAAATATTTTGTTAAAATTTAATTATGAATGTTAGAGTTTATAGAGCCTCAAATACTCTTTTCCGACAATTTCACCTTTTTTTTTAAATAATTCCCTTTCAGTGTAGATCCGACTTTATTTTGCAAAAAGTAGATTACTAAAATATTTATGTGAATGGAAAAAATTCCTTTTAAATTTTTTTTTATATAAAAGAAGTTTTTAAATTTATTTATTTTTTACTTTTACTTTCTGTGTTACGCATGCAACATGTCGGTTCCAAGTTAGCTTTCAATCAAGAACAATCCCAAGTATTTGACATCATTCGAATAGAGAATATTGCGTCCATTCAAAGATACTGTCTCTAAACCAAGTTTTATGCTAAGAGGAAAAGGCACCAGAATAGTCTTATCAGAATTGAGCGACAGACCATGTCTCCCACACTATGTCCTTGCAGTGCACAAAGCAACGTTCATGACATCTAAGAGAATGTTGCCGAATTTCCCAGTTGCCATCACAACCAGATCATCAGCATACCCTATAACTTCGTGTCCTTCTTCACTAAGAATGAGAAGAAGTTCATAAAACACCACCTTGGGTACACTTTTTAACTAACTTAATTGTAACCATATTATTACCCGCAACTCTTACGGTTCTTGAGAAAACAGCATGTGAAAGACAGACAGATGGACATCGTAAAGATATACGGTGTCCAGAAAGTATAGAAGTTTTTTTAAATGTATTTTAGTAGCTCCCTTTTATAATTCATGAATTTGTAATAAATATGTTAAAGTTTTGTGTAAAAATTTTTTTTGTTGTATTTACGTTAATATTTGTGCATTACTGCTGGCTGCCGAATAATTTGTAGTACAGTTTACTAAATTCTTTTTTTTTACTAAAGTTTATCTATTGATTGATGCAAAATAAATACCTCAGCAAAATTATAAATATACGGTTTTGTTTTGCTACATGTTGTATTTGTTAAAATTTTATTTAAAAATATAATATTAAAAGTTTTATGGTTTGAAAATCGGTATGGAATTAGGAAAAAATATTAATGTTGCTTTTAATTCAAAGCCGCAAACATTATATCGGGCGTACAGTCAGGCATACACAAACACATAAGCGCAAAGTAAACAAATACAGCTGCGATAAACGGCAGAAGAGGAGAATCCTAAAGTTATGCAAGGTTTAATGTTTTAGTTTTCCGATATACTGAAGCTTTAAATTATGATATACATATGAAGGGCTTATTGTAAAAACACGATAAGCCACACGATTTCAGAAAGTAGTTTTATCAGTTCATTCAATTACTTTACAGCATCGGAACGTCCTCTTAAAATATTGTACCTATATTTCGTTTAATTTCCGCCTTAGCCCCAAGAGTCACTTTTTACATTTTTATTTTATTCAGAATTATTTGTCCCAAAAACTCGATAAGCTACAGCAATTACAAAGGCAGTATTACAAAACAATGGATACTGATGAAGATAGCAGTGGAAGGGATTATTTTGTTTAAAATAGTGATGACAGCGTGAAAGACAAAGAGTTTTTGCCAACATATGATGAAGTAATTTCAGAAACCAGCGAGGTATGATTTATTGAAACTGAATCACAACTTATAGAAATTATTTGATGTAATAAATAGAAAAAATAATAAATTTTAAACTGCAAAAACTCGATATGCCCCTTTATTTCAACCAATGTAACAAAAGTTTTGATATTAAAAAAAATGAATAAATTTCATGCAATAACTGGATAAGCCACAACTTTTTGCGATTTTATCCATTTCCGAAGATTTCTTGGTGTACAGCGACAGTCATGTGATAGTAGTCTTCCTTAAGCACTAAATAAAAGTATCTGTATCATGATTTCATCAAATCTCTATTTTCTGCATTTATTTTAAACTTCAAAGGCGATTTTCTCAGTATTTTCATTTTGTGGCTTATCGAGTTTTTGCAATAAGCCCTTCATATATATCATATATTTTAGAAATTAATTTCATTAAAATTGCACAAATTGTTTGCATTAAAAATGTAATTTTTGCTGTAAGCAATTACAAAATGATGTTGTTGTTATACACATGATTTACAAAACTTTATGAAATATTAAGAGCGATAGAACAAATTTTCCCTAGAAATTAAATGTTATCTTAAGCTTAGTTGAAGTCAGAATCTTATTTATTTCATTATTTTATTTATTTGTATATGTCTTTTGTAATTAAAACTAAATAAGTATATATATTAGAATGTTTTAAAAAATCTGTCGCCTCGTTTAAGTAATAGAGAATTTTATTTAAAATTTCTGTTGAAATTTAAAGCCAAAATTTACCCTGTGGATTGCTTTAATTTAACACATGTATTATCTTTGTAATATACATACATTTCAGTATTTATTTGAAGACCATAAGGGTATTATTTTATGAACCAAGAAATGTAACTAAAGTATATTCTAATAAATTACTTTGAATTTAGGTCAATTTTCTTATATTTTTTTTTACTCCTAAAAGTATGCAATAAGTACAGCAAGAAATGCCAAATATTAAGCCCTCAAATAAAATGTATTACTTTTGGGATAAAATTGAGACTGTTTCTTGTTTCTTCAAATATTCCATTTACAATTTAAGTCTTTTTAATTTAAGCCTTTAGGATGTAAAAAGCTTAATTCTTGTAACCCTTTACAGCCTCCTAATGCCAATTTCTGGCTGATATTTCTTTAAAAGAGTTCAACTAAAATTTACCTTTTTATTTCAAAGGCTGTTACAATAAAACAAAGCTGCTTTTAGTTATTTCAATTAATGTGCCTTTTAGGGAAAAAAAGAAATAAAAATAACCAGGATAAGGCTTTCTTTCGCCCCACAACATTTAGCAAATAAATCTTTTCCTTATAAATCTTCGTAAAAGTATGAAAAAATTGCTAAAATATTGTTTTTGCTTAATTTATCAAAAATTTGCAAATGATTCGGTTGGCAAACAAATTCTTGTTACACTTGTTTTCATTTATGTTTGAAAAGGGGTTTGAATTTCCAAAAATGAATTCATCGGCCTAAATAAGTGGCCATTTTTCATTTAAAAGACTTGTAGCTGCTGTTGTTGGATGCTTTTGGGTTTTGCTGTGGTTTTGTGTTTGTTCAAAAGGATTTCTTATTTTTGTTGTTGTCTTTTGTGTGCGTGTGTAGCTGTTGTTAGTTGCAGGCTTGTTATCAAGGAAGTTGTGGGGTTTGTGGCTGCCATAAATTCCTCAGGAATATAATAAATTTTTTTTGGCATACTGTTTAATATTTAAGAAGTTTTTTTTTTGGTTTGTAAGCATAATTATGTAAGCTCATTAGTTGCCTCGTAGCTTTGGGTAAGTTTTATTAAATTTTTTTAAAGTTTTTTAATGTAAGAAAAGTAGAATTCATTCGTCTTATGGCTACAGTGCCTGAGGGACATTTTTATATTGTTCGATACTGTCGCTGTAACTAAAAACTGTATTGGCTTGGTGTCATTACCGTTTAAAAAATTTTCTGAAATGAAGCTAGAGGAAGGTATATTGAAGGATGTTTTTTTTAAGCGTGAGAGAAAATACTTACTGCACTCAATTTTTGTTATACACAATAAATATATAATAGCTGGACATTAAAGCTTAAATGCAATGCTTCACCTTACAAAATTAAATTAGAATTTAGTAGAATTTATAATAAATCATGCAATTATTTTCTAGCATAAGCCGCTTTATTTGTTGCATAATGATGCACAATGGGATTGAATGGTTTATCCCATATATAAGTAAAATGTTTGTGCCAATATTATTAAATTAATTAGACTTCACTCGCTAAAGTTATTTTTTTTAAGACCAGTAACACTCAGGCAATGAATGCCTACTACTATTACTAGTTGTTACCTTCTTTAGTAAAAGGATAGTGAAGAGAAGTCAGGTGGTGAAGGAAGATAAAGAGGAAAGCGTCATTCTTTTAAAACTCAGCTTTTTGCAAGTTGCTTTAGTAGTGCAATGTTGCAGCGCCTCTGGCGTCAATGAGGCGTATTAAATTTTCAAGGTCGTGCCATTTTATTGTTTATTTTACTTCGCCGTTGATTCTGCTACACAATACCGATGAAGGAGGGCGCTCTGATGTAACATTAGGACTAATTAGTATACTGTGAAGCCGGTGTACCTTAGTGATCAGTGTCTGTGCCTTCATCACTTGAACTTTCCTACAACAACTTATACAAAGGGACACTAATGTACATGAGAAAAATACGCGATATTTTTATTTAATAACTATTGTATAACGGGCTTGAAGTCAACGTGCAGTTTAATTACTGCAGCCAACGCCACCCTCAAATGAAACAAGACTAAGCACGTGATTGGTACCCAATTGATAGGAAACAGTTCAAGTTCTAACACCTCCTAAGAACCGATGCAGCTACTAGTACATGGGGATGGCCTAGGATGGTGTTCATTGATACTTTATAAACACCTTGTGACTTGTCCCTGAACGCAAAATAATATAAAAAATAATAAAATAAAAGAAAATAAATTTATAAATAATATATGTATATGAATATTATACATATATAAATAATATCCATCTGTCTGTAAGTGAAATCGGTTTTCCAAAGCTCTTAGAAAAACTGCACACTTCGATCTTGGGCTGTTGAATCAGAAATGATCCAAAAGTGATTGGTAATGAAAATCAGCAAAATTGAAGAGACGGGGGCTTCAGAGCTCGAAATTTTAAATGGCTAAAGCAAATTTTTGTTAAATAAACTTTTTATTTTGTATATTCATAAGAATCAAATTGGTATTTAAAATCCAAAAATATAAAAAAAGACTCTTCCAGGGTTGGAAAATTTGATTTTTTTGTATGTTAAAAAAAACTTACTAAAACTAATTTTTTTATTTTGCTCTATTTTTATATATATTTTTACAAGATAAAATCTGGTATAAAAAAATCAGAGTTGGAAAACTTGCCATACAAAAGTAACAAAGTCAAATTAATTTCTTTATTTTTAATGCAAAATTATATACATTTTATATCTTAGAGATAAATAGTTTGTTAAAAAAGATTATAAAACTAAAGAATACAGCTTCAGAGCTGGAAAATTTACACTTTTTTTGATATATAAGTATCTAAATAAAATATTTTTTTCTTTTACTAATTAAACATATTTTATATTTTAGAATGAAATAAATGAGCATTTAAAAGCAGAAAAATCATTAATATGTTTCCAGGGTTGGAAAATTGCAAAAAAAAAAAATTTTTTTGTAAAAAAAGGAATTAAGAAAATTTGTTTTTGTTTTGAATGTTGACATCGTGAACTTGGCCCGAAATAAAAATTATATAGTTTATATATCAGAAAGATCTTTACTCAAGAGTTTTTTTTATAAGTGTTGAATTTTGAAATTAAAATGGCGCACTAGGAGCTGTTTTCAAAACATGAAGACACGGGACACACAAATGCATTATTAAAATTAGTTTAGGTTGTTTATAAATGATTTAAATTTGTTCCAGTACCATCATTAATACTTATTTAATTCAGTTTTCTACATCGGTATAAATATAGTAAAGACTGCCAAAATCTTTAAGTTCTGTATATATACATACATACATATTTAGACTCAAGCTGCTTTAGATGTGGGT
Source organism: Nowickia ferox (assembly GCA_936439885.1). Lineage (NCBI taxonomy): Eukaryota > Metazoa > Arthropoda > Insecta > Diptera > Tachinidae > Nowickia > Nowickia ferox. The sequence continues at coordinate 9,563,365 of OW387026.1, forward strand.
GAATAAATTGCTTTTAAAAAGTGCTGTTAAGGTCCTCTCTAATGAATTTCTCCTAAAATAAAATACAAAACTAATAAATACAGAGTGCAAAATAACATATTCAACTTTTATAAATATCGAAAATAAAACCAAATTCTTTAGTCGAAAAATACTCCTAAGTCAGTTACTATAAATTGCTCTAGAGCAAAAAATAAATGATACACTTTTTTTCACAAATCAAATATGTCTCAATGTCTGTATATAATCCATACGCACTTTGTTGAAGGGTATTTAAGATTCGGCGCAGCCGCATATACAACTTTTACTTGTTTTAAGTACAGTATCCCTCAATATGGGAGTTTTATTATTTCGCCATGCAAAATTTCAAAGCTAGTTTGTGTAAAGACGAATGTCTTGGTTTTTTATATAATTTTTTATTTAATGGTCTCTTAATTCTGTTTGACATTTTTTTAATTCCTTTAATTTTTTATTTTCATTTTGATTTTAATAATTTTTCAAATTTGTGTATCCTTGAGTGTTGAGCAGTACATTAAAACTAATGAATAATGAATGCAAAGATTATAATAACAAAATATATATATAGATACTACATACATTTGTATATACATATATGTATGCATGTACTTATCTATAATATAATCGTTTCCTGCACCACTGTGCTTTTTGTGCAAATAATTAATGCAAACTCAAAATGAAATTTATAATCGTTTTTCCATTTAGTTTCTAAAACTAGAATTTTTTTTGGAATATTCATAAATACTTTTGAGTTGATTATAAAATATTTTTAATGTCTATTTAACTCTTTCCACTGCATCATCATTTGTTGTCATTTTTATTGTGCCATTGATTGCGTAAACATTGAAATGTTTTGCATTATTAAATGGAAATTAATGTTAGAAATTGCATTATGAAATACAAGCTCTCACAAAAAAAGAATAAGTGTATTAAAACCAACATAAGCACAGACAAAATAGTTTAGTTGCATATAAAATATTTTGAAACAATTTGTGTGTGGATGAATTATGCTTTTGTTATTTAATTTTATTTTTTTTTATATTACAGTTATACGTATTATTTGTTTAATTAAAATATAATTAAATTTTTAGGTTATTTTATAGTCTTACCATGATATGGTACATGATGCCAAAACAGAGAGGACGAGGCGGCTGTTCAGAAAAAATAAAAAATATTTCCTTTTACTTATTTTTATAAAAGTTTTCATAAATTTGTATTGGATTTAAGAAATCTTGAAGGTGTTTATAATTAAGTGAATTATATTTATGAATAACAATTGTTTATTTTAAATTGTTGTTTCTTTTTATATTTTTATTTATTTTTTGTTTGCTTATAAAAATATTTAAATATTTTAATTACAACTAAAATAACTTATAAATGGTCGGCGGTAATGTAAAACATTTTCTATTGTTTTTAAATAAAATAGGAGAACAACTGCATAAATGGTTTTACAAATTAAATTTTAATGCAACATGAAAAGGTGCTTAAAACATGCATGAACATGCAAATATACACTTTTTAATACACACACAAGCACATGCATACAAGCGTATACATTTAAATGCACTTACATACATGTAGTTAACTAATACCACAAGCAATATGTTGGTTTGTAATGGAAAGTAAAAATTTAAAATTTTGTAATAAAAAGTTATTAAATATAAATGAGACATTTTACATTAATTAAACATTATTTAACACACACACAAACACACACACAAAGCAATGGCTCCCACTACACGTTAAGTGGGTGTGCGTGTTAATTAATTTCCTTGCAAACAGATAAAAAAGTTTGATAAGCATATTTTATATAATGAAATAATTAAATTTAAGATTTCTAAATTATATCTGTGGCAATAAATAATAATGGCTTAAGTCGACATAAGTGATTTTTCATTTTATTACATATTCTTATTCTCTTCTTCAAGATCCATCACTCAGCTAAATTTCAATTTTAAAATGTTATTATTAATAACTAAAATTAAAATATTAAAAGCCCCCGATATATCTAGAAAAGATGTGATATCTTCTAAACGGTTAAACCGATTTTCTTAAAAGATAGCTAAGAACCCTCTCGATTAAATCACCTTTCAAACAGAAAAAACTAAATCAAAATCCAGCCAGCCATTTGGTCTGTAGATGAAAACATTTTATGTAAAAAATAAACACAAAAAAGACAAAACTCTTATTGGGGGCTATTCTGGAAAACGCGTCGAAAAAGTGAAACTTTACATTAAAACAAAAACAAATTTTCAAAAATTGTTTTTGTTTGCCATACATTTCTAAAATGAAATAAACGTGAGAATTTCAACGCGTTTCTCTCTCTTTTAAATACGGTTAATTTTGTATGAGAAACAAAAACAATTTTTTTACATTTATACAGTTTTGTTTTTGTTTGGCATGTAACTTTCACCAAGTCGACGCGTATTCCAGAATAGACACTATTATCTCAAAACAAGAAATTTCGACTTAAGCCATTATTATTTATTGCCACAGATATGTATGTATGTATGTGTGTAACAAACAAATGATTGTTTGATTATGAATATCATTGTTAATTATTTCTCTAAAATTTTTATACAAAAAAATTTCTATATCAATTCAATTCCTCTTTTTTACCAATCAAATAATTAAGTTTGTCGTTAAGACGTGTGAAAACTATTTTCAAATATATTTTGGCTCTAACTTGCGCTGTTGCAGCTAAACCTCTCTACCCCTATGCTGTTGTTTATTTTTAATAAATTTTCCTAAAAGACGTTAACTCCTCCCTCTGCAAAATTTCTAAAAATATCGTGCTCATCTCAATTACCGCAGCTAATGTAAAATTTATTTTTGCTTGATTTACTGTTGTCTTACGTGTCGAAAGTGATTTTTTGGGTTTTTGAAATATTTCAACCACACTGTTTGTTTTTGTAGCACAACTGCTTCTTGTGCCTAAGCTGCCTTTGAAAGGGGTGTTTATATACCCAGCAGTTCTGAAAGTATTGGAGTATAGTGTCTGAAGAAGTCTTGTTTCAAGTAGATTTTGCGAAAATCATTAAAATTTTAGGAAGAAAGCAAGACTAAGAGCCAATTTCACCAAATTATTTAAATATCAATTCATATTTAAAAGTAATTTTTTCATACAAATATTAATGAAGTATGAATTAATATTTAAATAGTGTTGGTGAAATTGGTCCTAAGATATTAAAAATACAAAATTAAGAGCTAAAGGTGGATTTTCCAAGAAGAAGGTAAAATTATCTTTGAAATTTAGAAATAATAAGACAAAAGGGATTTATTGGGATGAACAAAATATTATATTTAGCGTTCTGTTGAACAGATGGTCCAGAGTTTTTTAAAGTATGAAATTCAACTCAAATAAATAAGCCAACAAGTAATTTGGTATATTTACTAAATAAATTATAAAAGTCTCACATGTTTGGATCCTATTGGCTGAAATGTATTTCGAGCACTTGTATATTAAATTAAAGAACTCAGAAAGTTATGGTCTTCAAAAGGCAAAGTTCTTGTAAGCGTCAAAAAAGAGACTGCCTTGGATTCTTGTACACATTCTCACGGCCAGCGGCGATATTTTTGGCTTATTTTATATTTAAATGACTTACGAGAGTAAATAGATTGTTTACCCAAATAAGTGGTCTCAAAGTAATCCACAGCCCTAGAAATAGTCCTCTAGTTAGGGTGCTAATTGTGACCGTAATATGGGCAAAACGTTGCTCACTTTGATGAAATAATTTTTTTATTTGCCGATGTATTAAGAGCCTTGGTATTAATTTTTGTCTTTTACAGTATTGTATTCTTAACTTGTATCTGGTATAAGATTAGTCATCATTTATAGCAGCCGCGGAAAAATGAAGGACCACATAAAACATGAATATAATCATAATTTTTTCCAGAAAATAATCATTATAATTCCTTTATATATTTCAATACAAAAAAGTCTAGCAAAAATTTTAAACATTGCAGGGCTTTCTATTAAACTTACATACATACATATATGCACATATGTATGCATATATGTATGTATATATTTATGTATATTTTATTTTGTACATTTATCACACATACTTTAATATTAACAAGTGTTTTCGTTATTCAAATTTATAAGCAATGTTCGCACATTGTATTATCCTCAACAAAAGCAACATTGATTGTCATGTCTGTCGGGATGCATGACAAGAGTAAAAAAAAATAAGTAAATAAATGGTGTTTAATATGACAGAGCATTAAAAAGAAAAAAAAAGAAACTAGAAAAGCTCAAAATGGAAAATAAACGCTTAACTTAAACAAGTTCCTCCTAAGCAAAAGTGAAACATGAAAGGAAAAGCATTTTATAAGGAACATAAGAGAATTTGGGATTTTTTTTATTAAAAAAAAAAATTGAAATGTTTGGATTATCAAGGTATATAATTTGGCTAAAAAGTTAAAAAAATATATATGTAAAAAATTAATTTATACATGTTAAGTATGCAGAATTGTTCAAGGAATTTGCCAGAGTAGGCTTAACAAGTTTTGATTGGAAATGAAGCATGAGAATATTTGATTTCATATGATATTTGTTTGCTTGTAAGCAAACAAGATTAAAATTTTCTGAGAAATATCTACATACTGTATTAATTAAGAAGCGTAAATTAATTATTTAAAATATCTTATAACTTTTAGGAAATTTATTATTCGATATATTGTCATAGTTTTTTTTTTAATTGAAATTTATTTGCTGGTGGTTAAGCATTGTCTGTGTATTTCATTGGCGCTTAGCCAAATGAAGTGTACTTATGATTTGGCTAAGCACCAATGAAATATACAAACAATGCTTAACCACCAGTAAATAAATTTCAATTAAAATATCTTTTTATTTATTTTATTATTAAAAGAAAAATTTCGATTAAGAATTTATGATTTCATCTACGAAAAAGTAACAATTCTCCTTTATTTTAGTTTGTTAGAATTTCAGTTGTTTTTTGTTTGTTTGGTTTTGAATACGATGAATCATGATGAACAGTTAACATTTTCCATTTGCTTTGAAAAATTATGCAGTTATGTATATAAATCGTCAGCTATGAAATCGTTGGCAAAACTTGATAATTCAAGGATATAAACGGTTAAACAAAAACTACCCTTTTCTACTTCAATTAAATATTTTCTAATTGTATATAAATAAAACTAAAATTGTATACACATGCATAAATAAAGCATACAAATCTAAACATTTTGACAAGTTCGTTTATTTATCATATAAAAAGCCAATTTTAAGTGCATAAAACAGCGCACTGTGGAGTCCAAGGCAATATAAACTAATCAAATAGTTCTACTACACATACACAGTTAAAATAATCTTGCAAATAACTTGATGGCCTCACAGAACGCTTGGTTTTATAAAATTTTACTGGTCTCAAAGCACAAAATTCTATTAAAATATATAACCATCTTACAGCACACTTTATCAAAAGAAAATTTAACTATTCCAAAGCACATATTTCTATAAAAAAATTTCTATCTCACAACACAATTTTAAGTAAATAATTTAGCTTTCGCAAAAACCAATTTTCTAAAAAAAAGATAACTATTTCACAGCACACTCTTCTATAGAGAATTTGTTTGTCTTAGACCATACTTTTCTATAGGGAAGTAATATATTCTTGCACAGCACAGTTCTGTTTTGAAAAGTTGACTGTCTCACAGCAATTATTTCTATAAAAAAATTTACTGTCAATTACACACACACACACAGCAAACAAATTACATTACATAACGTTGGCTATTGCACAGTGAAATTTAAAAAAAAATATATTTTTTTAGCACGTTTCTTTGCCAAAAATTTTACAGTAGCCAAACATTCGTTTTTGTATAAAAATTTACTATTTCGACAAACTAATTTCAATAGAAAAGTAAACTATCGCACAGCACACTTTTTTTTATAGAAATGTTAAATGTTTCACAGCACAATTTTTCATAGAAATAAATAATGGGTCTCACAACAAATTATTTTCTATAAAATTTTGTTGTATACTTTTCTGAAGGATATAAAACAGTATCATAGCACACTTTTCTAAAGAGAATCTAAATGTTAAATGAAACTATTTCTTTAAACTATATTCTTTAAGCTATATTTAGTTCTTTGTTTATCGATATTTCGTAAACCTTTGGGTAACTTCTTCAGGATATTCCTTTTTTTGATTTTTAGCTTTGAATTTTTTTCTAAATGTCTTAGACCATACTTTTCTATAGAAAAATTGATTATTTCAAAGCACAGTTTTGTGTTGAAAAATCTACTGTACCACTGCACAGCGCAATTGACTGGTGCATAGTTCACTTTTTAATATAAAATGTAATTTTCTCTTAGTAAATTTGTTTGTAAAAAATTTTACTTTTTTGTATAAAATTTTTAATTATTTCACAGCACACTCTTTCGCACAGCGGTTGAATGTCATACAGATCACTCTTCGATAGAAAAGTTGATTGCCGCATAGCTTATTTTACGTTTTCAAAGCAAACTGTCTTACAGCACACTCTTCTTTAAACGTGGACTATAGATCAGTACTGTATTCTATAGAAAAGTTTACTGTTGTATTTTAATATAAAAGTTGACTGTCTCCTACCATATTTTTTTCCACACAATACTTGACTGTTGCACAGCATTCTTGCGATTGTTACACCATTCAAATTTCTTTGGAAAAACATACTGTGCATTTAATTCATATCTGGCTTTACTGTTCAATATTAATAACAAAGTAAGTCAAATAGAGAAAATGTACATGAAAAACTTTAGCAACTAAAATACCAATAAACTATTTAGATAAGTGTGAGTTTTTGTAAACCCGTCAATTAAATATGAAGACACGAAGTAGCCAAATACATAAAAAGTAAATAACAGCTATTAAGCAAACTTGAACAATATTCAAATATACCCTTTATTTGCGGGGGTTAACACAAATGAGCACTTGTTAGCTGGTACTGAAATAGGATAGTCTTTTACTTGTCATAATTATATAAATAAAATTTTTCTGCCTAGATTACACTATACAAAAGAAATTTTTATAAGTTTTGTTTGCAATCTGCTGTATTTTTTAATACAATTTTTTGTTTAAATTGATTCAACCACTGCTTTAGTAACAAAATAACAATAAATATGTTTTTGATAAAGTTAATTGAATTAGTATCAAATATATGGTAATTTTTGTTAAACCTTATAAGCCTGTTATATTTAGTTATTTAGTAACTCTCAATTATTTGGAGAACTTAAGCATTAGTCATAAAGGTCATATTGTTTTATTTTATATTTAATTAAATTAAAATATTTAGACAATATGATTTGTGGGACTACCTTTGAAATATCTCAATTAAATTTAGATTTCAGGTGTTATAATCACTTCTAGTTTCTTTCAGTCTTTTAAATTTATAAAATAATTTTTTTATTTAGTTTGCTCCATATTTCAACTTAAAAACTGTTTAATTCAATTAATTTTTTTAATCCATCACTGAAAGACTTTACTTGAAACTATTTATATTTAATAAAATATATTATTGATTTATAAGAGTTTTGAAAAACAAATTTCTACACAAAATTTCTTTTATATATCATTTTTTAAACAAAACTATTTTTTTATGAATAAAGCCCAGTACGGAGTTCTTACGGAGTTTCACGTTTGTAATTTTATATTTATTTCTAAATGTAAAAGTAATCGTGTAGCCTTTTGTATATAATTATGTTTGCATACAAACAAATTCATTTATTTGTGAACTTACAGCACACAAAATACAAAAATTAACTACAATTTGATGGCAATTACAAATGTCAAAAATTCCGTGAGCAAACAATTGTCTGAGTATATTTTAATTTTTGTTTCAGTTGACTGAAAAAAATCTCCACTTATATTTATAACATCCCTAAGATAGGCAATGAATTTCAAAACTTCCATGTACTTTTCTTTTGAAAGTCCGTACTAGCAAATGGTAATTTCTTTATGAAATTACCCACTATGCTGACTAAGAAATCGAAGGTCCTTGATTCGAATCCGGTATCAGACAGTCATCAAATAACAACACCACGCATTTTTCTGATGTACATTAGTGTCGCTTGGTGTCAGTTGTTGTAGGAAAGTTCATGTGATGAAGGCATAGCCACTCACTGGTCACTGAATTATACCGACTGCAGCAGATACTAATCCTAATGTAACATCAGAGCGTCCACCTTTGTTGTGTAGCAGAATCATCGGCGAAGTAAAATAACCAATAAAATAGATACTAATCATAGCTTTAAAAAATTTAATACGCCTCATTTAACACCAGAGGCGCTGCAACACTGCATTATTACACACGTGCAAAAAAACAGAGTTGTAAAAAGAATGAAGCTTTCCTCTATCTTTTGCTTTACCACCTGTCTTCTCTATCACTATTCCTTTCTTAAAGAAGGTAACACCTAGTAATAGTAGGTAGGTATTCATTGCCTGAGTGTTACTTCTCTTTGTAAAAAAAGCCTGACTTTCCGTAATTTTTTTAAGTTTGTATGCACTTCTTGCTGGGTTTAAAGCATGAAATATTTTTTTTTTTTAAATAAAAATGGCATGAAATGGGAAAAGAAATATTTTTTATAAATTATTTCGATTATAATAATTAAAAGGGGTAAAAAAACATACTTTTTATATTAAGTCTAGCAAATTCATAAGTTCAAAAATTTAAATTTTTTTTCGGTGTACCATAAAAATGAATGTTAGACAAAGTTTATTTAGATCTTTGATAAATTTAAGTAAAATAGTAGTTATAGTTTGCAGCTAGTTGTATTAGTTGCTAATGTTCGTTCATCTAATAAACTATATACAAGATTAATATGACAGTTGTTGTGTGTGTGTGTGTGTTTTATGGGTTCCTAGTGTGTCTATCGGTTGTCAATTGTGTGATAAGCCATCTCCTGTAAGTAAAATAACAAATTGCATGTACTTAATGTCATGTATAATTTGTTTGTAGTTTGTTATAACAATTGGTCATCATCACTTAATGGTGTGTTTATTGGCCTCTCTAAGTGTTAAGTTAATAAATGTTTTAAAAAATGTCACAAGTAATGCAAATAGAATAGAGAGTCTATATAATGAAAGCACTTCCAAACTCTGGAAATGGGCAACTAAGAGTGAGAACCATCTAATAATAATAATTTTTTGGCAGTGACTGTTATTAATAGAAGTTTTTTTCATGTCTTCATTGAGTTTAAAATTTTAAACGCTTTTTTGCAAAATATGGGTGCTGATGAAGTGCTTGGCTGCACAGAAAAATATCAATATTTCCCCCAGCTAATAAAGTCTAGTTTAATTTTTCTTCTATTCTTTACAAACTCACATTAATAAATAAAAATGTTTCATTCAATAAGAATTGAAATTACTGAACTTAAGAAGCCCAATTAAGAAATTATTTCTGATTAAAATTCACTATGGTTTAATTAAATTTAAAATGTCACACAAAATTTTTGGTAGTTGTCACTCTAGTAAAGTAAATGAGCCATATATTTTTTTTATTTTTTTTATTTTTATTTTTGAGAGATAAGTAACACTCAGGCAATGAATGCCTACTACTATTACTAGGTTTACTAGGTGTTACCTTCTTTAGGAAAGGCATAGTGAAAGAGACGACAGGTGGTGAAAGAAGAGATAGAGGAAAGCTGCATTCTTTTACAACTCTGCTTTTATGCACGTTTTTAATAATGCAGTGTTGCAGCGCCTCTGGTGTCAATGAGGCGTATTAAATTTTGAAGCTGCGCTTAGTAGCCATTTTATTGGTTATTTTATTTCGCTGATAATTTTGCTACACAACGTGGGAGGGCGCTCTGATGCTACATTAGGATTAGTATCTGCTGAAGTCGGTATAGTTCAGTGGCCGGTGTCTATGACTTCATAACATGAACTTTCCTACAACAACTGATACAAAGGGAAACTAATTTACATCAAAAAAATACGTGGTGTTCTAACTACTTCAGCCAATGCCACCCTCATATACATACATATTACTCTAAAAAGCATGTTAATTTCACTTGGAATTATTCACTACAATTGCCTTAATTTTTAAGCTTCGACATTTGCTAATAAGACATTAATTAGCATTTTCTTTGGAATGACAATAATTCAAAAAACAAACAAAAAATTATCAAATGATTTCAGTGATATTAATAGCCATGAAAGGAAGGCATCACTTGTCATGTTAAAGATATGAATGATAATTATATCGAGCCATAACCGCCAAAACTGCTTAAGCAAAATTTTTTTTAACTTCGATTCCCGACGAAAATCGATTGTTTACGATTGTAGGTTATCGATTTTCGTCAAAAAATTATGTTCGAAAATTATGTCACTTAAGCTTTTTTTGGCCGTTATGGCACGATATGTATACCAATTATTCTTTTCATTCCTTTTATTATAATTTGCATTGAATGTTTTTCCGATTTGGGTTTAGCTACGGCCTCCATTAAATGTATTTATTTTCATTCACCATTTACACACGAGAACAATTGTGCTGGCATAACATGCCAGTTTGTTGGGGAGAGAGGCAAAGATAGTGATTTTGTGGTTGGCATAATTTTTCAACCACGTACAAAACTAATACACACAAAACTTAAAAAACAGCAAATGTTAAATGAAAACAAAACACACTAATACACACAAAGCTGTGTGCACATACACATTTTTAATGGCTTCGTTAGTCAAATCGTATCGTCTTACTTTTGAAGTTGTCGTATCATTTAAGTCTGTATGTTATTTAGTAAAAACGTGAGGCTGCCAGCGAAAGTGTCAGCTGTTACTTTGCTTTATACGTGTGTGTGTATGTATGTAAGCCAGAAGTTGACGTTTGCTACGTAAAAATCTATTTTCTGTAGATTTTTACGTAGCAAACGTTGCCAACACATTTTCAATAAGCATCAACATGCTTATTAAATGTTACGGATTTTATCAGCTGACACGCAACTGCACGATACGATTTCAGTAATTCTACCATATGCCAGGTGAATAATCTCGTGTGTTCTTAAAAGAACAAAATTTGTGCGGTATAAAAATTAGTCTGGTGTGTGAAAAGCCATTGAGAATATTGACAGCATTGATTTTTCTACCTTGATATATTTTTTTTTTTTGCAAATTTTTGTTACGGATTTATGCTTTAAGTATGATTTTTCTGTCTTGAAATGGTTGTTATATCTTGTGCCTTGAAATTGTTTTAAACATATTCAATACATTATTACAAAATGGCTTAGTGTACACTTACATAAGTATATACATATTTATACCACAATTCATATAAAATGAATAAAGAATTCCTAAATTTTTTACACACAAAATTTAATTCCAGCTATACTTTATTTTAATCTAATTATCTCTTAAGGCCGAGTCATATAGAAATTTTCAAACGTTGTACGTCACCATTTTCAACTGACTTTAAGACAACAACCGATGAAGTTGACACAATGAATACTTTGCTGACGGGAAAATGTGAACAGCTTCAATAGGTTTAATCTCCATTTCATTAATTAAACTTAAGTTTCTTTATAATTAAACAATTTTTTGAAGCTAAACAAAGACCCAATTACGAGTATTTATATATCGTTGGTCACGAGTAGAAAGGCCCTACTTCAAATAACTTTAACTTTACAGAAGAAGGTCAAAACATAATGATAAACAGTACAACTGATTGTACAAGTGCTTTGTACAACTGCTTGTAAAAGTGTTACTTTTTACACTATTGCAATAAATTTTTGTGATGAGGTGTATTTGTGTAAAAAACCGAACTTCATGGAAATACGAGTTAGGGCCTTTTTATACGAAAGAAGGGTATTGTAGTTATCAGCCTATTTATGTATGTATGTATGTATGTATGTATGTATGTATGTTTCTTTGCAGCACTATATAAGCCGAATGCGTGGACCGCTTTTGATGATTCTTACATCAATCGATTCTTAATCCTGGAAGTAGAACTGAAGATATCACAGTAGTAAAAATTCAATATGGCGGCCAAGAGAAGCCATTTTGTAAATATAAAAATTGCAAAAAGTCGGCGAACTCTATTAAAATGGGTACCATTCGACAGGTATTTTAAAACCGTCTTTAGGTTTCTCTTATGATTTTTCAGTTCGAATGACCATTTAGGATATTTAACGGTTCATAGTTGGGCGCAGTCGGCTTTTTAATCTTTTTCATTATTAATTAATTAAATTAATAATGAAAAATTAATTAATTATTTAACTTTCATTAGCCTTTGGTTTACTTCTTCACGAAATCTTTTAAATCGTCTTAAATTTAGTTTTATTTTATTCTTTAATTTTTTTCAATCAATTGAAATATTTTTTTGTTCAATTGATGGTCATAAATCTCCTTTCATGTAATTTTATTACTCATATAATTTTATTGGACCCTTAAAGCATATGTTTACGTCAACTTCAATGCATTACATCTCTCCTACTTTACTGAACATAATTAGACACAAGACATACATATCTTTTTTAATTAAAAAACCAAACTCAACCCAATTACTTACAAACTAATTAGAAATTTATTGTCACTATACTAAGAACTTATTGAATTTATTATTATTGACCATTTTTATGAATCCCCAGAAAATTTCTTTTGCCAAATGATCAATTTCTTTTTAGAGATTCCTTTTTGCGCTTTTTATGCTTTTTGCTTCAAATTAATAGAAAAAGCCAGATAGACAGCAGCTCGTTTGTGTTCTTTGTGCTTTTAATAGAAGTACGAACTAATTAACAACTAATCCTGCATGAAGATTTCTTTTCAGTTTATGTCTTTGTTTAATGCAGCTTCTCTCAATCTCTATTTTTCTGCCTTCATGTCTAAAAATCTATTCCTTGCTTAAAATGTGGATAATAATGATAGTGTATGTTAAGAGACGGCAAGACAGAAAATTATAAACATTTTAAGTGTCTTTAAACTTTTTACAGTATTTCTTTAAGTCAAATAGAAACTGTACAATTATGTAGATGAAAAAATAAAAATCAAATAAAATTAAAACACTCATTGCATTTACTTCTCTGTCTTTTTTTTTGTAATTCGAAAATAAGAAATATCATTCCTTTAACCATTTCATTTTCCGACTTGTAGGTTAATCTTTCCCATGCCTTATGCATTGCGTCTGTCTTCAACAACATTTTGAATTTGTAAAATTTTCAAATTGTTCATTTACAGCACGTTTTTTAATTAACTGCTGCTACATAAAGTGTAAGTCATCTTTCATTTGTTTTCGAATTGGGGCAAAACTATAAAACGTGTAGTCATTGGAAACGCATAAAATCTGAACACGTAAAGTTTGAACAGAAACAAATAAAAAAAAATAAAAAAGGAAAATTGGCACAAGGGAAATAATGAATGAGAATAAAAAAAACCTCACTCCCACACACACACATACACACGCACAAAAGTGCTCGTATAAATAATGTGTTATTTCACAAGCTGTACACACTTAATTGAAGAATTTCCATTAATTCCTTTACGCATATTGAAAAATCATGAAAAGCAACATGCAACGTAGAATCATTACTACTGGCACCACTTAAATTGGCTTATAACATGGAGCTCCCAACACTCTGGAGTCTAAAGATAATCGAGTTTTTATTTGTACATGGAGTTTGAAATTACATTTTATGGCAGAAAGAAATTTTAACCAATTTAATTATAATAAAATTGCTTGATAACATTTTCATTAATTTAATGTTTTATTTTATTTAACGTTTTGTAATGAGATCAAAATAATTAAGTCTTTGTTCAGACAAAAATAATTTAGGTTTACAAAACGTTTATCAAAGCAATTTTCATAAATTTTTTTTTTGTAAAACTTTGGCAAATCAAAATTATTTTTTCTAAATACGGCAGTTAGAATTTAATATTCTTTATTGCTTGAGACAGTTTACCCTTTTTAACTTACATACATATGTATATTTTTTTAGAACAATATATTGACATCTATGATTATAATTAAAAAAAGTCCGGAAATATAAGTATGACAAGTTCCATGAAATAACATTATTTTTTTAAAACACTCAATTTAACTATAGCTGTGTGCTAGAAAAATTATAATAATTTTCAATAGATGAAAAAAATTATTTTTAGCACTCGGTTTTAATTTAATACACACAATGTATGTGTATGTATTTAAGTATGTATGTATAAGTTTTGTATTTAAAAAAAATTTTTCAAATTATCACAGTGATACATTTTATATTAAGAAGTACATCAGTACATCAGTTGTAATTTTTTTTTTATATAGGTAGAAAATAATACAATAAACATATATACAATCTTATTAAGATTTTTACATTGACATATACACATATATACATATGTCTATACATATATTTATAAATAAATGTATGTGTGCATATGTTGTAGAAAATGACAAAAATACAAAATTCCAAGAGAAAAAAAAACAACAAGTAAAAACAACAGTTAAATGCAAAAACAAAATGCATTCATTGTCTAAGTAAAATCAACATAATAACACAAATCATTTAAAAACAAAAATAATATTAACAAAAAAAAAAAAAAAAACAGCAAACATAAACATAAGCTTACATACGTATGTACGTACATACAATACAAAACAAAATAAAAAAAAACAAAGAGTGTTGCGTAGAAAACAGTGTTGGGACCATCAAACAGTGTTGGCATAGTGTTTCGTTATTACCGTCGATGCCAGACCAGGCTTTTATGGTTTCGTTACTATGCCTTAGATATTCTCTCGAGTTCGTGCAGCAAAAAGGTTTTGTCGAAACTCAACACATGCAAGTCTCCTGTGCTGGCTGCCATTCCAGCACAGTTCTTAAAGCAGTACTCTTTAAGGCAAGCACATTCATTAGATAATCTCATTAGCACACTGCTGGTGACTTTCCAATGTGTTTTAAAGTTGCTTATGTTATATCAATCTCAAAAAATAGAGAAGCTTATAACCCAGAAAATGTAATATGTTGTGCACCTTATGAATTTTGTAGAGCCTTCTCTACATCTCTAAATGTATATATATGTACTGCTTTTGATGTCAATGATAGCTTTTTCTTCGATTCTTATCAAACTTCTTAAGAGATTGCACTACAAGAATTGTTTTAGATGAGACCTCATCAAATAAACTCAAGCTAAATTCAGGTGTACCGTAAAGCTTCGTTCTTTCTTCTACTCTATTCTAATTCAGTTTTATTTGGCAACTATAATTTAATAAAAATCTTTAAATAGTGTCACAGAAATAGGTTAAATTTTAACGCTTAAGTTTAGGAAGTGCTGGTCCTATTAAAAAAATTTTAAATTTAACAAAATTGGATTTGTTTGTAACTTTGTTTTTTTTTTAAACTGTTGCTTTTGCTACATATATACATGCATATGTATGTATGTAAGTACATGTGTATGTACCAGCATGCACAAAATATATAAAAAATATTCCAAAACTCTCTGTGTTTTTTTCTTCTTAATTATTGCTTAATGTATGTATTATATTTTAGCACACATTTGCGTTAAAGGAAATCATTAACAAAATGACTTAGAATTTTTGTCACATAATAAAAAAAAGCATTGCCAGCACAATATTATGTCTGTGAGAAAAACCTGCGCTTTAGTGAGGAGTAACTAGCAGCGAGAAAAAAGGGTGAGAACGAAATTAACTCACGTGTTTGCCGGCAAATTAAATTTATGTTCAAAAACCTAGCGAGTTGCCTTTCGCTCTCTGCTCTCAATAACGTTATAAGAACCGTTATGGGAATGTATATTTTAGAGACAAAAAGAAAAAAGAGCAAAGCAGAGTTTACAGTTAACAATTACATATTACAAATACAAATCACAAACATGTTTGACTGGGACTTAGACAACAGTTTTACTATTGAATGAAATATAAGAAAATACACTACCAGTCACGAGTCACGAGTTACTAAATACGAAGTTGTACAAAATGAGAGTTGTGAATTTTGCTTTTGCTTTGACAAGAGAGGGTACTAAACAGCTACCGATTCTCGTCTCAGTGAATGATGAAGAGGAAGAATATAATCAAACATGCTGGGCCGAAGTTGTTGTAGAAGTAGAAATGAAGACAAGTAGCGTATGAAAACAACAACGACAACATCAATGTACAATAATATCATACATTTTATATGTGTCGTTTACAAAACTGCGACAATTGCCGTAACACAAATTCAGTACACGGACGTTATTTGCTAACGAAGCACGGACAATGCTACGGAGCGGTATAATAATTTTCCTTTTACGGTATGTGTATGTTTGGGTGAAAAAGAAATGTGTATTAAAATTTATTTTTAATTAAATATCAATAAAAAGAAATTGTTAAAAACAAAAAAATAAAAATGTGTATGAAAAATTTAACCAAGTTACAGTTAAAAAAAATATTGGGAACCAAGATGTAAAAATTTGTTTTAATATCTTAACTGCAAAAAATTTATAAAATAATAAAAGTGTTAATTAAATTATGTATGTGCAGAAAACAAACTACTGTTTTTATTGATCATTTATGAATTTTAATACCTAAAACTAGGCTTGTTTTTATAAAAAGCTTTCAAAAATTATTATTTTTTTCTTAAAAATTGTGTTAATGCTGCAGTTGTGTTCAAGTGTATGTAAATTTTGTGTTCGGGCAAATAATGAATAATGCTCTTCAGCTTACCTGCTGTGAGAAGCCAAAGAAAATTGGCAAAAATTATGACAAAATGTATAAATAAAAAAATATAATACTTAACCAAAAAAAAAAAAAAAAAAAAATGCAATTACAACATGCTTAAGGAATATGCTATTGCAAATTAGACGGCAGCTACTGAAAGATGTGTTAAAAGAAATTGTTTTTTTATGGCAAGCAGAGGAAGAAGGCAGTCAATAAGCAAAAGTAGGTTAAACTTTATAATGCAAGTATGAACGAACTACGAGTATTAATTTTTGGGAATTTCAAATATGATTTTTAATTATATTGAAAAACTCGTGCTCTAATTAACATGTTTAGTTAGAAAAATGTACAAATAAAAAATTAAAAATATTATTTATTAAATTCATTTACAAAGTCAATTAAAATTTTGTTTAAAAATTTTATTGGTTAGAAGTTGAATTAAAAATTTAATTCAGTCAAAAGCTTATGCAAACAATAAGTTGTTAGGAATATAAAATGATATTTTAAATTACAAGAAAACCATTTTTCTTCAATTAACATCTTTAATTTAATTTAATTGAAACAATTAAATTTTGTTTAAAAATTTAATTGCTTAAAAGTTAATTAATGATTTAATGAAGTCAAATAAATTAAGTCAATCACATTTTTGTGTAAGAATTTAGTTTTGTAAAAAGTTGAATTAAATATATATTTCAGTCAAAATTTTATGCAACCAATGAATTTCCAGGATTTTAATATAAAATTTTAAGTTACATGAAAGCATTTTCTGCCCAATTAACACTTTGAATTGAATAAACAATACAAATAATTCATAAAAAAATGTACGAAATCAATTAAACTTTAAACTGTTTAAAAATTTAATTTGTTAAAAGTTTTATTAAGAACTTAACGGAGTCAATTAAACTCTTTCAACTTAATACAAAATTTAAATGGCTAAATAAAATTTTTTGTTGATATTTTTTTTCAATAAAGCTGTTCATTGGAGAAATATTTTAATAATTAAATATTAATGGTTAATACTAATTTTTTCATTATGTTACGCATTAAATAAATTGTATATGAAGGACTTAATAGTGTGTTTCCACTATACATCCTTCGCTCTCTATTCATGTTGCATACCCCAATCATGAGCGAAGCGACTTGTTTCACCGTACATAATTATGAGAGCGAATCAAGTAGATTCAATATTAATCTACTTGCGAAGCACGTAAAATTGGTATCTTCTCTAACTTTTATCGCAGTTTATCGCCAGTTTATCTGAACTAGCTATCAAAACAAAATAGATATATGTGTATATGTGTGTGAGAAAATAAAAACAAACTAAACACACGTGCGCATGATACGTATGTATGTGTGAATATGCATGAAAATGACAAAATGAAGCATGAATGCGCAGTGTAAACGGCTTGATTCATAAACATGATTGAGAAAGCGAAGCATGGGATTCAACTCGTAATGGAAACTTAACATAAATCTGTAAAAAACATATATCTGCCAATATACGATTTTATTGCACTTTAACTAGTTGCATGTGATGCATTAAACACATCGAGCACTGCGAGCTACATAAATACACGGCTGCAAATGCCACTAGCTGCAACTGTCGCGTTGAAGCCAGATACTTAAGAATTTTGGAGGCATATAAAAACATATTAAATTACATAAAGTATACAGTAATGGCTGGGATTCACTATCGTAAACAATCGTATGACTTTTAAGAAAATACAACTCTGATATGAAGGAGGCTTTGGACATTTTTAAAAGACAACAATAACTCATTACATCAGGGTTGCATTTTTCAAAAGTCGTCTTAAGTAATCATTCATTCCATATTTTGTGCTGTATTGGCAGTACTTATACTATTATTTCTCATTCTCCTCATCACAAATAGAAATGAAATTAATTGAGACTACAAAGACAAGATTACCATAGACAAAAACCTGCCGCGCCAACAAAAAAAATACAATATTGTATAATTAGACGATTAGACAATGCACCCCTGAAGGAAACGTGGGGTTAAGTGTTCCCAAGACACCACTTTGATAAACTATTTTGGTGACATTGTCCACAGAGCGTCTATGAATATTGTTGTTAATGCGTGGAAAACATTTTTTCAGATACACACAACTATGTTTCTTCTTAATGTTTTATTGGTTTGCTGAAAATAAACGTGACATCAAGCAAAATTTAAGCGTTTATAAAAATTATTTTGAGAAATAAAATTAAAAGGTTAATATAAATGTATTAAACAATAATTAAAAATATAATACACGAAAAGAAATTGAAAAAAAAAACAAATAAAATAACAATTCATATTGTGTAAAATTAGAAAATGTGAAAATTAAACAATTTTAAGTGAAAAGTGCCAATTAAGGAAATTTTTGTTTGCCCCCTGCGAAATATTTTGTGCCATCAGGTAAAGATTTGTCACATTTTCAGATCCATACGTAAGTGTTTGATTTAACTAATTCAGCGAAACATACAATTTTTGATTTAAATGTACATATCGTCAGTCCATTATTTGTTTGGAGCATATGCCAAAAAGTCGGAATGGAGAAAAAGGACAAAGAAGGTTTACATGAAGTTTTATCAAAGTATACCCGATAGACCTTTTTTGTATTTTCACCATTGCTTCCGATATATAATTGAAAGAAATGTATAAATTTTAGTGAACTTTCACTAATAAAGTTAGAAGTTAATATTACTTTATTGTAAAAGTAAAAATACTTTATGTGCGGCATAAACCACTTTTCTTAATTTATTTTCAAAAAGTGGCTTTTTGTGCTCCATACGTATATTGAATTTTGTTGTTTTGTTTATTTTTCTTGCTGTCTAGCGAAATAAGTTGATCGTTTAGCGCCGATCAAGAAGCCGCCGCCGTAATAATTTTAACTATCGGTCCGCTTGCACACTTATACAAGAAAAACAAGTAATTCAAGTGTATTTAATGAATGAAATTAAATGATTTCTGTTATACTCAAACATGCATAATTAAGATTTATTTTATTTTATTTTATTTTATTTTATTTTATTTTATTTTATTTTATTTTATTTTATTTTATTTTATTTTATTTTATATTATTTTATTTTATTTTATTTTAGTGTTTAATTAGTTTATATTAAAACATTTAATCGGCGGCCGCGTCTGGGTGATGAATTTTTTTTACGGCACCTTCATTTTTGTTGCTCATCTCTTATAGAAATGAAGCTAAGCAAGAGTTAATTTTACTTCACATGGTTTTGTGTGAAGAATTTGACGCAAACGCCAAACTGTAGCATGTACAGCAAAACAATACTTATTAAACCTTAAAATAGTTGAAATGAAGCAAAATGAATGCTAAATAACTCAGAAACCATAATTAATTTCGCTAAACATGTTTTGAATTCAGAAAGAAGATATCGAAATCTATATACCCCATAACTAACTCATTTTTCTTTTAAAATGGTCGGTGGGTCAAAGCAATAATGGGCTGAAGATATATATATAGTGAATTAGTACATTTTTACTATGGACATTTCCTACAGTGTGTACAATCTTACAGTTCACATTTTAGCCATATGGTAATACAAGAACTACCTAGTCGTGGTTGACACAGTCTACTCGTAGGACAAGCCTGTGTTAAATTTCAATAGTAGATAACACTAGTTGGGGTTTAATTTGTCAGTAATACTGGTGACATCGTCAATAGATAATCAGTATAATTTTGCTATTGAATTTTCCTGCAGGGATGTAACTACGAGCTTGTGAATTGTAAATTTATTTTATGTTTTTTTTATTTTTTTTATATTGAAGTAATATGAAATATCTTTTAATAAAAAGTGTGCAATAATTTCCCTTTTTTATCGAAATATTTTTATTATTTTATTTTTTCGGGTCGTTCCTTTTTTCATAATTGTGTTTGAGTTAAAACTAAAAACAGAGTAAAATAATTTGCATACTTAATTATTTGGGATCAAATTAAATTTAATATCCTTATAAATTTATTAACAAGGACGAAGTTTTATACAATTTATAATTAAATTATTATTATATGCTTTCAAACAAATCAAACTTCAAACACACACTCACAAACCATCAGCAAATAAATTTCACCTAAAATAAAATTATGCCAATATGTCAAATAATAAATTTCTTATACAACTTTTTAGTTCAAATTGAAAAATCAATTGTCACTGTGTAAAAAATTTTATAGTGCTGCTTTTAGAATTTTTTTTTGGGTAAAGTGCCATAAAAATATTAAAGTTTAAAAAAATAAGTATTAAAAAATTCTCTATATTAAAACAATTTTCAAGTTTCTGTCGTCAAACACAAAATAAAAAAATCCTTGTGAATGTTTAAGGTCATTGAATTGAATAAAAATTAGTTAAAGTTTTTTTCTTTAAGTTCCATCCTTAAATTGCCACTCATTAAGTTCAAATCGCTGTTAGTTTAAGTTTATAATTAGCTGTCTGTTTTTCAAGTTTTGAGGTGTGAACTTTTGTAGCTTAGCAGCTAAGTGTTGTTACAACCCAAAAACTTATATTTGCGTCAGATTTTTGTGTTACAAACTTTAGTTTTTTTCCGTAATTGAGAGGCAAACAAATAGCTTAGTTTTTTTTTTATAATGGCCATAAAAAATAAACATATAATTATCGTAATTAAGGCAGTATAAAATAATTATTGTAATTTATTAACTTTTTACGCATTTTTAATGCCTTTAACACTAAAGTTTTGTGTAGTATGAAAATTTGGAAAACTTGTTAAATTTGCAGCAAGGAACGATTCTCTTGGTGGGCGGGATGACAAAAAAAAAATTATAAAAAATTACGTATAAAGTTATAGAAAATAGTATGTAGACCTATAACAAGTTCTGCCCCTTTAAAAACTTGTTACTGGAAAAATCATAAAAATGTGTTTTTGAATCTCACACAGAAAAACTTAAACCATGTTATGATGAATAAGGAAAAAAAATATACTTTAATTCAAACAAAACATTTAACTATATTTAAAAAATATTTTTAGAAATTTTTTGTTGCATTCCTTATCAATAGACAGATTTTGTAAAAAATTTAATTTCTAAACGTTTAATATTTGTCTGAAAAAGAACGAAAATTCGTTTCGAAAAATATTTTTTCCATACAAATTTCAAAACGAGGAAATCTACCTTTTAATTAAGATTAAAATCACTATTTTAATATTTCAAAACTTTTGTTACATCAACTTTATTAAAGAACCCCCTTAAGTATGCCACAGTTTCTTTTATCAATAATGTGAAGCATACATTACAACAAATTTATGTTTTGATAGAAGTGAAATAACGAATAGCAATGCTTTACTTCCAGTGCTTATGAACATTAATTTATTAAAGTGTTTGAGTATAAAATACGCGTATTAAGCATTTCCCTGCTCTATGAAAGAGTTTAATTCTGAGTACCCTTGAAAATCTTTTATCATTATCTTCATAAAATAAATGACAGTTTTCAGACGAAAAGGAAAAATATTTATGCCTTTAATTTTATTTCTCTTACGTTGTTAACTTTTCCTAGAAACCAAAAAACATTTTTTGAAAAGTCTTATTCAGGATTTTTTTTTAATTAAAACTGTTTCTCTAGCCTGAACTTAAAACGTTTCCAAATTTCATTGCGTAAATAACTTCTTAAGTTTTTGGAAGGGCTTAGAACTTAAGCTTAATTACACATTTGCAACAAAACTCATTAATTTCTTTCTGTTCCACAGCTGTAATCCATATTGTTCTTTTCTTTAACACAAAAACTGTATCAAATTATTTCTTTTCCTTTAATCGTATTAACCGTGAATAATAGTTTTACTTTTAAAACATTTTGTTAGAAATCGTTTAAGTATTGGAACTCCCAAGCGTTACTAAACATTTCAGCTTTTAATTTAAGGCTGGTGATTAATTAATCATAAAATAAAACAAATAAATAATATACATATTTTTTTAATTTAGTAAAGCACGCTATATTTTGTTGCTTTAATTTTTCCATTGTTCAACGTTCAGTCAACAACTAAAGTAAAAGCTGGTCTAAATTGCCAGCAAAAACTTTATGAGAAAAATATGTTTATAACAGTTAGTTTAGTGCTTATGAAATCAGATTCATTTAAGCTGTGCTCTATTATTAAAAAGGAGAGTGTAAATTTCATGTAAAAATTTAACAATATCAAATTTTTGATTGATATGAATGCTTTTGTTTATCAACTGGCGAGACTTGGAAAAAATAAACAAACAATACAAACAACATAAAAGGTAATTTTTCTTAGCCCGTAAAGCGTATTGTAATTAATTATTTTTTCAAGTTACGGTTGATTAAATCAAAAGTTTTGTTGCCTTTTGGGGAATTAATTAAAAAATATTTATTTTTAATACCTATATTTAATTCCTTTTTCTTTGATTGTGTTAAAATGTCCTTGAGAATAAAAGCATACAATTGAGTTTCAGAATGAATATTAATCGGGGAATGAAATATATTCTTTATAAATATTTGAGAAAAGTAATATTTCGTGTTTAATTGTATAAATTATATATTTATTTAAATACTTTACAAAGTAAATTTGCAAAGTATTGTTGCACAAATATGGGCGGGGTAGCTAGACCATATGCCCAGGATGTTATTAACAGTTTTTTTAAAGGCCTTGTGAATATATAAATTTTATTTTAGCTTTAGGTCTTTTGTAATCAATTGTAAAAAAATAAAATTTATACATAATCAATTAAAAAAAGGTCGAATAAATAATTATAATATTTAATTGTATAAAATATTTTTAACATTAATGTGGAAAATGAGAACTAAAGCATGACATTTGTTTCATTTCATTTTATTCCTAAAACAAGAAACGCATTGAAAACTCAGGCATTGCTTTGCCTTTCAAAATGAGTTATAATTTACATGCAGTGGTTTAGATAAAAAGTAATAACACGAGAAAGCATATTCAGTGTTTATTTATTTAATTTGTCAAAATATTTATGAAGTATAGACCTTCTGAAGAGTAAAACAGTTGCGTAAAAATCGAAATCTATATCGTTTACACTAAAAAGGCATTTACATTGTCTCAAAATCTAGTACTTTCGAGATTCTGAGCTAAATCTACTTCCTTTTTACTAGATTCTCCATACAAAACAAAATCAAATTTTTCAATAGATTTGTAGAAAATCTACTAAAAATTTTAATTTTTATATATTTTTTACTACCCTTTATAACATAATTTATATAGAAGGTGAGTGAATTAGCTACGATCTTCACAACTTTTTGTTGAAGTTGTGTGAATGAGCTTAACCGGCATTTTTTCATTAAAATTCAAGACTAAATTTCAGGCAAAAGATTTTGTCTCAGATGAAAATCTTGGAAATTATCAAAAAAGCTTAGTGTAAACGATATAGATTTCGTAACAGATTTCTTATCAAATATACTAGATTTTGAGACAATATAAATGCAGTATAAATCTTGCTTCTTTTTACTAGATTTTCCATACAAAGCAAAATCTATTTTGTCAGTAGATTTGTAGGAAATCTTATATTTTTATTTATTTTTTACAACCCTGTGCAACAAATTTATAAAGAAGATGAGTGAATTAGCTGCGGTGTGCTTAAAAAGGTTTGTGAATTGACTACATTGCAGTCGTTTGGTTTAAGTTGTGGAAATTTTTCAGTTAGCTAATGGGCTTTGTGTTGGAAAAGATTTTCATAAAAATTTTAAATTCCCTATAAAATGCACTAGAATTAGGGAATGCAACTACGATATTTTTTTTTTCAAAACTTGTACCAAAAAGTCAGCCTGTAAGCTTAAAGGGATGTGTGAATTGGCTGAATTGGTTGGATTGGATGTATGAAATGGTTGTAGTTTTGGAAAAATTTCACTTAAGGAATTTAGCTTTGGATAAAATTATTAAAAAATGTAGAAAAAACTTTAAGGCAGAATAAATAATAATAAAACATCGTTTCTAAGCGTTTCAAATTTGCATGAAAAGAACCGAAATTTTGTTTCAGAATAAATTTTTTCCCATACAAAATTTCAAAATGAAAACATGATTTGTATTTATAAAAAGGGGTTCATAAAAATTTTTATTAAAAAATGATAGCTTTTGTCTTAATATAAATGCTCTATTATATAAATATTTTATTAATAAAAAATATTTTGAAACCATAAAACTATTAAAATTTCTGAAGAAAGCTCAATTAAATAAAATCTTCATAAATCTCAAAAGAACTTGTTGTAAATGGTATAGATTTAAGTTAAGATTTCAATTGAAATCTAGAAGATTTTATGCGAGTGTAAATGTGCTGTAAGAGGATTTGTTATTATTATCACATATTTAATTTTTTCCCCTGATTATGGAAACATTAGATCCTATGGGTGCTCTTTCTTTAAGTTTAAGGGTACCTATATTTGAATAGTTAAAAATTAAAGTTTTGGAGTTGTTTCGCCAAATGCTGCTGTTTTTTCTTAATTTAATCTTTTAAACGCTGCAAGAGCTTATTCTAATAATATCCGCTGCTTGTTTTTCGGTTTTGGAAATAATAAAAAAACAGTCCTACAAACATTCTATAAACTAGTCGTCCTGATTTTGTTTGCAAATGGAACTGCCGCTGTCTTCTTTGGATATGATTTTCCCATTACTGTTCACTGCTCTTTTGTCTCAAGTGTGAAGTGCTGGTTACAAAACGATGCAAAAACTCGCTCTTATCGTGCTGAAACAGTCACAAAAAATCTATTGAAAAATTTTCACTGCACTGTTTTTGTTCTACTGAGAGCAAACACGGTATTCATATTTGCAGACTGCTTTCTCATTTTCAAATTTTCGATCAATGTGCGATGTTTAACAAGTTTTGAAATGCCAATGTAGTGAATTTTTCTCAACTTAAAGGCTCAACTTAAAGGTGACGTGATAAATTCGCTGATGGTAGCTTTGCAATTTGAGAAAACAGGCCTTAACCTGCCCCCGTATTCTCTAACTCGCTAAAGCTACGTCTCTATCGCTAAAAATACATAAAGTCGATTTATCGATACTGAAAATATTCTTTTCCATCAGATTAAAAATATCTGCTTGCCATAGAATGACATTTTTCATAAGCTTGAGGTAACACAATATAAGTTCTTGCCCCGGCATCCCCTCTTAAAAACATAAAATTTTAGCTCCAAACTTAAGTAAAATAGCACCTCTTTCAGCGTTGTATGAAATTTTATAAAAAATCAGTCAATCAGTTAAACTTTTTTCCAAAAATCCCCACTGTAAGACGTCTACATTAGACTTTAAATAACAGTAAGAGATGATGTTAAGAGCAACATGTTAATGGTGACTCACATTCTGTTCTATTTTATATTAATATCGCTGTTATAACTTTAACAGTAGACTAAAGGGAACTGTTAACATTATCCATGATGTTAGTGTTAATGTTACTCATTCCATGTCTAGCATAAATGGCAGTTTAATTTACTTCTTTAATAATAATATTTACCCTCGTTGCATACAGCAAACAATTCGTAAACTAAACTTTAACTGCTACAAAAATTGTAACAGCAATTAAAAAAGGGAAAATAAATATAAATTACATCTATGTGAAGCATTAAAATGCAAAAAAAAATAAAAAATATAGACTTGCGAAAGTTTATTTGCTTCAAAAAAGTGTCATTAACCTGTTAAATATTTCACTAAAACTACGAGTAGTAAAAAAATGAAATAAAGTAAAAAGTTGTGCTACCTAATTTTTGTTTAATTTTTCCCTACCTGCTTTTGTCTAGTTTTTGCTAAAAACAAACTCATGGAAAAATAAAGTTTTTTCTTTTTTGAAAGCATTCATTCAGTCTTTTGTGCTTGCATTCATGCATTTACATACGCTTATACATACATACTTAAATATATTTAAACTATATTAAAATGTATGCACACAAATACTTACATACGTATGCACATACGTGTATACTCGTTTATACTTGTGGCAGGTTAAACAGTCTTCGCAGTTGTGTCTCTGACTCTGGTGCTGTTGATAATTTCAAACAAATTTACGTGCCAATAAAAAGTTTCAAACTAAATGAAAATACTCGTACTTGTGTTTGTCTGTCCGTCCATTCGTATATTTAATGCTGTATGGAAAACTTAAATTTAAGAGAATATTAAAATTCATTGGAGTACTTATGAAATAGTAATACTTACAAAAATAATTCGTACAGGTTTTTTTAAGCCAAAGAAAACCTTAAAGACAGTTGCTTTCTTTCTTATTTTAATTTTCTTTCAGTAGACATTTATTTTCACATATAAAAATAAAGTCTGTGTCAAAGAAAATTTTGTAACTCAGGTATGAAAATGTTAAAAGAAGTCCAAGAAAATAATATAAGAAAGACTATAAAGAAAGCAGCAAATACTAAAGAATTTTAGTCACTTGTAAAAGTGTGATTTAGCAAACAATGGCAAACTGGGTTACAACCTGGCATATTGTTTGCTTTTATAAGACTTGAAGAAATCTTAAAAAAAAACAACAGAAATTCTTATGTACCTAAGCACATGCTTACACATTTTTGGGCTTTTCTTTATTTTTATTTTTTGAAGAAAAAAAAAAAACATTTGCAAAGAATAACAGAATTTTATGGTTGCTTCATGTGTGGATGCATGACAGTGATAAGAGGCTGCTAGGAATAATTCTAGGACTTTACAAGGCATTTAAATTGATATAAATTTTCGTTCGTTTTGGCTGATTTTATTAAGTAATAAAATTAAAATGAAATAAATGTTAAATTTTTATCAAGAAAATTTTTGTTATACAAGGTGGCGCAAAAGCTGTCACCGGATGTGCTTTGGATATATTTTTTTAATAACTGAAGTGCAATTTGTTCCTTAAAAATTCTCTTAAAAATTCTGTTATTTAGCTTATAGAGCAATGATTGCGCAAAAAAATTTATCTCGAAAGTTTGTCTTACGATAAATGCCTTTCATATATCCTTAATTTAAAAAAAAAACTTAAACTTCAGCTATAATGGCTAAAATGCAAACAAAATTTTGAAATATATCTAGAACCTTGTACTTCAAATCTGTATAAGGATATGCCTGTCTTCCATATGTAGTTAAATTGAAAAGCTGAAAATCTGTTTCACTTATGATCAGAATACTGCAAAAGTTTGCAGGATTCACGAACATATATACTTAATTTAAAATTAATTTCACGTGCAATAATCATCAGAATCAAGAGCAAACATGGAGCTGTTACTTAATTTATGATGAAAAGCTCTCTTAAAAATTTGGTTGCAGTCAGAAAAATGGTGTATCTTGTTCCCATATATCCTTGATTTGAAAAGTTGAGATTTAGCTAAAATTATGATGTGAAGGCATAAAATTTTTTACAACATTATATAACATTATACTCCAAAACGTTTAAAAAAAAAATTATTAAAGACAATTGATTATTTCTCATATTACCTTATCCTTCAAAAACAAATTTTATTTAAAATTATGATCAAAACACAGCCAGAGCGTGTAACAACTTCGGAAATTGCTCACGAAGTTTTTATGGAAATTTTTGCTGCGATCCGTGGAAGGACTTGCTATTCTCCCATATATCCTTTATTTTGAAAATTTTAATTTCAGTAAGAATTCTTAGCAAAACTAGGTATAAACTAGACATTCATTATATAATCATGCAGTTAAGCTCTTTAAAAAAATTATATTGTTATGCATTTAAGTATCCTTCCATATATCCTTAACTTTAGAAATTTTATTTTAGTAAATATTTTCATCAAAATGCTATCGAAACTTGTTTCTAAAATTATACCATAAAGTTCTATGTAAAAGTTAACAACATTATATTTAATGTCATGCCTATTTTCTATATATCCTTGATTTGAAAATTTTGATTTAAGCTATAATTAATGATCAGAATGCTATAAAAACTTACAACTATTTGTAGAAATGTGCTAAAAAGCTCTCCAGCAAATTAACTTACATTAGATGCAAGGATACACTTATCTGCCATATATCCTTGATTTGAAAAATTGAATAGCAGCTGAAATTATGACACCAAAATGTACTTAAAACTAGTAGAAATTTACCAAAAAGCTCTCCAGAAAATCTTATTAGAATCAACACAAGTATAAGCTGACATAACATATATCCTTTATTTCAAAGCCCTAACAATAGCAAACATTATGTCATCAGAATGCTATGAAAACTTGTAAAAATTTGTTGAAAATGTCTCGAGAAAATTATGAAAACTTGTAAAAATTTGTTGAAAATGTCTCGAGAAAATTATATTACAATTGGTTTAAGGATACGCTAACCTGCTATACCTTTATTTGAATAAACCTAATAATAGCTAAATTAATTTCTTGTTATTAGAATACTATGAAAACTTGTACAAGTTTGCCGAAAATCTCTCTAGAAAATCTTATAACAATCGGTACAAGGGTACACAGGCCTTTCATATATACTTTATTTGAAAAACTAAATTGTTGCTACAAATCTAATTGTGACTAAAATGCAGCTAAATTTTCAAACTGTGCTTAGAATAACCTACTTCAGCTGACTGTTAAATTTCATATATATACTACATATAATTTCAATGTAAAGGACATGCTTACGTCGCGTATGTCTTTAATTTTAAAGATTTTAATTTTAGCTGTAGTACTGGACAGAATCTTATGAAACTTTGTTACAACTCGCAAAATTTTCTATGTAAGCTACCTGGTGAATTTTTCTGCAATCAGTGCATAGACAGTCTTATCTTGCATATATCCTTTATTTTAAAAATTGAGTATCAGACAGAAAAGCCTTCAGAAACTTTTGAGAGTTAGTAAAAACTTTGGTAGTTATATAATGAAACATTCCGTTTAATTTCAGTATAATAGGTGCAAGGATATACCTATCTCCCATGTATCCTTTTTATGCCAATAATTTTTTTTCGATATTTATCTAGAATAATGTTTTTTAATTATGTCTAGAATTATATAATAGATTTACAAGGCGAAATTCTTTCAGACTACAACAAGGACTTTCGTATCTCTAAATAAATCCTTAATAATAAATTTTTAATTCAATTCCGCCTTTTTTTGGCTTTTATTACAATAAAAATGCAGAAAATGTGCGTTAAAATATTGGCATAAATGATGATAAAAATTTAGCAAAATTCTGTTAAAATATATAATTTTTTTTTATATTTTAAGACGTAAGAAAAGTTTTGTTTTTAGCTATGCAAGGGAAATGCCACTTTAAAGTTTCTCAAAAATTTCCTATTAGGAAGGCTTTAGATAGCCTTAGAACTTGCGGACAGGGAAATGCATGAAAAGAAAATCTGAGAAGGCAGAAACTTGAAATTTTATTGAGGAAAAAAGTAAAAAAAAACCAAGAGTAAACAGCTTAAAGAAAAACTACACGTTGTGTTAAGGTATTGTACAGGCCTTTCTCGTAAGAAACACTTCACTTGATTTAGTCGCACAATCTTGTTTAGACACGAAAGCACAACTACCACCAAAAGTAAACAAAAGCATACAAAAGAAATCATGCATACACATGCAGCTGTTTGCAAGGCTCAAAAAGAAACTTCAAATGTAAAACGAAAGAATCCAAATACTTCCGTTTAGGTTTCCTTAGCTGGTGTATGTATTTTTTCTAGTGTTACTTCTAACAATTTTCGTTTAAATTGTAACAGGAAAAATGAAAAACAAATCTAACAAAAATCTAATGTTTTCGTTTGTATACTTTAAAAAGATTTTTCTAATACGAAAGATTAAAATAGGATTTAGAGAATTTAAGTATGGAGAGTATGAAAGGAAACTTGTACAGGACTTTTTAGATGACAAAGATACCAGAGGTGGTCCTAATTTACTAGCTCTTTGCTAATGCTTTCAGTTCAATTCAATATCTGCTTTTATTTTCATTGAAATCTAGTGAAGGTTTAATTGTCATGGATTTTATAATTAAACATTTAATTTTTTGGTAAGTTTTATGTATATTCATGATCTTAATTTTTAAAATGAAGTGTCGTCTACAATAATGCTTAGAATGAAAGACAAGCCTTCTAATACTTTTAAGGCTTTATACAACTTTGCTCGAGAAAATTATTTTTTAATCCTTGCAAGGACATACCTACCTCCTATATATCCTTGCAAATGTATAAAAAATTGAAGCTTAACTACTTTTAGGAGAAGACAAAAAGTGATTAATTTTCGTTGAATTTGCCATCTGATAAATCGCTGCATATCAAATCTTTTCAGGAATTCGTAATTTTAAAATTTAAATTTTTGCTTGTATTATCCTCAAATTGTATTGAAAAAAGGTGACTGATTTTGAAATAATCCAGTTAATCTTTTCTGGAAATTCTTTTTATGCTAAGTACAAGGATATTTCTCTCGGAATATGGCAAAAACTCATTTCTGCTCTTTAGACTATAAACCAAAATATTTCTCTCTATTTTAAGTTTATATTTATTTGAAATATTGATAATAAAATTATCACACAAAATAAATTTTAATATAAAAAAAATTTATATTTTTTTCAACCACTAAAGACTTTAAGCCAATTAAGTATCAATTCCTGCAGGCAATTTTTTTATGATATGAACTTTCAATTTCTCTTGTGTAATTTTATATTATTTTATATCAATATTTTTTCATACAAATGACTGGGCAAATAAACGAATTGTTAATCATTAAAATTTTGCTTATAATTATTATTATAATTGTTTATACACTTTTGTTTATTATTATTAGCAATACAAGTAATTAACCATAAAATATTTAATTTATGCATACAAAAATCACCCAGCGGCAATAATAATTGCTAAAATTTTTCAGATGGCTTGCAAAAAATTTAAAATATTTTTCTGTTTAAAAAAATTGTCTTTCCGCTAGTTTTACATGGCGAAAACCTCCTATAGAGAAAAAGTCTTCCCTCCGACTTTTTTTCTATAGAGAAAAAGTCTTCCCTGCGACTTTTTTTCTATAGAGAAAAAAGTCTTCCCTGCGACTTTTTTTCTATAGAGAAAAAGTCTTCCCTGCGACTTTTTTTCTATAGAGAAAAAGTCTTCCCTGCGACTTTTTTTCTATAGAGAAAAAGTCTTCCCTGCGACTTTTTTTCTATAGAGAAAAAGTCTTCCCTGCGACTTTTTTTCTATAGAGAAAAAGTCTTCCCTGCGACTTTTTTTCTATAGAGAAAAAGTCTTCCCTGCGACTTTTTTTCTATAGAGAAAAAGTCTTCCCTGCGACTTTTTTTCTATAGAGAAAAAGTCTTCCCTGCGACTTTTTTTCTATAGAGAAAAAGTCTTCCCTGCGACTTTTTTTCTATATAGAGCAAAAGTCTTCCTCGCGACTTTTTTTCTATAGAGAAAAAGTCTTCCCTGCGACTTTTTTTCTATAGAGAAAAAGTCTTCCCTGCGACTTTTTTTCTATAGAGAAAAAGTCTTCCCTGCGACTTTTTTTCTATAGAGAAAAAGTCTTCCCTGCGACTTTTTTTCTATAGAGAAAAAGTCTTCCCTGCGACTTTTTTTCTATATAAAGAAAAAGTCTTCCCTCCAACATTTTTTCTAAAGAGAAAAAGCTTTCCCTCCAAATTCTTTTCTATAGAGAAAAAGTCTTCTCTACTACATATTTTTATAGAGAAAATGTGTCTCCTCAGATATTTTTTTAAAGCGAAAAAGCCTTCGCTCAGAAATTATTCTATATCAAGACATGCTCCTATAGAGAAAGAGTTTTACCTTTTTTTTATAGAGAAAAGCTCTTCCATCTAATAAAAAATTTACCCTTACGCATACTTTCGATCCATGCTTCGTTTTAATCATACAAATTTAAATAACTATTAGTATTTTATTGATTTTTATAGTTTTTTTTTATTAAATTTTCGCTCAAGAAAGCAAACTTTAATTTTACGAACTTTGCTTTAACTGACTTAAATTTTAAAAAAGTTGCTTGTTTTTTCCCTGAATATGCTTACTTGCATATATTTCATATTTTATGACCAAAAAGAATTAACAAGTTTGAAATGACAACTTCATTTGCCTTTAAGCAATAAGTCAAGCGTAAATATTTGTCCACCCTTTGGAAACAAAAAACAAAATTTATTCAAGTTGTTCGGTTGTTAGTCTGGACATGTTTGACTTTGACACATGTCACCAAGCCGTACAAGGAAAGAAACAAACATCTTTTTACACCAGAAAACAAAACAGAAAAAACGCTTTTCACATAATTGTATATTTTGTGTGTAAGAAAGTATGTGTCATAATTTCTCGTTATATATATATTTTCATTTATTTGTGTTTTGTTTGCTTTGTAATTCATTTATTCGTATTGTTTTTTTTACTTATGTTTTGATAACATGACAAGTTTATTTAATTTCATTTTCATTTCCGCTGGCAATGGCAAGTGACAGCTGGTTTTTTTTTTGCTTCCTTGCATGCCGCCTGGCTTTGCGGCGATTACAAATATTCTAAAGTCCGCTTTACATCTTATATTTATTTGCGTTGTTGTGTTTGTTTTGGATTTAATTGTTAGATTGTTATTATTATTTTTTGCCTTTTTGAGTAAATAAATAATTAAGAAATATTTGAACTTGAGTTGCATTTGTGTAGGCTTAAGTGTTATTAAGGCTCGTGTCGTGTCCACAAAGAAAATATGTAGCTTTTATAATTAATAACCAAAAAAAAACAAAAAAAAAAAATACTGAATTATTAAACAATAAATTTGGTATTAGAACAAAACATGTACGCTTAATAATGTGGAATAGATTTAATATGGAATTGTAAGAATACAATTTAATAGGACTGATGTCATCTAGGAATAAATATTCTTCAGTTTAATGAAAAATAAATAAATACATAAGGATTAATTACTTGTTTGAATGAATCAAACTGAAAATTGATTTAAATTTTTAATGTGTGGTGTTGAGAAAAAACTTCTCTTAAGCACCAGGGTTTCAGAAAAACGCTGGAAAATCGTCAAGTAAGATATTTTCAGCTAAAAAAAATCTATTAGTTATTTATTTTAAAAGTCGTACAAATAAGGAAAAACTAATGTCAAATAATGATGGAAAGCCAACATTTTGACAACACTGGCTATATAATGCAAGACCGGTAAAAAACAAACAATTTACAAAATAGTGGTTATCTCACCGGCTTTGTAGAGGGCTTAAAAAAAATTAGCAGTTCTTATGAGGCAGAGTACATGTATTACCAAGAAGGATGGGAAGGGCTGTCATAGCTAGCAATGATCAATAATTTCTAAAAATTTTTAGGGCACCAATGTACATATTAATGTATGTCATTGTTCTCTTTTACAAAACTAAACATATTTTACTCCCTCGAACCAAAAGTCTAGCCAAGCCAATTTGTGTCACATATGTATGTCCTGGAAGAATTGTGTCGCTAATAAAAGTATTACAAACATTTTATATTACATGCTTTATCCTTGTTAGTGGAGCCTTTATTTAGGTAAGAAAATCATCCACTGAAATATTTTTAATAATTTGAAAAGGGTTTAATAAACCCTTGATTTCCTGTGCTAATTAATAATGCTGGTAATTTCATTTTTTTTATATGCTGTACGCTATTGTTCATTATTAATATTATATGATGTTAATAATTTTGCATAATTTATGTGCACTCTCTTTGTTTGTTAGTTCTTCTATAAATTACTGTTGCTTGTTCGCCTTTATTGCTCTTGTTGCGGTTGTTGTTGTTGTCGTTGTTGCTGTTGCCTTAAAATGTAATTTAAATGTTAACAACAGGTGTCTTTTATTAGTGGCAATTACAAGTTAAAATATCCTTAATACTTAACAGCAATAAATTAATATTCATCATACGCTGCCCGCTATAAATTTTAAACAATGAAATTATAACATACTTTAGTAATGTTCTCAGCAGCAGGCCAGCAGAGGAGGGGGTGGTCTCGTTACATTACATGGAAAACAGTGGTGAACATAAAGTTGAGAGTTATTTAGCAATTAAAAATTAAAAATAAAATCTAAAAAGGGAAATATTGAAATTTTTGAGCATTTTTTTTTTGCCAAAAATTGGTTTAGTATAAATTTAGATTTGCTATTTTCTAATTTTTCTGACAAGATATGATTTCTGAGTGAAATATTGAAAAATATCTAGTTCCGATAAAAAAAACCAGGGGGTCTACTCTGTAACTCGAAACGAAAGAGTATATCCCCAGATTTTTTGGGAAAAGTCAGTTTTTTTTTCTAAAGCTAAAGCTTGGAAAGATCGTGCTTTTAATGCATCATATTGATAGAATAAAATAAATAGTTTATATGCAAAAAAAAAAAAAACATTTACTGCCAGTTCATAGAAACCATATAAAAATTCTCGTCTGGCTATTTACATTGAAAACAAAAACAAATTTTGAGTGCTTTGTTTTTGTTTTCAATATAAATAGGCAGACGAGAATTTTTACATGGCTTAATCAATTCACTTCACTGTCACTTCAGTGGCTCAGATTGAATAGACTACCAAATTAACCCCATGTTTTCTCAAAACGGACAGTCGACTTGAGTAGAAAGTATATATATGATGACCATTTATATTTTTGAGTGATTTTCATACAAGTTTTCTAGACGAGTTGTCTGCCTGAGTTGTGGAAACTGGGTATACTCGTAAATTATTCTTTTTTCAAGTTTCAAAAATTTCCTTTAAGACAAATTACTGCTGATATGATTCTCGCATCATCATATAGCGAGTTTTAACAAATACTGTAAATCTTAAAACTTTATATTGTTTATTCTGTACATAAAAATATAAAATGATTATTTTAAAGATAAACAATCTTATGACAAAAATAATAAATTTGGTGTTGTGTTAAAAGGGGTGTAAAAATAAAAATTGTGCAAGGAGCAAGAAAGTTTCATAATAATTGAATGTCACAAAAAAATCAAATCATAAGAAATCTTAAACCCCGCGTGGGGTGTACTTAACAAAAATAAATGCTCAAGCAGACAACAATCACACTCCCTACCGGCAGCTTACTAAGATAAATGTTAACCAAGTCATATTCCCTTGGGTGACTTTGAAGAAACAGAGTGTAATCAAAATATTTTTATTAAACTGTCTTAAGCATGCTGTAGCATAAACGTGTCTTTTTCTTTGCTATCGGTATTATGTTGCTAAGAATTTTATAAATGTGAGTGTCATAATTTTGTTAGTTTATTTAAGAGCCGTAAGTGTACATGGGTGCCAGTGTGTGTGCGTGCGTGTGTGTGTGTACATGATATTAAAATCATGATTGTTTAGTGGTGTTACATATATATATCTATTAAATTCCACCATTTGGCTCTTGGCTGCGCTTTAACTTTTGGTTGTCTGCCATAATCCATGGCTGTGTTTATTAATCTGTTGGCATTTCTTGTTGCCTGTCTCCTCCCTCGTGCTTGATAATGTCGTTGCCTGCATCATTTATCTAAATCTTATGACTGGTTGTCATAATGTTTATCAGTTGTCTTTAGTAACAAGTTTCACTGTAAGACCGAAAACAATTTATTGTTTTTGTAACAAACAAATTTTTTATTTTATATTTTATTTTTTATTTTTGTGTACATTTTGTCAAAGTGCTGAAAATATGTTGGTTTATTCTCTTTTTCTATTTTAATACTTCTAGTGGTTATTGCTGACATTGTCGTGGTTAATGCTGGAATGTTTACAATTCTTGTACTTAACGCAAAATCATTTAGAAAGCCACTCAACAGTATTTATATTTGCCCGATTATCCATTATACAAGTCATGGCTATTTATTTAAGCGGATTTTTATTGCTTTTGTTTTTCTTTTATATCTCTCTCTCCCTCTCTTTGCCCTTTAGACTATTTTGATAATTCAAGCAGCGATTTTATTTATGGGATAAATTAAATTTGAATTTGTTTGTTCTTGGGATTATTTGGGTCTAAAAAATTGATAATGTTAAATAAAAAGTTTTTTTTCAAATAAAAAAAAGAACAAAATTCGAAAGCTAAGCAAGTGTTATTCTTGTTACAGTTTAACTGATTTAAAGAAAGAACGCAGCAAAGATTTGTTTTATTTGAAAAAAAAAGAAAAACAAAACTTGTTGCCTACTCTTAGGAGTAATATGGCTTATTTAAATATATTAAGACTTACAGCCAATTTTACCAATTCTATTCGAATACATATGAATTCATATACTAAAGATGTTTTTCATATATTTTATTTTATTTTTTAAATGAAAAAGAAGTCTTAAACATGAATTGATATTAAAATAGAATAAGAGAATTTAATATTTCCGAATGTTTTTTTTTATAAAATAAAACTTTTCGTTTGTTTATTTTTATTGCGTTATATTTTGTTGTTTTAATATATTAATTCTTAAAGCAAAGATTTCTTTTAATTTGCAAAACTAAAGAGTTAAACTTCATTTCAAAACTTAATCCTCATAATTTATGCAGCATATTTTAAATAATTATTTTCCCTTCTTTGCAGCTTTTGTTTGCCATCATCCGTTTTTTGGGGCTCATTTTAAGTACCAAAATTGTTTTATAATTAAACAATTGTGTGAGAAAGAAAATAAGTCAGGTGAAAATAAAAATCTAAAGCATGCAGAGTTAAAATTTTGTATAAAAAAAATATCAAGAAATTAAATATCAACTAAGAGAAAAATGTAACAAAAATTGCGTGCTGTTGAAAGAAACTTTAATTTGCGAAAACAAAAAATTATTGCAACAACTATAATTATGTGAAAAAAAAAACATATTAATAGATGTCTTGGAAACAAAACAAAGCATATAAAATAACAAACAAGAAAAGCCAAAGAAATTATTGTGCCGACACATGAAAATATTCAACACAATGGAAGTGTTTTTGCTAGCTAATCATATGATGTAAGTAAACATTTTTCATATATTCTTAAAACTTTTTATTTTCCTTTTTCTTATGTTAGATTTGTGAAACTATTTTCTTAAAAAAAACTGGTTTTAATTGAGGAAATTTTCGGTTTAGATTTTTTTTTGGTAAAAGTGTGAGTAAAGAAGAGAAGTCTGTAATATTTGAAAAAATTTTTAAATTATAGCATTTTTAAATTAAATATTGTTAATATAATGATTATGAAGGACTGCTACATATCCTTCGATATTTGCATTTAAATTAAGCAGTTTTGAAAGTTCCTACAATTTGTTTTTGTTTCTTTGCAAAGTGAGCAGCAAGCACTGTTGTTGCCTTGATTTGATTAGCTGTTGTGTCCTCGTCGGTGTGCAAGCACAAATTTTTTTTTGCTAAAGCTCGCGCATTATGCATATGGATTGTACGTAGCTGAACTAGATATAAAATTATTAATTAACATACGTTTTTATTTTAAGACAAATGTGTACTTTTTTTGTTTGAACAAAAATTAAAAACATCACGACACTGTGACTTTTATTAATAAAGTGTCAATTCCCCAAATAGATCATTCTATTTGTCAGAAATTTGTAGAATAATAAGTTTTGATAATTTCATGTTAAATTTTTTGAGTTGAATCTAATATTCTATAGCATTAATTGCTAATAATAACTGGGCTATAAGAATATATTTTCCTTGAATATGTCCT
Organism: Nowickia ferox; assembly: GCA_936439885.1. Classification (NCBI taxonomy): domain Eukaryota; kingdom Metazoa; phylum Arthropoda; class Insecta; order Diptera; family Tachinidae; genus Nowickia; species Nowickia ferox. The sequence goes on from OW387026.1 coordinate 9,601,512, forward strand.
TGTATTGCTACTTTATATTTATGTAATATGTTTTTTTTATTCCAACCATAATTTTAGCTTTCTTATTTGCATTAATTATTTTATGATTGTTTGTAATTACGGCTTTGTTAAAGAATAGTTTTATCAGATAAACAGTGCTTGTGACACAATTATTTTTTTTTCCCCAATACAATAATAACGTGTTATTATGTTTTTATTAATTAATGGTCTATGAATAAAATTTAAACAGAAAAAAGGGTTAAAAAATTGAAGTTGAATTAACAGAGAAAATAGTTTTTAAAAGCAAACAGAAATTTAATTGGTTGAAGTAAATGCACAATATCTTAAAGAAAAAGAGTTTCCAAAAACTAAAAATATAAAGGAAAAATATTTAGATAGCTAAAAAAGAAAAAAGGCAACAATAAATAAGTTGGATTAAGTTAGGTTGAAAACAGGAGCCATTTGTCTCATCTCATAAGCCAGTCCAGATCTGTTGTGCGCTCTCATGTAAATTAACAAACAAACCCCACCTTTACTCAGTATCGTTCACGTAGTCGCTCGAACTTTTCTAGTCAATACCTCTAAGGTGGGTAGTGCCCGCTAAGGTGTCATCCCCAAAATAACAGGATCTCGGCTAACGCGAAAGCTCGATAATGACATAGAAAATGCCCCATTGCCGCCATGTTCTCCATGCATGCCCTGCGTTCATTGTTATTCGTAGCTTCAATTCGGTACAAATACGCTTGTAAATTAGAGTGCCTCATTAAGATGCCGGTCAACTTTCCTAGCTCGGCCTTGTTTAGTTTCAACAGTCCCCTTAATTTATCTTCGTCCGGGCCACCATATAGAAGCTGGGTTAGATTACCCACAGTATCACAATTCCATCGTGCCGGTGTGAGCCGTCTTCGCCCAATTTTGTAATTCAATCTTTACTGCCTTGAAAGGTTTTGTAATAATTAAAGTTACTGCCCGTAACGTTCTGGCTTTTTTCGCCAGTTCATTGGCACGTTCGTTTCTGATTACGCAGTAGTGGGCCGACAGCCATACAAGACGAATGTTACCATGTACTGCGTAATTGTTTATCATGTTCTTGCAATTTAAAATGGTCCTTTGGTTGTAATTGTCCTAATTGCCGACTTGCTCTCAGTAAATATATTGCCCTCTGTGGGCCTAAAATTTACAATAATTCATTTTATAACCTTCGTGACACTCCCCTATAAAAATTATATTAAGGGTTTTCATGGGAATGTTTTAAAATCTTGCAAACTGTGCAATTGTGCATTTTTACACTCTGGTAAATAAAATGTCAAAAATTTTATAGAAATTTATTTGCACAGTTTGCCCAATAGTTTTGACCCGTAAACTTGAGCTTTGCAATTGTGCATTTTGTAAACAACAACTTCTTGCTTTTTTGGATTTTTAGGCACTTTTGGACACCCACCCACACTTTTTTGTATTTATAGAAATAAATAGATATGTTTTTAAATTAAATTTTTATTTTATTTTTATTGAATGAACTTTTTGATGTTTGTTTCGAATTTACGTAAAATTTGCACAAAAGTTCAAAAAAAGCTTCATGAAACAAGTCTCGCAAGTCTGCACAATTGCACAAATGTCAATTTTAGGAGTTCTCATGAAATCCCTTTTGTGTATTTTACATGCACAGAAAAAAATATTTCTGCAATCAACACTTTTAATTTAATAAGCCCCAATCAAACTTTTCAACCAAAGTGATGTATAAAGGCTGATTGTGTATTATGAAGTAAAATAGTTATTTCTTCTTTTTATAGATCAAAGATCACCTGTCTTTGAGCTTTTTTAATAATAATTCACCCATCAAGGCGCGAACATTGGGAACTTTAATATAAAATATTTGCTGCTGGGAAATCTTATCCAGTATAAATAAAATAATCCCTGTGCTCTCGACTTATTTTAGTTACATTTTATTTTATATGTTTTTTTAAAAGTCAAATGCTGGTGAAAAGTATTTTCAAACAATCACCATAAAAAATTGACCTGAAAACAGTTTTATTCCCAAAATCTTATCAACACATTGAACTCAAGTGAAATATTCCTTTTTTTTTAAAGAACAACAAACAATCAATGCTGGCAACATGACAAATTGACACAAAACCTCTAAAGCTAACGTAAAGGCCAAACTGTCTAAGCCTTAAGTGTTAAAAAAAATAAGAAACCAGAAAAATATAAAAAGAAATCCCTACCAAAATCAAGAGAAAAAAAAAAAACGAAACGAAACGAAAACATAATTCCAGACTCGTTAAGTAGTTTGACATGCAATCTGGTTAAAATGAAGTTAAACTGGAACACAGCAAACTGTGCAATACACCACAGTAAATACTGTAGCAAAAAAGCAAACATATTTTTATATCAAATAAAATGAAATTAAAAATATGCAGCATTACTTCACCACTAGACCCCCTTTCACAAAAACACACAAGAGCGAAAGAGTTCGCTGCATGCATACACACGAAAACTACTGCAGTAAAAGAATGTCACTAAAAGTGCGCCAAAGAAGGCTTGTTTAAAAATTATTTATATTTTCTCAGCTACTTTTGCATTTTGCAGTATATTCTTGGGCACAGACGTTGAACCCTGGAATCCCTTAAGCCTTGCAGCAAATATAAAGAATGTTACAAAAAAAAAAAGAAAAATATGGAAGAAACAAGCATGACCCCAATTTTAATATACAAGGAAAAAAATTTTGTATTTGCATGATTTTGTGTGTGTGTGTGTGTGTGTATCGCATTTAGCCAAAAGTTATGCTAAAGATATTTTGCTTTAATACAAAATATAAAGCGTACATAGTTTTAGTTTAAAAATACCATAAAATTATGTTGAATTATGCAGCACAAGGCCTCAGATAAAAGTATTTTACAGCATAAGATTAAGGGAAAAATTTGAAGGACGAAATTTTAAGAGTTTGAAAAATTGCTGAAGCCTAGCCTTGGGAGAAAAATTTAATGTTGTTCATGATTGGAAAGTAATGTTATTGTTGATCAAAATCAAGTTGAATTATAAGGCCGATAGAGCCAAAAATAAGGCTAAAATTTTAGAAAAATTAAAAATTTTGTGTCTAAAGGGTCTTCCAATAGGGTGTTTTTGCATTTCGACAATTGATGGCAGCCATATTTTTAAAGCTGTTACTTATTCACTCATTAAATTGGCTGTTATTTATTCATTATGTTTTGCCCAATCACAATAGGTGAAATAGGTGTGCAAATAATAAAATTATTTTATCAAAATGTGTGTTTTGATCGGGAAGCCTTACGTCTTGCTTACCAAGACGACTATTTGCGATTTTGTAAATCAATTTGAGTCTGCGGCTTAAGCGAACAAGAAATAAATACCCGTAAATGGATGAATGGAAAGCAGAATCTGGCTAAACATCGCCGTTGTCTTTTAGAGTGTGCAGTCGATTTTGCTTCGCTCGCAAGAACTCTGTTTGGTGCAAATCGGTTCAAAAATCAACTAAATTAAGAGCTCAAAGTCCATAGACAACGACATGTGTTTGCTAATTGTACTCTGGTAGAAGTTGGAAATTTACTTAAGTTTTCATCGATAAATCATCTTAAGCCATTAAATTAATTGCTACGTCTACAAATAAAAAGATCTGATCGATTTAAGCATGAAAAAAATACCCATATAATTCACGAGCGTATAATGCATATCGTAAAAGTTATTATTTGATGTGAAGTTCAGGCGTTATCGGCCCATATTTCCTTGCGAACGATATTAACCAGAACATAATTGTCAACGTCGATGATTACCAACTTATTTTAGCCAGAACTATATAATATGAGCATAACCGACAAGTGGTTTTCACAAAAGAACATTACGTGCGAGCTCAAGCGAGATTGACCATTCTTCACGATTGATTTGAAAATCTCGTCATCTCACGAGGTGTTGATGCGAAGTGCTTTGATTGATTTGGTATCAAAGTTTTATTGCGAGGTTTTCCAAAGTCAAAAACTAATGCAAATAAGCTATAAGACACAATAAATCATGAACCAACAGCTTCCATGCTATCGGTAAAATGCAACGTAATTTATGCCCCTCAAGCCATTTTGTGTACCCGCCGAGGCCCCGCAAAGTATATTTTTACCATGTATATATTTCATACATACGATTATTGGCATCGATAAACCTCTCAAGCGAATACAAATTTTTACATAGGCACACAAATATACAGGAAAGTCTTGATGACAAGGCGTGTACAGATTTACGTGAACGCCCGCTAAATAAAGGACTTATCTTACGATAGTCTGAACACCTGGTACAATTGATCATCCGCCATGTGTACTTAAAAAGTTCTATATGACTTGCAAGAAATACATCGATTGCAATCAATAAACATAAATATACTAGACTTCACTACCCATTAAATTACTAGAGCATATCCGTTGTCGGGCAATCGGTACCAAAAGTACCAGCACTAAGCCACAAAAAAAGGTGACAATTCTACATCACTTCTTTTCACACAAATTATAGCTTTGTGTAATCAAACATTTAAAGAAAATGCACTCCATTATTTATTTTTTCTTATTTAAGAAAATATTGCTATACGCACAATTTTTTTAAATTAATTTTTATGCAATGATTTTGATTCATATGTGTTTCAGGTTAATTCAACGTGATTTACAGTAATCTGTAAATAATATTTTTCCTTTTGAAATAATTTTATTTCATGTTGATTTAACATTACTGTATTATTAAATTAAAAAGTAGAATCGTGTTGAATCAAAGTTAGTTCATGTTGAAACAACGTTAATTTGATACTGATATAATACAATGAATCATATGTAATCAAAATGATTTTACGTGGAAACAATTATTAATTAAATTTGATGTAAGCATTTTATTTTATTAGCTTAACTAATTAATTCTGTGTATTGGCCTAAGCATTAGAGAAATGTTTATATATATAGTTGGCTTCGGGGGTAAAATTTTAATTTCAAAATAATAAAAATAAATATAATAAAGAATGAAGTTTTAATTCAACATGATTTAGTTGAGTATTTATTATAAAATTTATTTGAAATTAAAGTTATTAAAAAAAAAAACTATAATCAGAAATGATTCATTAATTTTAATTCTTGTTGAATGAAATATTCTCTTCTTTACAAACTCACATTAATTAATAAAAATATTTCATTCAACAAGAATTGAAATTAATGAACTTAAGCCCAACTAAGAAATCATTTCTGATTAAAATTCACTATAGTTGAACTAAAAATTTAAAATTGTCTCACAAAAAAAAATTATATATAAAAGAAAACCAAACTGCGAAACTATCTTGGCTGGTGTGCACGATTCAAACCTGCAAACTTCTAACTACAAAAATAGTACACTGCCAACTAGCCAGCAGTAGGAAGTTTTCGCTGGTAATGCGAAGCTTGTCGGCTATTTACACAACATGAACGTCAAACAAACAACAACAACTTACACAAGTATATTAGTGCATTGTAACAATGAACGCAGCAAATATCAAAACACAATTAATTTAATATGTTTTATAATCAAATTTTTGCATGGTAATTTTCCATTGGTATATTTTTTTTCTGTGTATATCAAAATCCTTTAAATCAAACTCTCTATAAAACCTTTTCTTAAATTAAATCCCTTTACTGCTCAATCTAGAAAACAAGCAAAATTAGTTATACAATAGAATCACAAAATTGTAGCTCATTATAAAATATACAACAGATGCATAATAAATGTTTGAAAAAAAACAACACATATACTAAATTAACATTGTGAACTTTGTAACAAAATTATATAAATTAGAACACAAATAACTTCAAGGTCTGTATTCTGTTTTTTGTAAACTTTAAAATTTTGATTACAAACATGTACACAAAATGTTTGCCTCAAAGCCAGCAAATAAATACGAACAAAAATTATTCGAGCAGAAGAAACTTTTTAACGCTTGGTAGTTTTTATATATTTTTAACATTCTCGGCCCAGCTGTTTAATTTGCTCTAATTTTTGTCGTAATCTTATTGTTGTCATAACAAGTGTCAATATTGTGTTCCCTTCCTATTTATCCTTATAATCTTTCTCCCTCTCTCTCTCTCTCTCGCCCCTTTTCGTTAGTTTGTATCTTATTTTGGACCTAACTTTGCGTGCTGCTGCTGCCCCTAATAATAAGCTTCGGACCAATTTAATTCAATTTGTAAACAAAAAATTTCCCACCTAAGCCACCCTGTAGTCTCCTTGTTCAAATTGTTGGCATAAATTGACGTACTCTGCAAATTAAAATGGCAAAATGAGAGAAAGGGAATACAAATGGTAACCAAAAATTTTCATAGTAATCTTGATAGTTTTCTGCACCAAAAGCCAAGCCAAGCAAAAGAGATGCAAGAGAAGAGACATAAAACAAAAACTGAATAGACAGCCAGCCCACCACCAGCAAACAAATGGGAATAAACTTTACGCATAATGTTAAAAAGTTAGTTTGAGATAAAAAAAAGTTTTTTCTTAAAAAACAAACATTATTTGTTTTTTTTTTTTTTAATAAAAATATTAAAAAGTTACATTTAGGTTTTAAAGTGGAGCCAAATAAAAAATGCAAAGTTTTTCAATTGCTGAAAATAATAAAACAGATTTAATAAATTAAGCACAAAATATTAAGGACATGACTAAAAACTTTAAGCTTAAAACTTTGGCAATCTTGTTTTTTTTTTCCAAAAATATTAGGGGTTTGGTAATATAATATTAAGGGAATTTTTACAAGTTGTAAAAATAAACTTAGCCGCGAATAACGTTGTAAGTGACAAAATAATAATTTTTTAGGAAAGCCAAAAAAAAACCTATTTTAAAGCTCAATTTTTTTAGCTTATCGAAAATAATGATAATTAGCATTAAATTTTCCATTTGTATCTCTTTTACATTTATTTAATATTTTTGAGTATTTCGTTTGCATGATTTTGTTAGTTACTTACAAAGTTCTTTCACTGACTGACTGTTTGTAATTGTATTCTGACGGCGATAAGATGCATAATTTTGGATGGTTTGATGTTTGAACAATGCAAGAGAGTAATGTTAATGGTAATCTAAGAAAAAACTGGTCTTGCAAATATTGTCTTTTACAACATTATTCGCGGCTAGGCTTCAAATATTGCAAAAGTTATGTACATGTACGAGCATAAATAAATAGCTGAAACTTTACATTTATTCAAATAATTTAAAAAAAATAAAAAATTTAAATAGCGCGAACATAAGAAATACGTCTGCTAAATATTTATAAATGTTTTTCTTTTTTCTTTTATGTTTCTTGTTTTCTTTTTATATTTGTAATTGTGTTTGCTTAATGTACAAGGCCATAAATTACTCACATTAATTCATTATGGCTTAAAACAAGGCCATTTAATTTATCTACACGTACATGCCTACAAATCAAACATATGTACATTGTACATGTGTCACACATACTTGTACACCTGAAACCTCTGCATACAAAACGAGATATTAAAATGTTTCGTTGGCCGAGAGAATTTATGAGACTCAAAGAAAGCAAGAACAAATTATGGCTTTATGTGGGAAAGAAGAAATACAAAAATAATGAAATATTTATATACATACATACATATACACTAAAAAATCCACACCTTATTTCTTATTTATGTACAAAAGGACCTGTGAAAACACTTTTATACACATACGCACAAAGTAATCTTAATTTGTCGTATACTCCTAGAAAAATATTATGGATTTTTTATGTACCTTTAGGTACATATCCATTGAAAAAAAAACATCAATAAGCTGTACATGATTTTCTTTATAGTTTTATTATATTTTATATGGTTTTAACAAAAAGTATCTTATAAAGATACTTGTGGTATGTGCGTATATTTATTAATGAAAGACAATTTGATGAATACATACATATATGGAATTATTTTAAATTTTTGTAGGGAAAATCAAAGTATTTAAGTATAGTGATTATATTTCTTGGTAAAAAAGACTGATACCATTGTTGGAAAGGCATTTTTCTCTAGATACAATTAATGGTAGCATATCATATAATATCACCATATTTTATTTTATTTTATTTTTTAAAGAGAACTAACACTCAGGCAATGAATGCCTACTACTAAAACTAGGTGTTACTTTCTTTAGGAAATTGATAGTGACAGAGAAGACAGCTGCTGAGGGAAGAAAAGGAGGGAAGCTTCATACTTTTACAACTCTACAAAAAAAAAAAAAACGCTGATGATGAAGGTGTAGTGGCCTTCAAAAACAGCTCGTTGTTCCGTTCTACTACGTATTTGTCAGAATATTTACAATTAACTTTGGTGTTATTTGTTATATGAACTTTAGCCTGACCAAATCATAGATATAGAAAAAATGAAGTTCGAACAATAATAATTAAAATTAACCAAATTGCATTTAATTTAATGAAGAAACTTTATTTTATTAATTATTTAACTGAAGTGTATATATTGGAACAGGCATCAGGAAAATGTTTGTATGTAATATAATTTGTTTCCTTGGGCAGGATTCGAACTCGGAAATCATCGTGAGGTACTCAACGCTCTTACTGCTGCAGCCGCATTAACCTTAAATATTTTTTAGATACATACGAAATATATAATTTTAATTCCACATGATTTAAAATGATTTCAAACCAAAATTTTTGCATGGTGATTTTAAATTGGTATTTTTCCTGTGTGTAGAAAATTTAAATGAAAAGTAATAAATTTTTGCAGTACTTTCCATACAAATATTCTAGACCAAGTTGACGGTGCTTTTTAGGGAAAAAAGGGTAAAGTTAAGGACAATTGAGGAGTTTAAAAATAAAGGGTTACAAGTGAAATATAAAAAGTTCTGAGAATCTAAGCTTTAACTGTTTTTCCTGTGAAGTTGTTGCATGTGGTAAAAGTTTCAAGCACTACAGTTCACTTTGAGGTTATCATGAAGGTATTAATTTTTATAGAGTGATAGATATTCGTTCTAAGGGTTGATTTCTGCATCTAGCTCGATTTTTCTAGTTTTACTTTTAAGCCCTTTAATTGTAATTTAACTAAGTTGAAATATACTAGTTGAACGGAAAAATATGCTGTTCTGGAAAGCCACTACACTTTCATCACCAACATCCACGTGTTTGGTCCACCGTGTGTGGTGTCGATTAAAAGATTGTTGTGTTGCTTTGCTTTATTAGTACGTAGTTTTTGTATTAATTATAATTGCTGTTGTTGTGATTTGTTGTTTAAAAATTAACACATCAAATTTGGTACCAAAACGTGTTTCAATCGAACAAACAAATATTATAATATTAATTTGTAACAGCCTTATGTATAAAAATTATTAAGGCTTTATAAAGGCTTAATAAGAAAATTTTTTTAAGAACGTTTTATAAAGCTTTAATAATTTTTATAAATAAGGCTGTTGGTGTTGGTGTTGGTGAACGTTATTATTGCAATTATTTATTATTCAAATACAAGTAGTCACAAACGAAAATTATTTATTAATAAATTTTCCCATACTTCAGGGTGGATTTTGTAAATACAAAAAATTTTTTTAATTTAAACATTTTTATGAGAAAAATATTTTTTAAAACTAGTTTTTGTTTTTTTTTCACAAAAATTTGAAACCTTTAGAAATGTAACTTTTTACAAAATCTGCCTACGGCTTCCAAAGATTTCTAAAGTTAATGCTAAAATTTTTTTTTTGTATACACTATTAATAAAATTTGTTGCCCTAAAATAATTTGTAGCTTTTAAGATTTTTATCTGACTTAAATAATTTTATTGAAACTTAATTAGTGAAACAATAATGTAACATTGTGCAGAATAAAAACAACTAAAATAAATATTTTTCTGCTGTAAGAAACCCAATAAAGCTCCATCCTCAAACCTATTTTATGAATAAGCTGAAAAATTTTTCACTCCAGCAGGCCTTAATTTATTACTTGAATATTAAAGAAAAATATTATTTTTTATTAAAGTAAATTAAATTATGTTTAAAAACAAGCAAAAGCCCGACTAATTAAAGGTATTAAAATAGTGAAAGTTATCATAAGTTTTTTTTTTGATGACAGTTATGCCACAGGACTCTGAAAATTGTCAAGTATTTCATATTTTGCTTCACACACTGTAAATTCTTTATTTTTTTTTAAATTTAATGACTTTATTTTATTAACTGAAATGTATATAGCAGACACGAATTTTTTTTGCTCTGCATAGCTACCTATGTTTTTCATATGCGCTTGAAGGATAAGTGGGGCAAAGTAATTTACAGTTTAGCTTTTATTTTCCTAATTTACCATACCAATAATCAACTTAATATCTTTGCCATGCAAAGTAGATTGTTTGCTTAAAGTAGAAGCAACAAAAATTAATCTCATTAAAAAGAAGTTGCAAGAGGCAAATTTATGTAAATTATTAAAGCTTAGACTAAATAAAAGTACATGGATGTTTATAAGCCCAGAAAGAAGCAACCTGTACATAATCTAAATAAGTCATAGTCTACGCATACACTTTTAATAGTCTAGTCATAGTCTGGTTGTAGGTTAATCATAATCTTGAGATAGCATGGCAATAGAAAAGAATCTAATCATAGTGTAGTTATAGTTTAAACATATTCTGGTCAAAGTCTAGTTATAGTCTAGTCTAGTCATAGTCTTATCATAGTCTATTCATACTGTAGTCGTAGTCTTTTTATAGTCTAGCCATAAATAAATCATAATCTAGTTATAGTCTGGTCATATTTGAGTCACAATAAGTCATATCCTATTCAGAGTCTGAACAGATTCTAATCAAAGTCTAGTCGTAGATAGTCTAGTCATAGTCTAGTGACAAACTTGTCGTAGTCTAATTATCGTCTAATAAAACTCGGTTTGTAGTCTAGCTATATTCTGATTTTTTTTCGTTTTAAAAGAATTAACACTCAGGCAATGAATGCGTACTTCTATTACTATATGTTACCTTCTTTATTAAAGGGATAGTGATAGAGCAGACAGTTGGTGAAGGAAGAGATAGAGGAAACCTTCATTCTTTTTCTACTTTTAAGCACGTTCTGAATAATGCAGTGTTACAGCGCCTCTGGTGTCAATGAGGCGTATTAAATTATGAAGCAGCGCTTAGTAGCCATTTGATTGGTTATTCGACTTCACCGATGACTCTGCTACAAAACGAAGGAGAGCTCTTTAATGTTACATTAGGACTAGTATCCTCTGAAGCCGGTATAGTTCAGTAACCAGTGTCTATGCCTTCAGCACTTGATTTTTTCTAAAACAAAGGGACACTAATGTACAATAGAAAAATGCAGGGTGTTTTTATTTTTTAATGGCCGTTGCAACCGGATTTGAAACAAGGACCTTTGGTTTTCTAGTCAACGTGCTAACTACTTCAGCCGACGCCACCCTTTAATAATCTATTCATAATCAAGTCACATACTATTCATAGTCTTGTGATAGCCCAGTCATAGTTTTGTTATACTCGAACCATATTTTAGTTGTAGTCTAGTCAAAGTGTAGTTGTACTATTAGAGTCATTGTTTTGTCATAATCTGAACACATGCTGGTCGTAGTGTGGACATATTCTAACCATATTCTGGTCATAGTCCAGCCATGCTCTTATCGTATTTCAGTCATGCTCTTGTCATAGTCTTATCATAATCTGACATATCTAATCGTAGTAAATATAAACAACTCACCACCGGTGGCATTCAATTTCATTTTATTTAAGCAACTTCCAGCTTTATATTGATTATGATTTATCTCAAAATAGTTGAAGCATTTTCTTTTAAAGACTATGGGAAATGTTTAATTTCTCTCTCTTTCTCTCTCGCTCTCTCTGTTCCTTTTCTTTTATATTATATTCTGGTTTGCTGCCACATCCTACATTTAATAGCAATTCCTTTTTTTTTAAGATAAAAGAAATAAAGAAAATTTGTTTTATATGGCCGTAATGAGACCTAAAAACTAAATTGTTTAACAATAACGTTAGTAGAATGCTAATGTGATTTAATTTTTCCTCAATATTTTTGCCATTTGTATTCAGACAATAAAGAAAAAAAAAAACAGTATCCACGAACAATAGCAGCTTGTCAGCTTGTGAAAAAAAGGCAACAATTTAACGTTAAAGCATACAATAGCAAAAATTTTATCATTTAACCAACATAAAGACCCCTTAAGCCCTGGCTAAAACCTCTAGCCTTCTAACGTATGTTCTAAGGTTGAAGGGCAAATAATACGGTAATAAACGTAAATTTTATAAACACATAAACACACAAACACACACATACACGTTTATGTATATTTATAATACGCAAACAAATCTAGAGCAACAACCAAATGTGGCAACAATTTTGTTAAAACTATAAGTCAAATTGACCTCAACAGGTTTAGGTGCCTAATGCTGTTGTGTATCAAGAGAAAATACATTAATTTTTTTGCGGAACATTAACACGAGCTTGGCATATTGAAAGCTCAATTTCGCTTACTATGAATTAAAGAAAAGTAAAATTAGTTTGCAAATTCATGAAAGCAAAAGTTGCTTGAGTAGATTAAACTTGTAGCACAAATAATGTAAAGATGATGTTGGTCGTTTGAAAAGCAATAGTTCATTGTTAATTCTGTTTGAAGTTAAGTAAAGCATTTTATTATAGGATTATCAGAATCTTTGATGAGGGGACCAATTTTTTTAATTTACATAAATTATTTTAAACTAATAGCGTTTTCTTTTGTGAGGAAGGTTAAATTTTTTGCTTTTTTGAAATTCTTTTTTTGAGCGGTACTATTTGAGAATTTCTAAGCTTTCAGTTCTTGAGAAAGTGCAGCTAATTAATTTTTATTTTTTAATGAGCTTGAAAATTATTGAATATTGTTTTTATTTTTAAAAAAGAAAACGCCATAACATTTAGTGATTCAGCAATATATTTTGTTTTGTAATAATTTAAGAACTAAAAATCAAAAGCTGAGTTCCAGTTGACTAAAATTAATAAAAAGGTATCAAACCAAAAACTTTTGTCTTAAGTGGAACAAAAATAAGTAAATTAACTAACATGTGCATAACGCCAATGGCAAGACTGTTGTAAATTTTGAGATGGTAAAAATGAGTTTTCATTACAAAAAAGCTTTCAGCAAATTGTGGCACGATGCATCAAAACAATTCACATAATCCACTTGCACTGAAAACTTGAATATATAAAGCAGAAATCTACATCAAGTGATTTCGCACACAGTGGGAAAAATACAAAAAATGCTGCTGATGAAGGTGTAGTTGCCTTTAAAAACAGCTCGTTGTTCCGTTCTACTACGTGTTTGTCAGAATATTTACAATTAACTTTGGTGTTATTTGTTCATTAATAATTATCATATGTAATTTGGCTTACAAAGCGATACGAACTTTTGTCTAATCAAATAATGAATATTTTAATTTTTGTTGCCATAGTGTACTTTTAAAAATTTAAGCTAATTCCGGTATTTGCTAAATCCACATCTAGTAACAGTCCAACATATTTATAAATAATTTTTTAACATAAGATTTATATAATAAATTTATGCATATACATACTTAAAAATTATTATCTATAGTCACCACCAAAAAATAACAAAATTTTTGAAAGATAGTAATTGTAGAGCAAGATTTTCTTATTATTTCTTAAGTTTTAGATACAAATGTTCTTATTGACGGCTATAAATTTTAAATAAAAAATTAAAACCAGTACTTTTAATTAGCTTTATTATCCTTAAATAATATTGTTGAAAATGCTAGGAAAACAAGGTACTAAGAGTAGCATTTAAAGAGTGTTAATTCTCAACAAAACCAGCAAAATAAAATATAACAAAAAAAAAACCAAACTACACAAAAACCAAAAAAAACATATGGTATAATAACTAAACATTATATTAAAGAAAAAAATTTAACATCCAGTAATACAGCAACAACAGGGATAACAATTATATAGAAAAAAACACAGCAAATAAAAAAATTAAAGCTCATTACTGCTGCTATTGTTTCATATGTTTAAAGAATAACCAAAGAAAACTGCAACAAGCAGAACAATTAAAATCGGAAAATGAAAACTACTGGTATTTCAGTAAAAAAGCAATTACAACAAAAATAAAATAATTGCAGTAACCCTATACTAAACGCCCACGACCGGTTAAAGACAAAAAAAAAAAAAAAAAAATACTTACCAACGACTAACAGACAAAAAAAACGTATCCTGGCGTATTTTTTTGTATCTTTCAATTGTTATATCTCTAATGCTCCTTTTTTCTTGCTTTGTGTTTTAATATTATTTTAAATTTTTTTTTGTTTTTTCAGTAGAACTAAAGCAATTAGCTGGTTGTCGTATAGAATTTCGAGGTCATATTATCTATAATTCGTTGCCACTATAATCTGAGTATGAAATGACTTTGTCTTTCCCATGACTGGAACAGGAGTTGATTTCTACTTGGCTTTAATTTGAATACAATTTGGCTATGATCTGACTATGACTTGACTAAGACTTGACTATGACTTGACTAAGACTTGACTATGACTTACTATAATTTGACTGGTTATAACTTGAATATCTCTTGCCAATGACTGTACTATGTGACTTTATAATGAGATGACTGTAACTTAATTTTGACTTGACAGTGAAAATAAAGTTTATGTTTTAGCTAAAATATTCTACAGAAGCTGGAATTTTTAATTTATTATATGACTCTCTGATTTTCTGATTCCTATTTCTTTCGATATAAAAACTATTTTGTTACTATTACTATTAGATCTAAGAAATTCAAAACAATTAAATCTCTTTTTTATTTTAGTTGTTGCAACAATTTTCTTTATATATAATTTTCTTTTAATATTATGGCATAAAATACCACTTGTCTTCCTTTTTTTGTTTAGTCTTTAAATAATTTTTTTTGCACGCCATAAAAACTTAGCTTTTGCCATGATTAACTTCTTGCTGAAGGTCGTAAATAATAAATAACTTGTTTTTTGGTTTAACCGAACATTTATATATTAATAAATAAATAAATAACAATTTAGAAATGTCTTTTGAACGAGATATTTAGGCTTGCCAAAATGTAGTGGCAAATAAAATAGACAAAAATATGGAAAAAGTTATAATGAATTCTAGAAAGGCAAAAGCAAATTTGAGTAATTTTTTCCTACACAAATTTCTTTTTCTCTTTGTCTATGAACTGAATGATGTTGTGTTAAATCAATGGCTTGTATCCATTTTCATAAGGCTATAAATTATTAAGAAAAAATTCTTTACCGGGTAAACAAAAATGATTTGAGAAAGTTTTTTTCTGCAAATAAAAGGGCGTCAAAAAGCTTTTGCTTTACACACATTTTGAGTTACACTCAACACAAAGCTTGAGTAAACATGGTAAATTGTATTAAAATTTAACCAGCCGTAAAGGAAAATATCCTGCTTTGAAACAACGAGGGCTATAAATTGTAGAAAATAGAGTTTGAGCTTATGGGGAAATGTGTAAAAAAATCTTTTGTTGTTGGCTCTCTTTCTGGCTTGGTAGCAAATATGATTTATTTAACAATAAAATTAAGTTGATAAAATAGTTGGGCAATCAGGGCGTATGATTTATATTAATACAAATGACTGGTGATACGTGACGTATGAGTAATCGCCATAAAGATTTGAATGGAAAAAATAAAATAAGAAATAATGGATATTAAGTTGAATAGATATTTACATACGTATATTATGTTAGTGTATAAAGAAGTTTTAAGTAAAATTTGTGGAGTGAAAAAGCTGTATGAAATGCAGACCTGGATTTCTGCTGCTTGTTGTTGTAATTATTTGTGAAAGACCTGTACAAACATATGTGTATATTTTTGAAGGCCTTATTTAATATTATATTGAATTTTACATATTTTTTTGGTCTAATGATTTATTTTAGTTTAATAAATATATGTGTTTTTTATTTAAATAAGATCTGTTTCGATTTATTTCTCTGATATTAAGGTCAAACAAAAAGCTTTGAAGCAAAATTACTCCATTTGTTATTGTAAAAATTTTGGTTTGAAAATTTCTTGTGTATACAAATGTGGGCAGAAAAATAATGGTGAGAAAAAATATTGCACGATTTTTTATTTTTTTATTCAATATTTTATATAGGGTGTTTTTTAGAGGTATAGAACTTCGAATTGAAATAAAACACAAGAAAATCGTTTTAATGTCCATCAATTTGGCTTTATTGGAAGGATAATTTTATGCCATTAACGTTTAAATATGATTTCGGGCATGTGGCCGCCGCGGCTGGCTCGAATAAAGCCAATTCTACAGGTCCAATTTTCAACCACTTTTTCGAGCAAAAGGGGTCGAAATTATGCGCTCATCGAATGTTTCCTTCAATAAATCGATTATGACGTGCGCTGTGTGGCATGTAGCGCCGTCTTGTTGGAACCACAACTCATCCACATTCATGCCATCCAATTCGGGAACAAAATAGTCGGTTATCATGGCTCTATACCGGTCTCCATTAACGGTAACCAACGGTCGACCATAAAATGGACGGAGCTTGCGGTAAACTTCGCGAACTGAACCATTATTTTCGAAATAAATTTGCACGATTTGCAAGCGCTGTTCTTTTGTCAACCTGTTCATGATGAAATGGCAAACCAAACTAAATATTAATCACTTGACAGCTGACAAAATGGCCGCCAGTTAAAAAAGTGATGCCAACTTAAAGTTCTATACCTCAATAAAAAACACCCTATAATTGATTTATACAAAGATTCATTCAAAGTTAAAATAACGTAAATTCTTATGTGAACACTAAAGCGAGTTACTTAGTATTTCTTTTTTTCTGACCTGAAAATTTTGCTACATATACCACAATACTGTGGAAATAAGGAAAAAGTGCTTAAGTCATATTTTACTGTTTTTCAAGAGAGCACTTTTAAGCTTACAAGTCGATTTTCAGACATTTATTTCTTTTACTTTTAAATTGGGAAATTCTCTGTTAATCTTAATTTTTCTAAGCAAACATCGTTCTACACACAATAAGTAATACATTTGAAATTTAATACACCAAAGTACGACCTAATTTAAGCTTTTATTCCAAATGAGATTAGAAGTCTAAAAAATATAACTCGCAAGTCATGGTGCTATAACTTCCTGAAAAATCACACAAATTAACTGAGACCAAGGGTACTTTCGGATATGCAGATAATGAATGTACCATTAACTCAAAATCAGCTTATATCGACTTATGCACTTTTTCCTTTTTGCCACAGTATAAATGAAATTTAGAAAACTCACATTACAAACATAAACTCTTTCAAATCTCAGGCCACAATATAGTGACACGCTTTTTAAAAGGAAGGCGAGTACAGCCGTTTGTTAACTTTAGTTTTAATTTGATATCAAGTTACAATCTAAAAGACAATTTTTACTTTTTCATTTAATAAGCTTCTTATCGTACGTCTTTTCAATGATAATAAAAAAGCTCTGTTTCTAATGATTATAGATTTTGTTTATTACTTAAACTATCAAAGATGTTTTTTCAGGTCCAATATAACCTTAAAACCAGCTAACTCTCAAATTACCTAATGTATTGCTCGAAATTTTTGATATTTATCATAAGTATAAACTGGCAAATTATCATGAGTAGATTGACGCTGAAGCAATGATGGAAAATTATCCAGATTTCATTTGAAAATTAGTCATCAATTTGTGCAACTTACAATTGATGTTTAATCGCAAAACTGTATTCAGCGGCTTGACGCTTAATTGACAGTCATTCATCTGGAAAAATTTACTTTTTGGTAAAGTTTACATGCTGATGACATCTCTGGAGCTTATTTCTTCAAAAATGAAGCCGGAAATTGCAATACGTTCAATAGCGATCGTTACCGCATCATGGTGAATGAATTTTCGTTTGAATATGTCAATGATATTAATTCGGGGGAGATAAGGTTTCTACAGAGTGGGATTGGTATTTTTCGATTACACAGCACAATAAATTAAAGGTTAGTTGAAGAAAAATATCTGATCCTTATGTATTTGTATCTTTTGATTACGATCACGGTATTAGTTTTTCCTTATTAGCTCTACTAATTTACACCACCTTTTGCATTATTCGCTTATATGACCCTCCAAACATTATATTACTTTCAGGACTATTAATTTACTTACAATTTTCTTTCATTTGAATAGAACCATATTGATGAGAATATCAGGATATTTTACTGTTATTGCGAGGATATTAAAAATTGTGTGTTTTAAGTTTAGTATTAATAACATTTTGATTATAATTTTATAAATTGACAAATAAACTTTATGATTACGAAAATAGCTTCATTATTTTTCTAGCCCTTTTAAGTTCAGAAATATTGTGATTTATATAAAATAAATACTTAAAATGACACATGATCTGTTATCTCTACTTTTCCTCCAAAATATCGAAATCAGTTCCAAGTATTAGTATTAGTGCCATGTACGAGTTATGATTTAATTTTGAATTAAAGAAATTTATACATTAAAATTATTATTGTTTGAGTTAATTTTGATACCCAAGTTCCTGGTAACGATAGAATTATAATTTATTTCTGTAATCGTTACAGTGACCTTGAAGTCTTTAAAATTTTTAAAGCTTTCATTTGTATTCATTTATTCAGCTCGCACTTAAAAAAAATTTAACAGTCGACATATAAATGTTTTCCCTGCAACGATGGGGATTGAAAAACTGTTATACACCCTTTTTATTCTACGGTTGCATTGATTTTGATTTATTTATTTTTTTTCATAAAAAAACAGCACCATTTGTCGTGTACACACAGTTGTTTTCCAACGATTGATTTTGTAATTTTCTCTAGAGTATTTTGTTACGTGATTCTTAAGTGCGTTTTGTAGCTGGTGGAATGAATACGATCATGCTTTATATTTCTTTTTTTTTTTTGCTTTAGAAAAAATATATAACAACTCCAGTGCTTATACAACAGCATCATTGAAATACAATAAAAATTTGTGATGATTATATGGGGTATTGCTGCTGCCACTGCTGCTGCTACTGTCGCTTCATGTGTAACGTAATGCATAAAACTTTATATGCCATTTTCAATAATAGTAAAAAAAAATATTTGTATGAACAAAAGTAAAAGAACAGGGAATTGTTATTTAAAATACAGAATAAAAAATACTACAAGAAAAATAGAAAATATATTGGAAAATAAAAAATAAAGTACAGGCAAAAAGCAAGCTGATATTTTGCAGATACATATGCAAACATATCTACACCGATATCCTGATTTTCCTTTGAAATAACACACACAATTGAAATTTTCAATTTATAAAACAGTGATTTTTCTTTAACGTTCTGTGCTGTATATTTTTCTAATATGATACATGTATAACACACACATGCACGCAATCACATATGAAATTTTCTTCCTTTGAGTATTAAAAACGTACTAAAAGAAATCACTATTAAAATCATTTGACTTGGAAAATCATAATGTAATAATATTATAGAAAAATCGTGGAAAAAAACAATCTTTGCATGCATATAAATTTGCTCAGTGAATTGACAATATAATATTGATTTTAGCGCTATGAGATAAATAAAAGCAACGTGATTAAAATAATAATAATTTTTTATAATTTTAATAGGATAACGAACGGAAACTCTTAAGGGAAGCACGCGAAATCAATTGTATGACAGATAAAAGCTTGCGTTAAGTAATTGTTATACAAAAGTTATAGAAAAATGCAAATGATTTGTGTGACATATTGCACAGTGGAAATAAAATTAGAGGAGAAAACGCAACTGAACAGACAAGCGTTGAAATAAGTTTATAAGTAAGACTGTTTTATACTCACAGGTTTTGAGTTTGAGGTTTGTGTTAAACAGATATTTTAACTTTTACTAAAGTGTACTTTCCTTGTAACAAACAATCGAGTCGATATGAAAGGTTTTGTAGATTTTACCCGAACGGTTTTATGCATTTGATATAAATTTTGTAAGCAATATGAAACTATTTCTTAACATTTTTCTTCTTCTGTTCTAAGCTTTCACTCAAGTTCATACAGCAATTTTCTTAGGAAATTTTAACATAATTTTTCTTTTTTTTTGAAATTTAAAAAATAGGCACAAAACGGTTTTAACCAACAATTTCTTAAAGAAGTATAAATTAATAATATAATAGTAATTAAATTAAATTAATTTTTACCAAGATGAACTAAAGAGCAATAGAGTTTCCAAGACTCCACTCCATATTTCTGCTTTCAATAAAAGAAAAGTCATTTGTTTCAAAACATAATTTTCCCACAGGAAAGTCTATGACACACAGTACAATTTTCTAATAGGAAAATCGATTGTGTCATCGCAGTACATTTTTCTTATATAAAAGTCGACTGTACCATCTCACACATCAGCACACTTTTCTGACAGAAAATACTACTGTGTCATCATAGAACACTGTCTTAAAAAAAATACTACTGTGTCATCACAGCACACTTTCTGTTAAAAAAGTCATTATTGCCATTAGTGAACACTTTTATTATAGAAAAGTTTAATTTGTTATTACAGCACAATATTATTTATATTAGTTGACGGTGAAGAGTTGACGGTGTCAAAGCACGCTTTTCTGATAGAAAAGTCTACTGTGTACCAGCACGCTTTTCTGATAGAAAAGTCTACTGTGTCACAACACACTTTCCTTATATAAAAGTCTACTATGCCACAGCACACTTTCCTTATATAAAAGTCTACTGTGTCACAGCACACTTTTCTTATATAAAAGTCTACTGTGCCACAGCATACTTTTCTTATATAAAAGTCTACTGTGTCACAGCACGCTTTTCTGATAGAAAAGTCTACTGTGTCACAACACACTTTCCTTATATAAAAGTCTACTATGCCACAGCACACTTTCCTTATATAAAAGTCTACTGTGTCACAGCACACTTTTCTTATATAAAAGTCTACTGTGCCACAGCATACTTTTCTTATATAAAAGTCTACTGTGTCACAGCACACTTTTCGTATATAAAAGTCTACTGTGTCTTTCTTCTTTCTTTTATGGCAATATATGGTGTAAATTTTGAACAGTTTTGATCAGTTTATAATCTGTAAAGATAAGAAATTTGAGAGGTTTTTACCTCAGCAAGAAACTAAGAACTAAGCAATGACAAAATAAAGCTCCTAGTTTTTTAACTAGCTAACATATGTATGTATATTTCAACTTATATTTTTTATAAAATGTCTTACGAAAATTAGCCATTGTGCTGAAAAATTTATTTTTTTTCAAGAATTTTAGTTTCTCTCTCATTTAATTCCCTGCTCTAGTTAAATATTATTTCTTATGTTGTAGATATATTTTTTTTATTTGAATAAACTCACTTGCGTACAAATAAATAAATAATTTATGGTGACAAAAAAAGAACAATAAAATCGAGCAGACTAATGGCAGAAAGAGCTGAGAGAAAATATAAATTTAAAATGTTATTTGTTCTTATAAAAAATTTTTATATCAAGATTTTTCCGTAATGCCATTATATATGTATATTTTTTTTTGAGAAAAATAACTGTATTTGTGTGAGTTTTACAAATTGCATAGAAATGCAGTTGCGTATTGTATGAATATTTTATAAAGAAATAGATATATTTGCATGGGAAATGTGTATTGGAAGGTTTCGTTATGCTGGTTGGCATAAGCACTAAATATATCAGCTGTTAGTGGTACAAATATTATATTTTTTTATTTATTCAATGAAGATGAGGTAAGGCTTTAAACAATTTTTGTGAATTTTGAGATGTAGATGAGCTTCGACTTTAAAAAAATGTTTATGTAGGAAAAAACTAGTGATTAAGATTTCAGTGATCAAAATTATAATAAGACCTCTTGTTTTTTTTCTCAAAGAACTTCTCAGACTTACCTCTTAGCTAAGATTTGTATTTATTTTTTTTATGTCACTGCATGAATTTGAATAATTGTTATCAATATATAAATTTTCATGTTTTCTTTATACATATATTTTTTGTTTCTCTCTCTCTCTCTCTCTCTCTCTCTCTTTGCAACACCATAGTTTTTTCTAACAATATTTTTTACTAGATAAATATTACAAAATAATGTTAACATGCAAAAAAATGAATCTGTTTTCATTGTTTTTTTTGTTTGTTTGTTTAAGTGTATGTACTTGTATTTATTTATTGTTGCATTTTTTATAAAACGAATTTATGGGTCACCCAGGGCGTATGATTAATAGAGTATTTGCCAGCATAGAAAATATATAAAAACAAGTAAACTCTTTCCATTTATTTGATATACACAAGCCTGATGTTTATACTATAAAATATACATTTATATATTTTTTGCCAACTGGTACTTTAAGGAAATTATTGTATCTTAAAAGGGTGATTTTTTTTATGGATATGCAAAAGATCATAAGAAATGTTTAACTTCCCGCTAGAGGAAGTTTCGAAACGAAATAAAATAATTTAAGCTTGTATTTATTTATTTGTATTTAATTGTATTTATTTCATGTCGAACTATGAAGTTGCCCCCTGAATTTACGTAATGTCGTAAATCGTTTTGTATCATATTATAAGTGTAATTTATTTGCTGATGGTTAAGCGAAGTCTATATGCATTTCATTGTTGCTTTAACAAATCGTCAGTAGACTTCAATCACACATTTTAAACATTCATACACTTCTTATCTTATGTACTGACTTTCAAAAACTATTTAAGAATTCACAAATAGCTAATAATATTTTTGAAAATCACAAAAGAAAAATAAGCGTAGTAGGCTAAGAAACTTATACAAAACCCAGCAAATAATTTTTATTCGATTGGAATCTATTTTATTTTTCTAATAATAAAAGTATTTATAAGGCAAAGTGAAAAATAAAATCTTAATTAGACATTTAAGAAATTTATTATTCGACATATTTCATAATTATGAAAATATGTCCAATAATTAGTTTCTTGAATTTTTATCATATTTCGTAGTTTTTGGGTCCTGGAAGAATATTTTTCGCGATGCTATTTGTAAGGGTATGTAAACATCTCACAACTTAAAAGCTAGGCATCTTGCTTGGAAGCAAGATCTTCGTTCGTTTGATATAACAAATTTTTAACCACCGGGCAAGTTAAGTTCAAACCTTATTATTAACCTTGATGTCAGATGAACCAAATCGGGTGATTTATTTGACGAAAAATTTTGATTTTTTTCAAATCTTATAAATTTTTATCAAATCAATTTTAGATATTCAATAATTTTTATAAACTTAAAAAATAAGTTTTGAAAAATACCAGTAATTTTTACTTTTTCTATCCCGGTGCACATTGACTTTTTAGGGCTCAAAACTGGCAGGAAGTTTTACGGATGCAAGACCAAAGTGTTTTTATCTTAATTATTTATTTATTTATATATTTATATATTTAATTATTTAGTTATTTATCTATTTATTTATTTTTTTACTTAATTATTTATTTCTTTTTATTAAT
Organism: Nowickia ferox; assembly: GCA_936439885.1. Taxonomy (NCBI): domain Eukaryota; kingdom Metazoa; phylum Arthropoda; class Insecta; order Diptera; family Tachinidae; genus Nowickia; species Nowickia ferox. The sequence continues at coordinate 9,624,934 of OW387026.1, forward strand.
TTATTTATTTTATTTTATTTACTTATTATTTATAGTACACGGCTTTATGCGAAAACTTGAAATAAGTTTCATGTCATATTAAAAATAATTTTTTTTTCTGTTACATTCTGGTTTATTCATAAAATAATCTTTCAGACTTATAAATGTCAGACACATTCTCAAATTTTTGATTAGAAATTTCAAAAGAGATATTTTAAAATTTGGTGCGTTGCCTAAAGCCAACATTTTCTTCTCTTCTTCTGCCTAATTTTCTTTCACTCTTTCCATAACATTTAAGCCACAATTTCTACAATTTCTGAAATATTCTAAAGTCTGCCATTAATCACCACTGAGTGAAAAATTCACCTTGTACAAAATATTTGTTTAGTTGCACCATTTTTTCCATTGTTTTGTTTATAGAATTTTAATACAAATAACAGGTTTTAGCAGATTATTTATATTGTTACACAAAAATCTTGTTAAAAAAACATTAAAAAAATTAATCGTATTGTGAAAATTAAACAAGAAAAATATTAAAAAATAGAAAATAAATCAAATAAAAAAATTATTTTAAAATATTATGGCAAAATTGTTTATATATTTTTTGGTTTGTTTACTGATATAAAATTATTTTAAAATATTATGACAAAATTTTTTATACATATTTGGTTTGTTTTCTGAAATAAAATTAATAAAAGGGTGTTTTATAAAAAAAATTAAAAATTAAATGCATAAAAAAGAGTTTTATTTAGAAAAAAAAAATTTTTAAATATGGTCAGCGATATTGTAAATGAAAAAGATATCATTGGACGTTTAAAAAAGTTTTGAATTTATTTTAAATTTATGTTTATATAATTTTGAAGATACGAGTATTAAAACAAATCAATGCAAAAATGTATGCAGAAATTTATTAAATTATTAATTTATTCCCCTAATTTTCAATTATCAGCATTTTATTGGCATTAGTTTTTACAAGCAGTATGTATGATAAGCTTGAAAGAAAATTCTTAAAACTCCAGCTGCTGATTTAAGAAGAAAGTCTTCCCAAAAATTCTAAACTAAGAAATATTCTTTCGGATTTTTATGATAATAATATGCAAGCTGGAAGACATTCCATTAAAATAAAAAAAGAGCACTCGTAATTTTTTTTGCATAAGGGAGATTTTCTTTTATATCGAATAACAGAAACGGAATATAAAAAGTGCGTATGAGTAATTAATATTAAAAATCACTCATACGCCTCCATCAGAAATAAAACTTATATTGTTCTTCCTTTATACATACATACATGCTTTAAAATCAGTTGCTTTCTGTTATTGCATGACTTTTTTCGTAAAGAGATTTAGTACTTATTGCTTTCTGCATGTTCACAACAATAAAACATTAATTTTTCTTAAGCTTTTCCTCATAATTTTCATTCCAACATTAAATCTTTTACTGCTTTTGGAAAATAAAAAATATTTATGATAATGTGTATCAAAGTAACGTTGCTTATGTGTGCGTATGTTTGAATGAATGTGTGCGTTGGCATCACAAAAATTAAATATTCAACACTTAACATGGCATAAACCAACATTTTGCGTTGTAATAACGCATCATATTTAGCATATAATAAAAAAAACAAAACAAATTACATTCATATTTACAAGCTCTAAAGCATAAAATCATCCATACGCACGGACGCTAAAAGTCAGATCAGTAACTAAAAATAACAGAGGGCATGTAAGTTAAATTGCTAAAGTTACAGTGGAACGATTTTTAAAGTCTGTAGATTTTATTTATTATTATTTTTTTTATTTGCAAAAAGGATCAGGGGGAAAACTATGGCACTCGACTTCGAACGAAATTTTGAAACTATAACAACTCGGTTTATATAGAAGTATTTTTAAGTTTTGATCGGTATGGAATGACGTAAATTGTCTGCAGATAAGGCTGTAAAATAAGTTGAGACAATAAGAGAAAACGCTATAAAAGAATCAATTTATTTATTGAAGTGGTTTTCGGTAAATTTTTTTGTTATCACATCCGCCATTTCTTGTGTTGTCATTTTCTGATGTTTTCAAAATGTGTACAATATGGTGAACGGAATTGCGTTATGTTTTTTATAAGGCCATCAATGCCACACAACGAAAAATATCGGAAAGGATAAACATTGCCTTTAGTACACATTATCACTATGTCACAAAATGTCATAGTGTGTACTCGGCATAAGATTTTCTTAATGTTTCTATGACAGTCTGTTAAAAGGGAGAAAATTTACCAAATTAAAAACAATTTTGAAGAAATTTAAAATTTAATATTTTTTTAAAAACTAACTACTTCTATTACACTGTCCGTTAACAATATTCCTTCCATGTGTGTGCGTAAACACAATATGCGTGCAAGTCTTCTGTAGACAGCTAAATTTATATATATTCTGATACAAAGTACCATAAAAATACAATAATATAAGTATTATTGAAAAAAAATGTATATAGACTTAAAACTGAGGCGCTATTGCAACAGAGTATACAATGATGTAGCAGATACAGTCTGCAACATGCAGCAAAAAACTGAAAAATCATATACCATATACGAGTACATACATACGACGAGTATATGAACTTTAACATTTTTTCATCATTTTTGATGCCCTTTAGGCATCAAGCAAATCATAAATGTTAAAGTATGCAAATGAATATAAGAGGATTGTTGCTGCAGTAAAAATATATGATACTCATAATAATATTGTTTTTGTTTTAGAAATTTTAATGTAGGTGATTTTTGCTGAGTACAGTGGGGCCTATAATAATCAAACATTTAAAAAACGTGAAATGGAATTTAATTAATTTTAAATGAGTGGAAATAAATTTAAAAAAAAATTTTTTATATTTATTATCTGCCTAATTCAGTTTAGATTTTAAATTTTTAAGGGAGTATTAACACTCAGGTAATGAATATTTAATACTATTACTAGAAAGTAACACACTTTCTTTAGGAAAGGGATAGTGATAGAGAAGGCAGGTGGTGAAGGAAGAGATAGAGGAAAGCTTTATGCTTTTGCAACTCTGTTTTTGCACGTTTTCAATAATGGAGAAATTTTTAAGGGTATTAATCCTGTAAGTGTTAGTTATATAAAAGTTTTTGTGCTTGTATATTTGATAAAAGTCACGTATAAATTTAATAATGCATCTAAAAAAAATCCAGCGTCAAGAGTGTAAAATATATATAACCTTGGCTAAGAAAGTAGGCGAAGCGATGCCTGTATACATATGAATATAGATACATATGTATATATTTATATTGTGCTTTTGAAATATAAGAAACTTAAACAATAAGGAATGTCAAACAAAAATCTAAGTAATTCGTGACATGTATAAATCTAAATTTTTATTCTGATTTATCTATTTGTACTCAGCCGTTTTTTGTAAAATATTGTTTATATAATTTCCACAAATTATTTATACATATATATTCTTATAAAGATACTGCCTTTTATTTAAATTAGGCAGTTAGATTTATCTAAATAACCCTTAGACCGTTTTTCAATAACCATGAAAATCTATTGACGAGTTTCCTAAGTAGGAGCGAAATACATCCAGACTTGTTAAAACAACAACAATAGGCCACAAAAAACAATTCTGCATAGCAACAAAATATATATACAGCGAACGACAAAAAACTGTACAATAAGACTTCAGCCTCTCCAACAATTTTGAGAGAAAACTTGCGATCGATTACTTATGTTGAAAACAAAAATAAATTTTTATACTAATGAATTCCAAAAGCGGCAACGAAATGCATATAGACCATAAAAACAAGTAAAATAATCAAAAAAACAAATTTTCTTATTCTTTTGTGATTTTCAATACAAGTTTTCGATCTAAAGCTTCCTGCCGAAATCGTAAGACAGGCTTTTATTGCCTATAATTTTAAGCCCATAAGAAAAGAAGAAGAAAAAGGCAGAAGAGGAGTTTGGGACATAGAGGAAAAGAGAAGGAGAGAGAGTTAATAATTGACTTAATAAAAATTAGGAAATAAAAAAATATGCATTATTGTGTTTGCAAAGTTCTTTTACCGACTTAAAATTAATAATTGTGTATGCAATAAGAGAAGTAATTTTCGTTTTCTATTTCGTTAACAAGATCATGTTAAAAATCTTATCTTAATATTTGATATCTGCCGAAGAACATTAGCACTGATGAACTGTGCCTCAGTATATACAGTATTTGCCCAACCATTATAAATAATATTTGATGGTCCTCTTAAAATAAATATCATTATTTAATAAAAAAATTATACCTAATGAAACAAAAATTAAAAATATTGATGATGAAACTTAGTTCCTTAAACAGAAAGTAAGGGCCCGTTCCAGCATGTCAACAGATTTGACTGAAGCAAAGTTTATTATTTATTAAGCAAATGCAATTAATAATTACTACCCGTAAATTTTATTCTTTCTTACTATTTAATTTGCCAACAGAGCCAAATATTTTTGCAGCGCACTTTCAATTCCACTCAATTCAACTCTGCCTTTAGTATTTTAAAATTTATAATTTGCAGTGCCTACTTTAGCAATACTTAGCGCGATTTTTGTGTATTTCTTAAAATTATGTGTGTTTTTCTTAATCTAAAATACGTTTTTTTAATGGTTAATTATAAAAAGTTTTTGCCATTAAAATGAACGAAAAAGTACTTACATTTAAATATTCATAATATGTGTATTGCAAATCATAACGAGTTTTTATTTATTATTCTTTGGGTAAAGTATAAGGTGTTTATTTTAGAGGCTGCAAAGTTTTAATTTGAAGGAAAGCATTGAAAATATTATTTATTTACTACAAATTCGTTTATGTTTACAAGTTTTATGAGAACATACATAACTAACCCAATCAGGTCGGAGGAAGCTTAATAGAGAAGTTCATATTAAGTTAATTTTTTCCTGTAGTCTACAGCTAACTGGCTGCATAACATGAAGTTTTGCTAAAACTACACAAACTTAACTTCAAACTTTTTTTATAAATCGCTGCCTCAAGTAGATATGACAAGTTGTATACCTAACAATTAGATACCTAACATCATTAAATTTTGTCCGTATTACTGTCCGTATCAAAATACTAAAAAAATTTACTTAGATTGGCAACATATTACGATGTCCAAACTGTGAGATACCCAGAGCAGCCCTGAAATGAAAACTGCAGGGACAGTGGTGTAAAAGACGACCACATAACACTTAAAGACGATGTCTTAAGGTCTGCATATTAATCAGCAGGAATTTTGTGCAATAAAATAAAATTTTTAGCCAGCAACAGAGGTAACTGGAGAGAGACTGTTAACTATCTATATTTCACGTGAATCTTTTGCTTACGTATAGTATACAGCACAAGTTGTTCTAAAATATGTAAACAAATAAAGGACTATATATAACTTAAAGACCTCTACGTCTTATAATTGGAGATGGCAGTACTCATTTGTCTTTGGAGCTTCGAGGATAGAGAAAAAAATTGTAGATTTCATAAACTATGAGCATGTGAAGTATTTTTAAACATTTTTATTTTTGCTTTCTTTTTGTTTGTACATATTTTTTCTCTCCTTATTATGACAGCTGTCATATTTTGTATGGAGTTTTTGTAATCCTTAGCTCACTTAGATGCACATTTATGTTTAATTATGTATACTCTTTGTATAATTCTTTTATTTTTTTTTGGAGTTTATCCATCTCTTGAAAAAACCATCCGTTATTTAAGACTTAAGCCCACACACTGCGTTCATATAATTTTGCTTTATTACTTCAGCTGTGGGCTGGTATTGTTCTTTTTTTTCATTATATTTAAACATGTACTTGGGTAAATATAAATCTGCAAAAGTATGTGTGCACTTGATAACTGCTAAAAAGTATGCTGTTGTTGTTTATTTGTTTTTATGCACAAGTTACGTATGTAAAATCAAAAGTTACTTGTTTTTATGTACCAAGTTTATCTTTAATATTAAAATATTTTTTAGGGCATAAAAATATAAAAGGGGGGGGGGGGAGGGATATACTATAAATGTAAAACAATGCTTAAACATAACTTATATACACACACGTACATATACATAAATATACAAGAGCAAAAAAAAAAAATACTTAAACACAGACATACAATTATTTTTAATATTTTCGTATACATAAATATTGTGTTTTGTGTAATAAACATACACTGAAAAAAAAGAAATTTATAATTCAGGGCCTATTTTTGTATGACAAAAATGCTAGGCATTGACAAATTTTGTATATATCTTGTTTTAGTAATTTGTATTTTTCCATTTAAAATTTGTCATTTCTTAAAGTGTTCGATTTACAAGATTAATTTAGTTTCTTCAAAATACAATTAAAATTTTATTTCAAAGCACATGTATAATAATATTTGTAAATACAGTCGTGAAATTGGTATTTTAAGTAAATAAAATACACTCAGTTGTTTTATGATGATTTCATATTTTTATTTAACTCGTAAGAAAATTAATACGAAAGATAAACAAGTTTATTTGTAAATGTTTAAGCACATCTGGATCAGGACACCGAATGAAATGTACTTGGGGTGCACCTCCTGAGTGGTAGTGATGCTATCCTCCCAGCCCAGAGGTCGTGGGTTAGATTCCTGCTGTAGATCCTGGGTGCTTTCTGCAGACAAGCTTATCGCTTCGCGGATTGTGTTTGTTAAAAAAAAAATTAAAGGTCGGCCCACTGGTACCATTTTGTTGCTCTTTAGTCCAGTGTTTAACCAAAAACAAACTTACTTTTTTAAATTAATTATTTTTAATTAAGGTTAAACGGGCTTGAAATATTTAGTGCGAAAATAAGGTCTTGTTGAGCTTGACCCATAACATTTTTTCACTGCCTATTTATTATTATTTATTTTATTCTATTTTTATTATTTATTTAAAACATTTTTTCTTACTTTTTTGTTAAAAAAAATTAATATTATTTCAATTTGCCAGCATGTGTTAACAGATTATTGCTCAGCAATATATTTTAATATTTGTTGCTTAACATATATTTGAACACATATTCTTTAAACTTGGAATAAGATTTAAAAACTTTGTTTGTTATCTTTCTTTAAAGCAGTGAATTTTTTCTTTCGGTGTATATAGAAAATGTAGTCTACTTTTGGGCTTATTTATATAATTACAAGAAGTGTGTTTTGTAAATTAAGTGCTTTAAGAGTTATGAGAGTTAAATGAAAATATTTTTTACAAGTGCGTGTGTGTGCGTGTGTAAGTGTATGTATGTGTTTGTACATAAAAAAGCAAACGTCTAGCAGGGTAATATTTAGTTAGAAAAAGTAAAGTAAACATATATGGTTACGCACTGCTGCCATTGTCTCGTTTAAAAAATTTTGTCGCCTATAAGCAAGTCAGTGTTTAAGTGTTGGCTTTTTAATGTGTAATTACAGAAAAAAAATATTTGCTTATGTGTTTTTTGTAAACTGTAAAGCAAAAATTTTATTAAAAAAGATTAAAATAAGCAGTCAAGCAAAGTTAAATATTCATATTTCATATTAAGTTTTTAGAATACTTTAGATGAAGGGTAAAGTTGAAATGAAATGTAAATGATAAGATTATTGCTTCCTTAATTAGATGCACCAAAATTAATATTTTTGTATACCTAAAATATTTAGCATATCTAACATCATTTGAAAGTGAAGGGTAAGAAGATATAAAAGTCTTAAATAGCGTCATTAAAAGTTTGAAGGAAAAAAGTAATTTTAGATAGTCTTCACAGCCATTAAATCGGGAGCTTAATCACATGCTGCATAGTACAGCATGTGTTTTAACTGAAAGACTTTCTTTTGTTTTCTCTTCAGATTATTACTTTTAATTTGTTTAATTTTATAAACAGTTATTTGTATAATATCATTAATTGGTTTCTCCAAGTTTTTTGAACTTTTCAGTGAAAACTACATTTTTTAAACACACAATGTTTAGTCAAGTATAATTTAAAGCTTTGGTGTATTCTAAGGTTTATAGTGCAAGTCGATGGCCAGTATTTTAGTGGAATATTTTAAGGCATTCAGAAATAATCTAGAGAACAACAAATACTTATGTGGAGTAGAGTAAGGGGATTAAAATATGTGACAAACTTTTTAATCATACGATTTTAAGTAAAATTTTCTGTATCTTAAATGGCAGTATAAATAAATATATGCACAATTAACCCTTAAACGGATTTAAAATTTTATATTTTTTCAAGCAAGCGTTTATAGCAGCTACGAATATTTTTGGAGTACATCTTAGCCCGTGTTAACTTGCTTTAAAGATGTTTTTATATGGCCTTTATTTACACAAGACCAAATATATCCCTAAATATTCCAGTCCACTAAGGACTAGAATGTTTCACAAAATTGTTGTTTAATAAATTTAACATAACATTGTCAAATATAATTTTTAGCTCAAAATTCAGCATGAATGGGTATGAAATTAACCATTAAATGCTTTTCAAGTTTAGACAATATTTTTGGTAATTAAGCTTCACTTTAAAATTTCACGTACTCACAGATATTTTGGCAAACCAAGCCTTAAAATATAATTAATTTACTATATATGGCCGTAAGTCAGGACGAAATTATATTGCTGAAATCTAATTTAATACTTCAATACTGCGAATATCCCATTGTCTTCTCTTTTGATTCTAATTTGATTTTTAGTATTTTTCCTCTGCTTTAACCTGAAACAAAGATATAATCTCTACTTCTTCTTTTATTCTTCTATGCATTTTAGATTATAAACAAATTGCAAATATAGATAATTAATCCTTAGGCCGACAGGCAGTAGTCAGATTTTCAATTCAATATTCTTTTTATATAGATTCTATAGTCGTTGCAATTTTTTTTATTGTTATACTTTTTGCTTTCCCAAAGAAAACTTTTCTAAAAACAAATTTTGCATTTGTAATTTTTTTTTATACTTTTTCATAAAAACATAAAAAAAGGAAAACCATGTAGGATAAACTTTTCTCTTCTTTTTTTTTTTGTAATGGTCAGGTTTATATTGTCAATACCGGAAGCTTTAAGCTGTTGTTGGAGAATTGCATGTATGCTGCTTCGTACATACCTGTTAACAATGGTCAAGTTGGCTTTTTGATTTAATTTTTTTTTCTTAGATATTTGAATATCTTATCCAGGCATAACAATCATTTCTGGTTTTTTTTTTCTTAGTATATGTGGCCAATGTCTGCTATACAATGTTGCATTGTATTTTATAATCTAGTGCTGCATAAAGTAGAGCATGTGACAAAAAAGTTTAGTTTTTTTCTTTAGTTTTTTTTTGAGAAAAAAAATAAAACTGTCATATGCAGTATATTTTATACCAACCAAGTCAGATTCTCTAATGTCCTTTTTTTCTTTTTTCAAAAAAATCAATATTGTTAAGAGCACGAAGAGAACACAAGGTAATTTTTCTTAAATGCATTTACACAATGGCCGGTAATTCTAAATACAGGTGAAGATGGTTAAATAGTTTTTAGCTGTTTTAAATTTTAAGACGAAATAATAACAGTGACAAGCTCAAATTAAAAGTGGAGATTTTATCCATTAAAATAAGACAAAAGCTTATCTTCTTTTTAAAACTTAAATACGTTTATTAAAATAATCAATGAGCTATGACTGATAAACTTAACAAAGATATTGTGTTCATAAGGGAAAATAAATATTTTTTATTTTTATTTTCCAAAGGGTGGCGTTGGCTGCAGTAGTTGGCACGTTGACTACCAAACCGAGGATTCTGGGTTCGAGTCCGAGCTCTGACAGTCATGAAAATAACAACACCACTAATTTTTCTATTGCGCATTAGTGTCCCTTTGTATCAGTTGTTGTAAGAAAGTTCAAGTGATGAAGCCATCGTCCCTGGTCAGTGAACTATACCGGCTTCAGCCGATACTAATTTTAATGTATCATTAGAGCGCTCTCCTTCGTCGATACTGTATAGCAGAATCATCGGTGAAGTAAAATAACCAATAAAATGGTTACTAAGAACAGCTGCAAAAACTTTAGTACTGCTCATTAACACCAGAGGCGCTGCAACACTGCATTATTAAAAACGCGCATAAGAGCAAAGTTGTAAAAGAAGCTTTGAAGCTTTCCTCTATCTCTTTTTTCACCTCCTGTCTTTTCTTTCAGTATCCTTTTCCTAAAGAAAGTAACACCTAGTAATAGTAGCAGGCAATCATTGCCTAAAAAAAACGTCCAAATATAAGTCCTCGATTTGGCGGCACTTTATAAATCCAATAGTAGGATTTTGATATCAGGGCTCATTTGACACAAGATGTATGTAACTTCGTGCAATATTTATATTTTTTTAAACCTGTAAGAGAGTCTGCATATTACAGAAAACTTCATGTTTAAGATAAATCCATGGGAATAAATCAAGAGGGTCTTAATCAATACTGCGTGGAATCAAATTTGTGTCACCTCTCCTGGCAATAAGTTTGCAGGGAAGTTAAGCTAATAACTAATATCGTGGGACTTTAAGTATTAGGTTAGGCTAGCAGGTTTTCGGTCCTAAAATAGGAAAATCAAGGGTCTAGCACATTTGGCTCCAATTTAATAATCTTTTTGTGTTACCTGTAAGTTGGAGGGAAATTAGCAATAGCGAAAAGAAAGAGAAAGGTGAAAGAGGTAGATGTAGAATAGAGATGCTTAGTTGCTAAAAGAGAGTAGAGAGGATGGGTCGGAAAAAGGAACGTATGTGCACACACGCCATAGGGAGAAGTCAGCGATCATACCAGCCACTGATTCTAATATAAAGAATCAGACTTTTGAGTCTTATTTCCCATAACTCGAATGGGCTACTGAAGGATAATCTGCTAAGGAAGTGTAGACGGACATCTTCCTGAGCAGGAAAGAAGCAGAGGAAATGCAATATGCTTTCCTCTTCTTCTTAATTATTATAACTAAATCAGTAACTATTGCATGGGAGACTTATACGCTTAGCATGGGTTCCGAAAGCGCAGTGGTCGGTCAGTGTGACTGAGAGGTTCCTCAAATGCTTCCTAGTGAAGTTCATGAAGTTTGTAGGAGGTGTGTTCAAAAAGTATCGCGAATTTTGAATTCTCGCGGGTTGCGTATATTCAAACACACCTCGTATATCTGAGAGGGATTAAACGAGGCCAAAGTGTTCTCGCTATTGTGTGGATAGGCTCATTGCGCCATGTGTCTTGAGCTGATAAATTGTGAGGTTGTGGTCATCACGACAATACTGTTTAACAGTTTCAACAACGTTTTCAATTGCTTTTGATGATTTTGGTTACCATGAACTTGGTTTTTTTTCTATATTGTGCCGTTCTCTTCAAACATATTGACATATTTTGGAAAAAGAACTTAGTTTGGCAATCTCTAATATAATTGTTAGTGAAGTTTCGAAAAACGCTATAATTTAATTAGATTTTGAACGAGCAGATTACAGCAACAGTTTCAGTTTTAATTGTTTTTTTTCAAACGAATTTTTGGAATAAGCAATGTAAATAATTTGGTTTAATTAGAGAGAAAGGAAATTTAGTAGGTTTCAGTTAAATTCTTTAGCAAAGCTGCACCGTTTACACCAAATTCTTTTTTAAACTTATCAAGAACAAGAAAAAAAAATATATATATGTTTTGTTATCGATAGTGTTGGTAGTAATAACGGGATCTTCTACTAGAGAGTCTTCATAGTATATCTTTTGTACAACTCTCATAAACAAAATACGCGATCAGACATTGCAAAGCTTTTTATAGAAACTAAATTCCCCCAAAGTCATGCTAATGCATGACCCGCATGTCTTTCAGATTAATTGTAATCACACAGTTAACTAAACATATGTAAATATATTTTGCCATCAGTGTTCGTCTGGTTATTTTAAACATAATTTTTTTCTGCTTGTATATTTAAATTTATTTTCGTATATACAATTTTCTTGTTTCCATTGTCCAACATTAAATCTTATTGTTATAACATTTTTAAGTATCTTTCTGTGATTTGTTTTTACAAAATTTCCTTTAAATGGGCGTCATTGGATTTTTGAGGTTTCACATAAAGAAGAAGGAGAGAAAAATTTAAATATATATATATATATATATATATTTATATTATTTTATGTCAATGAAATTTTCTGAAGAAAGAAGAATTATGGAATTAAAAAAAAATCGAACAAATTAGAATACATTCTTTTATTTTATACCAAGGGCCTGCTATTAAAAACGTACAAGTGCTGTTGTATAAGTAAAAGTATTGTATAAAAAAACTTAAAGTATTGTTATACAAGTTGTGAAAAAGATTTTTTTAGAATTTACCTGCGGACTGTTTAAAAAATTAAATATTTAAAATTAAATTTCGCAATTCTATTTATTTACAAGCAGCCATAAAAATTAATTCAATTTATTAAGTTTGAACAGCATGAGGGCTTGCACTAGAAGGATATTTTTGTAGAATTCATAAATATTATTTCATTAAGAAACTTACTCGTTTTTTCTATCGAGCTATTCAAAACAGACTTGTTATTGATGTATTAAAAAAAATGAAATATTAAATATATTGTATTTCTCTCCAAATTTTTTCACTGTAAACTATTTGAGCCTGTTACTTTAAGCTTATACTTCGTGGCCTGTCTCCTTTCTAGTCTCCCAATGGTCTCTTATTTTATTTTCACTTAGAATTTATCGCTTATTTTGCTTGCTACCAATATGTGACAAATACAGAAAGAAGAAAAAATCTATTTTCAATTCTACTTAATGCAACAGCAATATTAAAAACAGTAATAACAGCAGCAGCAGCAGCAGTAACACTACTACGAGTGCCGACTAGTGCATCTACAATACAAGCATTTTAGTGCATTGAATATGCTGCCGAGAGAAAAAGAAATTGAATTTATTGCGAAAAAAATAGCAAACTAATATTTGCAACTGAATAGATAATGTGACAATAGCACTGTTAGATTTCTAACCCGCAGAGAATTAATGTATAGTTTATGCATTTGAAAGCATGCAAAACGATGGTGGGGCAGATTGCAGAGGGAATAACACGAAAATGAAAATGAGTTTTTTTAGAAATATTTGTTGGGTTGGAGGTTTAGAGGCGAAATGAGTTATAAAAAATTTATTATGATACATATTAAACGTATTGTGTTTTAAATTGAATTTAAGTTTAAGTTAACGCCGTCTATACATAAATATGCATAGACGGGTACCAACCATCCTGGCACATTTTTTTTTAAATATTGTTCAGCTGCTTAAAATACCCATAATATTTGAAATAATTGATATTTTGCCATTAAATTGCTTTTGTGTTTATGGGAAAATACATTGCTAATTTAAAAAAAAAACATATTTGAATATTTTATTGCTTCCTTTTTTCAGTACGAGTTGTCGATCGAACATTAGCTGACGACATCGTAGTACAGGCTGAATTCCCAACACTTTGTATAGAGTATTTGTGTATCAAATTAACCTTCAGTTTTTTCCTTGTGAACACCCTGTGTGTAATGTAATAATGTATTTTGTATTTTTAATGAAAAAAGGAAGATCATGGTAAAATTATACAAAATACATGCACAAGCCCAGCCTGTTAATGTATACAATGCAGAAAGTTGTCAAACTTTGTTTACAAGCTGCAAAAATGTTATGAACGAATGACTATAATCATGCGTAAATGCCGCGTCTGCAATTGTTCTTTAGTTATCCTGTGATTGTTATTTTTAAAAACAAAAGACATTTATTTCTGACAATTGTTTGTTTATTTCTACCAACAAAATGCGTGTGTTTTTTAGTGTTGTAATTTTGTTGTAGTCGTGCAAGTATCTGGTATAATTTTACCATAAAGAAGATTATGCTACATACAAATTCTCTCAGAGAGCCTCTCTCTAAATACAGCAGTTTAAAACATATGAAATATAAGCCTAAATTAGACGTGCTATTGCCATAATGCCATAGACATAAACAAACCAAAATTTAATTGGTTTATATGATTTATATAATTAAATACAGTGTTGCCCATAACATTAGTTCCAACAGCTGTTTTATATTAACCATATGGTTATGGCACGTCTGATTGAACAATAATACAATAATACAATCGATACAAAGAAACAAGAGTTTTTGTAAATTAAGCAAATATTTTTAAACATACATTTTGCGTTTATTATTTTTTATATTATTTTGGTTATTGTACAAGTTCAATAAACGAAAATTAAATTAAAGTAAGTAACTATACTATAAGCTTGAGGTCTTTTGTATTTTAAATAAAATTAACAATGTTTATTTAATGATGTTTCGACTGGCCTTTGTGTGTCTTCTTCTGGTAATAAAAAGAAGCAGACACACAAAGGCGAGTCGAAATATCGTTAAATAAACATTTTTAATTTTATATAGAATACAAAAGACCTCAAGCTTAATAAAATAGTTACTTATTAAAAAAAGTCAAATAAAAGTTTCCAAAAATTAGATTAAAGTATAAAAATAATATATGTCAGATATAATAGTTTGGAGCCAGGCATCGCAAGTCACGATTTTTGTTTTTCCAAAATTTAAACGAAAAAAATCAAACCAAAAAAGAACTGCTACGTTCACAAGGATTTCACCAAGCTACTCCTTGTTACATGGACTAACTTAAGAGGCATTAATTTTTATTTGCTTAATTTTTATTAAAAAAACTTAACTTTACCGACTATTTTCTGAGTTTTAGTTATTCCTGAGAAAATAAAAGTTATTTCTTGAGCTTTATTTTTGGCTTAGAAAATAGCAATTACTTTTAATAATATAATAAGACTGTAACTAAAATTTAAATTTTCGAAATGAAAACAAAAACAAATTTGATTTTTTTTATTACTGTTTCAATATAAACTATTTAACAAAAATTTTTTTTTTATTTATTATTTAAAGAGTCAGTTAAATTTTTATATTTTATTCAGTTTAAAAATCACTTTTTTTAAGAATAAAATTAAATTGAAAAAGTAAGAGAATATTGCAGGAACTTATTTAAGTATCAAATTTTATATAAGTAATTTTCCTATACAAAAATTAATAAAAATCAACTTAAATGTGAATTGATATTTAAATAGAGTTGGTGAAATCGGCCCTAAATGTTTTTTTCTAAGCGCAAAAATCTTTAGAAATGAGACATTTTAAATTTAATTTAACTATATTACAAACTTGAGAAATATTTTTTTCTTCTGAGGAATAAATAGAGCTCAGAAAACAATTTTTTTTCTCTAAACGAATAATAAAACTAAAGAAATAATGACTAAAATGAAATTTAAAACTTATGATGCCAATTTCACGATGTCGCCAGTGTTCGACTTGTCGCACATCTACATTCAAAACAAAAATAAGTTTTCATATTTTGTTCTTGTTTCTAATGTAACTGTATGACAAGTTTATCATTGTTGACATCGTGAAATTGGCCCATAACCTTTACGGTACCTGCTTTGAGTAAAAGCATAAATCATATACATGAACCCTTTAGCATAGACAATAACTAATAATTGCGCCCTTTATTATGAAACTGGGGGGTTATTATGTAATTCGATTCGAAAAGAAAACTGATCGAATGTGTATGTTATTAACATTACAATTCGAAAGCATTTCCGTTCGAATCGGATTACATAATAACCCCCCTGGTCGAAATATTACATAAATCTTAAAACAACTTCAATAAATATTAAATAAAACTTTTAATAATCGTGAGACAATTTTAAATTTTTAGTTGAACTATGGTGAATTTTAAATAATCGAGAATAGTACAACTCTTAATTAAAATGTTGCAAAATACGAAAATATTTTTAGATTTGTTCAAATGTTATCTATCACTTTTATAATTATGGGCACAATTGTCCTAAAGAATCGCAACTGAATCACAAAGGAATTGATTCATTAAACAAAATAATATTTTAATTCATTAGTATTTACTTACAATCTATTTTATAATAATAAGTAAATTTGAAAATAATAATATAAATAAGTATAAAATTAAGATATTTATTTAACTTATTTTTTGCTTGTTTCTTTTTTAGGTAAGTACATTGTAAAGGAATAGAAAATTAGAACAATTAAAAGGTAATTTATATTATTTTTAACATAACACTATTGCACTTGGTTATTCTTTGCTCCAGCCCTTTTCACTGTCTTCAGAAACCCATAATTTTTAAACCTTCTCTACATTTATCTTAAATATTATAGCAGCGTTATAGTGTAAGTGTGCTGTAATTAGAGTGAATACTAACAATGAAATAATTGTAAATTATCAGCCAAATACACACTGCAAACAATGGAAATTTATAGTTGTCTGTACAAGAGTATACTTTCTGTATACTTTGTCCACATACATACATACATTGCCGCAAACAACTTCTGCTGCATGCTTAGAGTTTTAAGTGGTCGTTGTACATTTTTCACTTTCTCTTTATTTATTGATGTGAAAGGACGTTGGTGTGTCAAGCAATTTATTGCTATTTAAATGGTAATAAATTTGTAAAAGATAATTGTGCAAATTTTGTGCAATGAATTATTAAAGATAATGCGAAGAAAGCTAAAGAAGTTATATTTAAGTTGAATTGACTTACATGCAAAAAAATTCTAAATAAAATATATTGTAGGCAAAAGTCTACAAAAAGCTTTAAAGCACAAAAAGTTATTTAATTAAGATTTATTATTATTTTAATTATGAAAGCCTGAAATTTTTCCCTTTGCCAAATGTAATTAATGTTTTTTACCTGCAGTTTATAATCAACAAAAGAAAAATGTACTTGTGTGGCAGCACTCTATTCTTGAATAGCTGTTGTTGTTATTTACATTTATTTTCTTTACCTGAAAAAAAGTCAGCCAATGTAGTAATGATAAAGTAAGAATATAAAAAACATGTTGATTATTGAGTTCTTGTTTCAACTTTGTTATTTGTTGAGCTTCTCATTTGCTTAAATGAAAGTTTAACATATTAACTCTAGTTGTTCTAAGAAATTTTTGGGTTTTGGGTAAAGGTTCCCTGATGATCTGCATTAGCAACAGTGAAATGCGCATAGGATCCAGCTAAACACCTCAATAATCAATTTCAATGTATTTTTATTAAAAAAAAAATATTTTACTTAATAAGTAAAATAATATTTTGGGATTACTAGTGCGTTAAAAAAATTTAAAAATGTATTTATTTTATAAATTACTTTCTTTGATTACTTGTCAAAGAACCTTATAAAACTTTTGTCATTTTGTCACCTCTGTGTTACAAATGAAACAATGCAAACGCATGCTGTGTCTTTATATTTTTTATTTTTGCTTTTTTTTTGTTGTTATTTTTGCCAACATTAAGGCCAAACTTTCATACATACGAATGCTGTCATATATTATATTTGTTGCTGTTAAAAACGTTTTTCTTCCCGACGAACGACATATACTTTATTTTTTAGATTTATAGTTATTTTTGTTGTGTCTGTCATGCATCTCCAAAAGCAGTGGCAAGTTGAGCTGAATATAATACAGCGAAGTGTTATGAAATACATATGAACTATTCCTAGACATAAAGTTATACAGATAATGCTTTCTGCAAAACATACAGCTAAAATATCAACTTTAAAAGAAACTCAGTGAAATGAAAAGAAAAACATTTAAAGTTCTGCAAAAATATATTTCTAAGGAAAACTAAAAAAAAATAAGATCAGACATAACAAAAGTTTTTTTGTTATGAATTTTATTTTACATTTTAAGGAATTGTCTACAGCTTGCTTCAAAACTCATCAAGCCTTTCTCAACGAACATTATAAAAACCATTTGATTTTTAACTCATATCAGTATGATTCTATTTAGCAAATTATAGTTTCTTTGTAACTACTGCTCCTTATAAAGAATTTACTTGTGTATTACAAAAAAATATATCATGTTTCTTATTATAAATTGCTGGCAATTTCATTTAAATACTAAAATATATTTGCTAAAATACTAAAGTCCTTCTAACCTTTTTTTCCTTTAATTTAAAAGTCGTAATAAAGTTTTTAAAGCGAACCTTAAAATTTTATAGTAAAAGCTTATATTCTCGGGCAATATATAAAAACTATTACTATCAGAGCAAAAAAAGAATATAAATAAAAATTCTTTGGAAAATTTCTTGTGCTTAAAACCAAACGGAAACGGATATACAACTTACATAAAAAACAACGATTAGAAAAAAAAATAGTAATAAAAAAGGGAAACATATCTCAAACAATAAAATGCTATTTAAGTTTATTGAAAAAAAAAGAAATGGTTTTGCCTCGCCTTACTCCATTGCCTCCAGTAGCTTTTACACACATTTATATTTAAATCGAAGTTTATAACTACATACAACTACGGTTGCCTCTCACACAGCAAATAAACGTCGTACTTTTAAACTATTGCTGCAGCAAGTACCGCAACATTGTTGTCAACTATAAATATTAAAGGAAACGAAATAGAAATGAATTTACATAAAGGTAAATAAGAGCATATAGAATATTCAGTAATAAAATGCAACAAAAATGTAAAAATTAAAAAAAGTATATATGCAAAACTTAAACTATTATGGCTTTTGCAAGTTACTGGAAACGGAATACTAAAATTCAATAGAATATAATAAAAATGAAGATGTTTGTTCAATGTATGAATTTGTGTGATTTTGAAATATAAAATTTTACTGTAACATGGTTTTAAATGTGGCCTGCAATACAGGTGTGGCTATGCAGCGCAGTAACAAATATTACTAAAAAATTTATTTGTTTCTAGTTTTTTTTCTGCCTTTGTCCATGTTTTTGAAAATGACTAGGGAGAGGTTTTTTCTGTTAAACATTTAACAAAATATTTTTGTAAACTTTGCTTGAAACGACCCATGAATTTTCTATTAATTTTGCTATATTTATGGTGCAAAGGTATATCGAAATAAAATTAAAGATATAAAAAATGTGTGATAAAATAGATAAGATGTAAGATGCTTTTTCGGAAACCTTGTAAAGGTTTAAGGGCTATTCGTTCCATCATATTTGCATGATACCCTGAAATAATTCCTTTTAAGATTTGTGGCCAAAAAAATGTAAGCCATTAAAGCTCTAGTTAATATTTAAGAAACTAAAATTTATAACTTCTAATGCATTAAACACATTCACCACAGCAGGATACACGAACACAATACTTCAAATGCCGCTAGCAGCACTTCTCGCCTCGTAGCCAGCTACTTAGTTATTTTGGAGCCGGCAGCAGCAGAATATGCACCTCATATTTAATTATAAATAAATAGTTAAGTACTGCCACCTTCAAATATTTCGCATTTATAAAAATTAAATTATTCTTTCAGAATGTACTTATATGACGTAAAATTATAAAAATGAATCAATTTATGCTTTACAGCAATTCTTGGATATTGTTTCTGTTATATAATATGAAATAATTGTACGATAACATTCATTCAACATTTTGTATTATACTTGCAACACTGAATTTTCTCATTGTAGCCAAGGAAATAGAAATTAGTTTAATTGGACTACAACGACAAAATCAGCATAGACAACAACCTGCCGCCATGTTGCCTTGCTGTCTTCAAAAGAATCACTCTTATATAAACATTTGTATTCTATGCTTGACATTTTGTAGTCGGGAGCCTGCTGTGGTGAATGTGTTTAATTCATAAGGCTGGTTTCACATAACATTTGTTTTACAACACACTTCTGAGATATGAGACTCAATCAATATAAATTCACATGTCTGTCTACCAAAACATTTAGAAATTTATTAGAAAAAAATTTTATTTTTTCCAAATTCGTTTAAACTTTCTATGTATGCCTGTGTGAAGATAAATTTGAGTTTAAGTAGCAGAGACAAAAACCTGGAATTTTAGCAGACACCATTTTGCAGTTAACAGCGCACTGTTAACCATTTAACAGTCTTCATAAAACGAATACATATTATATCATTTTATTTTGTTTTATTTTATTTTGTTTTATTTTATTTTATTTTATTTTATTTTATTTTATTTTATTTTATTTTATTTTATTTTATTTTATTTTATTTTATATTATTTTATTTTATTTTATTTTATTTTATTTTATTTTATTTTAATTTTATTTTATTTTATTTTATTTTATTTTATTTTATTTTATTTTATTTTATTTAATTTTATTTTATTTTATTTAATTAATATATTTTTTTTTCCATTTTTAAACAACAAAATATTTGGAATATTTTCCCATTTTAGCAAGTAAGCAAATAAAAAAAAATCGTACTGAAATGGGCTAAAGTTTGATATTAATTATAAAAAGTTATTTTTATTTGTTTAATTTTTGTTTGTTTTTACTACCAGAAATGTCTATAAATTACTGCCAGACATGTAAAAATTCTCGTCTATCTATTTATATTGAAACAAAAACAAATTAGATTGCTGGGTTTTTGTTTTCAATGTAAATAGATAGACAAGAGTTTTTACTTGTCTTCTACAATGTGGCAGTTAGTTGATGGTTTCAAGGTTGGAGCTGCTATTCGGAAGAGTTTTACAAATTTTACTAATTTTTTAATTTGGCATCATTCTTAAAACGAGACTGTAGTCGAACACAACTGTTTTTTTTAATTTGAGCCAAAAATTTTGTTCCAATAATAATAACAGCAATAAATAAATGTGCGGTAAGCTTAAATAACGAAAAGAACTAAGAAATAATTGACCAACTACAAACTACCAGTGAATAAAAATGTTCATCATTATATTTTTATTCGCACTAGCGTATGAGTAGCACAATATAAAAAGCTAGGACGACCACTAAAATTGTTATCCCTGGCAAGCAGCTGTTGTTGTGTGTAAAAATGAAGCTTAAGTCCTTAGGGAAATCTTCTCAATAATAATTAAGTTTGAGCATGCCATGGTCACGACTCATGTGTAGAGAAATAAACAACCCAGCTCATTAATTTCAACACGCCTCAGCCACAAATACAATTTAATGACTCAACAAACACCTTGGGAAACTGAGAAAAATAAGATAGAAATAAAAATCAAAAGTAAACAAAACAAATTTTATAGCTGTACTTACCATAATTACAAACAGGATACTAATACTTTTACAATGATTATTTTAAACAAGGAGCAATCATTAAAATATCTAAACATGTTGCTATTTAGACCATATTGATACAATTTAACAAGGATCATGATACTATTTTGAATAAACAAGAAACAAATTCTCAATGATTGTCGAGCTTTCAAAAGTATTGTTGTTTATAAAAAAAAAATTGATGACACTGTATAGTAACTGCAGACTCGTCTAGCTGTATATAGAATAATTTTACAAATACAAGCAATATATTTGTCTATTTATTTGCTTTATAAGTACTTGGCCTCCTTAGGAAAATCTTTCCACTCTGCCCAGTTTGAGAATTTAATTCAATTTAGCTGCATGCAAATGTTTAACACCTTGTGGGTGTTGGCAGAAATGTTAGGGTCTTCTGTATTCGCCTGCTTTCTTCTTCCACCAAAACTTTAATACATTCATTAATTTTATTACTAACGCGCATACAAACACATTAACACATTTCCCCCGAGAGTCATTGACATACATTGAACTTTGAGATAAATGTGCTTGTACAGAGAATAAAAGCAAAAATTAAAAAAAAGGAATAATAATAACAAAAAATATATATATTGAATAAAAAGAGAAACTGTAAGGAAGAATATTTGAAATGTGGCTTGTATTAATAAAATAAAAAATGTGGAAATGCCTGCAAATGAAGTTAGAGAAATAACTTTTCGTTAACGAATTTTGCTAATATACATAAAGGGGCTTTCATTAAGAACTTCCAAAGTGTGTACAAATAATCGATTTTTTATTCATTTTATAGGCCTATTAATGTCATTTTATATGGAATATAACACTATACAAATATATGCCGAGTCTTCGCTGCGTTGCGCTTATTCAATATACAATATTTTTCATGACTCTGGCACACAAATAAAACTGAATTTGATCGCAGGCATGATTTATGTTGGCCTTGAGCACCACATTGATTCGTGATTTATTTGCACAGACATTTGACTTAAGAACACTTCACAATAAAAAGTCTAGCGGGGTCAATCGATTGATGTTGGTGGCCAGTTCATATTAACTCTACGTGAGATGATCAGGCTCTCGAATCGTTCGCTTATAGTGTCCAATGTGACAAAAGTGTGACAAATGTAGCCTTAACAATATTAGCTATATCAACGTTCTTATTGGAATACTCTTTACTTATTAAATCAAGTTACACAAATATGTAAAAATAAAGAACGAAACGGTAAGAGGTTTGTCGCAAAAAAATTGCTGAATTTTTGTCGTTATCGAGAAAGATTTTTATTGCAAAATATTTTTAAATTTTTTGGTATAATCAAAGCACTTGTTATTAGTGACTTTTGGTATACCCTTGAATTTTCAGCCCTTTTTTCGCATCGAAGTAGAATTCCTTGCTATCACAAATTTATAAATGCGTTCGGTTACGACACTAAAAATAAACCACAAAGCTAATTCTTGGTTATTAAAATCACGAAGCTTTTAACAGTTTGAGACACCATGGTATGTCAAGCCTTTAAAAACAAATCAAAATTGACAGGGGCATGTCTATTACTTAATGACGAAAAATTAAAAAAAATTGTATTAAATATTTCACCAAAAATTTTCATAATATTTTTCACCCAAAATTTTTTATTAAATTTTTCACCAAAAATTTTTATTAAATTTTTTACCAAAAAATTTTAATCGTTATCATCACCGAATATTTTAATTAAATTTTTATCAAAAAGTTTTTTAAGATACTTTTCACCAAAAAGTTTTATTAAATTTTTCGCCTGAAAATGTTTTTATTAAAATTGTTTCCATTTAATTTTCCCTTAAAAATTGCTCTTCATACCTTTTTTTGTTAAATATAAGCATTTGCAACTTTATAACGTTAAAATTAGATAAAAGGAATTCATAAAATATTTGTCGGAATAGCGTCATTGGCATTTATTTGTAGTTTCGATTAACATTTACGTATAAAAAAGACAAATTCGATGGCTGCAAAGGCGCTGGTGCTTATAAGAATTAATTTAGTTTCACAACTTATTCTTGTTTTTGCAGCAACACATTTTTTTTTTTAATGTTTTTCAATTAAAGTTGATTATTTTTTACCTGATACTTCTAGTATTTACTTCTGCCAAAATTGTTTATTAATGCTTCAAGAAAATACCACACATTATCTTTGTACTCGTACTATATAAATAAATATCACACATATAAAATTACTTACCTGCTTTTCTATTTTAAAAAAGTAATAGCAAAAATATGAAATATATTTTTTTTCAGGGTATAAAATATTTATTTTTCTAGTCCCTGTCCTTATGGCAATACAAACAATTTCCTTTACGGCTCGTTCTAGTGCGCGTGTTGTTTCATTTGTAAATGTTGTTCGTTTTATGTTTTATTTCTGATTTTATTACTTTGTCGTTGTATTGCAAACGGATTTCTCATTTTGACACACGTGCACTGATGGCTTTATGGCTTCTTCCTTATATCTGTTGGTTAGAATTTTTTTCTTTTTTTCTAGGTAGTAGATGACATAAAAAGGTAAATAAAGAAATACCTGCTAGATATAAATTTTTTTGGGGCTTCTTATTTGTTTGTGTTGTTTGTGCATATGCTGCCTTTCGAATAACGTATATTTTTCCTCTTTTTTTTTTGTATTATTTTTTTATTTAAAAATTTCAATGTTGTACTGTAATATGTTGCCGATATTACAATTTCATTTTGGTTGCCTTAAGGCTGAGTTTATTCTATGTGTTCGTTATGAATACAAGAGCGTGTGTGTTAGTTTTTTCTTTCATACGACTGTTGGGCAATTATCGAAAAGTTATGTCTTGAAGTATGTGGAACAAAAAACATTTTTTTTTTACTTTTCTTCGGTTTATTTGTTTTCTATCTTTAAAAAGTTTTATTTATGTAAAAAATTGGTCGATTAAAGTTGTTTTGAAGTTGCTTCTGTTTTAGAAAAAGTATGTCAAGGGGAAATTAAGTTATTTAAAGAAAATAATAAGTTTTATAATTGAATACAGGCCTTTTTATAAAAAATTTTTTATTGATAATAATTTTATAAAACAGATTCTTAGACAAAATTTGTTTTGTAGACTCTTTATACTACAAAAAGTTTTTTTTGTTTAATAAGCAAATAATAAATATAAGGGGTGATTTTTTTGGATTTGATTTATCAAAAAAAACACATAAAACTTAAAGAAATGTATACAATTTTTATTTGAGTAGGTAAAACGATCTATATAACATAATGTTTTGAGCGCGGATATGCCTGAAAGGGTTCATATTTTGGGTTAAATTTAGCCATAATTTCTTCATCATATCGCCAGCATCTCATGCATACATTCTTCAATATTGTCTTCCAGAGCGTCAACCGTTGCGGACTTGTCCTTCTTGACATGAACCTTAATATAGCCCCACAAACAATAGTCAAAAGGTGTGAAATCTCACAATCTAGGTGTCCAATTGACCGGCCCCAAACGTGAGATAAACTGTTCACCGAACACGTCTCTCAATTAGGCCATTGTTTCGTCTTGCTGAAACTACATGTGAGGCAAGTTCAGCTCTTCCATTTTGGGCAAAAAAAAAATAACGTTGGCCCAATTTCTGCGTAAGGCGCCAAATCGATTATTTATGGTCATCAACAATACTGGTGTATACAGCTGCAATATTTTTCTCTGTGTGAAATTCAATCATAAAATTCCGAAAAGCCGCCCCAAAAAGGTCACCTCAACTGGCCATAAAATGGAAGAAGTGCATGAATGCACTTTCTTAACCGAGCATGAATTTTGATAACAAAATTTAATAATCTGCAAGCAATGTTCATTTGTAAGTCGATTCATGGTTAAATTAGTGACCAAACTGAACATGTTTAATACGAATATGATACACGAAAATAGCTGACTTGCCAATCACAGTGTTGCCAAAAAGAAACTTGTTAAAAAATCACCCTTTATAAATATTGTGCTCTAATGGGGCCCATTATTATTCTAATTTGTGTGTGGCTTTTTTCAATCTGAAATTTTCTTTTTCGGTTAAACCTAATTTTTATTATTATTAAAGTTATAAATCAATTGATTGTAATAATTATAATTTCAAATAAATAATTTACTTTAATGCCAGCATATTGATAAAATTCTATTAAAAATAATCATTATTTGTAAATTGGATATTTAATATTTTGGTATAAAAATATAAACTATTGAATGCTACATTAATAAATGAAAACTAATTTGCTTTAAAATAAATTTTTTTCCATAAAAGAATTGCGTGCTTGCTGATGGGTCGGCCAATTAGGGCTCAATGTCTTCAACATTTGTTTTCTATGATTTTTGTGGTAGCTCCGAAGTTTTTATTTATTTCAACAATAATCCAAACGGGCATGGTGAAGGAAAAATTGTTGGAGTCAGCAGTTTTTCAGTAGAGCAATTTTAAATTGTAAGTGAATTTTTTAAACTATTCCTATTTCTGTACTTTCCTGAAGGACTTTAGTAACTAAGGGGCTTAAAATAATAATTTAGAGTATATTACATTGAAATTTAAGTTTAATTAATATAGCAAAAGATATCGTAAATAGAAATAAATTAAGCAAAAAATAATTTGGCCTTAAGCTTTTTAAAAATCACACAAATAACCTAAATTTGCCACAGGTGTAGTTCTTAATTGGAAAATTGTGATAGAGTTATTATAAAGTTGTCCGTTGTTACTAAATTCGTTTTTTTATAAATCAACAATTAAATGAGACATTGCTCCATCCTGTTGGAACAGCAGGTTGTCCAGTCAAGGAGGGAGAAAGTTGTTGAAAATGGCTCTGTGGTGGTCGCCATTCACAGAAATTCTTTGACCCGCAAAGTTTTCGAAAAAATTTAGCCCACTATACCAAACAGTAGCTTTGGTACTTGTAGTACTTGTGGATTTTCGGTATCTCAGAAGTAATAATTCTGCTTATTCACCTATCCTCAGAGATAAAAATTATGCTCGTCGGTCAAACGGCACAAGGGTGGATGAACTTGATTACTTTTCCACAGAGAATAGTTTAGTCCAAAGTGACCAGAAAGAAAACCAGTAACAAGCCGTAAATTATTCCTGTTGAGGTTCAGGATGCCATTGTATGTAAATAGCTTCATCAATGCTTTGGCTTGCTTTAAACCAGAAGAAGCCAGCCACATTTCCTTAGCGGTCGAAGTGTCATCTTCCTTGATTATAGATGTTACAGTCGACCGACTTATGCCACAAAACGGCCCTGGGCCCATAAACGGAGTAGCAGAGGTTCACTTAGCCAGTTGACCGCTGTGGCCAGGTTATTGCAAAAAAAATTTAAACAATTATTCTGCATTCTTGAAGAGAATATGGATTCACATCTTATTGGCGTATATTTTGTGTCCGTTTAATCTATAAATGTTAAAGAGGAAGTGGTATAAAAATAATTTTAGCAGGTAGGGTGATTTGATTAATTTTACACCACCGCTTACAGTCAAAAGTTTGCTACAGCTCAGTGCCATAATCTGGTCATCTGCTGAGCTTTAGCTTTTTAATTATCCTTCTAATTTACGCTCTAGTTTGATTTTTATATATTTTTAAATATTCTAATAAAATCTTATTTTCTTAAAACAAATTAAAGTTTAAATAGCATAAGCAGCTATTTGATATAAAACCATCATTGTAAAAATTCATTTTATTGTTGTTTAATTTTCTTTTATATTAAAAATTCCAATTAATTTTTTTTTTTTTTAGTTTACATACAAAATAGTGTTAATACAAGCATTTTCTATTGAAATTATAATTAAAACCTCTTTGTGCAATCACTAACGCCAGGCAGTAGTGCTCAAATTTTTTGTATTGGGGACCACTTACTTTGGTCTTGGTGTGGTTTGGTTATTTTAGTAAAAATAAACAATAAATTGAAATATTTTGCTTTTAGAATTTTATGCATTACTTAAAAAAATTATAGAAATCTTAGCTTTTTTCAAGCTCATAAATCATTATAGCTAGTTCTTTTGGGCTTATCATAGAGATTAGTAGACTTCTTAAAAGGCTTTAACCAAGAGACAAATACACAAAACTTTGGGTAACACTGTTCAAAACTTTTCCATATTAGAAAACACTTAACGCCAAATTTAAAACAAAGCCTGCAGATGTTGTTAAATACCACAACAAAAAAAAAAAAATACAAAAAAAATATAATACTCTACGGCAACAAATTTAACCTTTAATAAAATTTACAACCCTTTATTGTTCTCTATATTATGCTGCATCTGTTTTTGAAGGCTACATTTTAGAACTGGCAACAGTTGCTGCATGCTGTTGCGCTTAATGCAGCAACAAAATTGATGTTTAGTATGAAAGAAATAAAACATTTTGTAAACTAAATACGAGTACAATAAAATTATCATTGTTGGTATATTTCGGTGTTATTTGTAGAAGTATTTCTCTGTGTGTGTGTTAGTTTGTATGCATGTAATTATTTGCGTGTATGTGTGATGGTGTACTCTTCAAAAGTTGTATATTGTAAAATATTTCAATTTGTTAGCAATCGACTGGAAAACCACTTGAGGCTATTTAAAGTTTTTAATTTATTTCCAAATATTTTATAAAGGTTTTATTATAAAAAGAATATTTGAGCTTTAGTATAATTAAACATATTTGTTTTCATATATTTTGTTTTAGAAATTTAACAAATATTTCAAAAACTGATTAGAAATAAAGATGAATTGAAAGAAGTCTGCATGTTGTTGATTAAGCACAGCTAGATGCGTCTAGTTGGGCTTAACCAAAAAAAAAAACTTTTTCTAAAAATTTCAAGGACACTTTTAAGGACTAAAAGTTGGATTTTTTAATACAAAAATTTGACAGACCTTTTCCAGTCAATGAAGAAATATTTAAAGAAATTACTCTTAAAACAAAAATTCAATAAATAATTCCATAATTCTGAATTTATTTCCTTATGAAAATTTTCCAAAATTAAATTTCTTTACGTCATATTATTTAAATATTGTATTTTTTCTGCAATTATTTAGTTGCACTGAAAATGCTGATAAATAATTAAATTATAAAAATTGTTTTGGTGTGAGAGTTGGATGTTATTTCACTTTCTTTGATATAAAAATGTTTCACTTATTGAAAATATTAAATCTCTTTTTCTAAAATTCAGATCATCGACTTGAGTAAAAAAAATTTTATGAAAATCACTAATTTTTTTAGTGATTTTCATACTTTCATTTTATTTGCTACTGCCCATCTTGTGAAAACATGAAGTAAATTTCTATTTGAAACTGTTGAGTTAGAAAGCCAATTGAAAATTTGATAAATTTGAATATTTAATTTTAAGACAAACACTAGTAGAACGGAACAACATGCTTTTTTGAAAAACCACTACATCGCCGTCACCTGACGTAAGTCGTTGGTTGATGCAAGCAGCATTTTCAATGTAATACGAATACGAGACTTCTTTCACAGCTTTCTGCAACAAAGGTTGTTTTGTATCAGGAATAATTGCATATGGGGTTTTATTCTTATTTAGTATATTTTATATTAACCATTCACATTCTTATTTAATGTTTTTTTAGTTAATGTTTTTAACACTTACGACGAACTTCTTATGTTCTTATGTTGTAATAAGTATGTATGTTTATTTTTTTTATTATTATTTTTTTGCATTTTATTTTATACGCATATTTTTTAAAGGTAAGCAAAACAAGGAAAATTATGGTGTTAAATATTTACGGGTTTGAAAAAAATTAAAACATTTGTACATTAACAAAAGGCTTCTAGACATAATAAGCATTACAAGCTTGAACTAATTGCCTTGTTCGCTTATCTAACATAAAATAAAGCAAACCATTAAACACATTAAATTGTTAAAAAAAAGGAAAATCATTGTATTAATGTACATAATTTTTTTTTATTTTGCGAAACGCATTAGCGAACAATTTTAACAAGAAACTTAACCAGTAATGTATTATTTCAAGTTTAATTGAATTTTTATGCTAAATAATTTCAAAAATTAGTTTTTATTTTTTTTCCTTCTTCTCTTCGTTTTTTAGCTATGAGTTTGAGTGTTTCTAAATACCCAAACTCATTTGCAATAAAAGACAAAATATATTGATGTGATTTGAATTTAATGACAATATTAAAAAAACAAGGACAAGCGACAACTAAAAAAAAAACACAAATTCAATAAAAAGTAGCACAAAGTACTTTATAATTTGTTGCCGTATCTATAATAAAATTGATTTCAAATGAATTTCAATCATGTGAAGCGAGCTAGAAATTCAAGTATTGATTACATTTTTTTTTGGTATTAAAATATTTGTCAACTAATGAAGTGATATTGAATACAATTGAGATTTTGAATGTTTGCTTAATCGAATTTATTTATTTTATTTCGTTTTTATTTTTTTATTTCAATTTTTATATTGATGTTTTTTCATATAAATATTCAAATGAAAATTTTAATTTCCCGGTAGATGTACAAAAAGTCTTACGTATTTCAGAAAACTAACAAGTATTGTCTCGCACAGATTCCCGGTCATTGAGGTCATAGAAATGTACCTCTTACTCGTAATCACTTTCTTGACTTCAGTCAGAAACGTTTGTCAATATATTTTTCGCTCTTAAGGTCACAAAAACTGCTACTTGGATACTTTTTATTAATATTTATTATATTCGTTCTCTTTCTTCATAAGATATCTTCAGGAAGCTAAAACTAGACGACAATACACTATAAATAACTATAAGCAATAAGCTTACTGTCAACAAAAAATTGATTACCAACTGTTAGGTGGGGTGTGTTATACTCCAGTTAAATTTGCAACTGTTTATTTCCCGTTGACGCTGTTTTAACGCTAAAAATAAGGTTTGACCTCGTGCTCTACTCCCTTACATTCAACTACGATGTAAATGCTCTCAAAACAATAGCTTTAAGAAATTAAGCTTTAAAATCGTCTGGGGTATTAAACATCCCATCTCATTCACAGCGGGTCAATCAATTATTTGATGTTTCTTGCAGATGTTTTAAAACACAAAATTCCTGGATGAATAAATTGCCAACATGAAGGGTTAATATTTTTTTAAGTCCTCTCTACTTAATTCCATGAATTTTAAATATATATAGTAATAAATATATATGTTAAAAGATGACGGTTGTATAACATTTCGGTACAGCCAAATGTGGGCCTTCTTTCTTTATTTATGATTTATTAAGTTAAAGTTCATAACGCTTTGTAAACTAAACTACATGTAATAATTTTTAAGGAACAAATAAAACAAAAGTTAATTGGAAATACTCTAACAAACACAAGCAGAACGGAACAGCCAGACGTTTTCGAAGGCCGCCATACATTCGTCATCAGCATTCGTCTACTTGGGGCACTTTGGGTGGTGTTAGTTGATACAGATTTAAGCTTTTTATTTATAATCCTTTTTCAGTTTAGATGTATTATGTGAATTGGTTTGATTTATCGTATTGCAATTTGCAGAAAGTTTTTTTTTTGTAACGAAATCTCAATTTTACCATTTCTTAATTTACAACAGTCATGCTTTGGCTTTCTTTTTTTAAATATGAAAACTTTAGCCGTGATAAAATAAAATTTTTGCTAATTTGGTAATTAATATATGATTAAAGTGAAACATACGACTAAACTTGATACATAAATTATCACTAGTAAATGATCCAATACATTTAATGAAATAATCTAAAGAAAAGACATCAACATTTTGCATAAAGAGACTAGTGATTGGTAATAATAATTTGTTTTTTACACATTTAAATGCAGTCATTATGATAAAATGTTCATTAACTTGTGAAGAGAGAAATAATAAGTTATACATATTCTAAATTGTGATATACTGCGTATGATTAATGTCTTATTATTTTCACTAAAGAAATAGCTCATACTCAAGGGATCTCTCAGTTAATACAAGAAATACTTTAGAAAATTGTTATTGCGCATCATGTAATTTTAAAATTGACTAAGTCTTTAGTAATTAGTTCATGAGCCAGCATTTTTTTAAGCATGCAAATTCAGATCCTTCATAAATATTTTCCTAGCTGACTCCTGATATAGCCGCAGTTGTTGTGACCTTCGTGAAATCGATAAATTTGATTCATCAATAACAATATTTCGTTCTTTCTTTTCTGGTTTATTGTTTTGTAGAATGAACTCGCGTTATTACTTTGCGGCGTATAACCTCTGCAGAATACCGATGATGGCGACCCATGGAGTACACAATTGTGAGATATCTTGTTTTTGTTTCCAACTGATCTAGAGGATTCAAAGGTGAAATGATAAAACTTCGCACTTAACTAAATATAATTACACCTAAACAAATAGTATGGGAGTCATAAGTGTCATAGTGTCAAAATAAAATATTTGTTTGAAAAAAATATCAAAAGCAAAAACAATTATATTAAAAAAATTTAATATATTATGACGATATGGTACTAATGACTAACATTTGGATCCCTCAGTTGCAAATATATACATATATGCATATCGTTCATTTACTCCAAGAATGTCATAACTCAAAAAGTAGAATTTTTGTGTTGTTGATGCTGAACTAATCCTTACATCATTCTTTATATTGTTTTAAAATTTCATACAAATATTTTGTTTACTCAACTCTTCAAAGCTAAATAAAACTTTCCTTTTCCATTAAGTTGTGTGTAAATTAAAAACTGTAAACTCGTTTTCTGGCAAACTAGTTTTTTTTTTGAGTTATGACGTTGTTTTTAGTAAATAAGTGATATAAATTAGCAAACAAGAAATATCTATTAGAAAAATTTGCATTCATGTTGAAGGACCCTTTAGGAAAATTAAGGAAAGTTTTTTAAAATCCTGCTTTTACTCTTTTTTAATTGCAGCGCAGTCTTTTAAACATTCAAAGCTGAATAATAAATTTTAAGCGTTCCAAATAATAAAGTTTGTTTTCAAAATATATCTTTAGCTTTTGTGAATATTTTTTATTGCAATAGCTGATTCGGGCTTAATAAGAAAAAGCAATCTTACTCGATGAAAATGTAGTCGCTTAAAAAGTACTTCCAATTTTTCTTTACTGGGAATCTGCATTATTTAATTTCTCATTCTATCTTAATTTCTATGCTTTTTCGTTAGCAAATTATGCAAAGAAAATTATTCTATATTCTCAGTTCTTTTATAACCTAAACACATGTGCCCTACTTGCCTAATTTTCAAAGTGATTTTTATATCAAAAGAAAACCTAATAAATTTAATATTAAATTTAATTTATGATATTGAAGCAATATAGACTTTTAGTTTAATTTGATTTATATTCGTTTTCTTTGCCTGATATAATAAAATAAGTATTCAAACAATTCTTCGAACTAATGAATACACAAGTAAATAAATTAATTAGTTTCTAGCTCTGAAAATTCACACAGTTATGTGAAAGGGCAAAGTATATGTTTAAGCAGAGCAAGATATTTAACCAGTTTTAATTTGTTAACACTAGGCTAATATACAAACAGAGATTGCATTATGATTTGATTAATTCGATAAACTATAGGGCAAGTAATATATAATAAGGCTGGGAGGGTACAATTCATTCAGTTTTGTGTGTGAAGAAATTATAAAATATTAGGAATAATATGAATTTTTTTTAATTTTTTAGTAATATTAAAGACTTCAATGAAAACTAGCTGTGGTTGCTTGGTTTCAGAATGCTTTTAACACTAGAACTTACTTAATATTTATTTATATTTATATGTACATACAAGCAGTTTCCTTGTACAGGCAAATAACTTTTAATTTCTCTTTACCTTCTGGTGTTGTTTTGCATGAAACTTAAACATCGCAGTAAAGAAAAGTGCTTTTCGGAAAGTTAATAAGATCCTAAACTTGTGGTATGGTAAAAGATTGAATCTTAATAATTTCTAATGTTTTTAAGAGGATTTCAAAAATTGGAGATTCGCCGCCAATAAGATTGTAAGTGACAAAATAATAATTTTTCAGGAGAGCAAGATTACTTTTTGTTTGCTTATTAAAACGAATGCTAATAAATTTTTATTAATTCTTTTACATTCAAGTATGCAGTCAGGGCATATCAAATGCAATATGCCTTATGTGAGCCAAAACATTCAGATGGAAGCTCGTCATCTGTTTCTTATTTTTTTTATGATTTGTTCTAAGTAGACACATGACAAAATAGTGATAACAACATGTTAATAAAATATATTTGGCGCTACTTTTAAATTGGTTTTGATAAAGGGACGTCAGCAGCCGCCCTTATAAGTTTATTAGTATCCAACTTTTTCTTGATCTCACAGCTCTACCGACATGGTTGGCATTTCTTAGAGGTAGAAAAGTAAACCTGGAGGGCAATTATGTATACTGGACATTGCCATCGCACTTTGTTAAATTTATCAATTACTTACAAAGTTCTTTCACTCTTTTAAATAGTATTTTGAAGGCAATAAAATGCATAACTTTGGATAGTTTGGTGTCTGAACAATGCAAGAGAGTTATGTTAATGATAATCTGTAAAAAAATATATTTCGAAAAATTTGTCCTTTACAATGCAATTCACGGCTTCGAATTAGTTAAAATTTTATTCTTAAATTTTATGATTAAATTATAATCTATTCTGAAGAGGTAAATTTTCCATCTTAAATTGCTGTTCTGTTTGCTTTCGGACACGTTCGATTATGTATGCATTTATGCTGTTGTTATAAGATTTTTATAATTCTATCGAGTGATTTTACATTTTTTGCACTTTTATTTTAAACTTATGTCTTCTTAATCTACCAGTAATCTTGCAAACATTATAAATTATATTGCTTTTGGTAATTTGTAATTAATGCGGATACAACCAGCTTGCTAATCGATTTTAGAACAGAAAATTATCCGGTATATAAAACATTAATATAATCTTAGCATGAATATTAAATGCAAAACTCTTATAGTCATACAAACTATATATAAATATATATTTATGTATAAGAAAAACAAAATAAATCTAAAAAGTATAAAATCTAATTACTGCAATAATGATGAAACCATCCAAATGCAAAATATCTTAAGTAAATATTTTTCCAAAGCAGCATCTTTATGAAAGAATTACAAAGCTACATAAACATCATCAACAACTTTAAAATTTCCCTAAATGTCTAAACTTCAAATTATATTATACAAATGCTCCTAGACTAGACTACATTAATCCTTTATTTCAAAATTCAAAATTTCTATGCATTTACAGTTGAGTTGATGAGATACATCTCTGGTTTTGTAAATCTAAGAAATATGTTAAAAAAAAAATTGTTTTCCTTCAGCAGGAACCTACTCATTGGCCAGTGTCTTATTATTTCTCATTTGAATACAGTAACAAATTGCTTCTGCATATTCCCTGTTTTCATTTACATATTCAAAGACGAAATAAATTTGGTTAAATAATTAAAATTTGCCTTTGTATATCATCTACTGGAAGTTACTGGTAGGAAAATCATGAATAAATATTTGTGCAGTTAAAATTTAAAATACATTTGGCCTCAATTGTATTACGGGTTTGCATGTTTGGTATAAAATATTTCAGGCATCATGTTGTTAACTTTTTTTTCTTTGTTGCTGTCTATCTCGTTGTACAAATTTGACTGCTGAGTCTGAACAAGTGGATGCATATTTGCGAATGTGTAAGTGTAGCAGTCTGTTTATTTGTTTGTTTGTTTGTATATCTTTTACAGCCAAAGCAATGAAGAATTGTGCTAAAATATGTATAAATAAATATTTTTTGGCAAATGACCAGTTTTCAAGTACCTAGATGACATTTAAAACTACTCTTAATGTTTATGGCTTAGCAGATAATGATAATATCATTTACAGTTTTATATAAAAGGAAACACTAAAAGGCAAGAGGAAAGAGGAGCAAAATAATAGACAGCCAGACCTACAAACGGCTTAAGAATGATGTAGTAAAACAAAAGCTATGAGGGTGAGTCAAGTGGTGTTAGTAAAAATTTACAGCTTGTGTTATAATATTAGATTACTTTGTTTAATTAGTAAATATTTCTTGCTTGGTTAGAAATTATTGCATGTATGTATACTTGACTTCTTTAGGAGACGAACTTTTGTTTAGTTTACTAATTTAATATAGAAATATATTCTTCGAATATTAAGCCTGGTACGGAGTTTATACGGACTTTCAGGTTCTTTTACAAACTTTATGTAAAAATAATTACGGAAATTCAGGTTGGTAAGCTTCATATAGAAATTTCCATTTGCTAGTACGGACTTTCAAAAGAAAAGTACATGGAATTTTAGAAATTCATTGCCTACCTTAGGGATGCTATGAATATAAGAGGACACTTTTTTCAGTCAACTGAAACAAAAATTAATGTTCAAACACGGAATTTTTGACATTTCTAATTTTCATTAAATTTTAATTAATTTTTGTGTTTTTGTGTGTTGTAAGTTCGAAAATAAATGAATTTGTGTGTATGCATACATAATTCTACACAAAAGGCTACATGATTAATTTTCCGTGTAGAAATAAATGTAAATCTACAAACGTGAAATTCCGTAAGAACTCCGAACTGGCCTTAAAAACGAGTCCAAAGTAGGAAAGTGATGAAAAATAACCCAAAAGTATATATCAAAATATATATAATTCGAAAGGTCTCTTCTCTGTTCTCTCTCTTCTCTCTTCTTTCTAATCGGTTTATGCATTTAAAATCTATTGATATTTAAGATAGTTAGAGGTTGATAAGTGCATACGGGTACGAAACCTGTTTGGAAAATTTCTAATGCAGATTGCTGTTATTCTCGACAATACCTACCAGAAAAATAAATAGTACAGTTATTTTTTTTATCACACAGTGTTATTTACGGCTTATCCCACGATGTCACCAGAAATCGTTCGATCGAATACTTATATTGAAAACAACAACAAATTTACCAATGCTAATGTTGTTTGTAATACAAGCTGTCGATCGAACGATTTCTGGTGCCATCGTGGGACAGGCCGTTAATTAACAGAATTATTGTAAAGAAATTTGTAACATACATTAGGGAGGGATATTAAAACTCTTATAAGAAATAATTTTAAGCTTTGAAGAGATGTTTGTTTGATCAAAAATCAGTTCCTTTTTTTCGTTTTATTATATAAATTTATTATATACATATAAAGGTCTTTTTATTTCTTTTTCTATACAAATTAATTATGTGTTTTTATAATATAATTTTAACTTTATTTTTTTCAACTTTTCCACTAATAAATACGTGTGTTATTTTTTTACTTATTTTTTACATATAATTTCAATTCAATTCCATGTATGCAAATAATCAAGACATTAATTGGCAAGTGTTGCAAACTCGTACAAAATAAAAAAATAAATGTGACAGTAGGACGTATGCGTGTTATTAATTAATTTATATTTGTTTAAAGGCGTAATGAGCGATATACTACTTGCACGTTCAGGTCTTTCATATATACAGTTTGTTTATTTTTTGTTTGTTTTTTATTTTTTATTTTATTATAAAGGACACATTTCCCTTCATCATATTGATGTTCATTTCTTCATTTATAAAATCAGTGGAAAATTTTTATTAACATTTATATGTCGCTTTATTTCATTAAATTTCTTTTTTTTGTGAATTTGTCAGCAAGCTGTTTAATTTCATTCTTTGTATGTTGTTTTTTTAAGTGTGTTAATTGCATTAATTGTGTTGAGATTGTTTTTTTTTTGTTGTTCGAAACGGGGTCACACTGTGAAGCTGCAGCTTAAAAAAATCTGTTAAATAATGAGTTTTATTTATGTTGATTATTTGTTTTTTTTTCGTCATTATATTTGACCTTAATCAAAAATAACAAGAGTGTTTTAATTTTTAAAATAATTATTTGCTTTTATTACTCGCCTGTAAGTTTATATGTTGTTCTTATTTATCTCTGGCTGAAGATTTTTCATCATTCATTAATGAGATGTCAATAGCATGTTGAGAAGTTCAATGATGAAATAATTAAGAGTACATATTCGTTTGTTAGCATTACAGTAAAATATTCTTTAATATTTTGACTTTAAATGCAAGATTTACTGTCAGTTTAAAGAAGACAAGTTAAAAATTCTCGTCTGTCTATTTATATTGAAAACAAAACACTCAAATTTCTTTTTGTTTTCAATACAAATATATAGATCGGAATTTCTACTTGTCTTCTATAAACTGAAAATAAAATCAAAAATTAGGAAACCATATTGTTTTGTTAACATTAAAATAAAATATTCTGTAGACAGCCAGGATTAAAACGAAAAATTAAGAACACATAATTTTTTTTGTCAAAAGTAAATATAAAAATATGCTTTAGTATTTTGGTCTTCAAGCGAAAACTTCTGCTGAACATTATTTAACTTGATATTAAAGCTAAATATGCTTTAGTATTTTGACCTTGAAGCCAATAGAAAAACAAAAATTTATACTTGAATATGCCCTAAATATTTAGTATTTTTTTTTTGTTTCATTTAAAAAACATTAATTATCCCAGATTTTGATATTTCCTTTATAATTAACCTATATATGAAATTAAATTTAAATATCATACATTTAGTCACACTTTTGTCCCAACACGTAAACCAGCCAACACTTAAAAAAGTCCCATTGTATAATAAACAAAAATTTTTCATATTTATTATCCAACGTCTGGGAAGAACTAATTATTCATGGCATTTCGTGACTCATTAATATACATGAAAAACAAATAATTTACTACCGCACACAGGCAAGAACTTACAAAAGTTATCAAACTTAAAAAGAAAATTAACAATAGAATATGCAGCATTTATAAGCACAAATCACGTTATAAATATTTTATTACAAAAGTGAGGCATTAATAGCATTGAAAAGCGTATTTAATACATAAAAATAAAATTTCTACCACTAACCAAGTAAGTCTATTATTGCCAAAACTGATGGAGTGTTGCTCAGCTGTATTGCTGTGAAAATATTCCACCTAGATCTAAGAATATCAGTAATAGCTGTGATAGATTTTCATTTAATTTTATTAGAACTTGAGCTATGAGAACTTTACTTTTACTATTTTCTCTTCTTCCTAAATATTTACACCAAATTTCCAAGCAGGGCTTGCCTGGAAAAACATCTGTGCTCCGACCGAGCAGTGACTAGTCAACGCACCTTTTACGACTCGCATCGCCCTTCTGTTCATATCCAGTAGCAGCTTGGATCTTCTTGAGTCAAATTTTAGCCACATGGCCCTCGAGACTCTATACTGCTCCCTATTTTGCCAAGAACGGTTGCTTCTGCTCTCCACCCAATTACTGTGTTCCCTGCAATTTCATTTCCCTCAACACTTCTGCGGCCAGCAACCCAACATAGTCTGACACTATATTTGTCCGTTATCAAGTTGATCAGGCTCTCCTAAAGTTACTAACAAGTTTCAATTTGGCATTTGTCAATTTAAAGCTTTTAGACAAAGAATCTTACCTTCTTGTCTTTAGCTCAATTTCTGGCCACTAGTTCCCTTGCTCTGAGAATTGCCAAGATCTCAACCTAGAAAACGCTTCATTTGTTCGGTAGTCTGAATATTCGTTCCCAAGATAAAGACACCAGCCCCTGTGCCTTCCCCAATAGCAAAAAAATTAACAACTTGACAATTTGGACAGAAAACGTTGAATAGCCAACTTGTTTTAAAGAATTTTAGAAATTTGTATGAAAATCACTTTCCATATAAATTTTACAATCAAGTCGACCGTCTGTGTTGTAGAAACAGGGTGTTATTTTTTTTAATACATAGACTTAGTGATAGTACGAGTAGTTAATAATATATAGATGTCGTACTAAGCACAACAAATTTTCAAGAATTTTCATTTAGAGCCCTTGTGTCTCTCATTTTTTTTGCGGATGTGTCCAGTAAAGTTCAAGATATTACGAGCAAGCGTATAGGATGTAATTAATTAAATATTTGACTGAGTATTTAGCAATTTCTTCAGTCACTAGTGGCATATTTAAAACACGATGTAAATTTGAAGACGACAATAAAAAAATTGTTTTTGTTTTTGTTTTCAACTCAAAATAGAAAGTTGTGGTTTATTTCTTTTAACACTCAAAAAAATAAAATTTTTTAAACTTATGCTATGATAAAATAAATTTAATTCTTTTTCGATTTTGTTATATAGACACACCCATTTTCTTTTAAAATTAATCTAAAATTAAGTACTAAATTAATATATGTCGACAGTGAAGCATAGGCTAAAAATTTTATTTAAAACTTTTTTTTTCAAATTCGAAAGACAATTACTTGGCATTAGCATTTGATAATGATTTAAAGAATATGTTGGCCATTGGTTGTTCTTGACCAAGCGCATTATGGACGTTTAATTCTCGTCAACTTCTTCGAGCATTGCTAGCAGTAGGTTACAAATAACACAAACAATGTTGCTCTTCACGGCGCCAATTGTTGCTGGCTTATCAGCCTTGGCTAGTGACTTTACATGAACCTAAGGTAAATAATCAAGAGGCGTCAAATTGTCCGTATCAAGGTCATCTATAAATATTTTCAAACAAAAAATTATTGATCATGGTTCGGTTTCAGTTTTAAAAGAAATAAGGCTCTTTGGTTCCACTGGCTTGTAAAGCTCACCAAACAGTTCAATTTCTTGATGTAATGCAGTCTATAAGATCTATTGTGAACTCGTTTTACTATATATGGGACAATTTTGTGTATTAAAGAGCCGGTAAAGCCAAAAATAACGAATTAGTTTCTATAAACTCTACAAGCTAATCGATGCAAAATAGGATGCTGGTGATGGTCTCATGGTTTTACTTTCACCATCAACTAAATTTTAAATGGATGTAGGGCTTGATTTTTGCAGTTGATGGCCGAAAACAATACCAGAGTGTCAATTTTCTCTTCGGTACGCATATTACTTTAGCATTTTCGTGTTAAGGAACTCATTTAGAGAGTACGCTTCCACGGACGAGTTGCTCAGATGCAAGACTATGTGGACCTTAACAATTACAAAGCCATCTATAAGTTGCTCGAAATGGTGACTGACTTTCAATTCAATTCCATATTCATGATGATTGGCCAAAGTATCCTGATCATAAATGCCACTTGAAAGTTAATCCTTTCGTAAGCTTTATCGAGTTTAAAAAAATACACAATAATATACATCATGCATTTACTCAAATGATGAAATCCTCATATGGTTTTTCGTTTTGTATAAAAATTTTATACAAATAAATAACTTTTTTACTCAACTAATGAGAGAAAACTAAAATTTTATTTTTCCATTAAATTGTGTGTAAACACAAAAAAGTAATACGAGTAATTTTGTAATATCAATTAAAATATTTGTAATATAAATTAAAAAATTAATTAAATTTTCACCTATAAAGAATTTGATAATAACAATTAAGTTTTTCTACTCAAATTAATTAATACAATTAAAAATTTAATTGAATCAGTTAAATTCTTAATTGAAAACTTTAATTGGTGAATACTTTTTTCTGTGTAAGTTAAAAATTTTAAATTCGTTTTCTGGCAAACTCGTTTCTTTGATTTATGACGTTGTTTGAGTAAATTGGGGATATGTCTGTCATTTCTTTCCTCGTGCCCTTCAAATTTCTTGTATAATTTATCGATTTGACTTTGAGCTGCTAGATGACGGCAAATTGTTCAGAGTATAGGCAAGCTGCTTTGACTCAAATGTTTAAGTTTAACGTTGCCCTTAGCTGTGATTATTTAATTATATATTTATGAACTCAAAACACGCCTTGCCTTTTAACAACACCTCCGCAAGTTGTTAAACGTATTAGTGGGTAGTAACTATGTTATTTTATCTGGGCATTATTAACAAAACAAAGTACTTAAATTGTTATTTTAATATATTGCTGCTTTGTTAATAAAATTTACTAAGAGTTCAATAAAAAATAAATAAAAAATTAATTGCCTAATTGTATGAAAGATAAATGAATTTGAAGACTTATATGTGGAGAATTAAATTAAATTTTTATGAAAAAAAAGCCCAGAAAAAATTTAGGCGTTACCTTAGCTGTCATAATTTTTGAAACATGTATGAAAAACAATAACAATTTTCCAATATTCTAGAAATTATGGTTTTATTTTCCATACGATTTAACACTTCCGGCGACCTTCGAACATAGCGCAAAGGCGCAGTCAAAGTAGTGCTGAGTTTTGTTTCTGTAATAAACTTGGTGTACGCCTTAACAGTAAATAGTTTTTTTTTCATGGTTCGGAACTAGCAAGAACATGAAAATATATACTTTCCATAGGGATAGCAACACAACAAATGGGCGAGCCTCTAATTAAGATGATTCAAACTGAACTTGTTTAATGTTAATAGAAGTTTTTTCAGACCCACCGAAATAAAAATTTTATAAAAAATTTATTAGTTATTAAACAAAATAGTTTAAGTGACTTCATTTACAATATTATACATAGTAAAAATATCTTAAAACTTAGACAACTAAATGCGAACATGCGTACATGAATTTTTCTGGTGTTGCAACACTTGCCTCTTCATGTGAAAACAATTTTGTACAAATAACCAAACTCCACATTAAATCTGCCATAATTAACTACAACAATATATAAATAATTATAATAAATGAATATAAAATAAAATTCAAAATGAATTAAGCGAACAATACTTAAATTTATATCCGGCAATTAATTTAAATCACTTTAAAAATGCTGAATAAATATTATAAATGTAATATTATTGTTAAGAGGAAAAAACTGCTTTAAGTATATAAATATAAAAGCTTATTTAAAGAAAGATAAAGGAAAACATTTCCGAAGGGGGAGGTTTTATGGAATATAAAAAATTTGTATGCATTCAAAAAATAATTACTCATCAACTACAAGTTCTTTGCATATAATTTAAAACTCAGTCAAATTAAAAAAAATTAATATGTGAATCCCATAGAGGAAGCAAGCTACTTATCTAGGAAAAATACTCGTATATGAAAAACACTCAAATTTTCTACACAAGTGGCTTGCTTGTATTGTGGAAACTACACATAAAACCTATAATTAACTTAATAAATGTAAGTGTGATAATGCTTAATTATATATTTTTTATAAGCATCATTTCAAATAACTCGCATTGTCTCTATTTATTATGCAAACTGCAATTTAAATACACTTCCATTAATTGTTTCAAAACCAAATTTAAATCAGCCAATAGCCCTACAAAAGAATATGCCAACTTTTCATCATTTCTATTAAAAATATATATTAATAATTATTATCACTTAAACCATGTAATTTCTATTATAAAACTCAAAAATATTTTTATTATATCTAAAGTTCTTTCTTTATATAAAAAATTAATATAGCAGAAATTTCAAAGAAAATTCTGTAGAAAAATGTCGAAGAAGAGTCTTTGTTTTTCTAAGAAAAAATGTCAGAGGGAAGACTTTTTTGCTATAGAAAAAATGTTGGAGAGAAAACTTTTTCTATATAGCAAAATTTTCTCTACAAAAAATTTATTTTTCCTTAGGGGGAACATTTTATCACTATAGAAAAAAGAATTTTTTTATAGAAAATATATAAAAAAAATATAAAAATTACTATAGAAAAAATTTCGAAGCGGAGAAGTTTTTCTATAAAAAAAAATCAAAAAGAAAAATTTTTTCTATCGAAAAAATTTTCGAGGGGAGACTTTACTCTAGAGAAAGAATATCAGAGGGAAGACTTATTCTCTATAGAAAAAATTTCGGAGAGAGAAAAGGTCTTCTCTATATCAAAAATATCGGAGGGAGGACTTTTTCTCTAAAAAAAAAACGGCAGAGAAAATATTTTCTCTTTAAAAAAATAATTTTTCTCTACAGAAAAAATAATTTGTCTCTATAGAAAAAATAATTTGTCTCTATAGAAAAAATAATTTGTCTCTATAGAAAAAATAATTTTTCTCTATAGAAAAAATAATTTTTCTCTATAGAAAAAATAATTTTTCTCTATAGTAAAAATAAGTTTTCTCTATAGAAAAAATTAATTTTCTCTATAGAAAAAATAATTCTTCTCTATAGAAAAAATAATTTTTCTCTATAGAAAAAATAATTCTTCTCTATAAAAAAAATAATTTTTCTTAATAGAAAAAATAATTTTTCTCTATAGAAAAAATATTTTTTCTATAGTTTTTTTGCAGCAAAAATAACTGAAGACTTTTTTCTATATTAAATATACTATAGAAGCGAAGAATGTTTTCTATAGAACAAATGTCAGAAGAGAGAATTTTTTTCTAAAGAAAAATATCGGACAGGACACTTTTCTCCAACGAAAAAGGGTAAGAGGAAAGACTTCTTCTTTATAAAAAAAACTTCTTCTCTATAGAAAAAACACTTTTTCTCTACAGAAAAACATCAAAGGACAAACTTTTTCTGCAGAAAAAGTGTAAAAAAGGCGAATTAAAAACTTTTTCTTTGATGAAAAAATGTCGTAGGCAAGACCTTTCTCTATAGAAAAAATGTAGTGGATAATGCTTTTTCTGTACAAAAAATATTTTGTGGGGTAGTCTTTCCCTTTAGAAAAAATGTCGTGAGGAAGACTTTTTCTCTATAGAAAACATCTTGTGGGGAATAATTTTTTTCTATAGAAAAAATGTAGGGGGAAGACTTGTTCTCTAAAGAAAAGCAATTGAAGGGAACACTTTTTTCGCTCGAAAAAAAAATTGCAGGGAAGAACTTTTACCTATAGAAAATATATCGAATTCTTTTCTGTAGAAAAATAACGAAAATATCGGAGAAGATCAAAGAATTTTTTCCAAAGAAAAAATTTAGGAGTGAATATTGTTTTTATAGAATAAATTTCGGAGAGATAATTTTTTTTCTATATAGAAAATGTAGTAGTGATAACTTCTCTTAGTGAAAAAATAACGAATGGAAGATTAGTTTTATATAAAAAAATTTAGAAAATACATTTTTCTGCAAAACGAATTTTTTATAGAAAAACTATAAAAATATGAAATAAAAAAAAGATAAGATTATATCAATTAAAAAAGGTGGAAAAGACTCCTAAAGGATGGTAAATGTTTGAGTAAAAACTTTGAAACAAAATTTTTTTTATATAGAAAAGATGTTGAATGAAAAGTTTCTTTTGACTTCCAAAAATATGTCGGAAAATGAACTTTCTTTACTACAGAAAAAAATTAGAGAAGGAAGCAGTTTTTTCATAGAACAAATAACGGAGAGAATAGCTTGATTGATTTTTTGCTTTGCAGATCATGTCAGAAACTTAGGTAATTATGATTGCTGTAGAGTAACTGCTGTATGCATAAATTAAATATTATATGCTTAATTACTTGCATCGCTAATAATAATAAATATAAAAATATGAAAACAATAATCATAATAATTATAAGCATTATTGTTTCAATGGTTAACAATTCGTTAATATACCCAGTCATTTGTTTGAAAAAATATTAATATAAAACAAAATAAAATTACACAAGAGAAGTTGAAAATTCATATCACAAAAAAGTTGCCTAGAGGAATTGATATTTAATTGGCTTAAAGTCTTTAAAGGTTGAAAAAATTATAATTTTGTGTTAGATTTTATTATAACTGTTGTATGGTAATTTTATTGGCTACATTTTTCATACAACTACAATTTGATAAAAAAAAAGTCAGAAACATTTTACTAAAATATATTATGCTTTGGTGATAAATTTATATTCAAGCTGATAACAAAATTTTCAATTTTATTTATGAGATTTTTAAAACTGAGATAATATTTCTATGTAGGTTATTGATTCTAGAGTTATTGTATAGACAGTTTTGCTGTGTGTATGTACAAAAAAAAATTAATTTCATGTAATAATAAAGTTATAAAAAGTATTGATTTAACCTCAAATTCAAAATGTCATTTCCGTTACGTATGCAATCAGATAAATAAAAATGCAC
Source organism: Nowickia ferox (assembly GCA_936439885.1). Taxonomy (NCBI): domain Eukaryota; kingdom Metazoa; phylum Arthropoda; class Insecta; order Diptera; family Tachinidae; genus Nowickia; species Nowickia ferox. The sequence continues at coordinate 9,669,796 of OW387026.1, forward strand.
AAAATATTATATTTTATGTGTTTGTATTTTATGCAAATAACTCAGCATTTATTGGGTGGTGGAGAAACAAATTTTATTTTAATCTATGCGAGAAGTTATGCTATACTTTGCGTTTCGTTGTAACATTATTTGGAGGTGAAGTAGTGAAATACCTTTATCAGCAAATAAACTGGGGAGTGCTGTAGTACAACTTATTTCTTATAGGTCATAAAACATTTTGTTCATAAGAAATCTCTGATGATGTACTATCAAACTCTAAATAAAACTTTTCAATACTTCTCATTCAAAATAATTCTTCCCCCACCCAAAACACTTATATTATAGACATATACATATATATTATTTATTTTAAACTAAATATTGTGGGTTGTTTAATATTTCCTATAGTTAAAGCTAAGCACTCTTTTTCATTTAAAATAGTCTATGCATAGAGAATGAAAAAAAAAATTAAAATAAAAGAGGGTATTGGTAAACATAATATTATTTTAATGACCATTGGTGGTTATAAATGCGGTTGTTTGCTTAAAACATGTTACTAAATGCAATCGCTTATAAAGGACACTGAAGCAAAAACGCATCCACATGTACAATAACGACACTCATATTACCAACAATCTCACATATACATAAACACTAACTCCTGCAAATATCTCCCAGCATATCAACAATATTTGCACAACAGAATACTTAATAAACATCCAGATTATATATGTAATGGGGTCAAAAACTACGAATGGAGCACATGCATATATATCAAGAAACAAGCTGTTCATATGCTACAATTTTTACCATCCAGTGACTGCTGCTCTTTAGTGCATGCAGTCGCTGCCACTGCAACAGCAACAGCAATAGCAACAGCAGCAGCGACCTGCTTGTCAAGCGAGTTATAAAAGCGAATACTCTCACGTACAATTTAATTATGTGCAAATGAAAATTACTGGGAAAAAGGAAAATAAAATCATTTTTGGATATCTGATTTTCATTTTTCGCTTTCCCTTCTAATTGCAGTGAAGTAAATTGAAAGTAGTCAGTCTCAATTAATTGAAATGACATGTACGAAATATGACTTTTCGTACATGTCACAGCTTAAAGTTAAAAACTATTTGGAGATTGTATCAAGCTAAAACGCAAATGAAGCAATTAAATGAGTTTTATATTTGGAAGTTGGCCAAAGTGTCAAGAAGATTTCAATTGAAATTTAAGTAAACAAAGGTTTATGCCCCTAGTATTGCTCTCATTTCAACTAAATAAGTAAAATATAAATTTTGAGAAATAGTGCATTAAAAAAAAGGTTATTCAAAAATAAAATGTTAAAAAACGTACTAATGGTTATATTATGATATTTGCTAAAGTGAGATTTTCTAAATCGAGCTTTGCCGGTATGGGCATTTTGTTTAACAAGGTAAACCGCCTAATTTATACTAATATTATGCAGCTGAAAAGTTTGTATGCTTATATGCTTGTAAGAGGTAATCTTTGGAACTGCTGGACTTTATAAAATTTATCTAAAATGCTTAGGATAGGATCCAAGGGGGCGTTAAAGGCTCTATACTCAGAAAATTTTAATTTTCGTCTTAGAAGACATGTATTGAAGCAATAGTTTCTGTACTCAAAAGAAAAACAAAGCCTTTTTAATGTTATTCCTCGCTTTCAAAAGAGGAAAAGCTTTAAGCTAGAAAATAGATGTAGTATACTACAGGCTGAAATCTCAGGTAAAGCGGCTGCTAACTGGTTGAGGTATTACAGGATATACAACTGGGATATCCGTATCTTCACGGATAGCAAAGCTGCCATTAAAAATATTGCGGGTGTCTTTACGACATCGAATCTGGTACATGATTGCCGGATGTCTCTTAACAAACTGGGAATGCATGCCAATCTGAAGCTACAATAGCTTCCACGACATGCGAATTATGTTGGAAATGATATTGCGGATGAGCTGGCTAAGGCTGGAGCTCAAATGCAGGATGACGACACTGATCGGTTGGTGGGTGTTCCGATGAATTGCTGCAAAATGCAAATACAGCAGGACCTTCTCAAAGTTGCACAGGCTAGATGGTCAAATGAGGTAACATGCTCTGCCTCTAGAATGACATGACTCTGTTATAATATGCGGAGATCCGAAATATTGGAGAGGATTCCAAGAGGACAACTCCTTACTTTGGTTGCAGTCTTAACAGGACGCTGCTATATAGGTATACATGCTGGTAGATTACATCTACCTTATAATGACTACTTTAGAAGCTGTCAGGACGAGAAAGAGAAGGAAAATATTGAGCACTTTCTCTGTCACTGCCCAGCACTTGCGGAGGTGCGGTCAATCTACATGGGGCTCCGATACTGCAAGGTTTGGAGAGCCTGTCATGAATGTGACATCGGCGATGTGAATTCATTCATACGCCTTTCGGGTTGGTTTTAACAAAACATAAATAGTGAATGGAGTGAATGAGGATGGGTAGTCCACCTCAATCCGCCCAGGTAGCACAATGGAACCTCAACGGACCTAACCTAACCTAATGTTACTATGAGGTTCTCCACTCATTCCGCTTCTAGTCTATCTGTCCGCTCGATATAGGGAGAATTAGTGCCTCTCCAAAAATATCTAACCGATTTTTATGTAATTTTAATCATAGATAGATCAGCGTAAATAAAACACACAGGGCAAAAAGATGAATTAATTGAGGGTAAGACAACGTGTGATGTGATCAGTTATTAGCAAAAGGAATTGACAAACAAATTGCTTGTTTTCCGTACAAAGTTCAGCGTTACATTTTAAGACGTTTTATAATTGCTCAATTTACAACCCTTTGTTTCGTTATATCTTGTATCAATTTTTGTTATTTAATTTTGAATACTCTCCCCCATAACCATAATATTTCAAATGAATTTGATATGTATTTTATTTAAAATTTTTCATAAAAATTTTTTTCTAAAGTGGATTCCAAATTCATTTTATTTTTTTTAATGAATATGGGACTCTGTGTGTGGTGTATGCTAGGAACACAACTGCGACGAACGACGAAATTTTTTTTGCGAATATTCGTCGTTAAAAATAAAACACATTGGTGTATATGAAAATGCACACAATCATGGCGTAGAACTAAATTCGTCATACGCGACGAAAGTAGCAATAGATTTATTTCTATTTCTTACGCCGGCGAACGACGAAAAAACAATTTTTTCTCTCTCTCTCTGTCTTTGCACACAAAATAACCCACTTTATCAAATATCAGAGAGGAATTCGCTGAGTAAATTCGTCGTTGTTGTGCTTCACACGGCGAATTTACGCAGCGAACTCTTATCGACGAATTCGTCGACATGGACGAAATTCGTCGTTCGTCCCAGTTGTGTTCCTAGCATATTTATTTATTTTGTATTTTAATGACAAAAAAGAACAAGCTACATACAAATTCTCGCAAAGAGTCTCTCTCTCTAAATACAAAATTTTAAAATAAATGAAATATAAGTGTAATTAGCGTAAGTGAAATTTATTTGCTAGTGGTTAAGCGATGTCTATATGCATTTCATTGTTGCTTTAACAAATCGTCAGTAGACTTCAACCACACATTTTGAACCACCAGCAAATAAATTTCACTTATAATATAATTATGACAATATGTCGAATAATAAATCTCTTGAGTAATTAGTGTATTCAAATTTTATATATAAATTAAAAACAACAAACTTTATACTATTATATATAGTATAGTAGAAAATACAATCGATACAAGAGGTTTTGTGAATTAAGCAATTGTTCTATATATTTTTTAAACCTTCCTTATAGTCTAAAAATTATATTTTTCCTGCTCAAGGGATTTAATTTAATTAAGTTTTTATTCAGTTGTTAGTTTCTCAGTTATTCATATTTTGATTTAATATTTTACAAATACTTACAATTAATTGTTTTTGCAAATAAACCACGTTAAGTAAACCAACATATTTTTTTTCATTTAACAGTAACCTGCATACGCAATTTATAATCATCGTTGCTATCCAATCGTTCACCGTTTTATGTGAACACAAAATTAATAATTCAAAACCCAATTTGTGCATAAAATACACTTCAATCTAATTGAATTGTTTGCAAATTGTAAATTAGTACGCATCGAATGGAATGAAGTATAAAATAATCAAATATGCAGGTATACGACAAAGTAGTAAATTAAATAATGTGAGTGGAAGTAATATGGCAAACGTGCTGGGAAAGGCAGAACACTAAGGCAAATGCAAATTTGTGAGGAGTTTCAAAGTCTACAGTCAGAGAAGCTGGAAGTTGTTGGGAAGATACCAAAAGTTAGAACGGTTTTAGAATCAATCTCAAATTAAGCATGGATATGATGTTGGCATCTTTAGAGCAGAGATCCAAAATATTATAGTAAATGAAGGCTTGTTCAACCAAAAATACACAGCATCTTCGATTGCACTCAGATCAGTTTGAGTAAAACCTTCAGTTAGGAGGATCTTAAATTTCCTAAGACCAAAGTTTCTTTAAATTCAATTACTTAATGTCTTTTCAAGGCATTTACTCGAGTAGTATGTTTAGAGCGGTTCGTGACCACTTTTTCAGTACAAATGATGGAGCATGCCTGGATGGGAGTATGAATACCTTCAGTATGATTTTTCTTCATAAAGTAGCAACAATTTAAGTCTGACAGCCCTGTTTTTCTTTCTGTTTCACTATCCATCTCTGATTTCAGTTGTATGTGAGTGACACTGTATTTGTTGTAAAATTCAAGAATCAAATACTGATTTCAGTTCTAGGTGTAAGTGAGTGAAACTGTATTACGATTTCAATACTAATTTGGTAAAATTCAGTTTTTAATAGGAATGTTGTGAAATTAAATTTTTAGTATTGATTTCAGTTGTGTGTATGTGTGTGTTTATGTGTGTGTATGTGGGAATGTATTATTTTTATTGTGAAATTAATTTTTGTGTCTAAATGCACGCATACATACATAATAGACAGTTGCAAGAACAAAAGAAAAAGCAGGTTTGCAGATGATCGGCTTGTTTATTGCATTATACTCGACTTTGTCCACTATATTGAAGCAACGATAAGTAAACATGTATGAAATATAAACACTAGCGAGCAAGTATGAGCTTGAACATGAACATGAACTAACATGTGTATTTATGAAGATGAACACAGTGGCATACAATCATAATAACTAATCAAAACTTTAATTTTTTAGGCGAATTCATATCAGATGATCTCAATTCAGCTGCTGATGATCAGCTGTTAAGTTAAAAATCACACAAATTAATTGAGATTTTGACCAGGGGTACTTTCAAATATGCCAATTAAGGAGGTACCATTACCATTTTTTCCTTTTTGCCACAGAAATGTTCAAATATTTTATTTGAAAAAATTACTTAAATACGGACGTATCGTCAGTTTTACCCAAGAAGATTTATATTTTAGATCTGTTTATAACAACATCCGTCAAAATAAAACTGAGTATAAAGGGAAGACGGTTTAGGAAGATACCAAAAAGGAGAGATTACTAGAGTGCAGTTCAAAAAAGTGGTTTAAAAAAATATAATATTTAAGTTGGGGGTAAAATTTATCAATACTCCATTAGCTAAAGTTTAGCTTAGATTGCTTATGCATACATAAAAGGTATTTTTATATTTACACATTCCATTTCCATTTTTTTAGCTTTGAACTCTTCTTTCTGCTAAGAAAATTTATGCTTTCAAGAAATAAATGGCTTCGAAAATATAGCTCTAATAAAAAATTTTCCCAATTGTTTCTACACAGAAAAAAGTATTCACCAATTAATGTTTTCAATTAATAATTTAATTAATTCAATTAAATTTTTAATTGTATTAATTAATTTGAGTGGAAAAACTTAATTGATATTATCAAATTGTTTATAGGTGAAAATCTAATTAATTTTTTAATTAATATTACAAATATTTTAATTAATATTACAAACTCATTCTTATTACTTTTGTGTGTGTATTTTTTCTTCATGTCTTTAGATTAAAATGGCAGCTGGCTTAAGCAAGGCTCACTAGGTTATATTGCAAGGTCTCACTCTTTTTAACTCTTAAATAATTTTTTCATTTCTGAACTTGGATCCATTTTTCATTGATACTATTTTTTAAGCGCTGAACAAAAGAAAGAGGAGTTTTAAGTTTGTAGTGTGTGTCTTGCTATACCGATTTTGATTTAGTTTTTGTTTAAAAACTGACTTTATCGCGAGTTCTTAGCTATGTTTGAAAAAAATCGGTCTGGCAGCTTAGAAGAAATGACAAATTTTCTAAACAAAATTGGCGGAATTTTAAAATATTTAATTTTTATTATTATGAATTCATTTTATTACTCAACATACGAGTACATGATTTATACACATAAATTTCAATATGTAAAATTTTTATGAGTTGCAAAGAGTTTTGAGGGCTTTTGTCATATTAAAAATTAACGTGGTATTTCATATAAACCACATAAAAGTGACTAGCAATTATAATTAATATTTATACACAAAAGTACGTTCATATTTATATTTATAATACAACTTATTGATTATATTGCAACACTTTCATTTATTTATATCAGGTCATGCATGCACTTTAAAATGCACAACTGCATCTGTGTGTTTGCACGTGTGTGAGTGTATGCATGCTTCTATACGTGTGAGCCACAATATTACATTTACAACTATCAATCTAATAATTGTGGCTGTATTGGTTTCTTAGAGCACATGCGTTTTTCAATTAATTTTCATGATTGTGAGTGGTGCATGAGTTGGCATTATTTCACTTTTGTTTGCAAAGGCAGCTAAGCTAAATGTGTTAGATTGTTATAGAATACTTAATAAATTATTGGTTTATAAATGAAATAGTGCTTGTGACTAATGAATACAATTACAGGCAGGTGAGAATTCGTTTCTATAAAGGGCAAAATTAGCACAAAGTAAAACATAAAGTAACAGCAATATTGGTTTTTAATCAAAGATAAAAGTTCAAGCATAAAGTAGTAAAATGTGAGGTTTATTTCAAATAATGAGGATGGTTCCAAAATAAGCCAACCTAGCAAAGAAAAAAAAATTGGGAAAATGTTTCCTTATTTTCCAACATAATCACTTTTTAGTTCGATACGTGCTTCCAAGTGCTTCGGTACCCTGCTCATAGTAAGAACTATCTATATCTCTAGCCATCAATTGTAGATAGCACCTCTTTATTGTTGGCTATATAAAATGGTTTTAAGGAGCTCACTCTGGCTCAAAAGATGTTTGATGAAACAATTAAAACTTAGACTTAATGATTCCAGCAATCGCCAAGACAAGACAAGAGTATAAAATGCAGAATATTCTTCACAAAACAATATGCTCGCCGAATGCGGTAATGTCTTCTTAATTTTATCAATTAAATGCTGTAATAGCTTGGAATAATACTCCAAATTGAATGCAATTTCCTTTCCGAAGGTGAACAATAAAAACTATGCCACACGCATCCCAAAACAAAAACAGAAGCCATAATCTCGCCTCCATGTGGAATTATATTTGTATTTTTGGATAAGATTCTTCCATTTTGGTCCACTGCTTTTTGATTGCACCTTTACCTCTGATGTAAAGCAATAGATTCATATTTCATCCAAGGTTAAAAATTGGCATTAAAGGTCGGCAATTGTCCATTATCATTTGGCGAGGATTCGTAAAACGTTTCTGGAGTAGATAACACAATTGGTTGACCAAAAGTATTCACCAATTAATGTTTTCAATTAAGATTTTAATTGATTTAATTAAATTTTTAATTGTATTAATTAACTTGTGCGGAAGAAATTAATTGATACTATCAAATTGTTTATAGGTGAAATTTTAATTAATTTTTTAATTAATATTACAAATATTTTAATTAATATTACAAAATTATTCAAATTACTTTTTTGTGTAGTCGTAAACGAAAGGCGAAATCTTTCAGAATTGATTTTGATTTGTGATGTAAAGAAATTTTCTTAATAGAACTAATGAGAATATGCAAAACCTTTCTTTTTAAAAAATGATGCAAAAAGATGATACTGTGAAGTATTTAATTATTAAATTTAAGGATTTTCCTTTATTTGCTTGTTAACATTTGTGTGCATTTTGTTTCTATTTAAAAACTCATCAGAAGACTTCAAGCAAAATAGTTTTTAAGTAACCCAGTAAAAAAAGTTTGAACTAGTTCCCAAGGTTCCCACTTTCATTGCACACCAATCACTACAGGTACTGAATTTAATATTCATAGGTTATTGATTATATTTTAAAAGTTTTTAGACAACCTTCTAAGCGCATACAATTTAATTATTTGGATCACTTCTGTCCTATGACAACCATGTGTTAAATTCATTGAAGTTTCACCAAAAATAGAATTACTTGAAGTTGAGTTCGTCAGTGCTGTATGTTCATTCCTTTTTGGGAAACTTTAAAATTTAATGTGTTCTAAATACATCGACCTGGAGTAAAATGACGCTCCACTTTAAGCTGTGTGGACACTTTATAAAACTATAAATTCGCCTACGACTAACTGCCACAAATATCGGCAAAGGAAGTATAGACCCTAATGACTATTGGAAAAATGTATAATGTCGATATGACTGGGTCTGTCCAGTGGTCAAACTGGAGCTCTCAAAGAGTATATACTTACTACTTCCGCTCATAAGCAATACCCTTCTGAAATTGTTTAGGCATTAGGTATAACTCTACCATATTTGTTTAGTTGTACTATTTATAATATTAATATTTTATCATCATCATAATTTGCTGTAGCACACTCTTGCCTTTCGCTTTGTTTGCCACCGCAAACCTCTTTATGCCCTGTAGCCTAATATAGACAATAGTGTGAACAGCTTCAGGCATTCCCAATTTATCTATGCGTTAAGTTAAATTAGACAAATATGCGTGTGTGTGTGTGTGTGTGTAAACATTTATATGAGCCTTAAAATATGTTTCTGGATATAAAAAGTGTTTTATCTGCACCAATCAGTTGTATACAAAATCCTGCCTAAATTTTAAGTTTAAATTGGGCTTTCCTCTCTTTTTGATTGGGTTTCATTGTCAATACTGTAGCAATATTAAAACTTTCAGCAAGTTATTTCTTATACTTGTGTACCTGGTTATAAACTAATTTTATTACTTTTGCCTATTTCCGTTTGTAAGCCCAATTTTATTTATTTTATTATTATTTTTTTTGTATGTTTTAACTTAATAAATATATATTTGTAAATGTGTAATTGTGTGTGTAGGTGTGTATGTTGTAGGTTTGTTATTTACTGTGCCATATGCGTGCAGTTATGTTGGGAATTTATGTCTACAGTTTAACTGAGCATTACTATAGACAAGACAATAAAAATAAAATTTATTGCTAATTTTTATATATCTACAGCAAGAAGATTAGAGAAATTGGCAGCATAATGATACAGTCATATAGGACAATTCTTCAATAGTGGTAAATTTTTGATACCCTGCAAGTTAACGCGGAATGAACTAATAAGTTGATTAGTCTTATGGCCGGAAAATGAGCTGTTGGTAGTTTAAAGTGCTGGCTTTTTGTTGTCTATAAAGATCTAATAAAATAAATTTCATGTTTATCTCAGACCAATCATTTTATTGTAAATAATTTAGGTTGTTTGCATATGGGCATTTCCATGAGAAAGTTCATTTTTTTGTCGCGTGCGACAGCAAGCAATTAAGTTTATATTACAAAACAATGTAACTCGATTTGGCTTAAAATTAAATTTTAACTTATGTAGAACTGCTCACGCCACATACAAATATATAAAGAAGTAAAAAAGAAGTTTCGTTTTCTTTAAAAAAAAAACAAACATATTTGTTTGGTGTCGCACGCTACAAAAAGTTAACCGTTCCTCTTGAAATGCCAATATATCATATATATTTGGTTTCTTTTTTTAATTTATGTAGATAGTATGTAAATGGTTTTTTTTAATCTTTTTTAATTGTAAAAATATATTACTTTCTTAACTATTTGATATATTTAAAGTGGGTTTAATATCTCTTTATTATAAAGCAGATAACATTGGTTATCACTTTTACACTCCTATTCAACTTTCGTTTTGTAAAAAGTATTTTTTTTTTATAAATCATCTTTAGGCACATTATTCAACGTTTTCTCTATTTTGTTTTTATTTTTTTATTTGTTAGTCTTAAAAATCATTAATCTTATTTTTATTATTAATATCTTACCTTGAAAGCTTGTGTGTGATGTGGGCTCATGTTTCAAAAAAAAAAAAAACTATGGGTGTTCATGTTTGCTTAAGCATTTGAAGTCAAATATTTTGGCAGTGGTAATTTTTCTTCTTTCGTTCTTACTTAATTTCGTGTCTATTAAGGTAATATTTTGTAGGCCTGCTTTGAGTTTTCTTTCACATTTTGATAAATAGTCTTTCATAATATCCAAAACAAAACACTAAGTTAAACATGTTGTGTCTAGTTTGAATAGAAATCAGAGCAGTTAATGATGATAACAAAGAAGTAATTGTGGTTAATTTAGATAAATTTTAAATAATTTTTTAATGCTGGAAGGAAGAAATTTATGTATGGGTGTATGTGAAGAACATATAGAATGGTTAATCATTCTTCTGGGTTAAATTAAAGCCTAAAATATGAACTTTAGCTTAATCGAAACCAGACAAAGAAACAAAAATAAGTTCAAACAAAAATTAAATAAATATAAGACAATATATTTGTAATATAACTTTAATGGCTTCTGTGCAAAATAATTTCTTGATATTTTTTCTTTTCTTAAAAGCTTTTGTAATTTTAGTAGAGTTTCGGTAGGAGCGGTGCCTTAAATTTATTGGTATTGAGTACCATAATAGCAAGAAAAAATTCATAATTAATACAATCCAATAAGCACGACTACAGAGATATCAACATTTTAAGTATTCTTCATCACTTAAGCTATTTTAGACAAAAATTAATGTTATAAAAAATGTGGAAATAACAAAACTATTTCTGAGATTTTTTGAGACGTTTAACTTACTTGAAACAATGTTCAAATTTTGAATACCATTACTTTTTATTGATAAATCGAAATAAAATTACAGATATTCTATGCAGTTTTTGATTTGACCAATACTTTTGGAGTTAATAAAATAACTTTGAACTATAGTTTTTGATAAAAAAAACATCAATCGAACCAGTTACCCAACTGGCATATCGAGGCATATGATAAAAATTTTCTCAAATAGCAAACCTGTCTTTATAATCGATTAAATATAAGTTTTTTAAATAACATATGTGCATATCTGCAAAAAATAATTAAAAACAATACAAAAGACACAATTTTCTATTACAAGGATGCTAGCAATTTTACAACATAATGATTTATTTTTAAATAGAATTAAAAACTCTTTCAAAAATTTAACCTTGGTCTATTAGTAAAGAGTTAACCGGTTTGATTCCGTCCAAAAACATTTAGTTAATCGAAGACAAGCAAAAACTCGTTTCGAGGGTTGTGATTGCATATAAAAAAATGTTAATATAACCATTGTTATAATCAAAATTGTTCAAGAAACTCAACAATTTGCATTGCTAATTTTGACAATAACTTTAATTAAATTTGACAATAACTTTAAAAATTTAATTAAAATCTAACAAAAAAAAAAGAGTAATAAAAAATAATTATCAACAAACTATTTGTTGATATATTCAATTTAAAATATTTTTTTTCAATTTCCTCTACTTACAATTTCGTAAATGTATTTACAAAAATTATTGTAGGTTCAAAATCAATTAATTATTTAATTGATACAACAACAAAAAAATTTAATTGTATTAACAAGTCTTCCTTTTCTATGAATGTGTGCACTGTACCTGGTGATGCAGCACGTATACGTACTATTTATGATATTTGAACTCACATAACTCATACGCCCTAAATTTTTTGTTTTTTTTTAAGAGTAAGCAAAATTTTTCTTATAAATATAATATTCCAAAATATAACATAAATTAAGTTATTATTCCATATGAGAGTGCGAGTCGAAAAAGGATAAGCAACAAATCACTGTGCAAAATCTTCCTGAATAAAATAAATGAGATTTTGCCAAGGGATACTTTTGAATATGAATATTACAGAGATGCCAATAATTCAATATACCATTTTGCTAAAACAAATAATAAAAATACTGTATTCAAAAATGTTTATATTTTTTGTAAAAAAAATTAAATTCAGCAAAGTATTGACACGTATATTCTCGAATTGGTATCAAGAACACAATATTTACAAATATCTGTGTAAGCAATTGTTCTTGAAAACTATAAATATAACACTATATTATTTATTTTAGACATACTGTATATTTTAATAACTATTACATTAAACGCAAGACAGTAATCTGAGTTATTCAAATTAAAACTTTCCTTCTGGGCTAAATAAACTTAAATGTTAAACTTAACTTAACTATTAATTTTAAAATGTGTTTTGACATTATAGCTTATCTGTTATTCTTTACTCAGCTGTTGAAGGTTAATTTACATTAATGCTTCATTACCTTATCAATTGTATGACACAACCTTATGACTATGACAAAGTGCCAATTAATTTCCCTGGACAATTTTACAAATTTTTTTATCAGACCTTCAGCTTGGCAAGCCCCCTATGGAAGAGAGAAAATTAATGTGTATGCATATGTAAATATAATATTTAAATTAAAACCTTGAAACTTTTGTGTAAAAAAAATTACAAATGTAAAAATGCTTTCTAGATATTTTCTTTTGATATTAAAACATGGAAATAGACAAAGACTAAACTGTTGTGGCCATGACAAAAGTATAAAAAGGAAAAAGTAAATATATGACATACAAATTTTATTGTTTTCATATTTTGAAAAATTGCATTAGGTAAAAATCAAGGAAATTTTATATTTTTCATGAGAATATTTCTCAAAAATAATTTTGTTATAATTTTGATTTTGTCACAAAGTTCTTCTTTATAGTATTGAATGAATGCCTTTCAAATGTTTTTTATAAGAGAAGTAGCACAGCCTGGCCAGCTATGTATGTATGTGAGTGTTTCGTAAATTCTCTGAGAAGAGAAAGTAAATTTTGAGCTCATTTGGTTCCAAATAAACTATTTTCTCGTGGTAACTGAGAGTAAGAAAGGGATAGTGCAAGTACAGGTGGTGAAGTGATAGAAATAAAGAGAGAGACAGAAAACAAGATCCACTTATTCTTCGTGTTAACAACTCTGCTGTGTAAATTATTATAGCATATTTGCAGCATGTCTGAGGCTTAATAGGCAGGAAAACTTTTTTCTTCTACGGAGCATTTTATATTTGATACCGCCAACAATTTATTGCTACAAATATCGCTGAAATAGGGAGAAGCAATAAACATAACCATAGACACTTATGCTTATCTGAATTATCTATGATGCTTAGAGAACTGGACTGGAAATCGAGCTCACAAGCGCCATCATTTTCTTGTAGTCAATGCACCAACTAATTTAGTTAACAAATGCCACATTCCAGTTATTGGAATAATTTAAAAACATTATTACGTTCATCATGCCATATTTAAATTCTAAAATCTATGAACTCGTTACTTGTACAAAACCAAATATCAAATAATTGAGTACTTTAGTAAACAATTTTTAATTTTTCTTGGGTTTCCGAAAACCACTTCCAAACTTGATATATAAAAAATCATCTCTTTAATAAACTATGACATAAAATAAGTACTCTTTCAATAGCATACTTATATTCTATTCAAAATCATATTTTTCTAAATTAAAGTCAATATTTCTTTTCACAAATATTTTTTACCTCAGTAATATTCAATATTAGAAGCTTCCTGAAGCATAAAAATTTCTTAAGCAATTTTCTTTCGTAGTTTTTTTTTTGGGAAAATCTTCCATGTTATTTTTTTATGTTTTCTAAAGTATAAAAAAATTAATAAACTACTATTCATTATTATTTTTGGCACAATAATAAAGTAGATTTTTAGGCTGATCTCTAAGAAAAAAAAACTTTTATCAGTCTATTCAGCAGGAAATTCAAAACTAAAATAAATCACCCGAAATAATGAAAATGATGATAATATTTTCTAGCATTATTATATTATAGACATCAAAATCAGCATCGTTATTGTTAACAGTGAAATCATCAAAATCAATTTTCATTGACCTTAGAACGAAAAAGAAAAAAATAAGGCAAATAGTAGAAGAAATAATTTTTTTTTAGTTTATAGTTGAAATGCTTATAAATTGTGTTTCTAGTGCAGAGGCAAAAAATGCTAAAAATTTTTTATCAATTGAATTCAAAAAACATTTGTAGTAAGACAATAATGAAATATCTTGAAATTTTGCTTGAAGGCCGCAGTTTTTTATTTTATTTATTATATTTTACATTTTTAGTTTGTTCTACTTGTAGTTTTAACTTGGTGAGACATTTTATTAAGTTTTATTTTTGACAGGATAAACAAAGAGAGAAATGATAATGAATCATTAATGATTATGCTTTGTGGATTTGTAAATTTTCTGAGAAGACAAGTCCATTTATGTTTCCCGATAGTAGGAAATAGATTGTGCAAGTACAGATGGTGAAATTGGAGATCTATAGGAAGAAAGTGAAGGAGCTTATTCAATGCTTTTGCACATTTTGTTAATTTTTATAACTTCAACCCTCTTGTGTGAAGTATGCGTATTCTTTAAATCTTTGTAGCCATTTAATTTTTATTTGATATGAGTGGATCTGGCCAGACTCTGAACTCTTTGTAGCCTACAAAGTAATTACTTCAGCCAACTCTAGCCTCAAACTTTTGACTTGCCCTTCTATGCATTTTTCATGCGACTTTGTTATCATCAATGTAAATAAGTGAGACAATTTTAAATTTATAGTTGAACTATAGTGAATTTTAATCATTAATAAAAAATATATCATTCAACAAGAATTGAAATTACTGAACTTAAGGCCGAATAAGAGATTATTCCTGATCAATGCAAATATTTCACTAAAAAACTTTGAGCAAGAAAGTTTAATTATTTACGGGAAATAATTCGGTTACACAGTAAAAATATTTCCCAAAAAAAAGTGGCAGTTATTTGGGTAATTTATAGTTTTCCATTATTTCTACATATGCTCCTCCTTACAATTTGTACCCTTATGATATTTTTAGAGCAGAGTTATCCTGTCATAACAAACATTTGGCTAATGCTTTCAGATTAAAAATTATCTCTAATTTAACTTAAATTCAGGAAATAATATGCTTCAAAATTACTAAAAATATATAATAAAATTTATATTGTCTTAATTTAAAAAAAAAAAACTGTTTAAACAGACCTGCATTAATGTATTTACCTTACAAAAATCATGCAGCAAGTCTTACTAAATCTCTTCTTTAAATTTCTCTTATCACCCTATTTTTATTATTTTACTATAAATATTGCACATTTACTTCATGGTTTTTTTTCTTTCTTAGATTTCTATTACTTATCCTCTACTTTTGCCTTATTTTACTTATATTATAATCCTAATGGTCTAGTGATGCAGACAAACGCCTTAAAGGTTTAAATATATTTTTCTTTATATTCTCTCACCATCCAGCCAAGAACGAACCATTCTAAAAAAATCTTTACAAAATGTTGCTGTTGAAGTGCACTTGACTGGCTGTGGGAATACTTTTATTTCTTAGTCCAAATGCTGCTTGAAAGTTTTTGAGTGACACAGTGACATAAAGGGTGATGGGCTCATCACTTAGAGCCTGATATTTTTTGTTTCATCTCAAAATGTTTATTGTTTATGTTGAAAACTAAATAAATTTAAGAAAAACACTTACCAGATTTTTAAGTAATGTGTGCAGAAATTTTAAAGTTAAAAAAGCTTAAATATTAACAATGAAAATATATAATTTTAATACTTTTATTATATGTGTTGCGTAGCTGCAACGAACTGCATCTAGTCATATTAAAAAATCAATAAATAAATTTGTTTGAAGATATATCATACTACAGCCACCGAATTCTGTTTTACTTTTGCTTACATATAAATAAAATTTCTGCTGTTTTGAACTTACCATTTTTGACTAGTAGAGAGAAAATCGATTTCATAGTTAAATAATTCGCCTTTATTATATAACTTTTTGTCGACGTTAAGTTAATAAAATACAAAAAAGTTTTCACTTGCAACTCATTCCATTTTCTAGACCTTAGAGAATAGGAATAGATTGTCAATAGCATACAATTCTCTAGACAGAAAAAAGACAAGCTTAAAATTTTAATATTGTATTGATGTAACGTCGCCAGATTTGTATAGAAAAAGTTGGATTAATTTTTATATTGATATTAACTTTCTAAAAATTATTGCCTACTTTTAGGTTCATTTTTTTATGGCAAACTCTTCAATAACCACAATATAAATTGATGGTGTTAAGCGATTGCGCATATTGTTAGTGCTTACTTTAAGTGGCCAGTGCTGGTTATTCGAGAAAAAAATTTAAAAATAATATAAATTGCAAAAATATAGCGAAAACTAGCAAAAAATTTAACTTGTAGAAAAAACAAATTTTATGAGCTTTTATAATGTCAAAAGCATACATAGTTTAAAAATTAATTAAAATTGCGCAATGCACATTTGTAAATGAACTAAATTTTCTTACTTCTTCATCTGTCCTGCATGAACTTTATCCCTTTCTTCAAAAAAAAAAGTGTTTTTTATGGGAATTTTAATAATTAAAGTTTAATATTTGTTAACGTATTAATAGTCCCAAATTATTATTTTACTAATTAAGTAAAATATTTTTTTTATTAAAAATACATTGAAGTTGACTATTAAGGGGTTTAGCTGGATACTATGCGCATTTCACTGTTGCTAATGCAGATCAAATGTTAAACTTAAATTATAAAAACTCCCATAAACACATATTATTATTAACTTGACTGCACCCGGTGAAAACTATTTGTTTGGCAACACTATATTCTTGAATAGCTGTTGTTGTTATTTACATTTATTTTCTTTACATATTTTTTGCAACTACAATTCGAACTGAAAAAAAGTCATCCAATGTCACAATGGTAAATTAAGAAAATAAAAAAAATGTTGATTATTGAGTTCTTTGTTGAACTTTTTTACTTGTTACGCTTCTCGTTTGCTTAAAAGATAGTTTAACATAATAACTCTAGTTATTATAAAAATTTTTGGGTAAAGTATCTCAATAATCAATTTCAATGTATTTTTAATAAAAAAATATTTTACAAAATAAGTAAAATAATAATTTGGCATTATTAGTGCCTTAACAAATATTAAACTTAAAAAAAATTACCGACAGGCATTACTGGCCTGAGCGTTACTTTCATTAAAAAAAAAGAAAAAAAATTTTTTGTTATTAACGAATTTTTTTTAAGTCGGTCTTAAATTTTGAATAAATTTTCAATGTTAAAATAAAATTAAATTTTTTTTTAAAGTGGGACTTAAATTTTTAACACATTTTCAATATCCTGAAAAAAAATGTTTTGATTGAATTTGGCTTACAAGAAAGCCGTTGCGCAAACATCTTTAAAAGTTTTTATTTGAGAAAGTCTTCGACATATGAATATTTTTAAATATTATTGTGATAAATTTTTATCTATCGCTTCATGTTTTTTTATATTAGCTTTAATTATATAAAATTTTCCTTTATAAAATAGTTTTTTGTTGTAATGGAAGCCATAAAAGAAATTATGCCTTAAGTATTTCCAATTTATATTTAATAAAATGCAAAACTCTTCTCATACACCAACTTTTAATAATCTCAATTTTTTGCTTTTTTAATAATTATATTTAGAAAAGTTTTCCCTTTAATATCTTCAATATTGTGCGTTTGTAGATATATTTTGGCTTTTTTTTACTAAATATGTTAACCGTTTATAAATCTTTCTAATCTTTCCGTGTTACACATGCGGTTGCTCTTTGACTTGCTTTACCCTCTATATGTTTAATTGTTGAAAAAGTTGTAAGCATTATGCTTTGTTCTGCCATTTAAGTTGGCGTCGCGTGCGCCATTTATTTTAGTAGTAAGTGCTTTTTTCAACTTTTTTGCTGGTTTTTGTTTCTGATTTTGTTTAACGTATTTGAGAAAACGTTTAGGTAATACTATAAAAAAATAAAAAAACAAACTAGGAGTGTATAAAAGACGCACAAGAAAGTTAATTTCATTGGTATTACAATAATGAGATCATAACCAAGCAAGCATGTGTTATGCTTAAGGGATAAGATAATTTAAATCACACTGTTATTAAACAATTTCTTAAGAGGTTTTGTGAGGATGCCTTCTTTGAGGGCAAAATTTTCTAATGTTTTCCAGAATATTTCTTCTCTTTAACAATATGTTGGTTATGTATTAAAGGTTATAGCCAAGGTGTCAATGTCGGCGCAATGTACCAATTTTCATCGGCTCACTACAATAATGTCATAAGTAATAAAACAAAATGGTTTTACTTCTCAATTAATGCTCTAATAAGACTATACGCCAATCTTAACAATGCAGTTTAGTGCAATCATATCCTTATATTTTAATTAGTTAAGAATTAAAGCCAGTTTAGCTTATTGGTTACAACTTAAATACAGTGAGCCGACAAGAACCAGTATATTGCGCCGATATCGGCTTAAAAAATTTCTATTCCTTATTTTATATTACTTACCTTCTTTAGAAAAATAGTGCTACAGAAGATAGTTGGTGCGAGTTTGAACTAAGATGTCTGCCTCTGAAATGTTTTATTTATAGCAATTTTGCAGAGCCTCTTGTATCAAGGAGGAGCTCTGATTTTACTTAAGCTTTAGTGTCATTTAAGCTGATACTGTTAAGTGACCAGTGACTTTGAGTGCGTCACTTCAAATTTTCAATAACAACTGTTACAGAATATAGAAAAATTTATAGCTTTTGTTTTATGACTTTGCAGCTATCTATCTCGCTATTTAATTCAACGTTGAAGAATGAAATAATTAAAAAGTAACTACATTAATCTCTCTCCTTTTCACTCTTTTCATAAACTTAAATGTTGCTCAACAATTATTTAAACATCTATAAGCTGGCACCTTCTTTTAGGTCTTTAATAAACTCATGTTTTGGAAACCCTTAAATAAAATTGATGCTTACCACTAAAATAAAATAAATACCAATCCCCACTTCACCCTCAAAATAATTGTCATTATAGCAACGCTCTTTGTGTTGAGACAAACGACTACAAACTAGACCTCTAAGATCATAACTTAGCAGACACATGCTTATTTTAATATTCCTTGAGTGTACAAAAAAAAAATAATTAATACGCACTCCAGCGGAAAATAAATTTAATAACAAAGTTTCCTTAAAAAGCCAACACACATAATCTGGGGTAAGCTTTTGATGCTGATGTGTGCTAAAAATTAAATTTGAAAAACAAATTTTAAGTAGATGGAAATTTAACAAACACTTTATTTCGTTTTTCTGCTTTGCTAAAAATAAATATTATAAAGCTTGGAAGGCATAACAACATTTTCCTATTAAGTATTTTATTTTCTTTTTGTAACTTAATATCAATGTCAAGGTAATTGTGTCAAAAGTTATCTTACTTTTGCATGTTGCCTGATTTTAGAAGTTGTGTGTAGCAAAATAATAAAGTTTGCATAAATCTTTTTGTTTTCATTTATTTTTTTTTAACTTTCACGTTAATCATGTCTTAAGCTTCTTCTGTCTTCCTTTTGCAAATTCAAAAGATAATTTCTCAGGCAATGAAAGCAAATTAAAGTAAATTGAATGAGTAGGTGTAATTTGGTTTCAAATGCTAATAAGAAAAGTTTGTTTGACATAATTTCTTCAAAAACAAGTTTTGAAACTTGCATTGGATATTTAAAAACTCAATGCTTTAAAGCATTAAGATACTCTTTGCTAATTTTGAATAAACAAAAATCTTGTTTAGCGACTTAAATAATTTAAAAACATTTGTTGTTTTTGAAGTATCATAATACAGATTTTCAGATAATTTTTTTTGCAATATTTTATTTCTTTTTTAAGGACTGTCAAAATGGATTCGAATTTAAATTACATATTTCTCGTCATATCCAGATGCATTTCGTTGCTGTTTAAAATTTTCAGCTAAATTGAAAGAACCTTCATAGTAAACTGAAATTATACGTTCTTCTCTAATTTTGAAATACAATTTTAACTGAAGGGAAGGTTTAAACCGAAATAAAATCAATTAAAATGTCTGCAAACTAATAAATAGAACCGTTGCATAACTGTGTGAGAGTACACTCTTCTTATGGAAAAAATTCTTGATTGTGTCGGAGCACACAGTTTTTTTTATGGAAAATATGTTTGACTGTGTCACAGATCATTGTTGTTATAGAATGCATGACTGACTGTGTTATAAGTTACTGTTTTTATAGAAAAAATTGTTGACTATGTGACAAAACACTATTGTTACAGAAAAGCTGGTTGACTGCGACACTATATATCTGTCTTATCAAATAAATTCAGTAAAGAGCTCCTTTGACTTTCATTCCAAGATTTTCGTACGGAGACTACATATGTATATATTACTATACGAACTTCAGCCTATACAAGGTGAGCCAAAAAATAATCACCCTATTGAAAGATGCTCTTATTTTTGCAAATAGCGGCCACTGTCGAATTTGTTTTAACATTTGTGAACTAGACAGATGTAGAATACAAGTGAACAAGCCATGGAGCGATACTTTCCCCAAGAACGCGGAATAATCGTGTCGTCTTATCTCTCATTTTCGCGATTTACACTGGCCCGCAAGATCGTCCGATTTAACCGTTCCAGATTTTTTTGTGGGGATTTTTGAAATCCCATAATTAAGTGAACAAGTCCGAGACCCTGGAGCCCTCAAGAACAACTTTCGATACGAGTGCAAGAATCTGTCGCCCAAAGTTCTCGCCGAAGTGATGAAAAATGCCATAAAACGAGCAATCAATTCTAAATTCTAAAGGTTCAAGTAAACATAATCGAAAAACAGAATCGAGGTTTTTCATTTACAAAGAAAGAAAATGAGAACCAAACAATATCGGATGCCTTTTTTGGCCCATCTTGTATAATCCAAATAGGTTAACTGATGTAGACATTTTTAATTTTTATTTCACTTTTTTTTTTTTGTTTATTTTAACGCTTTTTTTGTTTTGCCGATTTTTGTAACGTTTCT
Organism: Nowickia ferox; assembly: GCA_936439885.1. Lineage (NCBI taxonomy): Eukaryota > Metazoa > Arthropoda > Insecta > Diptera > Tachinidae > Nowickia > Nowickia ferox. Next base: position 9,690,917 of record OW387026.1, read on the forward strand.
TTTAGTTCTAGCAATTTTTTTAGTTTTGGCGCTTTTTTTCATTTTGGCGATTTTTTCAGTTTTTTTGTCGCTCCGTTTACTTTTGTTTTTTTTTGCATTTTAGCAATTCATTCTATTTTTGGTGATATTTTTCATTTAAGCGCTTTTTTCGTTTCGGTCTTTATTGATCTTTTTTAGTTTTAGCGATTTTTTTTTTGTTAAGGCGTTTTTTTCTGTTTGGTGACATTTTTTGATTTTTGATGATTTTGTTAATTTTTTCTTTATTTTTTTTTATTTAGGGAGTTTTTCATTTTAGCGTTTTTGAAAATTTCAAGAATTTCTAAGATACAGCAAATATTTACAATTGCCTAGTCAAAATTACATTAACTAATAGAATACCCTTTAATTTTGATTTATTAAATTTTGTTGTTAATTGGTGTAGTGTGGTATAAAAGTACATTAACTTTGAAACGTTCATGTGTCTATATATAATTGTCTGTATATTACATTTACCGGATTTCAACATTTTTCGTTGCCCGCTTTAGAAAACTCTTAAATTATTAGCTGTCATACATTTGTTGCTGTAGCGGCCAAAGTTTTGCATATTCAGCTGCGTGGCTCTTAGGATTCTTGATGAAACAGGCTGTGACAGACAGGCATCGTTGCAAAAAAAAAAAAAAAAATATGACTCCTTTTTACCTTTGGTGTACAGAACCCTACAAATGTTTAACAATGTAAAGGCTTCATTAGTCTTTAATTTCTGTTGATGTTCTGTGCTGTGCCGTTCTGCTTCTAAATTTGAGTACTTACTTTTTCTGTAGTAACTTATCAGCTGTTTTTGACCAGAAGGGTCGGAGTTTTCCACTGAAGTGATGAGTTTTGCATCGTCCATCATTAAGTTTTAATATAATTTTATGTTTTTCTTTTAAAAATAAATTTTTTCAATTTATTTCAAAATATTTTTATTTAATTTATGCTGTCACTTACATTTGCCTAACAATTTTTTGATTTTCACAGGTTGAACCGAAACAGAACAGAACGAAACAGAAAAACTAACGACTTGTATTAGATTTCTATAAACAAAAAAATAGTCAGCTGATTCGTAATAGTACAGAAAGTAAAAACTAATTCTGCCTTAACAGATTACTGCTTTTTTTTAGAAAAAATGGTTGACAGTGTACCATTATACTGTTCTGATATCAAAAACTATTGACTGTACCACAGTTCACTGTAACTGTAGACAAAGTTGTTGACTGCAGCACAGCCCACAGTTCATTTAAGAAAGCAGAATAACAACTTGTTTATGTACAAGGTAATTTATTTTAATTCCATACCCTGAAAGCTCGTAGTTAAATTTGTTTAGAATAACAAGAATAAAAAAGTCTAATTAAAAATAAACAAATTTCTCAAAAAATTGTTTTTATTTAAAACAGATTTAGCAAAGCCTACCTACATTCTTTTGAAGAAAAGAAAGTACCATACAAGCAAAAACAACTAGTTTTTTTAAACTAAAATTTTTTTGTTTGGAAATAAGTGGTGAAGCTTTTTTATTAAAGAAGTTTAAAAAAAACCAAGCAAGATGCTTAACAAATGACCTAAATTCTACTTTTTTAAACATGCTGTTTGTTGTCATATTTCTTGTCATAAATGTCCTGGTTGTCATGGTTTTCTTTAAAGCACGATCATTAATTTTGCGACTAAGTCTAAAGTTTGTTATTTTGTTTTGTTAAATACAACAGCTGCCGGAAATTAGTGTAAACATTACAACGGCAGTAGGTAAATAAAAAAATTATGCATTGAAACTTCACTGTTTTGTGCAATTGAGTTCATCAAAATATAAATTATTTAGGGTCTTATGTTATAAATCTTTTCACCAAAGTGATTTTTACATGGAAGCGAAAAGAACTTTTATAAAATGTTGTTTATGTTTTTCATACAAATTGAAAGAACTTGAGAAAAGCAAAGCAAAGCCAAAACTCAATTGATTTTTTTCAGTAATGAATTTGTATTAAAAAACATAAACAACGTTGTTAAAACTTTGTTTGTTTTTTTTGTTTCCACGTAAACATGACTTAGGTGAGCCTTGGCTTTTTTATACCCTCCACTGTTAAGTGTCTAAACGAATTTGTTCCTGCATGTGTAATTTCCACCATATTCATTTTCGATCTTATAAATTATATATATTTTGGGTCCTTATAACTAAGAAGGTCGAATAAGCGACAAGGTGTATGCTTTAATTATTAAACTCCTAAAATCATAATCTAAATTTACTCTCTTCTGTCTTGCAGGGGAGTAAAAATTTTGCCACGTTTTCCTTCAGTTTTTATATAATATTTTATTTTATTTTATATTTTATTTTGTTTTTATTTAATATGTGTTTTTGTTTTTGTTGTGTGTTGTGAGGGTGTGTTTTGTTGAACTTTTCATGTCAGTCAGTTTGTTGTATTTTTGTCATAATTTGTGGTTATTGCTTGTCATAGTTGTTGTGGCTGTTTTGTTCTCTACTTTTTAATAAAAGAGATAATTTAGTTGATATTTTTATTTGTCACTCGTTGCAACTTTGATCATTAGAATAGGGAAAAGTTTAAAACATATATATATATTTTTTAATTTAAATAAATAAAAATAGTTTTGTAAATTTATCAAATATCTTTATTTAAATAATTAAAAGGCGTTTCAAAGATCTTTATTTCATGCTATAAAAAATAGGAAGCTACTCATTTCACACTAAGTTTCGAAAATTGTCTCGTGTGAAAATATTTGCTATGATGCCATTGTTGATGTGTGTTTGTATATTAATTCTCATAATCTATGAATGACTTCATCGGTTAGATATTTAAAATCGTTTACAAAAAGCTTTGGTGATCGTCTTACTTTTATTCAATATGTCTAAAGTTAATCATATTGAATAAAAATGTAATATCCTTTATTCTTTATGAAGACAAGAAATGGAATACAGTATCTAGAGACTTACGTTGGAGCTAATTTACATAAATCAGTGATGACAAGGAACTTTGAGAATTTTTCGAGTATCTTTTGGTTAAAGATTGTATACAAAAGCAGCCTATGACAGCATTCCTATCAACTGTAAATAGCCACCGAATAATAAAATTAAATAACTTTTGATTAGCCCCACATAAGCACATCAGTAGTAAGCCATAGAGTGGAAATCCTAGAGCAACCGAAGGAAAGGTAACTGGGGTAGACAGGACGCTGCAGAAATATCCACTGTGAATAAGAGCTGGAGTAAAGTAAAAGCCATAGTACAAGACAAGAACGTTTTCCATTAAATTATTGACCTTCTATGTTTTTAGTAGTATCGGTGGGAGTATATTGTACTATTATTAAATGGTCAGAGCCAGATTTGCGGCATTCTAGAAAAAAAATTTTTTAGTCGGCTTGCAAGATTAATATTTTTCCATATTTTTTATAATAATAGCGAAAAATATATTTATTTTCGTTAAACTAGAAAATTAAAAAAAAAAGAAATTTCAGTAAAATATTTTCCCTCTAGCGTATAAATTTTTGAATTTTTTTAAGATTTTTTTAAATTTTTTTATTAAGATGTTAAGTTTATTATAATTAAACCAAATAAGTTTGTCTACTGAAGTTTTTAGAAAGTGATATGAAGTGAAAGTTTTTCTATTAATGGATATTTGCAGCAATTATAAGAATTAAAAATTATCTATGGTCCTTCGAACCGACTTCAATTGCAGTCCCAGACAAATAATTATACTGCACTCTTCTGCCAACCTTCATGAAACTGCATGAATAATTAGAAATCTAGTGGCGATTTTTTCCTCAAAATTTTTGATTTTTACAAAAACAATTTAAGATGTGTTTAACAATGAGGAAACAATTCGTTAATTTTAATATAAGAAATTAATTTTTTTGTTTTAATTATATGTATAACGAATGTTTTTTTTTATAACGCTTAACAGGCCACTAAGCGTTTTAAGGGTCCCTAGGGGAGAAAACTTTAAACTTTTTAGAGTATAAATCCCTTTGAAAATTTATTAAATCGTATTGGGTACACAAAATTCTATTTAAAACTTATAGCAAATAACTAACATTTCAAAATAAAAAAAAGAACAGCAAAATACTTGAGAACAAAAACAAAATCTCTAAAAAGAGTTTAAACTCGAATGGAGCAGGAAATTAAATATTAGCGTATAAAATCAGGAAGCTTGCCTTTACATTTAACAAATTCAATCATTTTAATTGCCTGCTGAAGCATTCACAATATTCGTTGCTGCCTGATATCCTTTTGAAGCCCCAACTCTCTTACACTCATTCTTGCTACCACTCATAGCAAGTCATAATTTCAGTTTGTTGTATCACTATTAGTTTTTTTTTTTTTTTTGTTTCTGTGGCTGGAGCATGGACATTGAAATGTATGAGGTTGTTGTTTCGTATTTTTTGTTTCTACAAGGGAGATTTTTTGTACATTTTATATTGAAAATTTTCCTTCATTTTATTATACCCTTGAGTTTTGTCCCTTATAATTGTTTAACATTTTGTATTTGTACTAAATTTCGTTTGCTGCCCTTTAAATTTTTCATGGAGAAGTTCAAAAGCAAATGTGCTTTAATATACAATTGTTCTTATTTGGAGTTTGATAGTAAAAAGTTGTGAAGTAATTTAAGCTCCATGCAAAACAAAAACAGTTCTTTTTTATTGTTGTTTATTGTAGTCATTTCTAAAAACTCTTATACATACAAACAAACATATAATAAAAAAAAGGTTTTTGTATTTTACAAACTTCAGACTTTCATAGATTTTTTTTTCCATTAAATCCTTAAAGGCTTGAAAATATTTGTAGGTGTGTCTCATTTAATCAATTTTCTGTTAAATTAACAAGCACATGTTCGTTATTATTTTAACCCAAAGTGTGGACATGACACGATTTCTAGTTTTTTTTTATTTCATTTTTTTATTTTACAATTTTTTTCTGTCTTTCTTTATGACATCCCAGGGAATTTGCGCGCTTATGTAAGAGAAATTGTGCGCATTTTGCTATTTTATGTAAGACATAAAAATTAAATTAAATACAAAAAATTATTTGTGTAATTTGTGTTGTCTTGACACAAAAATCTACAACAACTACGTTTTATGACAGCTGCCATTATTTAAGAAATACAGACATAAAAATATTATAAAACTTCTTTAAATGTGTGAGACGTTAAAAAAAACTTTGAAAATTTAAGGAAAATTAATAAAACTTAATTAAATAAGAAAGCAGATTGACTTAATTAGAATAAATGTGGTAGAAGTTGGCTATAACAAGCTTTTTATGCACTTTATAGCCAGAACTTTGCAGCGAAAAATATGGTAATGAGAATAAAAATGTAAGCAAGGATAATCTTACTTAACTATGGTTTAATCAAAAATATTTTAATATGAATAAAATCGCATTACAGATATAGTTTGCTTAAGAAAGTTCATGGTATTTTAATAGACATTTTAATTTAACTTTATCTCATCAACATCTAAAACTCAACTGTTCCAGCAGGATCTAAGTATCAGCGGAAACTAAGCAGCTTGGTATAAATATGCTAAATTTTCAATTATTATTATTATTATTATTACTGATTATATTGAAAACAGAGAGACTCAATTTTATGCATCAAAACTCGTGCTGTTAAAAGATTTTTTATTTTTTGTTTTTTTTTTTAAATCATGAAAACTCCTTTTTTTGTATTTTTATTTAACGTCGATAAGATTCATAAAAGCATTTTTATGACAAGATATCAAAAACAATCAATACTATTATAATATGATACAGTAATAAAATATATTTAAGTAGTTGGTAGGAAATTGTTACTATTTTATATATTTATTATGCTTATTACTGTGAGGATAATCAATAGGTTTATTACTTCATCGACAACATCCGTTTTTATTTTAGTATTAAAGACAGAGTCATACTAGCTGCTTTTGCTTGGATAATGCTTTTCGTAGTATATTATATAAAAAAGAAAGAAAGAGTGTAGTTATTAAAAGGAGTTTAGTATATTTAATGTGTATTATTTCATTTCTTTTTTCTAATAATTTTTTTAGTAAGATATTTTCTGTAGTTTAGAATATTGGAAATATTAAAAAATGAAGTTATCTTTAATATTTAATTATTTGTTAAGCATCAATAAATTACAATCGAAAATATTGTGCTACTTATTCTGTTAGACTAATTTTATATTTCACTTCCATGAAGTCAAACCAAAATCTTCACTTAAAGCAAAAGCTGTCCAACAAATAATTTTTAGCAGTGCTTTTGCTACGACTAGAAATTATCAAGCACTTTTTACTTTCGGCGATACTCAATGTCTTTAATACCCGATTTACAGTAAGAACTATCTCGAGTTTTAAAATAGCCATCAACTGCAAAAACAAATTAAAATTTTTTTGTTTCCAATACAAATATTCGATTGAATCTATCGTTCGCATTTAGATGAAAATCGTAAAAACTTTTGATACAAAGTCAAAACTTAATTGCCATCATTTGCCATAAAGAGTGGCATTATAAAATTAACTTGACTTTTTAATGTTTTATGCAATATTTTACTTTTTTGTAATTTTTATGATCTTTCATCAAAATATTTAAATGTTATTTCATAACTCCACTGAGCCCGCTCGAATGAAAATTCCTATAAATAATTCAAATAGTGGGGGAAGCGGAGGTGTTTTTGTATATGTTTTTTGTTGCTGCCTTCTTTTCGACTTAATCAAATGCAAATCTGCTAAGTAAAAATGAATTTCAAAAATTGCTGTGTAATTAATTTGAGTATAAACTGAATTTACATTTGTATGCATTGGTGTTTATTTGGCAGCCTCTAAAACAAACGCAACACGCAAATATGAAAATTTTATCGCAACACGCATAAGCTAAATAGTCACATGCTAAATTCATTGGTGTTAACATGTGCCGCATGTTGATTCCTGCACTCCTTCTCTTGCCGCGCACCAAGAAAATAATATTACATTTATTCCAACAGTAATTTGCATATTTTGACATGTTAGACGCATAAAATTGCTGATTTGAGTTCATGTGTAGGAAAATGTCTGTTTTTTTTGTGCGTTAAGTATTAAAATATTAAGGCAAAAGAAAGCCCTAATGTTTAGTGAAAATATGTAAATTAACTGAAAATGAAATTTGCCTAAAACTGAAATGAAATAGTTTGAGGCAAAATTCTGACAATTTTTTTTTGGGAATTTATTAGCAATCAATATATTAAGGTGTCTGCTTATTTTTAATGGCAGTTGTTTATTATATTAAAAAAAAAAATCACAGAAATATATATCTGAATATGTATATGTACATATGTAAATGTTTTATAAGGGGTGTTTTTTATAGAGTGACACAAGTTTAAATCATAATAAAACAAGGATATTTTTAATAGCAATAAAACGGTATTTATTAGAAAGAAAATTTTATGAAATTAATGTTTAAATATCAGTTCTGCCATGTGGCCGCCATGGCTGATGCGTAGAAAGCGCAATCTGGAATAAGAATTTTCAACAACTTTTCGCAGCATTTGAGGCCGTATTTCGCCGATAACTCGAATTTTGATTTCCAGGTTTTCAATTGTTTGTTGTTTTTCGACGGAGACAAGCGACTTATTATAACCCCAAAGAAAATAGTCCAATGAGATTAAATCACACCTTTAATTGAGCCATTACCTGAAATTATTTTTTCATCAAAAGTTTGTTGAGTAAATCAATTGTAGCGCCCGCTGTGAGGCATGTGGCTCCGTCTTGTTGGAACCACATATCAGCAAGATTAATGCTACCTTATTGAGGTACGAAAAAATTTTGAATCATATTTTATAGCATTTATCATTAACAGTAACATTCTGACCATCATCGTTTTTGAAGACAGATGGGCCAATGACTCCGCCAGCCCATAAAGCGCACCAAACAGTAATTTTCTGTGGATATAATGGTGTTGCGATTCTCCTCACTCCAAATGCGACAAATCTGCTTATGTACGTACCCATTCAACCAGAAATAGGCTTCATCGGAAAATAAAATTTAAAAAAAAAAAATAAAAGAAATAAAAAATAAAAATTTTAACAATTTGCACTCGTTGCTCTGCTGTAAGTCGATTCATAATGAAATTTCAAAGCAATCTTAACAAAAAGCAATTATCTGCTGTTAAATGCGTGCTCAAATAAAACAGTTATGCCAACTCAAAGTTGTAGCACTCTAAAAAAACACGCTTTTATCTGGCACATTGCTCATACGCCACCGAACACGTATTTTATTATTGCTCTAGAAAGTATGCTACAATATTTATCAATTTAATCAAAGAAAAGTGTAAATGTGCAAATAAACGCCAATTTCACCAACTTATTTAAATATAAATTCATATTTAAGAGGAATTTTTCCATACAAAAATCAATGAAAATCGACATTTAAATATGAATTGATAATTGAACAGACTTGGTGAAATTGGCTCTAAGAAATTCTCTCTTTTACTCAGAAATTTATTATCGATTTTTGTTTTATATAAATATGATATTCCAAACACTTTAATTTTTTACATGACACAAGTAATGCAAGGGAAATTTCATTGCTGTCTTTATGTTGAAGCCAAGATCAAAGAAGTATTTTTTTTTTTCATAGCTTTGGTACATATAATTTTATACATGATCTATTAAACCTTGTTGAACTGATTATATACAACTGTACTTTTACTTAATTTTTTAAAATTGCAATAACTTTTTTTTCGTGTGCACAGATACTATTTTTCAGACACTCTACGCCCTTCCCGTTTAATAGATTCTCTACTATGTTATAGTTTTTAAAAATTGTCTGACCTATTTAAAAAATAATAATTAGAGTTTGAAGTGCATGTTAAAGTAAATATCTTTTCGCATTTAAATAAACTTTCACTTAACTTTTGAAATAATACTGAAGATATTAAAAATTCAAACTAACAGTAGATTTTCTAGGCATAGATTCCAAGGTGCCCCCATGGCTGAGTGGTAGCGATGCTATCCTCTCAGTTCAGAGGTGGTGGATTCGATTCCCTCCATAGACCCTGGGTGTTTTCTGCAGACAAGCTAATTACTTCGAGGGTTGTGTTTGTTAAAAAAAACAATAAATAATACTTTTGGTAACTTTTACTATAATAATTAATTTTTTTTTTATTTTTTCATTTTTTTTCAGCATGGACTATCAGCGACCACCCCAATTACTAATAATTTCCATATCGCTGCTTTATTGGTTTCGCAATACAGCCGATTGTTGGAAATTTGATGGCGGTGGTCCTGGAGCTCTGGGTCCAGGTCCCCTGCCCCACACACTTATACGCATGCCCCGCAGTACAAGCACTTTGCTGGCAGCCCGAGGACCACCACCCGTCATACCCAATAGCAGTGGCGGCAGTAATGGTTTTGCTGCTCTGCTTAATTCACAACAACAGGATATGCTGTATGCCTGTCCACTGAACAGCATGTGCCAGTGTGCGGGTTTGCCCAATGAAACAACAACATTAATTGAGATAAATTGCAATGAAGTTGCGTTATATAAGTTTCCAGGTGAGTGATTTGAAAAGATTATTAACACAATATAAAATAAAAAATGATCAAATTAATGAAGTTTATGTTAAAATGTGATGTTAAAACTAAAACTAATTATACAGGAAAAACTTGGTTTTCGAAAATTTAATGACTCTAGGTCAAAATTAACATTTTAAGAAATACATACCGGGTATCCCGATTGCAACTAAACATGGCACCCTTCCTATGGAAAGCTTTCACATACCGGGTGTCTCGATTGCAACTTAACATGGCAATCTTCCTACGGAAATTTTTTTCATACCCAAGTGTTGTTCCTAAATTGAAACTTCTTAGCAATGTATGATACTTTTGGCTTTTTTAATCTCTCTAACTTCCTATCCCCAACTCGCCAATATTACATGGTGATTATTTTTAGTAATTAAGAGTCTCTACAGTACTTAAGTTATCTTTTTTTTGCCGTAAAAATAGTGCTTAATAAGCACAGAAAATTCACAATTTTTTCTTCTCAAATCAAGTAGTAATCTGCTATTTAAGGTTGTCGATAAATAATTTTTTTAATTTTCTTCTCAAATGACGCATCAGTATCTATTAAAGATAGTGAAACACAAACTAAACAATGCAGTTTATTAAAATTTTGACTGGAGTCAACTGCCAGTTGTACAGTATTTCCCTTTCAGTGTAAGGGCGAGAAATTAAAAAAGTATTTTTAGCGCCCCCGTTTATATTGAAAAAAAGCTTAAAGTGTTTTCTAGACTTACGTAACACATTGAGTTTCCTCATTTTAGCTTAATATCCTCATATACTTTAACACTATTTCTTTCATTTAAATGATGCTGCTGCTGCTACAGCATTATTAAGTGTTTGGAAAACACATGAACATGACTATCAAGCGTAGATTCGAAATCATTAGTACTTGATAGTGGCCGTTTTACAAAATTTGTATGCCTAAATTCAACTTCAAGCCATCAAGTTCTATAACAGCTCCCTTCCCTCCTCCTCTCCAGCCCTAATGATGCTTTAAACTTTGCAAAAACAAATCAAAACAGTTGCTCGTTGTCTATGCAAGTCTCAGTGTATTTTGCTGTACTACATGGTCATCAAGTCATTTGTATCGTTTTTATACAACAACAACTGATACTAGAAAGCAACAAAAACAATTTTAAAAGCAATATACAGCAACAGCGGCAGCTGAAATGCAGTAAAGTGGTTTTTATGGTTGATTGCGCTGATTGCGGTGGCAACGTAATTTGCTTTTTGGTCTCTAGGTAACAAAACATGTTAAAAGGAAGCACGCACACATGCACACACATACACACACACATATAAGCACACTAATAAGACTAAAATCTGCTGGCTCTGGGTAACGTGTGTATGCTGGTGTTTGGCGGAGCAAATATCTGACTGGAAACATTAAATATGTTGGCATGAAATGTACAAGTTTGCAATGTAGATGTTATTGCAAATTTTATTGTTGTTCTGCTATATATGTACATCTATTTTGTATATCATTGTCTATAAGTGAACACTTGCAAGCGACCATTATGAATATTTTCAAGCAGCTGCGCCCTGACACTCAATTGTATCACAAAGTTAAAATGTTTTTTTTTTGCGAAAGAGCTGTCAGTGTTTATGTGCAGATATTGCCAGTGTGTTGAAATGTAAGAGCAAATATGTATGTGAAGCTTTCAGCCATTTAACGCATGATTTGAGTGAACAGATTCAAGGTTTTTGCTTTCATTATAAATGAAGTTTTGCAACCATGAAAAGGTGGAAAAAAGACACAAAGGTTTTGAGTACTAAAGTTAAATAAAGCTTCATTATTGTGAATTTTTAAATATATATTAAAAAATTTATTATCTATTTTCGAATATGATTGAAGGTCTACTAAAGAACTTACTTAAGAAACGATAGATTTGGAATGTGATGGTTGAAGAATAAATAAAGTTATTTTTTCGAATACATATATAAAAAAATTCTTAACAACATTTCGTAAAGGCTTCATGAGCAGTGGACGTGGCCGATTCCAAAAGTGTTTATGCCAAATATTCATACTTCTGCTTGGATTCAAAAAATTTTATGCGAAAAAATTATGTTGGCTTTTTATGAAATAAATTTTTTTTCTTAATTTGATTGATAAAATACTTGCTGCCAAGTTTCAATAAACTAAGACCACTCGTTATATCGTTTACACCAAATATGTGGAATCTACTGCATGTTGGCCAAAAAATTTAAAGCAAACTTTTACATTTTTTCTTCTAAATCTTAAGTTTTTCTCACAAAAAAAACAAATCACATCTTTTCAATTATCATCTCTTAATTTTATATTTTTTTAAGCTTTTTGCTGTTTTTTTTCGGTTTAAAATTTTTAAAACAAAACAAAAAAATATGTTCAATTCCCAATTATTCTTATAAAAAGGCGAAAGATAAAAATAAAGAAGCTAAATAAATTTTTATGATAAAACGAAAAAAAAATTAACAAGACATTTGCAAAGAAAAAAATATGTAATTAAATTCATTTAGAAATTAAAAATTCATTTTATTTTTTTTTTGAACTGAGCAAAAAAAAAAAAGTTAAAAAACAAAACATGAATCCCAGACAAAGACTAAACAGACAAATGTCCTAAATGAATTGTATTTTTTTTCTCTTTCTTTAAGTTGACATAAAAAAAGGGAAAAAGGAAATGAGCGTCTTCAGAGTTTAAAAAACAAGGAAAATAAAACGGAAATTTCAAGCAAAAATTAAAAAAAAAAATAAACAAGATAAAAGCAATTTTATAATTTTCTTTCCAAGTTCTGATTTCCTTCTAAATAATTTATAAATGCACTTTAAAAATTTAAATTTCATTAAGAAATGTTTTATAAAAAATTCATAAAGCACGGTGAATATACTTTTTTTTAAAGAGAAATAACTTTCAGGCAATTAATGCCTACTACTGTCACCAGGAGTTACCTTCGTTGGGAAAGGGATAGTGATAGAGAAAACAGGTGGTGAAGGAAGAGATAGAAAAAAGCTTGATTCTTCTGCATCTCTGGTTTTTCGCACGTTTTTAATAATGCGTTGTTGCAGCGCCTCTGGTGTCAATGAGGCGTATTAACTTTCGAAGCTGTGCCTAGTAGCCATTTTATTGGTTATTTTGCTGAAGAAGGCGCGTGCTCTGATAATACATTAAAAATAGTTTTCTTTGAAGCCGATGTAGTTAATTAAACGCTGTATATGCCTTCATCACTTGAACTTTTCTACAACAACTGATAAAGGGTGTTTTTTTTATAGAGTGACACAAGTTTAAATCATAATAAAACAATGAAATATATTTTTAATATCAATGAAACGGGCTTTATTAGAAAGAAAAATTTATAAAATTAATGTTTAAATATGATTTCTGTCATGTGGTCGCCACGGCTGGCGCACAGAAGGCGCAATCTGGAACACCAATTTTCAAAAATTGTTCACAGCATTTGTGGCCGAATGTTAATTTCTAGGTGTTCAATTGTTTGTGGTATATCGACGTAACATAACCCCAAAGAATTTAATCCAATGGGGTTAAATCACACGATCTTGGGCCATTACATGAAATTATTTTTTTATCAAAAGTTTCTTTGAGTGACTCCGTCCTGTTGGAACCACATATCAGCAAGATTAATGCCACGTTATTGAGGTACGAAAAAATTTTGAATCATGTTCCTATACCTATTTGACACTAACATTCTGACCATCATCGTTTTTGAAAGACATATGGGTCAATGCCCCGCCAGCCCATATAGCGCACCAAATAGTAATTTTCTGTGGATGTCATGGTGTTTCGACAAAAGCTTGTGCATTCTTTTCACTCCAAATGTGACAATTTGGCTTATTTACATACGTATTCAACCAGAATCCCTGCAAAAATTACTGCTTACCAGAAGCGTTTTTGTAAGGGAGACAAGGTTGCAGAATCACTTGCTGTTGAGCATGAATAATGCGTTTGCTTCGTTCGAGATGAGGCAGCTGGAGGCAAATACATTTAGCTTCCAATAAGCCATGAATTTTTTTTTGCTTTAGTAAAGTACTTCACAGAAGTAATAATATATAATTTTTGTGAGAGCCCGCCTTAAGTTAGTGCTTTTAAGAAGCATTTTTCGAAGCTTTTTTTTATCAAATAAGCAATACATTGCTTCCCTCAGTTATAAGTGCTTCCAAATCAGAATTTTTTGCTGGCATTATGTACGTTATTAAATAGAAGAAGTGCACGATGAGTTTGACGAATATGACAATGAATTTGATTAAAATTTTGAACAAGTTGTTCTGATGTGAGTCGATTCATAATGCAATTTCAAAGCAAATTAAACAAAAAACATGTATCAGCTATTAAATTGGTGCTTATATAAAGCAGTGATGCCAACTTAAAGGAACACTAATGAGCATCAAACAAACGCATGGTGTAGTAATTTTTTTTAATGAGTGACGGTCACGGGCTCGAACCCAGGACCTTCGGTTTTGTAGTCAACGTGAATATATTTTAAATATTTTATCAATATGTATACAATCGTAGTGTGTAGTTTTTAGTAACGCATGTCTTCTTGAACTAAAAGAGCTGTGGAGCTTAAATTTTTAACACAGGCTCAAGTCAATACCCTTTCTTCTTCTTGTTTTTTTTTTGTGTGGAGTAATTTGTTAGAAAAATGAGATATAATAACTTTTGCCGGGCTCAACTAGTAGTTCTATAGAAATGAAAAATGTTTCCTTGTATTTTTTGGAAAGCAAATGATTTCATCATTCTCAACTAAATAGGGAAAATCTGACAAACAATCCAGTTTGCAAGTTGGTGCTCATATGTAAGATTTTAAATTTCAGCATATTAAAATATTTTGACTAGATTAAGTGTCCTAAGAGCACGGCTTTGAATAAATACTTAGACCTTCCCAGGCTTAATTAAATGTAGCACATGAAGCAGCTCTTAAAAATATGCATTTTAGTGCAACTAAATCTACATCGCCATTTATTCTCCAATAATTATGTTAATTAATATTCTTATTATCATTTGCTACTGCTAAATTAACATTAATTCAGAGTCACTAATTATGACACTCAAACAATTCGCCTGTTTGTACACAATTAGCCTGCTTTTAAATATTTCTTGCTTTAGTAGCATCAGTGTAATTGTATTGTTAATGTACATTTACTTTGCTGCGCTTAATGTTTTTTCCTGTCTATTTTCTCTTTTCTTTTATTACAAACAAATTTCCTTTTGCGTTTCCTTTTAGTTTTTCCGCTTGTTTTAACATTATTATTAGAAAAGTGTAAAAAAGATTGTAATAAAAGGAACTGTTTTTTTTTAATATATTTTTCTTTAAAGTATGAATGCAGAAGTTTTTTTTTAGTTGCATTGTTATAGCTAATTTGTGCAAAAAAATAAATTTGAAAGTAATTTTCAAGGTTGTTTAAACATTTCAGATAGCAGCAAGCGCAAAGATACTTTTTTGTACATACAAACATATTTATCTAAAAGAAAATACCATTAAAAGTTTTTATGGTCACAGAAAAATACTATTATTTGTAGCTTTTAAAAGATGTTGTGTAACATTAAAAATGAAGCAAGACAGAAAATGGTCTGATAAGTTAAAAAATAATAAAATAAAGTAAGTAAATTTAACGGCCTCACTAAAGTGTTAATTATGTAAAAAAAATACTTTTATTTCAGTAGTCAATATCGACGTCACGTCAATACAAAACCAAAATTTTAAAGCTCTCAATAACAATCTTGTGCTATTGAATGTCTATTATTGTTCTCTAAGGTCTAGAAAATGACATGAGCCTCTCAAGAACAATCAATTGTTTTCAGCAGATATGAGCGATACTGTGATTTTTTAATAATTTTGCTCCTTGTGAACGTGATTTCTAAATCAATGTTCTTTTAAACTATAACTGTGATCATTATTTTGTTTGTAGCAGTTCTGTTATTTTGACGAAATCTAATAAGAAGAGCAACAGTGGAATTAAACAGTGACTGTAATCACGGCTTAACATATTTCAGTTCTTCTGCTTTATAAGTATTTATTAGTATTGGCATTTTGATAAATACTAATAAGAAGAGAGACAAAAACAAAAATTAGCAATCAACCCCAACCAAATATTTAGAATTGTCGTCTAAAAGGCAGAGAGGCAGTAAAATTGCAATTGAGAAATAAACATAGTTGCCAGAAAAGACGACTTGACAAACGGTGAAGGTATAAAAAAAGGCATGTGGTAGCTTTGTTTGTTGTAAAGTAAGCATACGAGAATATTCACAGTTTGTATGAAAGAACAATATTTCCAAAACCTGTTACTTGATAAATTCAGTCACAGTTGTGATTAGTGATTTTTCAATCGCTACGAAAAAGTAACAGGTTTCGCAAAATCGCTCATCTCTAATAAGCAGGCCCAATTTTTTGGTATTTTATTCATGTGACGTCAATGTTGACAACTGAAATAAGGAGGAATATAAATTAAAGAAGAAAAATTTGATTTTGTAATCCTTGATCGAAATAGAATGCCGTAATTTTATCTGAGAAATGGTGGGGAGGGGGGGAATTTATGTAACCCCTTCGGCAGACAAATATTTCTGGGAAGTCAAAATTTTGACTGACGTACCAGTACTTAAATTTGTTATGGACGCAGCTGTCGGTCTTTGTGTATATTGGGGTGAAGAACTTGCATTCTCTTCCTCCCCCTCCTAATTGATGGCTTAGAATCGTCACGTTTCCGTGTTTTCTACTTTTTCTGTAATCTCGATAGACCCAACTTTATTTCTTCAATTATTTCTAACCTTTTAATGAGAGGCGTGTTTGTTGTATCTTTTAAGTGTTCAAAAACCTTTAATATTGGGGATGTTTCTAAACATTGTAGTGTCCGACATTATATTTTTGTACAAGTCTCACACGTATAACTTGCATAATAGTGACTGAATTTCCAAGAACAAGCGTATCGATTACCACAACCCACATGCCTTTCAGATTTGTTGCATTTATAGGCCAAGTGTTTAGAGTCTTCTTTCTCTTTTAGTTTTTATATACATATAAAAAATTTATAAATACCAACCAAATTTCTATAAAACAAATTATTTTTGAGAAAGCAACCTCAACAGTTTTGACTTACGAATACCAAAACTAAAGCTGAACAAAAACTAATCCTAAATTGGCTTGCAATATCTCTTAAGCTTTAGCTTCATGTAAAAAATGCAACTTATAATTAAGAATTTGTAATTATAAAAAAATTGCATGTTATTCTTACAACTTTATGAAAATATGTGTACATAAAGTTTCAACATTAAAACTTTTATTCCGAGCTAAGATGTTTTACATTAATGTAAAACTCTTAGAAGTAAGCAAGAGCAGCAGCTGTTGGTATATAAACTCTTGCAAAATTTACCTGTATGGCTGTGTGAGTGCGTGTGTGTATATATTTAAAAGATGATACTTTTTACGTGTAAAATGTGGTGCGGTTAGTTTTTTTTTATAAAGGCACTACATGAGTGTATGCTTATTATGTAGGCCATTCACACATACACTTACTTGAAAATTACACAAAAATAAGTTTCAGGGACACACTAAAAGCTCATAACCCAGTTTTATGTTGTTTAAAAGATACACTCACATGCGCCACCACACTAGAGGTACAAACAACATTTGCACGTTGGAATCTTTTGCCTTGAGTATAACAAAAAAAAATATCAACAAACCCACTACTGCAAGAGTATAAAAAAGCAAAAAAAAAAAAATAACAATAGCAGCAACAACAACAATAAAACATTAACTGACACATGTTTTAATAATAACTTTCATGTTTAAGTGTTGGTGCATAGTCACGAGATAGACATTCTGTGCTTGAGTTGGCGAAAAAATAATTTCACACCACCCACCTAACTCTAGATTTTTTTCCCCGATTTCAATAATATTAATCAAAGATAATGTATGAGAGAAAAGATTTGTAGGTATTAATTTGTGTAGATTAGTTTCGTTTAGTGCTCGAAATATGACATCATGAAAATTAAACAAATCTTTTCCAAGCGAACTGTAGCTATCAAGTTACTACAGATTAAAGAATTTATTCACAAGAAAAATAATTTAGGTTTACAAAACGTTTAACAAATAATAAATTTACATACAAAATTTGTTTTGTAAACCTTGTGTAAACCAAAACTATTTTTTCTGAATACGGCAGATAATGTTATTTGAGAGTATTACGGCCTGGCTCACGGTGTCGACAAGAAATTTTCTTTCGCTTATTTATTTTTCTTATTTCATTTTTGTTTTCAATATAAAGAAGCGAAAGAAAATTTCTTGTCAACCTCGTGTGCGAGGCAGTATATCTAGGCTTAGGATTCGTAACTCGAGGAGGCCAAGTGATAAAGGTTTATTTAGTTAAACTGTCCACAACACACAAAAAATAACAACTGCCAAATGATTTTTGTAGAGGGAAGATTTTAAAGTCTACACCTAAAACTCATGTTACGGCCTATTTAAAGTCGCACCATTGTGTAGTACGCAAAATTTAGAAAATTATGTGATACTTAGGTTTTTGGTTTGTAGTGTCTTAAGAACATGTACTAAAAACATTAAAAGCAATATTTTATAGGCACACCTTAATTCTCTAACTATTTTGGAAAAAGACATTCTTTGCAATAAAAAATAAAAAAATAAAAAAATATCCTTTAATACTACAAATAACTACAGAAAGGTGCAGCTTTAAATGTTTACGGCCCATGATGATGAGTTTCTGTTTATTGCTTCTATAACAATCAGTTGGCCGAACATTGTTGTTTTGAAAATTATATTTGATTTTGCTGGTCAATGTTATTAGACACAGACCAGCAGAACAGAACCACATGCTGTTTTTGAAAGGCGCTATACTTTCCCAATTCAGGTCTTTTGATGTGTTTTGTTAAGACTTCCAGAGGTTAAAGAAAAGTTTTTGAAAAATATAAAACAATTTGAAATTTATTACTAAATTCGATTCAATATATTTTCGAATTGGCCAAAGTTTGATTTTTTTTAAGACAATTATTATGATTTGGTTAGAGCTAAAAAAAAATATTTTCATATGAAAAACACATTAAAAAAAAACGGTCAAGACGTTCCCAAATAGCTTCTTAAATTTCTACTAGTAAAACAAACTGAAATGAACACCATTTCGAAAGTTTTATTTAGACTTGTAAAAAAAGATCAAATAGATTTTTCTTATTTATATTGTTAATAACTTATTTTTCCCAATTTTGATTTTGTTTGCATTTACATATGTATTTTAAAAATGGTAGAGGTTCTAGATATAAGATCTCAATTTTTTCAACTTTTAGAATGAATATCATGTAACATTTATAATCAATTTCATATAAATGGGAGTTACAAAAATTTCTCTTGCATTTCAGAAATAACTATTACCCTTACACATGCAAAGCACACATAACACACTATGTTGCTGTACCCACGCTTGCACATACATACATATATATCTATATGTATATATAAGAATGCAATATGCCAGATGACTTCAATGCACGTATTGTTATAATGTTTATATAGACATACTTGTGCATGCCGTTGCAGTTGTTGCTTTTTATTGCTGTGCAGCCCACAAACACACGTGCTAAAATATTTATAAACAAATAGCAAAAATAAGAAAATAACAAAAATATTCCCCCAGAAACCAGTCGTATTGTTTTCCTTTTTTTTATTGTCATTTTAGCCGATGTGTAAATATGTGTGGGTGTGTGTGCATGTGTGTGCGCTGAAAAATAATATAAAATATACAACATAAAAACTGCAGTATATTTTTAGGTTGGTGTTATGTTACTCTCTTTGTTTTTACTGTTGGTGTGTAAAACTTACAATAATGTGCAGCAAGTGTTGCATAAAATATGAAGAAATATACCAAATACCTTAAAACGTATGATGAATTATTATACGAGGGGTTTTCAATAAGTAAAGAGAATTGTCATACCAATATAATTAGATTTTTATTTAATGATAACGCAATTAAAAAAATTGATTTTTGCGTCTAGTAAAGGCTCCTTCTTTATTTTGCTGCTAAGGAGAAGAGTTTTAACTTGTTGGAGTTCGTAATTGCAAATAAGATAAAAGTCACAAGTATACAGTTTTAATTTAATTACAATACTTCATTTACTAGATACTGTAAATTTTTTAGCTTTTTAAATTTTCCATTAAATAATTTTTCAAAATTTTCCTTGTTCACCGCTCAAAACACAAAACTAAGTTCAACATATACTGCATCGATCGTAACATGTAACTTAATATCTAAACTGGTATCACCACCCTTTTGATACTCAATAAAGAACCTTAAGATACAATTACGCTTTTTGTAATAGAACCATAAGTCTTTTGTACTCCTCACGCTTTACTCGTATATCAAGGTTTATTCAACACTAAGAATGATCTATCCTCCAAAAGATCATGAACACGTTTGTCATCAAATACATAAACAGCTTAAATACTTAATTCAATTTTTATTTTCTGCTAAGTGTTTTGTTTGTTTGGTTTTGTCCTATAACAAACACAAGCAGCAAACCTACTTTGGCTTGTGGGCAGATACATTCAGAGCCTTTGGGAGCAATCTAGCGAAGTGCTTCAGTTATATTATCGGATCTATTTTTTCAATAATTTTTTTTTTTTTTTTTTTTTTATTTTGAATTTGTAGTCTCTTCTTTATGCTGACATTTTTGTGATGCAGATTTATTTTAATATTTGTATCTTATTTTATTAATATTAATATAAGATTTTCTTAAAGCAAATTTTTATTAAACAAATTTATTGCGTGAACACATAAAGCTTAAAGATCTTGCGGATTATGTTAATATGCACCGTGGGCTTTGGAAACTCAGAGTAAATTCTGACTTATGCTAAAACTTTACATAAATGTTGATTCGGCATCTGTATTGATGATGATGAGATTCTGTAATGTTAATAATAAGAGATGTCAATTCTCAAACAAATCAACCATTTGAATGAAATGGTGGAAAACGTTGAAAGTGTTAATGAGTATTTTTGTAAAGATCCTTACCTCTCAATTAAGAAATGTGCAAGTGCCTTAAATGTGAATTTATCGCACAACAAAACAGTCACAACTCAGAATTATCAAAATGGTTTTGTTTTTTCATAAACCAGTTAGTTCTTTTGCAACACAGTCCTCTTGGACATGTTACATACTTGCGTCATTTGTACAGTAACAATAGTTTTTTGCCACTCCTGATCATAGGAGATTTTTTTGAGTAGTGACTGTTTATGAGTTAGTGTGTGACATTATCAATACATGGAATTTTTCACAAACAAATTAAGACTGCATCCCTATCAAATTTTTTCTTTTTTTTACATTTTGATAGGCCCCTGACTTCCTTTGAAAATGTATATGTATCCAAAGGTGGTACTATTAGACCTCCATGCAGTTCTAATTGAGCCACTTTTAACCTTTTCCTGTTTATTTATCTTAAATGAGAGGCCTTCATCCTGGAGCATTTAAAATATAATACCAGTAACGAAATGACAGCCAATCACTGAGTCCAACCACCGAAGGGTCATATGAAATTTAACTACTCGATTACGTGCAATAAATACTCTTTTGTTATTTAAATAAGCAATAAGTATTGTTTTGATAAGGAGGATTATTTATTTATTTTTTTTATTTGATCCACTAAATATTAACATGCTTTTGAAACGCCCGCTATAATATACTTTCCTAAATACTAACACTTATCTGACAAATTTCCTCATAAATAATTATATATGCAAATATTTAGCCGCTCAAATAACAAGAGCAAGAAAACTTGCTAATAGCAAGGCTTAATATAAAAAAGGAAAGAATTCAACCAAGTATACAATGGTGAAGGCCGTCTATGGTTTGTCAAATGGAACCATGAGAGGGCCTTAAAATATGCAACTAAAATTAAAAAAGGAGGTAAAATAAAAATTAAGTAAACAGCAAACCTGTTAAAAAAAAAATATTTAAGAGATTTTTTTAATATGCTAGACAATTTCAAACTACAAATATTAAGCCAATGCTGCTGGCAAGGCTTTCTAAAAGTTATAACTATAAAACGTTTAGGCTGTAACACGATATCAAAAGGAAACTTATGAGAATGAAAGGCAGTCAGTCAATATCGTTTGAGAAAACGTGCTTTCGATTTAAGATAATCAAAGCAGTAAAGCCTGATTCGAAACGAAAGAAAATACTTTCCAATTTGTATGTTAATTACAATAAGCATTTTCTTTTGTTTCGACTTACAGCGTACATCCCCTGAGATCCATTTCAAATTCAAAATTTATTTATCATTCTTATTTCTTTTTGCTCACAAAATCGTTAGCGTCGTTAAGAGGAATTAAAACGTTTTTCCATGACTAATATGCCATCCTCTTAATTATATTGAAAGTTTCATAATTAATCTTAAGCTTTATATGCTTATAAGACTTTTTTTCAAGTTCTATGCATTTTCTCTTTAATTACTTCTTTTGTCAAAAGCCTGCCATTATTATTCTTGTAATTATCTCTATTACTATCAACTCTAAGCGCTTTATGATACTGCTTGTCACTATTATCAGTCTCATTGTTTTCAAATTGCTACAACTACAATTCAAATAGTGGGAGCATAGAAATATTAAACAGACATCTATGTAAGTTACACAAAACTGACGTTTTGTATTATGTTCAAACATTTGTGTCTTTAAGTCTTAATAACAGGGAGAAAAGAAAATTAAGAATAAGTGTTGCTGTAAAAATTCCCATATCCGCTTCATAAGCTCAAGATCTGTTTACTAAAAATTTCAGAAATAAACTAGAAAATTATGCAAGTGTAATAAAAAAATCATAAGAAGGGAAACTAAGATTTGTTAATTAAAATAAACTCAAAAACAATTTTTAAAAAAAGCTAAATAAATAATAAATGCAAAGATTTGTAAAGGCAGTAATAGAAAGATTTCAGGAGGACTTGAGTGGCAATAACTTCCGAAAGACGCTGCACAATCATCAATCAAAGTCCAAGAGTCAGTCTTGGTTAAAAAATATTTAAAGTACTTCTAGGTCAGCTACGTCCAAGCCATATGCACAATACACAAGCTTTTACAAAAGAGCTTTGTGCTTTCACATCGATGAGACAGCCTATCAAATCTCGGGGACAAGAATGCTTGTTGCTTAACTTGCAAAGAAACAAGAACAAATGGTAAGAGATTTCAAAGCTGTTTACCTCAGATACAAATGTAAGAGTACGTGTGTTTGGTTCTATAAAAAATCCGTTCCTGTTCGAAAAGTATTGAAATACCCTCTGATAATTTTAATTAGGTTAAAACCATCTTTACTTTATCATTTCCTAGTATAGCCGGAAAGATATAAAAAGCTCTTCATGATTTACAAATTTCTAATATATGACATTTACATTTCAATATTGTTTGCATGACTTTTCTAATATGTTGGTTTAAATTTTCTGTATTTTTTCATAATACTATCAGAAACCCGCAAACGTTGTTTTACTTTTAATTATTTTTTGTTTACTACAAAATACTCCACACAGTGGTCACTTATTGGGTCAAAAATTAAACAAAAACCTACCGACTATTGACCTGAATCTGTGTTGAAAACTTCAGCTCCACAGCTTTTATAGTTTTAGAGATCGAGCGTTATGAACAAACGCACACAATGATTTTATATCTGTGACCCGGTCTATGAAAAGGTGGCTTATGACTCAAAAAATTATTTTTCACTTTTTTTTGGTTCGGATAGTTTTTGAGACGCATGGTGAAAAATTTGTTTTTGGGTAATAAGCCACCTTTTCATAGACCAGGTCACGTATATAGATTTAAAAAAAACTTTCATTTATTAAGAAAACACTCTTTACTAAATGGCAGACCATTAACCTCCACTATGGCATTTCGAAAACCATAACTAGAATAATTTTTGCTTTAAAGCTTTTTTTCCATTTTAAACGTCAGACATCAAATAAATTGACATCCATATACCATGACTATGTATGATTAGAGAACAAACAATGGGCACAACTATGAAATGATAGATAGTATAAAGTCTTGTCCTGGGATTTCACTTCACTTATTATTATTATAATTTTTTATTTTATCCTCTTGTTTCTATAAAACATCATTTAGCGTAATGTGGCTGTAAAGTTGTTAGTAAAGTAAACAGAATATCTATCCAATACATTGAGCATACTAACACACTTACAGAAATACAAATACATGTATGTATATGTTGCATGAACAGGAAAATGTAGCACAACAGACCGACATAAAATATTTGCCAGGGCAGCATACATTTGTCTACTTACATATACACACACACACACACTTATATATATATAAACGATTTGTTTCTGTCCCTATACAAAAAATATATAGATATTTAGCTAAATGCTTGCATTGAAATCACTTTAGATCTCTGCTCCAGTGTGCACATCAAATGTTGTCAGGTTTTGTATGCTGAGTTACTCCAGCCACAGACAAGTTGATGACCCATTTAAAAAAAACAAGGAGAAAAAATTTGCTTTTCAATCTATTTTTTTTTTCAATTTGTAATTTTCATTGCGACTTTTATTTGGCAAAAAGGAGCATTTGAATAAAAACTGCTGTGTCATAGCAATTATTTCATTTTCTAAAACAATTCCTTGCTAACAACTAATGGATGTAATAAGTATTTCACCAGAGGAGAGACTAGTATAGAAAAAATTAATTGATTTGATTTTTTTTTAATACATATGAGAAAAGGAACAACAAAAGTGTAGCAAAATTACAATTTGAGCTATTGCTGCTAAGTTATTAAAAAAAGACATCATGCTTTGAAGTGACCGAAATTTATTTATGTTTTAGTTTTCAACTTTTAACTCTGAACACAATAAACCCAATTACAAATTTCCCTGGCGAGTTTTTTCTCTTCCCTATCATTTGTTCCCGGACAAAATATCCTCTTATTCTAAATAGTCGGGGATTAAACAAATAAGGAAGACAGTAAAATATGTATCAGGTGTTTAATGTATTCTGTACTAACGCAAGAGTTCAGTAGAAGAAAAATTGTGTACTAAACCTGTCAATAAGATTGTGTGTTAAACAAAAAATAGAATAAACAACGCACAGTGGGAAATTTTGTTGAAAAATGGAAATAATTCTGCAGTTTCAAAACGGGCCGTCCGTATTTTATTCAGCAGTTGATGAGATATCACAGAGCTTAAGTCTGGAACATGGAATTTATATCTTAAACCATTAACCAAAGTCAGCCGCCTCGGGTTAATGAAAAAATCCAACCGATGCCAAGCTGATGTTTTTGATCTGATAAAGAAAGATTTTTTTCCAGTAGATTTTTCTATCCAAAAGCTAAAAAAAATCTATTCCATTTGCAAGTTTTCACTTATAGTTTGAGAAATATTCGAGAGAAAAAATTAAATTTTGGCTTTTTTCTACCAATCTTGTCATGTCCCTGGACATGAGCATAATGGGTCCTCTTTTCAACCTAATCTAATACAACGCTTCTTTTAACACAGTTGCTTGACAAAAGCGCTACCAAGGTAAATTCCTTTAAGGTTTCTTTCTATAAGTCGAAGTTTTATGACTTTAATTTCTCTCTAAATTAAAGAAAAGTGATGGTTAAACGCGCTGAAACCCTTCCATAAATTGAACTTTTAGTGCCAACTTTAATATTTCATTAAGTTTAAAATCCAGATCTGCCATAATACTTAGAACATATATTTTCATAATTTGTTTTTTAAACGCTTGTGGGGAAATACATATCAAACTAAGGAGCGTCAAGCAATTGTGCTTCCAATAATGACTTACTACAGAGTCGTAAGTATGGTGGAATTCCACAAGTAAAAATACGTGGTAGATCAACTTTAAAAAATACAGAGATCCGCTTGCGTAAAGATAACAGAATGCTTAAATGCTTGTCCTTCGAAGGCTCTGAATGCTATACTAAACCTTAATCCGATCGACTTTCATGTATTGGCGGTATCCTCAAATAGTGCGGCAAGATTAGCGGCATCTGGTCGTTGGAGATTAAGGTCCTATGGCCATGCCAGAATACTGGGTCAGCTACCCCTTCTCCGAGGAAATCTACTGATTACATAGTGTTTCATCTGGACTTTGACAAGGTGTTTAAAGTTCCAAATCCATACGGACGGGAGTGGTAAGAGAATATTACATCAGAATATACACTGATGGAATCTGGAGTCTTTTCAGGCGATCTTGGTATAGAATAGTCTCCCTAACGAGTCCACTGTATTTCAGGCTGAAGTTTTGGCGGTAAGTGTAGGAAGGTACCGAGTAAAGTTGGTATCTTTGTCGATATCCAAGCAGCTTTTGTATCTCTAAGATCATATATCACTTCCTCTATTCTAGTTGGGCAGTGCAAGAGTGTGCTATCTAGACTGGATGGTCAGGTTGACCTCAACCTCATTTGGGTTCCAGCACATAGCAATTTTTTAGGTAACGAACGGGCGGGCGAGCTTGCCAGAGCTGGCTCTGCTATGAATGCCACCATTCGCGAAGTGGTAGGCATGCCTAGTATGTATCACCGTATCCATTTACTTAGATACTATCCTACATAGGCTGACACCGACCAGTATTGTGGTCTTTCAAAAAGAAATCATCTAGATTCTACTTGAATGCCATGTAAACCAACTAATCAACCAACCAAGGAGTGTCAACTGTGGAGACAATTTCAAAATTTTGAGCTGACGCTCTTTGAATTCGTCGTATAAGGTCTAACAACTTATATTCATATGTTCAGTTCCTTTCATACAAATAAAAAGCAGTAAATGGTAATGGATCTCATTACGAGTGTCGTATTACGACTTCGACTACAATACAATTGGAAGTTTCTGAAATGTAATTTGAAAATTCGGTAATGCAGTTAGAAATTTCTAAAAAACAATTAGAAATATCTGAAAAGCAATTAGAATCTTCTGAAATGTAATTAGAAAATTTTGAGACATAATTAAAAACTTCTGAAGTGTAATTAGAAACTTCTGAACTATAATTAGAAATTTCTGAAATATAATTAGAAACTTCTGAACTATAATTAGAGACTTCTGAAACATATTTAGAAATTTCTGAAAAACAATTTGAAACTTCTGAAATACAACTGGAAAGGGTGTAGTACAAAATCGTCATAGTCGTAGTAGAAATACGACACTCATAATTAGGCCCAATAACAAATATTTTGTTATAATTTAATAATTTTTCAATCACAATGGACCCAATTGGGTCTCCGAGTGGAGGTGCGCTATAGCACCACCCTTCCTAGTTAACAGTAATCAGCTGATTAATTATTATCTACGAGTAGTATTTTTAATAAACTTCCATTTGATATCCATATTTTTATACTTAATTAAAAATTTGTCCATAAAATGCCAAAATAACTGTTAAACTTTGGGGACCCATAATTTCCCAAATATGCATTTACGAGAATTTTCGTAGCTAATTTTTTGTTTTTTCCACTGATGCACAGTGTAACTTGTAAGGAGAAAAATTCATAATAGTAAATTCTATTACAAGGACTTTACAGTTTACTTAAAAAAAAATAAACATTAAATTTAGTTTAGTGCAAATAAGCCTTATAAATATATGTATGTGTATGTAAGGCACTAAAACTAGTGACAGTATAAATAATATAAAATTGAGATAAAATTCACTTATGGACAATGTTTGCAGTTATTCTACGGCCATTACTTAAACTGCTATTGCTGTTCCTTATTATGGCCGTAACATCCTCCTTTAACACACCCAATTAACCTTGGCATGTTGTATATTTAAGCGTTTATAACGTTCAAGTATGTGTGTTGTCAAATACGAAAAATATTTTATCTACGAGTATAGTTGCAGGGAAGTGTGCTGTTAAACTGAGCGCAAAGTTATAATCTTATTTTGCGGTCATTTTTAATGGTTCTGGCCAACAAACATTAAATATTTTTTTTTTAATGACACAACTACTGGCACCAGCATAACGTCTCTTATTTCTAGTACAACTTTTAATATTCTTTCTCTTCCTTGTTTATTTGTTAATAACGGAGGTGTTTATGGTGATACTGTGAATAAATGCCAGAATAGAGTAATAAAAAAAGTATAGTTTATGGCAATGAAAGTAAAATCATAAGAAATATTAAATATGATACAAAATTTATTAGCACAACCTTAGTATTCAATTCACTGTAAGCACTAAAGATAAAAATTTATATACAAGTGCTTATCAATTTCAAGAATAAGGTGTATAAGTTTGGGTAAAAAAAATCAAGAGACAAAAATTGTTACCGAATGATTTTTCATATAAACGGCTTTAAATTTTATAAATAACACAGTAGAAAATAAATCTCCAAATTTTTATTGATTAAAAGGTTAAGGCCGTGATACACTATCATACTCGTATACAGCCGTGCGATTTAAACCGTGGTATAATAAAGTTTAGGAATATTTTCAGAGGACAATAACAATTCATCAGATCAGGGTTGTATATTGTGCAGGGTAGTGAGTCATGGCATTTACTATGACTTTATTAAATCTTTTCTAGCAGCTCTTTTCTTGTATTTTTTTTTTTTAATATATGCACAACTTATGCTGTAACTTGTTAGAAGCTCACGCTTTGAGAAAAATTAACGGCCTGGCCCACAATGTTGACAAGAATTTTGAATGGTAGAATTTTGAATGATTGAAGTTCCAAATAGCGACACGAAATTTGCTACGCTCTGGTCTGCGAAAGACAGATTTATAAATGAATATTATATTGCACACTTTCACATGAAAAAGAAATTCCTGCGATAATTAATTTAATTGAAAAAATAAATAAAAATCAATAAAAACTTTCACTGAGACAATTAAACTTTTATTTAAATTAAAATTCAAAATAAAAATTTAATTGTCCGTAAAGTGTGCAGAATAATACTCATAAGAAATATGTCTTTCGTAGACCAGCGCGTAAACCATTTTGTGTGGCTACTTGGAACTTCAACCATTCAAAATTATAACAATAGAGAAGGTGAAGATAAATAGCCAAAGACAACGACATTTGGTCGCAGATTGAGACCTGCACTAGTTGGAAATTTACCCTAATTTTCAGCAAAAAGTCATATTTGGCGATGAAGCCCATTGTTTAATGAATGTATGCATCAATGAATGAAAGAGGGTGGCATTGGCACGTTGACTACAAGAACGAAGGTCCTGGGTTCGAGCGCGTTATGCAACAGTCATTAAATAACAACACCACGCATATTTCTGATGTGCTTTAGTGTCCCTTTGTATCAGCAGATACTAATCCTAATGTAACATCAGAGCGCCGTCCTTCTTTGTGTAAGAGAGTCATGGGCGAAGTAAAATAACAAAAGAAATGGCAACTAAATACAGCTTCAAAAAATTACTACGCCTCATTTAACACCAGAGGCTCTGCAATACTGTATTATCAAAAACGTGCAAAAAGGCAGAGTTGTAAAAGAATGAAGCTTTCCTCTATATCTTCCTTCACCACCTGTCTTCTCTATCACTATCGCTTTCCTAAAGAAGGTACTATCTAGTAATAGTAGTAGGAATTCATTGCCTGAGTGTTACTTCTCTTGGAAAAAAGTATCGAATTTGGGAAAACTTTAATTCATATGCGATACAAGTGCATCTAATGCATTCCTTATAAATCCCTGTCTTATTTTTTTCAGAACGATGTTAGCCCGGCCATTTCCGTCAATGGCGAGTGATGAAACTCGGTTTATTACCAACTACTTTTATCCTAAATAAGATTATATAAATACAAAAATGTTTACTTAATACACTTTTTATACAAAAATGAATATACATATCGTTACCGTAATATAAAAAGGCCCTAACTCATTTTATTTTCGAAATCGAGGTTTTGGCATTTTTCAATATATATAATATGTTATTCTTTCGAATTATACAAACAACTCGCTTTCAAAAAAATAATTACTTAGGGCCTTTATGTTTTAAGGGACCTATATATGTAGTTCTGTTTGTTAAAATTTTATTACAAATTTTCTTTGTTCCAGCTTGTTTAATAATCAACTTATTTGCAATAAAAGTTTTTCTTTTCTTTATATGTATGTATGTGTGTATGTATATGCTATTTTGATTTTTATTTTATTATTATTATTTTGCTTCTATACCATTCATTTAGACTTTTATTTACTCTCCAAAAAATAGTTGCTATTTGTTTAGTGCTTGAAAAGAAAGAAAGTAAGAAAAGTGAAAGAAACTTTTGCAAATAATCGAGAAATACCAGCAAATAATATTTTTTTATTTTTATAAGAAAATAAAAGGAAATATACTTCATATTTCAAAACACTTATGAGGCCTTAAGCAAACAGCCGCAGTTATATGAAAAGCAGAAGGAAAAAAATTAAATAAAGTAAATAGTTTATATTTCCACACACACATGCACATACTCTGACACTGGCACAATTTTGACCCATAGGGAGATAAGTGAATAAACACATATGCAACACAACACATGCATACACACTAACAAGCATTTGTAAAAACCATTTTTATACTCACACACACTTACGCACACACATACACTTTTATTATGCTTGTTTAATCTAAACTTCACTTTTATCGCCTTTGTAAGAGTTTGTGTCAATAAATTTCAGATCAGGCAAACAAATATAAATACAATATTAAGAGTATTTTTGTTTTGTTGCCTTAATACTTCTACTTGTGCTTAATACGCCTGATAAGTATAGTTGAATGATTACATACAAAGCAAACAAACACTAGACTTGGATCCGAGAATGATATGTTGCTTTAGCATATGAAAGAAGAAAATAATACATAATAGGAAATACGGATCACTAAATAAAGTGAAAACAAACATGTGGCATATGCCAATAAAAAATGTAGAATAATAATGAAAGAAAAAATGCCACATCAAAAACATTATTTTGCTATCGAATTTAAGCTTGAATTTAATTTTTATGCAATACTTAGCTGCACGACAAATTCCACATTATATTTAAAAAAAATTCTGCAAAGTTTTGTAAGGAAATCCTTTAAGAAAATCAGTGATTTCAGAAGATCATTAGAAGGAAAAAATATAAAAATACATAGAAAAAATTTATTACGAGGCCGGATCAATAAGTTCGTGACTTTTCAAGTAATATGAATTGCAATACCGTTTCCATCAACTATCACCTGTTAATAGACTACTGTCAAATTTTGAGCAAGTGTCGTCATTTACTTTGCATTTAACAGCTGTTCAAAACATACAACCTTGTGTATTTATCTAAAAATGGAAAAAAGTGAATTTCGAGTGCTTATTAAACATTATTTTTCCAACCAAGGAAATGCTGGATAAATACTATAGGGACTCTGCACCATCGATTTCTATGGTAAAAAGTGGTTTACTGACTTTTGTTGTGGTCGCAAAAGTACAAATGACGCTGAAAGTTCTGGACGGCCAATTGAGGTCAGTACACCCGAAAATGTCGAAAAATCCACGATATGGTGTTGGCCAATCGAAGAGTAAAAGTGCGTGAGATTATTGATGCCAGTGTGGTTTCGATTTTAATTGATCAGCTGAGTTTAAGAAAGTTGTCTGCAAGACAACTCTCAGTTGACCATAAACATAAACGTGTGACAACTTCAAAGAAATGTTTGGAGTTGTTTAACCGCAATTCGAATGAGTTTTTGCGGTGTTTTATAACTGTGAATGAAAGATAGATCTATAGCTGTACTTTGGAGACCAAGCAGCAGTCTAAACAATGGGTTTCTCCGGGTGAACCTGCTCCAAAGAAGGCCAAGGTAAGTTTGTCGGTCAATAAGGTGATGGCAACAGTTTTTTGGCATGCACGCGGCATAATCCACATCGATTACCTTCAAAAGGGAAAACAATAAACGACGAATATTATGCCAATTAAGATTTAAAAAGAAAACGACCCCATATGACCAAGAAAAAGTTCTTTTTCATCAAGATAATGCACGAGTGCACACATGTGCAGTCTCAATGGCACAACTATATGAATTAGGCTATGAATTGGTACCTCATACGCCATATTCTCCGGATTTAGGCCTTAGTGACTACTTCATATTTCCAAACCTAAAGAAATGGCTCAGTGGAAAGAGATTTAGCTCCAGCGAAAAAATTGTTGACCAAACAAATGCCTTTTTTAAGAACCTCGAAAAATCCTATTTTTTGGAATGGATACAAAAACTGGAGAAACGTTGGACTAAGTGCATTGAGTTAAAAGAAGATTATGTTGAAAAATATATTTTTGTTTTGCAAAAAAAAAGTGTATTTCATTCAAAAAGTCACGGACTTAATGATCCTGATTTATCCAATTTTCTGCATAAAATTATATCCAGAGTTTCTGGCAGGAATCGAACATGTGACAACCCGACTACTAGACTAGTCTAGTGTCTACAATACCCCTAGAAAAAATCAAACCATACAAGCTCAAACATTCACTGCCTTTTGTTACTTTTACTTGAAATGAATGGCACGCTTGCCAGTATTTTCATATGGAAGTTCACAGTTTTAAATCGCATACATTTTCCTTTTTTCTCCAACAGTTTTTCGACTCAAGTTATTTTCTTATTATATTATCTTAGTTTTTATTTAATTTAAATTATTTGTTGTTTCATTTTGCTGACTTTTCCAAAAAAAGTTCGCTATTTTGATTTATTTAATTTCAAACTTTGCTGCATAGCATTTTTTTTACTGGAAACCACACTATTAAATTAATTTGTATTTATCTGGTTTATATGTACAAATAAGTTTTTATATTTTAAAAGCTTCCTATAACTGCAGTCATACACAGAACTATTTATAGCCAAAATTCTTTGCAGATGACAGTAAATTATTATAAAAAAATTGTTAAAATCAAACTAAATAATTATAAATAATATTTTATGAGCGAAATTTATAAACAAAAATAAAAGGTAACAGACAATAAAATTTATTACACATACATATTTCATTATTGGGATTATAATTCAAAAGAAAACTTTAAATTAAATAGCTACCAAGTTTTAGGAGATAAAGTTTGTTTCAAATGCGTAAAATTAAGCTTAATAATTAAAGCATACTTTTAGGATATGAAGATATTTGTTTGCTAAAAATATTAAATTTTGAAGTGAAAAAGAAAACAAAATGAACTTTTAATTGCATGTGTAAGCTTAAGCTAATAAATTAAGAGTTAGTGCAAAGAGATATTGCTTTTCTGAGCAGATAATATTTTAAGGAATATTCTCATTAAGCTGTTTTTTTCTTTTATTTCCTAAATTTCTGATTTCCATGATGTCTATAAGATTGAAAAGCATTCTTCATGTAATATGACACCTTTTTATTTAAAATAGTTAATTTTTTTACTTCTGCAATAATAAGCTGATATTTTTTATGCCAAAATCTTAAGAATACTAAACGAAGCTCTAGTGAAAAATGCACGATAATTTTACGTTCTTTCACTTTTTTTTTCATTGAACTTTAAAACGTTCTTAATTTTGAAACCAGGAAATATTTTATTTGCTCATACAATTTTACTAAGCCCTTTTAATTGAAAGAAAAATGAATAACAAGCACATCTTCAGGGTTATGCGGGCCGTGTGATAGTTGTAAAACGAATAAATATTAAAATATTTCTATTGATTTTTTTAGCTTTCATTCGTTACATGGTTATGCCAACAATGGATAAATAGAAAATATTTGCTTTTGATGTGTTTTGCCTTTTTTCATTTTGTTGCTACATATTTAATATTTCTTATTTACGAAATTACTTTCATTTTATATTGAAACAGTGTTCAAATTCCTTTCATACATTTTTATTCGTTCAATGTTGCTGTTGTAAAGTTGTTATCTGTTTTTTTTTAACATTCTAGAGAATGTTTCAATGTTTATTTACAATAAAATACAATAATCTCCAGCTTAGAGATTAAATGTTTAGTGGATTTATTTTCAAAGTGAAAAAAAAATCAAAAGCTTACATTTTCTATGTGCCACGTTTTTGTAATTTTGTCAATTGTCCCCCAAAGGTATTCAACGTGAGGGTGAAAGTTAAAAATTTTTATTTTTAAAAAATAGTTGTTATGGAAATATTTATAACAAAGGTTTAGGTGGAAACAAAATTTAATAATATGGCGTTGAATTTGCACTTAACTTGAACCGAATAAAAGAGTTATATTTTCATTTAACAACTCAGTTTTAAATAAGCTAAGTGAATAGCTAAACCGATAAAAATATTGGCCAAAAAAAATATGGACAATCAAAATAATCAAGCAGACAAACATACTGGTTAATTAACGAACAAATAAATTAAATATACAGACAGATAAACAGATAGATAAACAGATAGACATACATATACACATATAGTTAAGCAACGAGTCAGACAAACAGACAGATCGATAGGCTGACAAACATACACATAAACACATTAGCAGGCGATTATATGGACAAAATAACAAACAGATGAAAAGACATGCACACTTCAAAATAATTCATATAAAAATATATAAGCCGATATACAGGCAGACAAACATTCATACAAAAAATTATGCAGATAAATAGACGGAAAAACACTTAGAACATTGTATAGAAAATATACAGGCATATAAACAAGTAGACAAATAGACAGACAAACGAAATAAAAAACACACTTGACAGACAAAAAAAAAAGATATTTAGACTGATAGATAGACAGCCATGCAGGGAGATAGAAAGACAAAGATTTACATCGTCAGACAGCCAAACATACAGACAAATAGATCAGCTGGGAGACAAACAGGCAAATAAAGAAGACAGCAAATCAAACTAACAGACAGAAAAACAACACGTCAGACAAACAGACTGGCAAAAAAAACAGACAAACACTATGACCGATAAACACCCAGTTATACAGGTATAAAAGCAAAAAACTAGGGCAACAAATTGACACAAATG
The DNA here is from genome assembly GCA_936439885.1 of Nowickia ferox. NCBI lineage: Eukaryota > Metazoa > Arthropoda > Insecta > Diptera > Tachinidae > Nowickia > Nowickia ferox. Next base: position 9,725,303 of record OW387026.1, read on the forward strand.
CAGACATGTGGCAAAAAGAAAAAAAGTGCTTAAGTCAAGATAAGCGCATTTTGAGTTAGTGGTACCTCTGTAGTTCCCATACATGCAAGTACCCCTAGTCATAATTTTAATTAATTTGTGTGATTTTTCAGAAAGTTAAAGCACTATGACTTGCGACTTATCTTTTTTAAACTTCTAATCTCATTTGGAATCAAAGCTTAATTTAGTTAACACTTTGGTATATTTCAACTTAAATGTATTATTTATAGTGTGTAGAACGATATTTGCTTAAATAAATTTAAGATAAACGGAGAATTCCACAATTTATCTGTAAAAGAAATAAATTTCTGAAAAACGACTCAAAAGCTTAAAAGCGCTCTCCTGCAAAACATTAAAATATGACTTTAGCACTTTTTCCTTATTGCCACAGATATACAGTTTAACAAAGAAGTAGACAAACAAACAGATCTACAGAGAGATAAACATGTGCAGACATATACATACAGACAGACAAACACCTCTGAATTATTGCACTAAAAAACGTTACTCCAGCCCCCGTATTCTGTAACTCGCTAAAGCTAAAGCTAAATTAGATTCGCTGAAATGCTGAACAAATAGAAAATTAAAAAGTTTTGGCGACAACATAAATCCTAAAATTTTGGCGCAATAATATTTTGAGCCAATGGCTAATTTAGCAATACAAGTTTGAAAGTTGTTGATAAATCGACCTTATAGATTTTTAGCGATAGAAATTTAGCTTTAGCGAGTTACAGAATACGGGGGCAGGACTTGCACAGAAAGATCAACTCGAGATATAAAGAGGAAAAGAGAAAAAAAGTAAAAATGCAGATAAACACAGCTAAAACACTAAAGAAAAACAATGTTCAGCAACACAAAATAGAAATTAAATTAAAAAATGAAACAAAAATAATTTTTGAAGTACTTTTTTCATTCTGGTGAGGGACAAATGCAATAAGATTTTTCTCATAAAAGTTTAATTGGAATGAATTTTAAGACAATTTCATATAATTGATTAGAGTTGACACTCAAAAAGTAAATGAGAAATTTTGAAATGTATCCTCGTTCAATTTTGTATGTGAATATGCATGTGATGGCGTTGTTTCATTTGCTTTGGCTTGTCGCGCTAATGGAACTTGTGGTCGATAATGTTTGACAACGAATGAATTTTGCTCTATAAACCTTGCAGCTATTTGTAATATTTTTACTTCTTATTTTATTTGCTTTAGCTTTAGCTTTCTGTTTTATTTTATTTTTTAATATTAATTTTTCCTCAGATTTCGTACGAGCTTAACATTTTCTTTCAATTTAACCTGCCATTTGTACACAAAATAACACTTTTCAAAATATTTTTTTAATTTTGATTTAATCCCTGCCATTATTTCACTTAGAACTGCTTATTTATATGAATGTTTGTATGTATATTTTCGTGCCTTGAAAAAGAGTGCATATAATTGTATTTTCTTTTATTTTATTTTACAGAAAAAACATGAAAATCCACTTATGGAAATGAATGTTATAAAATGTTTATGCTTACGGTTTGAATTTTCATTGTTATATTTGGCCAGGACTTTAAACGTAAATTGTCAAAAAGACAATTCGAGCAGTAGTTAAAATATTTAATTTTATGCATGAATTTTTCAAACCACTAAATAAAATAGTCAATTTTAATTAAGAACTTTCCACTATAATGCTAAAAATTAATGAGAAAAATATATTGATTTTAAAAGTTTTTGCTATGACAATTGTTAATTGAATAGAAAACTTTTAAAGCACTCAAAAAATTAAAATTCAAGCACTTCAAATGTAACTGGAAATATATATATATATATTTTAAATTTAAAAATGTAAGCTTTGAAATGAAAAAATCATTCATATCGTCACCTTAAATGCCAACGGAAGTAACTACAATTTTACATATTGTTTTACAGAAGAAACAAAAAATCAATAATAAAAAAGTGTTCTGGAACATTTTCATCAAAATTTACTTGCTGTACAGATACTTAAATATTTTTAATCATTTATTTTCTTTTTATAAATATTTAAGCTTTTAGGTTAGTTACGTTCTTTGCAATAAAAAATAGATGCATTAGTCTGTTTGAATTTCTTTAATAAAGTCGTGATTTTTGATCGCAGAGGTCTAAATATTTGTGTGAACATGTAGTTTGATAAAATGAACCATAATCAATCAAAAACTCGATTTCGAAGTTTTGTGTAGTTACGTCCGTTTGCCTTTTAGATGACGATATGCATACATATATATGTGGGATACGGGCAGTGACCAGGAAGCATAGTGTAAGTCGTTAGACTGACTATCTTCCTATCTCAATTTCAGTACATACTTACTTATTCAGCAATTAGTGAGCGTATGAAAAGGCAAGGACTAGACCCGCTATGAATATCAGCAGCCAGCCCATTTAGCACCATTTAAAAAAAAACATTTGAAGAACTTACTTCAGAACACAGAAGACATGTGTTATAGTTTCAACTTGACAATATGACCCTTTAAAACTTTTAGTGCTGCTTGACTATCGACGTGGATGGCAGGCAACCTTCTCACTTTCAGTCACATTTTTGCCCAGTAATTCCATGGCCGTATTGATCGCTAGTATCTCAACCTGGAAAACCTTGCACTTATTCCCAAGCCTGAAGAATCTAAAAACATTCGTTTAACTAATATAGAACTCAGCACGCATTCCTATAATTATCTTGGAACAATTTGTGATAAAAGCATAACCCTCGTAGAGAGTATTCGATTAGAACCAAAAGTCCCTATCGGCTTCTATCAATGAGGGTGTCCTACGAATGCCCATGGAAGTGGCCTTAAAATTCATGAACCCGGGGTTGCCAGAGGCAAATACATTCCCATTAGGCTTGCCCTCACACTAGAAGAATGTAATATTGCAGAATCTTCAAGGTGTTGTATGTGCGGATTGTCTATAGTGACTGAGTTTGTAGAAACAAAGGTTCCGATTAAAATATACCATATGCACTCTTCAGATTCCTTGCGCTTACCCCGTAATTTTCCTTATGAAATACTTTATATTATTTAATGTTCCAGATTGAAACCAAGTTTTTGTTCTTGCTAAAAATTAATCTGAGAATGCTTGTATCGTAAATTATTGAAGTTGGTGTTAAGATTAGCAGCGCTTTAAAAATCTTCTGAAGTTCTCTAATTTTTCTTTATATTTCCACAATGATTTGGGTCATTTCCAGTATGCAAACGTATTCAAAACGATTAAAAGGCTTTTTATATCACTTTAAAATAATTTACCATTTAAAGCGAAAATTTTTATAAGTCTGTAGATTATTCTGATATGGGCATTTCCACAGAAAATTTTACGTTTTTTCACTGTATGTCACTAAGCAATTAAGCTTGCAATTTTATTTTCCTATCTCTTACTAAATATGGAGTTTATAACATTCTACACCGATATAGAAAAATGTATATAGAACAAAAGTTTGTCTTTGAAAAACAGGCTACGTCATCAGCCAACGTAATATGACAAAAGGTGGAATTTTCCACAGAAAAATAATGTGATACCCTGAAAGTTAAAAAAAGCTTTGCTGCTGGGTTATATAAAATAAACTTATTGTGTAAAATAACAATGCAATAAAATTATATTATATGACGATGTCAAATTTACCGCAAATATTTCAAAACGCTTCCATTTATTTCCCATGACTTTCTTTTCTAGCTGCGTACGATTAAATTGATGTATTGTTTGTGGTCGGAGGTGGCTGTTTGCCGGTTTACAGCTGATCGGCTGTGTTCTCTGGTTTCTGCTCATGTGCAGAAATAATAAAAAAAACAAATTGAGCAATCCTTTTCATTTTTTTTTTGTTTCACTCACTTTAAAGACAAAACAAAATTAAAAAATTTTTTTCGTCTATTTTCATACTCTGGTTTTAAGTACAAAGAAATCAAAACAAAAATAAATTTATGGCTGTTATAGTGTCGATTATTTTTGTCACGAACATCACGTCCGAGCTCTTGTATCGTGACATAAATAGCATAGCTATCAAAAGAATTTAATAATTTCCTTTAATAGATATTGTAGCATTTTTAAGGCTCGAAATGTTTGGATAAGGACTTGATTTCTTGCACAATTATATTAGTAGGATTTTATTGCACTGAAACTATTTTATATCTAAGCCTTTAGAGAAATGTCTAGTTCAAGCTTCGGTCGCACTTTTTGGATAACTCGGTTCTATTTCTATTCTAGTACCAGCATATGTGAAACATTATTTTCCATAAAATTATTATATTCCCACTTTACTGAGAAATATGAGTAAAAAAAACTATATATTTCCTTTTAATTGCTTAGCCAAAAATATTTAAATATAAAACTGCAGTTAAATATAAAACAGCAATTGTTTTCTAACAAACTATGATATTGAGTGACATTTAAGTGCCACATATAACTGGGCCATCGCCATGACATGTATTAGATTTGCTTTCAATAAATATGCCATTTCAATTTCTTTATCAATTAAAGGTTTTTGGTTGAGTGTATGCAGCTTCAAGCAGATGCTAACAGAGGCAACGAGAACAAGAACAGCACAATATAAAAAATATTTATAGACAGTAGATATCGAGCACATGTCTACATACGCTTCTAACATCATAATTTATTCAAGTGCAAATTTCAATCAATTTTACTATTTTAGCGCAAAATCGTTTCCGCTACCAAAGAGTTACACATCTAGACTACGGTAGATGTGATATTTTTTTTTAATATTTTTTTTTGCCAACCAACACTTTTATTGTAATAGAAATTTTTACTAAGGCAAGTAAACATTCAATAGCTATTTTCACATTTTACTGAAGAGATGATGTTGTATGATGGCAGACACCAATTTTACAACAAAAAAAAACAGAATAAACACATACTCGGCAGATATTTTACAGGATTTTTATTTTTACTATTCTATGTTTTTACCTCTACTGCTACCTTTACCTCTATAGGTATCTGGTTTTTTTTTCACTAAAATATGGGCAATAATGTGTGAGTGTGTGTATGTGTATGTTGTAAGTGTTGTATGGCTGACTGACTTCTATTGCTGTTGATGGTGGTTTGTGCCAAACCAGCTTTATTTTTCATTTTTTTCATATATACTGCTTCACTATTACAATTTAAATGAAAAACATATTTCATCATATTGAATTTTATGTTTCTATGTTAGAATTTTATTTTTTTTTCAGTGAGATTCCATATTTTATTGGGTTTCAAGTTAGAGTTTATGGTGTGTTATGCATTTAATTTTAATAATTGCTAAAATACTTTGCATCAGCGTTTTTGTTTTACTTGTTCCAAATTTATATAATAAAATTTTTCAGGAAATTGGATTGAAATTTTTTAAATAGATTTGAATATTTTATTTGCTAATAGCAAAAGTAAAAAAAGAGAGAGTAGCTATGATGAAAGGGCATACTATAAATCCCTGCAACAGTTGTGCTAGAAATACAACTAATGGTCACCACGAGAAATTTGTCGCTAAGAATTTTCCAGGTAAATTTGTCAGATGAAGCACAACATTGACGAAGTTGTTTAATGATAAAAAAGACCGATGTAAGAAATATACATACTCTGCAATAAAAGTTTGTGGTGTATAGCAAATTTTGACCGACGCCATGATTGTATACATTTTTGCGGATGTTAGCGGCCAAAAATTTGATAGACACGAAATTATTTAGATGACAGATGACTCAGATTAATCTGAAGAAGGTAATTATAACAAGGTAAAGAAAGGCCATGTCCAAAATGACAAACAAGATAATCTTGCCGTATTCCTTATAAAAACAAAATTGCAACAACATTGTAACTTCTCTATCCTCTGAGTGCTTGAAAACTATTAATCAGTTGCATATGGGAGTTTTTATTTCTTGACTTGACTTTCATTTAATTTGAACTTTTTTTCTAGTTTTTTGCCTTGCAAAATAAATTAAACTGTTGTAGAATGCTAGGAAAAAACTTGATGATGATCAAGCAGAATTGCTTCCTAAACACATTTTCCATACAAATTGGCACAAAAAATCAGCCCCAGAAAGCAGTCGTGAGAGCATTTTTTCTTATGCTCTTACATATAAATACGCATTCTGTCAAAAATGTTAAGCGGCCTATCCATTACACAATATTATTGGATATGTTGTTGTACATATTATTGTTATTTTGACCTTACTATGCAATAAATGGCACAATATTTTTAAAGAAAATATTGCTCAATTTTCCTGGCAGTGAAAAAGTAAACAACATTGAACAATGTTGCCACCGCATTACACAATTGTCTTGATTGTACAATAAAAATCAAAAGTCTTTTGATATTTCCCAATATATTGTGCTACCTTCGAATATGACATACACATTGGCGATATTATTGTACAATACGAAAAATTGTGCAATTATATTGCAAATTGTGCAATTATATTGGCCGATTTGCCAAACTTTCAATAAATTTCATACATTTTGTAAACAAAACTACAAAGAAAAATAACCGCAAAAGAAAATAAAACAGAAATTACAGAGCATTTGAAGCTACTGCGGTAGATTTTATTATGAGCTTTGTTAACTTGACAGCAATTTTTACTGAAGCTGCGGACTTATTCTGTTTGATTATTAAATCTCTATTAATGTTAAAGTCCTTAATAAAGTTTAACCCAGTAAATATTATTACTTCAATTTTAGTTGCATTTAATTTAATAATAATATTATCCATTTTTTATATCGCAGTAGCTGGCAATTTCAAATGAATGATTATTTAAGTTGTTTTATAGTTTCACTTTTAATGTAAAACTTTTCCAAACAGATTGCGTTTTACGAGTGCAATTGTCTGTTATTATAGAACATGTTTTTATTGCTTTGTAGGAAGTACTTGGTAAATTTCACTTTATTAACAAAAGCTTGAAAAAGAGCCAGTGATGATAAATGATTAAGACAATTTAAAAAAAAAAACAAAAATTAAAAGAGAAAAACACTTAATTTTTTTTTAATTGCTCTCATTTTAAACAAGGAAGAGGAAAGATAGACTTCCTCGTAAAAATTCACTTTCTTGCAGAAGTGTTTAAAGCAAGACACATTAACTACGTGCAAAAATAATGCCAATTATTGGTGGCAGTCATAACACACAATTGCTTTAAATAAATAATAAAATACCAAAAAAAAAAATGAACACTGTTAATTATTTATACAAAAAATTATTTCATGCAAAAAATATAATGGTCAAAAAATTAAATGGGATAAACATCGTTAATTTTTCATACAAAAAATTATTTCATGCAAAAATTATAATAGACTATACATCGTCCATTTTTTATACAAAACATTTAATGGACTATACATCGTTAATTTTTTATACAAAACATTTAATGGACTATACATCGTTAATTTTGTATGGAAAAAGTTAAATGGACTCTATCTACATCCTTAATTTTTTATGTAAAAAAATATTTCATGCAAGAATTATAATGGACTATACTTCGCCTATTTTTATGCAAAAATTAAATGGACTATACATCATTTATTTTTCATACAAAAAAAATTATCTCATGCAAAAAATATAATGGACTATACTTCGCCCATTTTTATGCAAAAATTTACATCATTACTGTTTTATGCAAAAAGATATTTCATGCAAAATATAAAAAAAATATATTTTCAAGCAAAAAAGTTAAATTGACTATACATCGGCCACTTTTCATGCAAAAAATTTAATGGACTGTACATCCTACATTTTTCATATAGAAAAAAATAAATGGACTATACATCGTACATTTTACAAAGAGTACAATTATATTTGCTATACATCGTATATTCTTCACATGCAAATATTAAATGGGCTATACATCGTATATTTTTTAAATAGAAAACATAAAATTTACGCCGTATATTTTTCATACAGAGAAATTAAATAGGCTATACATGGTGCATTTTATATAGAAAACAATTACATGGGTTATACATCGTACATTTTTTATATTGAAAAATTATGTGGGCTATACGTTGTACATATAGATAATGGGCTATACATGGTATGTACTTATTTTTTTTAACAAAAATTCCATATATATTGCGAATTTGAAAGCATACCTTGAGTCAAAAATTTATTTTTATTTTTATTGATACAAATTATATAACGCACTTATCTATTTGCTGTGGTATTTTTAGACTAGAATTAAATTTGTATTTTGAATCTCTCCATCTTTCTGTCAAAGTAAGTTACTTCTTTCTGGTTTTTTTCTCTGATTTTCCTTCAACTGCTTTCTAAAGATTGTTGTGTAAATATGTGCATATATTCTTTAATGTTAAATCAAATTTGGCCAAAAAAAATTTAAACACACATGGGAAGAAAAAAATACAAGGTTACGAAAGTAATAGAAAACATAAACATTTTATTTATATACCTTTATGAAAAAAAATACTTGAACGTTTTAGTTCATTTTTTGAACTTTTATTTAAATTGAAACCCAAACTGAAATAAGGAGCTTAAAGTTCTTTAATTTTTATTGTAATTTTAAAGGAAATGCAATTTATTCTATTTTTTGAGCAAAGCTTTATATTTAAATTTAAATTTTTCTCTTTTCGTCTTTGATTTTTCTTACAGAATTTATACACAGCTCTGTGCGCTATATAGAGATGTCTAATACCCATTTACAGAGTGTGGACGATGAAACTTTTCAGGGACTCAGGCTTAAAACCTTAAAATTAATTGACAACGAATTACAGGATATTTCTGAAAGAAGTTTTAGGTAAGTTTGAGTTTATATTATAACATTTTAACAAGTGCATGAAATGAAACTCTCACACATTACAATGTTATGATTGTTAAGTTTTTTCATACATTTACATATAAACCATTCCAAATTATACTGAAGTACTAAAAATATTTTAAGTAGCGTTGATTTGCAGACCTCAAACTTTAGCATTGATATATTTTTAAGAAGATGAATGATCTCTTCTAAAATCAGTTTTAACCTAAAAGTGGTCAATTTCAGTTTGTAAAGTTTATTAATTTAAAACATCCATTTGTTTTAACATTTTTGGTTTTATTTCTATAAATCTTAAAAACCTTTTCCTTATGAAATTTTATTTCAAACCATACTAATTTATTAAGCTTTCAAATGTTGTACTTATTTTGAGAAAAGAAAATTGCGTTATAATGTTGTGTTGCATTGGTCAAATGTTCGATTTTCTAATATGTATAAATTGTATCATTAAAAAAAAATTGTTTCGCTAAAGCACCAAGAAAGTGCATGATACTCATTAATTACATATTTACTTTAAGCTCATCAGTCTCATTTTATTGACCTAAACCGAGCTAAGTAAGCTTTCTTTTTTGATATTTAATAGAAAATTGCAAATATGTATTAGCCTTTTGTGCTTTTAATGCAACTCATTATTGTTTGGTGTTAGGGCTTATTTGCTGTTTGCTTTTCTGATTCTTAATGGTGTGTAACTGTAAAGCACCCCATACATGACTCAATTCAATTTTCAATTGAGTGGGTTGTTGTCCAAATCAAAGCGTGTATGGATCTGTCAATTGATTAGTTTGGCATTTGTCGAGTTGGTTGAAGAAAAATAAAAAGATTTTAATTTTTTATGTTGACTAGTAAATCTTTCAATTCGATTGTGTGGTGTGTTTTCGAGTTTCTTGATTAGCTGTCAAAATTTATGTTTATAGCTCTGTTTTGTATAGAAAACGTTATGTATTTTTAAAATTGTATTTAATTTCATTGAATTTTAAATAAAAAACATAAAAAATAATGAATGAATGCAATAGAAGTTTTTAATTTTAAAAGCTGTAATTGTGAACAAAAATAAATAAATTTGACAGTTGAATGAAAATCTTTCGATTCAGCTTATGAAGCGTGTGGCCAAGAATCAATTCAATTGAAAGACTTAATTGACAATTGAATTAAAACATATATGGGGTGCTTTAGTATATATTACGAAGAAATGTTTGCTGAAAAGAATTGGATTATTATTTACAAACTGTGTTACGAGTCCAATCATTTCAGTTCCCTTTTTTTTCTTATCTCTCTCCTCTATATCCTTAAAAAATGAGCAACTAAAATTGCTGTATGTGAATTCCGTCAATTAGTCTTCTTCAATGCGCAAGCATAATATACTTAATTTGCCCGACGAGCGTATACTAAATTTGCCCGGAAATGTATGTTTCAGTTTTTAATATCAAAAATGTTTATCATCATATTTAGTATATGTGACTTTTTGAGTTCAAGATTAGAGAGTAAATTAACCTTTATCTTCATTTGTGATTTTTGGTTAGTCGGTTATATGATTTTACTTGCTAGTATAAGCGCCCAATCGTGGTGGTTTAATCTTACATAAATACTGGCAACATACACTTGTGAAACATATAACTTTTTGTAAAAATTAGATCATAAAATAATTTAAAAATACATATATTTTATATTATTAATCTATTTTCTTTAAAACGCGCAATATTTTACTTGTAAATAAAAAAATTTGGCAGTTTCTTCTTCCCACTAAAAATCGAAGTGTGCTGACTTTTGCACAGAAAATGTTGCCACTATTCTGTTCCTCAGTATGATAATACTACACATAAAATAAAATTTAAACTACCACTCAAAATCATCAAACTCAATTAATGTGAGATTAAGTTAATTTTCGGATTAGCTAATTATAGAAATAAATTAATCTTAATCTCTAACCCAAAAAGTCGCCCGTAATGTTTAAAGAAAAAATATAATAGATTAGGAAATTTTTTGAGTGGTGATGTATACTTAACATAAAAGTAATATGCTGCAAAATTTTAAAATAAAAAATTTCTCTAAATAGTGGTGTATACTTAATATTGGATGAAATAATAATGTATTTGTGACGTATACTTAATTTGAGTTTACTCCGAAAGTTATGCTACAAAATTTTTCAATAATATTCTCAACGGTGACGTATACTTAATATTAACATTACCAGGGACACACAAATTTGTATAAATGAAAAAACATGCAAACAGAATATGTATCAATTAATTAATTAATTAGATTAGTTGGAATTAATTAGATTAGTTGGAATTAGCAACTGCCTTAAGCACATTCACAGAAAAACGTATTCACCAATTAATGTTTTGAATTAATAATTTAATTGATTCAATTAAGTTTTTAATTGTATTAATTAATTTGTGTGGAAAAACTTAACTGATATTATCAAATTCTTTATAGGTGAAAATTTAATTAATATTTTAATTAATATTACAAATATTTTAATTAATATTACAAACTCATTCATATTGCTTTTTTGTGTGTTTGTAGGTCTATTTAAAATTATCAATTTTTCTGTATTCTCCGGCCACCCAGTTTGTTTATCCATTTGTGTAAATAAATATGTTTGAAACAGGTTTAATTTGCGGCTTAACAGTTTACAGCTTAAGTATTAGAATTATTAGGGCAGTGACAGATCACATGTTCGGTAATATATTTCGCTTATACAAAAAGTATCGTAGCTAGAATAATTTAACGCAAATCTCAATTCTTTCATGTCAGATTTTTCTGGCCTCAATATAAATCAACACTTTCTTCCATGGCTTATGCCGTATTTGCTGAAGTTTGCATGAGATTATTTTCTTCCTCCTAATGAAATAATTCAAGTAGAAAATACCTTCTCATTTGCATTATGCAGGAAAGTTAGTTTCGCGAGCGCATTCGCCTTGTTATTATCATCAATGCTCCCATCGCAAGAACTATGAAAAGATACTCTAAATTGGCTAATCACCACTTCAGCTACAAAATGTATATACAAACCACTTAAATAAAAAAACTTAGCAAAAAAAAATAACATTTCTTAGCTCTATGTATTCAAATTAAGCATCCACAAATACAAAACGTATTCCATTGATGTTTAAGCAAGCAGAATAAAGCATTTACTAGAAACATCTGTATGCACCATTATGTTTAAATGCATGTACTCGTATAAATGTAAGTATGCATGTGTGTAGTTCTAATTTCTGCAACCATTTCTTTGCTAAAAATATCTCATTAGCTAACCCACCATCAATGGAGTAATCAAGCAGCCATTAAACCCAGAATATTTATTGCATTTGATAATCCGCTACAAAATGTTGTTCTGCATTAGAGCGGTATTTGTGTTGCTGCTATTTTATTTCTTTTTTTTTTTTTTTGTTGAACATGAAACTTAATGGCAACAATTGAAATGCCAGTGCCTGCATGCTCTTTAGCAACAATTGTTAAATTGGCAATGTTTAATGCTGTACGCTTCAATAAATGCACACACACTTTTACCAAGAAAGATATAGTGAATATTCACAAGAATCACATTACCTCAAACTGGTGGAAAGTGTATGCGTTTTGAGGTAGAAACATATTTCTGTACTTATGTAGACTCGTTTGGCGGAATTTCAGTGTATTAAATTTTTAACAGGGTATTTTGTTGAGAGCATATTTTCTTACTTATAATTATGATATAATTAAGAGAACCAAAAGAATTTTATTACAAAAAATAAGTGATTTTAAAGTGACTGTGACTTTTTTTAACAACAGACTCAGGCTTTATTATGGCTTAAACTTGACTTGGCCATGATTAGGGTATGACTTCACTATGAGTTTACAATAACTTGTTTATTAATTGCTTATGACTATAATTTAACTATAACCTGACTACCACTTGACTATGACTTTTGACTGTGACCTGACTATGACTTGACTTTGAATTAACGGTGAGTTGAGTATGATTTTAATGTTATTTAATTTACTGTGACTTTAGTAAAGCTTCACCCGAGTATGATATGGTAATAGTTTGATTTTTATTTGGCTCTTAGGTAAACTTAACTGGAATTGAGTTTTTTAAACATTAAATTAGAAAATTTTTTGAACAAAAAATTTAGAATAAGAAAAACAGTCTTAAGAATTAACCCTGTTCTTGACATATAAATATTGAAATATATAACAGTATATATGAGCAGATACCTGCATATATACATTCTTATCAATGTAAAATACTAACACTGCATATTCGAATTTATCTCAAGCGAGTATATTTTCTGGTTTAAGTATCTGTGGAGGGAAAGCTTTTTAACATTTACAAGCGAAATATTATGTTTAGTCAAGTGGAAAACAAACATTTCATCTACTGAATGGTTATCAAAGTGGCGAAATGAAAATTAAGAGAGCATACTTTAAAACTGTATGGCTATTAAATAGACATTATAGCACAAACGCAACAGACGTTCGTAGGAGCTTTAAAATTGAAACAACAAAAATTGTTTGGAAAACCAAATAATAATTAATGCGTATGAGACGCATTGTTATCTCAATAGTGATGAAAATTAGCGCCTATTTAAAACAAAACTTTGCACATAAGCAGAGCAGTTATAATTAAGAAGAAAAATAGTCTATGCAATTTGTTTTAATATTCATTTAATGTAAGTTCTTAAAGCTATAGAGATTACTTTAAATTATTCAAATAAATAATAAGAAAAATAGATTATAGCCTAGGTTCCTAATCATCTGGTTAAATTTTTTTTATTCAAAATTCTTATTGACTATTTTATTTTATGACATATTAATTTATAAAGTTTTATGATAGAATTTGTTTTAATTTTTTATTCCGTTTTATGTAAGAGACTTAAAGGATTTGATGCTTTAAAATATTGATAACTATTTAAAACAATATCATATTTTATATGCGACAATTCAATACAAAAAAAATTTAGTTTATTACAATTTTATATAAATGATATGATTTATATAAAAAGCTTAACTTTTTTGGCAACAAAAATTTATTTTTTTTCATGCATATGGAATTTAAGGGAAATGTAATAAAACATAAAAAAATCGTTTAGAATATTGTTTGTTAATGAGTTGACTTTGATCGAATATTACACACAAAAAAGTAATATGAATGAGTTTGTAATATTAATTAAAATATTTGTAATATTAATTAAAAAATTAATTAAATTTTCACCTATAAACAATTTGATAATATCAATTAAGTTTTTCAACTCAAATTAATTAATATAATTAAAAATTTAATTTAATCAATTCAATTATTATTTGAAAACAGTAATTGGTGAATACTTTTTTCTGTGTAAATTTTACGAGTTGACTTTAAAAGTATATTAAATTTTAAATCCCCTAAATCTTTCGAAATTGTTAAGCTTAGTTTAATAAAGTTAATTAAAACTAATTTTAAACTTATGCACAAGCAATTATTTTTTCATTTTGCAATTTCAAAAAAGGCAGCACCATGTGCATACATAACTTTATAAGCAAAATATAGTTTGTAACTAAAACTAAAAACAAAAATCATAATATCATGACGCCTTGCCATGATATTGGGTGTTTTTTATTGAGGTATAGAACTTTAAGTTGGCATCACTTTTTTAACTGGCGGCCATTTTGTCAGCTGACAAGTGATTAATATTTAATTTGGTTTGCCATTTCATCATGAACAGGTTGACAAAAGAACAACGCTTGCAAATCGTGCAAATTTATTTCGAAAATAATGGTTCAGTTCGCGAAGTTTACCGCAAGCTCCGTCCATTTTATGGTCGACATAATCGTCCATCAGAGCAATTAATTCGGTTAACCATGGATCGTTTTCGCACTACGTTTACTCTATGTGATAATACGCATCCGCAGAGACGTCGAACAGTGCGCACAGAAGAAACAATTGCCGCTGTAGAGCAAAGTGTTGAAGAGGACCCGAATGAATCGATTCGCCACCGTGCACAGCAATTGGAGCTTTGTCCATCAACTTTATGGAGGATTTTGCGCAAAGATCTTGGCTTGCGACCTTACAAGATCCAGCTTGTGCAAGAATTAAAGCCGCGAGACCATGCAATGCGTCGTGATTTTGGTGTATGGGCCGAAAATGAGATTGATCTCGATGCTGATTTTCATCGCAAAATTTTGTTCAGTGATGAGGCTCATTTTTGGTTGAATGGCTACGTCAACAAGCAAAATTGCCGCATTTGGAGTGAAGAGAATCCACATGAGACCCTTGAGACGCCATTACATCCACAAAAACTGACTGTTTGGTGTGCTCTATGGGCTGGTGGAGTCATTGGGCCATACTTCTTCCGAAATAATGCTGGAGAGTCAGTTACCGTTAATGGAGACCGGTATAGAGCCATGATAACCGACTATTTTGTTCCCGAATTGGATGGCATGAATGTGGATGAGTTGTGGTTCCATTGGATTATTTTCTTTGGGGATATGTGAAGTCGCTCGTCTACGCCAACAAACCAGAAACGTTAGGGGACTTGGAAGCCAACATTCGTGGCGTTATTGCCAACATACGGCCCCATATGCTCGAAAAAGTGGTTGAAAATTGGACCTGTAGAATTGGCTTTATTCGAGCCAGCCGCGGCGGCCACATGCCCGAAATCATATTTAAACGTTAATGGCATAAAATTATCCTTCCAATAAAGCCAAATTGATGGACATTAAAACGATTTTCTTGTGTTTTATTTCAATTCAAAGTTCTATACCTCTAAAAAAAACACCCTGTATCTTTTACTAAAGGTTTCTTTTCATCAAATTAATCCTTGATTTCATTCCACAACTTTAATTTTTGTATCTTCAAAAATATCATTTTAAAATGTAAAGGACTTATTAAAAAAAAATAATTTAGGCTTACAAAATATTTAACAAACAAATTTCAACACGAAATTTGTTTTGTAAACTTTTTGTAAACCAAAATTAATTTTTGTGAATACGGTAGTGAATAGCTTCAAATGAAATTTGCCCTCGAGAACTAATTAAGCTTGTGTTAAAATATTTATTGCATTTAATATTTCATAATAGTTAAATTTCTAGGAAATTTTTAACCATTTAAAAAGCAAAGACTTACATATCCCTTTTACATGATTCATTAAGCAGATGGTGATACAAGAACAAAGCTGAGTATTAAAAGATAATTTAACAATATAATGTTGCGCTTCGAAGTCAAAAGCAGATGAAAGCTAAACCTACACGTGGGTTATACATTTATTTCAGTCAATCAAGCAAAATATAAAAGGCAAAAACAAAATTTATTTGAAATATTATGTGGAAAATGTATAACTAATTTTTATAAACTTTTTTAGTACGACGAATATAAAATTGTAAACAAATTATGTTTTAGGAATTTAATTTTTAAATGTTAAATGAAATATGAAAAAAAATTGTCAAACATAATTTAGGCAGAAAGTTATTACTTAATTAAGTTATTAAATAATAAATAAAAAAACTGAAATAAAAAATAAATTTTAAATAGTTTGCTCATACAAACTCCTATTTTGGCTGTAATAATATGAATGAAAGCCTCGGGTTGGAATTAAAACCACAAGATTTAAACCAGTGTAGTAAACAAATCCATGGCAATATTAAAGCCCAGAAAACAACTTTTAGCTTAAATTTAGCCGTTCCTTTATAAATATCTTAATTAGCTTCCCAAATCCAATCCCTAATACAGTTTTTTGAAAAAGTGTATCTAATATTTGTTTCTACAAAAAAAAAATATTTTAATAAAACCTAATTTGTAATATGTTTATTATTTCAATTCTTACCACGCCATATGTGAAAGAAATCCAATATAGTAAGTGATATTCAAGTCTTTTGATTAATTTAATTTTTTATTTTACATTATCGAAGCTTAGTTCTAAGAAAAATTCTAATAAATTAAAGTAAAGTCGGCAAAATAAAATCAAGTTTGAGTTAAGTCTGAGTCACATCGAAGTTAGAGTAAGGTCACAGACAATTAAAAATCAAGGCATATGTAAGTCATAGTCCAAAGTGACTCTATGGCTGAGTGGTAGCGATGGTAGCCTGTGTATCCAAAAGTTGCGGGTTTGATTCCCGCCATAGGCCCTGGATATTTGATGCATACAAGCTAAACGCTTCGCGGAGTAGTATTGGTAAAAAAAAGTCATAGTCAATTCATAGTGAAGTCATATTGAAGTCATACCCAAGTCACAGGCAAGTCATAATCAAGATATAGTCATAGTCATCTTGTATCGCTAAAAGTTGTATTTAAAAAAGACTTTTAAACAAAATTTCCCAAAAGAAACATACGATATTTGTAAAATGATTTTTTTTAATATCTTGAAAACTATTATTTATTCGTTTCTTTCTCTTTTAAGCTTAAGATCTGTTATTTTTATTTATTTTTTATTTTTTATATCAAATCGCATTAATTGAATTAAGCAAATATATATATGAAGTTTGTATGAGTGCAGCACCACTTATTGGTGCATTGTTTTTATCCCTATCTGCTTCATATTTGTCTCTATGCTTAACTTGCTTAAAAGCCAACACTTTCATAAGTGGAATGTGCTTTAGGTCACAAACAATATAATTTTTCTATAGTTAGAATTATAGGCAAGTTTATTTTTTCTTACAAAACTTGTCTCTTTTCAGTACGATGACGCATAGTTTAATGACTCTGGACATATCGGGGAACAAAATGCAACAAATACCATATGAAGCACTACAAAAGCTACACTCGCTTACACGATTGGTAGCGCAAAGGTAAGAGAATCTCAATGAAAATTAATTTTTAGTAAAAATATCGAAAAATTAGAAAAAACATATTTGTACCCATTTAAGCAACGTTTCTCAAATTTATGCTAAATTCATATTATAATTGCTGAGAATATAACTTTTTTTTATAGTTGAAGCTATTAAAATTCCCTATTTTAATTTAAGTTTAAGCTCTTCTTTGCAAAAAATTCAATTCGAAGGCCTTTTTTTGATACTTTTTTACAGAAATCACATAACTTCCTTGGATGTCAATTGGGAGGCTCAATATGATACACTGCGTTCTTTACATTTAGCCGGTAATGATATCACTGAAGTCTCACCCTCGTCAACACATGAAACTGCCAGTAGCCTTAACCATCCCTCATCAGCTGCCATACAAACCATTACTAGAGATGAAAGCCTCAAGGGATCACTCATAACCTCTAATAGCATACCCGGTATGGGCCATTTAGGTAGTAGCCACCAAATTGGTAAACCCTTTAACCGTTTACAAAAACTACTTTGGTTGGATTTGTCCAACAATAGAATTTATCATATAACACCAAATTTTCTACCCAGAAGTCTGATTACCATAGATTTATCGGGCAATTTATTGGCCATTTTTCCCCATCAACTCTTCGAGCATTTATACGATCTACGCATAATCTCCTTACGGGACAATTTACTGCGTAGCATACAAAATAAAGAGTTCAGGCAAGTGCGCTTGCATTTGGAGAAATTGGATATGGGCCAAAATATAATTGACTACTTGGAAACGGACAGCTTTCAAACTAATTACTCGGATGTGCACATAAGAGCTTTAAATTTGGAAAAGAATTATATAAGAGAACTACCAGCCGCAGTGTTTAAGGACATCGGCATTGTGCACTTAGTGTTGGCCTTTAATAATATAGAACGCATACATTTGCAGGCTTTTGAGGGCATAGAAGAGTCTTTGGAATACTTGGACTTAGAGAGAAACTATCTGAACTCAGTACCGGGCGCTTTGAGGAAACTTAACAGACTCAAGTATTTGTATTTAACCTCAAACAATATCTGCCAATTACAAAATCTTCCCGAATACACCGAACATTTGAGAGTTTTGTCCTTGTCGGGTAATAATTTCACCATGATACCCGTAGTGGGTTTGAAGAACTATACTAACTTGTCGTATTTAAATATGGGATACAATTCTATAACTGATATACCCGAAGGCATATTTGCTTTGGAAGGCTGGGGCTCCAATCTGCAGACTATATTGTTAAGGAATAATAAAATAACTCATTTACATTTGGCATCTTTTGCTGGCTTGGATCAAATTCAAGAAATTTCCTTAAGCTTTAACGACATCAATATACATCATCCCATGGTTTTTGAAAATGTCTCAAAGACCTTGAAGATATTGGAACTTTCTTTTGCAGTGTTTCCAGCCCGTAGTATGGAGTCTATAGATCCTTTAGATGCCTTGTTTCCCCTGTCACAACTCATGTGGTTGGGTTTGGATAACAATAATCTAAAGTCTTTAAACAACGAATCATTTTCGAATATGAGAGAACTGTCTTATATAAATTTGGCCTTTAACCAATTAAGAGCCCTGCCCACTGGACTTTTTATACCGGATGTTCACTCACATTTGGTGGAAATCGATTTGGGTTATAACTCTTTGGATCATATAACAGCCAATACTTTCAATAATTTGGGAGATCTGCAAACTTTGAACTTGCAGTCCAATAAAATTAAAATTATAGAGAAAAATGCCTTTTTTAATTTGGAGTTTTTGAGATATATTGATCTGTCTTTTAACAAAATAACCAATATATCCCATCAGGCTTTCACCATTTTACCTAACTTGGCTGCCCTGGATCTAATGTTCAATAATCTGTGCACGTTTTCGCTGAAATCTTTTCATTTTGTGTCCAACACAACCACACCTCTAAAACTTAATTTAACTTATAATCGTATAGCCTACTTTGAGGATATTTTGACTTCCTACATGTATATTTACCATCTGGATGTGAGCAATAACCTGCTAACACGCACCGATAGTTTTGCCAATTTGGCCAATACCTTAAGGTTCCTCAATATGGCCAATAATGACATACAAACCTTGGCAAATCATGCTTTTGGTGACTTGGAGTTTTTAGAAATATTGAATCTATCGAATAACAACATAACTTCCGTTAGAAGAAGAAGCTTTCAGGGCTTGAACTCTTTGCAAGAATTAGATTTGAGTTTAAACAAACTGGACCAGCTGCAAGTGGAACAATTTTCCAATTTAAGAAAATTAAGAATATTGAAAATAAATTCCAATAAACTGAAAGCCCTGCCCAGAGAAGTGTTCATGAACACACGCTTGGAGTACTTGGATATATCGGACAACCAGTTAACAGTGTGGCCGGTGCCAGCTTTTTCGGATGTGGGCTTTACGCTGCGCAGCATACAAATGTCCTCCAATATGCTGGAGTATTTGGACTCCAGCATGTTTATCAACTCCCAATTTTTATACGACATCAATTTAAGCAACAACAGGATTACCGTACTACCCGACAACACTTTTAGTTTTCTTAATAATCTTACCAATCTGGATTTATCAGCCAATCCTTTAGTCACCACCAATCTCAAAGAAATTTTCCTACATACCCCGCGCCTGAGACGCCTTAAAATCTACGATATGGGCCTTTATGTTTTACCGCAACTCAATTTACCTTTACTTTCCTATTTAGATGTCAGCGGGAACTATTTGCAGGAACTTTGCTCATTGCATGAAATGCGCCAACTAAGATTTGTTAATATATCGCACAATAAAATTGTTAATGCTTCCTGTGCCGTAGAACATTTGCCCAACTCTGTTCGAGTGCTGGATATGGCCCACAATCCTCTCAGAAGAATTTCCATACATGACATGGCCTCCCTAAAGCATTTATCGGATTTAAATTTACTCGATGTTAAAATCATAAACCCCTTGGCCTTTAGCAAATTGAAATCGTTAAGAAAACTACAATTGACAGCTCATGCTAATCTGGCCGATGTAGTGGGGCGCATACCTGGCCTACAGGAACTAAAAATACACTGCCTGGACACTAATATAGGACCACAACTTCTTGAAAAACTATCCAACAATACCAAACTGCAGCTGGTAGAAATTTATGGCGCTAATGTGCAAACGATATCGCCCAATGCCTTGGAGGGACTGGCGCGCAATCAAAAATTACAAGTTAAAATATCCCACACGAAAATTTCCGATTTGCCACCGGGTATTTTTTATACTTTAAGATCGGTGCCTCATTTATCTATAGATATCTCGCATAATAAGATTAATGCCTTGGCGGCCGATAGTTTTTATCCGAACAAAACGTACTGGGACACGGTGGGCACACGCAGTATTATGGGCGGTTTGGATACTTCACATAATCCTTTGGAGTGCGAGTGTGGTCTGGTGTGGTTCGGTCATTGGCTGAGACGGTGGCTGCGTGAATCTGCCCAAATTAAAGTCATACAAAAGGATGATATGAAGAAAATGGTGCAGGTGAGTGACAAAAAAAACTTTTTCAAACAAAACTAATGTTAAGAAATAAGGAAGGGATTGCATTAAGCCGAAGTTATTGAAAAGTAAAATTTTCGGAAGAATTACAAAAGAAGTTTAATGAGATGGTGATATTTCAAAATAAAAGAAATTTTACGAAGATTTTAGTTGTCTTATTCGTTAAAAATGTTTTAGGTTTATTACAGGTTTATTTGACAAATTAAGTATAGAAATAATTTTGAATAATTTCGTTGAATCTTTTTCATATTATTTCTTTTTGGTCTTCTACTCCACTTTTTGATAGTGGGACTTATCCGAAATTGATTCAAGAAATTACTCCTCACACCAGCTAAAACGAATTTTTTCAAAATTACTCGAGTTTAATAACAAACCTGATCAAATATATCGTCGTCGAGAATGCGAAGTACGTATCATCAAAAAATTCAAAATAGGTTTTTCGATTGATTATGATGTTATTAAACAAAATATGCACCGTTCCTTAACATTTTACTCACAATTTGGCAGCTAACAAATAAAAAGTCTTAAATTTATAAAGTTTTTTGCTTCTCCTATAAAATTAGAAAAAGTGCTGTTACGTACTTTAGAATTTTCGACGCCGATATGTTTATGTTACGCTTAAATTTTCATAATTTAGTTTAAAAATATTTAATTTTATTGAGATATTAGTATGATTAGGTTCAGAAATTTTAAAATCCCGATTCAATACACGCATTATCTTTACTCCGAATAATGTTTAAACTAGCAAATAGCTTTTGTATTCAGAAATAATAAAAGGAATTTAAAAACTTGTGTCTTGCCCAAAAGAAGTCTTAGAAATATACTCATCACAAGAAATTTCTTAAGTTTAAATAAATTATATGATCTTTAGAATTATTAAGAACAAAATAGTAAATAAAAAAAAAGATATTTCGAAAAAATGCATAAGTCTTCAAAAGAAAATAATAATATAATTAATAGTCCCACAAACTGCAGTTCTTTAGAATAAATAAGAGAGAAATTGGCTTACAAAATTAGAAAATTTAAAAATAATTTTTTAACTCCGAAAAAAGCTTAAATAATATACTCATTCCGAGAAAATGTCACTTTTAAATAAAAATTATAAAATTTATTGAAAAGACTCAAAGGGAATTAGGAACAGTAATATCCTAAAATTAGTTTTAAAAATAATACAGCTACAGCTTGGGAAAATGAGAAAATTCGGGTATAAGGTTGCAACTCCGAAACAGCTTCAAAAATGATATTTTATGACGAATAAAATATAGTTGTTTTTGGAAATTACTGAAACTGAAGCAGCAACTTCAGAAATCGAAAAACTATTTCAATTTAGTACAAAAGTAATTAAAACTGGTGAAAAATATATTACAACTGATGGTGTTGTAGAATCCAAATGGGCTACGGTACAGGATTGCCTTTAACGTATCAATAACATGTAATCAATAAAATATGTATATAATATTATTTTTATCATAAGTCCCAATTGACACTATGCAAGTCTTATTGCTAAGCTGATTAGTTTTTTCGGAGAGAGAGAGACGAGGGGAAAAGAAACGTTTCTGTTTCCCTCGTCTCTCTCTCTCTCTCTCTCTATCTCTCTCAAACTAATCAGCTTAGCAATAAGACTTGCACAGTGTAAACTAAGACCAACTATATTATTTTGAAAGTTTAGTGGATTATTTGATACTTTTTTTGTAAACTTTTCTTAAGATTATATATATAATTTTATTTTTCTTTTCTAACAGCTTATTTAACTTATTTTTTTTTCTTTTGTTTTTTATCTAAGCTTCCTTTAATTTCCAGTGATATGCGCGTAAGCGTTTTTAAATTCCTTAATAAATATATTTCGCATTTGAGTTTGAAAAAATCTGACTGAATTTTTCTTTTAAATGTTTTTACCTTTTTCAGCGTGCCCGTGCCAATACCTGCCATGATCCCACCTCTGGCAAACAACTGCCAATATTGGAAATCTTTCCCGAAGACTTACTATGTCAAGCCAGTGCATTAAGTAGTTCCAGTGAGAAGCTCTTTCTCATATCGTTTGTGCTCATTGTGGTGCCACTTTTTGGTATGACACTTTGATAATGTTAAAATTATTGGAAAAAATAACGCAAATAAAGCTTTAATTTAAAACTTGGAAAAAAAACTATAGCAAAAACTTTTAAATTATATAAATTTAAATGTAAATTAAAGGAAAAAATTAATAACAAAGCGACACCAGTTTTTAAAAATGATTTGCTTAAAAAATTCCCCCAGTGTATGTATTGTATAATAAACTATGTAAATTAGAAAAAAAAAACTAATTTAATAGAAGTGTACAGTAAACCTAAAGAGTTAAATTAATAAAAATAAGCAAAAAATAAAAAATTAATAAAAAACCAAAATTGTTAAAGTTTTATACCCAGCATTGAGCAAGTTAGTCATATTGATAAATACACTCACAGAAATAACACACACACACACACACACACTAAGTTATAATGTTATGCCACTTAAGGAATTTATGTTATAAGAAAATAATTTATTATTATCATTATTACTAATGAAATTAATACTGGAGTAATAGAGAACAAGAAAAAGGGCCATTGATTCCTAAAATACTTATTGTATTGTAAAACAATATAAATAATATAAATATATAAATAAATAAATATTTATTTAAATTTTATTATACATATGCATAGAGTAAACTAAACTATATATGTTATAATTTAAATTAATAGATAACATATATTAAAATAACTTAGTTATTTAAAGAAGAACAAACAAACTTAGCCAAGCATACAATAAATAGCAACAATATGGAAATTAATATGAAATGAAAATTACAATTTGCAAAAATAATATTAACTGAAAAGTTTTAGAATAAACACTAATATTTAAAACCAAAACCAAATGCCATATAAGACAATGTACAGAAATTTAAAGCATTTTATTTGGAAAAATTATATAATAAATTTATTATTACCATTTCTATTATTTATTTATTAATTAATTTATTTATTTATTTATTTATTTATATATTTACTTATTTATTTATTTATTTGCTTATTTATTTATTTATTTGTATGTGTTTTTTATTCACATCAAACTGGAAGCTAAAACGTCTTTTTAGTCTATTTATGGAAATTATTAAAGTCGATTTTATATTTACATGTGAATTTTTAGGAAGGAATAATAATTCAAGTGAACAACACCGAACAAAATTTATTAATCAAACTTCCTGCTCTACCACAGGAGAAAATAATATATACTCGTACTTTTATCATCGTATCCAAAGTTTACGTTAATTTCTGCCGTAAAAAAGGCAGCTGATACTTTCTATAGGTTATTGCTAGGACTCGGCATCGCAAATAAATATATATAGGCTGATGGACGTGCTATGTAAAAAAGTCAAATCAGTTTTATTTAATGGTTTTTAAAATTACAATAAATTTAATAAATTTATGGAATTTTATGAATCTTCTTTGTCCGTATCCATTTATTATGACTCCTTCTCTTCGAATGGCCAGTCCTGCAGAACCTTTCTAAGATAATGTTTTGTGAAGTTTGCTTTTTGGAAGTGGAAATAGCTGACCCGCTTGGTTTTAGGGAAACTTCTGAGTAGTCGTCAGAAGTCATAATCAACAACTACTAGTCCTCAAGTGGACTTTTTATAGCGACTGGCTACATCATTATCCTGATCTAGAAAATGTAACTCAACAACCTTTAGCGTCTTATTATTTATTTTTAACAATTCATTTCCCCACTATCTCCGCAAAATTTAGGAAAAAACAGAAACTTAATGAAAAATTAATAGTAAGCACATCATTTTTCATTATCCTTCCTACAAAATGGAACAAATTCAAAAGAAAATTTTGTTTGTTCAAAAACATGTCTGCAAGTTATTTGTCATTCGTGACTTTCCATTTTAATATTAAATATTATTATTAAAAAAAATGCTGACTAGTATAAATTAATTAAAACTCTGCTGTAAAATAATAGTCTACAATTTACTTGTCATTCGTTACTTAAAAAGGTTTGAAAAAATAATAGGCGAGTGCCACATAAAACCAAAAAAAAAATTTAAAAAGAACAATTATGATGTTACAATCGTAAATAATTCAAATAAAACATATCATATGTTAAAAATTTGATTATGAAGAAGAAGCCAAATGTGTAAGAACTGCAATTCGTGACTTGTCTATTTGTATCGATTGTATTAATGCAGTTTCTGATCTGAATCAAATTTAAACACAAGGCTTTTAGGTTTTCAAAGCATGTCTGCAAATTATTTGTCATTCGTGACTTTAAATAAGGAAAAATTCTATAAAATAAATCTATAAAATAATGAGTGTTATAAATTAAGGAGTACTATTTCGTAAGATAATAGTCCACAATTTGCTTGTCATTCGTGACTTAAAAATTTATGCCAAAAATTCAGGCAAGTGTTTAATAAAAGTAAAAAGTTTTGGAAATTAAAAAATTTTGTTTCAATTGTAAATAATTCAATTATATTCATTTGCCAAAGATTTGGTTGTGACATGTTCAGAAATTGTAATTCGTGACTTGTCTATTTGTATGGATTCTATTAACGCAGTTTCTTATCTGAATTAAGTAAAAAAAAGCTTTTTTTCTTTAAAAGTATGTCTGCAATTTATTTGTCATTCGTGTTTTTTCATCTTATTATTGAATATTTTTATAAAAATAAACTATAAAATGCTTATTGGTATAAATTAATTAAGACTCTGTTGTAAAATAATAGTGCTTCATTTTCTTGTCATTCGTTACTTGAACATATATATATCAACAGTTCATTACTTAAAATTTGATTGTGAATAAAGAGAAGCATGTAAAAAAATTGTAGTTCGTGACTTGTATAACTGTATGGATTTTGTTGAGGCAGTTTTATAGATCTGATTTCGGTGTTTTGTTATTGTTTTGGGTTTTGTTACTGTTTTGGGTTTTAAAGAAAAAGAAACTTACTCTAACTAGATTAGAGATGTAAGAATGTTATAAAGAAAAATTAAAATAAGACTAAAAAAGAAACGGTACGGAGAATATAAAAAGGCCAGGAAAGTTAAAGGGCATTACACTTAAAGTAACTTCCTTCATTAACTTAGTTTTTGCCTTTGCTTTTAAGAAGTTTTAAGCAATCAAAATGAGTGAAAAACACAGCGTCCTTAGGTAAGGTTACGAATGACAAAAACAGTACATAAAAGGAAAACATAAAACAGCAGTTTTTAAAGAGACTGTTATGTTTCCGTAATCAACAGACTATTTTTTATTCATTACTTTTTTAACCAGCAAAAAAGTTCAACCAACATATTTTTTGAACATCGTTTTCTGACGAACAAAAACATTAAACAACAATTAAGCTTAAAAATTATGACGCTTAGGCTTTTTTGGTGTTAATGGCACGATATATTAATTCTTCCATTTTAGGCGATGTTAAATGAATTGTTTTCATGCCTATTTTTATAAAGTTATTTTTGAAAATTAAAAATAATTTTTGCTAATTTTGTTCACAATAATTTTCAGAATACTAGAATAAGAAAAAATTTTAATATATTTAGCTTTTTTAAAAATTTTTTTATAGTCACCGCACTTTAGAATTAAAGGTCAGTAATTTTGTTTTTATTATGTTACTTTTAAATATCTTTAACATAAATTAATTTAATTTGTTTAAGAAAAAGTAAATTAATAAATTAAGTTTAAAAAGACAATCGTGATACTAATTGTAGAGCAAAATAAAGAAATTAAACTAATAGTTATAAATAGAAAGTAAAGCAACACAAAAATTTTACCATAAGAAAAACTAAACTATGTTTAAGTACACGCTGCTCTATAAATAAGAGTAGAACATTTTCAAATACCAAAAACTTTATGCAAAATAAAATAAACTGCAAAATATTTAATTGAAACTAAAAATAAAAATTCTTTTGTGTTTTTGTTATTTTAACAAATTGAGTTCTGAATTATTTAAAGGCTTTTAACATCAAAACAATTGTGGAAATTCCATAGAAAAAAAATTTTTAATCTTAAACAACTATTAAGGTTTTCAATTGTATTTGCAATAATCGCTTTATACATTTTTTTTTCTTATTTATATTAAATACATTTATTATTTAAACATAATTATAGTTTTTAAACAACTATGAAAAAGTCCAATTTTAAAATATATATTTAATTATAATAAGCAATTATATATAGAAAAAAATAAAAAACTAAACTGAAAAAAGCACTGAAGCTTTTTTAAAATGAAATGAAGTTATTGGAATTTTTTTTATAAAAAATGATTCATGTTTTAAGCTTTTTTTGGCGATTATGCACTTTGTACTTTGTACTTTGTACTTTGTCTTTGTAGTTTTGTATTTCTAAATAATTTATTAGGAGTTTGTCTATAATTGTGGTGTTTTTGAAAGGTTTATTGAATTGTTATTGAAGTTTGGTGACGAATTACCTAAGCAGCAACGAAATGACGTTGCTTAACGAACAGCATTCAAATGTTTTTAAGAAACCACAATATCGAGTCATGACCGCTAAAAAAAGCTTAAGCGGCATATTTTGTTTTCGCTTTTTGACGAAAATCGACTCCCTACAATCGCAAATAATCGATTTTCTTTAAATCAAATAAAGCTTTTTTGGTGGTTATGGCACAAGGTAATGTATTTCGGCTTTTAACTTAATATGTTTCGATCATTGGCTTGTCTAAGAAACAAACTAGTGAACGAACTCGACCCAAGTTTAAATGTGAATTGCAATACTAAAATGTAATTGAGGCTATAAAAATTTTTAAAAAATATTTAAATTTTTTCTTCCATCGTTTTTGGTATAGCCCAGGGTGCCACAACCTAACCCTGCTTAAGTTCTAAAAAATATTTTATCAAAACATTTTACAACCTCTATCATAATTTTTCAAGGATCCTCTACTGAAATATCTTATGAAATTCGCTCCGACCGCTGATTACGAATATTTTCTCAGAAAATACTTTTATTCTTTCCCTTCAATCCATAGGATGGACTTAATTAAAATTTTTATTTTTTGTAAGAAGCGGCTCATTTAAAATGTACAAATAATAGACCCAAAAAAAATTCAACATAAGTGAGGAATATCTTTAAATAAATAAAAGAAAGCTCAAGTTAATTTTTGTGGCATATAATTCTACAAATCGAGGCACAAAACATAACAGCAACTTAAATCTGATTTTTCGCTTTCATATCTTGCGTCCTTTTTACAGGACTTTACACTGATTAAGGTGGCTTTTTGTTCAATGTTTTTTTTCGCAATCAGGTAAAATAATTGTTAAGCAATATTGGTATCAAGAAAAGAAAAAACTCCTTATAACTTATTTCATAGAAATGTTTACTTTAATTTTCTTGAATACAAATATTAAAACAATGTCCCTTTGAAATATGTCCTGCAATATTGTCCAGCAAAAAGCAAAGTTGTAATATAATGAAGCTACTCATTTACCACTTGTCTTCACTATCACTATCCTTTTCCTAAATATGGCAACATCTAGTATAGCAGTAGTAGGCATATGTTGCCTGAGTGTTACCTCGTTTTATAAAATAAAAAAATATTTTTATTTAATTAAATAATTTTTGATTTTTCATTAATTTTCACATTAATTCACATTAATTTTCTATAGAAATTAATTTGTGCAGCCAGAGAAAACATTACAATTTTCGAACTAAGAAAGAGAGAATCGTAAAATTACAAAATCTTAAAGAGTTGACTTATGCTTACAATAAAATTTTTATTAAAGGATATGAAAGGATCACTAATTTTCTTTTGTGTGCAAACTTTAAAAAATATGAAATTTAAATTTTTTAAATGATATTTTTTTTAGTATTTTTGTTCGGGAGAAGTAAAAATTTTTATGAAATTTTTTAAAGTTTTCCCTCTCAGTTCATTGCTTAAAAAAATTTATAAAATTCATTTTAAGATATTTAAAGTTATTGAAAAAGAAAAAAAAATATGAAGAAATGAAAAAATGTTATACAGTTTGACTATTTTGTGTGGGTAAATATTCGCATTGTTTCCCAAAAATTTTCGAACGTTTACTTTAAATAATAATAAGAAGCCACTTTTTTATCAAATCTAGCAAGTCTTTTAAATAAGTCTCTGCGCGAGATAAGATTAGAGCTTCTTAGTGAACTTTTCTTAGAATTTTCCGCAAACGTTATTTTTTCCATACATCTTTGGGTATTTTTCTGGCCCGTTTAGTTGTATTTTCCCTTAGTGTTTCCTTAAAATTTATGTATTTTATCAGGCACTGAAATCAATAAATATCATTATGTTACTTCATAAGCATATGTTATATTAAAATGGTTTTGTTATTTTTTTTTATAAGTTCTCATATTTCCCTAATATTTTAAGTAAATTGTTAACGAAAAAAATTACGTTTTATTTATTTCTAAATTTAAATTTAAATAATCTGATAAAAACTACAATGTATATAAAAGCGACGTAATAAAAATAAAATAAATTACACGAATTTTTAAACAAAACAAAAAAAACAATTAAATAGAATAAAAAAAATAAAATAAAATAGTTTATAAAAATAAAAACTAAAAAGCAAAACTATGTGAATAATAATTATAAAATAACAAATGAAAAGAATAAACAAGGAAAAATAAATTTAATAATATTAAAAATTAAAGAAAATAAAAAACCTGTTTTATTTAATTTGCATCGCTTTAGACAAAAAGATCTGTTCAATCCTTTCGCCCCTACTGGGATTATATGTTCCAGCAAATGTTGCTAATGTTCTAACTTTTCTTGTACGCTTTATCTTATAATATCTGATGTATCCCATTAAAGTTTGAAGCATTATCTGTGGTGTGCTTAAATAAACATGTGTTGTATTATACCGGTAGGGTATTTGTGCGTAGTTCTTTTCCATGAGACGTCCTTTCTCTCGCTGACCGAGACATCATTTCATAAATGCAGCCCCAGGTATTGCGTTTCTATTCTCAATTTTATATAACAACAAAAAGTAAGCAATGGGATATTGTTTTAAACATTTTGCAGCAAGCAAATTTTTAAACGTTTAAATGCTAGAATGGTTTTATATTTTGTGAGACATATTATTGGTTAAAAATATAAGTTTTGTTTTTTTGTTCATGAAGGTGGAAAGGAAGATATTGTCGACTAAGCAAATGGTCGAGCTAACGTTAGGAGGTAATAATTATGGTACTAACTTCATTGACTCCGTATCCAATTTTACTAGATCAAGTGACAAGGAAGAAGATAGTATAACCGATCATATGATCAATCTGGTGATTATTTTGTTACTGCTAGTGTTGCTGACGTCAGTAAGGTTACTCTTTATGTAGCTACGCTACTTGCAAATTGTCTGTATATAATGCAGAGAAACACCAGCTTTCGAAAGACAATTGGTTAGTTGAAAAAGTCAATTTCAAGGAAATGCTCATGGTTTGTCGACTGCAAGGTTGGTGGCATCTAAGGAAGTATTGTGCATGTCCAAGTGCCACCAACCAAAATGCTCAATTGCTGAGAAAGCAAAAGAATGGCCTCAGTAAACATGTGAAGTGTCCTTTGGTCATAAACAACTAAAATCGGATGATAGTCGATCCCATCGGATAAAAAAACAAATGTTTTTTTTTTAGAAAAAGTCCAGTAAGTAGTGGAATAAAGTATTTTCCAAAATATGTATGCTTTGTGTTTGTGTGTAAACCCAACAAGTGCAAACTTCTAATGGCTGAAAACGTGATAGCGGAGGGAGTAAGAAATCTGGCGGACAGCACTCCCATAGGAAAAGAGACAAGAACAAATTCCTGTTTTGAGCCATTCCCGCAATAAAACAATTTTTTATATTTATTTATACCTTGAACTTGCAGTGTCATTATTTTCTTCTTAATATTCCTTTGCTTATAAGTTTTAAATTTCCAATGATTCTTCGTTTTTAATAGAACAAAATTAAAATATAAAATAAAAAAAAAAATAATTCGTTAAAGCCATTTTTAATAATTTCAGCTTTATTGGGACACTATGTCCAACCAAAAAAAACTGATTGGGATTATACATCCCAGGAAAAGGGTAAGAATATTTGACTATCATGGGTGCCCAACGTCTTATATTTTTGCCTTTTTAATACATTTTCTGTCAAAACTGAAAAAAACTCAGGTGTGAAAGGCTTAACGATGTGAAAATAAATGCACATTAACAGGATCTACACCATCAAGAGGTATATAACTGAAAGATTAAAAATTTTTTATTTGAGCCCAAATTAGGGCTTTTTTCTCAAATTACATTTTTGGTGTATAATAAGAATAAATAAAAAAAATTTTCAGCTCCTTATCCCACATTTTTTTAGAAAAGACTCACCGGAAAACCTCCTTTTCCTCTTACATAACTTGTCATGGAAATATTTAGTAGAGCACAAATAACAATCGCTTTTATTCTTTATTTTTAATATAAAACTTGAACTTGATGTTTCATATACAAACAGAAACAAACGAAAAAAAATTACAAAATATTTGCCTGCATAAAGGCAAGAATGTAATACAAACATTTTGCTGTAATAAAATAATCTGGCGATGAATCGGAGTATAAAGTAACATATTCTGACTCTTTTGAAGAACAGAAGGAGAAAATAAGCATTATGAAAAATTTCTTCTTTTAACAAAATATTTCGATTTAAAATTCTTGTACTTTATGTTTTAAGGAGCTCTTTTGCAAAAGCATTTTTGTGGTTTCTTTTTAATATAATAATAATACGCAAGTCTGGTAAAGTAACTGTTTGAATAAAAAGGAGTAAAATTTCATATATGACAAGACTTAAAAGGTTGTAAGCAAATCCTTGTGTGGGCTGCTAAATAACTTAAATATTTACATATGCATGTATGTATGCATGCATGTATGCATGTGTGTGTGCGGATGAGTGTGTGGGTCTGTGTTTTTTAACTTAAACAAATAGCTGTTATCGTTGTTTGTCTGCTGACGTTGAAGTACGAGTATTTCATGATGATTTTGGTTTTATAAAAATAACTGTGAGTTTAATTTGTGTACGAGCTTAAAATTAACAAAAGTTTATATCAGTTTCACTTGTGCTTTTTAAAAGGGGATTTTGTGTGAGTTGAAGAATACGTTGGGGTTGTAAGAGATATAAAGGCTTTATGTTACTGACAACTTACACCAGTACGTTTATAAATGTTTGACCTTTTTTGTAATACATTGAAGTCATTGAGATATTTACAGTCTTGCTTTGAGATTTTAAATGAAATAAGGCTTATTTTGTTGTTTGTGGTTTTACAAAATGTAATATTTCGAATATTTGAGGGTATACAATGACGCTAAATTGTTTCGAAAATATCTTTGTTTTAGTTATTTCATTCATGGAATAACAACAATATTTTATTAAAAGAGAAAGTCAATAATTCCTTAGAACTTTACATAGAAGCAAAACTAAGAAGATTTTTAAAACATTTGCCAATTAGGTATAGAAGCGCATTTGATTAAATGAGTAAAATTTTGATATTATTAAAATCACCTTCAGGATTAATGGAATCATATTTAAACTGCAGTAAATTTGTTCAACAGTTTACAAACAATTTTTAAAAATTAATTTTGGAAAATAAGAAATATATAAAAATGTACCCTCAAAGTGAAAATTCCCATAAATTTCTACAAGTCACAGCTCACAACAATTCAGTAGCTAAGCATTTCATTTAGCGCATAAATAGCATCCATGTAGCAAGCAAATTTTTTTAGTAAATTCAAACTGGCCCCAAGCAAAAGTTAAACAAATTATCACACCTAAATGGTAAGTAGTTGCTAAGGGACCGTTGAAATTAAGTGACAGCAGGGAATCTGGTGTCAGCTTTCTTTAAGCAAAAAATTCCTTTTATAAAAAGATAGCGAAAGCTTTGTAAAACCAACTGCCAACCGCTTTAGAAATTAAATTGGCAAAGCAAATTGTAGATATTAAAAAGGAAGTGGTGAAATTTAATATATAAAAACTAGTCTTTTATGTTTATGTATAAAGTCATTGTTAAACAGGGACCCTTTCATAGGTAACCTTAACCACAAGTTGGTATGCAAACACTTCAGACCATACTTATATCCTTAATCATACAAATTAAAGCCTTAAGCTTACCAATTAAGGAATATAATTTAATTAAGGTAAAGATACTTTTTTAAAAACAATAAAATAAAGAGAATTTAATTATAAAATTGTGATAGTGATAGTGCAAGATAAACGTGCACGACAAATCAAAATAAATAACATTGGCAAACTTGAGTTTTCATTACAAAAAAAGTATTCTGGCAGAAAAAATGGTTAACAATGTGACTGTCCATTGCTTTTGATTTTTTGACAGAACTGTGTTCCAGCGGAGAAGAGAGTTAACTACATATGTGACCGATATCTGTTTTTATGAAAAAGATGGTTTGTTAGATGACAGCACACTATTGTTATATAAAAAACGTTTTACTTTGTGACAGCACACTAATCTGGAAAAAAGGTTACGCAGCACATTTTTTTAAAAGAAAAGTCTAGTAGGGTCGCAAAAAAATCATGCCAGCTAATTATATCTAAGGCTAGATATGTATGCTTTCTCTGTGACTTCTGCGTGCAGCAGGCGTCTTTATGTAAAGGGTAATTTTTTAGCAACTTTCTTTTGGCAGCTCAGCAGTTTTCGTGTAACATGTTACTGTTAAGCATGTCCGGTTTGGTCTATAACTTAACCATAAATCGACTTAAAAATGGACAACGTTTGCAGATCATTAAATTTTAATTTCAAAATTTATGCTCAGTTAAGAAAGTGCATCGTGCACTTCTTCCATTTTGTGGATAGTTTTGGTGATCTTCTGAGGTGTCTATTTGGAATCTTGTGACTTAACTTCGCACCAAATTTACACAATTGGAAATAAAATCTAAAATTCAGATGCAACTTGATTATGCTCCTAAGTGACAGAAGAACTAAATATGGTGGCCATTATACCTAAAGAAAATTTCAAATACAGCGGCGTGATGACCACACTAAGTTGCTTAGTTTCACTACAACCCCTCGGGCAACAAATTCTCAACGTCATTAAAATTTACAGCAGAAAATTACATATTCAATTAGTGCGAACTAAAAATATTTCTGTATTAAAAGAAGTAAAAGGTAAAATTAAACATTTGCACTTGAGTCCTTAAAGCTTTTTCATTATCAATTTAATCCCTTTAAATATTTAATTTTTGATTAAATACACAAACACACCAAGATTTAGTGATTATTTTGAAGTGGCAACTACAATCTAAATTTCTTTTTTGTACTAATTAAGGATTTAAATAATTTAACAGCGCTTATTATGGTATTAATTTTAATTAAATCAAAAACGAGTTCTAGTTTGGAAATTTAAAGTTTAATTTTAGGAATATACAAATCTATTGAAATTGCATTTATTAGTGTGGGTGTGTATGTGTGTGTGTGTGTATGTATGCATGAATATTTTAATTTTTCATTTATTGAAATGCTAAAATCGGCGTTTATTTTATGTATTTTGCATTCGTATTTGCAATAACAACTTCAATGGGCGATTATTATTATTATTGTTCAAATAGAGTTTAAAATTATCATCACGATTATCAATTGTTATTGAACAACAATGGCTCCATTATACATTTAAGTAAATGCAATTAAATGTTTTAAATATAAAAATCTAAATGTTTATCAGCTGTTAAAAATAAAATACTGCACACACACACACATACCACTACACTAATGTTGACACACATACGCATTGTGCAGCACCAAAGAAATGCACTTTTTGGCTAAATTGGTTGAAACCAATTTATTAAAACGCTGCTCTATACATCGCTGCTCTTAAATCATATTAAATGGCGTAAAATGTCATAGACGATATTGTTTTTTGGGGGACTAACAAAATATATGCCTATTTTATTGTTGTTTTTGTTGTAACTGGCTTTCTATTTTTGTTTGCTTTTGTGTCTTATAAACATGCGTGCATGTGTGTGTGCATGAAAACGAATATTTGTGTTAAATTCACATGGATCATGAGTTTAGGCTTATTCAGTTTTATGTTGTATGAAGCATGTAATTACATTTAATTTATGTGTTAATACACATACACGACAAAGGCAACTAACAACAACAACAACAATTTACCTATAACAACAGCATACATTGGGGAAAAATTTAAAAGGGATAATTTATGAGATCAATAGGAGCAAACAGCATCGCACATATGAGCATTCAAACACTTTCCTCACGGTAACGTTTAAAGTATACTGTAACTGTGGGAGGCTTTTTACTTGTAACTATTAATTTAATGCATATTTAAAATTTTTTTTGGTTTGAAATAAGAATATAAAAAATATTATAAATTTCCCTACAAATTTTGTTTTTTCTGCTGGATTTTTTTTTAACATATTATTATTTTAAAAAATTGCATTTTTATTTATGCTAGTTAGTAATTTGATTACCTTCAGTCAATTACTTGATACTGAACTATTTGCTGCCGGAACCATTTTGCTTAAAAATTATTTTGAGAAAAAATTCTCTATATGAGACAATATTAGAAAAAAAATTGCGAGTTTTTTCTGTTCTACTTGTTAATGTGTTTTCCCATTTTGCAAGTAGTTTCTTTTCCAGTTAACTTCGAGTTCAATTGGCATTTCGTTAAACAATCTATGGGGGCATTTACCTGCCATTTAATAAAAGCAAACATTTCCTACAATATCCGGTTGTCTGCAAACCAATTTACTTTGTGTACTTTTTTCTCGTTTTCCTATTTATTTAATGGCATGTAATGTTGTTGCTGTTTTACACTGCTCAGACACATTCCCACACACAAGCACACACACTTATACACACACACACACACACGCAATATTCTACTGTAGCAAACATTAACCTTCTGCTTGTTTACTTTTGATTTTAGAAAAAGGTTTGGAGTTTACAATTTTTGCTATTTTTGTGGGAGTTGCACAACAACATTTGCCAATTGCATAAGCTGTTGTTGTGTTGTTACAAAAACAAAAAAATAGAAGAAGCAAAATAGCAAAAGAACGACAATCATTTCCGCTTATTGCTAAACCACTTTTGCATGTCGTAAACTTCAGTCTAAAAGATGTAACGAAGCTCTCATGCTAATTCGTTTATTTTTTTTTTTTTTTTGCTTCTGTTGAATTTCATTTTACTAAAGCAAGAAATATTAAGGTTACATATGCTCGTAACCTGAAAGATATTTTTTTGTTAAGCTTTAAGGAAAAATTGCTTTGGGACTGTTAGGCATTGTGGCATTTGCTTCCTTCCAAATGTTGTATGTGTGAGTACTTTTTTCTATGATTTCGGAGTTTTTTTTTCTTTATTGCAAACCACGTATTCCCACAAGCATATGTGTGTTAAAGTAAGCAGGGCTTTCAGTTGATTTGCTTTTTGAGTTCAATTAAGGAATTGTCTTTAGCAACAGCAACAACAACAACATATTATAAGGAAAGTAGTGAGGGCAAGTGTTATGATTTATATCAAGCTTCTCTTAATCCTTTACCATCCTTTAGTAATTCTCTTAAAACTGAGCTTTCTGCAGACTTTTGATAACTCTTTAAATATATTTATTGATCGAAAAAAGTTTTAAATAAAATGTTTAAATATAAAAAGTAATAAAAATTACCAAACAAACTGCATTTAGGTCAGTCTATGTTTAATATTAGTTATGTTCACTGTAGAGAAAACGTTCGACAAAGTTCTTTTTAAAGAAAATTTGCATACAATGTTATATATTTTTTGTCTTCTCAGTGCAATTAGAGAATGCCAAAAGTATGGCTTTCAGTACTTTGTGAGTATTGACTTTCAAGCAACTATGAATGCACTCAGCTAAAAACAAAAGAAACACGCTTATATACAAACAAACGCATTAATTCTAAACCTAATACGTATAAACATCGAACAATTACTTTTACACACATTTTTCAAATTACGCAGCACAAACAACTACAACGAAAAGTTTGGAGACTATTTGAACTACAGTCACAGTCATGAGTATAAAAATACTCTGACTCTTAATCGACTACATATGCATATATACAGGGATATTTTATCTATACATACGCACAAAAAATATTTTCAAACAGCCAGACTTTACATGTATGTGTAAGTACACAATTTCATTCTTTGGTGGCAATCTAAAATTTAAAAATACTTAAAGGATAAATATGCATAAAATAATTAATTTAAACAAAATTTTATTTAATGCGTTTCCCATT
The DNA here is from genome assembly GCA_936439885.1 of Nowickia ferox. NCBI lineage: Eukaryota > Metazoa > Arthropoda > Insecta > Diptera > Tachinidae > Nowickia > Nowickia ferox. The sequence goes on from OW387026.1 coordinate 9,762,558, forward strand.
AAACATTTCATAGCTTTCAATTTAAATAAAACAAAGTGTTTTGCGGGATATAACCAAATTTTTTAGTTATTTGAAAGGCCTTTCATCAATGTACGATATGACTTGATTAGACATCTTGAATGCCCAGAATACATTTCCTCCACTTCAGATGACTGGGCACTCACATAGTTTGTGCAGAATATCTAATCTGGCATGAGCTGTACAGAACGTACTTCCTTCCTGCTTAAACTTCACATTATTGTCCATAGCATACCATTTTCCTAAAAAAAGTAGGTAATCATCGACTTATAGTGTTAACGACTGTAAAATAGAAGTACGAATGGGAACAGAACACAGATTTAAATAAAAAAATGTTTAAACTCATAAATGTTATTTAAAGTTATATGCAGCCATAGCGAGTTGGTCAACAAAAGTGAATAAATGGCACATATAGTTTCAACAAACTGGTAGCAATTAACTGTCACATTTGCGAAGTCTTCATAATAAATCCCTTTGTTATGGAATGAACTTGTTAAATTGTTATAAATTGTTATAGTCTTCTATATAATAAAATCAAAAATTTTTAAGTGACTGTAATTAGTCCCACTGTAATGTATTTTTTGTTTGTTTTTGTTTTACTTGATAGCAAAAAAACACAAAAAAATATACAAGAAAAAAAATTAAAAGACTGATTTCTACCTTTCAATTGTATAACAAAATTTACAACAATTACTAAAACTACAACTTCAACTTCAACCACTGCCTTGTCTACTACTTAAACTACTACTGACACACTTACTGCTTGTTACATTTGATATACTCGTATAAGAAGAATACTTGTGAATGTTTTCTCTTCTCTTTATTACACATACGTTTTTTTTTTTATTGTATGCCATAAGAGATTTTTTTCCAAAAAAAAATCGTTACGTTCCTGAGGATTTAATCGTCTTCTCATTGGATTTTATGTATTTCCTTTGCAATGGAATTATATAGCATACATACGGGCGTAACAAGATTTCTTGTTAAGATTAATACCAAACCAGTTACACAAACAAAAACAAATTTACACATACACAAATATACATACAGACAAGTATGATAGAAATTGCCAACGAGTCTAGAGTAACTGAGAATTGAAGTCTGTATTTATTTAGTTATTATTGTTTTTTTTTTTTTTGCTATTTCCTTGTTTAACTTAGCAAAGAAATAGGATTTCTGTAACTTTTTAAATGAAAAAGACCTGATTTAAGTTTATTGAAATATTTTTTTTTTATTAAATTATGAAAAAAAAATACAATATGCTTATGCTGATAGTGGCAAATGTTAGTTGTAATTAATAAAATAAAATTAATAATTTAAATTATTTGCACTTCGACTTATTGTACATTAAAAAAACTATATGAAAAAATTTATAATTAAAATTTTAATTGATAACTTTTTAATATCAATTAAAAAATTAATTAAATATTCACCAGCAAAGAGAATGATATTATCAATTCAGTGTTTCCATAAGAATTAATTAAAGCAATTCTAAGTTTCTTTGAATTATAAAATTATAAAATTCTAAAGTGTGTCTATGTATCTGTGTATGTGTGTGTATGTATGACTTCACAGACAGACCAAACGGCTGAATGGATTTTGATGAAGTTTTTTCTGTTTGAAAGAGTGTTCGTGGCTTGTTCTGAATAAAATCGGTCTAGCCATTTCGAAGATACCACATCATTTCCAGATGTATTCTGGTGAATATGTATGTCTTTGGCGCCCTATTTCCCAAACGTAATTTCGTTTTTTATTTGTTTGAGAGGTGAGTTGATTTAATATTATCATGCTTATGCTTGAAGATAATCGGTCTAGCCGTTTGGTCTGTACGTCGGAGATTCTTAAAATTTTTAATTTTTGTTATATTAATATAGTGACGAAAATTGTCTAAGGCCTGGATCTTGCTATCAGCATAATGTAACGATTTTCCTTGGCTTACTGAAATAAAATTATAAGAAATAAGCTAAATTTGCCTTATTTCTCAACTAATTGAATTCTACCACACTGCATTGGTAATAAGCCACATGGACTTGTTGCAAAATTAATTGAGTAATAATACCATTTTGGCTTATTAATTATGACTTTATTACAGTGAGCCAACAAAAATCGGTATATTGTGCGAATAGTGTGATCCAGGCTATACACAATATAATCAAATATTGTTGCCTTACGAAAAAACCTTAAAGAACTAACTCCCAAAAATTAAGTAAATCCCAAAAAATGTATACATACATTTTGTGATATTTTTTAATTTAACTTCATAGTGTTGGGGATTATTTATTTGCAAACATACTGCACTATTTAATTGTGGGCAAAATTTAATAAAATTATGGACTGTCAAGTTCTTCAGCTGCAAAAAAAAACCAAAAGGCATCAAAATATTATTAAATTAGCTTAACTACTGTTGTTCATTAAAACTCTTGTTTAGTTTGCCCAAGTTACATAGATTGTTATTTTTCTTCACTTTTATTTGTTATATCCAATATTCATTATATTTGAAAAAGCTCTATTCAATTAATTTAACAGAATAATTTAAATGTTTCCATTTCAGTGCTTTCAATTATTCTAAAAGCAATTTAAACTTAGTGTTTTTTTTTAATAATTTTATTTTTTTATTCTCTCAAATAAAAATCCACCAAAAATCTGTTTTGCACATGTCAACATTATGCTCGAACTTGAATAGCAATACATGCCGTAAAAGAGAAAATAAAATAAAAATATATTGAAAAAAAGAAGAATCGACTCAAATTGTTGAAAAACTTTACAAAGTACTTGCGGTCCTGGCGAAATAAAATATTCGAACGCAAAAAATAACAGGAATGTATAGGAAATCTAACACATTCTCACACAAAAAAAGAAAAAACAAAACCAAAACAAGGACAAGAACAAAATATCTATGTTGCAATAAAAACACAAAGTACAGTGTATTGACATTTGTATCGAAAAAGCAGTCGAAAAATTTTTAGTACTAGAACAAAAAAGGCAACCATAATATGCGAATGCTGTCACATTTCATCAATAGAGGGTAAAAATTATTTTAGTTTTATTTTATTTCTTATTTTATTTTCACACAAGCAAATTGTCAGAAAATTAAGTGGAATGAAACATATAAAATTGTTAGGGTTTTTATTTGGGACATAAAAAGTTTATGGCCTGTAGCGCTTGAAAAATCAAGTGATTAAAAGGAAGATTTTCTTAATTAGCTTTTGTTTACTTATAAGGAGATATTGAAATTCTTTTAAGGTATAAATCATACGGTTATACCAAAAATAAGTCTAACTCATTCTCAGTTTTTTTATGATTGTAATTGCTACCTGAAGGTGAAGGAGAAATTCCCCTTAGATTTACTGAGTCTCATAATACAAGAGAAATAATCTCAAGTACTCCATTAGATTAGCATATAACTCAAGATGGAATTATCAAAAGCCCCCAGGAATCATGTGTATTTAATTTTGCCCATGTAGAAGTTTGACTAATAAAATCTGTAAACAGGAAAATTCTAGCAAATTTCCCAGCGAATTTCATTCAGCAAATCTATTTCAATATAACTTTCTGGCTTGAGTTCTCTTATCTATTGCCTTCATGTTTGTTTCTAAACATAGATATTTAATACACTTATTATAACATATGTTAGGGGCTTTCATATTCGTTATTGTTTCCTGTTTAATTTATTTGTGTTTGTTTTGTTTTTGTGGCATACTATATTTGTCTTCTATTTTTTTTTTTCTTCTACTGTGTTTTTATTATTTTTATTGCTCTAGTATATTTCTTTTTTATCACTGTATTTTATATTCTTTTGTCATTTAAATTGTGAAAAGTGAAACCTGTAACACTTTGCATGTATTTTTAGCACTGCCAACAAAAGCTTCAAATACCAACTGTGTCATTGAAAATATTTTTCTATTGAACCCTTAACAAAATAAAACTTAACTGTCACATAAATTGTTCTTAAAAAAAAGTACATGATTTTTGCTTTCTATGTTGTTGTGCAAAAAATAAAAATAAAAATTTTACGAGTGACAATGATATAAATAAATATCCAGAGAAGAGATTTTATATGACATTCAATTGACTAAAATAGATCGAGCAGTTGTTGTGTTTCAATGACTGCTAAAATAAATTCTATGTAAAACTTTTTTAAATTGGTTTTTGTGACTATTTTATTTTAATAAGCAATGACAGACAGGAAAGTCAGAAATTAAAAATAGGAGGCTTAATCCTTCTAGAGAAGCTTTAGGACAAAGGACAACAAAACTTGTGTGATAACAATATCTTGTTTGATAGCAAATCTAGAGAAAATCTAGGATAAAAGGCAACAAATCTTGTTTGAAATATACTAGACCAAGGCGCATCTGGAAAGTGACAATTGTTATGTTATATTAAGTATTTTTGGATGCAATCCTAAATGTATGTTCTTATTTTCATTAATGCAAAAAGCTATAGAAATAGTCAGTTTTAAGCCTAGTATGGAGTTGGTACGAAATTTCAGATTCTCATACAAACTGTATGTAAAAAAATTACGGAAGTTCCGGTTGGTAAATTTCATTAAAACAATTTTCGTTTGTAAGAACGGACCTTCAAGTACACGAAATTTTGTAAATCTATTGCCTATCTTACGGATGTTATAAATATAAGTGGACAGTTGTTCAAACAATTGTTTGGTCAATAAATTTTTGACATTTGAATTGAAAACAATTCACATATTCCATTTGAGCTGAAAAAATGTACATATGCCATATAAGGCTGCAAGTTATACCAAGCACAATGCTGATGACGTCTTAGCGGCCTGCTAAAAAACCATCTTGTTCCGTTCTGCCAATACATTTAAAAATTACTTTGTTGTTATTTGTTATTTAAACAATACTACTTGTAGTTTATATATTATATCCTGTCATTCCTAGAACGAACAGAGAGCCAACACAAAGTTCTACTAATCTTCTCCATCATTTGTGATACGCTTCATTTTTATCCGGCTGCATCCTGAAGCTCTTATTTTGGTATCCAGCTGTTTTCTTCAAGGTCTTTCAATACGTCGGTTGACCTTGAAGCGTCCAGTAGTTGACCATTCTGGTAATATCGTCGGGTTTCTTTTTAAGTGTATGACCAATCCAGCGTCATTTACGTCTACATTTCTCCAGCTGAGTTGGGTTTTGGTGGGTGGTACGTCAAAGGTCACACACCTTGCTTATTCTTTCTGGGCAGAATAAACGTATACGTATTATTCGAGATTTATTTAAAAAAAACTTGGATTTGGGTGTGTTTGGGTGCAGCATTCCCAGATTCACTGCCATAAAGCAATAAAGACTTTACGTTGAAATTAAAGAGTTGGAGTTTAATGTTAATGGATAACTAGTTAGATTGCCATATAGAATTTAGCATAACAAAAGCACGCCTCCCATTATCCAATCTGGGTTTCACATCTTGGAATAAGCCGCCGGTAGTTGGGATATTACAGCCTAAATAAAAAACATTTATATCTTGTACATCCTCTACTTGTAATTTGGCTTCCTAAACATACTCACTTTATGCCAATGTAATCAAATTCTTGGAACTTATTAATGAAGATCATGTGAAAGGCCAAAACACACAATAAGTCTTCTAAGCAATCAAAACATTTTTATTGCAAATTACGCCTAAATTGGTTAAAATTTTAGTACAATTACAAAATGCAAAAAAAAACATCGTTGGCCATCGTTACTAGTTTATTATACGTATATAACAATGCTAGTGCGTTTGTAAAAGTATAAATAAGTGTGTGATATGCTCACGAAAGATTTTCAGCGGCGCCTAAAAATAGGCAATTACTAATATAGACTGTACTAACCTCTACTCAACTACGAGCAACTTAACACACAACATTTAAAAAAAAAACGAGAAAACAAGCAACTACAAAGTGTTTCTTTTTTTGGTTATTACTAAAGCAAAAGTTAAAGCCACACCGGAAAGCAAAAAATTAAAAAGAAGAATCACATGCATCATGCAGCAGCAATGCCACTGAAGCGGCAAAATTCAACACAACTGAAAATTTCAAATACACTACAAACAACAAGCCAAAGACATTTACACACATACATGTTTATATATACACTCACAAATTCTCATTAATATACAAACAACAAATAACTTGGTTTCTAGTTCGGATGTAAGTATGTGTAGGAAGGCTAAGATCAGTTGTGTGCTTAGAACGTTTGGCTTGGTGGCAGGGATGGCTAGGGAAAAGTCTGCTAAACCTACATTTAGTATTAATAAGCAAACAACAAACAAGCCATAGATGCATAAAAACTCAACACACACATCTGAAACATGTAAAAGTTTTTAGTTTTATTTGTAAATTGTGCAGTCTTATTTGGGGAACGGCAACGTAGCAGTTTTGTTTGTGTTTCCTTTTTTATTTTTTGCTGAAAATTGAAACCACAACGATGTTTGCCATTACTGTTTGCTAAGAGTGTAAAATTTATATTTCAGTGCAATTATATAAACCAGCTGATGCATGTTGAAATTCTGCATAACGAGCTGTGCTAGCAAAAAAACGATAAGTGAAAAACGTTAGTCAATAAAGGTTATAAGGAGAAAAACTCAAAATGCTAAAGCAGTAAAAAAAAATTTGGGCTAACAGTAGATTTCAATATTTTAAAATTTTCGACTGTTTTTGTTAGAACAACATTATTATACAAAAATAATGACACAAGTCTGAACTCATCTTTCTTCTATTAAGATCACAAATTTACTTCAAATACTAAATTCCCTAAGTGGCAGCTACAACTTCTAATCCTTTTTCAAAGGCAGCTTTCAAGGCACACACCTCCTATTTTACTTAGCAATACCTCTTCGTGCAACTTTAAGTACAAAATAAAAAAATATTTAACAAAGTAATGAAAAAAAAACTTTCTGTATCATGCTGTTCGTACAAGACCTGCTTGCCATTCAGTCTGTCAGCCAGCCAGCCTGACTTCCTTTCCCAGTAATAGAGAAAATGAAATGATAAACATTAGTATAGCAAACATACCGGAGAATATATAAAGACAGGCAAACTGAGTTTATTTTCAGACACATTTCCCCACACATCATGCAGTCAAATATGTCAAGATACACGTCGTAAAAGTGTTTGCAAAGTATACTTTCTTCTTGGTTTGTAATATGGCAGGAAGTACGCTTGTTACCAATTAAGCTAATCCGTCAGATAATTAGAAATGTTGCTTGTGTTTTGCAAAATAAAATAAAAAAAAATATATATATAAATTAACAACCACAGCTTTATTTGAAAGTCTAGTGCTAGAATCTTAAACAGCTTCAAATTTATCACCATTATAAATTTAACAATTTTTCGTAGTCAGTTTTTGGCTTGACTTGTAGAGAAAGGTTTTCCAAACTAAGCTGCAGCATACTTTTGGAAGTATTTTATTTTAAGCCTGGTACGGAGTTAATACGAAATTTCAGGTATATAAAAAAAACGGAAAGTCAGGTTGGTAAATTTCATAAAGAAATTTCCATTTTCTAATACCGACTTTCAAAAGAAAATTACACAGAATTTACAATAAATATACAGTTACAGAATCCAGGTATAGGAATAATGTTTTAGTCAGTCTTCAATCCTTATAGAACGAAATATTTTGTTAATTTGTGTGATTTTCTATAAAAGAGAAGATATATTAAACTAGACTTTAGCTGAGGGAAATGCAGACACACTTTATGCCGCACATTTCATCAGCACCCATGTACTATATATCTACTTGGGCAGAGATTTTTGTTGGCATCAGCTTTTTAATATGTATTATTTTTTTATGCATATTCTAATTCATTTGAACATATTTTTTCTTTGTGTGTAACTAATGCCCTCATCACATCACTGCAGTTTCCATATGCACACACTTACTAAAATACTTGTAACGAAGTATGAAGGCTGTAGCCATTTCTTTCTTCGGTAATATATCACGTGACACATGATTTTCTTAATAAATACAGACATGCACAAACGTGTGCATTCGGGCGCAGACACACGTGCACGCACCCCCACGCCTACAATTTCCCACACCTACACACAGTCAACACTAACAAAAGAATGCTTTACAAACAGAATTTCGCCAATTTGCACTCATATTCAAACGCAGTTACGCCACTTTTACCAAATTGTAAAATTTTATAAACCTTTTAACACATGAACGCTGCATTAAGTGAATACAACCATATTGCCAGCACGCTCTAACAAGCACTTTACAGCAGAAATATTTGGTTTCATATATTTTTCTCTTTAACGTAACGTGTTTTATTCTGCCGCGGTGTAAGCCATTATGTGATTTTGTGCATTTGCTTTAATTTTCTTATTTTATAGAAAAATTATTAATTTGACTGAGGCATCAAGCTCACATATAATTAATAAAACTTATAAACAGATACATACGTACAGCCATTTTTGCGTTTTCTTCATGTATCTGTAATTTGGAGCTGCATTATATATTTTTATTGCGTGAGTGCTGACAGCTTGTTAGTGGTGGCGGTATTTCATTTGCTTTTTTACACTTCTAGTTTTTATTTTATTTACTTATATCTGTGCTCGCAAGCAATAACAGCGTAAGTCGAAAAACTTAGTTTTGAAGAAAACCACTTTTAGCATATGATTTTTTTTTTTAATTCAAAATGGGCAAATTAAAATAATTTTGTTAAAGTACAGATTACTATATAACGAATGAAATAAAGAAGCTTAAGGCTTAAAGCTTAATAAAAATTTTAATTGAATTTTTTCTTTTTAACTTGGGTCAATATTGTTTTGTTTATATCTTTATAATCAACTTCACTACATACATGGGGATTTCGCGTAGATATCAAGCATTATTTGTTGAATTTTGGAGTATAAATTACTTGAATTTGTTTTAAGATGACTTATGTTACTATGGCTTTTAAGCACAGATATAAACATATCGCTCATTTACTCAAACAACGTCATGACTAAAAAAAAATAGTTCACCAGAAAACGAGTTTAAATTTTGCAATTTATACACAACTTAATGGAGAGAGAAAATGCTATTTTTCTCTCAAGAGCTGAGCAAACAAGAAATTTTTATGAATTTTTTACACAATATGAATAAAGATATAAGGATGAATTTGGCATCATTAACTCAAATAATCCATTTTTTGATTTATGACGTTCTTTGAGTAAATGAGCGATAGCTACGTTTATTTTTTTAATAATCAAGCATTTTTATTTTTATTACAATTTTTATGGTTCAAGCCAACAAAACTTTATTAGAGTTAAATTCACTCATACGGAAATATTTATTATTAGAATGTTGGTTTTATTTTACGCAAAAGTACAAAATTTAATAAATGTTATGTTTTTTTCTACTTTGTATTTAGCTAAAGAAGATTCTGGAGAATTAAATTGATGTTGCTTCAAGTATGTAAGGAAAAGATTTTCAGAAAGGAATCATCTGGATTATAATTATACTTATGTAAGGAAAATTATACAATTTTGTTTAAAATATGAGTGTCTTGATGGAAAATTTGTTGCTGATTATAATGAGAGAAAATAAAATTAAAATAATATACATTTTTAACTAGGAATTATTCCTTAAGCAGGCTTAAAATCAGTATTTTAAATTTTTATAGAATAAAATATTTTTATTAGTTAATGCGATGTTCTAAGGAAAGTGATAAAACTTAAACTAGCCTTTAGTTGGCGGAAATGCTTAAATTTTTCTGTGCATACCAATACGAGGTGTGTTAAAAAAATATCGCCGAATTTTAAATTTTTGCGGGTTACGTATATTCGAATTTTGATTTTTTTGTGGCGTTATGTTGGTACTCATATCTCTCACTTATATCGACAATTTTGGCCATTTTGAATGTTCAGTTAATTATTGACAGCTGCTTTGCTTGCACGTGTTTTGGCTCCTCTTCGATTTTTACATTGGTTCGTGCGGCAGCTTCCATTGAAATGATTGAGCTTTGCTGTCTACGTCATAACCATAAACCCACGATTCGTCACCAGTTATGACTCTCTGGAGCAAATTTGGGTCGTCGCGAACAGAGTCCAATAGATCATTAGCAATGTTTATGCGATGCTGTTTTTGCTCGAAATTGAGCAATTTTGGTATGAATTTCGCAGCGACCCGTCTCATGCCCAAATGATTGATAAAAATCGAATGGCACAAGCCAATCGATATGTCGAGGTCCTCAGCAACTTCTTTAATGGTGATTCGACGATTGGCCAAAACCATTTTCTTCACTTCATCAATTTTTTCGTCTGTTGTTGAAGTGCTCGGGGCGTCCGGCACGCTTTTCGTCGTTCACATCTCTTCGGTTTTCGGAGAACATTTTGTACCACCGATAAACGTTGCTTCGATCCAAAGTAGCTCCTCCGTATGCCACAGTCAACATTCGGAATGCATCCGCGTATTTAATTTTGTTTTTCACACAAAATTTGATACAAGTTCTTTTTTCCATTTATTTTTTAATAGGTATACTTGGGAAGAGATATAACTTCAATAACTTCGAGCTAACCTGAACAAAAATGATAAAGGAAAAGTGGGAAAATGAATTACAAATGCTTTTCAGTGGTAAATCGATAACTGTATACACAAAATAGTCCATTCTGATATCCAATTTCATTAAGAATTCGTGTAAATAACTCATGTTAACAAACAATCTCTACCCAAGTAGAGAAACATGGATGCTCATGAAATGAGTGGTTGCACACACAAAATGTCGGCATTTCCCCCAGCTAAAGATTAAGAAATATTCCTGACTAAAATTGATTCTAGTTTAGATAAAATACAAATATCATAAAATATTATAAAATTTTTGTTTAGCCAAAAATGAAGTTACTTTAACATGTGAAATTAAAATTGTTTGTGAATTTTCGAATGCTTGTATTTTTGATGGCCAAACTTCAAAAACAACTAATTTACAGTCAAAACAATCAGTTCTTTTACAACCTTTCTGAAAAATATTGGTACTATTAGTAAGAAATATCCCTATAGTTGCCAGCGGGAAAGGAAAGCTATGATTAGTTTTCTTAGGCACTTTAAAAAATGATATTTTTAATTATAATCACTCGATGGAATATAATTATAATTATCGGGGAAAAGGGGAAATAAAAGCAACAAATTAGTAACTTTTTTTATCTCATAGAGTTTGGTTGAGATTGATGTTCACCTTGGCTTCTCTTTTCTAACGATGAAATTAGGTTTAGTAATTTTTTCCAATGGTTTATTAAATACAATTTCAAATTAAGTTATTTTCAGTTCAAGGTTAGAATATTAAGTAAATTAAAATTCAAAAGGATTGACACAAGCAAGTATGATTTTATAACCGATTCGTGTATAAACTACAAAAGTATCTTTTGTCGCGCACATTATTAGTGTTGAAAATTTATGTTAATACATGAAATACCGAAGTATATTTATTTGACATAAAGTCTTTATTTATTTAATTTGAAAATTTTGCTTGTTTTTATAAGTATTATAAGAGTCTTACTATAAACATACGAAGTTTGTTAGCTAAAATCAAAAATGTTTTGGGTTGAAGTCTACTACTGATGAGTTCCAAAAAGCGGGAACGAAATGCATATAGACAATCGCTTAACCATAAAAACAAGCAAAATTTTCAAATTTATGTTAATTTTATAATTCATCATTTAATTGCAAAAAGGATCTGAATGAATAAATTCAAAGTTTATATAATAAATTTGATAATTAAAAAATATAAAAAATAAATTTTAAAAAATTTAATTAATTTTATAATTTAACATTTAATTGCAAAAAGGGTATAAATAATAAATTCAAAGCTTATATAAAAAATTAAAAGATACTTATTTTGTCCAAACTAGTTTGGACACTTTCGGAAATGTTGCGTACGTTGGGCTTGTTTGAATCCACTATGATACAAATGAAAATCTAAATCTCCTTAACTGCTTCACTGAAGTAGATAAGGTAAACAATTGTATTTGTCATATACGGCTTGCAAATATGGCTCTTATTTAAAAAAGACTAGTAGCGAAGTTATATTGCATTTCTAGAATATTCTCTTTCCATTCAGGAAATTTTTCTCACTCATTTGTGGCTGTATGTCCTTGATAACTTCACGAATTCGATATTGGACGTCTTGAATCTATTGCGAATTATTGGCATTGGTGACTTAAGGACCTTAGATATATTTCTTAGGAGTTACATGGAAGATAAGATTTATGCTAATGGCCCACAATCGGTTAAAGACCTGAAAGATGTAATTTATCGAAGACAAACAGCCAAAAATATGTGAATTACTGAAGGAAATTTTTGTGAAAAGCATATGTTCCTATAAGCGAAGCCTTGGCGGTCATTTGGCTCACATTATGGTATAAACGCTAAATTTATCTTATACTTCGGCCATTTTCAAATCGAATATATTGATTATAGCTTGGAGAACGATGTTTTCTTAAAAAAATAGAAGTGAATATCGAATTTTCCAATTTAACTAAAAAAGTAATACATTTCCAAAAAAAACGACTTCAAGGTTTAAGACTGCTCTCCAATGACTAAAGCATTTTTTACTTAATAGCACAGATATTTAAAATACTAAAACAATAAAAACTTGTACTTTCAATTAAAAACAAAAATTTGTAAAAAATTGTTTGTAAATTTAAAGTCATAAGTCTTACAGTGGTTTTAGCCTTATGGTACTGGGTTCCTTTACCTGCAAAAAATAAATTCCAACGTTATAGAGAATTGATAAGCCATTTCATCATAATATTCATTTCATAGTACAATCAACTTCAAACATGTAAATAAAATATTCAGTATTTACTCTTTTGTAAGCAACATAAAAAATTTATTTAAAATTCCTGAAAACAAACATATTTAAAACACTTGACTGAAGTTGAATAAAATTCAGCTCCTCATGATAATTTACACGTACGCACACACGTTTTAACTTGGCCAACCAAAAATGTTTGATTATCTGTAGTAATTAAATACAAAAGAAACTGGAAAATTTAATTTATAATTTAATTAATAAATGTCCAGTAAACAAGTTGTTCGATGGCAATTTAAAAATTATTTAAGCCACAGACAACATAAACACAATAAAACAAAAAGAAATTCAGAAAAAGGTTGAAAATGTAAAAGTTAAAACACATTAACAATTTGATTAAAACTTCAAGTAGCGGAGATAATTTCTTTTTCTTTTTGTTGTCCCTCCAGCCAATTGTAAATAACAACAAATACCAAAGACCTGAGTTAAATCAGCAAAAATCACATAAAATGTAAAAGCAGCTGTGGCAGAGCAGAGCCATAAATCACTGGTTGAAATTTTGCCATAAATTAAGGCCAATACATACAATTCTATTAAATAAATAAACTTACATCGGCAGCCAGTGTAAAAAGACTTTTTAATATGTTTTAATTCGGCGAAGCCATCAAGTAGATGTGTAGTATGAAAACGGGAAAATGCATGTGTAAGACAGCAGCAGGATTTTAATTAAGATTTTACTTTAAACTGTTTAATGTTAAAGGAAATTTTGAGTGAAAAGTATAAAAGCTTTTTCCATGTTATGAAGTGGTTTGAGTAAAAGGCAAAAATGTATGTAAATAATTCTTAAATTTGTGTAATATTAAAGGCTTTACAGAGTAAAAAATTTTCTTGGAAATAAGTAATTAACAAATGCGGTTATAAAACGCAAGGTCTGAAGCTTAATATTAACATTAAGAATTCAATTATTATTAACAATGTATTAAGCTTAAAAATTGAATCAGTTATTTATACAACCATGTTAGTTTTCTGCACATAAGATTTTTGAGCCCATGAACTTCAGCTAGAACTGAAATTATTTGAACCACAAACCACATCATACCGCATCACGCCATTTACATTAAAGCTTATTAAACATTTTTAAGAAAACAAACCAGTAATCCATATTCATAATAAACACAAACTTTTAGCTTTGTATTCAAATTGGACTATCAACTATTCGCAAAGAAGAAAATAAATGGACAAGAGTACTTTAACTTCAAACCACATACTTCCAATCCCATTTAAAGCCAAACTAAGTAGGCAAGTGTGTATTTATTCCATGTTTAAGTGTTAGTCACACACATACAAACACATACAAATAAACAAGCATATACTCAAACATAATTAAGAAATACAATACTTAACAATTTGGCCTTAGAGCAAATGAAGCTACTTGAGAGCTTTAAAAGTTGTGTATTTCTAAAAGTAAACATAAGAAGCAAAAAAAAAACTTTTTTAAATACTGAACTTGAAAAATGCAATATACATACATATAATACATACACATATATACACATACATTTAATGCAAATAAATTTATTTTTAAACAAATTTTGTGAAAGCAGTAAATAAACAATAGAAAGAAAATACTGGCGCTTATTCATAATCAAAACAAAGTATACTTTAAGAATTTTAAGCCAGTGTTACCATACAAAATATTGGCTTTAAAGTCTTAAGGTTGACTTCGTTGCTAAAATAATTTGAAAAATTAACTTATTATTCCAAATAAAATTCTACTTATAACGAATAAAAAACACAAAATATTTCATTAAATTATGTACAAGATTTTTTAAATCAAGCCTTTTTCTAAAAGTCCTTGAAACAAACTTCTATTACTGTAGAAAATAAAAGCTTAAAACTTTTTAAAAAGAAAGCTTGTTTTGCAAAGTTTCCCATAAAATTTTTCCTTATTTGAAGAAAACGTGATTTATTTTCAACTGGATTTAGTTTGTAAAAATTATTGACTTCTTAAGTATTAAAAACAAATGTATTTTAACTGCACAAAATTCAATAAAACTTCTGCTCAAAATACTCGCCAAACAAAAATAAAAACAATGAATTCAACGATGCGATAATCTTTTAAAAATAAAACAAAATATTGTTAGAAAACTTGTTTGTGCCATACAACAATTTTGCTTGTTTTTGATTTTTATTTTCTACAAACGCTAGCAACCACCACAATGATGTCCTTTTTGCCAAAAGGACCAAAATGGCCATGGAAAACACTTGTAGCGTAGTATTTTTTTCTCCTCGTGCTAGATACTGGTTGTATAAATAAATGTAATACAAGTAAAAAGGTTGTAAAATGTTCTCTTGTTGTATTGTAAATTTTATTTTTCGCTGCTCAAGTTTTAAAGTTTGCTAAGCATAGTAGAGAATTATCGAAGTGGAAAACTAAATCTGCAGGATTTAAGCGTCTTAACAATTGCAGCTTAACAAACTAACAAAACAAAAAATAAAACAAAACAAAATAAAATGGTAAATAGTAAAAGCATAAAAGTAAGAAATAATAGTTAAAGACTGGTACAAATAATTCTTTTTTTTTTATTTCTCTGGCTATTATTACAAAAGATTTGCCTGCTAAAAGTGATAGGATGGCAGTGAATTGTTCAGTGAACAAATTTCGATAAGAATTGTTGTAGTGTTTCTGTGCAAGTTAAAAAATGTAAAACAAAAACTTAAGATGACAACAAAAGGTAAATGACCATAGTGTAGATATAAATACATTTTATTTTAAGCAAATTTAAAAGGCTCACTGATGTGTATGGAATTTATATCAAAGTTTATTTTTTATTTTTTAATTTGGATTACAGCTTGTATATGATTTATTTTTTTTAGGCTAATCAGAAGAACCTGAAGGATAAAAAAGAATCATCTAGATTCTGCTTGAATATCTGCATGAAAAGGGCAGCCACGTAAGCCAATGACCTGTTTAGTTCACTTCAGCTTTTTTTATACAGTATAATGTGAAACATTCCCTATAAAAAAAGGTATTTAATACATTTTAAGAAAAGAGAAATCTCCCAAATACTTAAGTTAAGTATATGGTATTAAAAAATTCGATATGAATCTTATAAATTCATACAATCCGGTTCGTCTTTTACAGCTAATTCTCAGTTTGCGTGCAGATTTTCTTTGAAGTGAAATAAACCAACAAAAACACAGGCAAATAAACTAACACAATAAGGAAAATTCATATGAATACACAATGAGAACGAATGCCTAGGTTTCTATAACTTATTATTTCAATATGAAACTGCGGCAACTTGTGCACAAATATGAGCAGAAAAATCAACATAAAAATTGGAATACATGAAAACTACAACACGCGCTATTGTGCAATAAAACACACAAAAAAATGCGTGCTAAGGCAACATTTGCTGACACAAGCCAAAAAAAACAAACATAAAGAGTTACAAATGACAAACGACATGCATGAAATTAGAGAAAACATTTAAGTACGAGGATATGGTTTGTGAATCGAGAATATATTAATTTAAAATACATTTTAAAAAAGAGAAATTTTTAGCACAAAATAATGTTAGAAAAAGAAGCCTTTGCCACAAATTTTTGTTAAAAAAAGAAACAATTTTAAGTTATAAAAAAGAAAACCGTTAAGCAAAAATTACTTCCACCCTCAGTAGAAGGAACCCTTTAATAAATAAGCACAAAAATATATATTTTTAAATAAATAAAATTTTATTTTACCTGCTTAAATTGAAATTTAGAAGCCACAAATCAATAGCATGTATTTTAGCATTAAAATTTAAGAGCAAAAATATACGGACGATTTCAAAGACTTTAAGCTGCGACGGAATTATTAAATTTTATCATGGCCAAGATTATTTTAAAGTAAAATATTTTTGTCTCAAACCAGTATGTTACTTAAATAAAACAACATGTAACAGTATGAAATAACAACAACATCAAACAGCATAACTGTTTTGCCGCAATAACAACCGCAGCATGTTTAAAGTTTTCTTGTTTTTATTTGTTCTTAGAATGCCAGAGTTCACACACATGTTTCTGTTTTGGCTCAAGTTCTTTTATATTAGTTATTCTTAATCGCTAACTGATGTTAACAGTTGTTGTATTTAAATTCTTAACTTTTTTTTTTTTTTTTGTTAAAATCGAATGTAAATGTATCGTTTCTATCATAGAGAAAAATTACAAACATTTTCTTAAATAATTGTAAAAATTTGATTTACTGATTTTTGTTAAGCCTGAAAACATTTTCATTGCAAACATTTATATTGAAAACACTAACTAAAATTGAAATATATGTTTTTGTTTTCAATAAAAATTTTGCAACTAAAATTTCAACAGAGAGTTTGTTTAAATTCATTCTGAAGGCGTATACTTGATATTAATTTCATTATAAGAATAAAAATTAGTCATACGCATTATACTCGCAAAAAACGGCTTCGGTGTAATTACACATCAGAAAATGACAAAAGTATTGTTTTATGCTAGGAACACAACTGAGAAGAGCGAATTCATCTCTTATGATTGATCAAGTTGGTTATGGTGTGTGCAAAGACAGAGTGAGAGAGAGAGAGAAAAAAAGTTGTTTTATCGTCGTTCGTCGGCGTACAAAATAGAAATAAATCTATTTCAGAATTTCGTTCGACTGCGCTATTGTGTTCATTTTCATATGCACAAATGTGTTTTATATTTTATGACGAAAGTTCGCACCGAAAAATTCATCGTTCGTCCCAGTTGCGTTCCTAGCATTAAGTACTCTTTACTTATTGGCCGTCAAAAAACTATGAATAGATATGTACAAGCTCTCATTTTATATAAACCGAATACGCATAACTGTAAATATCCAACAACTAATGCCGAGTACACACTATTTTATTTTGTGATATCACAATAGTGTATACTGGTGGCAACTTTAGTCATTTCCTATAGTTTTCGTGGTTTGGCATAGCTTTCCATATAATAAACATAATGGGAACGGCCTTGCACACAATTTGAAAATGACACCACAAAATGACAACACAAGAAATGCCATACATATATTTTAAATTACGCAGCACAAAACAACTATAACTTAAATTAATAGACTGTATAATCTACAATCATACGCATGAGTATAAAAATATTCTGAGTATCAATTGGCCTTACGTATACACAGGGATATATTATTAACACACATGTTTTCAATTAGCCACACACATAGACATTTTCCATTTTATTTTATATACGTAAATGTGTTTACGGTAGCGAATGATGAATAAGTATCCGGAGTATCATGAGTATATTTTTCTGTCCGACTAAATATAAATAGTTAGAGTATAGACATACAGATTATAAGTTTGACTGTGACTCTATATGCTTGATATTCATGTGTTTTTTTATTATTAGTTGTAGCGTATTTTAGTTTTTTTTTTCATAAGCGAAGTAGAGAAGCTCTTGTAAGTTGGAGATGGCTATAGTCATAGATGCTTGAGAGAAAATATGTGAGCGTAAAAATTGTTTCGACTACAATAATGATTATATGCAGTTGCTTAAATTAAGACTATTTACTTATATATTTTTTTATAATTTATCCTCATATTTAAGGAGCCAACCCAAAATGTATAGCATGTAATAAGCTTTATGGTTCGGTGAATGAAATCATTTGTTCATATATTTTTCATTAAATACAACGCAGTACAGATGGTCACATGTAATGATGACCGCTACATGGCTATGATTACCTTTTTTCTGCTGATGTTTCAAGTTGAGGTTTTAAGTTCAGGTCTTAAAATGAGGTTTTAAGTTGAGCCAATGACTAAATGAAATAAATGTTTGGTGAACGCATATTTTCAATAAATCCATAAACTATCCTCCAAGAACATATCCGTGATTTAACAATGCTAGATTAAATTGTTGTGGGGAGTAGTCAGTCCCAGTAAGCCGCAGATAACTTGCGACTTAAAAGCTATCCTTCTTTAAATGCCATGACAGCTCTGTAGCCACAAACAAGTTATAGAAAATGTATCATCCTCCCTACCACTCAAGCTGTAAATTTGCCAAAATTCATATTCAAATAAAAATTGTAAATAATTATTTTGCCAATAAAGCGATATCCTTTGAACTAAAACCACTTACATGTGCTCTAATTAAAACTTATTATTAAAGCATTTAAAAAAAAAATCCTACTCTAAAGTCCTCATCAGCTATAGGCAAGTGCTTGTAAAAGGTAAACTCATCATGTGTTTTATTTCACCGAACATCAAACACCAATATAAAATCTAATTTATTTATTTCATTTATAGAATGGTTTTTCCAATTTAAGTTTGCTGCTTGGTTGAAAAATTTTATCAAATATTAATGGTTTTGTTTTTGGCGTAACAACGTGAAAAAAAATCAAAGAAATAAATGAATAAACAAATGGGCGAAGCATAAGCGAAGTACCACAACACAATATGAATTCGATTGGCAATGCAGCACAGTGGTCATATGAGCAAAATATATATTTTTTTACAGGAATTTTCCCAAAAAAATTATAGTCTTGTGAATGAATAATCTAAAATGTCTTTGAAGAAATGTTTTTCCCATTTTTTTTTTAAATTATTTAAATTTGAATACCGATTTTATTAGAGATTTGCTGGTGGAATTGCTTAGAAAGATTTTCAAAAATATAAGCGAATTTTAACTAATGTTGTATTTAAAAATTATGGTTTTTATTAAGTATTTGAAGGCTTTCGTCTGTTGCATTTCAACACTAAAAGAGCTTTTTCTCATAACCAAAGAAAATTTCAAGAAGGAAGGTCTTGCAAATCAAAAATTTGCTTGGGTTAAATATTATTTTCTTTAAGAAATTTTTGTTCCCAAATCTGAGAACTAAATTTTTCGATTGTGTATGATATCTTAACTTTTTCTGTATGGAAAATTATTTTCTATATTTATCTTAATCACTGTGCTCTTTTTTTTCTATATACTATCCTTTGCTTTTCGCTTTCGTTGGCAAAAAAAAAAACATTAAATTAAGATAAATAAAAAATTCCCAGTCATACATTTTCCAACTGTCTTCTGTTTTATTGTGAGCGAAATTTATGTTTTTGAAAAATGTTTTGTTGTGCTAAAAGTCAATGAATTGCAACAAATTGCTTGAGTGGAATAAAATATAATATTTTAAAACATTTATTTGCTGCTACATAAATAATGTGCTCGAATCACAACTTTTCATTCTCCTACCTGTATTTGTTGTACTAATAAGGCTGCTCGTCCTAATCTCTTTGCCTTCCCTTTCTGGTGTGAGGTAATCGGATTTCACAAGACTTCAACAATTTATGTGTATGAGCATTGAGAGGCTTTGTGGGTTACTGGTTCACCGAGGGTGAAGTTGTTCATGTTTATCTTTTCAAAGGTTATTTCTTTCTTTGTTCCACCTCCTTCTCCCTCCAAAAAAATACACCTTACCTTTATTTTTTCTTCCATTACTTGGACTAAGCTTCGTGTTGACTTTTGTTTCTTTTTATGTTTGCAAGGAAAAACGACTTTTCATTTTCATCAAAGATTTATTGTATTGTTTTAGTATTTTGTTTTGAAGGCGTAATAAATTGTAATTAGCTGTGTGCTGTGTCTGTTTCAGTACACCAGAGTAGTACCAGCGATTTTTGTTTCTTCTTATATGGTGAGTAAAAAATATGTAAGTGCGGTTTATGGCTTTTAATTTATTTGAGTATTAATTTATAGTTGTAATTAGTTAAGGTGGATGGTTTAATTATGTTCTAGTTAATTACTCTAAAGAAGGAAGGCTTATGCTGCATGTGAGTTTCAGTTGTAATAAAAAATTATTAACAGAAATCTTGGGGGAGGGAGAGAAGCATACATTTAAAAGTTTATAAAGAGTGGGGCTAGACTTTCAAAAATATTACGCCAACTTGTAACTACATAATAAAATATTGACTTTAAATTAAATAGTTACTTTGTAAAGATAGATCCAGTGCAAAAGTAAACAGAAATGTTGCCAAAAATTATGTTTAAATAGTATAGCTTCAAAGAAAGTTGAGATGTTCTAATAAAACATATTTTATTCGATAAAGCCATTACTTGTTTTTTTGAAATTGTAATATTTATGTAATCGGTTTTTTTTCTTATCAATGAAGTGTGCTAAAAAAAATCTCTTTGTTATGGTATCTTGTTTTTGTTAAAGGTGGATTTGGTATTTATTATTTCATTGTCATACGAGTACATATTTTTTATCTTATCTCCCCAGTTGCTTTTGTTTGCCTTCTTTTAAATAAATAAAAAGAAATACAGAAGCAACAAATATATGATAATAGTATATCCGTTTCCCTATTGCAGGCGTAATTTGGGTTTGATTTATTTCAGTTTTTAAATTTTGTTTACTTTATTATTATACTGTTGCTGGTTTTGTTATTGCTGCTACAGCTCTTGTTATTGTGGTTGATTCAATTGGCATTTAATTTGTAATAGTAATGGTGTTAGTGGGATTTGTTACAGGCGTACTGAAATAGATTTACAACAATACTGATTCGCATGCATATTAAAACAATTAACTGTCTGTTTTTGCGAAAAGAAAAAAACTTCATTTGAAAACTTAAATTGAACATAAAAATAAATTGTTTGTATTTTACTGTTGATTTCGGTATTAATAGTAAAATGAAAATTTAAGTTTATTTTATAAAAACAAGTGGTTAAATATATAATTGATATTTTATTTGAAATTTTATTGTAAGGAATCACTGTGTTTAAAAATTCTATTGGTATTGTATCTACTTCTTAATAAAATCAATGCAAAAAAAACTTTTGCATAAACAATTGAAAGATTACATATCATAAAAATATTTCTAAGAGATAAGTAATAATAAATCAATGTATTTAATTGAAATATAATTATCTTAATAAAGGGTATTTTATAAATTTTAGGAGAAGGGCAATATTATTTCCTGTTCCTATCAGTTTTAGTTATCATTTATTGGAAAGATGCAAAATATTTGAAACAAAAAAGATTTAAAGTAACAACATCTTAACAAAAATAGCGCTAAGCACAGAAAAAATGTTTTTCTAAGAAATATTTTTAATTGATAAAAACTAAAAAATTTTATTTAAAAACTCAATTAGTAAAAAGCTAAACAAATGTTTAATTTAAGAAATTTTATATTTAATATATTTAATTACAGTAAAAGAAACAAATCATCCATTAAAAATTTAATTAAGTTTGTTAAAAACTTCTGTTAAAAAGATCAATTGGCAAAAGTATGAATAAAATTTCATTAAAAAGATTATAATATTTAAATTAAAAAAAAAAACAAAATAAAACCTGTAGTTAATATTTTTAATTGAAAAAAAATACAAATAATCAATTAAAAATTTAATTGAGCCCATAAAACTTTTGTTTAAAAAATCAACTGGAAAAAGCTTAAATAAAAATTTAATTAAAAATAGTAAGACATTCAGGGCGAAAGCCATGATGTCGACAACGTTCGACTTGTAGCACACTTACATTCAAAACAAAAGCAAATTTTCAAATTTTAATATTTTGTTATTGTTTCAAATGCAAGTGTATGACAATTCAAACGTTGTTGACATCATGAGATTGGCCCTTAGATCAAAAAAATTTCTTTAATTAATAATTTCAATTGAAAAAATAGAAATAATCAATTAAGTATTTAAAAGAGTCACTTAAATTTAGTACATTAAAATTGTAATTAAAAATGTTGGTGTATCTGTTAAATTTTTGTTTAAAAGTTTATTTGATAAAAAATTTAGTTGTCACAATTAAATTTTAAATTTTTTATTTCATAATTTTATTTTATTTTTTAATTAAAAAAATTTAGATATTAAAATATAGAAAAATTGTTCTTTTAATAACACTAGTAATTGAAACACAAATACAATTAATTCAATTTAACTTTTAATAAAAAAAAGTTTAATTCATTAAAATTGTAATTAAAAATTCAAGTGAGTCGCCTAAACTTTTGTTTAAAAATTTTTATAATTGAAAATTTATCTGACACAATTATTTTTTACTTTTTCCATTAAATGTGTTGATATTTCTGTGTATATTTCACAGAGACATTATTCTCCTAATATTTGACTCCATAATTGTTGCAAAAAATTAGAAAAAAAAAATCAGAGATGTGGAACTACTGCATTGTTTTTGTGTTTAACCGAAATTATATTGAAATGTTTATACCAAAATTATTGTCCATGATAGAAACACAATTGTTTTATTATTTCTGCCTCAAAACAATACAAACTTTAGAAAAGATTTTATTGTTATTATTATTTAAAAACCATGACCGCTAATTGTGTGTTGTTTGAAAAACAAAACAAAAACTTTTGTTTTATGTTAAGGATCGCTGTTTTTGTATTTGTTACATTGCAGAAATTAAGCCAAAGCAAATTTATACTCAAAAGCTTTGTTTGCACGCCTGTTATAGACAATAAATTATATAACAAGCAAGTGGATTACAGACAAGGGTTAAAGTAATTTTTATTTTTCACATAAAACAAATTTAATGTAGATTATTAATTACGTTACAAAGATTTTTAATTAACTAGTGACTCAGGCAGATGTTTTGCTGCAGCAGACAGGCTAGAAATATTAAAGATATTAAAAATATAGGAAAGTGAGAGTTTTAATTTATGTCTAACTTTTATTTATAAGGTAAATATGTTAAGATCTGTCTTCGCTCTTCACTTATTAAATTGAAGATATAAGAGGTTTTTAAACTAGTTTTTCATACAAAATTTGTTTATGAACCTTTTAGAAAACAAAATTATTTTTTTTTTTAAAAAAGGCTGGTAACATTATGCCACAAAAAATAGACCTTTAAAATGCCATGTTCTGAACTGCATTAAAGCTGCTGAACACAAATATGGCCTTCATTTATTTTTCTTCAGCAGCGTTATAACGATATTTGTGAAAAACTTGTTTTTTGCAGTTAACAAAGATATTCCCAAAAATCTTGAGAATCGTCTACTTTAATTAGGAAACTTGTACACCGTTGAAAAAATATTCTTTTTATGACCCCATATTATGAGGTGTTGAGCGGATATAAATTTTATGAGTTACGGATCTTAAGATTTAAATAAATTTGAAGTTTTTAGTGTTTTTTTTTAATTACTATTTTTTTTAGTTGGACCCTTTAGCAAAAAAGCAAATCTAAAGCATGCTAGAATACCCTGTATAAAAATTTTGCTTTCCTTTAAAATATAAATTTTTAATTGAATTTTTACTTTTAGCATTATGCAACACTTCCTTGTTGAATCTTAAAATATATTAATACGTTTCGTTTTTACTTTTAAAAATGTTATTTCTGTGGCTTCAATTATTTTAATAATAAAAAAAAAGACATCAATGTACAATTTTTATTACTCAACACTGATATTAAAAACTTTTGAATACACAATGTTAAATTTTTTATTGTTAGAATACCACGATGTTAATTGCGCTGTACTTAACACAAAACTGCTCTCTCATTGCATTGTCTGCTAACAAACTACTTTTTAACATAATGCTTTCAGAAGAATGTTAGCAACATCTTAAAAGCCTTACAACATGCAAGAGTCTCTTAATACTTGCTTTCAATCTGTTTTGTGTTAATTACGGACTGGCTGAGTCATCATCCCAGATTTCATTGAAAACAATGTTAGCCAGGCTTTATCAGTCAATGGCGTGCACTATGGATTGATTTTTTATACATTTTTGGGCCAGAAAATCGTGGTATAAACACAGACGATATTGGTTTCAACAGGAGTATCACACAGCTTTGGCCACATTAGATATTTTGCACAAGCGAAGAGTGGATCTTGCCTCCGCCTTACGTGGAGGTGGTGTGATTAGTATTATCACATGATTTTAATAAGTCATACTTCTGAGAGGAGTTTCTTAAGTCTCAACTAAAAGTAAATAGCTCAAAAACCACAGAGACTCTTAAGGCCAGCACAAACTGAACCATCTATCAATTGTAACTTGATTTATATGCCGGAGTTATTAAAAATTTAACAACTTGGATGCTCAACACCCAACGTAGCTTTGTTATACCTTTCTACGAGGTTATATTCCATATATAATGCCCTTTCGAAAGAATAATGCCCCTTCGAAAGGATGAATATCCCCTGCACTTTTTGCTTTATTTGAATTTAAAAATAGGCAGCAGTTAACAAAAGGCCTTAGTGGTCTAAGTCATATATTTATTTGATCGAGATATTTAGTAAATTACATTTGAACAAATCAAAAAATATTTATTAATATAAATTTATTTAGTATTTACTAAATAGTTATTGAAGTTTTACTTTTATAAGTAAGGACACATATGAAAAACTACTTTTGAATATGAATTGATATTAAAGTGCAATTGGTGAAAAAGTCTCTTAGATAAGGATAAAATATAAAAGGCAACAAAAAAATTTTAATCTTAGAACTCTAAACATTTAAGAGGTTATGCCGAAAAAGCTTAATATTTTCAACAAGATTTTAAACTGCGCAACGTGCTTACTTTCAAATAATTAATCAGATAAGAAATTTTTTACATTTCATATGAGTTTAATTTATTATTAAATTAAAAAATATTCATTCGCCTTGGAGATAAGAAACTTTAATGGCTTTGTATGCCATCAACAACAATTTTCCTCACAACTCTACGAAATAAGTTTTTTAGTGAATAAATAAATTTAAAAAATCCTTAACTCAGGGAAAACTTAGTGCGAGATGCAGGATGTTAAATTAAAAGTCAAACTTTGTGCCAGTGAATAGATAAAAAATCTCCTGACTAATTGTTAAAGATGAAAAATACTTTCAGTGTGCCTTTCTGTAGCGCACAGAAAAAAAATGGTTCATCTTTTTTTATCATAATTGACCCAATTGAGTCTCTGAGTAGAGGCGTGTTGAAACACCACCCTTTCTAAGTCTCTCAAGTTTTGAGTATTTCTTGGTGTAACTTCAGGCTTGGTATGAATTCAGAATTCGAGTAAGCTTAAGAGACATACAACCACTGTCTGTCAACAACAATTTTTTTTTTTTTGTAATATTTACATACAGACACAAGTAAGCGAATCTAATTTTTCCTCTTTCCATGCCATGTTAACAGCAAACTTAAATATTGTTTGTATGTTTTATTTTCACTGGATTTTTTTCCAGGCATTATCACATTTTGAAACTTCCTCTCCATACAGCTCTTGCACATTAAGTAATTAAAGACAATCAATTTCCTTTAAAAATGTCTTCAGCAGAAAATTGATTACAGCTGCAGCTATTAGTTTTAAGCTATAAAGTAAGACGAATAAGCAGAATATTAAAAGCCATATTAAAGGAAAAATTTTTACTAGCAACACTAGCATTTTGTTACATACAAAAACAAATACACATTCCTACACACACACACACATGTACAGCTTTATAAAATGGAATAAAATCTGCCATAGTTTGGTGATTAAAGTGAAAGACATTAACGTTAAGCTGTAAGAGAAAAAGAGCAAAATGAAGGACCATAAAGCAATGAACAAAGTTAAATTAAAAAAGCTTTCCAAAATACCAACAGACTGCAGCATTAAGAAATGAGTGATTCAAAGTATAAATATTTAATATTATAAGTAGTAATTTGAAACGGAATTTTAAAGTCAAAATTAAAAAAGCACTGTGATTGAATAATTTTTACAAATAAAATTAAAAATGATTTCCTTAACATTTTTTTTTAACTTTAAATATATTATTCCTTATTTCATCACTAAACTAACACTTATTCTTATTTTACCCTGTCTTAATGTAATCAAACGTAAAGCACTAAAATTTCAACAAAAATTCTATTAACAAATTGCAATTTATATTAACGACAAAATAGTTTAATGGAAAATACGTAAAGGACGGATTAAAATAAAAAAAAATCCCCAAAACCGGCGTCGCCAGCGTTGAGATGTCGTTTGCACATCCGCCCAGCATCAGTGAGTGTGATGGGCCAACGGAAATCGTACTTGTTAAAAACAGGAAGTAAGTTCATAATGAAAATACAAATAAACAGTTTATTGAATAAAAAAAGAACACAAACAAAATTGAAAAAAGTAAAAGAAAATTTCAAGAGGAGTTAATGAATAAAAAAGTTATTTGTTTCAAAAAAAAGGGAATAAAAAATTAAATAAACACTTTAAAGCGGAAGCCAGTGTCTCGATTAAGTATTTACTTCAGCAGTTAATTTTCTTACCAAGTTGTTGCTCAATCAGTGTTTATTTTAATAAAAATAAAAACTT
Organism: Nowickia ferox; assembly: GCA_936439885.1. Taxonomy (NCBI): domain Eukaryota; kingdom Metazoa; phylum Arthropoda; class Insecta; order Diptera; family Tachinidae; genus Nowickia; species Nowickia ferox. The sequence goes on from OW387026.1 coordinate 9,789,549, forward strand.
TTAAAATCTTATTTACTTTATTCATACTGGAGTATAAAATTTACCCAGTAATAAAGTTCGTTTTGAAACAGTTTGTGCATAATAAATTCAATAACAAAAAATACTTCAAATGCATTTTTATTAAAAAGTTGTCACTCTCCTAAAGTTTTGAATCAACGAGAGCAAATGTCTCACTATATAAGACTTTATTATATTCTAAAGGGGTAATAAAAATAAACAGAAAATATGTCACGTAAGGGACTGGGACTAGAGAAGGGGATTAATTATGATTCCTAAAGCACCCATTCACAGAGTTAATAACATAAAGGATGTTTTTTAAGCCCGATACTACCTTAAAATGCAAAAATTAGCAACAACAACAAAATCTTGCATGCAAGAATTTTTTTCGAAAGACAGAAACATGACTTTTACATCTCAATATAATTTTGGATAAAAGGACCACTATGCCTCCTCTTTATGAAAAACATTCTGGGCCTTAAATATTTATCATTGCCGTACACCACGAATAAAACCATCAAGATTGGCATGTTGTTATTATATCGTATTAACTTAAATGAGAGTGTATGAGAAATTTTTTAAAAAAGAGTATTTAAGAGAATTAGCTCTCATACTTGATAGAGGGTGCTGGAAATTGGTACAAAAACTTTCTTTCAACTTGACCTTAAGCGAAAACACAAAATTGCTCTTTATCGAAGTAGCCTGAGCAATCTGTTGAAATTATAGCCTTGCTGAATTAAAGTTTAGTTTTGATTAAAAAATATTGTAGATATTTTTTCTGTTTATTAATTTATTAAAAAAAAACAGGGCTCAAATAGTCACATGCGTGATCGTATCGACAATCGTACGAAAACATATTAAGTACGTTCACGTATGTCATAATTCGAAAATGGTATTTTTACGTGACGAGTCGTACGTTCACGGATGTGAGGATTCGACCCCAGATTGCTGCAAATTTTAAAAGTCAAGCGAATACCAAGAGCCACATTTTCCTCGCTTATCTTAACGGCATTGATATGCTCAAAAATTTACATGCGCGAATTTTAACAGGTGCTCTGTAATCGGCTGCGATTGTTCTAAAGGACCGGAGAATTTATACACGTCAGCTCCACCATTAGTAGCAAGAATAATGTGACGTTCAAAATAGAGCGAAGGATCTTGCTGGCAAGCAGATATTTCCTTGAGTTAAGCAATCCATTTCAAAAAGAGACCTCTCGCGGCAAAATAAAACAAAACTGCACAGCACGGTTATTTTGACTATACTTTTATGGCGTGAAAACATATATTATATATTATTGAAAGAGAACTGATGTCTATCATCAAGAATGCTATATACTTAAATAAACGTAGTTGAGCCCATCAAAAAACTGTGCTGGCTATGTTGCATAGGACGAAGGAATCCAAATGCCCCAACCAGCAAGGCGTTCAGTGAAAATTACCAGGGAAATAACACATTAGGAAAACCGAGACTCGGGTGAAAGGATTAAGGGAACAAAGATATTCAGGTTGTTGTCAGTATTAGCTGAATAAAGCAGCACACGATTGAAGTTCTTAAAAATCATATATTAAGCAGGCTAAAGCCAACCAAAATTTGTAAAGCCAACTTTTTAAGTGATTAAGCAAACAAATTTCCCTTAATTAAGGTCACTTTTTTATGAATTTTTTTTTAACAATTTGTCAAAAGCCACCATACAGTACTTATTATCAAGAACGGGATGACAGGATAAGAAATTTAAGTCTCTTCTTACCCTTATTTTGTGAAGTCTAAATCAAAAGTTCAATAACAAAAAACGAAACTAATTTACCACGGTATTCAAAACAATTATTAATATGAATGTATTAAAAACAAATATATGAATATACATATGTATACGCTTTTTTGTAACTAAAATATTTCATAAAAAATTACAACAACTATTCCATTTTTTTTTTTTTTGTTACCAAAATTAATAAAACCATTATTTTCATTCTTTACAAAATCATTGAAACCATTTGGTCATTGATTGCTGCTAAGAACAAACATTGAACAAATTTCATTATTAATTTAACGTTTATTAAAAAATTCCTTTGATACATTTCCCAGCTGTCAATAACTGTGACAGCTATTAATAAAATTGCGATTGAAGGTGTGTCGGTAATACCTTCATTTGCAGACATTAATTTCCGTTGAATATACAATTTAATTTTTAATGAAATGAAAAAAAAAACAAAATAAAAAACAAACAATCAGTAAAATTGTTATTAAATAAAGTGACAGCTGGTGGTTTGAGGTGTGCTATGGAAAAATAAAAGCATGAAAGTGTCTCATAAGAAAAAAACTTTTGAATTTCTTTTCTTTTTCTATATATCAAAAATAGGCCAAAACGTTTTTTTTTTTTAAGATGAGTGGCCCCATTTTGCTTCATAACATATTCAGTTTTATGAACAAAAGAAACTGAAGTAGAGTTTTCATTCTATTATTTTAAACATTATTTATTATTACAACTCATTTTTCCCACCACTAATTACCAACTTTTTTTCAACAAAACAAATTTGAACTGCAGTTTTTCTCCCCCATTGTTTATGTTCTGTAGTCTTTTCCATTAAAGTTTGTTTAATGTGCCTCAAATAATTAATTATGCATGTGATGTTTTCGTTTTATTTTTTTTCTTCGTTTTTTGCTTTTATTAAAGTGGCTGCTGGTTGCTGTTGCAATGTCATAATAACATCCAGTTACATGCTTGTGGAGAGTGAAATCCATATTAATGAAAAGGTGGTATATGTATGTGTGTGAAAAGGTGTGTGTGTGCATACTTTCTTGTGTTGTTGCCATTGTTGCTGCTACATAAACTCATAATTGTGGCAAACATTGATGTACGCTCCAACAGTTATAAAAACAAACTCATTTAAACGTTCATAAGGACTTCCTTTAGCAACAACAAAAAAAAACAGAAAAAAAACTATGTATGTACATATGTTAAGCATGAGACTATTCTTGTTGTAGTTGCTGTCAAAGTATAATAATTTGTTATATGGAATATATGCTGTATATATAGATGTTAATGTGTCAGTTTGTGTGTATTTGCAACTAAGTAAATTAATGAATTGTTAATGACATTTACAAACATTTTTAAGTACAAATAATATATACGAGAAATGTTGTCTGCACACATACATACATACGTACTCAAAATAGCACAATTATTTTCCTTGGAAAAAAGGAAGCTTCTTTCAAAACTAGCATGAGGTAAAATTTAATATCTCAAGAGCTCTACTGAAGACACTGGGTTAATGTTGAACCATTTATTTTAATAACTTGAACTATAGTTCAAATAAATTATCAGCTAAACATCAAAGAAGTAATCTAGCGTTTGAAGCACACTCTTGACATTTTTAAAAAGGCTAAAAGTAAAAAAAATCAAACTTAACCCTCCGATGAGTGACAGTTCTGAACTTCACGGCCGTGTGAAAAGGTCCCTACGGACCTTTTTTGTAAATCATGTTTTTCTCATATAAAAATTTTTTTTTTGATTTTTTTTTGTTTTTATTGTTTATAACTAAATTCTACATACAAAAATAATTAAAACAAATACCTAAACTCAAAGACATTAGGGATGATGATAAAAACAAAAAATTCTAAGAACTGGTTTATTGCTAGTAGTATAAAATTAGAATATTGTGCCTTTCCTTGAAAGCAATAAAGTTCATGTCTTCGAATTTTTCTTAGACTTTTTTGTTTTTATCATCATCCCTAATGTCTTTGAGTTTAGGTCTTTGTGTTCAGAACAAATAAATTATGTGTTGAAACAATAAAAAAATTATAATGATGCCCAAAAACATGCATTTATTAGTGAAATTCAGGACTAGGTCCATACGGACCTATTCACACGTCCGCGTACTATTCTCACTAAAACCTCAATAACTCCTAAAGTAATGATCAGATCGGCTTGATTTTTTTTCCAAAAGATGCGCAACAAAATATTCTTGGAACACAGAGTAATTTGCGGGGGGGGGGGGGGGGGGGGGGGTTGTAGTGGCCGAAGTAGGAGTAATTTCAGTTTGAAAAGGCAAAAAGGTCCCTAGGGACCTTCTCACTCATCGGAGGGTTAAAAAAATGCCGAAATGAAAAATTGCCAATATGAAAAAATCGTTCAAATGAAAAATATCACCAAAAATAAAATAAATAGATAAAATTAAAAATAGATCACTAAGAGTAAAATGGTCTGCAAAAAACTAAAACAAATCGCCGAAAACCGAAAAAAACTCACAGAAACGAAATAAACGCAAAAACCAAAAACAAATCTCTAAAAGAGAAAAAGAGAGGTTTGTAAAAAAAAAGTCGCCAAAACAAGAAGAAAAAAAACAAAACTAAAATATCAATCAATACATAAACAATCGCCAAAACTAAAAAGTTCGTATAGTATGTAGTGTCCGCACGGAACCTTTCGCGTGTGTATCAAGTTCACACTTTACCGAATATATTAATTTTTTGGTTTTTTTTTAAATTGTACTTTTCATTTTCATAAAGTACTTTTAATAAAATATCCTTTAAAAATTCACTATTTAAAGACAAACAGTTGTAATGCTGTTTGTCCTTTTGTATTGCCTAATAAGAACTAGCAAATCATATAAGCTTGTTTAACATAATCCTCTTAGACTTGGATATTTTGAATATTAAAATTTATTGTACAGCATAACCTTTACTTTGAAGATCCAATTTACTAACAATTAAACGTTTTTTTTTTCGGATATTCTCATAAAGCATCTTTCAAAAAAGTAGTGTTGCAAATATCATTACTCAAATCAAAGTTCATTTTGTTTCTAATTCCCAATTCCTGTTTGTAAATTGTTGTTTGAGAACGTTTTTATTTTCTGTTGATTTTCCTTGAAAAATTATGACTACATTTTGATATTCGTTTGGGGGTCATGTAAATGCCCAGGTGTATTTCATAAGCAGCTTTAAAGCTTACAATTTCTCAGCAATTGGCCAATGCAACGAAATTCATATATAAAATACTGGCTGGAACCCGTTAAGCTTTGGTTATAAGTTGTAGTTTTTTTTTATTTTTGTATATTACTTAATTATGTTATTATTTGTAAATACTAGCAAACATTTTCCCTTACTAAGCCTGAAGGCCTTAAGGCTCTGAATTTTTATAGAGCGATAAATATTATTATTGGGTGCTGATTGCTACATCAAACTCAAGTTTTTCTGTGCGCTATTGCACCCATTTGCCCCTAAGCCCCTTATTTATTAACTCCTTGAAATGGGTTCACGAACAGCTCACTTTTGTCGAGCAAGCCTCTGAGCTACTCAGAGAGACAACAGAAGATAGTGAAGAAAAGAGTTCTTATATTATCTACTGTCATTTACAAATTCCAAAGTTGCTAAATAAAAATTGATATGTAATATTTCTCTAATGCGAAAAATTTCACATACAATTTCCATATTATCTTAGTTCTGTTTCAGCTACTTCTGTTACTTCTTCCAGCTCTCAAGCAAACATACAAACACACAAGCACAGCACACTTTTATTTGCAAATTTATACAATTCTTTTGTAATCAATTGAAGAGTTCTGCTTATGATTTCCAAGTGTTACCAATCTTTCTCTGTTATTTTCATTGTTTTCTCATTTATGAATTTCTTGAAATGTTTTTTGCCATTTTAAGACTTTTAGGTCAATTGCTTGTTGTATATCGATAAATGGTGATGTTATTGTTTACCAATATAAGTTTATTATTATGGAGAATTTTGTAGACATTTGGCAGAAATGATTGGAAGATTGTTAAGTGTGGCTGGTTGGCATTTGAAAGCTTTTTGAGATATGTTTACTTTTTGTATATTGATTAATGTTAAATGGTCTTTGAAAAGTTAAAAAAAAACAGACAAATGATTGAAAAGGAATATGAAATTCACAGAAATTTTACGCATTTAGAATTTTATTTGGAAGTGAAGAGAAGACCTTTTTTAATTTAACCCTCATTTTAGTTTATATTGAAAGCTTTTTATTGTCACTTTAGAATGTTAGATAGATAAGATTTTAAATAATATTAAAACAAATTTAAAAATGAAATTGTTGTTACAGGTTTTGTTCCACTTAAGCTAACCCATTTGTTTTAAAAATTATTAAAATTTAAAAAAAACTACAATCGTAGTAAATTAAGAAATTTAAAAAGAAACAAAATTATTATGCACAACGAGCTAAATTTGCACAACTACATATTATTACAACACCTCAGTCTGCGCAACAGGTAATTTTTTTACATTAAGGTCTTTATAAGTGCAACTTTTTTTTTAACCAGTCTCGATAAGTGCAACTTTTTCTCTTCTAGTAAATTTAAAACACTTTTCTCTCTGAATTTACTGAATTTGAACTAAAGTTTTAACAACTACTTTCAATTTATCAAAAAAGTTAGAAAAAAATTGTTTATTTACACTGAATTTACAATGAATTGATCAGAGAAGACGATTCAGGTGAAAGTGAAGTTATAGATTTTGCAGACGAAGAAACTAAAAAACATTAAAAATACACAAAAGGCTAAAATAGATGATGTTATTAACTTAATATTTGTATGGAGTGGGCGACAGAGAATAATATTCCTTGTGAAAAATTAGTTACCATTTAAAAAATTAGAGCGTAGGAAATATTACAAAAAATAAAGTATCCAAACGTTTAAAACAAAAATTCAAAACTATTTTCCTCAAACTAGATTTTGCTTACAAAAAATTAACTTTAGTTGAACTCTAACACACAAAATATGAAGCTTGGTTTTAAGTTTCAGTTCAAATATAAAATATTATTTTATAAATTTTTTAATCATAATTTTTTAATTTTTTAATTATAGTTTTGTTTATATGAAGTTTTTTGTGGTCGGTTATTGCAACTTTTCGGTAAAATTAACCCAAAGCAACCACCTCGATTTTTTTTTTTTTTGGTTGCGTAAATCGAGCTGTAGTACTGTAGTTTTATTAATTTCAATAATCTATTGGGAGTTTGTCTAAAAACATTGGGGTTTTATAAGCTTTTTAAAATTGTGGTTGAATTCCATTGATGGGCTGTCTAAGCAGCAGCTTAACCAACAACAAATAAATTTTGTTCAGTTTGTATTCATTTTAACTCGCTTTAAATAAAAATAATATATAAAAATTTATCAGCCTTATTTATAAAAATTATTGAAGTTTTATAAAGGCTTCGAAAGTTAAATTTTGTATTAAAATCTGTTTTAAAAAATATTTAAAAAATCCTTCATAATTTTTATAAATAATGCTTTATTAATTTATGTTCTCTACTTTAAACATTTTAACTGTGAAATTAAAATTTTTATTTAAGCTTTAATTTACAACTTAATGGTAAATGGTAATGGCATCATATTTAAGACTAAAAATATCTATTTTCGCTATTAAAAATTTTTAAAGCAAATAAAACCTTAAAGAAAACAAAAAAGATTTTAAGCATTTCTAACTTAGATTCATTTCAAACATTAATACAAAAGTTTGTTTTCTTTAAATAAATCTCTACAAATTTAATTTGTTCCAAATGGCATGCATCAATTCATTGTTGTTAACATTCTTTGAAAAGCAAAAGCCGACCCTTTTCTGAAACAAGACAAACGATACAAAATAGAAAACAAACTAGAAAGTTTTATTATCAAACACATTTGTCGTTCACTTGACCAGAAAGAAAAGAAAAAGCACTGATGGTACATAACAAAAATAAACAATAAACAAGATTACCAAAAATATCACAAAAAAAAAGAGAAACACAAAGTAGCAAACATACAAGAATTCTTTTTATATAACAAAAGCCCTCAAGAAACCTCTTCAGCATCACTCAAAAGTATGTTAACACATAAAAGATGTTGCGCCATTAAAGGAAAGTACGTAAATGTATGAGTAGTTGGGAATATATCAACATAAAAAGCAACAGGAAAGGAAATAAATCACTTACACATACACTTACACTTGCCCCAAACACACATACACATGTACATATATACATACATATATAGCAAATGTATACACATGATTATGCTGAGTGGCATTCATTTTGACAAAACATTTACAAGACAATTTGAAGACACAGACATGACCATGAAAGCAAGACAAATCAACATAAAAGTAGAACACTATATAAAAATCCTTTAATGCCATAACGTAAACTAAACACATAATTTAATTTTGCAAAAATTCTTCAACAGAAATTCTAAAAAGGGACAAAATTAGATGTGAACAAAGTGGAATAGAAATCTTACAAATGATATATTATAAAGCCACAGGGCTTTTTAATACTTACAGGGTTAAAAGAAATTTTGAGTTTGAAATTAATTTAATTTATATTAAATTAAGCTGCGCAACCCTTAATATATTTTTTGGAAAGGCGATTGATTATTTTAGCACAAAAGGAGCAACAAAGCTTTAATTGTAAAGGGGTTTTAAGGCTTTAATAGAAAAAAGATTTAATTTGTTTTTTACTTGAACAAACAAAAAAAAATTTTTTTATTAAAATTTTGGATTTCTAAACTCAAAAGCTTTGTTTTTATATTAATTTTACTGTGCAGCAACCCAGCAAAAAATTAACATACAAATCATTAGTTACATCAGTGATGAACTCAGCTCCTAGTAGTTATACTTCTGGTCAAACATCAATGAGTTTAAAACATGATTTTCATAGGACGAAAGGGTTCCAAATAACTAAATTGTATACGCTTAGAAGGTTTATTCGAACAATGTTCTTTTGATATAAACAACAGCCTTAGAATTTTTAATTCAGTACTTGCAGTGATTAGTATGCGATGGTAAAGTGGTAAGAACAACTTCCGACTTTTTTCCTGAAAAATTAAGACTTTTTGCAAAACACACAGAATGGTTACTTTAGGTTTAAAAACACTACCAAAAAGTAATAAAACCCTTTAAAGAGCATTCACATTATCTCAAAATCTAATACTTACAAGATTTCGAGAGCTAAATCTTGCTGCTTTTTACAGGATTTCCCATACAAAACAAAATCTATTTTGTCAGTAGATTTTTAGGAAATCTAATCAAAATTTAATACTTTTATTTATTTTTACTACCCTGTACAACTTATTTATAAAAAATATGATTGAATTAGCTACTGTTTGCTTGAAAAGTTTTCTGACTTGGCTACATTGTATATAGTTGTTTGGTTGTAGTTTTGGAAATTTTTCAGTTAAGGGGCTTTGCTTTGGATAAGAAAGTCTTGATAAATGTATAAATAAAACTTGGTGTAAACGATATAGATTTGCATAAAAATTTTAGTTAAAATCTGTTACTTTTGTGGGCATTCGTTAATGCCCTATTACTCAATTTTGAAGGTTTTATGGGCCTCCACACAGCGCACCTTCATCAATTTTTGACTAACAGCCAACTTAGACTTGGTGATAGCTCTAAACTATATATAGCAATCATGTATCTAAGAGTATAACAGACAAATCTTGTTAACATCTTATGCCAAAAAAAATAATATATTCATGCATTTTTTTTTCCAAAAATTATGGGAATTATTTTCTCACTTTTTTCAGAAAATCTTACAAGGACTCTTTGTTTCTTGCTTATAATATCCGGCAAAGTTATAGCCATATATATAAAATTAGAAATACTTTAAGATATAAAATACTTGCGAGACTTTTTCAGCTAAAAAAATAGTTTAATAAAAATTTTAAATTTTTAACAAAATTTCCTATGCAAAATAAGATTCTACTTAGTTATTAAGACACCCCTAAGCAAACGTACCATATATTTCAATTCAAATATTTTTCCAATTAGTTCCTTGGTATCTTCTTAAAATAATTCCCCAAAGGCAGAGTGTTGAGTTTGCAAAATCATAAGATCCATTACAGAATAAACTAATGCAAACAATATTGCATTTCTGTAGCCAGTTAACAAATTTCTCTTTAATTGAAAAAACCAAAAATCTATTAAAACTGTAATTGTGGCAATTAAATTAGGAAAATTTTTTATTGTTTATCATATAATTAATCGATCGCACATTCTCTGTCGACAGGTGGGGCAGACACTTGAGATAATATCAAATCTCTACGGCATACTTTTAGGAGTGATAAAATTAATTACATGTTTATCTTATTACGAGTGCTCAGAAAAGTTTTCAAAGTGGTATTTGAAGAATTAGCAGATTATTTTAATGCCAGATTACTTTAAAGGAAGCCCATGTATGGCGGCAAACAAATACCATTTTGCACTATCCTATAAACTCTCTACATACACCACTTTGCATACTGCCTACTTTAAGGTGTAAACTTATACTAGTTCAAGCTAATTTTTTGTTACTACTGCCGTTGCCTTATATATTTTTTGCAAATATCAATCTACCGATACCAATGTAACCGCATTCTGAGTCGTGCACATACACAAATTGTTGCTAAAGGATATTGCGGTTTAAGCCAATCGAGCAAAACTAAACTTGATTATTTTGTGTGGTCATAAGTACGAATGTATGTACATAAAACTCATTCATGAGTATCAATGACTACTGCATGTTCCAAAGTATAAACGTGTGTGTGTGTGTAAGAAAACATAATTGAGTATGTAGTATATAAATTTTTCTTCAAATGAGAAAGTGAAGATTGCATTTGGTATTTATTTATGGGCTCAAAAAAGTAAATACATCAATACACTCTCGGTGATATTTTATGGTAACTGGGGTACAAGCAATATGCCACAATAAGGATTAATTCCTTAAGGCACAGGAAAATTAAAGAAGGCAAGTGCTTAAGAAGAATACTTAAAGGGGTTTGGGGGATATGTTTGCAGATCTCAATTTTTCTTAGTATTAACATTGAGTAACATAAAGCAAATGTATTTGTAAACAAAACAATAATTATTATTATTTTATATGTATTCTTACAACAAAAAAGAACTTGGCAAGACTTTAAAGGAAACATTATCAAACATAAATTTTGCTTCTATAGCTAAAGGCAGTAGTACATTTATTAAGCAAACGAGGTCTTTGGATACTTTTAGAACTTTTGCTTGATGTGTAGTATGACTTAAGAAAATATAAAGACTTTGGTTGCTTTGGCTTAATGAAACAAAACTTAACTCAGCCATGAGATAAACAAAAATCATAGTATTTACCTTTCCTAAAATTAAATATTTCAGCAGCTTAAAGAGAACTTCATATTGAAACTACGGAACTACTATTTTTTATATCACTTACTTTCAATTATGATGTAAAAACTAGTATTAAAAGATTTGTACTAAAATCTTGCAGAAAAATTGGTCATGCAATAAAAAAAATATTAAGATTCTTTTAATAGAAATTCTTGCATTGACAAACCTCTGAAACAACGTCTACGCAAATTGGCAAGCAAAAATCTCCATTTTAATGTTCTCCCTCTTATATTGCTTTCTTTTTTTAATCCTTCTTCTTTGTGTAGACATTCCATTGCTTCTTGAGAAAACTTGCCATAAATTATCAATTACATTCTATAAATAAAGCATGTATAAATATCTATTTGCATGCACTCGCCGTTTCAAGGAAATATGCACAAACACACACACACATACACACACACACACACTGAGAAGGCAAAAGGTTTAATTTAAAGGCAAAAGCATATTAAACATGCAATTTTCTAATCATTTAATCTTAATTGCTGTTATCAAAAAGAACTTAATTTTAAACATTAAAATTTACATTTTAAACAGCTTGTTAAATAGGCGAACTGTAACTTTTACGCCTTCTCCTACTGCCCTTTTTGTGCATAATTAGCAAAAAAAAACTTTTATTTTGCAATTTATATGCAAAGTAGGGAGTTAAAGGAATATATTACAGATACAGAATTAATTAGCCAATTGATTTGTTGGGTTTGAATTAAAGGAAAGAATATTTTAATTACTAAAGATTAAGCTTAATGATATCAAATGAATGAGTTTTAGAAAAGGTGGTACTCATCAAAGGAATTTTTGTTACAGATAACAAATTGCATATAAAAGATTGCAAAGTGAAATATTTCATTTAAAAAAAGTATTTTTTTTTGTTCTACAACTGATCAGATGAAAGAGCAAAAATGCCTGTTTTCTTATAAAGATTCGATACAACCAGACTACTTAATGAAAACTAAATAAAACTATGCAGAAAAATTGCGAACTTGAACATAAAAGTATCATGTAATATAATAGGGACTTTGTAAAAACTAAAACATTTCTTTTTTAAAATTTTTTAATACATATGAAATAATTAACAATGTCACAGAATTCAATTCCGCCCGAAAACTGAATTGAATTCCCCCAAGATATCAAGCCCTAGCCGGAGCATACCCTAGCATACCAGCGCATCTGACAGTCTGAACACAATTTTCGGAAATTTAGTTTTCTTTTTTAGGCACCATTTCCTACAAAAGTGGCCAAATATGTTTTAGAAAAGTTAAGGATGTTTTAGTAGAAGCAGATTGATCACATCCAGTGAAACAAAAATAAACATCTTCTTATTTCAGGAATTTCAAATGAAGGCCCATATCATGCAAAGAAAGCAGGGCTTTCTAGGAAGTTGGTCGAAGGGAAGGTGATGGAATCTTTTTGGTAGAAAGAGATTGATCATATCCAGTGAAACAAAGACAAACATCTTCTTACTTCAGGAATTTCAAATGAAGGCCGATATCATGCAAGCGAAGCAGGTCGTTCTAGGTAGCTGATCGAAGGGAAGGTGATGGAATATTTTTGGTCATATACGCTTGAAATACGTTCTTAGCAATGAAACAGCAGACTTTATTAGGTAAAGGAGGGGTAAAAATAGAGGTAGCAGCTCATGCGTTAACTAGAGGCTGAACAAAAGAGCCGAAAAAAGGAAGTCAAAAAAGAGCAGTCGACTGACGAAATGAATATGCTGTCAGCAGAGCAAGGAAGTAAGATATAAAAAGTAGTTGCCAAGTTGAGATCAAAGGTGATCCAACAAACCGATAAACATAGGAAAATCAAATTGCAAAAATTGATGACTGATTTGCAAAGTGAATCGAGATAATTTGGTAGAGGTGTTCAATCGTCCATGTTTTTAGAACAGGCCTTATTACGAGTGTCGTATTACGACTTCGACAACGACGGTTTTGTACTATACTAAATATTATTACAAAATTTTTTCTTTAATGTAGTACAAAATCATCGTAGTCGTAGTCGAAATACGACACTCGTAATAAGGCTCAATGATTTGCCAGCATCCCTACTCATAAATAACGACAAGTGAGTGTATGAAGACAGTTTGTTTGAAAGTTAAACTTTTCTTAAGTTCTTTGTGGCTTAAGAAATTTTCTCTACATCTTGTTCTGCAAGTTTTCTCTAATTTAATCAACATTCTTCAACTTTATCTTAACAAACCAATTTTGCAATTTCTTAACATATACTTAATTAAGCAAATTACAAACATAACCCATGCCCAGCTAATGTTCCTTAAATATTGATTTTATTTGCAATAGAATTTACTCTCTCATTATTGTATCATTTGCTTATGTTGACTTTCGTAATTAAATTAATAAAATAAAGCAAACTGAAATACCTGTTAATCTTTAATACACTGCATGTGAGTATTTCGAAAATATATATTAATTTATTATGCATGATGCCAATAATAAATACTAAGCAAATGTATAAAATTATTTATTTATATCTGTGTGTAACTGTGTGAGTTACTTTTCAGGTAAATTCAAGAAATTAGTTAAAATAGGCAGAAACGAATTTTACTGCAGCTACTGGAAATAAATATTTCAATCACATTTTAAGATAAGTGCAATAATTTTGCCCAAACATTTTTTTAAGCTTATACAGGCTCAAGTGGAAAAAAGTCAGGCAGGTGAGTCGTCTAAAAAGTTTGTAGGAAAATCACTCAAAAACATTAATTTTCTACTCAACTCGATAGTTTCTGTTGTGGAAACAGGGGATTATTTGTTATTTTTTTTTAATCCGTATTAATTCTGACACACACTAAATTAAAATTTTATGAAATCAATATTTTAAATAAATATTTGCTTATCGACATTAGCAGATAGCGATAAGACTTTTTCCATCTTATCAATAAATTTTCTAGTTAAACTAAACTTATCTTAATACAAAAATGTTTCTTTTGTGATAAACACACAAACCACAAAAGTAAAAACGCAAAATAATAACAATAACATTCAATGTGTGAAAAGGAGACAATTACAACCACAAACTCATATAAAAATCGTAGTATGCGTGCGTGTGAGTTTGAGTTTGTATGTGCCTGCGTTTCTGTGGGCAGGTACACACACACAATCACATTTTGCACAATTTAGTAGGTGTTGTTGTATATTTAGTATTAAATTGGGCATCAATGTGTCAATTAACACAGATGCCAATAAATTTTATAAACCAAAAGCAATATTCAAAACCAATACCAAGCACACACATGCATAACTAATGCATGCATACACACATGCAAGCATATTTAATAGCAAATTTATATATTGATACAAACAATAATTCAATTGTGTATGCATAGAATTTTGCCAATGAGAACATACTCGTGTAATGTCAGGCAATTAAATAAAATATTCATTTATTTATAACAAATAAATGCATTAAAGAGAATTATTAATGTCATATTTTTTCTTTCATAATACATAAAATACTAATCTGTATATACATATATACGAGTATTGATGGAAATGCTAAGCTTGTATGCATTATTACATAAAGAAATTTTATATTATAAAATATTAAATTCACCAGATCAATATGAAAAGATTAAAATAAGTTAAATACGTATTGAAAAATAACTCAACTCTTAAAGGACATGCAATTCATGATGTTCGATAGAATGAAATGTGATTTATTTTACTATCACTTATTAAAGATGGCAAAAAAGGAATGTTTGATAAACCATTTGCTTTAAGTTTATATTTCGCAAAAACTAAGGCGTAAATTATTTTTATATTTGTTTTTATTTTTAATTAATTTATTAGTTTTGCTTCAGCTAAGTATTATTTTCCACTCAACTAACTGGAATTTGGTACAAGTTAACATCACTTTATCAATTGCTTAGCATTATCTTAGTACTAATGGATCATTAGGTAAACTTAGTATTTTTCTTACATGTGCTTCGTCTTGAATTAATATTAGCTTAGCGTAAGATAATCACAAGCTTAGCGTTATCGTAGCATTATCATAGTATTAGCTTAGCATTAACATAAAATTATCCTTTGCATTTTATAAGTACTAAGTCAATATTAGCCCTGTATATGCTTAGCATAAGCTTAGCATTAAGTAAGTATTAACTTGGCATTAGGTTATCATTAGCATAGCATTAGCATAGCATAAGCTTAGCATAGCATTACATAAGCATTAGCTTCGTATTTGCTTACCATTATTTTAGCATTAGCTTAGCATAAGCTTAGCATTAGCTTAGCATTAGCATATCATTACCTTAGCATTAGCTTAGCATTAGACTGGCATTAGTTTAGCATTAGATTAGCATTAACTTATCATTAGCTTAGCATTAGTTTAGTATTAGCTTAGCATTAGTTTAGAATTAGTTTAGCATTAGCTTAGCATTAGCTTAGCATTAGTTTAGCATTAGCTTAGCATTAGCTAAGCATTAGTTTAGAATTAGTTTAGCATTAGCTTAGCATTAGCTTAGCATTAGCTTAGCATTAGCTTAGCATTAGTTTAGCATAAGCTTGGCATTAGCTTAGCATTAGCTTAACATTACCATCTTATTAACTCTAATTACTTTAGCATTTCATTAGCATGAGCTTATTAGCTTAGTATTTGTTTTTCATGATCTTAGCATTATCTTACCATTATCCTATTATTAGCTTAGAGTCATTGTTCTGGCACATCGCGCTTATTACTATAAAAGGTGTCTACTTAGGTAGAGGCAAAAACTGTTTATATTTTCATGTACTCTTTTATCAAAAAGAAGGTAGAAAGAACGAAAGCTTTTTACAGAGGGTAGTTATGACCTTAGTATGTATATCGTTTAATAGCAAAAAGTGAAAATTTAAAAATTTGTCTAGACCCCCCTTAAAAAAAAACTACGATATGCTTAGAATTTTACAAGTATTGCCTTATTGATAACCTACCATTCCCTTAGTGTCTTACTTAGTGTTAAACCATTTAGTTTTTGGGTTACCTTAGTTTCCTTAGCAATTAAGCATTTGGGTTATCTTAGTTTCCTTAGCAATTAAGCATTTGCATAGCATTATATTAGCAACAGCCTAGTGATAACTTAGCATTATTTTAACTCTGCCTCATTATTATCTATGTATAATTTAACTTTTGTTGAGCATTTTTTCCATTTTATATAGACATTAGGTTAGTATTTGCTTAGTATGATCTTGGCATCAGTTTTGCGTTTTCTAATTATTGCCTTAGCATCGTCTTAGTAACAAATTAGCATTATCCTACTTCCGAGTCATGACAAATTTAGCATTTGATTTGCATTATTCTGCTACTAACTTAAAATAAATTTGCATATTTTACTATTGCTATATGAACACTAGGGTTACTAAGCATAACTTGGCTCACAACTAGCATAGCTTACATAAGACTAATGTAGCATTAGCTTGGAATTTAATTATCATTATTTTATTTTTTTAAATACCGACTGATTTTCAATCGCCTTCAACTCAAATTATTATTTAAATGTACATTTATAATTCTCAATAACTTTCGAATAGTTTGTCAATTAATTTTTTCAATGCACAAAGACAAATTCCTTTGAAACGATAATACTGAGGTTAATTTAATCAACTTTGTTTTACAATTTATTTAATTCATTTAAAATTCTCCTTAATATTACAAAATCCAATTTATTAACTACAATATACTTACTGCTATCATTATTAAATATTCATTGTTTTTAATGCCATCAAAACTAATCTTCGTATCAATCAATACGTGTGTTACAATTTAATTGAATTTTATTCAAAAACATCCTATGCTCTCTGCCCAAATTTTGATCTACTAAAATTTGATTCACAGTTTGTGCATTTGATAACTCATAGTAGTTTATTAAACAATAAGCTTTTCAATTTGGTCTTAAGTAAATGGCCAGAGGAGGCAACATACGTTAATAAAAGCGTTTATTACTTCGTCAGACAGGATGTTTAACAATACAAAAAACTACAGAAATGCTAAATTCACATACACACATATACACATACATATACATAAGTATGTATGCTGTCTATGTATATGTTTGTATAACAAACCATTATTAGAAATAACGAACTGACCATTACCAAAGGTTTTCATGCAGATAAGTGCGTGTATATGTGTACATGCATGTGCAAGTGTTTGTGGGTAAATGTTTGTTATCCAGAGTGTAAAACGTGATTATCATGGTGTGGAATTTCCGTTAATAGTATGAGAAATAAGGCTAAGTCTACAAACGCTTTAAGGTACATGCACTCATGAAATATAAACGTGAGTTGTATGTATACCATTATTCTGCTATTGCTGCCGTAAAATTGTATGTAGTAGAATATGAATCTAAATCATTTACGCAGAAGACATGAGAATGTTACAAGTAAGTAAATTTAAGGGAAAGATACTTGAAAAAAAATGTTTAAATTTTCAATTGCAGACATATTCCGAGAATCTATTTTGAGCATTTTTATAAAACTTTAGTTGAATTCGAAAGCGTAAAAAAATTCTCATAAAAAAAATTTTAATTTTCAAAAAAAAGACCCCATTTCAAAGACTTATTTAAGTATCAATTCATATTTAAAAGTAATTTTTCCGTACAAAAATTAATAAAAATTTAAATTTAAATATGAATTGATAAGACGATGTTCTTACTATAAGACGGTGATCTAAGTATAGGACAGTGCTATACGTATTGGAAGGTGATCTTAGTATAAGACGGTAATCTTAGTATAAGATGATGGTCTAAGTACAAGACAGTGGTTTCGCAATAAAACGGTGGTCTTAGTATAAGACGATGGTGTTAGTATAAGACGGTAGTCTCAGTATAAGACGATGGTCGTAGTATAAGACGGTGGTCTTAGTATAGGACGGTGGTCTAAGTATAAGACGGTGGTCTTAGTATAAGACGGAAGTCTTACTATACGATGGTGGTGTAAGTATAAGACGGTGGTTTTAGAATAAGACGGTGGTGCTAGTATAAGATTGTGATTTAGTATAAGACGGTGGTCTTAGTATAAGACAGAAGTCTTACTATAAGAAGGTGGTGTAAGTATAAGACGGTGGTCTCAGTATAAAACAGTGTTCTTAGTATAAAACGGTGGTCTTAGTATAAAACGATGGTCTTACTATAACATGGTGATCTATATGTATAAGACAATCGTAATCTTAGTATAAGACGGTGGTCTTAGTATAAGACAGTAGTCTTAGTATAAGACGGTGGTGCTAGTATAAGACGGTGATCTTAGTATAAGACAGAAGTCTTACTATAAGAAGGTGGTGTAAGTATAAGACGGTGGTCTTAGTATAAGACGGTGGTCTTAGTATAAGACAGAAGTCTTACTATAAGAAGGTGATGTAAGTATAAGATGGTGGTCTTAGTACAAGATGGTGGTCTTAGTATAAGATGGTGGTCTCAGTAGAAGACAGTGGTATAAGACGGGGATCTCAGTATAAGACGGTGGTTTTAGTAAAAGACGATGGTCTTAGTATAAAACGGTAATATATGACGGAGATCGTAGCATAAGGTTGAGATCTTAATATAAGAAGGTGTCTGATTGTATATTTAACTTTAACAACAGTTTAGAATATGATTAAATCTTATAGACAACAAGATATACTTTTAAACACGATCCAATTTTTCTCTCTTATAAGATGCTACATAAAAACCCAATGAAGCCACCTTTCACTTTGACTTGATTCATTTTGTTTGTTTATATTGAAAACTATAGGGAAAAAACATTTATTAAAAATTCAAAATAAAAAACTTTGTTGACTGTATGACAATTAAGCGACCAGCACCATCGTATATTAAACACATTTATTATATTGTGTGCTTGTTTATGCGTGTGTGTGTGTGTGTGTGTTTGTGCGTGTGTATATATCCGTCAAATCGACTGTTTCACCAGCATTTGTTAGACAAGTTTTTATCTTCCGCACACATGCCGGTCATTAGAGTGCAATTGTTTGAAACTCACACTGATGTGCGCCTAAACAACACAATGAATGAGTATGACTAAAAGCTCGTTGTGTGCCATAGAGTATTGAATATTAAATTTTATCTTTTGCTTTGAATATTAATGAATTGAAAAATGATAAGCATGAATTTGAGGTTGTGTGTGTGTTATATAAAATTTCTCAGAAAATTGCCTTTAAACCGTTTGTTTGTGCATCACACACTTTGTCTTCTATTATTTAATATTAAACTTTTCAAAACTATTGATGAAATACGGGTTTTGCTTACTAAATTTATTAGACTACAGCACATGACAGCTGACTTTAAATGTTTTAAATAATTATATTAAGAAAAATTGTATACAAGAGATTTTTTTTTGCTCGTTTGAAAAGGATTTTTAAAAATTTTATTGTCAGGAAATTTTTTTACATATTTCTTAGAAAAATATCTACTGTTCAAAATGGATGGCACAAATATTTCAGCAAAAAAAAACAAGTTTGTATTGATTCAGTTTCATAAAAAAAAGTAAAGCATCTTTTTAATTAAAATTTATGATATAAAAATTTCATATTTTATTTATCAGTTACCTGTTATAAAAAAATCCCAATAAAGCACAATTCCCTTGCAAGCCAGCAGTTGAAAAAAAGTATATAATTGCAACAGCAAATTCACTCATGTAAAAGCTTTTTCCCTAACAGATTTTATTTTCTTTTTTTTTCTTTTTGTTTAATATAAATTTTTTCTTACCTGCTTTACGTTGACATATACCATGGACAATGACAATCAGCATCAGTACGAGTACTTAAACGTACTTAAAAAAATAAAAATTCATGTTAAATTTAAACTGTCAAAGTTTCGAGTTATATTTTTTTAAACTCATTTTATCTGTTTGAAGTGCGTGGTAAATATTATATACGCTTGTGTGACCACTTTGAAAACCAAAATGTATGTATGTGGTCTTGTTTTTGTGGTGAAGTTACACTCACACACACACATGCACTCACAAATGTATGCAACGCAAATACGCATGGAGTTGGTGTGAGTTGAAAGCACATTTGAATTCATTTCTAACAAAAACACAGGCATATAACCATACAACACAAGGTTTATTATTTGTTATATTAATGATGTTTTAATTATAAAATTTCAAACCGAAACTTCTCAATTTTCTTTTACCAAGAAGAGAAAAAATTTTTATATGGAAATTTTAGTGCGTATTTTTCGCTAATTTAATTACGCCACAAGCACTGAAATTGTAAAATGTTCTTGTATTACGTTTTGCAACATTTTCTTAATTTTAGATCAGTATTTTACCTGCTTTGGAAAAGGAGTACCAATGGTACTAACGATGCGACCCCACAGCCTCCCCTGCACAACTTTCAATCTACCCTACATGCGGCGTACCCTTTGTTGGCTTACGAGGCTCTGACGATCGAACATGGTCGGTGCAACCCTCGAAAACGTTGATGGATAAACTTCCACTGTTAACTGTCTTCCTGGAGACGTACTGGTAGCCCCAATCAAACGTAGATGCTCAATCAGCCACTGATTTTAAATTAAGCAAAGATTAACGAAACCTCAAGTAAAAATGAGACCCTATGCTTCTTATAGAGAAAAGGAAACCAATTTATATATATACATATATACAAAAGGAGTAGGATCCCAGTTTTTGTTAAAAATTCCTTGTTATTATTATTATGTCCTTTAGTTCCTACAAGGAGCAAAGGGCAATTAAAAATTGATTCCATGCAGATCTGTTTGATAATAAATGCTTAATTTTAATCCAGCAATGATGGCTTTTAGATATGCTGAGATCTAATTAGAACCCACGTGTGTGTAGCAAGTGATCCCTTCTTCGCATTTTTCCCCTCGGGGGTTCAGTCAAAAGCTGTTTTGTAAAGTCTTCTGAGAGTATGTGTAGCCTTTGGTTTTTCCTGTTTGTACTGACCTTCGACTTACACTACGCACGAGACATTTAATTGCAATGCAAGATATGTATTTAAAAAAAAATAAAAATTCTTCTAATTTTTTGGCATATTTTTAATTTTAATAATCTCTAATTCAAGAAATTTATTATTCGACATATTGTCATAATTATATTATAAGTGAAATTTATTTGCTTTTGTTATTTTCAAATAAATTCTCTAAGTTTACCTATTTAGCTCAAAGTGTATTGTATTTATTTATATTAAAGTTGTTTCTTTATATTTCGATATTTCGCCATCCTTTTGAGAGGCTTCTTCAGTAAAATATTTTGGTTTTTATTATTATTCCAAATATAATTAATATAAGTTTTTAAGCCACAAGCCCTCCATTTAAAGCCAAAATCTTTAACACTTTTCAGCTGCTACTTCTTTTTGCATATCAATACATTTCTCTTTAGTGTACATGGTTTTTTAAATTATAACTTTTTAATTGTTTCCTCTGCAGTTGTTAAATGTCAAAATAAACTATTTAATAAAAAAAAGAAATTAAAGCTTCAACACACATACACACTTCAACATTATTGCATGAATTAACACAATTAAATATAAATACATACATACAGCTCTTGTTATTTGGGAAACTGTTGTAATAAATTACGAGAAATGGTTAAGGCAACAACAACAACAACAACAACAACAACAAAATAATTGCGCATAAATATTGAAAAATAAACATAATTTTGTTGTGTGTAAGCAAAAAAAAAACAATTAAATATTCAATTGACAGCAATAAAAATACCAAAAGCAGCAATTGTTAATAAATGCAACACACTCCTTATATATGTTGCATACTTTTAGGTAATAATTAATGCAGCAAAATTATAATGACTACTTTTTGGGTGAATACTAAAGTTAATTATAATAATAAAGTAAGCAAACTTTAGTTTTACTATAAAAGAAAATCAAATGATAAAAAAAATTAAGAGTAGTAAAAAAATTTTCAGTAGATTTAAAGCAGCTGTTAAAAGTTTTGTAATGATTATAATGACCAGCTCAGATTCCAATAATGTTATGGAAAATATTGAGTGTCCCCAATACTAAAAAAATAATAATATGAATAGTTTTGTAATTTTAATTAAAATTTTATAATATAATTTAAGAAATTATTTAAATTTTCTCCCGTAAGCCATTTGACAATATCAATTAAGTTTTTCCACTCGCATTAATTAAAACAATTAAGAATATATTTACATCATTTAAATTCTAAATTAAATTTATTAATTTGTCATTAAGTTTTTCTGTAAAAACCTATAAAACTTCAGGTTTATGGAATATTCAAAAACTGTTTAGATGTTATTGGGAAGAGCAAAAGACTTTTAAATAATTATATTATACTGTTAAATATTTGCCTTTTTAAAACATTTATTATGAAGGGTCAAATATTTGCAATTGAATAAATTTTCACAGTGAGCACTATTTATAAAATCAGAACAAATTATTTACTGAATACTGATTTTTAGAGCCTTTAAACCCACAATGTTAAATTATTGACTGCTGGGATACCACGATGTTAACTTTGCTGTTCTTAACACAAAACTGTTTGCTTAGTACTTAACATAAACCTTCCAGAATAATATTATTAACATTGCAGTACATTTAACATCCTCTCAATGCCAGCTTTTAAGCTCATCGTTAGTTCGATGTATAATAAGTCGTTTAGTTTGTGTGTGTGTGTGTGTGTTTGTGGATGTGTTCGTTTTCAATAGAGTATTATTGTTAGAAAGCATTATTGTTGATGTTACAGTGTGACAGTTATCCGACTGAAGTCTAAGCACTGCTCCACAAAGTTCCGACTGACGTCTCCTTGCGGTTACATCCTCTTATAATTTAACCAGAAGTCATAGCATACTTTCCGGCGTATGCAGGACAATAATCCAATACAGACATAAATAATTCATTCTTCTTCACCAACCACTTAAATATTTTTCAAGCAATTATTTCACAATCCTTTATATGTTTTTTTTTTTTTTTTTTATAATTATTATTAATTAAACATTTATAATGCATGCATTAACAAAATAACACATACAATTTAAAAAAAACTTTAGCGACATAAAAAAATGGATAATATTTTATATTATGCATAACGCAATGCGAAATGCACTAAACCAGAACTATTTAATTGAAATTAATTTATTTTAACCAATTGCTGATAATTGTAAAATGTGTCCATTTACAACATCATAAAAGTAATTTATTACTTTAAATTAAAACAATTATACATACTCAGGTTAAGCAGTAATTATGCCACGCACTACTCTCCGGGTACTAAATTAAAAATATAAAAATAAAAAATGATAAAAATAATTTGTGGTTCAACATAATCGTCACAATATGTGGCTTTATGTTTTTTTTCTCTCTTTCTTTCTATCTATATAAATAATGTTTTCATGCCGTTAATTTTTCAATATTTGTGGTATATTAAAAAAATATATGACTTATTAAAAAAAATAATGAAAGTAAAGACAATAATAGAATAAGAAAAAGTATTTAAATAAACTTTGTTGATACACATATTAAATAGTTCCCTTCTTACTCAATTAAAGTATTATCTTTCTGTCCATCCGTAATACAAAAGTGGAAGAATTTATCGCCATTCTTTATTTTATTCATTTACAAACATAAAATCAAACAAATATAAGTTCTATGCCTTTTATATATATGTGCTTACATATAAAGATTTTAAATTTAAATTTCAATGCATCAACTATGTTTTGCAAAAAAGTTTCATACAAAAAGTAGCAGCATGAATGTAGTTGTAAATTTATAATTTATACTCCAGTATTTTCTGTAGATCGAGTTAATCATTTCATTATTTTACATATTTGTTACAGATAAGAAAAAAAACAATAAATAAATATTTACAAAAAATTTATATGTTTACAAAAAAAAAACATGATAGAAATAATGAATCCAGAAAAGCCATAAGTACTTACAAATTTTAGAGATGCCATCACAAAACTCTATAAGTAAGACTAATGGAGATTTGTTAAAATTATAAAACAAAGGCTGTAAGAATAAATGCTCCTGTAAAATATGTATATAAAGAAAAAAATTTTTTATAAATACGCATAAAAGAAAAACCCAATAAAAACAATAAAAAAAATGAATTATGAACCACAAGAACCGAAAAAAAATTATTGGAATTTTTTTTTTTTTTGGGAATTAAAAGTTTTTTAAATCAATGAAAAACTATTCAATTTTGTACGGACTTTCACCAAATTTCCACAATCCCATATCTGAAGACCTAAAATCCCTTAAGCTGGTATAATAAATAAGCCAGCAGGCACTGTCTACCCTAACAACTACAACAATAATCTAAAATATTTTTTTACACATACATATTTGCTTACAAACAAAAATACGAACACATGATAACAACAACAACTATCTGTTTTGTATCCCATACATGCACACTTGAGAAAGCAACAGAAAAAGAAAGCATATGTTAAGGAGTCAATTATAAATACATGTAATAACTTTAAGCTTATTTTTGGTAAACTAAATATACAATTTGTTTATTTAATATGGTATTTTTATTGTTTTGCTGTAAGTAAACTTAGGTTTTTTTTTGTTTTGCAATATTTTAAACTTATTCATTTAATATACTAAGTTGTTTATTTTAAAAAAAACGAAGAAGATATTAAGCTTGTTTATTAAAAAAAATTTTAAATAAAAAGATTTTATAAAATTATTTAAAAAAATTAAGCCAAGTGTATTAAAGTCAGAGATAGTATCATATTAGATAAATGGTTTTAGGCCCAAGCGCTTTCGCATGATTGAGTTAATAGCATTAATATCAAAAAAATAAATAAAAGTTGTTTACAGAAAATTATTTGTTTAAAGATTAACCCCCTATTTGTGTAAGACGTTGACGTTGACATTGACGTTAGAAGTTTGGGCATTTTCATAATAGATTAAAAGAAACTTGTACAACTATTCTTTAATCTATTAAAGAAACGTCATGATTTCCATCGCCAGCGTCTTACACATACAGGTTGTTAATAAAAGAAATCTATTACAAAAAACCAAAATAGTTCTTTTAACTCAAAATCTATACTAATATTATAAGGGTGAAAGGGTTGTATGTTTCTATTTTGGTATGTTTATATGTTTTTGTATTTGTAGGAGGTAAACTCCAGAACTGCCGGTACTATTTTAAAATTTTTTTCAACAAAATGAAAAATTAAACCATCTGACGGACATCGGCTATATAAGGTCCCATTAAAATCCTTAGCGCAGACTCCAGGGGTTGTAAGCTGCCTATATTCAGAAAAGAGTAATTATCATTTTAGAAGAGATCTATTAAAACAATAGTTTCCGTACTGAAAAGAAATAAAAAGCAATTTTAACATGAGTACGCTGCTCTTCCATCATTTTGCCTCCAAGAGCCTCCTTTATGTCCCCCTAAAGAGAATTAATGTTTCTCCAACAATTTCCAACAAATTTTGCTAAATTTTAAATCCTAGATAAATTAGCGTAAATAAAACACCCAAAGTAAAAAAAAAAATTAATTAATTGAGGGTAAGACAACGCGTGCCGGGCTCAGCTACTCCTTTATAACAACTGTTTTCCTATAAAGGAAAAACGATTAATTTCAAAGACGGATTCCGTCTTTGAGATCTCACATCAATTTAAGGTCATTTTTAAAGACCTTATCCTTCATATAACTTAAAACTAAAAGGTCTAACAGCGTTAAAACTTATGAGTTTTGTGACCGATTGTGATTGCCTCTTCGAGAAATCACACGGTTAAGAAACCTTTCACCCAAAAAATACCAATGGTATGTTCACTTTTATGTGCATCACTTATAGACCCTGTTTTATCGCAAATTTGTGTTTGCTTCACGGGACGGGGTTAATGAACAGAATTGTAACATATGAAGTGACACTGCAGCCATTGGTACAATTTATTTATTTGTGGCATTATTAGTCCTAATTTCTTCAAAAATAAGACCGAAGTTTGTGTTATGGACAATGGAAATTGTAGCAGCAACATTAGCAATGATTTTTTTTTTCTTGAAAGTATGGGTGACATTAAATAGGACAAGTTATTAAAATCGAAGTTTGACGATAAATTTATTACGATAAATGAACCAGTTAATTGGTCTCTAAGGTGTACAGTTTGGCGTCTATCTATTATTTTCTATGGAGCCACTTGAAGCCACTGGTTTATGCAAATTAAACGGCAATAATTGACTCTTTGGAGATTTCCTCGTGTTATTCATGACCTACAACCATTAATTCTCAAAAAATTGGCCTACAATCAGACGTCTTTCAGGTGTTTCATAAAGAACATATGCTCGAAACTATTTTCAGGCAGTAATCTTTGCATTCAAATTAAGGCCTTATTGAAAAAAAAAAATTAATTTTAAAAAAATTTTCATACAAAAATTGTTTTTTGTTATTTCGTAAGCCGAAATATTTTTTTCTAAAGTTCTATCGAAACTAAAAAAATATGCTTTAATATATTCTTCCTACATTTTTCAAATGCATGTTTCCTTAACCAACTTCTCTCATATGACAAATTATTATCTATATATATTTTATTTTTTTTTTTTTTGCCAATCACCGAAGTTAATTAAAATTGTTCGAAAAGTGCAACTGTTTCGAAATTGCCAATTAATATGTATAAAGAAATTAACACAACGTTTGTATGTATTGTACAAATATATTTTTTTCAAAAGATTTCTTTTTTGTTTCATATTGTCTGACAGTTTTTCATATTGAACTGTAACAGACAGTATTGTTAGTGGTTTCTTTAACTCTAAGGAAAATTGTTAACAAAAAACATATCTCAATATTATGTTGTGCCAAAAATAGCAACTTAAGAGAGATACAAGTGTTAACGAATTGTAAGCATACTTCAATTTATATTATATTAAGTAATGAATATTAATTAAAATAAACTTGCTTTTGTATTATTAAAGAAGAGCTTTTAGACATGGCTGTGATTTGATAATATAAAAAAATCAGTACCAAATAATTTTTGAACAACCTAAGCAAAATATATGAAATTTTGGAACATATTTAAGCTAAAACTTTAGAGTGCCAATATTCATTTATGCTTAAATAAAGAAATATTAAGTTTTTCTTCCTTATCTTCCTTTATTATTATTTTTTTTTTTCTTCATTTGTTGTCTGCATTTTTGGTCAATACATTTGTTGACACTTTTTCTGTGCAAGAAACAAATATAGAAAAGAGAAATATGACTAACAAGTATAAAAATATCAACAAAAGAATAATATTAAACAATAGGAAAATGAAGCACATACAATCAATTCTGTCAAAAACACACACACACACACAGCTGGACTTTAACAACTTTATAGAAAATATATGAGTTTTTCTCACATTTTATAGGTCGAAGGAAGCAGCAATACAACTCCAATTGTACAGTTAGACTTGCAGATAAAAAATAAATAAATAAAAAATAAAAAATTCTATACAAAAATTTTATTGGGAAAATCCAAGTGAAAATGTTTAAGAAAGCAAATAAAAATGCTGACATTTGAATACTTTGAAGGGGACAAATGGATCTTTTAGCCAGGAATGCTAGCAACAGTATTGATTCATTTGTTTTACGTTTTTTTTTTGTTTTAAATATAAATAAAATGTTCAAAAAGTAGCAGTAAAACAAAGAGTCTGACATGTCTGTGATAAATAAAAAAAAATAAAAATGCAATGTGAGAGTAAAGCAGAGAGTTTTTGCTTAAGGTGAAAATTCTTTATAAACTTGCAATTGACTTGGCAATTAAAAATATAAATTTTCTTTGTTTCCTTTTAACTTGTATCAGTTTATAACTGAGTAGCTCTGGCATAAGCTATTCCCTTTACGCCCCTGCCTTAGTACTGATGTCTTTTCATTTTCATTTCATTCATTTTTTTCTAATAGAAAAAATATTAAAAACAAAAAGCAAATGAAACGAAATATTGCTGCCACTGGCAGTTGGTTGGAGTTTTGTGTTAATTGTTGCATCAATGAATGAATATGCAGTTGTAAAGTAAGCAGTAACAAACGTTTTTAATAAAGAATCAATTATTTTGAATAACAAATTTCTTGCTTCCAGTTTCAATATGACTTCATTTATTTGGGTTTTTATTACAATATGTTTTTCTTTTGCAGTATTTTTTTTTCTTATAAAAACCACAAAAAGCAAATGCCAAATTTTTTTTAAATGCTCGAAAGTAAAATATATATTTTTACAAAAGAAAAACACATTTGTGTATGATTCATATACAGCCATAATTTTAAGTTGTTCATTTAACTTTAAAGCTTAAGAATGTTTGCAATACTTTAAATGCAGGACTCTTTTTGTAATTTTAAATTATAATGTAAAGTCGTGTAACCCAAAAAAATTGTTATCGAATATTGAGTTGAAATCTGGTTTTTTACTGCTGAGCTGCACTTGATTAATTTTTTTTTGTATGTGTTTATTGCAGGATATTTTTTTTCTGTGCGGAGTGTTAAACAAATTTTTTAATGGCAAAAGTTTTCACATTTGTTACAGAAACGAGGCAGTGCTCAAAATTATTATTTTTTTTTAATATAATAATATATAAATATATTTATTGAACGTTTTTTTTTATTAATGTATTTACTGGCTGATCCCGGAAAACAAGAATTTTTTATTTTTTAGAAGCATCAATAACTTAATTTTTTATTAAATAAATAGTGAAATCATTTTAACAATCTTGCTCATGTTGTTTCTTTAACAAGTACAACTCCACCATTTTTTATTAACTTCCCTTCAAAAACCAATATATTTTCATAATTAAACAATAACCCCAGGGAATCCTACAAATTTATATAAAAAAAGAAAACTTTCTTATTACTAAAGCCTCGACGGAAATGGGTAGTATGTACTCCTATAGTAAAATACAGCTTCGCTAAATTCAATCACTCTAAGAACAGTACAGCGAAGTGAATTCACATCCAATATAAAAAAAATGAATAGAGCCCAGCATTGATTGCAAATCCCCATGTCACCAATATACTCGAAAAATAATAGAAGATAAAGTATTTGCAATAAAACCACTAGCACTGCTGCCACACTTCACCAATCAAATGAAATTCGTACTTACAAACACACTCTAACCCACATCCTGCCCCTACAGCCAAACACTTTGTTCATCCGCACAAATAAACTTTCATGTGAATACGAGTACTTTTATTTGTTTGGCTTGAGCCTCATACAGGGAGACTTCAGTGATATTAAATATAAAACTGTGTTGCTAAGACTGGACAGGTTTCTGATTTCACTACAACTTCACTTTCAAATGTACTGATAGATTGCAACAACAAAAATATACATACAAATTGTTTGTATAACCGAAAACGTATGTCTGGTGTATTTGATGGCTTTAGTTCCCCCCTACAGAGTGTATGAGTGTTTTTCATAAAGTATTTTAAGTTTTATTTAAGTTGTTTGGTCTGCAAAAACTGTTGTATGTGGAAAATAAAACATCAATAATTAGACTTAGGAGCGATAAGAGAAAATAAGATAACTGATTGTTTTGGGATTTTCGTTTTGAATTTAAAATTCAAAGAAAACTTGTTAATAATATTTAATTTTAAAATGTTATTTATAAGTTCTTGGTTAGATTTTTAATAGCTTTCATTAATCTGTGTCATTGTTATTTCAATTGCTGTTTTCTCTCTCGCTCTCTCTCTCTCTCTCTCTGCTTAACCTTTCTATCTCTCTCTGCTTAGCCTTTTTCTCAATCGGAACATTTTTAGTAAAACATTTTCCAAACTAACACAACATTTTTAACAGCTCCTACCACACACATAAATATCACAGTGGGACTCACTAAAAGTTTCTAAATAACTTCTTTTTTAAAACGCTCTAGATTACATTCGATTATGGCAAAAGGAAAAATTCAAATGTATGGAAATGGAAGCTAAAACAACCAACTTGATAAAACGAAGTTTTTTATATTTTGTAAAAAAAACAACACACCAAAAACTCCTACAATTCTTTAACAAACTGTTCGACAAACGCTAAATCGCAACCAACGAAAAAAAAGTAGTTTTTAAAATCCTGCAAATAGCCGAAACCATGGGCGGTTGCTGAAACAACATAAATTCAATAGCAAACAAGCGAATTGTAAGTGCAGTTAGTTAAGTATTGATTTTTATTTGCTGCAGTTCTTTTTTTTTAAAGGAAATTAAAAAAGAAAAATCATATTGGTAGTAACATTTCACTGTTATTGACCCCAAATTTTAGGACTCACGGCATCATGTTTTATTAGTACGGCTGCCCCAGTTTGTTTAGCAGTGTGTGTTTAACTTTTAAACATACGAATATAAAAACTGGCGGCATGTGTCTGAATATTCTTGGGCAAATATGAATTGTTGAGAGGCCAAAAAAATATTGTAAGAATTATAAGAACTTTGTTTAGATGTATTTAAGGAGCTTTAAGTAAGACTAGAGTTTTTTATTATAAAAAATTACTTAATAAGAAAAATAAGCCACCGTCTGCAGTAAAGATTGTCAGAAGCGACAAGGAGGCTTCATTTTAGAAGAGTCGGAAATCTGTTTTATTCTTATTATATATTTATGGCAATAAACAAAATGTAAAGTTAGCTTAAGCCCTGTTTTGTTCTTTGCGGCGACAAAAAAAGATAAAAAAAAATGTATTGCATCATTTAGTTTAATTTAAAATATATATCGAACGTACGCAGCCGAAAAAATTAAAAGGTAGAACAAGATTGAATTATTTTTAGCGAAAACGTTTTGCAAACGTTTGCTAAGTTTTTTGGTTTGTAAATCTTGTGAGCTAATAATTTACATTGCTTATAGATTTTACTTAAAATTATTACAACAATTTAATCTAGTAATGAAAAAAACTTTTAAGCACAGACTTGGGAAAAAATATTAAATTGTATTTATTAAAACTGTGTTGCAAACGTTTGCTAATTAGTTTGCTTATCATAGTAGAAAATACTTAAGTATAATTTTTGATTTTGAGTAAAACTTAAAAATATATTGTTAAATAATTAAAAAAGGCGTATAATAAAGTTTTGTATAAAAAACTGTTCTTTTATAAACGTTTTACAAATAAAATATATTTTTTTAATTAATAACGACTTTGGTCTTTACAGAAACGTTTGCAAATTGTTTGGTTTATTTTCATACCCTGCCTTCAAGGACAGCTCTCACTACAAAAGAGCTTAGCAGCTCTACAACAGTTCATAACACTGAGTTATCAAATATAAACGTTACTCAAACAGTCACAAACAAATGACAACCAAATCCTGTTTAAAGTATCCTCTTTGATATTTAACAGCTTAATTTTAATGATAATAAAAAAGCTTTCAAATCATTGTGCCATACAACTTCTAATCACTTTCCTTAGTAACTGCCTTTTCCCTTTACTCTTTTCATAAAAAGTTAATTTCTTTTTTTACTTCTTTGTCATGTAACTGACAAAATTTAATACCATTCAAAATGATGCTACAATATAAGAACTTAACAGCAAATCACTTCAACCATACTAAAACTCACTCACAATATTACATGTTACTATCTGCATCTCACAACTTTGATTGATGGCGAAAGTTGTGCTCCAATAATGAGAGAAGATTTTGTATGCAATTAGTATCGTATATCGAGTTTTAATTGAAAAAAAAAAAAATGCAAAGAAGAGTGTTAATTTCTAATACTTGGGAGATAAACAGTAAAGAAATTGCTCAGCTTCACTTAGTTCTGGTTGTTAGCAGGCAACGCAAAATGGCAAACTGATATGTGGCCAAAGGATGTCATAGAAATTTTAAACTTGCCATTAACAAATGAAGAAATTTTTAGCAATTTCAAATCAAGATAAAACATTGTACTATGTAGTGGTAAAGAAAAGCACATGTTTAAGCTGACATGGACATAGAATTGACATTGATTGGAAAATCGTACAGTTGAAATTATAGTTTTTTTTTAACAAAGTGAAAAAAGTTTACTGAATGGTTTTAATTACTTTTAGATGCAAAAAAAAATTATTTAAGTATTAAAATATTAGAACGTTTTTAGTTTTTAAAAACATTATTTATGTAGGCTTAGATATTTGTACTTAAATGATAAGACTATTTAAAAAATAGAAGCAGTAAAGCATAAAAGTTAAAAATAATTTAGACTCGATTTTTACATATATTAATGCGATTTCAAATAGTATATTTACTCATCAATGCGTTTAGTTATGTTGATAGGTAACACATAAAAAAATGTTTTATTTAACTAAATGTAGATTATTTCTTATTGTTTAGTGCTTATTTTTGAAGTCGGTTTCATTTCTTTAAAAAATCTTATTTTTAAGGTTTTTAGTGTCAATTACAATTTTAAGGACATGGTCACGTCTGGCTTGGCAAATACTAGTATCCGCCATCTTTTCTAAATTCAACATGGCGCCATCTTCAGAGCTCAAGGTGTGCCAAGTTTCGTAAAAGTGCTTCAGGCGACGCCCATTTCCTTAAGCGTAAAATTATATCATTTTAAGAGAGGAAACTCCTTGCCAAGTTTCATGGGAATCGTGGGAGTAGCTCCGCCCACTTTTAAACACAAAATTAAATTCTCTGCAGGGCTCAATGTGTGTGTAGAGTTTGGTAAAAATTGCTTTAGTAGCAACACGTGAAATACAATATTAAATTTTAATGGGCGTAGCTCCGCCCACTTTTTTGGAAGCGAGATTATGTTTTTTTAAAGTTCATGGTGTGGTCCAAGTTTCGTAAAAATTGGTTTAGCACGAGCACGAGAAGTATAATATTAAATTTAAATGGGCGTAGCCCTGCCCACTTTTTTAATGTGAGACTGTGTCTTTTATGAGTTAAAGATGTGTGCCCAAATTCATAAAAATCGGTCTAATAGGAGCATGTGAAATATATAGTATTAAATCGTATTGGTCGTAGCACCGCCCATCTTTTGAACTTTGAAAATGTATCGTTACGGAAGCCCAATAAGTTGCGTAGGTTTTGTAGCAATCGCATAAGTATAATATCATATAATCAAAGAATAGAATTTGTGAGCAGTTGGCCGCATACTTTTTTACAATGGGACCAAATGGAAGCAATATTTTTCAGACAAAAAAAAGAATTTTTAGATGCGGTCAAAAAGGTACCGAGTTGTGCATTAAAAATGCCAACAAAAGATTCAGACGAATTGATAACCTTCTTCTTTTCTTTTTTTAAAATCAATGAAAATGTCACCATTGTAAAATTCTTAACAAATCTGAACACTGATATTAAGAGCTTTTCATCCCACAATGTTCAATTATTGATTGCTGGTAATACCACGATGTTAACTTTGCTGTTCTTAACACAAGACTGTTCTTTTAGCTGATGAATCACGAATGATATACTTCCAGACAAATGTAAGTAAAATCCAGAGAGTCCCAGCGTATTCAACAGTCTCTCTCTCTATCTCTCCCTCTCTCTCTCTCTATCTCTATCTCTCCCTCTCTTTCTATCTCCCTTTCTCTCTCTCTGTCTAGAATCAATTCGTGCTAAAAATTCGTTCTGTTGTTTTGTGTGTATGTACATTGTCGATAGAGATTCTAATTGTAAAAGCATTATCTTATATTACTAATGTTGTTTGTGTCTGGAGTTTGCATTGGCTTATGTATTTGTGTGGTTGTATATTTCTTAATAAGCAGAAGGTGTAACATAATAGTTGTTGTTATATTAATTACTTGCGATCAATATTGTTTTCTATGTTTTTTTTCTATTCTCTGACTAATAATATCTGAAAGAAAAATATTTATTTCACTTCACGGTATTTTTTCGTTACAATATTTTCAATGTTTTTTATTGCAGTAATCGCTGAAAAATTGTTAAGCCCACTATACAATATTTTTTATCTCTTCCTTAACAAACATAAACTGCAAAGATATTTTGGCCTGCTTGCAGAAATACCCATAGTCTGCTGCCGGAAACGAAGCTGCGACTCTCCGAATTCTAGAGTAGTATGCTGCCTTTTAGCCAAAAATGGACTGCACCAAAATTCTTGTAAGCGTTTTTAGGTTTGGCAAGCTTATGATGTAACAGTTTTCGCTGCAACATCAAGAATAAAGCTTTCAACTCTTATTCTGAGTAGATTTTAAAGCAAAAGTTTTTGAAATAAAAACCCAAAAGCTTCTTTTTAGTTTGAACTTTTCACTCATGCTATAAACAATTTAAAATTTAAAAACTTATTCTCTTACATGAGGAGCATTCTTATATATTCGCTTAAGCAATTAAAATTTGAAAAAAAAATCCATATATCAAAGAAATTATCTTATCTTTTTTTAAGTCCCTTGTCATATCAATAAACTATTGAACTTAGTTGCGTGTTTGCCAATTTAATTTATTTTCCTTGTCAATTTTTTATTAAAAAAAAACACATAAATTTCCTTAATTTACTACTCACCAAACTTGCAACTGGTCACTGAAATAGTTACAACATGTTGTTTCTAGTAAAAAAAAATAAGAAAGTTGCATCAATAAAAACGTAATGAAAACTTTCTCTGTACTTAAATAACAAATAAAGCTCTCTCGATAGAACTTTAAAACTGTCCCCGTTGGTAACAAAAATAAAGTATAAACTATCTGCTTGTTATCAGTTTGGCCTAATTTTTATTATTTTCTTTTTATATATTTTTAACTGCTTTTAGCTCGATTGTAATTATATTAAATGCCCAGGACTACAAACAAACCAGTGGCCAAAAATAAACTAAAATAAAATTATAAAAAAATTGTACAGCAAAAAAAAAAATTAATAAGAAAAAGAATATTGCAAAAGTTTGTGTGCTAAAAGATTTTATACATTTCCTTTTCATGTTTCCAAGAACAAAACTTTCTCTTACTGCTGGTAACAAAATAAAAACGAGAACATCTTCTTTCTTTCTCTAGATACTCGTAATTATCTTTTGAATAATTTAAGTTTTAAGAAGAAAAAAAACATAAAGTTTGGAAATAAAAAATAACTTTGAAATACATATAAGATCTTGTCACGACAAAAGCGTAGCTTAACAAAATGCAGCGCTCCAGATTTTGTGCGAAATATTTAAATGAAGGCCGTGGAGAGAGTAAAAAGATGTGGGTTATCATTTTTATGCCAGTAAGAAGCGGAGGTTTTGGCAAACTTATGTTACCATACAAAAAAATTTATTTAATTATTTTAAGCAATAAGAAACAAGAATAAAAATAGGAAGTATTACTGACACTCTTAAATTTATGCGACAATTAACAATTACAACTGAAGGCTTAACTATGACGAGGGTTGTAGTTTTAATTCACTCATACACTCTCTGTTATTAAGTGTAGCTTAATAATAAAGAGTGTATGAGTGAATTGAAACAATTTTTGTTTTTTTTTCAAGGACATGTGGAACCATGGCGCATTACTTGCAAAAAATTTTACAAAATGCTTTAGAAAGCTAAAGCATTTAATTTTATACATAAGTGTTTATTTTAAGAGCATTGTGATCGTAAGTAAAACAAAAAAATAAGTTTTAAAATCAAGGATATAAGGGAGGTATGGATTTCCTTGCATCGATTAAGCTGAAATTCACCACATAGCTTATGTACCCAATTGTATAAATAGTTACACTTGTTTCTCTAATATATTATATTAAGTTTTGCTGTAATTACATTTTTAATATCAAGGATATATGAAAAAGTTTCACATCCACCGATTATACAAAACTCACCAGATATTATAGAATAACAATATTTAAAGTAGTGTAAAATTTTGGCTCAGAGCTTCTGAGCTCAATTTCATTTAAAATTCAATATTAAAAATTAAGGATATATTGAAGGACGATGTATTAACTTCTCAATTATTCTGAAATTTAACAAAAAGTTTTCTTGCAAAACATCAAAAATATTTGCTTGATAACTATCTTGACTAATCGATCATACTTAAAGTAAAAATTTATTTTTAATAAAAAGGATATATGGGAGTTAAGCAAGTCCTTGCACCGATTGTAGTGAAACTTACCAGAAAGCTTATGTGATTAATTTTACAAATTGTAAGACTTTCCCGTTAACCTGTTATCTTTATTTTCATCAAAATTTATCTTTTAATATCAAGGATATATGAAAGATTATCATATCCTTCCACAGTTTCAGGTGAAACTCACCAGATATTTAAATTTTAATTACAAATTCTAATTAAGCTCTGATATCAATTGCACTTAAAGTCCTCTACCACAAATCCAGGATATTTGTAGGAAAGACGTGTTATTCTACCGATTTTCCTAAAACTTAACAGATAGTTTTCTTGTAAGATATTAAAATTAATTGCAAGCTTTCTTTGCAAATCGATCATAATTATAGCAAAAATACAATTTTCAATAAAAAAGGATATATGGAGACCAGCCAAGTCCTTGCACCGATTGAAGTGAAACTTACCAAAAAGCTTATGTAATTATTTGTTTAATTGTAAGACTTTTTCGTTAAAATATTATCTTACTTATAGACAAAATTAAGTTTTTATTATTAAGGATATATGGAAGATGCTCATATCCTTCCCCCGATTTCCATGATAACAAGACTAAAAGTAGTCACAAAATTAAGATGCGCTTTAGTCTTAACTGCATTTAAGATCACTAATTAAAAATCCAGGATATATGGAGGGAAGACATGTTATTATACCGATTTTGCTAAAACTTAACAGCTAATTTTCTTGTAAGATGTTAAAATTAGCTGCAAGCTGAATCTGTGCAGGTCCGATCACAATTTTAGCAAAAATCTTATTTTCAATAAAAAGGATATATGGGGGCTAGGCAAGTCCTTGCACCGATAATAGTGAAACTTTCAAGAAAGCTTAACTGTATAATTAGGCAAGTAGTAACAGCTTTAAAACTTAATTCTAGATGGAACTCAATTTTTCTATTTCCAGGACACATGGAAGGAAGGTATGCATTTGCACCTTTTCAAATAAATTGAAACTTATACATCTCTAAAAAAAATAATTAGCTTCATTTACAGTTTGATATAAAACAGATTAAGTAAAATTCTTAACAATAAGGACATATGAGGGTTCAACAAATTATTAAACAAATCCTTATATAATAAATTTCTTTATACAGTATTTTTTTTTTTAATAAAACTCTCTGATATATAAATTTTGTTTTAATTCGGACATAAAACACTAACAAGTTTATAGATTTATAAAAACTCTTCAGAAACTTATATTTTTCCTAAGTATGCAGCTTTATAAAATACTTAGAGTTCTTTGTGAGAATTGAATGAGTCTTGTTTTTTCCAAAGTA
This sequence comes from Nowickia ferox, assembly GCA_936439885.1. Lineage (NCBI taxonomy): Eukaryota > Metazoa > Arthropoda > Insecta > Diptera > Tachinidae > Nowickia > Nowickia ferox. The sequence goes on from OW387026.1 coordinate 9,826,843, forward strand.
TTTAAAATTTTTTTTTTAATTGCCAAACTTGTTTCAAAGTGACTTAAATTCAAATTTGTATATCAGATAAACTTGAATTCGAGCGCTGGTATTTATTTCACTATGTTGTCCTCTCCACTTGGCTTCTTATTACTTTCCACTAAGTTCAAGTTTATTTGTACTTTAGTGCTGTTTTTCCTTCCACTTGCTATTTTAATAATAATTTATAATTTACAGTACTCTCTTTCGCTTTATTCTCAACATTATTAAATTTTAACCCTTTTCAAAAATATAAAGCATGACTTAAAGTATTTAATTTTAATTGCAACTCTTTTTAGTTTCTGTCTTTTTACTCCATCGCCAAGGATATAACTGAAAAAAAGCAACGAACAAAAAGTCTTTTTAGCAAACAATTTAAGTATTTTTTTAATATTCAAAAGGAAAAGGACAAGCTTGTCTTATTTAATTTCTTTTCTTTGCTTTCTTTTTAATAACAGGGCATAACAATTTTAAGCAAAATAAGAATTCCATAAAGTTAAATGGTATATAAAATTAAAACATAGCTAGTAATAGCCAACAAGAGTTATATCAAATCTCTTTGAAATAAAATTTTTATTATGCTTGTGAATGAAATCCTAAAATACTTATTATTGAGAGAAATTTTAAATAACAATTAAATCCACATTTCTCGTATTTGTATGCTTTAGCTAATTAAACTTAAGAGTTCATGCACACCAAGTTCCATGTCAAATAGCAAGAAAATATTTATCATTTGAAGAAGTCTCGCTGGGAATGTGCGAATTGTTTAAGTCACAATTGTATACTCGTATTCCTGTGTACGTGTGTGTGTATGTTTATATGCATAAGTGTTTGCTTACATGCCACATTACGCTGCACATACATCCATTTCTAGCAGAGAGTCCTCTGTGTTAGTTTAGTTCTACTTTACTGCAAAACTTGCTCTCTGTGGTATCTTCCTTACAAATTATCTATTATTTCGTATAAAACAACAACGGCGACAACGACAACAAATATTTGCTTGCAGTCTTAAGAGTATCTCAGCATTTTTACCATAATTTCGAATAACCAAAGTGCAAAACCCCAAGCAGACTTGTGCATATTTTAATAAAAGATGTATCAACGTAATTACAGAAACATTCATACACTGCGAATGCACTATTTTCTGCGTAGTAAATGTCATGTAATTGTTTAAAAAGCTCCATGTTAAAATAAAATGAAGATTGCCATGCATTACTGCTTCCCAGTGCTGAAGGTATTGGATGTGGGAAAATAATTTATTACTGGAGCGTGGTGAGAAGTGTAGAATTTTGCAACAAATTAAAATTTGTTTTGATAATTCTCAGTTTGAGCTAAAATATTGAAGTTATATTTTTAATTTGGGCTTATTTTTTATTGTTAAATAAGAAAAACAAAATAAATACTAAATAAAGTTTAAGTTAAATATAATGGTTGCTGATAAAAATTATGGTGTGATACAATCGAATTTTCCATAAAAAATAACGCTGTTATACCGTAAATTTTTCTATAAGAAAAGTTAGCAGTGACTCAGTAGATTTTTCTATAAAAAAAACTGAGCTATGACAGAGTAGACTTTTCTATAAGAAAAGTGTGCTGTGTTACAGTAGACTTTTTTATAAGAAAAGTGTGCTGTGCTGCAGTAGACTTTTCTATAAGAAAAGTGTGCTGTGCTGCAGTAGACTTTTCTATAAGAAAAGCTAGCTGTGACTTATTAGACTTTTCTATAAAAAAAAGTGTGCTGTGCTGCAGTAGACTTTACTATAAGAAGAGTGTACTGTGCCACAGTAGACTTTTCTATAAGAAGAGTGTACTGTGCCACAGTAGACTTTTCTATAAGAAAAGTGTGCTGTGCCACAGTAGACTTTTCTATAAGAAAAGTGTGCTGTGCCACAGTAGACTTTTCTATAAGAAAAGTGTGCTGTGCCACAGTAGACTTTTCTATAAGAAAAGTGTGTTGTGCCACAGTAGACTTTTCTATAAGAAAAGTGTGCTGTGCCACAGTAGACTTTTCTATAAGAAAAGTGTGCTGTGCCACAGTAGACTTTTCTATAAGAAAAGTGTGGTGTGCCACAGTAGACTTTTCTATAAGAAAAGTGTGCTGTGCCACAGTAGACTTTTCTATAAGAAAAGTGTGCTGTGCCGCAGTAGACTTTTCTATAAGAAAAGTGTGCTGCGACGCATTACAACTTTCTATAAGAAAAGTATGATGCGTCACAACAGACTTTTCTATTATAAAAGTCTGTTGTGACGAAGTGGACATAGTCCACTTTTCTCTAAGAAAAATATATTTTGACACAGTCGGCTTTTCTAAGATAAAACTGAGCTGTGACAGACTGTAATTTTTTATAAGAAAATTGTGGAATGAAAAAGTCTCAGTCACAGGCTTTTGAATACGCTGTAACAGAATAAAATGTTCTATAGAAAAGTGTGCTGTGCAACAGTCAATTTTGCTTACACTTTATGCAGTTAGAAAAGTAGCGAAATAGTGAGGTGCCTTTGTGATCCCTTAAAGGCAAATGATTTTTTTTTTTTTTATTTAATAAGAATATTTCTGACTCACCATAAATCATATATTTGTCTTAGTCGATCAGTTCACTTGACCTAAATGTGTTGACGGAAAGCGGTGCTTGTTTTGATATTTTATTATATATTTTTTTTTGTCAACAAGAAAATCACTTTTCTCTCACTCACTGATTTAAGTTATCCTTAACAGAAGTGGTCCCCAAAGGTTTTTAAGCTAGAAAATGTTTAAATATTTACTTTCGTGAAATTTTGCTCTAGTTACTCTTTCATTTGCTTTTAACATTGTATCCTGTAGTATCCTGGTTAATATGCAAAAAGATTTTTTAGTAATACTTTTATATATATTACTATGTCTGGCAAAAACAAATAAAGTTTAGCCTGTATGTATGAAAATTAAAAAAAAAATATATTGAAAAATATTAATTGTACTCATATACTTTAAAAGCAGAAACTTGCAACGAAACAGAAAGGCAGAAGTTTAGAAAATTACTCTCCCAGTTACGGAAAACATTATTTAAAAATCCATAGCTATTTGTACTTTTGCAGATTAATACGCTGTTTTGACTAAATTTGGTTTTTTGGCATTACTATTTAATGATTTGTAGCTATAAAATATCTCTCATTAGCCTAACAGACGTTTATTTAAATTCTAAGCCATTTGCCTTGCAAAAAGCACTCTTACATTTACTCTTCAGTTTATTATCTTTTGATAAGCCCTCAGCATTTATCCACAGATAATCAATTTCACCACAGTTCTTATGGTTCTCAATGAGCTTTAACAATGCATTTGCAAGTATTTAAACAACTGATATCATGTTCTTCACTTATGATATTCAGCATTATGCAAAATACTGCTAATTAGCATGCTAATAGAATACAAATGCAATTGTATAAAAATGTTGGTACTTATATACACATTTAAACATACACTGAGATGCACATATACTAACACACATACACACTGAGCAACAGCGATATTATGGAGTAGACTTGGAACAATTCCTTACAATTTTCAAGTGTAAGTTAAGCATAATTTAGACACATAAACTTTTAAGCAAACACATACACAAACACTGCAGAAAACTTGATAAAAGTTCAAGCTATTGAATAAATAAAAGTTATAAAGTTGAGTCAAGTCGCAGTTGCAACACACTTGGCCAAGTAAGCAGATTTTGTGCGAAATATGAGCGCTGAGATATTGACAGAAAAATATTATGATTAGTTATTCTTAAGAGCCAATAAGCACATTTTTTGCTTTAAATGCCTCTTAAGGAAAAAAAAATTAAGGACGCTGATTGAAAGCCTTTTTGTATTTTTTAAACGCTTTAATCCTAGCTATTATAAAACTCTGGCTATAATTATATAATTTCCAAACTTGTTTGAAAATTCTAATTACATATTGTAGGGCACAACAAAAGCAGGAAAAGACAATGAAAATACCTAGCCACGGAAATATGATATTTAATCAACTACACACACAAAAGTAGGCGCCAGCTGTTGCAGCTAAAAACTTCCAAAAACTGGAAAGCAGAAACACTCCTGGCAGGTTAATCTATGCACATATGTAGTTAACATGGCATATTTGCAACTACAATAAACGATTTGCATTGGCTTTGTCTGCCATATTAATACCAGCCAGCACTGCTAAAAGACACACAGACAAACAAGTTTGTTAAACCATAAAAGTTGGCGTAACATTTATCAAACATTTATGTATGTATGTGTGTGAAGCAAATATTTGTTTATTTTAAGTGTTATGAAACAATCTAATTAAGTATAAACGCTTTTTTTAACAGCAAACACTCAGCTAAACCTCCTTTCACAAAAAAAGGGAAAGGCAAGTTATGGAGTTTTTGTTAGAAAACAGAAAAATTATCTGGGATTAAGTGTTAAGACAACAATGAGCAAGAACTTTTTGTTAGACAACTTAAAAGTGCAAACAACAAAATGGCGAGACAATATCAACACCACGAAAAAAAACAAGCCATCTTTTTTAGGTATAAGCCTGCAATTTTTGCTAATTGAGGGATTTTTTTTTTTATCAAATGAGTTAAAGTACATTTTTTTAAGTGAAATTCAAGTAGTTTTCTCATAGATCAAAAAAATAGTTAGGTTGGAAAATTAGGTCCCCAATTGCTTTTATCTCGTCCCCAAAAATGATATTTTTGATAAATTTTGTTTTTGAAATTAAAATACATATATAAATAAATAAACTTGTACAAGTTTTCTTTAATCTATAACAGAAACGTCAAGATTTCTATCGTCAACGTCTCACACAAACAGGCTGTTAATATCTTTGTTTTTTTTTTTAATTAATTCGTTGCAATATCATTAAAAGATAAAAAACTAAAAAGTAAAATAAAAATAAATAATAAATAAATTACAAACTTAATTTGTTTTTTAAGGGAATCGTTATAATTTCAGTTTAACATTTGTTAACGCACTAATAATCACAAATTATTATTTTACTTATTAAGTAAAATATTTTTTATTAAAAATACTTCACAAATTCCATTTTTGAGGTTTTTAATAGACTGTGGGTCAATGGCATAGTTTTTAGCTTTTACGGACATTCAAAGAATAACCTCCAAAGGTGTTAAGCCTTGTGTGGTTAAAAATAAACGTCATGCACATCAATATGTTTAAATTTTGGTCACACTTACTCGTTCGTAGAGTGCCAATTTTTAAATGTCATCGAGATACTACAAACATGTTTAGCCTACCTCAACACCATGGGCTGCAATAGTTCAATGCTTCACATCACTAACTTTTCATAAACAGCTCCAATTTTTCTCAGAGTTACACAATTGCTGGCCAAGAAGGTACTTCACGACAACCAAAATAGGCTTTTGTTTTACAAAGTGTGAAGGCGAAGTATTAACCATCTCTGTAGTGAATTTTAATAATTTCAATGAGTTGCTAGTTTCACAACTGCTGGCCAAGAAGATGCTTTTGTTTTAAGAACTGTGAGCTCGAAATTTTTGCCATTTTTGTAGTGAATTGTTGAAATGTATTTTTAGTAATGGGATAGCTTTTGCTTGTCATCTCTCAAGCAGTTACAGCTTGAGTCATGGCAATTGTTAAAAAGTTGCGCTATTAAAAAAAAATTTTATTTATTATTTTTTAATTTTCTTTAAAATACCTTATATTTTTGGCTTTTTATGCCTTTTTCACTTGCAAGCATGCGTAAGTAAATAAAAAAATTTTAAGTTTTACTTAACTTCAAACAAATACATATGTCCTGGTTTTTTTTTGCATAAATGTAAGTAAGAATATTTGAGCAAATGTGTGTTAATGTCAAAAGAAACCACAAAATTGTAAATATAACTGCTGTAGACACATTAATTATGCAGCGTACTTAACATGTTTGTTACAAATGAAAAAGAAAGACACACACACACACACACACATACATTCATTCTCTCACGCAAGCAGTTAAACTTTCTGCTTAAAGGAAGTAGACGTGTAAGTAAATTAAAAAGAAAAATCTACAACGAAAAGCAAATAGTTAAATTTTGTGTGTGTGTGTTTTTTCTCTCTCTCTCTCTCTCTCTTATTGTTTAAATAAACTTTGCAGAATTTTATTGATTTTGCATAAATTAAAAGAAAACTTCAAATTTGATTTGTGTTTGTACATGCGGCTTGTGGTTAAGTGGTGGTGACGTATGCGTAATGCAGAATTTTTGAAAATTAAGTATACGTATGAGTGATATTTTAATGGAATAAAAAAAATCTGCTTATAACTTTAAGTTTAAGTAAACTAAGAATTTAGTAAGATTAACTTAAATTCTTATGGCTTCTTTAAAATATATTTTTTTAATAAGATCTCTTTATCAAATTATTTAAATTTACAAACTGCAAATTGCGCCCTCTCATGCAACCACCATGATGGAGAAAGGTTAAGCCATATATTTCTATTACTTTGCCACTTTATTCACTAACTTCAGTTTCTAAAAAACAATAATACCAGCAGCAATTCACAGTATTTTTTTTTTTTTTTTGGTGTTAAAACAATCTGTTACCGCAGAATTCTTTCAATTCCTTTGCTATTCTTGTGATTCCTTCGGTTTTTTTACCAATACTATTAACATACACTTTTAGCTTCAACAAGCTGCCTGGTATAACTGACATTAGCTCTGCTAGTTTGTGTAACTATATCTGTTTGTTTTAGTGCATTACTTGCCAATATGATTACAAGATTGTGCAGGACATTAGAGCACGACAGTTAAGTGGCATTGTAGTGGTAAAAGCGGAATTTGTGTAAACTTGAATGCACTTTTTCCCATCGTTTGATCATTGACAGCTAGTTAGCACTATCAAGAGTGTCAGGTGTTACCAATGGCATGTACAAATGACTGCGCTACAACGTTATCAACTTCTGAGTTCTCTCTATACACTTTTTTTTTCTTTTTGCAATGAAGCCATGATATTCATGCGAACAGGGCAAGAGTTTTATCTTAAGAGTAAAAGTAAAGAATAATATTTGCCAAATGTGCTACAAGTAGTTGTCAAAGTAACAAACTCCTTAAATGAAAGATATAAATGTCAAATTTAAGAAAATTGTGATAATTTTCACATTGTTAGATATCATATTCATGTTACGAAATAAAATTGAGAAAAATATTTATTTTTATTATTAACTTCTGTGATAATATGTAAATAATAGAAAAATTAAATTATGAAAATTTTTACGGTCGAATTCATAAAAAATATCTTATGTTTATTACAGGTTCATTTGAAAAATTTCCCATAGAAATACGTCAAATAAGTGATTAATAAATCTGAAATATTTTTTATGAATATGGCAGTTATAGTTTTGGTATTCGGGTACATGTATGAAAGAAATATTCAAATTTATTATATTGAATTGAAATAATAAAAATATATAATTCAGTAAAAAAATTTATCCAAATTTTCGACCTTTTTTATGTTAAACTAAACTATTTTTTCAAGTTTTAGGTCATTTACACTGCATCGAAATCTAGTAGATTTGATTTCAAATATTTATCAAAATGTATGTCGTTTACAGTAAAATTTTTTAACATTTTTTAAGATGTTGTACCGACGACAAAATTCTTTGTCTAAAATGTAGTCTTAGGGCCCATTTCACCAGCTCTATTTAAATATCAATTCATATTTAAATGTCGATTTTTAATTCATTTTTATATGGAAAGATGTCTTTTAAATATGAATTGATATTAAAACAAGTTAGTGAAATTGGGTCTCAGACTGTAACCCAAAAAATTATGACTAAGCTTATTCACGAATTTTCAATAAATAATTTCTTAGAGCGTAGCTAATTCACTCACCTTTTAATAATGTAAATATATTGTACAGGATAGTAAAAAATAAATTAAAATATTTTATTTTGAGTAGATTTCTTACAAGTCTACTGACATATTAGATTTCATTTTGTTTATGCTTTTTTAGGTATAACTTTAAATTTTTCCCTCATTTTCATAAGATTTAAAATTTTTCAAATTTCTCATACAAAATTTTCTTAAAATAGACTACAATTACATTTTATTTTTTTTTTATGAATATAAACTAATTTGTTGGCGTTGTTTTTTTAAATTGATATTAACTGTTTGACATTAAGTTGAAATATTTATTTTCTTTATTTGCAATTTTTTTAAATACTCTAAAGCCTAAAAATATAGAAAACAGATCCTAAAGCTCATACAGTTTTATAGCTATGCTATTTATTTTTGTTTTGATTTCTTTGAACATAAATAAAGAAAACAAATTGTTTGATTTTGTTTTGTTTCGTTCCATGAAGTAAGTGAAACAAAAACATAAAAAAAACAATGAGAAGGATGCTTAATTTGTTTTTGTATTGTTTTTTCACATGAGCATAAACCAGAGAACACAGCCGATTGGCTATGAGCCAGAAAACAGTCGTAGCAGGACACCAATAAATATTTGCGCCTTATTTGACATTATCATTCAATATAATTTTATTGCATTTTATTGTTATTTAACAAATTAAGTTTGTTTTATATGGCTAAGCAGCATAGCTATAACCAGGTATCCTAAGACGCTTCTCTTCTTTTTTATTACTTTAGCTTTTTGAACTGAGAAAAAACTATGTAACCAACACTTTTACAGGTAAGTTTTGTAGTAAATAAATTAAAAAAAAAAATTCTATGTGTACTTTTTCCCCTACTTCTGGCAAAATTGATTTGGATGCTTTTTTTGCAATTCCTTTCAACACTAATAATTATTACTTTAATTTTTTACTTACTTTTCTTGTTTATTAAAGAACATCTGTCGAGCTAGGTGTCAGTGTTTTAATTAAAAAATACGTTTAGTTATTCTTTATTTTTACAAAAATTTACACGTTTACAGTTAAATGTATTAAAATATGTATATAAAAATAAATTGGTATAATTATAATTTTGAATCATGTAAAATGAGCTGAACTTGAACTTTCTTTTAAGGACCCAACTTACACCATGATGAGTTAATCAAGCAAACTGGAATGCAAAAAAGCTTTTTTATGACAGATTGAATTTATTAAAATAAATTTCTCAACATTTTCTTAAATTTCTTAGATTTAAAAGTTTACGAAAGGTAAGTTCACACTCGTGCAAACATTTGATCAAAAAAGAATAGCTAAATACTAATAAAAAACTTTTTGATTCAGATACGTGCGAACTAAGTTAAACGGTTTCCAAAAATGTTAAATTATATGGTATTGTCTATTAGTTGTGTAAGAAACTATTTTACTTTGTAAAAAAAAAATCTGAACTAAAGGTTCTTTCATTAGTATTTAGAGATCTTAGCTTTTGTGTTCAAACCTTTGCACATGTATGAATGAACCTTAAGAACTAAACTGAATTAAATGAAAACAAACTACTTGCAAAAAATAAATCCTCAAGTGCAAATCCAGTCAAAGCCAAGTCTTAGAAAGTAAACATCTTACTATGTGTATGCTTTGTAGTTATATAAGATTACTTTTATATAAGCTTGTGTTGTAAATGTTTATTATTTTCAGCAACTTAAACTAAGTATAGAAATGTTTATGTCTGCATAAAATTTTCTAACTACTAATATATTAAAAATCTAATTAAATTTCAGCCCAAGAAAAGTAAATATAAATGTTTATTAATATAATGAAAATTTAATAAAAGGTATTATAATAAAATATAATTTATTACACCGAAGATACATTTGTATATGTCTAGTAGAACAGCAAAGTCATTCTAGCAAAGTATTTAACATTGCTTTTCATATCATTGACCTTTTGCTAATATAATAGAGAACAATGGCATTGTGCTGCAACTATTTAATAATAACTATGTCATTCTGGTATTGTCTGTCTTCTTTTATGAAGCCAAAGACAAGGCCAAAACAAGTTTGTTATTTTTTAAATTAATTCATACTTAAATATATATTGCATTACTCGTAGAGAATTAAAAAATATTTAATCAAAGTAAATTACTCTTTAAAAAGAAGAAAAATAAGTGAGTTATGGAAATTATTTTATAAATATATAAAATGTATGAGAGGTTAAAACCTTAAGAAAAGTGCAAGGAAGAAAATTCTCAATACTTAAGTTTACTCGTATGTAATTATTTTTCTAACTCTGTTTGTTTCTTTATTTATGATTTGAATAGGCAAAAGTTCATATTGCTCTGCAAGCTTTTATTTTTTTCCCCCCTTTTCCTTTGGAGTTTCTGCTAATTGTAAAACTTTTGGTCAGAAAATGTTATTTGAGGTCGTCACTTAGATCTGAATACTTTCAGACTGGCAGTTATTACTATTGCTGTATCTTCTAATCTTTCAGTTTTGGCACTTATAGCCCTTTGATTCCTCAGCTCTTTAATATCGTATCATAACCGCCAAAAAAGCTTAAGCGACATTATTTTCGAACATTCTTTTTTTACAATCGCAATTAAACGATTTTCTTCAAAAAATTAAAGTTTGAAAATTATGACACTTAAGCATTTCTGGCACAACATAATGACTGCCTAACTCATAATAAAAATATTTTTAATTTATAGGAGACTTATCAAACAGATGTTTAATGGAAATTCGTTTTATAAGCATAAAAAAATCAAAAATAGCTATTCAGCTTTAATGTAAAACCGCATTGAGCGACACGACAAATCATTACTTGCATTAATTCTTATGAAGTATATAACTTCTGAGCGACAACTGAACAACATGAAGTGACACTGGCCAGCGACAGTACAGTCGAATAGTTTCTCTCTAATGTCCCCTAATGTTCATAGAACTATTTCTAAATATTATAATAATTTATGTGACCTGTTTATTTATTATATACAAGTTTTATTTAAGCTTTAGTTTTTTTATAAATAGACAACAATTTTATTTATTTATCAATATTTGTCTAAAAAAATATATAATACTTTTATTATTTCCTGAAAAAGCTACACAAAGTTGCAGCGAAGTATCGATATATAAATAAATTTGTTATTTATTTATAAAATACCTAAAGCTTAAATCAATTTTGTATATAAAATTATTTTTGTGTTAAAAAGGGGTTCAAAAAATTGTGAACAAAAAATATACGCTTTATACACATTCCTAGAATCGAAGACAATTTTTATGAATAAGAACACGATTAGATAAGACTTTCAAAATTAAAAAGTGGCTTTAAAAAAATACAAAAATCTGCCATATTCTTAGATCTAAAAATAAATTAACAAACTGGTAACACTGGCTGTCAATTATGTAACTCCATAAGCAAAAACATGAAAATAGATTGCATAAAACAGCTTTAGCATTTAGTTTGTGAGTGGTAGAAATTTTTTTACAACGGAATGCTGCCCCTCTCTCTTTCTTCACCTTTCTCCACCTCTCTTTCCGCCTCTCTCTTTCTCTTTCTTAATCCCTCTCAATCCCTCTCTCCTTCTCTCCCTTTCTCTCTCCTTCTCACTCTAAAAGATTACAAAATATATATCAATCTTTATAGTTATACTTTCGTTGTATATTTTAATTCACTTTTTTAGGACGTCCTTAGCTTTAAACATTCCTCCTTTTCTATTTTGCTAACTTTTCTACTTAACCGTTACTTTTAAGCCTCCTCTTATAACCGCTTCGGGTGGTGGAAACCGTCTACTTTGATTTACATTATTTCTACGTGTTATGCCTCCTCTATGGAAAGAGGAACTTGGCTTACTACCGGATTTCCTTCGCACTACAGTAGAACTGGAGGAGGAAGTTGCAGCTGATGCAGAAGATTTTGCCGCAATGGCAGCAGCTGAGGCATTGCTTGCGGCTTTAGCAGCTGACGCTGGAATATTGGAGTTGGCAACAGCTGTTGCTGTTGTACTCTCATCAGCCGCATTGCTCCTAGGCGACTCAGTAAATGGTTTGTAGGTTCTAATGCCCGAATTCGATCTGACTGGTAAAAGAGTTACCAATTTTGGAGTAGTTTCTGTGGTGCTGGTATCAGCAAATTGGGAAGATCTTAACATTTCCTCATACTTGGTGGGATCAATGACTTCTACTTCAGCCTCACCGACCACGGGTATGGCAGCTCCGAAACCCTCTACAGAGGATTCATCCATAAAGCTGGACATGGGCTTAACAAAAGGTTCTCTTGCCTCGTATGCCAAATTTCCATAAGGAGTAGGTAATGTTGATGATGCAATCTTCCAGGTAGAAGTATTCAGTTTTAGGGAAGAGCTGCTACTTAATGTAGTTGTTCTGGCCGTTGTGGTTTTCCAGGGTGTTGTGCTTGTTGTAGTTGTTGTTGTAGTAGTGCTAGTGGCTGGCCTCGCTCTTTTGTCATGATTTTGTGACTGTTTAAGCTTGTTGTGGGAAAACGGAGGCACCTTGTTGGGCACACTGGTTGTAATACCCAATTTTGAAGCCAAAGTGTCGAATATTAAAGAAATATCTTGTATATTGGTGGCATTATTGATTTTACTCTTCAACTCATTTAAGGTTAAACTTTCAGTTTTCTCTACATCTTCCGATACCCAGGCCTGCAAGGTTGCATTGAAAACTTTGCGTATATTGCCAGCATTGGCCGCCTGAGAGGCTGCTGTATTATTGACAAACTCCCATTTGGAGTGAGAGGGGAAAAGATTGGAGTCATCAAGCATAGTTGGTGGTTTACTTTGCGCCGGTTTAATCCTATAACGTTTGGTAGTGGTTGGAGCATAAAGTTTCTTCGTTGTAATTATTTTTGGAGTTGTAGTAGTAGAAGTAGTTGAAGTGGTAGAAGTGCTGGGAATACTTAAAGTGCTGTGGGTAGCTTTAGCAGTAGTGCGATATCCATTGTTGCTTGATTTCTTTAGATTTTGATTACTCAGCTGGTTTCTTTGCAAAATTAACTCCTTCAAATTCAGGAAATTCGGCTTTGAAGTACCTGCCCCCGTGCTGATGCTCGAGGTGGATGTAGTTGGGTAATTTATTTCAGTAGAAGTGGACTCTGTTGAATCATCTGCCACAAATCTTAAGGTAGTTTCTTTTATATCATCCTCCTTTCTAGACTCTTTGCTGATTTCCTTGCTACTTTCTGAGCTAGCAGAACCGAAATTGTCTTTTTCCTCTTCCGGTTCTATTCTTGATTCTATTGATTGCTCTTTACTCTTATTCTTAACTTTATCCTCTTTCACTTCTATTCTTGATTCCATTGATTGCTCTTTGTTTTTAGTAACATCATCTTTAGGTAAATCTAACAAACCCATAAAGAATTCTCCAATTTTATCAGCCAGTTCTGAGGTGGTCGAAGAAGTATTCATTATATCTTCTTTAGGTGGCAAAGTTGAAGAAATCTCCTTGCTTGATTCAGTACTCAAATCCAAATTTTCCTGTTTGGTGCTGCTTTCGATTAAAGTAGCATTATCCTTTTTCTTAGCTATCACACCATCTCCCAGATGCTCAAATTTATCATTATTAGTATCCAACTCGAATGGCATTTGTTCTTTCATGCCGGAGATCAAAGGCCTAAATGGTGGTATTACCACTTCATCGATAAGGGGCACTGGCAGAGGATGTGGCTGTACAGAAGCTCCGGTTCCCAAACGCTCTATACCTTCTGATCCCGGCATAAAGACGGGATTTCCAAAACTATGATAGAACATTAATTCTTGTGAGTTCTTCATTTCCATTGCACTGTCAGGTTTTCTAAATGCAGGACCATAGAAATTTTGTTTGTAAGTTTCCATTAGAGGTTTTGCACTATTGAAAGAATCCAAAGCTGGTATAGGAGGTCTGGGTTCTTCGGGTAAGAAGGGTAATTCTATTTCATCTAACCGTCTACGTGGAGGTTCATCATGAACCACAAGTTCTGGCGGTGATACCAAGGGCAGAGAAGTTGTCTTAGTGGGTACTTGCATGTTGGGTAAAGTTTTTGTTGGGAATGCTGGGGGTGGACCAGGTAAAAACTCAGGTACTTCCCTGTGTATAGGACGCCATGGCTGGGTGTCTAAAACAGGCACTGAGGTAAAAAGATTTTGATCTAACTGAGGCAGTGAGTGTAAAGAAGATGGTGATGTAGGCACCGGATAGTTCAGGTGGTTATGGGGTGAAGAGGTTGGAAGTGAAATAGAACTCGTGGATATTACTGCAGCTGTAACAGTGGGCTTTTGGGTAGTTGTTGTTGTTGATGTAGTACTAGAAGAGGTTGTAGTAGAAGGGGTATTTGTAGTCGTTGTGCTCGTGGTCGTAGGTTTCTCTGTTGTAGTCGTAGTTGTCGTTGTTGTTAAAGTGGGTGTATTTGTAGTAGTTGTAGTAGTGGTGGTGCTGGTAGTTGTCGCTGCTGTTGTAGTTGTGGTTGCCGTCGGTTTTGCATTAGTGGCAGTTTGTTGTTGTGGCATAACTGTGGTTAACTTTTCAATACCCGGCTTTTTCGGTTTTACTCTCAGTGCATATGGAGTGACTGCTTTAGGTGCCAAGGTACCCATGACTTGACTTCTGGTGGGTGTGGTCTTTTTAAGAGCAATATCTGCATCAGTTTTAGTGATTTCAAATGATCCTTCAAAGGATCCTTGTATTACTGGAGCATTTTCCACATCTACGTCTGGCTCATCATCGGGTGAATGACCTTTAGCTGGCGTACGTCCTTTATTAGTAGCAGGCATAGGTTTGTTGATTAGAGCCGGAGGATTTCCAGTTTTTTTCATCAAACGTTTTTCCAGCTGAGTTTGGCTTGTAGGCACCGTATTCTGAAGGAAAGATATATTTAGTGCATATTTTATCTTTACTCTGCTCGAAAAGTTAATTTTTATAAGAAAAAGTACTTCGCATCAAAAAAGTTTTGAAAGAAAATTTTTTGTCAAATAATACTCTAAAACAAAAATTACTGTTCTTCACTTACTACTTCTTTAAACAGCGACGCCGATCTAACCACTTTTTCATCTAAAATACGTTTGATTTCCAGCGAGTCAGCATCAATGCGCAAGGATTTATACAGAGATTTAACAGCTGTCGTTTCCAGGAAGAGAGACTCTTTAACATATTCTTCAACGCTTAGTATATTCCTGTAAAAAATAGACTGACATCAATATGCTTTTAAATTAAGGGACAAAACTTACTGCGGCAGTTTTCTAACATCAAAAAATGTGCGAAAATTTACTTTGATGAGCGGACCATCACCAAAGCCCCAAACATCTGTGCGTAGTGGTTGCAGACCCTGATCTGTTAGAGCTCTCTCCACAAAACGCTTGTAGAACTCAATTTTTTGTTTGTACGATGAGGTGTGATTGTATTTAAGTCCCGTGGAAAATATATCACCCTTGGCTATGCGAAAAGAGCCCTCGAAACCCAAAATGGCTGCAAAAAAAATATAGAATAATGTAAGTATAATAATATTTTGTTTGAGAGTAAAACACTTACGATCTTCCATATGGCCTTTAATGGAACTAAAGTAAAACGCCAATCCTGCTATGGATATCACAGCCAGTAAAATTATGAATGCAGCTGTGGTTAAGATAATGGAAAATGATCTTGTCTTTTGATAGTGCTCATTGTGGTTGACTTTGGCTGAAAAAGTGGAAGGCGCCAAGTTACGACCATCACGCCATATGCCCCAGGTATTGTAGCCATATTGGTTATTTATACTAAGATCATTGCTATACGAGGGTTGATTGTTCATATGATAGTAGGCACCTAATGTGGAACGTCTGCCCAAAGTATTTTGATATGTATAGTCATTGGACTGCAAAGAAAGAAATTTAAAAAAAACAAATTTAGATTAAATTTGCTCAAATTGGGCGCAATTGAGCGCATTCATGTAGCTTTTGAGAAAATAACCCTTTTATTAAAAGAAATTATTTGTCAAAAAGTGCTTTTTATTAAAAAAAAATTCATTCGTAAATAAGTGCTTTTTGTAAATTAATCCCAATTTTTCACAATAAACTTTATTTTTATTTTAAGTAGTCTTTTATCAAAATATAAAGGAGTACATATACTCAAAAATTACGCCTTTCAAAAAGTACTTTGTGTCAAAAAGAGTATGCTGTCAAAAAGTACTATTTATTAAGAAGTATCCTTTGTCAAGAAGTAGCTCATCAAAAAATATTGTCCATAAATACTTTTTGTCAAAAACTAAATTTTGTCAAGAAGTATAGGGTGTTTTTTTAGAGGTATAGAGCTTCGAATTGAAATAAAACACAAGAAAATCGTTTTAATGTCCATCAATTTGGCTTTATTGGAAGGATAATTTTATGCCATTAACGTTTAAATATGATTTCGGGCATGTGGCCGCCGCGGCTGGCTCGAATAAAGCCAATTCTACAGGTCCAATTTTCAACCACTTTTTCGAGCATATGGGGCCGTATGTTGTCAATAACGCCACGAATGTTGGCTTCCAAGTCCCCTAACGTTTCTGGTTTGTTGGCGTAGACGAGCGACTTCACATATTCCCAAAGAAAATAATCCAATGGTGTCAAATCACACGATCTTGGTGGCCAATTGATGGTTAACCGAATTAATTGCTCTGATGGACGATTATGTCGACCATAAAATGGACGGAGCTTGCGGTAAACTTCGCGAACTGAACCATTATTTTCGAAATAAATTTGCACGATTTGCAAGCGTTGTTCTTTTGTCAACCTGTTCATGATGAAATGGCAAACCAAACTAAATATTAATCACTTGACAGCTGACAAAATGGCCGCCAGTTAAAAAAGTGATGCCAACTTAAAGTTCTATACCTCAATAAAAAACACCCTTTACTTAAAAAAATACCTTTTGCTAAAAAGTACTTTTTGTATAAAAGTACTTTTTGTATAAAAGTACTTTTCAAAAAAATACTCTTCAAAGAAGTGTAACTTTTATTAAAAAGTTCTGTTTGTTAGAAATTTGCTTTTTGTTTGCAGAAAGGTACTTTTTGTTAAAAAGTACTTTTTGTATAAAAATATTTAAAAAAAAAAAAATACTCTTTAAACAAGGGTAACTTTTATTAAAAAGTCCTGTTTGTTAGAAATTAGCTTTTTGTTTAAAAGTACTTTTTGCAAAAAATTTAATTTTGCTAAAAAGTACTTTTTGTTATAAAAGTAATTTTTCCAAAAAAATACTCTTTAAAGAAGGGTAACTTTTATTAAAAAGTCCTGTTTGTTAGAAATTAGCTTTTTGTTTGCAGAAAGGTACTTTTTGTTAAAAAGGACTTTTTGCAAAAAAGTAAATTTTGCTAAAAAGTACTTTTTGCAAAAAAAAAGTACATTTTGCTAAGAAGTACTCTTTGCAGAAAAGTGCTTAAGTTAAAAACTACTCTGATGAAAAGTACCTTTTTTTCTTCAAAAGTACTTGTGGATTAAAGATACATATTTTTCTACAAGAAGTAATTTTGGACCAAAATAATTTTTGTACGAAACGTATTTTTCACCAAAAGACAATTTTCTACAAAAAGTACGTTTTAATAGAAAAAAGTACTTTTTGACTTTAGATACTTTCCTACAAAAAGTACTTTTTTAACCAAAAAAAACTTTTCACCAAAAAAATTTGTTTTGATCCGGGATTCAACCAAAACCACTTTTTAACTTCTTGAAGAATTTATACTCTTGTTAAGACAATTATTTTTAAAAAGTACCTTTTAGCAAAATTTATGTTTTGTTTAAAAGTTCATTTTGTTAAATAGTACCTTTTGTCAAATAGTTCCGTTTGGCAAAAAAGAGAATCTAGCCGAAAATTTGTTTTAATAATAAGCTTTATTTAACAAATATTTTTATTGCAGATAACATAACATCAATATTCTACTCAAGTACTAATTTCTAAAATATAAGGAATCCTTTCCTGCTATTCTGATTCTTTAATTTACATTTTACAGAATTTTGGTATTCTTTAAAACTTTGTTTTCTGCCTGTAATTATATAACATTTGTGCTTTTTTTTTGCCTTTAAATAAAAGACTTGACTCTAAAATATTTATATTCCCTTGGCCAAATTAAAATCTTAAATATTAAAAAAGATACACTCATGCACACAAATATTCGTACTAATACATAAAGCAAACAATGAACGCAACTGCGTAAATCTTGTAATAAAAAGTCTAGATTGTATTCATTTCTAAAGTACACTCTGCCATGTTGAGTTTGAACGAAAATATAAAATGTGAAAAAAATACTTTAATTTAACTAGTAGAAGGTGAAAACAAAAGAATAGAACAGATGGATGGATGGTTGTTACATATGGAATGAATAAAGTAGATGCTACAGCTAACACTTGATGATGCTCTAAAACCACAACACTTTGAATGAGCATTCATTTTGTTTTTCTTTTTTTTTTAATTTTTCTATTACTTGTATAAATAAGATAACGATAACAATGACTGTGATGAGGACGATGATGATGATGATTGAAAGAAACTAAGAAATAATATACAAATAAACTGTAAAACTGGCAGACCGGAACACAGTCACTCTGTCAGTCAGTTACTGTAACAAACTAAATATCTAACTGAGAAAAATAATGAGCATGGCACAACTTGTTTTACTGTTTAGTACACCAAGCTAAGCCAAATTACTTTTACCTTACGAAGATGTAATGATTATAATTTTAAATTTTCATTTGACATAATATTTCTTCTTACTTCAATAGCTCATCCAAGAATAAAAAAAACATTAGGAATACATTTACCTAAATGAAAAGTAGTAGTAATACAAACAGTACCTTACACTAACGAGCCTTTTTGAAATCCTAGAGCCTTTAAAGAGAGTTTCAGGATGTTTATTTTAAAAATACATAAAATGTGTACGTTTTCAAAAACCAATATAATTTAATCAAAGAGCACTTTTTACCACGAATTATTCTTACCAAAAATTTCCTTGTATCGAAATGTCTTCTTTTATATAAAAATAAAATTTTTGGAAAAAATAAAATTTTTTAAATAAAAAATTGTTTTTTTTTTCACTGCAATAAAAAATAATATAAATAATTCTACCAAGAAAAACCGACTTCAATGCAAAGATCTGATAGAGCATTTTTGAAAAAAATTTATAAGACCAAACTGGAAGTAAACTCTTTAAAAAAAAAAAAATTTTTCAAGTCTGTGGTTAAGCAGAAGTACATGAAATACAAAATTAAATTTTAATGGGCGTGACTCCGATCAATTTTTTAAATTAAGGATTGTGTGTTTTTCCGAGTCAGGTTGTGTGTTAAATATTGTAAAAATCGCTAAAATGGAACCACCTAAAATAAAATATTAAATTTTAATGGGCGTAACTCCGCCCATTTTTTCGAAATATTGGCAGATTGTGTATATTTAAAAGCTCAAGATGTGTGGTAAGTTCCATAAAAATCGGTTAAGTAGAACCTCCTGAAATGTAATAATAAATTTTAATGGGCATAGCCCCTCCTTAACCTTTTTTTTTAAACTATAAAATTGTGTAATTACAAGAACCAAAGGTGTTTGCTAGGTTTCACAGCAATAAAAAAAGTTGAATATCATAAAATCAAATTTTTAAAATGGAACCAATTGGAAGCTATTTCCTCTCAGATATAAAAAGAATTTTTACCATCGGTCTAAAATGTACCGAGTTATGAAGTATTAATGTCCAAAAAAAAAAAGTACAGATGAATTGAAAGCGTCCTCTTTTTTTTCAATCGATTAAAAATAACACCAAATGTAAGAAATAAATCGTTTTTGTTTAATATCTAATTGTTTTCAAGCCTCTTGTTTATACAACCCAAACAAACTACTTTAGTAGATAATTTAAATCAAAAGCACTACTTTTTTTAATGGATTTCATGCAAATTTTTTTAGGCGATTCTACTGCCTGGGTTAAGGCAGCACGGACATAAAATTTTTTTAATTTATGATTTTTAAATAGCCTGAAGGCAAAGAATAGTTTTTAGCCCGCGGTTTCCACAATACGATCAGTCGACTTGAGTAGAAAGTTTATATAAAAAGCACAAAATTTTTTTTGTGAAATTTCTAGACTAGTCACTTGCTTTTTATATGAAAAGCACAAAACTTTTTTAGTGAAATTTCTAGACTAGTCCTGCTTTACTTCTGGAAATTGGGTATAAGAGCCAAATATCAGAGGAATGCTGCTGAGAATATTTTTCTTCACTCTCAATAAGTCTTTATTTTTGTGGTGTTAACGAATTTTTAATTATAAAAAATTATTTATTTACTTGCAGGCTTCTTAAACTATATGTTACTAATAACAAAAAATCTTGAAAAAATTTTGATAACAAGAACTAGTGCTCAATATTTCAAAGTGTTACAAATACTCTGATAGAACTGTCAGTACCGGCTATTAATTGTTAAGAAAAACATACGTATAGACATACATACATCTTTGCCACAACTTATACTACAGAGACACATAAAAAAGTAAACAGAAAGACAATTAAACAGACAGACGGGAGACTTAAATGAAACAATTGTACTGCAAAAATTAAAAATATAAAAAAATCTAGAAATGGACAGACGTGCTTGTACGGATACTCCAGCTCAGCATGTGCTTTAAAAACAGCAATCGTACAACAAAAACAACAAGAAAACACTACTCTGTCTAACTGATGTGTTACTGAGACAGTTTGCTTAGATGGATGCGTATTCCATAGACTGTAAAAATAACAATAATGACAAAAACCACTACAACAAGATACAAAATATATGTATATATGTATGTATGTATTTACTAGAGCTGCAACAGCTCCAGCTTAGACACCAAGTACCATTCGTACTTCCACTAATATGTACGCAATATTGTACATTTGTTTAAAGTTTGAAATGTTTATATTTGTAAGAGCATCTAGAACTTGTTTGAATTGTAGTACGACAGGTTCATCGAACTAATAACAACTACAGCTGCCATAAGTAAATGATACAAAGCTTTTTGCATCTTTAAGTGAAATTTATGATGATGGCGATGATGACGACGATGCTGTTTCCGATAATAATAAAGCAAAAGTTTGTATTTTCCTACTTGTGGCAAAGAAAAATAGCTCCAGCGAGTGTGAATATTATTTATAACAAGAATAGAGTGCCACAGAACATAGAATGAGTTAAATAGAAAATAGTTGGAAGCAAAAAAGAGCAAATATCACCATAACAGAAAAATATTCTTAATCGAAAAACAAAAACTTAAAAGCAAAAGTTAAAAAATATTTTTGAAAAGGAACTTTTAAAAGGTACTTGTTGAGAAGGCATTTGATGAAGAAGTAGTTTTTAAAACGGTAGAGTAAAAAGTTTTCTATCAACATTTGTAAAACGTACTTCTACTTCTACCTTTTAAAAGGTACTTTAAAAAATACTCTTTTATAACGTACCTTCTGAAAGGGACTTTTTTGAAAATGTACAAAAACAATTTTTAAAAAAATATTCCTGTTAAGGTACTTTTTTATAAAGTACTTTTTCAAACCGTCCTTTTTTAACGTACATACTTTTTTAAGGTACTTTTAAAAAAATATTTTTCCTAAAGTATTTTTTTAAAAGGTACCTTTTTAAAAGATTCTTTAAAAGTACCTTTTTTAAAAGATACTTTTTTAAAAGGTCCTTTTTTTAAAAGGTATTTTTTTAAGATGTACTTTTTTAAATGATATTTTTTAAGAAGTACTTTTTTTAAGGTACTTTTTTTAAAAGGTACTTTTTGAAAAGGTACTTTTTAAAAATGTACTTTTTGAAAAGGTACTTTTGTAAAAGATCCTTATTAAAAGGTGCTTTTTTAACCCTCCGATGAGTGAGAAGGTCCCTAGGGACCTTTTTGCCTTTTCAAACTGAAATTACTCCTAATTCGGGCACTACAACCCCCCCCCCCCCCCGCCCCCAAAAATTACTCTGTATTCCAAGAATATTTTGTTGCGCATCTTTTGGAAAAAAAAATCCAGCCCATCATTACTTTAGGAGTTATTGAGGTTTTAGTGAGAACAGTACGCGGACGTGTGAATAGGTCCGTATGGACCTTGTACTGAATTTCACTAATAAATGCATGTTTTTGGGCATCATTACAATTTTTTTATTGTTTCAACACATAATTTACTTGTTCTGAACACAAAGAGCTAAACTCAAAGACATTAGGGATGATGATAAAAACAAAAAATTCTAAGAAAAATTCGAAGACATGAACTTTATTGCTTTCAAGGAAAGGCACAATATTCTAATTTTATACTACTTTGTTTTTATCATCATCCCTAATGTCTTTGACTTTAGGTCTTTGTTTAAATTATTTTTGTATGTAGAATTTAGTTATAAACAATAAAAACCAAAAAAAAATCAAAAAGAAATTTTTATATGAAAAAAATATGATTTACAAAAAAGGTCCGTAGGGACCTTTTCACACGGCCGTGAAGTTCAGAAATGTCAGTCATCGGAGGGTTAAAAGGTACTTTTTTAAAAGATCATTTTTTAAAAGGCTCTCTTTTAAAAAGTTATTTTTAAACGGTTATTTTTTAAAGGTACTTTTTTAAAAGGTAATTTTTTTAAATCTACTTTTTTTAAAGCTACTTTCTTAAAGGGTACTTTTTTAAAAGGTAGTTTTTTAAATTAACTTGTTTCTGCTGCCCCTGATTACAAGGTTTCTACCCCAGCTTGTTTATAAAAACATAGTTGTGCAATTATTTTCTCCTCTTCTGTTTAATACAAAAATATAAAATAATAAGATCGAGAGTAAGAAATTATGTTTAGCAACACATGCACTCAATGTAGCAGTGAGTGAGTGTTTTTGGGGGTTAGAAACGTGATGGAAACATCACTTACATAAGTATACATTTGTGCATTAGTGAATAACTGTGTTTACTTTTGCGGCAAATCCGCACAAAACAAACTACCAACAACGAGCAGGAAAACACACACAATCTAAGTTTCCATTAGGTGAACTGCAAAAGCAGCAAAACCAAAAGTATCTTCCAGCAACGAGAAACTCAGAATGGCAACATTAAATCTTTATCTTAATGACTAAAGGGGTTACAATCAAAGTTAAGTAAAACTCAAACATCTTGTGCAGCTAATGGCTAAAACGAAACTTAAACCTTCAAGAGAGCAGATTAAATCAAAAAGGATATCAATAATGGAAAAAAGAAAAAAGAAAAAAGAATTAAAAGACATTTAAGAAGACTGAATATGCAGTGTTATCGTGAAAGTTGTTGCATGAAATTAGTTGTAATTTTATTAAGAGTATTAGGGGAAAGTAAAAGAGTTCTGTTTATAACGATTCTATGGCGAAATTAAAAGCTTCCGGCTTAGTCTTCATTAGCAGTTTTAAACGATTTTTAAATTTACCACAGGGTTTGTTTTAAAAAATTCTTTTGTTAAACTAAGAATATTTTTAATAATCTTTTATCAAAAGCGTTTATGAATCGCTTGTAAATATTAACGAATCGTGCCGTAATCGCCTAAAAAACAGTATTTTCGAACTTCAATTTTAAACGAAAATCGATTACTTCTGATGGTAAATAATCGACTATGGCCAAAGAATTATGTTGGAAGATTATATCGCTTAAGCCTTTTTGGCGGTTTTGGCACGATATGTGTTTGATTTTATTTCGCCTAAATTAACAGTGTGGACAGAAAACATTCGATCCAAAACTTTTATTAAAAACAACAATTAAACACAAAAATTTGCTTTTGTTTTCAATATAAGTAATGGATCGCAGGTATTCTGCTCATATCATGGGTAACGGCTGTTTAAATGTATTTTAACACATTTTTATATGCTGCCATTTAAGATTAAATTTTTTACAAAACTATTTCAATTTTCATATTTGAACTCCACACCATTTCATT
This sequence comes from Nowickia ferox, assembly GCA_936439885.1. NCBI lineage: Eukaryota > Metazoa > Arthropoda > Insecta > Diptera > Tachinidae > Nowickia > Nowickia ferox. The sequence goes on from OW387026.1 coordinate 9,850,534, forward strand.
TCCCTACACACTAATCACACACATATCCTTTACACTACGTTCATTTAAATTTTAGCAACATTAATCTGTGGCATGTTGTATTTTGTAAATTACAGACAAATAAAATAAAATTATTATTAAAAAAAAAATAAATAAATAAAAAAACATACGAGTATAGTAAAAAAGAGCAACCATCTCTATCAGGCAACAATGTGAAGCACTGTAGTCAGCCATGTATATCCATCTATCAGTCCATCCATCCATCTATACATGCATCTTTCATCTAAGCGTACGTTTGCTGTTGTATAAAGTGCATCATTATGTCTTGAATATTACTTTTATTCTTTAGTTATTTTTTTTATTTTTTACCTTTTTGCATGATTACAACGTGAATGAATACAACTCATTCGTACTTCTAACACTCATCGTAGAAATTTATATGAGTTTTTCCTCTTGTTTATTTTTATTGTATTTTTTACATAGATACAATTACAAGTATTTCTTGAATGTGTTTGTTTACAGCATACAATGCAATTAAGTAATGTTGGTTGGTGTTATTCATCTTCTCATTTGTATATTTTATGAGTACCAGCAATCAGAATCGTCGAGGGAGAGAGAGAGAGAGAGAGCAAGATGAACTAGTAATGCACGATGTGGCGGTAGGTGTTGAGCCAAGGAAATAGTTGCTTCATAAGGAAGAAAATTATTTCAGTTCTTGATTTGCAAAAAAAAAAATATATGTTTCGCAAGGGGAAAATGTTTGCTGGCCACAATATAATATTATTCAAGACAAATTTGTATGGGGTAGAAAATAAATTTTGTGCTTAAAAGTATGCACTAAGAAAAGGGTCTGCTAAGAAAAGGATATAATTAGTTTGCATAATATAAGTCGAACGTAAATAGCCGTGTGATTTGGGGACTACAGTCTAAATATATATTTTTTCTATATCTGGTAGAATTTATTACATATATTTAATATGGAGAAGGACAATTTGAAAACTTTGAAGAGAGTGGCTTAGATATTTTTATGCAGTGATCTTTGCATTATGATCTTTCCAGTTTCGTCCTTAAAGAGCAGCCTTCGATACTACTACAATAATTAGGGGAGTAGTTTTAATTTATTTTTTTGCGAAACTCATGCTATTGTAACACCTTAAAATCATCATAAGATCTCACGCTAATTTCAACAATTCCAGATCATGTAGGAAGCTTTTACACCAATGTAACGTCACAGAAAAATATTTATACAACTCAGACATCATCGAGTTCTATATACCAGCAAGTTGTATTTACGTATAGCCCTAATGCTGCTTTTACATCTTCACCAAAACTTTAAAGTTTTTCATTCTATATATAATTTCCACAATATTCATATACCACCCCGTGAAGTATATACATTTTCTGGGTCCTAAGAAACTGGGAAGTCGTATAAGCCAAGTTCGTATGACCGTCTGTCTGTACGGTCATGCGGTTTTCTAAGACACCCAAGAAAGCTAGAAACTTAGCTTTTCGCAAATTCTAACAGAATTTGTATTAATAGCTTAGTATGAAAAATCAGCAAAATCAATGATACTGTTTCAGGGATGGAAAATCTACATATTTTTTTATTTTTTGGTAAATAAAAGCAACTAGCTTAAACTAATTTTTTTGCTTTATTATATAAACACATTTTTTATTCTAGAAAGAAGAAGATTAGTACTGAAAATCAACAAAATCAAAGAAAAAATGATTACAGGGCTGGAATTTTTAACTTTTTTTTTGGTTATATAAAAATAACTAGCTTAAACTATTTTTTTTAGTTCATTGAATAAACATATTCCATATATAAAAAAAAAAAATTGGTACTGAAAATCAGAAAAATCAAAAAAGGCTTCCAGGGCTGGCAGCTTGCACTTTTCTTCTGGCGTACAAAACTAATTAACAAAAAAGTGTTTAATTAATAAATAAAACATATTTTATATTTTGTAAAGAAATAGATTGTTTTTTGAAATACAGAAATATAAAAGTCAGTTCCAGGGTTGGAAATTTTAAATGCTATCGGGAAAGGCTGATCACTGTTAATTTGTCTTCATTTATTTTAAAATAATTATTATTTATTATTAATAAAGTAAAAACTTTCTTAATTACAGGATGCAAATTCTTTAGTTGGAAAATACCCTCAAAAAAAAGTTATCTAGCGGGCCCTATATCGTCATTAATTAAATATACTTCTTAAATTTATATTACAAACGGAAGGACCAATTTATATACACCTGCACTTATGTATGTGTATAAAGAACAGCAAAAATCAAGAGTAAAAACTTATAAATTGTCAGAGAGTGTAAAACTGTTTGGTGCGTTCATTTACAAACAAATGTTTATTATTCTACTTGCTTCAACTTTTTTCCCACCCATTCCGCCCTATTTACAAAAAAAGGTGTTGGTTTAGTTTAACATCACATTGCTCTGCATTAAGAAATCTTTCAACTCGAAATAAATTAATTTCTGCTCAAGTGTGTGTGTGTGTGTGAGTATGTGATGAAAATACATACAAGTAAAGGAAAAAAAAATTGTTTTTACCGCATGGGTATGAACAAATTGAGGGAAGTGCTGCAAATGAAATGCAACAATTTATTTTCGCATTAAGCAATTATCGAATAAATTTAAAATTTTAATTAAAATTTTTTTTTTTTTTTGCTAGAGCTGGTTGCTAAAAAAAGAGGAGTGTAACAAAATAAAGGGGTTGCTCAAAATACATATTTGTTCAAGATAAACAATGCGTTAAACACAAAAATATTTATTTAAAAATCTTCATTTAATTACATGAACAAGGATATATTTGCTTTTATCAAATATTTTAATTCAAATATTTTAATTCTATTAACAGTTTTTGAACCCTTTCTTCACAATATATTCAAAATTCATGTAAATATTTTAGTAATAAATTAATTTTTTTCCCCTAAACAGTATTTTCTGTATTATATTTTAGATTTATTTAACTAAATTAAATAGTATACATTTTATAAATTAGTGAAAAATAATGTGCGTGCTATTACTTGTAAAAGTTAAAGCATCTGTTTTTTTAATGAAATTTCTCATAACGGTTGTTGATCTTACATTAATTATTACTTTTATTTTTTGATAAATACTGGTGCAAGGACATGCCTTCCTTCTCTATGTCCTTAATATTTAATATTAAATGCTTATACTTTTTGATGAAAAGTATCCAAAATACTTTTTATATAATCAAAAATAAAATAAATTGTGTGTAATTGTTCCAAGGACATTTAGTTGTTTCATATATCTCTGAACTGATAATCAGCAATTATTAGAAATAATAAAGATAATTTCTATAGTAAATATCACTTCAATCGATGCAAGGACATAGTAACCTTCCATATGTCCTCATACACAATCATATACAAAATGCCGCAAAAATTAGTAAAGATCTGTACAGTTACAGAACTAAGCACATGAGCACGCTTTTTTTAGTTAATACAAGGATGCGCTTGCCTCCCACATGTCCTTGACTTTTAAAAAAATTAAATTTAGTCATAAACACGCGTTGAATTTTAAAGATTTTTCATAACTAGTTTTAGTTTTAATATTATATAATTAAGCTTAGTAGTGAATTTCATTTGAATCCATACAAGGATAAATTTGCTCTCCATGTATCCTTTATTAAAAAAATTTATTTTAGCTGCAATTAAAATCAAAATGCAGCAAAACCACACAATAAGTTTTATTATGGCATAATCAAATTGTTTAAATGCAAAATATATGCATATCATTACGATTACCGCAAAAATATATGATTAACTAACTCCCTTATATCCTTAATTTTTAAAAAGTCCTATTTCAGCTACAATTTTAATACAAATGCTGCATAAATATGTAACTGTCTACAGCATTATATCATTAGACTTTTAAGTAATGATGATTACACTTGATTTATGGGCTACCAATTTTCATCATATATCCTTAATTCATAAAATGGAATTTCAGCTACAGTTATATATCAAATACCGAAAAAGAATCGTCACAACTTCGGGAATTATACAAGTAAGCTCTCTAGTAAAATACATTGCACTAGATGCAAGGATATGCAGACCTCCCATATATCCTTTATTTTAAAAAATAAATTAAATTAAATTAGAACTAAAACCTTCAAAAATATAAGTATATTAATATTGTTTATAACTATATTTAAGCTGATATATACAAAAAGTCTGTAAAAAATTAAACTATAACCGTTTAAGGACACGCTTTGTCTCATATATCCTTAATATTGAAAATATAGTTTAAGCTTAAAGTTCGGTTAGCCTTGAATTACTTCTACAGCTATATCACTAAGCTTCTTGTTTGCTTGCATTAATGTAAGGATATCGCTTATCTCCCACATATCCTTTATATCAAAAACTGTGTTTAAACTACAGTTAGGATCAAATTTCGGGGGCAAAATGTTAGTTACTATTCATTTAATAGCATAACTAATTTCGGCTAAAATTAGTTGCATTCGGTGCAAAGTACCAAATAATTTTCATATATCCTTTATATTAAATATTAAATTTTAGCCTTAACTTTAATCAAAATACAGCCAAATCTTTTTAAAATATTTTTGCTTTCATGCATCTAAGGTCTGGAGTAGCAAGTTTTGTTAAAATAGTTAGAAGCACTACCAAATCCTTCATATATCCTTAATTTTAAATTAATATTTGAGCCATAATTATTTTCACAATGTTCTAAAAATCGTATATTATTTGTAGAATTGTATAATATTTGTTCTCTGGTGAAACTTATTACATCCGCTGCAAGGACCTGACATCCTCCCATATATCCTTTATTTTAAAAATTTTTTTTTTAGTTACAATTTTTATTTACTTCAAAATATAGTCAAAATTTTGAAAACAATTCTAAGAGTTATCCTGAAAAAATTAATTTGAATCCCAAAAGTATGCAAGGCTGGTGTCTAGAAACACATACTAGCGAGTAATATTGATCAGAAAGCCAGCCATCTATTAAAAAGTTGCGGTCCTATAGCACATTTTAATAATAATTTTATTTCTATGACATACTTTTCTTAAACAATATTATTCAACAGTGGCAATGAATAATTAAATTACAATTGATATTCAACAAAGGCATGGAATTTTCTTAAATTTCGTTAATGTAAAATAAAATTCTAAATAAAAACTTGTCTACGATGTGACGTATAAGGGGCATAAATCTAACTTCGTTTATGAGAGATTATATTAAAATTAAGAACACATTCAAAAACAGTAATTTTGTTAAGTTTTGCATTAACATTATTTCAGAAAAAATTTGTATGATCGTAAGCAAACTAAAATATTTTTAAGAAACATGTAATTCGTTTTCGAGAAACAGCTGTAACGTATAAAACTATTTAATAAATAAACATATCTCTGAGGCTCCTAAAACAATTTTTTTCCAAACTCTTTTTTGTTGGTCAATTAATTTTTCACTGCCTAAAGGAAAACATAAATTAAGGAGGCTTCCAACATAAAGTTAAGAAAAAAAGTCTGTAACTCATTAAAAATTCCAGCAGATAACAATTCTGACTTCTGCGTTTGTGATAGATAAAGCAATGGGCGTTATAGCAACTGTATGTTTACCGGTTGCACTAAATTTGCTGCTCATATAAGCAAACTTTTCTTGAGGCAAACTGGTCTTTAAAAAATCGAATTAGACAAGACACACATGAGGAAATCGACGATGCAGTACCATAGATTTTTCACCAAATTCTAAAGCGATTAGAAATTTTTTTCTTGTCTTAATATTAGTAGACATTTTTTTTAAAGTGACGTCACCATCAATGCTGTAAAATTTCAGTTTTCATACATAATATTGCAAATAGAACTTTCCAATAGAGAAAAGAATTTCATTAAAAACTGTTGCACAAGTTTCTCATTTAAATTTCGAGTCTTGGGAAATTTTTCTACACATTTTACACCTTAGTGAGATATACAAAAACAATGTTAACAAGAAAAAATTCCACGAAAAGATAAACAGATTCTTTTACTGCCTTATTAAACAATTTGTTTCTGGGGTGTTCTGTTGTAAGAAATCATGATTAGTCAGTCAGTTAACAACGCATTATTAATGTTACCACAAGCATTCTATTAATAGTTTAAATAGACAAGCAGTAAAGTAGTGAAAAAAAAATTAAAATAACAGCAACAGCAAACAAAAAGGTGAATGACTTTATCAACAAGAGAGGCTGATCAACACAGAAAATGTTTTTCAACAGAACAGCTGTTAAAATTCTCTCTTACAAACTAAAAGTTCTCTTATGTTTTAATTATTCTGTACTCATAACATAGAAACACTATTTCTGTTATACACTCAGGGATGGATACTTTGTATACATTTTTTTTTAACTCGACTTCAGCTGATCAAAAATACTTGCTTGCGAGGGCAATGTATAGCTGTTGTTGATTTTTACATTTATTTTCATTTACACATGTATTTCTAACATCTACAGTTGTAGTTGAAAATAAAGTCAGTCTATGTAGTTAATAATGCTAAAATAAAAAAATTAACTTATTAACTAATTGTTTCTTATTTATTTTCAAATGAAAATATCCTGGAGAAGTTAACCAAAGGTTAACGAAATATCGAAGTAATAAAATAATAATAAACATTGACCTAAAGCTCAAAAAATTAGTTTAATTTAATATATTGAAAAAGGTCGAAAAATTAGATAAAAGAATTAGATAAAGGAATTTCAATGAAAGTTTAATTTCATACACTAGTGTTGTCAAATATTCGTTTTTTATATTTGTTCGAATACAATTTCATAATTTCACTATACATACATAATTCAAAATATCAGTTTTCCATGCCTGATTTGTATTAAACAACAAGTACTTGCAATTTAAATTGTGTTTGCTTTTCTTCTTTTCTCATTTTTTTTCACTCTCTACCAGAAACTTGTTTAAAAAATTATTGACTTTTGCATTCCATGTTTATATACTTCTTTACAAAAATTTTCAATGAAAATTTTTTCATTAGACATTTTAAAATCTCTTTCATAATACATATGAATATTTATAAAAGAAACTTGTGTCCCTTTTTTTGTAACAAACTATTTGTTGATAAGTATCTGAGTACACATTTAGTTGAAAACAAGTATTTAAGGAAGCAAATTCAACTATTTATTTGCTTAGCAGTAACCAGGGTTATCAAAAATAATGAAATTTATAAAATGTGATTTTTCGAATAATACAAAAATAATAATTTTACTAATTCTTTTATTGCAACAAAAATAATATTCCTTATTTACAAGAGATAAAAACTATTAAAAAACAGTTTTTTTTGCTTAACTTCTGCTTGAAAAAAAATATTTTCTTCTTAAACAAAAAAAATTGCTTATTCATATTGTATCATTTCACGTTTCAATAACTTAATATTTTTTTTTATTACATTTTACATTTGTAACTTGTGCACTATTGGCATCCTTTATTTGTACATAAACGATATTTGTTATTTTATCTACAAGTGTCGTTTTGACAGTTATATTGTCATATGGATGTTGCGTGTCAGAAATTTTGTAGTATGTTCTCAGTTTATTAAACAAAAAGAGGAAATAATAATGTACCGAATATTGCACATGGATGCTCATGCATAAAAATATCGATAACAAGACAAAAAATATTATATTAAAAAATAAATGTAACAAAGCAACACAAGCAAATTCTATGACTGCATAATAAAATACTTATAAACAAATCAGTCAAACAAATAACTAACAAAATTGAACTTTCAACTTTTTTTTAATATTAACAAAAAACTTAAAAACTTAAATTTTCTGCAGGAAATTTAACAGTCTACGGATTTTTTCACAAAGAAAATTTCTTAAATCACTCGATTCTTAAGAGAAAATTACTTTAAAAAAACTTGTCCCGAAACACATTTTTCATAGAAAAAATTTTGACGTGACACATTCTTCTACAGGAAAACATGTCACGAGACACATTTCTCTACAGAAAAACATGTCACGAGACACAATTTTCTATAGAAAAATATGTCACGAGACACAATTTTCTATAGAAAAATATGTCACGAGACACAATTTTCTATAGAAAAATATGTCACGAGACACAATTTTCTATAGAAAAATATGTCACGAGACACAATTTTCTATAGAAAAATATGTCACGAGACACAATTTTCTATAGAAAAATATGTCACGAGACACAATTTTCTATAGAAAAATATGTCACGAGACACAAGTTTCTGCAGCAAAACATGTCACGAGACACAATTTTCTATAGAAAAACTTGTAATTTTTCAGTAGAAAAATGTGTAGAAAAACCAGTCACGATATACATTTTTCTATAGAAAAACATATCTTAAGATACATTTGTTGTATAGAAAATATGTTACATGACACTTGTTTCTGTAGAAAATAGTTATGAGAAAGTGTCACGTTATTTTTTTCTAGTAAATATTTTCCGTGAGATTTTTTTTCTACACGAATAATTTTTTTAATAAAAAACAACGCCTCAAGACAATTTTTTATAGGAAAAGTGTCACGTCTAGTATATTTGTTCAACATAACAATGTCACGAATAGGGAATAATTTTACGAGACACCATTTTCTATTAAGATTATGTTATAAGGCTCTACAAAAAAAAAATGTGCAGAAAGAAATCACGACTTTTTTTAGAAAACATTTCTAAAGGCATATTTTTCTAAAGCAAAAATTATTACGACTTACTTTTTTTATATAGAACAAGATATTACGAAATACTTTTGAAAATTTCAGGAGTAATATAAAAAAATTAAGGAAACTCGTTACAATTTTCTTTGTAGCAAATGTATCGTAAGATTTTTTTGGGAGAAAAAATTGCACAAGACACTTTCTCAACTTAAAAAAATGTATTACAGAATATGTTTTTGATAAAAAAATTCTTCACGAGACAATTCGTTTTATAAAAACTATTTGTTACGAAACACGTAACAAAAAAATTTTGGCACAAATCGAAGGCAAAAGACCTTTTACAAAATACTTTTTTCTATAAAAAAAATGTGTAAGAAGACTTGTCTTTTTCTATACAAAAAAATGTTCATGCGACAATATTTTTCATCAAAACAATTATTTAAGTAAAAGTTTTTTAACAAAAAATATTTGGCACGGTTCACTTATTTAGAAAAACAATTGTCACAAAATACTTTTTCTGAAAAAAATGTGTCATGAGACAGATTTTTTTATGTAAACAGTTTTTAACAAAAATTAATAATTTTGGCACACATCAATAATTTAGAAAAAAAATTTTTTCCAAATTTTCCAAATCTTTTTTCTATAAAAATAAAGTGTCATGAGATAATCCAAAAAAAAAGTTTTTACAAAACACTATTAGGAAAAACTTTGTTACGAGACACTTTTTTTGGTTCAAAATGTGTCACGCAATACTTTTTTCATGCAAAATAATTGTGTCATAAGAAACTTATTTTATGGAAAAAATGTGTCACGAGATAATCTTTATACAAAAAAGTACCACGAGACACTTTTTCTATCGAAACAAATATATTATGGGAAACTTTTTCTTAAAAAAACTATCCCAAGATCCTTTTTTACTTTTGAAGAAATGTCACTAGAAAGTTCTTTTCTTCGAAAAAAAAATTACGTTTTTCTAGATAAAAAATAAATATTTTTTAAAAAAAGTTTCATGAGATAAATTTTTCTATTGAAAACCTGTTACAATGCACTTTTTATTTTATTATTTATAAAGGAAAAACCTGCTTGGTATATATATTTCATTTCCCATTATAAAATTTATTTTGTTGCCAAAAATTTCATTTTGTATCTCAAGTCATCAATGCGTAAGTTTTACAATTGAATAAGCTAAAGATGGAACTTGTAAACTGCAATTTTTTTTTTTAATTTTCTTTAATACATGTTGTTAACTAAAATTATTGTTGCTATTGCTGGAAATTAAAGCAACAGCAACAGCCACAATTACAACAGCACGCAACGAAAAGAAAGTATAACGTAAATCTGCATGTTAACAGGGGAGCTTTAACACTTAATATTACATTTAAATCGTGGATGAACATAGAATAATATAGAAAAAAAAACTGCAGCAACAAATTTTAATTTACAACGTGGCCAAAAAAACTTGTATGCTGAACAAGTAAAAAGAGGATATGACACAAAAATGAATATTTCTTCAATCAATACCTTGAACTAAAAAAAAAATCAATTAAAAATTTAATTTTGTCAATATTATGTAGTTATTTATTTATTTAAATTTGTTCAATTGTTTTAGTAAATGGTGTAACTTAATCTGTTTGTGTTACTTTGCACTGCAGCTTCATGTCATTTTAAAAATATTTTCCAATTTTTTTTTCTTAATTTCTTTCTTTCTACAGATAAATTTTTCTTTCCTTAATGCAATAGTGGGTAAACTATAAACATCGCACGATGAAAGCTTTTGGTTAAACAGATGGAATTTGAAGATAAAATGTTTGCCAAATTATTAACAGCTTAAGATGGAATTAAAAGAACAAATCTTGCCATGAGGTTTTTGAGACAAAAAAAATTTTAGTTTTGTATGAAAAATACTTTAAATGATTTTCCACTGTCCAGTTCTTTTTCATAATTTCTTATATTATTTAAAAATCTTATTCCCTAAGCTTAAGTAATGCTACTGTCTGCTTAAGTCTACTGTGAGTTGCTGTCTACTTTAGTTTGTTGTGTTGAGTTTTTTTTTCCTCTTTCCGTTTTTATAGTTTCATTTTATTATAATTCAATATACGAGCTGGTAACAGTAAGAAGCATATTTTTAAAGACCCTTTCATAGTCTGCAAAGTAAACGAACTCTGTTGTCATTCTAACCTGCCTGGCAGTCACACTGTCACTCAGTCACTCAACCAACCAGTCGTTCATGTTTTCTGGATTCAACAGCATGCAATACACACGCCTTTAGCAAAATCACAGGAAGATGTTGCTTTTAAGTCTCTTTAGTTGTATGACAATCTGAGTTATTATTTTCTACTTTGTTGCAAGTAGTTATAGCTGCTACTACTGCTCTTGCTATTATAATTTTTTCTTACGAATTTGATTTTTATCTGTAGTTACTTCTTCATTTTTCTGATCATTATTCAATATTATAATATTAACTCTGGTCTTTTATTTGTTTTTCTTCCTTAGCCTTATCTTAGCATTTTTTTTCTCATTTTTTAACAGTTTAATGTTGCATGCAGCAAGTAGTAAGTTGTTGATTTTTATAAATTGTTTGTGGAAATTGTATTTATAACATCAATTTTGATTTTCAGCTTAGCACTGGGAAAAGGCAAAATAAAAAAAAATTCACTTCGAAGAAAATAATGATTAGATGTCTTGGCAACGGCAAGATGTACATAAAGGAAATTTGTGTACTGAAGTCTGATTTATGCAACAAACTTGTAAGTTTGAAAAACTGGAAATTGGCTTGATCTTTAAAATATAAAAAAAAACTCCTATGGGAGTTAATGCAATTATATCATTTTTTTGGGGAGAAAAAAAATAATGAAGCTTTTTTGTCATAAAAATTTTGTCACAATAGTGTTCTGTATTTTTTTTTCTGATTTGCAACATTTTCCATAAGAAAAATATACTTACACTCATTGTTTCTAAAACAAAATGTTGATAAAAAAAATTGTGTATTTTTTGAATAAAAAAGTTTTTTTTAATTTTTTTTATACATATTGTAAAACTTAGGACAGTTTTGTGCAAACTTTTGCTATAACAAAAATATTGTAACAAAATTTTTTTTTAAAATATTGTAAATTTTTTTTTCTAAAATAAACAATTATCACAATTTTTTCAAAACAGAACTCGGTAGCAACTTTCTCTGTTAACAAGAAATTGTGAGGCATTTATTCTTGCAAAGAAAATTTTTTAAACAAATTATGTGTAAGAAAATTAAAAAAATATTTTTTATAGTTTTCTGTACAGAGTTCCTCGCAGACTTTCTTTATAAAAAAAATATTTTTAAAAATTTTTTCTATGAAAATAATTTTGTAAAACATTTTTCTGTGAAAGAAAAATTCTTAAGAAACTTTCCTTGAAAAAAAAAATTCAAAACATTTCTCTGAAAAATATTTTAACATTTCCTTTTGAAATAAAAATTTTGTGACAAATTTTGCTCTGAAAATACTTTGTGACAAACTTTCTCTGAAAAACTTTGTGACAAATTTTTCTCTATAAAAATTTTGTGACAAACTTTCACCGAAAAAACTTTGTGACAAATTTTGAAAAAACTTTGCGACAAATTTTTTTTTAAAAAGCTGTGACAAATTTTTTTCTGAAAATCTCTGTGCCAAATTTTTCTTTTAAAAAACTTTGTGACATATTTTTTTCTGAAAAAACTTTGTGACAAATTTTTTTTGAAAAACTTTGTGACAAATTTTTCTTTGAAAAAACTTTGTGACTAATTTATCTTTGAAAAAACTTTGTGACAAATTTTTTTCTGAAAAAAATTTGCAAACTTTGTGTCTTAAAATTTTGCTGTAATATAGTTTAAGTTAAGTTGCCTAACATTTCCTTTATCGAAAATTTTGAGACAATTTAATTTATGGAATAGTATCAAAAAAATTTTAAGAAAATTTTGTAATGAAGTTACTTTTTTATATAGTACTACACAGTTTCTCTTTGACCTTTGAACATTTTATTTTTACCAAATATAAATACATCTCTTGCATAAAGAAATAACTGGATTATTTTTTAATGTTTTCAAAACCTCTTAATTTGTATGAAAATAAACGGAATCACAATTTTTTTTGCATAAAACAAATCCTACTTAGAAAAAAAAGTACACTACAAACAACAAGCACAAGCATCTTAGGAAAATGCACCAAGAAGTATATAAAAGTACTTTGAAAGTACTTTTTACTCGAGTAGTGTAAAAACACTTTTTTCTAAGGACATTTTACCAGTAAGTATGCATGTGCTATACTATACATGCGCTTGTGTTTGTTAATGTATTTGTATCTCCTTGATGAGCAAGTGTCTTTATATTACAAGTGTATAGTATAAATAACAAGTTGATATGAGAAGAAATTGACAAAGCAAATGCATGTGTTATTGAGCTAAAATAAAGGTAGCAAGAAAAAGAAAATACTGAAACGTAACTTTAAGACTACTTTGGAAATAAACAAAACTACAGAAAATAACAATTGCTAAACAGCAAAGTATCTAGATTACAAATATAAGAAGATATGTTTGTTAAACAGAAATTTAAGTAAGAGGCAAAGCTTTATTTAAATTTAAAGTAAAACATAGTTTCGCAAAGCCATTCAAACAAATATATAACAATATAAATATTTTCTAAAACGAATTCAGATTAACTGAAGAATATAATGTTTAAATTTTAAATTTTTTTTTTTTCAAATTTCATTCCAAATTTTATCAATGCCATATGTTGTTGGAAATAACAAATTGAAATTTTTGTGTACAATAAATTTTCTTTTAAAACTGGTCTGCATACCTGTAAATTGAAAAAGTTTTAAAAAGCTCGAAAAGACGAAGATTGGGGTGACCAAGACTATCAAGCTCAGTTCAAAAGGTCGTAAATTATAATCAGTCTGCTTGTAAGAATCCGTGCAAGCTGTTATACAAATGACTTTTCCATAAAAATAGTGTGTTGTGATATAGAAGACTTTTCCTTAAGAAAAGTGTGCGTTTGATAACGACTACTTTTCTATAAAAAAAAGTGTGCTCTGGTGCAGTCGACTTTTTTATAAAAAAATTTTACAATAATACAGTCGACTTTTCTGTAAAAATATGTGCTGTGACAACGTCGACTTTGAGAAAAAGTGCGAAAAGTTTGTAGTAAGAGAGTAGATATTTCTATAAGGGAAGTGTGCTGTGAGACAGTCGATTTTCGTATTGAAATTTATGCAGTAAACAGTCGACTTTTCTTTAAGAAAATTTGTACTATATTAAAGTCGACTTTTCTGTAAAAATGTGTACTGTGACACCGTCAAATTTTCTGTGAGAAAATTTTTTAGTGAAACAGTAGATTTTTCTACAAGGGAAATTTGCTGTGAAACGGTAGATTTTTTTATTTAAAAGTAAGTAGTAGACAGTTGAGTTTTCTATAAGAAAACAGGAAGCCTTTTTACAAAAGAAAGTGTGTTAGGCGACCATCAAATTTTCGTTTAAATAAGTGTGCTGTGAAACTTTCAGTCAGCCTTTCTATACGAAAAGTAAGCTGTATTATCGTTTTTTTTTTTCTTCTATAAGAAAATTGCTCTGTGAAACAGTCGACTTTTCTGTAATATAATGAAGCTTTTACACAGTCGACTTTTATATATAAACAACAACATGTCGTTCCATTCTTCTTAAGGTCTTTGGAGTAATAACACTTGCCTTTATCGCATTTTATTCCTTCCAGTCTATTACATGTCGAAAGGATTCTTAAAGTAGGAGCTAAATTTTTTTAATTCTTAAACCAATCTTTAACTCCCTAAATGACTCAAATCTGTAGGAGAGTTTACTTTCGTGATTTCTTCTAAATTAATTGATATGCCACACTTGTCAGCCGGCTTCTTTTGCAATGTTACAGGGGTGTTGCTGCCTTGTTACCCTTAACATACATATTCCTGCCTTCAGAGAGTCATGTTTTTAAAAATATTTTTTCTTCCTTTTTTTTGTGTAAACAAAAATACAACAAGATTTTTGCTTGAATAACTGTGGTTGGAAATGAGGGAATGTATTGTGAACTTTGCCTTTCTGTGTACGTATTCATTCGTCTCTGTTTGACTTGCCACATTTTGTTATTTCTTTTTTTTTTTATTGCATATTGCAACGGAAATCCTAACATGTCAATTGCGTAAAGCACAAGGAAAAAAGAGGATTTCCAGTTGTATCTTTTGTCATTCAACATAGAAAATTTTTTGCAAATATGCAAATAACTGGGTGTAAATTCGTGATTTAACTTTTAACTTTTTTTTTTTGATTTAAAAATTAATCTTTCACTGCACATCTGTATGGCAGTTTATAACTCATAAAACTTCTTTAAACACATTTAAACGCAAGATTAATTGATAAACAATATTATTTTAGTTCTATTTAATAGAGTATTGTTTAGAAAAATAAATCATAAATAAGCCTGAGACTAAGACCTTTCGAACCATTTATATTTTGTTTCAGTTAAATTCAAATATTTGTCTGTATTTTTTCACCAAACATAATTTTTGCAGTTTTTTTTTTGTCACTTTTCTACTTTGAATGCGTTCTTAGGCAGTATTTTTGTACTGAGGCCATACTGTTTATGTTTAAACTAAATAAAACATAAATGATTTAGAGTAATTCGCAAAATTGTTTTAATAAATTCCTTAGAAATTGACTGAGTTATTTTATATTTTATTAAAAGACTTTTTGTTAAAAAAGAAATACCTGCATGATGTTTTACGCGTTCTATTTATGCGCTTTCAGTATATTTAAGCTTACAGGATGATGAAAGTCCAATTTAAGGGACGTTTATCAATACAAAGCACGAAATTGGTACAACAGTGGCCGCCTAACCTTTTTTCTAACAATACTGGAATCTTAAATCAACATGAAATAAAGTTATTTCAAAAGTAAAAATTTCTTTGAAAATTACTGTAAATCATGTCTAATTAAACACATTTAAAGCAAAGTCATTGCGGAAAAAATCTTAAGCAACCTTGTTTTTGTAGATTTTAATAAAAAAAATTTGTTTGTGGGGATTTTTATGATTTTCAGTATGAAGTTTAAGGAACCTATTTAAGTTTTTCAAAACAGTCTTTGGTTTATTCTGTTAAACATTTAAATTATTAAGTTGGTTGATTTGTTCATTTTATTAATTGATTATGAGCTTATTTTTAATTAATTTTTTTAATAAAATCATACATATTTTCAATTAAAAATAAAAGTTTAATTATTTTGAAAAAAAAAATCGCTATTTGTAATTTTTGCTCTGCTGATTGATGTCGTCATATTGGCAGCATAAACCGAACCAAAATTTTTCTTTATTTATTCAAGAAATTTTTAATATTTACAAGAAAAAATTTTACTGCATTCACTCAACATCTTTGGCTGTTGTGTTCTATTTTACTAAATAAAATATTTTCAATGCATTTAACTCTAAATAATTTAGCAAAAGCTTGGTTAAAGATAATGCCCCAGTGTATGTGTGCCTTTGTTTTTTCGCTTTTACATTATGCAGCCAAATAAAAAAGACAAACTCATTTTGCAGCCACACATTATCACGTGATAATGTGATTGCATTGAACCTGACCTCCGTTTTATACATACAAAATTTGGCTTGGTTCACTCTAAAGCAGGCAAGGATGTCATTTTGGTAATGCGAAAAATATATCTAGGCAGTGGTTTGAATGAATGCATAATTGAAAATATGCATAAACTAGTTTTTAAATTAAAAAAAAAAATATTTATTTGTTGTTGGTTAGGCATTTCGTTGTATGTACTAAACTAACAAAAAATAATTTGTTATTGTCTTTTAAAAATGTTCATAGACTCCATCCTACCAGAGTTGTATTTTGTCAAAAATCGCACGATAGTGTATCACAGTCTTAAGCAGCAACGAACAACAAACAAACTTTTTTCATTAGTTTTTTATATGTGGCAATATGAGAAAATCGCTTAAGTCGACTTAAGGAAATTAAACTTTATTATGCTGTACTGTGTCCCAGCTGCAAGTTGCAGTGTTTACAATGTAACATATGCCAGAAAATCATCATACGGAAGGATAAGCATGCGCTACAACCTTTTAATATCTTAACGACAGCTTCAAAATTTCCACACAATACTGCCTTGCTTAAGTCGACTTCAGCGATTTTCACAGCTACAAATTTGCGCAGAAAAGTGTAAAGGAAAATATGAAAATTCTAATTCTAGTGTCAAATCTTAAAGAAAAATATTTAATAAATATAAGCAGTGTCAAAAATGTTCACTAAAATAAATTTATACTTCTAAGAACTTTGAATAGATTCATTCATTCCTTTAAACGTCTGCCTAGGAGTTTTATTTTTTATACTGTGTTCTAGTTTTATTTGTATTAGTATTTTTATTTTTCCACTTTTCGGCTGTGTCGAAAAACACGTTTAAATAGTTTATCCAGCACGTTTTTAGTTTTAATATTTTTACGGTGACATTAGGGTCATGTTTGGTGTCAAGTTTGATTGAATTTTTTCGTGCTGCAGCTTTAAATTTTTTTCTTTCCCATTTTTATTTTATCAGCTCTTAATACTTTACACTCAAAATCTTTGCAACAAAGATGTAAATATTTAATAAAGCAAGAAACCAAAATGTAATAAAAAATATATATAAATTGGTTTTGGGGTCTTGTTTTTTATTTTCCACTAAACTAATGTAGGGATTTTTAAAAGCATGTGAAGTACGAAAGTAGTTCCAAATGGCATGATAAAAAATTGTTTTAAGCAATAACTTAGCTTATTATTATTTTTATCTGAAAATGAGATAAGTCGTTTTACGGTTCCGTATACCAAAAGTGAAAAGGAACCCTATGGTTTTCGCTACGATTTCAGTCTGTCCGTGTGTCCGCCTGTCTGTCTTTCACAGGCTATTTCCTCGACAACCGTAGGAGCTACAAACCTGGAATTTTCATGGTATATGTAAAAGTTTGCGGCGTTAAAAATTAAAGGGTGTTCTAAATAGAGCAACGAAACATGTTGAAATCCTATAGTTATATACATACAATTACATATATATACACTTGAAATTTCCAAAGTTAGTGTATTTTTATGCAGACTATACCAATTAACAGTGAAATTTAAAAATTAAAATTAAAGGGTATTCTATCAGTTAATGTAGTTTTGATTAGTTGCTGTATCTTGGAAACTGTAATAGGCAAACTCTTGAAATTTGCAAAAAAAAAAACGCTAAAACTAAAAAATCCGAAAATCAAAAAAATTGTCAAAAGGAAAAAAAATCGCCAAAATCCGGAAAAATCTAATAATGCAGAAAAGCGCCAGAACTTAAAAAAATCGCTAAAAAGAGATAAATCGCAAAGAATCGAATAATGACTAACAGTAAAATAAATAGCCAAAAAATAATAAAAAATCGCTGAAAGTAAAATAAATCGCTAAAAATAAAATAAATCGCCAAAAACCAAAAAATCGCTAAAAAAAAATATAAATCGCCAAAAACCAAAAATATCGCTAAAAGAAAAATAAATCGCCAAAAATCCAAAAAAAAAAATCACTAAAAGTAAAATAAATCGCCAATAACCAAAAAAATCGCTATGAGTAAAATAAATCGCTAAAAATCCAAAATAAATTCCTCTATCGGAAAAAATCGCCAAAACTTAGAAAAGGCAACAAAACTAAAAAATCTCCAAATACCGAAAAAGTTTACCGTGTACTTAGAACTTAAAAAAAAAAATTATACATCAAGTAGATATTCGATTATATAGACTAAAGTGTTTACAGTATTAGATAGTCGTATGTAGCGTCCCTACCAAGACCTTCGTGTGAGAGGCAAGGTGGTACTTTACTGAATTTATTTTAAATATTATCTGTAATATTAATACACTGAAAGGAAATCCTTCAATGGGCCAATGAATTTTGTCATTAATAATGAGGTAACGCAGGAAGAATGAAGAATAAATTATTCAGTTTCAAGTAAAATTTTATAGAATTTAATGTATAACTTTCAATTAAATTTTCATGAAGAAGTATTAACGATGCCACGTCAATAGCTGAATGAATGTTTCTCTTTCTTAGTGAAGATTTTATTTGCAATCAAGAACTTAATAAATATGTGTTGACTTCAAAAGTTTGTTCATTAGTATTTAACGGTTAAGGTTTTTGGGCAAATGTTTGTCCAAGTGTAACAGCAACATTTATAACTTTGTAGAACAGTCCTCGTATATATACATATTTATTTTAGTTTTCTTGTGGCTGCCACATCAAAGGCAACATTAAAATTGTTGCAAAATATTTATCATTTGTTAACTTGTTTGATTTTTTTTTCATTCATTTTTTGTTAATTTATAATTCTTTTAATATTTTTTTTTTATATTTTGGAAAACTTTTTTCATTTCTCTTTTCTTTCCATTTTCGTCTTGTTGTCACATCTTATCTTGAATTGCAGATTCAAAAAGCTGCATGTTTATTTTGCACAACGTTTTTTCTTGCGTCTTCTATCGCTTCATTTTTGTAGTAAAAAAAATTGAATGGCAGTGCAAATCTAACATCCTTGCAATTACACTCCAGTTTTGTACTAGATACAAAGTTTGTTAAACTTTTTTTTTAATTTTTTGTGTGTGTGTTTATGTGTTTTTTTTATGCTCTTGCATAAAAAGCAAACATAATCTGGCATTTCCGCAATACAACATTTATACCAACAGAGGAATAAATAAACTCATATGAAAAAAAAGTTGAAGGAAAATATTATTTAAGAAAATAAATTATATTTTACTATATACAACATGTGATAAATGTGTGGTGACTTTAAGAAGAGCTGTGAGAGCTTTTGAGGCAAGAGAAAATATACAAAAATGCACAAAAATTACTTGTGGAGTATTTATTACACAAACTAAATTTTGACTGAAAAATAAGAGTCATAAAGAATTTAAAAATCTTAAATTTAATAAGGACCCCCAAATTTTTTTTTCAATCTCTTAAAAAAGCTAAAATTCTTTTTATAGATCTCAAGTAGGTGAGTTGACAAGGACGACCTGAATTATTAATGTCAACGCATAAATTTTGATGACAGCGTTTTATAGGGTTTTAGAAGCAGCATAGGCCTGCAAGTTTAGGCAACTCTCGATCAAAAAATTTCATATATATAAATCACAACAGCTTCGCAAACAATCCAGAAATAAAATTAACTTAAGTGGTATCCTGCCATAATTTCTTCTTCCTTTTTAGGGTTGCGTACACCAAAGATGAAAGGAAATAGTCTACAATTTTTTTTTTTATTAATATATATAGTTTCAGCAATTTTTTTTAGTTTTAGCGCTTTTTTCGTTTGGCGACTTTTTATGGTTTTTGACGATTTTTTAGCTTTCTGGTGACCATTTTACTTTTGGTGGTATTTTTGCACTTAATTGATCTATTTTATTTTTGATGATATTTTTCATTTAAGTGCTTATTTTAATTTTGCGATTTTTCATTTTGAAATGCATTGAAATTTTACAAGTTAATGTATTTTTATGCAGATCACACTAATTAACACTGAAATTAAAAATAAAAAATAAAGGCTATTCTATCAGTTAGTGTAATTTTGTCAAAATATACCAATATTGGAAACCATAGGAGACAAACTCATGAAATGTTCAAAAACGATAAAACTAAATAATCCCAAAAATCGCCAAAATAAAAAAAATAAAAAATATCACAAAAAAATAAAATAAATCGTAAATATTACAAAAACAAATTCCAAAAAAAAAAGGAAAAATGTCGCCATAAAAATCGCCATAACCGAAAAAAATTGCCAAAACAAAAAAAAACGTCAGATATAAAAAAATCGCTAAAACTAAAAATATGTATCATAAAAAACAAAAAAAAAATTAACAAAATTTAAAAATGTTTAAACTAAAAAATCCCAAAACTGAAATAAAATGCCGAAATGAAAAATCGCCAGAATGAAAAAACGCTTATATGAAAAATATCAAAAAAAATAAAATATATCGCTGAAATGCAATAAAAATCACAAAATTAAAAAGGAAACTAAAAAATCGCCAAAAACCTGAAATATCGCTAAAACAACCAAAAAAAACGCCAAAACTAAAAATCGCTAAAACTATAAATATGTCTTTTAAAATATCAAAAACAAACTCGCTAAAACCTAAAAAACGTTTAAACATACAAAATCGTCGAAACTAAAAAAAATTGCCGAAAAAGGAAAAAATCGCTTAAAGCCACAATTGCCCTACGAACACTTCCTGTTCGAGTCAAAGTCGCACTTTTCTAAATTTATTGTTTTATTTGTTTTGATGTTCGTTTTAGAGAAAAAAGATTATCTCACTTAGCCTCGAGCTAAAGTTTGAACACGATTTAAAGTATCCTTCTCTTCTATTTGCGCTTCCTTGAAAGTAATTATTTTTAGCGTTTTTTAAAAACAGGAAGTTTCAGACAAAAAGCTTTATGATTTTTCTAATTTCATTATATATCTCTTTAATTTTTTTAAAACTACTTGTAAATTTTTACAACTCTATTACTTTTTTGCAACTGCTTCAATTATTAACATTTGACTTTCCAAAAAAGTTGCTATTCTCTACTACCATTTTTTTCCTCTTTACATTAAAGTTAATGTCACAATCTATTCTCTAAAGCCAACTTAAGCAACAAGCACACATTGCGATAAGAAATATGTGGAAAAAATATTAAGAAATACTTTAAACATGATTTTTTAAATCACAGCATCATAAGGAAATCCTTAATAATTTCGAAAAAGCAGAAAATAAAACCAAGTTTTTGAACTCTCTAAAGATGCAATTTGAATGAATGGATGGTTCATTTTTGCGTTTAACTTTTCTTTACTCATCTATTCTTCAGCATGTCTCCATCGAGTTTATCCCTTTATATATATATTTTTTTTTTAATGTTGTTGTTATGTTGTGGCATCCTTTCTGCTATCATGTATGTAAATTACTTCTAGTCTGCTCGTTATTGTTGCGGTTTATTTGTGAATATTTACTACTGCTGTTGCATTGGCTTTAGCTATTGCCGTTGCTGTTGTGTTGATTATTGTTGGTTGCATGTTATTGTTTGCAAAGTGCTTAAGCAACTGCTAGCAAATTCACTTTTCAGTAACAGCAAAATGTTCCTATAAATTCATTGCAGGATTTTAGTCTTTTAAAAGCCATATTTATATTTTTCCCTCTCTCTCTCTCTCTCTCTTTGTTTTTCTTCTAAGGACAGAAGCAAGGATTTTATTGTAATATTGATTTTTTTATTTAAAATTGATTCCTTGGTGTAAAATTCCAGGCAAAAAAATGAGAAAGAAATAATTATATGAAAATCATAACGCAACCAACTTTAGAGTATAAAAACTTCTATTGGTAAAAAAAATTTACCATAAAAATTTTTGTTGACAAAAAATTATTAAAAGCAATTATTTTATTACAGAAAAATTTTTTAACAAAGAAATAAAATAAACAACAAACAAATTAGAAAAAAAATTTATTACTTTTGAGGTAGATTTTGTAAATACAAAGATATTTTTATTAAAATATTATTATTACATAAAACATTAAATCTTAAGTTTTTAATTTAAAAAAAAATTTATTATTAAAATTTTAGTGACAAAAATTTTTATTAACAAAAATTTTTACTGACAAAATTTTTTTTGACAAATATAACAATATTTTTTATTGACAAAAAATTTTATTGACAATAATTTTTAGTGACAACTTTCACTTACAAAAAATTTACCATTAAAAATTTAAAAAAAAATATTGATAAAAAAGCTTAGGACAATATTTGTATTGACAAAAATTTTCAAAACTAATACGAATATAAAAAACTAAGAAAAAATATCAATGAAAACTTAAAGAAAAAATATTGATGATAAAAGCTGAGGAGAATATTTTTATTGGCAAAAACTTGTATGAACAAAAGTTTTTATTGATAAAAATTTGTATTGAAAAAAATTTTTATTAACAATAATTTTGATGGACAAAAAGTTTTATTAACAACAATTGTTATTGGCAAATTTGATTGACAAAAAATTTATCAGTGAAAATTTAAAAAAAAGTTATTGATGAAAAAAGCTTAGGACAAAATTTTCATTAACAAAAATTTTTATTGACAATAATTTCTATTGAAAAAATATTTTATTGACAATAATTTTATCAACAAAAAGTTTTATTGTCCAAAACACTTGTTAGAAAAATTTTTTTACTTCGATATATTTTGTTAAAATTTTATTAATGAACACTTCTCATGCAAAAAAAAAAATATATTATTATTAGAAGCTTATTGAAAAAAATATCTCTTGATAAAGTTTATTAGAATTAGCAAAAAAAAAATTTTTTAAACTTATACTCATCAAAATTTGATTCACAAAAATATCTTTTTATTAAATTTTGTTTGCGTATTATTGAAAAAAATGGTAACAAAAATTGGGCAAAAATTAAAGTCCACGAATATTTTTATTGCTAAAAAGTTACAAAAAATTGTAGTGAACAAAAGATTTCCTAATGATAGTTTTTTATTGGTGAAAGAGTTATTTCAATTGGATAAAAATTTACTTTTAATAAAGAACATTTGAAAAAAATTCAATCTGCATTAAATGATTTAAGGCCACTTTAATCTAAATTTGTGAGTATATATATCTCTTGATAATTGATCATCTCCGTTTATTTTTATTTATTTATTATGTGCCAATTTAAAGCAAAAAATTATGTTATCAGCCCACTGTGATCATTTTAAGGATCTTTCTTTGCTATTCTTAAATGTCTTTACTGTTTGTCATGGCTTACAAATTTTAGATGGTCTTATTTTATTCTACCACATTATTATTATTACTTTTTTTTATTGTAATAACATGTTGCATACCCCAAATGAGTTATGACGCGCAAACAGCAACAAGAGTTGAACACAAAAAAAATATTATTCCGTGGCAAAAAAAAATCTACATTAAAAAAAGAAAACATACTAACGAGCCATTGAAAATTTGCGTGCATTGTTGTTTGAATATTTTGTATTGAAGTTGAAGAAAGAAAAAAATCTCTAAATATAAAAAATCCACTAACATGCTGTAAACATGTGCAAGGAAAAAGTTGTGTTTTCAGTTTTATACTTCATTATAATATTTCACTTCAATGTCTTAACATGTTTGCCAACCAAAAAAGTATTTATGAAAAGGAAATTTATGCATTCAACTACACAAATTTGTAGTAAAGAAAGAATTTTTTGTTTTAATCTGGTGCAAATTTTCACTTCTTTTGCTTCCGGTTTCCTTTTCGACATGTTTATGGGATTTCAAAAAAAAAAAAAAAAAAAAAAAACTTTTGGAATCATTATTGTTGCATGAGTTAAAGGGTAAGCTTTTTGGTGTTTTTCTTGTAACATTAATGTCAGCAGAGTAATTTTTGGAGTGTAACTTCAAGTCATTAGCTTTATGACTATAAATCATTTGTAACTGCATGCTTGCATTCTTCTGTCTGGTCTTGCATTGCTGTGTTGCTTTTCTATTTCCTTAATTTCTGCTGAAAAAAATAACCCTGTTCTATATAAAATTTTTGCTATTTATTAGCTTTGAGTGTTGCACAACTTGTTGTTTCTTCGCAAAAAATATGCATACTGTATGTTTATTTCAAAATCTTTTCTATAAAATGCTAAAAAAAATATGTGAATACTTTTACTGCAACTCTTTTTAGCAAAAATTAAATGAGGAGTTTTAGCAAAGAAAAACAGAATGTAAGAACAACAAATTTTCAAGTACTCATTAACACAATCAGACCCTCTCATCATCTTTAAAGTTTATGTTGTTCACTATTTCTTATCATAATGTTGATTAGTTTAAAGGAAACCTGAGATCCAAAAATAAGTAAAAGGAAGACTTTAAATAGTAAAAAAAACTGTAATTGCATCTTAGTTTCTTTTTTAGAGGGCCACAAATTCCAGCTGAAGCATGAACGTGCCAATAAACAACATTTCAGCTTTAGCCTTGTAGTTTTTTTTTTTTTTTTTTGCTAATTTTCTCTCTCACCTGCATTAGAATAAAGTGATTTGAAAGAAAACAAAACAAATGTGTCTGACAAGAGTGGCAGAATGCAACAATTTTGGTAAGAATTTTAAATAACTTTTTATCTTACATTTGAATGAAAAAAACTACCAAGAAGCAGCCAAATAACTTTTTTGTGCAATTCTAGTCTATTATTCTGTTTGTAGAATATAAAACGTGAGGAAAAACTCTTTACTAAATCCCTTTCTTCCATGCTTGTTTCCATATGTTCAGTGATTTTTTGAAGTGCCTCAAAATTTAGTGGTACTCTGGTTGGTTTGGAAAAATAAATTTTTGTGTTTGGCATATCGAGCCATAACCGCCAAAAAGCATGGTTGTTTTCTTTCGACCGATTCTAATCGATTTTGGTAAAAAAAAAATAAGCTAAAAAATGATGTCGCTTAAGCTGTTTTTGGCGGTTATGGCACGATAAAAACACAGCATGTAGCTTGTTTGCAGCATAAAGTTTTTCTTGAAGTTTCGTGAAATATTTCTTGTTTTCAAATGCATATAGCACTTATTTTTTTTAGGGGATCAATACTAAATTTTGCAACTTTTATATTATTTGATTTAAAAAAAACGTTATCTTTCCATTGTAAAAATCTTATATCATTTTATCGGCTCTTTTGCCAAAAAAAAAACACACACACACTATAGAAAAAATAATAGAGATTTTTGGCTCTACTGAAAATTTGAACATTTTAAGTCCTTTAAAGGCTTTCTTCCATTAGAATTTTATAGCAAATAATTTTGTGTAACATTTTAACTTCATATGCGATTACTATACTTTCAATTTATTAATATAAATATATAAAAGTAGTTTTTCAGCTTATTAATAGCGTCGTATATTACAAAAAGTTACTTTAAGAAAATTTTACATGTAATTAAATAATTTTAATATTTACATTTTGTTAAATTTTGCAACTTACACTTGCAGGAAAACGAAAATTTTTAAATTTGTCTCTGTTTTGAAAGTCAGTGTGCGACAAGTCGAACTGGCCCTTTTAATATAAAGTTGTCACTCCTAAAAGTAGGCTATGGAATTTGAAAACTGTGTGAAATTGTTTGTATGGCAACTCCGTTAACCACATGTGGGAACAATAAAAATAGATATGTACCTATATATTTCACATTTAAGCGTTTCATTGGGCCCAACCATGGCCGCCCTTATAAATGGGCGGGCGTTCTTCTATTTTTTATTTTTTTTTTTTTTTGGTACTTATCAAACATTAGCTAAAGCCAACAATTTTATTTAAATTTTAAAAAATTTTCACATTTAATTAGGGTTGAAAAAGGAGGTTTTTTTGTCTGGTTTTTCCAAAGGGATCATGTCCCATTTATTGGTACCTTTTTTTCCAAAGAGAGCAAAAATATCCAAAGGGAGACGAGTAAGAAAGATAGCTAAAATGTTCATCGCACATGATCTTCATAATATGAATTTAAATAACACCCAAAATGAAAGTCACTACAAGAATTTCCAATAGAGCGAGCATGAGTTTAAAACAGGCACCCTACCGATTAACGTACTTATAATTTTTTGCTATTGTTTAACATAATTTTTTCTTGTTGTACAGTGTTATTATATTTTCATTGTGATTGCTAGAAAAACCCTCACTTATGCAAAATTTTAACATTTGTATTACTAGCATTGAAGGATATTTCCACAATCAAATACATTTTCTCATCTAAAAATGCTTAAGTACAATAAGTTTCTTTTATATAAAAATTTACGTGCCAACAAATTTACTTGCATATATTTGCAGTTTGCAAGCGAATATACGACTATAAATTTATGTATATTTTTCTATTCAAAAAAAAAATCCCATTGAAATGAGACATAGTTATAAGCAATCTGACAAAATATTTCTTTGGTTGTATTATAACACCATGAGAGTTTTATGAAAAGATCTAGAAAGTCTGTTGGATTTTTTTTTTTCTTCTGCTTAATGCTTTATGTACTAGGGAAATCAATTTGGGTGAATGTGTGTATGTGTATCTACTTTGACATTATCAGCAGCTTATACTTAGTATGAAAAGGGAAGCTATTTTGTATGTCATACAAAGCAATAATAATATATAAAAAAAGTCTGCTTTTTGTAAAAGACGTTAACCTTTTGCAGATAAAGAATATAAATACATAAGTTCTATAAAACTAGGCTACAGAAATATATTATTTGAGACTCCTAAAAGCAGGCAATGGATTTTTTTTATTCTTAGGGAAAACATGGCTAGGCAGCAGTTAATGAAAATTGTTAAATATTTTATGCTATTTTACTTTTAAGTGGGCTAACCATGCCCCTTTAAAAGTATGTGGGCTTTTATTAATACGTATATACAAAACTAGTTCTAAGTATTTGAAGGAATGGCCCATGATGTCTACGAAAAAATTCTTCTTATTTTGTACTTGTATTGAAAACAACAGCAAAATAAGACTAATAGGCAGAGTTTGTAAAAATTTCTTTTCTAAACATTTAAAATTGTATGAAAAATAAGGAAG
The DNA here is from genome assembly GCA_936439885.1 of Nowickia ferox. Lineage (NCBI taxonomy): Eukaryota > Metazoa > Arthropoda > Insecta > Diptera > Tachinidae > Nowickia > Nowickia ferox. The sequence goes on from OW387026.1 coordinate 9,877,680, forward strand.
ACTCGTTTCAAAAAATATACATATTTTCCATAAAAACTATAAGACGAAAAAATCATTTGTGTGCACAAAATCTTCCCTTAAATAATAATTATAATATAATTATATTTTAATGTAATATAATTATAATAATTATAATATTTACTTTCAATATTTTCGAATTAACTTTTTTTCACATCGTGGACCGGGCTGCTAATTTACACAAATAAAAAATTGTATGACTCCTAAAAGTAGACTATGAATTTCGAAAACTCTGCGAAAATGCTTTCACGTCAACACTGTTGACTTTCTGAGGGATCAAACAAATATTTTATAATGTTTCTTTCACATTAAACTGTTTGAATGTGGTCAACCATAGTCGCCCCTAAAAGTGGGCGGGAATTAAATTTTTTTAATTAAAAATAGTTTATATTTATTAAAATTTGGAGAAAAAAAATTACCAATTTCCACCTTCAGAAAACTTCACATTTATAGAAATCATTTGAATATTTAAGTAACATATTATGAAAAAATCTTTATGTAGAGTTTTCATGTTAAAAATGCAGCTTTTTCTCTACTTCAATCACCTTCAAGATGTTTCCTTTTTTTCTTAACATATTTATATTTTATTGAAATGACATAATATTCTATCAAAACTAAGTTTGACAAAAAAGAAAATATATTTACCAAAGCGAAACTAAAAAATAAAATAATAAATGATTTCCTTAGTCTACCTTCTATAATATAACAGCACAAAGTGTAAACCCTTAAATCCCAATATTTAGTCAAAGACACAAAAGCCATCAGCAGCAGAGAGAGTGATGAAAATATTAAGTATAAATACAGTATATAAAGTATATAAAAGAATGTTTAAATTTATTTCTTTTATACCTAAAAAAAGTCCTTTATATTCGGTTATTTACTTAAGGAACGACGAAAGCAGGTGATAAAGCAAAGAACTATTTAAGTGGAATAATGTGAATAGAGTCTTTTTTTTTATATACATAAAAATAAGAAAAATACAAATTTTATTTGCTGCTGGAAATGAAAAATGGTAAAAAGTTTTTAGATAAGCATTTAAAATTAAGCATTAGAATAATAAACTTTTTTTGAATAAAAGAAATCATTTGAAAGATTCTCTGTCAAATACTTATTTAAAAAAGGAGATAATATAGACTTATTTCTTTTTAGAAAGTAAGGACTAACAGTGAAGTAAGTATGGAAACATTTTAATACTTTAAATATATTTTATTGCAAGTATTTTCAATAGAAATGTTGTAGAAACTTTTAAGGATTTTCACATTGCATTTCCAGTGTTCGGTGACGTAAGAGTATTTTTCATTTCAGCTAATTTTGATTTATAACCTCTTGCAGAGAGGAAAAACTTTTGGAGGAACAGAAACTTAAATATGTACGTTGGGTGTTTTTTTTTCAAGTCCGATAGAACTGTAAACAACATAAAATTTTAATCCCAAATTTTTTTTATTCCAAAGGTCAAATCATGGCATTGATATTTAAAAATGATTTCAGGCATATGGGTACTGCGGATGTCCTTGACGAAGTGCATTCTGAACAGTCAATCAAAGTTGAAGTGAGAACAGTCAACCAAAGTTGCAGCGAGAATAGTCAGTTAAAACTGCTGCCAGAACAGTCAAACAAAGATGCTTTGAGGACTTAGCCATTCCAGGCCGCTGTGAGAACAGTCAGTCGACCTTAGTCGGATCAACAAAATAAATTCTACATATTCTTATAACAAAATTGTCGTGCTTGCAGGTACATCTAATGGTTCACAAAATTTCCACACTTATTCACATCACACAACAAACTGAATGGGAATTATTTAAACGAATACAATACAAGCGAAACTTACAAAAATATGTTTGCTTAACTATGAAGGATTTTACATAATTAATAAAAATCCATTTTGTTTGTGGAGTGTTTGCTTGACTGCGACAAGCAAGACAAACTAATAAAATGTAGATATTTATGTTGATAGTCTTATTAATAAGCTTGAGTGTACTTAAACTGAAAAAACCGTTGTATGAGTATAATAAATTTTATAAGATAGTGAAGTGTGAGTAATATTAATTAAGGCCGTTGCTATTTTTCCCAAACTATAAAGACATCTTAATAAATGTCTTTAAGTTTTTCGTTCCTAATAATCTTAAATTTATTATTCATAGCGATCTTAGATGCCATAAAATTATGGCTGAAACGAAAACTATAAAATTTGATTTCACATTAGCTTTTTAAAGCCAACTCTACTATAGTTGAATACAAACATAAAATGATTTGCAATTCGATATCAAATATTTATTATGCCATTAAGTTTTTTATAGTCATAGAGATACTTTAAAAGAAACTATAAATTATAAAACGGCAAGTTATATTGATTTGCCCGAAGAAATCATACAAACTGGATTTTTATATCAAATTCATGAACTTTTTTGAAGAAAATAAAGCATCATTCATTTTATGTTCTGGGAGAAAATTGCTTAAATTTTTTATTCAAAAAGTTAAAATTTTTATATGCACTTTAATTAATGAATGTGGGTAATCTATTGGATTTTTATAGGACTTTATTGCTTTAGATTCCAAATAAAAAAAGCACTCTTTTGTAAAAAAAAAACTAGTTTCTTTTAGCTTTTTTTCGATTTAAAAATTAAACTATTTATAGCGAAACGCTAACAATTTAAAAACACCCTGCACCACCTGCCTATTAAAAAATAAATTTATTCGCAGATAAAAAATCTATTTAATATAAAATATAAAGCAGATAAAACAAAACCGCAAGCTTAAGGGACACAAACACACACAACAAGCAGCTCTTATAAAAAAAAAATATAAGCATTAAAACAGCATTCATTACACCACCCCTTACTAAGGACTATGGACAAAGAAAACAAAAAACAAAAATGATAGAAAACACTTATACTTATCGCCATCAACATTAAGCATCCATAACCTCATCTTGTTCCTTCACTCTTGCAGCAAAACAATAATAAGCATTTTCATGATTATTATTTTGCTCGTACAAAAAGTCAACTTTCAGTGAATCTTAAGGACTTCGCTTTGGCTTAGGGCAGAGGTTTCTGCTTGATTTTTATAATGTAAACATTGAAGAAGAAAAAATGCGTTTTGCTAGACACAACAAAAAATAAAATTATAAAAAAAAATCCCGATAAGCCTTGAGTACGCCAATAATGCCAGCTCACCAGCCAGCCAACCAAGCATTACATTCATCTTAAAAATATTGTACACAAATGAATAGCAAATTTTTTAAGAGCAAAAAAAAAAGAAGGAAGAAGGAAAAAATTATCTTCATCATCCTCTAGAACATCTGTTCATAAGTTTAGTCTCTACCTAATCTCTATGATTACTTGGTTTTATTAACACTGCAGCAAGACACGTTATTTTTTAATGCTTTAAAAAGGTAGAGTAGGCTCTTAAAAATAATAATAATAATAATAATAATAATAATAAATATCAAAAAAATTCCAAGACCTTAAATAGCAGCGTTTCTTGGTTGGTGTCTCTCAAACCTGGGGTATGGCATAAAATTGCCTGTAGAGTCCCAGCCCTCAGCCTTAAATTGTCATTATTTCTTAGTCATTTCATTTCACTTCATTTATTTTTTTTTTATTCATAGTCTTAAAAAACTGTGGGAGGCTGATGGCTTTGGTACGTGCATATCGTGTAATAAAAGATTATTGATAATTTTCTTTTTATTTACTTTAAAAGATCAAAGTCCCTGTGTCTTAAATAATCATTTGCTTTATGATTAAATAGATAATAAGGATGATGAAACAAAATCTTAATAATTGATAAGGCTGGAAAACAAAACCAAAGCTTTCTATATAATTTTGTAAGGACAGCAAAGAAGTCTTTTTGATAACAGGTGCGAGTTATAATGGCAAAGAAGCGACTAATCACAAGACAAGCTGTATTGTTGCACAAACGATAAATGACGATTTTTCTATAAAATTACTAATTCTTATGGGCTATTGAATTCAGGCATATACACACATACAAAAGTACAAATATAAAGTTGCAAAAAAATTCTCTTTCACCTGGATAATGCAAGTTTGAGCACTTGTGCAGTTTTCAATGCAAATGTCTACAAATCGGGATTTGAATTTTTCCCTTATTTACTCTTTTCAAGGGACTTAGCCCGAGGGACAATTTCTTATTTCCATGGCTAAAAAAATTAGTTGCCTGGAAAGAGACTTGACGCCAAATATGAACTCATCTCACCAACCAATGTGCCCATAATTATGAAAGTGGTCCAAATAATATATTTTCTTATGCAAATTTGGTCATTTCAACAAATTAAGTTAGGAAGGGGAATGCTAAAAACTCACCTCCACTCGGAGACCCAGTTGAGTCTATTGTGATTCCCTTCTATAGCCCATTAAAAGTAATATTTACCCCCCCTCCCCCTTATACCCAGAAGTGACTCTATTATCCCTCATTAAGCCACTTAATTCCCATGATAAGACCCTGATGTCCTCTAATTTACACTTTACCCGATTAGCGTTGCTCTCGTGGAAACGTCTGGTTCCTCTTCATCCTTGCACATCCTACAGAAATCCATAGTGCCAGTTTCTTAAATGCTGGTTTTTGCTCTGACCAACCAGTGACCAGTTAACGCGCCTATAACGTATCGAATCAAAAAAAAATTTAAAAACGCTGGAAAAAATGTATGGAGCCCAAAGAAGACTACGTTGAAAAATAAATTAATTTTACAAACAAAAATGTGTGCCTATGTTCTGTAACTTTGGTGAGACGAAAAGTTTGTTATCATGCTGTGAAACACAGCTTGAGTAACAAAAAACTTAGTTCCCTGTTCATGTTTCTTGTAAGCTTATTTCAGGTTTTATATGAATCAGCCTGTGGAAAACAGGACAACCCTTATAATATAATGGTTTGATTTTTCTCGACGCAAAAACTTCTCGCCATTTACAGAACACAGTTACGGTACTTCACTCAAAAAGTCGTAGACTTATTGACCCCCTCCCCCCTCCGAAATATATAAATATAGATTTTTTTTTTCGAAGTAAAACTTATAAAGTGTCTGAATACAGCTGAAAAGCTTTAATTTTCCATTATTTTCTATTTAATAAATTTATTTGTTTAAAACTAAAAATTATACAAAAAATACATTTAGAAAAATTTCAAACTTACCACTGCTCGACAAGCTGGACTACGATAAATATCGCTGGCACCTGATAAACTTTGAAAGTATTTTTTTGTTCCATAAACTGTATCCATTTCGAATTAGTTAAGTTGTATATGTTTTTGTATTAATATAAAATGTTTTTTTTTTTTTGTTTGATAACAAAACTATAGTTGGCTTAATATTTTAATATTTAATATTTTTCTTTTTTTTAGTTTTTCTCAAATTTGTTATTCAAAAATAACCATAAACATTATTAATAACAGTGACACTTAGTTTTTATGCTGTTTTAATGCTGTCTTCGCCTAGTGCAAAAAGCGATCAATTTTCTGTAGTTATTTCCATATTTTAATTATGTTCTCTGTTTTATGTCTTTGCATGCTCTTTTTACTCCTGTTTGTTTAATAATCATCCATTAAAAAATGAGAAACTGGCCTTTTTTTATTTGTATTTCACTTCAATATAATGTTGCCAAGTTTTGTTGCATATTTATGGGGAGTGTGTGTGCGAGTGTGTGTGCGAGTGTGCGTGTGCGGGTGTTTGTGCTTGCTGTGCAAACGGAAGAAACACAGCAATGTGTTTTTTGTTGGCAAAAACAAACAAACAAAAAAATACTTGTTATGTTTCCATAACAGAAAACATACAAGAGAAAATATTATTAAAAAAAAAACAATATTCAATTAACTAATGAAGTTGCTGCTGCTGTTACTCATACTGTGTGCCCTGTTGCTGTTGCTTCATCTGGAGTTGTTGTTGTTCCTTTAAGTTGGCTGTTACTGGTATTTTGTTGTGCCTTAAAATGAACATTTATTCATGTGCAGTGAATAGCAGTGAAATAATGATGAACGATGGCTTATTGTTGAGTTTTTGTTTTATAGTTTTTGCTTTAGGTATCCTGGCTTTTTTATGTTGTTGTTTTTGTTGTTGGTGTGCTGTCTATTAAAAACTTGTTTTAACATTGATCACTTTTTTGTTAATTGCCACATGTACACTGCCATCGTAATTTGTAGATAAATCTGCAAAAAAAAAATATGTATATTTATAAAAATTTGTATGGTAAATTTTTTTTTTATAAAGCCTTAAAAAAAAGAGATTTAAATTTAATATAAAGCTTTTTTTAATTGCTTATCTTTTAAAGCGTTTATTTGTGAGAATCACAGCTTAGCACACTTGACTAACATTCACACATGAACAGCATTTGTTTGTCGTTCTTAATTCTATATTTTTTCCCGTTTTTAAAATTGTGCTTTTCCTGCCTTTAGAAAAGTTCTCACTTTTCAACAAAACAAGCAAACCAACTGAAAAAAAAGCTGTTTGCTTTGCTTGGCTTTTCTCCCCTTGTTTCTTTCTGCCAAACATTTAAGCAAAAACTAAAGTTACATGTTAGCTTGCTTGTCTGTGTAGTTGTTTATTTGTGTTTTAAGTAAAAAAAAAGAAAAGGAAAAAAACTGGCTTCTTTACTATTTCCAAATGTCTGAAAATTGTATGGTATGACCAGTGGACAAACTTGTTTTTCATTTGCACAACAAATTTTTCTAGAAAATCTTTTTTGTTTCTTATCTTCTATCGATTTACAAGTTTGTTGCCTATTAAAAGTTTAAATTGTTTATTAAACAGAGAATCTTGAAGAAATGGAAATTAAAATTAATTCAAGCAAACTGGTATTTTTTATGGTAATTCTTTTTTTTTTTTGTTCGTTTTATGTGAAAATATAAACACGATTAGTCGGATAGCAGAATTTTGATTTTAATGCGAGTTGACAAGTTGTATGAAGAGAAATGAAATATATTAAACAAATTGAAAAAGAATAAAATGAAAGTGTTGCTTTAAATATATATTAATTAGATTTTTCATTAACAACATTGTGGCGAAAGAGAAAATTAAGAATTTTTGCGATTTATCCAAGTTAATGTAAAGGAAATGATGCTTTAAGCTTTATTAAAATAAGGACAACGACATGGTTTAATAAAATCAAAAGAACATTTCGAGGCTAATCTTTTTCTTGGCAGAGAGTTCAGCATTTTACTCTGATTAACATAATAAAGGCAACACATATATTTATTCAGCCATAACTGTAATAAAAGCTTAAGCGACATATTTTTTGCACTTCGCTTTTTTGAAAAATAATCCATTTTCGAGAGAAAATTAAGCTCGAAAATTATGTCACTTAAGCTTTTTTGGCAGTTATGTTACGAATTATTCGACGATCTATCAGAGTTATCACTAGAAATTTAACCCATTTTACAACTCTGCTATTATGCGTTTGATTCATTTTTATAACGTCGCTGCACCACCCCTGGTTTTAAGTAGACGCATTTTATGAACAGTGTTGCCATTTTAGTATTTATTTTACTTTGTCAGCGACTCATTGCTACACGTTTAGGAATTAATATTTTAAGAAGCCATTTAATTTTTTTTTTAAAAACAACACATATACATACCGTTACCTTAATATATAAATGCACTAACTCATTATTTATTTGAAATCGAAATTTTTGTATATTTCGATAGAAGAACATCTAGATTTAGATTTTAATGTATTGCAAAATGCAAAAAATCTCCTCTTAAAAAATAATAAGTTAGGGCCTTTTTCTATTAAAGTAACGATATATAGAATTATGCTAATTTTAAAGTGTATCAGTTAAAATTTGAGGTGAAAAGAAAATTTTTTTCTTAAATTAGTACGCGTTCAATTTTTTCCTTAAATTTATTTGTTAAACTAATTTTGCAGTGAATCAGTTATTGTGCGAGCTTTTTCAAAACTGCTTCGTGCTTTCACACCAATGAAAGCACAACAGCTAATCAAAGTTAGGAGACAACAACCCAGCAAACATGAAACAAAATTTTTTAATTAAAATGCAAAACATTGTATTCAACACTTAAATTTATTAAAATGAAAAACAAAACTGTTTATCAGTTTAAATTTTAAGATAAAGTGAAAAAAAATTTTCGTAAATTAGAACGTGTCCAACTTTTTCTTCTTAAATTTATCTGTTAATGTAATTTTGAAGTGAATTTGTTTAATATTTGAGCTTTTAAAAAAAAAAAGAGCTTTGTGCTTTCACATCGACGAAAGCACAATAGCCAATCAAATCTTGGTGTTAACAACCCAGCAAATACATAATAAAACCCATGAATTGAAATATAAAACATATGAGAAGTCGTTGTATTCAACGCTTAAAATTGTTAAAAATAAGCATCAGTCTGTTTTAACTGAGCTGGTGCGAACTGCCATAAGAGGTCATTAAACAATCCGTAAGGTACCAACTTTTATATCTAATTTCTAAACAGTTTATATTTATGTAATGTTGTTTATAATTTTCTTCTTATTTTTTTATGTTTTGTTAAAATTTGTAACAAAAAATTAAAATAAATAGTTTTGACTAAGGGCCAATCCCATGATGTCGATAATGTTCGACATACATTTGAAACAACAAGAAAATATTAAAATTTGTTTTTGTTTTGAAGTGTAAGTGTGCGACTAGTCGAACGTTGTCGACATCGTGTCGTGGGATTGGCCCTAAATTTGGAAACAAAAAATTAAATAGAATAATTTGTTCTATATATTTACAGTCTTATTCATAAAAATATTTCTGTTTTATACGAGGTTTATGAAACAAATTTTCTGTGGAAATTTGATTAATAAATCTTTTATAAAATCAAAATATTATTTATGAATTAGGCCCTTAATATAAAAATTTAATTTGTTATTATTTTCCACAAAAAAAATTTCATAGATTGTTATTAAATATTGTGCATAAGAGCCAGAGGTGGCATTATGGTCACCTTTGATATAGAATCTAATTCATATCAGCAAAATCAGGCTCTGAAGAAACGGCATTTGCTCCCTCTCTTACGGGATAAGGACACTCATTCATCAAAATAAGCTCACTGGATTGTAATTTACTTAATTTGGCAGTCAGCTTAGTGAAACACATGACCAGATTTTCTTCAAATTCTGTTGTAAAGTCTGGTGCGGAGCTCATACGGAATTTCAGGTTCTCATACAAACTGTATGTAAAAAAAATTACGAAAATTCAGATTGGTAAGTTCCATAAAGAAATTTCCATTTGCTGGTACGGACTTTCAAAAGAAAAGCACATGAAATGTTTTAAATCTATTGCCTATTTTAGGGATGTTATAAATATAAGTGGAGACTGAAACAAAAATTAGGGCCAGTCCCACGATGTCACCAACGTTCGACTCGTCGCACAGTTACATTGCAAACAACAACAAAATTTTAAAATTTGTTTTTGTTTTGAATGTAAGTGTGCGACGAGTCGAACGTTAGTGACATCGTGGGACAGGCCCTTAATGTTCAAGCAATTGTTTGGTCATAGAATTTTTAATATTTCTGATTTTCATAAAATTTTAATTCATTATTGTGTTTTTGTTGGTTGTAAATTCGAAAATAAATGAATTTTTGTGTATGCAAATATAGTTCTACACAAATGGCTACACGATTATTTTTCCGATTAGAAATAAATATAAATTTCCAAATGTGAAATTCCGTAAGAACTCCGTACTGGGGTTAATGTAATTCTATTCATAAAAAAAACTATTGATTAATAAAACTAATAATTCAATAGCTGAATTTCTTAATATATATATAAAAATAGCTGTTAATAAACCAAAAAATTTCTAGCAATGAACATTTTATATTCACTCTCACTAACTTGAATGCTTGCCCGCTTAACGAAAACAAAAACGTATCCACCGAACTTCCAGCGTGCTCAAACAATATTAAGGCCAATCACTCAAGCAATCCGCATTTCTAATTAATAACTGGGCAGACCATATGTATGTATGTCTCATTTTAACTTTCATGCTTATTTTAAATTCGGAAATAGAAAACAAAAATACATGCACACACACACACACACAAAATTAATTAAAGAAATGCAGCAACAAAAATTAAAACAACTGAAAAATATATATCATAATGTAACACTAGCCATTTGCTAAGGAGCAAAAATTCCAGTAACAAAAGAAATTATAAAAGCATTGACTTTATGGTGGATTCTTAATGGAACAAAAGTAAAAGTTTTACTGGTTTCTTTCAAGGCAAAAAAAAAACTAAGCCCCAACAAAAAATAAGAACATAAAAATACCAAAAATATTAAAAACATTAATATCAAATATGCCCACAGAAATACGAAACGAAATATTTTCATACAGCAAGAAAAACTGCTGCTTTTTACAACAAACTGCAAAATGTAGTATTATAAAAAAAAAACAAGAAAATAATTTCACTGTCATTGTAACATGGCCAGTTAAAGTTGGAGGCGGTTTTATTTCCTCATCTTTTCAGTTATTTTATTGTTGTCTTTCTGTCTTGTTTTTTAGTTTTTTTTTTGTCCTGTACAAATTCAACATGTTGTAGTGCTGTTTTTCTGTACGACGACTTACTTTCGACTGCTGCAAACAAGACAACAACAACAACGAAAATGAAATAAAACAAAATCATGCTGTTGACCTGATTTGCATACCCTGGCTTAAGTTTAATTATGTGCTGGTGTCTGTTAAAATATTAATACATACGAACATGCATACACACACACAGTCATACCAACAAACGAGTAAAGTCAGTGTCATGCCAAACAATTGAAAATTTGTGTAGAGTCACTTTTAATATTTTTGCTTAATTAAATGTAAGTATGTATAAAAGAAGTCAGTTTATTTAAGGACTTTAATGCAACACTAAACTGTAAAAGAAATATGTAGGAATGATATTCTGAAGGCATAGAATTTGAAACACACGCTACAGCATAAACTACACACAGTGAGCTGACTACAGCCCACTCTGACTTAACTCTTTTCATATTGTTTTTTTTTACATATTTATATATATCTACTTTATAATTTGAAGCTCTACTTTTCATGCTAAGTAAGACAATACCTGCACACAAGTGCTAGGTCCCTGTGCTTCTCTTTACCTTACAAAAGAAAGAAATAAGAATTCATTTACATATATCAGTCGAAAGTGAATGTATCACTACAGTCCAGAGAACAAACATCACTTGGTGCCTTTGTCAAACAGAAGGGAAAATCCAATAACCAAGTCCCGATGGTTGCAGCGGACACGTCATAGGGCGATTGACAAGATATTCACCGCGCTATACAATTCCAGTGCACAGTGGGGGATTTCAGCGAAAAAAAAAATTCAAATAATTCTGCAGTTTCTAAATGGGATGACCGGTTGTTATACTTAACATAAATATTCCAGAGCAATGTTAGCAACATCGAGAAGTTCACAGCTCACTCAGCAACAGAAAGTATAACATTAGTGTTGTAATCATGCTTTTAATATCTACTTCAACATCGTCTTGTATGTGTGTATAATTTAATATTATAATATTATTTTGCTAATAATAGCTGGCTCATTCTTATTATAGGCAAACAAAATTATATTAGGTAACTTCACGGTAATTTATTTAATAACATATACTGCCAAATAATGCTGCAAAATCTTCAGTTTTGCAAAGTCTGCAGTTTATTTTCAGCTCAGAAAAGCCAAAAAGAAGTTTCTTAAAGTTAAAGTTTTGTTTTAAAAAGTTATTATTATTTCTTCCTATTAAGCAAAGCCAAGTCTCATACTAACCAAATGAACGTAGGGGTTTTTAAGAACAAACTAAAAAATAATTTCTATAGCACTCACTTAATTGAACTTTTTTTTTGCATCTCTGTTTTACCAAAGCAAACCATCCAGAAGTATTTAAATAATTTTTCTATTTACATAGGCACTTGAGTTCACATCTGAATGCTTTAGTTTGCATATTAACTCATCAGTTTGTCGACATTTTGTAGCACTGAAATGAGTCTGTCAACAAAATAAAAAATAAAAAAATAAAAATCTCAAAAATAATAGGAAGTTAAAGTACATCATCAACATACATTCAATTATTTAAATACACAAAAACACAAACACACACACACATACATTAAAAAACCCGAGTGTCCTCTTATGTTCTATATGTGTAAATATCTACTGTATGTGTATGTATTAGAAGAGCACTTTAAAGGGGAAGTGCAGTTGCAAGTGTGAAATGAGTGGTTATCAGTTTCTGGAAAAAAATATTCACACATTGAAATATAAAAAAAAGGAAATTGAAATCTTGTTGAAATCATACCGTAACACACACATGCAATGCACACACACACACTATCTCTCTCTCTCTCTCTCATACATACAAAACATTGGAACATTAGCTGTTTAATACTTTAACATTAGTTCTGCCAGCAACAACATTTTTCTCTCAATCATTAATACCGACATTAAACAATTCGAAAACTCATAAAAAATTAATTGAATTTTATGTTTTTTTTCTAATTTTGGCTTTCCTCTTGTGAAAAAAGTGCAAAAGAAATATTAAATTTTTTTCTTATAAGTTGCCGTATGAACGTACGTGTATACCGACTGCCTGTATAGTGAAGCTGCTGTGGCAAGAAATTTAAAACTTGTTAAAGAAAGTTATGTGATTTTTTTGTTTTTGTCTTGCAGCGAAAGCAAAACTTTAAAGTCTGACAAATTGCTTAAATTTAAAATTTTGATAACTCCATTAATTTTCTTCCCACAAAATTGAACAGCACTGCTGCTAGTCGCAATAGTTGTGGCAGCATTATTTTTCTTTTCTTTCTTTCTGGGAGAAAAATTTCATCATTATGTAAGAAGTATTGAGCTGTTATACAGTTTATGGCATGTCATCTTTCTAATACAACTTTATCGGGATTTTTTCACCTTTCTGCAGCATCTTGAAAGTTTTTTTCTTCTCATCACTTACTCGCAGATATGCTTGGTTTTGTTGCTGGCATTTTAGTTCGTCTGATATGAAAATTGTGAGAAAATTTTTATATTTAACCTTAAGTGATGATCAATAATAATGTTGAGAATTCACTTCAAAAATAGCTGGGCTATAATTGGTTTTGCTAAACGTTTGAAACGAATATTGATTTAACTTTTTAAAACGAAAAATTATTCAAAAAGAACAGGATAAATAAATTTTTCATTAAGCCACTAATCGTTTTACAAATAAACAAATATATATTACTGCTGGAAATACATTACAATGTTTCGAATTAAATTTCGAATTTTCGAACTAAGGCATTTTATGACAAAAACCAAAAGACCTTATGTTTTAAGCAGTTTTACTACTTTTACTTACAAATACTACTTTGTTTAATCATTTCGTTCTTAATACCGAAATTTTCGAAATTATGCTGCTATTTATATATTCGTGTTTTCGAAAAATGTAATGAAAAAAATTTAAAAAATAGCTTAAAGCTTAAAAAAACTTAAATATAACTTATTGTAATATATAAGAATAATTCGAAATAAATTTCGAATTTTCGAACTAAGGCATTATATGACAAAAACCAAAAGACCTTATGTTTTAATACTCAGCAGTTTTGCCTACAAATACTACTTTATTCTATTATTAATTTTTTCGGTTCAATTTTCGAAATTTTGTTGCTGTTTATGTGTTCATATTATCGAAAAAAAAACAATATAAAAAGCAACGTTTTACCAACTAAAAAGATGAAATATTACTTTTTGGAAAAAATAAAAATGTTCGAATTTAATTTCGAATTTTCGAACTAAAGCATTTTATAACAAAAACTAAGAGATCTTATGTTTTAATATTGAAAACTCAGCAATTTTAACTAGAAATACTACTCTATTATGTTATTATATTTCTTAAGTTCGATTTTTCGAAATTTTATTCGCATTTTCGAAAAAAAAAATTAATATAAAATAACATTTTACAAACTAAAATAAAATAAATATTACTTGTTGGAAAAAACTAAAATGTTCGAATTTAATTTCGAATTTTCGAACTTAAGCCTTTAATACCAAAAAGGAACAGAATTTATGATTTAATATTTTATGCCCAAGCAGTTTTAACTATAAATACTACTTTATTTTCTCTGTTCCATCTTAAGTTCGAATTTTCGAAATTTAAAATTAATAATTAGAAAAATCACTTGTTGTAGCTTTTTAGAAAGTATTACATTTGAAACAACTTATTGTGAAAATAGAAAAGTTATTACATTAAAAATTTACCAATTTAATCAATTTTAAAGTTCGAATTTTCTAAACATCTAAATAACTCTTAAGGATTTTGAAACTAGAGCAAGTTATTGAAAAAAAGCTATAAGACATTTTTTCTTGAAGTATATTACCAAAATAAAAGTATTCGAGTGTGTTTATACACATGTGCTCTTTTTCATAGTAACTCGAAAGCAATTTTACTTAAGCATTTGTTTTGATGCAGGTTTCTTTTGTAGCTACTTATGCCTGCTTTCAGATTCTCCTAATTTCTTTTGCGTCAACAATCGTTTATTCTTTTCAATCGACATATCACGCTGTTAACGAGAAGCAAAAAAATTCTTAAAGACGAACTCTAAGTTCCTTTCACGTTTTCTTTTTTTTTTTCTTTTTCTTTGTATTCCCATTTGCCCAATAGCAATTTTATACATCCAATATCGTCTTCATATCATTGTTAATTTTCAATATAACACATATCTATAAATAACGCAGGATTTTGTGTGTGTGTGTGTGTGTGTGTGTGTGCCTGTCTGTCTATTTGAAATTCTCTAACGAGTGCAAATTTAAAGTTTTGAAATGCTGACGCGTGATGAAGTGAGTAAGTGTGTGCTGATATACGCACACACACACATGCATTTACGTCATGTAGATGTGTGTGTACAACAACTTATCTTACTTAAAGTTTTGTATGACGAAGATTGGTAGTGGTAGTGGTAATGTCAAGTCTTTTTGCGGGTGTGCTTAACAGGAAAATTGATGAAATTGATGTCGTGTCATGTCGAATGTCAAATGAGCTGCTGCTGTTTGCTGCAATGCTTAGAGTAAAATAAACTTTAAGAAAAAAGAAAAAAGCATAAATTACAAATATAAAATAGCTACAAAAGTGACTCATGAGCCAAGAATATATATTTCATTTAAGAAAGTTTGCAGAGGTCAAGCTCTGATAAATTCTAATTGATAAATTTTGATCAGTTATCTTGAAAAGAGCACATGGAGCATAACAAGAGACTAATGCTCATTTTTGAATATAATTTTCATGTACAAATTATAAAAATTTTGCTCCCATGAGGTAGAGTACGAGGGTAGTTTTCGATTCTACCTATAATTTTCACGTAAAATTGAGAGCAGTTTTTCTTACTGTTAGCAAGAGGTCCTCTCTCAAAGATGGGTTCAAAGCCGAAAAGAGGAATGATATTGCGCAAAATTATTAATGAATTTATGGGCAGAAAGAAATCCAGCTCTATATAAAAACTTTCTACAAATAAGCTCAACTGATCTCGATGATTTGGTAAGTTTGCATTTTTTTTTTAAATTGTACATTCAGGGGGCAAAAAAGGTTACAAACATAATTTTGGTACTATCTTGTAACATATTTGCGTTTTAAGGCAATAAAGTTAGAAATAAATATTAAATTGTAGTCTTTCCTCTCAAGAAACACATTTTGGTACTTTTTGGAAACTCGAATACATATATAAATGGTAAACGTTTTAGAGCTTTTTGGTACTTTTTGGTGTAAAACTATTTTTTATGTACATATATATGTAACTAGTAGATGAGTTTATTTAAACATGAACTACTTCTATTCAATAAAAAATAAGTATTTTAGAAATGATTAGTTTCTTAAGGGGATTAAAACATGTGCTCGAAAGGCTAAAATTACGAAAATAAATACAAAAAAGTTCGCTTAATCCAAAACTATGGGACAAATTTGTATAAAGTTTGAGACGAAGGAAAAAGTACTTTTGGGAGAAGGAGCTTTTCGAAAATAAAACTACTATTGCTACTACATCCTAAACAAAAACGATTACAGAAACCGAATTGAGGCCCTGTGTTTCTTATAGGAACGACGGGAACATATACTCGTATATAAATTTGAGAGTTCTTCAATACTTCAAAAATTTAATTCTGAAATGAATTTTCAGTCACACCTCGTATCTTTAAAACTCTATAAATCCATTTGTATGCAGCCATATAATCCAAAAGCACATTTTCAATTTATCCTTATAAGTTTGTTTTTTTTTTTGTAAATTTTTTCTCTCCCCCATTTTCCAAATACTTGTACTCTCTTCTAAATACTTAACACGTCATACACAATAATATCGACAACATTTTTGCAGCAAAATCATCATTTTATATGTCAAATATATCAATACGTTGTGATCGATTGCCTTCAGTGTCAAACCGAGTAAAAATGTAAAGGGAAAAAAATACAGAAAAATAGCTTCTAAGTATGGGAACTTACACTCACACACACACACACACACAAGGGAATGCACATGTATGTGTTTAAATTTTTACCTGCAGGTATGTTAAGCATCGGCACTTAAAGATTTTTTTCTATATTTTAGTTTAAAAAAAAATACGAAAAAGAAACAAGCATAATAAATGCTGGGATTAATTTATTCAGCTTAAAAGCAATTCATATGGTGGAATATTTTTAATATAGTTAACCAATAAAATCCAATAGCCAAGAGCTGAATAAGTGGAGAAGGTTTATGTTTGAAAATATCACACAAAAAGAAAAGAAAGTTTAGTAAAATTTATTTGTAAGTAACTGGTGAAGATAATTTGAAAAAATATTCAAAAAGAAAGAGCAGAATATTTTTATATTAGAGTTATTCCCAGTTTATAAAATCAAAAGTTTTCTTGCAGCAATATTTAATTTTATTCTAGGAACACAATTGAGACGCACGACGAATTTCGTCCACATACAAATAAATAAAAAAAAAGTTTCAGCACAAAATTAATTTTAAGTACTTGAATATTTATGGGTACCAGTTTGTATTTCTATTTGCCCTCTCGCCAACAAAGTCAAACTCTCGAAAAGAAACATTTCACCATCTTAAAACTAGAACTTAGTAAAATTAACTGGCAAATATTTATAAAGATTTTGACTTAACTTTAACAAGAGCAATTTCTTGTATAAGTAATAATTTTTGTTACTAACAAAATGTTCTGAAGCCACTGGAGTATTGACCCAGTTTTCGTTCAACCAAAGCCATATAATTTGCAAAAAATCTGATTACAAATAATTTCCTCAGTAATTTTGATTTTCCTTTTAATACAATCTTTCTTTCTTTTTTGAAGTCATTATGAAACGTTGAAGCAACACATCAACAACACAAAACATCTAAAAAGTTGATACAAAATTAAAATAGTTCTTAACATCTAAAATACATCACTAAACCAGAAACTTCAGCAATTCTTTACTAACTTTAAAAAAAAAATATTTTGTAGATGTTTTTTTTATTTTTCTGCAATTAAATGATTTTGGTGAAAACATCTTGTTTTAAAACTATCGACCATAAATGATGAATAATGACAACTGGTTGCTGAGATTTGAAGTATTTGGTTTGTGAGTTTGTGAGTGTTAAGCTTATTCCAGCTTAAATACTTAAAAAACTTGAATTAATTAAAAGCTTAAAACAAGAGATGAATGACAGAAAAAATATAACGGCTTTTCAAAGTGGTTCGTGTTAAAAAGCTTAAAATTATTCTTTTTTTAGCAAGAAAGTGAAAACTATGATTATTTATTAATAGATGAAGTTGTGTCTAATCTCTATTCAATTAAGCATGATTGTATAAATATTTTTTTGTATCTTTTGACTGGGCTTTTTAAGTTATTTTTTATGAATGTGTAAGTCGGTCATGCTAATGAAGATTTATATCGCATTAGTTTGGACACACCTTCTTATTCGCATATTAAATAAGACAGTTTAATCTGATTTGCATTTCTTTTTAATATAAACTGATATAAAACTTTCATTCACAATAATTAAAGCTCACGAACAAGTTCTTTATTTTTCTCGAAATTTTTCTTGGGCTATGGAGCGTTACGTAATATGTGAACAGCCCTTAAAACAAAATATTTTTAAAAAATAAACTTTTGTTTTCCAAAATTTTTTATTTTGCAAATTTTCTTAAAAAAACCCAAATTTTTTTACATAAATTAAATTTTAAAAAAAAAAATTTTCAAACAAAATTTCATATTTCGTAAAATGCCAATTCTTCTATAAAACAAAAAAAAAATGTTGAAGAAAAATAACGAGCTTTTTTTACAAGAACAAACTTGAATTATTTTTAAGTTGCAAATTTTCTGTAAAAGGCCGCAATTGTAAAAAATAACCAAAAAAGATTGCTCATTTCCAAAAAAAAAATTGCAAAAGTTTTAAAACGAAAATATTCTTTAAAAAAAATTTCGCCTTTTTGTAAAAAAAATAAATTTTTAAAGTTTTAAATTTTCCATAAAAATTGGCGGCTTTTTTAACTAATTTTTTCAAAAAAATATAATTAAAATTTTTTATTTTTTTTATGAAATATATTTTCTAAAATTTGTAGCACATTCTTGTTAAATAAAGTGGTCACTTTTTAAACTTAAAACTTTTAAAATAATAATATATAAAAATTTTCTTTAAAAAAAATTAAATTTTCCACACGTTGAAATATTATAAAATAATCTTTCTAAATTAAATTGAATAAATGCTGCTGCTTAATTTTTTAATGAAAGTGTATTAATTGTTTAAAGTAACAGGGATGTACATAATTAGTAAAGATTAAACAACAATGGCAACACTGCTGTGTTGAGCTTTCATTGCCTAAAAAAAGCTTTCAGCAAATTGTAAAACGAGAAACCAAGACAATTCACGAATGCCATTTGCACTGAAAAATATGTAAGTATGTAAGACAGAAACTTGCATTGACTGACCTCACACACAGTGGGCCCAACACAAGAACGCTGACGATGAAATGTGTTAAGATTTCTATTGCTTTTCTTTAAAAATTTGTTGTTTTCAAATACTTACCAAATGATTTCTCCTGAATCAGTCAAATTTGTGTTTTCTGAAATAAAGAAAATATTATATTAAATTAAAATCGTTATTAACTTTTAATTTAAAAAAAATAATAATAACATGGTCAAATAACTTTCATATGTTGCTGTAAAAGGAATTCCTTCCTCCGTGCTTAAACAAAAGAAACCGCCAAACAATTTCCCTTAACTGTTGTGTTGTGGTCACGTTTTTCAATGTTCCGTTTTTTTGTTTGTTTGTCTTATTTCGTTATTATTATTTTTCTTTTTTGCTTGTACATTTATTACATTTTAATGTTTATAATTTTCTATGCCAAATTACCATTCTCATGCTTAACTCCAAAATGAGCCCTCTGCATACAATATAAAAGGCAGCAACAGAAAAAAAAAATAAACGTCTGACTATAAAACGCAGTCTGGAAAACCGCATGTTGCCATGAAAAAGTTATAAAAATAAATATATAAACTGAAACTTGACAGTAATAAAAAACATGCCTGATGACAATTTAAATTGTATCTACGAAGTTGGCAAACTCTTTTGCCATTTACATGTTTAAGTGTTAGAATGAAATTATATATATGTATGTACATAAAAAAATTATGTGTATTAAACAATTGATTGCATTTAATAAAATGAAAACTGGAGCATTAAATATGTGTCATTATGCAGCATATAAATACAAATATTTTTTATTTTATTTTTTTTTCTTTTTTTTTGCATGAAAAGTGCTGGGGAAAATGTTAATGCGTTATTAATCTTGGCATACTTATGAACTTATCTCCAGTAACATTACAATTTGTGTTTAACAAATACTTTAATGTAATTCAATATTTAATGTGCACAAATATCGATGGAAGTATACGTATTTATTATTGATCCTTTTATTTTTCAAATAAAATTTAATGCAAAGGTAATTCCCTTATTTTAATGATTTTAACAACAGAATTAAGTGCTCAAGGGCTAATGGGAAATTTAAGACCACAGTAAGTAAAATTTTTAAAACACACCCATCACATCAAGAGGTCACTCTACATATAAGAAGGTCCCACCCGTTGCATAAAGATAACACACCCATCACATCAAGAGGTCACACTTTCTGTAAGTATTTAATACAATCGAAAAGATTTTGAACAATTTACCACACAAAAATTTATTGTGTCCGGCCTATGGAAGATTTTACAAAATATATTCTAAGGTTAATATAAATGAAAAAACTGATATTTGTAAAGCCACATCCGTCATTCTGAGCAGAAAACGTGTTATATTTCAATGTTGCATCATAACAAATATATGAGTAGTATGGTCACACCCGTCACAATGGAACTACCCATGTTTTACTCACAAATACAATAAGAAAAATATTTTAAAAGAAGAATCAAAATTTACAAAGTGTTTAGAAGACAAACTAGGGCATACGTCCTATATCAAAATATTTTAATAGAATTTATTTAAAGATACGAATATTACAAAATTTCATGCCATGTTTATTCTTCGAATTAATTTCAATAATATTTTTAAAATTTCTAATTTTTAACATATTAACGTAAAAAATATTTCCCCACCATTCACTAAAAGTTAAGATGATTATTATAATTTTTTTTTTAATTTTCGTCTCTTTCGACTCAATTTCCATTTGGGACTACCAGCGCAATGTCATCAAATCGCTCATAGCTTTAAATGCATGAATATTGAAATAATATTCGTTTGTCCTCTTTTAAGGTCTTATTAAGTTGTTTGTTCGCAAGCACTTAAATTATATTTATTTGTTCTATGGAAAGAATATAAATAAAATTTATTTTTCATATTTATGATCTGTATCTACAGCCATGGCTGACATAAATGCCTGCAGTATTTGCAGTTTATGGACAATTATTTTCCATACAAGCAGAAGCGCTAATGCACAGTGGTACGTTTAAATACAAAAATGTAAATGAACAGAGGCAAAAAAAAAAACAAAAATATAATACATAAGCAAAGAAGAATTTATAAAGTTAACTATTCTGCTAAGACGATCAAAATTATCACAGTTCAAAGTCTTAATCCACATCAAACTCAAAGATGAGTTGAACATTTGTAAATTTACTTATCATCCTGACAGTTACAACAAATATGTTCTCCTTATAACAGCTTTTTTAATCCTTCCTAAAAAATGCGTTCAAATTAATTAATAGACTTTCTCAAAAGCAATTAAAGATAATTTTTTAAACTAGTTTGAACCAAGAACATTTTGAATAGAAGTAGTTTTTGAAAAAAAATACTTTTTAATAGCAGTAGATAGTCGATTAACTGCATGGCGGCACAGAAAAATTTTTGAGAATTCTTCCAGCTCTTTTAAAAATAAAAACATTGCATTCTATAAGAATTTAAAATATTGAACTTGAGCCGAATTAAGACATTATTCTTGATTAACATAGAAGTTCTTTCTGAAAAAGTACTTTTTGGAATAAGTGCATTTTAGAAAAAGTACTTTTTGAAAGAGCACGTTTTGGAAAAAGTAACATTTGCAAAACAACCTTTAAAAACACATTTTAAAAAAGTACCTTTTCAAAATACCTTTTTATAAAACTAGCTTAAGAATGTTGCTTTTAAAAAATTACTTTTTGAAACTAATAAATTTTTAAAAAATCCCCTTTCAAAGTAATGCCTTTTAAAAAAAAATTCTTTTGGGAAAAGTACCTTTTGAAAAAAGTATATTTTGGGAAAAGTATATTTTGAAAAAAGTACTTCTTGGGAAAAGTACCTTTTGAAAAAAGTACTTATTAAAAAATTTAACTTTTGAAATAAATACCTTTTGAAAAAAATACCTTTTGAAGTAATTAACTTTTGAAATATAAAGTACTTTTTGAAAAATATCTTTTAAAAAAAGTAGTTTTAAAATAAATACCTTTTGGAAAAAGTACCCTTTGAAAACATTACTTTTTAAAAATAGTACCTATTGAAAAAAATACATTTTGAAAGAAACACCTTTGAAAAAAGTACCGTTTGAAATAAGTACTTTTTGAAAAAAGTACATTTGAAAATGGTACCTTTTAAGAAAAAGTACCTTTTGAAAAAATACCTTTTGAAAAAAGTACCTGAATAAAGTACTTTTCGAAAAAGTACATTTTAAAAAGTACCTGCAGAAAAAGTACTATTTCAACAAATTAGCCTTTAGAAAAATATTTTTTGAAAAACACATTTTAAAAATCTAAGAAATCTATTATATGACATATTGTCTTAAGTTCATTCTAATGAAGTTTAAAAAAAATTAACTCTTCAAAAAAAATTTCTTTTGAAAAAAAAGTAACTTTAAAAAAAAATGTTTAAACAATTATCTTTTAAAGAAGTACCTTCTGAATTAGTTGCATTCATTGGAGAAATTATTTGAGAATTAAGAAATTTAGTTAAAATAAAATTACAGCATAGCGAAAAAAACCTCCCTCGCCATCCCACTGTGCAGTTTCCTGCCAATTTCTATATGTCAGATAACTATGTTAACACAAAAATAAGTCGATGAAATTAAGTAGTATCTGTGTTTTGCGAGCCCTGGGTTATTGTGCGCGATATTAATGCATCAGTATATGAGTTGAAATTTAATTTTGAAAGTTTACAAAATTTGCCTGCAGCCAGAAGGTAAATTAACAAGAGAACGAACTCTGCTCATTATTGCTTTTCATTTTGTCAAGTAAGTGAACAAGTTTTTCCGTCAATTGAATACCAGCATTGCAATTTCTTGCAATAGCTTTCGCTTATATGGCTTTTAAGATTTCAATAATACGCTACTGATGTGCAGCAATATTTTGTGTATTCTACTAGAATAATTAAAGTGATGTAATAATTAGTCATACAAATTAATACACAAAATAAACGTAAGATTAATAATTTTACTAAAATTATTTCATATCAAGTGTGATTTAAATTTATGTATATATATATACATATATATATATATATATATATTTTTTTTTTCAGGGAATTTATTTCTTAAAATATTTTTACCAGAAGGAAGCAAATGGCAACAATGTAATTTTTATTAAAAAAAAAGATATTTAATGATAGAAGAGAGTTTTTGAGAGGGAAAATCAAACGAAAATTTTAGTTATTTTAATAGTATAATTAATATATAAAAGTTTTGAAATGCTAATGTCATAGTTTGTGCACAGGAGTTTAAATAAAAATTCATAGTTTTTAACCTGTTGAAATTTAATTTTTACAAAAAATGATATACATATAAGAGGTAAACATGTTCTTGCATGGATTGCAAAGATATTTGTTTGAGAATTTTCCTGTTTGACTTAAGAAATCATTATAAATTTCTCCTGCTTACACTTGTAGCTAAGGCTTAAATTAAAGGATACATGCGATAAAAAGGATATAAAGGAGGTATGAAAATAATTACTCTGATCACAATGAAATTTTTTAACATATAATCCTAGAAGTTTTAAGTAGTTTTCAGTGCATTTTCAACATAATTAAGCATAAAACATAGTTCTTAAGAAAAAGGATATATGAGCGGCAGGCATGTCCTTGCACCCATTCTGGCGAAATTTTTAGGAGAGATTAATTGTATGATTTTCGAAATTGTTGCGATGTTGTCTACTAAAATTACATTAACATTATTTGAAGGCAAAATTTTGTTTCTGAAATAAAGGATATTTGAGAGATACACATTTTCTTAAGCCCATACAAATAAAATGTTCCATATAGTTTAGTTACATATATATAATAAAAGTTTAACAATGAAATTTTATTTTTTAAATAAAGGATATATGGGAGTCAGGCACTTACTGGCATCATTTGTAATAAGATTCACAGAAGACCTTAACTATATAATACCATAAATAGTTACAAGTTCATTCAAAGTTCATTCAAGTTCGTAAAATTTTAATTCATTTAAATGAAAATTGCAGGCAAAATTAATTTTTTTTTCGTGAAGGATACATTGGAAATACACATGTCCTTAAACCGATTGAATAAATAATTTTCATATACCCTAGTTTTAAGATTTAAGAAGCTATTATTGTTTATTTCTGCTACAATTCAGACATAATTGTGGCTAAAATCTAATTTTAAATAAAAAGGATATTAGAGAGCTATGCATGTTCCTGAACCGAATTGTATGAAACTTATAGGAAATCTTGGCGTAGTCATTTTATAAGTTGTAGTTAACTTTTTTTGCACTTCGATTATTATTACAGCTAAAATTAATTTTTTTTTTAAATTAAGGATATATGGAAGGTAGTTATATTTAAATTTTAAAATAAGACATATATTTTTTTACATTGGTATCAAGCTTTATTCTGCACAATTTTATATATCTACGATAATTTGTAAAATTTTGTTGATTCTAGAGTAGGCGGACTATCGATTTTCTCCTGCTTTTTGATTTTTCTGCTCACATTTGATGAGCTTTTACATTTATTCGAAATTTATTTTACCTAGTTTAAGCTTTCGAGATTTCTAGAAAAACTTGACTTTAAAATACACAAAAGAAAATACCCCGCAGCTATCAAAACTAAATTCTAAAAGAGTTTCTCGTTTGATCGCCGGATAAAGTCCTTTGAAGAGCTGCCGGTATTTAAAAGTCCTTAAAATCTACAATTCCCTTATACTTTTTCATTATCATCCACTCTTTTTCTGTTTTACATTTTACACATAATGTTTTAAAAACTGCTTAAAATAAATAAAAAAAAAATGAATCGTGTCTCATAAATGTTGTTATATTCCCTCATTCAATCAATATCATCAACGAAATATGGTTTTCTGCAAAACTGTTTGCTACAATGAACAACAAAATGCTGCAGCAATGAGTTACAAAAAAAAACGAAAAAATAACACAAATATTTATCTACTAAAGCGTATGAAAAAAGCAACAACAAAAAACAAATAAATGATTCCATAGTCAACGAGTCTTCTACCAATTGCTACAGCAACATTGTCAGTTGGTTTAATAGAACAGAACAAAATTGTTTAAAATGGTTGAAAACTATAAGAAAACACAGAAAAAAAATAAGTGAAACATACATAAAACCACGAGGGAAAACTAAGAAACATCAGAGGGAAACAAAATAAAGCCACAGATAGATACAGATACGAGCGAAAAAAATAAAATTATAACTAATGTGGAAAATTGTGTTTTCTGCAAATAATCATGCACGTTGCAAGCTTATGCACAAACAGGCAAAAGTTATATTATTTTCTGTTTTTTTTTTTTTTTTTTTTTGCATGTATGTCGTCGTTCATGCATTTATTCATCCATTTGTGTTGTGTGTTCTTTCGCTCATTTTAAGCAGATAAAATTTTTTTTTATAAAATTATTTCCCTTTTTCTGCGAAAAAAAAAATAAATATATAAAAATAACGAGAAAATGTAAAATGAAATGAATTGCATTTAAAGTTAATGTCATTAACAAAGTTTTAGTGAATTTCAAATATTTAATGATTTATGTCTTTTTGTGCAGAAGATGAAAAAAAACTGCTGTATATGTTTGATTTAATTGAGGGATTTGATATTTTAATTTGTTTGAAAATATAGTTGTTTTCTTTATGTTTTTTCGCTCTTAATTGAATTCAAACGTATGTTTTTTTTTTTTTTTTTTGTAATAGCAGATAATATAGTATATGATATATCAGGTGGAAAAAATTATTTTATACATTTAAATGCGGTTAAAATTTAAATTATATTAAAGAACTTTTACGAAGTTGTAGATTGCAGGAATTTTAAAAAATAAAATCGTACTTCGTTGTATTTGAAATTCTATAAGCTCAATAATATGACTATGACCTTACTATGACTTGACCTTGACTTGATCATAACTTGACTATGACTTGACAATGACTTGACTATGACTTCCTTATAAATTTAATACAAATTGACTATGATTTGATTATGACACAAAGCTGACTTGACTATGAGTGGCTTATGACTTGACTATAATATGACTATGACTTGACTATGACTTGACTATGACTTGACTATGACTTGACTATGACTTGACTATGACTTGACTATGACTTGAATATGACTTGACTATGACTTCACTATGACTTGACTATGATTTGACTATGACTTGACTATGCCTTGACTATGACTTGACTATGACTTGACTACGACTTGACTATGGCTTGACTATGACTTGACTATGACGTGCCTATGACTTGACTATTATTTGACTATGACTTGACTATGATTAGACTATGACTTGACTATGAATGTACTATGGCTTGCCTATGACTTGACTATGACTCGATTATGACTTGACTATGACTTGACTATGACTTGATTATGACTTGACTATGACTTGATTATGACTTTATTATGACTTGACTGAGACTTGACTTTGACTTGACTACGACATGACTAGGATTTGATTATGACACAAAACTGCTTATGACTTGCTTTTGCATTAAATATAACTGAACTATGACTCGACTATAAGTTTATTATGACTTAAATATGACTAGACCTTAGCTTGACTATGAATGACTTGTGTATGACTCGACTATGAATTACTTATGACTTGGTCCTTAAATAAAACTGGACTATGACTCGACTTGGAGTTGTTCAGGATTGACATATGACTAGACTTTAACTTGAATACGATTTGAACATGACTTGTGTATGACTGGGCATGAGTTGCCCATGACTTAACTTTAGCTTGACTATGACATGACTATGACTTGACTATGACTTCACTATGATTTGACCATGACTTGACTATGCTTTGATTATGACTTGACTATGACTTGACTATGCTTTGATTATGACTTGAATATGACTTGAATATGACTTGACTATGAATAGACTATGACTTGACTTGACTGTGAATTGACTATGACTTGACTATAACTTGACTATAACTTGACTATGAGTTAATTATGACTTGACCAGGATTTTAATGTCATCTGACTATGACTTGACTTAGACTTGACTATAACTTGAATATAACTATGTAATTTCTGTTACTTGACTATGACTTCGATGTCACTTAAGCATAATTAGACTACAACTTGGCCATAACTTGAACATAACTTGACTATAATTTGACAATAACTTGACTTGATTTGACACCGTAATGCACAAATTTATATTCTCTGCAAGAAAGTGAAATTTTTTATTTATAAATCAAATTTACACAATTACGGTTGACATCTTTATCTACTTAAAAGTCATACTTTTTTATTTAAAATAATTTTTACTAATAATATTAATATTAATTTTTTTCTTTTTATTGCTATATTCAGTAAATATTAATTGTAGTTTTTTTATTAACTTTTCAAACAAAACTTATTTGTTCTTTTTTAACGTTCAGTTTTTGTTTGCAAATTAATTTTTTTTTTTCAACAAAGTTTTTCCTCGTGATGTGTGTGAACATAATTGAATGATAATAAAGACTTTGTGTGTGTGTAATGAAAACTTTTTAATAGTTGTGTTTAATATTTCCTTTTTGTTTTAAATTATATTTTTAATTATGCTGGATTTGTAAAAAAAAATACATACATAAATACATACATATATATATATGTATAATTACATCAGCAGCATCATCACTCTCACTTTTACATATACATACATATACATATATAGGGGTTTTAATGCTGAAGATGGTTGACATATATATTACATGTTAAGACTTTTTCAAAAATAATGTTAAAAATAGTATATAATACTTTTATGATATTTGTAATGTTGTGTTTGTCTTTTCGATTGTTTGATTATCTTTGCTTGTTAAACTTTTTAAAATTTCTATACAATTTTTATTTTAAGTTTTTTTTTTAATTTTTGTTTTTTTTTATTCTTCTTTTTGACAATATTTTATTAGGTTTATTTTATACCCGAAAGTTCAACGTTTTGAGTGTGAGTTTATTTTCTGCTTCCCTTTGCTTTCTTAACAGGTTTATTGTTATGTTTTCTTTATGATTTTGGAAAAAGCGTTGGAAAGAAAGACGTGTAAAAACTTAAGAACATGATAATATTTGGTTGACTATTATTTATTTTGTGTTGTGTATGACTGTTGTTTTTTATGGCTGTTTGTTCTTGGGTGCTGCTGCTTCTTTATTTTCCATAGTAGAAGACAAAAGAAAAACGCTTAAATAAACCGCTACTTTGAGGTAACAAACACCGCTATGAATTACAAATAATAAAAAATAAACCTTGTGTAAAGACAGCAAAAAAAAAAAAAGACAGTACGCCTTAATCTGTTAACAGTAATTTAAACAACAAATTTATATTGCGAGTTCATACAATTATTGTTTATGTTTTATGGAATAATAGTATAAAAAAAAGTCAGCACCGCACCGCAATGGCACAATTAACCATATAAAAATTAAATTTTAAAATTCTTCTTTTGTAAGCATTAAACGTCATTGTGCGCAACGTGACAAGGTGCTAGAACCATGAAAAATTGTGAAGAATTTTAATGAACGTGATTAAGCGAAGATTTGCTGAGGGCAACCTGATTTTCTGTGACTTTTTTTCATTAATTAATGGAAATATCTTAAATAATCGTCTAGTTTTAATGTTGGCTCATGCCTGCTAAAAAAGGCAGTTACATAAAACAAATAACACAAGCTGTGGTTAGCAACATAGGGAGGAACCTTATCTAAATATGGGTGAACGCCAAAAACCGAAAAGAAAACGACAAAAACAAAAAAAAAAGCCAAAACGAAAAAAAGCACCATAACTAAAAAATATCGCTCAAATTAAAATATATCGCTGAAAACCGAAAAATCGTTCCAAACGAAAAAAAACTGAAACTGTAAAATCGCAAAAAACTAAAAATATGTATTGTAAAAGAACAAAAAAGTCTCCAAAATCAAAAAAAAAACTAACGCTCAAAAATCGCTAAAATTAGAATAAATTGCTAAAAACCGAAAAAATCGTTCAAAAAGAAAAAAACGCTAAAACAAAAAAATCGCGATTCTAACTGAAAACTTAAGTTATGTATTGTAAAAGAGCAAAAAAATTTCCAAAATCAAAGAAAATGTTTAAACTAAAAATAGCGTCATTACTAGGAAAATCTTTAAAAACCGAAAAACATCACCAATAATCGAAAAAAAATCGCCAAAAAGAAACAAGCGTGGTACGAAATCCTTCGTGTGCACCTTACTGAATTTATCTCAATACAAAAAGCTAATTTAACAATTTTTCTCTACTGTCATCTATAATGGGCAAAATAAGAAAAATTCTGACAAATCTTATATTATGGAAAGTTCACATGCTTCAACGCCTAAAATGTGCTAAAAAATTGGTGACAAGTAGTGATCAAGCGTGAATCTTTCCTCCTATGCCTGAAGTTTTGTTTGAAATCTTAAGTTTCTGTAACGCTTTTTTGTAGAACGAACGAAGTAAATTTATGCAAATAAAAAAAGTAGAAATTTAAAAAATCAAAAAACCCGACTGCGACCAACTTCGAAATGAAAAATCATATGAAAAATCAAAAGATGATTTTCCAATACCTGTCGAATTATAGCAATTTTGTTGATACATGTATATCACCGACTTTCTTTCGTATTGCGTCTGTTGGCCGCCATATTGAATTTTGACTACTGTCATATCTTTAGTGACACTCCCGGGATTAAGAAAAATCGATGGGCATGAGAATCATCATCGGCCCACGCTTTGGGTTTATAAAAAGCCGCAAAGGAACGCACTTCCATACATACAAACATAAATACATATCTTCATAAGCTGCTAAGCACAATACCCTTCTTTGCGTAGCGCATTCGGGTAAAAAAAGCACTCAGGTTACCTTTTTCAATCAGATCTTACACTGGTTGCAGCTATGCTGCTTGGTTATATAAAACAAACTTAATGTGTTAAATAACAATGCAATAAAGTTATATTATATGATGATGTCAAATTCTCTGCAAATACTTCAAAACGTTTCCATTTATTTCCATTATTTTTATTTCTAGCTACGTACGATTAAATTAATGCATTGTTTGTGATCGGCGGCGGCTGTATGGCAGTTTACAGCCAATCGGCTGTGTTCTCTGGCTTGTGCTCATGTGCAAAAACAAAACAAAAATAAATTGAGTAATCGTTCTAATTGTTTTTGTTTCTCTCACTTCAAAGAAGTAAAGAAAACAAAATCAAACAATTTGTTGTAGTGTCGACTATTTTTGTTACGAAAATCACGTCCTAACTCCTGCATCGCCCCATAAATAGCATAGCTACAATAAATCGAAAATTATGTAAGAATTGTCTTATTTTTACTTTTTTAAATCAGTAGGACAGGCATAATTTCAAATACTAACGTATGCAAACTTTCCCTTCTCAAAAAATAAATTAAAATTCAAATATTAAAACTGAAAGGTGGAAAAATGAAACAAAAATGTAATGAGGAGTCAATTTAGAATTCCATACGCTATAAATATAACACGAGTACATATGCAAAGCATAATAAAAAAGCAAATATAATTTATAAATTCCTTCTATTTTATTAATGCGTGAGTGGAAACGCATTAAATTATCATGTTTTCTTTTTCTGTTTATAAATTTGTCATTTGTAGAAAGAAAGCAAAAAAAAAATATAAATGAAAAATGTGGAGAAAACAAATAAACTTGACAGTTTGTCTTACATATCTTTTCAACTTACTTACACTCCATTGCAATGACAATTTAAGCTTAATGTTAATATTTTAATGTTTTTATCATAGTGATAAAGTTGCTATTATTGTGGCTAATATTTGTTGTAAATAAACATATAGTACTACGTATCTATTTGGTTGACTTCTTTTGTTATAAGATTGAAGATACAGAAATTGCGGCTACGCGGCCACTACTTAAAGCGCAGTAGTCTGGGTAATTAAACACTTTCGCTCGTTAAGATTGAGACTTGTAGATTAACAAAAAGTTTAGTACGTTTTCATATTATAAGTACACAGTTTTTTATTTAGTATGTCTGCCTCTAAGACCAAATGTCATCTGTCTGTGTCATGATTTTTGTTTTGTTTTTTGTTTTTTTTTTTGTTTTCTTGCAGTGAAAACCTGCTGGAATTATTTCAAGATTTATTATGACATTTGCCTGGTAAAATTTTTATACATATTTATATTTATTAATAAAAGTTAACAAATAACACAATTTTAACGATAAATTTTATGTTTGTAGCAGCAAGTAATTTTTATAATATATTTGCTTGTTTTTGAATGTAAAAAGCCTAATAAAAGAAATCGCAGCGATTTCCCCTTAATTGCCATCAATCACTCCGTGAGTGAGTGAGAAAGAGAGAGAGAGGCAGAGAGAGGAAGTTAGCCAAAAAGGATCCGGAAAAGTATAAAGATCTCAGTGTATCCCATTCTGCATGGCAAACAATAAACTTCTTCATAATCAAAAATAAAAATGCTTTCAATCTTGGTGTAATAACCGGTAAAACTAATGCAAACGCTTATGCTTATATCAGTGCCAATAGTAATGATAAAGTTAATATTAATGATTATAATTATGCTAACGTTATGCTTATGTTTATGCTAATTTTAATGCTAGTGTTTATGTTATTGTCAACTCCACTTGCTAAAAGTAATTCTGGTGTTAATGGTACTGCTATCGCCAATGCTTGCTCTAATTCCCATTTCAATACTAATGCTAATGATAACGTCCATGCCAATTTGGGAAGTTATGCTAATGCTAGTACAAATGATGATGCTAATGACAATGCTAATGATAATGATAATGTTAATGCTAACACTAGTTATAATGCTGGTGCTGACCATTATCTAATGTTACTAGGGTTAATGCTAATTATAATGCTAATTGTAGTGTTAACGCTCGTTTTAATCATATTGCTTACAATGATGCTAATATCAATCTTAACACTAGTTCTAACGCTAGTGCTAATGATAATGCTAATGCCAGTTATAATTCAAATGCTAATACTAATGCTAATGATAATGCTATTGCTAATGATAATGCTAATACTGGGACTTTCACTAATGCTAATACTAGTGCTGATGGTAATTACAATGCTAGTGTTCATGATAATACTAATGATAGTTATAATTTTAATGTCAATACTAATGCTAATGATAATGTTACTGCTAATGATAATGCTAATGCTAATACTGGGACTTATGCTAATTCTAATCCAAATTTTGATGCTTATGATAATGATAATGTTAATGCTAATACTAGTTCTAATCCCAGTGCTTACGATGATGCTAAAATAAATTTTTACACTAGTTTTAATGCTATTGCTAATCATAATGCAGATGCTAGTTCTAATTATAATGTCAATACTAATGCTAATGATAATGCTAATGCTGAAACTGGGGCTAATGCTAATGCTAATACTAGTGCTGATGGTAATGATAATGCTAATCTTAAAGCAAACGCTCGTTTTAATCCTATAACTAATGATGATACTGATGTTAATTTTAGCACTACTTGTAATGCTAGTGCTAATGATAATACTAATGATAGTTATAATTGTAATGTCAATACCAATGCTAATGATAATGCTAATGCTAATACTGGTATTTATGCTAATTCTAATACTAGTGCTGCTGCGAATGATAATGCTAATGTTTATGCTTACAATAGTTATAATGCTTGTCGCAATTCTAGTCGTAACTAATGCTAACGCTGGATCTAAAATTTGTATCATATATAGCAAGACTGTGTTCAACTAATTTCTTAATCATTAGTATATGTACAAAATTTCTGAGAAAATAAAAATACATACCATTTCCTTTACATCATTGCAAATATTTCCATACAAAACTATTAATACCAAATCAAATTTCTTTTGCCTGCTTTATCTACGTTGGTCAAAGCTAAGCATTTATCTATTATTTTGTTAAACCATAAAAATATTTAAAATGAAACCAAATCGTATTAAGCCGGCTTGACCTAACGAGAGGAAAAAGTTTTGAAAAAAAGTAAAACTTCATTCAATATAATACACTCTTATGTATGAAAGAGTATTTCTTTCATTTTACATTTCCAAGTGAAAGTGTAAAAACAAAATCAAATATCAAATTAAATGAAAGTTATTGTTCTAACATTGGTTAAATTTTATTAAAAATTTATGAGTTTTTATTATAATTAATTCTCATTTGTCAGACACTCTAAGAAAATGAAACAATAGTTATTATAATTAAAGATAACTTTTCATAAGATTTATTGAAAAAGAAATTAATGGAATAAATTTTAATTTTACCACACCAAAAAAAACTTCACACTAAGATATGAAATACGATTTTAGTGACAGTAGTTTTTTCGGTGGGGTTTTAATTATTTGGTCTGATGCGCCAAAATTTTTTTTTTTTGGTTTTTTTCTTTTTTGTCTTCTTCCCAAATGAAAGTAAGGAACTTTTTTTTTTTTGTGACTTCATTTCCCTTAACTTGTTTCATTTAATATAAAAAAAAAACTTTCTACAAAAAATATCTCTTAAATTTTAGTATTAGAATCAGATAAGCTCTATTATGAATACAAAGTGTGCGATTAAGCCAATGGAACAATTGAAAAAAAAATAGATTTAAATAGACATACAAAATGATATGAATTTTTTCCCACAGCTAATCTTCTTTTGTTCCATAGCATTTTACAAAAGTTTACGGTTGTCTTTTTGTTTTTTGCATGTGTCAAAATTATAAAATTTATGTTATAAAAATATCACAATAAAATAAAGTATTATAGTAACACATTCTTTTAACCATATTTAAATTGTATTTAACTTATATGACTTTTGCCTAAAAAAACTGTTTATAACTTTTTTCAAAAAGCAGCTTTTGAGTGTGATAAAAAAAATTTAAAAGACTATAGAGACAATAACTTCGAAAAAAGTACTTTGCAATACAAGTACCTCATGCATCAGATACGTACATACATATAAATTAAAATAATTTGTTCGAAAAAATTTTCAAGGACATTGTGTAAAAGATCCTTTTTAGGAAAGAAACCCTATTTTAGACAAAAAGTACTTTTTTGAAAAAAGCTTTTTGAAAAAGTACCTTCCTAAAAAAAAGTACTAAAGTACCTTTCTAAGAAAAAGTACCTTTTAAGACAAAAGTACCTTTTTAGACAAAAGTACCTTTTTAAAAAAAAGAACCCTTTTAGACAAAAGTTCCTTTTTGGAAGAAAAAGTACCCTCTTAGACAAAAGTTCCTTTTTAGAAAAGTTACCTTTTTAGACAAAAAGTACTTTTTTGAAAAAAGTTTTTAGAAAAACTACCTTCCTAGAAAAAATTAATTTCTAGAAAAAAATGTACTAAAGTATCTTTCTAAGAAGAAGTACATTCTTAGAAAAAAGTACTTTTTTTAAAAAAAAGTACGATTTAAGAAAGCAAAAGTACCTTTTTAAAACAAGTACCTTTTCAGAAAAAAGTAGCTTTTTATAAAAAAAAAGTACCTTTTTAGCACACGAAGTGACTTTTTAGAGAAAAAAAGTACCTTTCTAGAAAAAATTCCCTTTTCGTAAAAGCTAATTTTGCAAATAAGTACCTCTTGGAAAGATAAGTTTTTATGTACTTACTAAAAAAAATAATTTTTTTAGAAATAGTATCTAAGTAATCTTTTGGAAAATACTTTCTTTTGAGAAAAAGGACTTTGTAAAACAAATTGTCATTTTTAAAACAGAATTTTTTCCGAAAATGTACTTTTTCACCAAAAAATGCTTTTGAAAAGAAAGATTTTATTAAAGTAGCTTTAAAAAAAATTTTTTTTAAAAAAAAAGGAACCTTCAAAAAAGATGTAGCAAAAAAAATACTTTTTTTTAGAATAAGTAAAAAAAATAATTTTTTGGGAAAAAGAGCCTTGTTTGAAATAAAGGAAAAATCTTTTCTTTTTTGAAAATGTAGCTTCAAAAAAGTATCTGTCGGGAAAGGGATATATAACCTTGTCCAAAAAACAATTTTTTTAATAAAAAATTATTTCATTGAAAAAAGGTGATTTTTATATAAAAGTTACTGTTTTGCAAAAAGAACTTTTTCCAAAAAGTACTTTTTTCAAGAAGAGAAATACCTTTTAAAAAAGACACTAATTTTTTGCATAAATTTTTTTTTAATTCTTTGCAAAAAAACTGCCTTATACGAAGAAAAAAACCTTTTTCTGAAATAATACTTTCTGGAAAAAGTAAATTTTCGGAAAAAGTACCTTTTTAGAAAATAAAGGCAAAAAAGAGCCTTCTGCAAAAAATCGAATTTGTGGAAATAAGTACCTTTTGGCAAGAGAAATTTTTATATTTTATTATATTTTTTTTTATACCCGTACACTGTATATTATATAAATTTATTTTTGGAAAAACTTTTTCTTAAAAAAATATCTTTCGGAAAGAAGTACCTTTTTAGAAGACATAAAAGTTATCACTTTTTTGAAAAAAAAAATGAACTTTATTAATAAAAAAAGTAGCTTTTTCAAAAAAGTACCTTTCTGAAAAAAGTACCATTTCGAAAAAAGTACTTTCTTGAAAAAACTAATATTTTTAATAATATAGTGTAAAAAGATCCTGTTAAAATATACATTTTCTTAAACAAATAAAAAATATACTTTAGAAAGATTAGTAATTTTTTAAAAAAAAAATTTTTATAATAAAATTTTTGGCAAATAAAAATATTTTTAATAACACAATTTTTATATTTACATGACAAAATCAAATTAATAACAAATGACAATTTTTACATTGCTTAAAATATAAAAATTGTCATTTGTTATAATTTGGCTATTTGCCACAAAATTCAGTATAAAGGGGTTAAACAATGAAAGGAAATCAAAACCTTATTTACATTATTCATTTGTTGAAAAAATTTGTTGCACTAAAACTTTTCTATTTGCTATAGAAGAGAGTTATATATTAAAAATAATGTTACATGAGTCACTGAACAATTTTTGCCAACTTTTTTCATCTTGTTTGCTTCTCCGGGCCTTCTATTGAGAAATGAAAAAATGTTCAAGCAACTAATTTCATGGAAAAATAATGATTAATGTAAAATAAGGTAAAAGTGTTAAAAAATACTTTTTAAAGAGAGATGTTTTAAAAAAATATGTATGAATAAGCATAAATAAGTCTTTTTAAAATTCTTTTGATGAAGTTACCTTTGGATACTTGTTAAATCAAAAGTCATAAAAGAAACTTTAATGAAACAAAGTAAAGGAAGAATATATGTAGTTATAATCTCTCAAGTATGAACATTTTTAAAAAGATTTTTGAATTTTTGAAATTAATTTTTTATGCAAAATATATTATATTTTTATTAAATTTAAGTATTCTTATCATTTTTAAATGACTGAATTGCTGTTTGCTGAATTGAATATTATTTAATGATAAGTTTAAACATAATAATTATTACTAAGCTGTTATTGTGTCTATTATTTAAGCCAACTAAGACCACAGACGGCCGGCCGACACACCATACATACTACAGTTATCACCTCAACCACCACACCACGTACCACAATTGTTGTACACCAAAAGATTCTTTATATTATTATTTTTTTTAGTTTTGTAGCACGGCAAACTGTCAATTGGCCGCATTTCAGGTGAGCAGAAAAACAACAATAAAAATAATCATTATTGCACATAGTCTGTTTCTGTCTGTCTGTCTGTCTGTCTGTCTGCCTGTGCGCTATGTGCCGTAGCTGTTGATGATGACTAATTACTGAAAATGTTTATGTACTCGTACATACATGCAGGTTCTTAAATAGTTTCAGCGTTGCTTTTAAGGTTTTTGTTTTCTCTGTAGCTTTATTTATTTTCTAGGGAAATTGATTGACATATTGGTGTTTTTAGCATTGAATAAAAAATATTGGCTTAATGTCTTTATTTCCCAAATGAGTTGGATTTTTTGTTTTGATTTAAAGGAAGTAAGCATATGCTAACCTAATTAGTTTAAACTTATATCTATATATACATATGTTTGTTAATTTGAGTGTGTGTGTGTGTGTGCTGGTGTGTGAGTTTGATACTGCCCTTTATACAAAGTTGTTTTAAAACTTTCCCAGACTAATGTTTGTCTGTAATTATTTCATTTGTATAATTATGACTCATAATGACTTTTTTCCCTTATAAAATATTCAACTTCGTCTTGTGGCTCGTCATGATATGCTTAAGAAAACTTAGACTTAAACAAAAGCGTATGTCCGTATGAGCGTGTAATTCATGAAGGTTTGTAGAAGAAAAGTAATTTCAAGTGCACATTAAATTTTTTTCTTAAATGACAAGTTTTTTCTATGGCTTACAATTTTTTATTATTATAAAAGTAAAGTTGTTTAGATTTTAATTTCTTTTTTTACTAAATTTTGAAAACATGCCCATATTTTATGGCAAGTGCGACAACCTGTCGATTTGAAACTATTGTTGTTGTTCTACAAAGACTAGGCAGTTCGTTTTCTGCAAGAACTGAAGAAAGAAAACGAATAACTGACTACCTTTACGTAAATATTTCAAGAAAAATAAATCAAAAAAAATCTATCAATATTGTGTTCAGCGTGTAGGTCTTGCAAGAAGTTTCCATATCGAAAAAACTTTAGGCTTTTTAATAAAAAAAAATATTCTTTACCCAAGTAGAAGAATGCTGATGCTGGTATTCCCTTAAGCCAAAAAATGTCTAGTTTAATTGTTTTTCTGTTCATATTAATTAATAAAAATATTTCATTCAATAAGAATTGAAAATAAGTGATTTTAAGACCGATTAAGAAATTATTCCTGATTAAAAAATTTTTATTTTAAAATATAAAATTATATACTTATATTTCTTATTTTATTTTAACTTAATTTCTAATCAAGATTAAAAAATTATTTTGCGATTAAATGTAAGCTTATGTAAAAAACTTTCGAAATTAAAAAATTCGATGTGAAAAGTTCAAAGTCCAAAAAACTTAATGTTACACTCTTACAAAAAAAAAAAATAATAATATTTACATGTGTACAAAAATTAAAAATAAAATTTTTATATGTACATCTTCTATATCTTAATGGCCAAGCGCTGAAATGTAAAACAAGTCGGCGCATTGTTTAATTTTTATTTTTATGTGCAACATTTTTATGTGAAAGTGGTATTACCACTATTAAAAATATGTATATATAAAAAAATCAAACAACAACAACAGCACCAAACATCTCATGATCTTCATATTGTTTGGAATTCCATGCACAACAACAATAAAAGTTAAATAAATTAAGAGACATACCCCGATATGAAAAAGAAAAACAATGAAACAAAGAATGAAAGTCTGTCTGAATGGTGACTCAAGTTAGCTTTAAAAAAACTTTTGCTTCAGTCCTACCTTCAAAATATTAAAACAAAACTTCACTCACAGCCATCATAATCATTAGCTTCACAAGCTTGAGTTTGTAAGTATTCGGTCGTTTGTCTTGCAATGTGATACTCAAAAAAGAAATTCTTTTAAAAATGCCACAAGCAATAATAAATACTTAATTGATTGAGCCAGTGTTAAAGGTTTTTCTTGCTGATTGATAATTGAAATTATTAATTGGTTTTATTTTTTTCTTCTAAAAAAATTTATCTATTGCTTATACTAAAAGGTTTTTGATTATCAAATTTTTTTTGTTGACACTGACAGCTTTAGTCAGATTTTAAAAGAATTTGTTTAACAGAAAAATGTTTTAGATTCATTTAGATTCAGCGGTTGGCTGAAGTGTTTAGGGCGTTGACACTAGAAGCACTGCAACTAACAAAGTGCCCAACAGCGAAGTTGTAAGACGGCTAAGCTTAATAATTTAATACTTTAACATCTATCCTCTCTTAAGTCCATATTTACACTATGCAAGTCTTATTGCTTAAGCTGATTAGTTTGAGGGAGAGAGAGACGAGGTGCACAGTAACGTTTCTTTTCCCCTCGTCTCTCTTTCCTAAGAAAGTAATCAGCTTATTAATAAGACTTGAATAGTGTAAATATGGACTAACTAACCCTCCCCTTGAGCTTAACTCGTTTTTCAACTCTGTTATTGTGCGTTTTTTTCTAGTTTGTATAGCATTGCTACAGCGCCTCTGGTGTTAAGTTAGGTTAGGTTAAGTTAGGTTAGCAGGCTGCTGGTAAGGAAGGGTGAAATTTAGAGTCCAGCTCACTTGGGTCCAATACAATGATCCTTTTGTGCTACCTGTTAGTTGAAGAGAAGATAGTGAGAGAGGGTGATAGGGAAGGGATACTGATAGAGAAGACAGGCGGTGAAGGAAGAGATGGGGGAAAGCTTCATTCTCTTACGACTCCGCTTTTTTTTGCACGCTTTTTTGATAATGCAGTGTTGCAGCGCCTACTGGTGTTAAATGAGGCGTATTAAATTTTTGAAGATGTATTTAGTAGCCATTTTATTGGTTATTTTACTTCGCCAATGATTCTGCTACACAACGAAGGAGAGCGTTCTGATGTTACATTAGGATTAGTATCTGATGAAGTCGGGGTATTTTTTAGTGATCAGTGCCTTATGCCTGCATCACTAGAACTTTTTCCCACAACAACTGATACCAAGAAACTAATGCACATCAGAAAAATGCGTGGTGTTGTTATTTTTAATAACTGTCGGAGACTGGGCTCGAACCCAGGACCTTAGGTTTTGTAGTCTGGTGTTAAGTTGCATAGACAATAATGCACACTAAAAACTCAATTATATTTACATGACTGGGTTTGGCCAGGGCTTGAAAACAGGAGCTCGAAGGCCATCAAATACTTAGACGCAATTTACACTGTGTATTTTCTGCTTGCTTGCTTGTCCAGATAGGTTTTTTAATTTGTTGCTGAGAGAGGGTCAGAAGCTTGCGGGGTAAAACAAAAGGTACGAAATGAAAATTCGAGGGGATTTATAACATTTCTCTTTGCCTTTTTCCTACTCTCAGCCAAAAAGTCATGAAGAAAAAAAGCTTAATGTA
Organism: Nowickia ferox; assembly: GCA_936439885.1. NCBI lineage: Eukaryota > Metazoa > Arthropoda > Insecta > Diptera > Tachinidae > Nowickia > Nowickia ferox. Next base: position 9,917,488 of record OW387026.1, read on the forward strand.
AGCGTTACTTTTCGTAGGGGGTTTAAAAGAAATATGTCAAAACAACGCAGGCTAAAAAGGCGTAGTGTGAAATGGTTCTTAGTTCATTTGACTCTGTTTTAATAGTCTTACACTTAAAAGGAAAAATGTCTATGGAGATAAGTAGTTTTAGCTTTAAATGCTCTTAGTACTTTTTTAAAGGAACTGCGCTTAAAATTTTTGCACAAAATATTAATGAACCTTCATCACAAAATTGTTAAACCAAAAGTTAGAAAAATTTATATATTTTTAAAGAGAGAAAAAAGTATTGTTGAGCTTAAGCAGTTATTATTTAGAAATCACAGAATTTAAGCGGTTTTCTAATAGTGTAAGGAAACTTAAATCAATAATAAGCTGATTTCCCAATTAAATTCACACCAGGAAAATACGTATTCACTACATAATGCAAAAAGCTCTTTAGAAACATCTTTGCTAAAAAATAATGTAAATACATACGAGTACATACATATTTAATGGCTAACAGATATTAAGCTTCAAAAGCCTTCACTACTAACGGAGATAATTTAAATGGAACACAATACAAATCGATTAGAAATTGATGAAACAAATACTCGTACATACCTGAATCTTAACAATAGAAATAGAAACACAAATACAACAACCGCAAGCACAGCAAACAAAATTTGCCAACCAACCAACATTGAAAAATAGATTTTAAAGTGTGAATGCTAAAAGCAGTAGCAAGCAAAAACAAAAACAAAACAAAAACAGAACACTCAAGTAGCGGCTGTCAGACAAACTGACACATTTCCATCACTCATTTCAAGAATAGAGAGAGAGAGTGTGTGTGTGTGTGTGTATGTGTGTGTGAAAGTGTGGCTTTGTAAGAGCTTATTTAGTAAACAAACAAACAATTGCTTGATTTTAACATATGGATTATTGTTTGTGGTTTGCAAGAATCAAAAACAAATTTTAATTCTTTTAATAATATTAAAAAAAGAAATAAATTAACTTAGCTGGCTGCTAAAGGAATTAATAAACATAAGAGTACATGCATACAAATTTATACCAAATACCGCCGTTAAAAGGCTAAAACGCAAAACTGTTAATATGAAGAAAAATAAAAAATAAAAGATGCAAAAGAATATATGTACTCGTAATTAGAATTTTCAAAGCAAAAGAAAAATAAAGATAATGCTACGAAATACTAAGCAAAGGCTTTAAATATAAAAAGAAATAATAATTGTTCCATTCACAAGCTCGTTGTATGAATTTAGTTGGAAAAAGTGTTTAAAAAACTGTAATGATTTTCGTATGTAATTTCTCGACCTTATTTTTAATATCAATTAATGTTGTATTATAGATATTGTATCTATTCAGGCTTTTAAGGTGCTTCAATTTCTTCAAATGTAAATAAAAGATGTTTTTATTTAATTTTTAATGTATCCGACGTTTCGTTGGGGTTTTCCATCAGGGATAATTATTTTATTGAAATCTGGTAACATTGGTAATATATTTTTTCATTTCATTTGATTTTGCTTCTGCCTTCGCTTTTGAAAAATGCAACAGTTTTAGTCAAAGCAAAATCACAAAACGATTTATGAATAATTGCGCAGTACTTTCAGCAGTCGACGATTTGAAAAGTTTGAATATGAGTTGCTTTTGCTTTTGGTATTGACTAGTACTCTGTTGAAATTTGTGAAAAATGTTGAGCAACATTGATTATTTCATAGGAAAAATTTGACATGTAAATAATATTAACTAGCCCTGAAACTATGCTACGATTTCTTATGTTTTTAAAAACACACCATGTGTTTGTTGTAAATTCGAAATAAGTGCCACTCATCTTATTTTGCATGAAAACTTAAAATGTTGAAGATACATTTCATACATTTTTCCCAAGATAAACAGAGTACTATTTCTGCAACATTTTTACATGAACAATTCATGCCAATTTTTTTTTATATGTATTTTGACAGCATTTCACGTGAAATGTTGAACAGAGTATCAGGCTATAGCTGATAAATTTAAGAGCAACCTTCATTTCTATTGTACTTTTTCCAAAAAAAATTTCTATACATATCAAATGTACCATAGTTCTCTATTAACCTGTTCGTGATTGCATTAGAAAACATAAAGAAGAATTAAAAAAATTTTTCTCTAAAAGAAAACTAACTTTTGTTCGTTTCTCAAATACTGCTGCATTTATTTCAAGTGCACGACGTCATTGAACAAACAACAAAGTCTAATAAAAACAAAAATTACAAAGAATTCGTGTACATTTTTTTTGTAGTTTTATGCATGCCTTTGTTGTTGCTGTTTTTGTTTTTCTTTTTGCATTTCTTTACACCAATTCTTAAGAAATAAAAGGAAGGAAAGAAAAGGGAAGTTAGCACAACTATAGAGATCTTGTTGGCATTGTTGCATGGCAATGCATTGCACATAAAATGAGTAAACTTTTAAGTTTATAAACTCCACTAAAAAACAATCCTATAAAAAGAAGAGCAAAAAAACAAATGAAAATTAAAAAAACTAAGACCAGGCGAAATAAAAATCATTCAAATACTTAAAGCAAAAATGCATGCAATAAAACAAGAAGAAGAGCAAAATATCACGGTATGGAAATAAGACTTATTAGAGGCTTGAAAGAAAATGAGTAAATAGCAATGGTAAGAAAAAAGTATATAAAGCAATTTTTTATATTTTAAGTGAAATGTGTACAAAGATAAAAACTTTGGGACTGCACGCACTATCAGTGTGGCCGCAATAGAAGAAACCAACGTTTAAAAACGTTTCATTTGTGTATTTACTTTTGCTTCTGCTCATACTTGTGCTTCTGAAAATTCAAGAGTCGCAGTAGAAGTTAACACAATAAACGAATAGCTATACACAAGGAAGAGCTGCAGCTGTCAACATGTTGGAAAATGTTTCTGTTTGGCTGACTGCTGCTTTAAAGAAATTCGGAAGTTGTTCCATGTTTCTTTTATTGCCGATTCCGTTTTAATTATTTTACTCGTTATAGGGCCATTTTCACAACGATACGAAAGTAAACTTTAAGAATTTAAAACCAGTATTTTGCATTGAAATACTAGTTTTAAAACTCTTAAAGTATACTTTTATTCGTTGTGGTGAAAATGGCCCTTAGACGTTTATCCGTGCTGACAAATTTTTATTGATTGTCTTTGTATAGTTTATATAGTTTTAATTACGTTATTTGTTTTTTTTTTTTTTTTTGCGAGTTGACAGTTTTTTATATTTTACAGTTTTGTGTGCGTCATACTTTTTTAAATGTAGCATTAATTTTTGTGATACTTTTCGTTTTAGCGCTTGTCCTTGTTTTAGTGGTCTACGGTGTGACAATTTTTTATCCTTTTTTTTTATTTTAGCGTTTATTTGTGTGATATTTTCCATTATAATTATTGTCCTTGTTTTTGGCGATTTTTTACGTTGTGAAATTATTTATGTTGTGGCAATTTTCCTTGATCCTTTCTTGAGATTTTTTTCACGATTTTTCACCTGGTGACCTTTTTCAAGTGGACGCTTTTGGTTTTTGTAATCTTTTTTTTATATTGACTTTTTCTACTTTGGCGTTTTTTTTATCACTTTATTAATTTTAGCGTTTATTTTTGGCGATATTTTCCGTTTAAATTATTGTCTATTTTTTCATTTGGTGACTTTTTCTATACTTTCGGAAAAGTGGCGATTTTTTCGACGTTTCTACGTTTTTTCCTCTTTAGTTGATATTTACGTTAATGGTGAATTTTTTTGCTGTGAAATTTGTTTTTGTTTGAATGTAAGTGTGCGACAAGTCGAACGTGGGGCAGGCCCTTAATCATATTAAAACAGCACGGATTTTTCATTTGGCGATTTTGCTTACCATTTCTTTTCTTTTTACCAATATTTTTTGTTAGCGATTTTCCCCTTTTTTTATTTCACGCGAAATATTGACATAAGCCATATATAATTAAATTTCATATGAAAAAATGTTGCAAAGCATGTACTCTGTTCAATTAGTGAAAAATGTATGAAATGTATCTGGCAACATTTTCTTGCAATCTGCGTTTATTTCGTGTGAAATATTTACAGCTGATGTTTTTGTTTACAGAAGTCGATCAATGTTGCACACTTCTAACCAATAAAAGCGATTATTTTTTTTTGGAAAAAGTAATATCATCACTTGCTACGTGTCAAATTTTTCAGGCGAAATAATCAATGTTGCTGAAAATTTTTCACAATTTCGAACATAGTTCAGAAAAAAGTGAACAAGTTTCAGAAAAAAGTGCACAAAAGAATTTTTCCATATGTTTGCATATGCATTTTGCCAGTTGCATGTTTCCAGCAACATCTTGCTATGCTAGATGTTTTAGAATTTTATTATGTATCTGCCAATTACATGCTAAGCCCTACAAGTTTCGCATTTGCTTGTAATAATCAATTCATGTCTAACCGCAATCAATTCTATTAAATTGCTAACAGTAGGGTGGCCCAGTCTTTAATACGAAATACTTGTACTTCTTACTTCAACAATGTACTTAAAAATATCTTTAACTTCGTTGATTTCGTTTTTCCCACACAAAATATAAAAATTATCTGCATTACTTCGTTACCTTTGCTCCACTGAACCTTAAGCTCTTCATAACACCACAACTGTGTGCAGTGTTTGTTTGAAGAAAACCATGCAACTTACGAAAGTAATACTCCTTGTTACTCTACTTCTTTAGCACTCCGCATGGTGGTTTTAACTTGAGTCTTTTTGTTTTTCCTGTATAAGCTGCAGTATCACTTACACTTTACTTTTGTAATTTTTTTTGTTTTTTTTTTTTGTTTTTGCAATGTTTGTTACGCTTAAAACACTTACGAGGGTCTTAAGAAAAGAAAAAATATGTACTTCTCAATTTTTATTTTTTTTGTCTCCCCTACTTCTTATGTTGTTCTTGTTTCTTTACATGAATGGCTTGTATGTGTGAAAATTGTAAAGGAAAAATGAACAACTCTTGTGTTGTGTTTTTTTTTCTAAAGAAAATAAAGTTTTCTAAAGTGATTTTTGTTTTTCTATAAAGCAGGTTGTAAACTTTGTTGTTTTATACCTTTTTTTTAAAGGAAAGAAGTAAAGTATGTTGTTTCCTTTTTTTTGCCAGCAACATTTACGCATTTTTCGCTTTAATACACCGGCAATTTTTTTCAAATATTTTGAAATTTTTTTTTTGTTATAAAGAAGTATATTTGGATTTAGGCTGTTCACAGATTCTAATGAATAAAGGAAAAAATATTTAAAAAAAAAAATCGTATAAAAAAATTGTGTATCTGTCTCTCATTAAGAATTTAATTAGTTTGTTCTTAAAAATATTTTTAAGTTCAACATTTGTAGGACTTCATAATAAAGACTGTCAACCTACTGCCTGTTGTCATATTTGTAGTTTTTAGCAACTCCTTTTTGTTACTTTGGGTGTTTGTTGTTTGGGTGTTATTTTTTCAGCAAGCATCGCATCCAATGATAACGAGATTTTTCTGATAAAAGTCTGCCAAGTTTTATTCTTTTGCATCACTTTTATACGAAAATGATTTCAGTTGGTTCATACTTCACATTTAAGTACTTTGTAAAACTTACATAATCTAAATTACTTGAAATTGTAATTCAATTTCTTTGAAAACTTTAAATAAATTTGGAGCGGAGAAATAACAAAAATAATACCCATATCAAGTTAAAGTAAATTTAAATAAATACTTATTAAATTTTGCAGATGATTGCACTTTAAGTGAAGTTAGAAATGAAGTAAATTTAATATCATTAATTTTTTTTACAAAGCAATTTGTTTTTGTTATCAAATATAATAAATATTTTGGTATAAGAATAACCAAGTATATTTATGAAAAATAAATAATAATTTATGAAATTTAAATAAATAAGCTAAAAAAAACTTTTAATATATTACTGAGATTTAACTAATATATTACTCAGAATAAAAAGCCTCAAACGAAAATCTTTACAAAACGAATATCTTTAGTCGATTTTGAAACCATTTATCATTTTCCAGAACCTTGCAATTAGTTGCCACATACAAGTAAATAAAAAGCGAAAAGAAAAACAAAATGTTATTTTTTATTTAAGAAATATTGAAGTATATTAAATTGATATTCACTAAGCCAGCTGACTAATAATCTACGGCGTTACGCTGACAGCTGACGAATTTATTTCTTGCATGTATTCAATCGTCAGAAAATGGTGTAAATAAGACAGGCTTCTAGTCAATAACTTTGTTCTAACATGTAATGTTCTTTCTGCTATACAATTATCCCTAATTGTGTACGTAGTGAAAAACGAATTCTCGTATACCTTTTCATTTCCTCAACCAGTTAAATTTAACTTTTCCTTCCTTCTTAAGAAAAATCACATTAATAAGTAATTTTACATAAAAATGCATTTCGCTGATACTAAATTAATAACAGTTTGTGCAATAAAAAAAACAAACTCTCGTATTACTTTTTATTTCTTAAAAAATTTATAACTATTTTTTCTTTTCTTCTTTCGAAAAATCATAGAAAAAAGTAGTTGTACATAAAATTGCATTTGCCGTTAAAAAAACAATTTATCGTATTTCATTTCATTTCGTTGGTCAGTAAAGTTTTATTTGTTTTATTTTTCGTAATCGTATTATTTATTTAACAAAGAAAATTTTCAGAACCAGTTCTCGTATTCCACTTCATTTCCTTACCAACTATATTTAACATTCATTTACATCAAAAATAAAAGTCAAAGCCATTTCTCGTATTCCATTTTATTTCTCCAACCAGTTAAATTTTACTTTCCTGCCCTTTAAAAAAAAGTCACACAAAATTATATTTGTGCATAAAAATTCATTGGCCGGCATTAAAAATAATAATGCTGAATGTAGTAAAAAAACAATTTCGTATTCCGTTTATTCCATTTCCATTTCATTTTCCATTTAGTATTTTATTTATTTTCTTCAAGCAATTTCACTCAGCTTTTCTTGCCTTCTTAAGAAAAATTAAATTAATTAATAAAAATAATTTCAATATGTAAGTCCTTACTAAGCATTAAATAAAAAATGTAGTTATAACTTACATCCAGAAAAAAGTTATTCAACGCAGTCCAAGGAGTACTAAACAAATTGAATATTAGTGGTCAAACATTTTAGAAACTTTCCTTAAAACTCATTCAAAATTTTACATCTTATTTACTGTTAATTTAATTAATTTTTACTAAAATAAATTAACAGATGTGTGTATATTATTTCCAATTAAATAACATTGGAAATCACTGAGATGGCAAACTTAAGCTTTCATTAGAAAACAAGATATTCGAGAAATTGTAAAATGGTGTATCAAAGCAATTCACGTATTCCATTTGCATTGCAAAATGTGTAAATAAGGCTGATACCACAGAGTAGACCAATTACGTGAACGCGGATGATGAAAATGTAAAAATCTTTCAAAACCTGTTCTCCTAGTATTTATAAAAAATTTATTCCTCAAAATTATTATATACGATTTAGCCAAATTGAATTAAACAATGAAACATTTGTTTTGAGTTTAGTTTAAATTTATATCCTGTGAAAACCAAACGAATATATAATGATTTTTAATTAACAACTCGATGAAGAAATATTTAATTATTAGACAAAGACTAGCAGAGACCGTACTCGTATGTGGTATTTTGAATATGCCTAAACCCACATTCATTCCAAACAGTTCATGGTATTTTGAAAATTGTTTATCTCTAGTAACATCAGTAGTGTACAAATGAGTATACAAATGAGCTTTGAAGGGTTAACGAGAATCATGTTCAATTAATTTATTCATATAAAAAAACGCACACGAAATGGTCTCAAAGTGAAATTACTGAGAGAAATGCTTTCAGACTACAACAAACTTAATTAATAAAAATAATAGAAAATTATAAATATTAAAAAAAATTAAATGGACTTACCTTGTTTAAAAAAAAAAAGTTATAAATATCTTGTACTCCACAACTTGCTGGAAATCCTAAAATATGTATCCCGTTAAATAAAATATTACAAGTATAAAAACACATAAATTTCTAAAATTTTAAATTTCTAATTAAACTGACAAATTGTTTCCGGTTACACTTTTTCTCATGAGCAATTCTTTGCAACATAATATGTTTCACATATACACAATTTTATGATTCTTTGAACTTGTATTTATTTGCTTTATTCATTTTAAAGTATCCATCACTTTATTTTTATTGGCCGCTTCGCTTTTACCCGCTTAACGTTGTTAACGCATTCGTATTCGAAAGAGTACTAAACGCATGCGTGCATATTTCAAAACCAGATTATAGTTGGTTTCTTCTTTTCTTCTTGAGGCTTAAATGGCCACAAGAAAACAAGTTCAAGTTGAAGGTTTCATCTATCAACCAAAGTTAAAAGAATGAGGTAGAAAACTAAAAGAGATTTAAACTACCACAGTTAACATAATGTTAAAGACATTAAAAGAGAATTGTGAAATATTCTCTTGCTCTTCATAGCAGTGTGACCAGTTAAGCATTTTTAGAGTTAATGTTATAGTTTTTTATTTTGATTTGGAAGCAAATATAAAATATGTATGTAGTATTTATCATTTTAACACCCGACCAAAAAAAGGGGTGCTATAAGTTTGTAGTGTGCGTCTGTGTATCTGTGTCCATGTACAGACCAAACGGCTGGACGACCGATTTTGATTTAGTTTTTTTTTTTTGTTCAAAAGGTGACTTGATAGAGAGGGTTCTTAGCTATGTTTTAGGGAAATAGGTCCAGTTGTTTAGAAGATATCACAACTTCTCTAAATAGATTCGGGGTATTTAAAATTTTTAATTTTTGTTATTAATTTCATATATAAAAAAAATTGATTTTCAAAAACACCTGCCATCAGCGATGCCAACTTGATGCTTTTGGTACTATTTTTAGTGCTTTTTGAGGGTTACTGCTAAACTAAGAAAAATCACTAAGTAGTGCTTTTAAGAAATTTGTGTATTTCTTAAAATTACGTTAATAACAAATTGCTGTATTTATTTTTTCAGTGTAAAACAAACCTTTTTCGTCTGATGTATTTCATTAAAGATGATACTATTGCCGAAATAGAGAATAGCTTAGAAAATATTAAACATTATTAAGCTTCACTCGTTTGGATCTTCACTCGTTTTTCACCTTGTGCTTTTTACGCTTTTTAGATCTCAAAATTACGCTTTTTAGTGCTTTTTTTAAATTTAGATGTGCCTTTAGAGCCAAAAAAGTTGGCATCAATGCCTGCCATAACTTATCCCGAATTCATGGCTCAATTTACGAAAAAAAAAATTTAATTCGTTTTCATATATTATGAAAAAATAGCCATTTTATAATTTAGCTTTACCTTTTAGCAGCTTGCAATATATTAATCTTCTTTTAGCAGTATTTCTAGATCGGTTTAGCTGCAAAACATTTTTTTTACATCTGGTCACACTGCTTATCAGTTAATCTATTCAGCTCCTTTAAGTTTTTTCTATTATATTTTGAATACATACTGGTATATATTTAAAAAAGTAGAAAGAAAGATTTTTTTATTTAATTATAATAATATACCATTTTGAATAAAAAAAAACTTTCAATTACTTTCATACGATTTTCAGCAACGCCAACAACTTTAAAACAGCTCATATAATTTTCTCTTAGTTGGGGATAATTGTAAAATGTTCTCTTTTAATGCTGTCGTATAACAACGGCAACTACTTGCTGGTTTTTCAATTTATTTAGTTATTAAATGTAATATATATTAAATTTTAAGATATACACCATATACATATATACATCTATACCGATATATATTTTGGTGAAGTTTAACATAAGCATGAAGCGCAATCAGCTGAAGTTTATTTTAGGAATGGAAAAGAAATTGTTCAATACCGGTTTGGTAATATTAGAGTAAAAACTGTTATAAAAATGTAGTTCTCTTCAAACCGTCAGGGCAATCACCTTGTTAAGAATACCCTCGGGATGTATGTAAAATGCAGTCTTTTTTACATCAAACTGTTAGTGCCATCACCTCGTAAAGAGTTGCTCAGGGATGGAAACTTCAACTTCTTGCACATTTACAGTCTTAAATTATTTATTTATTTCCATTTCCATCTAGCGCTAGAGATTTTTATTGTATTGTATATTTATTTTGACATTTAGTGTTTCATGTAAAGGGTGTTTTTTTTTAGCTGCATGAGAACTTATTATGATAATAGAAGACAGAAATATTGTTGGGATGAAGTTTTATGGTATTGGTTTTTTTAATATAATTTCCACTACGAGTTACAAGGTCATCGAATGGACCTTAAATTTTGATTGCTTTTTCAATAAATCTGGCCATATCCCGTCAATGGTGGCTTGAATATTGGCTTCAAACGCTTTAAGAGTTGCTGATTTGTCAGCATACACTAATGGCTTAAAACAACTGCATGAAAAGTAATCTAGTGGCTTTAAATCGCACGAACGAGGGGGCCAGTGAACAGGAGCAATTATGGAAATAAAGTTGTCAATAAATTTATTTTGCAATAAAAGGATTGTTCAGCGCGCCGTCGTTTTGGAACCAAATGTTAGTGATGCTTAGCTCTTCGATTTTTGGAAATAAAAATTGAGTCAGCATGGCTCGGTAGATCTCCACATCCACCCTAAGAGCAGCTCCGTTCTCATTGCGCTACAACAGCAATATTCCTTTCGTTACGCATATTTACATATTTTTCTTGTTGATGGTTTTGCTTCGAGAAGAGTTAAATAAGGGCGCAAACGAACAATCATTTTAAGAAATGTTTGCTCACAAGGCCGATCATATTGGCCGTAAAATGGACAAAGTGCTCTATGAACTTCGCAAACAGATTTATTTTATTTTTTTTGTGAAGTATGTTCTTATATTTTTTATGGGGAAAGCAATGGAAATGTCAAACGTTACCACTAGTAAACACTATTGCAATGTCACAAAATGCCATAGTGTGTACTCGGCATAAGTTTCCACAATTTGGAAGCAGTGTTCTGCTACTAAACGATTCAGCATGTCTTCCCTAACTTTACTACACAGAAATCTCAACACAGTTTGCGACTCTGAGGTGTCAAACCATAGTTCTCATGCATCTAAAAAAACCGATATTAGGAATTCTTGCTTGTTTTTAACCGACTTCAAAAACGAAGCAGGTTAGCAATTCGTCTGTATTTATTTTTTTTAAATGGAATGAACTTCACAAGCAGATTTATTTTTTTAAGTAAATTTCCACAATTTGAAAGCGTTGTTCTGCAAACTAACGATTCAGCATGACTTTCCAAACATTACTGCACCACAATAATGTCAACGCAGTTTGGGACTCTCAGCTGTCAAACTATAGTACACAAAAAAAACAGCCGATGTTATTTCTTCTTCTTCGGTTTTTTTTATTTTGGCTAAGCAACCTTTAACTGCATGTCTGCTTAAGGCTCAGGAATTCCTGTAAAAGTTTTTGAAAGAAATAAGCAAATTTTACCGACAATATTGTACACAGCTTAACTTGTACATAAAATTGAGAATTGGTAAAATAACATAAAGTGTTTCGGAGATGCCTGCCTCCGTCCCTTATTCGTATTCGATCTATGTAAGACAACCTAACAATTCCGTGCAGGAGAGCAGTCTGCTTATAAGGGCCAAGAGCATGATGGAAAATTTACTCACAGAACCCCATCTCTGAAAAACACCATATTATTAAGAGTAATTTATTACTTAAGAGAATTGCTTTAAACATTTTATTGTTGATAATATATTCGAATTTTACATGTTTAAAATTTTTATGCCCAACAAACTTACAAGTGCATTAATTACCATATAAATTAATTAAAATTCTTTAGGTGGAACTGTTGGTTTGAGTGAGCGCGACTGCGTGCGTGTGTGTGTGTGTGTGTGTGTGTGTATGTGTGTATAAAATTATTTATGCCTTCAAAATGTGTATAATTTTGTAGAAAACCTGTACTTAATGTTAAATAATAAAAATTATTTATGTGCAAGATAATTGTTTGGAAAATCTAAAATGTACACACAGATATTTTTTAATTAAATTTTTCTTTTTCTAACAAATAAAAAAAAAGTTACATATGATAAATTATGATAAATTGTTAAATAAATTAGTAGTTGAGGCATTTAACTTTATAGTTAAGCAAAGCAGTAGACTAGCGGCTAATTATTTAGCGTGGAAATATATTTGAAAGAAAAAGTTTCTTTAAAAATTCCTAAAACGGTTTAAGAAAATAAGCTTTTAAAAATATGAAAATTCCGAAAATTATTTTAAATAAAACATGAATGTACTCTCAGCTACTAAGCTGTACGATATCCAGGGATTAGTTACAACTTACCGCCCTTAATCCCGTTTTGGAGAAGCTAAGTAGTGGTAGCACATATAAATAGGTTTTCTTTATTTTTCCCAATTGAGCAAAATTTTATGATTACGGAAAAAAAGTAGTTTCACTGCTTAAATGCTTTTAGCTATGAAACTCTGATGACACATAGTCAAACCAGGCCACACGGCAATTGCCTTAAATTTTATACATATTTATTTGTTTAAAAAATTAAGGACTATTAGAAGAATGTGTGGTGCTTAGGCAACGCTTGCTATATAATCATTTCTTAATAAAAAAAAATAAAAATAAATAATTTTCCTATAATTCATATTTTAATCGTCTTACCTTCAGTAATAAAAACCCTCCTCACTTCCTCTGTGATAAAAACCCAAATAGTTTTTGCTTCAACAGCAAAATCCCTTAATGATAATTTTGTTATTTTTGTTTTGGAATATTGACTTTCAGTTATTATTTGCCCGAGACAAAATTATAAACAATTAAACAAGTTGAAATATTTATAGGAAAAGTAACAAACACTTCCTTTTGCTGAACGCCAGCAACCCTTGATAAAAATAATATAAACCGATACTTATGTAGAAAGGCATGCATACGAGTACTTATAATTTCTTATCTTTCGCACTATAGTGTCATAACAAACAAAATAAAACCAATAATAAAAAGAATCATATAAAAATAAATGTCTTAATATGTAGAGTCCCTATTAGCTGTTGGTTTGAGTGACTGCTTAAATGTATGTCGGTACAAAAAATATTAACACCTTGTTTCCACAATTCAGGCAGGCGACTCGCCTAAAAAATTTGTATGAAAATCACTCAAGCAAATGAAAGCTTTTCATATAAATTTTCTAATCAAGTCGACCGTCCGGGTTGTAAACACAGGGGCTAAATAATCAGCAACTGAAAAAGAAATACAAAAAATTATCCAACACATCGCTCAGTTACTTGAACAACATCATAACTCCAAAATAACTAGTTTTACTGAAAATGAGCTTAAGGTTTTAAATTTACACATTTACACATAATGGAAGAAAAAGAAAATTTAATTTTTTTCCCACTCAATTTTCGAGTTATGATGTTCTTTAACTAAATGAGCGATATGTATCTACATTGTTTTGTATCTAAAAAGTGTGATAAGCGAAATGTTCCTTGATGTTTTACGTTAGTACAAGAACATTTTATTGATAAGAATGGCGAGTACAAGAGAATGTTAAAGTGCCCAGGCTGAGCCAAAGAACGAGTAAGAGTTTGAGTGAGTTATAGACATACCAAGCATTTCAGCAAGGAAAGGAGTTCAGGAGATACAATATTTACTATCTGAACCAATATAAGGGGTACAGTACATCAAATAAATAAAATACAATAGAGACAAGTCAGCAATTTTTGAGGTAAAATTAGCTGCTTGAAAATGCTGAAAAATATAATTTACTTTTGTCGAAGAGCAGTAGAGACATCCAAGTGAAAATTATACCAATACTAGATTTGTATCGAATCCTCGTTATAGACACAGGCGTTTGATCGAACCCATGTCATTTAAATGCTTTTGATAATACTTTAAGTGACAGTCAAAACAAAAACAAATTGTAAGATTTTGTTGTTGTTTCAAATGTAAGTGTGCGACAAGTCGAACGTTGTCGACATCTTGCGAAAGGCCCTAAATGGTCGAAAAAGTCCACAGAAATGTTTGTCTTGAAATTTTGTCCTAATTCGTTCTTTAAATTAAAGTTCGAAATCCAGCTTACAAATCAGAAATAAATAAAAAACTTAAGGTAATCATAGTTTTTGCTTTTTAAAGTTGGAAATTAGCTCAATAATTTTTCTAAATCTCAAGACTAAAACCTTTCTGCAGAGTTATTTGAATGGGCAACCGTGGATATTAAGCAACATGGAATTTGCAGTAATAGGAAAACAAGCAACAACAACAACAACAATATTGCTCATTCACACATACAAATTTATCATGTATCATTTTATATCATATTGCCAAAATATTAAATAGAACGCACACAAACAGATACATATGAAAATATATATAGGGTGTTTTTTTAGAGGTATAGAACTTTGAATTAAAATAAAACACAAGAAAATCGTTTTAATGTCCATCAATTTGGCTTTATTGGAAGGATAATTTTATGCCATTAACGTTTAAATATGATTTCGGGCATGTGGCCGCCGCTGCTGGCTCGAATAAAGCCAATTCTACAGGTCCAATTTTCAACCACTTTTTCGAGCATATGGGGCCGTATGTTGGCAATAACGCCACGAATGTTGGCTTCCAAGTCCCCTAACGTTTCTGGTTTGTTGGCGTAGACGAGCGACTTCACATATCCCCAAAGAAAATAATCCAATGGTGTCAAATCACACGATCTTGGTGGCCAATTGACCGGTTAACCGAATTAATTGCTCTGATGGACGATTATGTCGACCATAAAATGGACGGAGCTTGCGGTAAACTTCGCGAACTGAACCATTATTTTCGAAATAAATTTGCACGATTTGCAAGCGTTGTTCTTTTGTCAACCTGTTCATGATGAAATGGCAAACCAAACTAAATATTAATCACTTGACAGCTGACAAAATGGCCGCCAGTTAAAAAAGTGATGCCAACTTAAAGTTCTATACCTCAATAAAAAACACCCTATATAAGTGTAGTACTTACAAACATACCAAAAATACTCGCACATTCAATTTTGTAGTTAATAAAATATATGAATGTAACAAAAAGAAAGTAATAAAATTTTGATTGCAAATAAAAACATCAAGACACAAAAATATGAAGCATGCGCTTAATTTTGTCATCCTCGTTTACAATTACAACGGCGGACTACAAACTGCCATCCGCAGAGAAAATACAAACGGCTCTAAAATTAATCAAAAAAATTCTTTAAAAAAAATAAGCATTTTACAAGATTCGAAAGATTTTCTAAATAAAAATTATGTGAGTCGAATAAAAATTTTATTCGAATCAATTAAATTTAAATTTAATTATTTTTTATAATTTCTTCGACTTATTTTACGAAAAAAAATTATATGAGCCGAATAAAAATTTTAATTCGATTTAAATAATCGAGTACAATATTTCATTCGCTTCAATAACAAGAAAATTACTCAATTCAACCAATCCAACAAAAAAAATTTATTTGTTTCAAATTTGTTTTTCTTTTATTCGCTCTTTATTCGAATAATTGAGTCCAAGCTCTTTTAATATTAATTCAAATATTTGAATAATGCTGTAATATGTGTTTTAATAAACAAGTGAATTAATTATTTTAATCGTTACAAATTTTTTATTCGATTGGCTGACTCGAATAATGAAATTTTTCTATTTTATTCGAATACTTAAGTTCAAGCACTGGTATACTTGAATAGTGCTGAAATATGCATTTTACTAAACGAGTAAATATTTTCTTCAGTATATAACAATTTTTTATTCGATTGTCCTACTAGAATAAAATACCTTACTAAATTTTTAAAAATTTACACATTTTAATTTTTGTTTTTCAATATGAATGAAAATTTTTCATTCGTTATTTATTTTATTCGAATAATTAGGTTCAATCTCTTGTTATATTACTCGAACACTTTGAAAATGCTGCAGTATGTATTTAAGTAAACGAGTAAATTATATATTAAATTCACAAAATAATTGATAATCGATTGTCTTACTCGAATAAAATATTTTATTCGACACTAGAAAAATCGATTCATATTATTTTATATTATTTTATTCTAATAAGAGATTTTTATTCGTTACGTATTTTATTCGAATAATTATGTTCAAGATCCTTTAATGCAGCAGTATGTATTTAACCACTTGACTGACCTCGTCGAGTAAAAACTTTAATCCGATAAAAATAATAATTCGCTTAGGTGAATTGACTAAAAATATATTTTTTTTTCTTTTTAATGCCTTGTTTCTACAACCTGGACGGTGAATTTGGGTAGTAAGTGACTTTCATACAAATTTTTTAGACGAGTCGCCTGCCTTACTTGTGGAAACAAAGTGTTATTATTTTATTCGAAAAAGTTTTCTATTCCTTATTTGTTCTAACCATTGACATATTCAATCAATTGCTCGAGAAATGTAGAAATAAATATTTTGCTGAAAGAGCAAATTTTTTATTATATACGATGTAAATTTTTCATTAGAAGAACTTAGATGAATAAAGTATTCTATTCGACTTTTTCCCAAACAATTTATTCGCTTCGATTATGCAGGTAAAGTAGTTGTTCTGTTACTTGAATAAATCTAAAATAACAGAGTAATGCGGGAATAAGATTTTTGTCTGTTGAAATCACTTGTTTTATTCTATTTGATTATAATTTTTTATTCGAATAATCGTTTTTTTAATAATTCTTGCGATTAACTAATAAGGTTAATTTTTTTTAACTTTAACTTTAATATTGAAGTAAATAAGAAATTTCGAAAAAAAATTACTTCCTCTGTTGTTTCAAAATCATGAAATAATTAAAATAATGAAATAAATAATTTTAAAATAATGCAGAAAAATGCCAAACAAAAAACATAGTTTTTGCTATAAGCATGAATTGTTTATTTTATGCGACTAAAATTTTTAATTCGAATATTTTAGTCGAATAAAATATGCATAAAATGCAAACGAAGTTTTTTACTATTCGAATAAATTGTTTATTTTATGCGATAAAAATTTTTCACTCGAATATTTTAGTCGAATAAAATATTTTCTTCGGGCTTTTCTTAAACAACTTATTCGTTTCGACTAATAACTTTTTTCAAATTTTGACTTTAATATTGATATAAATGAAAATCTCGATAAATTGCACTTGTGTCGAAATACTGAAATAAGAATTTTTATTATTTGCTGAAAATTTTGTATTAAATATTTTGATTTTATATAAAGACTTATTACATAATATTTTATTTTATTACCATTATTTATTATCGTTCCAAATCAAATTCTGCTTTAAACTTTATTTAGAACAATTTGCGAGCATCCAGTAAATGCACTAATTTCTTTAATCATTTTACAATACATTTATGTTACGCATGCGTATTTTTTTTATGTTACGCTTCTTTATCTTAATCTAGCATATCAATGTTTTTCTAATTTTATTTAATGGCGTGCCAGTGATCTATATATTTCTTTTTACCACAATTTTCTTCGTGTATGTTTTTTTTTAATTTTTTCTTTTTCATAAAAAGTCTTATTGTTGCGAGTGTAAAGCGCAACAATAAATGAATAAAACATAAAATAAATTATGTTATATCACCGTATTACAATTTTTTCTTTATTTTTATTACCATTGTGTGAGATCTCAATGTATTTGGAACAAAACGAGTCAAAAGTTTTTATTATGTCATTAATAATATTTGCCAAGAACTTTGCTTTATGCACATAAGCATACTTGATTATATTTAGAATTATTCAGCAAAATTATTATTGTTTTTTCATGTACTTTTATTTCTTACATATTAATGACTTTTGTTCCGATCTAAAAACTTCAGTGTAATCAACTAAATACAAAATTATAATAATCGTCAGAGCCAAAAGTTATTTTTTAATATGAAAACTGTAAACAATTTTATAACCATTATAAAATAAATGCACTCAAATGTTTTGAAAAAAATAAATAAAATATAAAAAATTTTATAAATCTTATAGCACATTCGTGCCACTGCCGCAGTTTGTTTTTACGGATAAAGTCAATAAAAATAGAAATTCTGCAATAAAATAATTTTTTAAAAATCAAATTATGTTAAATACATAAAGAGTAATCAAAAATGTAATAAAAATTCGAAGGCAAATAAATTAGTGAGTTCCATATCAAATAAATTTGCAAAATATTTCTGCTCAAATTCCATATCGAATGTACACTATAGTCTAACAGTTCGAGAGTCATTGCTCAAATTTAAATACAACTTGTTTAATAGTTTGGGAGTAACAACGAAATATTTATAATAGATCTTGTTAACAGTTTGGGAGTCTTTGCTCAGTGTTAATTTTTTTCCATCCTCAAAGTATGTTATAGCTTCTGCCGCTTAGTAATAGACTAGTATTGAACTCTTTCAGTAGTTCAGCTTAGACACAAACCTATATTCAATTATTAAATTTAAGGGTTTGATTATAGGCTTGTATCTAAAATGATTTAAGCAAGAGGTGGATGCAAGTCTGTCAACTGTTATACACTACCAGCAACGTGATTACGGAATATTTTTTTAATTATTACGCGTTATGTCATTTTATGGAATAAAAAAATGTATTTGAAGAAGAAGAATTTGTGTTTATTTGAAAAAGCAGTGTAAAATACCTTAAAAAGAAAAATGTAACAAAATTAGTATATGACACTATACCTATATAACCTAAAACAAAAAATTTAACCTCTTCTATCATAAGTAAAATTTGTAGCACTGCATAATTGAGACATTTAGCTTTTATACGGTTATCATAACTTTAATATTTCAATTTAAATAATTTAAAATTAATTTATTGCAACCTGGAATTCGCTACTTTTAACGCATACAAAACCAACCACATCATGCATGCATAAATACATTTGGAAAACCTTTAAATTAAAAATATGAGAAAAAGAAACCCAGAAATTCCATTTAACAGCTGCCATCAAATTTATTTAAATGTAACGTATAAGTATTATTTCACCAAATTAAAAATAACAAAAATATTATTTTTAATCGCATTTAAGAAACATTAAACCGCATCAACAGCCACCGCCACCAACACCGAGCCAACCGTTGAACCAACACCATCAACAGCATCAACAGCCACTGAAAATGTTTTCCCTTAACAATGTGTATTAACAAGTAAAACAGCTACAAAAATATAGTGGCATATTTTGTAGCAAGCTACAGCAACAAAATTAACAATAAATGACAAACAAACAAAAAAAAAAGAAGAGAAATAGTTGTAAAAGAAAAGAAAGTACTACTGCCATAATATCATACCATTAAATATAATTTGATGCTGTTTGCAAATAAGTATGGGTATAAATATGTATTTGTGTAAGTGTTTGTTAAAATGAATGTGGGTAAAGGTAAGAGTATATGTCTAGGTTTTAGCACCCTGCAAACTGTATGCAATACACACGCAGCCAAATTATAAACCAGTGAAATTTTTGAGGAGAGCTTGGAAAATTAATATTTTTCTTTAGTGTTTCAACAGAAGTAATGTGAGAGGTACCAAAAAAGCAATTGTAATATTTACTGCAGATCATAGCAGCCAGCCTTAACAAATGCTACACAT
Organism: Nowickia ferox; assembly: GCA_936439885.1. Taxonomy (NCBI): domain Eukaryota; kingdom Metazoa; phylum Arthropoda; class Insecta; order Diptera; family Tachinidae; genus Nowickia; species Nowickia ferox. Next base: position 9,937,057 of record OW387026.1, read on the forward strand.
TACTCCAAATCAAAGACACAGGAACCCACTCCCAATCTTATCAAATGAAGGACTAGCTCATAGTGCCTTTAACAAGAAACTAGCAAATACTAAATAGATTCATAAAATATGTATGTATATCATCATATTTTCTTGTGTTTCTAAAGCGGTTATTTCAGATGGTTGAAATATGGAATCAAAGAAACAAAATCGAAGTTTTAGGCAAATCTGTACAAGGACATGGCTATCTGTTTGTACTTTTAAGAAATAATTTCGGCTGCAGTGATATAAAATAGTTGTCGCTATTCGTGAAAATAAGCTGCTAAGCCTCTCAAAATTTCATGCCGATCGCTGCAAGGACAGGCAGGGTGTTCCATATATCCTTTATTTTAAAAATTAAATTTTCACTGCAATTATGGCCAAGCTGCACAAATTACTAGCTATGCTTAGCACTAATTAATTAAATTTTCTCATTATTTTAATTTTGTGCAACAACATTCCTTTACTTCTTATTTTGAATATATGTATAACGAAATTGTAATTTAAGTGCCTTGAAAGCTTGTAACTATTTGTAGAACTACACTGCAAAGCTACCTGGTGAATTTCATTGCAATCAGAGCAAGGATATGCGTGCCTCCCATATATCCTTTATTTGTATAAGTACATTTTAGCTTCAATTAAAACAAACAGCCAGCGCAAGTCAGTGGTTATGTCAAAAATTATCTATTCAGTGCCATGAATAACTCCAATACCGACTAAATCATAAAGGTATAAATACTATTCGAATCAGTGAAATGCCATGAGTATGTCACACATGTCCTTAATAATAAAAATTCATCGGATATAAATAAAAGCGCGTAACTAAGATCTTGATTATTTTTTATTCAATTCTCTGCAAGGACTTGCCTGCCTACCTTATATCTCCTATCTAAACATTTTCAGATAGAAGAATTTTAGCTATAATGCAATGAAAACTTGTTAATATTTGTACAACTGTGCTGCTAATCTCCAGGCTGAATTTCATCTCTATCACTGCAAGGACACGAGAGCCTCTCATATATCCTTTATTTCAACAAGAGAATTAAAACTTTAATTTAGAATAAGATGCAGTGTAAATCGGTATTTGTAACAAGGAATATTTGTTTCAAGACATGACTAGCTCCTTACCACACATCCCTAATTTTAAAAATTATATTATAGCTACAATTTATTTAAGAATTTCGTTTTAAGTATGTGAATTGTTGCTAAATTGTTGTGATAAGTATTTTGTAAAATTCTGTAGCAGTCAGTTTAAGGAAATGCATGTGTCTCACACATATATCCTTTATTTTGGAAATGAAGGTTTTACATACATATGAAAATGTGCAGCAAAAACTGTTAACTGGCTCTAAAAATTAAATAATTCAGCTCTTTAAAATTAAAAATTAAAATAAAGCCAATAAGTAAAACTAACTGCATATATTCACATACAAAACTAAAAAACTCAACTAAAACTATGATAAGAATGCATTTGAAACTTAAAACTGTTTGTAAGACTATGCTAATGACAATCTTAGATAAATATTACTTCAGTCGCAGCAGGAATGTGCGTATCTCCCATATATACTTTATTTTATGCCTTAATTGACATTAGAATCCATCGAAACTATTTACCCACGTACAGAAATATATAGTCCAGCTTTCTGAAATTATTCATTTTTCAGTAGCTGCAAGCACATATAGCATTAATTTTTTATAGCATTAATTTTAAAAGTAAAATTTTAGCTGCAACTATGATCAGAATGAAGAACAAATTTGTAACAACTTGTAAAACTGTGCCTGCATGCTAACTGGCAAGTTTCATGCCATTTGGTTTAAGGATATGCGCGAGTGCCATATATCCTTTATTTTGAAAAAAATATATTTTTTTACAATTGGCAACGAAATTCAAAAAAAATATTTATTTATATTTGTCATTACTTAAAAATCCCTCACACAGGTTTTAACTTAATAAAATCTATTATAATCCTCTCATATATCCTTAATTTTGAAAATTTTATTTTTGTTGAAATTTTGATGAAGATGCAGTAAGTGTTCCTAATTAAGTCTGTTTTTATATAGATAGTTAAAATCTTGATAAATTTTTATTTAAGTCCTTGCAAGGACATATTTGCCTGCCAAATGTAGATAATTTTAAAAGTTATTTTAGAGCTACGCCTTTTAGCTTAATGGGTAATTTTGCTTCCTTAACGTTAAGGACATGATTTCCTACCTTTAATTAAAAAAACATTTTAGCTATAATTTTAATCGGAATACAGCGAAAACTTGTTGGTGGTTATAAATACTTGCAGTTCAGCTCCCTCGCATAAATCACTTCAATCATTGCAAGGATTCGTCAACTTTCCTATCCTTAATTAAAAAAATAAATTTAACCTACAGTTGTGTTCAATCCTTTATTATTGTGACCAGGATACAGCTAAATTTATAATTTGATTTGAAAATTATTTAATTCTACTGTAAAAGCTGCAAGCTCATAAAAATATTTTAAGACCTGCAAGTCGGTTTTCAAGATTGTTGCAAGCTTACGGCCATCTATAGAATATTCAGCATGTTTTTTTTTGATACTTCCCTGCCGGCGTAAATTAAAAATTATAAAACTGCTACTGGGTTACACTTTAATATTCATCTTTAAACAAAATGCACATGAATAAAAATGTTTGTAATATGACTACAATAAAACTCACATATTTTTGCATATTTTAGCCTGTTTTAAAAATATGTTTATATAATTTTACTGTCATCATTTTACTTGCAATGAGAGACCAGCACAATGCAATTGTTGAAATAGTTTATGCTTCCCTGTCCTGCCCCTATTTCACGTTCACCCTCTCTCAGCTCTACCAACAATCAACGTTACGACATTTATAAATAAATATTATTATAAATGAAGAATGGAAGAGAGAAAAAGAACATAGAAATAAGAATATTATACAATGTGTATGTATGTATGTAAAAATATGTTGTAAATGTGTATGTTGTGTATGAAAACGACAATATTGCCACAATCTATACCACATCAACATGTAAAATACTCATGTACAGCAATAAATGAATGAATGTGGTGGCAACAAGCAAACAGGCAAAGTTTGCAAATACAGAGGTATTTTATAAATGCCCGTATTTGTGTGTGTATGTGCGTGTGTGTGTGTGTCTTGGCGAGCGTCTGTTGCTCTGAACTATTTGTAGCTGCTTTCAATTCAAATATTCTTATATTATTTCTCAGTATTTCCTTTTTGCCTTTCAACCAGTTAAGCCGCTTTTAAAAACGTAAAGTGATCACGTTAAAATAACAAATTTACATACACATATATATGTCTGCTCTACTATATACCTACACGTTTCTTTTTATTGTTGTTTTGTTCATTGTGAAACCACAATGAGACCAACTCAACAAATCATTTATTTTAAATAATATTTGTTTGAAAATATAACACCTCTCATACTTATCACATGTAGTTTCTTTTTATAACTTTCTAAAAATAACAAGAAACTATAATTCTTCAGTGGCAAAACTTTTCAAAAGACTAAGCAGTTATAGACTTAGTTGGTCTCGTTATGCATCCCTTAAATTCCTGCTAGTTTTGTCAGGAGAAAAAAAGAAATTTAAATATGCCAGTAAGAACCCAACAAAAGGTAACTTTTAAATACTTAATATTCTGCTTTTTGCTCACTCATACTCCCTCTCTCTCACACACACACACATGCTCACATATATTTTGTGATTATCCTTACTTTTGTGCCATTTTTATCCTGTTCCCTTTTAATATATGCAGCACCAGCCAGAGGAACAACGGTTTGTTGCTGTATTTTTTTTATTTTTTTTATAAATTTATATCCGCAGTGTTGCTGGCATTTAAGAGGACTACACATGTTTAAGAACATGTCGTTGAAAGTATTTTCTTCTTATGAGTTATGATACATTTTTGTGTGCTCTTGTTTTTTATATAATTTTATCAGCAACAGCATCAGCGACAGAGTCATCAACACTGTAAAGGTGCACCTATTGTCATTTTCATCTGTGCGCTACAACTTTTCATTTATTTATTCATTTTTTTTTTCTCTCACATTATTTAAAATTCTGTGAAACGCATGTTAAAAGCATTTTGCTTTTAAATATGGATATATAATGAAGCTCACCACAGCGGCGTAAAAAGGACCAAAAATGTTTTCCAAATGCTAGAGTTCGTAATGAAATTTACTTTGGAAGATCTAACATAACAGTTTTGAAGAGAATGTGATATCGAACAGAAATTCAGAAGGTAGAAATTAGAACAATCGGTGCAAGGATATGTACATATTTCATATATTCTTTAAGTTAAAATGAAAGTTTTGCTACATTTTTTATCAAGATACAGCTAGAAATACCAGCTATATCTAGGATTATGATATTAAATACTCTGCTTTTTTTAATTCAAACTGGAGCAAGGACATTTCTACCTACCATATAACTTTAATGCTAAAAATGCAATTAAAATGCAGCCACAACCTGTAACACTACATTACAAAGCTCCCTGTTTAATTTCATAGCAATTGGCGCAAGGATATATGCGTCTCCCATATATCCTTTATTTTAATAAAAACTATTTTCTACTAAGAAAGGTATAAGTTTAGTTTTAGCATAAAATCTAAGGAATAAGATCAAATTTCAAAGAAAATCTTTACAAGGACATGATTATCCTTTATGCATGCTTAATTTTATAAATTAACACACATCAACAATAGTGATTAGAGAGCAGTAAAACTTTGTAAATATTTGTTAAAATAAACTACTAAAGTTGCTCTTAAATATTAAGCCAATTAATGCAAAAATAAAAGGGTGTGCCATATATCCTTTATTTTTAAATTTAAAATTTTTCTGCAAATATGATTTAGAATTACATATTATTAAACACAAGCATTAAAATAATACCTAGCTTTTTTAATACATTTTTTCTTTAAAAGGACATGCTATACCACTATATATTTTAAAACTAAAATTTCCATAGAAGTTTTTATTTAAATAGAGCGAAACTTTGTAACTATTTGTGCAACAACACTGCACATCAGTGTGGTGAGTTTTAATACAATCTAACCAAGCATTTGGATGCCGCTCACATATCCTTTATTTTGCTAAGATAATTTTAGCTTTATTATAAGGTATAATTATGAAAGAAATGCAGTTTAACTTTATAAAATGTTGTTTTATTACAGTGCTAAGCATTTCGCTAAATTGCATGTCAATCGGTACAAGGACATTTGTGTGCCCCATATATCCTTGGAGAAGTACGTGGACTAAAAAATTATATTGCTCTACGAAATCAAAATATAAATTGCGATTTTTGTACTTATTTGTACGTCTCTCTCTTTTAATGCCGACAAAAAGGAATTACAATTGGCAATTCACCAAATTTATAGCGCTTTTTGTATATTTTCCACGCAAGTAACTTATTTCGTTTTTTTTTTTTTGCAATGCCAATTGATAGCATAAAATTACTGCTTATTGTATATAATACAGCAGAAAAGGATTGAATTAATTTTTTAAAAGTCTGTATTTTACATATACAAAAAAATTCAATTAACATATTTTTTTTTTTAACGTACGCTTAAGAAATATTATAAAAGAAAAATAAAACCTTTAATAAAGAGATTCTTAACAAACTGGTTAAAAATCTGTTTTTTTTTGTTTTTTTTTTGGAGTGATACATAAAAAACTTTCGAGTAAGTCTGTAAGAAAATAAACTGCGTGACTTAAATGAAAATTATGATTTCGTTTAAAATGATGTGTGTGAAAAAAAAACGCATCGATTGCTGTACTTGAAATTCCTCACAGAATTGTTAAAATTCAAAGGGAAATATTCGCATGCACATCACGGAGAAACAAAAGTCCAAAGGCAAGAACATATTTGTGCACATACATATGTAAAAATAAAATAGCAAATAAAACTTGAAAAACAAGTAGTTGAATATAAAAATAAAATTAGCTTAAGGTGGTCTGCAATATACAAACCATGAAAAATCTAACAAGTAAACAAAAAATTTTATTCAGAAAATAATACTTAGGAAAATGTTTAAACTTTAAAAAATCTTTATTTTATGCCACTTTCCTAAATATTTGTATCTAAATAATTAAAAATAAATAAATATTCAACAATAATATTCTACTTTGATGCAAGCTTTCAAAATTCAAATATCAAATTCGTATTTTACTAGTGTAATTAGTACAATTTCTTTTTGAATACATACCTTATCCCCAATTGTAAACTTTTCATCCCCAAAAATCCCCAAACTAAATATTTTATTATCTCCAAAGTCTTTAGAATAAATCCTTAAGAATAAAACCATGTTATTTCAAAAGAAACATTTGCATTTATTAATAACACACAATTTTTAGACTTGCCAGACATAAATTATCATATATTGAGATCTTTTCGATGTTACCATCATCAAAAATAATATTTTGCATTATTACCGGAATTTTAAATAAACATAAAAAAATTTCAAGATTTTTAATTCTATATGATCTCCAAGAATCCCCAGTGAAAGAAGTGATTTTTCTCCAAAGAAATGATTTTTCTCCCTGGGGATTTTGATTAAATGTTTATCCCCAATCACAAAAAAAAATACTTTATTTGGTCACAAATCCCCAAAACTGAGAGCGCTGGTAAAAAAAAATTCTGAAATAAATGTTTTTAAAGTTCAAAAAATATGTGCCTTTTCCCTAAAAAAAATCTCCTGGGAATTTGCATGGCATTTTTATTCCCAATCACGAAAAAAATCCCCTCTTTAATTGCTAAATTAAAAAAAACAGCAAAAGCTGAATATTACTTAAAATTTTTGAATTTCTGAATATCATTAAATTTATTACAAAAATTCCCAACATGCTATTTTTAGAGTCCAAAATCATCGCAATGACGATAAAGCGTAAAGTCTGGCCACTGTGCTCATCATCAATGAGTTGAGTCAAATTTGTTGCATACTTTTTGGTGTTTCTATACAAAAAATGCAACACAAATGCGTATGAGCAATATTGTAAAACTAGCCAATATTGATACGGCCTGTCCCGTTCGATCGACAACTTGTATTGAAAACAACAATAAAATAAGAAAATTCGTTTTAGTTTTCAATTTAAATAATCAACCGAACGTTTTCTGCAGATATTGTGGAACAGGCCTTTAGACTTTTTTGTGTTTTACTGTTCTATTCATGTGGCCATCTTAGAGTTATTATACTTATATATACTTATACTTTAAACATTCACATATTTCTTCATATTCTTAGAACTAATTATGGCTTTCATTTCTTTTTTCTAAGAAATTCAGTCTCATCACATGCAGGCGTGTTTTACTTTCGTTTTAAATAAATCTGAGAACAATTTTTTTTTATTTTTTTTTTTTTTTTGAAGAACGTGTAAATTGTAAAAATTGCAACACTGCTAATAAGCAAGCATGTGCATGCCAGCCATCTACTATATATGTTCGTACGTTCTTATGTTCATTTCACATGCATGCGTACACACACACATACGTGTGTACGCAATACAAGTATTCCATCTTGTTTTTTGCAATTAACTTAACGTTTCTTTTTTTATTTCTTTCTTTTATTGAAAATATTTCAAGTAGAGTGTTTTTCATTTTCTATGAAATCATTTTATTTATAAACAGCAGTAGCAGAAACAGATATTTATTTAATTTCAATTTCATCTGTGTTGCACACTTCAACAATAGCGCGTTAAAATGCTTAAAGAAAAATTAACTTTAAATAAAGGGTGCTGCAGTTTATAGACTCTGTTGCACTTATTTTAAAGAAATTGCTCTTAAGCTCCAAATAAACAAACAAAAATTGTTTTTTTTAACAGGTTTTGTTGTGTCTTTTACAAGATATTTTTAAAAGAAAAAATATTTACCAAGCATTGGATTTACCCTTTATTCAATATGTTGTTGAAATTAAAACAATCTGCATACAACATATTTTGATGTTTTTAATTAAAAATAGCCAAGCTTATTGCTTTTTTCTTGTTAAAATTACCATAAATATTTTCATTTTAAGCCTTCACTTTGATGGTGGTGAAAATGAAAGAGCTTAAATAACACTTGAGAATGAAGATTTCATGGGTTTTAACAGCAAAAGATGTTTAAAAGTTAACTGCAGTTTGATTGCACAAAAAAAATTCAAGTAATTAAAATTTCGAAAAAAAAAATAAAGGAAATAAATTAAAGAAACATTTAAATATTTTTGTTTTTAACTTTTATTTATGATAAATCATAAATCTAGACTTACCTGGGCGAGTAAAGGTGTCGATTATGTTAATTACTGTTTTGGCACACACGCAGTATAAACAAGAATAAGTCGATGTACTTGACGCATCCATGTAATGGATCAGAAATTTTGTGCTTAAAATAACAAATTTAGTGAATGTCGTGGAGAAAAAATTAATTGAAATACTGTCGAGGTTTTCTTTGAATTAGCTCACGAATTCTGCTCTTGTTAAGCTTTCAATTCTAAGCGAAAGCTTAGTACGCCTGGTATGAACTTTCAGCTTTAACATTGAAAATGAAATAAGAATATTAAAATCAGCTGACTTATTTGCACCACGCTACAGAATTAGGAAATAAAGCCTCTTTTCGCAATCAAAGCGTTCCTCCTAAGGTGCATTCATACCAGATGATCTCATTTCAGCAGATGATGATCAGCTGTTAGTTTATCTTGTGTCAAAATCAAATAAATTTTTACACAGCAGGAAATTTTACAACAACAATTGCAAATATTTTTCTGCAGTGCACATGGTATATATTTTAAATTTTAAGAAAAACGAAGTGAGAAAAAGAAATAAAATGTTTTTCTTTCTTTATTCTCCTTTATTGTTATTTAAATTCCTTTTTCTTAAGTGTATTTAAAATCTAACTTAACATTAATTATCATCTACATGGCCTCTCTATTTGGTTTTTCATCATATACATCCTCATTTTCACTCGAATGTTCACTTTCATTTGCGTAAGCAGCTTCATTAGAAGTCTCAGTGCTTGCGCTTGGCTCTGTTTCAGCTGTATATGCTTCCTCGCCAGTATTTTGTTCCTTTTGCTTTGATGCCTTATTAATTTTTTCGTCTGCATGATCTGTAGGCAACTTGTCGATGGCATCTAATATGAATTTCAATGAATGACCCGTTTGGGGCAACCATTCTAGCCAGTTTCTGTTGGGGGCTTTTGTTGTGCTATTCTCATCCACATCGTCTACAAAATCGAGATCGCTTCCGCTTAGGGAGCGAGCACCACCCAAATAGTCCGTATAATCGTAATCGCTTACTAGAGGATTTACTTTGGAATAATAAATGGCAGCAAAGGTGGAATAAATAATTAATATTGCAGTGCCGACCTGAAATTTATAAACAAGTAATTTTATATAAAAAAGTAAGTAAGAAGCATAACATAATAGTTAACCACAGATACTGTTTTTTATGAAAATTTGTATAAAGTCTGTATATTTCCATATTTGTTACTCAACTAAGGCACAGACAATTTAACTTTAAAATTTTTATTAATTCATTTAATAATTTTCCAACAAGAAACTGTACTCAAAGAATTTCATAATAATTATTTAAGATCTGAAATTTAAGTAATTTTATCATGCGCGTAATTATTCAAGAAGAATTAAAAAAAAATATTTAAGATTTAAAATTAAAAAATTTAAATAATTTAATCTCACTGGCCTGCTCTGCTGTCTGCTAAGCACCATTTTTATTTTATCTCCATTTCGGTTGTTGTATCACTTCATTTAATAAATCAAAGATTTCCTTAGTCAAACACACACACACACACTCATACACACCAACATATCATATATCTTATGCTCTTGATTTTAGTTTTTTTTATTTGCATTTAACATTAAAAATTAAAAGACAAAAGAAAACACAAAAGCCAAAAAGTATGCTCTTGTTTTTAGTAACCCACTTTCAAGGTATTGTTGTTGCTGTTATTGGTATAACAGTTAGTGTTTGTGTGGGAGAAAGAGAACAGCAGCAGTTTGAATGCAGGTGTATGTTATATACATGAATGTAACTGAATGAGTGTAAAGTATGGTCAACACTGATTTGTGACTTAAGCAAATAACAACAAAAAACTCTTTAAAAAAAAATAAATAAATAACCGTAACAAAAATCAAAATACATAAAAACTGAGTAAGAGAAACGAGACTGAATGTCAGTTGTCAACTGTATGCATGCATGTACTCGTATAACTGTATGCATGTATGTATATATGTGTTGTATTTGCAAATATGGAATTATAAGAACTCACAGAGGGAGAGAAAAATAAAACAACAGCATTGTAAATGGCACAAAAGTTATAGTCAACCACCTGATGGTAACGACAAATGCATACACATGCATACTCGTATATGGCTCCATAACCGCCAAAAAAGCTTAAGCGACATAATTTTCCATCTTCCATTTTTTTGTGAAAATCAATAACGTACGATCGTAAATAATCAAGTTTCGTAGAAAAACAAAGTTAAAAATATATGTCGCTTAAGCTTTTTTTGCTGTTATGGCTCGATATATTTATATACATACATACATATGTATGTATGTAATATATATCATACACACATATGTATGTATGTACGTACAGATGCACATATGCATTCACTTAACAAAAGTGTTAAAATATGGAAGTTTCGTCTAGTAGAGCTGTATTCATATGTTTGGTTTAGAGTTGTGGAGAAAATTAAAAAAAAAAACAAAATAGAACATTTACACCACCCTGATTTACAGTAATAATTATTTTCGTGGTCGTTGTCAGTTATGTTGTCGGTTATGTTGCATGCTTTTCCTGGACTTTTCTTGTTGCTGCTGTGCTGTTTCAACTTAATTTATGGTAAAAGGAAACCTATTTTGACAAGCAACTGTCAGCGAGGACTTAACAAACAGAGTGACGGTTACTAACAAACACATTTTGTAATTTTTATTTTTATTCGCCTTATGCTACCCATCAAGTTCTGTGAGAATATATTTCTGTTATACTGTGAATTCACATGTTAAATATTTTTTTTCTCTCTTAACTTCTGGCCAAAACATATTGTACATGAGATATATGACAAATAAATTTAATGTGAATGAATGAATGAATAAATGCATGGAGAAAGGAAGGAAATAATAAATGAGCCATAAATAAGAAAATGTTGGCAGTTTTCAGCTTTTTCAGCTGTTTTTTTTTAAATGCAGGTGTATTGTAGCAAAAATAAATTGAATAGTGTTAAAAATCCCAATGAAAAGGAAAAGCACTGACTGCTAAAAAAGTTATATTAACTGTCTCAATACAGGTGTATATTTTCCAGCTTTTTACAAACAAACTTAAAAAGAAAGGTAATGAGGTGTCGAGGGGATGGTAAAACTTATCTCTATCGCACTAAAAGATTTGTTATAGATGGGATATCATCAAACGAGTTCAGGATGAATTCAGGGGTACAACAAATCTCCGTTCTTTCTGCATGTTTGTTTTATATGTTTCTAAATGAGCTTCTATGCAAAACTTTCAATTCTATCAACTCTTTCTTACTATTTCCCATTCATTTCCATGCATCTTAAATCCCTTTTAAAACTCAGTTCTATTAGAGAAAACTTTTTATATACATATACTTTAGACTATTTGACTGGCAGTTTGCACTCTACTCACCTGAAATGCCGCCCAAAATTTGTAAGAACCCTCGGTGATGACAAAGTCGTAGTAGCCTTTCAAAGGATCTCCCTTGATATAGCGACCTTCGGCTACATGTGACGTCTGCCTTTTATCTCTTAAATATTCCACATCTACCACATCTCTCGCGTTTGGCTTAAAACCCTTCGAGCTCTTGCGCGGCTCATTTTTTGCTAGTTGCTGCTTCCCAACCGGTTGCTCTTTACCTTTTTCTTTATGCAAAGTTATCATTTCGGAACTAAATGCCATTGGAGGCTCCGTTGTGCTAGTGGTGGTTGTTTTTCTAGCACTTTTGCTAGTTGTGGTGGTATTTTTCCCAGTATTAAATGTTGGTGGCTTTCTGGAATTAATACGTAACTGCTGCTGTTGCTTATATTTTTGTTTAGCCATTTCCTCCTCACGATTTCGCCTTTCGGCCAAAGTATTCCAGGAAGCAGTAAACGATTGATATAAGTCCCACATGGTTTTAATTGACTTAAACATAGTTAAGAAATCCATTTGTTGGCTGCCAGTTTCTGGTTTCTCCTCTGCGGGTGGCGAAGTGCTGGGCGTACGATATTGTGCTGCTTGTTGAGCTGATGGGCGATTTGCATAAGGCTTTCGTTGGGCAGGTGATAAGCGAGAGGGTGTTGGCTGGTAGTCATAGTCATCTGTATAAGTGGGAAAAGGAGCGCTAAAAAAATATATAATATGAATTTGTTTCATATGTAATTTGTGTTCCAAGTAATAAATCAAAAATGTTAAACAAACTCCTGTTAATTTTAACTCTCGATTATTTGAACTTGTTCTCTGTTTCCTAGAATTTCAAGTTATTGAGAGTCTACTGTACGAGTATTATGAATTCATCATTGTGGCAACTTTTAACTAATTGTTTGCTGCCACTTTTGATTAATTGTTATGCAAAATAAAACAATTTAATGCTAGTGCCGAAAACTTTCAGGCAACTTCAACTATTCGAAATAATTTTCTTACAGCAACTTTAAGACAAACGTTAAATTATATTTGAAACTTAAGCATTTACAAAAGTTCTTGTTTTTGTGTGTGTATGTAAAGTTTACTTATGAGCATATTTTATTGTCTGTCACGGCTGTCAAACGTTTCCTGCACTTTATGCATAGATGTGTGAATCTATAAAACTTTGTGTGTTAGTGGCAACTATAAATGTCTGCAAGTCTGTTAGTTTGTATTTCATCTGTTTGGGGTTTTGCCTGCTACTTGCCGCTATTTTTCGTGTTCGTTTTTTTTTTTTGTCTTTTTTTTTGTTTTATTGTCTTGTCTGTTTTCCTATTTTTGATAAAGCCACAGTTTTTACGCCTCGTTGCTTAACACCAGAAAAGACCCTCATAAAATAGCATTGAAAAGGAAATGATAACGTTGCAAAACTTCTACTATATTGCACATGAACATGCATTAACAAGCACAAAAGTACACACACACACACACATATGCACACACATGCACAAGCTGATGTTTATATACAGCAATAACGACAACCATTTCCTTACTTTTGACTAATTTACCATCACAGCACTCATACGTTGAAACAAGCTTTAGAATATTATACAAAACTTTATGTATGTTCGACATACTTTGTCTCAATTTCTAGCATCACATCCGCGTTCAAGTTTTGTGCACTTTTTTTCATTCATTTTCTTGCTGTAGTTTTGTGCCAAAAATAGGAAAGAGGAATATTGCACACATGCCTGACTTTCGTTATGTTTTTGTGTGTTTGTCTAGTCAATATGTATGTGTGTGTGTGTGCGTGCGTGTGTGTGTGTGTAAATATTTAAAATTGTATTTCTGTTGGCATGATTTATAGTTTATTGATCATTTTATGCTGTGCTAAGTTTATCAATTTATAGAACATCTGTTCAAGTATTCTGCCAGTTGACAGGTTTCAAAATGTCTATTTGTAAGATTTAAGCACAAATTATTTGAATACTCAATAGAGCATCTAATAAGTTCAAATATACAATTAATATTAGAAACATTTAAACAAGCACATACATACACATGTATATAGTTCTTCGTATGACACTTAAGTTCAAAAACATGTTGTGGCTCAAAATGTGCTAAAATAAAAACAGTACTTGATACATACTCGTATTTAAATATAAGTAAACTAAAAGGAATTTTAATCAGATAGATAAAGATAAAAATAAATTAACACTTTTCCTTTAACCATTTTAAGATATCTTTCATTATTTCTTAACTTGCTTCATTAAATTCTCTTAACTTTGTTCATACATCTCATCAAAAAATTTTTTATTTAATTTAAAATTTTTTTTTTGTATCTTTTTTCCTCTTGCCAACTGAAGTAGCTAAATTTTAGTAATAGGCTTAATTCAAAAATCTTTTTAAACAAACATTTAAAAAAGTTTTTTGCTTGCTAGAATTAGATTTATCTCAGTAGTCAGTATGTGTTAATATCAAAGAGGAAAATTAGGCAAATACTCGTACTTCTTCTTCCTCTTTGGAAAATGTAATCAAAAAAAGTTTTTTTCTCTGATGGAAAATATCTTGTTGTTTTTATATATTTTCATATTTGTTTAGTAAATCTTATGTACAAAATGATAGTTGAAGTATGAAAAGATTTTAAAGGCAAAACAACTAGAGTTAACGAATATTATACAAATCGCTTATTTGCTTGTACAATGTCATAACTCAAAATATAAGATAACCTTCATGTCGTTGCCTAGTATTTCTATTTAAAACTTCAGATAATAATAATAAAATTCTCTTTTTCCATTAAGTTTTAATATTTTATCGTATTTTTTCCCAAAATTTGTACACCCAGAGAAAACACAGCTTAAAATCAATAAAAACCATATCGAATAATAAAAAGTCTTGTCATGTTGAAATTTCTTATTTTAATATTAATTTTATTTATTTTTAAGTACCTCAATATACATTTTCTATTATATTGAAAATTATTGTATTAATGTGACGTGTTCTTATTTTTAAGTTGCAGCTTTTCTGTGAGTGTATTTAATTTATTCAGTAAAATATTAATTGTTTCTTAAAAATACATTGAAATTGATTTTCCCTTAAGTTAGGTGTAAACTGAAAACTACAAAACTAATTTTTGCTAAACTCTTGTTTAGTTATGACGTTGTTCAAGTAAATGAGGCGATGTGCATAATAAAACCAATTTTTATATAATTTATGGGAGTAAATATAAAAAACCGGCTTTCGTTGGTTTTTTCATTTAGCTATTAGCAAAGAAAATCTTTCTTTGCAATTAGTGGGTGTGAAAATTTTTTTTTGCTGAAACACGGTTCAAGTATCCGGTTATTTTTTTAACCGGTTTGTATAACCGGTTTTTTTTACCGGCAATATTTCTTTTTTTTTTGCAATATTTATTCATTTTGATAGTAAAAAAAAACTTTCTTTGTATTAAAAATCGTTTCAAATAACCGAATGTTTTATTTGAAAACCAAATCGTATAACCGGGTATAATAGACCTGGAGCAAGTTAAAAGATTAAATTCGGTCGCTTTTTTTAAATTTCAGCATTGAGACAAAAATAATTACTTTGTGTCGAAAACCGGTTTGAAAAAACCGGTTCGAGTAACTGTTTGTTTTCTGTAAAAATTAAATTTTTATAAGCAATTTGTATCTATTGATTTTCTTAATAAGCCAATAAGTCTGCAGCAAATTTAAAATTTTAAAAACCTGCTTTAAGCAACCGGTTGTCGATTTTTTTTTCCATTGAAACACTCACTCGTAAAAAATATCATTTGTACTGAAAATAAGTCTTCGCATATATTTTGTTAAATGGATGAAATAGACATCTTTTTATTAGTTTTAGTAACCGAATTTTATCTATTAATCGGTTATATTAAACGTTTTATTTTAGTTAATTTTCGTAATACACATATCAATAGGACTGGATCCTTAATATTAGTTTGAATAACTAAATTTTTTTCTTTAAACCCCGGTTAAAACAATTATGTTTTCAAATCGCTTTCAATAACCATAAAACAAATAAAATATGTAATTCTGGAAAGTTATTTTTCGATTGTTTTCTATTTAAGCACTAATTCGCCAAAGAGCTCGTTGTATTGAAAACATGTTTTAACAACCGATTTTTTCCTATGAACCCTGTTTTGGACAAACTGTTTTTTTTGTGTAATTTAGTTTGAAAACCCGGTTCTCATATTTTCACTTTCTCAATACTTCAGTAGTCCCGGAGTAAATTTTAAAAGTGCAATTTTTAAAACCCGGGTTTTGGGTTTTTTTAATATTGTAACACTGCCTCGAAAAAATTATATACATATGTACTGCAAATCAAATGGAATTACCGGTTGTTTGCTTTGAAACCCGGTTTGATGGATTTGAATAAGGGCTCTTTGTATTGAAAATGAGCTTGAACAACCGGTTCTCTGCTTTGAAATCCGGTTTCAACAACCGGTTGTTATCGGTTTTAACAGCCTTTTCTTAACCGATTTCAATAACAATTTTTTATCTTTTAATATTTGTTTTAATAAATCAAAAGGTCAAATTAAAAAGGAAATCCTTTTGTAGATTATTTTCTACTTAAACACCTCCCTCATGTTTTCCCTTCGCTTTTTTACCAACAAATAGAGTAATTTCGCATAATAATTTTTTTGTACGGCTTACAAATAACTTTTCATCCTGCCTGCTTGGCTTTGACTATGTGTGAATGGGAAAGTTTTTGTTTTTAGTTTACATAGTTAAATTGCCTATAAATACTTTTGATTATACTAAACAAACATTTACACATTCGTACGTGTGTTGTGCAAAGATATTTATTTTAAAATTTGTTTTTACTGTCGTAGAACATCCAAAACTTATGACAACAAATGCTGAAAAGTTAAATAAACACTTAATAAAATAAAGAGAAATATGTATATATATATATATATTTTTTAATTTTCATATAAAAGGGTTTGCTTATTAGAACGACTTGAATGATGAAAGCCTCTAGTAATAATATTAATAAATAATATTATTTATTTTTTATATTATTAATATTGCTTTATTACTTCAATAAATAGCTTACATTTAGTAGATTTATTTCTGTTAAGGAGGTCCTTATTGGAAACACTCCTTACTTTTACCTTAATTGGACCATTCATATATTAGGACTCTGCATTTGTTCTTGTCAGTGTTTTTTTTTTAATAAAAATTTATTTTTTTTTTTCTAAATAAAATTATTATATATTTAACTAAATTTTTTCCGACTCCTCAGACCATTTTCGGACTTTGTCCCAAAAACATTTTTTGTGTTCGAGATGAGAAGTGAACCAAGTAAAATTTGTGGCAGCAATTTTCTTCAAAAATTATAATGAAGTGAGCCTTTTAGCTAAACTTACAAATCCAAGGATTTCAAGTGAAAGTCCTTGAAGCTTTCTTTTAGTGGGCATATTTTAAAAAGGACCACTTGGTAAAATTACTGAGAACATAGTCTGGTGTAAAATTTAAGCTTAGACCCAATAATATTTTATTTTTATATTATATAAAACAGACTGTCTTTAATAAAATTAAACAAACTAAAAGATTTTCATTTTCATTATTTAAAATTAAGTAAATATTTAGCAAAAACAAATATTTATCAATGATTTGATTTAAAAGAAATCCATTTTCTACTGCCACACAAAACTTGTTCAAATTTATAAGTTTCTTTTAATTTTATTAATTATAAAAATTCTTTTTCAAGTACTTGGTTAAATTAAAATTCGAAATTTCTTTTATGGCATAACAAGAGCGAACATACAAAAGAAGCCACCAACCGACCAACCACCCAACCAACCATTTACTAGCCGCCATTAAAACATTATTTGACATGGCAAAGTCTCAACTTTTATTTAACAAAATGTAACCGGAAAACAGAGAATATTTTTCTCAATGGCATAAAGTTTTATAACTTTTTGTTTTCCATTTCAAATAAATAAAAGCCAACAAAACAATATAATAGTCAAAATTTATGTAATTTATGTTTAAATAAATGACATCACGTAAAAAACAAATTTAACAAACAACAAACAACAAACAAGTTCTATTAAATTAAGAACGTTTTCAACTGCGTCAAAGTTTTTACCTTCACAATAAATTAAAGATTAAATATTAAAATGAGCATAATTTTATTAGACAAGAGTATTGCGAGTATTTAATGAAATCTCAGGGCTGACTTGTTAATCAAATATGATTTAACTTTAGCTAAACAGCTCTTTATGTAAAATGAGAAGAAAAAGGAAAAGGAAAAGGATTTAAGCTTGCCGGGATATGAAATCTAATTAATATTAATCATACGCTCGTTAGCACATTTATATGAAATTTTAAAATTGTGTCTAATATTATCAAAATGTTAGACATTTACTTTGTTAACGTTGTAGGAAAGTAACCTTTTTAGGAAATAATCAGTTTAGATATTCTAATTATGCTTAACACCCTTATCATGGGTTAATATGCTCTAAGTGTGAGTGTATGTGAGTGTGTGTGTGTGCTCTTGTGCTTGAGTGTGCGTCAGTCTGTGGCTGTGGGTTTGTTTGTTCTTCAGTGTAGAGTTTTAAGGAGATTCGTTTGCTTATTAACTTGAAATTTCTTTGAAATATATACTAATACATGTGACTTCTTCAGCATAGATTGTGACTTTTAAGTTAATCTTTCCCTTCTTATAAAAAATGGTCTCATCAAGCCGGAACAAAGTCACAAGCTTTTCTTTTTATCTAAGGGTATGCATTTGAAAAGTCCATGTTCAAGTTAATATCTATAACAGTCAATCAATCAAATAGATAATTACAATCTTTAAAATCATAAATTGTATGTACCTTATTTCAGCAAAACCAGGTCAACAGTTCGAAACATTAATAACACGAAATCTATGAAGCAAATCCTCTTGGTTTTCATCCTAATAATAAGAATTTAAAAAACAAAATCAAGATGTCTGTAGATGAAGTATTTGCGAAAAACTGTATCATAATCAAAGCATTATTTTAAATTTATTTGGAAAACACAGCAACCGGCACGCCGCACAGTGGGATTATTATGTTACGAAACCCCCATTTTGCTACCACTCAATTTCCCAACTCAAATGATGCAGTCTTTTGAAAACTATTTAAAAATTAAACTTCTGTTTTACTTAACTAAATTTTACAATACTTACAACACACCTCTTGAGCTCTAAAATAGACATAAGCTTCTATTTAAAAAATGGGCGGAATGGAATGGGCATTAAAATTTAATACTTTTCTACTTTACCGATTTTTGCAAAACTTAACCCACACCCTGAGCTCTGAAAAACCCACAATCCTGCATGTAAATGGGTGGAGGCACGCCGATTAAAATTTAATTTTACATTTCATGTACTCCTTCTTAACCAACAGATTTAAAAAAAAAAAATTTTTCGTCCCATAAATTTTTTTCGAAAATGTATCAGATCTTTGCATTGAAGTCGGTTTTTTTACTTTATAATTAATATTAATCATATTATGACTAATATGACATTTTTTTAATTTAATTTTTGCAAAAATCTAAGTAAATCTTGTAAAGACTATTTCTAACAGAAACAAGTTTTAAGCTTTGCTTGGCATTTGACATTTTGTTACAATTTTTGTTAAACGTACATATATATTTAATTGTATGCAAATGCATGCAAATTACTTTATATAATTTTCTTATACTATTTTCTATGCAAAACTTCTTTCAAAATACCTGCTGTTTATTTTAACATTTAATTTTTATACGATTTTTTTATTGTTATTGTTATTATTATTGTAGCAAATATCGCCAATGATGTACATGTTTTTGTAAGCACTAGCTTAGCTTAAGTTTCTTTTACTTTTATTGTGTAGCTATTTTTTTATATTATTTTTGAATTGGAAATTGCTACCTGCTGCTTTTTTATCCTTTTAAAATTGTAACAGTTGCAAATGTACGAGTATTTGCTACCTGGTATTTACTGTGCGTCACTTTGTTAAAATTTTATTTACTGCTTTTGTATTATTCTACTATTTGCTACTTTATACCCTCTATCATTTATTTATTCATCCAGTTTAACAAAGTCTTTATTATAAATGTTACAATTACTAATAAAAGAAAAGAATGGAAAGGAAAAGAAAGAAATCATTGCATAGTTATTGAGCTAAAGGTATAAGAAATACAGATAATAAAAAAGAAAAGAATGAATGAATAGTTGTAGTCAAACTCGTAAAAAGGAATTTATTGGGATTTGTATTATTTATTGGCAAATCTTATAATAATGACTAACAAATAACGTAAAGCAACATAGTAAAATAAATAAAATAGATTTAATTAAAATAAATAAACCTTAAGCCAACTTTAAGCTTTTGCTTTCGCTTAAGCAATTTTCAATTTAAGTTTATATTTTAGTAAAAATTTAAATTCGGTAATAATAATAAGATCATAATAACCATTTTAATTACTAACAACAATTTATGAATGTTCAAAAGAGTTTAAACAATTCTGGGAATTCACTTTTATTTCAAGAAGAAATTTTTACTTACACATTTTTCTTCACGCCTTTCCGCAACACATTTTCATATATTTAAATTTTTTTTTTGCCTGATAATAAGCACATAATTTTTAATTACTGTAAACTTCAATTAGAAAACTGTGGATAGAGATTCTCTCTCTCTCTCTCTCTCTCTCTTTAAATTATATAACTAATTATCTATTTAATTAATATCACTCATACGCCACAAAGCTTTTAATGTTTTTTTTTGCACCATAAGTATAAAATGTAATTAATATTCTTTGATTACGACAAAAGCAATTAAACTCAAGAAAATTTAAAACATTTAAAAGTGAATTAACTTCGTTTAAAAATAGAAAGTTCTTATTGATTTTCTTCAAAAGAAACCGACTGCTGCGAACAACAAACAACTTTAGGAAAAAGATATTTATTAACAAAGTTTATCAAGTTGGAATATGAATTGAGCCACTTAACATGCAAAAAGTTTTATCATTAGAAAGTTACTCGTACTTCAGCAAACTTCATGTAACACTTTCCTTTATATTAAACTTCATGAACTCTTAAGCAAGTTCTTGCTTAACTTGAAATTAATTCTCTTCAATTTCATTTTATTATTTAAAAAAAAATTGCCTTACTTGTGTCAAGTACATTAAATATTTAATATACCATAAAGCGAAAAAGTACTTCAATTATAATTAATTCTATAAGTATAATAAGAACATAAGATTTGGCAACAAAAAGCATTATTATTTTTAGGAAATAAAGAGTAAATGTGTGAATAAAAAAAGATTTTGACAGACGTAAGTGATTATACAAGCTTAAAGTAAAGAATATGAAAATTAACGATTCAAATATGAGCATTTTCGAAATTTCCTTAAAACCCCGCCTCAAACCTTTCGCAGAGCATTTACGCAGATACATATAAAGCATGTTTTCTTTAAGTGAGGAACTTAAAAAAAAAATACGACAGTTGCTGCAGAAGTTTTTGTTAAAATAAATACTAAATTTACTGCATAAATTTGCCTTTAAATAAAAGCAAATCAGATAGAAAAATCTGTCGCAAGTCTTCTGGCGATTTTTTTTTTTTTTTTGTTGTAAAATTTTCGAAGTTATACCATTTTATTCTAAATTATTTTGAAATTTTAAATTTATTTAAAAAAACAGTCTTTTGCTTTTAATTCTGTGGCAATAGGGAAAAAGTGCTTAAGTCATATTTTACTGTTTTGCAGTAGAGCACTTTGAAGCCTTCAAGTCGATTTTCAGAACTTTGTTTTTTTACAGTTAAATTGGAAAATCAAGTTTTCATAAAATTTTTTTATAAAAACATATATGTAGAAATATATGTTTTTATAAGAAATATGTAGAAATATTAGAAATAATACATGAAATTTGAAATATACCAAAGTATAAACTTAATTAAGCTATTATCCAGGGGTACTTTCAATTATGGAGATTGCAAATTAGATTACAAAGTCAGCTTATTTCGACTTAAACTCTTTTTCCTATTTGCCACAGAATTTTAATTAAATTGTCTTAAAATAATAATTTATAGTAATACATGAAATTTTTGCTTGATTTTTTGGTTAAGCAACGTCTATATGCATTTCGTTCCCGCTTATGGAACTCATTATATATTTAAGCTTAAAATTTATAACGCAACCCTCTTACTTATTTGAACTTTTCACTTCAACCAAAAAAAAATCAAAGATAAATTTCAATTAAAATAAAGATTATGTCAAATAAATATACTTATTTCTTATTTAATAAAAATTTTTACAATACAAACTGTGGCACCAACGACATTCCTACCAGTTAAAAGAAATTATATGGGTAACATTCAATACACTTGTTTTGATTTTTGGTAAAACTTTTCCCTCTGAAATAAGTATTATTATTATTATTATAAAAATCAAATACATATGTCAAACCACAAACCTATACCCTTATTAAATTCGCTACTTTCAAATCGACTTCAGCAATTAAAATAAATAATATTTAAGCTTAAAATTTATAACGCAACCCTCTTACTTATTTGAACTTTTAAAAGGAAATGTATGACAAATGCATTAAACATGAATTTAAACATTAATACAATCGTATAAAGAAAAGCAAATAAAAGTTGCTATACCATACTTACGTAAATTCGTCATGTACATACATGTGTAATATGGCTGATTATAAATTACAATAACAATTCATTATCAAGCATAATAATAGCGAAATTGTAACAAACAAGAACTGCAATAATATAACAACAAACAAGTAATAAATAAGCCTCATCAGCATCATAAAGCAACATCAACAACAACAGCAGCAATAATAATACTCGTACACAACGACAGTAATAACAGCAACTGAGAATATAATAAAAATAACCCCGCAATACAAAAATGCACTACAATACCAGCAAATGAACGAACACCCATGTTCAAGCAAGATATACTCTAGCTCGTACTCGTACTCGTACTTATTATATTCAGCATTTAACTTATTTTATATGTGAATATAGGGACAGTGAGTATTGTTATTGTTTATTATGGGAAAAAGTTTCCATATTTTTTTATTTTTTATTTTGCTCTCATGCACGTGAACAGTTAACTTTTACTCGTATGTAGACATGTAACATACATATTTACATGCATACATACCAGTTTAACACAAGTCAAAAGCACTTACATACATTAACCCACACATGGTACATGCACACACAGCCACACACATACATACACGCACTCTCATTCATATGCTGGTGAAAGACGTTGTGGTGGCTACAGTTGTTTTCGTACATGTTCTCATAAAAGTTTGGCACCCGTCAAATATGTGGTGAGAGTTCAGTGTGTTATTGTTCTGGCTGGGTGAAAGTTGGTGAAAATAAGTAAAGTTGTTTATTTTTTTCTACGGTAAACTTATATTTTTAAGTGTTTGTATATATGTATGTATGTGTGTGTGCGTGTGTGTATATTGAGTGTGGCCTTTACAAGTGATTTAATATACATAAATGTACTCGTATATGTTCTTAAAACATTTTTTATTTGACATCCATCGTTTGTAAAGTTGTTAATAAAACGTGTCATGGAGCATAACTTATGCTTAATTTACGAGCTTATTGTGCGTAATGCATTAAAATATGTCTTTATATAATAAAAGAGTTATTAAAATTTTATATTTCGCCCATTTACAATTTTAAAAAAATATATTATAAAATTTATTAGAGAAATCAGTGGAAAGAAATCCTTCAAAATTATTTCGAAATTTTAAATTTGCTAAAATTAAATTTTATAAAGACGTATATGTGCGTGTGCATGTGTGTCTGTGTGTGTGTGTGAGTACATTGAAAGCATAACAGCAATTATAAGGTTAAAACCATTGTTCGATATTTTTTCGGGAATCTAAATAAATTCGAACTAATCTCGATAGTTTCTCGAATATGCGACGAAAGCCTTGTAAACTTGAGCTAGCCTGTTTGTCTAGAGGTACCGCATTCAAGCCATGAATTTAATGAATTGAAAAATATTAAAAAAAATTAAATTAAATAAATTAAAAAATAAAATCAATTTTTTTACTTTATCTGCTACTTTTTGCGATATTGAAATTAATTTTATATTGCCAGCGAACCTGCAAAATCGTATGTTTTTGGAACAAAACTGAGCGACAGGTAAACTTTTTTCGATTAATTTTTGAGTCTCATTCTCAATAGTTTTGCACGATAAATAATTGAGATATATTTTCGAAATCAATATGATTACGAAAGTCTTGGTCAAGTGGGTACCTTCTGTTTATTAAGAAATATACAGCCACACAAACACATAAGCCAATGCAAAAATAACTGTATTTTCATAAAAAATGCCTTTTACAAAAAGCAGCTTATAAAAAAAGTATTGTAATTTTTGAAAAAATCTATTTTTTTAAAAAAATCAATCCTTGATCTTATTATTATGCTTGTGGAATCAGCATAATGAAAAATTTTTGTTTTAGTTTAAACATGAAGTACTTAAATTCAATTTTATAATAAAGTTTAAAATAATTTCAAAAAAAATTTATATCATAGTTTTCCAAATTAATATTTATTGTTTGTACTGTATGTCAACTTATAAATTTTAAATAGTACACAAATACAAAATGAAGTTTTTTTTTTGCAATAACTCCCTTATGTGTTTTTTATACACAACTTTTTACTTTTCAGTTTAAGCAATTGATAAACATGTTATTCTTCTCCTGTCCAAGAATACAATGGAGCAATGTATTAGACACACAAAAAAAAATTGAATAACTCGATAAACAGTCCGTAAATATGCTGACAACAATATGAACAAACTATAGCTTTGGGTAAAATTTACACACACTTGCAAAGCATTATCTTTTGCACACACTCATGCACACAAGCCCATAAAGAGTCATAGAAATGCTTATAAAGAGACAATTGAACATCCTTAAACGTACAGCAGGCAAGGATACCTATTTATTTGTACAACAATGGCACACAAGTTGAACATCTTTTAGCTAAAGTTGAAACAAAAATATTAGAGAAAGAATTATTTTTTCTACACTGCTGCTGTTGTACGAGTATGTCGGCACAAATCTAAATAATGGGGGTACTCACATGTGCATATTTATAAAATTTATTGTAGGAAAGGTCAAAGTCCTCAATAGCTTAATGGCTTAATTCTGTTCAAGCGATTGATTTTTAACTTTTTTTTAACGGAATATATTTCAAGTGGAGCCAAGTAACGGCAACTGGCTAATTGCATTGCGCCGGTTGTGACTATGGTACTCATATTTATTGTTATAATTCAAATATATAAAATTTATGGTTTAAAAACAGGGTGTGGTAATCAAATATGTTAATCTTAAGAACATTTATTACGATAAGAAGAATGTAACCTGCTGCCTGGTAAAAACAAATATTTTCTTAAAAAAAAAAATTCGAAAATGTGACTGACCTCTTTGAACTATTATAAAAGCTCAACAAGTTTAAAGAAATAAAACTTCTTATTGACTTTTTTTTACATCATCTAAATTGTTGTTGCTTAATAACAGCAATTCCTTTTGATGAACTACAAGGATAGTTAAGTTTAATTTTGGTGACTGTATTTTTCAATCAACGGCCTGACTTGACTACCAATTTAAGATTTCTCGAAAATGCTTCCACTTTGACTTTCATGTTTTTTTAATTGTCTGCTCTTTCACTTTTTTCCCCGATCATTCTTTCTTTTCTCCTCCAATCATTCTTTATCAGTCATAATTTTCTTAGCATTTTTTCTTTTGATGCCGCTTTCTCTCCCTGAAGTTAAATGCAGTTCATATTTTTCTTTAATTTCTTTAAGTTTCTTCTTTTGATCCTGTTTTCTATTTTTGGAAAAATATCACTCAAACGTTGGTGTGACGGGTGTGACTGGTTTGCTTTACTGTTGGAAATTATCAACTATTTATAATATACAATAACGGACTAATTCATAAAAAATATTTATTTGACATATTTCTATGGGAAATTTGTCAAATAAACCTGTAATAAACCTGAATTATTTTTTATGAAAAAGGCAGTAACAATTTAATTAAAATTTTTAAATTTCTACTGTGACGGTTGTGACTGAAAATTTTAATATTTCAATTAATCCACAAAACTCTAATACAAAAAAAAGAGCAAACAAGAGATAACTATTTTTGTTAAATGTTAGAAAAGGGATAAAAGGAAACGTAAAATAAGCACCAAACATTAAAAAAGAAGAAGAGCAGAGGGTGGCGTTGGCTGAAGTAGTGAGCGCATTGACTACAATACCGAAGGTCATGACTTCGAGTCTGGTTCTGAGAGTCATTAAATAACAACAAAACGTATTTTTCTGATGTGCATTAGTAACTCTTTGTGTCACTTGTTTTAGGAAAGTTCAAGTGATGAAGGCATAGACCACTGAACTACTCTTGCTTCAGCGGATACTAACTAGTCCTAATGTAACATCAGAGCGCCTTCCAAAGTAAATAACCAATAAAAGTAAAATAACCAATAAAATGGCTGCACAACTTCGAAAATTTAATATGCCTCATTGACACCAGAAGCGCTGCAGCACTGCACTATTGAAAAAGTGCAAAAAGCAGAGTTATTAAAGAATGAAGATTTCCCCTATCTCTTCCTTCAACACCTGTCTTCTCTATCACTATCCCTTCCTAAAACAAGGTAACACCTAGTAATAGTAGTAGGCGTTCATTGTCTGAGTGTTAATTCTCTTTCAAAGCGATTCCGAAAAAATAGAAAAATTTTTATTTATTTTAATTTGTCTAAAATTTTGATTCTCTTGTGGACATAATTTTTTTATTAATTTTTATTAAAAATAATTAAATTACTATTTTCCTGTGTAGGGTCGTTTTGTGTGGAACTGCCCAACAATTTTTCAATATTGAATATTATATCAAGCACACAGTATAAGTCTAATATTTTAAAGAAAATAAGCCGAAAGAATTATCTAATGTCTCAAAAAAAAATATGAGATGGGATGTACATCTCTCACTCAAACCTACTTGCAAAAAAAAATCCGATTAAATTAATCTTATAAAGCAATTGAATAAGCCAAAGCAAATAAGAATATGGCATTCATCAAGAGATGTACCTTCCAGTGACCTTACAAGTGAGTTCTTCAAACATTTTTTTAACATCCAAACCAAGATGCTAAATTATGCATTTAAAGCAACACACAACATCAATTATATTAAGCATACGAAACAAACCACAAATCTTTTAATTTTAAAATATAAATTTATTAAGAAAATCTTTATGAAACAGAAAAGATTTTTTCTTATTTCGTTATAAAGAAATGTTCTTATTGAAATAGCAATTATTAATTTTTTTTATATAAAATGATATAAATTTCATTTATACTATAAAACACTTGCTTAATAAAAAGAAATGCTTTTGGGCAAATTCTTTTTATTAAAATGATCAAATTACTTAAAATTGTTTTTAGTTTAAAATAATTAAAATCTTTCTCGACACAAATTTCATTGATTTTTTAACTCTACTGCATACAATTATTAAAGTTTTTTTTTTTGATCTAGAACAATTCAAACAGAAAATACGTTTGACATATTTTGCTCTACAAATAAAATATTTCTCTTACTGTCAACTTATCAATGTCAAGAAAGAGTTTTTATTGCACATTTTATTATAGATGCAGTACAACCTCGTGAAGCGGACCATATTGAGTTTGAATCTTTTTCCATATCAGATGGGATAACTACCAGAAATAACTGAAGGCTAAGACATGGACTATCGTATGGGACAAGTGGGCATTGGCGTAGCTAAGCTAATTTGCCGGGAGGGAGAGTGGCAAAAGCAATTATTTGTGGGGCAATGCCCCAATAGAATGGTTGACTAGTTAATTAGTAAACAGCAATCACAACCAAATGAGCCTTGCTTTTACAGCAATTCTTGTTTGCCTTTCAGATAATCTTCTGCACAACTTAAAGAGGTCTTACTGTATTTCCATGGAAAATACATATTTTTGCATAAAAAAAAAATCAAATTACAACTGTAGAGAATAAAATGTAAACTAGTATTTTTATATGCTTTGTTCGTAATAAAATTTCAATGAAATAAAACTAATAAATATTTTAGACTTATTGATGTATTCCAATTGTAAGCACCACAAAAGGGTGTTTTTTCAAAAAAATCATTAATATACGTCAATTACTACTTCAGTAATATTCTATAGAGATTTTTTTTCATACAAAGTTAAAATCAGCTGTTAATAAATCCACTACAGTGGCAGTTAAAGTGGCCAATATTTTCATATATGTAGGTATATTTATTTAATCAACTGTAACCAAGCGATAAAAAAAATTATCCTACAATAACTTTAACATAAACACAAGAATGTCAAACTTTTTATACAGAAAAGTGTCTATGACAATTTTCAACAACAAATAAATGTACAATTCAGCAAAACCCACAGTTTAATGAGAGTTAAACTTTCAAGCTTTCGAAGAAAAAATCTTGTGCAGAATTATGGAAAATCAAAAGAGAAGCATTGCAAGTTTTAAAAGGAAAAATAATTAAAAATCTAACAAAATAATAAGTGCATACTTTCGTATATTTGGAAATTATTTGATAATTGAAACAATTCGTTTTCTAACCAAGTGTTTATAAAGAAAAATAGATTTATTTATTAAGAAATAAATTTCATGGCAATTAAAAAGGAAATTTTATTTTAAAATTGTCAAATCTTAGCAAGAAAATATTAAAACGTATTTTTTAACAAATATTTTTTAATTTATATTTTTCAAAAAAAGTACTTTTTAAGGGATCTTGTTTTAAAGTACTTTTTGAAAATTTAATTTTTAAAAACAAACTTTTTAGCAAGTTACTTTTTAGCAATTTATTTTTAAAAGGTACTTTTGAAAAAGTTATTATTGTAAAAGGTACTTTCTTAAAAGGCAATTCATTAAAAGGTACTTTTCTCAAAGGTCCTTTTTTTAAAGGTATTTTTAAAGGTACTTTTTCAACGAGTATTTTTTGAAAAGGTAATTTTGTAAAAGGTACTCTTTAATAGGTACTTTTTTAAAAAGTATTTTTTGAAAGGTACTTTTTTAAAAGTACTTTTTTAAGTTACCTTTTTAAAAGGTACTTTTTTAAAAGGTACTTTTTAAAAGGTACTTTTTAAACGAGTATTTTTTTAAACGGTACTTCTTAAACGAGTATTTTTTTAAACGGTACTTTCTTAAAGGGTACTTTTTTAAAACTTACTTTTCTAAAAGATACTATTTCAAAAGGTACTTTTTTGAAAGATAATTTTTTAGAAGGTACTTTTTTAAAAAGTACTATTTTATAAAAAATAGAAATATACTCTTTTAAAAGATACTTTCTTAGCAGGTACTTTTTGAAAAGGTACATTTTGAAAAGGTACTTTTTTAAGGGTTCGTTTAAAAGGTACTTTCTTAGAAGGTACTTTCTAGAAAGTAAAGTGTGCTTTTTGAAAAGGTACATTTTTAAAAGGTACTTTTTTTAAGGGTTCTTTTAAAAGGTACTTTTATAAAACGTACTTTTTTAAAAAGTACTTTCTAGAAAGTAATTTTTAAGAAGTTGGTTTTTAATTTTAAAATGTTAGACCTGTGAATTTGTTGGAAGAAGATTTTTCCAAATGTAACATATCAAGCAGTCTTAAATGTATAAGGAATATGTTTAAACCCGACCAATAAAGAGGTGCTATAAGTTTGTAATGTGGCTCTGTATCTGTGTATGCGTGTGTCTGAGCAAATCCACAAGTCCAACCAAACCAAACAGTTGTTCTGATTTTGATTTAGTTCCTTCTGTTGGAAAGGCGATTTGATCGATGGTCTTCTTAGTTATGTTTGAAGAAACCCGGTGCTGCCGTTTAGAATATATCACATCTTTTCCAGATATATTCTGTTGAATATACACATATGGCCAATAAAATAGGTATGACCTCTATAATCTGAGAAAATGCATATTTTTCGATTTTATGTGAACAAATAGCCGATCTTCGTTAATATTTATTGCCTGCAGCATTAGTATGTGTCTTTGACGCCGTTTTTTTTTCTTCGTTTAAAAGTTAACTTGATCTCATATTTTCTAGCCTTTACTTGAAGAAAATCGATCCAGCTGTATGCCAGGGATTTTATAAATTTAAAATTTTTGTGAATAATTTTAATGAAGTGTTTTTTTTGTGATATTTTATACTTAATGTTAAAACTATCTCATAAACTTCACTATTTTAACATTGTGGTTTCAATTAACATTAAAATCTAATTAAAAGCTTTTAATGTCTACAACTTGATTTGACTAAAATTCGAGCAAACACATGTTTACGTTTCAGCATAAAACCCAATTTATTATTCTAAATATGTACGTACATGTGTACGGTTTAAATCATTTCCATCTAATGTTTCAATAACCACAAAAATACACTCTCAACAAACTATGATTACAACTTCGAGGGTATGCTGGAAATTGCCTTCAAATTACTTTTAGTTTAAATTTTCATTACGCTAAAATGCAATTTTGAAAGATATTTTTTTGGAATTTTTTAGATTGGCTGGCTGCCAGCATGTGCTTTCATATTGAAATGTATACCCGTACATAAAAATAAATAAATTATACATTAAATTCTACACTATAATCGATTACTGCACAACAACATATTTGTCATAAAATTTTATACATTTACAATTTGGTTTTTACCTCAAAACTATTACACGTGCAACCACACAAAAACTCTCAATTATATTTTAACATGCCCGAAAATAAACAGAAACATGCACACACACACACACACACACACATACATGTCACTGGAAGTATGTGCGAATGAAGCTGTAGTGATGATAGCGACAGCAATAGCACCATCATCATTCTCATCATGAGGGGCAGCAGTATTTGTGGTAGTTATGACATAAATTCCCTGCTCAAACTTTGTGGCACATACTTAAAAATAGATTAAAATACGTTGTAAATATTTAATAAATTACCATGATGAATGTGTACAAGGAGTGCATGCATATGTATGTGTGTGTGTATGTATATATTTTTGGGAGAAATGAACACACGCTCTGCACTACATCAGTGCAACCAGATAATTTCCATATAAATTATACAAGAGTTTTTAATATTAACAAAAAATTACATATGTGCATATATACTATACAAGTCAATGTCTGTATGTATATTTTTTTTAAAGTTACTTTTTCATCAAGCAAAGTTTTTTAGGAAATGTTTTACGAGGGCGATTTGAAAGAAAAGGAAAACGTGAGTTTAAGTTAAAAAAAATATATATTTATTAACATACAGACTTGCTTTAATTTTTGAAATTAAATCAGGTAATGACTTCTTTAATTAGCTTATTTGCACTAAAAATTATAAAACAAGCTTTCTTGTTTACCTTATCTGCCACGCTACATTAAGTCAGCTACGTTAAGTCAACTAATATCGCTCATTTACTTCAATTGTGTCATAACTCAAAAAATGAGTTTCTTGATTTAATAATGTAGAAAAATGCGGCATTTCGTATTTTATCTTTTGTAAAAATTTCATATAAATAACTTGGGCCATCGCCTCCTGAGAGAATAATATTTCCGTCATGTCTTCATTGAGTTGTATGCAAATTGATAATTTAAAACACACTTCCTGCAAAACTTGTTTTTTTAGTTGTGACACTATTGAAGTAAATGAGCGATATACACTATATGCGAGCTTTTACAGAAAAGCTTTGTGCTTTCACACCTACAAGAGCAGAACAGCCAATCAAATTTCGGTGACACTTTCTGGCGGTTTCTCGATCATTCTGTTAAAAAGGAACAAATAGAGTGTGTTTGCTATTGAATATTTCTAGTACAATAATCAAAACAAACAACAAAAAATTTATAATTAGTGAAATTAACAATTGAATATTTTTATAAAATTAAATGAAAGATTTTGTAGTGTTGAACTAAAAAACAACTATTTTAAAAATTTTCCTACAAAAATATTAATTTTTAACTTCAACTTACAAAAAGCAGACAACGAATGAGACCACAAAGCATAAAATGAAAATACATTTGAGCACATAAACATTTTTAAATGGAGGATTTTTAGGTATTGAATTAAAACACACAATGCGAAAAATATTTTTAGTATTAAAAAATTTATTCAAATTTGTTTTCAAACGATAAGAGATTTCGTTTTAATAATTTTCGTGCACAAATATTAATTTTTAGCATTTATTTACAAAAATGAGTAAACAAAGTATAAAATGGAATTACGTTAAAATAGAGAGTGCTCATAGAGTATTTCCGATTGTACCATTTCCTTTAATTTCTATTTCGTAGCTATTATTTTATGCCAGCAACGCTGTGACGCATTCTTATATAATTAACAGCGTTGTATTTTATATTGTGTTTTACTTGGGTGTCACACGATCAAGTTTTCATTCAAATTTTAAAATTTCTCTCATTTTTTTACCAATACACTTACACTTTTAAAACTTGCTGAGAATTTGCTTTCAAATTTTCGTTAAATTTAGTGTTTCAAGTTACAGTCAAGAAAACAGTTTTTTCCTCCAAATTTGCATTCTTATTTAAAAATATGCTGCTGCCAGTGTTGTTTTATTTCTTTGAAATTAATAAAATAAATAATAAAAGTGTCTTCCAATAATTTGAAGGAAGCAATAAATTTTATTTGTTTTCTTGATGACATCTTGCTGAAAAACTTGCTTTGAAATTGCGTGCAGACTACGTCACAGCTTTCAATTTTTGTGAATTTTTACAAGCAGTATGTGTAAAAATCTTGAAAGAGAATTGAAAAAAACTTGATAGTGTGTGACTGCAGCGTTAAATCTACATTTAAATTTCGCGTCAAATTAATTGATTCCAAAATAAACTAAAAGCCATGAAATTGAAATTTTTCTTTCATACACTTTATACTTTTTTTATTGCAACTATAAATCCTTAAGAAATAAAAATATTTTTCCTCTAATAAAACTATTAGGAGAAAAACCCGCCCGCATAAATGTATAAAAGAGAGAGAGAGAGATTTTCTTTCGCAAACTTCCAGTTGCACATACATTTTTTTATATTTTTTCTGTTCGGTGTCTTTTTAATGTTTTGAATGCATTTATACGAGTATAAAGTTTGTAGTAGACTGAAACAGGATATTTATTGTACATTTTTTAACAACAAAACCTTTAGCATAATAAATGCAATATTCACCATGAGGCATGCAACACACTATTGTTGCTAACACGTTAGTTGAAGCATAAAGCACAATACAACTACACATGAACGTACGTACTCACTCACACGTAAAAGTGCGAGTATGATACAAAGAATGCAATATATTGTGTGTGTAAATTGTTATATTTTCTATTTATTTATAACGCTATTTGTGCATGGGTGAAAGTGTGTGTATGTGTGTGTGTATAAGAGTTGCATGCAAGTGTGTAAGTGTAATAATGCATTTAATAAGCTTTTATAATGGCGCATTTGTTGTTGACATTGTTAGTTTTGTCGGATCTTTTTATTATACTCGTACACACTTTTTTTCCTTCATGTTTTTTCTATTGCTTGTGTGTTACAGCAGAGTTTATTGTGAGCAACTTTTTCTTTTTGTTTGTTCACAAAATAGGTTTAAATTTATGTGTTGGTCTGGCGTGAGAAGGGTAAGCGCGAAAGAGATAGAGAGAGCAATTTTTATTTACACCTTTACTTCTGGCATCATGAACATGGTTTGACATAAACCAGGCAGTTAAATAGAAACAAGTCTAAGTTGCTGCATTATAGCTGGTTACGTGGCAATGTATTTAATTTCCTGAGTAGAAAAGTTTCTTTTGAAATAGAAAATATGATTTATGCTGTTTTCTCATTTAGGATTTTGTAAGTTGTCTGTTTCAGTTGAGGGCAAAATAATAGAATTAGTAAAGCAAAAAGAATTATTTTTTAAATACTTTAATTTAGTTCCAGCCATAATAAAATTTTTGTAAGGTGTTATTAAATGAGAAAAAGGAAATATTCTTTAACAGTAATAAAAAAATATCGGGTTTTTTATAATTTTAATAACTCACAAAATTTTATTTGTTAATGCGATTGTAATACAATCGAATTGTGTTCACATATCTGACAATAAGAAAATGTCCGACAAGTGCAACGAAATGTGCTTACACGATTGTCAAATGTATGCCAATTTGTTGTCAGTTGATCATCTTACAATGGATTGTTATATCACAGGCTTATCGGAAATTTTTTTAGCATTTTTCATTAATAATATTGTTAGATCTGACAACTATTTGTATAAAATTTTTGTAGTGCTTTTTGAAATTTCTGCAGGCTTCAGCTAAAGCTTAATTAATTGAACTATTTCAAAATGCCTTTAAAGTTCTATATGCATATTTTTATGTACCTTTAAATTCATATCAACTCATTACAAATATCTTTTGTAGAAGCCTTTAAAGGTTTTTATCCTTTTTATTGCACTTTTAGGATTTTTACACATTAAAAATTTTTATTATTTTTCTTATATTTTTTATTGCTACAAATAAGCTTAAAATATTTTCGAAATAAATCAAAATGATATTCCGTTTAGCTGAAGTTATTTTGAAAGACTTTTATATTTCTTTATTCAGTAACGATTTGCTTAGATTTAAGCTTAAGCTGTACGTTTTCTTTCTTAGTGTTATAAACAAGCTGGGAGGCTTTCAGATTTTGAACAAAGCTGTATTGTTACACTGAGCCAATTTTTAAAAGCTTTTATATTTTAAAGCTTGATATATAAATTTTATTGTTGTAATTAAGCTGGAAAATTTCTTTGTAGTCATAAAGGCATAAATACCTTTATTTTTGATGTACATTTTTTCTTAAAAAGCTTCAAAGTTTTTAGATTTAAAGCAAAGTTACCGCTAATTAATTAATTAATTTTGAAAGCTGTCTTAAAATTTTTCATGAAAAAAATATTAAAGCTTTGTTTTATTTTGTGTTGTTACACAAATCAGCTTGATAATTTTCGATTTAGTTCAACGTGATTCAAGTTTAGTTAATTAATTTCGAAAAAAAAATTGGAGGCATAATATCAATAAAAAATGTTTAGATTTATTTTTTAAGCCTAATGTTGTATATTTTTTTCTTATATTAATTAAACTTTAAAGCGTTTATACTTTGAAAACTATTGTTATGTTTAGGACCTATCTTTTATTGCTTTAACTGAGCTTGAAAGCTTTTCAGTTTAAACAGCTACGTGCAAGCCATATGTACAATGTATACACTTTTACGAAAGAGCTTTGTGCTTTCACACCAAAGAGAACACAATAGCCAATCAGATGTCGGCAAAACAATGCTTGTTGCTTACTTTGCAAATAAACAAGAACAAATTACAAGAGCTTTCAATGTTGTTTAGCTCAAATGGAAATATGAGAGTATGTGATTTAGAAGTCATTGTCAATGATATATTTTCAAACGAAAAGCTTCTTAAAATATAATAAATTTGTAAAATTTTTACAAGTTTTCTGTACGTAATGTAACATATGTAAACATACGGAAATTTTAAGCTTTTCTC
Organism: Nowickia ferox; assembly: GCA_936439885.1. NCBI lineage: Eukaryota > Metazoa > Arthropoda > Insecta > Diptera > Tachinidae > Nowickia > Nowickia ferox. The sequence goes on from OW387026.1 coordinate 9,972,223, forward strand.
ACGAATTTTTTATTTGAAGTCTACTGACGGGTCTTTTAAGCAGACACGAAATTGATATAAATAAAGGTTCTCCAAATTAACTTTGTGTTAAGTTTTGTTTAATATTTTCTTACAAAATCATTTTAAAAAAGGGTTTCGAAGCATTTGGAGCTTTTGCTCTCAAAATGGAAAAGTAAGCTTTTAACTTTGAAAAAAAGTTTAAGTGATCTTTGTTTTAGAAAGCATTTAAACACATAAATTTTTAACTTCCCAGCAAAAAAAAATTGATTTTGAAGCAATAACAATTGTGGGAAGCAATGCATTGCTTACTTGAAAACAAAAGCTTCGAAAAATACTTCTGAAAAGCACTAACGTAAGGCGAGGTCTCTAACAAAGTAGAAAATTATTACAAAAGATTTTGCATCTGATTATTACTTCTGTGAGGCACTTTGGTAAGTCCAAAAAATTCATGGCTTTTTGGAAGCTAAATGTATTTGCTTCTAGCTGGCTCATTTCGAACAAAAAACTACTTCATTCATGCGCAACAGCAAGTGATTCTGTAACATTGTCTCCCTTACAAAAATGCTTCTGCGAATCAGTAATTTTTGTTGGGTTAAAACTTTTAAATTATTGAGCGTTTTGTCCTCCAAGAATTTTCTAAACATGAGTTGTTATAACTTTTTTCGATTTGCTTATTTTTATGACTTAAAATTTTACTTACCGATATTGGGTTTGTGCTTTATTTCCCGCAAATTGCATGTTGCTATTCGCAGCTGAATATTTTCTTTTATATCCACTGCCGTTTGATGTTATTGGAGGCATGGTGGCCGCATAGGGATATTTTCTTAAATTACTTCCATAATCATGATACTGTGAAGATCTAGCTGCATCGGACTCAAATTGTTCACTATCAGGACCGGCAAAATCTTCCCTTGAATCGTCATAGTATTGAGGATTAGGAGGAGATTGATGGTAATAGGGCTGTTGCTGCCCATAATTATTAGCGGCAATTGGTGGCCTATAATACGACTGTGGAGGCTGCTGCTGCTGTTGTGTATAATAAGCTGGTGGTTGTGGCTCTGGTTGCCCATAATAATCAGTCTCATCACCACCTCCATAATCATCTTCTAAAGCCTTGCTATAGGGATCATCTTCATCTACATCTTGTCTGGGTGGGATTTCGGCCATTTGTCTGTTGGCTATAGAGGAATCCATATCGGTTTTGGCATAAACCACAACTGGCGTCTGCTCTTCGTAATACGAGTTAGATTTGTGTTGCAAAGAAATTGTGTTATTATCACTAGCAGCTCTAGCCTGTCTTTCACTGTTTAACTGCTGTGCTTGCTCCTGCAAGTCAACTAACATGAGCCTACTGTTAGAGGAATTTGAAGGTTTTATTTCCTCAGAGTTTTTGAAGGTGTTTATGAGTATGCGCACCACAGTGGGCTCATCGTAGTAAAAGTTGCTTATTTCATAGAGAACAAAAGTGGTAACGAAAAAGCCAATTATGGCCAATATCAGTAGAGTAAAATATTTGGCATATGACTTTGATTTACTATTATAATAAAAGTCGTGTTTTCTCATGATCTTTTTTTGTAAATATTTAAATTTTATTTCAGCTAAAAGAAAAGTCGCCAGAAAATCTTTTTGTTAAAGCTAATTTCTATTTGTAGCGTTTTCGTTATATAGATTTTATTTTTTTCTTAAACTTTGTTACAAATTATTTATTTATTGCTCGATTCGTTCAGACGCGTGCCGTATTGTCTCGTTACAAGTCACGTACTATTTGAAAATTTCATTCTGGTTATTGGTAAAATTCTTGGTTAACCTTTTAAGATTCCCTTTTAGTTTCATATTCTTTGGCACTTCATCACTCTCATTAAAGGTGTGATTTAAAGAACTTCTGTGTGAAACAACAAATTATGAATAAATATCTTGCACTCGCAGCCACACATGCAGAGAAGTTATTGGGTGTAAGGAAAAGTAACAGAACTTAAATGAATAACACGATTACTCACACTCATGTGTGAGCAATTAGTAAAAATGCTGTGGCAATACGAGTATGTGTGGGATATTTGTGTGAAAAGTGCTAATGAATAATAATAAGGTTCTGTGTCGAGTGTTCCACTGATCTAGTTTTTAGCATAAATTAAAGCAAAATTTTCTACACCAAACTACTGCTGAAGAAGTACCAGTTGTTTGTTGGTCAATTAGCGGCTTTTGTGGCTTAAGCGTTTTATTTGTTAACGCTATTACACTATTAAATATTTATATTTTTTTTTTGTAACCGTTATAGGTTTCCAAATCCAAAAGGAAAAGTAGAAATAATTTTTTTTTTTTGCTATTTCTTATTTTTTGTGAAAGTTTTGGCTTTTGTTGGTTTTACTTTTTTAAATTTCGTGGTTTTTCCATAGGATTTTTTTTTTCATAAAATCGTTATGTATCAATTAATTTTAATTATGTATATTTTTTTAGTTAAATAAGAACATAAAATTTAAAATAACTGCTTCACACGTTTGCTTATTTTATATGCAAACATATTCTTCATTTGTAGGCAACGAATCGTTCACACTACTACTAACACAACTGCTATAGAAAGAGCTGCATACTGTCAAGCACTGGCAAAATTTATTCATGTAGCTGGACTTTTTTACAAACGCCAAATTTTTACACGTAGAGTTTACAAAAAAGAATACGAGAATTTTGAACCTAACAGGTATTCGTTTTTGTAATACCTCTTGTTTTTATATAAAAACTATCTTTCTATTTCAATATTTCGCTACTCCTTTGGCTTCTTCAGAAAAATATATTTTTTTAAATTATTATAAAAAGCAAAAAAAATATTTTCGTACAAAAGCCACACATAAAAGTAAGGAAACATTGACATATATAGAGAATTTTTATATAAAAACCAAAAGACTTTAAGTGTAATAAAGATGAGAGACTAATAAAAAAATATAAAGAAAAAAAAATTTTTTTAATTCTACTATTTTCGGCAGCTTGCTTTTAAGCACCAAAAAATTTATTACAAATAATTATTCTGCCAAAAAAACCGTCTTCAATGCAAAGATCTGATAGAAAATTTTCGAACAAAAAAAAATATGGAAATAAACTCTTTCACAAAAAAGAATATGGAAAATCTGTTGTTTAAAGCCGTGATACACTATCATACAAAGTCGTGCGATCTACGAAAAAATACAACCCTGGTATGATGGAGTTTATGAAAATGTTCAAAAGACAATAACAATTCATCACACCAGGGTTGTACTTTTTCGTAGATCGCACTATTTTGTATGATAGTGAGTCATGGCCTTTAAGAAGAAGTACGGGAAGTATAAAATTTTTTTTTCGTTTTTTTGGTTGAAGTCTAGTGATGAGTTCCAAAAGTAGGAACGAAATGCATATAGACAATTGCTTAACCATAAAAACAAGCAAAATTTTCTTTAATATAAAACAATTTAAATATGTTTCAAGTTACCTTTTGACTAAATCTGTTTCACAAATGGCAACAAACAAATTTTATAAAAAAAATTTTATTTAGTATTATTTAAAGTTAACGTAAAGATTCTCGAGTCCAGTCATTGATTTTTATTTTTCAATTCCCCACCATTAACTTATAAAAAAAAGCTAATGCCCCGAGTGAGGCTCGAACTCACGACCTTAAGATTATGAGACTTACGCGCTGCCTACTGCGCCATCGAGGCTATCTCTTTTGGCAAGCAACAGCCATGTGGGTTGTAAGCATGTGAAAACGATAATAAAACGATAAGACATTGATTGATAAGAAATTTGTGGTAAAAATAGAATTGCATTTTTCACTAGTTTCAAACAACAACAAATATCACAGCTAATAATTAACACAATAATACACTTTTATGCCTTCTGCTTTGAACAGAAACACATTAAAATATAAGAATTCTTCTTGGTACTTATTGCCTTATTTTTGTGATATATTATTTTAGTTTTTTGGTTTCACGCCAAACACGTACAGACTGATAAACATATCAGCCTCCCTATTGTAGGCGCAAGAGACTTTGAAAACAAAATTTCCACCTGTGACGGGGTGTTAAAGCAATCATTAAGAAAATAACTGCAGTACAATTCAGTTTTTTATATCATTTCATAATCAACAAATACTTATCAAAGAGTAATCAAAGAGTAATTCATGTAAAAATATTTTTGGCCAAATGTTTACATTTCTTGCACAACTTTAATCCATTTCATAATTAGTTGCAAAACTTATTCCCCATTTTCGAACTTTACAATTCAAATAATCGTAATGTTATTTTTTTTTTCCTGCTCCCGCATATGCTTGTGTGCATGTGTGTATGTGTGTGTGTGTAATCATATCATGTAAACTTGTAAATTTCTTTTAACATTTGTAGTGCATACTCTATAGTTTTGCATAATTTTTTTTTTGATAGCTTTTTCAGAAAATACGTTAAATGAACATAAGCACACACACACGCAAACACATACTCGCCCAAACACATATCGTTTGATTTATTACAACACAGTATTAACTCCAATAATGGCTGAGCGGACGTTTCCATGAAAGCATTACTGATGTCGGGAGGTGTAAGCTGGCGGACGCCAGAGGCTTCATCATGGCAATTCGGTGGCTCCAGGACGGATAATAGGGTCACTTCTGGCTACAAAAGGTAGATGGGGGGGGGGAGGGATTCAGGTAAATATTACTTTTTGGGCCACAGAAGGAAATCACAATGGACCCAATTGGGTCTCCGAGTGCGAGTGCGGTATAGCGCCTCCCTTCCTAACTTAACCTAGCCTAACCTAACCTAACCTTACTCCAATAAAGTAGTTTGGGAGCTAATAATTTTAAAGCATTGAATTTACATGCTACTCCTTGGCCATATAGAAAATTGTTGTCTCAACAATACCAGCCATTATTTTTTTTTAAATAAAATCTGCTCGTTTTGCATTATTAACTTCACGAACGCATATTTGCGAGATATTACTATGTTGCAATAAAAGAACGATATATGTATGTGTGTATATCTTTATAAGCTAGACGCTCCCCACATATGGTAGAAATATGTATTCATACAAAAACATGTAAATTCACTGGGAGTTGCGTTTAAATAAGACATTTTTTTGAGGGCAACTTCATAAGTACTTATAGTCATAATGTCTATTAAGTCGAATGCACAATATATGGACGTATACATATTTTTAATTTAATTAGTTGCCTTGACAGATCCATCAATTTTGAAATTATTATTTTTTAGTTAATCTTCTAACTCCGCCCTCGCATTATGATATAAAGTCAATATATTTGTTTTTAACATGCATTTTTCTCTCCACTTACAAGTACGCAAAGTAAAAATGTCTTGTAAGAGATAACACTTATGATTAGACTTAACAAGTTTTCTCAATACCATAAGAAACTATCTTACAACGTCTTCATACTCGTACACCCTTTACTTGCCTGATACTTATGAAAGCAACAAGAGCTTTTGTACTAAAAATAAAAATAATAATAGGAAGAGTTGGAATAAAAATAAGTATAGAAGTAGAACTTGCAGGAAATTTTGAGTTTTTAAGACTCATGTTCTGCAAAACTTTTCAGCGATACTTTTAATAGTAGATTTTTATAAAATAGTAATCGTTTGAAAAATACTTGCGCTTCTTTAAAAGAGTCTTTTTAAAATTTGTTTTTTATGAATTTTTAACAGATATTTCATAAACGTAAAAATTTAAAATTTAAAAATATTAATTTTTGAAAAGTAATTTTCTAAATGGTAATTTTTTTAACGTTATTTTTTTCAAGGTACTTTTTTAAGAACAATTTTGGTAAAATATACTTTTTTTGAAAGATGCTTTTTTATTTAAAGAGATGCTGTTTGCAGGTGCTTTTTTGAGAGATACTCTTTTTAAAAGGTAATTTTTTTACAGATACTTTTTCAAAACGATACTTTTTCAAAACGGTACTTTTTTAAATATACAGGTACTTTTTTAAATGTACTTTTAAAGGTACTTAAGAGTATTTTTGCGAAAGGTACTTTACAAAAATGTACTTTTCTTGAAAAGGTACTTTCTCCAAATTTACTTGTTTACAAGGTACTTTTTCTAAATGTACTATTTAAAAAGTACTTTTATTTTAAATTAATTTGTTTTAAAAAGTTTATATTTTAAAAAATACTTTTATAAAAATGTACTCTTTTAAAAATGTACTTTTTTATAAAACATACTATACAAAAGATGTACTAATGCTTACAATTCTTAAAACTTCTCATGGAAAATTAGTCTTTTAGTAGCATGGAGAAACTATTAGGAAATTAACTTCAATCGTTCAATTGTTTTAAGAAAGTACTAGAAAGTTCCACTAAAACATGTTGTTAAAAAAAAAATTATTTAAATATTAAACAGAAATTCTGCCCAAATTTGTATGCAAATAAGAACGTTCAACCATTCCAACTAATTAAATTTATACAATTTGCATAAGAAGCCAGTCTCTGGAGTAATTTAGAAGCAAGCAAACTCTATGTCTCTTTCTCTCTCTCTCTTGCTAGTCACAATCAATTACATTTTGCGCCAGTTCTTGCCCTTAAAACAACACCAGCGAGACATTAACCTCAATAATATCTTCTTCTTACAATGAATAGCAGCGCAACACCTTAATAATAGACGTTTAAAGTTAAATAAATTTTATAGACAGCGCATTTTAAAGTATGCTTTTGAAATATTCAAAATGTAATCAAGAAAAAAGCAATAACAACAAGAAAAATAACTTCAACAAATGTAACTAAAACCCAATTAGTTTTACCAGCAAAACAAAAACACACCCTTAAAATAACTGCAACCACTTACACACAGTAACCACAAAATAACAACAACAACAACAATAATAACAATAACAACATTACATATACAAACTAAAAACATGCAAAACATACAAACCCACTGCTAAATAATAAACCCTTTATTGCTTTCACCACAAACAAGCACATGCATGCATGTTAGTTTCATTGTGAAATTTTACACTCTTTAATATAGATTAAATAAAATTACGGCATACTTTTAGGTACTTGTATCAGTGGAGCAGTATTGTATGTATGTTTATGTATCTGAAGAGCCAAAAAGAATATTTTACTTGATCAAATTTTATTCCTTATTTTTTGTTTGCATAAAGGCGAAAAAATGCTTAAACAAAACTCCTTTATCTTTAGCATTACAGCCGCAAGGTATGCTTTTGCTTAATGGTATCTATTAAAACGTGCGCGTTACTCTACGTATGCCTCCCCCTCAAACAAAATTGCTTATAAAACTCAAGCTTAAAACTTAAAAATGTTTTCTGTATTATAACGTGCCAATTTAAAAATATTGTATCGCTAGTTAACAACACGTGTTGAGTGCAATTTTCCCATTTTCTTTTACAGAATAGCATGCCTAAAGTTAACACTGTTCGAAGCAACGAGGCTGAAGGCCTAAAATCAGGTAACAATTACATGTTTTTTGTTTTTTGTATTAAACAGAAATTCTTAAAACGTTCGTTTACTCCGGGGTATATTTTGCTATATACAACATTCAAAGGTATGTGCAAATCAAGCTACTCGAATATTAGGATAACACTTTTGTTACTATGAAAGCACTGTTGATGCCTAAAGCATACCACAGCAATTGTATTTGAGTGTTTTTTTTTAATAAAAGTCATGGTATAACACAGTTCTCTTTTTGTTGCGATATTATTTAGATATAATGTTTCCTTGTTAGTTATTGTTTAATTAAGACAGCCGGTCACTAACTAATTGAAGAAATATTAAAGAAGTTTTTTTAATATTTATTTTTTTATTTTTTTTGCATTTTAAAATCTTGTAAGTTAAGTCATGAACTTACATAACTGAAGCAGCCTAGAAATATGACTGAAAATTTATTGATTTTAATAAATTGCTTGATAAAACCAGAGATGAATTTATGGATACAACATAAGCACTATCGTCCTACTCACAAGGACTGTAGTTAAAATATTTGGTTCTAGTGCCTGTTACGAACTTTATTCAAGAACTGCCAGACAACAATTAGTAATATGTACTTCAAATATTTGCAAACGGTGTAGTGGAAAAATACTAAATATATTTTTTTTTATTTCCGTCTTTACTCTAGAAGCTGGTGGCGTTGGCTGAAGTAGTTAGCACGTTGACTACAAAACCTAAGGTCCTGGGTTCGAGCCCGGTCTCCGACAGTCATTAAAAATAATAACACCACGCATTTTTCTGATGTGCATTAGTGTGCTTTGTATCAGTTGTTGTGGGAAAAGTTGTAGTGATGCAGGCATAAGGCACTGGTCACTAAAAACTTCACCGGCATCATCAGATACTAATCCTAATGTAACATCAGAGCGCCCTCCTTCGTTGTGTAGCAGAATCATTGGCGAAGTAAAATAACTAATAAAAATGGCTACTAAACACAGCTTCAAAATTTAATACGCCTCATTTAACACCAGAAGGCGCTGCAACACTGCATTATCAAGAAAGCGTGCAAAAAAAGCAGAGTTGTAAAAGAATGAAGCTTTCCTCCATCTTCCTTCACAACTTGTCTTCTCTATCACTATCCCTTCCCTATCACCCTCTCTGACTATCTTCTCTTCAACTAACAGGTAACACAAAGGGATCATTGTATTGGACCCAAGTGAGCTGGACTCTAAATTTCACCTTTCCTTACCAGCAGCCTGCTAACCTAACCTAACCTAACCTACTCTAGAAGCTTAATAAATTCAGTAAAAAGCGATTTTGATTCGCACACGAAGGGTTCCGTACGGCACTATATATACATATGTAATACTATACAGACTTTAGCCCATATAATCGAATATCTTACCAGATGTAGATATTTTTTTTAAATCTTTAGTATCCGGTGAACTTTTTTTTAGGTTTTCGGCGATTTATTTTAGTTTTTGCACTTTTTCTTAGTTTTGGCGCTTATTTTTCGTTTCAAGGATTTTTTTAGTTTTTGGTGACTTTATTAGTTTTGGCATTATATTTTACGATTTTTTAGGTTTTTGTCGATTTTTTTTCCGACGAGTTTTTAGTTTTAGCGATTGTTTTTCGGTTCTTGGCGATTGATTTTAATTCTGGCAATATTTTCGATTTTCACAATTGTTTCGGTTTTTAACGATTTTTTTTAGGCTTTTGACGATTTTTTTCGACTTTTGATGATATTTTCGTTGTGGCGATTTTTTAGTTTCGGCGTTTTTTTCGATTTCTCTATTTTTGGTGGTTTTTTTATGACTCTTTATTTTGGGATTTTTAGTTTTAGCGTTTTTGAAAATATCAAGAGTTTTGCTCTTACGGTTCCCAAGATACAGCAAGTTGTCAAAATTATATAGTCAAAATATCATTAACTGACAGAACACCCTTTCATTTTGACTTTTTAAATTTTAGTGTTAATTTGTGTAGTCTGCATAAAAATACACAATTTTTTTGTACGGAATATTATCAGAGTACAACTTGAAATACTAATAGCCCCTAGAACTATGCAACATATATTTAAACACTTAAGCTTTCTTGCTAAATCCAGATTTTAAACATTAATTATTGTATTATAAATTAAATGTTGGCCAAAAACACTAAAAAAATGTGGTTTAAATGCAAAAGAACACTAGTAACAAATTTACTTGCATTAGCAACAATATTCAAAATCAACTCAACCTATTATAACTAAACTCAAATTGCTTACAGGTAGTTTATTTATACAGAATATGAATGATGCTTATTTAACGTGTAAATAATATGGCATAATTTTTTTATAATTTTCTAATTTATTGCCTTAACAGCCCAAATGTAGGCCACAAAATATTACAATTCCTAAATACCTAAAAGTATACTATAAATTTAAAAAAATTATATTTCGTGTCATAAGATCAAAATTAATAATATAGTGTTCATTTTTTTATACAAACTTCTGCCTTATTTTCATCAAGAAATTTGTCTTTCTTCTTATGCATAAATGCAAAGAAAAATAAATTACATTTTTTGCCTGATTCCTCTACTAGTCCAGATTTTCATGTAATTACTTAAGTTTTTAATCCTCCAACTGAAACAAAAAAATTTCCAAATATTTCACAAAAGTTTTGAAAAATATTTTTTTTTTCTAAGAAACTTGTAGAGTAACTGCTAGAAAAAAGAGGAATAGCAAAGAAAACAATTTTATCAAAAACAAAAAAAAAAAAAAAAAAAAAAACATGAAAAACGGAAATATAAATTGTTTACAAACTACTCCAGGCAAAAGTATTACTCATTGTACCTTTAATGCTACAGCTGCAGCCTGCAGGAGATGCATGAGGCTTATGGCATCAACTTCAAAGATAGACAGAGTCACAAAATGTATCATTACAAGGTGGTTTAAAAGCCACCACAGCAAATCAACATTAAAAGTCAAGCAACAATTTCATGAAATACACAAGCAGCAACAATTATATTGTTGCCAAAGCAGCAAAATCTTTTACATGCTTTCCTTAACTCACCTCATCTCTTACTTTCCTTCATTCTTTCAAGTACAAATAAAAGGTATTAAAGTGTCTCTAAAATGGTATAAGAAATCACCATTCTTTTGCTACCGTTACAAGAAAGGTAATACAAAAAAAAAAAATAAAAACCAAGAGTCATTAAGAGAAAATTATAAAAAAAGATATTTAAAGGAGGAAAAAAACAAGCAGGATTTATGGAATTTACCTTGAGGAGCATTAGAATATTAGAACTGAAGTAGAGTAATAGAATACAGCACAATCAAATATACATAAACTGGAAAGTATGCCAGAAGAAATAAAGAAATTACTTTTTAATCTAATGATTTAGTAAATAAATTTGCTTCATTTAGTAGATTATAACACTTTTATTTATTTAAGCTTGTTTAGCAATACAAGAATAAATAATATTGTAATTTAAAGCAAGATATGATTTAATAAGATAAGGTAATTCATGTTAAGCTATAGGGAAGTTTAAATTAATTTTAACGAAAGAAAATTATAGGTTTTTAAACTAAAAAAGTAAACAGATTTAGTAGTTCTAGCCACTGAATTTTTATTTATGTTTCAAGATCAAAGCACGCAATATTCTTTCGATTGTATAAAAGGGCTCGAATATCTATCAATTGAAAAGTGATTTTGTTACGAAAACTATCAATGGTCTACAGACATTGCCATGTTAAGGGCTTTGTTTCATAGACTTCGTACGGCCTTGGTGAACAATTCATTTCTGCGTTAAATTACTAAACACTTAAGTTACACATGTAGAATATATACTGCACTATTTTTTGTATATCATGTAGAGCATATCACCTCTTTTCAGAAATGCGCACAAATGATATCGTTGGCACTCTGATAATGATTTAAAAAATAGTTCCACAGTTTTGCTTCACCATCTTTTTCCTAACCTATTTAAAATAGCACAGATTTAGATATCTCTCAATGCCTAGACTACCTCAGCAATATATAACTGGACTACTTCGCAAAAATACATAATGGAATTGATCTTCTTGACTTTGCAATGAGCCGAATAGCTTGCGAGTAGCCTTAGTTTGATACAAAAGAGTTTACTTTAATGTACTTAACACAACCTATCCTAACTCAACCTAAGCTAACCTAACTAATGATCGCCTTAGCTAACTTCACTTAGCCTAATCTAACCTAACCTAAACCAGCCTTACTTAACCTAAGCTAACATAACCTAACTTAACCCAACCTACCCTTAATCTAATTTAACCTCACCTAATTTGACCCAACCTATCCTTACCTTACCTAACCTAACTGAACCTCACCTAACCTAACCTAAAGGAACCTAACCTGAAGTCACCTAAGTTAATCCTACCTAGGCCAACCTATCCTAAGCTAACCCAACATAACCTCACTCAACCTTACCTAACCTAACCTAAAGCAAACTATCTCAAACTAACCCAACCTAACCCAACCTAACCTAAACCAGCCTACCCAAACCTAGCCTAACCTAAGATAATCCAATCTGCCCCCAACTTTACCTAAACCAAACTAAACTAACCTCACGTAAGCTAACCTAACCCAACCAATTGTAACCCAACCTAACCCAACCTAACTCAACCTAACCTAACTTAGCCTAACCTCAGATAATCCAATCTACCCCAACTAGCTTATATTCACCTAAGTCAACCTCACCCAATCTATTCAAACCTAATATAATCTAACCTAATCTAACTTAAACCAAATTAACTTAACCTCACCTAAACCAACCTATTCTAACCCAACTTAACTCAACCTTGCCTAGCCTAACCCAACCATGTCTAACTTAACCTAACCTCACGTTAGCTAACCTAACCCTTATCTATTCTAATCTAACCTAATTCAACATTTCCTAATCTAAACTAACCTAATTCTTATGGATAGTAGAAAAGTTATCGAAGCCTTAAGAAATCATAAAATTCAACTTCGAAGCATCCTTCAATGCAACAATGAGATAAGCTCGTACAGGTCTTGTACATAAATCGAGATAACATAGATTCCAGGATATCAAGGTGTCTCTGGAACTAGGATCATTACTGAATAACTTTACACTAGAAAATGCCTAATATTTTCAAGAATTTAAAAATTAATTTAAACAATGGGCTATAGATGAACACACCAGAGATTGGCATAGCTCTACTGTTGAAAGAGTGACCAAAATTCTCTGGGAAAACACAAATAGTGAAAAGACGATAGAGATTATAAGTTTAAAAAGGCCAACACTTCTGAGCTTGGTTAGCATAATAACAGGACATACAGAGCAAAGCAGTCACCTGGCTCGCATGGGTGTTGATTACGACACAACATGTAGAGAGTGACATGAGGATCACCATCGTTCTCTCTTCAACACTACTTGTGTCACTTTCCAGCATTCAGTTAAATTAAAAGACAAATCCTCCATCTAGAAAATATATCAGATATGGAACATCTTAGGGGTTCAGACTGAAAAACCTCAGAACGTATATTGGGGAGACTAGTTTCCTAGCCTGCTAAAGTTTAAAAGTTTTTTATAGTTTTTATTGGGTAGAATAGAATAGGTGAAAGGATCTGATGGATCTTTTGTGCCACTTTTTTATTGGGTATCTCCCCAATATTTATTATCAAGAGGGCACAACATGCTTTAATAGCATAGGTGTCGTTCGAAATGGATTGAATCAATTATTACTGGCCCTCTTTCAACCTAATCTAACATTCGTTGTTAAGTTCCAAGCTTACAAGGTCACAAGTAACAGAGGTTATAAATGAAAGTTTTAATTATAAATTAGATTAATTTAACGAGCGGTAAAGAAAGAATTTGTTGGTGCAAATCGGCACTTATGACCTCAAAGCTGTCCAGAAAAAGGCCATAACGCAGCAAGGAACTATTATCCTAAACTAATATTAAAGATTCGCTTATAGATTTCACTTACTGCTGTGATTTAAACTCAGCAGCTTTCGATATAAAAATCATGATTTGCCATCTAAATTCTGTCTTCTTTTTGCAAAATAACAATATTTAATAAAAAAATATTCTAAAATAGTTCTTCCTAGTTCCCTTTAAATAAAAATCATTAAATATTTCATTTAATTGAAATTTTAAACATGTCTGCATGCATTTCTTATTAAAAATCACACCAGCTTTAAGAACTTTTTTTTTGTTCTGCCTGCATTAAAAAACGTGAGTGATTTTTCAAATCACTTTTACATAAAACATTATATTTATTTTTTTATGGTTTTCTACTAAAAATCATGGTGAACACATATGCATACACGTTTAAAAAAAATATAAAAACACATGTGAAACTCAATAAACACCTGGACATATGGACGAACGTTTTTATATGATGGCATAAAATAAATGTGTGTGTGTGTTATTTTCTATAATACTATAAAATTCATTTATATGTACAAACTGATATATATATATATACATACATACACATGCATTTATATACAACAACTATAGTACATTTATGCATAAATGTGTACATAACAAGCTGTTTACGTATCCGTTTCCGGTTGAACAATACATCCACTGCCACACACACACACACACGAGAGACAGGAGAGTATGATAAAGAGCAACGACAACATAAAATAAACCAGGTTATGTTTGTATGACCATCATTGAAGAGCTTAACTTGCATATGCGACATATGCAAATTACATTTTAAAAAGTAAATCCGACAGTTGCTGCAGCTTCGCATCACTAAAACGTACACGAGCACACGTACACGAGCACACGTACACACGTACACACGTACACACACCGTAGGATGTCTCACTACCTTTTACAGCAGCAATATAAAATTAAATCAAATATAGAGAAGAAAATAAATAAATGTGGACAAAAGCGCTATAAAAAGAAGCATCTAAGGAAAAGGTGAAAGGGGAAATAAGAGATTGAGGATTTAAATAAAAAATACTAAAGAGCATAAGTTGTAGATGCAAATGGATGTATGTGTATGTGTGTGTGTGTATGTGTTAATTTGTGCTTAAATGTTATTTGTGGCAAAATTGAAACGTTTGAGAATTCTTGAAATCACACATACAAACATCTGAAAGAAAATATTTTAATATGGCAAATGAAACCAACTAAGGCACTGAACTAGTGAACAAAAAAAGCAAAGAAGAATTATTAGCGTTAATGTTTTGGAGCGAGAAAATTTGGAAGCACTTTTTTCACAATTCGAAGCCAAGAAACAATATTTGATTTTTCACAGTTCGCTGGACCACTTGCTTTTTAAGATGGCGTGTCTTTTGTCAGTAATACAGGGAATTTTTCTACATAATCCAGATGTATTGTTATTTAGCTCTCGTATATAATTTTGTTAAGTATGAGTTCAGAATTTGATTTCCCCAGAGACTCTTGGCAGGGTTTTTATAATAGAATAGACCAAACGATATTATTGTTTTATATTGTAAAATTCATTTGAACAATATTTAATAAATTGTAGTTTGTAATCGAGAGTGACAAAGAGTTAAATTTCTAGTAGAAGATTTTTTTAACCGACTTCTGTAATTTTTTTTTTTTTGACATTGCAAATAAACTGTTATTCTTTTACAGATTTTAATCGATTATTTAATTGTTAAATTCTTGCTAGATATTTACAAAAAAAATGTAGAAACGGGAATTATAAGAATTTAAATAAATTAAAGCCACAAGCCATTAAGCCTCGATGGCGCAGTAGGCAGCGCGTAAGTCTCATAATCTTAAGGTCGTGAGTTCGAGCCTCACTCGGGGCAGTGAGTTTTTATAGCAATTTTATATATTATATTAATTAATATTATATTAATATTATTCATAAAAAATATTTCAAGTTTATTAAGCGCTTATTTGACATATTTCTATGGGAAATTTGTCAAATAAACCTAAAATACTTTTTATGAATTAGACCGTAAATATTTAATATTTCAAGGAGGCATTTAAAAATTTCAATCATTTTTCTCTTACGCTTGTTTGGGTAATTTACTTTTAACTTTGTTGATATTTAAAAAAAAAAAAATTACAGTATTATATTAAAATTTATTAATTTTCTTTTGAATGCATTAGGGCAGTTTTTGCAAGACTTAACTTTTAAGCAAAATTTTAAATTAAATTCTAAGCTTTAAAACAAACATTGGTGAATAATTCATTTTGAATGGTTTCTTTCCTATCTCCTAACTGAGTGGTCACATCAAACACTTCACAAAATACAAATCTTTTACCTTTAAAACTATATAATAACTCTTAATGAAAATCATAGAGTAGCTTCTCAGCAACAGCAGCAGAGAAAAAGTGTAAGTAGCAGCAGCAGACAACGGTTGCCAGGACATTGTAACAAGTAGATGAAAACAGAAAAGTCATATGATTTAAGTACAACAGAAACAAAAACATAAAACAGTTGACGTCCAGGCACCACTCACTCACTTCTCTTATACTTCATTTTTACCATATTTCCTTCTTAAATGAAACTGATGATGTCTATATCACTTTACTCTAGTTTTAACTACAAGTACTCACACCCAGTCCAGCAAAGTCCTGTCAATACACATCCATACGTATAAAGCACGTACACATGCACACATACACAAACTATAAATGCATGTGAATGGGTTTGTAAGTCTCAATAAAAAAAGAAGAAGATGTGAGTGGTTTATGCAGTTTGCTTTGCTGCCCTTGGTGTCATATGAAAATTAAAATATAAAAAAAAATTAAGTCGAAAAAAATGGAATATATTGTAACTGTGTGTGCATCAAGCATGAGCTGAGATTATCCGGAAAGTTCAATTAAAATTCAATCTGTGTAAGCTTATATACACATACTAAAGCAGACAGAAACACATACACACGTTTCACATAAAAAAAATTTACTCAATAAAGCTGCCAGCAGCTCAGCAAGAAACTCACGCACACACAGGCACACTCATACACATGGCAGATGTGCAACGAGAGTATTTAATACAAAAAAAGAATAAGAATATATCTGTATGCCTGTGTGTCAGCTCTGTAAAATATACACAAACATTATTGTTGAAGACCGAGTGGAGTAGGGTCAATCATTACATTTCCCAGCCAGTGAAAAGGCAAGAATCAATGTAAAAGAATACAAACGTAAAAGAAAAATGGTTATATCCAAGTTACTGCTAAATTAAATATATAAAAAATTTATTTTTTATAATTATTTGGTTTTCTAGTGAAAGTGATTTTGACTTTTTTAAAGGATAAATTGGAAATTTTTATACTGCATTCTTTTAGTTTAATTTTAACGATCTAACTTGAACAGTTTCAAACTTGGGTTTTTTTTTAATTTTTTTAAGCGCAAATTTTTTATTTTAACGATTTTTCATTGTAACAGTTTTTTAGCCTCCACTCTTTTAAAGCAAATATTTTTTTTATTGTCAATATTTTTTCAAATACACCAATTTCTTTTAAATCAAATAGTTATTATTTTTTAATATTTTTAAATTCGATTTCAAAATTTTTTTCTTGTTCTAGGATTTTTTTATGAAAAATTTTTTGAACACTTTTTAAGTTTTTGTTTAAGTTTTCTAATTTCAAAATTTTTTTATTTTAAAGATTTTTCTTAGTCATATAATTTTACTATGGAATTTTAGTTTTAATTGTTTTTTTCGATCTTAATTACATTTCTAACGATTTTTTTAATCTTAGCGATTTTTTTTTAATTTCAGCGATTTTTTAATGTTAGCGATTTTTAATTTTATTCATATTTTTAATTTTTGCGATTTTTTAGTGTTTGCAGTTTTGTTAATTTTAGCAATTTCTCATTTTAGCGATTTATTTAATTTCCAAGATTTCTTTTTAATTTGAACAATTTATTATTTGTATTTTTGTTTTGATAGTAGTAAATTTGTATAATTCAATTTTAACGATATTTCTCAAGCTTTAGAGATCTTTTTTTTTATATTAATAATTTTTTTTTATATAAATTTTTTTCATTTTGGCGATTTTTTAGAATTAACTAAATTTATAATATTTTTGAATTTTTGTCGTTTATTAAAACTTTTTTTTAATTTTAACTACTTTTTTAGCTTAAGCGATTTTTCTTAGCCATATAATTTTTAGTTACTAAGGAATTTAATTTTTTTTTTAATTTAGTAATATTTTTAGTTTTAGCATTTTTTTTTAATTTTGGCGATTTTTTTAGTTTAAGCGATTTTTCCACTTCAGCGATTTTTTTTAATTTCCACGATTTCGCTTTATTTTAACAATTTATTATTTATTATTTTCTTTTTAATAATTGTAATTTTTTTGTTAATTTTAACTATTTTTTATACATCTTGACTTATTTCATTTTGTCGATTTTTTAGCTTTAACTACATACATTTGTACTTTTTTAAGTTTTTTTCGTTAGTTAAAATTTGCTGTTTGATTTTAACCATTTTTTTAGCTTAGGCAATTTTTTTGTTTCGACGATTTTATGCTAATCACTTCTTAATTTTAGTGACTTTTTTGTATCTTTTTATTTTTAATTTTATAAAAGTTTTTTTATTTTAACTTATTCTTAATCATATAATTTTAAGTTACTACGAAGTTTTCATTTTAACTGTTTTTATAATTTTTTTTCAAACCTTATTTAAATTTTTAACGAGTTTTTAATTTTAGCGATATTTTCATTTTAGCGATTTTTTAAATTTCCCCAATCTTTCTTCAATTTTAGCAGTTTATTATTTGTTGTTTAATTTTAATAATTGTAAATTTTTTATATGATTTAATTTAAAGAAATTGCTAAAGCTCTAGAGATCTCCTTAATTTTAACGATTTTTTATATTAACTTTTTTTCCTCATTGCAACGATTTTTTTTAATTTTGTTATGTTATTTTATTAATAATGACTAGGTTATGGATGGCAACCGAACTTCAGTTGCCAGTCTTAGCACTTAAATATATTTCTTATATTTTGAAGCTTTAGTTGCCGATCTGTCAAAATCATATTTTCGATAAGTTTTTGGCAACTGAAGAAAGTTGCTACACATAATACGAGTACTTATTTTAATCTCAGTTATCACTCAGTGTGTCACTTGTCCATGCAACTCGAGTTTGGTAGCCATCCATAACTGAACCATCGAATCTTACTTGAATGTTTTCTATTTATTTTGTTGATTTTCTTTAGCTTTAATGATCTTAAGTTTTAAAAATTTTTAAATAATTTTTTTCCGACCATTTAACTTATTGTTTGACTTTCAGCGATTTGTTGTAAGTTTCACACAATTACTTTTGTTCTTTTGTTTTAGCGCTTGAAGTTTCTTGATTCCACTTTCTAGTCTTTTACTTTTTATTAAGTTTTGTATTTAAGCTTTTTCCTCATCAATAACACTTAATTTACATATTTATTACTATTTATTAACTTTCAATCACGTTAGTGATTTTTTTCACAAACTGATATTTTTTAAAGCTGCTTAGTATTATAAATTTTTTTATCATTCTATTCCTTTGCAGCTCTTTTAACCATTTACAATTTATTGTAAAATTTACTTTTTCTGTAAATGAAATACTCTAGAGTCTGATCAAAAGCCAAGTCGAATAGACCAAACGATATTTATTATTTTATTTTGTGAAATTCATTTGAAAGATATGTTAATATGTATATACAAACGGAAAAATTATTTAAACGCATATGCAAAATTTTATGAAAAAAAAATGGAATATTGAATGCAGTACAGTAAAAACTCATACAAATTGGAAACTGATATTGAAAAAAAAAGTTTAAATATTTTCCATTTAAATGCATATTTCCATGTTATTTTTCCTTTCTTTTGAATCGAATCGAAGTGTTTACATATGATGGTCTAAGTTGTAATTTACGTTTATCGTTTTTTAGCTTATTAAATAGCTCATTTGTGTTGGAAAGTCATTACATTTATACTTGACTATAAAGCTTGTTGTTTAATAAATTTTTTATACACTCGTATGTTTTTAAGTTTATGTAAAGACTTTAATGTAGATTGCAAAATAAATGATATTCTTTTATACTTTTCTTTAATTAATAAATTCTTAATATGATTTGAAGATTTGCTTGTTTTTATGGTTTAGCAATTGTCTATATGCATTTCGTTCCTGCTTTTGGAACTCGTCAGTAGACTTCAACCCAAAAAATTTTTGAATTTAGTTAACAAACTTCGTATGTTTATAGTAAGACTCTTAATACTATATTGAGAATCACAGTATACAAACATAATAAGTTTGAAAGCTTCAAACAAAAATCTTTATAAAACAAGCGGGAACGAAATGCATATAGACAATTGCTAAACCATAAAAACAAGCAAATCTTCAAATTAAATAAATAAAGACTTTATGTCATATAAATATACTTCGGTATTTCAAATAATTCTTAATATGTATTTAAAAAAAATCCTTAAACGGGAATTATAAGAATTTAAATAAATCACTGCCACGCATACAGCCTCGATGGCGCAGTAGGCAGCGCGTAAGTCTCATAATCTTAAGGTCGTGAGTTCGAGCCTCACTCGGGGCAGTGATTTTTTATAGCAATTTTATATTTTATATAATAAATTTTAAATATTTTAAGGTGGTATTATTAAATTTCAATCTTCTTACTTTAACGCTTGTTGGGCAATTTCCTTTTACCTTTGTTGACATAATCGGCCTAACATCTATTAATAACAAAAAGGCCAGCCATTTTTAAGCTACATAATATTAAATAAAAAGGTCATATATAAAGTATTTGAAATTTTATTTATTTTTTTTAAATTCATTTATTTAACCTCTTTCAATAAAACGGAAAGGAGGCTTTTATAGATTTTTTTTATTTTGCTTTTTTTTATTGTTTTTGCTACGCTTGCAAGGGGCTTATTTATGGTCACAGGAGTAGGAGCAAAAATAATATATTTTTCCCTTTTTTGTAAAGCAACACAGTGATTATCAATAGAATTATAATTACCCTAGACGCCACAGATAACAAATATCTACACATACTCTCATATGAGGCTATCAACCCAAAAGTGGTGTAACCTTAAAATATTTAATTACTTAATTACCTTATATTACTTTGCTATATAATATTCTGTGTAAAAACAATTTTTAAGCTCCATTTTGTTTTTAATACCAAAAGGTGGCTTAGTCAATTTTTTTTGTTGATAGTTGCTGATGTAAAGAATGTATTTATAACCAGAACAACAACCAAAAAAAATGTCTTATACATCACTTTTGAACTGATGGCCTCCTATGTACTTAAGTATCCTTTAATGAAAGGAACTTAGAAAGGATAACACATACCAGTAGAATTCCAATGAAATTTTAAATTATATAACAATAAGAAGAGCGCATAATTTTTTAAAAGATTATTTTAAAAAAAAGAAAGAAATGCGACCAAACTGGAAGTAAAATCTTTCAAACAAAAAAATTTAAATCTCTTGGTTAGAAGAAGTGCGTGAAATATAAAACAAAATTTTGAATGCGCATACCTCCGCCATATTTTTAGATTTTGTGTATTTCAGAGCTCAGGGCGTGGGCGTGACTCTGCCCATTTTTTTAACGCAAAATTGTGTCTAAGTATTTAAAATCGTAAAAATCTTAAAAATCGGTTAGTTAGAACCACGTGAAATATACTAATAAATTTTAATGGGCGTAGCTCCGCCCATTTTCTCAAATTTAAAATGTTGTAATTGCAAGAACCAAAAGTGCTTGCTAGGTTTCGCAGCAAGCAAATCAGTAGAATATCATAAAATCATATAAAAAAATTGTGGACGTATCCCCACCCACTTCTTTTACAATGGGACTAATTGGAAGCTATACCCTCTCCGACAAATTTTTACAATCGGTTTAAGATATGAAAAAAAATACAGAAGAATTGATAACCTCCTCATTTTTTATAAGTCGCTTAAAAAATACCGAAGCTCAGGTCTGTGTTTAGTTTTATTTTTTTTTTTCCAAAAAAAATCATTTACTTTTCATAAATTTTCATTTCCCTTGCCTTAAAAAGAATTGAAAACACAACTTTAATTTCAATATTAAACCACAAAAATCATTATCCCTTTTTTTCTATTAAATCTTGCTGTAAAAATGAGTAACTCAAGCATAAATAAAAACTAAAAGAGAAATTATAACAAACGAAAAAATGTAATAATAGTGACAACAATGTTAGTGTAAAATGGTAACTAAAACAAATAAAAAATTGAGCAATAAAAGAAAAACAGTTGAAAATTATCAAAAACCATTTGGTAGTAAGTCCTATTATTATGCAAATTGTTTTGACACCTAAGCTGCCTGAAACTATACTCTGCACATTTACAAAAAGCAAAGACAAAGTACACAAAGCAGGGAAAAAATTTTTTACCTGGAACTCAATTTAAATCCTCTTCTACCTTTTTTTTATTATACTAAAAATAGAGATCAAATCCTAAACAAAAGACCAACCGAAAATGTTTAAACAAAAAGGCTACCAAATACTACTTAGCCTTTGCAGCTTCCGCTTTATAGCTAAGTAGTTTTTCCTTACTTATAATCTTTTTGTGGATATAAAACATTTTTAATTTTAAATGTTTTTTTTGCTGTTGAACAAAATCAAAGACAAAAACGTTGTTATCCAAGTGTGTAAAAGCGCAAAAAAGCTTGATTCATATTACCTTTACTAGCAATAGAAAGGGTGGAAAGGCCAACGTTCTTATGGGCCTTATGTATATAAAATGAAGAAGGTCATATTTTAATTTAAGCTCATAACAGGTTCAAATATTTTAAACTATTAAATATAATAATTAAATAAAAAATAATATAATACATTAAAAATAATGAATTACAATGCCTACTACTATCATTAGCTGCTACTTTCTTTAGGAAAGCGATAGAGGAAAGGAAGAGATAGAGGAAAGCTTCATTATTTTACAACTCGTACGTTTTTAATTTTGCAGCGCCTCTGGTGTTAATGAGGCGTATTAAATTTTTAAAGCTGTGTTTAGTAGCCATTTTATTGGTTAGTTTACCTCTTTAAATATTTTTTATTATAAAAAATACATTTATTCTGCCGAAGGGGAATATAACCCGGTCTCCTGCGTGACAGGCGGCGATACTAACCACTATACTATCGAGGACCGTTAATTACACATTTGCTAATATTTTAATTTTTTTTCATTAAGACTTTTTTTGTAACAAAACCATTTCGTATGTTCTTCAGTCTGTTTAAGGGTTTTAATTAACTTCAGCTTTAAATACTTTATTGGCAGGATTTTGGTCAAAAAGTGTTAAAATACTTTTATAAAATAAAAATGAAATACGTTGGAGTGAAATGATTCTTTTTGTTTCATTAATATTGTTTGTTTTCTTTTATTTTAATTTTTTTGGCACACAATCAAAGTAAAAAATAATATTGTATTTACATATAGAATTCATGTAATGA
Organism: Nowickia ferox; assembly: GCA_936439885.1. NCBI lineage: Eukaryota > Metazoa > Arthropoda > Insecta > Diptera > Tachinidae > Nowickia > Nowickia ferox. Next base: position 9,995,021 of record OW387026.1, read on the forward strand.
TTGGCCAAAAGCGTATTTTTATATATAAAAAATATATATAAAATACATGCAACAGTATGTTTATAACGATTCACACAATTCCATATAGTTTTAACAAGATTGCTGGGCTTATATTTATTATTAAAACATATCGTGCCATAATCGCCAAAAAAGCTTAAGCGGCATTATTTATGAACTTGATTTTTTGACCAAAATCGATCATGCGCGATCGTTAGTAATCGGTTTTTGTCAAAGAAACAATGAGGTCCAAAAAATGTGTCGGTTAGGCTTTTTTGGTGGTTATGGCTCGATCTGTATGTACATATGTATTACAAAAAAATTCTCAATACGGGTCAATGAGATCGGAAATCGTACATAAAAATACACAAACAGAAAATTTGAATTTTTTGGTTGTATGTATGTGTCTGCTGTAATTGTCTGTTTTCTTTTTTCGAACAAAATTTTTTTGGTGAGATTATCTTAAGGCTTTAAAGCAGCTACGTCCAAGCCATATGCACAATGTGCAAACTTTTATAAAGAGCTTTTTGAGCTTTCACACCGACGAGAGCCAACAGCCAATCAGATCTTGGCCACAACAATGTTTGCTCTTATTTTGCAAAGAAACAAAAACAAATTTAAGAGCTTTCAAAGCTGTTTACCTCAAATGCAAATATCAGAGTATGTGTGCTTGGACGTAGCTGCTTTAAAGTATAAAATATATGCCAGTTTAAGGCACAACAAATGTTTTAAATTAATATTAAAAACAATTTTAATTTCATATGTTAATTAAGACAATTGAATGGTGGTCCGTCCGTCCGTCCACTGGCCTGTACACAAGTACTTATTGTGTTTTAATTGTATGCAAATTAAATGAAATATCCTTAACATTTTTATTTTCAGGCTTTAGTTGTAAGTAAACCTACAGACATGGTGAATTAGCATATTGTTTTTAATTTTAATGCCTGGGTATTCATTAAATAAATAAATAAATATATATTTTTAATGCAGACATGGTAGTTGTAAATTTTTTATTTATTTTTTTACTATTGAGATAAATCGCAGATTAGTAACGCAATTTAAGCTTTTTAAATGAGAACAATTATACAATAGTTTTCTAGCACAATGAAAATTTAATTATCCTTTAAAGCGTCAAAATTAAATGTTAGTTTTGTGAGTTAAAGCTTAAAGATTTCTTAGTTACTAAAGCTTTGTTTTTTTTTTCGTTCAATAAATAATTTTAGTCCAGCTGAGTATAATAATATTCATAATATTTATGTATTTAAATAACACTAGTATAAATTTTTTCTATACTAATATTATAATGATTTAAAGCTTGTATATTTGTAAGAGGCGATCTCCTGAATCACGGTCCGATTTCCAAAATTCTTTTCAGCAAGACGTAGAATAAAGCCACCAAACGGACATATAGGGCCTGGTTCACGATATCGACAAGTAGAACGTTGTCGCACACTTACATTGGAAACAACAAAAATAAACAAAATTTTAGAATCGATATCGTGAACCAGGCCCATAATATTTATTATTTCGTTAAAGCTTTCAGTATAGGGCAAAGGGGCGATAAGCCCTCCATAATCAAAAAAAAAATATTTAATAGACCAATTAGAATCTAGTCAGCACTTTTCTCCATACCTAACAGCTTTCAGCTGTGCTGTCTGTAAATCTAAATTTATATCCACTCGCATGCTGAAATGTTTGATGGGCGTGTTATTTGATTTTCACGCCACTTTTTCTGTTGCAAATTTTATATTCAATCTGATATCTTATTTGAAATCAATTTTACTGCATACAAAATTGATTCCTTTTTATTTTTGATCATTTCCCATTTAAAAGCTTTCCTTTCTTTTACTATTCTTGCAAACTTTTTTTTCCACACATTATTTCCCACCACCAGTAAACAATTTAGAAATAAAATGGGAAAATATAAAGAATTAAAGCCCGTTAAAATAACAATAAAATAGAATAGAAAAAAAAAGAAGATAGAACAAACAATTGAAAAAATAGTAATAACAACGCCAGAAGAGGCAAAAACAAATCTAATTGAAAACCAAACGGAAAACTTTTTCAATTAAAATGCAAACACAAGTGTGAAAATGCCGCAGTAGACCAGCAGAGGAAAATAAAAATATAAGAAAAAATAAAATAAAATAAAGGGCTGCCCAGTACTGTGTACTCGTTTTCAACTGCGTGCATGTGTGTTGTTAGCTGGAATTGGTGAATTGAAGAGGATTTATAGGAAATCGTATATTCTGAAAAATGAAAAGAGAGATAATTCAAAACTTAATGGTATAAAAATAAGACACATCAGAGCACAACAACACACATACACACGGCATTTTACAGAGGTATTGTGCACAAAATGCCCGACAGTGCTGATGCAAAGCTTTCTTTGTTATTTTGCTATTTGATTCATATTTCAAGGCAGTTCATTGCCCACTCTCCATTATACAGAAAATAATATGGTAGAGTTTTATACAGTGCATAATACATAGTACAAACTAGAGATGATCGATCTCATGATTTTTTAATAATGTTGCTCCTAGTGAATGTGATTTCTAAATCACTGTTCTTTTAAATTGTAGTCACAGTTTAGCAGTATTTCGTTTGCAGCAGTTCTGTTATTATGAGAAAATCTAATAACAAGAGTAGCATTGAATTAAACAGTGACTGTGATCACGATTTTACACATTTCAGGTCTTCTGCTTTGAAAGTATTTATAAGTATAAGTATTTTGATAAACAATTAGCAATCAACTGCCCCCAAATATTGGATAGTGTCCTAAAGAAGAATCAATAAAAAATGTGAAAGTTATACATACGAGTAGTTGCCAGAAAAGAACTTTGTATGAACCATGAAAGAACTATATTTCCAAAACCTGTAACTTGATATATTGAGTCGCAGTTGTGATTAGTGACTTTTCAATCGCTGTGAAAAAGTAACAGGTATGGAAATATCGCTCATCCCTAATGTATACGGTGGCGAATGTTGAATAGATATCCCGAGTATGATGGTTTTTTTTTAAACATCCATAGCATGAGTCATAATCAGAGTAAATGCACTTGATACGCATGTGTTTTTTATTTGTAGTTGTAGCGCATTGCAGTTTTTCGCATAAATAAAGTAGACCTGCTCTTACATATTGGAAACGGCTATAGCCATACTTTCTTGAGAGAAAATATGTGAGCATACGAATTGTTTGCGCTACAAATATGATTATATACAGTTGCTTAAATTAAGACTATTTACTTATGTATATTTTTTGTAACACTCATTGTCATTCTCTGGTGTTCACCTCATACTCAGAAAATTTTTTTCTTAAGCCTTTGCTTATTTTACTATGCCCAGGTAATCTGAAAAGTAATCAGTTATAAATAATTCTGTTATTTATAAATTCTTTTCTCCTAGAATAATTGAAATTTCTTTGCTGGTGGTTAAGCATGTCTATATAAGCATTTCATTGGCGCTTCAACCAAGTCATCAGTAGACTTGAACCACACATTTTTTTAGTCATTCAAAACCCAATTTAATTGTGCCCTAAAGCCAAAAACAAACTTTCACAAATACTCGAGGAAAAATTTCAATATTCGATAGTAAACTTAATTTCAAAGAGTTTATATGGGAATATTTTAAAAGCTCTTTCAATATCGATTGCCATAATTTGCCTTCAGAACTACAGGGCAAATGAAACCAAATGCAGCTTGCTCTCTCTCTTCTGGTATGTATTTACCTATAGCTGTATTGAATTTAAATGTGGGTTAGAAATTGTGATGAAGTTGTATAAAATGTTTAACCGAGTTCCGGTCAATGGTTAAAAGGAAATAAATTGTTGTTGAAGATAGAGAAAAAATAGTATGAAAAAAAAATAAAAATAAAACAAAAACATAAACAGAATTAAAATGGCACGCAGAGCCAATAGATGGAAGAAATATTATATCACTTTGCAAGAAAAATAAACTATAAATGCAAAAGAAAAACAGAATACTAGAAAAAAGCTGTATTCTGTTTGCTTTCCAACGAAAGGTGAATTATACTTGTGTGATGATTGCTATATAAATGGTAATAACTTCTAAGAGAGATGCTAGAACAAAAAAATTTAAATTTATTTTTCAATAATAATTTTATCCCTATTTTTTTTTAATGAAATGCTATGCGATGAGTTCGTTTCAATAAAGGATGTTGCACTCAAAACAAAGTAAGAGGTGGTGGGTGGGCTATCGTTCTTCGTATCATCAAAACCAGAGTTGTGGTTGCAGTTAAAAGTAATCAGTCTGTTACTACGTTTATACGCGCACTATAATGATAATGATAATGATGTTGCACTCAAAACAAAGTAAGAGGTGGTGGGTGGGCTATCGTTCTTCGTATCATCAAAACCAGAGTTGTGGTTGCAGTTAAAAGTAAACAGTCTGTTACTACGTTTATACGCGCACTATTGGCAAATAAAAATATTGGCATTGTAAATGTATAAAAACTTGGTAACACTTCTATAGAAATGTTACTTATGTTCACAAAAAAATTGTGTAAATGTATAAAATAACAAATAATAATTTGTTTTTATTGTCATTATTTTCTTCTATCCATGTTTATTGTGCAATATTTATCAATTTATTGCTTTTTATTAGGAAACATTTGTAAGTGTGGCAACCTCAAGCATTTTATTTGCATATAGTGCGTTAATCGTGAATAGTTTTCTGAATCAGTAAGTCGCAATAAAAACAACAATATGGCAACAATTTACAGTTTTATTTGCTAATAAGCGGTGGGTATAAACGTAGTATACAACTCATATCAAATTTTATTTTAAATATTCCAATTTCATAAACTTTCTTCTTGTATTAGCAATTCAAAATATTCTTAATTTAAAAATAAGTTTAACTGAGATTCACATTTAAATAAAACTCAACTTTAAAAACTTTAAATCTCTACCGATGATTTAATACAATTTTTAATTCCTTTGAATAACATACATATGTATGTACGTGT